>JAUDYJ010000003.1:92915399-95838975 GCA_030761175.1 Masticophis lateralis | reverse complement strand
TCAGGGAAAACAATTTTTCTGCAGCTTCTCATCAAACACGGTAAAATTCTATTTCTCATAGACCAAAAAACCTATTTTCTTAAGCTGCAAGCTTTAATTTACACTTCATTCACCACAACTCCAAAACACTGACAGCTATGACAGCCTTAACAAGCACAAACGAGCTTAACGAGCTTAACAATCACTTTCTTCTTCAGCTTCCGTCTTCTCTCCGTGCCATTTTAACTCTCTTAGAAAACTTTCACTCAGGTCTGGAAAGGAGTTTTGTATATCAGAGTTAAAGAAAAAATCAAATACTTGCGAAAAAATTCTCCTGTTTCGTTCTGCCTGCGTTAAATCAATCCTTTGAGTCAGTTAGTTCTCAGGGGGTGGTTGCCGTGCCTTGTTCTGTCTGCGACAGAATCTTCCCAGATTTGGAGCTGCTTTCAGGCGCTTGGAGAGCCCTCACCCTCTGCACCCCCAGGATTAATCCTGGGGGTTTTGGGGGGGCTTTACCCACGCCTGGGCACTCGCTTCCCCTTCTTAGCCTGAAGGAGAAGTTCTGAGCCGCCAAAACAGCTGATTTTCGCTGTTTTGGTGACTTTACAAATCGTGGGAGTAGGAGCTCCCAAAGGAGCTGCAGCGGCGCGGGCAGTGCCACCCGGAAGCCCGGGAAAAAAGTGTATTTTTGCGGTTTGGCTAATAACACCACTTTTTTTGGGAATTTCAAGATAATCATATTCTACTACTGGAATGGCCTGGGTATAGCCCAGACCTTAACCCAATTGAAAATCTATGGAGCCAACCAGGGGTGAAATCTAAAAATTTTCACTACCAGTTCTGTGGGCGTGAGTTAATTAGTGGGCGGGGGCTTGTTGGTCAGGTGCCTGGGTGGGTGGGGCTTTTTGGTCAGGTTGGTGTGGCCAAGTCAACATCACTTCTTTGCCCTTTTTCTGCCCTACAAAACACAACACAACACAACACAACTGGCTCACCCACAATGTAAAAGCAGCTGTGCTAGAACCAGAATGGCCCCTGCAACAAGCAGGAACCTAACACAGCTACAAAAAGCTCCAAAACAACTTTCACACTTTACATACACACGCACAACACAACACAACACAACTGGCTTACCCACAATGTAAAAGCAGCTGTGTTAGACCCAAAATGGCCCCTGCAATAAGCAGGAACCTCACACAGGCACAAAAAACCAACTTTCACGTTTTACACACACACACAACACAACACAACACAACACAACACAACACAACTGGCTTACCCACAATGTAAAAGCAGATGTGCTAGACCCAAAATGGCCCCTGCAACAAGCAGGACCCTCACACAGGCACAAAAAGTTGATATATAATTTTATGGTACTACTCCAAAAAAAAGTGGTGTTATTAGCTAGTTTTAGAAAATACACTTTTTCCAAAAGGTTTGCACAAATTTGGCCAATACTGTACTTTACATACAAAGTACAATGATGTATCAATCATTTTGGTTCCAGAACTCAGTGGTTTAAACATTCTTATCAGAATTAGGAAATCTCTCTCTTAATTTTAAGAAGAAAAAAGAAGAAATACTTACTTATAAACTATATTACCTGCACTTGCTTTATTATATTGCCAAAAGAAGTTTGATATTTTAAAAGATCAAAAACCAGGTAATTATATATATTGAACTATAAAGTTAAAAGACAAGTCAGCAAGAATCACAGAGCATAAATTCAAGGAGAATTAAGGTTGGGTTAACAAATAATTTCTTAGCTGATGTCAGCAGCTTACACGACTTGACACAAAATATATTTGGGCTACCATATTAGGGCTGCTAAAATTCAGGTAACTGCAAGATAGCCACAGAGATTTTGATGAATCTAGTGGCTTTCTGAATTTTGCAGGCCAGATATGGTAGCCCAATTACTGACTTCTGACACTTTTACCATAGATACCTTCTTCAGACTTTGCCATGGTCTCAAGACATTTACTTTCATATATAATCCTCTAGTTCACATGAATAGCATCATTATCAGAGTGAATACCAGATTGCAAAGAAGCCCCAATGGAGTGAAGGTCTATACCTCAGTTCTCCTACACTTAGATTTGTCTTGGATTAGTAATTACTTAATAGTTGCACTTGTTAACTCATTGTATCTAGATATCTTTTCACAGTTAAGACTTTAATGAGTACTAGATTGCCCTGCTTAAATGGATTACAGAGGAAGTTCATAAATTGGGGAAACAAGGCATTAACATTAGAGATTAGTCAAAATCTAATTCAAAATAAGAAAATGATATCTTTAAATCCAAAGGAAGAAAACATCAGGCAAATAGATAAGGTTGAGAGCACTGCACTGCAAACAATACTAAAGAAAATTGTGACAGAAATATTTGATGGTCCAAAATGTTAAAAGTAACAGACACCTCATTAATACCAAACATGACATGATAGATCATCCTGGTGATCCTCTCCTTCCAATTTAAGAAAGTAAAAACTCTTGAAACGTAATAGTTCAAAAGGATCCTTTTATTAAGCGAAAGTGATAGCAACCCAGTTTAAAGCAAGATCTGAATACCCTTAGGCAAGGCAAGTAGGATTAAAGCAGTAGAGACCCCTCCCTTTAAATCAGAATGCAGATTTTAGGCAATACACAAGTGTGAAGATGTTTTCTTTACTAATTTCCCTGAGAACTGAACAACCATGCATTCACACTGTTATCCTTTAAAGTGAAACAACCCACATGGCTATCATAAATATTCCTCTATGTTAAGAGGATCTCAGGGCTCTTTGGCGCCAGGATATAGGTTGTAAAATATCCATTGACACAGGCAATACTAGTAAATCGAATCCAAGTCTCCCCCCTCCTCCAATTGAATGGCAGTATCACTTTTAGGGCTCTGACAGTCAACTGTGATTAAAACATTTTACAATCTTAACCCTAACCCAATATTTTTTTTCCTTTGAGGAACTGATATATCACAATAGGAGGGAAAGATACATGGCCAGAACAAAGTTTGAAACTTGACACTTGTAGTAACAATCAGCACAGATTCCATGACTTGTGAATAATATAAATGATAAAATATGATGTTGAAATGTTGAAATTCTCCCCTAAAGAGCTCTTGGTCCCTTTCTCTCACTCCACCCACCTCTTGTTCTTTCCTTTTTGTAGCTATATTGTGTGCATATGAATGGATGTGTCTTGAAGGTACTAAGTACTTTTTAACTTGTTTATAAATCATTTTGACATATGGGTAAGCAATGAGAAATTAACCTTTTCACAGCTGTTATACAATCAGTGAAGACTATGAACTTATCTGAACTTCTCTTTCATGGTTATTTATTTTAGACTCTAGTAATAGATTTGTTAACAAGGGTTAACACTTACTTAAATTGAAGTGCCTTTTTCTACCAATAAAATATTCATACAGAGTTGTTTTGTTAAGGATTACACAAGAAACAGCTGCATTACCAACTGGTCTGTATGGACAACTGAACACATATGGAACATGGAAGCAGATTGTTTACATTTTATATAATCACAGCAGAATACCATCTGCTTACTTTTCTAACATTTCATAGAAGCATGTACCTGAAATACTCTGAGTTGTATGTTAAATTGGAACATCAATAAATGCCTGACAAAAGTAGACAATTTCTGTAATGTTGCCTAGAAATCTGCAGTAACTGGAAGTGACTAAAGGTATGAAGTCATCAGGAGTTGGGATTAGCTTGAAGAAGGCTATTCTAAGGTTGAGCTAAGAGCTCTTTTGTCTCATTGATACGAACTAATCTTACCTGGAATGTGTTTGGCACAAGAAGCTTTGGTGTCTCTAATCCAAGAGCAGCATCAATTCCACAGAAGATGAGGATTGCCAGAATAATGGAGAAATCGCCCACTAGCTTCCTTACCTAAGAAGTGAAACAACAGAATAACAGAATAGAACAACACAGTTGGAAGGGACCTTGGATATCATTTAGTTCAACCCCTTATACCAATCTGGATAAATGGATGTCCAATCTCTTAAAAAAGCTCCAGTGATGGAGCACCCACAACTTCTGGAGGTAAGTCACTATTCTTCTCACTGACAGGAAATTTCTCCTTAATTCTGGGTTGGATCTTTCCTTGATAAGTTTCCATCCATTACTTCTTTTCCTGCCCTCAGGTGCTTTGGAAAATAGGCTGACCCCCTCTTCTCTGTGACAGCCCCTGAAATATTAGAAAACTGCTATCAAATCATCGTAGTCCTTTTTTTGTTGTTGTTAAATTAGACATATATAGTTCCCATATCCCTTTAGTATGTGCTCTAGCCTTCAGACCCTTTATCATCTTTGTTGTTCTTTTCTGCACTCTTTCTCCACATCTTTTTTGTATCATAGTGACCACAACTGGACACAGTATTCCAAGTGTGATCTTACCAGTGCAGTGTAAAGTGGTACTGGTTCTTCATGTGAACTTGATACTATTCCTCTGTTGCTGAAGTCTAGTACTGCATTGTTGTTGTTTTATTGGCAGCTGCAGCCCACCGGTGGCTCATACTGATTATCCACTAGAACAGTGGTTCTCAATCTGGGGGTCGTGACCCCTTTGGGGGTCGAATGGCCATTTCACAGGGATCGCCAAAGCCCTCTCTCGCCCTCCCCCATGCTTTCACTCACCCTCACCCTCTGTTGGATCGCTGGTCCCGTTCGCTTACCCCGCCCACTCCCAATCTATTGCTGCCTCCTGAGTCCCAGTTGATGGCTAGAGGGAAAAAAACCTGTTTAAATTCTTGCCGCGGGGCTTCAAAGGGCCTCCCTACAGCTGATCCGTGTTAAAAGAAAATAAATGAGTAGACCATGCCTGCAAAAATAAAAAAACCAGCCTCTTTCAGCTTCAGCATAGGTTAATTACCATAAATTGATTTGATCAGCCTCCTTGCTCTCAAGGCTCTTTGTGCAGGCTCTTTCGCAAGCTCTCGTTTTGCAAGCTCTTTGCTGCAAAGCATGCTGGAGAAGTTTTTTTTCCCTAGCTGAAATGAAACTGAAAGTAAAGCAGGCTCTGCTGCAATGTGACAAAATGAGGCAGGGAGAGAGATTTCTTTTTCCTCACCAAAAAAGGTAGGTACAAACAATGGGAAATTTAGGGCAAAAGAGGAGGTTCAAGATTTTAAAACACAAAAGAAAAAAAGCTCTATTTAACTAGGGAATTGTAATAATTGAGATACTATTAATTGTATATTGTGTTGAAAGCAGAAATGGTTAAATTGTAGTTTGGAGGAATATATGGGGGAAATTATTTGGTTTATTATTATTGGTAAATATAATTAATTGATTTGTAAGAAATTGGATTGCATGGAAATAATTGGAATATTCATGTTCATGATTAATATACAAAAAGATAGTTATATAACTAATTGATTTATATTAAAATGTTGAATTTGTATTAAACAACTGTATTACATAATTACATAATTAGCCAATGTGAGGATGAATATTAAAATAGATGACAATGGGAAGGGGTATAATATACAAGAGAAGGGAAAAATTGAATTTGATTAAGATTAGAGATGAGGATGAAGGGTAATATTGGTTTTTTTAAAAAAATAAATGAGTAATAAATATGGCAAAAAGGAAATATAGAAATTGTAAATTTAATTGAAATGACTAAACACTGTTTAAATTTGTGAACTGCCCAAATACTCTGTTCAAAGAAAAGACATTGCATGTTTGTATGTGTGTTTCTAATTATTGCTATTTATTCATAATTGTTCTCTTTTATTCTTTAAAGTTTAATAATCCATTCTTTATCTTAATATCTTTGTATTTGTTTGGGGTTGGTTTTTTTCCCTTTCATCTCTTTTATTGTACAGCAATCTTTCTCCTCAAACCTACCACCTCTCTCTTTTCTTTCCTTTTTACTTTCTCTTCCCCCCTTCTTCTCCTCCCTACTTCCTCTTCCTTTGTCCTTCTCCTCTTCTCTTCCTCCCTCTCTTACCCTCACTCCTACACTTTTCCCTTCCTTTCCTTCATCCCTCTCTATTGCTGTATCCTTTTGTGCATATGGACTACTCAGAGAGCTGAAAAAGTTATTTTTTACAGGTCCTCGCACTTTTGACCAGTTCGCGAACTTATGACTGTCCTCACATTTTATGTTTTTGCTCTATCATATCACCAGTGGGAAGAGAAGCAGTTGTGAAATGAGTGACATGGTTGTTAAGAATGCTGCACAGGCATAAATGTGAGGATGGTCATAAGTGTGAGGACCAATCAAAACAGGCGAGGACCTGTCAGAAATGACTTTTTTTAGCCCTCTGAGTAGTTCCTATACACATAGCCATGCCCACCTAGTCACATGACCTCCAAGCCACGCCCACAAAATAAGCCATGCCCACAGAACCGGTAGTAAAAAACTACAGTTATGAAGTAGCAACGAAAATAATTTTATGGTTGGGGGTCACCACAACATGAGGAACTGTATTAAAGGGTCGTGGCATTAGGAAGATTGAGAACCACTGCACTAGAACATCTAGTCCCCTGTCATAGTTACTCCTGTTGAACCAGGTACTACCTATCCTATATCTGTGCATTTGGTTTTTCTTTCCTAAGCATAAGACTTTACTTTTCTCACCACTGAACTGTATTTTGTTGCACAGAGTCTAGTGTTTGTTAAATCCTTCTGGAACTTGAGCCTATCTTCTAAGATGTTGCCTATTTGCTGCCGCTTGGAGTCATTTGCAAATTTTCATTTCAAAAATGAAAAAGGCATAAAATTCACAAAACAAATATAACAATTTAGAGTTCATCTCAAGTAAATACTACAGTTTCAAAAATTATGCAGGACTAAAATATTTTATACTAAAAAGCCCCAATGTGGGACATATTTCTTCATTTCTACAAATCATGAATACTGCATGTGGCAAAGACTGAATGGCTTCAGATGAAGTTTGCAAAGGCTTTTGGGAGCTAAAACAACTTAAGCCTTACTGAAGATACGTTTTTCCCCTCTGATTAAATATATAGGAAACTGCATTCTAGGGTGATGGTGTGCATGTCATGTCTGATGCTTAGTTGTTGTGATTACTACTATTTTGTTTCTCCTGTGTGCTTTTCAATGAGTGATGAATAGATGCATGATAGAAGAAGATGATGATAAAGTTGGTTTTGAGTCTGAGATTCTTATTTGTATGAAAGTTTAAAAATAGAAATTCTGAATCTATATGCTCCTGGAAATAACATTAACTAAGATCCAGGGATGAAATTCACTTACCTTCCCTAGCTGTTCGCAAATGTGTGCGCACTATGCACGGTCGCTTTGCTCATGCCATCATCCACGCATGCACAAAGCCTTCTGTGGCACCGCCGGTGCTGCAGCAGCTCTTTCGGGAGCTCCGACCCCCATGATCTGTAAAGCCACCAGAACAGTGAAAATCAGCTGTTCTAGCAGCTCGGAACTTTCCCTTCAGGTGAAGAGGGGAAAGCAAGCGGACAGGTGTGGGTAGAGCTCCCCAAAAACCCCTAGGATTAATCCTGGGGGTGTGGAGGGTGAGAGCTCCCCAAGCGCCTGAAGAAGCTCCAGATCCGGGACGTTTCTGTCAATGACAGAACAAGGCATCGCGACCACCCCTGCAAACCAATTGATTCCAAGGAGTGGATTTTAAAGCAGGCAGAGCAAAACAGGAGAATTACTGCAAGTATTTTACTTATACTTTAACTCCAATAAATACTACTTCCTTCCAGAGGCGAGAGAAAGTTTTTACAAGAAACAAAATGGCACTGATTTGCTAGAAGGAGTGAAAACGAAAGCTAAAGAAGAAAGTGATTGTTAATGCTCGTTAGCACTCGTTAAAATTGTTAAAGCTGTTAGTATTTTAAGGTCTTGCTGAATGAAGTTGAAATTAAGGTTTGCAGCTCAAGAAAATAGGATTTATTGACTAATAAATGGTAATACCTGTTAGAGACTGAGAATAAGAATTTTACTGATTTTGTTGTGAGGCTGCTGGAAAGTATTTTGGAAATGGCTGCTGGACAAGTAAAAACAG
Source organism: Masticophis lateralis (assembly GCA_030761175.1). Lineage (NCBI taxonomy): Eukaryota > Metazoa > Chordata > Lepidosauria > Squamata > Colubridae > Masticophis > Masticophis lateralis. The sequence continues at coordinate 95,830,978 of JAUDYJ010000003.1, read as the reverse complement.
CAGTGGTCAAGATTTCTGAAAGGGATGAAGGCTTACTATTACACACATCAGCAAATATACAAATACTGACAGTAGAGCTCTTTGAAGAAATGCTAGAATCATTTACCTCCTTGTTAATGGAAAGATTGGAAGGGCATTTTGAGAAGATTTTTACTCAAATTTGTAACAAAGATACAAGGGGAGATACTGTATCAGCATCCCAGATGCCAAATAATATTGAGATGCTGAATGAAGAGGAGGAAGAAGTAACCCAGTTCAAAGCGCCTCTGGAAAATGGAGTGCATTGCCAGGAAATATTGAGAGAGATCTTTCCAGAGGTTCTGATGCAGTCAAATGGAAAAGTGTCAGGAGGCATCGGGATTTTTAATATAAGAAGAAGGATTCGAAATGGAACATTACAATTTCTTTACAAAAATGGACTTTCAATTCTAGCTAAAGAGGTGTGCTTATAAAAAGGAATTATTTTGCGAAGTGCACAAGACTGCAAGGCTCAAAAATTCCAGCTGAAAACTCAAGAGTTTGTAAAAATAAAAAAAGATGGAGGAATAAGACTAAAGAAGAAGGCTTGTAAAAAAGCCAGGAAAAAATGGAGATGGAAGAATTATAATCCTCCTTGTTGGAGAGGATAGCAATGGTGAAAAAGAATTACTATACCTGTACTTGGGGATATGATTTGTTTTGTTTTGAAAAGTTATATTAGAGTGAAAATGAATGATTTACTTATATTTAGGGACATGATTTACTTTGGAAAGTTATATTAAGTAATGTTATGCTTGAATTGTTATAGGCTACTGGCTAAATTTTTACTTGTGTTTGGAAGTACATTTTGAATAGTGTTTTGTTTAAAATCTATAAAAGTTGATGGATTAGAAGGAAAATATTGTGGATGTTAAAATTAAGGTCAGTGTAGATCTCTCAATATAAATTCAAGGGTTACAAGAAGGATATTATTAAAACTTCTATATTTTGTTTGAAGTCACATTAATGTTATGTAGTGGATTTGTAGAGAATAAGATGAATAAGTTTATGTTTAATATAAGTTCATGAGATGAAAAGTATAAGGTTTTTTACAATATATTTTACTTGAGATTAGCTGAATTTTGTTACATATAACAAAACTTGTTATACTTACTTTGTTACATACTTACATATATATTAACACAATATTTTGTTACTGTGTTAATATATGTAAGCGTTGGAGATGCGATGGTTAATTGTTATTAGGTTTTGATTAGGTAATACTGGAAGAAAGAAGACCTGTTTATTGCTGAAGAATGGACAAGAATGAAGTGGGACTAATTACTTTCAAGCAAGAACAGTTATATCTAGATATGAACAAGTTAAAGTGTAAGAGGGAGATAAATCTATAGTTAGCGTGTGGTTTTTGTGTGTGTGTGTGTGTGTGTGTGTGTGTGTGTGTGTGTGTGTTTGTCAAATGCTATACCCTGTATTTGCTCTGGGAAGTCCGGGGGGGGGGGTGGGGATAGGAGGGAGGAGGAGGGGGAAAATATGTGTAAAAACTTTTAAAACCTTTTCAAGCTATTTAAAACTCTCAAAAAAAAAGAAGATATAAAAGATGTATTAGATGCTACATTCCGATGACTATGTATTGTTTATATGCCTATATGTTTGTATGTTTGATTATAAAAATAAAAAAACTTGTTAATAAAAAAAGCCTTCTGTGCATGCACAGAAGCTTAAAATGTTGCAAAAAAGCAATGTAATAACATCCGCATGGGTGGGCGGAGCCTCCTGCAGCCACCGCTACCAGTTCACCTGAGCCAGATAGAACCGGCTGAATTTCACCCCTGCTAAGATCCAATCTGTACTCCCAAATACTTGCCAGCCCACCATCTGCCATTTTAATGAGCTTGCTTCTGGGAATTATTTGCTTTATGTATCTTCTATAGTCCCTGAAGAAATCCCTGCTTGCCCAGCAGGAGGCAATCACAATCACTCACAATAAGCATTCGAACACACTTCTCAGCAATCAGCAGCTATTCATCACATAAACTTTTCAATCCATAGGTTAGTACAGAACATACAACTTTTTTCTTTACCGTTCTCTACTCTCTTTCTACCCAAAGAGAGAATCAAGATAGGTAAGAATGGGAAATCAAACTGATGAGATGGGAAGGGAGCTTTGAGAAATAAAGACAGAGGGAATGTGAATGAGGAAGAAGGAGGCTTTTCCTCTTTGTCCATTCTGTACCTCATCCCTATTTCCTGCAAGTTTCTACTTTTTTACTATGCAAGTAGGCCATCACTGTCCTGGTATTTTCCATTACGTTTAACTGTAGCTCCCATCATATTGTAGGATAATTCGGGTTCTACTTGAACATACTGCAGGGTAGCCATAACAGGAAGACAGAGTACGTACACAAGCTTACTCACAAGAAGGAAATATTGATTTATTTCATAAATTTAATCAACATGTAATGGGTAGGATAGGATAGATAGCTACTTACACCAGTGGGAAAATAGCGACTTGATTTAAATTTTTTCAGGACCATAGCACAGAACAATGTTCCCAGAAACAGAATGAAGGACATGAAAGTGATGTCAGGCATGTAGTTGCAACTGTTGCCCACTAGATGGCCCCCTAGTTGCATACACTGATCCTTGGTCAGGAGCGACCAGTTCCCCGGTTCCACATCTGATTGCTGTGAAAAAGAAAGGATTGGCCTCAGAGGAAGATCCCTGTTTGTCCAGGTAATAAGCATACATCACCACTCTTAAGAAAATATTTAGACTTTTTCCAGTGGCCTAAACAAGCTGAGAACTCAGGAAACTGTAATCCACCCAGTCTGCAAGACTCCAGACTGGGTCAAGTAGCGGCTGAATATGAGAGAAAATTATATTATTAGCGAAAGTGGAAGAGGGATCATTGATCATGCACAGGTTAATATGCTGCCATCTCCATTTGCTATGGGGAATGTGGCTGGTATTTTGTCCTGTGTCATAACTGTTTTACATTTTTAAGGCATTTGAATTCTGTATTGGATTATTGCTTTCTCTGTTTTTAATCTAGGCTCATTTTTAAAAAATGTTCCCTATGTTTGGATTAAGCAAGTAAACAACAAATAGTAAAACCAAAAAAGACCTAAACAAACAAACAAACAAAGTGCATATCTGCCTAACCTACATAATATTTAATATTACATTTATTTATTTATTTATTTATTTATTTATTTATTTATTTATTTATTTATTTATTTATTTATTTATTTATTTAAACTTTTATATCGCCCTTCTCCCGAAGTGCACAGCCATAGTAAAACAACATAGATACAAAAGTTAAAACAATTTTAAAACAAATTCAATAATTTGGCCGTATTATTTAAAACCCCAAGATTAAAATACCCATTAAAATTCATCATTCTGTCAGACCAGTTTGTTCAAATAGCAGGGTCTTAAGGGCACGGTGGAAGCACAAAGGTCGGGGATCCTACATATCTCCGGGGGCAATTCGTTCCATAGGGCAGGGCCCCCCACAGAGAAGGCTCTCCCCCTGGGGGTTGCCAGTAGACATAATTTGACCGATGGCACCCTGAGGAGGCCCTCTCTGAGGGAGTGTACTGGCCAATGGGAGGCTATCGGTGGCAAAAGGCGGTCTTGCAGATATCCAGGTCCTAAACCATGGAGCGCTTTAAAGGTGGTAACCAACACCTTGAATTGTATCCAGAAGACCACCAGAAGCCAGTGCAGCTCGCACAGGAGAGGTGTTACGTGGGTGCAACATGTCACCCCTATAATCACCCACGCGGCCGCATTCTGGACCAATTGGAGCCTCCGAGTGCTCTTCAAGGGGAGCCCCATGTAGAGAGCATTACAGTAGTCCAGACGGGAAGTGTCAAGGGTGTGAGTGACCATGCACAGGGCGTCCCGGTTCAGAAAGGGATGCAACTGGTGGATCAGGCAAATCTGGGCCCCCCTGGCCACAGCTGTCATATGATCTTCTAAAGACAGCCGTGTATCCAGGAGGACACCCAAGTTGCAAGCCCTCTCTGAGGAGGGCAAGATCTCACCCCAATAGCCAGTGATGGAGCCAGCTGGCTATAGCGGGACACTGGGAACCACAGCCACTCAGTCTTGGAGAGGTTGAGTTTGAGCCTGTTTCTCCCCATCCAGATCCGCATGGCTTCCAGGCATTGGGACATCACGTCAAGGGCATCATTGGGGTGGTCTGGGATGGAAATGTACAGCTGCATATCATCAGCGTACTGGTGATAGTTCACCCCAAAACTAGCGGCTTCACATAAATGTTGAACAAAAGGGGTGAGAGGACCAACCCTTGCGGCACCCCACAAGTAAGGCGCCTCGAGGTCGACCTCTGTCCCCCTGCCTACATGGACTGCATATGGTCAGAGAGCAAGGAGGAGAACCACCATATCACGGTGCCCCGCACTCCTAACCCCTCCAACCGATGCAGCATGATACCATGGTCGATGGTATCAAAAGCTGCTGAGAGGTCTAAAAGGACCTGGACAGAGGAACAACCCCTGTCCCGAGCCCTCCAGAGAACATCAACCTATGTGACCAATGCCGTTTCTGTGCTGTATCTCGTCCTGAAGCCCCACTGGTATGGGTCTAGATAGACCTGTACCTACATTATAGATAATCCTTGATTTATGTCCACAATTGAGCTGAAAATTTCTGGTTCTAAGCAAAACAGTTGTTGAGTTTTGCCCCACTGTATGACTTTTATTGCCATAATTGTTAAATGAATCACTGCAGTTGTTAAGTTAGTAACAAAGTTGTTAAGTGAATGTGGTTTCCTCATTAATTTTGTTTGTTGAAAGGTTGCAAAGAGTGATCACATGATCCCAGGACACTGCAATCATCATAAATACATGCCAGTTGCCAAGCATTTGAATTTTGATCATGTGGCTACAGAGGTGCTGCAAAGTTGTAAGTGTGAAAACCAGTCACAAGTCACTTTTTTCAGTGCTGCTGTAACTTTGAATGCTTTCCAAATGAATAATGAATAAATGAATGACTAAATAAACGATCAAGGACCTGTATGGCCAATTTTAAGACTGTTTTTTAGGGGTTTATCACGTGCTTATGTTTCACAAACAAACCACTAGGAACTATTTTCTGAATCTGCCAATAGACAAGCCTAATATAACCATCAGAAGATGCGCCCAAGGAAGAAATGGGGCAGCAGCCTGCATGTCCTCCCTTCCCTATAGCTTTCTTCAAGAGGAATTCAATGCCAGCTACAGTCTAATTCCCAGATTCTCTCACTCCTGGGTAAACTGGGTGGAAAGCACAAAAAGGTTGAGGAGCCACAAGGACACATGCGCTACTTCTTCAGTGCAGGAAGTAGGGCTTAGAAAAAAGAGAGCTAAGCACCTTCAGGCTGCAACTGCAGGTTAACTCTGAGTCTTTCTTTCTCAGCTTCTGCATGATAGTCCCAGCATAGGATGAGAACCTGTCCTCACTGATCATCTGGAATTTCACTTTTAACAACCTACTGTTTTAAAAAAATCTCTGTGTGCCCTTTGGCTTCTAACACTACTGGTACATGTAGTCTTCTGATATGTATGTGGCTGTGACTTTCTCAAATGATACAGAATCAGCAGCAGCAATGGTGGAGAAGTCCTCAGCAGCAAAACAACAACAACAACCACCAAAAGGGCAACACATCCCAATTATCGTGCAAAAAGACTTCAGTACTCCAAGAGGTACAGAATCTCATCTGCACAAAACATGCTAATCACAACATAGTATGCCCTTCCTATATCTCAGTTTCCGTTCTTTTCTAGGGTAGTAGCCAAGTCTTGTATTCCTTTGTTTCCATCTAGTGGTTGCCTAGCCTTTTGCAATACATACAATATATGGTTTTGCCTCATCTTTCATTCCTATGTGCAGTATTAAAAATAAAAGTAAAGGTTTCCCCTGTCCAGCTATTTTAATTAATGAAAATAATTTTATTTGTTACCTGTTCAAAACTGTTGAGATTAGGGAACAGAGTCTGGTTCAGGACAGAGGAGTTGTCTGCAAGAAACAATCATCCAAGATATCAGCAGTTCATTCTGATTTGTGCAATGCAAGGACCAGAGAGGGTAAGAAAAACCAAGAACTTGACAGAATTTTTGGCTGTCTGTTTTGTGGCATCTTAAATGTGTATTCAAAAACAGGTTGGTAACATAACAAAGATGCATATTGTTTCTTGCCATAACTCTAAAAACTGCTTTGCAGCATGGCCAGCTGTTAGGTGGACATTGTTATTTAAAGATTTTAAAAAGAACAATGCAAGACAAACCAGAACAGTAGCATATTATAGAAGAGGGGACTGGTACTGCAATCTATCTATATCCACAAACTATATTCTCCAGCCTCTACTCAGAACATCAAGGAAATACTGGATTTCCAAAAAGAAAATGACTAACAGATGTAAAACAGAGGAACCTTTGCTTATAAAGCTAGGGACTATCTAAATGCAGGAGACTAACATACTTGGATAGAAGTGGATCAAACTGTGCAGGTACCTGCTTTTCTGTGTGGATGATTTCAAGTCCAATTAGGCTGCTTAGGCCAATCAGAGCTTTTCTTTGAGGTATGGGAGAACCCTTTTAGCACTTCCAGTTGGCATGTGTCAGTTGGGGGACTGGTTTAGGCTGCCTTGATCTACTAACAGGGACAAGTGCAAGACAGAGAAAACATAAAAATAAACCACTGAAGATCAACCCAGAAGTATGTTGGTGACTATCTGAAACAAGGTATTACTGATTGCATCAAGATTTGGGGATGGGATGGGTTAATATCTCAGTTATATTTGATAAATACCCATGTTGCATTTTTAATACCTACTTGTAAATATTTTCTTAGTTATTAAGATTTGTAATGCACGGTCATGCTATGTTGCCCCAAGCACTGGTGGAATCCAGGGGTGAAATTTACTTACCACGCTACCGGTTCACACATGTGAGTGCTCACATGTGCACCCTTGCTACACTCGTGTGTAACACCTCTGCGCATAGAGGGTCAAAAATGGGACGTGATGATGTCCAGGCAGGTGGGTGGAACCTCCTGCTGCCGGCGCTACCAGTTCGCCCGAGCTGGATATAACTGGCTGAATTTCACCACTGGTGGAATCTTTAAATTCAGTTTAGTTTGTACTTGGACTAGATTTCATTTTTTTACAGTTGTTTTATACTTTTTATTTTATGTTGCTAATTGTCTTGAAGTTATGATGTATGTGTGTGTGTGTGTGTGTGTGTGTGTGTGTTATAGATAGTCTTTGATTTATGACCAGAATTGAGCCCAAAATTTATGTTGCTAAGTGAGGCAGTTGTTAAGTGAATTTTGCCCCATTTTACCACTTTTCTTGCCACAGTTGTTAAGTCAATTGCTTCAGTTTTTAAGTTAGTAACATGGTTGTTAAGTGAATCTGGCTTCTCCATTGACTTTGCTTGTCAAAAGATCACAAAAAGGTGATCACATGACCCCGGGACACTGCAACCATCTTAAATATGAGTCAGTTGCCAAGTGTCTGAATTTTGTTCATGTGACCATGAGGATGCTGCAATGATCATAAGTCACCATATTCAGTGCCATTGTAACTTCAAACAGTCACTAAATGAACTGTTGTAAATCAAGGACTACCTATATATTATAATTTATAAACATGTTAACAGTTACTTTTCCATGTATTTGTTAAGAATTCTTGATGACTTGCCATCTAAAAATCACTATCACTAGCCCATTCTCTCACCATAACATCACTGGTTGCTCATATTACCTGTCTCAGTCAGACGGCAGGTACAGCTATACAAGGTGATGTCATTGATTTTATACTCCCAATTGACAGGGTAATGTTCCACCAGGGACAGCATCTTCTTCACAGCATCATAGATGAAAATGAAACTGATGAGGGCACAGAAGCCTTCCTCAGTGAAGCGTGTGAAATACTGCACCAAGTAACTAGCTTCAGTAGCCACCAGGATAAGGCCAAAGAAGGCCACCCACAAGCCAATCCAGAGGCGGAATTCTAAATAATCCAGACTGTGGTCTCTGAGAAGAGGGAAGAGCCAAAACAGTCAGTTTTCTAAGCAGGTTAGTTTTCTAAAATGAAGTCTGAGCTCTTAGCCAGACAATTAATCCATTTCTAGCAGGACTACCCCCAAATCTCAGGTTAAACTGAAGAATTTCCCTTAGAGAGGCTCTCTTTTGCCTATTAAGAGACCAGATTCAATCACCAATAATGAATTCCATTTGATAACTGGCTTTTATTGCCTTGCAGATTGACTCACCTATTTGGGAAGTTATCAAAAAAGGGTGAAGTGAAGTGCCAGTATCAATTTTTATAGCAACTATCAAATGATTTCAGGGAATAAATTGAGGGCAGTGCAATGCCTCCATTAGGGAAGAACATGCCCTTTCCTCAATGCTGGAGCTCAGGAGTCACTGCTTCTCTTTAGTTACATTATCAGAATACATTGAATATTCAGAACACACTATTAGGCTATATTGACAATGTTTGTACAAAAGCACCCTTTCCTACAAGCTTAACTTTCCGAAGTGCTTGAAAGCAACTCTTATTACAACTAGTACATTCTTGGTCTTGCTGGATGGTTTAACTATATAGCCTACTATAATGGGAAGATTGTATTTACGGGAAGAATGAACTTGAAGGATGAGCAAGGCTTTGCTGTCATATTTGGTATCCTCCTTGCACTTGACCAGTTCAGAATTAATTTACACGATCATGTTGGAAAGAGAAGCTTGGCTGATTTTCTTGCTGCAAGCTAATTGGCTAAACCAGCCTTATAAATGTTCCACTTAACACTCTTGCAGAATAGCCTGGTTTGACATACCTTACTAAGATTTATCAAAGCAAGTTGACCTGGATAAATATCAAATCACTAAAAAGTTGTGTGAGATATTAAATCCATTTTGACTTTACTGCAATTGTGTTTTGTTCTAAATTACCAACAAGTAGCAGTGTTCAAGTCAGAGGTGGAAAGACAGAATGACAGATCCAAACTGTAAGCATGAGCATTGGCTAGACAATAGGCATAGGCATTGCAAATTTTATATGATCCACAGTCACCTTGATAAGGCTCAAGGAAAGAGAGTTCATGAAGGCTTGGTCCCAACATGCATACCAATATGAAGTGCTACTTACTTGCTGAAGGAGAACAGAAGACGCTCAAAGACAAGGACAGGCCCAGTGCTACTCAGGATGGTGAGAGGCTGCCCAGCAAATAGGCAGAAAAATGCACCAGCGAAGGCAGTACCCAGGAAGCTTTCCAGGACACCCTAGATCATATGAGGAAGCACATGGCTTTGCTAGGTTGAACATTAGCAGCATACCAGCTCTCAAATAATGGATACAAGTCAGCCAAATGGCATAACTACATAGCAATATGAAACTGTTTGCCTACTAACATTGGTAGGAATGTATATAAAACTAAAGAAATGCAGACTGATGCAGAGAGGAAAAGTAATGGAAGGATTGTAGGCTACCAGCTTTTTGAACAGACCTGCATGTTATTTGTAGCATCTCCAAGCATTCCTCCAAAGGTGATTGCGTTGGTGACTGTAGCCAGGTAGATATAGAGGATGGCTGAGAGACACTGGATACTGAGGCCATCAGAAAAGTCACTACCATACCAAGGGGCTTTTCGCTGGATATCCTTTAATAATCCTCCAAATAGCCTGCAAGAAAAGGACTTTTCATTTTTTTTTAAAAAAATGGCTATACTGTATATGTGTACTTTGGATAACTTATATTTCTTTCTAAACTTGTACCCTTGGGGAAAGGATAGAAGAGAATTCAACTTGACTTTCTTTTCAGGACAGTACGATTCTCCCCTGCAGCTATACAATGAAGAGAGAGACCTCCATGCTTTAATTTCCCAAGCCAAACCTCTGTGAGTTTTACCTTCCAGTCTTCTCCAGCTCTTCACTTATGTACTGGTGCCCGTGAGCCTGTCGGTCATCCACAGCAGATTTGTTTCCATTAGCATGAGGACTCCAGTCACGGATGCGCATGGAGATCCTGAGGATGTAACAAGGATAGTGTAGTATATAATACAACCATTTTGTGTACACACAAGCCATATTACAATGATGGTGACTGATTCTGAACTAAATATCATATTCTGGTTCTTACAACCAAACTCCAGCTATTTCTGTTACTTCCAATGCAATTCACTATGCATAGATAGTGAGTTACATTGGCAGTAAAAGAAATAGCTGGAGTTGGTTGTATCAGAGAAAGCCAATGTGGGATTCATATATATTCTGAAGTAGCACTGTAGGGAATTTTATTATTGTCTTATCACAGTGTATCAAAGTAAAACAGCAGAGCCACATGCTTCTTCATATGATCTTGTTTCTAAGAAATAATCAAACTGCATGAGAAAACAGATTTCTCATATGGTTAAGTAAGTTGCATAAATATATTAGTGACACAAATATATTCTCTGGATATAAACGGAAATGGTGACATTTTCACAACTTCAGCCAGCTAGGATTGCAGAGGTCATTATGATAGGTGGAGGAACAGCACTTTATTCAGCAACAGGTACAGAGCTGGGAAAATGGAACATCTCAGCAACACATAAGTACAGATGCTTATCGGGAATATATAGATTTACTGTATATCCAGATAAAGCATGTAATACTACAACTTTCCACCTAAATTTTAATTAGATTTCCTTAGATTTGTCAAATGCAATACACATTTTTCTCCATCTGCATCTCTTTTCAGTGATACCTTTTCTGTGGTGAGGGCAAACTTTTTGGGGGACAAATTCGAATGGTTGGATCCCATTTGCCTGGTGGTAAGACAGTCAGCTCATCCAGAAACTCATCAATTCCTGCGACAAGGTCTTCAGTATCTTTTGCTTTCCAAGCAATTCTCTGAAAAAGCTGGAAGGCAATATCATTAGTTCTAGGTATTCCTTTTAGCAGGAATAGCACGGTAAGAGGAAACAGCTTTGTGAAATGGCTTCCTTGATTTAGCAAAGCAGACCACAGCTCAACTTACATAACTTGAAAGAAAGACTTGGAAAAAGGATTGCCAGGTTTTAAACCACAGAATGTATAAAACTATGCAACAAAGTAACAAATCTGGTAGGACTTCATTTGTTCATCCATTTATTTGATTTAATCCTTCCTTTTTCCTTTTTCAGCAATGAAAGAACCAAGAACCAAATGTTGATGCATTTGTTCATTCAAATTTTCAATAGGACCCACAAAAAGATCTCATAACATTCAGTGGCAAAAGTACAAAAAAATCCAGAAAATCCAGAGGGGGTTGAATGCTTTTTTACAGAACTCGTGAAAATGAAGACATTTTGAATAGCTATAATTACTGTATTTTTCGAACTATAAAATGCTCCAAAGTATAAGACATACTTAGTTTTTGGGGAGGAAAACAAGTAAAAAAAACCCTGCCTCTGTGTCCCAACAATTTGCCTCCTTGCAGCAAACAGCAAACAGTGTGGTCAGTTTCAGTACAGCCTGATTTAGCACATGCAGCTGACTGGAGGTTGGATCTGCCTCCCAGAATTCCAGGCTGTGAGGATCGCCACTGCCCATTGGCACTGCCACTGCCCATCACCACTGTCACCTATCACCGCCTCCATGCACCCTATTTTTGGCCTTTCTGCATTTCATTTTTGGCCCATTCCAGGCAGTAGGGATCGCCACCGCCACCTATTCCTGCCATCTGGAACAGGCCAAAAATGGGACACGCAGAGGCGATAGGTGACAGCGGTGATGGCAGCGATGGCGGTGATGGGCGGTGGCAATCCTTGCAGCCTGGAACAGCTGATAGGCTGTATTCTGGGAGGCCAATCCAACCGCCAATTAGCTGTTGGTGCTAAATCAGGCTGTGCTGAAGCTGACCACTCTGTTTGCTCTTTGCTGCAAGGAGGTAAATTGCTGGGAGACAGAGGCTGAAGGGTGGGGGCTGACGGGTGGGTGGGGCTTTGGCAACATTTGCTGTATAAGACACACAGACTTTTCCACCCACTTTTTATGGGGGGGGAGTGCGTTTTATACTCCGAAAAGTACGGTAAATACAAATTGCTATCTTAAGGAGATGACATACAGTATTATGTTTCACTGAAATTCAAATAATGGAAGCAAGACTGATGTATTATCTATGTTTTAAGGCATCTATGACATTTGAAATAATTGGAATTTTATTTGTTTAAATTCTTTTAATGTTAGGGGAATAGTTATCTACAGGAAACTTATGACAATAAATTCATCTTTTTTATCCCAGAAGAAAATCAATACAGTTAAATACCACTGAGTGCATGGGGAAAGATTTCTAGATTATTTTTACCTAAATTGCAGTTAATGAAAACTTTTACTTGCTACTTTCATATCTTTCACTTTTATCAGTAGATATACATATTTATTTTAATTGCTTTAATGGAATGAAGATGCCTAAGTAAAAATAGCACCATAGCTCCAATTAGAAAATTATTAAATTTCCTTTTCATAACGTGATATAATATATTTTATTATAGCTCTATTGTATTTTCTATGGATACTATGGCTAAGATGCTGAGCTTGTCGATCAGAAGGTTGGCAGTTCAGTGGTTCAAATCCCTAGTGCTGCGTAACAGGGTGAGCTCCCGTTACTTGTCCCAGCTTCTGCCGACCCAGCAGTTCAAAAGCACGTAAAAAATGCAAGTAGAAAAATAGGGACCACTTTGGTGGAAAGGTAACAGGGCTCCGTGTGCCTTCAGTGTTGAGTCATGCTGGCACATGATCATTGAGACGTCTTCAGACAGTGCTGGCTCTTCGGCTTAGAAACAGAGATGAGCACCGCCCCTAGAGCCAGAAACAACTAGCACGCATGTGCGGGGGAACCTTTACCTTATTGTATGTTCTGCAGTAAAAGCTGCAAGTCATATCTGGAAATTATTAAGATGGTTATAAAATTTTGACCCTTCTTTACATGATATTTTTATACTATAGGATTATTTGAGTCTAAAAGTAGCATGGGTTTTTTTTTTTGGTTTTTTTTTTTTTTGTATAAGTAATGGGAAATTAGGATTATACATTGCCAATCAAGTTTTTAACCCATTTAAGATTTTTTTAAACTTTATATCTCATCTTTATTATTTTTACAAATAACTGAAGCCAGTGAAGATACCTTCTTCCTCCTATTGTCCTCACAACAACCACCCTGTGAAGTAAGTTGGCTGAGAGAGAGTGACTGGGCTAAGGTCACCCAGTTGCTTTTCATGGCAAAGGCAGGAGTAGAACTCACAGTCTCTGGCATTCTAGCCTTATGCTTTAACCACTAGACCAAACTTTTGCAAAGTTATTGCAAAAAGGATTTGAGTTGTCCAAATTTGCAAAATAGCAGGTGAAACAGTACAGAGCAGCTATGAAATAATATTGGTTAGGCAGATTGTGTAAACAATTGGCTTTGCCTGGATTATTGCAGCACATTCTAAAAGGGCTACCTTTGAAGAGCAATTGGAAATGGCAGCTAATGCAATGGTTTACATAAAATGCTCATTCAAGGTGCTGGTAGTTATTGTTAAAGTCCTATATAGCTCAGATCCTAAATATCTGCAAGACTGCCTTCTCCTGGGAGTAGGTGCCCATCCAAGAAGGCTGGGTTCAGGTTATTGCAATATTGCTCCTTTGCTATTGGATATGAAGTGATGTTCTTCCTATTTATTTCGGTTGATATATGTTTGGATTTTGATTTTGTACTTTTGTTTATAATCTGATTTATAGATGCTCAGAGCCATTAGCCATTGGAATAACAAATGAAAATAATGAGTGATTTTAATAACACATGATACTAGACCCATAACTGGAAGATTATTCTATAAAAAGCATTATATGAATATTTTCCTTTGCTCATTGGGGCCTGATTCTTATACTAGTAAAATGAGATGTATATTTTTCTAATCATAAACATTAAAAAAAAATTGAAGAATCATTTCCAAAGTCATAATATCTACATTTTAAGGTTACATTTCTCTAAGTTTCACTTTTAATATCTTCAATCCTAAAAACTCTTAATATTTTATATGTAAATATTCTTCATCAGTTTTGCAAACATTTTTTAAAAAACTGCTATTTGATATTTTAAATTTTACTAGTCACACTTCTGAAATATTTTTTGATAATTTTTTCATGATGTTGTATATAATAAAATTTTGCTTCTGTGTAATTGTTTTCTTGAGAAACAAAACATTTAATCTCCATTTTAAGATGTAAGGTAATGAAGGCAATGGATTATAAATACCTAACAGTAGTGAACATACTGTAACTGATTGTAATTTCAGTTGTGTATTTGTTAATATGTAAACAAAAGTTAAGTGAGATTAAAGTACTATCTATTCTTGAATTGATGTTTGATATTTGTTTACATAACTGTTGATAGTTAGACTTCCAATCTAAATTCAAGTTCTTTATTTCTGATTCAGGTTGAGTATATGAGTTCCTTTATATTTGCAATTATATAAATATGTGTTGAGAAATCAATTCCAATTCCATGCTTCATTTGTCCACATTTTATACCATGTCTAATTTATGAAGCTATGCCAGGGCATCTTCCTTTTTTTCTATATTTATCCTCATACTAGAGGTTTGATTCTATATTGGACTTTTGCAAAAACTGCCTTCTTCTAAAGGGTGATTTAGATGTTATATTAGCTACTGAATACTAAGAGGTACTACATGCAATGGTAAATTGCTCCCGGTTTGCCCCGGTTTGGGCGAACCAGTAATGGCGGCAGCGGGAGGCTCTGCCCACCTGCCCAGACATCATGAAAAATGCTCTGCGGATCTTCTGCGGTGAGACAGTCGGGGAAATAGTGGGCTCTGATTAGCGCCACGAAAACCCCAGCTGCCGAACCGCCACCAATGGGTCTTTGGACACGAACCGTCCTGCAGGGACCGGGGAAAAGAAGGTGTGCCTCGGATGACCAAGAGGAACAGACAAGTTCCTCGGAGGTCAGAGGGAACCCTCTGTGAATTGTCAGTGGGGGGCGGTTGGCGGCAGCCATGGTGGCTGCCACGAAGCTGGGACAACCAGGCTAAGAGATGTGCAGGAGGAGAGTGGATTGAAACGGAGCATTTTGAAGCCGTGTGAGTGACAACCAACCCAGGCTTGCACAACGCTTAGAGCATTATTATTAACTATAAGACCCCTAGCCTTAAAATAGTGGCTGAACAACAAAGGGGCTATGGAAAGTTTAAAATGTAATTTTAAAGAGACAAAGAGCCAACAAACAACTAACTCTAGAACAGAACTAATGAAATTAAATATTGAGACATGGTGAAAAGACTGGATATTTAAACTGGAATTGATTTTTTTTTAAAAAAAGAAGATTTGATACTTTTAAAATCAAAGGAAGAAGAGTAATTAAGCTGGACTGTTATATAATTGCAATAAAATGGATACTTGCATGACTAATGGAAAATGTGGATTGTAGAGGGACACCTTCTGGTCTAAAAAGGAACATTGTAACTCATCTTTGTTATGGAAAATTTTGAACTTTACAGATAATAGTCATGGGATTTTGCGGAATAGGGTTTTTTTTCTCATCTGCAGACAGCTTGATTTTGGTGAAAAGAAAAGGAAACTACAATGGAACTCCTATAATTGGAATAATAACAATTTTAAAAACTTGCAAAGGAATAAAAGGATTAAGCGCAGGCTCAAGAGAAAGGAACTTGATGCATTTTATCTGGATTAAAAGAACAGGGGCAGGGGCTTCCGGTTGGCGTTTCCATCATCGTGAGACAGTCTTTTTAAGACTGCCAGCTCTGTCGCCCGTTAGAGCCGCCTCAACAGTTGTGAAAACTCATTCTTCTTGAAGAAGTGTGGGTAGAGCCGGTGAGACAAGGTTGAGTCCCCTGTGAAGCCCCCAGGCTGTCTTTTTTGTTCCTGGGGAGGAAGGAGGATGATGCTCCCTATCCAGCTCGCCGAGACTCCGGACTGCGGGGAAACTCTGTGTAAACAGAGCCAGACGGCGAGATCAACGCCAGCGAAAAACAGCAGAAGCTGTTAAATCAAGCAGGGTGAAAACAGGACTTTAAAAAACGCAAGTATTTCTGCTAGCCCTGTCATTAATCTTTACAAGAAAGAAGGAGTGAAAGTTGTAAAAGTGATTTAAAATGGCGACTGGTCTTAGCGGAAGAAAAAAAAAGTAAAAAGTGAAAGTAGAAGCGTCTGTGTGGTCTGAAGCATTTTAACCACTTAAAGTAACAGCGTATGTTATAAGAAAAGAGGAAAGTTTTCTATCTATTTTTCTTTCCTTATAAAGCTGGGGAAAAAAGGTGCTGGAAAAGGAGCCAAGACCTCTTTTTTAGAAAGATTAAGATTTTCCAGAGGCATGGCTTCAAAACAAACTAAGCCAGCTCCTAAAGCAACGGGGGGGGGCTCTCCCACTCATCAAACAAAAGAAAAGCCAATGACTCAGACTCAGAGTCATGAACAGGAATCTGGATTTAAAGATTTGAAAGAGTTTATAGCTGTGGCTCTGGGGAATCAAGCCGAAGCTATGGAAAAATCTAAACAAGAAATTAAGGAGGTGGTTCAAGAAAAATATGATAAGATGAAGCAAGATATAATTACAGTAGTTTCTGGTCTTTCAGATGCGGTGGTTGAGATTGAAAAAAAAGTTGGTGATCTTAGCTCAGAATTTGAATCCAAAATGAGGGCAACTGATGAAAAAATTTTTAATGTGGATATTAAGACTCAAAGAATTGAAAATGAAGTGACAATGATGCAATTCAGATTTATGGAGTTCACTTTAAGATTGAGAGGAATAAAGGAAAACAACAGAGAAGACCTAAGAGTAGTCTGGGCTGATGCACTTGCAGTGATGTTAAAGGTAAAACCTGAGGAAATTTTTAGCAAGATTGACAAGGTTTACAGAGTGAATTCCCGGGTGGCGAGGCAAAGGAATCTGCCTAGAGATGTGGTGGTTTACTTCATTGATAGAAGAATGAGAAATGATATTCTGCAGAAGTACTTTCTTACTACTATCCAGGTAGATGGAAATGAGATTGGTGTTTATAAAGAATTACCGCCTAAGATGTTAAGAGATAGAAAGGACTTTGGATTCTTGGTGACTGAATTGAAGAAACGTCAGATTCCATTTAGGTGGGATGCTCCAGTTGGAATAATATTGAGATATGAAGGTGAGAGATATCGATTAAATACTGTTGAAAAAGCAGAACACTTTTATTATAATGTCCTTAAACCTGGTGCAACATCTCCACATTCATCCTCGCTGTTAACTATAGAGGAGGGTGATAAAGACAAGGAATTTGAAAGAGAAACTGAGGAACAGCGGAAGCAGATGGAGCTGGAGGCAATAGAAACTCAACAAGCAATAGAGGAAAGTCAAGGAACAACAGGTGGCTCCTTAGATGACCTATTGCTGGATTTTTCAGAGGCCAGAAAAGGGCCACCCAAAAGCACAAGAGAGGTGGCATTTGACCTTGAACTACTGATGCAGGAACCTAAAGTTCAACGTATAACTCGAACAGCTCATAAGCAAATCTTAGACAGGCAACAGCAGCAGAGGTCTATTCCACCACAAGAAAAGAAGGGGGCCAATGGTAAATCACAGAAATCTGAAGCCATGGGAGGAGCTAGACCGAAGACTACCGCTCTTTGACTTCGGCAAATGCTTGATTCGCTTCGTGAAACTACAAATGACAATTAAATTTCTATCTTGGAATGTGAATGGTCTGAATTCTCCACAGAAAAGAAGGAAATTATTTCACTACTTGAGACAATTTCATAATAATGTTATTTGTTTGCAAGAAACTCATATTAGAATCCAGGATCAAAAATATTTGATGAATTCTAAATTAGGTGTACAATTTGTATCTTCAAGTTTAGAAAAAAAGAATGGTGTCGTGATGTATATAAATAAAAGACTACCAGCTAAAATTATAGAAACAGATGATTGTGGAAGATATATAGCAATTGAACTATACATACAGAATAACCCACTCTTGGTGATTGGAATCTATGCTCCTAACTAACAACAGGAAAATTTTTATAAATTATTATATTCTAAAATACTGCAATGGGACTACAGATCTATTTTAATTATGGGAGATTGGAATGGAGTGATTGATACTAAATTAGACAAAAAGAGCTTGGCAAAATCAGGTGTCAAATTACCACAGACTTTTTTTGATGTGAAAGAGGATTTGGAGTTGAAAGATGTATGGAGAATGCAGAATCCAAAAGAATTGGACTTTACATTTTTTTCAGATCGACATAGATCCTTTTCCAGGATTGATTTTATTTTAGTTACAGTTGACTTACTTTCCAAAACAAGAAAAACAAAAATATTTCCCAGGACCCTAACAGATCATAGTCCGATATGGATAGAAATAGAAATGGGAAGGAAGGAGAGAAGATCCTGGAGATTAAATGAAAATTTGTTTAGATATGAAAAGAATATAATTGAACTTAAAAAACATATGAAGGAATTTTTTGAAATGAACTTGAATAAGGGTACACCCATTGAAACTGTTTGGGATGCAAGTAAGGCATACATGCGAGGAGTATTGATTTATATGAACACTAAACATAAGTCAAATCAACAAAGGAAAAGACTAGAATTGGAAGAAGAAATAAAGAAAAAAGAACAATTACTTATAAAAAACCCATTGGATAAAAAATTACAAGAAACCATAAAACTTTTGAAAGACCAATTTCAAATGTTTATAGCGGACCAAACTGCAACTAATTTACAATTTGCAAAACATAACACATTTTGTAATGCTAATAAACCGGACAGATGGTTGGCTTATACATTGAGAAAACAGCAGAGTTCTCGACTTATTGATATTATTGAATATGGAGGGAAGGAAGTTTTTCAACAAAACTTAATTAAACAAGTCTTTTTAGATTATTATTCTAAATTATATGCCAAGACCACATAAAGAATGAATTTATAGACAAATATTTAGAAGGAACTAGACTTACAAAAATCTCCAGAGAGCAAAAGGAAAAAATGAATCAATTAATATCATCCGAGGAGATTATTTTTGCAATTAAATAATTGAAAATGGCTAAAGCTCCAGGGACGGATGGTTTAACTGCAGTGTATTATACAACTTTACAAATAGAAATGATTGAACACCTTAAAGACTTATTTCGTAGTATACAACAAGGGGGGAAAATACCCTCTTCATGGAAAACGACCTTTATTTCATTGATACCAAAAGAGGAAGGTTCTAAAAAACCGGAAAATTTTAGACCAATATCTCTCCTGAATATGGATTATAAAATTTTTGCAAAAGTATTAGCCAACAGATTAATGCCAGTTATGCAAGAGGTGATTCATCATGATCAAGCTGGATTTATAGAAGGCAGATACATGAAGGATAATGTGAGGCAAATCATAGACTTATTGGAACATCTTGAGAAAAGTAAACAGATCCCTGCAGTGCTGGTGTTTTTGGACGCAGAGAAGGCCTTTGATCATGTCAATTGGAACTTTCTATTAAAGACTTTAACAAAAATGAACTTTGGGGATCAGTTTGTCCAGGCAGTTTCAGCAATTTATCAAGATCAAACAGCACAAATTATTATTAATGGAAGCTTAACAACAAATTTTAATATACAAAAAGGAACAAGACAAGGTTGTTCGCTATCCTCACTCTTGTTTATTTTAACTTTAGAAGTCTTGTTGAATTCAATATGGGTTTCGAGTACTTTGAAGGGAATAGCTATAAGGCAAAAGGACTATAGAACAAGGGCATTTGCAGATGATCTGGTTGTTACCCTAACACGGCCATTGGAATCAATCATCCAGATGAAAGATATTATAGAAGAATATGGTTTGGTATTTAGATTGAATCAGAAAAAAACCAAGATGATAGTTAAAAATATGTCAGAAGGTCAAAAAAAAGGACCTTGAAAGGTTGGCAGGCTTTGAAATAGTGGTAAAGGTGAAATATCTAGGAGTGCAGGTTGCAGCTTCAAATATAAAACTTTTTCAAAATAATTATGAAGTCTTGTGGCGAAAGGTGCAAAAAGATATGGACACTTGGAAAAAGCTGCAACTATCTTTACTTGGGTGAATAGCAGCAGTTAAGATGAATGTTCTACCTAGATTTTTATTTCTGTTTCAAATGATTCCGGTGCTTAAAAATGATAAAAATTTGATTGAGTGGCAAAAAGGACTGAACAAATTTATTTGGAATGAGAAAAAGCCAAGAGTTAAACTGAAAATTATGCAAGATGTTCGTGAAAGAGGTGGCCTTAAAGTTCCAAACCTACGACTATATTATGAAGCGCAGCGCTGACGCAAGCGAGTGATTGGTTTGGAATGACAAGGACTGAAATATTGAATATAGAAGGCCATGACTTGGAATTTGGTTGGCATGCATACTTATTTTATGAAACTAAAGTTGATAATTTATTTAGAAGTCATATACTCAGAAATTCTTTGATGAGAGTTTGGAAGAAGCACCATCTTAAATTGGATTACAAAATACCTTTGTGGTTGGATCTTGGTCATATTATACGGAATATAAAGTCACTCAGGGGGATTTTATATAAAGTGATACTTTTTGATGATGGGGGCAGATGGAAATTAAAGTCACTTAATACTCTGTTGGAAGAAGGGATTAATTTAACTTGGCTACAGTATAGTCAACTCCAGTCAAGATGGAGGGAAGATCAAAAAATTGGTTTAATGACGTATAAAGAGGAATTGGTGAGACAGATAAAAAAGAAAAGCCCAATGCATATTAAGAGGGTTTATAATATACTGTTGGAAAGAAACTCTGAAAGCGAATTGGTTAAAGACTGTATGATAAAATGGGCACAAAACTTTGCAGAACCAGATATGTTGGAAACATGGGAAAAGATATGGGTCCAGAATGTTAAATTTACTCAGTCACAGAATTTGAGGGAAAATTTTTATAAAATGTTTTATAGGTGGCATTTAGATCCTAAGAAATTGTCATGTATGTATCCTAATGTTCAGCCAAGATGTTGGAGATGTGATTGTTTAGATGCTACATATTAACATATATGGTGGACTTGCAGGAAAGTGAAAGCCTTTTGGATTAAACTTTGGTGGGTTATGCAAAACATTTTGAGGAAGAAACTTCAATTTTCTCCACAAATTTTCTTATTGGGTATAGTTAAGGATTTTTCATTGAATGAAACAAAACTGATATTATATATGATTACAGCAGCTAGGTTACTGATTGGACAATATTGGAAAAAAGATACTCTACCTACTATTGAAGAATGGACTTTGAAGGTGGCTAGTTTTGCAGAAATGGCAAAGATATCAGCATATTTAAAAGACAAGACTCAAGAAACTTTCATCTGGGAATGGAAGAAATGGATAGACTATGTGCAGAACAAATATCAAACAAAGAAGTATCAGATAGCTTTTAGTTGAATGTTAAGTATGATTTGTTATATAGATGTAGAATGTTATATAGAAAATATTATGCTGTGTTGAAAATTATAGTATTATAGTTTATAATATAATAAAATTATAGTATATAGTTTATAATGTAATGTAATTGGGGGGAATTATGATCTGGATTAAATAAAAGTTGTTAGATGTAGAATGTTATGTAAATGCTAAACAGAAAGTTACAATATATATAGGGGCTAAAGTAATTGGGGGGAGCTATGATTTGGATTTTATTTTGTAATATTTGGGATAGATTATGTGTAGATATTATAAATTAAGGAAGGAATAGATAGTTATTACTTGGATGTTATATAGAAGTTTTTAGTATTGACAGGGGGTAGAGTAGATGAGGAAATTGTATGGTACGATATGATTTGGATTTCACCTTTTTTTATATATATCTGTGGAATTAATATGAATAGTAATCTTTAAGGTTATAACGGAAGCCAAGGGAGGGGGAGGTGTTGGGGGGTAGGGGGGTAGTGGGGGGGGAAGGGGGGAAATTTGTATTTGTAAAACATTTTCAATAAAAAAAAAACAGGGGCAGGTTTGGGAAACCTACTATAAAGCAGCAAATATGGTATGGTTGAAGGAATGGGCAACCCTGGAAAATAAAAGACTCCTGGCTCTGGAAGGGAATGATCTCCAGAAAGGCTGGCATGCCCACCTTTGGGACACAGGAAAAAGAACAAGAACATAGACATAAAATAAGGGACGCACTAATGCAGACATGGGGAGAAATAAGACGAAAAACAATATATGAAAGTCCCGAGATAGCTCTTCACAATGGAGGCCATGATATAAACTAACGCGCTGGAATGGGAAAAACATTTAAATATAAAGAGATATTAGATGGGGGAGGGAACCTCAAAACAAATGAACTGAAAGAACAGGGTATTCTTATCAATTGGTGGTCATACGCACAAATAAAATCCCAATAGAAAAAGGATAAGGAGGAGTTTGGCATAGAGATAGGCATTAATGGATTTGATAAGATATGGATGGGAACCAATAATAAAATATTAGCTAAATTACATAATTATTTGCTGGAATACGACATGGTGGAAGAGGTGGTCAAAGACCAAATGATAGCATGGGCCAAAAATATTGGACAAAACATAAATTTAAATGAATGGGACACAATTTCGAACAGTAACCTCAAAATGACCAGGGTGGTAGCTTACAAGGAAAATCAATATAAGATGCTATATAGGTGGCACTTAGCTCCCGCCAGGATTGCAAAAATTTATCCCAATATGAGCCCAAATTGCTGGAAATGTGGTCACCATCAAGGCACCTTCTACCACTGTTGATGGACATGCCCCAAAGCGAAAAAATTCTGGAGAATGATTTGGAAATGCATCTCGGAAATGATAGAAGATAACATTGATTTAGAACCAAAAACCTTTCTCCTGAGAATCTTGAAAAAAGAATATGAGAAAAAAAAAGAGGTATTTAAGTACACATAAGACAACAGCGGCAAGAATAATGTATACTCAGTATTGAAAAGAGAAAAAATTACCACCCGAACAACATGTAATTAGAAAAATACTAGAGTGCGCCGAAATGATTAAGCTAACACTAGAGATTAATGAAAGAGAGAATACGGAATGCTACATTGTGTGTGGGAAATGTGGTATAAGTGGATGGAGAAAAGAAACAAAAAGTAAAGCTTGAGGGATGTAACGGTTAATCAATAATGATCAAATAAGAATTGAGCATTACTACTTGTATTATCTTTCAAACTATAATTAAGTAAAGATGCAATACCATGTAAATAATATGTAAATAACGTGTATATATGTATCAACACCACGGAATCAAAAAACGTTGAATTGTACTATTATATATCACAATAAAAAATCAATTAAAAAAATAAAAATAAGAAAAAGACTTAATATGACATATGGAGGAAAAAATTTCAAAAGACTTTGAAAATGGAAGGTGAAAAGGTGAAGAAATGAGGTAGACACGGCTGGAAAAAGAAAAAAGAAGATCAAAACAATGTGATTAAAAATGAAATAATGTATAGGTAGTAATAATAATAAAAAGGAGGTTCTTATAAGATAATTATGGATGTATAAGAATATGAGAAGAATATGACATAGATGTATAAAATTGAAATATTGATGGAAATTAGAATATATGAGAAATTAAGCATGTTAAAAGAATTTTTTAAATATATACAAAGACATGTTTTAAGCAAGAACCATGTCTCAATGCTAAATTGTCATTTAAAGAAAGGATAATGATAAATATGATTAACTGAAATAAGCGATGTATAGATGGATGGAAATAACAAAAAAGAGGAGGGTGCTGGGATTAATAACAAAGTTAACTATGATTATGCTGTATTTAACAGCCAAAAAACAAAAATAATTATGCTATGTTTAACAGCCAAAAAACAGAAATGATTATGTTGGGTAGGACAACAAAACAAAGAGGATTTTGCTGGGAGTAACAGCAAAAATGAAATGGTTATGTTGAGTTTAACAACAAGACAAAGACAAAGGTGTTACGTTTAATAGTAAAAATAAAATGACTATGCTGGACTAACGGTCAAAAATAAAAATTATTATGCTGGGTAGGACAGCAAAAATAGGGAGGAGTATGTTGAAATTAATAGTAAAAATAAAATGTATAAATTGGATTTAACAATAGAAATAAAGAATTTACAGCCAAAAATAAAAATGATTATGTTGAGAATAGTAAAAATGAAATGATTGTGTTGGGATTAATAGTAAAGTAATGAAGATGATTATATTGGGAGTAATAGTTAAAATATTTTCTAAATCTTTACAATAACTGTAATGATTTATATTTTTGAAATATATCCATCTAAGCAAAAAGGAAGAGAAAAATGGAACGATATTTGATTAGGATTTAAGATTTAAGTAACAGGTTTTTGGGGATAAGGGCATAGTTAAATTGATAGAATTTAGAGAAATAATTGAGTAAAATATTAAGTTGTGTTAATTGGAAGTTAGGATTTGTTAGTGATTTGTACTAATTTGTGACCGGATCAATGCTTCATGTTGGAAAAGATGTGTTTATGTTTTTGTTTTAAAAAATAAAAAAAATGTTTTTTAAAAAAATGCTCTGCAGGCATGCGCAGAAGCGCTGCATGCCTGCAAAACAAGCATGTGCACCTGCACGCTCCTGATAGCAAACTGGTAGCGCTGGGATTTGAAACCCACTACTGACTACATGACCAGTTTCATTCTTACAGTATTGACTCATAGAATCATATGGAAGGGATCTCAGAGTTCTTCTAGTGATCTAGATGTCATTTAAAGTTAATTGTTTATAATGAGTTAAATGTTTGATTTTCTTAATATACACAGCCCTTAAAATATAAAAAAAAATATATATATTTAATGCTTTTCCTGCAAATGCTTTTTTTCCCACAAAAAGCTTTTTATTTTTGATATCAAACAACAGAGTGGGAGTCATAAACTTTCAGATTTCTGAAAGGAGATTTAGATTCAACTTTTAACTTAAATTCATTAGCCTCCTAATCAGTCAAAGGTAAATTAGACAATTTTCTGAATCAGGTTTCAAGCCAAATCTTGTGTTTGTCATGTTCCCCTATTAAAAAGATATTTGCTATTGCTCTTCGCTGCTTCTAGAATTAATTTTTTTATATTAGAAATGGAATGGAGGATGATTTGTGATTTATTAAATTATATTATTCTGCTTCCAGTGCAGAAGACATTAGACTTTGTTCAGACCACAGTTTGAATGAAAATCTAGCAATACAAGGAAGTATGGAAGAATAAATTAAAGACAAGCCTTCTATGGCCAGATTTAGTCTATTCATTTACTTGGCAACTAGAAGGCTTGGTCTTGGACATATTGAACAATTGCTGTCTTCCCCTTTAGGCATTAATGTCATCCTACTCTATCCTAACTTGATAAAGGAAGTTCAGCAGCAACCAAACTTACTTCATCTGTTAAGAGAGTTGCCATTGCTCTGCCAATTTCATGGTAGGCCTTTAGTCTGGCTCTGGGACCCAACAGGATAAAGAGGAATCTAAAAACAAGTACACAAAAGTCATAAATGGCGCCACTATATACAGAGCCTTTGAGAATGGGCAGTGTTCAAGAAAGTAAGGAAGTCAGTAATAAATACAGCTCATGCTCATTTTCCTTGAACATTGAGACCAAAATCCTACACACGAGCCTGTGTAGCGTAGGGGGCTAATGCCTCCTACTAAAGGCAGCAATTAACACCAGCTGCCTGTAATTTCTGTGAGTTCAATCCTAGCCAGGCTCAAGGTCGACTCAGCCTTCCATCCTTTCTAAGGTGGGTAAATTGAGGACCCAGTTTGTGGGGGCAATAAGCTGACTTTGTATAAATATACAAAAGTATGAAGGCTATTGCTTAACGCATTGTAAGCCGCCCTGAGTCTCCGGAGAAGGGCGGCATATAAATCAAATTAAAAATAAAATAAAATAAAATAAAATAAAATAAAATAAAATAAAATAAAATAAAATAAAATAAAATAAAATAAAATAAAAAATAACTGTGAAAGTGGGAGGCATTGGAAGACTTGGAATGGAAAATAGAGTTTAGATGCCTAGTTACTGCACTGATGAGTCCATTCTTAATCTGAAAGAACTTTTGAGTCTGTTTGTCTAAACAGCCATATAACCACTGTCACTGCGTTTTTGTATTTACCAGATGAGCTTTTATTTCTGGACTTTCAGACTTACCGTAGCTTTCCAAGTTCTTATCTCTAATCTACTGCGCATGTCTACATTCCTTTTCTTCTTCTCTAAAAACTTTTCTTTGTTCTCCAGCCAGGGAAGGTCAGGCTGGGAACGTTTCCAAAATGTAACTAATTTAGATTAGTAAGATGTTTTATTTTCTTTATAAAAAATAAATATAAGTTTAATTAGAAAATGTATTTCGGTTTATTTTCTTTCAAAGTATATACAAGGAAGAAGCCACGATTCCACCTCTAATTGAGGGCAATTACCCCAGGCAAGGTAACGGGGCTGATTGCTGCTCTGACAACCACAAGGGAGAATGCAATTGCCTTTGAGCCCAGCACTCAGAGAGTCTCAGATACCATAAAGGCTTGGCTTCGTTCATAACTACTTCTAGGCTTGTTCCTCCATTTAATGAGGAATTACTCCTATTATTTGGCCTTACTGAGTCTACCCTCTGTAGTTCACAAACAATGGTTTGTTATGTACACTGAGAGCATATACACAAAAGACAAATTTCTTGTGTGTCCAATCACACTTGGCTGATAAAGAATTCTATTCTATTCTATTATTTACACAATGTGTTAACTCAGGTTTCTTCAATAAGTCTTGCGTTGTGAGTTCAGCCAATGTCTGTTAGGCCTGGGATATGAACAGCAACTTAAGCTTGTGCTTCCACGCACTAAGAAGAACATTTCAGAAAGGCCAGAAATCGAAAAGGATCACTTAGATTATCAAAATCATATTAGGTCCAATCATTGCACAAGGCAAGAATTCAAATTAAGCATTCCCCATAGCTTCTTTCTGAACATACCTAACCACTTGGAGGATGAAAGACTAGGAAGCAGTGATGCATTGATGCAGACACATTTTATCTGGCTGATATACTAATTAATTTAGGCAAATACAACTGCCACAACTGAATGTTTAACTGTGGCGAGTGAGCAGGCTGAAGTCCTCTGGTTATATATCAGAAGATAGTTGGCTCTGTTAATTTCCAAAGTTGCTTGATCTGAGATGCTTGATGCTAATAACAAATTACTCCATTCAAGCATACAGTATTGGCCTGAAATCTGCTATCCCACTAGAATTATTTAACAGGCAAACATCAGTCTTAAACTATGGAGTTTTCCCTGCTGCTTATGTCTGACACAAGAGGGGGTAGCTACATAGCATCTAAGCTTCATATTTGAATTGGCAATAAGAAAAAAAATGCTAGTTACTTACCAGCACAAGGGGACACACTAGAAGGTTTTAACAAAGATAATCTGACCCCTTTTCTATTCTTTCTGGATTACCTGCTAGGAAAAGCAATTTCAGTCAAGCTTCCAAGAAGCATTGAGTTTTGCAGGCGTACAAAAGCAATGAAAGGCTTCTCTAGGAAAGAGACTTCTCCTACAAGAATGTTGGCCACTTCGGTTCCAGCTGGAATTTTCTTTTTAAATCGATTTTTTAGCTGCAGTGAAAGGAAATTAAAAATAAGAAATCAAAAATCAGTAGGAGACTAATTTTCAGACTAATTATATTAAACACCATAACCTTTTGTGAACCATTGCTTATTTCATCAGATGCAGTTCATCGTAGTTGGCAAATTTCCAGAATGCAGAAAGCTACAGCAAGATGGTAGAATATTTCTGAGTATTCCGGAGAAAATGCTGTCAACCTCCACTGCCATTAGCACAGCCTGATCATCATTAGTTGTACTTCATTTATAATAGGAAGTAAGAATGCAAACCTTGTGAACAGCACGGTAAAAGCTCTTCACTCAAACAGAATTTTTATAAAGTGATATATTGATATAAGGTAGTCCTTGACTTATGACTGTTTATTTAACCACAGTTTAGAGTTATGTCAGCTTCAGAAAATGTAATCTACAACCAGGGGTAGGTTCTACTTACCTTTACTACCTGTTCGCAATGGGATCGCACACTCTAGTTAAACCACACTTGGACCATTGTGTCTAATTTTGTTGTTTGGGTGCCTTATAGGAACACCCTTCACTTGATAGCCCCACCTTTGTATCACTCCCCCCTGCCATTTTTACATTTAACACTATTGCTTACCTGTTCCATTAATGGTACCTCCGAGACCTCACACTTTGCATCTGAATGTCTGTTAGCCCTATCTGCAACATTTTTTTAAAAAAAAGAAGAGATCAATGATGTTTCATATATAGAGTAGCTTAAATATTATGAGATACTTCCACTGTAATTGCAATTTTAATTACAATTAATTATAACCTTCAAGTCTTTTTAATTATTTTAATCCAATTTATAACCATTTTAACAACATACTGAACCTTTGCACATGCTGTTCTTGCTTACTTCAATTTGTACTGCTTTCTACTTTACCATCTTCACATTCATCTGCCTTCAGAATTTTTGCCTAACTTTGCAAAAGGTCCAGGTTGTATATTAGCATTGTAAGAATTATTTATTGTGCTCTCTCTTCTGATTGTAGAGTCCTTTCCATTCTATTCTGTCAATGCTCTATGCATCTAGGGACATCTCTGTAATGCATGCTTATTTTTTGATGTTGTAATTTCAGGGACAAGAAATTGGGAAGAATACTTTTTAAAATAGTTTAGCATGGGATGCATAGTTTTAAAATGTGCTGATAAAAGTTGGAGCAAATACTATACTGCTACCATTAACAGGCAAACATCAGTGTTAAACTATGGAATTTTCCCTGCTGCTTATTTCTGACACAAGAGGGGCTAATTTCATAGCATCTAAGCTTCATAGTTGAATTGGCAGTACGAAAAAAAAATGCTAGTTACTTACCAGCACAAGGGGACACACCCATTTCAAACAGCATCTTCAGTTGAGATTTGGTTACATGATGATAAGGTTTGAGGAGTAAGACATAGGTAAGTTTCTTCAAGAGTTCTGTTTTGAAGGCCTGTTTCTCTATCTGGATCTCAATCACTTTCTCTTGAACATAAAATGAACACATGTTGAAGCTACTAAATCACTTCCTTTTCTGCAATTGTATCTACTTTTTCAACTTTATTGAAAGGCATTTTGTATCAAAAACTCTATATTAATTATCATTTTAATAAAATAGAAATAAATCCATATACTGATTCAACTGGAGGTAAGGAAATCCAACAATTTCAATAACAGCATTGATTCCCTTACTAAATTAAACTTGCAACCGTTAAGATTTAGTGTAACAGGAAAAATACTCCCAGTGAATACAGTAGGATGGAGTTTCTGAAATGTATCTAACTTTCCTGCACCATTTGTTGTAAGTCAGACTCATTGCCTGATTTACATGCTGTAGTACCTATTTTATACTGAATAAACCGCAAAGAGGAGTTTCCACAATGGACTATGCTATGTTTTAAAATCACATTGCTGAGGTTTGTTTAACTTTCTAAGCCAAAGCCAAAGATACCTCACTGTGGCTTAATGTGATATGTAAACCCATTATGTGGGTTTGGCATGCCATGGCTTTCCATCAAATTTGATTAGAATAATAAAGTACAGTAAAGCAAACTAGTTCTTGAGAGATGATGGTGTTTCTGTTTTTCCAAATCACAGTGTGGGTCTGGAGACATGTTTGAATAGGACTGCTTCTGGATTGAGAGGAGCAGACTGAAAATTTTTTTGTAACTCTGATTTGGGACAGATTACATTGTCTTTCTAGTTCCTGAGAATACACTATAGCAGTGATGGCTAACCTTTTTGTCGTTGCATGCCAAAAGAGGGGGGGAACGTGGAGGGGTCACGCGTATGTGTGTGTTCACACCCATGATTCAATGCGCCCCGCCCCCCTCCCCGCTTATGCACGCATGACCCCCCTGTCCTCCCCTCACTTTTGGCCCGGTGGGCCTGTTTTATACCCTCCCCAGGCTCCAGAGCCATTCTAGGAGCCTGGGGAGGGCGAAAATGGCATTCCCCACCCCCCAGGAGGCCTTCCAGAGGCTGGAAACAGCCTGTTTCCCAATTTCTGGTGGGCCCAGAAAGCCCGAAAATCAGCTGGCAAACATGGGCATGCATGCCAGAGCTGAGCTAGGGCAATGCTTGTGTGCCTACTGATATGGCTCCGTGTGCCACCTGTGGCACGCATGCCATAGGTTCGCCATCACGGCACTATAGCATGCTGTGTTGACTATGCAACTCAAGAAGCATAGATACTTTGCATATTTTATTTTACTTATCCTAGTGGCATTAGAAGCAGAGATAGCAAGTAAGGGAATTCCTCAGTTTTTCCTCTCTCTCTCTCTCTCTCTCTCTCTCCCTCCTCTAAAGGCTTTAGGCTACTTCCTACAAGAACAGTCCTTTTTTTTCTCTTTCTCACCATAAGGAAATATGCCCTTGGTGCTTTCTGAGCATAGTTGTTTTCTTGCAGTCATTTCATTACCAAACTAGGTAACATCATCAGTGCTAAAAGAGAGTGGGTTTTGCTATCACTTTATGTTCTAATTTTTTTAAAATTTGATTTATATGCTGCCCTTCTCCGAAGACTCAGGGCGGCTTACAATGCGTTAATGGCTTGCCCTATCAGTGTTCATGGGAATGTTTTTGGTGATTTCTTGATTAGGCTGCATTTACTATTAGCTTGCTTGTTCCTTATAAGAAAATAATTCATATAATCCTACATTTCATACCATGCATATTTTTGAGGAAAGTACTTGTGCTTTTTAAAGCATCCATGGCTAGATATTTTAACAGGTTTATTCATATACATACATTCTGCTAAATACTGCCCAAGTAAATGAACTGGAGGATTCCAATCAAGTTTATGTCAACTTTTGCCTGAAACATATGTGTCTCCATGCAAAAAAGTGAGAGAGCCATTTTGTTTCTTGCTGCTGCTGGGAAAATTATTCTTCTGGCTCTTCCCTGTCACTGTGAGGATTGCATTTTGCTCTGAGTGAACAGAGAAGTTTGCAGATGACAAGAATAAAAAATCTTAGTTGTAAACTAATTCTCAGTGTATCTTTCCTGTGTGCTTCTTTTCCATTATACCATTAAAGTTTTGCATAATATTACATAAGTGAATGCAAAGCTTTAAATGGAACTGTAGAAAAATGAACATCAAATGGATCCAATCAAAAGTAACTTATTGAATTAGTTAATGATACAGCACAATACTGACTGTTGATAGAATGAAATGAAATTCCTACCCACTTTCCCAGCTCCGACAGCAGAACTTTACTTGAGCAGAACTTCATCAATGCAGAAGCTCAAAAAGAAACCATGTTAAATCAGTATATAAACCATGCAATGCCAAAGCTTACACTGAGCCAAACACTTATTAAGAAAGTAGTGTTTTCATTGAAGAAGTTGCTTTTGTTCCAGAATAGAAGATGCCTCATGAAGGAGAGATTTTTTCCCCTACATTTCTACATACCAACTATTTGTTTAAAATTATCAGCTTCCAAGTCTAGAAGAACAACTCCTTTTCTTATACAGGTCCTAAGTTCAAACAAACTGTGAAGGGGCAGAGTTGTGACATGAGGCTTGCTCCAACGTTCTCCTCCATCTTCTACTTTTTCTTCAAACTTTATCCACCTGCAATAAAATACCTTAATTAAAGAAGTAATTAAGTCCCTTGTTCATAGGACAATTTGTATTTCCATTTTGATTGATCAATCACTAGGAATTGATACCAGTTTGATAGCACAGAAGATCATGGATCATCAAAGCTTTACTTTTCAAATAAATATACTATATATCATTGGGGCTTTTTTCCCCTCTCTCAAGCTCAAGGAAGAGGAAGATTCTAAACTGAGCATGGGCATTTTTAGGATCCTTTTTTGTAATTACCAAAACACTGTCATTCTAAAGAAATCTGTCAGGAAATTGCTGAATTACTAGTAAATTTTTTAGAATATCCTCCCCACAAATACACCTTAGGCATCTATTTTACCATTGATAAACCAATGAAGAATCAGGAGAAAAGATCTGCCCCTTCCAAAGACATTAGCAACAATAAGGTCTCATCCTGCCCTGGTTGATTGTGTTCTGGCCCTGGGAAGGATATTATCACTGAGACTGGGGTAAGATCACTAGGAGGTCTAACGTATCTGAGTGCAAAATCTCTTGGCTGACATCAAGACTGAACCTTTGTCACACAGCTCAGTTGATGTCAACAGCAGGCAGTTGACCCTCATTGAAACAGCAGTGGGCCAGGCTGGTTTCTAAAAATAGTGGTTGAGATGCTGAATTGCCAATGCTTGGCTGAGGGAAGGGCTACTTGGAGTGTCTGGCTGCACATTTTGTAGATTAGCTGGAGCTAATTTGCTATTATGCAGTTTGTGTGACTACAGACAGTTTGTACCAAGGGCATAGAAACAAGCCAAGTTTCTTCTCACCAAAACCACTGGGACATTTTCCAGTCAGAACCTTTCACATATACATTTGCCACAGTGCTGTGCAGTTCTAGTTGTGTATCCAGTGGTGGGATTCAGCCAGTTTGCACCACTTCGGGAGAACCGGTTGTTAACTTTCTGAGCAGCTTGGTGAACTAGTTGTTGGAAGAAATCATTATGAGTAACAATAGCACTGGTGCAGAGAACCGGTTGTTAAATTATTTGAATCCCACCACTGTGTGTATCCTACCCATCATTTACTTCTGCACCAGTGCTATTGTTACTCAGGGGTCAAAATGGCCATTAACATCTTGTCCACCACCTTATCTAAAAGGAAAAGGAAATATTTAATACTAAAAAGAAAGTTGGGTATATTTCAGCACACCAAAGCTGATGAAGCATCTTCAGACCTAGAATGAGTATTTCACCTGGATGAATCTACTCTATACAACATAACAAAGAATGCTAATAGAATTCCATTTCTTTGTCTACTGTGATGACTTTCACATTAGAAATCCAGTTATAGAAAAGATGGAGAAAATGATTTTACAGTGCAGGTAGTCCTCGACTTACAACTGTTCTTTCCATGACTGTTCAAAGTTACAATGGCACTGAAAAATGTGACTTATGATCACTTTTCATACTTATGACCTTTGCAGCATCTCCATGATCATGTAATCAAAATTCAGATGTTTGGCAACTTGTTCATATTTATGACCTCCTAGGATCATGTGATCACCTTTTGCAACGTTCTGACAAGCAAAGTCAATGGAAAAGCCAGATTCACTTAGTAGCCATGTTACTAATTCATCAACTTCAGTGATTCACTTAACAAATGTGGTAAGAAAGGTCATAAAATGGGGCAAAACTCACTTAACGAATGTTTCACTTAATAACAGAAATTTTGGACTCAATTGTGGTCATAAGTCAAGAACTACTTGTACATAGAACAGGAGGAAAGGAAGGAAACATGTTAGAGTAACATAGCTTTAGACTAACTTTTAGAATGCCTAAAAGTTGATGGCATTCGTGTGTATGCATTGGAATTCCAAAAACTGACATCATAACCTGCAACTCCCCTTTTTCCATTGGTTTAATGTCTTACTTCATGTGAGATTTTGGGGGAATCTAATGTGTTACTGGCCTTAATTTATTAAACTATTACTGAAATATGACTCAGCATCAGAAGAGATCAAAGATTGCATGATTATAAATGTATGTAAAAATTGAATGTAGCAATAGAGATGAAACAATGGGAATTTTAATGAAAGAAGGGCAAAAAAAACCCTCTCCAAATAGCACACATACAGTAAATTGGTACAGTATGTTCTATTACTGTTACATCACTCCAGTTTTCATCATTAAAATGAAGAATTAGTTTTCTAAAAATGTTGGAAATTCAATATAGGTTGGATTTTTTTTCCACATTTGGTGGCAAGGTGGCAAACTCAAAAGTTTTCGAAAATAATTCCTATTAGAATTAAACAAAATTTGAAAGCTGAATTCCATTTGCATTTTGTAATGTTCTGATTAAATTTTATTAAACCAGGCATTCCTTCAAATTATATAGAATTGCTTCTAGAATAGAATAGAATAGAATAGAATAGAATAGAATAGAATAGAATAGAATAGAATAGAATAGAGTACAGTACAGTACAGTACAGTACAGTAGAGTACAATACAATACAATACAATACAATACAATACAATACAATACAATACAATACAATACAATACAATACAATTCTTTATTGGCCAAGTGTGATTGGACACACAAGGAATTTGTCTTTGATGTTACTTCTATGTATTTTAACATAGAAGCACTGGTTTTATATGCTACTTATTGGAAAGAATATTCAATTCCTTTTTTGAAAGAATGGTTATCCAAGTTCTGGATGTATGTTTCAATGTGAAAATAACTTTATATTTAAAAAATGTGATGTAAAATAATTCTAATGGAATTAGAATTTCCATTATTAAATGGAAAGCATTTTTGGACTACAGTTTAATATGGATTCCATTATAGCGTTTTTCTGTGTTTAAAGTTTCAATCTTATGGAAAATTGGATTTTTAGTCTTGTTCCAATTGATTATAGCTCACACTATATGTAATGATTTGTATTTTGTTAACCAGACCTTCTTAGTTTTATATCTAACAGCAATTTCAGTTACTTTAAAAATGATATGTCCATACATTTGTGAGTAGTTAATGATATGTTGAAAACAATATTATTACCAAAATTTTAGATACATTTTTTACTTATCTGCATCTTACTAATTGTGTTCTACTTTATATGTGTTTTATCTTTCATGGTTTATGCTCTTTTAAATATGGTTTTAAAAAACTCTTATGGGGGAGGAGGAGGATGGTTCAACTTAAGTTAGTTACATACATTGATTCAGAAATTGTTAAGGTTTGATTCAGTCTGCAGGTTCCAAGAGGTGACAGCTCCTGACTGATCTGACTTCTTCAGGCTCAGAAGCTAAATAAGCTCAGACCTTGAGAAGTTGATAAAAACTTCCAGGAGGAAAGCAGTGGCAGATCAGTTCCATAATCCTGTCTCTTACAGGTCACTTCACTGCTCTAAGGGAATTTCTTCATCACTGAATTGCAGTGCTGTCCACTCACACCTTAGCTAGGATATATCTAGGTTGACGTGTAATTGGGTTCCCCCTTGCCAGTCCCTATCATGCCAATATTGCCCATGTTCCCAATCAGTGCACTCCAAGATAATGGGGGAAGGCTGCCTTTGCACATGCCTGCAATAAGGGAGAAATTATTACTTTAATCTGATATGCCTGAGGATGACTTCAGAGTCTCCCATTCACTGCTGGAATGAAATGAAAGTAATTTATTGTAACATAGCAAAGAAGAGCTGCTGCTAGAGCACTTTTGCCCCATATCGAAGTGCACATGACGAAAGGTCTTCTGTTAGCATCTATGCATGCAAAGAGAAAAAAAGCAGGGAAAAATGGAGGGAGAC
Organism: Masticophis lateralis; assembly: GCA_030761175.1. Lineage (NCBI taxonomy): Eukaryota > Metazoa > Chordata > Lepidosauria > Squamata > Colubridae > Masticophis > Masticophis lateralis. Next base: position 95,795,540 of record JAUDYJ010000003.1, on the reverse strand, counting down.
AGCATAACTTCCCACCAGTGAAGGAGACAGGTAATTGTAGGTTCTGGACTAAAATGGTCTTATTAGTAACACTTTAGTGTGTAGCTTTAAAATGCTTGGTTCGTTTGGAATGGGATTCTGGTGTTCAGATTCAGAGCCTTGTTCTGACAGTCCCACTCCTTTTTAGCACCATTTCATCCTTGCAAGCTAAGGGGAGCTAGGCAAGTGTCCTAGACTTAGACCCCAGTAAAAGAGTGCCTCCTACATGTAAAGGAAGGGTTTTATTTCTACCTTTCTCTCTGGGGACTTACCTGGCAGTTTGCCTCCATTCCTGTCCTTCAGCTGTACTGAAGAGCTCGGAGAGCTGTATAAATAGTATGGGACAGCTTGCTTCTTCATTCTTCTCCTGTCTCAGGATCAGGCTAACTTTTTCAGCTGCTGAAGATGTGCTAGAGCTGAAGATACTTCTGCAAACTGCTTGGCAGATGACCACAGAATTTATGCTGGAGGGTGCCCGGTCTGAGCTGCTGCAGTTGCTCTTCGTGTCAGACTGGGAAATTAAATCTCCTGTCATTTCTGTGAGACAGTCCCCTGTTGCACCCATTCGCCTTGTTTTAAACGTTCTGAGATAAGGGCCGACAGTTCTTCCTTCAGCACACTGTTTCTGGGCCTCCCACTCCTCTCTTTGGCAAGCTGTTTGGCCCCAGTAGAGCAGAAGCTGAACAGAGCCAACAAGTCATCCTGCCTTTATAAGGAACTGGAGCTTGTTCAGACCAGACCCACAAAAATAAATGGCAGCACCACCCCAAACAATATTGCAAGGGAGAGAGGTTCAGCCCTGAAGAGACCAGTCTGAACTCACCTAGACAGCTCCATTCTGCCCATTTGATCAGAGCCTGCTCACCTCGCATAGAGGAGGCTCAGGCTTGTTTGCAACTGTACACTATTTGAAGCATTGCATAGGGCAAGCTGTCCTGCAAAGCAGAGAAATTTGAGACAAGAAAAGTGTTAAGGTGGGGGTAGGAAAAAAAGAGTAGAAACCTGACACATCTGATCTTGTAATGCAGAGAAAGCTGAAAGGTTTCCAAAAAGTAGAGAAATTGTGGCTCTTTGAATAACAATGAATTGCCCAACGTGGAGGAGATGTAGGCAACTGCCTGGGAATGTTTACCTGGCCATAACCGTATTTCTGGATGGCTGAACTAAGACCAGACACAGATCCACCCCCTCTAAATCCATGTAATAAGGAAAGCTAAAGCTCTCTGCTCAAATCATGACCATGACATTCAAGTAAATAAGCAATAAAATTATGGTCTCATTAACACTATTCACAGAGATCAGGATGATTGATACTTTTTACAGTGTGAATTCTCCTAGGACAACTGTTTTGGTCAGTCAGGTCAACCCTGGCTCCTAAGGAATGCAGGAACAAACTCATGTTTTCTTGGCTCAACAGTACCTACTTTCTGGAGCAGGGCATGTGTATCTGATCCAAAGTCATCCTGCTGGCTTTTGTGCTTAAGACAGGACTACAGCTAAAAGTTTACCACTTTCTAATCCAGTGTTTTTAATCACTATACCAAACAACTATAATAGAAAATACTTGTAGCTCAGTTTTAGATTTTGGCAGTGGTTTGTTCTCCTAGCTTGTTTCAATTTAGTTTCTGAACGCTTCATTACCAGACTACGTAACATCAGCAACAGCATTTTCTTTTCCTATTCTCCTTAGTTTATAAATGTCTTGTGTGCCAGTGTGGTCAGTTGATCGTGTGATTGGTTAACAAACATTAACAAGCATATTGATCTAGATCCAGCATATGAATATGTAAGAAACCAGACCATTTGAACAATCGATCAATAAGAGAACCAATCAGCTGCTCAGAATCTAAATATAGCTCCAAACGAACTGTCAATCACACGACCAACTGACCACACTGGCACACAAGACATTTATAAACTAAGGAGAATGGGACAAAAAAATCCTGCTGCTGATGTTATGTAGTCTGGTAACGAAACATTCAGAAACTAAATTGAAACAAGTTTGGAAACCACTGCCAAAAACTATAGTTGTTATTAAACTTACAAGAAGAGAAAGCATGTGTTTTCTGGATCCGAGCACTGTTCATTTAGCAGATAGGGTAGGATCAAATTAGACCAAACTGATGTTGAATTTTTCATCTCATTTGTTTGTTTGTATTTCATATGTCTTAACATCCCATCTCCCTCTCTTTTTTAAGGTAATAAAAAGGGGAGGAAGTATTTAGGTTTTTCTTCTGTGCTATAATTCTAATGAAATAACCTACATTGGGCTGTTTTTAGCATCTTAGTTTATGTATGAAATCTCATCCTTCCCCATATCTGAGTATTGCAACCTGGAGAGGATGAATATTCTGGATTAAACATGGGGAAGCCTTCTTTGAGAAGGCCGCTAGAAATTTCCCTCTATTTATTTTATCATATTTGTAAACCAGTCAAACCAACTGCAAATCTAGGTGGCAAACAAAAAAGTAGTAAAAGATATGATCTATAAAATAAAAGCAACACCATATTCACCTACAAGGAATGCTCAGAATCAAACCATTCAAGCTGAAGGTACATTGGAATAATATGACTTTAAAGCAGGGGTGAAATCTAAAATTTGTTACTACCGGTTCCGTGGGAGTGGCTTGGTGGGCGGGTAATGTGACTGGGTGGGCGTGGCCAATTTTTTTTACTTTTAAAACCATTTTTTACATGTAAAACCATGTAAAAAATGTTTTCAAAAGGCTCTGACGATCCCAGCTGAGTTGCCTGATCGGCAGGAAACTCAGCTGGGATCGTCAGAGCTTGGATCATCAGAGCCACTTAAAGGAAAAACAGTTTTTTTCTTTTAAATGGCTCTAGCGAGCCAAGCTGAGTTGCCTGATTAGCAGGCAACTCAACTGGGATCATCAGAGCTTGGATTGTCAGAGCCATTTAAAAGGAAAAAAAGGCTCTGATGATTGCATGGCTCAGCTGGGCTTGGGGGCCGGGGGCAGGGATTTTTGCTACCAGTTCTCCGAACTGCCTGCCACCATCGATACCTGCTCACCTGAGTCGGTCCGAACTGGGAGCATTTCACCCCTGCTTTAAAGGCCTTGTGAAATGCAAAAAGGAAAGAGGCCAAATGTATCTCTGAAAGTGTATTCTGCTTTATGAGAACTACAACAGAGAAGGCATGCAGCCTTGTGCACACACATATGCAACTTTTGGAGGAAGGTAATTCCCCATAACATCTTGAGATGTTCAGACAAGATGAGCAAGTTCAAATCTGCCAAGGTGGTAGATGTTATGATCTAGGTCTACCTAATAAACCAGCACTTTGAATTAAGCCTGAGAGCCTCCTGGGATCCAAAACAGCAACCTAAGGATCAATGTTATCCAGAAATGGCAGGTTGTTCAATCATCAGGATGGCTGCTACATTCTGTTCAATGGTGGGTTTCAAAGGTTTTTACTACCAGTTCTATGGGTGTGGCTTGGTGGGCATGGCAGGGGAAGGATACTGTAAAATTTCCATCCCCCCCCCCCACTCCAGGGGAAGTATACTGTAAAATCCCTATTCCCTCTCCAATCCAGGGGAAGGTTACTGCAAAATCCCCTTTTCCTCCTGATCATCTGGGATTCAGGAGGCAGAGAATAGATGGGGGCGGGGCCAGTCAGAATTTTTACTACCGGTTCTCCGAACTACTCAAAATTTCCACTATCGGTTCTCCAAAACTGGTCAGAACCTGCTGAACTCCACCTCTGATTCTGTACCAGCTGCAATTCAAGTCATCTCCAAGGGCAACCCCATTGTGAGCTCCAGTGAAATAATGCAATAGCAATAGCAATAGAATTTAGAATTTAGATACTGTCCCATAGTGCTTTACAGAACTTACTGGCGGTTTACAATGTCAGCATATTACCCCCAACCATCTGAGTTTACCCACCTCCGAAGGCTGGAAGGTTGAGTCAACCTTGAGTCGGTCAGAATTGAACTCCAGGCTGTGGGCAGAGTTAGCTTGCAATACTGCATTCTAATCACTGTGCCACCACAACTCCAACCACACGATCAGGACATGAGTCACCTTCATTAAGCCATCTGGGCTAAATGGGGTTTCAAGTGGCATACTAGCCAAAATTGACAATGTGAAGTTACAATATATGGTTTCAGTAAGAGGTGTGTGTCTTTTGTGCATAAATATATGAAGGTCTGTTGATATATCTACAAGAAAATGCAAGTAGTCCTATGCATTTACCACTTGAACTTTTCTTCTAAAATATTTTCATAAAATGAATTGAATGATCAGTTGTACTTTGTCTCAATGCTCTTCACATCTAGAGCCCTCCATACACATTTAGTTCATTATCCAGTTCATTATCTTACAGTAAAAAGGTTATTATCTATATCCCTAAAGCATTTGGGAGAGATTGAGGTGGAGTGGGAGAAAGAGAGATTTATTTTATTGCCTCTTCCTGATTATTCACATTTTTAAAAGTTTCTTACATTTTTTCAGACAAGCAAACTGCTATAGTATACAAAATAGCTACATTTTGTGTGCCGGCTTATAAAATCCACTAAAAAATTCTTACAGATTTACTTATTAAATAAACTTTTTCTTCTGTAGCTGCATTTCATACAATTTATGTACTGAAAATGATGTTGCTGGTTTGGGACCAAAATTAAAGCAACTTACTTCTGTGTGCAATTACAACACACCTACAAAGGCAGACATAACAAACAGCTCTGGGCTAATGCTAAAGATTGCTACAAAGGGATAGTGTAAAGAAACCACCATATGTGTATAGTTCAAATATGTTTACTTGCACCAAAATATCAGGTGTTGTTACTGTAAACAATGCATATCTCATTGAGTGGGGTGGGGTTAAGAATAAAGATGGAAAGTGTCCAGCAAGTGCAACAAACATGTTTCACTGCGAGACATAATGGCATTATTACGTGCCAAACATGAGCACCTGAAAAAAGTAGAAGTAATAACCTATTAAGAACATTTCTGTTTGGTGTTGCAGGAGAAATATTAATTCAGCTGACAATTTCAAAACACTCAAATGTCACAAAGCTAACAAAAACAAATTCTAAGATGACCTTAAGCTGATAAATAATGCGCCATCTACATTGAATTCACCTAGCATGAAACAGATCCTATACAAAACAATGTAAGATGAAGTGAGACAGGATGGTATATAACAATTGTTCAGTCTCTGTCTAATAATCTTGTGTCTTGAGCAATCCACACATTACACAATGCTTAACCTCCTTGATCTGTCTTTATTTTATTTATTTTTATTTATTATTTTTTATCCCATCTTTACTTTTTTAATAAATAACTCATGGCAAACACACATAATGCTCCTTATATTTCCTATTTTCCCCAAAACAACAACCCTGTGAAGTGAGTTGGAGTGTGAGAGAGTAACTAGCCCAAAGTAACCCAGCTGGCTTTCATATCTAAGGTGGGACTAGAACTGTTTTCTAGGCCAGCACCCAATCACTACACCAAACTGGCTCTCTTTATCAGCCTAAAGATTTCCTCCTTCTGCCAAATGCTTTTGAGATACAATTTTCCTGTTTTCTCAGATTCTTCTTCTTAGACTTCACTGAATGCACCTTGAATATATCAGCTACTTCCCATGGAAGTACATTGCATAGAAGAGTTCTACTTCTTGGCCTTTGACCCATAAACATTTTTAAAATCTTCCCCTGAAAAGTTTTGCACTGTCCTATGCTATGTTGTATATAAATAGGATTGTGTGATATTTCACAATATGGGCCATGTTGAAGGAAAGAAGTCTGAATCAAATCAAACTTGTGCATCTCTGAAGGCATTCTTCTATCTGTTTTGAAGAGGCTGGCAAGTAAGTGTATGAGTGTAAAAGGAAGGGGAGCATAATGGACTCCTTTTGGACTCTTATATCCCATTTTCTGGGTCAGTAGGAATGAAGCCATATCCTGTACTGTATCAAGAATAATGTAAACAAAGCTGTGATTGGTCAAATACTTAACACATTTGATTTAGGTAGAAAACATCTGACTGATACCCAAGGGACTTGGGGGTAGAGAGAGGATCAGAGGTGATACAGGTTCAAAACCATTATTAATAGCAAGCCATGAACCTAATTAAAACCTCCCCATGTCTTACTTAATTTTTCATAATATCACTATACAGAGAAGCTTTATCTCCATATCCTCTGTTATATGGTTTACAAATTGCAGTGGTGAAATCCTTGGTGGTTTGTCACTGGTTCGCTGCCCACACATGCACGGTGTATGCCAAACACACTCTTCACACAGAAAAAGAAGGCTTAAGAAAATAAGTAAAACAGCGAGGGTGGGGGAATAGCTGTGCGGCGCAATTTAGAAAGCTGCTTTCTAGCAAATATAAATCACGCAGCACAGTTGATCATCGGAAATACCGGTTCAAATGAACCAGTAGCATTTTTTTACTACCGGTTCGCCCAAATCAGTGCAAACCAATAGCATTTCACCCCTGAATTGCATTGAGAATAATCAATGTGTATCCAAACCACTTTAGCTAAATTTGTACAACCCAAGTGAATCACATTATGGCTTAGCATATTTACCAACTCTGGGTTCACATATTGCGCAAAACGTGATATACTTGGATCTGAAATTAGTATGATGTTTGATGTGTGAAATCAAAAGGAAAGTCTGGGATCATCAGGAAAGAAACAATGGCAAAATAGCATCTAAAAACCACAAACATTTTATATCCACAATTTTGGGCAACAGCATAGATGGATTGCCTATCTTGTATGCATATAACCAATCTGAAATATACACCTAACACAAATTGTTTACTTTGCTTGTTGCAAGAAGATAAGAGTCATGAACACTGGAAAAATCAATATTAGCTTTCTAGCCTTGATTAGAAGTTGGGTACCAACTTAAAAGACCTCTTATTCTGGTTGTCACCCTTCGCAACAGCTGGCTGATCTGGAGGAGAGATGGAAGTGGCAGTCTACTCATTCTTTCTCTGTATCCTGATTAGTCTCTATATCCTGATTTAGTTTCTGGAAACTGCTGTTCAAACATACTCATGGAATACAGCTTTATCTCCTATCTTAAAAAGACCCGCAAGAGATAATCAGAGACTTTCATGCCTATGTGCCCAGGGCAGCCTCCCATTGCTGCCCCTTTCCCAGTTGCATAGTCTGCAATGTATAGGCTATGCTTCATGCCATACCCTGAAAGTAACAAGAACATTTTGTTGTTGTAGTCTTCCATTGTTATTAAACTGTTCATGAACAGCTGAGAGGTTGCTACAGGTCTTTGGAGAAGAGTTATCTTCAATTTCTTTGTTCTAAAACTAAAGAAGTTTTACCAAAGAAAAAAATGTATGCTAAACTAGGAAAATCACTAAAAGGGGGTTTAAATTTTATAGCAACCACAAGATGGCAGGGCAATGCCACACACTTGTATATTTGTGTTAATTCCCCCCTCTCCAAATAACTTTTTACAAGTATTAGTATCTTTTCAGGAATGGCTTCTGTCATTTCTTAAATATTTTTCATATTTTCAGCTTAGAGTTATTCCGAGTACTATTTCATAGCATTTGAAAATCCAAGTAATATGTTGTGACAAACATATATTTGTATAGCTAGTTACTCAACAACCAATTCCCTTTCAAGGTAAAAGGAACTATGCATTAAGACTTCCCATTATGCAGCAGAAAAGGAGTAAGAAGTAGTAAGCTAAAGGAGGGTGTCAGCCTCCACTTTTCTCTGCTTTGGCTGCCATAGTAAAGAAGGGAGGGGGGGTACCTAGCTGGGCTATGTATGATGCTGGCCGGGAAACAAAACTGATTCTTAAGACTTACTTATTTATTTATTTATTTATTACATGTATTTATATGCCGCCCTTCTCCCGAAGGACTCAGGGCGGCGAACACAAGTTAAGAAACATGTACAATAAAATCGTATTTTAAATCAAATAACTAATTAATGATAAATAATAAACCCAGAATCAGAGTCAGCCTATTTGCTTGAACAGCCAAGTCTTCAGCTCCCGACGAAAGGAGCGGAGATCAAGAGCCGTCCGGAGCTTGGTAGGTAATTTATTCCAGAGGGTGGGAGCACCCACAGAGAATGCCCTACCCCTGGGCACCGCTAGATGACATTGGCTTGCCGTCAGGACCCTGAGGAGAGTGGCCCTATGTGAGCGAACAGGACGGTGGGAAGCAGGCAGGAGAAGGTCCTGTAAATATCCTGGACCTAAATCATGTAGGGCCTTATAGGTGAGAACTAGTACCTTGAAGCGGACCTGGAGAACCACTGGTAACCAGTGCAGCTGACACAGGAGGGGTGTTATATGGGAGTAACGAGGGGCTCCTGTAACAACCCGTGCGGCTGCATTCTGGATCAGCTGGAGTCTCCGGGTGCATCTCAGGGGCAGGCCCATGTAGAGGGAATTGCAGTAATCCAAGCGGGAAGTAACCAGGGCATGAGTGACTGTGCGAAGGTCATCTCGGTCCAGGAAAGGGCGCAACTGGCGCACTAGGCGAAGCTGTGAGAAGGCCCCCCTGGTCACAGCCGTTAGATGGTCTTCTAGGGACAACCGAGCATCCAGGAGGACACCCAAGTTGTGAGCCCTATCAACGGGGGCAAGTTTTTCTCCATCCATCAAAAGTGATGGGGTTTCTGAAATCCGAGATGCCGGCATCCACAGCCACTCAGTCTTGGAGGGATTGAGTTTGAGTCTGTTTCTACCTATCCAGGCCCGTACCGCCTCCAGGCAATGGGACATCATGGAAAGGGCATCTCTGGGGTGGTCTGGGGTGGAGATGTATAATTGGGTATCATCAGCATATTGATGATATCTCACCCCAAAGCCACGAATGATCTCACCCAGTGGCTTCATATAGATGTTAAAGAGCAGGGGGGAGAGAACCGACCCCTGAGGCACCCCACAATTTAGGGGCCTCGGGGTGGATCTCTGCCCTCCTGTCCATACAAACTGTAAGCGACCCAAGAGGTAGGAGGAGAACCATTGTAAGACAGGGCCTCCCACTCTCAACCCTTCAAGTCGCTGCAGTAGGATACCATGGTCGATGGTATCAAAAGCCGCTGAGAGGTCAAGTAGGACCAGGATGGAGGAACAACCACCATCCCGAGCCCGCCAGAGATCATTCACCAGAGCGACCAATGCCGTTTCCGTGCTATGTCCGTGTCGGAAGCCCGATTGGTACGGGTCAAGGTATTCCGTTTCCTCCAGAAACTGTGGGAGCTGTTGCGCCACTACAGTCTCAACAACTTTTGCGATGAAGCGAAGGTTGGAGACGGGACGATAGTTATTAAGTGAATCTGGATCCAGGGAAGGCTTCTTGAGGAGAGGTTGAACCACCGCCTCCTTAAGAGAGGCGGGGAAGTTCCCCTCTCTCAACGAAGCGTTGACAATTGCCTGGATCCAGTCTCTAGTCACCTCCCTGGCAGCCGAAACCAACCAGGAGGGACAAGGGTCCAATAAGCAAGTAGAGGAACTAAGTTTGCCCATAATCCTGTCCACTTCCTTGACAGAAACAGGGTCAAACTCAATCCAGATATTGTTCTCTAGACCCACCCTAGTCTCCCGATTGGATTCTGTCCAGTCAGAGTCCAATCCGATCCGGATCTGAGCGATTTTATCATGCAGAAACTGTACAAAATCCTCAGCTCTGCCCTGTAAAGGGTCTTCCCTCACTCCCTGATTGAGGAGGGAGCGGGTCACACGAAACAGGGCCGCTGGGCGGTTTTCTGCAGATGCAATGAGGGCGGCTAAGTAATCTCGTTTTGTCACTTCCATTGCCACTAGATAAGACCTAATATGGGTTCTTTTTATTGAAAAAGTTTTACAATACAAAAATTTTTCCCCCTTTTTCACCCCTCCCCCACCCCCCCTCCCATCCCCCCCAACCTCCCCCCAACCCCACCCCCTCCCTCCCCATCCCACCCCTGACTTCCGCTACACATTTCTTAAAAAAAAGAAAACAGCAAGAATTTATAACAACAAGAAAAGCAAATACTATTATATATTCAATTCTAAATTGAGAGGAAGAGAGAAGAAAGAAAGAAAAGAATTAAGAAAATAAAAATAAAAAAAAGCCCATAAACATAAGTATTTATCTAAAATTAACAAAATTATAGTAAGAAAAACACCCAGAAAGAATAACCATTATAATATTTAACCCAATTTAAAAACAAAACAAAACAAAAAAAAAGAAACATTACTAACATTACTAATCATATGCCATACTCGATCCCCCAAAAATTATATAACCTACATATTCATATCAGGTAATATCAAATAGTTTAATCCCAACTACTCCCCTTAATTCAAAAACACCCCTCCCCGAAGAGAAGAACATAAAACATACAGTATAATGTAATTATACATATATTATTATAATTTTCCATAGCTCGAATTTCAATCTTCTCTTCATCCTGATTGAGGTTAAATCTTCTTTCTTCACATATATCCAATTCCAATAGGCTTCATCTTCTATCTGCCCCCATCAATAAAATAAAGCATTCCACATAAACCCCCCGTGTGACTTTATATAGATAGCATCCAACCATGAAGATATTGAAGATATTCACTCCTCTAGGTAGAATCATTCAAACTAACGTATTCTATTTCAACAAGAAGAAACCCAATGCAGCTCCTCCAAATCTTGAGAACAAAAAAATCAAAAAAAAAAAAAAGAAAAGAAAATCTTAGAAACTGCATTGCCAGATGTTTTTATAAAGCTGTTTCAAATCCTGCCACCCTTTGTTATTCAGTCCTTCTGGTTGTAAGATGTTTTCATTTCAATTCTTTCCTCTTAGATAGTAAATTCCAAAAAAGAAACTATAATAGGGTAATCACAGAACGCTGCTACTATTGCAGCAATCTGTTAAACTTGCTCAAGATGTTAAATCCAATTCAAAATAATAAAAGCTTTATAAGTCTCCAATTCAGGATAAAGACTTTATAATCCATAAATCCAACTCAGTATAAACTTTGAAAATTTTATAACCATCTTCCAAAATTTTCAATACTTTCTGATAACAGCTGTAACTGGTGGAGGACTTCACGACACTCATTAGTTACCACTTGAATTTCCTCATTGAATTCTGGTTTCTGCTGTTCGACATCGCCACCCTTTTCTTGCGGAGCGTTGGACCTCTGCTGCTGTTCATCTCGAATTATAATATTTTTTAAGTCTTGCTCCAGCGGTTCAAGGTCCGGTGCTCCTGGTCTAGGTTCACTGGTATGTTCAATTTTTCCATCTGAAAGATCCATAGTAAAATCCTCCGAGAAACCAGATTGTACTCCTTGTACCTTTAACATTCTTTGATTCATTCTTTGAGTCTCATCCTTCTGTTTACCTTTTACAAACTCTCTTTCTTGTTTCTTATTCTTAAAATATTCCGAGGCTCCCTTAAGAATATTTTTATAAAAATGTTCCGCTTTTCCAGTAGTATTCAAACAATATCTCACACCATGATATCTAAAAGTTATGCCAGCTGGTAGGTCCCATCTATATGGGATATTACGTCTTTTCAATTCCTTAGTCAGAAAAGCAAATTCTTTTCTATCCTTTAAAACCTTCGAGGGTAACTCTTTAAAGATATTAATTTGGACGCCTTCTACTTGTGCTCTGGCAGAGTAGGACTTGTGTAAGATATCATCTCTCAATCTTTTATCCGTGAAGTAAACAACAACGTCTCTAGGCAAATTCCTTTGTTTGGCAACTCGTGAGTTAACTCTATAAACTTTCTCTATGCAGCCAAGAATTATCTCATCTTCTAGCTCTAGTAATTCAGCAAAAACCTTTGCAGAGATTGCTCTTAAGTTTTCTTTCTGAGTTTCTCTAAGACCTCTTAATCTGATAGCTGATTCCATGGTTTTAATTTGAAGCATAATAATATCATTCTGTATTTTCTGGTTCCGAACCTCAGCTTCCACCAGCTTTTCTTGTATTTCTTGTGTTTGGGAATCAAATTTACTGCTAATCTCAGTCACTTTCTCCTCCATTTCAACAACCACACTTGAAAGATCTGAGATTACTTTAATAATAATTTGACTTAATTGGTCATGCTTTCCAGAAACCAGCTCCTCAAGATTCTTCTGTGAATTTTTTATTTTGTCAACAACACTCGGTAAAGAAGTTATTATAAGATCTTTTAAGTCCCGCCCTGCCAGTCCATACAAATGAGTTTCAGCATTATCCTTCAGCTGGGTCATGGGGGAGCCCCCCATTCCTTCAATCATCTTTGCTTTAGTTTCAGAATACTGCTTTCGCTTTCCACTCTCATTTGTTTAAAAAAATTCTGTTTAGCTCAGCCTTGGCTCCTTTAAACACTTTTCCCATGGCAAGATATTTATTTATTTATTTAAAATATTTATTTCAAGAGTTTCCAGGACTGGATTCCATTTGCATCCACTCTAGCTTCTCTTCAAATCAAGCCAGTCGCCATCTTAAAGGACTTTCTTAAAAACTTTCACTTCTCTTCCTCTCCATCCCCCTTCCTCTCCCTCCTCTTCCAAAAAAGTGAATAAAAAAAATCAGTAAAAGAAATCCATACTTGCTTTATCTTGTTTTCTCTCTTTTCCGGCTTGGTCAATCAGCGCTTCGATCGTGGTGTTGCTCCCAGCGTCTGGCTCCGCTAATTAGATAATTAGCGGAGGACTGTCTCAGCGCGGAGCTTGCTCTGGGGGTAGGGAGGGGGCCATCCTTCTGAGCCCTCCCCAGGACAAACGAAAAGTTCCTGGGGGGTCTCAGGGGGCCCAGCCTCACCCCCAGAAGCTCTCCCTGCTCCTCCCGCCGAGGAGCAAGTTTTTCGAGCTGCCTGCCAGCTGTAAGGCGGCTCTATACGCGCTAAGAAGCCGGCGGGCATAGAGAAGCCCGCCGACGACGAGGAAGGCGCCACCGGAAGTCCTAATATGGGTTCTTAACTGTGTTCGGTCAGATTCAGATCGGGAGGACCTCCAACGTTCCTCTAGATGTCTTTTCTGACGTTTCATTTCCCGGAGCTCCATGGAAAACCAAGGAGAGACCCGGGATCTGCGGCGGGTTAGAGGCCGCAAAGGTGCAATTCTGTCTAAGGCGTCAGTAGCCGACCGTTCCCAGGATTGCACTAGAGCCTCAGCTGAATTGCAGGATTGAGAGGTGGGGAATGTCCCAAGCTCCTTTAAGAACCTTTCTGGGTCCATCAGGCGCCTGGGGCGGAACCATTTTATGGGTTCCATCTCCATGCAGCAAGGGCTGGCAGATTGAAAGTCTAGTCTAAGGAGGGAATGGTCAGTCCATGACAGGGGAGTGATGGAAAGTTTCCCCCTACCATGACCATTTATCCACTGCCCAGAGAGAAAAACCAGGTCGAGTGTGTGTCCTCCCCTATGAGTTGGGCCCTGAATAACCTGAGTCAGGTCCATGGCTGTCATGGAGGCCATGAACTCCCGGCGAGTCTCAGATGACTCGCCGATCGAAGGCAGATTAAAATCTCCCACAACCACAAGGCTGGGGAGTTCAAGTGCCACTTCAGTCAAGACATCGAGCAGTGGAAAGACTTCCGGGTGGGACTTCATCGTCGCCGGGCGGCTCCTGTGTAGCTGCCGGCTTCGACGCGCGTTAGAGCCGCTAAACAGCTGTTGAGCGGCTCGGAAAATCCCCCTTTTGATTTAGGAGGGGGCAAGAGCCGGCGAAGCTGAGGTAGAGCCCCAGAAGCACCTCCAGGGGTTTTTTTTTTTTGCCCTGGAAGGTGCTCTGTGAGAAGGCTCCCTATCTACTTCGCTGAAGCTCCGCGCGCCGAGGGACCTCTGTCAGCGGCAGAGCGAGACGACTGGAGTCATCCCATCCTCTAAAGATAGATCCTGTAACGGCTTGAATTGGTGAGAAAAATTTTTTTTTAAGGGGAATTTTTTAAAAGAGTTTTAAGCCTGTTGAGACCTAAAGAAAAAGAAGTGGCAGTTTAAAATTTGGAGTGAAAGCAACGGAAAATGGCGCTTGGCTTAAAAAGCAGAAACGAAAGTAGAAAGTGAAACTGATAATTAACAACTTTAGCCTGCCTGGCGTTAACTCAAAAGACTTTAAAGACCTTAAAGTGGAAAATAACTTTGGTTGTTCCCCCTTCCTGCAAAACTGGGGAGAAAGACTGGACTTTTAGGGAAGGGAGGAAGATTTTCTTTTTTTAAGAAATTAAGGTGTTCTCCAGGCATGGCTTCAAAGAAAACTGGTAGGGATTCCCCTCCTCACCAGACAAAGGAATTACCAGCCAAGCCATTAGCTCAGCCTCAGAGTACAATGCAAGGAGGAGGGAATGAGGATTTGAAAGCTTTCATGGCTAATTTAACAGCAACTCTTGCTAACCAGATTAAAGATTTGAATGTGAAGATCGAAAATAATCAAAATGAAATGAAGCAATTTGTAAAGGAAAAAAGTGATAAGTTGAATCAGAATGTAACTACAGTGGTAACGGCTCTGACTGATGCTTTGGTGGTGGTTGAAAAAAAAGTGGATGACCTAAACTTAGATGTGCAAAAGAATAAGAAAGATGGAGAGGAGAAATTTTTTAAGGTGGACCTGAGGAACCAGAAGATGGAGGATGAAATTACCATGCTACAATTTCGAAATATGGAGTTTGCCATAAGAATAAGGGGTCTGAGGGAAAACAACAGACAGGACTTGAGGGCTGCTTGTGTGGATATATTGGTCAAAATCTCAAAAATGGAACCCGAGCTAATTGAGAAAAGAATTGACAAGATTTACAGGGTTAATTCCCGAGTAGCGAAACAGAGGAATTTGCCCAGAGATGTTGTGATTTATTTTACTGACAGAACGCTGAGAAATAATATTCTGCAAAGTTCTTTTCATACCAGTATTCAGGCGGAGGGCAATCAAATTGGAGTTTTTAAAGAGCTACCACCCAAAATGTTAAGAGATCGGAGAGACTATGGTTTCCTGGCGAATGAATTGAAAAGGCGACAGATCCCATTCAGATGGGATGCACCAGCTGGAATTATTTTGAGATATGAGGATGTTAGATACCGTTTGAATTTGTTGGCAAAAGCAGAACATTTTTACCACAACATTCTTAAAAGATCTCCAACACCACCATGTTCATCCACATTGTTATCAGTTGAAGGAGCCTTTCAACACAAGGATTATGAGGAAGAGATTTTAGAACTTTCAAAGGAACAAGAACAACAGGCACTTCAAGTAATGGCATCGGAGGAAGTTTTAGGAGCAGAAGGCGGTTTAACGGAGGACTTTTTTATTGGCCTCCCAGAGCCAAGAACAAAACATTCCAGAGCAACAAGAGAGGTGGACCCGGACCTTGAATTGATGATGCAAGAACCAAAAGACCAATGTGTAACTCGGGCAGCGGAAAAGCAGAGACAAGAGAAGCAAAAACAACAGATGTCCGAGGTGCCACAAGAAGTGAAAGGGACGAATGGGGCATTACAAAAATCTGAAGCAGTGGGAGGAGCAAGACCTAAGACTTCTGTTGTTGAACAAAGTCTTAGACAAGTGCTCGGCAAGCTTCATGAATCTTCAGATGGCAGTTAGATTCTTATCGTGGAATGTGAATGGTTTGAATTCCCCACAGAAAAGAAGGAAAATATTTCATTATTTGAATCAATACAAAAATGAGATTGTTTGCTTCCAAGAAACTCATATTAGAACCCAGGACCAAAAATATTTGAAAAATTTAAAATTTGGAGCACATTTTGTTTCTTCTAATTTGGCAAAAAGGAATGGACTAGTGTTGTATATTTCTAAAAGAATACCAGCTAAACTTGTAGAATCGGATGATCAAGGAAGATATATTGCGGTTGAAATAAATGTACAGAATGTTCACTTCCTTTTGATAGAAATCTACGCCCCTAACCAGCAGCAAGAAACTTTTTATAAATTACTACACAGCAAAATATTGCAATGGAATTATAAATCCTTTTTGATTATGGGAGATTGGAATGGAGTGATTGATATAAATCTTGACAAGAAGACATTGGCTAAGAAGGGGAATAAATTACCACAGACTTTCTTTGTATTGAAAGAAGAACTACAACTGAAGGATGTATGGAGAATACATCATCCGAAGGAACAGGACTTTACCTTTTTCTCTGACAGACACAAATCCTTTTCTAGAATTGACTTCATATTGGTTTCTAATGATTTATTTGCTAACACGACTAAAACTAAGATTTTTCCAAGAACTTTGTCTGACCATAGCCCTGTATGGATGGAAATGGATTTTGGTAAGAGGGAGAGAAGATCCTGGAGACTTAATGAGAATTTATTTAGGTATGAGAAGAATATAGAGGATCTTAAAAAACATGTGAAGGAATTTTTTCAGTTGAATTTGAATAAAGGTACACCTATTGAAGTTGTCTGGGATGCAAGTAAGGCTTATATGAGAGGTGTACTGATTTATATGAATTCTAAGCAAAGGACAATACGACAAAAGACAAGAATAGAATTGGAGGCCGAAATAAAGGGAAAAGAACAATTGCATATAAAAAATCCGACTGATCAGAAGCTACAGCAAACTATAAAACTTCTGAAAGACCAATTTCAAACATTGATAGCTGATCAGACGGTGACTAATTTGCAATTTGCTAGACATAATACCTTTTGCAATGCTAACAAGCCGGGCAGATGGTTAGCATATACTTTAAAAAAGAAACAAAGTTCGCGCATAATAGAATCTATTGAATACAAAGGCAAACAGGTCTTTCAACAGACGTCAATTCATCAAGCTTTTTTAGATTATTATTCTAATTTATATCGTAAAGATAACATTCAAGAGGATCTTATTGATAAATATCTTGGAAAGATGAGAGTTACAAAAATTTCACCGGAACAAAGAGAAAGACTTAATTATTTAATAACTTCTGAAGAGATTTTGTTTGCAATTAAACAACTGAAAACAGCTAAAGCTCCTGGGACGGATGGCTTGACAGCAGTATACTATAAGAATTTACAATCAGAGTTGGTAGAGCATCTTAAGGACTTATTTCGTAGTATACAACGGGGGGGGGGGGTAAAATACCCCCCTCCTGGAAGACGGCCTTTATCTCACTTATACCAAAGGAAGATGGCTCTTCAAAACCAGAAAATTTTAGACCAATATCTCTCCTGAATACGGATTACAAAATTTTTGCTAAAGTTTTGGCCAACAGACTGATGCCAGTTATTCAAGAGGTGATTCATAGTGATCAAGCAGGTTTTATTGAGGGGAAATATATGAAGGATAATGTGCGGCAAGTCATAGATTTACTGGAATATCTTGAGAAGAGTAAACAGATCCCTGCGGTGCTGGTATTTTTGGATGCGAAAAAAGCCTTTGATCGAGTCAATTGGGATTTTCTAGTAAAGACTTTGTATAAAATGGATTTTGGAGATCAGTTTGTACAAGCAATTGAGGCAATCTATCAAGAACAGACAGCACAAATGGTTATTAATGGAAGTTTAACTACCAATTTTCAGATACAGAAAGGAACTAGACAAGGTTGCCCGTTATCTCCATTGTTGTTTATTTTAACCTTAGAAGTCTTGTTGAATTCTTTACGGGATTCGAATAAATTGAGTGGAATTGTTGTAAGGCAAAAAGACTACAGGACGAAAGCATTCGCAGATGATCTGGTTGTAACCCTAACACGACCTTTGGAATCGATCATTCAGATGAAAAAAATTATTGATGAGAATGGTTTGGTCTCAGGTTTTAGACTAAACCAGAAAAAGACTAAGATGATAGTTAAGAACATGTCGGAACCACAAAGGATTGAATTGGAAAGGGTGGCAGGTTTTGAAATAGCTATAAAGATGAAATATCTAGGAGTCCAGGTTGCAGCGTCTAATATAAAACTTTTTCAAAATAATTATGAGGTTTTGTGGCATAAGATACAAAAGGACCTTGAAATATGGAAGAAACTGCAACTATCTTTACTTGGAAGAATAGCAGCTATTAAGATGAACGTTCTACCTAGATTTCTGTTTTTATTTCAAATGATTCCAGTGCTTAAAAGTGATAAAATATTGGCTGAATGGCAGTCAGGTCTAAACAAATTTATTTGGAAGCAGAAAAAGCCAAGAGTTAAGTTTAAAATTATGCAAGATGTTCGTGAAAGAGGTGGCCTTAAAGTTCCAAGCCTACGTCTATATTATGAAGCTACAGTGTTGACACAACTGGGTGACTGGTTTGGAATAACGAAAAATGACATTCTGAATTTAGAAGGCCACGATTTGGATTTTGGTTGGCATGCATATTTGTTTTATGAAGATAAGTTGGATAATGTTTTTAAAAGTCACATATTGAGACGGGCGTTGATGAGAGTTTGGAAGAAGCACCAGTTTCAGTTGGATTACAAAATACCTTTGTGGTTGGATCTTGGGCAGATTATGCCAAATATAAAGTCACTCGGGGGGTTGTTATACAAAGAGATACTTTTTAATGATGGGGGCAGATGGAACTTGAAATCCTTTAAAACTCTGTTGGAAGACGGGAAGAACTTAACTTGGTTGCAGTATTCTCAACTTCAATCGAGATGGAGAGAAGATCAGAAAATTGGATTAATGCTACATGAAGAAGATTTGGTGATACAGATGAAACAGAAAGGACCGATGCATATTAAGAGGGTGTATAATTTACTGTTAGAAAGAGATTCAGAGAGTGAATTAGTTAAGGATTGTATGATAAAATGGGCACAGAATTTTGCAGAACCAGTGATGTTAGAAACATGGGAAAAGATATGGGTCCAGAATGTTAAATTTACGCAGGCACAGAACTTGAGGGAAAATTTTTACAAGATGTTTTATAGATGGCATTTAGATCCTAAGAAATTATCATGTATGTATCCAAATGTTCAACCCAAATGCTGGAGGTGTGATTGTTTGGATGCCACATACTTTCATATTTGGTGGACTTGTAGAAAAGTGAAAGCTTTTTGGATTAAACTCTGGTGGGTTATGCAGAATGTTTTGAAAAAGAAGCTTCAATTTTCTCCGCAATTGTTTTTGTTGGGTATAGTTAAGGATTGTTCACCGAATGAAACAAGATTGATTTTATACATGATTACCGCAGCTAGGTTACTGATTGGACAATATTGGAAAAAAGATAGCGTACCTACTATAGAAGAATGGACTTTGAAGATGGCTAATTTTGCGGAAATGGCAAAGATTTCTGCATATCTAAAAGATAGGACCCATGAAGTTTTTGTTCGGGACTGGAAGAAATGGGTGGACTATGTGCAGAATAAATATCAAATTAAGAAGTATCAGTTAGTATTTGATTGAGGATATTTAGAAAAAATGGGTTGATTATGTGTAGAATAAGTATTGAATTAAGAATTTTTAGTTAGCTTTTTGATAGAGGTTGAAGAAATAAAGGATTACTGGCACTTCCGGTGGCGCCTTCCTCGTCGGCGGCGGGCTCTTCCATGCCCGCCGGCATCCCGCCGCGTTAGAGCCGCCTTACAGCTGGCAGGCGGCTCGAGCAACCTGCTCCTCAGCGGGAGGAGCAGGTAGAGTTTCTGGGGGTGAGGCAGGGCCCCCTGAGTCGCCCCAGGATCGTTTCGTTTGTCCTGGGGAGGGCTCAGAAGGATGGCCCCCTCCATACCTCCAGAGAAGCTCCGCGACGGGACTGTCCTCCGCTAAGCAATTAGCGGAGCCAGACGTTGGAAGCAACACCACATTGTCTATGGAGTAAGCTGAATAAGAAAGAAGCAAAAGAAAAGAAAAGAAAGAAGCAAAGATGAAGCAAGTATGGATTTTTAAAACTGATTTCTTTACTGATTTTTTGGAAGAGTAACGAGAGGAGGGGGGAAGGAGAGGAAGAGAAGTGAAAGTTCCTAAGAAAGTTTTTTTTTAAAATGGCGACTGGTCTTAATTGAAAGAACGCCAGAGCGCTTGAAAACGGAAGCTTTGAAATGAATGCCTTGCTATGGGAGAGTCACTTAAAGTTAGCAGAAATTTTTTTTTTCCCTTTTTTCTTGGATATCTTTTTGAAAGTAAAGCATGGCAAAGTGAAGTAGTATACTAAAGCCAATTAAAGTAAAATAAAGATGACTAAAGGAAGGGGGGGCTCCCCCTTGAGCCAGTTAAAGAATAAAGCTGAGATGATGCAATTGTCTGGATTGGCAGAAGGGGACTTAAAAGAACTTATAACAACTCCTTTATTGACTGTAGTTGACAAAATTAAAAACTCACAGAAGAATCTTGTGGACTTGATTGCTGGAAAGCATGACCAATTAAGTCAAACTATTGTTAAAGTAATTTGACCTTTCAAATGTGGTGATTGAAATGGAGGAGAAAGTAACTGAAATTAGCAGTGAAATTGGCTCCCAGATTCAAGAAATACAAGAAAGGTTGGTGAAAGCTGAGATTAGTAATCAGACTATACAGAATGATATTATCATGCTTCAAATTAAAACTATGGCCTCTGCTATCAGAGTAAGAGGTATTAAAGAAAACCAGAGAGATTTAAAAGCAACTATTGCAAAGGTTTTTGCTGAACTACTAGAGCTTGAGGATGAGATAATTCTTGGTTGCATAGAGAAAGCTTACAGAGTCAACTCACGAGTAGCTAAACAAAGGAACTTATCCAGAGATGTTGTTGTCTACTTTACTGATAAAAGGTTGAGAGATGACATCTTACAAAGGTCCTACTCTGCCAGAGTGCAAGTAGAAGGTGAACAAATTAATATTTTTAAAGAATTACCATCGAAGGTTTTAAAGAAAAGGAAAGAATTTGTTTTCTTAACTAAAGAATTGAAGAAAAGTAATATCCCATTTAGATGGGACTTACCAGCCGGTATAATTTTTAGATATTACGGAGTGAGATATTGCTTGAATACTATTGAAAAAGCGGAACATTTTTATAAAAATATTTTTAAGGGAGCTTCGAAAGACCTTAAGAGTAAGAAACAAGAAAGAGAGCTTGTAAAAGGTAAACAGAAGGATGAGACTCAAAGAATGAATCAAAGAATGTCAAAAGAACAAGGAGCGCAATCTGGTTTCTTGGAGGATCTTACTATGGACTTCTCAGATGGGAAAATAGACCACATCAGTGAATCTAATTTAGGAGCACCGGGCCTTGAACTGCTGGAGCAAGATTCAAGAAATACTATTATTCAAGATGACCAGCAGCAGAGGTCCAATGCTCCGCAAGAAAAGGATGGTGATATCGAACAGCAGGAACCAGATTCTAACGAGGAAATTCGAGAGGTAACTAATGAGTGTCGTAAAGTTCTTTATCAGATGCAGCTGTTATCAGAAAGCTTGGACAATCTTGGATACCGGTTATAAAATTCTTAAAGTTTAAATGGATTTGGATTTATGGATTATAAAGTCTTCATCCTGACTTGGAGTTTCTTTTTTTTATTTTGAATTGGATTACATCTTGAGCAAGTTTAACAGAGGGCTGCAATGGTAGCAGCGTTCTGTGATTATCCGATTATAGTTTTTTTTTGGAACTAGCAGCGTTCTGTGATTATCCTATCATAGTTTTTTTTGGAACTTATAATCTAAGAGGAAGGAATGGAAATGAAAATATCTCACAACCAGAAGGAGTGAATAATAACGGGTGGCAGGATTTGAAATAGTTGTTATAAGAACATCTGGGAATGCAGCTGATAGGACTTTTTTTTCTTCTTTTTGATTTTTTTGTCATCTAGGTTTGGCGGAGCTGCATTGGGGTTTTTTTTTTTTATGCTGTAATAGAATACGTTAGTTTGAATGTTTCTACCTGGAGGAGTGAATATCTTCGTGGTTGGATGATATCTATATAGTAGCAGTGTTTTGTGATTACCCTATCATGGTTTTTTTTGGAAATTATTATCTAAGAGGAAAGAATGGAAATGAAAACGTCTTACAACCAAGAATGGATAACAAAGGGTGGCAGGATTTGAAACAGTTTTTACAAGAACATTTGGATGCAGTCTCAAGGATTTTTATTTCCTTTTTTTTTCTTATTCTTTTGTTAAGGCTTGGTGGAGCTGCATTGGGTTTTTTTTTTTTTTTTTTTTTTTGCTGAAATAGAACACGTTAGCTTGAATGATTCTACCTACAGGAGTGAACATCTTCTTGGTTGGATGTTATTCATATAAAGTCACACGGGGGGTTTATATGGAATGTTTTGTTTTACTGATGGGGGCAGACAGAAGATGAAGAGTATCGCAATTGGATACAGGTGAAGAAAGAAGAATTAACTCCAATCAGGAAGAAGAGAAGACTGTAACTCGAGTTATGGAAAATTATAACAATATATGTATGATTATATTATATTGTATGTTTTTTCCCTGAAGGGGGGATTTTTGTGTTTTTGAATTAGGGGGAGTAGTTCGGATTAAACTAGCTGGTATTATCTAATATGAATAAGTAAGGTATAGAACTTTGGAGTGATCGAGTATGGTATAGGATTAGTAATGTTAGTAATGTTTTTTTTACTTTATTTTATTTTTTTTCTTCTTTTTGTTTCTAAATTGGCTTAAATATCATAATGGCTATTTTTTTTGGTGCCTTCTTTTATTATAATATTGTTAATTTTAGACAGATATTTATGTCTATGGGTTTCTCTTTGCATTATTTTATTTTATTTTATTTTATTTTATTTTATTTTATTTTATTTATTTATTTTTTTAATTTTAATTCTTTTCTTTCTCTTTTTTCTCTTCCTCTCAACTTAGATCAGAATAGAATTGAGTATATAATAGTATTTGTTTTTCTAGCTGTTAAAAATTTTCGTTGTTGTTTTTCTTTTTAAGAAATGTGTAGTGGAAGTCAGGGGTGGGATGGGGAGGGAGGGGTTGGGGTTGGGGGGAGGTTGGAGGGGATGGGAGGGGGGGTGGGGGCAGGGGTGAAAAAAGGGGGAAAAATTTTTTATTGTAAAACTTTTTCAATAAAAAAAAAGAAATAAAGGATTACTCTTATTGTTATTACTATGTTAAATATATATATTATATTGTTTTTTAGATATTAACTTGATATAAATTTATATACTTTGGTTATACTGCTGTCTTTAACAAAAAGAAGGGGGAAAAATTTTATGTTTGTGTAGTTTCAAGGGGGCATTTATAAATTTTATAAACTTTATTTGTTTAAGTTTTCTTCTTACTAGTAAAGAATTCTGGATTTATCTTATTTTTGTTAAATTTATGATACATATTGTGGATCTCACCTATACCTAATGTTTAATAATGATTGATATATACTTATGATTTGTATGTAATGGAAGTCAGGGGGGGAGGGCTGGGGGGAAAGGGGGGGAGGGGGGAAAGGGGGGGTTAAAATTGTATTGTAAAACTTTTTCAATAAAAAAAAAAAAAGACATCGAGCAGTGCAGGCAGGGCTGTGGCAACATAGCTGGGAGATAGGTATGTGACCAACAAGCCCAACTGAACTCCAGGGTCCCACTTTAATAGAAGAGACTCACACCCGCCTATCTGAGGGACAGTGACCTCCTTAGGACTCAGACCCTCCCTGACAACCACTGCCACCCCCCCGCCCCTTCCCTGGCATCGCGGCTGGTGCAGAACACGAAAGCCTGGGGGGCATAAGTCAGAGAGAGGGATTCCCCCCTCTTGCCCCAACCAGGTCTCCGTGATACAGGCCAGGTCCGCACCCTCCTCATCAATAAGGTCTCGTATGAGGAGGGCCTTATTCATCACGGACCTGGCATTCAAATACACCAGACGGAGACCAGGTTCCCTCGCTCTCATATTCCCAGGAAAGCAGGGTGAGCAGGAGGTATGGGAGCAAGCCACCATCCGAATGCTTCTGGTGTGATGCTCCCCCCTCCTACTTTGATTTCTTCTGCCCCTTCCCACCATCACAGGTATAGAATGTCCTACCCTCCTCTGAGCATCCCCCACGACTCCCAACCCCCCCAACCCATCGGGACTGTCAGCATGGCATGGCTGCTGAACCTTAAGAGACCCCCCAGTCTCATTTTTATTATTAAAAACCACCCTCCTCCCAGATCCCCTTAAAATTGGATCTAAAAATTTATTTTAAAAACCCCATAGCTTCCGTTTTTTAGCATACCACCTCTCAGGGTTCCAAAACCCATCATCAAGGGCAGCCCTCGATAGTTGAGAGGGCCAAACCTGCGAGAGGGGGGAGTCTCGCAGTGCAAGGAGCTCCGCAGTTGAATACATTGAAGAATAGCAACGAGCTGAGAGTGATGAAGGATCATTTTCTTCTAAAGGGTGTTAGAGATGGTTAAAAACAGGTAGATTAAATAAGGGAGGAAAAGATGTTAAAGAGAAGACAATATGGTAAAAACATCAGAACATCATCGCCCTCTCACAACGATGGGAAGTCTTGTGATTATAATAAGTCTATTCAATGGTGGGAAAAAGTCTCAAAGGCCGCCCTCTCACGGTGACCAAACCAGAGTCATAACATCAAACAAGAAGATGGTCCGTCCCACGATAGTTCAAGACTCTCGGTGTCTGTGTCTCCTCCCATCCTGACACCAGCAATAGCCGAGGCTTAGTTCAGAAAAAAACAAGGTGTAGTCATAGGATGGAATAAATGATTGAATAATCTGGGTAATCCAGGGAGGACAAGATGGTCAAATAATGGTCAAATAAGGCTGCAGATCAATCAATAGCTGTAAATTTATGCTGAGTGGTCATATTAGGTCTAAGTCTAATAAGAGGGGAAGGAACAATCAAGGGGGGGGGGGAGCCAACTGTCATCCCCCAGCTAACAATCCTCAGTCCCTTCCCCATGACCTTGATCTTCAGGCCATTCAGCCCATTAAGTTGTTAAGCCCCCTCCCATGCTTCAGAAAAAAAGGGGAGTGTCCAGATCCCTCAAGACTGAGGGATCCTAACAGTTGTAATGCTGCCCTTTTCTCCATCAATAACGGGGCATCTTCACAGCCAGGTTTCCAGGTACTGCCACCGCCCTCCAGCTGTCTCAGCACTCCTGCCAGCACCATTGTTGCCCTGGCAGCCATCTAGGCCCTGACAGTTGGGCCTCAATTGTGGCGTTCTCCATACTGTTCTCTAACTTTCTTCCCGACAGTCAGTTGTTCCTCAGGCTCCATCCATGGCTCTATTGAGTTGGCAACACCTCGGCTCGCTGGGACGGGGGTCAAAAGATGGTTAACTGACCCCCGACACCCCTGAAAATGCCAAACATTGCCTCCCTAAGCTCAGGGTTCACTGCAGAGCTGCCATTTTGGTCTGTTGCCCAACGGAATTATCAATTTTATCAATTATCAATAATCAATATTATTGCTGAACCTGTGAAGCTGCTATCGGGTCAATGGCCACCACATTCCTGATTGATGACACTGCCAGATGTGTGCTCCCAACTGACCTCTGGGAGACCTTTGGATTGGATGATTTACGGTGGACAGTGGAAGGGGATGCTTTCTATCTGTAACTTTCATGCGTTTTGCCTTAGATTCTGCTTTCCTTTGGTTGTGTTCACTTCATTTCTAGTAAAAGTACCATACTTTATTCTTTAATGGAGTCTGGATCATTCTTTCCTGGATTTGGAGGAAGCATACCTGACATTAAGCAGAATCTCACTCTCAGCCATCACAGACAAACATCGAGGGGGCTTAAAATCGCAGGATGTCTGATCAAGAAGCTTATTTTGATCAGATGGGAGAATCTGGCTTGGCAATGACTTCATGCCAACCGGGGGAAGAGGCTGTGATGTGGATAGAGAATTTACAGCTGAGAGAGGAGCCAGACAAAGCCAGATGGTCGAGGGAGGTAAGAAGGTTGCCGGACCTGGCAAGGACCCCCTATGGAGTAACCAGCTCCAGACCCCATAGGGGGGAGGCCGTGTGGCTGTAAGAGCAAAAGGAAAGCCTCATGATGGCTCAAGCAATGTAACTCCTCCGCGATGTTGAAGAAAGCCAGAAAAACTGTGAGTTTTATGCACCCCTTGCAGCGAAGGGAGGAGAATGCTCCAAAGTGAATCCAGAGGAGGGTGCTTGTGGGGGAGATGAAGAGGGAGCTGGTAAAGATACATCTCAGGCTTCAGGTGGCCAAGCGAGGGATGCAGCAGCACAGGGACCCCCAGCCTTGCAGGCCCCACCCCGCAGATGCAAGAAACCCCCCTGCCCGGTAAATATGGAGGAGACGCAAAAACCCTGGGGCTCTTCTTAACCCAAGTGTGGAATCACATGCAGGACTGGGGGAAGGACTACCTATCGGATGCAGCTCGAGTGAGATGTGTCACTAATGCCTTAGAGGGAGTGGCAGCGGAATGGATGGTGGTCCTCCACAATAACAATTCCCCTCTGCTGCGAAACTATAACCTGTTCATGGGAGCTCTTAGAAGGCGGTTTGAAGACCACCTAGCTGAGCGGAAGGCAAGACTCCGAATGAAGGGCATCCAACAGGGCCAGAGGTTAGTAGCAGAATAACCCAAGAATTTTGCAAGCTGGCACCTTTCATGACAGGGTGGTCAGAAGCGGCTCTGCTGGAGAGCTTCAAAGATGGACTGAATGAAGAAGAACTGTAGAGCATGGGGGTCCCCGAAGATTTGCAGAGCTGTTACATAGTATCTGAGGACGTGGAAATCAAGTTAGCCCAAAGCCAACTCCGAGGAGGCCGTGCAGGGAGCCTTCATCCTCCTCCTACCACAAAGGAGCCCCAGAGATGGCCGGGGAGAGGGCAAAGTCCAAGCCGAAGCCCTTCATGTGCTTCAAGTGTGGCAAGGAAGCCACTGGGCCGCTGAGTGTTTCTCCAAGCCAGTGCCAAAACCCACCAGCAAAGGGCCTAAGAAGATGCACAAAGTGCCCACGAAAGTTCGTGAAACCGCTCTGGAAGGGGAAGTCGTTGAGTTCGCTCCCTGAACCAAGGATGAGTTGGGAACTCCGACTACTGCAGACGACAGCGAGACCGACTCCGGCTCTGACTCCGATGATCTGGTGAGTCACACTGAGGGCCCCATGCTCATCCCTGTAGAATTAAGGGTGCCGTCCACAGGGGCCCACGCCCAGATACCAGCCCTATTAGATTCTAGGTGCACCAGATGCATAATGAGCCCGAAGGTAGTAGAGAAGATGGGCCTGAGACTAAAAACATTAAAAAGGTCCATTGCATTTTGTCAACTAGATGGATCGATGGCAGGAGGGGTCCCAACCAATTTTGTAACCGAACCCATTGAAATGCAATTAGGAGATCATGTAGAGACTCTCAGTTTTATTGCGGCCCCTAGCATGGAACAACCTTTATACTTGGCCTGCCCTGGCTACATAAATGGAACCCGCGAGTTAACTGGAAAAAGGGGATCTTGCGCATTCATGCTAGGAACCTCCCACTAGAGAGGGAAGAACCCCCCCCTTGAGGACGGAGGGGAGTACGAAGAGGTGGAGATGGCAATAGACCACATTGAAAGGGAGGAGAAAATTCCAAAGGAGTATTGGGATCTCAATAAAGTCTTTAGCGAAAGGGCCTCGGATGTGCTGCCCCCCCCCCCCACAGAGCTACGAACTGTACCATTGAGATACTCCCCGGGATAAAGCTCCCTAGCCAAAAATTTACCCAATGACCCCTTGGGAGCTGGGGGAATTACGAAACTTCATTGACAAAAACCTAGAACGGGGGTTCATCCAACCAGCTAGGCCACGGGTGGCAGCGCCAGTACTGTTCCGGGAAAAGAAAAATGGCTCCTTTCATTTGGTAGTTGATTATAGGAACCTCAATGCCATTTGCATGGAAAATGTCTACCCCCTACACCTCATGAAGGACATATTAGCCCACCTAGGGAAGGGAAAAGTCTTCACCAAATTTGACTTACGGGAGGCTTACTATAGAGTGCGAATTAAGGAGGGAGATGAATGGAAAACAGCATTTAACTTCCCGCTGGGATGTTTCCAGTTTTGAGTGCTCCCTTTTGGACTACAAGGAGTCCCTATGGTGTTCATGCAATTGATCAATGAAGTTCTGCATGACCATTTGTATAAGGGGGTTCTGGTTTATTTGGATGACATTTGTATCTACTCTGAGAACATGGACGACCACATGAAATTGGTGCACACTGTCCTGAAAAAACTCAGGGCTGCTGAACTGTATGCCAAGCTTTCCAAGTGTGAAATTGACTATCTTGGGTATCACATCTCGCATGAGGGAATAGAAATGGACCCTGGAAAGGTTCGAGTGGTATTGGAATGGACTGCGCCATGCACCCGCAAGCAATTACAGAGTTTCTTGGGTTTGCTAACTTTTATCGGCAATTCATCCCCTCATTTGCCAAAATTGCACTGCCAATAATGAATCTTCTGAAAACAAAGAAGTAAAACCAAAACCCACCCGAGCTCTTGAATGGACTATGGTCTGTCAGGCAGCATTCGAAAAATTGAAATGGTTGTTTGCTGCTGAACCAATCCTCAAACATCCAGACATGGGAGAACCTTTTGTGGTACAGGCAGACGCTAGCGACGTAGCAGTAGGGGCCGTACTTCTGCAAAAGAATGCAGATGGAAAATTACAGCCCTGTGCCTATACATCCCGGAAATTGTCAGAGACTGAAAGAAGATGGGCCAAATGGGAGAAAGAAGCCTTTGCTGTATGCTGGGCACTTCTAACATGGAGACAATTTCTTGAGGGGGCTAAACATCCTTTTGAAGTATGGACTGATCATAAAAACCTGGAGGCTTTGAAAACCCTGCGTAAATTGTCATCAAAGCAAGTTCGCTGGGCCCAGCACTTCAATCATTTTAATTTCACCTTGCGTTACCTTCCTGGTGGGAAGAACTTCATGGCGGATGCTCTGTCCAGATTGCCATAATACAACAGTACCAAGGAGGAAGTTGTTCACCCGATCATCCCTTCGACCCAACTGGCAGCACCAGTGACTACCAGAGCACAGGCGAAGAGTGACCCAAACCTCTTGGGTGATTTGCTTCAGAGACTATAAGAGGCTTTAAAACCGAACGAGTGGTTCAGAGCCCACTCAAATGAATGTACGCTTCGTGATGGACTAGCTTGGATTGGGTCCAAAATATATGTTCCTGCCAGTCTGAGAGCAACAGTTTTGCAGCACGCTCATGATGCCAAGGTGGCAGGACACTTTGGATTTGTCAAGACTTTGCATCTTGTTAAAAGACAATTCTGGTGGCCTGCACTCAAAAAGGACATAGAGGCATATGTAGCTAGCTGCCCAGTATGTGCCTCAGCTAAGGGACCTCCGGGGAAGCCACCTGGTCTACTTCAGAGTGTAGCCAGACCCAATACCCCTTGGAAGGAGATATCCATGGATTTTATTGAAGACCTGCCAGTTGGTGGGGGGTGCACAGTCATATGGGCAGTGACTGATTTATTTTCCAAACAAGTGCATTTTATCCCATGTCCTAAGATCCCTTCAGCGAAAACCCTTGCTAAAATGTTTATTCAACATGTGTATAGGTTACATGGGGCTCCGAGATGTATAATCTCAGACAGGGGGGTACAATTCACCTCCAACTTTTGGAAAGAGTTCCTGATGCTGATAGGCTCCACCCAAGGGTTTTATTTTATTTTTTAATTTTATTTTATTTCGGATTTGTATACTGCCCTTCTCCCAGAAGGGACTCAGGGCGGTGAACAGCCAAAATTAAAATACATAAAGTACAAAAGTTATAAGAAAACTAAAATGAATTAAATCCTTGGCTAGTCAATTTAAAACCCCAAATCCATAAAATTCCAATTTTAGAAACCAATCCATACAATTTAAAAAACCCCCATTAAAAAACCCTTTGTACTAGGCCGGCTTGTTGAAATAGGTGGGTCTTCAGGGCCTTACGGAAAGTACCAAGGTCCGGGATCAATCGTAAACTAGGAGGTAGCTCGTTCCACAAGATGGGTGCCCCCACAGAGAAGGGGTTAAGCTCAGCCCACCACCCCCAGACAAATGGGGCTTGTGAGAGAACCAATTCCGTATTAGAACACTATCTGAGATGTTATATAAATTATCAACAAGATAACTGGGTGGATTCATTGTCATTTGCGGAAGTGACATATAATAACTCCATACATAGCAGCACAGGGTTCACTCCGTTCAAGGTGGCTTCTGGCCAGGAGTTTGCACCCATCCCAGAGCTACCTCAAGATAACCCACAGAATCCTTCTTTGATTGAGTGGATTGAACAGTTATGAGGGACTTGGGCAGTAACCCGAAAAGCTTTAGATCAGTGGTTCCCAAAGTGGGCAGTACTGCCCCCTGGGGGGCAGTGGGGTGCCTTAGGGGGGTGGTAAGAGGCAAGGGGACGGAAGGAGGGTGCTAGAGGCAAAAGGGGGTGGCAGGGGGGCACTACATGGCAAGGAGGGTGGCCCCCACCCTTTGGCCTGTGCAGTTACCTCCTTGCAAGGAAACAGCAAGAAAAAACAACAACTTTCAGCCTCAGCGTAGGCTAATTAGCCCATTGATTAGATCCACAACTCTCAGCTGATTTGCTCTCAGCTGTTTTGCGCAGGGATCTGCTGCTTGCTACAAAGAGCTAAATTGCTGGAGGAGATTATTTTTTTCTCCTTGTGCAATTCAAGCTGAAAGCGAAACCGAAAGTAAAGCAGAGTGTTGGCTTTGCTGTTTGCTGCAATGTTGGAAAATTAGGCAGAGGCAGATTTCTTTTCTTTTTCCTCATCAAAAAAAGGTAGGTGAAAACAATCGGAAATTTAGGCAAAAGAGGATAGTTCAAGATTTTAAAACACAAAAGAAAAAAAAGCTCTATTTAACTAGGGAATTGTAATAATTGAGATACTATTGTATATTGTGTTGAAAGCAGAAATGGTTAAGTTGTGGTTTGGAGGAATATATGGGGGAAATTATTTGGTTTATTATTATTGGTAAATATAATTAATTGATCTGTAAGAAATTGGATTGCATGGAAATTATTGAAATATTTATGTTCATATTAATTAATATACAAAAAATATAGTTATATAACTAATTGATTTATATTAAAATGTTGAATTTGTATTAAATAACTGTAATATTATATAATTAACCAATGTAAGGATGGATATAAAAATAGATGACAATGGGAAAGGGTAAAATATAGAATAGAAGGGAAAATTGAATTTGATTAATATTAGAGATGAGGATGAAGGGTAATATTGTTTTTTTTTAAAAAAATAGATGAGGAATAAATATGGCAAAAAGGAAATATAGAAATTGTAAATTTAATTGAAATGACTAAACACTGTTTAAATCTGTGAACCGGCCAAATATTCTGTTAAAAAAAATACATTGTATGTTTGTATGTGTATTTCTAATTATTGCTATTTATTCATATTTGTTCTCTTTTATTCTTTAAAGTTCAACAATTCATTCTTTATCTTAATATCTTTATATTTGTTTGGGTTTGCCTTTCTTCCATTTCATTTTTTTTATTGTACAGCAATCTTTCTTCTCAAACCTACCACCTCTCTCTTTTCTTTCCTTCTTATTTTCTCTTCCCCCCTCTTCTTCTCCTCCCTACTTCCTCTTCCTTTCTCTTTCTCCTCCTCTCTTCCTCCCTCTCTTACCCTCACTCCTACTCTAATTTCCCTTCCCTTCCTCCTTTCTTTTCCTTCCCTCTCTCTCCTTCCTTCATCCCTCCCTATTGCTGTATTCATTTTCAATTTTATATTTTCCACTATGGAGTCCAGGCAACCCTGGTCTTTCTTTCATTTATCAAGTATATTTCTCAAAATTTCCCCTAATCTTTTTAATTATTATCAATATATTTCATCTTATTCTATTTTTTCTATTGAACCTAGTGTAATCATCTTTATCTTTTTTTTCCAATTATTTCCTTTTCACTATTAGCTCCTTGTTTCTCTTGCTTCTCATTTATCTTTTCTCTCTTTTTTTTGCTAGCTAACCAATTCTCTGCCTCTTTATTTATCTTAAATGCCTCCCTTACTTTTTGAAACATCTCCCTTAGTGTCTCATATTCATCCTCCCAATTCTCCATATTTTCAATTTTAAAAGGCTAGGATTTTTAAGCTTATTCTTTTCATTTACATATGTGGGGGGAGGGGTGCTTTTAAAGGAGCCACAAGGGGGGCTGAGAGCAGAGTCATTCTGACAGTGTCTTTTAAAATTGCTTGGAAGACCCATTTTTTCCCTAACAATAATGGTTTGTATACTTTGGAATAAAACATATACCTGGAAAAAGTATTTGCAAAACTTGGACAGAAGGAAAACAAAGGCAGGACTGGACTCATTATCAGTAGCTAGTTAGTTCATTGTTATCAGTGACTCCCACTGATTCTAAACTCATTTTAAGACTGGGATTGGTGACTACTGAAATTTAAGTATTCAACATTGGTCTCAGAAATCTGTGATTTGAACTATCAAATCTCTGATTTGAACTATCAAATCTTTGATTTGAACTTTGATTTGAACTATGGCAAGAAAAATCATGAAATGGGGCAAAACTCATTTAACCATAATAATTTCTAGATATTTTACGTGTAGAGAATTCAAGTGTTGAGAATGACCCATTATTTCTTCTCTTTTTCCACACTAGGTACTACTATTTGATTTCTTTTCATTTTATTCAAATAACAACAGAAAACCCAATACAGTTCAATATGAATCGGCTTTCCAGTCCTTCCTTGATGCATTTTTTCACATTGGTTATCTAGTTTAAATGCCAAAGAAAAATCAATGATATATTTTTCAGACCTTTGGAGGATCACACTGTCCATTGTTCACACTGCTCAAGCAAAATTAACAGGTGTGAATGAAGTTTTAGCTAAAAAATGGGAGCTTTAATTCCAGAAGTCCATTCTTTAAACTTGGACTTCTGGAATTAAAAGGCTCTGGATTAAATGGTACTCCAGACAAAAGATGAAGAAGAGTATCTTGCCTTTAGACATGATAACAGCTGTCTAGAAAGGTGAGTTATGAACTTTCCTAGACAGGGATACCCTCCGTACAGTCACCTATGCTCTGGTCATCTCTCGTTTGGATTACTGCAATGCCCTCTACATGGGGCTGCACCCGGAGGCTCCAACTGGTCCAGAATGCAGCCGCGCAGGTTGTTACAGGGGCTTCCTGTTACTCCCGTATTACACCTCTCCTGCGCGAGCTGCACTGATTATTGGTGGTCCTTTGGATCTGCTTCAAGGTGCTGGTACTTACCTATAAAGCCCGTCATGGCATGGGCCCGGGGTACTTGCAGGATCACCTTCTGCCTGCCTCCAATCACCCAGTGCGCTCACATAGGATTGCCCTCCTCCAGGTCCCATCAGCCAGACAATGTCGCTGATGGCGCCCAGGATGAGGGCGTTCTCTGTGGGTGCACCGACCCTCTGGAATGGTTTTCCCACTGGGCTTCGGATGGCCTCCGACCTCTGCTCTTTCCGTGCTGACCTGAAGACATGGCTTTTCCAACAAATTTGCTGATCTGATGGGAGTTTTAACTAATCTTTTGGGGTTTTTAATTTGAGTATTTTAGTCGTAATTTTACTGTTTTATTGTTTTACCTTTGTGAGCCGCCCCAAGTCCTTCGGCAGAAGGGCAACATATAAGTATAAATAAACTAAACTAAACTAAACTATTTTGACATCATCATAAATTTAATTTATTACCTATTAAAAATGCAAAGACAAGGAGTACAAGGAGCAAATAAAAGTCCTTCATGTTGGGGTTGGTTCTGGACTAAATCTTACTTGTGGGACAGAAACCAGCTCTCAGCCCTCCTTGTGACTTCTTGAAAAGCATCCCCCCCCCAGCTCCACTGCCTGAGGAGGCAGGGGAGGACTGCAGGTTGATCCCAAGGAGGTCTGGGAATGGGTGTGAATTCATCCCACAGCCCTCTCCATCACCTCCTCTGTGAAATTGTTTTCTCCCACTCGCTGGTGATCAGCAAATTCAAAAGGAACCCCCAGCTGAGAATCACTGCTCTAGATTGGTTGATTCAGGAGATTTCTTTAGTGTTAACTAATAGTGTTAGCTATTTTTGTTACAGGGATAGATTTGTATTGGAGCAGCCTGCAGGCCTCCCAAAGGCTCTGCGCACCCTGTTTTTGTGAAAAACGAGTCAATTTTTTCCAAATTAGATTTTGGATTCTAGGAAACATCACGGTAAAGTGTAGTATCTGGTAACCTGGAAACATTTCCCGTTATCACAAGCTGAATGGGTGAACAAACATGATGTTCGGGCGCCTAAGAAAGTGCAATTGTTTCACACCAAATATCCTGAGAAACCTTAGATAGTAATGTAATTTTTTTGTTTGTGGTATTACCTCCTTTCTCTCTCTTTCAGGACTAGAGGTTCTTCTCTTCTGAAGGGGGGCTGAATGTCAGCCTCCGCTTTTCTCTGCTTTGGCTGCCATAGTAAAGGAGGGTGGGTACCTAGATGGGCTATGTATGATGCTGGCCGGGAAATGAAACTGATTCTTAAGACTTATTGATGAACCTGTGAAGCTGCTATCGGGTCAACAGCCACTGCATTCCTGATTGATGACATTGCCAGACGTGTGATCCCACCTGACCTTTGGGAGACCTTTGGATTGGATGATTTACGGTAGATAGTGGGAGGGGATGCTTTCTATCTGTAACTTTCACGCGTTTTGCCTTAGATTCTGCTTTCCTTTGGTTGTGTTCACTTTATTTCTAGTAAAAGTACCATACTTTATTCTTTAATGGAGTCTGAGTCATTCTTTCTTGGATTTTGAAGGAAGCATACCTGACAGAGGGTATGGAATAAGTTTATGACAGCAACATTAATTATGCCTCTCCACACCTTTCTATCCAACTTTGACTTTCTCCATCTTCTATTTTCTCTCTTACTTCCTATTTTTTGCTTTATGAATCTATTCTTTCATTAGGACCAAGGTACTTTTTTTGGTCTTTCACTTTTGTTTTCAATCCACATTCCTCATCACTTATTCATTCTTGACTCTGTTGCTTGCTTTGTCAGATACATTATCTTATTACCAGTGCATTCAAATTACTTTTATGTTTCTCTTGACATTCTTAACTATCATTCCTCTATAACCAAGTTGGCAGAAGTGTTATCTTAGCCATTTGTGCTACCAGTACTTTCAATATCCATTCTTCAAAACACATTCCCAATCAGAGGTGAAATCCAGCAGATTCTGACAGGTTCTGGAGAACCAGTAGCAGAAATTTTGAGTAGTTTGGAGAACCAGCAAATACCATCTCTGGCTGGCCCCAGAGTGGGGAGGGAATGGGGATTTTGCAGTATCCTTCCCTTGGAGTGGGGTGGCAATGGAGATTTTGCAGAACCCATACCCTGGAGTGGGGTGGCAATGGAGATTTTGCAGTATCCTTCCCCTGCCATGCCCACCAAGCCACGCCCACCAAGCCACACCACGCCCACCAAGCCACGCCCACAGAACCGGTAGTAAAAAAAATTGGATTTCACCACTGCTCCCAACCCTTTTTCTACCAGCACTTGTACAGCTTAATATGACATCAATAATGTTTAACCTATTCAACTATTGCCAACCTATCAAGTATTGCCTGGGTAGACATATCTATCTGCTTTAGTTTTTATCTCTAGATCAGGAGTTTCCAACCTTGGCAACTTTAAAAATTGTGGATTTCAACTCCCAGAATTCCCCAGCAAGTTTTAAAGTTGCCACAGTTGCCCTGCTTTTCGTAGAGCTTTCAAATAATTCACACCCTTTTCTGTCATACAGTATTTCACTTTCCCTACAAGAGTTCTGCAACTCTTTGAATTCCCAATCTGAGGTTAGATTGGTTACTGAGACCATGATGAATTTGTTATCATGTAATATGTTTTCATCTGTCCTTTAACACTTCTTCATACTTTCTCTTCCTGCAATTTTTTCACTCCTATTCCTTTCACTTTTCTTCTTGTGTCCATTTTTCCCCAAAATACATTCTTGATATTATCACTCAGAACCTCTTCTCACAGATTCTGTCAGTCTGTCCTTGTAAAACAGCAATGACTAGCTTAGAACAAAGAATGTAGAATAATAGGATTGGAAGAGATCTTGGAGGTCTTCTAATCCAATCCACTGCTCAAGCAGGGGACTTTATACCAGTGATGGCTAATATTTTCTGGACTGAGTGCCCAAAGTGCACCCCACCCCCATGCATGCCTGCTAATGCCCCCCACGTGCATGCACGCCAGAGATCTGAACACAAGCTGGCTGGTGGGAGCGTGCGTGCATGCACAGCAGAGCTGAACTGGGGCAACGGCTCACGTGCCATAGGTTCACTATCACGGCCCTATACCATTCTGGACAAATAGCTTTTCTTGAAAATCTCCATTGATTGAGCACCCACAACTTCCAGAAGCAAGCCTTTCCAATGATTTTTTTTCACTGTCAAGACATTTCTTTTTAGTTCTAGATTACTACCATTACTTCTTGTCTTGGTCTCAGGTGCTTTGGAGAATGGAATGGAATAGAATAGAATAGAATAGAATAGAATAGAATAGAATAGAATAGAATAGAATAGAATAGAATAGAATAGAATAGAATAGAATAGAATAGAACAGGAGCTGGAAGGGACCTTGGAAGTCTTCTAGTCCAGGCCCCTGTTCAAGCAGGAGAACCTATACCATTTCAGACAAGTGACTGTTCAGTCTCTTCTTAAAAATCTCTAGTAACGGTCCACCCACAATTTCTGAAGGCAAGCTGTTCCACTGGTTAATTGTCCCCACTGTTAGGAAGTTTATCCTTAATTTCAGGTTGCTTCTCTTTCATTAGTTTCCATCCATTGTTTCTAGTCCAGCCCTCTGGTGCTTTGGAGAATAATTTGAACCTCTCTTCTTTGTGGCAGCCCCTCAAATAATGGAATACTGCTATCATGTTATCCCTAATTCTTATTTTCTCTATATTAGCCAAATTCAAATCCTGCAGCTGTTCTTCATGTTTTAGTCTCCAGCCCTTTGATCATCTTAGTTACTCTTCTCTGAACTTTTTCCAAAGTCTCAACATCTTTTTTGTAATATGGTGACCAGAATTAGTTGCAGTATTCCAGGTGTACTCTTATTAGGGTTTTATAAAGCAGTACTAATACTTCATGTGATCTTGATTCTATGCCTCTGTTTATACAAATGAGGATTGTATTAGCTTTTTTGGCTGCAGCTGCACATTGCTGGCTCATATTCAAGTGATCATCCACTAGGACTCAAAGATCCCTCTCACAGTTACTGTTTGTGAGCCAGGTCTCACCTAATCTGTTCTTATACCTTTGATTTTTCCTGCCTAAGTGTAAAACTTTGCTTTTCTTCACATTAATTCATTTTGTTGGATAAGGCCCATTGTTCAGGTCTATCAAGATCTTTTTGGATCCTGAATTTGTCTTCTGGGGTGTTGGCTATTCCTGCCAGTTTAGTATCATCTGCAAATTTGATGAGTTCCCCTTCTATTCCCTCATTTAAGTCATTTATGAAAATATTGCAGAGTACTGGGCCTAAATCAGAGCCTTGTGGTACCCCACTGCTTACTTCCCTCCATGTGGATGTAGTACCATTAAGGACTACTCATTGAGGACAGTTTGTCAGTCAATTACAAATTCATCTGGTGGTAATGTTGTGTATTCCACATTTTTCTAGCTTACCAAGAAGCAGGCATTTTGTTAAATGCCTTACTGAAATCTAAATATACTATGTCCACAGCATTTTGCTGGTCTACTAATTTAGTCACTGTATCAAAGAATGAAATAAGATTGGTTTGGTATGATCTGTTTTAACAAACCCATGCTGTCTACTGTAACTTATAACTTTATTTGAGTCTAGTTGTTTGCAGTTCTGTTATTTGATTATCTATAGAATAGATCAATCCCTTCTTCTCTTTGGCTTTCTCTCAAGTACTGGAAGACTGCTATCATATCACCTTTAGTCATTTAGATTAGATTTACCTAGTTCCCTCAGCCTTTCATCATTTGGTTTAGCCTCCAGACTCCTTATCATCTTTTTTGCTCTTGGACCACATACCTTAGCATGCAAAAGCAGTAACCAAGTTTGTTTATCCTGATATCGGTACTAACTGACCACCTTAAAGTGTTACAGAAAGAAATCTTTGTTGGAGCTGACGTTCTATGTTCCCCATCACCCTTTATGCAGCATACAGCTCCACCTCAGTGCAGTCACTCCTTTATCCAATTAACCCATATCCTCCTTCTCCCTCCCCAATCCATTGCCCGCCACTCCAGTTGTTCTGCACTGTTCCGTCTTTCCTTAAAGCAATGGATGGTGAGAAACTGCTTCAGTGCATGCCTTTGAATTCATCTAGCAT
Organism: Masticophis lateralis; assembly: GCA_030761175.1. Lineage (NCBI taxonomy): Eukaryota > Metazoa > Chordata > Lepidosauria > Squamata > Colubridae > Masticophis > Masticophis lateralis. The sequence continues at coordinate 95,757,381 of JAUDYJ010000003.1, read as the reverse complement.
GTGGCTGGGGAATCGAAGTGAGAGGCATGCCTAGGGGCTGATAACCCAGCGGAGCAGGCACACAGGAAGGGTTGTCGGCAAAAGTGTGCAGCAGTGGAATGGCGGTCCCCACACGAATGTCCGCAAGTACCGTCACAGGACTGGGGCTGACACAAACATTCATTTATTTTAATAAAATGCAACAGTCTTGTGAATGAAAATTGTATGATTCACCCTAGTTTAGAACTTTGAAGAGTGATATTAATTATGCAGTCATTTTCAAATAATATGTTGCAAATATGTTAATAGTACATTGGATTTCTGTAGATTATTCTATGCTTAAAGTTAATTAAATAGGCATTCATATTGAAGTGATTGATACAAAGTGGATTTTTAAATTGTATTAAATGCTGTAACAGAATAAACAAACAAAAATATCAAGTGATTTGTAGAAATTTCCAAAAATTATCACCAAACAACAATCCTATAAGTAAATCACAAATTATAGCAGATAAAATAAACCAATCCAGTATTTCAGATATAACATTTTGATTATTGCCCAGAAGCCTTATAAGAAAGAGATATGTTACTAATTTCCATTTGTAGTGATTCATCCTGAGTGGGTATAGGACAGGCCTTGAAATATCTGAAAGTGCTTTCTCTAAGACAAAGTAGAGAATGGATAATGGACGTAATGGCCTATGGGCAATATAGTGGTTTTTTAAAAACAATAGAAACCTAGACTTTGAATGTGGTACAATCAGAGATCTAGACAGGTAAAAAAATAGAAAAAACTTTACGTAGATTGGATGACCAAAGCAGCTACAAGTTAGGAGTTTTATCAGATAGAAAGGGGGATATTATTGTTTACAAGTGTTATATAAAAGATGCATAATTTGTGAGCTTAATGATATTTCTGATTGTTTCTTTTTTTTATTTTAAAAACAAACCTTTATTAAGGCTTTAAAAAACACACATTTAAAATATACAAATTCTTAATCAAACAAAAGAAAAAAGATAAACAAGAGAAAAAGACAAAAGACAAATGTACTTATACCATTAGTCAGTTACAAATATTAACTAATTTCTATATCTTTTTTCTTTTATATATATACATATACATACATACATATATACATTATTCCAACTATATTCATCTGACAGTGCTATTTTTAATTGTAGTCAATTTCTTCAAAATTCCATCTTACTCACTTTTCCTCTTCCTCTGTTTTGTCCATTGATACCATTTGTTCCATATAATGTAATAGTCTGAGTCCTCCTTATCTTTTAATTGTAAAGTTAATTTGTCCATTTCTGCACAAGCAAATATTTTCTGTATTACTTCCTGTTCTGTTGGCATGCGATCACATTTCCACAATTGTGCTAATGATAACCTAGCCGCCGTAATTATATGTAAAATTAAATACTTGATATCTTTCCTAATATTTCCTTTAATCATGCCTAATAGGAAAACCTCAGGTTCTAATTCAATTTCGTATTTTGTTATTTCTGTTATCCATGTTTTTATTTTGCTCCAAAATTTCTTAACTACTGGGCAGAGCCACCAAACATGATAAAAAGTCCCCTGCGTTTTTTTATATTTCCAACAAGTTGGATTTACATTTGGAAACATTTTGGCTAATCTTACAGGGGCCAGATACCACCGATACCACATTTTATAATGATTTTCTTTGTAGGCTACCGATTTTGTCATCTTATAGTTGCTTTCCCATACCCTTTCCCATTCCTCTAATTGTATATTATGCCCTATATTCCTCACCCACGCTATCATCTGACCTTTGACCAGTTCTTCTGCCAAATCATATTCCAATAAATATCTGTAGATTTTTGAGATCAGTTTTGCTTCTTTAGATTCTAGTAATTTATCCAATTGATTTGGTTTTATGTCAATTCCTTCTTCCTCCTGGTCTTTTCTGTATCTTATCTTAATCTGTGAATAGGGCCACCAATCTATTATTATTCCTTGATCATAAAGTTCTTCTCTTGATTTCAATTGTCCCTGTACATCTAATATTTCTCTATATCTTAAAATTTTATGCTTCGTTAATGTATTCAGGTGGGTTATTGCTTCTATTGTTGATAGCCAACCAGGTATTTTCATATAATGTTTAGATTTAATCTGTTGCCATATATTTATTAAGGATTTTCTGATAGTATGATTATTGAAATGTTTGTATGTTTTGTTTCTGGGGCTCCATATAAAGGCATGCCATCCTTTCATTAGATCGTGTCCTTCCAGATTCAGAAGTCTTGGATTATCTCAGGTTATCTATTCCTTGATCCATGATAAACATGCTGCCTTATAATATTTTTCCCATGCCGGGAACCCAAATCCACCCCTCATTTTAACATCTTGTAATATCTTTAATTTTATTCTTGGTTTTTTCCCCTCCCACACAAATTTTGTAGTTATTTTATCCAGATTGATAAAAAATTTCTTATCTAATTTTATTGGAATCGTTTGGAATAGATAAAGGAGTCTTGGAAGTATATTTAATTTTATCGCCGCTATTCTCCCCAACAAAGTTAAATTCAATTTCCCCCATTTATTTAAATCTTCCCTTATTTTCTGAACTAAAGGTTCATAATTATTTTCTTTTATTGTCACAGTTTTAGTTGTCAAATTTATCCCTAAGTATTTTACTTTTTTAGTTGGCTGTAATCCTGAGTCTTTTGATAGTTTATCTACTTGTTTAACTGTCATATTTTTCATCATCATTTTCGTCTTTTCTTTATTAATTTTTAATCCTGCTACTTTTCCGAATTTCTCGATTTCTTCTATTAATTTGGGGGTTGTTTCTATTGGGTTTTCTATGAAGAAGACAAGGTCGTCTGCAAACGCTTGGACCTTGTATTCCTCTTTTTTAATCTTTAGTCGTGATATTTCCTCATTTGCCCTAATTCTAATTAACAAGTTTTCTAAGGTTAGAATAAACAATAAAGGCGATAATGGGCATCACTGTCTTACTCCTTTATCTATTCCAAAAAATTTTGTTTGTTCCCCGTTTACCAGGATGCTTGCCTTTTGATTCTGATATATTGATGCTATCATTTTTGTGAATTTATCTCCAAAATTCATATTTTGAAATTATGTATCATAAATGTCCAATTTACTTGGTCAAAAGCCTTCTGTGCATCCAGAAAGATCAGTGCCACCTGTCTCTCTGGATGCACCTCATAATATTCTAGAACATCTATTACTATTCTTAAATTGTTTTGGATTTGTCTGGAGGGCAAAAAACCATTTTGATCCTGGTGTATTTTATTCTGTATTACTTTTTTCATCCTATTAGCAATTATACTCGTAAAAATTTTGTAATCGGTATTCAACAAAGAAATTGGTCTATAGTTTTTTATTAGTGTGGTATCTGCTCCTTCTTTAGGTATCAAGGAAATGTACGCTTCTTTCCACGTGTTTGGTAGCTTAGCTTCCATCAGAGCTTTATTGTATACCTCTAATAGAATTCCCGTTAGTGATTCATCAAATGTTTTATAAAACTCCATTGGCAACCCATCCGTCCCAGGGGTTTTATTATTTTTTTGTCTCTTCAGGGCTTTTCTTAATTCCCCTATGGCAATCTCCTTATTTAATAGGTCCTTTTCTTCCTCCGTTAACATTTTCAATCCTTTCTCTTTTAAATATAGATCAATTTCCTCCTCTGTTACTATTTCTTTTTCATAAAGTTTTTGATAGTATTGGACTATTATCTCTTTTTTCTTCTCTAAACTATATTGAATCTTCCCCTCTTCATCCTGTATTTTCTGAATTGCCCTTTTTTCTCTTTCTTTCCGGAGCCTGTATGCCATCCATCTCCCTGGCTTATTTGCATTTTCAAAATAATTTTGCCTTATATATTTTAATGACCTTACATATTTCTTTTGTTCCAATATATTAATTTTATGTTTTGCTGCCATCCAATTTATTCTTATTTGTTCGTTCCCTGGGTTCCTTTGTAATTTACCTTCCCAATTTTGTACCTCTTCTTGTAATTTATTATATTCTTTCTCTCTCTCTTTTTTCCGTTTTACGTTGTAAGCTATTGTGAGCCCTCTTATATATGCCTTGGTTGTGTCCCATAAATTTTGTAGGGATGTTTGTTGTTTTGTATTTTCCTTATAAAAGAGTTCTAACTCTTTTTCTATATATTTCTTATATTCTTTTTCTTTTAGAACCTGTGTATTCATTGTCCATCTATTATTTTTCCTTTTTTGCCCCTTCCACGTTATCATTATTGGGTTCTGGTCTGCCCAATTATTTGGTAATATCTGTACATTTTCTATTTCCGTCATTAACACTTTGGTTACCCATGCCATGTCTAACCTTGACCAAGACCTGTGTGGATTCGAATAATATGTAAAGCCTTCAGTTTCAGGGTTGTAAAATCTCCAACTATCTGTCAAATTTAATTCTTCCACCATATCCATAAAAGTTTTGGGCAATAGGTTTTTCTTATTTTTATTTTTCCGACTACTTTTATAATCTTTTCTTACATCAACAATAGCGTTAAGATCTCCAATTAAACATACATTTTCCATTTTTTGATCAATAATTTCCTGATGCACTTTTTTATAGAATTCTGATTGCCTACTATTTGGGGCATATACTACTACCAATAATATGTTTTTAAAATCCAATTTTAACTCTATCATCATTATTCTACCTTCCAGATCTACATATCTTACTTCACTATCTATTCCTTCTTTAATGTATACCAACACTCCTCTTTTTTTCTCTTCTGCCAATGATGAATATAATTTACCTAGTTTTTTGTATTGTGCATATTTTATATCTTGTTTTTTTATGTGTACCTCTTGAAGGCACGCAATGTCTGGTTTTTGTTTCACAATTTTTTTAAAAATTTGGTGTCTTTTGGATGGTGAATTGAGGCCGTTCACATTCAGCGATAAAATTTTTAGACTTTGTTCCATGTTTTACTAACTCTCTTGTTTTTTCTTCTTTGCTTCTTCCTGTTCTCTTTTTTCCCCCTTGTTTGTATTCCCTCTTCTTCCTGAATCTCTCCTTCCTCTTCTCCTTCTCCTTGTTGTAGAGTTCCTTCACGTTCTTGCCTCTGTTTCCCTTTGGCATTCCGACCTCCCTCTTCTCTGCTGTTATTTGTTGTCTCAGTACCCGTCATTTGATCATATAGTTCTCTTGCTTTATTTAGGGTATCTATTTTTATTTTCTTTCCCTGCCAAGTTACCAGCATTCCTTCTGGTGTTATCCATCTAAAAAGTATGTGTTTTTTATTTAGCAATGTGGCCAAAAACCAATAGTCTTTGCGAAGGTCTCTTATTCTTTTTGGAATTTGTTTCAACGTAATTATCTCTTTGTTCCTATAAGACATAGGTTCATCCTTTGTTATCTTGTAGACTATATCTCTCACCTTCCTTCTCACAAATCTGATGTGTACCTCTCGTGGGAATCTGTTATGTCTAGCGTAGTTAGTGTGGACCCGATATACTTCATCTAATTCATTTATTATTTCCTCTCTTTCTCTTTCTAGAGCTATTGCTATCATCTCCGCCATTATCATTGTTAAATCTTCTTCTCTTTCCTCCACCACATTTTGAAAGCGCAAATAAAATGCTGCTTTTTCCATTTCCAATTGCGCCACTGTGTTCTCCATTTCCTTATTGAGTCCCATCATTTTTGTATCCAAAGCTCCCAACTTTTCTTCTGTCAGTTCAGTTTTTTGTTCTATTGCCTTTATCCTTTGGTCGTTCTTTTTAATGATTTCTTGTAGCAGGTCTATTTTCCCATCTATCTTCTGAATATCATTTTTAACCTCTCTCTTTATTTCATCCATGTCTTTTCTTGATTCCTCATGATTCCTGGTCATACATTCTTGCATTTTGACCATGGTTTCCTGTATTGTCATGAGCGTGGCCTGCACTGTTGGCATATTTGGTGTTGTGGGCTGCTTCTCTGCTGCGATCATTCCTTCCAAAGTCTTCTGTGTCGCCGGGGATGCCAATGTTCCCGTCAATATTGATGTCGCTTTCTTCCCTGTCTTCAAGGTTGTTGTAGTGGTGCTAGTAATCTCTTCCAATATTCTATATTGTTCCGTTATTATTTTGTCAATTTTCTCCCAATTCACCATCCAAATTCCTTATAAATTATTTCTTCCCTTTTCTCCAATATTGTTCAATTTTCTATTTTCCCCCCTCCAAATTACTAATTTCCTTTAATCACCCTCTGGGGGGGGGGAAGAGACTACTGTCAATTAAGTTCTTAATTAATCACTCACTTAATCAATTAATTAGTTCTATAGATTTCTTGTTAAAATATATAAATATATAATTAATGCACTCTAATATTCAAGAAAAACAAAAAAAAGGAATTAGTTAATCAATCAATTCTTAATCCTTAATCCTTAATACTAAGATATTTTATACTTAATTTTTCAATATATAATTATTGTAATGGTTAATAGTGAATATTACTAGTAAAGTTATATAATATCCAAAAAAAAAGAAAAAGAAAAAAGAAAGAATAATATTTCTAAAATATTTAACTATTTCTCAATAATTAATTATAAATCTCTATTTATGCATAAGGTTTAAGAATTTATGTAAAATTTAGAAAATTTAGAAAGCAGATAGAAATAGTAGATAAAAGAAGAATATCGCTATAATTAATAATTATTAATATAATTAATAAGTTATGATAAGTTACTATTAATAATACTCTTACATCTAAATAACAAAATCAAAATCAAGACAAAAAGACAAAAAAAAGAGAAAAAAAGCAGCCAGAAACGATGAAAGTCAGTCTATATATTTACAATATTCTGTAGATCTTGCTTGTTATGTTTTAAACGGAGAGAGAGTGTTCATTTTGTATTGCCAGTCTTTTCCGAGTTCAATATGGCGATCTTAAAACTGCACAGTCACCTATAAGCACTTCTCTTTTTGCCAAACTACCTCTTTCCTTCCGTTAGAGCAGCTAAAAAGGAGTTGCAAATATTGTCCGATCTTCCTCTTGATCTTTTATTTAAGTCCGCTTTTTCTCCACCTTTATTATTCAGTTGTTTAAATGTTTCTAGTCCCCTCCGTTTCTCTCTGTTCCGTTCTCTTCCAGTTTGCTCACCACTTCGCTTGCTGCTCGTTTGCACTTTGAGCCTTCCTTTCACTCGCTGCCCCTCCGGAAAAATTTCTCAGGTCTTTTCACAATCGTGCCAAAATAATCCAAACAACTTTCCTGCTTTCTGCTCGATCCCAAAATTCTCGCACTGTACTCACTCCTCTGCTCCTGAAGGTCTCAATTGGAGCGTCTGATCTCTGGGCCAGCTGTACACACCGCACCGCTGGTTTCTTCTAAGCCTGGATTAAGGGGTCTTCTTGGTGCAGCGGGGGATCGCACCTCTCCCCGCCTCCTCCGAAGTTTCCCCTCTTTATTGCTGGTCTCTCCGGGACCAGCCTTTGCCGAAACGGCGCCAAAAAGGCTTAGGAATCCGACACTGGAAAGAGAGCGATTCTCTCCGTGTCGCCACGATCCTACGTCCCCGCCAGAACATAGATTAATGTTTCATATGATTAACATTTAACATGTTGCATGTTAAAAAATATTAAATTTGAGAGGAAGAGGCTGATTGTAGCCCAATGTGCACATTTCTATTTAGAAAAGTTTAAACAGAAGTCTTTATATTTACTGTAGAGTTCATTTGTGTTTTTAATCATTATTTTATATGGACAATGGCCAGTGGTGGGATTCAAGTAATTTAAAAACCGGTTCTCTGCCCTAACAATTTCTTCCAAAAACCAGTTTGACAAACTGCTCAGAAAGTTAACAACCAGTTCTCCCGAAGTGGTGCAAACTGGCTGAATCCCACCACTGACAATTGCCATTAACCACAAAATATAACTGTGAAAAACCAAGTAGCATTTGTGCCTTTTTGCAATAGGATGGGAAAAAATTTGTTGGATATCCTACTGCAGTGGTGGTGAACCTATGGCATGTGTGCCAGAGATGGCACTCAGAGCCCTCTCTGTGGGCATGTGCACCGTTGCCCCAGCCCAGCTCCATCGCATTTCTCCATCACATTTCTCATCATTGTTTGCAGGGAAACAAAAGTTTGTGGGACTATATTAAATTGTTAATATACTGGAATATTTGGAAAGGAACAACCAAGTCCCTGTGGTGCTTATGTTTCTAGATGCTGAGAAAGCTTTTGATCAACTGGATTGGCAATTTTTACTGAGAGTGGTGCATAGGATGCAATTTGGAAACTATTTTATGCAATCTATAAAAGCAATATATCAAGAACAGACAGCTCAAATAATTGTTAATGGCAGCTTAACAGAAACTTTTAAAATTGAGAAAGGTACGAGGCAGGGATGCCCCTTATTGCCATTATTATTTATACTAACTTTAGAGTTATTGTTGAATAAAATACGTAATATGGAGGAGATAGAGGGAATTAAAGTTAGACATTATGAATACAAGGTAGGGGCATTTGCAGATGATTTGGTTGTAAGCTTAACTCAACCAATGAAATCAGCAACAGTTTTGATGGAGACAATTAAACAATATGGTCAAGTATCTGGGTTTAAAATAAATGTTGGAAAAACAAAGATGATAGCTAAAAACATGACAATAAGTTATAAAGAGTAACGGGATGTGAAATAATTAAAAAAGTTAAGTATTTAGGTGTTTATATTGCAACTTCTAATGGGAAATTGTATAATTATGAGCTGTTATGGCATAAAATACAAGTGGAGATGGATAAACGGAAAAAATTACAATTGTCTTTGCTAGGCAGAATAGCAGTTATAAAAATGAATATATTACCTAAGTTTTTATTCCTCTTTCAAATGATACCAATACTAAAAAAGGATGCCAACTTGGAAGAATGGCAGAAAGATATTAATAAGTTTGTTTGGATAGGTAAGAAACCAAGGATAAAATTAAAAATAATGCAGGATATACGAGAAAGAGTGGGTTTGAAAATGCCCAATTTAAAGTTATATTATGAAGCAGTTGTCTTATCAACAATTAGTGATTGGATCAATTCAACAAATGTAAGGATCCTGAATATTGAAGGATATGATCTGGTCTACAGTTGGCATGCTTATCTAGTGTATGACAAGAAGGTGGATAGAGCATTTAAGAGTCACATACTGAGGAATGCCTTATTGCGTGTCTGGAAGAAATATCAATATAAGCTACATGAAAAGATACCTATATGGACAGTACCCAGGCACGCGATAGAGAATATAAGTATAGAAAGCAGATAGGATGTAATTACATATAGAGACATTCTTAATATAGAGGGAGGCATATTCAAATTAAAGCCTTTGAACGTGTTGAAAGAGGAAAAAATAATTCAAACCTGGTTTCAGTATGTACAACTATAAGCCAGATGGAGAAAAGATCAGAAAGTTGGTATTACATAAAGCGATGAAAATTTGATAAAACAAATTAGGGACCAAAGTCAAATGCATATAAAAAGGTTGTATAATATATTGATAGAGATAGACTCGGAAACAGAGATAGTTAAAGACTGTATGATAAAATGGGCACAAAATTTTGAGAAACCAATAATGATGGAAACATGGGAGAAAATATGGGTAAGGAATGTGAAATTTACACAAGGGCAAAATTTAAGGGAGAATTTTTATAAAATGTTTTATAGATGGCACTTAGATCCAAAAAAAATATCTTGTATGTATCCGAGTGTACAACCAAAATGCTGGAGATGTGACTGTGAGGATGCAACTTATTTTCATATTTGGTGGACATGCAAAAAGGTTAAAGCATTTTGGATAAAAATTTGGTGAATTTTACAAAATATTCTTTAAAAAAGGTTAAAATTTACACCACAGTTGTTTTTGTTGGGTATAGTTACGGATTGTACGGTTATAGAGATTAATTTGATTTTGAACTTAATAACTGCAGCAAGACTGTGGGTGGCACAATACTGGAAGAAGCAAGATTTACCTACAATTCAAGAATGGACATTAAAAGTAACAAATTTAGCGGGGATGGCAAAAATTTCAGCGTACTAGAAGGAACATTCAAATGAAAAATATTTGAGAGACTGGAGAAGATGGCTAGATTATATTCAAAGTAAATATCAGAATAAGACGTTGCAGATAGGTTATGAATAAATATGAAGATGTTTTTAGGTAATTAAGTTTAGCAGGGTGATTGGGGAATTGAAGTAATAAGAGAGGATAAATGTTATAATTAATTAGACTGAGATGAACTATGATTGTCGAATATTATACCCTGAAACTTGTTCTGGGAAGTAGTTAAATTGTTAAAAGGGCGCTGGGAGGCAGCTGCTCCCAATGCCAACTTTGCATTACTTGTAACGTTCGTATGTGACGTCACTGAGAAATGAGAAGTAAACCTGGCTACAAACTCGCGATCTACCTCTGAGTTGTGTTTTCAGTGGTGCGAACCAGCTGGGTGAGCAGCATACGACAGAAAGTTGGCGTTTCCCTTTTCCTTTTCTTCTCTGTGAAGTTTGCGGGTGTCGGCAGCTGGGATGGCGGAGGGCGTAGATGATGGTTGCCCAACGCTGGCTGATGTGGAAGAGGTTGTGGTCATGGAGGTGGCGCCAGACACGGCGACCAGCACTGACCCTCCTGTTGTGCAGCCAAAGGAACGAATGGCACAACAGGGGGTGGGGGTGCTCGACGCGTCAGTGGGGATGACCGGCTTTAATGGAAAGAAGACATTGTCAGGAGAATGGTGGCACAGCCCCGCTCTGACAGGCCCTGAGGCGGCCAAGCCCAGGAAACCCCACCCAGGCAATTCTGCTTTCCAGGGGTGGTGAGAGCGACGCTGGATGGAGGAGGACAATGGAGAGTGGAGTTATTCCATGAGACTGGGGTCCATTATGCTGGAAGTCCTGTGAGAGAGGTTTGGGGAGGTGAGCTTCCGGAATGCTCCCTCCTGGCAACCCTGGGCACCTGGAATCAAAGCCCCAGTGACATGGCATGGAGGGGGTCTATCCAGGGGCACAGAAATCCGGTTCCATTTAGCCAGCCCAAAACTAAGAATAGCAAAGACGCAGACTCGGCCGTCAGATCCCCCTGCAATGATGCCTACCACCGCATCGTTGGGAGAGGCCCCGAGGAGGGTAGATCAGGAGCGTTCAAGTTGGCAAGGGCAGGGTGCCACAAGTTACAACGGTGCTAGGCAGCAGGAGGTCCCATGAAGAGGGGATGGGAGGGATGCACAGGAGACTTGGCTGCTGGCCGGCCCCTCCCCCCCATGGGTTTCAGGGAGTTGGCCGCAACAACAGGTTTGGGGGGGGCCTCCCATACAAACCACTTTCGACGGGAGTGTTGATCATGTGTCCATCTTCTTGAGCCAGGTGCTTAGTTATCTAGACCTCTATGGACACATGTATCCCTCCCAATGGTCCATGGTGGTCACCATAACAAACGGGTTAACAGGGGAGACTGCAGACTGGGTTGCTGACCTACCCAGTGACCATGCAAGGGAGCTGGTGGATGTAGGTCTATTTTTGGAAGCATTAAGGAGCCGCTTTGAGGATGACACATGCACCCAGGTGGTGGAGGGGGAGTTCATTTCGCTAAAGCAGAAAGGACCATTTGTGAGAGAATACATCAAGGAGTTTAGGGCCCTCGCAGGACAGCTTCGGGCTTGGCCAGAATGACTGTTGGTGCACCATTTTTGGCTGGGGTTAGATAAGGACATCAGGCAAGCCTGTGTTTATAGACACTTGCCCCCCCCCCCGGCTGACAGAATGGTTTAAGACCGCCATAGATTTGGATGTGGGGTTACGGGAATTCAGACCCCGGGGGGGAAGGGGTTCCGCCACATCGACAGGGGGAGAGACCAAACTCTCTGAGGGATCCTGGTTGAAACAGCTCTTTCCCCTTTTGCTCCCCAGCTACCCCAGTGGGCAGGGGAGGGTTCTGTTGCTTTTGGTGTGACCAACCAGGCCACTGGGCTCTTGATTGCCCTTTACCCCCTGTCCAGGCCAAGGTACCACCGGCAGGGACGGCCCATACACAGAGGGGCCAAGGCCATTTTGGCGCAGACCAATCCTGTTTGGCCACTCAAATCCCACATGGCGGTCTGCATTCTACTCCAAAGGAAATGACGAGTCCTAGTGTACCCGAAGGAGGACCCATGAGCCTGAATGATGATGAGGAGAGTGACCCAAACGACCCCATGGTAAGTGCACCAATACACCCATTTATCATATCGGTGGTTGTGCGAAATCCATGTATGTCCCAAGCAAGTCACTGGGGAGCCCTGATAGATTCGGGTTGCACCCAGTGTCTGATGAGCAGGGCAATAGTTGACGACCTAGGGTTATGCATGGTGCAGTTGAGGACACCAATCAGGTTTGAACAATGGACAGTTCTCTGTTGGTGGGTGCCCCATCCAGGCTCATCATAGAACTAGTGGAGTAACAAATAGGGGAACATAGAGAAACCCTATGGTTTGTTATAGTGGAATGGATGGTTAAGCCCCTCATCTTGGGATTGGCGTGGCTGGACAAATGGAAGCTCCATATATGGTGGGAAGGGGAGTATCGGAAACTTCTTCTTGTTCTAGGCCCAGAGCCAGGGCCCAAGGGGAAGGATCTTGTGGATTCCCAACCATGTATAGTGACCTATGTAAGGTATTTGAGGAGGAAAAGAGTGAGGTATTAGCTCCCCATAGACCAACAGATTGTGCCATCAAATTGGTCCCAGGGCCAAACTACCTAAATCCCGAATGTATGCCATGACACAACCAGAGATGAAAGAACTGCACCGGTATATCAATAAAAATCTTGCAAGGGGGTTCATCGAACCCAGCAGGTCACAAATGGCGGCACCTATGCTGTTCAGGAAAAAGAAAGATGGGGGCCTACAGCTCTGTGTAGACTTCTAGGGGTTGAATGCGGTTCCTGTAGAATATCTATACCCTCTACTGTTGATTAAAGACCTCCTGGCAGTCTTGTCCACTGGACGGGTTTTCACAAAACTCGACCTACATGAGGCTTACTACTGTGTGTGTGTAAAACAAGGCAATGAATGGAAAAACCACCTTTAATTGCCCGTTGCGGAGTTATAGGTTCAGGGTAATGTCGTTTGGCCTACAGGGCACCCTGGCCATGTTCATGCAGGTCATCAATGAAGTATTACATGAGCATCTCTATAGGGGTGTGCTGGTATATCTAGATGACATCTTGATATAAACAAAGACAATGGAAGAACATGTCCAGTTGGTACGGCAAATGTTGAGCAAATTGTTGACCGCCCACCTTTTTTTTAAATTATCAAAATGTGAATTTCATTGTACACAACTAGATTATTTGGGTTATCATATTTCGGGGACTGGAGTGGAAATGGACCTGAATAAAGTGAAAACCATACTAGAATGGCAGGCGCCCACAACAAGGAAGCAATTACAGAGCTTCCTTGGTTTTGCCAACTTTTATAGACAGTTTATTCCAGCATTTGCACAAGTAGCTTTGCCTTTGACAGATCTCTTACACACCAAACATACCGGGATAAAAGCAAGACCGGGGCAAGCGTTGTGGTGGACAGTTGTGTGTCAACAAGCATTCGAACAATGGAAAGCACTGTTCTCTCGTGAGCCGATTTTGAAGCACCGTGACCCAACCCTTATGTTCATTGTACAAGCAGATGCCAGCGATGTAGCTGTGGATGCTGTGTTGCTGCAGAGGACAAGGGATGGGGCACTGCACCTTTGTGCCTATATGTCCCGGAAGTTAACTCTGATGGAGAGAGGCTGGGCGATTTGGGAAAAGGAGGCATTCACAGTCCGATGGGCCTTACTTACCTGGCGACACCTCCTGGAGGGAATTGGTTCCAAATTTGAAGTATGGACTGATCATAAAAACCTACAGGCCCTCCAAACACCAAGGAAATTGTCCCCTAAACAGGTAAGGTGGGCATATTTCCAGCGCTTCAACTTCAACCTGAAATATGTGCCTGGAGGAAAGAACTTTCTGGCGGACGCCTTGTCGCACATGCTGCAGTTCCACAGCAAAAGAGAAGACATTGTTCAGGCTATGATACCAAACAGCAAAAGTGAAAGCTGCTTACAGATGAAAGAACAAGCCTGGCAGACAAACCTACGTCATGAGAAAAGTAAAGACCCTGGGTTCCATACCCATAAAACAATGCTAACATACCAAAATGGGGTTGCATGGATGGGGTCTCATATCTATGTACCAGGGCTTTGTGCAAATCAGTATTGCAACTGTGCCATAACTCTAAACTGGCCGGACATTTTGGGTTCCTCAAGACCTTACATCTGATCAGGCGACAGTTTTGGTGGCCACAGATGTGGAAGGACATCAAACAATATGTGAAGGAATGTTCAACGTGTGTGACAACAAAACCCTGGTTGGGGCAGCCCCTAGGTCTGTTGCAATCAGTAACTAGTCCTAAGGAACCATGGGAAGAAATTGCCATGGATTTCATAGTGGATTTTCCCAATAGTAATGGACATACCATGATCTGGACCGTAGTCGACTTGTTTTCCAAGCAGGCTCATTTCGTTCCACGTAGCGGATTGCCTTCAGCTAGGAAACTCTCAAAAATGTTCATCCAACACGTCTATCAGTTGCATGGGGTCCCAAAACAAATAATCTTATATAAGGGGGTCCAATTTATGGCACGCTTCTGGTGCAACTTTTTAGCTCTAATCACGTCCTCTCAAGGCCTAAGCACAGCCTACCATCCTATTACCAATGGAGCAGCAGAACATGCCAACGCCATGGTGGAGCGCTATATCCGCTGCTATGTGTTCTTCCAACAAAACAATTGGGGAGACCTGCTACCTTTTGCTGAGATAGCATATAACACCACAATTAATCGAAGCACAAGGGTCATGCTCTTCAAAATTGTCTCTGGCCGAGACTTTAGAGCCATCCCCAAATTAGATGACTAGAGCCGAGAACAAATGTCTCCGGGGGAATGGGGTAGCCGAACTAGTAAAGTGTGGCTGCAGGTGAAAGCTGCACTAGCTAAGGCGGCCAACAAGTATAAGGCTTATGCCGATAAGAAGCGGGCCACCCACAGACTGTTTCAAGTAGGGGATCAGATGTACCTCTTTACCAAATACATACGATTAAGAAACCTATGTAGAAAACTTGGTCCTCAGTATCTAGGTCCATTCTGAATTCAAAAGGTAGTTAATCCCGTTACTGTAGTTCTGCAATTACCACCA
Source organism: Masticophis lateralis (assembly GCA_030761175.1). Taxonomy (NCBI): domain Eukaryota; kingdom Metazoa; phylum Chordata; class Lepidosauria; order Squamata; family Colubridae; genus Masticophis; species Masticophis lateralis. The sequence goes on along the minus strand of JAUDYJ010000003.1, from coordinate 95,742,206 downwards.
TATCTGGGGAAGATTCACCCAATCTTCCATTGTAGTCTACTAAAGCCAGTAGGAACATTAGTAAATATCAACCCTCTGTGTCCTTTACAGGACAATTATTATGAGGTAGACAGAATTCTCGATTCCCAGGTCCGTCATGGTGGGCTACAATATCTCGTCAAATGCAAAGGGTAGCTGAAGCGTCTTGGGTAGCAGTGATAGACCTAAACGCCCCAAAACTATCATAAGCATAACCCCCAGAAACCTGGTTCCATAACCTAATCTGTGTCTTTCATGTCTTGCAGGTGGACTTCTGGTAGAGGCCACCTGTCAAGGGTCAAGCCGACTCGACATAGAGTGGAGAGGGAGCTACAGTGGAGCCATCGATGACAGCGGGAACACCTTACCAATCAACGATGATCCACTGATTGTGCTGTGGCGATGGGGGGGCAGTTATGCTGGCAGCAGTTTGCACACTGGTGGTGGGGTGTGAAAGCCAGGTTCATAGACAGCTGGTCACTCCATGGCCGGGACAGGGGAGGGAGCAGAGAGTGTGAAACGCTCCTAGCCACTGCAAAGGGAGGGGTTAGATCTGGAAGTAGCGCCAACTGACTACGGATGCTCCCAGCTTAATTTGATTATTGTTAAAAGGGAGGCTGGGAGGCAGCCGTTACCAACGCCGACTTTGTGTTACTTGTAACATTCGTATGTGACTTCACTGAGAAATGAGAAATATACCTAGCTACAAACTCGTGATCTACCTCCGAGTTGTGTTTTCAGTGGTACGAACCAGCTGGGTGAGCAGCATACAATACCAGGAGGACCTCTGCTTGCTTCCACAGGTAAGGACCCCTCCTTTCATGGGATTTGCTCAGTGACTTACCTGCTGGTAGCCCAACTTTAACTCTCTCATTCACTTTTCCATTTTCACACAGTCTCTCCCTTCCCTAACAGAAGGTCCTGTACTCTGGCAAATCCCCCAATGCTCTCCAGACCCTGTTGGTAGAAAAGATGTTTCTGCGGTTAGGAAATGTACAGAGGGTACAAGATCCAGCTGTGATTGGGAGAAGGTCCTCTCACTCACACACATGCAGGCATACACACGTTTCCCTCACTTTTCTGGGCTTTAAAGTTAAAATTTAGGGGTACTCATCTTCTTTCCAAGCAGCCTTTGAGCTCAACACTCAAAACCCCTTTAAAACTATATTCCAAATGGCCAAGGTCCAGGAAAATTCATCCACAGATTCAATAGGTCTGTGCTGGCAAGGGAGGCTTACCCAGGCCAGGTCCATTGGTCAAGTTAGCTTGGAGTCCCATCTTGGTGTGCCAAATTATTGGAAGAAATATCCATCTGGTTCAGTTCCAAGTGGGGAGAAAGACACTGGAAATATGAAGGCTGATTGTAAAGATAGTTTAATGGTGAACAGGACCACCAAACACATGGTCCTGGTGCAGTTGACATGGAGTGGAAAGTGAAGGTTATTTATACCTTCTCTTAGGCCTTGCCCTTGAGCTTCCTGTTCCTGTGCAAAAAATGTATTATATAGAATATTTGCGACTTCCGGTTTGCGATCGCCTCGTCGCAGGGCGGCTCGCTCGTTCGGCTGCCGCCCCCGCCGCCTGTAGAGCCGCTTTTTTCGCCAAAAAGCGGCTCGTAAAGCTCCCTTTTTGTAATAAGGGGGAGCAAGAGTGGGCAGTGACAGGTTGAGCCCCAGAAGTGCAGCCAGGGAAGTTTTTGAGCCCTGGCAAGCGCTTCATGTTTGGGCTCCCTCTTCAAACTGCTGGACCTCCGAGCGGCGCGGGACTTCTGCAAGTCAGAACAAGACGGGGAGGAATCGCCAACGAACGAAGCTAATTTTCAAATGACTATCAACTAGCCTGGTGAGATTTGGAATCCTTCTTGATTAGTATAATGTTTTTGAATGGACTTTTTTAACTCTGAAAAAGCAAGCTGTCTGAGTGTAAAAGTGCTTGAAAATGGCGGCTGATTAAAGCAGAACTAGTGAAAGCGGAAAGAAGAAAGTGCAACAGGAAAGGGAAAGTGTGCCTGCCTGTAATTGTATTGTGCTTATCTACAAGTTTTACAAGTTTTTTTTATTGCAAAAGTTAATGGATTTTACTCCTTTTCTGTAAAACTGGGGAGGTTAGGAAAAGGAGGAAGATTTTTTTCTTTTTTTCCAAGATTTGGACTCTGTTCAGGCATGGCTTCAAAGAGAATGGGGGGGGGGGATTCCCCCACACATCAGACAAAGGAAAAGTCAGTGTCAGCCTCAAAACAGCCAAAACAGTCACAGGACAGTGAGACAGAAGACTTGAAAGCATTTATACACAAATATTTGGGAGAGCTTTCTGGTCAAATGAGTAAAATGGAGGAAAGGATGAGTAAAAATCAAAAAGAAATGAAAATGGTGGGGGGGGGAAGTGAAGGAGTTGGTGGAAGAAAAAACTGAAGGATTACATCAGAGTGTAACCAAAGTAGCTACAGTTCTCACTGATGCCCTACTGGTGATTGAGAAAAAAATGGAGGATTTAAATCTTGAAGTGGAAGCCAACAAAAAAGAAGTAAAGGAACAGATGTTTAGGGTGGGGGTGCAGAACCAGAGGTTTGAAGAGGAGATCACGATGTTACAATTCCGGAATATGGAGTTTGCCATAAGATTAAGAGGCTTAAGGGAGAATAATAGAGAAAACTTGAGGGCAACCTGTGTGGGGGTGTTGGCGAAGATTTTAAAAGTTGAACCAGATGTGATTGACAATAGAATTGACAAGCTGTATAGAGCCAACTCACGTATAGCGAAACAGAGGAATTTGCCAAGAGATGTGGTGATTTACTTTACTGAGAGGAAATTGAGAAATGACATCTTGCAGTGTTCCTTCCAAACTACGGTTCAACATGATGGCAACCAAATTGGGGTTTACAAAGAGTTACCACCAAAGATGCTAAGAGATCGGAAAGATTTTGGTTTTTTGGTGAATGAGTTGAAAAAGCGTCAGATCCCATTTAGGTGGGATGTTCCTGTTGGTATCATTTTACGACATGAGGATGTAAGATATCGTATTAACTCTGTGGAGAAGGCGGAACAGTTCTACAATAATGTTTTGAAAAAAATTTCAATATCACCCCGCTCTTCTACACTTTTACCTATTGAAGACATTTCAGTTGAGAAGGCTCTTCAAGAGGGGATTCAAGGAGAGGCCTTGCTAAAAGAAGGACAGGCTAATCAAGAAGTTCCAAGGGAGGAAATTCTAGGTGCGGTAGGAGGTTTTTCAGAGGACTCATTAATAGAATTTCTTGAGGTGAAACCAAAGCAATCTAGAGCTACAAGAGAGGTGGAGCCCGATCTGGATTTATTGATGCAAGAACCTAAGGATCAACGTATAACTCGAGCCGCAGGGAAGCAAAGATTGGAGATACATCAGGGGAAGATACCACAGGATGAGAATGGAATAAAGGGGAAAAAATCATACTCCGAAGCTGTGGGAGGGGCAAGACCGAAGACGTCGGCGGTTGGCGAGAATCTTCGTGAAATGCTCAAAGGGCTTCGACCACTTTCAGAATGACACTCAGAATTTTATCATGGAATGTGAATGGTTTGAACTCACCACAGAAAAGAAGAAAAATATTTCATTATTTGAAGCAATATAATAATGATGTTGTTTGCTTGCAGGAGACCCATATTAGAACCCAGGACCAGAAATTCTTAATTTCAAAAATTGGATCACATTTTATATCTTCTAGTGTGGCTAAAAGGAATGGACTTGTTTTTTATATTTCTAAAAGAATACCAGTTAAACTTATAGAAGCAGATGATGAGGGGAGATATATTGCAGTTGCAATAACTATACAGAATGCTACGATGCTCTTAATTGGCATTTACGCCCCGAACCAGCAGCAGGAAAGTTTTTATAAAATGCTGAATGATAAAATATTGCAGTGGAATTACAAGTCTTTTGTGATTATGGGTGACTGGAACGGGGTGATTGATGCAATGCTTGATAAAAAGACATCTGCTAAGAAAGGGAATAAGCTACCACCGACTTTTTTTTCATTGAAAGAAGAATTAGAGTTGAAGGATGTTTGGAGAATTCATCATCCTAAGGAATTGGACTTTACTTTTTTTTCTGATAGACACAAATCTTTTTCGAGAATTGATTTTATGTTGCTTACTACTGATTTATTTACTATTGTGACTAAGACAAAAATATTTCCTAGAACTTTAACGGACCATAGTCCAGTGTGGATGGAGATAAATTTGGGCAAGAGAGAAAGGAGATCTTGGCGTATGAATGAAAATCTATTTAGATATGAAAAGTACATTATGGACCTTAAGAAAAATGTTAAAGAATTTTTTGACACTAACTTAAACAAAGGTACCCCTATTGAAATAGTATGGGATGCATCTAAGGCTTATATGAGGGGTGTACTGATTTATATAAATTCTAGATACAGATCAATACGTCAGAAGAAAAGAATAGATTTGGAGACAGAGATAAAGGAGAAAGAGCAATTGCTTATTAAGAATCCGACTGATGAAAAAGTACAATTAACGATAAAACTCCTGAAAGATCAATTTCAAATACTGATGGCGGATCAAACAGCAACTAATCTGCAATTTGCTAAACATAATACTTTTTGTAACGCTAATAAACCTGGCAGATGGCTGGCTTATACTTTGAGGAAACAACAAAATTCTCGTGTGATAAATACTATTGAGTACAAAGGGAAACGAGTGTATCAGCAAAACTTAGTACATCAAGCTTTTTAAACTTATTATTCTAAACTGTACCAAGCTGATAAAATCAAAGAGGACCTTATCGATGAATATTTGCAGAAGAAGAGAGTTACAAAAATTTCTAGTACACAAAGTGATAGACTGGATCGACCTATAACATCTGAAGAGATCTTGTATGCAATAAAACAATTGAAATTATCTAAAGCTCCTGGGACAGATGGCTTGACGGCAGTATATTATAAGACGTTGCAAGAGGAGTTGGTTGAGCATCTTAAGGACTTGTTTTGTAACATTCAACAGGGGGGTAATATACCCCCCTCGTGGAAGACGGCCTTTATTTCACTGATACCTAAAGAAGAAGAATCTGTTAAACCTGAAAATTTTAGACCAATATCTCTCCTGAATACGGATTATAAAATTTATGCTAAAGTATTAGCCAACAGATTGATGCCAGTTATACAAGATGTGATTCATGAAGACCAAGCAGGTTTTATAGAAGGTAGACATATGAAGGATAATGTCAGGCAACTTATAGATTTGTTGGAATATCTTGAGGAAAAGAAACAGATCTCTGCGGTGCTGGTCTTTTTGGATGAGGAGAAAGCCTTTGATCGAGTCAACTGGGATTTTCTAAAAAAGATATTGCATAAAATGGATTTTGGGGTACAGTTTATACAAGCGATTTCAGCAATTTATCAAGAACAGACAGCACAAATTATTATTAATGGCAGTTTGACTACCAATTTTAACATACAGAAAGGAACAAGACAAGGCTGTCCATTATCTCCATTACTGTTTATTTTGACTTTGGAAGTGCTGTTGAATGCTCTACGGGACTCGGACAAACTGAAGGGAATAGTTATAAGGCAAAGAGACTACAGAACAAAGGCATTCGCAGATGATCTGGTTGTTACCCTTACACGACCTTTGGAATCAATCATCCAGTTGAAAACCATTATAGAGGAATATGGTCTGGTTTCAGGTTTTAGCCTGAACCAGAAAAAGACTAAGATGATAGTTAAAAACATGTTGGAACCACAAAGGAATGAACTTGAAAGGGTGGCAGGCTTTGAAATAGCTACAAAGGTGAAATATCTAGGGGTACAAGTTGCAGCATCTAATATAAAACTTTTTCAAAATAACTATGAAGAACTTTGGCATAAGATTCAAAAGGATCTTGATATATGGAAGAAGCTGCAACTATCTTTGCTTGGTAGAATAGCAGCGGTTAAGATGAACATTCTACCTAGATTTCTGTTTTTGTTTCAAATGATTCCAGTGCTTAAAAATGATAAGTTCCTGATGGAATGGCAAGCAGGTTTAAATAAATTTATTTGGAATGGGAAAAAACCAAGAGTTAAATTTAAGATTATGCAAGATGCTCGAGAAAGAGGTGGCCTTAAAGTTCCAAATCTACGTTTATATTATGAAGCTGCAGTGTTGACTCAAGTTGGAGATTGGATTGGAACAACTAAAAGAGAAATTTTGAACATAGAAGGCCATGATTTGCAATTTGGATGGCATGCATATTTACTTTATGAAGATAAGAGAGACAGTGTATTTAATAGGCATATCTTAAGACACGCCTGGCTGAGAGTTTGGAAGAAGCACCAGCTTCAATTGGATTACAAAATACCTTTGTGGTTGGATCTTGGGCATATTATGCCAAATATAAAGTCACTCGGGGGGTTGTTGTACAAAGAGATACTTTTTAATGATGGGGGCAGATGGTGTTTGAAGTCTTTGAACACCCTGTTGGAAGAAGGAGTCAATCTAACCTGGTTGCAGTATTTTCAACTTCAAGCAAGATGGAGAGAAGATCAGAAAATTGGATTGATGCTACACGAAGAAGATTTGGTGACTCAGATAAAATGTAAAGGGCCGATGCATATTAAACGAGTGTATAATTTATTGTTAGAAAGAGATTCAGAGGGTGAATTAGTTAAAGACTGTATGATAAAATGGGCACAGAATTTTGCAGAACCAGTAATGTTGGAAACATGGGAAAAGATTTGGGTCCAGAATGTTAAATTTACACAAGCACAGAACTTGAGGGAAAATTTTTATAAGATGTTTTATAGATGGCATTTAGATCCCAAAAAGCTATCATGTATGTATCCAAATGTTAAACCTAAATGTTGGAGGTGTGATTGTTTGGATGCAACATATTTCCATATTTGGTGGACATGTAGAAAACTGAAACCATTTTGGATTAAACTTTGGTGGGTAATGCAGAATATCTTGAAGAGGAAGCTGGAGTTTTCTCCTCAGTTTTTTTTGTTGGGAATAGTTAAGGGCTGTTCAGCAATTGATACTAGATTAATTTTACACATGACTACTGCAGCTAGATTATTGATAGGTCAATACTGGAAGAAAGATAATGTGCCTACTATAGAGGAATGGATATTGAAGATGTCTAATTTGGTAGAGATGGCCAAAATTTCTGCATACCTGAAGGATAGGACCCATGAAGTTTTTGTTAAGGAGTGGAGGAAATGGGTAGAATATATGAAGAAAAAATATCAAAGTAAGAAGTTCCAATCAGTGCTTAGTTGAATTTAAATTTTACATATTTAAGTAATTTAAAAGAAAGGTATTGAATTTGATAAATTTCTATTTTTAAAGAGAAATGTATTATTATATTTTATGTAACTGAATTTATAAGTTTGATATTTAGACCAAATGTTAAAGAGAAATGTATTTTTTTTTGATATTCAAAGAATGGAATGTATTGAATTTGATTTTTAATTATATTTTATGTAATGGAATTTACAAGTTCAATGTTGGGAATTATAGTTAATGTTATATATTTTTAGTATCTGTACGATGCTCAAAACATTTCACTAGACTTCTTAAATAGATTGTTTAGGGTTAAGTGTTTTTTTACTTAAGGTTAAAAATGTCTCAAAATAAGGTTATAGAGTTTTTTTTTTCCTTAGAGGGATCTCACCTTTATAAATTGTTAAATATGTTAAGGTTGATGTTTGTTAAATAGCGGAAGTCAAGGGGGGAGGGAGGGGTAGGGGGGGAGGGTGGGTTAAGTAGGGGGTTGGAGGGGGAGGGGGAAGGGGGTTAAACAATAAAATGTATTGTAAAACTTTTTCAATAAAAAAAAATGTATTATATTGGCTGTAGTCAGACTCCCATGGGGCCATGCAGAGATCATAGGTGAACTTGATCCCCCTGAGGTTTTCTGAGTCAAGCTTGGTTGAAGTTTGCTGGGTGATGCAATGAAGAGGCTTGTGTTCTGAAAGGGTGTTGGTCTATTGTGTCTTAATGGCTTTGCCCTGGTTTGGATCTTGAGTGAGGGCTAATCCCATCACCCTGAGGCTGAAGGTCTTTTGTTTTGTAGATAGGTTGGCCCAGTCCTTCTCTCTTTTAAAAAAAAATATTATAAACTAAAAACAAAAGACAGAAAGAAGACAATAACAAAACAAAGTTACATACATACATTTGAGGTTGATTCAACACCCATATATATATATACAGTTCCTAAGTAACATTACATATCATCATACTATAGCTTCAATTAATCATATTTCATCTTGCACTTATTAGTCTTCTTGTATCTAATATCACCTTATATATATTTAGTTTACTATTTTCAAATCTGTGCTATGTGCTTTCCTAACATCTACCTCATATCATCATATCACTTCTATCCATTTATACCATTTATTCCAGCTTTGATTAAATATTGATTCATGTCTAATTTTAAGAACATATGTTAGTCTATCACATTCTCCACACTTAACAATTTTGTTAATAATCATCTGGTCCAATGGTACTTCTTTCTCTTTCCAAAATTGCACATATGCAATTCTAGTTGCAGTGGTAATATGAATAAAAAGGTACCAGTCTATTTTCCTTACGCGCCCCCCCCACCCCATTCCCGGGTTTATTCCTAATAGGTAGACCTCTGGTCTCAGTTGAAAGCTAACTCCTGTAATCTCCATGAGCCAGTCCTTTATCTTACTCCAGTAGCTTTGAGCTTGTACACATGTCCATCATTGGTGGTAAAATGTACCTCTGGCTGACCCACATTTCCAATATTCTGCTGGAGTTCCTGGAAACATCTTTGCGATTCTTGATGGTGGTATATGCCATCTATATAACTTTTTAAATATATTTTCTTTGAAAGACACTGCGTCATTTTTGCATTTCTATTCCATATTTGTTGTCATTTTTCCAGATCTAATGAGTATCCAAAAATTCCTCCCCCAGGCTATCATCGAGTCTTTAACTATTTTGTCGGCTACCAACTGAGACAGAAGGAGATTGTATACCTTAGTGATACATTTCTTATCACCTTCCAGGAGGGCTTATCCAACTTTTGTGGTGAAGTAAAAATCCCCCCTTTATCTTTATCTTTTTCGTACCTTGCTTAAATTCGTACGTATGCCCACCAGTCCAAATTGATTTCCCATAGTTGTAGGTCCGCTTTGGTTCTAAGATTACCCCCACCATCCAACGATTCTTTGTACATCAGAGGTTTATTCAAATTATATAGAGGTGGGTGTGGAGTCGCCTCAAGGGTCACAAACCAATATGGAACCTTACTATACATCATTCCCTTGATCTTATCCCATACCTTAATCAAACATTCCCTTACAAAATGGTTCGTGAAATATTTATGCTGTCATGTTTTGGTTGGCCAGAGGAAATAATGCCACCCCTGCTGTAAGTTATACCCTTCGATTTTTAATATATGCTTCCTCTTCAGTGTTATCCAATCTTTTACCCAAAACAGGCAAGAAGCATGCCACTTGCATATCACAAGAAGAGTGATAGTACCACTCCCAATTGGGGAGCCCTTGGAAAAAGCCATGTATCAAAAGAAAAATGATGCAGGAGCATAATTTTTCTTTTGATACGTGGCTTTTTCCCTTGCCATATGAATTTTCCAGTTATCTGATCCATTTAATTAAAAAATATTTTCTCTAATCTTGCTTGAGCCATTTGGAAAAGATATATCCATTTTGGCAACGTGTGTGCTTTTATCACTGCCACTCTTCCTAGCAGGGATAGCTGTATTTTCCTCCACCGATCTAGATCCTGTTCCATTTGCAAAATTAGTTTTTCATAGTTATTCTTTTTTATTGAGGAACATTTTGGGGTCAACCATATGCCCAAGTACTTTACCTTTTTAACTATTTGTATTCCCATCACATTCTCTATCTCCAATTTCTGTATTCCCTTGAGAATTTTAACAAGTAGTTTGGTTTTGTCTCTGTTAATTTGTAAGCCCGCTACTGTGCCGAATTCCTCAATACCTGTTAACAAATTTGGCTCCTCCAATATAAAGATGAGATCGTCTGCAAACGCTTGTATTTTATTTATTTATTACATGTAGTTATATGCCGCCCTCCTCCCAAAGGACTCAGGACGGTGAACAGAAGTTAAGAAATATGTACAATAAAATCCCATTTTAAACCAAGTAATTAATAATAAATAATAAAACCCCGAATCAGAGTCAGCCTATTTGTTTGAACAGCCAAGTCTTCAGGTCCCGATGGAAGAAGCGGAGATCAGGAGCCGTCCGGAGCTCAGTAGGTAACTCATTCCAGAGGGTGGGAGCACCCACAGAGAATGCCCTACCCCTGGGCACCGCTAGACAACATTGGCTCGCTGTTGGAACCCTGAGGAGAGCGGCCATATGTGAGTGAACAGGACGGTGGGAGGCAGGCAGGAGAAGGTCCTGCAAATATCCTGGACCTAAGTCATGTGGGCCTTATAGGTAAGAACCAGCACCTTGAAGTGGACCCAGAGAACCACTGGTAACCAGTGCAGCTGACGCAGGAGGGGTGTTATATGGGAGTAACGAGGGGCTCCCGTAACAACCCGTGTGGCTGCATTCTGGATCTGCTGGAGTCTCCGGGTGCATCTCAGGGGCAGACCCATGTAGAGGGAATTGCAGTAATCCAAGCGGGAAGTAACCAGGGCATGAGTGGCTGTGCGAAGGTCATCTCGGTCCAGGAAAGGGCGCAACTGGCGCAGCAGGTGAACCTGTGCGAAGGCCCCCCTGGTCACGGCCGTTAGATGGTCTTCTAGGGACAGCTGAGCATCCAGGAGGACACCCAAGTTGCAAGCCCTATCAATGGGGGCAAGTTTTTCCCCATCCATAGAAAATTGATGGGGCCTCTGAAACCCAAGATGCCAGCATCCACAGCCACTCAGCCTTGGAGGGATTGAGTTTGAGTCTGTTTCTGCCCATCCAGGCCTGTACTGCCTCCAGGCAACGGGACATCATGGAAAGGGCATCTCTGGGGTGGTCTTGGGCAGAGATGTATAATTGGGTATCATCAGTATATTGATGATATCTCACCCCAAAGCAAAGAATGATCTCACCCAGTGGCTTCATATAGAGGTTAAAGAGTAGGGGGGAGAGAACTGATCCCTGAGGTACCCCACAATTTAGGGGCCTCGGGGTGGACCTCTGCCCTCCCACCTATACAAACTGTAAATGACCCAAGAGGTAGGAGGAGAACCACTGTAAGACAGTGCCTCCCACCTCCAACCCCACAAGTTGCTGCAGTAGGATACCATGGTAAATGGTATCAAAAGCCGCTGAGAGATCAAGTAGGACCAGGATGGAGGAACAATCACCATCCCGAGCCCACCAGAGATCATTCACCAGAGCAACCAATGTTGTTTCCGTGCTGTGTCCACATTGGAAGCCTGATTGGTATGGGTCAAGATATTCCATTTCCTCCAGGAATTGTGGGAGTTGTTGCGCCACTACAGTCTCAACAACCTTCATGATGAAGCGAAGGTTGGAGATGGGACAATAGTTATTAAGTGAGTCTGGATCCAGGGAAGGCTTCTTGAGGAGAGGTCGAACCACCACCTCCTTAAGAGAGGTGGGGAAGTTCCCCTCTCTCAACGAAGCATTGACAGTTGCCTGGATCCAGTCTCTAGTCACCTCCCTGGCAGCCGAAACCAACCAGGAGAGACAAGGGTCCAATAAGCAAGTGGAGGAACTAAGTTTGCCCATAATCCTGTCCATTTCCTTGACAGAAACAGGATCAAACTCAATCCAGATATTATTCTCAAGACCCACCCTAGTCTCCTGATTGGATTCTGCCCAGTCAGAGTCCAATCCGATCCAGATCTGAGTGATTTTATCATGCAGAAACTGTACAAAATCCTCAGCTCTGCCCTGTGAAGGGTCTTCCCTCACTCCCTGATTGAGGAGGGAGTGGGTCACACGAAACAGGGCTGCTGGGTGGTTTTCTGCAGATGCAATAAGGGCGGCAAAATAATCTCATTTCGTCGCTTCCATCACCACTAGATAAGACCTAATATGGGTTCTTAACTATGTTCGGTGAGATTCAGATCGGGAGGACCTCCAACTCTCCTCTAGGTGTCTTTTCCGACGTTTCATTTCCCGGAGCTCTATGGAAAACCAAGGAGCGACCCGGGATCTGCATCGGGTTAGAGGCCACAAAGATGCAATTCTGCCCAAGGCATCAGTAGCTGCCCATTCCCAGGATGCCACTAGAGCCTCAGCTGAATCGCAGGATTGAGAGGTGGGGAATGTCCCAAGCTCCTTCAAGAACCTTTCTGGGTCCATCAGATGCTTGGAACGGAACCATTTTATGGGTCCAGTCTCCCAGCGGCAAGGGTTAGCAGATTGAAAGTCCAGTCTAAGGAGGGAATGGTCAATCCATGACAGGGGAGTGATGGAAAGTTCCCTCCTACCATGACCATTTATCCACTGCCCAGAGAGAAAAACCAGGTCGAGTGTGTGTCCTCCCCTATGAGTTGGGCCCTGAATTTTAAACTCTTCATTCCTAACATTAGTTCCTTTTATCTCTTTGTTTGATTTAATAATGGTTCCAGAGTCAAAATAAATAACAACAGGGATAGTGGGCAATCTTGCCTAGTTTCCCTACTTATTTGTATCTCCTTTGTTGTTTCACCTTTAATTAACACTCTTTCATATTGCGCCGTATAAAGTGCCCGAATAGCTTGTGTAAAACTAAATCCAAAATCCATCTTCAATTTGTGATAAAATAAAATCCCAATTAACCCTATCAAATGCCTTTTGTGCGTTGAGAAACATTAGAATCATTTCTTTATCTGTATGTATTTCATAATATTCCAATATTTCCATAATGGTTCTAACATTATCTCGTAGATGTCTATATGGTAAAAAGCCATTTTGATCTTGGGGGATGTATTCGTTTAAAAAAAACTTTAATCTTTCCACTAATATAGATGCAAAAATATTTTATAATCCGAATTTATCAGGGAGATGGGTCTATAATTTTTAATCTGTGTTGGATCAGAATCAGGTTTGGGTAGCAACATGATGTAAGCTTCTGTTCATGACCTGGGAACTATACCTTTAGTTAGTACTTCATTAAATAGGTCTTTCATGTTTGGCAATAGTATATCGTGTATCTCTTTATATAATTCAACTGGCAATCCATCCAGTCCCGGTGATTTGCCACATTTCTGCTTCTTAATAACAGTTTCAATTTCTCCTTCCCTAATCTCTGAATTAAGAATATCCTTCATATTTTGTGGGGCTTTAGCTAATTTCAGATTTTCAAGATATGCCCTTACTTGCATGTCTTGTGTTCCCTCTTTTTGATATAATTTCTCAAAGAATTTTGTAATCACCCTCTTTTTCCCTTCCACATTCCCCACGAGATTTCCCTCATCATTTTGTAAAGCATCAATTCTCTTTTCTTCTGTTTCTTTTCTTAACCTATATGAGAGCCATTTACCTGCTTCATTAGCATGTTCAAAAAAATGTTGCTTCCCCCGCTTAAATTTGTTCGCCAATTCCTCTTGATCCAGTAATGATAATTTATGTTTAAGAAGCTCTTTTCTCTCTTTTATCTTCTCATTTCTCGGGTCTACTTGTAATGCCCTCTCTTCCTTTTCCAATTCTTCTAAAATTTTGCCCCTCTTCTCTCTCTCTAATTTCTATTTATCCACCGAAATTTTTATCGAATATCCTCTCATAACTGCTTTCATAGTATCCCAGGTATTTTGTAGCGAGGTATCCTCGTCTGTTTTCCTCATAAAAAGGCTTTAGTTCTTTTTTCAATTCCGTGACAAAGTCCTCCCCCCTTACCAGATCTGTCCTCATTGTCCATCTTCCCCTACACTTTCTTTTGTTCCAACTTACTGTCACTGGATTGTGGTCCGCCCATTAGTTCGGTCCAATTTCTATTTCTACAGCCAATCTTAATATTTCTGGAGTAGCCCAAATCATATCTATCCTGGACCATGTCTTATGTCTAGGGGAGAAATACATGAATTGAGCCTCTCTTGAATGTGCAACTCTCCAAACATCTTCCAATCCTAATTCATCCCGAATTTGGTCACATATCAACTGCAGTGTCTTCCTTACCCCTTTCCTATTTCCAATATCTACCCCCCTGGCATAATTTTTAGTGGCATCAATAACCGCATTGAAGTCACCTGTTAAGCAAATATGTTCATACTCCAATTCGTTTAGTTTGTTATAAATCATGTTATAAGAATTTTTCTGGTTACAGTTAGGGGCATATATATTTCCTAGTAAAAACTTCCTTTGGCATATTTTGATTTCCACCAGCAAGAATCTTCCCTCTTCATCAGCAAAGATTTTTTTTTGAGTTCCAAATGTTTCTGTATATTTATATCACAACTCCTCTTTTTTTTTTGGTCAGCCAAGGATACAAATAAATCACCTAATTTGGGACATAAGAGTAAATTCTGGTAACCTTTTTTGATATGTACTTCCTGCAAGCTTATTATTTGATATCTTCCCTGCTGTAACTTCATTTGTATTTTCTTCCTTTTATTTGGCAGGTTTAATCCATTAATATTAATTGATATTAACCAAAGTCCGTCTCCTGCCAGTTTGTTTATTTGGTTCTTTCAATCTGTTTCTTTTTCTGTCTTGTCACCATCTGGGATCCCAAGCCCCCAGTAGATTGATCTTCTTCTTGTTGTCTTAAATCCTTCTGCTCCTTTATCATTCCATTTCAAGCATCACTTCTTGACTTTCACTTTCTACCTCTTCCGTGCTCTCTTGTTTATCAGCTTTAAAGTCCACATCAAAAAATTCCTGCACATCTCTTAGATCTTCTATACGTATCTGCTTATTTTGCTAGCTTATAATCAGCCCATCCGGTAATAGCCATTTATAACAAATCCCAGTCTTCTGAAGCTTCCTCGTAAGAAATTCATAATTTTTCCTTATTTCTCTTACCCGTTTTGGTAATTGACGTAATATAATTATTTCTCGTCCTTTATACGTTATTTTTTGATCTCTTGCTTTTTTTTCATCACATAAAGTCTTCTTGGTGCATCGTACATGGACTTCTTTTGGTAAATTATGACGTCTAGCATAACTGGTATATACTCAGAAAGTTTCATCTATATATCGATATACTTCTTCTCTGTCTCTCCCTGTAATCTCTGCTACCATATCCGTCATAATTTGGTCCAGGTTCTCATCTTTGTCCTCCAAGATATTCTGAAAACATATATAGAAGGCTGCCTTATCCATTTCCATAAATATTAATTCATCTTCCAACTTCCTATTTACTCTAGATTGTCTTGTTTCCAGTTGCATCACCTTCTCCTCCACTTTCCCCACTTTAGTCTCCATTTCCACAATCCGCTCCCCATGTGACACCATTGTTGAGTTCATCTCTTCCATTTTGACATTCATTTGCCTTAATTCATCCCTCACCACTGTTACATTTGATTTCAATTCATCTATTCCTTTAGTCATTGATTCTTGGTTTTTTACCATTGTCGTCATTGTATCTTGTGTGTTTTGAGAATGTCATGGAGATTTGAGGGTATTCCAGTTGTACTTGTAGTTTTCCTTCTGAAGCCATTGATGTCATATCTTCCAATGATTTATGTGCCTTTGGGGAGGTCATAACTGGAGATGATATTGATGGTACTGTGAGAGTCTTCTTCTTGGTAATAATTGTGGTTATAGCCATCTTTGTTGGACAGAAAAGGTTGCTCCACTCTAACATACAGCGTATATCTTTACCCTAGTCTTCACAAGTAAATATCCCAATTGGAGGGGTTCAACAAGATAAACAAATAATCAATCCAATCTTACTTATGTATAAATATATCAATCAGCCATCAACTGATTAATTTAGAACACTTGATGAATCTAGAGGCTTTGATTCAATATCAATTAGGCTATTTAGCAAAAAACCAATTTAAATAATTTATAGCTAATAAACTTGAAACTTATTCAACTTGAGAAAGGCTTGAGAAAGGAGACAAGTTAGGAGGGAGAGGAAGAGTCTCAAGAAAAGGAGAAAAAAGAAAAAGAAAAAAGTTAAAGTGCAGCCACAAGATGGTGTTCAAGTCTTTTATATATTACGACTCCATTAGGAATGCTCAGTCTATCAACTTCCTCTTTCCTTTTCCCTCCCTATCACTCTAATGGAGACTTAGATCATACAGCTGAATCACCGTAGTCCTCTTCCACCACTCAACTCAACTCAGTCTGAGACAATTCAAATAGGCAAGTAGCAAATAGAAAAATCCAATAAATCCAAAAGTCCAATAAATCTAACAGCAGCTCCACGATCACCTTCAGACTCTCTCGCTCCAGCAGCAATCTCACCTGAACCAGCAGTCCTCGGCGATCATCGGTTAGTTTTTCTGCGTTTGTCTTCAGCCTCCTCCTTCTTGCTGCTTCCTGATCACTGGCTTGATAGGTCAAATATCCGTTCCGATATAGATAGAAGTAATACAATAAAGTTCGATCTTCAATATCAACTACCAGCCGCTTATTGGTTATAGTATGATGATAATACACTTCAGATAGTGGCAGACCCACAGCTTAGGGGCACCATAATGGATGTCGTCTTTCAGCGTTGGCACCTCAGGGGGGGAATTTCAGGGTTTCCTGAGCAGTCCGCATCACCCTACGATCGCCCTGCGATCCCCTCTTCTTTTGCCAATCTAAACATGAACGGCAATGGCCAAATTAAGCCACCAAACACTAAAAAGGGAACAGGTATCTAGGAGAGCTCCTTACCCTGCTCCTTATTGCTGTGACATCATACCGGAAGCCTGGCCCAGTCCTTCTCAATGGGCACCAAATATCTGCTAGGGACAGGGAGCTGAAGCTCTGAGTTTCTGCCTCCTTTAAGATTTCTATTTCTCCTTTAGGGGAAAGACAATATTCTGCCTTTTTAAATATTTCCTAAAATATTTCATTCTTCTAGGAGAGGGGTGGGTGCTAACTTTCTACAATAGGTAAAAGAGGAAATGCAAATCCTAGGTGTTTGTGTGAGCTAATTTGTCTACCTTTTGTTTGTTGCTTATCTGAGTTTCTGTCTTGATCCAGTCTTTGGGAATGGATTACCAAATCTGCATTTCTAAAAGCTGGCCTCCTTAATTTCTGCTTGGGGCAGGGAAATGGGGGCTGGTTTCTGAATAGGCTGGCCCAATCTTTTTTAATGGGTACAAAATATCTGCTGGAGGCTATTAAGAAAGACTGAATCTGCTTTCTGTCTTTAAAAAAATCATGTTTCTCCATTAGGGAAATAAAGTATTCTGCCTTTTCCCAAAATATTTCTCAAAATATTTCATTCTTCTAGGAGAGGGGGACTTCACACACACACACACACACACACACACACACACACACAAGCACACATACACAGACAGACAGACAGATTGATAATGCATGTAAAATGGAAAGATCTGTGGAAGAATGGTACTGAAAAATATATCTCCAAAGAGTGGGAAACAAATCTAACCACACTCAAATTATAAACCCTCTGCCTATATTTGAAGATGTCAGTCTTGGAGAAATTACTGTACCATGGGATATGGAGAACTGAGAAATCACTGATCCACTAAGAAGCCCTTGTTTCAAAGCTCTGCAACCAATTACAACATCACCGGTTGCCCAACCTGGGAAAAGACTAGGAAACTATAACACAAAAACACAAAATGAGACTCTTCCTGCTTTCGGTACTTAATACACTAATTGTTTAGGAATGGGGACAGTAAATCTGTAAGTTTGTATGTTAGCTGTAAAACGCCTCCACAATTATATTTTTCATAGATTGTTTAAGAAAACTCTCTTCATTCCCAGAAGTGACTAATTATAGGATTTTTTAATACCATAGATAGTTTACTACCTTGTCTTTAAAACCTTGCTGACTTCAAGAATTAGCTTCAGGTAAGCTCATTACAGTGGAATTTTTGTTTTCATAATTCAAGACTCTTCCTGAACAAAAGGTTTATTCTTACTGAGGGAACCTGTACTTTCTTGGGTAATATGCACTAAAACACCAATTCTCAGAGAACTTGAAAATTTCTAAGGGGATTTCCAAGGGGGCTGGGTGAAAAGCTAAATTGTGCAGCTATCATATTACTCTACTTGAAAAGATTGTGCACAGTAATAGAGACAGGTATTATACTTACTGAAAGAAACATAACCCAGATTTCAAACTGAAAGCCCCAGAAGAAGAGTTTAAAAATGTAAAATAATTTTTATAAATCAATTTTAAATAAGTTTAATTTTAAAAAATACCCTATAATCTGCATAAATCTCAGAGAGTCCTCCACTTTTAAAGATACTGGCAAAAACAAATTAACAAAAAACCCTTATTTTTTTCCAAGTAAATCCAACATCTTGAAAACTGGTTAATTAGAGAGGAGTGGTTATCCTATCATAGTGCAGAATAGTGACTTAGATGAAAGTGTGATTTTTTTTTTTTGAGCTGCAGTTTCCATTTCAGAACTAACCTCTTTTATGAACACCACCATGAAAGGAACATCAATTTTCCTGAGGACATTAATAGTATCAATTTACCCTAAAAAACACATATTGAACATGAGATATTCTAAATGGAAAGCACTTAGCTCTTGATGGAACTCAACAAACAGAACAGAAAAGAATATAGAATAACAGAGTTGGAAGGGACCGTAGCAATCTCCTAATCCAACCCTCTGCTCAAGCAAGAGACCCTATACTATTCCAGACAATTTCTTCTTTTTTTTTATTGAAAAAGTTTTACAATAAAAAATTTTTTTTCATTTCCCCCCCCAACCCCCACCTCCCAGCCCCTCCTGCTACCTCCCTCTACCCCAACCCCTTCCCTCCCCATCCCCAACTTCCGCTACAAATTAAAAAAAAAAGTTTAAAACAAGAAAAGAAAAAATTATTAAGTATTCAAATTCTAAATTGAAAAAATTTCGAAAGAAGAAAAACAGAAAGAAAAAAACAAACAAACAAAAGAAACCCAATACCTATAACCAAAGAGTATAACAATAGACCTATAAATATTAATGTGTTTCTAAAGTTAACAATGTTGTAATAAAAAAACCAATAATAATAACCATTGTAATATTCAGACCAATTTAAAAAATATTATACCTTTCTGTAATCCATTAATATTAACATTACTAATCATATACCAAACTCGATCCCCCTTATAATAAAATATATCACCTGCATATCCATATCAAATAATTTTATCCCAACTACACCCCTTAACTAAAAAACAAAAACATAAAACATGCAATATAATATATATAATTATGCATATATAATTATAATCATACAATTATATCCAAAAAAAATTTTTTTTTCAATCTCCATAATCCAAATTTCAATCTTCTCTTCGTCTTGATTGAAGTTAAATATACTTTCTCCAACATAAATCCAATTCCAATAAGCTTCATCTTCCAGCTGCCCCCATCAGCAAAATAAAGCATTTCTCCACACAACCCCCCTGAGTGACTTTATATAAATAATATCCAACCACGAAGGTATTCACTTCTCTAGGTAGAATCATTCAAACTAGCTTATACTGTACCACCTAAAAGAAAGAAAAAACCATTGCAGCTCCTCTTAAGATTCAAACCTTGAAGAAAAAAAAACAAACTAGAAACCGCATTCCCAGATGTTCCTTTAAAGCTCTTTCAAATCCTGTCGCCCTTTGCAATTCATTCCTTCGGGTTGTGAGATGTTTTCATTTTCATTCTTTTCTCCTAGATGATGAATTCCAAAAAAAACTATAATAGGGTAATCACAGATCGCTGCTACTATTGCAGCAATCTGTTGACCTTACTCAGGATGTTAAGTCCAATTCAGGATAAACTTTGTAGTAAAATTTTTATAATCCATTTTAATATATAAGTCTAATATCAGTCCGACTCAGGATGAACTTTTAAAAAATTGTTATACATCTCCAAAGTTTTAACAGCTATCTACAATAGCTCAAATCCTCAAAATAAACTTCTTAGGAAATTTTTATAATCCATTTTAGTATGTAAGTCAAATATAAATCCAACTCAAGTTATAATTTTTTTTTTAAAGTTTATACTATTTCCAAATCTTTCAATGCTTTCTGTTACAATTTCAAACAGTTCACGATACTCCTTAAATTTGTCATTAGTGGTTTCCAGTCGAGTTTCCTCATTAACTTCTAGTTCCTGTTGATTAGCATCACCCCCCATTTCTTGAGGAGCGCTGGGCCTCTGCTGCTGTTCATCTCGAATTGTAATTTTATTTTTTAAATCTTGCTCCAGCAGTTCAAGGTACAGTACTCCCCCTCTAAGGTCACTGGGATGCTCAATTTTCTCATCTGAAAAATCCATAATAGAATCCTGTGGACAACCACCTAGTGCTCCTTTTTCTTTTAACACACTTTGAATTTCTTCCTTCTGTTTGCATTTTGTAGACTCTCTTTTTTGTTTTTTATTCTTAACATGTTCCGGGGCTCCCTTAAAAATATTTTTTTTAATATACCGCTTTTTCAATGGTATTCAAACAATGTCTCACACCATGGTATCTAAAAATTATACCAACTGGTAAATCACATCTAAATGGGATATTACTTCTCTTCAATTCCTTAACCAAAAAAGCAAAATCTTTTCTGTCCTTTAGAACCTTCGGTGGTAGCTCTTTAAAAATATTAATTTGTATACCTTCTACCTGCACTCTGGCAGAGTAGGACTTTTGTAAAATATCATCTTTCAATCTTCTATCAGTAAGATAAACAACAACGTCTCTAGGCAAATTCCTTTGTTTAGCTACACGTGAGTTGACTCTGTAGACTTTCTCTATACAACCAAGAATTAGCTCATCTTCTAGCTTTAATAATTCCGCAAAGGCCTTTGCACAAATTGTTCTTAAGTTTTCTCTCTTGTTTTCTCTTATACCTCTTAATCTAATTGCTGATTCCATAGCTTTAATTTGAAGCATAATGATATCATTCTCTATGTTCTGATTTTTAGCCTCAGCTTCCAGAAATTTTTCTTGTATTCCTTGCATCTGGGAGTCAAACTTACTGCTGATCTCAGTCACTTTCTTCCCCACTTCGACCACCACACTTGAAAGATCTGAGACTACTTTGGTAATAGTTTGACTTAATTGATCATATTTCCCAGAAATCAACTCCTCAAGATTCTTCTGTGAACTTTTTATCTTCTCAACAACACTCACTAGAGACCTTGTTATAAAATCTTTTAAATCCTCATCTGCAGATCCCTGCAGATGAGTCATTTCTGCTTTATCCTTCAACTGACTCATGAGGGAGCCCCCCCTTCCTTTAGGTTTAGGAGTCATACTTCTGACTTACTATTTACTTTTCAAAAAGACCAAAGAAATTCTTCTGTTTTTTCTTGTCTATGTGAAGGACCTTACTTTCCTCACTACTGAATATCTAGTAGTGAAGCTGTGTCTCCCACATTTTTCTATTTTACCAAGAAGTAGCCTGTGGCCTACTTTGTCAAATGCTTTATTGAAGTCTAGGAAGACTATATTCACACTATATCCATATCCATGATCTTGGAGTGGCTCTTAAAAGAGTTTTTTAGAGTTATTAATAGGAAACTTTCTCTGGCTTTTTGATAGCTGTTGTTGCAGAGCTAGATTCCCATTGGCACGGATTCAAATCAACAGATTAGAGAAGTGTTCTTAATTGCTCAACATTCTTCAAACTAAGTGAATCTACAGGAAAGAAGGAATCCCAGAAAGCTGGGAAGACTGCCTGTCTGCTGTGCTTGCCCACTTATCTTTTTCTCACAATGAGGGGTAATGATTGGTGGTGACCCAAGTTAGGAAAGGATGGTAAGAAAACCCCAATTGTTACCCTGAAACTAGTCAGTCTTATATTCTGTGAGAGCTGAAGAATGGATAAGCTCAAAGATAGGGGGCTCTCTTATTTTATACCAATATTTTTTTTTCTCAGTTTAAGGATGGGAGAAAAGCAGATTATCATTGCTACATGGATGAACCTTATGTCAAAATATTATTGGGTGCTTTAACACTGAGGAGAAATGAGGGAGGTTCTTACGAACGGATTTAATGTTTATGTTCCCTTCCTAATACAATTATTGTTTATTGCCTAATTAGGAACTTGAAAATGTTTACCTCTTGTTGTGTGTCTCAGTTTTGAGGGTGGTTTTTTTAAAAATGCAAGCAAGGAAATCTTTGTTACAAAAAGCAAGTGCTTTATCATTGGAGGTTTTTAAGAGAATGGACAGTATCTTGTCTGAAATTATAGGATCTCCTGCTTGAGCAAGGGGGTTGGACTAGAAGGCCTCCAAGATTCCTTCCAGCTCAATTCTGATTCTAATTCTGAATATCAGAAATAATTAGTGGATCAAGACATATTTTGTTTAACTAGGAATTTAAAATGCTCTCCTTTTCTGTCTTATCTACTGTGGTTAAACATTTCTTTAACAGCTGTTATGTGGACTTGACTGACCAGGTTTTCATCCAGCTTCTCTAGATTAGAAAGTAATCTAGAGAATTACTTGTAAACCTTGTAGCCTGTACAAGACTCATCTGCATAAAAAGGATTATTTGCACATGAGTGCTATGTTGGTGTTGCCTGCTTGATTCACTGGAGAAAACTTGTGTGAAGGGATTTATTTGTGTGAACAGCAAAGCTGATCAGATCAAATTAAATAATTTTAATATACCCGTATGGTTGGAAAATAAGAATATAAAACCTAAAAAGAAAGTGAATATAAACATATATCTATTTCTATTCCTGGCTTTGAGACACCAGGAAAGACCCTGCAGGAGGAGCAGAGACGGCTTTACATCAGTGAGGAGAGACCAAAGGCACCCACCCCTCACCTCTGAGCATGCAGACTCAGCCTATGAAGGCATAGTTAGTCCTGACCAAATACAAAGCAATCCAGCAGGGCTGTCTCAAACTGTAACAGACAGGATTAATGAGAAACGAACCTGGCCGACCACAAGGTCACAGACAAGGCAGCAAATCGCAATGGTTGACAGGCTAACATCACCCCCCACTGATAAGCAAGCTAGGAGGGAGGAAACAGTAGGAGTTAAGCCTCCATCATCCAGCATGACAACAACACAGCTGATTACAAGTGGAAGATGGCTGGAAGGGCCTATTACACGTGCAAGGGCCAAAATGATTAATAGCATATAAAGGCAGAGATCTCTGTAATGGTAGTTTAATACTCTGACGATGTCAGCAGATGGCTGACAAAAGCTTAGTAAAATAAAATTTTAATTATTTTAAAATTTTAAGTTCCGGAGTTTGCAGGATGTCTGCTTCTTTCTTTACTAATATACCTGGAACTTGTATTTTTAGAATAGTTTGTAATATACATCTATGTCAATTTAGAAGTAGGAATTATGGTAGAATCCTCCTCCCCTTTTCTCTCTCTTCCCTCTCTCTCTTTATCTCCTTTCTGCAGAGAAAATGATGCACTATTTGTTCAATTTGTTATGTGACTGCGCTTCTCCTGATCTAAAGATGTGGCTTGCGCTGCTTGCACTTCTTGCTTCTGTAACTGAAGCTTGACACCAGATAAGCTTGGTAGAGGTAACAGGCACTGGCTTTCCATGTGGAAAAGGTCTATAGTCCTAAACATTCCCATTGTCTTCAGTTTGGAAAGCTCTGCTTGGCTATCTTAGTACCTTGTGATACTTCAGAAATAGACTGAAACTGAGCCAGATAGCCAGATAAAGTACAATCTCTCATTTCAGCATAAAAATTTCCATCCCAATGCCTGAGCCTGAATCTCCTCCATTAATGTGACAAGAATGAGCTGCTGCTTTGGAAAAGACATTTGCCAATCATTTTCCTTAATTTGTGCCGAGTGGGTAGGCTGGTGATTTCAAAACCAGAATTAACCCTCTGTCAAACCCCAGTAACACACCTGTGACTTGTCAGTTGGGCTATTTTTGAACATAGGTTTAGTGATCATTTAAAAGAGCATTAAGATCTTGTCCAGAAATAGCCAGGCTAACAGTTTATAGGCATAAAGGAGAAGTATGGAATGAAGTGTGAGGAAGCAAATGGTACATTCCTGGCTAGTGCTACAAAGAAGTGGTAGTGCTGGCATCACAAGGCTGTGGGCAGCAGCACCGCTGGTCTGTGAGGAGAGGAAATGGTGTAGGAGTGGGGAAAATGGGGCTACCCCACCCTACAAAAATATCAAAGGCAGGAAAAAGTAAAAAAAAAACTTGTTGCCAAAAACAGCAAAAACCTCTGTAATGCACGTCTTGGTGACAGAAACAGTGACACACAGCTGGCAGAAACTGTTTCCCAGTTTAGATTGACCTTTTATGCCCTTTAGCCCTGGCACTCTTTCACAAAGGCATTAAAGCTGTGTGAATAAGGAGTCCAGGGAAAATCTTACTAGGAATTAGGTGCCTCTGCCAAAGCTAGGTACCCAGTCTCTCCTGCAGGCCAATAGAGGGCAGTACTTAGCAATTAAAGACAAGTGGCTGCGTTTGCAGCAGCCCAGCGTGACCAAGGAGAGATGGGCAGAGTCCTGCTGTCTCCATCAGCAGCAGCATCAAGGAAACATGTTGGATCACATCCACATTGTACAGGAAGAGGGAGAATGCTACTTTTGGAATGGCTAAGGTGACTCCAAGCTGTCTTAAATTTGGAATGGGGATGAGCTGAAAGCATGTCATGAGGTAATGTCACATAAAAACACTGGGATATATCCATGCTGACTTTAGGGAGATGCAAGGATGAATCCTGAGAGAAGCAAATATTTTTCATGGAAGCCAGGATTCTATAATTGTTTTTAAGAGTGGCTAATTTTGGGGAAAAAAATTTATTCGTTATTTTGTGATTAGAGAAGCATGAAACAATGCCAAACCCTGATAATTCACTAAGAATACACTGAACTATGTTGTTTTTCTTATATAATTGCTTGATTGGAAATGTCGAATTTCTAATTTGGTTTGTAGCCTGTATTTATATATGGCATTTCACTCATTTTCATCATATTGGCAAGATCCTGAAATCAGATAATTTGTAATAGCTGGAGGAAGGCTATCATTATATAGCCTGAAATTGTTGCTGAACTAGTTAATATATATTGTACTCATCTTTTTTTCATAGTGGAAAACTTTTTCTATGATTTGCATTTTCATACATTCAATATTTTTTTCTGTTTATCTGCCAGAGCTGATGTTTTCTTCTTTTGCTCAATGTTTTCATATCTTTCATTATAACTATTTGACTGAGAAGTTAATAAAATTAATGTTGCTCTTCAAAAATTTCATTTATTTGGTACTCTTCATTCTCATGTTTTTTTTCCTAATTCCTGCAATTCAAGGATTGAGCAATGAATGAGCAATCCATTACGGAATTTTTCTTTTGTGTGTTCACTATTAAAAATGGATTGTGTAAGGACTATATTTTTGGGCCTCTTCTCCAAGACTGGTATGGTTGAACCTGTTAGTAGCTAAACATCCACCAGCATAGCTCCCGGTGAGTAGGATTATGATTATATTATCCATGATAATTATGGCTTGGTATTGCTGTGGGCTGTTTTTGAAATCTCAATTCTTTTAAAATGCATAAAGTACCTGGGAGAAATTATGAAGAATGTGGGATGAGCTATTAGTAACATGCAGATGATACCTAGCTTTACCTGTTCTTTTAATAAAGGTGAGGGAGTCAGCATTTTAAACCAATGCCTGGTCAGTGTAATGGGTTGAATAAGGGAAAATAAATTGAAATCCAGTCAAATATACTGTTTGGGTGTGGTTCATCTGTCTAGTCAAATGGGGGATCACCCTGGAAGGAACAACACCTTCTCCAAAAAGGTTAAAATGACCAAGTAGCCTCTATGGTTTATTATTTATTTATTAAATTTGCCAAGCCAACTCAGGCCGTTACAGAAGGGTAGGAACCAATCTCACCTCAGGAGGCAAGATGTTCTAAAGGGCAGGAACCTTGGCAGAGAAGGCTGTTCTCTTGGACTTCGCCAGCCAGAATTCCCTGACCAACAGGGTCTGCAGCATGCTTCCTCTGCCAGTATGATTGGAATAGGCCAGTCTGATAAGGGTGGAATGGTCTCTCAGGTAACCTGGATCTGTGCCATGTAGGGCTTTAAAGATGATTACAAGCACACGGTATTGTGTAGTGGGCTTCAGTAGGCAAGAACCAGACCAGCATAGCTGCAACAGTATTTATTGACTCAAAAAGGGAACTGAGGAACTGCAGGAAAATGCCTGTTATTTATACTCTAGGCCCTCAGGGCCTTAATCAATCATAGAACTAGAAAAAGCCTGCCCAAATATAAATGTTTTAAATTTCCCTACAAAACAATTGGGGTCATCTAAAGATTAATTTCATTGTAACACAACTATATACATTCTCTCTATATATACAACTATATACAACTCAAGGTTGACTCAGCCTTCCATCCTTTCAAGGTAGGTAAAATGAGGACCCGAATTGTGGGGGCAATAAGCTGACTTTGTATAAAAAGAATGCCGCTTAGTGGGGGCCGAAAGCCCTATCAAGCAGGTATATTCAAAGTATGAAGGCTATTGCTTAATGCATTGTAAGCCGCCCTGAGTCTTCGGAGAAGGGTGGCATATAAATCAAACTAATTAATAAATAAATAAATAAATAAATAAATAAATAAATAAATAAATAAATACATAACATCGGTGGCAGAAGGCAGCCCTGTAAATATCCAGGTCCTAAGCCATGGAGCACTTTAAAGGTGGTAAAAAACACCTTGAAACGCACTCGGAAGACCACTGGAAGCCAGTGCAGCTTGCGCAAGAGAGGTGTTACATGGGAGCGACGTGTCGCTCCCGTAATCACTCGTGTGGCTGCATTCTGGACCAGCTGGAGCCTCCGGGTACTCCTCAAGGGGAGCCCCATGTAGAGAGCATTACAGTAGTCCAGGCGAGAAGTGGCGAGAGAGTGAGTGACTGTGCACAAGGTGTTCCAGTCCAGAAAGGGACACAACTGGGAGATCAGGCGAACCTGATTAGAAAGCTCCCCTGGCCACGGCCGTCATATGATCGTCTAAAGACAGCCATGTATCCAGGAGGACACCCAAGCTGCAAACCCTCTCTGAGGGGGGCAAGATTTCATCCCCAATAGCCAGCGATGGCATCAGCAGGCTATACCGGGGCGCCGGAAACCACAGCCACTCTGTCTTGGAGGGGTTGAGCCTGAGCCTGTTTCTCCCCATCCAGATCTGCACTGCCTCCAGGCTTCCGGACATCATGTCAAGGGCATTATTGGGGTGGTCTGGGGTGGAAATATACAGCTGAGTGTCATCAGCATACAGTTGACATTTCACCCCAAAACCACGGATGATCTCACCCAGCGGCTTCACATAAATGTTGAACAGGAGGGGCGAGAGGACTGACCCTTGCAGCACCCCACAAGTAAGTGCCTCGAGGTCGACCTCTGTCTCCCCTTCAACACAGACTGTGTATAGTCAGAGAGGAAGGAGAAGAACCACCTTAGCACGGTGCCCCCCACTCCTAACCCCTCTAGCCAACGCAGCATGATACTATGATCGATGTATCAAAAGCCACTGAGAGATCTAGGAGGACCAGGACAGAGGAGCAACCCCTGTCCCGAGCCCTCCAGGGATCATCAACCAATGTGATCAATGCCGTTTCCATGCTGTATCCCATCCTGAAGCCCGACTGGCATGGATCTAGATAGACAGCTTCATCCAGGAATCGAGGAAGTTGTCGTGCCACCACACTCTCCACAACCTTCGCCGCAAAGCGGAGGTTGGAGACTGGACAATAATTAGCTAGTACAGCTGGGTCCAGGGAAGGCTTCTTGAGGACAGGCCTCACCACCACCTCTTTCAAGGCGGATGGGAAGACACCTTCACCCAAAGAAGCATTTATAATCCCCTGAAACCAGCCTTGTGTGACCTCCCGGGAGTCCAGCACCAACCAGGAGCTGTTGTGGCCCCGTCCTCTGAGCCTATCCCTTTGGAGGAAGGCAACTCTGAGCAGGAGGAAGAGGAGCCAGCCAGATCTCCCAGCCCTCCCCCTCTGGCACCGGCTCAGGTGCCAGCTGAAAGAGAGCCAAGTAGTGGGGAAACAGGTGTCTCAGATGAGAGTGAGGGAGAGACGTCATTCCTGGACGCACGCCAAAGAAGGCGAGAGAAAAGGGTACTGCAGCTGCGGCGTATGAGGAAATCCTGAGTCATTGGATTGGAGTCATAGGATCCATGACTCACTGGACCACACCCAGAAGCATATCTATTTAAGACAGTACAATGGGTCACGAAGTTCGTGACGAACAAAGCTAACTGCACAGCTAAACAAACGGAGCAACCTCGTAGTCTTGGAAGCTGGATGAACGGCAAAGCTACGTAGGTGATTTTCTTGTTTGTGTAAACCAATAAAGTCCTTGGCAGACGGTGTGCATATCGCTGCCAAGGTTGAGATAAGAACTGCAGAGTGTGCCAAGTGAGTCTTAACCCTCGGCTGGCTGTGTTTTTGTGGGTCTCTGAAGGGGGGGGACAGATCATCTTGTTCGTCACCCAAAACTCCATCGTTAACCCACGATGGACCAACAGCTGCAGCAGCAGGTACAGCAGATGCTGGAGGCCAATCAACTTCTGCAACAGCAAGTAGCACAGCTAACTGCACAACTTGCTTTGGGAAATGCTCCTGTAGCAGCTCCACCTGCTCCCCTTCCCCGTCCAAGATGCCCAGTGAACATGCCAGATAAGTTTTCTGGACAGCAGGAAATGTTCCCGGCCTTCTTGGGACAGTGCCAGCTGTACATGGCAATGCGGCCGGAGGATTTTCCGGATGACCGGGTTCGGGTGGCTTTTATTATCAGCTCCCTCTCTGGCACTGCCGCCCGATGGGCCACGCCCCTGTTGCTGCAAGACAGCCCCTTGCTTCTGGACTATCAGGGCTTTTTGCAACACCTGCGCACCATGTTTGAGGACCCCCTCCGGGTGCAGACGGCAGCGAGGCGCATCAAAGACCTCCGCCAAGGCAAGCGCCCCCTGCAGGACTATATTGCGGAGTTCCGATTGCTAGGCCAGGATTCGGCCTGGAATGAGGCGGCGCTGATGGATGCCTTCCAGGACGGCCTCTGCGATGAGATGCAGGACGAGCTGGTTCGGGTGGAGGCGCCACAGACCCTGGACACGCTGGTGACCCAATGCCTGCGCATCGATGCCCGCCTACAACGGCGACGGCCCCGTAGGGCTCTTCCGGAACCACCGACAGTGCCGGCACCCCCGCGTTTCGTACCAACAGCGCCCCGGACCGTACCGCGTTTGGTGGCGACGGCTGAGGAGCCCATGGAGCTCGGAGCAGCCAGACCTCAACTGACGGCCCAGGAGCGGATGCGGAGACGCCAAGGGGGGTTGTGCCTCTATTGCGGCGAGGCTGGACATTTCGCCGCCTCGTGTCCCCGGAAGCGGAGTGGATCGCTCAAGCCTGTTCCGGAGCCTCGGCGTGACCAGCCGGGAAACGGGTCAGGCCTGGCCTAGGGGAAACTCTGGGTCAGGCAGGTGACCATGCCCCGCCGGAGGCGGCGGCTGTGGACTGTGAGCCCCCTCGGCACCTGATTTTGAACACCCGGGTGTTGTTGGCTAACCGGTCGGAGGGGCTCCAGGCGCACGCGCTGGTGGACTCGGGGGCCACCACGAACTTTATGGACCAGGCCTTTGTGGCCCATTACAAGGTTCCCTTGGTTCCAGTGGACCCTCCGTTGAGGGTCGAAACTATTGATGGGCGGGAACTTGTGGCGGGGCCCATCAACTTCGCTACTCAGCCCTTGCGCCTTGCCATTGGGAACCATGAGGAGGCGATCCAGTTTTATGTGACGGCGGACCTGCACTTCCCCTTGGTCCTGGGGATGGCCTGGCTTCGGGCGCACGACCCTCAGGTGGCGTGGTCGAGAAATGCCATCTCGTTCCCCAGCCTGCAGTGTGTCGACCACCTTCGCCACACCTGTGCCGGCCAGGACGTCTCTGCCCCGAACGTCTCCTTGCCTCCGGAGCTGACATCCTTCGCCGACGTGTTCAGCGAGAAGGAGGCGGATCGCTTGCCCCCGCACCGACCCTACGACTGCGCGGTGGACTTGATGCCCAACGCGCCCCTGCCCTCGGGACGCCTGTACTCCATGTCGGAGCCCGAGCTGGCCGCCTTACGGGACTTTCTGGACAAGAACCTGGCCCGTGGGTTCATCCGGCCTTCGACCTCCCCGCTCTCGGCCCCAGTCCTCTTCGTGAAAAAGAAGACGGGGGACTTGCGCCTGTGTTGCGACTACCGGCGCTTGAATGCCATCACGGTACGGAATCGCTATCCCCTGCCGCTGATCCCGGAGCTGATGGAGAGGTTGCGGGAGGCCTCGATTTTCACCAAGCTCGACCTCCGGGGAGCCTACAACCTGGTGCGGATGCGAGAGGGGGACGAGTGGAAGACGGCATTTGGCACCCGATACGGACACTTTGAATATACCGTCATGCCGTTCGGGTTGACCAACGCCCCCGCGGTCTTCCAGCACTTGATGAACGACGTGTTCCGGGACATGCTGGATCGGTTCGTGGTGATCTACCTGGATGATATTTTGATCTATTCCCGGACCCCGGAGAGTCACCTCCAGCATGTCTGCCAGGTCCTGCAGCGCCTGCGGGAGCACCAGCTCTATGCGAAGTTGGAGAAATGTTACTTCTTCCAGACTTCCATAGAGTTCCTCGGGCACATCATCACCCCCGAGGGCATCGCGATGGACCCACACAAGGTGGCGGCCTTGCGCAGTTGGGAACCCCCGCGTCGGGTGAAGGACGTCCAGCGTCTGTTGGGATTCGCCAACTACTACCGGACCTTCATCCCGGGCTTTGCCACCCTGACCGTGCCGTTGACCCAGCTCCTTCGGAAGAAGGTTCCGTTCCAGTGGGGGCCCCCGCAGCAGCAGGCCTTCGAGGTTCTCAAGCAGGCCTTTGTCACGGAGCCGGTCCTGAGGCACCCCGATCCACACCGTCCGTTCGTGGTTGAGACAGACGCGTCCAACGTGGCGATTGGAGCGGTGCTGCTACAGGCTCCGGTGGATGGTGGCACTCTTTTTCCCTGCGCTTACTACTCCCGGAAACTCACTCCTTCCGAGCGCAACTACACCATCTGGGAAAAGGAGTTGCTGGCTATCAAGGCCGCGTTCGAGGCTTGGCGACATCACCTCGAGGGGGCCCGACACCAGGTGGAGGTGCGGACGGACCATCGGAACCTGGAGCACCTCACCACGGCCAGGAATTTGAACCAGCGGCAGATCCGGTGGTCGTTGTTTTTCGCCCGGTTCAACTTCCACGTCACATACATTCCGAGCCACCTCAACCAGAGGGCGGACGCGCTATCCCGTAAGCCGGAATACTTTTGCCCAAAGGACTCCCTTTCCCCCCGGACGGTGCTGCCAGCGGACTCCTTGGCCGCGGTCCAGGAACCAGTGGACCTGCGGACTCAGGTGCTGGAAGCGCAGCGACGGGACGACTGGTCGCAGCAGCGGAGAGCGGACGTCGGCCCCGCGTCCCCATGGACCGTGGAGGAGGGCTTGCTCAGGCACCGGGGTCGGCTGTACGTGCCCACAAGTCCGCTCCGAGCCCTCGTCGTGAACCAGTGCCATGACAACCCCGCGGCGGGGCACTTCGGCTTCTTTAAGACCTTGAACCTAGTGACGCGGACTTTTTGGTGGCCTCGGGTACGGCACGACGTGCACGCCTACGTGACGTCCTGTGTGCCATGCCGACAGGCCAAAGCCGCGTCCGGCCCCCCTCCTGGACTCCTCCAGCCGCTGCCGACACCGGAGAGACCGTGGGGAGCCATCTCCATGGACTTCCTGACTGACCTGCCCCTGTCCGCTACGTTCACGACCGTCCTCGTGGTGGTGGATGCGCTCACGAAGATGGCACATTTCATCCCGTGCCGCGGCCTGCCCTCAGCTCGTACCACGGCTCGCCTGTTCCTGCCACACATCTTCCGCCTCCACGGCCTGCCGGACCGGGTGGTTTCGGATCGCGGGGCCCAGTTCACGGCCCGCTTCTGGAAAAGCCTGATGGCTGCGCTGGAGGTGCAGGTGTGCCTGTCGTCATCACACCACCCGGAGACTGACGGGGGCACGGAGAAGGTCATTGGCATACTGGAGCAGTACCTCCGCTGTTTTGTCAACCAGCAGCAGGACAACTGGGCCGAGTACCTTCCCCTGGCGGAGTTCGCTTTTAACAACTCCCAACATACCTCCACCCAGATGACACCGTTCCATGCCAACGTCGGGTACCATCCACGTTTTTTTCCGTTGACCATCATGGACTCCCCTGTTCCTGAGACCCGGGACTTCCTCTCGGAGCTGCAGGCGGTGCAGCAACTGGTGCGGCGGCAGCTGATCCGGGCGAAAGAGGACTATAAACGGTTCGCCGATCGCGGCCGCCGGGCGACGCCACCGCTGGAAGTTGGAGATCGGGTGTGGCTGTCCACGAAACACCTCCCCACGGACCAGCCGGTGAGGAAACTGGCCCACCGCTTTATCGGTCCCTTCCCCATCGAGGCGGTCATCAACCCGGTGGCCTATCGGTTGACTCTACCCCGCTCCATGCGGCTCCACCCCGTTTTTCATCGGTCCCTCCTGGTCCCTGAGACTCCCACTAGCCGTCTCCGCCGCCCGCCGCCGCCTGCCCCCCCAGCCGCAGCCGACGAGGACGACGCCTCGACGTATGAGGTGGACAGTATTCGGGACTCCCGTTGGCTGAAGGGGCGCTTCCAATACCTCATCGCTTGGAAAGGGTACGGGGCCGAGGATTTCACCTGGGTGGACGCATCTGCCGTTCAGGCCCCTGACCTGGTGCGGACTTTCCACGAACAGTTCCCGTCCCGACCCCATCCCGACCGTCAGACCCGGGGGAAGGGCCCTGCGGTGGGGGATAGTGTTGTGGCCCCGTCCTCTGAGCCTATCCCTTTGGAGGAAGGCAACTCTGAGCAGGAGGAAGAGGAGCCAGCCAGATCTCCCAGCCCTCCCCCTCTGGCACCGGCTCAGGTGCCAGCTGAAAGAGAGCCAAGTAGTGGGGAAACAGGTGTCTCAGATGAGAGTGAGGGAGAGACGTCATTCCTGGACGCACGCCAAAGAAGGCGAGAGAAAAGGGTACTGCAGCTGCGGCGTATGAGGAAATCCTGAGTCATTGGATTGGAGTCATAGGATCCATGACTCACTGGACCACACCCAGAAGCATATCTATTTAAGACAGTACAATGGGTCACGAAGTTCGTGACGAACAAAGCTAACTGCACAGCTAAACAAACGGAGCAACCTCGTAGTCTTGGAAGCTGGATGAACGGCAAAGCTACGTAGGTGATTTTCTTGTTTGTGTAAACCAATAAAGTCCTTGGCAGACGGTGTGCATATCGCTGCCAAGGTTGAGATAAGAACTGCAGAGTGTGCCAAGTGAGTCTTAACCCTCGGCTGGCTGTGTTTTTGTGGGTCTCTGAAGGGGGGGGACAGATCAGGAGCGACACAGGTCCAATAAACATGTGGTAGCATTAAGCCTCCCCAAAATTGTGTCCACGTCCTCAGGAGCCACAGGATCAAACTCCTCCCAGATAACACTCTCAAGACCCACCCCCATCATCCCATCCGAACCTACCCATTCAGAGTCCAGGCCATCCTGAATCTGAGCGATTTTATCATGCAGATATTGCATGAAATCCTCAGCCCTACCCTGCAAGGGATCCTCCTGCGCTCCCACCTGAAGTAGAGAGCAGGTCACCCTAAGCAGGGCAGCTGGGCAGTTCTCTACAGATGCAATAAGAGCAGAAAAATAGTTAGATTTCACCACTCTTATTGTCACTAGGTAGGTCTTGATATAAGACCTCACCAGTGTTCGGTCAGATTCGTTGTGGCTGGCCCTCCAATCACTCTCTAGGCATTTTTTCCAGTGCTTCGTCTCCCTCAGCTCCTCGGAGAACCAAGAGCTAATTGAGATTGGCACCGAGTCATGGCCACAAAGGCACAACATGGTCCAAAGCTCCAGCAGCCACCCTATCCCAGGGGGCCACCAGTTCTTCAGCCAAGTTGTGAGCCAGACCCTTGAGAATGGCCCAAGCTCCGTCAGGAACTTCTCCGGGTCCATCAGGCACCTGGGACGGAACCACCTGGTCGGTTCCATCTCCCTGTGGCAAAGGGAAGTGGCTCGAAAGTCTAGCTGAAGGAGCGAATGATCCGTCCATGACAAGGGTTTGGTGACTAAATCCCCTATTTCTAGATCATTCAACCACTGACCAGAGACAAAAATCAAGTCCAGAGTGTGCCCCCCATGTGAGTGGGACCTTGAACTAACTGGTTCAGGTCCATGGCCGTCATGGAAGCCATGAACTCCTAGGTTGCCTCTGACATTTCACCGACAGATGGCAGATTGAAATCCCCCATGACCATAAGCCTGGGGGTATCCACTGCCACCCCGGCTATTATGTCGAGCAGTTCAGGCAGGGCTGCCGCTGCGTAGCAGGGAGCCAGGTCCGCAGTCAGCAAACCCATCTGCACCCCACGGCCCCACTTTACAAGGAGGGACTCACATCCGGATATCTAAGGAACAGTGGCCTCCCTCGGGCAAAGACTTTCTTTAATAATCACCGCCACCCCCTCTCCCCTCCCCTGCACCCTCGGCTGATGAAATGCACAGAAGCCAAGTGGGCACTTCTCAATGAGGGGAACCCCCCTCCTGGCCCATCCAGGTCTCCGTAATCCCTGCCAGGTCTGCACGCCCCTCCTGAACAAGGTCGTAAATGAGGGGGGCTTTATTCACCACAGACCTGGCATTGTACAACATCAGCCGAAGGTCAAAGCCCGGAGACTCTGTGCAACCCAGAAAACAAGAAGCACATTGGGGGCCGGAGTACACCACCGCTCACAAACAGTGAGTGCACACTCCCAAAACATGATACGGCCCCCTGCACCCATCATATGTGCCTCTCCCACCCACCATACTGATTGGATAGCCCTTCACCTCAGCCCCCGGGACCCCGACCAAGCTTAACCCCACACCAACATTGCCACAACCCACCTCAGGCCTAGACCGCCAACAACCCGGAGGAGCCCCCCCATCACCTGTTGGGAAGAACCCCCCCTCCCTAATCCCTTTAAAAACTTGGTTAAAATTGGTATAAAGAATCCCTTTTAAAAACCCCAATGCCTTTGTGCCACCTCTCAGGATCCCAGGACCCATCCTTAAGGTATTTCTTGGTAAGGCCGGTGGGCCACATCCAGGAATGGGGGGGGGGCATTCCTGAGGGCAATCAGTTCCACATTCATATATGTCTGTGTGGATGTCATCAGTCAAAAAGTCACAGAGGTGGGTATGACAATGGAGAATGAGGTCACAGTAGCTGTAAAGGCCACTAGTCCAATCCAGCAATCAGTCCTCCATTCCCGATGTTCTCTAACAACACTCGAGTATCAGGAGATGACCACCATCACCGACCTCTCACTGTGGCGTGGTACTGTTAGGCACTGAATGGGCCACCCGAGGCCAAAAGCAGCTGGTCCACGCTGCCCTCTCACAGCAGCGGGGTCTTTTTTTTTTTAATTTGATTTATATGCCGCCCTTCTCTGGAGACTCAGGGCGGCTTACAATGTGTTAAGCAATAGCCTTCATACTTTTGTATATTTATACAAAGTCAGCTTATTGCCCCCACAACTGGGTCCTCAATTTACCCACCTTAGAAAGGATGGAAGGCTGAGTCGACCTTGGGCCTGGTGAGAATTGAACTCGCAGTAATTGCAGGCAGCTGAATGTTAAATGCTGCCTTAGTAGGAGGCATTAGCCTCCTACGCCACTCAGGCTCCAACTCTTGACCAGCAAACAAGGCTTCCTCCACAGCCACCCTCTCACGGCAGCGGGTATCAGCCCCTTGGGGGTTGGCCAGACCAGGGTACTCGATGTCATCTCCAGTTGAGGTGAAAAGGCGGAAAGAAGGGCACCAGGGCAAAGTCCAACAATGCCCCCAGGTGCCCACCACAACCTGCAGTCCACAGCATGATATCACATAGAAGCGGCTATAATGGGAGGCAAGCCAGCTGTAAGAGCACAATAGCTCAGATAACAAACGCCGGCTCCCTCCCCCACCCCCCGCAGCAAATCTCACTAACGCTGTGGTCCATAGCGAAAGCAGCAAGGATAGCAGGTACGGAGTCTAGCACACGCTCCCCTTTAGTCTCCTGACACAACAACTCACAGGGCACAGCAAAGGTGGACGTAGATAAGATTTTAAAGATGTTTAGAGCATTGGTGGTGTTAACAACACCATTGAAATACCGGTGCTCATCCAAATGCAGGCTCCCAGGCTCCTACAGCTGATCCGCAGCTAGCCGCCACCCACGCAGCTCACCGACAGCCAGTCTCTACAGTCTCTGCTCTCCTCCGCTCTCCCGGTCTCCTTCATGCCGCTCCTGGAGCCAGCTGAGGTCTGTGCTACCCCCAGGTACTCTCCCCTAGCCAGTCCATATCGGGGTAGATAGAAAAAAACCCTAGGACCCCATAACTCTCCAGAGCTTCCCTGCCACGAACAGAACCTTAACAAACTATGACCATGTTCTAAGCCTCTCTAAGTTCAGATGATGGTCTGTCAGTTTCTGAAATAGGATGGGTTGCAAGCGCCATTCTGAATGGTCCACTCTCATTCTGCTGAGGCATTGCACCTGCACATTCTGCACCCCGAAATCCGTGGTGGGTTGCCCCCAGTTCAGACCGGTTCGCAAGAACTGGTAGTAAAACCAGCGGGAGGTCCCACCCACCACCCCAGATGTCATCATTGGCAATCTGCACATGCGCAGAAGCTACTACCACTGTGAACTGTAGTAAAGGTACAGTAAGTAGAATCCACCCCTGCCTGAAATGTGTTCTGCCCTTATGGACAGAAGGTGTGTCTCTGCCCAGAAGCCCAGTTGTTTGGCCTCTTCCATGAGAGACCTTGAATGGGTACTCCCCTGGCGATTGATGTGGGCCTTGGTGGCCACGTTGTCTGTCAAGACCAGAACATGTTGCCTGGCCACAGTACTCTAGAATCGGCTGAGAGCCAGATGTGCCACGCTGAGCTCCAGCCAGCTGATATTGTGTTTCAAAATTCTGACCTGTCAGGTTGTCTATTCTGTCTGCCAAGGTAGAGCCTCTGGGGCTGATTGAAATCGAGTCTGAAGGCCAAAAGGGCAGCCTTTGAAAATAGGGCAAGGGACACCGGTTGACTTGTCTATGCAGGGAAAGCAGAGCCTTGCCCTTGTCCTTAGACTCGGTCAGGATGGGGTCTAGAGCTTCCCCGAATATCTTGCTGCTCATGAAGGGAGCAGATGCCAACTTCCACTTATTCTTGTTATCAGCTTGCCAATGCTGAAGCCATAGCAGGCGACAGGCTGTTACCAAGGAAACGATAGATCTAGTTGTGAACTTTGCCGCATTCAGGGTGGCATCAACTGAGAACTCAGCGGCAGCCACCAATTTATTGATGTCTTGGTGAAGCCTGACACCCTCAAGAGGAACCCTTGCTTGCATCTGGCAAAGCCAGAGCAAGGAGGTCCTATTAAAAAATGAAGTGGCAGTTGTGGCTTTTATAGCCCAGGTCGCCACCTGGTGAGCTCTACAGAGAGCCATTTCCACCTTTTTGTCATCTGCCTTGAGGCAGTCAATTGTGTCTGTGGGTATGACAGTGGATGAAACTAGGGCAGCCACTGGGCCATCTACTGTTGGTATTTGCAGGACCTCTGAAAGGTCAGGGGCTACATTGTAGAGCCTCCATTCAGTCCCAGTCGGGGGAAGTCCTGCTCCTGGACTGGCCCATTGCCTTTGGATGACATCCGAAAAGAGCTTTGGCGAGGGAATTATCTGTTGTAATGGTCGGCTCTGAGAAGAGCATATGACCTGAATCCACTGGCGCCATCGTTGTTTCTGGGGCAGGATCAGCTCCCAGATTGGCTGTGTTTTTGGCCTTGTGCAATAATGACTTGAATAAGTCAGGCTGAAAGAGACCAGTGAAGGGTGATGGCTCAGGAGCCATCCCTCCTTCCTCTGACAAAGTCAGAACCTGGTCCTCCTCACAGGATGAGTCTGCACTCAGGATGGATTGATCCTGAGGATGAGCATGTTGATAGTCTCTCCAGGGCCCTTGTGCCATGGATGCCAATTGCTGGACCTGGCCATGAGGGATGGTTTGGGCCAGGGAGGAGGGCTGACTCCTTTGCTGCAGACCTGCCACTATCCCCTGTGCTATTGCCTGGGAGATAACCATTCTTAAATGATCAGATAATCCTGATCCATTATCCTCCCTTGGACGGAGCTCCACCATAGTGGAGGTGAAAGTTGCTTCAGGGATTAGCCTTGACCTCAAGGGAGGAACTTGGCTTCTTGTACCTGTTGCAGACAGATTAGCGTTTGCATTGGTAAAAACCTCAGTATTTCCAAATGTTTCCATTGAAATAGGAGAAAGCAGTGCTCTGGCACCATCTAGTGATCAGGCGTGATAGCAGGCTGGCTGTGAGGGGCTTGTTATGTTGCAAGGCTGCAACTGTTTGTTACTCTTCAAATGGGTGGGAAATGACAGCTCCTCCCTGAGCCCTGTAATTTTGCAGCCTTTTCAGCCTTGGCCATTTCTTTCTCAATGGCCTTCTGGCGCCTTTTTCTACAGTCCTAGAGCCCCTGCCATTTGCATAGGCTGAAATGCACCTTTTGGGCTGCACTCATTTGACAGCCATTTCTTCGCTGAAGGAGCCCTGGTTGCTGCTTGGGGAAGGAATAGGGAAATCCCTGTTGTCCCTGCTTGTCTGCTGAGGCTGGTGGCTGGTAGAGGGCATAGAAGCCACCATTTTCCAGCTCATTGATGCAGGCTGGTTCATGGAGAACAACTGCTGCGGCGGTTTGAATCTGCACTGATCGCACTAGCCACTGTCAGTATGCCCAGACTGATTCGGACAGTGACTGAGTCCCCTCCGCAATGCAGGATGGTGACAAATACTCTGATTGGAACAGCTATACACAGTATTTTTTTCCGTCAGACTCCTGAATGAAAAATAATTTTACAACAACATAGTATGATTGACTTGCGGGGCTGGCGCAACGTGCAATAAGTTCACATGTTGCAATAGGACTGAGTGTTTGTTAGTAGGATTTACTGGGCTAGGGATTTTTTTTTTAGTCTTTCACTGTGAGATGTATTGTGTTGGAGGGGTGCACAAAGGGAGGCTCAGCCAATCTCACTGTACACATGTTGTACTCTGATAATACAGGTTTGAATTGAATTGCTTGAATTGAAATCTTTCAACCTCTCGTTTGTAAAACTTTTATCTTTTCACTATTTCGGGTGTTTAGGAAATTGGGAATTTTATATTGCTGTTCTTTTCTATGTAAATTATATATAGCTTTTATGTTGTTTTTATGCTTTTATATTGCTTCTATATTTTACATTTTATAAATAAATATAAATACAGTGCTAGCAATATTAACAGTAAGATTAATAATTTATGTTATATCAACAAATAAGACACGCAGGAAGAATACTATTTTAAATGTATTCTCAAAAGCACTTCAAACATACTTTATTTCCTGAGGAATACTTAATCAGTATAAAAAGGACTTTTCCACACCTTCTTGTTATCTATGTGTCAATACCTGTAAGTGTGATGGAACATTCTTTCAGGGTAGGTATTGGGTGGAGCTTGCCAAGAACTTTCCCCAGATTTGGAAATACAAATGTTTTATAGCTATTTTTTTGCTCCTTGCTGCAAGTCATTTTAAGATGGCCTTTAGCCAAGTCGGTGATAAGCTCCTGATCTCAGCAGTCATCTCAATCTTATTGCCTGAAAATCCAGCTGAAAGAAAAGAAGTATTTCTGGATCTGGCAAATGGGAGTTAAGAATTTATGGATTTCTTTCAGTCATGCTATTGATTTAAAAGCACCACGGAAAGAAGTAAGGAATAGTATGAATCCCAAAATATTAAACTTTATTTCAGAGTCAAATTAGTATATGTAATCATTTCTTATCAAACATCATAATTTTAGGACATTGCAAAAATATATATTTTTTTTAATGAAGCACCTTTCTGGTTGCATCTTCAACAACACAATGATTTTGTTCATTCCTTTTTTTGTACAAACAAAATAGGGTTCAATAATTCTGAAATACTGCTTTTGTTGTATAAGCCTTACTCTACGATCTAGTGAGGTTTTTGGTAATAGTATTTAAACATTTTTTCATTGTTTTGATAAAACTACCATAGACAACCCATGACTCCTTGGATTGTTTCAGAGATCTCCCCTTAGCAGATTCCTCAGTGCCTTCAACAATGGAAGATTTTCTAACGAACTTGAAAAATTCTTAAAAATTAAGGGAGATATTCAAAGATGTGCCTGCCTTGAAAGTAGCCTGTGTTGAACTGTATAACCATCAAACATAAGCAGCTGATCACAGAAAACATTTTATGACCAGTTGTATTATATCATAACATGCTTCATGATATTTTTTATATCATAAAATATGTTAAAAAATTTGCCAAATTTCAATTCTATGAGAGTCATGGGTTCCCAATTTTGGAAACATTCTGTAAGTTAACCCATTTGAGATACTTTGGTTCAAACATTTTGCCCTGCGATGCACTATTTTACCCAGTTAAAGGTTACAGGCAGTAATCTTTTAATAGTATATAAAAGTTGGGGATCTCCAGGCCTTAATTCCATTTCGTCTTTAAAATCTGCATATCAGATTGTTTAATTGGTAACAGATATTTATAAAAACTGACTTTTTAGTCTGATAGGGTTTAATAATTTCTTCTAATATGTGGCAAGAATAAATTCTGTCAGGTGATTATAGATTATATAGTGTTTGAAAGCACTTTAAATTGATGTAATAAAGGTGGTACAGCAGCTCTATTATTTTGAAGCAAAACTTGTCCAGTTGACTAAGATGCTTTACAGAAACATTCCAACATTTTAGAATATGCTGATGAAGTGAGGTTCACATCATGAAAGTTTATGCCTTTTAATAAAATTGGTTAGTGGGGAAAGGAGCTTCTCAACTCCTGGGTTTTTGTCATCAGGTCTGATAAAGAATTCTTGAAAATAAGAAATTATGTAACAATCCAATTGGTTTAATAAATATTGTACCTCACCATGGATAAAAAGTAAACATTGTGATGTTAGTTCATGAAGAAAGGAAACTGAAAACCCAGAGCTGGACAAGACCATTATTAGAAGCAGCCTAAATGCCACAAAGATATGTGATTGTAAAGGTTTTCCAGTGCTTTAATTAAACTTGTTGCTGTCAAATAAATGTTTTCAATAAAGATGAAAGGAATTAGAAGAATGCTAAGGAAACAAAACCATGTCAGCACAGAAACAAGGCTCATCAGAGTGACCGCATTTTTTCTGAATGACTCAGAGTTGGCAATTGGTTAAATGTTAGTAAAAGTTGCCCTTTTCAACTATTACCACTTAAGCATGCAAAGAAGAAAAATTAATTCTGACCATACCCACATGACATGCCAGCCCTTACTCTTTTTGAAAAGTGGTACCTTATCCAATCAGTGATTGAATTAATTTTTAGATGGTCAACATCCTTGACATCTCCAACCTGTCAGGATGTCCCACAACCATTCCTAGATTGCCTCAGTTAATCACTTCCTCTGCTGTTTTAGGCTTGGGAGAGGTAGTGTGTCATTCATAGACTGATGAGCTAACAGTCCAAAACTCCAGATGAAGTCATCCATGGTATCATGGAGACAGCAAAGAAGTCCTCAATCACCTTTCAGGCCAGAAGTTATCAGAAACTGAAACTGAGGCTTCCAGCAATGCCTTCTGAGAATGACTTTTCAAGAAGGAATATCCACGTGCCATGATGTCCCACCATGATCTCCCACTTAAGTAAGGAAGGTCTGGTCCATAATAGTAATTATTAGCATCATTTAATTCAAGAATAACTTACTTTAAAAGGATATCACTGTGACCTACTTATGAAGAATAGAAACCGTTTCTTTGAAAGAGATGTTGAATTACTTCCTAGCGAAATCCAATTAGACTGCCTCATATATCTGCATTAAGGAGCTATGCTGGACAAGAATCATGTAAACCTGGTTTGCTAAGTCCCTGAATCAACTAAGCAAATAGCTGCTCAGAGGAATAGAAGCATCCCAGCCTATGCTGTACTTGTGTTACCAAAGTTGGCATAGAAGCAGAGTGTTTGTCTGTGTGAGTTTGCTGGGCATGTGGTTATGAAACCTGTAATATAATGCCAAGACACTTAAGTATCCAAGATGAACTGATCAGAGGAACATTAATCTATATCCTTGGCTTTGTAAAATCATGCTGTGAAGAAGAAAAATGTGTGATTACCCCAACCCGGGACAAGTGGGTTGTATCTTAAGTAAAAGGAAGGGAACAGAAATTACCCTGTGTTTTCAAGCTCCTACACTTTTCCGTGTTCAAGAACTGCCTTTATGTTACAGAAATGATCCAATTTTGACTCCTTCCCATGAATCCATCAAATCCCAGTCCGCTCAGCCCCACAATCCCACTATTACCAGAATGGGCAGAGGTTGTGGCAAGCAGAAGCTTGCTACCATATCTGTGATACAGGATCTGCCCTATAAGGTTGCAGTAAAAGGGTTATTACTTTGAGTCATTTTATCCTGACTTAGCAGTTTAAAAGTCAGTACAAAATATCAACTCTAGACTCGAGAGTCTAACCAACATTTTCTGATTTCACTATGCTGAAAACATCCCGATAAGGTAGGCCATGACCGTTCTAGGTTTGGTAGATGACGTCGTTGAAGTGCATAGTGTATTTTTAAATTACCAAAACCGAAACGTGTATTAGCAATCGGGAAAAGGGTTACACACACTCGCGAGGGGACTAAACTGTGTGGTTTCTTGAAACTGCTAATGTCTCAGAACCCGAGCGGGCGCGGACAGTTCCACCTGTAGCACCTACTATTCAGAGGATCACCGACTAAAGAGCCAAGGATAGACTCTGGCCCTCCCAAAAGTCGGGGAAGCGCCATTTTCCCAGAC
Source organism: Masticophis lateralis (assembly GCA_030761175.1). Taxonomy (NCBI): domain Eukaryota; kingdom Metazoa; phylum Chordata; class Lepidosauria; order Squamata; family Colubridae; genus Masticophis; species Masticophis lateralis. The sequence goes on along the minus strand of JAUDYJ010000003.1, from coordinate 95,699,213 downwards.
GAAATGGAACCGGGCGAGGAAGCAGCCACGCCCGAGGGCAGGGCGAGGGACTCCTTCCCGGCGACCGCACCGCAGGAGGGCCCGCGCTCTTGCCCAGGGAGTGGGCGTGGCGTCCACTGTCGAGCCCTGCCTGGGCTGGCCCGGCCCCTCCAGCTGGGAGCTGCTCTCCTAGTGGCGCTGGGTGACTGTACTTCGAATCAGCCTGGCAGTTAGGCGGTCGGCGCTACACGGGGCTGAGTCTGCTTTGTCTTGGTCCCGGGAACAGTCGCCACGACATCCGGACGAGCCTCCCCCGGCTACTTGGCGTACTCCGCCTTTAGAAGCGAGTCCAGGAAAAGCCCCGCCTTTACAGCCCCTTCTCGGGCCCGATAGAAGCGAAGCGAGCGGCGGTGACAAGCCTTGCCAGGAGCGGTGATGATCTCGAGCGTTGTTCTGGCGGCAGGTAAGCAGGGGGGCGGGATGACTTTGCGCCCGAATGGACCCAGACACAAATCCTGGTCGTGAATGTTGGAGAACGCATCTTGTCCTGGAAGGAGGGTGAAAGGGTCGCTGCGTGGACGAAATAGCTGGGAGCTCTAAGTTACGAAGTTGCGTTGGTCGCAATACATGCTCTCGCCTAAGCGAATACGAGACTTATTTCTGCCTGGTAATGGCACCGAAAATAAAATAAAACATGATTGGTAGTCCATTCACACAGTTGCTTGGCTCTTTTCTGAGAAGCTGCCTGCCAGGTCAGAGTTTCTTTCCACTACTGCCAAATTTAGCTTGTTTTGATAGCTAATATGGGGCTATATGATAGCATTGAATCGCTGGAATGGGTGTATTATTTATATACTTAAAGGGATGCGTTTTGAGTCCCCTTACCCTTTCCGAATTCCCTGGAACCTTTGAGAGTAAATGTAACATTTGAGAGTAAATATAACAATTGAGAGTAAATGTAAATGTAATTTTTAAATTACACGAAGTTTATAACAAGGTCGATTCTCTGTTGGTTAAATTTATCCTAATTTTTAAAAGGTGCTTGGAAGTATTTTCAGATCAGAATGTTTTTCCACTAGTTGCTATGTCCTTGAGTCTACTAGGCAAATTGTTGCCCAGAGGAATGGGAGCATCCCCGTCTATGCTGTCCTTGTGTTATAAAATTGGACTAGGAGCAGAGTATGTTTGTCTATGTGTGTTTGCTGGGCATGTGGTTTTGAAAATATGAGAACACCTACTATACTTAGTGCATTTGTGTGCCATTCACATGTAAGTGAATCTGGCCTTCATTTATATCTTGTTTTGTTCATGCCTTTGTTTTTGTGTTGCACTATGGTTCTATAAATATCTTTGCCCCGGCTGCAATGTTAAGTTGATTTGTGCTGCTCTGTGAGAGAATTACATGATAAATTTCAACTTTGTTTAAATCATTTTGGATTTTGACTCCAACATTTGGTAATATTAGAATGTCTAAATTTTCTTTCTTTTTCGGGAGAGTACTGAAATGTCCTTAATTCTACTTCTAGTTTGTGCTATCCTGGTGAATGGGGAGGGGACTGGCATACTCCAGAATGAAACTCCCAGGAGAGAAAACAGAGATGACTTGACAAATCTCCATCTCCAGCCATCCCCCAAAGCTTTGGAACATATAAGACAGAAAGATGTTTTGTTATCCAAAGAAGATACCTTAAGCGATCTTCCTCAAGGTATGCATGGCTCAGAATGGTACTATTTCCTTATTACTGTACAAATGATTATAGCTGTAAGCAGCGTGTGTGTATATATATATATGTATATGTATATGTATATGTATATGTATATGTATATGTATATGTATATGTATATATATATATATGTATCTATTTTCTTGCTTTTTATAGGTTTTATGTGTGTTTTTCTTTAAGCCAGGTTTTTCCTACGTAACCAAGATTTTTCTGCAAGCCTAATTGAGTGAAATCACATTCACTACTTTGGGGCTTTTTTTCTTCTTTTCCTTCTTTTCACACATTTATGTGTGTTTAAAGGAAAACACACATAAAACCTACGAAAAGTAAGAAAATAGATATTGTACCTTTACCTTATTGTACCTGAGATGTGGGTGTGGCTTACTGATGATGGCTAATGAGCCAGAAATAGCTATATAAGTCTCTCATTGGGCAGCACAAAATCTGCTGGCTGCCAGAAGGAAAAAAAGGAAAAAAGCCCAAAAAGTAGTGAATATGATTTCACTCAACTAGGCTTGCAGAAAAATCTTGGTTACATAGAAAAAACCTGGCTTAAAGAAAAACACATATATATGTGTATATATATGTGTGTGTGTGTGTGTATATATATGTGTGTGTGTGTGTGTGTGTGTGTGTGTGTGCGTGACACACACACACACACACACACACACACACACACACATATATTTTCTGAGGTTTTTGCGGGTGTTTGTTTGTAGGTCTTTGGTTATTCAGGTTTTCTCCCACATAAAATTGGAAGTGTCTTGGCAATGTTTCGACGAAGTCTCATTCGTTATCTTCAGGCTGGTGTTTTCGGCTTCATGCTTCTAGGAACAAATGCCTGAAGATGATGAATGAGACTTCGTCGAAACGTCACCAAGACACTTCCAATTATACACGGGAGAAAACTCGAATAACCAAAGATATATATATATGTATATGTATGTATGTACATGGAAGATCACTGAGATCAATTATTGGTAAAGACTGTTAACCTTGCATGCTCTGAAGAAGGAGCATATCTATTATTTCTAGAGATCACTGATTTTACTTACATAGACTGGCAGTTACTGATTTTGCTTACTTATATCAGTATGTATAATCATACCTACTTTTGAACGCTTGTAGTTTTTGAATGACAGAAATTGGGATTGCTGATGCTGGTTGGTGAATATCTTCAAAGACTTGGGACATCATTCCAATTTATGGAATACGATTTTACTATAAAGGACAACATTGGCTCCTAATAACCTCATTCAGTTTTAAATAGATGAAAAGGGAAGGGCAGACAGGATTTCAGCAGAGGCAACCTGGAATTTATAAATACATTTTAAGGCTATATAAATTCAACAAATAAATGAAATATGTTACTGTGTTATTTTTTGTGCATGATATCTTTGATACTATCTCTGTTTAAAGAACTGGAAAAAAGTCAAGGAAATTCTAGGGAGTGTTTAAATTGTAAACGTAAGTAAATACATTTCAGGATGGACTATATAATAAGTCCATATGTTGCACTTTTATAATAAAGTAATAGAAATTAAAGCACCTGTATTTCAGTGATAGCCATGAGACATGTTTGTTGTACTGCTTTAAATGTTTGTAAATCTAGCAATAGGAATGATTCCTAAGAACAAGCACGGGGAACTACAATGAAATTTTCCATGGAAATTTGCTTGATATCAGAATGGATTGATATATAAAGTTTATTGTCATTGTACGAATATACACAGTATACCCATTTCTCATTTATATGTTCTGAACTGTTACCCTAGAGGCCCTAATTTGAGTCAGTCACACATTTCATTTATCTGTTATTAGACCTGTACTTCTCTCTTTATATGCTCTAGTGAAATATTGCCACTTATTTTCCACAAATCCTGCCACTTGCAGCATATATGTTGTTCTACTTGTTTAATAGCAGAGCAATATATAATCTACTGCTAGTTGGTGCTCTCACTTTTATAGAGATGTAATATGCTTTGGGCCTTATTTTTTTCTCCTTCACTAATTTTCCTCTAAGGATCTGCAAACTTGGTGACATCAGTATTTCTCTCCCTCTTCCCCCTTCTCATCCTATTGACAAAATTTCCTTCATCTAAGGGAAACATTTTCTAGCATTGAAATTCCATGGCAACAGTATTCTTAAATATAACAAAATAAGTAAGCCTAGTTGGCATTTTCACTACTGTATAGAATTAAAGTCACTGGGAAGTTTGAGAAAGGATTAGCTGGTGAATAATGGTCCTGGCCATATAGAAACTATTGCTTATCCCCATGTGTTAATTACTTTATGTGTGGGTCAGTTAATTTTAATATTAATTTTCCAGTCTGTAAATGCTGTCAATTGATGAGAGGATCCACAAATGACTCACAGTTCCTGTCCCACACAGTATGGCTCTTCTTACCTTACTGAGTTTAGTCACTAGGGCGAAGTTGTACCATCTGGGGGCGTCTAGCTTGGGTTTCCATTTCATCCTCTTTGCCTATTTATGTCTTGAGACCCTAGCATGCTTTCTGCCAAATAGTGATGCCCATGAAATAGTCGTAGGAAATGTGTGGGAAGAACACTGAGCTGCTCTTCTTAACTAGGTTGACTATTCAGCATATCTTTGGATCCAGTCTTTCCATATAGCTAAGACTGTCTACTCAGCTGACCTGTTTGTTTTAGTCATTAAGAGTCCTCAACTGCTGGTGTGTGAGTGTGTGTGTGTACATAGATTTAAAAAATAACTCAAAGTGCTCCTGCTTTCCTTCTGATTTTTGAGAACTGTGCTATATATTTCATTTACACTTTTCCCTACCCTTTCCTAGTTGAACTAGGTAATGATCTATAGCTGGGATCAGAATCAATGGTGAAATGCTACCGGTTCACATCGATTCAGGTGAACTGGTAGTGATAAAAACTAGCGGTTCGGGTGAACTGGTAGTAAAAAAAAGCTACTGGTTCCTTTAGGGATTCACTAGAAATCCTGCTTTCTAGTGAATTTAAATCACACCGCACAGCTGTTTCCCCCGCTTCACTACTCTACTTACCTTCTCAAGCCTCCTTTTTCCATGCGCAGCACATGTTTGGTGCGAACTGCGCATGCGCGCACGCAGCATGCATTTGATGTGCACTGTGCATGCATGTGCATAGCGTATGTTTGGTGTGCACTATGCATGTGCACAGATCATGTTTGGTACATATGGCAGCCCACATTTGGCGCACACCACGCATGCACGACCAGCGAACCGGTGGCAAATCAGGTCAGATTTCACCACTGGTCAGAATGATAAGCAGTGATCTATCCAGTCCTGTCAAACTGGCGACCCAGGGGCCGGATGCGTCACATGCAGGCCATGTCTACCCCAGCTCTGCAAAAGCAAGAAAGTCACGATATGACACATGACGCAAACGAGTTTGATATGCGTGATCTATACTCTAAAAACTTCTTCAAGTAAGAAAGGAGGAGTGGGGGAAGGAAGAGGAAGGAGAGAAGGGGAAGGAGAGGAGGAAAGAAGAAAAGAATATAAGGGAGAGAAGGAAAAGAGAGGAGAGGAGAAGAAGGATTGTTGTAAAATAAGGGAGGTGGAATGGTAGAAGGGCAACCCTGAGTATACTCAAACTTATTAGGATGAAGAATGAATTAATATGAAAGTTAAAAGAGAATATGTATGATTAACAATGGATAAGATAATTAATTGATATAATGTTAAGAAATTAGGATTTGAAGGGTGAATGGTGATACTGTTTATATAATAAGTATAGAAAGTATTAAGACAAGATAAAAAAGTAGGGAAAAAGAATATTTTGGCAGAAATTGAAATACATAAATTGTATTTGGATATGACAAGTTGTATAAGATATGATTCAGTCAATACTCTGTTCATACAATATGTATGTGAAAGAAAAAATCAATAAAACTTGTTTTTAAACAAATAAATAAAAACTTCCTCAAGTGGAGCTCATCTACTCTTGATAACCCCATGGAAATGCTTTGCTGTTGCTTTCTTCCATGTTTTTTCAACTCCCTCCTCTGTGGGCTTCCCGGTTGTCTCTCATCCAAACACAAACCAGGTCCCACTCTGCTTAGTGTTTTTGAGGTTAGGTAATTAAGTAATCATGCCTCCTACCATTATTACCTAGTGGGAGTTATGAGCAATTGCAAGTTTGCTCAATAAGAATGATTTCTTTTTGTTGTAGTAAACGATTTAGCTATTTACTTTGCCAGTTACGTTGCTGAATGTGTTATGCCTATTCTGCCTCAAGCTTAGTTTCATCGAACTACCAAAACACAACCATTACACAATGAAAATCAACACACTTTAATTATAATTTTACACAATGATACACTTTTGTTGTTGCAGAAGGAACAATATAAACAGGGCTCTTAATTTTTTTTCCCTACTAATTATTTTCCCTTAGATCTTGTCCTGTCTTTTTCTTGATGTATGTTGTCCTTTTTTTGATAACACGTTGCATGGGAAAAGCAACTTAACTTTATGTATGATTCCACTGTAAATTTAGCATGCCATAAGTCAGCCATTGGTTAACTGGGGTTTAGGACCTGCTTTAGGAAGACTATGAACAGCATTAGGAAAAAACCCAGAAAAGTTAAAGGCAAAGAGCAGTACAATCTCTAGCTTTTCTGCATTGTGGTGATCAGCATGAACAAAGCAAACCTTGGCATATGTAATTCTGTATGCTTTTTCTGAATGTTCTGAATGTGTGTATAAATCCTAAATGTATAACTGAAAATTGCAGTAATGCCAGAAAGCTCTTGAAGTTGCACTGTGATTAGAGATAATACGAATCATTGTGCTTATGTGAATCTCAGATTCTCCTACTTGAATTCTTCAGCTGTCATTCAGGCAATATTGATTGTATCCAAATGACAACATGGACGTTGGACATTTTGCAAAATGTGTTTGGGGAGAACACAAGGTTATAGCTTGTTCATCTTACCATGAATATTTTGTTGAAACTCCATTTTTAGGGAGAGAGGTACATAACTTTAATTTTCTAGAAAAAAATGCAAGTGCTAATATTCCTAATCCAATTTGAGCTATAATACCTGGAATATGCTTCAATATTCTAACACATAATGTAAAATTAGTGTTTTCCTTCTTTTTCCAGTTGCTTTCATGTCCAAGCCGCAAGAACCTGTGACTCCAAATAACGGAGGGAAGAAAAGGAGAAAAGGAAAGGGAAAGGGAAAGAAAAGAGATCCCTGCTTGGGAAAATACAAGGATTATTGTATTCATGGAAAATGCAAATATATTAAGAAACTTAAATCTCCATCTTGTATGTAAGTTATTGATACTATTTATATCCTGTAATAGTTAATTGCATAGAGGGAAAACAATACCTATATTGCAGATTTATTTTCCAGTTAAATGAATTATAAGTTCATACCTATAGTAAGATAGGAGAGTTGTATACTGAAACTCCCCTTTTTTAAAAAAAGATTAAGAATAGCAGGAAATTCATTTACATACTATAACGTATAATATCATCTAGTACTTAAAGTTTTACTGAGAAAAAGCACAGGAAGGTTTTCTTAGTATTCTTCTTTTCAAAGTCATATTCTTTTTTTTTCCATAGAAGAGATCTATATTTCCTATTCATTGTATATTAGGTCCCAAAATATAATGTGGGCCATGTAGATTCTAGATTTTTAAAAACTGTCAATATGTCCAGAAATTTTGCTTTCAGAAGGACAATCTTAGCCATTTTAGAAATTAGGAACCAGAAGTACCAGAAACATTTTTATTCAGAATGAAAAAAATGGTACACATGAAACTGGTCAGAATATTAATACAGGCCTCTTTTGATTCTTGCCTGGGTTTCATTAGCACTGTTTTGATGCCTTGTAAGTTAGAGGATCTGAACATGATGCTCTTTTGATTACATATTAATGAAATGGTTTGGATTTATTTGAAAAATATATTCACCATCCAATACAGTTGATGAGGCTTCCAGGATAGGAAGTGAAACGTCTTGTTTTTCCTCAAAAATCAATCCAGTCACTTTTCAAAATAAAAACCACTTTTGATATTCTCATATCTCATTGCCAAGTCCTGGAACAATAGCATGAGAAAGAATCTTAAAACTACCCTCACCTTGACTGTGTCAGGTATACAGTAAATTGAAATAAAGAAAGCTTTAACAGCTTTCAGGATTCTGTTACAATATCCTAACCATTATCCAAGACTCTTAATAGTGCCAGTTTCCTGACCTTGCCTACTTTGAAAGGGTGGTAAGAATACACAAATTAAAACAAGAAAAACTTTTGCAACAGCTCTCTACATAAATGTACACCTTTCATTAGGACAAACAATGCTATAAAACTCATTAAGCAGCATTATGAATCATCCTACTACTGCTATTATGTTGCAGTAAATGAATGCAAACTCACATTCCAGTTGCAAATGTGAATTTGACATGTGTGTGTCTGCTTATGTATGCATGCACATTTCCATAAAAATAGAATTTAAAATGTTACAAGTATTTACAGACATACTATTTGTGACTTTGAAACTAAGTCTACTCTCAATGTGGTTTAGCATGTCATGCAAATACATTCTTTTTAGGGAGCATATTTCTGTCTGAAAGAAATATTTTAACTTTTCGAACTATGGAAAGTAATAAAGTGAGAAATAATCAGTGAGAAAGTATGAATCAGCAAGTGAGAACTGGGAACCTATGAATACCTTGCTAAGCCTATTCTTTTATCATTGGAGAATAAATGTTTAGGCCTTACAGCAGGGGGATATGCAACAGGTAGAGTTGAATTTATGAGGTGGCCAATTCCCAGAGAAACAGGCTTCTGAGAAAATCACGAGTGGCTAACCGCAGAGGGAAAAAGGCATTGGCTGGAAGGTGAACTAGCTTCTTCTGATGCAATCTGCCAATTAACAAGATACTAGAGGCAAATGCTTTATTTTGTTATATGCCTGCATAATATTTTAATATTAAAATAATATTTGAAAAAGATTGGGAAGCGATGGGGTGTCTGGGGCACATTAATGTTCATGGGCATCACATTGTCTACCTCTGCCTTATAAAGGTTTTGATACTTCGTATCCCTCTGGTGGGGCTGCAAGTTGGCGTTTGTACTGTAATTTTATAAATTCCTTGTACAATAACAGTTCTACAGAATTATAAATGACACACATTAAAGAAAGAAAACAATAACAATTCTAAATAACAATAATAACAAATTACTTCTGTTTATAAGAATATCCTCTGCAGCTTGGCCTGGTTAAAACCTAATTAGATTTTCAGAAATCTTTTGGGGAAAAAACTTTTGTAGAATTAATTTGTTGACTGTAAATATTTTTTCACTCTTGAATGAATTAATATGTATGCTTAGGACGTCAATATATCAAACAATCTGCATAGGGTGTGCAGTACTGTCAGAACTGAAAATTTCAACAAGAAAAAAGTGCAGAAGAGACAGGATTGTACATTGGGAAAGCTTTTCTTTCATTAAACTTAAATGGAAGTAGCTAAGTGTATCAATAACACATGTTTTTACAGCCCTATGGAATAAGCTTCATGTATTGATTTTAAAATTCTTAATTCCTAGATGCCAGGAAGACTACCATGGGGAGAGGTGCCACGCTCTTAGCCTTCCAGTTGAAAACCGCTTTGATGGTTACGATCGTACAACTATCCTAGCAGTTACAGCAGTGATTCTGTCATCCCTGTGTCTTATCATCATTGCAGTATTATTGATGCTGAGGCAAGTAGTTTAATAGGATTGAGATGCGTGAAGTCATAGAACTGCCTTCAAGTTATGATGATTTGGAAATCTGGTCTCATGAAGGAAGAATGTATGCATAATCTCTGTTTTTCTAAGGCTCTCTGAGAGGTTTATATTTTATCTATAGCCTCTTATCCAAGCCTATAGCACTTTAATGATAGAAATACAGCATGTGCTTTGTGACCATTTTCTGAGTGTCTCCAAAGCAAATTAACTTTAGGATTTCTATGGAATCTGAAGTAGAGTGGTGGCTGAGCAATTAAGACGCTGGGCTTGTGACCAGAAGGTTGGCAGTTTGAGACCAAGTATGACATGATGGAGGGAGATTCCATTACTTGCCCCACTCCTGCCAACTAGCAGTAAAGAGTAAATGCATGTAGATAAATAGATACTACTTTGGTGGGAAGGTAACAGCATTCTTGTGCTTCTTTGGCATATAATCATGCTGGCCAAATGACTGCAGAAGTGTCTTTGGACAATGCTGGCTCTTTGGCTGTAAATTGGAGCTGAGCACTGCTCCTTAGAGTTGGACATAACTAGCAGAGGAAACCTTTACCTTATGGAATTTGAGCTTCAGAAAAGATTGACAGATCCAATAAATTCTATTAAATATGCACAAATGTTTGTAGCTCTTGCCTGCTTCAGCTTCCTATCAATCGTAAGGATCTTTTCTGAATGGAAACTTATACTGATATATTTGCCTAAGCCTTTCTACAGAGTATACCAGAGTTTAAGTGGTTTTTTAAAATTCTGTTTTCACCTTAATTTGATTTCAATACAACCTCTGAGAAAGGCAGATTATATCTTTATGACAAATAGTTGATAGCAGAGAATTTGAATCCTGTTTTTGTTTTTCTGCTTTGACCATATGACTTTAGAAATTATATTAAATTACTTTTTTCATTATTGAGTGGCAATCAGGACACCTCACATGAACCAGGTAATAAAGGACTAAAGTCCAGTTTTAGTGTAAAGAATTCAATATTTTGTGGTGGTTCTATCCCAAAAATGCAGGATGGAATTTCCCATATTATATCTTCAAGATTAATAATGGAACAACCATAGGGCCTCTTTGAATATCTGTGTAAGTTTAGAATTTTAGAATTTTAATCTTGGCTCCTCTTTTTCCGATTTTCTAGATGTCACAAACAAGGAGTATATGATGTAGAGAATGAAGAGAAGGTTAAATTGGGCATCACTGTCAATCAATGAACTGTCCAAGAACTGCAAGGTAACCCTTTCAGCATGTAACATCTGGGTAAACTTGGCCTTCTGTTTGTTGGTATGAGGAGAGACTATTTAATGAGTTGGATGTGGCAGATCAACATAAAAAGGAAATGCTTATCATATTGGGTTAATCATAAGAATTTCTTTAGAGAATCCAGAGTAAATGTTACTGATTGTTCCTGCTGTTGCATTTTGTCTCACGGGGATCTACCTAGTTATGATGAACTACGGTAGTTGTGAGGCATGGGAGAGGAAACATAACTGTTACAAAAGAGACACTTCAGCTCAAGAGAGGGAAAAGTGTAAGAGTAAATCTGTCTTAATTATGCCATGTCCAAATTTATCTGGAGAGCTGCTTTAGCAGGCTTTCTAGTTTCTATGCTTTACTCTACCAACAATATAGGTCTTTCCAGAAATCTAAGTAGTCTTGATTTCTGAGTTTGCCTGCCTCACAGGGCTTGACACCAGTCAACTACTTTGCTATGACAATCCAGGCACTTATTACTTTTTTTCCTGAAAATTTCTGCAGCTCGGGCACATTTTTTTTTTTACATGTACATTATTTTACCCCTCTTTGCCATTCTTTGGCAGCTGCTGTTTCCCATTTCCATTGCATTTTTTCAGCGACTGTATCAAAATTTTATATGCATTTTAGAGTATCAAAAATAAATATTCTGTTTTTCCTTGGAGGCCATTTCCTTTAAGATGATCTTGGATTTTGAAGATACACATAATCCTCTGATGGGATTTCCCTAATCAGATTAAGTACTTTAAGAGGGTATAACTGGATCTGCTGTAGGAGTTAGCAGGTTGAATGTTGTTAGTTCTGCTGAACTCCATGAAAATACATCAATATAAGCCTCCAGCTAATTAGTCTGCATTAACCTTGAAATAGCTCTAGTTTATCCTAATTCTGTTTGGAGATGGCTGTCAATATTAAAGTGCAGTCATTAAAAATTAGTATTATAAATGTTGTGTAAATGATTTGTTTTAACTTGAGGCATCCTTTTATTACAAATTCAGGTTTAAGCAGTGAAACAAGTTCTACATTCACAATTGAATGGATAATACTCTTTCTAGGACACGCTTAAAGAGGAACTTGTATGAATGAGAACAACTTCGTTTTCATGGAGATAATGCTTTGTTAAAGAAGCAAACTCGTATCTCTAAATTGAAAGAATTCTCTGAGAGACAGAACCACATTTATTCGCAGAGGACTTGTTCACAATGTGGAGCTACAACCCGAGAAGATTTGAAATTTGTCTTCTTACCAGTGGAAAATGACTTTGACATGAACCAGGCAACTGGATTCTTTACAAAACTGTTGCTGAATAGTCCTCTGAAAAACTGTGAAACACTCTCCTGAAGAGATCTACTTCTTGAACTTTATTTAATCCAAAAAATATTTAACAAGATGCTTCATTTTAAGTTATATATTTATTTTAGATACAATGTACATGTTATTTATTTAAGACTTAATCCTGTAGTCCTGAAATCAACAGGAAAGACAGGAGTATTGCGCAGTGTACCACTCTAATAAATAACCTTTCTTATGCTTGCTGGCACTTGAATCCTGATTTAGAGATTAAAAGTGAAAAGCAACTGTTTTTACTGATGCAATCTTATAATATCTAACAATTGCCAAAATATATGCAGTCTGGACTAAAATTCTTATGGCAAATGTTTGATTCTTTAGTAAATTTGGCATTCTGAAAACCTCAGAATATTTCCTCTAGACCATTTTTTAAAAATGTTATCTAATCCTGTCTCTATTGCAGTTGTATTATTGATGGTTTCACGATGTTGAATTCTATTCATAGTGGTTTTTCTAAAGACATTTAGGTCAGCATGCAAAGCATTTGAACTTCAAAGCAAATGTTTTGCTTTCTTTGATTTATTCTTACGTTTTTATATGCTGTTGTATGTTCTTGTTATCCACCAAGAGTCCTGTGATTGTGACAGCATATGGAGGGAGGGAGGGAGGGAGGGAGGAAGGAAGGAAGGAAGGAAGGAAGGAAGGAAGGAGGGAGGGAGGCTAAACATTCTGGAAGTGTTCAAAACATCTCTGTGTTGAGCTCGGAGCAGGTGCTTCAAGTTCCAAATGAGGTTCATTTCCAGAATGAACCAAAAACTATAAATGTGTTAGGCACACCTGTATTATTTTACAAATGGTAACAAATATACATTGCCCATGGTGGATTTGCTACTAAGGAGATAAAGCTGAGTTTTGCCCATTCATTTCTGACCCCAAGTAAGAATCAAATGAGTAAGAATAACGCAGAAGCTAGGGGAAATGTTTTACTTTAAGCTTCTTTCAGACATACTTATTTTTGTATATTGCTGAAAGTTATACTTTGGGGTGGAATTTTTTGCATGGATGTATTCAATTTAGATACAACATTATTAAATTAGCAAGAGATTTGCCTTTTATCTCATGTAATCTAAGTAAGGAGTATTTTACATGCTAAACTATAATTAAGTTAGATTAGCATGAAACCACCTGCTGTGATATATAAACCATTGTAAACTCTTTATGAGTTAGCATGTAGTATATTTTTGCTTCTTTTATGATGTATGCTTAAGCTTTATGCTAAAGCATTGAACTGAATGTTTACATAGCAGAGTAAAACATTTTTGTATAATACATTTTGTATAATGGCACATTAAAAAGGAAACCTTACATTTATGTGTATTCTTTTCCACATAACTTATAATAGCAGCTGACAGACAGCAGGTAAGGTGGCAGAAAGGGAAAAGGAAAGAGGAATATTCCAAGAGGTGGCTTTTGTTTTCCATTCCTACATAGTACAGTGTACCTAATTTAGCTTTTGCTTATTCCTGAAGTCCATCAAATCTTCTCAACCAATAGGGGTTAATCATCTAAACTCATTTGAATTACATAATAATTAAGAGATTCTCCCATATTTTTATGTAGTTAATATCTCTTTAGGATATCACAAATCTCTGCATAGTTATCATCCTACTCATCCCGTTCAGCAAATTAGCAACCTTTGTAGTGTTGCTGTCATGGTTCCAAGTAAAAACCATAAAGCAATCAAAACTCTGAGGCCTAGAATTTCCCCAAAGCATAATTTTATTTGGTATATCATATTGGCACAGCTGGTGAAAACCCGACTCTGAAGGACCAGGGTTTTCCCCACCCAAATCAAACCCAAAGTTCTTGCCCCCAGATCACATGTCCATCACATGGTCCAATCAGGTTGCAGTCCCAACTCTGGCTGGCTCTGGTCCATGCCCTTTCAACACCTGGTAGAGTATCCTTGGCTCCCAAGGGAAAAAATTCTATTTTGGCTACATATCTGCCAGCTAACTCTACCTCCCCCCTCACATTCTCACAGCTCCACCCGGCATTGCTATGGCAGCCCTGAAGATGCCCCCAAAATGGCTTCAGGGCTGACAGTTGCCTTGACTAAAGTCTATTACTAACATGGCTCGATATTCTTTCTCCATCTATATCAGTTCCAGAGTGTAGAAACCCAGATGTGTCCCCTTTTTGTCCTGTATGGTGTTCAAATCCTTTCGTTGGCAGGATCATTATCCTGTTGAATATTCTTCATCCAGGATGCATTTGTTCTCTTTCTTCTGTTCTTAAAAAAGAATCCTGTTGACAAAGGACTACAAGCTAAGAAGTCTGTAGGATGACTTAGCATTACACACAGGCTAAATGCAAATAGCAATAGCAGTAGCACTTAGACTTATATACTGCTGTTTACAGAGTCAGCATATTACCCCCAACAATTTGAGCCCTCATTTTACCAACCTCGGAAGGATGGAAGGCTGAGTCAACCTTTAGCTGCCGAGAATCGAACTGCCAAACTGCTGGCAACCTGCAGTCAGTAGAATTAGCTGCAGTACTGCATTCCAACCTCTGCGCCACCAGTGCAATCATCTTGGGATCATAATATTCCATTCCCAGAGCAGGGAGGGCTGCAGTTCTCACTCATAAACCTCCATTATAATGGGTTTAAATTGCTTTTTCTGCTTGTTGTCTTCTTTATTTTCTGTATTATAAAACTGTATCCAGGCTGTAGAAAAGTTGCATACTGTTTACATCTCTGTATTCTTTTTGTTTTGTTCTTACAAGCGTCTTTTCAAATTTTTTGTCCTAGATTATACTGGGAAGCATTGAAGCTGCACATCTGCCTCTGCTTTTCCCATTTCCAAAGGGCTTTTGACTGAATATTCATTTGATGCATCTTTTTTCTTTTTGTGATTCATTATTTTTTCCCCACATTATTCTTAATGCAAGCACTTCAAAACATCTTACTTCTTTGGAATTACACATTCACCAGTTTTAAATTGAATGATGAATCCTTTCATTATTAAATTTATTATTCTACAAGCTTTCTCAAGTCTGAAACCTAGGACGTATTTTACAATTACAGGATAATAATGGCATATCTCTAGGTACTACATTTCAACATTTTTAGCATTTTCTGCTTTACTGCTATCAATAAAGTAAATCTTTCCTTCAGTATATAATTTTGTAGACTCAAGATCAGTTAATCAAATGCTGTGTACTAAAACACTACAGTACTCCACACCTGTGTCACTATACCTTTAATTAATTTCTCTAGTTCTTTGTAAATCCCTTTATGTCACTTTGCTTTCAATATTGAATTTGCTTCTTCCAATATCTGGCTTTCTTAAATCTAAAATAATTTCTGTCTTTGTTTTTTATTCTGATTGTAATTTCCTCTCAGCTTCCTTTCCCTGTAGGAATCCATTTCCTTTTCCCTAACACTATTGTTAGGTCTGCTTGGGGAATTTGTTTCTAACACATTCATAAAGGTACTGTGTATTTCAGTACCGCTAAAAAGTCAACATTATACATGACTGCTTTTTTTCTTTCATCAATAATACGCAGCACCTTTAGCATTTATTTGTTCCTAATCCCTTTGCTATTCTAAAGCTTCATTTACTATATTTTTTTCAGGAAAAGAACCCTTGCTAATGAACTTGTTCTTTCATACAGCTTCTGTGAAGTTTCCAAATAACCTTTGCTCTGTTCTCATTTGTTTGCATTTACATCTTTAGCTAATAGATTTAACAGTAGTTCTAGTTTTTTAATCCCATTGTTCAGAATTTTCTAATAAGCTTCCTTTAATATCCCTTAAATTATCATTGGATATAAGCATGTAACAGATTTCCTTCACTTTCTGCTAAGATTATGTTCTCTGCAAACCTCACATAAAGCGAGACACTGATGTTTTAGACAAGGATTTGGACAATTTGATGGTGGTTTTGGTTCCATAGTAACAATAGTAGTTACTGCAGTTACGGAAATACATGGAAAACGGAATATACAATAAAAGGGACATACAACACAACAGTAAATGTGTGAACAGTAAATGTGAGAAAGGGATTTGGGATGAAAAATATTCAGCTTTGGACAGGAATAAGTCCTGGCATATTTCCACATTTTGGGAACTAATTGACTGCTAGCATAAATCACAAAATAGTGATATTTAGTGTTGCATAAAACAAATTTTGGCTGAAAATGATCAAGCACAAAATAGGAAAATTGCATAAAGCAAGGAAAAATTGCATACCTCACAATTTCCACAGTTGTTAATCTGATTCATTTATCTTTGCAGTTGTAAAATCTGTTCTACTGGTCATATTTGCTCCTTTAAAACATCCGAACATAAAATAACTCTGCTGAATGTTCATATTTTACATATGTGTTTCATCCAGTCAACTTTTAATCATCAGAATAAATTCTCAGATAATCTGGGCTTGTTATATCTACTGAAGTGTTTTCATTCCAGAATAATCAAGTGGGAAAGGATTTTGGAGGTCTTCTAGTCCAATCCCCTGCTCAGGCAGGAAAAGCTATCCCATTTCAGAAGAATGGTTGTCTGAAAGGAAAGGAATTTCATTAATGAAATGTATGCTTTATGAAAGGGATGGGCAACCCACCGTTAAGATAATTGCATTTGATCCACCATTACTCAGAGATTGAGTTGCTGAATTTTAGTGGCACTTTTGTTCATTTTTTTCTTCAAAATTAAAAAAAGAGACTAGGAATGGGAAGATTATGAAGAGCAAATCACTTCCATTCTTGCTCTTAAACCTATAGATAGATACCTTCCCAAAAACAGCCTGAAATAAATTGTTTCATTTCTATTACTAAGATATAGTAACAGATTTCCAGCAATAATAATTGAAAAAAACAGGCAGTAAAATGGTGAATATAATTATACAGAGAAGCATCAACACTCTATATCATATCAGAATGAAATTTCACTGCCAACTCTAGACTATAACATGGCACTCCTTGAAGGGATCCTATTCCAAGTTCTCACTAGGCCTGATCCTGCTTAGCTTCTGAGGCCAGAAAAGAACAGCAAGGAGTAGATGGGGGCAGGAACATAATGCCATAAATAATTTAAAAACAAATACACTGAAGTAATATGAAAGTCCCAGGCAGAAAATTTTAAAGTTGCAAAAAAGACTGGCTGTGGGCAATAATACACTTAACCAATCCAGTTAAACATCTAATCAATACTTTCAGACACCACTAAACTTGGCTAGTGTTAATACCTGTCTATTTATGTTGTGCAAACTCAATCCCTTTGATTAATATAGGGTTCAATGTGTTTTGTGAAGTCAGAAAATGGGTAAATTTATTGACCATATTAAGTGTGTCATGAGAATGTCTCTGGAAAGTGGAAGTGCACTGCAAACACAAATTTGCTGGAAGAGGGAGGGGGAGGGGAGGGGAATCCAAGACTGGTTTCAACTGATGTTGGCTATCTTATTCTAAACTGATTTTAAAAGCAGCCCATATAACTGTTAAGTACTATAGTATAACCTTATAAGTGCATTCTTAAAGAGAAACCACAATTGGTAAAAAGTTCAGGTTGATTTTAAAAAAAAGCATTTCTATGGTAGTAACTTCTGCCCTTAGTTCTAGCCATCTGGGTGTACAGTTACAATGGCTTGTGGAGATGACAGGAGATGGGGGTACTGTTTCCATCTTTATGCCACTCTGCTATTGAGACATACTGTAGGTTTGTATTACACAAATGATTTTTTGCTTTCACATTCTCTAATGGACTATGTCAACTGAAAAATAGATTTGAGGATGAGCCCAGGTAGTATGCTAAACTATAATGTGGTTTCTTTTGCTTTTGCTAATCGTGATACCATGAACTCAACCACTGTGTCTTGTTGAGTGTGGTTTAGCATGTTATACATGGACCAGTCCATTATGATTTGTTCAACAAACTAGTTCAGAATGAACTATACCACGACATTGCATTTTAATTCAGCTAGTATTGATTGAAAATGTCGATTATTAGGAGAAAGATTGTGTTAAAAGCAGAATTATTAGCTGGGAGACTTATAATCATCTTCATATGCAAATTTAGAGGAGTAAAAGCATAACATTTTTTCTCATAAGAAAATATCCCAGAAAACTCAGATTGAGTTGTCACTAGTATCTGTAATCCCACCCGCTCACATATATCAATGTATTTTCCTCCTGTCCATGAAATGGAAGGAGAGTACAGGCAGTCCTCATCACAACTGAGCCCAAAATTTAAGTGTTGTTATGTTGTTAAGTGAGAAATTTGTTTAGTGAGTTTTGTTCTATTTTATGACATTTCTTGCCACATTGGTTAAGTGAATCATTGAAGAAAAAAGTGGGATAGATAACTTCACCACCAGATGGATTCGCAATTGGTTGACAAACCGTACTCAACAAGTAGTCCGTAATGAGTCTAAGTTTACATGGAGAGAAGTAGGCAGTGGGGTGCCGTAAGATTTGGTCTTAGGCCCAGTACTCTTCAATATCCTCATAAACAACTTAGATGAGGGAATAGAGGGGGAACTTACCAAATTTGCAGATGATACTAAGCTGGCAGGAATAGCTAATACCCTAGAAAATAGGCTCAAGATCCAGGTGGATCTTGACAGAATTGAACACTGGGCCCTATCTAACAAAATGAAATTCAATGTAGAGAAAAGTAAAGTCCTACACTTAGGCAAGAAAGACCAAAAGTACACATACAGACTGGGTGAAACCAGGCTTCATAGCAATGACTGTGAGAGGGATCTTGGAGTCTTATGGACAGCTAAATATGAACCAGCAGTGTGCAGCAGCAGCCAAAAAAGCCAATGCAATCCTAAAATGCATTAACAGTTACAATCAAGATCAAGCGAGGTACTAATACCACTATAGAGATAAGTAAGACCACACCTAGAGTATTGCATCCAGTTTTGATCACCAGAGGAGCGCAACCTCCAAATTAGGGGACTGGAGATTAAAATATATGAAGAATGATTACAGGAACTGGGCATGGCTAGTCTAGTGAAGAGAAGGAACAGTGAAACATGATAGCAGTGTTCCAATATTTGAGGGGCTGCCATAGAGAAGAAGGGTTCAAGCTATTTTCCAAAGCACCCGAAGGCCAGACAAGGAATAATGGATGGAAACTAACCAAGGAGAGATTCAACCTAGAAATGAGGAGAAACTTTCTGACAGTGAGAACAATCAACCAATAGAACAGCTTGCCTTCAGAAGTTGTGGGAGCTTCATCACTTGAGACTTTCAAGAAAAGATTGGACTGCCATTTGTCAGAAATTGTGTAGGGTCTCCTGCTTGAGCAGAGAGTTGGACTAGATGACCTATAAGGTCCTTTCAAACTCTGTTAATCTGGTAAAAAAATATGTTAAAAAACATTTCCAGTTCTGAAATTAATAACATGGTGAATCTGGTTTCTCCACTGACTTTGCTTATCAGAAGGTCGCAAAAGGGGATCACATGACTCCGGAACACTGCAACCGTCGTAAATGTGAACTACTTGTCAAGCATTTGAATGTAAATCCCACGATCATGGGGATGTTGCAATGGTCATAAGTGTGAAAAATGGTCACAGGTCACTTTTTTCAGTGCTGTTGTAACTTTGAACGGTGACTACATGAACCATTGTAAGTGAAGGAATCTGTATGTTGTTTTGAAAACCAATATAGCTTCCATTGCTGTCCTTTTACTGCATCATGCCAATAAGGCTGGTAATATAATTGCCCACGTGGAAAATAACGCAGGTTACTTTGTGGGTAGCAGTTGGTTAACCAACTTTCCCATTGATTTTCCCTCTCCTTTGCACCATGGCTATGTCTGGCTGAGGGGAAGCCCTCCCCATTCTTCCCTTAGTTACTTGTTGCTCTTGCCCAGATATCTCCAAGCAGCCAGCATTCTTGACAATGAACTTCCAAAGTAGCTGGATGGCAAAACATCTGGCTGGTTAATGGTAGAAGAACTGAGGAACAGAATCAATCTGCCTGCATCACAGAGGGCAGGGATTGTCTAAATTCTTCTTTCAGCCCTAACCTCAGTTTGAGCAAGCAAACAAGCCATTTTCTAGACGCCAGTTCTACTCACCGCATATCAAGTCTTAACAGAGGAGAAAACAAATCCTATTAATTGGTATGCAGAACAGAATATTAGTCTCATGGAATATTAGCCTCATGGAATATCTGTATTTGGTTTTCTAAGGTGTTGATATTCTGGTGACCAAAAAAAGAAAGCTGTTGGATGAAACTCTGTACTCTAGCAGCTAAGGGAAAAGTGGTCACAGAGGCATGGAATCTCATGGCTAGATGAAAGGGGGCAGTCCTACAGTGGGTTGGAGCTCTGCTGGACAACAACAAGCCTTTGAAGACTTCCATGTGATATAGGGTGCTTGCATTTTCTTGTGTTTTCCAATAGAAATCATACTTTTCCTGATAGATCACTTTGATCCAGATCCAGCCTGCTTTAATAGCTGGTTCTGACACCAAGATATAGGCTCCATTGTCAGGAAATGTCCCCAATAACTAGTAAGTGGGCTATCAATTTTAAGAGCCATTATAATCATATCAAATGACTACAAGTAAATTAAACAGTTGAATCCATACATTATGTTATCATTCAACTGAAATTTGGTTTGGAGGGAAAATTAAATCTGAGCTGACAAGAACTGTGGGAAGAGCTATTACTAGAAGTTCACTCTGTGGAACAAATTAGCAGAAAACGTGGAAGCAAAAAGAAATACAGAGCAGAAAAGTCAAGCCTTAAAGAATAAAGGGTTTGAAGTTAACATCTGGTAAACTCCCACTAGAGAGACCTGGGCCAGAGTTCAGGGGAGACAATACAAAGAAACCTGTAGTTTCTTTGCAGTTAAAATGTTAAATCTGGGCAAATCTGCTCTACTGTTCCTGTGAAGTAGTAGTCCTATTCAATCAAGAAGTTTGAATGTAGTTTATCAACCTTTAGTAATAAGATAATGTGGGGAAAAATTACAAAGAAACCATTTGTATTTGAAATTTGATGGGGAAAAAAATCTATAGACTTTAGGAGAGAAATGTAGGACTGGCAAATGCCCAACCATGTCTCTCACACTGCCAACACTCTTTAACAGTAACTAAGTAAGCATCACTGGCATTTTAATTTATCTTTTATTTATCTTGTAAATCAATTTCTTTGTCAAATCTTTATTCCAATAACACACTATCTAAATTAAAAGTGTATGTGGTTGGGAGAAATTCATTACTTTCATTAGGTTCATTTGCAGATTTTATTTTTAAGGATCAATTAAACTTTTCAGATTGTTTTTAATTTCATTCTGGTTGATTTTCTGCTCCACTTCAGTGTTTTGTTAACATCTAATCTGATAAAGATTTCAGAAAATTGCTCACTTCTAAGCAACCTTTTTGTTGGCAACAAATTGCAGTGCTCATGTAGCCTTTCTCCCTTTGTGTGCCTTTAACTATCATCACTAAGACCTCCTTCTCTTTCGGTGTCTGCCACAAATTCCTTATTTAATGGCTTGGTGATATCATTCTTTTAGCTAATGGTGAACTTTTTTTTCAAATCGTCATATTTTTTCATTAATGCTCGTGGTGGGTGATTAACAATGACCACCAGATAAGTAATAGGCCATGAAACTTTCCTCTATTTCTAACCAGTGAAGATAACAATAGTCAAACTGTTTATAAGCCAAAGCTTTTTCATAAGCATGTGGGAAAATATGATAATAATTTCAAGCCAACAACTAGTGGTACTGAATTAACAACATTGTTCTCTCCCAGGCATTGTCAGCATCAGCACAAAGAGCCTTTTCCTACCCTGCTTCCTCCACATAGGGAAATGGAAGACCGTTTCAAACAAGCATGTACAAATAACTTGGATCAGGCATGAGTCCAAGATAATTCTTCCAATTTAATAAAGTTTTTTCTTCCTTCAGGTCAGTGCCTGATTCTGGTCTCATGTAATCTGGAACAACGCAGGTTGGTTTTGAAGCTATGAACCAACCCTGAAGGGTACATTTATTTTTGTAGGCCTAGTTTGATTTAATCCTGTCCCTCCCATCTTCTCTCTATTAAAGATGGAGTGACAGAGGTGGGTCTTGAGAGTGTTATCTGGGAGGAGTTTGACTCTGTGACTTCCAGGGACGTGGATAGGATTCTGGGTAGGTTGAGCTCTGCCACATGTTTATTGGACCCACGTCCCTCCTGGTTGGTGCTGGCCTCCCGGGCGGTTACACGAGGCTGGCTCCAGATGATTATTAACACTTCTTTGTGTGAGGGTCTCCTCCCCCCCGCCCTGAAAGAGGCGGTGGTGAGGCCCCTCCTCAAGAAGCCTTCTCTGGACCCAGCTGTATTAGTGAACTATCGTCCAGTCTCCAACCTTCACTTTGTGGTGAAGGTTGTTGAGAGTATGGTGGCGCAGCAGCTCCCCCAGTACCTGGATGAAGCTGTCTGTCTAGATCCATTCCAGTCGGGCTTCAGGCCGGGATACAGCATGGAAACGGCATTGGTCGCATTGGTTGATGATCTCTGGAGGGCTCGGGACAAGGGGTGCTCCTCTGTCTTAGTCCTATTGGACCTCTCAGCGGTTTTTGATACCATCAACCATGGTATCACGCTGTGCCAGCTGGAGGGGTTAGGAGTGGGGGGCATCATGCTGCGGTGGTTCTCCTCCTTCCTCTCTGGCCGGATGCAGTCTGTGATGGCAGGGGGACAGAGGTCGACCTCGAGGCACCTTATTTGTGGGGTGCTGCAAGGGTTGGTCCTCTTGCCCCTTCTGTTCAACATTTATGTGAAGCTGCTGGGGGAGATTATCCGTGGTTTTGGGGTGAAGTGTCATCTGTACGCTGATGATACTCAGCTGTACATCTTCACCCCAGACCACCCCAATGATGCCCTTGATGTGATGTCCCAATGTCTGGAGGCCGTGCAGATCTGGATGGGGAGAAACAGGCTCAGACTCAACCCCTCCAAGACTGAGTGGCTATGGGTCTCGGCATCCTGGTATAGCCAGCTGGTTCCATCCCTGGCTATTGGGGGTGAAACTTTGGCCACCTCAGAGAGGGCTCGCAATCTGGGTGTCCTCCTGGATGCATGGCTGTCTTTAGAAGACTATATGACGGCTGTGGCCAGGGGGCCTTTTATCAGATTTGCCTGATTTACCAGTTGCGTCCCTTTCTGGACTGGGACGCCCTGCACACGGTCACTCACGCCCCCGTCACATCCCGTCTGGACTACTGTAACACTCTCTACATGGGGCTCCCCTTGAAGAGAACTCGGAGGCTCCAACTGGTCCAGAATGCAGCCATGCGGGTGATTATGGGAGTGACTCGATGCATCCACGTGACACCTCTCCTGCGCAAACTGCACTGGCTCCCAGTGGCCTTCCAGGTGCGGTTCAAGGTGCTGGTCACCATCTTTAAAGCACTCCATGGCTTAGGACCTGGATACTTATGGGATCGCCTTCTGCCACCGATAGCCTCCCACTGACCAAAACGCTCCCACAGAGAGGTACTCCTCAGGGTGCCATCGGTTAAACAATGTAGACTGGCGACCCCCAGGGGGAGAGCCTTCTCTGTGGGGGCACCTGCCCTCTGGAATGAACTGCCCCTGGTGATACGTATGATTCCCAACCTACGTACCTTTTGCCGTGACCTTAAGACTCTGCTATTCCAACAAGCTGGACTGGCTCAAGAAGAATTTGGGATGGGGTGTTTTAAATTTGTGGGTTTTTAACTCAAGGGCCAAAATATTTAATTTGTTTTAAACTGCTTTTAAATTTTGTATCTCATATTGTTTCATGGTGGCTGTACACCGCCCTGAGTTCTTCGGGAGAAGGGCGGTATAAAAATTTAATAAATAAATAAATAAAGGGTAGGTAGGTGGAGAGATAAAAAAGAAGGCATATAACTTCCAAGCTGAACACTTGGTCTTTATGATCTTTATGGTCATAATACTTTTCAGAGGAATAAAGCCATTCATTCCTTTTTATTTATTTATTTATTTATTTATTTATTTATTTATTTATTTATTTTTTAGACTTATATACCGCCCTCCTCCTTGCGGACCCAGGGCGGTGAACAGCCAAATAAAAACAAAGTACACAAAAGTTAAAATATTATAAAAGAGCAAATATAAATTTAGCTGATTATTAAAACAAAATTAATTTAAAATAGATATCAAACTCTACAAACTCTAAAAAATTTAGCAGGGATCAGGCCAAGCCGGCGAGCTGAAAAAAATATGTTTTTAAGGCCTGACGAAAAGTCCAGAGGTCGGAGATTGTTCTCAACTCTGGAGGAAGATCGTTCCAGGGGGTGGGAGCTGCCACAGAGAAGGCTCTCCCACTGGGGGTCGCCAGCGGGCATTGTCTGGCTGACGGCACCCTGAGGAGGCCCTCTCTGTGGGAGCGAACCGGCCGGTGGGAGGCAATTGGTGGCAGAAGGCGGTCCCGTAAGTACCCTGGTCCTAAGCCATAGAGCGCTTTAAAGGTGATTACCAACACCTTGAAATGCACCCGGTAGTCCACCGGCAGCCAATGCAGCTCTCGCAGGAGAGGTGTCACATGGGAGTGCCCTGTCGCTCCCATAATCCCCCGCGTGGCTGCATTTTGCACCAGTTGGAGCCTCCGGGTGCACCCCAAGGGGAGCCCCATGTAGAGAGCATTACGGTAGTCCAGGCGAGAAGTGACGAGAGCCTGAGTGACTGTGCGTAGGGAGTCCCGATCTAGAAAGGGCCGCAACTGGCATATCAGGCGAACCTGATAGAAAGCCCCCCTGGCCACAGCTGTCGTATGATCCTCTAAAGACAGCTGTGGGTCCAGGAGGATGCCCAAGTTGTGCACCCTTTCCGTGGGGGCCAATGATTCGCCCCCAATAACCAACGATGGTGTCAGCTGGCTATATCGGGATGCCAGCAGCCACAGCCACTCGGTCTTGGAGGGGTTGAGTCGAAACCTGTTTCTCCCCATCCAGACCCGCACGGCTTCAAGGCACTGGGACATCACTTCCACGGCATCGTTGGGGTGGTCTGGGGTGGAGATGTACAGCTGAGTATCATCAGCGTACTGATGGAACTCCACCGCAAAACCACGGATGATCTCGCCCAGCGGCTTTACATAAATGTTGAACAGGAGAGGAGAGAGGACCAACCCTTGTGGCACCCCACACATTGGGTGCCTCGGGGTCGACCGCTGCCCCCCTGTCAACACGGATTGCGACCGGTCAGAGAGGTAGGAGGAGAACCACCGTAGAATGGTGCCCCCCACCCCCAATCCCTCCAACCGGCACAACATGATACCATGGTCGATGGTATCAAAAGCTGCTGAGAGGTCTAACAAAACCAGGATAGAGGAGTATCCCCTACCCCGGGCCCACCAGAGATCATCCACCAACGCGATCAATGTCGTTTCGGTGCTGTATCCAGCCTGAAGCCGGACTGGAGCGGGTCTAAATAGACAGCTTCATCCAGGTATTCATGGAGCCAGCCTCGTGTAACCTCCCGGGAGGCCAGCACCAACCAGGAGGGACACCGGTCCAATAAACATGTGGTTGCATTCAGTCTTCCCAGAATTCTGTCCACGTCCTCGGGAGCCACAGGATCGAACTCAGCCCAGATAACACTCTCAAGTCCTGCCTCAGTCACCTCGCCTGAACTAACCCAGTCAGCGGCCAAATCTTCCCGAATCTGAGTTATTTTGTCATCCAGATATTGAACAAAATCCTCAGCTCGTCCCTGCAAGGGATCCTCCCGCGCTCCCAAATGGAGGAGGGAGCGGGTCACCCTGAACAGGGCGGCTGGGCAATTATCTGATGACGCGATAAGAGCGGCAAAATAATTAGACTTCGCCACTTTTATCGCCACTAAGTAAGTCTTAATATGAGCTCTTACTAGTGTCAAGTCAGATTCAGAACAACTGGCCCTCCAACCGCTCTCCAGGCGTCTTTTCCGGTGCTTCATCTCCCTCAATTCCTCGGTAAACCAAGGAGCTAAGTGAGTTCAGCGCCAGGTCAGAGGCCGCAAAGGCACGACGTGCTTCAAGGCCCCACCGGCCGCCCTATCCCAGGCAGCCACTAGGTCCTCGGCCGAGTTGTGTGTCAGTGTCTCAGGAAATGGCCCAAGCTCCATCTGGAACCTATCAGGATCCATCAGGCGCCTGGGGCGGAACCACCTGGTTGGTTCTGCCTCCCTGCAGCGAGGTGCAGCGGTCAGAAAGTCAAGTCAAAGGAGCGAGTGGTTAGTCCATGACAAGGGTTCAACACCTATATCCCCAATGTCAAGACCACTCAACCACTGACCAGAGACAAAAACTAGATCCAGGGTGTGTCCACCAATGTTAGTTGGGCTTTAATTACCTGAGTCAGGTCCATGGCCGTCATGGAAGCCATGAACTCCCGAGCTATCTCAGATGTTTCCCCGATAGATGGCAGATTGAAATCCCCCATGACCATAAGCCTGGGGGTACCAATCGCCACCTCGGCTACAACATTTAGAAGCTCAGGCAGGGTCGTTGCCATGTGGCAGGGAGCCAGGTACATGACTAACAGACCCATCTGCCCACCACGACCCCACCTCACAAAGATGGACTCACACCCGGCTATCTGAGGTACAATGGCCTCCCTCGGATCAAGACCTTCCTTAATAATGACCGCTACTCCCCCACCCCTACCCTGAGCTCTCGGCTGATGGAATGCAAGGAAACCTGGTGGGCACATCTCCACGAGGGGAACCCCACCCTCGTGGCCCAACCAGGTCTCCGTAATACCAGCCAGGTCCGCACCCCCCTCTTGGAGAAGATCACATATGAGGGGGGCCTTATTGACAACGGACCTGGCGTTGCACAGCAGCAGCCGGAGCCTCGGGTCCTGAGACTCTGAACAACCTGGGGAACAGGAAGAGCTAAGGGGACCGGGGCACGCGATCACTTGAAGATAGCGAGCGCGTGCCCCCATAATGCGATACGGCCCCCTGCTCTCACCATATCTGCCCCTCCCACCCAGCGTATTAATAGGAAAGCCCTCGACAGAGGGCTCTGTAGGAGTCCTCTTACCTCCAGAGTCTTGACCCCCCGCAGTACCATAAACAGTCGGACCTGACCCTCTCCCCTGTGGGTTCTCCCCCAAACCCATTCCCACCCCCACTCCTAAGCCCCTTAAAAATCTATTTTAAAAAGACCTTAAAAAACCCCTCAATCCCCGTTTTGCAACATGCCACCTCTTGGGGTCCCAAAACCCATCATTAAGTTGGGCCCTCGATAACATAGAGGGCCAAGCCTGTGAGAGGGGGGAGTCTCGCAGGGCAAGAAGCTTCGACCTTGAGTACATCTGAGCACAGAATGGAGATAGACAGAGTGGTAAGGCATGGCTCGGAGTCTATGATAATAGTCAAGAATGTCCAGAGAACAAGGATTCAAGTTAGTCAGGAGAATCACCACTACCCTCTCACGGTAGCGGGTAGGAGTCTCTACGTTCAGTCCAACTGTGGGGATGTCCGGACCACCCTCTCACAGTGGTCCGCCATACAATCAGGTGAGTTGGAGCGCCATACAATCAGGTGAGTTTGATCAGTATGGATGGTTGATGGGTAATAGTAACCATAACTGCCATCTCAGTGTAATTTTATAAACTAATTGTCAAGGTTCCGACTGATGAACCTAACCAAAGCAAGCACGATTGAGACAATCCAGGTTTTTTTTTGAAAAACTTTAATGAGTGCATCATTTTGGCACATTTGAAGGCAAAACCAGATCTAGGGCTTTCTCACACTAACCCCTATAGTTAAAGTTCACATTCCACAATTCCCCAATTAGCTCAGATCACATTGTCCAATATGGTCTCGGGATATTGTTGTGGGAAAGTGTTGTTTGGCTTCTGTAAACACCTGCCGAAATGTCCTTGGTTCTCATGCTGACATCTTGTTGTTTGGGCTATTTTCTATTTCCCACTCTCTCCCCCCGTAGTTCATTGGCAAGCTGAGATGCATTAATAGTTGCAACAGCAAAAGTCTTTTGAAGCTTGACACAAGGACTGCAACTAACTAGGAAATAGTTTCCTAGTTTATCTGTTATGGGTGCCTGATTATATTGGCAACTGTGTAGAGTTTCATGCTCTTTTTCCTGAATTCATAGTAGATGGAGGGGAGCACAGCTAAGCTGGTTCATGTGTCACAGTGAGACAGGTGGTTGATGAGAAGAGAGGGGTTTATAAGAGTATTTGACAAAATGGCGGGTTTCACACTTTTTGCTCATTCATAATTTGTTTAACTTATTAGTTGATGGCAGAATGCTAAGATATAAATCCTATTTTACAAAACACAATGACTTCATTCATACAGCACACTAAATCAAAACAACAAAGAACCAATTAGGCATTATGCCTTAAATTTCTACATAATCCTCAGATTTTATTGAATTCTAGTTTCTGTTTGGCTTCTACCGATTTAAAAAAACACACAAATATGAAATTGTTTAAATATTGTTTATCTCTAAAATCAAATTTCTGTACAAGAGGAGTAGAAAAATACCAATGTGTTTTAGAATAGCATCATCGGGAAATTATTTATCACTTAAGATAACATTGCACCATATATCTATAGATCTTAGCATGATAAACTGAGGGCCTATACTGGTCCAGTATCTGATTTTTTAAATATAAACAACACTGTACTTCAATGGTAGATGGTCTAGACATTGATATTTGAACATAGAGCCTGGTTTAGCTCTGCAGACTAAAGTACCGTAATTAACATCCAGCTATCTGCAATTACACCAGTTCGAATCTCCCCAGGCTCAAGGTTGACTCAGCCTTCCATCCTTTCTAAGGTAGGTAAATTGAGGACCCAGTTTGTGGGGGCAATAAGCTGACTTTGTATAAATATACAAAAGTATGAAGGCTATTGCTTAACACATTGTAAGCCGCCCTGAGTCTTCGGAGAAGGGCGGCATATAAATCTAATTTTAAAAAAAATAGATCTTTTTGACATTTATATTTTATTGTGTTCTATTAATTTAGTTGAAATGTTAAGCTATATTGCTAGTCCATGTATGAAATGCCATACAATAAATAATAAAGTCACCATATATCTCCAAGCACTTTTATTCAGAAACTGTGAAGGATGCATCATTTTAAGAGATTCTATCAGTTATTTCAGGGATAGGTACAAAGTACATGCCATTGCTGCAGCACCTCATATCACATTGTCCATTTTCAGCACCAAAGTAGCCTATTTACAGCAGTGCTATGGTTTATTTGAAGGCTTTTAGGAGATAAACCAGTTCTATCTCACTATCATATTTCTTCCCCAAATTGTGAACATCAACCTGAAATCACAATATCACGTGGCCGTAATGAAATAATATTTGACAGTTCTTTTCGCATTTTTGTCTGACACTTATCCTTAATGTTTGAAGATCTTTATAAATGCTTTACTAGTCTGGTGATGTCAGACTCTTGCTTTGTCAAAAAAAAAAGTCAAATACAGATAGTCCTCAGCTTATATTGTATAGAGAGCTGAGGGGTGAATCAGCTACTTATCAAAAGAGATCTACAGAAAACATAAGTGAGCATGACAGGGACTGAAAAGGAGAGTGTGGACCAGGAGTGGGTTCTACTTACCTTTACTATCAATTCACAGCGGAGCATGCGCAGAAGCATTTTGATAACGTCAGGGTTGGTGGCCGGAGCCTCCCGCCAGTTTTACTACTGGTTCTATTACAGAGCTGGTGCGAACCGGGGGCAACCCACCACTGGTGTGGACCCAGTGAGGCAAGAAGCAGGACCAAATCCTCTGGGAACCTAGTGTTATGGGATAGAGGGAAATAGACAGTGGCACTGCAGCTTCCTACCATTGGTAATATGGGAGAGTGTATTGCCAAGTGCCCAAAGTTTGTTCATATGAACATAAGCAGCCATAACTTTGGCCAGGAGTTGTAAGTCCAGCACTATTGTGGTATCAAACATTTGCTGAAGAAATAGTCATAAGTCAAGAAGTACATGTAAAGGATTTGCTAAATATAAATACAGTTTAGGAAAATGAGAATGAAAAATTTAATTTAATCTCTGCGGAATATTTTCCCTCTATTTCCAATGCTGCCTCTTCATGGTGGTGAAGTCTTGAGAGAGATGAGCCAAGAATATCAGGAATATATACCAAGAAGATACTGTATACTCCAATAAGGTTACCCAAGGCATGGCAGTCATCCCAGCTGCCCAGCTAAAGCAAGCAGACATCTATATTAGGTAACAGCAATATAAGAAGATGCTGGAAGCAGATGATCACTTTAGTGACAAATGGTATGACATATTGCATGGGAGAAGGTAATAATAGTAACCATTGCTGTACTTTAACAATGAACATCACATGGATAGATAAGATTACATGATTGACAATAGGATGCCTGGTGATGGATCCCTCAGGTTGTATGGCATACAACATGATACTGAAGAAGGTTCTTTTGCAGTACTAATGGTGTTTATGATATAGGTATGTTGAAGCCTTCTGAATGTCTAATTGTTGATATATCATACAAGAAAAGAAAATCTGAGGCTGCAAAGAAAGAATTAAAGTAGGGACATGGAATGTAAGAAACACTGATATGAGAAAATTTGGCATTTAAAGGTTACATGAATACACATTAATATTTTAGGCATCAGCAAGTAGAAATGGGAATGAATTAGATACTTTTAGAAAAAAATCATGCTTCTACAGATTAAAATTGATGTCATGAAAAAAAGGAGAGACTTTGAGAAAGTTGAAGAGAATTTGAAATGTTTCTACACAACCACAATATATTTATTGGGTCATATTTACTAATTCTTATTCAAATATAACCTGGAGATGAAACAAATTCAGAATTTCATGATAAAGTGGATGCAAAATTTCAAACTAGCAATCATAGAGTGCAACAATGCAAAGAGCTAGAGGAAACAAATCAATACAATTCCCTCCAAGCTATATTGGTATAAAATTGGTATAAAATATTTATAGATGATGTAAAATTCCATTAATGATAATCAAGATGGATAAATCAGATAACAATAAAAAGTTGAAGATTCTACAACAAAAAAGGTACAAAAAAGCAACATATATACTAGAAAAGTGGATGATCACTTAAATATGAGCCAGTAATGTGTGGCGACAGCCAAAAAAAGCTAATACAATCCTTGGTTGTATAAACAGAGACATAGAATCAAAATCATGTGAAGCATTAGTACCACTTTATAAAACTTTAGTAAGACCAACCTGGAATACTGCATCCAGTTTTGGTCACTACATTATAAAAAAGATGTTGAAACTTTGGAAAAAATGCAAAAAAGAGCAACTATGATGATTAAAGGCCTAGAGATAAAAAACATGTGAAGAACGGTTGCAAGTTTGAGTATGACTAGTCTAGAGAAAAGAAGGACTAAGGTGACATGATAGTGTCCAATATTTGAGGGGCTGCCTGCCACAAAGAAGAGAGAGTTCAACTTATTTTCCAAAGCACCAGAGGGCAGGAAAATAAACAAAGTGGATGGAAAGTAATCAAGGAGAAAAGCAACTTGAAATTAAGGAGAAACTTCCTAACAGTGAGAACAATTAATCAGTGGAACAGATTACCTTCAGAAGTTGTGGATGCTTCATCACTGGAAGTTTTTAAGAGTCTGGGCAGCCACTTGTCTGAAATGGTATAGGATCTCCTGCTTGAGTAGGGGTTTGGACTAGAAGCCTCCAAGGTCTCTTCCAGCTCTATTCTGAATTTGAATTTTATGAAAAAAAGATGGTGAAAATTACCAATAAAAGACATCTGTCTTCAAAGGTATAAACAGATAAGGAAAAAACAAGGAAAATCTTCAAAAATATTTCTGCTCAGAAAAAAAAACCTATTCTAAAAGACACTACTGGACAGAAAATATGTGATTCAAAGAGGATCATGTGGACATGGAAGGGGTATACTGAAATTCTGAACAGTAATGTCAAAATGCAAAATATCTTAGGAGAAATCAAAAGATCTAAGAACTAGAAGAGCTCTTATACCACTTTGCCCATTATCAGATTGGAAGGTTACTGGAATTGAGAGAATATCCAAATGGCAAACAACAGGAAAAAAATTGTTAAAGATGTAACCAAATCCTGTTAGAAAATCTGGAGAAAGATACAGTTGGGTTGGAAAAAGTCAGTCTACATGAATACTAAAGAAAGGAGACTTAATGATATTGTGTGAAAATTACCACACAACATTGTTATTTTAAAAGCTAGCAAAATAATGCTTAGGATCATCCAACATCGCTATGTGGAAAGAGAAATGTTAAATATTAAAGGTTTATGTGCAGCCCTCGGTGCACATGTACCTCCTTTTCTTTCCTATTATTTTTATTTCTTTTATATTGTATTTTTATCTCCTATAAGCCACCTGGAGTCACTATGTGCAAGTTGGTGGCAATATAAATTTTCTAAATAAAAAATAAATAAATGAGTTGGAATTGGAAAAGGATAAGGAACAAGATAATTGTTGATACACTTGGGATAATTAAAAAATCAAGGAATACCAAAAAGAATAATAAAGAATATTATAGGGATATAACATTGCATGGATGTTCAGAGTCTTAAAAACACATTCAGCTTCCAAAATACATGATTTACCAGTAGTCCTAGACAACTACAGTAAACAGCCTGAAAGAACGACAGGCACTAGTCTTGCTGCTATCCATCCCTATCACCCGTAAAATCTCATTTCTGAGGTGATGCCTATGCACATAATCCTAAATTGCTGAAACTCCATAGGCATTATCCCCTTTCCAAGCCAAGATAATGAACAGGTCCTTGAAAATAGTGGACTATGTGATTAAATAGCAATGCTAGGCCTTCCCTCCTACATCAGCAGCAAGGACTATTACTAGTTGGGCGGCAGACAGCATCAGCTTTCATGTTGCTCTTAACTTGAAAAACAGCATATCTGCTACTGGGACAGAGTCAAACAAGATAGCACAGATATCCAAAAGTAAATAATCTGCCATAGTCATGATTATTTCTCTGATTGAAAACCTGCTGATTTTCTAGCAGCAACAGCAATAGCAACAAAGTAACAACAATAATAATAATAACAGGCAAATCTTCCCTGTAACTTCCTACTGTGTATGTTTGTGTGTGTGCATGAAAAATGCCAAAATGCTCCAGATTTTTACATGCAACTACGTTCCCATCCACTTTTGCATCTTCTTCCAACTTACCATTGAATATTGTTATGGTTTTAGTAATGATATAGATGAGAATGTACAAAAAAATTAAAACCAGGGTGTTCAAAAGATCAATCTGAGGGACTGGGATTCAATTTGCTTTAGATTAAGTTGAATTCTGCCAATAGAAGACTACCTCCTTTTCAAATTCAAGTTGTTGAGATAGAGCAGTTTCTTAACAACAGCAATTTTAAAATATGTGAATTTCAGTTCCCATAATTCCACAGGTAGGAAGTGTTAGATCGTGGGTGCAAGAAAGAACAGGACACACAGTAATGGCCAATACTTTTATTAGCTCCCTAAATCGCGATGGCAATCCTAGCCGTGGCAGCTCCTTTTATAGCTAGGAGCTGTCCATGGCTTCAGCCACTGATGGCCCTATAAAATTCCCGCTCTTATTCCTGATTGGTCCGTTCAAATCTGCCATTCAATACTCAACACCCCTCCCCTCTAGTTGGCATAACCGATCCTGAAGTCCTTAAGCAACGTAGTCACGTAGGTAGGCAGGTCGTTTCAATTCACAACTTGACCTGCGCAGTTCAGTCATCTCAGCACTCTTGGAGTGAGAGGTGGAGTTCCGTGGCTTTGCCAGCTCTGCCTCTGGAACTCTCTCGAACTTGTTCGCTGGTGAGGAATTATTTTCTTGGGTGTTACTTCCTTCCTCCTCCGGATGACATGGTGGATTGTAACTGATGTCCAGTTCCTCCTCCTGGACTTCAGGTAAGTTTCTGTCACCTCTATTTGGGTTTGAGTCTTTGCCGGCGCTATCTTGTGCTTGTGCCTGTGGTAAAGTCTGGTCTCTTTCATTGTGTCTTTCTGATGGTCAGGTTCGTTTCTCGTTACTCTGCCTCTGATCTGGTCAATGTGTCGCTTCCACTGTCGGCCATCCTCGGTCTGCAGTCTGTACAATAGTGGACCTGTCAGGTATGCTTCCTTCAACATCCAGAAAAGAATGATCCAGACTCCATTAAAGAATAAAGTATGGTACTTTTGCTAGATATGAAGTGAACGCAACCAAAGGAAAGCAGGATCTAAGGCAAAAAGCACGAAAGTTACAGGTAGAAAGCATCCCCTCCCACTGTCCACCGTAAATCATCCAATCCAAAGGTCTCCCAGAGGTCAGGTGGGAGCACACGTCTGGCAGTGTCATCAATCAGGAATGCTGTGGCCGTTTACCTGATAGCAGCTTCAAAGGTTCAGCCATAAGTCTTAAGAGTCAGTTTCGTTTTCCTAGTCAGCATACATAACCCGGCTAGATACTCCCCCCTCCCTCCATTACTATGGCAGCCAAAGCAGAAAAAAGCAGAGGCTGACATTCAGCCCCCCCTTCAGAAGAGAAGAACTTCTATTCCTGAAAGAGATAAAAAAGAGGTAATACCACAACTAAAATAACACATTATCATCTAAGGTTTATCAGGATATTTGGTGTGAAATAATTGGAGTTTCTTAGGTGCCCGAACATCATGCTTGTTCACCCATTCAGCTTGCGATAATGGGAAATGTTTCAAGGCTACCAGATACTGCACTTTACTGTGATGTTTCCTGGAATCCAAAATCTCTTTAACCTCAAAATGTTGTTCCCCTTCAATAAGTATGGGAACGGGAGGAGGTTCTTGGGCTGGATGTAAAGGGGACGAACGTTCCAGTTTCAGTAAACTAACATGAAACACAAAGTGAATTTGTTGCAAATTCTTTGGTAATTCTAATTCAACTGTTACTGGGTTAATGATTCAAGTAATGGGGAAAGGGCCCACATACTTGGGCCCAAACTTCTTTGATTTTTGAGGGTTTTGTAAATATTTGGTAGAAAGATAAACCATGTCCCCCACTTTATAAACATGTGTGGGGCACCTCTTTTTGTTGGCTTGGGTTTTATGACTTTGGTGAGCTTCATCTCGTGCTTTTCGGGTTACTGCCCAAGTCCCCCGTAATTGTTCGATCCACTCAATCAAAGAAGGATTCTGTGGGTTATCTTGAGATAACTCTGGGATGGGCACAAACTCCTGCCTGGAAGCCACCTTGAACGGAGTAAACGCTGTGCTGCTATGTATGGAGTTATTATATGCCACCTCCGCAAATGGCAATAAATCCACCCAGTTAGCTTGCTGATAATTTATATAACATCTCAGATACTGTTCTAATATGGAATTGGTTCTCTCACAGGCCCCATTTGTCTGGGGGTGGTGGGTGGAGCTTAACCCCTGGGCTGAGCCTATCAGCATCAGGAACTCCTTCCAAAAGTTGGAGGTGAATTGTACCCCCCTGTCTGAGATTATACATTTTGGAGCCCCATGTAATCTATACACATGTTGAATAGACATTTTAGCAAGGGTTTTCACTGAAGGGATCTTAGGACATGGGATAAAATGCACTTGTTTGGAAAACAGGTCAGTCACTACCCATATGACTGTGCAACCCCCACTATCCGGCAGGTCTACAATAAAATCCATGGATATCTCCTTCCAAGGGGCATTGGGTCTGGCTACACTCTGAAGTAGACCAGGTGGATCTGGTCCACCTGGTCCTTAGATCCACCTTAGATCCTGCTTAATGTCAGGTCACAGGACCTGTGACTTGGGTTATTTTTCCCAGTATCCATCGGGGTTTCCACTGAAGTTCTTTGCGTAAACTTTATCCCCCATTTGGAATTGCCGGATCTTGCTTGTGGAATCCGTTGGCTTTTCTGTGCTGTACTGTGTGTGTAGTCTGTCTAATGGGGATCGCAATTTTCTTCCCATTAATAATTCAGCTGGACTTCGATGTGTGGACGCTCTTGGTGTGATGTGCTGGATAGTGAGCAGCTTGTCTATTTTGGCCTGCATGTCCCCGGGCCCAACCCTGCCAACGTCTCTTTGGTCATTCTCACCATTTTTTCAGCAATCCCATTTGTAGATGGCTTTCCCGGTGCTGATAATGCATGTCAGATTCCTTGGTTGGCCAGGAACATCTTGAATGCATTAGCTATAAATTGGGGCCCATTGTTGGATACTAACAAGTCTAGCAACCCGTTTGTTGCAAACAGTCTCCTTAAGACTAGTATAACAGCTTCAGTGGTTATTGATGGCATCAGGAACATGTCCAGCCATTTAGAAAATGCGTCCACTATGATTAGGAACATGTTGCCCTGGCATGGCCCCGCAAAATCTATATGTATTCTTGACCAGGGTGTTCCTGGGTTCTCCCAATCATGTCTGGGTGCAGGGTGGGGTACTGGTAGTGATTCCTGGCAGGGTGTGCACATTGCTACCCACACCTCAATTTCCTTATCCATTCCGGGCCACCATACATAGCTTCTGGCCAGCACCTTCATTTTCACTATTCCTGGGTGCCCCTTGTGTAACAAACTCAGAATGTCCTATCTCAACACCCTGGGAATTATGACTCTGTCCCCCCACAAAATGCACCCCTTGAGTCCCAATAGTTCGGTTTGTCTGGATTTAAAGGGTTGAAATTCTGTGTCCACGCTCGCTTCCGTCCAGCCCTTCCAGACCCAATTCAAAATGCGCGCCAGGATTTTGTCTTTAGCGGTGGCTCTCGCAATGTCTGCAGCTGAGACTTGAGCACTTTCCATAGACTCGATGAATAGTGTTGTTGATACTGGACCTGGATCTTCTATTTCCAGAAGCGGGCATCTGCTGAGGGCGTCAGCGTGGTCGATTGTTTTGCCCGGCTTGTATTTCAGTTGGTAATCATAGGCTGTTTGGAACTCTACCCAGTGAAGCATTCTTGGTGATAAGATGTGGGGTATGGGTTTGTCTCTGGCGATGATGCCCAGTAATGGTTTGTGGTCAGTGATGTGTTCGAATCTCCGGCCATACAAATACTCGTGGAACCTTTTTATTCCAGATACCGCAGCCAATGCCTCTTTATTTAGCTGGCTGTAGTTCCTCTCTGGCTTGGACAATTCTGGAGTAAAATGCTATGGGGGCTTCTGGTCTGTTTGGCATGCAGTGGTTCAGCACAGCTCCGATGCCGAAAGGCGATGCGTCGCAAGTCAAACGGATCAGCAGCATTCCTCTGTACTGGACTAATACTCTGTCCGATGTTAGTAATGTTTTTATTTCTTCGAACGCCGTTCTTTCCTTCTTCCCCCACTTCCATTCTGTTGCCTTGTCCAGTAGCCGGTGGAGCGGTTCAGCAGTTGTAGCTTTCTGTGGTAGGAAGATATTATAAAAGTTCAGTAATCCTAAAAAAGCTTGCAGTTCCGTTTTGTTTTTCGGTGTTGGTGTCTCTTTGATTGTCCTCAGTTTTCCTGGAGTGGGTCGTATTCCTGATTCATCAATTAAGTACACCAGGAATTCTACTTGCTTTTCCACCAAGTTCTTTTTTACTTTAAGCCTCACCTCTTGGAATCTAGATAGCACTTCTCTTAGGCGGTTCTTTAGCTGTTCTAAATTCCTTGCCGAGATGAGTACGTCATCGAAGTACAGGGTGACGACTCCCTCAATCCCTTGTAATAATCGTTCCATCAGGCTTTGGAACAATCCTGGGGCTATACTGACTCCAAACTGTAGCCATTTGCACTTGAAGGCACCCCTGTGCATTATGATTGTTTGTGCTTCGGCTGTGGCATCAGCTACAGGAAGCTGCTGGTATGCCTGCGCCAGATCTAGTTTTGCGAATATCTTCCCACGGCCCAATGAGTAGAGCAGCTGTTGCACCACTGGCACTGGGTAAGCGCTCTGTTGTAGGGCCTTATTTACTGTACTTCTGTAGCCCCACAAATGCGCACCAACCCATCTGGTTTAATTGGGGTGACGATGGGTGTCTCCCACTTCGCATGGTCGGTAGGCTCCAATACTCTCTGAACTTGTCTAGTTGCTCGTCTATCTTGGGCCTTAGAGCAAAAGGGACCCTCCTAGGTTTAGGGACCCTGCCCCAGACAGGGGCAACTTGGGGGTCTAGATTAAAGGATATTGGGGACCCTGTGTACTTGCCTAATTCACTGTTGAATACTTCCACAAATTTTGTCATCAGTTCTTCTTCCCAGCCGCAGTCGTTGATGTGGTCGATGCCTGTTACCGCCAGTCCTAACAGCTCGAACCACTCTAGACCCAATAGACTAGGTCTGTGCCCGGTCCACAATGGTGAGAGGTAGCCTTGAATGTTTTGGAGGCAACATTGAATCTTCCCATGCCAACTACTGGGATCCAGTTCCTTTGGTAGTCTATGAGGATCAGCTTCTGTTATTTGAGTGTGCTGGGTTTGATGCCTGGAACCAGCTGCTGAATCGAGACCATGAATAGGCAGGATTCCGAATCGACCTCCATTTTGCAGGGTCTCCCTTCTATGAGTATGGTTGCCACCATCTTGTTGGACTTTCCCGCGCTTGCATGGCCCACTATTAATGTTTGGTGGGTCTCACCTCTTTCCGATCCAGAGTTTTCGCTTCTGCAACTTCTTCCAAATGGCTGCTTTTTTCCACTTGGCTTGAATGACCGGTTTGTGGTGAGTTTGGCGGGCAGTTCGGGCGGCTTCTTCAGGCTGCTGGTTGAGATATTCTGCAGGCTCTTGCTATATGCCCTTTTCAGTTGCACCGTTGGCATATGGCATCACGAAACCTGCACTCTGCCCTGGGGTGATTACCCTCGCAGCCTGTGCACTGGAATTCTAGCCTCCCTTTACCTCGCAGTTTGCCTCTCCGGTCTGTTTGTAAGTGGTGGACCTCATCTTCCACTTCTTCCTCTGACTCCGTTTGCACGTCCTCATAATGGACCCCAGATTCCTCTTTTCCTTGTGGTCCTTTGTTCACCTTCTTCATGGCTGCCGCGGATTTGTGGGAGGCCTCCAACGCTGTGGCTTCTTCCAGTGCCTCCTTGAAAGTTATCTGAGGCTTGGCTAGTAGTCTGCTTTGCAGAGTGAGGTCTTTTAGTCCCAACACTAGCCGGTCCCTCATAGACTCTTCTAAGTTAAGGAAGTGGCAGGCTGCAGCTATCTCCCTTAACGTTGCGACGAATTCGCTGATCGATTCACCTTCCTTCTGGTCCCTCTGGTAAAACTCATGTCTTCTTACCAGGGGATGAGGCTTGGGGAGCATAGTACTCTTTGAGGATGCTCTGAAGATCCGTCCAGGACATCATTCTCAACTCTGAAGATCCGTCCAGGACATCGTTCTCAACTCGCAAAAGCAAGCACTTTTGCCATTTTGAACACCGCGGCTCCACAGTGTGTAAGGAATATTGCTTTTTTCCTCTGCTCCGACAGGCTTAAGAGATCATTTCCTTCCATATACATGTGGAATCTTTCGATGTATGATTCCCAGTCTTCTCCAGCCGGGTTAAACGGTGCTGGTGGGCTGATGGAAGGCATAGTGGTAGCCGATGATCTGACCGATTCTCGTGGCCGTTGATCAAGGTGGCTAGTGATTCATGCTTCATTCTCTGTCCTAGTATCCCACCTTTGTCGCCAGTGTTAGATCATGGGTGCAAGAAAGGACAGGACACGCAGTAAGAGCTAACATTTTTATTAGCTCTGTAAATCGCAATAGCAATTCTATCTGCAGCAGCTCCCTTTATAGCTAGGAGTTGTCCGCGGCTTCAGCCACTGACAG
This sequence comes from Masticophis lateralis, assembly GCA_030761175.1. NCBI lineage: Eukaryota > Metazoa > Chordata > Lepidosauria > Squamata > Colubridae > Masticophis > Masticophis lateralis. Next base: position 95,659,453 of record JAUDYJ010000003.1, on the reverse strand, counting down.
CCCTATGAAATTCCCGCTCTTATTCCTGATTGGTCCATTCAAATCTGCCATTCAATACTCAACAGGAAGCCCATACAAAGTCACCAAGTTTGATAAACATCGAGTTAAAGTCTTTAAATTATTCATGCTTCTTGGATTTACTAAATGATGGCAAAAGTATAATTACTTTTAAGGGAATTAGTGTTATTTTCAGTATGTCTACAAATTATTTTGAAATGACAACCCATTGCACAAGAAGTTTGTGTCACTAGGATCCTCTTGGCACTGAGGACGCACAGCTCTGATAGCATAAACCTCTTTTCTAATCTGTCTTTGTAAATGTCTATATTAGATTTATATGTATAAAGTTGACCTGACTTCTGCAACAGATAATAAGCCCAATCAGGCTTTTGAGCGCATGCGCTAAAATAAACCTCCCCCTGAAAATAAGCCCTCCTCAAAAATATTTAAATGAGAGCTGAAAATCAGATAAGACAGCAAGAGGAACCCCATCTTGCTCCATGTGCCCCAAAATAAGACCTCCCCAAAAATAAGGCCAAGCACTTATTTTGGGGTTCAAAAAAACATAAGACAGGGTCTTATTTTCAGGAGACACGGTAGTAAGTGGTTTAAAATACTGGTAATTATACAAATATGAAGAAGAGCTCTTCTTTAAGTACTAAGTCAAGGGCATTTCAGTTCCTTCAAAGAAGGTATTTGGTAAGTCTTTTTTTTTAGCTTAAATCTTAAAAGGCTATTACCACTATGAAGATCTTAGCAGATCTCATAATTTAAAACCACAGATAATTCTGGAATGAGAATATTACAATGAAAATTCTTCTATGTATTGTAGGAAATTAATGCAATTAATGATTCATTTGTTGGCACCCTTCCCTTTTAGTCATTGTTAAATTGAAACCCTGCATGGCAGCTCTTAATGGTTCCAGCTTTCAGATAATATCAAAGTAAGATGCTGGTTTTTACTATCTGGATACTAACTGGAAAAAAATAAATCAGAAAATCACGTCATCCAATTTTTCAAATACCTTCTGTGTTGAAAATGTATGTTTAAGAAGAAAACAAAAACAGTCAAACAGCTTTTAACCAGACTTGGTCTTGGTTCTCTGGGCCAAATTCATTTCAATGAATTTGTTCCCTCCATGTTCAGCTTATATTTGAAGAACCCTAAAAGGTCAAGCTGTGACAAATATTCCTTTCAGAGAACTGAATTTACATAGATCAACCATTCAAAACCCTCCTACATGGCTTTTCTGGCACATAGAAACTAATTGTCACTTGGTGTCTCCAATTTTAATAGTTAACAGGAGTTTTATAGGTCAAAACATGCATCATTAATTACATTCTTTGTATACTGATGAGTGGAGAAGTTGACAAATTTTAATCCTGCCAGCTAAAGGCTGTCCTAGTTTTCTTCCCAATTTTTGTATAGCTCTGTTTGCAGCAAGGAGGAGAATACTAATAAGCTAGTTGTTGGAATCATACTTCACACTAAATTATAATGTGGTTTGATTGGCTTTGGAACATGAACCAAGGAAATGGGAAGTATTCAACAAACTATGGACAAACAAATTATGACTTAGGGCAGCAGCTGGGTTCTGTGAACCTAGTTGCAGAACATTCATTGCAAAGGCATGAAACACTTAGCAACATATGGTGCTAATTGTTATGTCCTTATAAGGACATCCACCGGGGGATTGGTAGATTCCACCGGCAGGAGATTTAAACAGTTGTCATTGGCCGGCGGGCATGCCTGAGCAGGATATAAGGAGGCTCAGCAGCCCAGCTGGCAGTTCAGTTTGCACTTCAATAAAGGTTCTGAACGGACAGCAGCTGAGTCGCGTTTCTTTCCAGCGCCGAGCTAACACTGGCAACGAAGGACTGAAGAAGAACCGATGAGCAGCAGACACGACCGCCACCGCCATCCAAGAGCTGAATCACTTGAGCAAGTCACTAGAACCATGTCCGGACCCCAAATCTCTCTGGCTCCATTCAATCCGAGCCAGAAAAAATGGAAGTCCTTCATGGTTCATTTCTGACAATTCCTGGCGGGCAGCGGCTTCACCGACTTAGACGACAACAGGAAGAGGGCTCTCTTCCTGGCCCACTGTGGATCCGAAGTTCTGGAGATGGCGATGGACCTCGTGGCACCCAGAGACATCGAACAGATGCCATGGTCCGAGCTCCAAGACATTCTCCAAGAACACTACGCGCCCACGAACACTCCTCTAGCCAACCGCTTTGAATTCCACCAACGGAACCAGCAAGAAGGAGAGACTTTCAAGGAGTTCGTATCGGCGCTCCGGAAAATCGCGGCCAGTTGTGAGTTCTAAAATGTGGACGTCCAGCTGCGAGACCGAATCGTCTTCGGCATGAGGGACTGCACCGTCCAAAAGAAGTTCCTCAGCCGCAAAAAGATCGCCCTGAAGGATATCATCGAAGAAGCCACCGCGGCAGAAACATCCGACAGAGCGGCAGCAGCGATGCGACAATCCAAAGGGATCCACAAGATCCACAGAGACCAACCGCAGTCATCTGACGACATCTCCACGGGGTCAGAGTTGGATTTTGAAATGGCCATCCATAAGGTCACAAGGCCCCAAAGGCGGGAAAACCCGCAAGATGGCAACCGAGAGGACAGATGCGCCAGCTGCAAAGGAGACCACCCTCATGCCAGATGTCGCTGGCGAGACGCGACCTGCCGCCGATGCGGACGAAAAGGTCACATTGCAGAGGCCTGCAGGGCGGCAGAACCAAATTTCGAACGGCAAAGACCTTCAGACCACGACTACCAAAGGTCATCTAGATGGTCCCAGCAGCTGAGGCGGAACGACGAACGGCAATCCAACGGCCGGCAGGTCAACAAGACGACCATCGCCCACACCAAAGCTGAGGGATCCGAAAAATTCCATGTGACCGTCCATGTGGAAGGGGCACCATGCCCCATGGAAATAGACTCAGGCTCACCGTTCTCCATCATTGCCTGGCACAACCTCAAGAAACTTCAACCAAAAATCACAAAAGGACACTTAAAACCAATCCAGGCAAAGTTGGTAGACTTCGACGGGCACCCCATTGGCATCCTGGGACGAATGAACATCAGGGTGCAATACAAAGATTTCAAAGGAGACCTCCCCATCGCCGTCGTCAAGGACGCCCGACCGACCCTACTTGGAGTGGAGTGGTTCAGGCCCCTAGGGCTCACAATTGGCGGCATTAATCAGATCAGGACTAACCAACTCGACCAACTCCTGGAAGACTTCCAGGACGTCTTCGACGGGAGTCTAGGTAAATTCCTGGGGAAACCCATATTACTAAATTTAGACCCTCAAATCAATCCGATTCGGCTAAAGCCCCGCAGAGTCCCGTTTGCCCTTAGACCAAAAGTGGATGCACAATTGGATAAACTAATCGCCCAGGGCATCCTTGAGCCGATCGATCATGCTGCATGGGAGACTCCCATTGTGACCCCCATGAAGCCGAATGGATCAGTGTGCATCTGCGCTGATTATAAGTATACCATCAATCAGGCGTTGCAGCAGAGCGCATATCCGGTGCCAGTGGTGCAACATCTGTTGCACTCACTAGGCAAAGGATCAATTTTCGCCAAACTGGACCTGGCGCAGGCGTACCAGCAGCTGCCAGTGGACCAGACAACTGCGGAGGCACAAAGGATTGTCACGCACCGGGGCACCTTTAAATGCAACAGGCTCCAGTTCGGAGTCAGTGCCGCCCCGGGGATATTTCAATCGATGATGGAACAAGAAGCTTCGCGTGCAGTGATTTGATTTTCGCGCTCAACTTCCAGGGCGATCCCAAGTGGCTCAAGGGTCAGATCGTGAGGGTAACCCGCCCGAGGTCCTACGAGGTGGAGCTGGACGATGGCCGTTCCTGCTGATGACACATCGACCAGCTCCGGAAAAGGTGGAGGGAAGTTGAGGAAAACCACCCCGACGAGGTAGGCCTGCCCCACCCCGATGAGGTGGGCCTGCATCAACCAGACAGGGTAGACCAACCACCCCCCGACGAGGTAGGCCTGCCACAACCCCGCAGGGTGGGCCCACCGCACCCCGAAGGACGAGACGAACAGCGGGCTGAGGACGAGGGCCAACAACACCCCAGTGAAGGAGGGCTACCTCAACCCGGTGAGGCAGGACCTTCACTACCCAGCACAAGAGGCGCCGAAGACCAAGACAAGGTGAGCACGGTAGACCGGGACCTGCTCAACCAGCGAGAGTGCCAACCTGCCAACCTTGGTGGCACTCGACAGCACGACCCCCGAGACCGACACAACCACGAAAGAGGGACGGGACGGCGAGACCGGGCAGCACAACACCCCCCAGACAGAGTCGACCAGCACCTGTATGGCGGAAGCGGCAAACACAGACCCGGCAGGGGAGGACAACAACACCCCGGCAGAGGAGGCCTCCCGCAACCCGACGAGGACGACCGCCCCATCCGAAACCTGGAGGGAAGCCGCCGACCCGGCAGGGTAGGACAATAACACCCCCGCAAGGAAGTCCTACCCTACCCCGGCGAGGTAGGCCGACCCGCACAGGCCAGGATGGGATGGTCACGACCACCCCCGCCTGGGGGTCAACCCACAAAGGAGGCAGCCATGCTCCCTGACCCGGGGGCACCCGTCCGGAGCAACATCAACCCACCAAGTGAGCCACGCAAGTCCGGTAGAACTGTCAGGCGTCCCGCCTACCTGTGCGAGTATGTGATCGCGTACACTGATTGACGGACTAAGGACTAGGAGGGGAGGGGTGTTATGTCCTTATAAGGACATCCGCCGGGGGATTGGTAGATTCCACCGGCGGGAGATTTAAACAGTTGTCATTGGCCGGCGGGCATGCCTGAGCAGGATATAAGGAGGCTCAGCAGCCCAGCCGGCAGTTCAGTTTGCACTTCAATAAAGGTTCTGAACGGACAGCAGCTGAGTCGTGTTTCTTTCCGGCGCCGAGCTAACACTAATCATAGCAAAAGAGCTATGGCTGCTGTTCAGGTGATATACCAAATCCTAGACAAAAATGTTTATTGATTGTTTTCAGTATCAGTCAGTGTCTTAGATACCCTTGTGGTGGTTCTCACTTGAAGCTGTAGCTGCAAACTGAATACTGTCATTTAGAAATATAATAACAGCATTAGAAGGGACCGTGTAGGTCCGTGATGGCAAACCTATGCCACAGCTGGCACGCAGAGCCCTCTCTGTGGGCACATGAGCCATCCAGCTCATGTCCACTGCGCATGCGCAAGGGTACCTCCTACCAGCCAACAGATTTTTGAGATGCTCAGAGGGAAGGGCATATGCAGGAGATGCGCATGCATGTGGGGGGGTCACACGTGCATGTGCGGGGATCAATCGCGCATGTGCAGGGGTCATGCGTACATGTTGGGGGGGTGCATTCATATGTGCGGGGGGCAGGGGGGATCACAGGAGAGTGGGGTACTCATTCCGGGAGTGCAGAAATGGCCCCATTTCTGGCCTCCAGAGGGAACCCGGAGCCCGGGGGAAACCATTTTTGCCCTCCTGGAGGCTTTAGGAAAGCCTCCAGAGCCTGGGGAGGACTAAAATGCCCCCCCTGCCATGGTGCAGGTTGCTAAAAGAAAAAATTCAATCAAGTTTTATTGATCTTTTCTTACACACACACACACACACACACACACACACACACACACACACATTTTATGAATAGAGTATTGACCGTATCATATCTTATACAACTTATTATATCCAATTCCATTTTACATAGTTACCATTTTTGCCAAAATAAACTTTTTCCATACTTTTTTATCTTATCTTAATATTTCTATACTTATTATATAAACAGCATCACCATCTGCCCTCAAATCCTAGTTTCTTAACATTATTTCAATTAGTTATTTTATCCATTGTTAATCACATATATTCACATTTAACTTTCATATAATTCATTCTTCATTCTAATAAATTTGAACATTCTTGAGGTTGCCTTTCTACCATTTCATCTCTCTTGTTTTACAACAATTCTTCTCCTCTCCTCTCTTTCTCTTCCCTCCCTTCTTCTATCCTTTACTACTTTCCTCTTTCCTCCTCTCCTACTCCTCCTCTACTTCTCCTTCCTTCCCCCCTTCCTTCCCCCTCCTCCCTTCCTTCCTCCCTTTCTAACCTTCTCGCCTACTCTTATTTCCCCTCCCTTTCTTCCTCTCCTTTTCCCTTTCTTCTATTCCCTTCTCGCCTTCCTCTCTTCTCCTTCTTCCCACTCCTCCTCCTTCCATTGTCTTTCCATTGTTGTATTCATTTTCAATTCAATATTTTCCACAATGGTATCCTGGCAACCCCAATTTTTTCCCCTGTCATTAACTATATTTTTCAAAGTACCCATCACATTTTAAAATTATTAACAATGTATTTCATTCATTCCATTTTTACATTGAAACCTTTTAACTTAATTAACCTTCCACTCTTATTTTCCTTATTTTCTAATTTCTCATTCCAACATCAATTAATTATTTTCCTCATTTACTAGCCTTTCAATTTTACATCTTAATTTCAGTTATTTTCACTTTTAAACCAATCTTCATTTCATATTGCATCTGCTAATCCATTTTACAATAAACAATATATTTCTTCTTTTTTACTTCTTACATACATCATTTACTAGCATTTCAATTTTGTATCTTAATTTGCATTATTTTCATTTTTTTTGTTTTTGGCTTTTAAATCAAACTTTATTAAATTTTAAAAGTATTTAAAATACACAAGTTTCTCTAAATCATAAAATTACATATACAGTACACAACTCCACTTACAAACTAATTACTTATAGTTATATATACACATATATATGCACACAGTGACTTATTACCTATTCTATCCATCTGACGGTGCTGTTTTTGATTGTATTGATTTCTCTTGAATTTTGTCTTTACCGTTTTATTTCCTCCTTTGATTTGTCCACTGGTACCATCTATTCCATACTATAAAATATTTTGAGTCTTCCTTGTCCTTTAATTCTAGGGTTAATTTGTCCATTTCTGTGCATGTGTAGATTTTTTGCATTAACTCCTGATCTATTGGCAAACAATTTGTTTTCCACAGTTGTGCTAGTGCTAGTCTAGCTGCCGTAATTATGTGTAGTGTTAAATATTTTATATCATTTCTAGTATTCCCTTTGATCATGCCTAATAAAAAGACTTCAGGTTCTAATTCAATTTCATGATCTGTTATTTCTACTATCCATGTTTTTATTTTGTTCCAATATTTCTTAATTTCTGGGCAAAGCCACCAGACATGGAAGAAAGTACCCTGAGCTTGTTTGCATTTCCAACAAACAGGGTTTACATTCGGGTACATTTTCACTAACCTTGCAGGGGTCAGATACCATCTGTACCACATCTTATAGTGATTTTCCTTATAAGCTACTGATTTTATCATACTGCAATTGTTTTCCCATGCCCTTTCCCATTCTTCTAACTGTATACTGTGCCCGATGTTCCTTGCCCAGGCTATCATCTGCCCTTTGACCAGTTCTTCTGCCAAATCATATTCAAGTAAATATTTATAAATTTTCAAAATTGATTTTCCTTCTTTAGATTCTAATAATTTATCTAGTCGATTTTGTTTTGGATCTATTCCTCCCTCCTCTTGACCTTTTCTGTATCTTATTTTTATTTGTGAATAGGGCCACCAGTCTATTACTATTCCTTGTTCTTTGAGTTCTTCCCTTGTTTTCAATATTCCTTGTGAGTCTAATATCTCTCTGTATTTTAACATTTTTTGTTTTGCTAATGTATTGTTTGTTTATATTTATGTTTATTGAATTTATATACCGCCCTACTCCCGAAGGACTCAGGGCGGTGTACAGCCATAAAATAAAACATATAAATACAAAATTTAAAATAGACTAAAATGAAATTAAATAATTTGGCTGAAAAATTTAAAATCCCAATAATTTAAAACAAATTAAAATTCTCATTTAAAAGGGGGAAAAGACTTAGGTCAGGCTGGCTTGATGGAATAAGTGAGTCTTGAGCATGCAACAGAAGGTGCACAGGTCCGGGATCCCCCGTATCTCCGGGGGGAGCTTGTTCCAGATGGTAGGTGCTCCCACAGAGAAGGCTCTCCCCCTGGGGGCTGACAGCCAACATTGTTTGGCCGACGGCACCCGGAGGAGCCCCTCTCTATGGGAGCGTACTGGCCGGTGGGAGGCTATTGGTGGTAGTAGGCAGTCCCATAAATAACCAGGTCCTAAGCCATGGAGCGCTTTAAAGGTGATAACCAAAACCTTGAAGTGCACTCGGAAGACCACCGGTAGCCAGTGCAGCTTGCGCAGGAGAGGTGTTACATGGGAGCGCTACATCGCTCCCATAACCACCCGCGCGGCCGCACTCTGCGCCAGTTGGAGCCTCCGAGTGGTCCTCAAGGGGAGCCCCATGCAGAGAGCATTATAATAGTCCAGACAGGAGGTGACGAGGACGTGAGTGACTGTGTGTAAAGAGTCCCGATCTAGGAAGGGACCCCACTGGCGAATCAGGCGAACCTGATGAAAAATCCTCCCGGTCACGGCCGTCAGGTGCTCATCTAAAGGTAGCTGTGAATCCAGGAGGACGCCCAAGTTGCGAGCCCTTTCCGTGGGGGCCAATAACTCACCCCCAATAGTCAGCGATGGCACCAGCTGACTATATCGGGATGTCAGAAACCACAGCCACTCGGTCTTTGATGGGTTGAGCCTGAGCCTTTTCCTCCCCATCCAGATCCGTATGGCCTCCAGGCACCGGGACATCACTTCAAGGGCATCATTGGGGTGGTCTGGGGTGGAGATGTACAGCTGGGTGTCATCAGCGTACTGTGGTACTCCACCCCAAAATCATGGATGATATCGCCCAGCAGCTTTACATAAATGTTGAACAGAAGGGGCAAGAGGACCGATCCTTGTGGCCCCCCACATATAAGGGGCCTCGGGGTCGACCTCTGCCCCCCTGTCAACACAGACTGCGACCGGTCGGAAAGGAGGAGAACCACCATAATACGGTGCCTCCCACCCCCAGCTCTACCAACCGGTGCAGCATGATACCATGGTCAATGGTATCAAAAGCCTCTGAGAGATCTAACAGGACCAGGACAGAGGAGCACCCCCTGTCCCGAGCCCTCCAGAGATCATCAACCAATGTGACCAATGCCTTTTCCATGCTGTACCCAGGCCTGAAGCCTGACTGGAATGGATCTAGATACATTGTTTCCTCCAGGTCCTGGGGGAGCTGTCGTGCGACCACACTCTCAACAGCCTTCGCAACAAAGTGAAGGTTGGAGACTGGACGATAATTAGCCAATATTGCCGGGTCCAGGGAAGGCTTCTTGAGGAGAGGTCTCACCACCGCCTCTTTCAAGGTGGCGGGAAAGACACCCTCACCCAATGAAGCATTTATAATCCCCTGGAGCCAGCCTCGCGTCACCTCCCGGGAAGGCAGCACTAACCAGAAGGGGCACGGGTCCAACAAACATGTGATCGTGTTCAGTCTACCCAGAGTCCTGTTCACGTCCTCAGGGTTCACAGGATCAAACTCAACCCAGATAACATTCTCAGGACCTGCCTCCGTCATCCCCACTGGAACTACCCAGTCGGAGTCCAGATCTTCCCGAATCTGAGTGATTTTGTCATACAGATACTGAACAAATCCTCGGCTCTTCCCTCCAAGGGGTCCTCCCGTGCTTCCTGGTGGAGCAGGGAGCGGGTCACCCTAAACAGGGTGGCTGGGCGGTTATCTCATGACGCAATAAGAGCAGCAAAATGAGCACATTTTGCTGCTTTTATCGCCACTAGGTAATCCTTAATATGAGATCTTACCAGTGTCCAGTCAGATTCAGCATGACTGGCCCTCCAACTACTCTCTAGGCGTCTTTTCCGGCACTTCATCTCCCTGAGCTCCTCAGTGAATCAAGGAGCCAGGTGAGATCGGCACCAGGTCAGAGGCCACAAAGGCACGACTCGATCCAGAGCCGGCCACTAGGTCTCCAGTCGAGGCGTGAGCCAGAACCTCAGGGATTGGCCCAAACTCCATCTGGAACCTGTCGAGTTCCATCAGGCGCCTGGGGCGATACCATCTTAACAGTTCTGCCTCCCTGTGGCGGGGTACAGTGGTTCGAAGATCAAGGCGAAGGAGAGAGTGATCCGATCATGACAAGGGCTCGGTGACTATATCCCCTATCTCAAGATCACTCAGCCACTGTCCAGAGACGAAAACCAGGTCCAGCGTGTTTCCCCCCGCATGCGTAGGGCCATGAATTAGCTGGGTCAGGTCCAAAGCTGTCATGGAAGCCATGAACTCTCGAGCCACCTCAGACGCCTCACCCACGGATGGCAGGTTGAAATCCCCCATGACCATAAGTCTGGGGGTATCAACCGCCACCGGCGATAACGCTGAGAAGCTCGGGCAGGGCTGCTGCCATGTGGCAGGGAGCCAGGTACGTGATCAGCAAACCCATCTGAACCCTACGACCCCACTTCACAAGGAGAGACTCACAGCCGGCCGTCTGAGGGACAGTGGCCTCCCTCAGCCTAAGGCCTTCTCTGATAACAACAGCTACTCCCCACCCCTCCCGTGACCTCGGCTGATGGAATGCAAGGAAGCCTGGTGGGCACATTTCTACCAGAGGGACCCCTCCCTCTGGGCCCAACCAGGTCTCCGTAATACCCACCAGGTCTGCTCCCCCCTCCTGAATAAGATCACGGATGAGGGGGGCTTTATTTACAACAGACCTGGCATTGCACAACATCAGTCGCAGGCCCGGGCCCTGAGGGTCTGTGCAACCTGGAGAACGAGTGGAGCCTTGGGGGCTGGAGTGCACCACCGCTCGAAGACAGCGGGCGTGCACTCCCTTAACATATGGCCCCCTGCTCCCGCCATATCTACCCCTCCCCCTCACAGTACCGATGGTAAAAGTGCAATCTGGACAATGTTATTGCTTCTGTTGTTGATAACCAGCCGGGAATTTTCATGTAGTGTTTACTTTTGATTTGTTGCCATGTGTCGATTAAAGATTTCCTAATAGTATGATTGTTGAAATGTTTATATATTTTATTTCCAGAGCTCCATAAAAAGGCATGCCATCCCTTCATTAAATCATGTCCTTCCAAATTTAGTAGTCTTTGGTTATCCAGGGTTACCCATTCTCTAATCCATGATAAGCTTGCAGTCTTATAATATTTTTTCCATGCTGGGAATTCGAATCCGCCTCTAGTTTAGTCATCTTGTAGTATACTTAATTTAATTCTTGATTTTTTCCCCTCCCACACAAATTTTGTATTTATTTTGTCCAAATTATTAAAAAAATTCTTATCTAATTTTATTGGAATTGTTTGGAATAAATAAAGGAGTCTTGGGAGTATATTTGATTTTATCGCAGCTATTTTCCCCAACAATGACAGTTTTAGTTTCCCCCATTTATCCAAATCTTCTTTTATTTTCTGGACCAAGGGTCCATAATTATTTTCTTTTATCGTTGCAGTTCTGGCAGTCAAGTTTATCCCTAAATATTTCACTCTTTTTACTGCCTGTAGTCATTATTTTCATATTTAAACCAATCTACATTTCATATTACACCTGCTAATTCATTTTACAATCAACTATATACTTCTTTTTGTTTACTTCTTATATACAATTTTTGCTATCAATACATTTCCCTTAAATCAACTAATAAATGCTTTATTTCTTCCTTCTCTCCATTATTCTTCCCCTTTTACCCATTTTCTTTTGATCTCTCCAAAATTCCACTTTTTAATATTTTTCTCCCTTTCTCCCTTTCTCCCATTCTCTTATTTTCTTCTTTTTCTTTTTATAATTATTGTATCTTTTCCTCTGAATCCTTTCTCTCATTTTTAAAATTGTTACCCCTTTAATTTTCCCCCTGTCTTTTCTCATTTCCTTCTCTTCCTTTCTTTTTTGGGTGATATTCCCCCCATGCACATTTTGTTTTTCACTGTCAATCCCAGTGTAATTATCTATTTTTTCATCTTCAATTATTTTCCATTCAACATATGTTCTTGCTTCACATTTATATTCTCTTTTTCCTTTTTTTGTCTTCTAACCAGATTTCTGCTTCTTTATCACCCTTAAAATGCTTTACACAGCTTCTTAAACATTTCCATTAATTCCTCATATTCCCAATGTTCCATATTGTCAATTCACAAAAAAAATATTTTAATTTATATATAGTTAAAATTCAAGTCCATATAGTATCTCTCTTTTTTTAAAATTTCCAAATAGTATCCAATTCAAATATTTATCTAGATCAGTGAGTCTCAACCTTCCTAATGCTGCGATCCTTTAATACAGTTCTTCATGTTGTAGTGATCCCCAACCATAAAATTATTCCTAAAACCATTGAAAATATGTGTTTTCCGATGCTCTTAGGCGACCCCTGTGAAAGGATCCTTCGACCCCCAAAGGGGTCCTGACCCACAGGTTGAGAACCACTGATCTAGACCATTCCAGTTTAGGGCTTTGCTTTTTTTCCACTTCTTTTTAAGGCTGGGATCCAGCTGTTTAAACAAGTACTCCTTCAATGTTTAAAGCATTTGTTGTAGTGCTTTCTTCTCTCTCCAGTTCACAAATCCCCAGGCAACAAAACATCACTTTTAAATCCACATAGAAAATATTTTATCTTCAATTTGCTTTCCTTTTATTGTTAAAAAATGCTTTCTCTCAGTTTTCTTTTTCTTGTATTATTTCTAATTTCTCCAAATTCAATTTTAAGTCCAGGTAGAAAGTTTTCTTTTTTGGGCTCTAGTCTTCTAACTTCCTCTTTATTCTTTTCCCTCCAATTAACATTCCAAAGTGCCAATTAACTGCTCATTTCACAGTGGGACCTCTTTTAAGCTTTTCCCAAAGAATTTCTTTTTACCTTTAAATTGGCCAAATGGCTCATCCAGTAACAATACCCCATTCAAACATCGCTCCTGGACAAATCTTAGTCCGGTTGCCCCAGCTTAGAGCAATCGTTTTAATGGTTGCCACCCCTGCCACAGGATTAAAGAGCTGCCTCTGACCCTTTGAGGAACTTGCCTGTTCCTCTTGGTCTTCCGAGACACCTCTCTTTCTTCATCGTCCCTCCAAGACACTTCTGGTCCAAAGACACCCCCCCCCCCGACAGCAGTTTGTCTGGCTGGATTTTCATGAAGCTCATTGGAGCTTTGCTATTTTCCAGTCAGTCTCACTGCAACGCTTCCAGTTCCTCCTGGTTGCTAAAATTTTTGAATCCCACCTCTCATGCGCATGTGAGAGGGAGTGGGGGTTACAAGGGGTGTCACATGTACATGCACATGCATGGGGGTGGGGGGTCATGCGCACATGCATGGGGCACATTGCATTATGGGTGCCAGCACATGCACGTGCTGTGATGCATGCGCACACGCTTTTGGCACCCAAAGAGAAAAAGGTTGGCCATCACTGCCCTATACCATTTCTGACAGATGGCTCTCCAGTCTCTTCTTGAAAGCTTCCAGTGATGAAGAACCCTCAACTTCTGAAGGCAATCTGTTCCATTGGTTGATTGTTCTCACTGTCAGAAAATTTCTCCTTATTTCTAGGTTGAATCTCTCCTTGATCAGTTTCCATGATAAATAAAGGATAAATCATTAGTACTCTGGGATTATGTATTAGATATACAATCATACATTAATCAAGGCAACTTGGCCTAACCAAAATTTACCTTATGGTGCTGATTCAGATGACTTGTTATTTTTAGACATTATGGCTTAGTACATCATGTAAATCACTTTATAATAGAAGTTTAGAAGTTTCTATAATACATATTTTATTATATAGTCATATAATACATATATAAATACTGTTTTTCTCTGAAAATAAGATCCAACCAGAAAATAAACCCTAGCAAAAATTTTACCGTGAGTCTAATACAAGCCCTACCCCAAAATAAGCCCCAGTTAGGATCCCATGCACTCTCCCATTGTCCGGTTGCTCATGGCTGCAACAGTGCCAGGCCCCACAAGGTGAGGTGAAGCAGGTGGGGGGCTGGAGCTTCCCCACATCGTGCACCCATGCACCTCAGGGGCCCTGCAGCCAGGCCTCCCAGGTCCCTCCACTTGCTTCACCTTGTGCTGGCAGCACCAACATAGCAGCCATGTCCAGCAGGAGCCCACCTGCCTGCCCACTCCATCCCACCATCCGGTTGCTCACGGCCCTAGTGGGGCAGGCAGGCATGTGGCATGTTGGTGCCACTGCCACTGCCATTGCCACTGCCACAAGGTCAGGTGAGGCAGGTGGCAGGGAGGTGGAGCTGTTCCATGCACCCTGCACCCCTGCACCTCAGGACCCCCACAGCAAGGCCACCCACCTTTACCCTTTGCCTGGGCAACCAGAGATGATCTTGCCCTTGCAACCTGGAGGAAGGGCCTGGCTGCCTGGCTGGCCAAGGGGCTCCTCTCATGCCCCTCTCTCTCCTAGCAGCCAGAAATAAATATAAGATCCTATCTTATTTTCAGGGAAACACGGGTAGTGTGATATGGTATATAATGACTTTTCAATATACCAGATCTTAATATACTAGTTATTATTTATTTATTTAGTGTATGATATATTATACATGGACTAGCAGTATAAATAAATTCAACTAGATTAGTAGAATCCAATAAAATATAATTGCCAAAAAGACCTATGTTCAAATATCAATGTCTAGGCCACGGGTGTCAAACTCACGGCATCACATTGCTGTCATGTGATGTTTTGCTGTCACGTGATTTTTTCCCTTCGTGGAGCTGAGGTGAGTGTGGCCTGTGCATGATGAATCTGGCCCGTGGACCACCCCTGATCTAAACCATCTAACCATTGAAGTTCAGCATTGTATATATTTTTAAAAAATCAGATACTTGACTGGTATATGCCCTCAGCTTACAGCCAGTTATGATATGATCTATAGTTTGATCTGAGAACCTGCAGTCACATTGATGGGTGCCCCATTTATACAGAGTCCCAGCAGATGCTGTGTGTGGTGCAAATCCTATTCAGGATTGTTCACTGTTGGCATGGTAATTCAAAGCCTGGCACCTTTTTTGTGGGGTCATTTATATGTCTTCCTATGTCTGGGCATTCAGCAACCCATTTAGCTTTCCATTAGGAACTAATGTTAAAATTGTTGGGCTGATGTTGTGCAAGTGCCAGTGGGGGCTTCCTAGATTTGGGTCTTCTTGCTGATAAATGAGGAAGATCAGCATGCATCAGTAGGAATGAGTTGCTCATAATGTTTCTGTATTCTCTCACTACTGCTTCTTGTCTTCGTAAAACTGGCAATGTGTTAACAAGTAATATACACATACACATTACTTTACAGACCTCAAACAAAAGCAATCAGCAATTACAGCATGGATGCGCACATGGGGAGAGAGAGGTATGCCCCAACAGGGCCTCTTCTTATTACAGGGTCTTAAAGTGATATCGGCCCAAAAACCTTGCTGACTCATTCCTAGCATTACATCATCGTAGCAGCTGGTCAGCTCTTAAATCACTGACCTGACACAATGCTATATGGCTCAGAACAGGAATCCCACAAGTTGGAGTGGTTTTAATACATCCACTTATAATCCTCATGGTGTTGTTGAGTCTGGCATCTAACTTACTAGTAAGGCAACCCACCAACTTTGATGTTCCCCCCCTCAGGGGACTGATCTACTCAGGCTGTGACTCCTCCACCACTCCCCTCAGCACAGTCCAGCCCATGACTGAATCTCCCCAGTTGGTACTAGTCAACCACCTCTACAACCCATGTGGCCAGCCCACTGCCGTCACCTTCAGCTCAGTCGAGCCCCGGACCGCAGTGGAGCCCGCCTAGATGTCTGAGACCATCTAGCCCACTAAGACAACCTCAGCTGCAGCCAGCATAGCAGGTGCCACCTGGTTGGGCTTACTACCCAGGGAAAGAATGAGTCCAAGCCCAGTAGATGCCTGCCCTTGCTCCAGTGCTACTGCCTCCTCCTCTTCCAGCCTGGCCTGCCACCCTGCCGCACTTCAGAGCTGCTTTTGATGGGAGCCTGGATAAGCTGGCCTTCTACCTGAACTGGGTGTGGGCTCACATCAATCGCTATGGGGACAACTACCCTAACAACCAGGAAATAATCACCATCATCACCAAGAACCTGGAGGGAGAAGCTGTGGAGTGGGTGACCCAACTGCACACTGAAGCTGCCTCCGAGCTAGGGAACATTGATGAATTTCTGCAGGAACTGAGGAAAAGATTTGAGGATATGATCCACGGCCAGGAAGCGGAGGCTGAAACTGAGGCGATCAAGCAAGAGGGGCCGCCCAGCCAAAGAGTACATCGGACAGTATTGGAGACTTGCTGGAAAACTGCGGTACTGGCCTGAATGCCTCCTAGTGCACGTTTTTAAGGAGGGCCTGGGCAGGGAGCTGTGCAATGCCAGCATTTTTCACTGAAACCCTAGAAGAGCACATAAAACTGGTGCGCCAAGTCCTGAAAAAACTTCTCTTGGCTAAGCTATATGAGAAACTGTCAAAATGCAAATTCCACAAGACAAGCCTGGACTACCTGGACTACTGAGTGTCAAACGAGGGGGTAGAGATGGACCCAGCTAAAGTTAAAGTGGTCTTATATTGGCAACCCCCTCACACTCAAAAGCAGCTTCAGAGCTTCTTGGGGTATGCCAACTTTTACAGGCAGTTCATTCCCTCCTTCACTGAAATTGCTCTACCCATCACTGAGCTATTGAAAACTGGAGAGGGCCCGCAGCAACCACATCCAAGCCAACCCCTAAACTGGATTTTAGAATGCCAGGGGTTTTTTGAAATGCTGAAGGCCCTGTTTGCCAAGGAGCCAATCCTCAGGCAACCTGATCCAGAACAGTCCATTGTTGTCCATGCTGACGCCAGCGACGTGGCCATCACAGCAGTTCTCCTCCAGAAGAATGCTGATGAGAACTTGCAATCCTGCGCATACTCCTCCCAAAAAATTGACAGAGACCGAGAGGAGATGGGCCGTGTGGGAGAAGGAAGCCTGCATGGTCTGTTGGCACCTATTGAACTGAAGATACTTTCTTTCTTCCTTTCTTTTGTATTTTTTTTCATTTTTAAACATAACAAAGCATAAAAACAACCATCATTCAATACAATCACAGAAAGTGTGTTGATCGATTAAGATTTTTTTTGTGCTTAATCCGATATCCAAGATTACAAATCATTTAATTTCTCTTATTTGACAATTTTATATATCCCTTTATCTCATTTAGCAATTATTTAACAAAGGCTTATCTCCCATAAGAAAACACTTCAAATATTTTGTCATTACCTTAATTTTATATTTCATACTTCATCTCCATGCTTTATTATCTAGCCATTGATAAAACAAATCCCATATCAAATAGTATTGTCTTCCTGTTCTCTAATTTCAAATATCAATTTACTCATTTCAGCACATTCCATAATTTTCTTAATAACTTCATCAGTAGGTATTTTCTCTTTTCTCCAATTTTTAGCAAATACAATTCTAGCCGCTGTTAAAACATTCACAATTAAATATCTCAATTCTTTATTATACATTTCTGGTAAAATCCCTGGACTTTAAATCTGGTTTAAAGTCAGTGTGTTTCTTTGTCATTTTTTCTAACTATGTGTGGATTTTAGTCCAATATCTTTTAGCTTCTGCACATGTCCACCACATATGGTAATATGATCCTGGAGTCTGATGACATTTCCATCATTTCTCCGATTTATTCTTGAACATTCTGGCTATTCTCGTCAGGGGTAGATGCAACCTGTAAAACATCTTATACAAATTCTCCTTATATGCTGTAGATATTGTCATTTTATAATTTTCCAACCACAATTTTTGTCATTTCTCTAAATCAATCCCATGGCCAAAATTTTTCCCCCATGCTACCATTGTTTCTTTAACTTGTTCTTTTTCCAGTTTTACCTCTAATAAATAACCTTATAATTTTTAATTACATAGTCATCAGAACCCATTAAGATCTTATCTAAATTAGTCAAAACATTATAAAAATCTTCTTGTTTAAAATCTACTTCATATCTAGAACATATTTGCAGATAAGAAAACCAATCCATCTTAAAACCTTGTTCTTCCAGCTCTTGCTTTGATTTAAGTTCACCCTTTTCATCCATTAATTCACTATAGCTAACCATTTGTTCCTTTCTAAATATTACTGAATATGAAAATGCTTCAATCGTTGATACCCAGACTGGAATTTTCAAATAGTGTTGTTTTTTAATCTTCTCCCAATTTAATAGCAAAGCCTCAAGAATATGGTGTCTTCTAAAATACCCCTGTATTTTTGTTCCCTTATACCATAAAAAAGCATACCATCCCATCAGCAAATCATGACCTTCTAAATTTAGTAATCTAGTATTTTTTAAAGTTATCCATTCTTTAATCCACATCAAACTTGTCGCTTGACAATAAAGTTCCCAATTAGGTAGGCCAAAACCCCCTCTCATTCTAGCATCTTGTAACAGCTTTAATTTTATCCTCGCCTTCTTTCCCTGCCAAATATATTTTAACACCATTTTATTCAATTCTTCAAAGAAGTCTTTCCCCAATCTAATTGGAATTGTCTGAAACAAATATAAAATTCTGGGCAAAATATTCATCTTAATAGTTGATATCTTTCCAATCAAAGAAAGCTGTAAGTTTTCCCATTTCACCAAATCTGTCCCTATCTGTTGTTTAAGTTTATTATAATTATTTTCTTTACGCGTGCTACATCTTGCTGTCAAATATATCCCCAAATATTTAACTTTATTTGTGACCTGCATTTTTTATATATCCGCCTTTTTTTTTTGCTTTACCAACATATTTTTGGTCAAAATCTTCGTTTTATCTTTGTTGATTTTCAAACCAGCTACTTTTCCAAACTCTCCAATTTTGTCTATCCATTATTGATGTTAATGGATCTTCAAGAATAAAGACCAGGTCATCAGCAAATGCTTGCAATTTATATTCTTCTTTTCAAATTTTCATTCCTTTTGTCTTTTTCTTCTCTTATACATCTATTTAGCACTTCTAAAGTTAATATAAACAACAGAGGGGACAGTGGACAACCTTGTCTAGTACCTTTTAAAAATCTCAATAGAGTCTGACAATTCTCCATTTACCATTAGTTTTGCCATTTGTTTATGATATATATAGCTTCTATTGCTTTAATAAATTTTCTGCCAAAGCCCATCTGTTCCATTTGAAGCAACATAAAATGCCAATTTACATTATCAAAAGCTTTCTGTGCATCTAAAAATATCAAAGCCATTTGCTTTTCAGAGTGGTCTTCATAGTATTCCAAAGTGTCCAGAATTATTCTCATATTATCTCTAATTTGTCTTTTTGGCAGAAACCCATTTTGATCTGAATGTATAAAATTATTTAAATATCTCTTGAGTCTTTCTGCCAATATTGAAGCAAAAAATTTATAGTCAGAATTTAGCAGGGATATAGGTCTATAATTTTTGATTTGTTGAGGGTCTGTATCCTCCTTAGGAACCAATGTAATATATGCCTCAGACCATGATTTGGGTATTTCCTTCTTAGTCATCATTTCATTCATAACTTCTAGAAATGAGAGACTCAAAAGATTCTTGCAATGTCCTATAATATTCCGCTGGCAAACTATCTGGTCCTGGTGCTTTTCCATTCTTTTGTTTCTTAATTGCTTCATTTAATTCCATCATCGTTATGTTTCCCCTCTAGCATCTTCTCAATATCTTTAGGAATCTTAGGTAAATTTGCATTTTGAAGATATCATGTCACATTTTCTTCTGCTATCTTTTCTTTCTCATACAATTGCCTATAATAGTCCTGTATTTTTTTCTTCTCTTTATTTCCAAATTTACTTTGTCCTTGGTCATCGATTAATTGTATTATTTTTCTTGATTCTCTCTCTTTTTTCAATTTATATGCTAACCATCTTCCTGGTTTATTAGCATTCTTGAAGTAGTTCTGTTTAGTGCTTCTAATTTTTTGAGCTAATTCCTCTTTCTCCAGTAAATCCATTTTATGTTTTATTGTATCCATTTTCACTTTAGCATCTTTTTATGTGGATATTTCTGAAGTTCTTTTACAAATCTCTTGTAATCATCTTCCAATATTCTATAGGTTTGTCTTTTCTTAACATTTTTTCCCATGTATAATCCCATGTATTATCAAACTTCTAGCATAGGCCTTCATCGTATCCCAAGGATTTTGCATCAATGTATCTTCTTTCCTATTCTCCTTGAAGAAAAAAGCCAATTCTGTCTCCATTTTCTGAACAAAGTTATCACTTAGCAGGAACAAAAAAAAAAACATAATAATAGAAGAAGATTTCACTTTCTTCTGCAGTGCTTCTGCCCAAACATTAACAAATCTCTCTCATTCTGCCTCTGACTCCTACTTCTGATTGTTTCCCAAAGAGCACCTGAGTAAACAATACAGATAGTTCCAACTTCCTCAGATGTGCTTCCAACTATTTTATCAACTAGAGAGTTCAGAGTCCTTGAGATGTAGCAACAATATAATACAATTGTTTCAACTTGCTACTTAAATAAAAAAAATAATGAAGTTTCCAGTCTAGTAGATGGCAGTATTACACACTCTCCTGTCTTCCCCACTAATATAATCCAAAAGTTCTTTGTCACTAAAATAGCAAATAGAAATTTAAAACAATCTTCAGAAAAGTAAAAAGAAAAATTAAATCCCAAATGAACAATATTTTGAATAAAAGGCACAAGATCTTAAAAATGTAAAGCTCTCAATTCTGTCAATCCTTTTCAGTTCGGTCCCGGTCAAAAACAAAACAAAGATTTATAACGCCATCAGTGTAAATAATTTGAGAATAAAAAATAACTCCAGCTTAATTTTGCCACTTAATTTCTTTCTATCTCGAATTTAATTTCCACTTCAATCTCTGGGTGTTCTTTGTATAGATTTAAATTGAAAATCTCTCACCGCATCAAGTCATTGTCTTTCTATTCTTCTTCCAGAGCTGTCCCAACTTCAGTAACTACTATGGCTGCCACCCCAGTGTTAGGAAAAGGGCTTCTCCTGGATCAACCAGGGACTTTGTGGTGTCCCTGGGATCGTCAGGATGTGCCCTCCACTATCACAGTCAAAACAAGACTGTGAGGTCCGAGAAGGACCATCCAACAGCAGGGATTTTGGCGGTGATCCTGAAGCCCAGGAATCCTCCAACCGTTCTGTTGCAACATCAGCTCCTCCTCCTAATGAAGACACTTTCTTGAGGGCAATCATGTTCCATTTGAAGTGTGGACTGACCATAAGAACCTAGAGGTGTTCAAGACTTCACAAAGGCTTCCTCCAAAGCAAGTTTGCTGGGCACAGAACTTGAAATGGTTCTACTTAGAGCTAAAGTACATCCTTGGGGGGGGGGCGAACCTCCTGGCAGATGCCCTATCGTGCAAGCCACAGTACGATAGCAAACATGAGGAAGTGGTTCACACCATGATTCCCCTCTCCTAACCTACCTCGCAAGCCATGACCCATGGGCAAGGTAGGATTCAGGGGGTTACAAGCGAAGGTGTGGTGACCCAAACCTAAGAGATGAACTGCCAGCTGACCCGTGGTACAATGACAAGAAGGAGGCACAGATCCTAAAGGACGGACTAGCCTGGAAAGGCTCAAAGTTGTATGTGCCTATAAGTCTGCAATTCCAGATTCTTCGGCAGAGTCACGACTCTAAGCATGCATGGCACTTTGGCTACCTAAAAACCCTGCATCTCCCCCTCCCTCCTCTTCCACTGCAAGGCCACCACAAAGCTCCTTCTCACCAAAGCCACACAGGGTAGGGAAGGGGTGGAGCCAGAAGGCGACAGTGGGCTAGGTGGAGTGGCTCCACTTACCACTACTGGCAAAGAGGTTTTGGCAGGCTGGTGGCAGGGGGAGCTGCTCTGGAGGTCATAGATCTGGGCCAACTTGCCCCACTCCAGCCAGGAGCAGCCCAGCAGGGTGACTGAGAACAGCACAGCCAGGAGGGCAAAGAGCCCCCACGAGGCCAGCAGCAGCAGGTGCAAGAGCCCAGCATTTGATACAAAATAACTGAAAACATGTTCTCCAAATAAATGGAAATTCATGAAAAAATAGCATCTCCTCTTCCACTTAGTCTATTAAGGTTAATTGTATTTTGTATTTTGCTTGCATACTCTTAATAGAATGCCAATTAATAGTCCCTGTGCCTTACTGTTTTTTCTGTCTTTGTGTGCAGTGCAGGATATCTGGCTTTTTTGCTCCTGTTGTGACTCCGACCCCCGAGTCTGTCTTATCAGAGGGAGAAGACTCCGAAAGTGACTTTGGAGGGAGAGGAGTTGACAAGGCCTCCCTCTCCAGGACCCTCCTCTCTGGCAATGCCCCAGGGGTCCTCCGAAGGCCAAGAGATAGGCCAGGAGCCAGGCACTTCGGAGCAGCCGCAGTTAGACAGCGACAGAGATGAGTCTTGGCTGGATCCCCGACAACGTCGGAAGGACAAGCACACACAGCAGAGAAAGAGGCGTGCCAGAGATTAAGCTGAGTCACTGGACCACACCCCACAGGGGATAAAAGGAGGTGTGGTGGCCATTCAGGCCTTGTGATGGACAAAACTGAAAAGCTAGCAAGTCATACTCCATTTCTGGAACTTTGTTATATGCCCTCCTTGGATTTATTTTGGACTGGACTTGACAATTCTTTGGCTTTGTGGACTTATTTTGATGTTTCGGATGGAGGAGAAAAACCTGCCTTTGTGAGTAAAGTCTTTTGGCAGGCAGCCACTGGGTTGCTGCCAATTCTGTTATCTCAAAGGAATTCTTGACTGCTGGTTTTATTAACCCCTGGCTGACTGCTTGTGTGCATGTGTGAGACAGGGACAGAACACCTCCATGGATTATTTTCAAACTGTGTCTAAGTATTTAATGAAATTAGCAACTCATGGATAAGTAAGTAAGGTAGGTAAATTGAGGACCCAGTTTGTGGGGGCAATAAGCTGACTTTGTATAAAAATATACAAAAGTATGAAGGCTATTGCTTAATGCATTGTAAGCCGCCCTGAGTCTCTGGAGAAGGGCAGCATATAAATCAAATTTTTTAAAAAAGTGAATGTTATATTTCTATTTTATTAACAACAGATGTTTATTAGGACTAAATGCTTTTTTCTATATTTAAAAATGTACATTAAAATCCTCTTCAACTTTTTCTGGTTTACTCAAAGGGTACAGAACAAAAAATTCTGCACTGCTGGCCAAGGCAAGAGTTTCTTGGCTTCTGATTGTCATGGTCCAGGACTCTGACTCTGAATGAGCTGCTCCAGCTGAACCTGTGGAGTATTCGCCTCAGGAGACATCAAACCATGAATCACTTGATCAAACACAGACATCATTAGAACAGTTGGAGCAGTCAGATGATGAGGAATGGCTGCCACTGGTACCATTGCACTTGGTGAATGCAGCAGAGAGTAGAACAAAGATGCTCAATGCTCAGAGAGAAACTATTTTAATTTAAGATGCTGGCTCCAGAATGATTTAAAAGGCAGCCCAATCCCTTTTTTTCCATTGGAGACAAATGTTTGATTTCCTGCTTGGTGTGTAGTTTTTGTGAAATCTGATCTTTGGACTGACTGACAAACCTGACTTGGCTCTTGAATTTCAGGCTTCTCTTCTATGAGTTCTCCTTATTGCTACTCAGCATCACAAAATGCTTGTGCAGTAGTTAAAAGTAGCTATCAGACAGTTAGTAGTGATCTAAACTTCCTACCAGAAGTTGCCTCCTCTCCAAAACCAAAAGCCTTTTTCTAATTTGCTCTATAATGGTTTATTCATTTTTTAAAAATGATTTATTCTGGCAGGATGTATTTTGGAGAACATAGACGCTAGCTAGCCTTAAATTTAGTGGGATGGAATGGGGCGAAACTTAAAAGAAAGCCTCTTTTTAAAACAGAAAGAGAGGTCTATTATTTAATTACTGTCTATATATACATGTGCACCAGCAGGCAGTAGTACTTTAAGGCCAGTTTTTCCAAAACAAATTGGAAGAATTAAGCCCCCCATTTGGGGAAGGAGCGGAAGGAAATATTCTTTTGAACAATTAAAAGAGGACTAATTTGAAAAGCAAGGGAACAGGAACAGGAACAGGAAACTAATCCTTTTTCTCAAGCTGTCACACTGAGTCAAATCTGAAAGTAAAGGTGCTATAGCAGTTATCTTGAAGGGACACAAGAAAATCAAGGACCACTACCACTTCCGCATGGAATCTTATTGTCCTTTACCTTAAATTTGTTGTTTTGTTCTTCTGACAGATCACTGTGAGATCACAGCAATTGCATCCAGAATGCTATGATACATGTTCTATGATACATGTCCTTATGACTGCTACTGTTTTGCTCCAAAATTCCATAATGCTAAGTGACAGTTACATAGAAGTGACCAGTCTTTTTTGTTGTTTGGCTCAGACAATTAAAAAGTAACATTCTGAAAAAGCAACTTCCAATCAAAGCAAGTAAAACAGAACACCCAGAACCCCTTTTACCCAGAACAATAGTATTTGGAATGGTATACAAAACAAAGAAACCCTATTTTAATTTGAATCCTTGAACAAAGCATCCAAATCATGTTTTGGTTAAAGCATGGACAATATAAACCATCTGTTTCATGTACATTTTTACAAATCCCTGAATTTATTACAATATTCAGTTTGTTTTTTTAATAAAACAGATAAAAATGATCAGATATACCTCAAGAACATGACAAAATGTATTAGCAAAACTACATTGGAAAATATGTTAAATATATTTATAGCAGCATTAACAGAAGGCTGAGATAAAGGCTATTTTCCCTGACATAGTTAGGGAAAATTAGGACAAAAGCATATTTTAAATGTAAGGAAAAATTACTGAAAGGAAAATGGTTGTCTTTGATACTATGCAGATTTATTAAACAAGCTCTGAATAAACATCCAGCTAAATATGATGCACACAATACACATTACTGTAATCCAAAATGTGATTTATGTGGCTTAGTATATTGAGTTCAGTTACTGTAATTTATTAAATAAACAATGGTTAAGTATGTTATTGTAAACCATAATGTGATTTGTTAAAGTATTGGCTTAGTAAAGTGTGTGACCAAGCCATTGTGACTTAACAATGGTTTATGGCTTGATATGTCTTATTTAATAAATCATGCCTGAATAATTTAACACAATGTATACACCAAACCCAGCATACCACAACACAAACTAGCATAAATATGAGATGAACCAGTATGAACTTTCAAGACTGCATTCATTTACTGCCCAGCTTGTTAGCTACAAAACAAAAGGAAAGCTGAGGGGTGGAACGGGTGTGATTGCAGCACACGCTTCGCGGTGTTATACCAATATTGGGAGGCGACTGCCTAACTGAATTTACAATCTGTTTTTTATATGGGAACCAGTGAAGGAGCTGTTGTGTTGACAAAAAAGAAAAAAGCTTGTGTATTTTTATCGGCATATAAGGTGAATGCGGGTAAACAGAAGAGTAGACAAAACCCAAACGTGCCACGCTAGCCGTCATCGATCGATCTCTACTACGCATGTCTCGACTGAACAGGAACAAAGGACCGTTATGCCGTCCGTTAAAGCTGTTGCCTAATGCGCATGTGTAGCTGGTTTTTGCACTAGTTAAAATGGCGGCGCCCGTGGATCTTGAGTTGAAAAAGGTAAAGAAAATGAAAATAGGGCTGGGAGTTGCTTGAAAGTAAGGGAGATTTGAAAGTTAGGGTGGTGGTTGCCCATTATCAGAAGAGTTCATGTGGGTTTTGGTGGTTGGTGTTGCCTCTAGAGAGGGTGTTCTAGGAATTTTAGGCACTTATGCATTAAGAATATCAGACTTCTTAATATTTAACAGATTATTCTTGGTTGATCCTTGGAGTCGAGTGCGATGCCTTGTGATTTCATAGAATATCACCAAATTCTTCGTGGTGGGTTCATGTGATCCCTCTCCTCTTCTCAAGTTAGCGAGTGGTCTCTACGAACTTTTCATATTTGTTTCCCTTCCCCCAGCAATATATATTTGGAAGCATTTTATCTATGAACGGAATTATGGCAACAATTCATTTCTCATATGTTTCATTTTCTGTTTAAGCTAGTGTCATTGCCTGTTTGAGAATGTTTAAGAAGAACGTTTTGGAAGGAAATTATTTAAATTTTTTGGCTATAAATTTCGTTTTATATCAAATTCTGAAAATAAAAAGAGGAAAGCATTTTAATTCTATTTCAAAACTAGTCAGGTGATAATTAAATTTAAATTAGGTTACTTTGTTTTGTATCTATATAGCAAACGTGTAGGTTTAGACGTTTTGGGGAGGTGTTGAGCTATGTTTTAACATTCACATATTTAATGCTACAGAGATTGTATCAAACATTCAAATCAAACCAAGCTAACTTGTCCCGAAATGTAATTCTAACAGTTTCAATATCAAACCAGGGCACATTTATAGTACCGGTCACCTAATGAATCTTTCAACCTGGGTCAAACTCTCTCAAATTATTGTAATAAATTATAATACTTATCACCTTTCTGCAGGAAAAATATAAGGTGATTACACTTCTGATTTCATCTGTCATTTAGGCTGCATGGACAAGCACATTAGTTAACTGTATTTGACTTACAAAACTTTCCATCTCTTTAAAGCTCCTTGAGTCCATACATAACTGGAGGATATAAAGCTGTTCATACATTGCACTAAAAATATGGTTTTTGCTTGGTACATTGTATGAATTGTAGAATGTAGAGCAAATCTACAGCAGAATGAGTAGTATTCACCGTTTAGCTTGCAGAATTGTTTTTACAATTATATAATGCATGGTAAATATTCTTACAAGTAAACTATATCCTCAAAGCTGTGATGCAGGCCCTGGTGGGTAATTCCCATTTTTTCATATTATCTGAATTATTTAATCTGATTAAAAAAGTGCTATACCAATTTATTATTTGATGATTGGAATATATTTGTGTCTTGCTGCTAGATATAATTAAAAACATGCATATTAGTTTTCACCCAGGGTATTACTGATTTTTTTCTATAATTTTTGATTTTAGGTGTATATTTTGCATGTTTCTTTAATTTATCTGATGTTTAAATATACAGTACATGCTGTTGGTAAGTGATTGCAGTAGGGAGAAAAGGAAGTCTGCTCTATTGCCATTTTTAGCCATGGTATCAGCTGCTACTCATGCATTAGACTTTCTGAAGTTATCCTGGCTTTTCTCTCTTAATAAATGACTAGTTCAATAGCTGCTAAAAAAAAGGAAATGTGCATTACAGGTGGTCCTCGACTTACAACAGTTCATTTAGTTCAAAGTTACAAAGGCACTGAAAAAAGTTACTTGTGACCATTTTTCACACTTACATATCTCCCTGGTCATGTGATCAAAATTCAGATGCTTGGCAAGTGACTCATTTATGACAGCTGCAATGTCTCAGGATCATGTGATCACCTTTTGCGATCTTCTGACAAGCAAAGTAAATGGGGAATTCAGATTCACTTTACTGATTTAACAACTGCAATGATTCACTTAAAAACTGTGGCAAGCAAGGTTGTTAAAAAAGGGCAAAATTCATTTAACAAAGTGAGTTTTTCATTTAGCAACAGAAATTTTGGGCTCAATTGTGGTTGTAGGTCAAGGACAACCTGTATAAAGAGAGAGAGGTTTTTGTGAAGAGTGAAGACTCTCAGATTTTAAAAAAAATTAGCTACATTTGTATTGTTTTCCATGTCAGGCATTTTCTGAACTTCAAGCTAAGGTCATTGAAACCCAACAAAAGGTGAAACTGGCAGATATACAAATAGATCAGCTGAACAGAACAAAAAAGCATGCACATCTTACAGATACAGAGATCATGACTTTGGCTGAAGAAACAAGGATGTATGAAGGTATAGGACGAATGTAAGTAATAGTTCTTGTTTGTCATTTATCTTATTTACAGTCAATTTTCTTGTTTTCTCATTTTTTTCTGCAACATTTATACCAAATTTGTATGACACAACCATCAGTATTGGAGTTCAGTTTAGCATATCATTTATACCAAGACTAGGGTTTAAACAAAGATCATTAACCATAATTTGTAGAATCATTTATTCTTGCTTTATTTAGAATAATCATGGTTTTGCATCTCATATGAATCTAGCATGTTTGTTTCATGGTTAAACAGCTATTAGTCGGAACTGAAAATGAGGTGGGATATTAGATTATCTTGAGTGCTTCAAAAATGGTAGGTAAGGGATTGGGTTTCTTGCCTACCATGTGTGATTATTTTGATCTTGATTGATTACCATGCTCTTGTACTTTAAAAAAAATAACAGCTGACCACTTGCAAAGATGGTTTGAATCTTTTAGAGGGGTAAAGGCTGCTAAAAAATAGGGAGTCTTAGAAGGTTCCTGACAGCGATCAGCAGTACCTTCTGTAATACATTGTATGCATAAGAGTCTTTCCCATGGTTAATGTTACATGTGTCTAATGTATACAGCATCTTTCTGATTTCTATCAGGAGACATATCTATTAACTGCTAAAACAAAGTTTGTTTGCTTTAACTTTGTTTCTAATCTGGAAATTACTGTTTTGCTTTTATACACCTTCACATTACTTTTCCTCCAGTGCGATAGTACTACCGTATCTGTCAGCAATGCCCCTTGGATTCTACATAGTGCAAACTTTATACAAAAGAATGGATGCAAATTTGACATCCCTTGCAAAACTCAATTTTAGCTTCCAGCCCTCACCCATGTCACCAAGTTGGCTTTCATGAATGCCAAGGAGCAGTAGAATTCTTTTGTTCTAGGGACAACCTAGACATTATTAATACAATAGTACATGTCTTACTAATGTCCTTACTAAAACAAGGATCCAAGTTTTCTCAATTTTATAATAATCAAATCAGTGATAAACCCATTAAGTAAAGCAAGTACTTTAAATGTTTTCATATTCATTTCCAATCATCTACTTTCTGAAGTAATCAAATAAGTAATCTCTTCTCAAGAGCACAAGAAGCTGCTAGTGAACATACAAGATTTGTAAACTACAAAAGCAATAATGCTTGTAGTCCCTGTAGCCATCAGATAATTGAAACTGAATGTCTTACATTTGCTGCTGTCTGGTGTGCAATTCTGTGCACATAAGGACACTTCTACCCTGTAAGTAATTCAATCCAACTTTTTGAATTTTTGACACATTCTCTGATCCCAGGATCAGCTAGAAAGGTACTCTTTGAGATGAGGACAATTAACCAGTGGAATAGTTTGCCTTCAGTCATTGTGGGTACTTCATCAGTGGAGGTTTTTAAGAAGAGACTGGTCAATCACTTGTCTGAAATGGTATATTC
This sequence comes from Masticophis lateralis, assembly GCA_030761175.1. NCBI lineage: Eukaryota > Metazoa > Chordata > Lepidosauria > Squamata > Colubridae > Masticophis > Masticophis lateralis. The sequence goes on along the minus strand of JAUDYJ010000003.1, from coordinate 95,630,114 downwards.
TCCATTGTGGGTGGAGACAGCAGCCAGTGTGGGTAGTACTCGGCCAGTCAGCTGAAGGACTGAGTCTGCCAATAAGTTTAAGTCCCGCCTTGTTACCGGGGAGGCCAGCTTTTGACTCAGTCCTTCATTTGGACAGGCGTTGGGTCTTTTGCTCTCTCCCTTTATCTTGTGGATTTAGCTGTTTTAATTGCCTTTCTGGTGTTTTTCGACCTTGGATTGATTGACTATGGATTTGTCTTTCCCTTTCAACTTGGCTGACTTTGGATTGTTTTGCTACGTTTGTGAGTTATTCTTCCCTCTGCTTACCATGCTGTTGATCATCTAGAGATTTGGGGTTGTTTCACTACCTTCCTCCCTTGGGGAGGTAGGTTCTCTCCAAGGGATATTTATGGTCATGTTATTCCCTTAAATGAACCTGTCGGGCACGTTTGCCTCACCAATTGAGCCTGTCAGTATTGGTCATTTCTGTCAGCTCCGCGGTAGCAGCCATTTTGGCTCATTTCAAGCCGCTAATTCCCCTCAGTGACCGACTCATACCCGGTGCTCATTTGAAGCTTCACAAATAGACACCGGCTTCCCTTGAGTCAGCTCGGGCAATTTATCCCTCTCTGCCCACGCAGCGCTTTATTAAGCGATCTGCATTATTGAGGAGCATTTTCTGCTTGGGAGCGCCTTCCACGTTTGTGCAGAGCTTTTGCACTCCCGTTTTGCCCAGCTGGCTGTCACTTCTGCTGTTATGGGGCTGATTGCATTACAACCTTGTTGCTGCTTGTGATCCCTGGATGCTGCCTTTCCTTTGAAGGACATCACAATGGGCGCATGGCCGGCCGCCATTTTGTTTTCATCGATTATCGGCTCAGTGGCCATTTTGGGTCTCTTCGACATTGACTGCTAGATTGTGGAGCTTTTGCGCTCCTGTTGCCTACACTAGCGGCTGTTTGAGGGGTTTATATAAGCTCCCATTGCCCTCTTCACCCCATTACGCCAGTGGCTAATTTGTGGAGCTTTCGCACCCCCCTGAATTATCTGGCCGGCCTACAATTGAACTATGGCCTATTGTGGAGTTTCTTATGCTCCCCTCATCAACGGCGTATTGTGATTGGTTGCATAATTGCCTCAATGCCAAAAGCCCTGGCTAAATCTAAACATGGCTCTAAAGCCAGTACTGCTACTCATGGGCAATCAGACTCTGGGTCTGCTAGTCAGCCTCAGGGTGTCCTCTAGGGATCCATCCCCATCTACGCATCCTTCGCAGCTGTACCACAAACCCCACAGGCACGGGGTTTCCTCTAAAACTGAGGAGCGAAGGGACAAGGTCTTAACTAAGCTCTGCGAGAAGGCGAGCGCTTATCTGGCTTCAAAGAGTGCCTTAATCTCTCCTGTTATTGAGAATCCGGTTCCTGCGGCTGTCCCTAGACCTGATACACCGGATCCTTCAGGACTGTCCTGTCACGGTTTTTTTTTTAATATTTAAAATTTTTATTTCATAATCAACATACAAACATATAGGCATATAAACAAAGTATAGTCAGTCATCAAAATATATCTTCTAATACAACATGACCTGAAAAAAATGGTTTTTTAAATTTCCCCCCCCCACCTCCCCCGACTTCCCAGAGCAAATACAGGATAAAACATTTAATAAACACTAACCCCCCCCCACACTAACTATCTATAGATTTGTCTCCCTCTTGCACTTTAACTCTCCTTATTCATAACTAAACATCTGTTCTTGCTTGAAGGTAGTTAATCCATTTGATTCTTGTCCATTCTTCAACAATAAACAGATCTTCAATATGCCAATCAAAACCTAGTCACAATTAACCATCTCATCTCCCACCCTTACATATATTACCACAGTAAAAAAAAAATACTTCAACTAATCTCCAGTAAAATATATTGTTAACCTAATCCATCAATTTAAAATTCTCTTCAAATCCACTAAATAGCATTAATGTAATTTAAAACAAAATATAAAAGTTTTAATAATATCCTTCTTAAACTCCTTAAGTATATATTGAGAGATCTTTACTGACCTTAATTTTAACATCCAAAAAAATTTTCTTTTAATCCATCAATTTTTATAAATAAATAAAAAAAAACACTGTTCAAGATATACGTCTAAACATAAAGAAGGATTTAGCCAGTAACCTATAACAATTAAAACATAACATAACTTTCCAAAATAAACCTTGTCCCTAAATATAAGTAAATCATTCATTTTCGCTCTAATATAACTTTTCAAAGCAAAACAAATCATAACCCTTAATACAAATATAGTAATTCTTTTTCACCAGTGTTATCCTGCCTAACAAGGAGGCGTATAATTCTTCCACCTCCATTTTTCCCTGACTTTTTTACAAGCCTTCTTCTTTCGTCTTATTCCTCCATTTTTTTATTTTTATTTTTACAAATTTCTGAGTTTTCAGCTGTAATTTTTGAATCTTGCAGTCTTGTGCAGTTCGCAAAATAATTCCTTTTGGAAAGTACACCTCCTTAACTAGGATTAAAAGTCCATTTTTGTAAATAAATTGTAATGTTCCATTTCGAATCCTTCTTCGTATCTTAAAAGTCCCAACGTCTCCTGGCACTTTTCCTTTCAACTGGGTCAAAACCTCTAAATAGATCTCTCTCCATATCTCCTAGTTAATCTCCTTCAAGCCTGTCAGCTTTCCATTCTTAATTTGAAAAATATCCATTCCATTTTCCACAGGCGCTTTTATCTGAGTTACTTCTTCCACCTCTTCCTTCAGCACCTCAGTATTATTTGGAATCTGAGATACCAATACATTGTCTTCCCTTGCATCTATACTGCAGATTGAGTAAAAATCTTGTCAAAATGCCCTTCCAATCTTTCCATTAACGAGGAGGCAAATAATTCTAGCCTGTCTTCCAAAAGATCCATTGTCAGTATTTGTACGCTTGCTGAAGTATGTGATAATAAGCCTTCATCCCCTTCAGAAATTTTTACCACTGCCATTTCCAAGAAACACTTTCCAGCAGTCTAACAACAAAGTCAGTGAAATTCTTATTCTCAGTCTTTAACAGATATTACCCTTTAATAGTCAATAAGTCCTATTTTCTTGAGCTGCAAACCTTAATTTCCACTTCATTCAGCAAAACTTCAAAGTACTGACAGCTTTAACAGCTTTAACAAGTGCAAACAAGCAGTCCTGTCACGATTTTGACATCTGACCTTTGGGGTTCATCCTCCCCTCCTCAACCGGCAGTTTCTGCTCCAGAAGTTTTGCAGGCCGCTTCAATGTCAACTACACCTATTCCACTGGTAGCAGTTTCTTGCTAGTTGCTTCCGGAGCAACTTCAACTTCTTATAGAGGCGGCAGTACAAAAGTCTTTGGCTGCGGGGGGCCGCCCACCCAGCAGAGCTGGATCAGTGAGGTCTCATTATTCTGTTTCTCCAGAGTGGACGGTCATGGGGGGCTCCCAAGTCTGTGCTCCTGATTTTCCTACCTGCTCTCACTCGAGCCATCCATCTGCTTTGACAGATGCTGATTACAGTGATTCCACTTTGTCGGACGATGAGAATTTACCTCAAGACCAGCCGGGCTTTACCGGGCTTTACCCTCAATCCTTGTTTAAGTCCTTACTTTTCAAGGCTGTCAACACCATTTGATTGTCTTCTCCTGCTGCAGATACACTTCCTGCTTCTTTCTCTGGTTCCTTGGACCTGATTTTCGCGGAGCCCACCAGATGGATCACGTCTATTCCTATCCCTCCACTATTCTTAGGTGTGGTGAAGCGACAGTGGTCCTCTCCTGGTACTGTACCCCTTCCTTCCTCGACCGACCGTAAGACGGTGGCCGACGAGTTGGACTCCTTCCTTCAAATTCCTGCTGTGGACGCTCCTGTTGCCGCCTTGTTGCCCAACACCAACGTTCCAGGGTAGGCTGATGAGGGTCTTCGCCCAGACGAGCGTTGTTCCGACTTGGTCCTCCAGAGGGCGCATCAAGGCTTCACCTGGGCAATCAGAGTGGCGACTGCACTGTCGTTTTTTAATCGTACCACTTTGGTTTGGCTATGGCAACTGCAGGAGAAGTTGCCTCTTGGGGACACATGGGCCAGATTTTATACAAAATTGGCATCGTGCCATAGGCACGGCTCCACTGCAGGACTCTGCAGTGGTTCCTTCTTCCGTATCAATGAGCTCACAAGAGCTCCTCTACCCAATTGATTCGGCTTCCCTCCAAAGTTTGCCTCTCTCTTCACTGGTGGACTTCCCCAGCTCTGGCCAAAGGTCGGGGTTTCAGAGACCCTCATTGTTCAGTTCTCACGACAGACGCCAGCCTTTACGGCTGGGGAGCCCATCTGGGCTCGGGCTTTGCCCAGGGACAGGGGGCTCCAGCCAACTTGACCAACGGAATAAACTGGCTGGAACTTCAGGCCATTCACCTGGCTCTGAGGGCGTTCCAGGACACCGTGCAGGACTGCCATATTCTAGTCAGGATGGACAACGTGGCTGCAAAGGCCCACATGAACCGCCTGGGGGGAACCCACTCCAGGCGTCTGATGTAGGAAGCCAAATGCCTGGGCCTCTGGGCGGAGAGGCATCTGAGGTCCATTCGGGCCTCCCACATTTCTGAGACAGCAAACGCGAGGGTGGATCTGCTCAGCAGGACCACGATGGACCAAGGAGAGTGGCGTCTCCACCCCTCCATCTTCAGGGACATCAACCTGCGGTTCGGCGCCCCGGCGGTTGATCTCTTCGCCTCTAACACCAATAGCCAGACAAGCAGATTCTTCTCCTGCTTCCCGTCCCCGGGGGCACAGGGCGTGGACGCTCTGAGCCCTTGGTCCCCAGACCTGCTTTATGCCTTTCCACCTCTGGTGATAATCTCCAAGGTCAGTCTGGAAAATGCTGGACGAGGAGGCCAAGCTGATCTTGATCGCCCCCCCATTGGCCTCATTGTCCATGGTTTGCAGACCTGGTGGCCCTGTTGGTGGTCCCACTATGGTGGCTTCCCTGAGATCAGCTAACCCTCAGTCAAGGGTCCTTGCTCCATCCAGACATCGAATGGCTCAAATTGACTTCATGGCGGTTGAGCGGCAGATCTTAAAATCTCTTCTCCAGAGTCAGCCACCTTGCAGGCATCATGATGGGACTCCACCAACTAAATTTAAACTCGACCTGGTCCTCCAGCTGGTGTGTCCAGCGGGATCTGGTATCCACGGAGGCATCGACAAAACAGGTCTTGGAATTCCTGCAGACCAGTGTAATATCAGATTTGTCACCCAACACTCTGCGGAGACAGGTAGCTGCCCTCTCGTCTGTTTTGTCATGTGGGTCTTTGGAGCCCCTTTCCAGAATCCCTCTGATTAGGCAATTCCTCAGGGGGGCCACTAACCTCTGCCCTGCATAGATACCTATTTGGGATCTCCCTAAAGTGCTCTCTGAACTCACTCAGGGGCCCTTTGAGCCCCTGCGGGATGTGAACCTTCACTACCTTTCCTATAAGGTGGCTTTTTTGGTTGCCATCACTACGGCTTGCCGGGTCTCGGAGCTAGCTGCCCTCTCTACTAGACCTGACCTCTGTATTTTTCATACTGACTGGGTGGTCCTGCGCTTGGACCCTTCATTCCTCGCAAAGGTCAATACCCCTTTCCATAGGTCTCAGGAATTGGTCCTCCCAAACTTCCGCCCATTGTTTAGAACATATCTGGCATACCTTGGACATTCGCCGGGCTCTCCGTATTTACCTTAAACGAACCGCCTCTGTCCGGTATTCGGAGAGTCTCTTCGTGTCCTTCCAACCGGTGACCTTAAGTCATAAGGTATCTTCCTTCACCATTGGTTGCCGGCTTTGGGCAACTATTGCCACAGCTTACGAGCTCCAGTCCTTGCCAATTCCACGCCATATTACTGCACACTTGACCCATAGTGCTTCCACTTCAGTTGCTTGGTGCACTCAGGCCTCCTCGGAGGATATTTGCTGAGCGGTCAACTGGTTGTCCCCTTCCCTGTTCATCCGCCATTATAAATTAGATGTCTACGCGTCGGCAGAGGCAGCCTTCGGCCCTAGGGTTTGACAACAGGTCCATACGGGGGTAGTGGCTCTGGCACGGTCGGCCCCTGCCCTATAGGAGGTCTGCTTTGGCATGTCCCATTCCTGACTGCTGGCCCCACGCTCTAGTAGAATGGGCGTTGTCTTACCTGAACACCCGTTCTGTTTAGCTGTGGTGCCAGCAGTCAGCCCCTCCCTTGTTCTCCCGGTCCTTATCGTTGGACTGGATGGCTACTAATGTTCTCTTGTCAGCTCAGCTCTTCAGTCTGCAGAGTCTCCTTTGTCAGAAATCTGGGAAGCAAGAGGAAGAGGAGGAGCTTCTCAAATTACAGACTCAGTCCAGAACAGATGACGGAGTTAACCCATTCCTGACTGCTGGCCCCACAGCTACGCAGAATGGGCGTTCAGGTAAGACAATGTCCATTTTGCAGCATTTCTGTCAAAGATATACCTCACCAGATTCATAACACAGATTGGATTCTAAAGATCCTTGTCATGACCTCTTCCTGAGCAAATAGCCAAAACTAACAAAGAATTAGTTCAATCAGTACAGCTCATGGATAATACCAAGAATACATTTTTCCAAGGTGTTCAATTGAGGCTTTCTCTAAGCGCATAAGGTTACTTCTACAATGCACATTTTGTGCACTTGGCACTTTGTAAAACTCAGAAAGTTCTCCACTATCTCATCACCAGAATTTTAGAATTAGCTTCCCTTAACTGAACAATTAAATGAACTTTTGTTTTTTTAAAAATAAGTTTGTGATATTTAATTTTTTACAATGTATATTTTAGAAAACTCATACTGCATTGCTGCATTCCAAAATTATTCTTCGTTTACAATAATAACTTACAAATTAAAAATATTAAAAATCAAGAAATATAAACAGAAACTCCCACCTAATTGCAAACGTTGCTCCCACTTTCTAAGACCACTCTTTTTTGCAGCCTTTACACATTCTGTGGGTCATAGATATTTTCATTATTTGGATGAATTCAAATGAATTCTGTTTATTATCCACATATTCCAAGAGTGTATCAGAAACACCTTCAATATTGAGATGGGGTATTACACATTTTACACATTCATCATAGTACTCAAATTAAAATGCTGATGTCAGTTCACAAATAGTCCAAGTAGCAAAACTCGACATTAGTGTATATGCTTATATCGGGCGACATTAAGTCTTTCAAAAGAAATGAACTAACTGAATTAAAATGTGCTGGCAAAAAGCCAAAATGCTGAACTGTCCTCTGAGTAAACAGATATTGCTTGCATGCAACTTAGACTAATTTATCATCTTCTACTTTGTATTTCTGGTTTTCCTTTTATGAAGCTGAAAATAGGTTTTGTTGAAAATATCTCTATCAAACCTAAATATCGGAAGATAGCACACAAAATTATATTACTGCTTATTAGTGATTTGCTTATTAGTGATTGGTGATGAAATATTAGACAGAAGTTTTATGTGACTATTTTTTCTGAATCTATTTCTGAAACTTGTATCGGATTCAGTTATGAACCTCATGTTACATTGAAAATGCTTTGTTCTTATGTAAGTATGTATCTAATTGGTCTGTATATTCTTGCCTTGTATGTCTTTTTATGATGTTCAGAGTCTAATCATACTAAACCTTTTCTGAAGATTGCTAATGCTATGTGCTTTATTATGTTAACATAAGAAACATTTGTGTGGTTTAATTTCTGTATTTTTAAATTGATAGACCAAAACAAATATTTATGCTTTAATGTAATATATATTTCAAATTAGTGCTATAAGAATTTGGTACTTAAGCAATAGCTTTGCTGTTTGTAAAGCTAAAGTTGTAATAAATGTTTCCTAAAATTTGACTTGATATAAAAAACCCAACCTCTCTGTCTCTCGCTCACCACCGCCCCTTAACATAAATTTGGAATGGAACTAAACATCCAATTAGAAAAACAAAGCAACAACATAGCTAGTAAATGGTTTATTAACTGTGAGATACAAAGAAGTAATATTAATACTCCATATTTAAATTCAAGAAGTTAATAAGATAGTAATTGTTTAGTGTTCAGAATTGGGACTGCAAAGAGGTTGCTAAGTGAAACTGCAGGTTATGATTTTACTGAGTTTTCCTTTGCTTTAAAGACCTACAAAGATCATAGATGCAAGGAATGGTCTTAAAGTTACTTTTTCATTACGGTTGTAACTAAGAATGGTCATGAAATGAGAATACCTGTACATGGAAGCTGGCATATTTTTCCTTAGCAGTAATTATGAATTTTCAGCTACAGCTGAATATTTTGAAGTTAACTGATACCAATGTACTTGGCATTGTACTTGCCAGATTGAAGAGTTGCCTCCGACCTTCCGAGGAACTTAACCTGTTCCTCTTGGTCATCAGAGGCTCCCCTCCTTCACCATCCCTACAAGACGGTTCCGGTCCAAAGAACTCCCCCAAAAGCGGTTTGGCAGCAGGGGCAGCAGACATTTAAAATGACAGCTTTGAAGCTGGGGCAACCAGAATAAGATTTTGTATAAAATCTTTTTATGTATAAAATCTGGCTTTCTGTATGAAAGAATGATGAAATTTTGATATAAATTGATGTGAAGAGTTAATTAAGGAAAATATGAATAAAACACATTTTTGACATTATTTATTTATTTATTATATATCTATACCGCCTTTCTCCCGCAGGACTCGAGGTGTACAGTCAAGAAAAAATAAAAGATACATAAACATCATAAAATTGATAATTAAAATTATAGCATAGTTTAGCCCAAATTAAATAAAACCCAGAATTATATAATATTTTAATCATTCCCAGTTAACATGCTTAGCCCCACCTGATTGAACATCAGGGTCTTGAGGGCACAGTAGAAAGCATGGAGATTAGGGATGTTTTGTATATCAGGGGACAGTTCATTCCAAAGGGTTGGAGCCCTTACAGAGAAGGCTCTCCCCCTGGGAGTCGCCAGTCGGCACAATTTGACTGACGGTACCCTGAGTAGTCCCTCCCTGTGAGAACGAACTGGTCGGTGGGAGGCTATTGGTGGCAAAAGATGGTCTCGTTAGAACCCAGGCCCTAAGCCATTGAGCGCTTTAAAATGATAACTAAACCTTGAATCGCACCCGGAAAACCACCGGGAGCCAGTGCAGCTCGCGTAGGAGAGGTGTTACATGGGCGCAACAAGATGCACCCATAATCACCCGCACGGCTACATTCTGGACCAGTTGGAGCCTCTGGGTGCTTTTCAAGGGGAGCCCCAGGTAGAGAGCATTGCAGTAGTCCATACGGGGGGGTGACTAGGGCATGAGTGACTGCGCAAGGCATCCCAATCCAGAAAGGGATGCAACTGGCAGATCAGTCGAACCTGATAAAAGGCCCCCCTGGCCACGGCCGTCAAATGGTCTTCTAAAGATAGCCGTGAGTCCAGGAGGACACCCAAATTGCGGGCCCTCTCTGTGGGGAGCAAGGTCTCATCCCCAATTGCCAGTGATGGTACTAGCTGACTATACCGGGATGCTGGAAGCCACAGCCACTCAGTCTTGGAGGGGTTGAGTTTGAGTTTGTTTCTCCCCATCCAGATCCGTATGGCCTCCAGGCAATGGGACATCACAGTAAGGGCATCGTTGGGGTGGTCTGAGTTGGAGATGTATAGCTGAGTGTCATCAGCATACTGATGAACATTCACCCCGAAACCACGGATGATCTCGCCTAGCGGTTTTACATAAATGTTGAACAGAAGGGGTGAGAGGACCGACCCTTGCGGCACCCCACAAATAAGATGCCTCGAGGTCGACCTCTGCCCCCCTGCCAACACAAACTGCGAACGGTCAGAGAGAAAGGAGAACCACCGAAGCACGGTGCCCCCTATTTCTAACCTCTCCAGCTGGTGCAGTAGGATACCATGGTCAATGGTATCAAAAGCCGCTGAGAGATCTAATAGGACCAGGATAGAGGAGCAACCTCTGTCCCGGGCCCTCCAGAGATCATCAACCAACATGACCAATGCCATTTCTGTGCTGTATCGTGACCTGAAGCCCGACTGGAACGGATCCAGATAGACATCTTCATCCAGGTATCGGGGTAGTTGTCGCGCCACCACACACTCAACAACCTTCGCAACGAAGCGAAGATTGGAGACTGGACGATAGTTTGATAGTAAAGCCGGATCCAGGGAAGGCCTCTTGAGGAGGGGCTTCACAACCGCCTCTTTCAAGGCGGCGGGAAAGAAACCCTCACTCAGAGAAGCCAGCCTCGTGTAACTTCTTGGGAGGCCAGTACCAACCAGGAGGGACACGGGTCCAATAAACGTGGCAGCGTTAAGCTTTCCCAGAATCCTGTCCACGTCCTCAGGAGCTACAGAGTCAAACTCCTCCTAGATAACACTCTCAAGACCACCCCCATCTCCTCCACTGGATCTACCCAGGCCATCCCGAATCTGAGCGACTTTATCATGCAAGAATTGCACAAAATCGTCAGCTCATCCCTGTAAGGGATCTTCCCACGTCCCCACCTGAAGTAGGGAGCAGGTCACCCTAAACAGTACGGCTGGGCGGTTCTCTGCAGATGCAACAAGAGCGGAGAAGTAGCTAGACTTCGCCGCTTTTATCGCCACTAGGTAGGTCTTAATATAGGATCTCACCTGTATTCAGTCAGATTCAGATTGGCTTGTCCTCCAATCGCTCTCCAGGCGTCTTTTCTGACTCTTCATCTCTCTCAGCTCCTCGGAAAACCAAGGAGCTAGTCGAGATCGGCTTATTATAGAGATTATTATTATAGAGATATTGGAAAGAAAAAACTTAAAATAGAGACAGAAATAAGAGGGTAATAATACTGTGTTTCCCCGAAACTAGGACCTGTCCCGATAATAAGCCCAATTGGGCTTTCAAGCGCATCCGTGAAAATAATCCCCCCAAGTATTTAGACACATGCGCAGCTGCCGTGCAAACAATACGGCATGAGGAGGTGAGGCCAGAGAGGAAGCCAGCTGGCCAGGGGTGGGGAAAGGGGAGCCGGAGAAAATAGTATGTATGTATGTATGTATGTATGTATGTATGTATATATAAAACCTGTTTCCACCAAAGTAAGACATCCCCTGATAATAAACCCAATCGGGATTTTGAGCGCATTATTTCAGGGTTCAAAAAATATGTAAGACAAGGTCTTATTTATTGGTTCAGTTTATATGCCGCCCTTCTCCGGAGACTCAGGGTGGCTTGCAATGTGTTAAGCAATAGCCTTCATACTTTTGTATATACCTGCTTGTAGGGCTTTCGCCTCCCCCAAGCGGTGTTCTTTTTTATACAAAATCAGTTTATTGCCCCCACAATCTGGGTCCTCATTTTACCTACCTCGAAAAAATGGAAGGCTGAGTCAACCTTGAGCCTGGTGAGATTCGAACTTTTATTTAATTGCAGGCAGCTAGTGTTACTTAACAGTACTTTAATCTGCTGCTCCAAGTGGTGTTTTTGGGGAAACAGAATTACACACACACACACACACACACACACACACACACACACACACACACAAACATTATATATATATATATATACATATATATATATGTATGTATGTATGTATGTATATACGTTAAGATATATGAAAGAACAAAAAGGTTTAGAACTGAAGTGCGATAGTAAAAGGTGTAAACAATATGAATGTTGTGGCCTGCCAGCGGCCTGCACAGATCGTGGCTGATCCCGAGGACGAAACTGGTGTGGTTTCGCGCCAGCAGCCTGCGCAGCCGGCACTCGCGACAGCGAGGAGGCCAAAGAGGATGTGATGCCAGAGGCAGAGACTCAGCCAGGGCCTTCAGAACCTTCAGAGGCTCCTTCCAGTGGAGAGAGCGAAGTGGAAGAGCCTCTCCTCAATGCTTGGGCACGCAGGGCTGCCAAAAGGCAGGAGTGGCTACTCAGGAGGAGGAGGAGGAGGTCTACTCGAGAATAAGGCGAGGATAATTGGCCACTCTCTTAGCTATTTAAGTCGCACGCAGCTAGTGCTTTCTTGCTAGAAAAAACGTCTTATTACTACAGAGCATCTTGGAGAGCGAGCAACTTCTCATATCTGGTTTTCTGGGCTGATTGCCAACCTTTGTCGGACTTTGTTCTTAATAACTTTGATAAGGACCCTTTGTATGGGAAGCCTGCATTCTTGAAAGGGTTTTGTTTGGAATTAAACAGTGTTTGCGAAGCTTTGTGTGTGTCACATACTCTGGGAATCAGAGGCTGGGGCAGAACAATGAAATAATGAAAATGAAATGTAATAATTAGGAGTAATATGTTTATCTGTATTGAGATGTATGATACCTAGGTATCACACTATTCACACATTGATATGTATAAATAATATTAAAAAAAAACTTGAATTGAAAAAAAAGCATACATTTTGTCATGAAGCCTTGCCAAATCAATCTCACCCCATTTTTTAAATTTTCCTGCTAAGATTGTGAGAATCTTGGAGATATAAAATACCATGATTTGAATGCAGCATTGACAATTACCCCATAACTTTTTGATTAACAAAGTGATCAAAAGTGAGCTGAATGATAGAACAAATTAATCCCGTGTTTCCCCAAAAATACAACCTACCCTGAAAGTAAGTCCTAGCCTTATTTTTACACTTGCACCCAATATAAGCAATACCCCCAAAGTAAGCCCTAATTAAGACCCACCCATTCTTGGGTGCAGGGGGTGGGGTGAGGGGATCAGGGGGTGGAGCTGCCCTACTTACCAGGCCTCACACATCCCAATACCTGCTTTGCCTTGCCAGCCCTCTTCTGCAGCCGCTTGCTGCTGCTCGCAGCCTTTGTTTTGCCGTCAGAGGCCCTTTCAGAAAGCCCTCTGCATCCGATAACAGAGCTCTGGATCAATCTGGCTGCAGAGGGCTTTCCGGAATGGTTGCCTTAAAGGGTGTAGAAAAATACATCCTGGATCAGAAACCACCCACATTAAAAGCCTTAGTTATAAATGCACATATGAAAAAAATCATTTAAAAAAATATGATAAATGTGCTACAGATTTGAAGCAGATCTGAATATCTCCAAATGGAAGATATTCAATATGAAATTTTCCAGGGTCTATTTCATAGAAATACAGTATCATTTTGAATCATTCTTGTTAAAACTGAGCAGACCACAGTTTCCCCTATTTTAAAAGAGATTAGTATTCTAGATTTTGCTTAGATTTTGATATGGACAATGAATGTAAAGGTAATGATCTTTTCCAGATCTGTCTCCACATATACAATATGTGCACAATTATTAGACAAGTTGTATTTTTGTGGATTAATTTTATTATTGAACAACTACAGTGTTCTCTTTTTTAAAAAATATTTTATTAAATTTTTGATTAAAGACAAAACACAAAACCACACCCAGTGTATAATACAAAATAGGGAGAAGCGGAGAAATTTTTTCTTCGTCTTCAGGTCTTCCAAAATTCTCTTTGCATTGGCACTGGCATTATTTCTTCCAAGTTCCCGATTGCGTAGTTTACAAATGGTTGCCATATCCTCCAAAATATATTTTCTTTCAATAGTCCTTTTTTGAATTTTATATCACATGTTAACTTGTCATTAAGACAATTTTCCAAACTTCTCTGAACCATTCATTTAGTTTGTATTCAATATTCAATTTCCAGTATCTTACAATCTCAATTCGTCCCATAATGACAATATCCTTACAAGCTCTCTTTCATCAATTGTTAACACCTTGTCATTCAACTTTAATATGAGGATGGTATCTACTCCCAACTTTACCTTCTTTTTAATTATTTTACTAGATTCTTTTTCTATTCGTAACCAAAAATTCTTCACTTTACGACATCCATACCACATGTGTTCGTATGTCCCATTCTCCACTTTACATCTCCAATATAACTTGCTAGCACTTTTATTCATTTTATATAATCTTATTGGGGACAAGTACCATTTCCAGATAACTTTATAGCTATGCTCCTTTATTCTTATCGATAAGGTCCTCATTATTCTACTATTCCAATTCAAAAACCATTCCTGTTCTGTAATATCTGTTTCTAAGTCTTTTACCCAATTATCTTTCATCACCATTTATAAATTACTATCCAAATTAGTAATTTTATATGCCTTATTAACCAATCCCTTAATTCCAATTTCTTCCATTCCTAATTGGATACTATTTCTTCAAATTCCGTTTTTAACCTTTCTACCTTCATTCTATCCTTATATTTCTTATTCCAGTTATTAACCTGTATCTTCTCCCACCAATTCAATTTCCACTTTTCATGTATTTCCTCTTTTTTAAAATCATCTCTTACCACGTTTATCCATTCTTTTATTCCTTCCAGATTTTCCTGTTTTAACACCTGTTTCCTCTCCCTGTTTAAATTTATAGGAAAATCCCCATCTTCCAAATTCCCCAATTGTGATCTATCTGGGATCAATTTTCTGTCAAATTTACTCCAATTTTCAGCAAACTATTTAACAAATCATTTTAACTTTAACTTTTCAGCTATGTTCTCCATAAAATATATTCTTCACCATTTTTCAATTTCTCCCAACTCCAATTTTCCCCATAATTTGTTTCGACCAACAATTATTTTAACTACAGTTCTCACTTGAAAGGATCTATAATAATTAATCAATTTAGGTATCCCAAGACCTCCTTCCTTTTGATTTTGATACCATAATTTTTTAACTATCCTAGACCTTTTATCTCCATTACAAAATTTGTCAATCTTCTTTTGATATGATTCCATATCCTTTTCAGAGATATATATTGGGAACATTTCAAATAGGAAATTGAATTTCGGTAATAACATCGTTTTACTTAATGCCACTCTCCCAAACCAAGAGAAATTTAATTTCTTATACTTCCCGATTTTCTCATCAATTTCTCTTAGCAGTCTATCATAATTCAACTTTTTCATTTCATTTATCTTTGTTGTTAATATTATTCCTAAATATTTTATATTTTCTTTAACTTTTATTCCGAATTGATTTTTAAATTTCTCTCTTTTTTTATATCCCAATTTAATAACATTTCTGATTTAGCCCAATTTATAGATAATCCAGTAAGCATCTTAATCTTTTCAATATCTTTTTCTGGATTTTTCATTACAATCAGGGTGTCATCAGCATACAAATTAATTTTAACACCTTTATATCCAATAATACCTTCGTCGTCTTCTATTTTTACTGCTAAGATCTCCATAGCTACAGTGTTCTCGATCAATCCAAAATGTTAATACATCTCAAGCCTGAATATTTAAAAAAGTAAAAGTGAGGTTTTGGCTTTTTTAGGAGAATAAGTGTGCACAATTATTGGGCAACTATTCGTGTGCAGAATTACTATGCAACTAAATGAAAAATGAAAAATTTCCCATCTCCTTTATTTGCATCTGTTAAAGTGAGAATAATAAAACAACTCAAAATGTACAAATAAACATTTCTGACATTTCAAAAAACAAATCATTGACCAATATAGCCACCCTTCTTTTCAATTAATAGTCACAAGCCTTCCATTCATGGAGTCTGACAGTTTCTTGATCTGTTGAAGATCAAGTTTTTGTGTCGCAGCAACACAGCTTCCCGGACACTGTTCAGAGAAGTGTACTGTTTTCCTTCACCGTAAATCTCCCATTTAAGAAGGGCCCACATGTTCTCAATAGGGTTTAGCTCAGGTGAGGAGAGAATCAGAGAATCAGAATAAAGCTGGAAGAGTCTCTAGTCCAGCACCCTACTGAAGCAGGAGATCCTATACCATTTCAGACAAGTGACTGTCCCGTCTCTTCTTAAAAACTTCCAGTGATGAAGCACCCACAACTTCTGAAGGCAAGGCCATGTCATTATTCTTTCATCTTTAAGGCCTTTACTGGCTATCCATGCAGCTATCCATAAAGCTCATCTTTAATAATAGCCCATACCAGTACCTCACCTCTACCTTGCTGGCATCTGAGTCGAAGTGGATTTTCTGCACCCGTTACTGATCCAGCCATAGGGCCAGTCATCTGGTCTGTCAAGAGTCACTCATCTCATCATCCATAAAACCTTTGACAACTCTGTCTTCAGATATTTCTTGGCCCAGTCTTGCCGTTTCAACTTACGTGTCTTGTTCAGTGGTGGTTAGGTTTCATCCTTACTTACCTTGGCCATGTCTCTGGGCACTGAACACCTTGTACTTCTGGGCACTCCAGTTCTGGAATATGACAGCACTGGAGGATAATAGGTTCCCGGTAGCTTCACATTTGATTCTTCTCAAATCTTTGGCAGTTAATGTGTGTCTTTTTTTCCTGCAAGAAATATGTTTCTTGCAACCCTATTTGCAACAAAACGTGATGGTTCTGTAATCATGCCCCAGTATCTTAGCAATTTCAAGAGTGCTGAATCTCTCTGAAAGACTTAACAATTTTTGACTTTTCGGAGCGAGTTAAATCTCTTTTTTTGACCCATTTTGCCTGAGATAAAGAAGCTGCCTAATAATTATGAACACCTTGATATAGGATGTTGATCTTCTTATGCCACACCTTCCCTCATTACACAAATACACCTGATAGCTTATATTATTATTATTATTATTATTATTATTATTATTATTATTATTATTATTATTATTAATTAAATTTCTATACCGCCCTTCTCCTTCCGGACTCAGGGCGGTGAACAGCCAATTTAAAACCAATACAATACAATAAGTTAAAACGTACTAAAATCAATATAAATTTAGGCTGAAAATATAAACCGAATAAAAACTCTAAGACTCTAAAAATTTAAAAGCATTTAAAAATATTTAAAAATAGGAGGGATCAGGCAAGTCCGGCAAGTTGGAAGAGATGAGTCTTCAAAGCCCGACGAAAGGACCGGAGGTCAGCGATAGTCCTCAGGTCTGGAGGGAGATCGTTCCAGAGGGTGGGGGCTACCACAGAGAATGCTCTCCCCCTGGGGGTCGCCAGCCGGCACTGTCTGGCTGACGGCACCCTGAGGAGGCCCTCTCTGTGGGAGCGAACCGGCCGGTGGGAGGCAATAGGTGGCAGAAGGCGGTCCTGTAAGTACCCTGGTCCTAAGCCATGGAGCGCTTTAAAGGTGATTACCAACACCTTGAAACGCACCCGGAAATCAACCAGCAACCAATGCAGCTCACGCAGGAGAGGTGTCACATGGGAGCGCCCTGTCGCTCCCATAATCCCCCGCGCGGCCACATTCTGTACCAGATGAAGCCTCCGGATGCATCCCAAGGGGAGCCCCATGTAGAGAGCATTACAGTAGTCCAAGCGAGACGTGACGAGCGCCTGAGTGACTGTGCGTAGGGAGTCCCGATCTAGAAAGGGCCGCAACTGGCGTATCAGGCGGACCTGATAGAAAGCTCCCCTGGCCACAGCTGTCGTATGCTCCTCTAAAGACAGCCGTGGATCCAGGAGGACGCCCAAGTTGTGCACCCTTTCCGTGGGGGCCAATGATTCGCCCCCAATAACCAACGATGGAGTCAGTTGGCTATATCGGGACGCCGGCAGCCACAGCCACTCGGTCTTGGAGGGGTTGAGTCGAAGCCTGTTTCTCCCCATCCAGACCCGCACAGCTTCAAGGCACTGGGACATCACTTCCACGGCATCGTTGGGGTGGTCTGGGGTGGAGATGTACAGCTGAGTGTCATCAGCGTACTGATGGAATTCCACCCCAAAACCACGGATGATCTCACCCAGCGGCTTTACATAAATGTTGAACAGAAGGGGCGAGAGGACCGACCCTTGTGGCACCCCACACACTAGGCGCCTCGGGGTCGACCGCTGCCCCCCTGTCAACACCAATTGCGACCGGTCGGAGAGGTAGGAGGAGAACCACCGCAGAACGGTGCCCCCCAGCCCCAATCCCTCCAACCAGCGCAACATGATACCATGGTCGATGGTATCAAAAGCCGCTGAGAGGTCTAACAGCACCAGGATAGAGGAGTACCCCCTACCCCGGGCCCTCCAGAGATCATCTACCAACGCGACCAATGCCGTTTCGGTGCTGTAACCAGATCTGAAGCCGGACTGGAGTGGGTCTAAATAGACAGCTTCATCCAGGAACCGGGGGAGCTGCCGCGCCACCACACTCTCAACAACCTTCGCCAGAAAGGGAAGGTTGGAGACAGGACGATAATTTACCAAAACAGCCGGGTCCAGGGAGGGCTTCTTGAGGAGGGGCCTCACCACCGCCTCCTTCAAGGCGGCCGGTAGGGCACCCTCACTCAAGGAAGCGTTTATAATCTCCTGGAGTCAGCCTCGTGTAACCTCCCGGGAGGCCAGTACCAACCAGGAGGGACACGGGTCCAATAAACGTGGTAGCGTTCAGTCTACCCAGGATCCTGTCCACGTCCTCGGGAGCCACAGGATCGAACTCAGCCCAGATAACACTCTCAAGACTGGGCTCAGTCACCTCGCCCGAACTAACCCAGTCGGTGGCCAGCTCATCCCGAATCTGAGTTATTTTATCATCCAGATATTGAACAAAATCCTCAGCACGTCCCTGCAAGGGATCCTCCCGCGCTCCCAGATGAAGGAGGGAGCGGGTCACCCTAAACAGGGCGGCTGGGCGATTATCTGATGACGCGATAAGAGCAGCGAAATAATTAGATTTCGCCGCTTTTATTGCCACTAAGTAAGTCTTAATATGAGCTCTTCATATTAAGCTCTTCATGAGCTCTTCATATTCAATAAGCATTCAAGGTTATACAGCTTAGAGATGGAAAATTGCATAAAAATGATGATATGGTCAAAATAGTCACTTGCCTAATAATTGTGCATACGGTTGTAGTTAAAAACATAACATATTTAATGGGGCTCATTTGCTGTAAGATAAAAAGGCATCTTTTAGTATTTTTTTTTTTCATTTGTTTCTGGACTCTGGATTAAATGCTTGTTTTTTTATCAGGAAGCAACAGAAAAGTTCATTGATCTGGAATTTCTGCAGATGTACTTTTAAATTTCTGATATTTTTCATACTTTAATAAGAAAAATGCGTCCCATTGGTTTCAGGTGGAGTTCTGAAATTTTCCTTTTCGGTTTCAGAAACTTCCCTTTTCTGTTTTCTTTATAAAGCTTTGGTAATTATTTTTTCTATATCCAAAATTGGTTTTTTTTTTTTACTAAATTTATTTTTTTCTTTTTCATTGTTTATAGTTTTTCATGTTTTCAGTTTTTTATGTTTGTCCCGAATGAAATTTCTTTTCCCTTGACTTGAAATTTTTTAAAATAAACAGTTCTTATATCCATATCATCTTTAATTATTTCCTGCTACGTAGACAGTATTACATATTCTTTCAAAGGAAGACAAAATTTTACTAAATCGAGTAATTTAAAACATCATTTTAAACAAGAACAACATATTCTTCCAGATGAAAAAGGCTTTTTGGAAGATGGATAGCCACATGCATATCAGTTTAATGTAGAGGTGTTGTGAATTAAGTCTTCAAAATTTGTAGTGGAACAAAAAAATTATCCAGAAATATAATTTTAATTATGGTTATATTTTCAGATAATCACTTTGCATTTATTAGTAGTTGTAGCCCTATTAAGAATCTTTTATGTGTTGTTCATATATGCTTTTTAGTATCTTTTTACTTCAGCAGTGAATTAAATTTCAGGTTGAAAATGTTAATCGAGTTTTGAATTCTTACATTACTATTAATAGCTGTTTAATTTTTTAATCTTTGAATAAATCTTGAATCTTTGATGCTGCCTGGACAAGGCCATTAAATTGTTTTTTATTGTTTTCTTCATGGAACTGAGAAAGAGGATGAGTAGCCTATCATCCAGCTGGCTTAGTGCCTAAGGCAGGATTAGAACTAATTGTCTCCTGGTTTCAAGCCTGGTGCCTTTAACCATTACACCACAGTGGTTTTCAAGTCTGGGTATTGATAGTCTCATGAAAACATAAACTTTTTTTTCCAGTTTATTGCTATAATATATTTAACTATTTGACAAAAGCTATCTTGAATAGCCAGAAACCTTATCCAGTTAAACTCAGTAGCTTTACTATGGATTAAAATCGGTTTTGTCACTTTTTATGTTTTTCTGCAAGACCCAATATACCAATATACAAAAAAAAACCCTGAACTTTTTTTTGGTCATTTATCTGTATATGTAAATGTTGAATAAAATGGATTGTTTTGTTTTCTTCTCCATTCATACTTTTGCAGGTTTATCCTTCATCCCAAAGAAGTAATTCACAATCAGCTCTTAGAAAAACAAAAAATAGCAGAAGAAAAAATTAAGGAACTGGAGGTACGTTTGGAATATCTAAAGTGATTGTATGCAGGTGTATGTATGTATGTATGTATGTATGTATGTATGTATGTATGTGTGTGTGTGTGTATATATATATATATATATATATATATATATCATTCTTTATTCTATATGGCTTATCTGTATGAAATGCCTTTGCAGGATGGAAGTTTCAGTTATCTGTATTTTTTATAATCATCTATAGTATATTATCTACTTACAGATTGCCTATTGCTGGAAGGTGATAATAGTTATTTGAATGAATTTTGGAATAAATGAATATTGCTATAGAAATAAGATATCAGCAATTAATCATCTCAAAGAGCGTTAAGTATCGTTCATATGATAAGATTAATCAAAAGAAAATACTTCATGTGCGGGATCCTCAGAGAAAGTTTAGAAAAAGCTCTTGTTATGCTGGTAGTGTAAAACAATTTACATATGTGAGTTATGTGAAAAACAAGTGCACCCCCTGCATTTTTAAAAATACATCTGTGGACTTATTAATACTTTATCTTCATTCAAACAGTATGTAAAGATAAAGGTGATGTAGTTGAACAAAAGCACTATGAAAATTAGCTCTTCAGTAATTTATTCATCAAAAAATTAATACGTGTTAGTAACTTTGTCACACAAGTATAATAATATAAACCGCTCCAGTTAGCCTGTTTAATCTTAAAATTAATCTTTAATCTTAACATTAAAACCAATATTATATGGTTTTGGAAAACATAAGATTAAATGTTCTTAACATGTTCTATTATATTGCCTTTATTAAAGAATTTTGAATTATAGAGCTCCAAAATATATAGCAAAGATAATTTTGTTAACATTGTTACTTGTTACTTGTCATAGTTGATGTAAATATCCATCTTTTTCATAACTAAAAGTTAATAGTTTGATTGGATTAGTATAGGAACTTTCCCTCCATCCCCACTGTGATATTTTAGTGCAAACGTTACATTGCTAATTCTGGAAATATAAGAAGAATGTTTCCAGCATGGAAACATAAGAACATTTGACCTCCTGCGCATGCCTCAAGATGGCTGCAAAATGCCGGTGAGCTCACCTTGAGGGGAGGCTTCTGGCTTCCCTGGAGAGAAACTCAGGGGTCCTGCCATCTATTTGAGGACCCACCTAGCTGTCGGAACGCCTGAGGGCCTGGATCTGAGGACTTGGTGGAGTTGTCGGGAAGCGTTATCAGCGTCGGAAGGCAACATGGTCGGAGATAATCAGCTGAGAGGCGGCGGGCGCAGTCGGCGTGATCGGGTAGCAGGGAAAACACCGGTGATTGAGCTGCGCCAAGGAGGCTGTGGCCTCGATAGCTGAACGGGGGGGCTGCCTCAGGTTTTCGCTGTGTTGGTGGGCGCCCCAGAGTTCTGCCAAGGTTGCTATGGCTGCCATTGTATCGTCGCGCTGCGTAGGCTGCTGGACTTGCTGGACTCCCGCTGGGCTCAGTTCCGAGTGCCCTTGGCTTCCTTCTCGCCCCTGGACCGTGCTGATACCATCAATGCTGTGTGTGGCCCTCTGGTGGTTGGAGGAGTTGGGGCCACCATACAGTGGGGTTGACATGGCAGACGGGGGTTTCCCCAAGTCTCCTCCCACCACCCCTCCCTAGGGATTTACTTGGGAATGTGGTTGGTGGGGGTGTGAGAGGCCGGTCTCTACTGTCTGTTCCATCTGGACATGCCTTTTGGCATGGAACTGTCCGTATTGCCCTTCAGGTGCTCCGCTTTGCCCCCCCCCCATCCAGGAGGTACCAGGGATGATGTACCAGACTGACAGAACTTGCCTGCTGGCAGAAGGACTGGGATATTAGTGCTCCCAACATGGCCGGTGTGAGAGAGCGGTCCATGTAGTTCCTGACCTACGGATTCCCCTTCATTGCAGTGGGAGGGCAATGGGGGAGAGCTACTGGTGTATTACTTGTCACGTGTGTTCGCTGAACTTTGTCATCAGGTTTTCTCTTTTGGAGTTTTCCTGGACTATGCCAGCTTATCTTAACATCATTACAGTCCCTCAGATGTACTCAAGGACTGAACTTCTTGGTCTGCGAGATTTCCCCCTCTCGCAGATTTGGCCCTCTATGCTATCGCGGGCCTACCTCGAAGAAGGGTGTTGGAGCCCAGAGAGGTGACATGCAGCGAGGAGGTGGTTGTGAGGTTTTTTAGCCAAACTTTTATCTCATATTTTAAGAGGGTCTGGGAGGGGGGAGGGTTGTTTGATGGGTTTGAGGGTAAACCCATGGGGGGGAGAATCTGGTCAGGCTGGGGGGCACAATTTAGAGGGTGCGGGATTGGGGGTCGAAGAGGAGGCTAGTGTTTGTACCAATGAGGGTATTTTTTATCAGTACTGTGGGTGGGAGGGGCAGATATGGCGGGAGCAGGGGGCTGTGTCCTGTTGTGAGGGTGTGCCCCCGCTGTTTGCGAGCAGTGGCATGCCCCAGCCCCCAATGCTCTTCTCGTTCCCCGGGTTGTGTGAGCCCTCAGACTCCGGGCTTTCGGTTGATGTTGTGCAACGCCAGGTCTGTGGTAAATAAAGCCCCCCTCATTTGTGATCTGGTTCAGGAGGGGGGTGCGGACCTGGTGGGTATTACGAAGACCTGGTTGGGTCAGGAGGGGGGGTTTCCCTCGTGGAGATGTGTCCACCGGGTTTCTACACATTCCATCAGCCAAGGTCCCAGGGGAGGGGGAGGGGCGGTTCTTGTAAAGGAAGGACTTGTTCCGAGGGAGGCCACTGTACCTCAGATAGCCGGATGTGAGCCCCTCCTGTGAAGTGGGGACATGGGAGGCAGATGGGCTTGCTGATTACGTACCTGGCTCCCTGCCACGTGTCGGCCCTGCCCAAGCTACTCAACGTGATTGCCGACATGGTGGAGTCCCCCAGGCTTATGGTCATGGGGGACTTCAACCTGCCATCTGTCGGCGAAGTGTCTGAGGCGGCCCGGGAGTTCATGGCTTCCATGACGGCCATGGACCTGATCCAATTAATTCATGGACCCACTCACACGGGAGGACACACTCTAGACTTGATTTTTGTCTTTGGTCAGTGGATGAGTGATCTTGAGATAGGGGAGATAGCGATTGAGCTCTTGTCATGGTCAGATCATTCCCTTCTTAGGCTTGATCTTCTAACTGCCCCACCCCGCCGAAAGGAGGCGGTCCAGATTAGACGGCCCCAGATGCCAATGGATCCTGATAGGTTCCAGACAGAGCTTGGGCCATTTCCTGAGGCTCTGACTCATGGCTCGGCTGAAGAATTGGTGGCTGCCTGGGATGGGGCGCTTTGGACCAAGTCGTGCCTTTGTGGCCTCTGACCTGTCACTAAGTTTTCCTGGCTCCTTGGTTCTCTGAAGAGCTGAGGGAGATGAAGCACCGGAAAAGATGCCTGGAGAGCGGTTGGAGGACCAGCCGTTCTGAATCTGACCGAACACTGGTGAGGTCTTATATTAAGACCTACCTAGTGGCGATAAAAGCGGCAAAATGTAACTATTTTTCCACTCTTATCGCATCTGCAGATAACCGCCCAGCTGCCCTGTTTAGGGTGACCCGCTCCCTTCTCCATCTGGGAGTGCGGGAGGGATCCCTTGCAGGGGCGGGTGGAGGACTTTGTGCAGTATCTGCATGATAAAATCACTCAGATTTGGGAAGGCTTGGTCTCTGGGTAGGTATAGGCGGGATGATGGAGGCAGATCTTGAGAATGTCATTTGGGAGGAGTTCGACCCTGTGGCTCCTGAGGACGTGGACAGGATTCTGGGACGGCTGAACGCTACCACATGTTTATTTGACCCGTGTTCCTCCTGGTTGGTTATGTGAGGCTGGCTCCAGGGGATTATTAACACTTCTTTTAGTGAGGGTATCTTGATTTCCGCCTTGAAAGAGGCGGTGGTGAGGCTCCTCCTCAAGAAGCCTTCTCTGGACCCGGCTGTTTTGGCTAATTATCATCCAGTCTCCAACCTTCGCTTTGTGGCGAAAGTTGTTGAGAGTGTGGTGGCGCGACAGCTTCCACAGGACCTGGAGGAAGCTGTCTATCTAGATCCGCTCCAGTCTGGCTTCAGGCCTGGGCACAGCATAGAAATGGCATTGGTGGATGATCTCTGGAGGGCTCGGGATAGGGGTTGTTCCTCTACCCTAGTCCTGTTAGATCTCTCAGCGGCTTTTGATACCATTGACCATGGTATCATGCTGCGCCGGATGGGGGTGGGGGGCACTGTTTTATGGTAGTTCTCTTCCTATCTCTCTGACTGGTCGCAGTCGCCGTTGGCAGGAGGGCAGAGATCAACCCCAAGGCGCCTTGTTTGTGGGGTGCCGTAAGGGTTGGTCCTCTCACCCCTCCTGTTCAACATTTATGTGAAGCCGCTGGGCGAGATCATCCGTGGTTTTGGGTTGGAGTTCCATCAGTACGCTGATGACACTCAGCTGTACATCTCCACCCCAGGCCATCCCAATGATGCCCTTGAAGTGATGTCCTGGTGCATGGAGGCCGTGCGGCCCTGGATGGGAAGAAACAGACTCCAACTCAACCCTTCCAAGACCGAGTGGCTGTGGCTTCTGGCATCCCGATATAGCCAGCTGGTGCCATCGCTGACTATTGGGAGTGAGTTATTGGCCCCCACGGATAGGGCTCGCAACTTGGGCGTCCTCCTGAATGCATGACTGTCTTTAGAAGAGCATATGACGGCCATGGCCAGGGGGGCTTTTTATCAGGTTTGCCTGATTCGCCAGTTGCGTCCCTTTGTGGATCGGGACTCCTTACGCACAGTCACTCAGGCACTTGTCACTTCTCGCCTGGACTACTGCAATGCTCTCTACCTGGGGCTCCCCTTGAGGAGCACCCGGAGGCTCCAACTGGTGCAGAATGTGGCCACACGGGGGATTATGGGAGCAACGGGGCGCTCTCGTGTGACACCCCTCCTGCGGGAGTTGGATTGGCTTCCGGTGGTCTTTGGGTGCGCTTCAAGGCGTTGGTTACCGCCTTTAAAGTGCTCCATGGCTTAGGGCCTGGGTACTTACGGGACCGCCTTCTGCCACTGATAGCCTGAAATTTGGATCATTTCCTTCTGTGAGGTGCACAGTAAATTTGTCTGCCCTTTCTTTTAGCAGACTCAGAACAAAAGTAATTTTGATATAATCTATAGGAAATTTTGCAAGTCAATCTGACATGTATAGTTCACGGTGAATTGTGAAAGTCAGAAATTGTTCCTGGGCCTCTTGGTAAGTCCCTGTGAGAATACAGAAATATCGACTTGGCTTCTGTTTGCTAAATTGTTCCTTACTGAAACAAGCCCTGTCCCAAATGCTATTAGTTGTATCATTGCATTATGCAAATTTATCATTTATATATCCACTTCTTAGTGTTGTAGTCTTGATCACTAGAAAAACAGCCAATGAACTTTGATTTTTTTAAACATACAAATCATAAACATCATGACTATAATTCTAAAGGGAAAGAAGTTTGTTTTGAGCAGCCTGAAAAATAATAGTTGTTAGGAGAAAAATATATCTTAAAATATTTCATTTTAATAAACATAATTGACAAGTAAGCAAAATATAGTTTGAAGAAAGTGTTTTCTAATTTTATTTTGTATTTAAATGTCATATTTCAGGGAAAACAATGTGGGATGCTCTAAGGACAAGGAAAATATCAATTCATCCTTATGAAAGGAAGTGATTAGGGCTGTGTGTTTTTATTGTTAGTGGAAGATAATTTCTCTGTTCTGTACTATTCTGAGCTTGTTTAGTTGCTGGGTGTTATCAGACTAGGTAGCTAAAAATAACAAACAGCAGAAGGTTGCTATGAGATGGCTGTAACTTGCTGGATTGATTTTGCAATGTGAAGGAGGTTCAACCTTTGGCATTTTTGATAAATGGTTTTCCTGTTTTTCTTAATCTTTTCATGTTTGAGAGTCTCATTATTTATGCTTCTTATGTACAGAAGTGATAAAGCTAAGAGTGTTTTACTCTTTAAACAGAATTCTTGCACTATGAAACAAAAAGAAATATCCCATTCTTTCTATGTTGCTTTGAAACTGTTTTTCCCATAATAGTTCCAGCCTATGGATATAATTAATAGTATTTAATTATTTATTCTAGATTTAAATTTGCTGCTTATGCTTTACCGTAAGATAGGTACCCTATTTTATTAAATGATTTCAAGTAATAAAAAGTGTCACATATCCACATAATATCTTCATTATTAGCTTTTCTCTGTTATGGTTATAATTTCAAGTAAAATAAGAGCATGTATTATCGAGAACTGGTGGGTGAAGATAATTATATAAACAGCAATGTGAAATCACAGCTGCCAGATCTTTTATCTGTTGTTAGCCTTGCAGGGTCGTGCTGAGGATTTTGTCCAGTATCTGCACAATAAAATCACTCAGATTTGAGAAGGCTTAGTCTCTGACTGGGTAGGTACAGACGGGATGATGGAGGCCAGTCTTGAGGATGTCATTTGGGAGGAGTTCGACCCTGTTGCTCCTGAGGACGTGGACAGGACACTGGGGTAGCTGAATGCAACCACATGTTTATTGGACCCATGTCCCTCCTGGTTGGTGCTGGCCTCCTGGGAGTTTATACGAGGCTGGATCCAGGGGATTATTAAAGCTTCTTTGAGTGAAGGTGTCTTGCCATCCTCCTTGAAAGAGGTGGTGAGGCCCCGCTCCTCAAGAAGCCCTCTCTAGATCCGGCTACTTTGGCTAACTACCATCCGGTCTCCAACTTTCCATTCTTGGCGAAGATTGTTGAGAGTATTTGCCCCCAGAGATACGCAAGATACCAGATCTCTGGGCCTTTCGCTGTGCCCTAAAAACTCTTTTATTTCATCAAGCTGGGCTGGCGTAAACCCTCCCCCCTTAGCTTTTTAATTGTTTATGGGTTTTAGTCTCGATGTTTTAAATTTTTTGGGCCAAAACTGTTTAATTCTTTTAAAAAATTGTAAATTTGTACTGAAATGTTTTTCATTTTTGGCTGTGCACCGCCCTGAGTCCACCAGGAGAAGGGCGGTATACAAATTTAATAAAATAAATAAATAAATATACAGTGAGTTCTTTCCAAGAATCTAGAATGTCAGAATGTAAGTATATTTGCAGAGCCAAGGAGTGTAGCCTTTTGTAATTGACAGAAGGAAATTTTGTCAGCGTGCAGATATTCTAAGTGCTGTCTGAGATTTTTTGGTATGGCACAGAGTGGGACCACCATAGCTGGTTTCTGTCATAATCTTTCAATTTTGTTTTTTACTGTGTTTTCCCCCAAAATAGGACATGTCCTGAAAATAAGGCCAAGCCTGATTTTTGGGGTGGGCCTAAGTATACACCCTCCCTTGAAAATAAGTCTCCCCTCACACACACACACACACACACACACACACACACACTTCCCTCACCCCCCCAACCCTCCCAAGGCAACCACATCCCTGCGAACTCCTGCGCCCTCCGCCCCTTTCGTCACTCGCAGCACTGACTATAGAGGAGCAGCTTGCCTCTGCACAATGGTGGTGGCCCGCCCGCTCTTGCCCCCATGCTCAATCGCATCCGCATAGCCCGCGTTACGATTGCCTGCCACAGCAGCCCCAGCGCAAGTATCGCCACCCCAGGGCTTCCTTAGCAGGGCGGCCACCAGCAGCAAAGAGGGCTCCATGTGGGGTAGGCAGTCGCAGAGGACTACAACGGCAGGCCTGTCGTGTCCCGCAGCTGGGCACAGGTCTCAGCGGGGATGGCTGGGATGCTGCAGGTATTGCTGCCACCACCTGTGGACACCCGGCGGTTCTCTGCGGCCAAGCTCAGCCACAGATGGGGAGCATTAGCTGTGGCTGGGCCGGCCGAACTGTGTCTGTCGGGGCTGCCCTTGGCGCAGCTGCCCGGCGTCTTGTGGCGATCGGAGAGGAGAGGAGCAGGGGGGAAGGGGAGGCCTCTGGTGATCGTCACCATAGAGTGGGAAGCACACTCCCAGAGCAGCCACTGCCCTGGCTGGGGTTTGGAATTCACAGAGGCAGAGTTTGGGGGAGAGAAAGAAAGACTTCTTCTGCTTTTGCTGCATGACTGTATAATGCTTTTCCTTGCCAGCATTCTTTTTTTGTTTTTAATAGATTATTTCAATATTTCATGTCTTGTTTCCTGTACATTCAGTAAGTTCCAATTTTTAACATACATCAGTCATGAAATTGTCTACTTACCTCATCAGCCACTTCCAGCAGCGAGCACCTCCACTGGGACTCTGACCCAGCCAGCAAAACCATTTCTGGTTGTAGCGTGTTATGCAGGGTCAGGGTTCTTCTCCTTGACCCACCTGGCGAGAATTACTTGGGGGTTGGGGCTCGTAGCAGACTAGTCTCATTGAGCTGAGACAGCTCCTCAGGTACCTTGACCCATGCCATATAGGGTTTTAAAGGTAATAGCGAACACTTTGAATTGGACCTGGAAGCAAACTTGTGTAACTAGTGCAGCTCATGCAAAAGCAGTATTATATATACCACCCTATGCACCCAGAACTGCATACCCCACTGCATTCTGCATCATCTGTAGTTTTTGAATACTCTTCAATAGTAACTCCATGTAGAGTGCTTTGCAGTAATCAAACTGAGAGATGACCAGGGTCTGTGCACAGGATCTTGCGATCCAGATAAGAGCTTAGTCCTGTCGTGGACTACAGATGATAAACATCCAAATCAGAACCAAGGAGCTAAGAACCAAAGAGCTAAGCCCATTGAATCCACAGCCATTTTGTCTTACCAGAATTCATCTGAAGCCTGTTGTCCTCATCCAGACCCCCCCAGCCTTCAGGCACTGTGAAAGGGCAGCCACAGCATCACTTGGATCACCAGTGATGGAGAACTGAAGCTCAATATCATCTGCATACTGAAAAAAAATCTCATGCTATGGTGTTAGATGATCTTATCCAGCAGTTCCATGTAGATAATAAAGGAGCGGGGAGAATACCAAGCCCTGAAGCACCCCACAGAGGAGTAGCTGTGAGCTGAACCTCTCACTCCCTATTAACACCAGCAAGGTCTAGCCTTGTAGAAAGGAAGCTGAATCAGCACTTTTTTTTTAAAAAAAAATGATTTATATGCCGCCCTTCTCCGGAGACTCGGTGGTTTACTATGCATTAAGCAATAGCCTTCATATTTTTGTATATTTATAAAAAGTCAGCTTATTGCCCCCACAAACTGGGTCCTCATTTTACCTACCTTAGAAAGGATGGAAGGCTGAGTCAACCTTGAGCCTGGTGAGATTTGAACTTACAGTAATTGCAGACAGCTGGTGTTAATCACAGTGCTTTAGTCTGCTGAGCCACCAGGCCCAGCAAATTACACCATTCACCTTTAGACTCTGCTGTTAACCCAAAAGGATACTGTGGTCATTGGTGTCAAAAGCCACAAAGGTGTCAAGGATGGATATACTATCCCTATCGCACTCTTGCCAGAGATCATCCACAAAGGCGACCAATGCTGTTTTCTCCCCTTTTCCAATTACTGGTACTAAGGGAATTTCATTCTAAATCTTTTAATTTTGTGGCTGCTATTATCTAGTTTTCTAACTGTTCACAATAAAGAGATGCCTATGAAGCCAGTAGTGCTGCTTAGATCCTTGTTCCCTATTTACTAATTTACAATTATAAATTAAACAAAAATCTATGCATTATTACACTTTTCTCCTTTTTTAATTGGGGATTGTAGCAGTTGAACTCTTAACATATCTGGTTACTCAATGGTAGAAATTTGCTTTCCAACTGTAATCATGGTCTCAGAAACCATAGTATGTAATTGCTCATTCTAACTAATCTTTTTCTCATCAACTACTACACAAAACAAAAAAATCTTAGCAGATTATTATCTTAGCCCCACCCACTCTTCTTGAATTTACTGAATAAGGCAGTTAAACAGCTAAAGCTGACAAAGCTCTGAATCATAATTGATAATCATGCTTCAAGTTTCAGGTATGTGAATCATAAATTCCTGCTTGATTCACACCTTGCTTTTTAATCTGGTTTACTCTTCTTGTAGTGATAAGAGGAAGAACATATTCTAAGTCCACAACAAGCAGAAAATATGTGGAAGAAGTTCAGATACTCACCTCTCTAATTTACATGAATATAAAAAAAGGCGGTACAGCATAATCAGATTTGCAACTTTCTGTTACGATAATCCAGGCCTATCATGCAGGCCATGACCACCTCACTCTGCAGTAACTGTGAGGGGTATCTTGGAGTCTTAGTGGACAACCAGTTAAATATGAGCCAGCACTGTGCAGTGGAAGCCAAAAAAGCCAACGCAATCCTAAATTGCACTAACAGAGGGATATAATCAAGATCAAGTGAGGTACTAATACCACTCTATAAAGCCTTAATAAGACCACACCTAGAATACTGCATCCAGTTTTGGTCACCACACTATAAAAAAAGATGTTGAGACTCTAGAAAGAGTGCAGAGAAAAGCAACCAGGATGATTAGGGGACTGGAGACTAAAACATATGAAGAATGGTTACAGGAACTGGGCATGGCTAGTCTACTGAAGAGAAGGACCAGGGAAGACATGACAGCAATATTTGAGGAAGGGGTCAAGCTATTTTCCAAGGCACCTGAAGGCCAGACATGGAATAATGGATGAAAACTGATCAAGGAGAGATTCAACCTAGAAATAAGGAGGAATTTTCTGACAGTGAGAACAATCAACCAATGGAACAGCTTGCCTTCGGAAGTTGTGGAAGCTTCATCACTGGAGACTTTCAAGAAGAGATTGGACTGCCATTTGTCAGAAATGGTGTAGGGTCTCCTGCTTGGGCAGGGTTGGACTAGATGGCCTACAAGGTCCCTTTCAACCCTGTTAATCTAATCTAAATTAAGAGTGTTATCATACTCTTACTTTTATTTTTAAAAAACAAACTTTATTAAGATTAAAAAATAAAAACTATACAAAATATTCACAACCATAAAATTACATAAAACAATACATGTCACAATGTAAAAACTAAATATGTATATATCTTTGTATATGCGTATATAGACAGGGACTTATTACTTCTGTTATCTTAATGACGGTGCCTATTTGTTGTTTTCAATTTCTTACTGAATTTTACCTTTACCCTTTTTTCTTTTGGTCTATCCACTCATACCATCTATTCCATACCTTAAAAATTTTTGAGTCTTCCTTGTCTTTTAGTTTCAGTGTTAATTTATCCATTTCTGCACATGTATAAATTTTTTGAATGACTTGCTGCTCTGTTGGCACTTGACTTGTTTTCCAAAATTGCGCCAATGCCAATCTGGCCGCCGTAATTATACGTAATATTAGATATTTTGTTTCTTTTCTAATATTTTCTTTAATCATACCTAATAAAAAATTTCTGGTTCTAATTCTATTTATTTTGCTGTTATTTCTGATATCCAAATTTTTATTTTCTCCCAGTATTTCTTGATTTTGGGGCAAAGCCACCAGACATGAAAGAATGTACCCTGGGCTTGTTTACACTTCCAGCATGCTGGATTTAAGTTTGGGTACATCTTCATCAACCTCGATGGAGCCAGATACCATCTGTACCACATTTTATATTAATTTTCCTTATATGCTACTGATTTTGTCATGCTATAATTGGTTTTCCATACTCTTTCCCATTCTTCTAGCTGTATATTCCGTCCAATGTTTCTTGACCATGCTATCATTTGTCCTTTGACCAATTCTTCTGCTAGATCAAATTCTAATAAATATTTATAAATTTTTGAAATTAATTTTTCTGCCTTGGTTTCCAATAACATATCTAATCGATTCGGTTTTGGTTCTATTCCTCCTTCCTCTTGATTTTTTCTATATCTTGTTTTTATTTGTAAGTAGGACCACCAATCTATTAATATTCCTTGTTTTTTAAGTTCTTCCTGTGTTTTCAATATTCTCTGTGAATCCAATATATCCCTATATCTTATTGTCTTTTGCTTTGTTAGTGTGTTGAGGTGCGTTGTCGCCTCTATTGTTGATAACCATCCAGGAACTTTCATATAATGTTTATTCTTAATTTCTTGCTTGCTTAATTTCTTACCATGTGCCAATTAATGAATTTCTAATAATGTGATTATTAAAATGTTTATACTTTTTGCTCTTTGTACTCCATAAATAGGCCTGCCACCCCTTCATTAAGTCATGTCCTTCCAATTTTAATAATCTTTGGTTTTCCAGGCTTACCCATTTTCTAACCCATGTAAGACTTGCTGCTTTATCATATTTTTCCCATGCCGGCAATCCAAATCCACCTCTAATTCTGTTTTCTTGTAAAATACTTAATTCGATTCTTGTTTTCTTTTTCCTCCCACACGAATTTTGTTGTTATTTTGTCCAGGTTTTTGAAAAATTTCTTGTCCAATTTTATCAGGATTGTTTGCAATAAATAAAGGAGTCTTGGGAATATATTTGATTTTATCGCTGCAATCCTCCCTTAGAAAGATAGTTTTAATTTCCCCCATTTTTCTAGGTCTTCTTTTATTTGTTGGACTAACATTCCATAGTTGTTGTCTTTTATGGTTGCACTTCTTGCTGTCAGGTTTATCCCTAAGTACTTCACCTTTTTTACTACTCGTAATCCTGATTCATTCTCTAATTTCTCTACTTGTTTTGCTATTATATTTTTCGTTATCATCTTCGTCTTCTCTTTATTAATTTTTAAGCCCACTACTTTTCCAAATTCCTCTATCTCTTTTATTAATTTTGATGTTGTTGTTAATGAATCTTCTATGAAGAATACAAGGTCGTCTGCAAATGCTTGGACCTTGTATTCTTCTCCTTTTACTTTTAGTCCTTTTATTTCCTTATTTGCCCTAATTCTTATAAGTAAGTTTTCCAGTTTCAAGATAAAAAGTAAAGGTGAAAGTGGGCATCCTTGCCGTACTCCTTTATTTGTTTCAAAAAATTTAGTAGTATCTCCATTTACTAATATGCTTGCCTTTTGTTTGGTATATGTAGCAGCTATCATTTTTTCA
Organism: Masticophis lateralis; assembly: GCA_030761175.1. Taxonomy (NCBI): domain Eukaryota; kingdom Metazoa; phylum Chordata; class Lepidosauria; order Squamata; family Colubridae; genus Masticophis; species Masticophis lateralis. The sequence continues at coordinate 95,596,898 of JAUDYJ010000003.1, read as the reverse complement.
AATCTCTCCCAAAATTTCATATTTTTTATTTGATGAATCATGATATCAGAAATATCAGAGCTACCTGTCTTTCTGGATGCATCTCATAGTATTCTAGTACATTGATTACCGTTCTTATATTGTTTTTTATTTGTCTTGTAAGTAGGAAACTATTCTGATCTGGATGTATTCTATGATTCAATATTTTTTTCATTCTGTTTGCTATTATGTTCATAAAAATTTTGTAGTCCGTATTTAATAAGGAGATCGGTCTGTAATTCTTTATTTGTATTGTATCTACTTCCTTTGGTATCAGTGAGATATATGCCTCCCTCCATGAGTCTGGTAGCATTGCCTCTATCAATGCTTCATTATATGTCTCTAATAATATCCGATTCAGCGTTTCTCCTAAACCTTTACAGAATTTGGTTGGTAAACCGTCAGTCCCTGGAGATTTATTATTTTCCTGAGCGCTGCTCCCACTATCCATGGCTGGGTAAGTTCCTCAGATCTTGGCAATAACTGAGTGAGAGCTGTATTAAATTTCTGTGGCTTAGCCACGCCTCCTATCCTATGAGAACCCAGTCTTCACTCAGTTGCTGGCAAGAACTGTTGTGGGAGTTTGAGCTGTGTACTTTTTTCATCTTTGTAGATAGATTCGTTAGGAATTTGTTTTATTTTTGATTAGTCTCCTTTTCCCCTTTGCTTTTCTCGTGATTAGGCTAGAAAATCTTGTGTTTACAGCTGCGTGGGGCATGCCTGGGGTTCCAGGTCGCCCGCGCTTGAGCGCTCGGCACTTTTGGCTGATGCCTGGCTCCGATCCCTTCGGGACGGGTCCAGCCATCGTTGTAAAGCGGCGGAGGGCGTGCGGATTTTACAGCCACTACCGCAGCGCCCTGGACATCGGCAATTCCTTCTGGAGGGCGCCATTCATCCCCACTGCTTTTAATGAGGCACTCAATTCGGCGAAGTCTGCGAGAAGCGTGCGGTGAGCTCGTTCTTTATCTTTATTTTTTATTAGACTTATATACTGCCCTTCTCCTTTCGGACTCAGGGCAGTGAACAGCCAAAGTAAAAACATTTGTACACAAAAGAAAATAATTTTAAAAGTAATTAAATAAAATTTTGGCCCATAATTTAGAACATTTCAATTAAAATCAGTATTAAAACTTTGAAATCTACATAGAATCAGGCCAGCCCGGCTAACTGAATAAAGTAAGTTTTTAGGGCTTGACGAAAAGTCTGGAGGTCTAGGATCGTTCGTAACTCTGGGGGTAGATCGTTCCAGAGTATAGGTGCTACCACAGAGAAGGCTCTTTCCCTGGGGGTCGCAAGCCGATGTTGTCTGGCTGACTGCATTGTCTGGCTGACTGCCTAGAGGCCCTCTCTGTGGGAGCGAACCGGCCAGTGGGAGGCAATTGGTGGCAGAAGGCGGTCCCATAAGTACTCCGGCCCTAAGCCATGGAGTGCTTTAAAGGTGGTTACCAACACCTTGAAGCGCACCCGGAAGTCCATCAGAAGCTAATGCAGCTCACGCAGGAGAGGTGTCACGTAGGAGCGCCCCGTCGCTCCCATGATCCCCCGCAAGGCCGCATTTTGCACCAGTTGGAGCCTCCAGGTGCACCCCAGGGGACCCCCATGTAGAGAGCATTACAGTAGTCCAGACAAGAAGTGACGAGTGCTTGAGTGACTGTGCATAAGGAGTCCCGATCTAGAAAGGGGCGCAACTGGCATATCAGGCGAACCTGATAGAAAGCCCCCCTGACCACGGCCGTCATATGCTCTTCTAAAGACAGCCGTGCGTCCAGGAGGATACCCAAGTTGCGGGCCCTTTCCGTGGGGGCCAGTGATTCGCCCCCAACAACCAGCGATGGCGCCAGCTGGCTATACCGGGATGCTGGCAGCCACAGCCACTCGGTCTTGGAGGGGTTGGGTCGAAACCTGTTTCTACCCATCCAGACCCGCACGGCCTCCAGGCACTGGGACATCACTTCCAAGGCATCGTTGGGATGGTCCGGGGTGGAGATGTACAGCTGAGTGTCATCAGCGTACTGATGGAACTCCACCCCAAAACCATGGATGATCTTACCCAGCAGCTTCACATAAATGTTGAACAGGAGGAATGAGAGGACCGACCCTTGTGGCACCCCACAAACAAGGCACCTCGGGGTCAACCGCTGCCCCCCTGTCAACACAGATTGCGAACAGTTGGAGAGATAGGAGGAGAACCACCGCAGAACGGTGCCCCCCACCTCCAATCCTTCCAACCGGGCGCAACATGATACCATGGTCGATGGTATCAAAAGCCACTGAGAGTTCTAACAGGACCAGGATAGAGGAATAACCCCTACCGCAAGCCCTCCAGAGATCATCCACCAATGCGACCAATGCTGTTTCCGTGCTGTACCCAGATCTGAAACCGGACTGGAGCGGGTCTAAATAGACAGCTTTATCCAGGTACTGGGGAAACTGCCGCGCCACCTCACTCTCAACAACCTTCACAATAAAACGAAGGTTGGATACTGGATGGTAGTTAGCCAAAACAGCTGGATCCAGAGAAGGCTTCTTGAGGAGGGGCCTCACCACCACCTCTTTCAAGGCGGCTGGCCGGACACCCTCACTCAAAGAAGCGTTAATAATCCCCTGGAGCCAGCCTCATGTAACCTCCCGGGAAGCCAGCACCAACCAGGAGGGACACGGGTCCAATAAACATGTGGTTGTGTTCAGCCATCCCAAGATCCTGTCCACGTCCTCAGGAGCTACAGGATCGAACTACTCCCAGATTACACTCTCAAGACCTGCCTCAGTCATCTCGTCTGAACTAACCCAGTCAGCGGCCAAGTCTTCTTGAATCTGAGTTATTTTATCATGCAGATATTGTACAAAATCCTCAGCTCGACCCTGCAAAGGGTCATTCCGCGCTCCCAGATGGAGGAGGGAGTGGGTCACCCTGAAAGGGCGGTTGGGCGATTATCTGATGATGCGATAAGAGCGGCAAAATAGCTAGATTTTGCCGCTTTTATCACCACTAGGTAGGTCTTAATATGAGACCTTACCAGTGTCAAGTCAGATTCGGACCAGCTGGCCCTCCAACCGCTCTCTAGGCGTCTTTTCCAGCGCTTCATCTCCCTCAGCTCCTCGGAGAACCAAGGAGCTAAGTGAGTTCAGTGCTGGGTTAGAGGCCGCAAAGGCATGACATGGTCCAAGGCCCTGGCAGCCGCACTATCCCAGGCAGCCACCAGGTCCTCAGCCGAGTTGTGAGCCAGACTCTCAGGAAATGGCCCAAGCTCACCAGTTAGGATCCATCAGGCGCCTGGGGCGGAACCACCTGGTCGGTTCCGCCTCCCTGTGACAGGGTGTGGCAGTCAGAAAGTCAAGCCAAAGGAGCGAGTGGTCAGACCATGACAAGGGTTCAATACCTATATCGCCTATATCAAGGCCCCTTGACCACTGACCAGAGATAAAAACTAAGTCCAGAGTGTGTCCACCTATGTGAGTAGGGCCATGAATTACTTGAGTCAGGTCCATGGCCATCATGGAAGCCATGAACTCCCGAGCTACCTCAGACATTTCACCGATGGATGGCAGGTTAAAATCCCCCATGACCAAAAGTCTGGGGGTATCAATCGCCACCTCAGCTATGATATTGAGGAGCTAGGACAGGGTCGTTGCCACGTGGCAGGGAGCCAGGTACGTGACCAACAGACCCATCTGCAACCCATGACCCCACTTCACAAAAAGGGACTCATATCTGGCTATCTGAGGTACAGTGGCCTCCCTCGGATCAAGACCTTCCTTTATAATGACCACTACCCCCCCGCCCCTTCCCTGAGCTCTCAGCTGATGAAATGCGTGGAAGCCTGGTGGGCACATCTCCACAAGGGGAACCCCCCCCCTTCATGGCCCAACCAGGTCTCTGTAATGCCGGCCAGGTCCGCTCCCCATTCCTGAAGGTCACAAATGAGGGGGGCCTTATTTATTACAGACCTGGCATTGCATAACAGCAGCTGGAGACTCGGACTCTGAGACTGAGCAACCTGGGGAACGGGAAGAGCTAAGGGGACCGGGGCACGCAATTGCTCGAAGATAGCAAGTGCATGCCCCCACCACACGATGCGCCCCCCTGCTCCCTCCATATCTGCCCCTCTCATTCAGCGTATTAATAGAATAGCCCTCAACAGAGGGCATTTTAATAGCCCTCTTACCTCCAGAGTACCTCCCTGTGGCGCCATTTACTGCCGGACCAGTCCCTTCCCCCCATGGGTTATCCCTCAAACCCACATAACCTTCCCCCCCCCGGAACCCCTTAAAAATCTATTTAAAAATGACCTCAAAAAACCTCTTAATCCCCTTTTTGTGACAAGCCACCTCTTGGTCTCAAAACCCGTCATTAAGGTGGGCCCTTGATAACATAGAGGGCCAAGCCTGCAAGAGGGGGGAATCTCGCAGCGCAAGAAGCTTAGATCTAGAATACATCCGAAACACTGGAGTGGTAGTACAGATATGGCCTAGACATGGCTTGGGGTCCAAAATGATAGTCTTAAATGTCCAGGAAACAAGGCTAGGTTAATCTGAAGAATCACCACTACCCTCTTACAGTAGTGGGTGGGAGTCCTCACGTTCTGTCCAACTGGGTCCTTCTTTAATGCCGGCCGCCATTTTGGAATAATTGGATTTATTTTTTAAAAAAATTACACCTGTTCCTCCATGCCTCAGTACCTGGTGAGTCAGGATATTAGGTGCTTCTTGAGAGGTAGACATGGCGGATTCTTCCCTCTTTTCCGACTTGGAGCTTGAGGCTAGCCCACCTCGCAAGCAGGGCACTCATTCAAAGAAAGCGTCGGGCCAGTGGTCGGGAGACTCCATCCGCAAGGGCCACAAATCTAAGCCGGCTCAGGGCCAGGACAAGGACACCTTGCGGCGCTACAGGGCCCTAGAGCGACAGTGGGAAAAGGCTCAGAAAACAGTGGCCACTGCCATAGGCCTGGGTGATACCCCTGATCGCCCAATTTCTGTTTGCTCTGGGTCTCCGGAGCGCAGATCCGTACCTGAGACTTCATCTGTTAAAGACCCTGCTGTTCCTGGACACTCGTTGCTTCATTCCAGAGGGGTATCTTGGTCCATGTCTGATGTTTCTTCAATTGGCTCCCAGGCCCAGCCACACCGTATGCCGGAGGCCACCTTCACACCGACAGCGGCAGGCCTTCGTGCCACAGAGGTTCCACCACATGGACCTCAGTTGGATTTGCAGTCTGTATTCTCTTCTGCGTTATCGTCCTTGCTGGCGGCTGGTTTGCAGCAGGCATCCCAGATCCCGTTACAGGCATTGGCTGCCCAAGAACATCGGGAACACAGGGCTACTCATCAGCATGCTTCACAAAGACAAGCAGAATCATCTGAGGAATCAGAGCAGGTGGAAGAATGTCCAGAAGAGATCGAATTTTCGGAGGATGAGGGTCTGTTACCTGACACCCTGGCTTTCTCTCGGCTGTTCTGTCCTGCCTTATTCAAATCTCTCCTCCACAAGGCGAGATTGTCAACCAATATGGGTGTGCCGGGGGAGACTTCCCAGTGCTCACAGCCTTCAGTGGGGCCCTACAAGGCGCTCTTTAAAGTCTCAAAACCTGAAAAGGACTTTATTCCATTTCCTCAACTTTTTGCTGATGTGATTAAGACTCCCTGAAACCAGCCAGGTTCTTTGACTACCCCTAGCAGCCAAGACAAGAAGCTCTACTGTGCCACGTCCGAGTTAGAGGACCTTCTGGTGCTTCCTACTGTGGATCAGCCGGTAGCGGCTCTGGCCTCTGCTTCGGTAATCTCCATGGATTCGTTAGATGGCCTCAAGGCAGAGGACAAATGGGCGGAGTTGGCATTTCGCAAATCACACCAAGCAGTGGCCTGGGCGATTAAGACGGCAACAGCTACCTCCTTTTTCAACCGAGAGTCCCTAATTTGGCTGCAACAGCTACAGGAGAGGCTCCCTCCGGAAGATACCAGGTTGTACCAGGACATAAATAAAACTGTAGCAGCCACAGAATATTCTGTGGCTGCTTCCCTGAATTCTGTGAAATTTGCATCTAGGGCTCTGGCCTCCACTGTTACGTCCAGGAGACTTTTCTGGCTCCGCCATTGGAAGGCGGATCTCAAGGCAAAGTGGAAGCTGGCAGCAGCACCATACAAAGCCCCTGCATTATTTGGTGCAGCTCTGGATCCCATCCTTATTGAGGACAAAGACAAGAGGAATGTCCTTCCTCGTCCTGCCGACCGGAGCGCCGTTATACTCCGTATTCGCAGAGGCAGTCTTTTCGGCCCAGCTCAGGACCTAGTGGCTCCTCGTCACACCCTCCCCGTTCAAGGGAGGCAACCAGTTTCATGACAGACACCAGTTTCAGGACCACGGCAGAAATCAGCAGTCCACCAAAAGGCAGTTCTGGAGATCCAGATACAAGCCATTTAAGAGGGGCAAGTGACTTGCAGACCGCAGGGCCCATAGGCGGCAGGCTCTGCCAATTTCACCATCAGTGGGCCCTGTCAACCTCGGACTTGTGGGTATGGCGCACTGTCTCGCTTGGACTTTCCATTGAATTCGTTGGAGTGCCTCCCAGTCGCTTTCTACGTTGCCCGGTTCCGGCCTTGCTGGATCTGAATCGTCTTATGTTAGAGGAGATCGCCCATCTTCAGAGCATCAAGGCCATAGAGCGAGTGCCCCTGGAACAACACCAGAAGGTGTTCTATTCCACTCTGTTTCTGGTGCCCAAGACTTTGGGGGGCTGACGGGGCATCCTAAATTTAAAACACCTGAATCTGTCGGGTTTGTTACCGTAGATTCAAAATGTACTCCTTTCACTCAATTCTGGCAGGCATGAGGGAAGGGGACCGTCTTCAGTCGGTGGATTTGAAGGAGGCTTATCTGCATGTTCCAGTTCATCCCGACCATCGGTGGTTCCTGCGCTTTGAGTTCGCGGGCCACCACTTCCAGTATTGTGCGATGCCCTTCGGTCTCTCGTCAGCACCACACACCTTTACCAAACTGGTGGTGGTGGTGGCAGCGTCTCTCAGGTCCATCCCAGTTTGAGTTCTTTGCTATCTCGACGACATCCTGGTCCTCTCGTCGTCGCTGGCCCAGGCACTCCAGGACATGGATTTAGTAGTGAAAGCCTTTCAAGACCACGGCTTCACCATCAATTTCAAGAAAAGTCACCTGGTCCCGGCCACTCGCCTTATTCACCCGGGGGCAGTGATAGACTCAAACAAGGGCCAGGTGTTTTTACGCCTGGACAGGGCAGAGAGCATTGTCGAGTTGATCCGACAGGTGTTGGACAAGGAGAAGGTTCCCCTGACACAACTCTCCTGTCTACTGGGAAAGATGGTGTCTTGCTTCAACATCATTCCGTTGGCATGCAGACACTCTCGATCCCTGAAGTGGTTTCTGCTCCCCTTCCAACGGGCAGGCAGATCTAACACGAACCAGGAGATTCACCTACCCCCACAGGACTGGCAGTCACTCCATTGGTGGACTTCTCCGGCACTACTCAAGGGCTGCGACTTCCTGGAACCGGACAGACTGGTACTGACTATGGATGCCAGTTTTCATGGCTGAGGGGGGGGCACACCTTCTCTCCCTAGAGGTGCAGGGCCAGTGGTCGGAGGTCAAACGCCATTGCAGTATAAATCTGGAGCTATGGGCGATCCGGCTTGCTCTACTTCACTTCTGTACGTCAGTGGAGGGCCGGCACATTCTGGACCTCATGGACAATATATTGGCCAAGGCTCATGTGAATCAGGAAGAGGGCACACGGTCTCGGGACCTGATGTTTGAGGAGGAAGCACTGTTCGCTTGGGTGGAGCATCACCTTCGTTCGATAACTGCAGACCACATCTCGGGGACTGTCAACGTACGAGCCGACTGGCTCAATCAGAAACAGATAGATCCGGCGGAGTGGCAGCTACATCTGCTTCTTTTCCAGGAGCTCGTCACCCGTTACGGGATGCCGGTGACCGACTTGTTCGCGACTCAGGCAAATGCCCAACTGCCTTGCTTTGTGTCTCAGTACCCGACACCTCAGGTGGTGGATCACGATGCTGTTTGGTGCCGGTGGCCCAGAGGTCTCCTGTACGCGTTTCTGCCAATTCCCCTCCTACCCCGCCTTATTCGGAAGATCCTGTCAGAGAAAGCAGACCTTCTCCTAGTAGCTCCCAACTGGCTGCGGCGGGCATGGTACGCCGATCTCATCGCACTCTCCGTGGAACAACCATGGGTGATTCCACCTCACTGGATAACGTTATGCCAAGGCGCCGTTTGTCATCCAGAGCCTCAGTGGCTCCAGTTGGCTGTTTGGCATTTGAATGGGTCCTGTTGAAGAAAGACAACTTGTCAGAGGGTGTTATCAGTACAATTCAAGCGTCTCACCATCCCTCCACTTCTCACATCTATGAGGCCACGTGGAAGGCTTTTTGCCTCTGGTGTTCGGGTCATCATGTGGACTGTTAATGACATTCTTGAATTTCTTCAGGCGGGCCTAGAAAAAGGTCTGACCCCTTCCACGTTGCGCTGTCAGACAGCGGCGTTGTCCACTGTGATTACGTGTGTACCTTACCAGTCTCTGTCGCAGCATCCTCGCATTTGAGGCTTCCTGCATGGCGCCACTAATCTGTGTCCACCCACAATGCACCGCTACCCGACGTGGGATCTCCCATTGGTTTTATGTGTGTTGACGTCTCCTCCTTTTGAACCAATGGACTCTATTGCTCTGAAATATCTTTCATTCAAGGTGACATTTCTTCTCGTGGTTACTTCCATTAGGAGCGTGTCAGAGCTGGCCGCGCTTTCAATACATCAAGATCTTTACCTCTTCAGAGATTCTACAGTGGTTTTGCATCTGGATCCTTCTTTCACACCCAAGGTGAACTCGCTATTCCACCGTGCCCAGGAGATTGTTTTGCTGGACTTTTGTCCTTCTTCACGAGATCACCAAGAATGGCAATGGCACAATCTTGATGTACGTTGAGCTCTCCATTTGTCGTACTGCGGGGTTTCACAAGATGGAAGCGCTTCTGTTTTCTTTCAATCCAGCTTCGATGGACCTGAAGGTTTCCTCCCCCATGGTTGGCAGATGGATCAAGGCTTGTATCGCTTTAGCGTATGACTTGTCTTAACGTCTTGTACCTGGTAGAATTTTCCTCATTCTACATATAGTACGGCTACCACTGCAGCCTGGGCGACTCAGGCATCTGTGGAGGACATTTGTAGGGTGGCGACCTGGTCATTGTTCTCAGCGTTCATTCGCCACTATAAGATTGACATTTATGCTTCGGCAGAGGCCTCATTTGGTCATCGAATCTTGCAGAGTGTTCATGGGTCTACGGATTCTGGGGGCAATCAACCTCCCGCCCTGGGGGTTTAAGCTTGTGTATATCCCAGCCATGGATAGTGGGAGCAGTGCTCAGGAAAATGGACGTTGGCTTACCTGAACATCCCTTTTCTGGGCGCTGCGACCACTATCCATACCCTCCCTTGTTGTTGGCTTCCTGCCGGGATTACCTTTCATTTTGCTGTACCATTGTGGTGTTTGGCCAGTTCATGTTACTTGTTTTTTTGAGTTACAGGCTTGCAGTGCTTTTGTGAAAGACTGGGGACTCATGGGATAGGAGGCGTGGCTAAGCCACAGAAATTTAATACAGCTCTCACTCAGTTGTTGCCAAGATCTGAGGAACTTAACCCAGCCAAGGATAGTGGTCGCAGCGCCCAGAAAAGGGACATTCAGGTAAGCCAATGTCCATTTTTTTTATTCTTCACTGCTTCCTTTAATTCCCCTATAGTGATGTCTCTATTTAACATCTCTTTTTCCTTCTCTGTTAATATTGACATTCCTTCCCCACTTAGATATTGTTCTATCTCTTTGGCTGTCGTTTTATCTTTTTCATAAAGTTCTTGATAGTGTTGGGTTACTATCTCTTGTTTTCTAAGTTCTGTTGCATTTTGCCTTTTTTATCCTGTAGTTGTTGGATTATTCTTTTCCTTTTCTTTCCTCAGTCTATAAGCCAACCACTTCCCTGGCTTATTCGCATGCTCAAAGTGATTTTGTTTTATATATTTCAATGCCGTTATGTATTTTCCCTATTCTAATATGTTCAAATTGTGTTTGGCTGTTATTGCCTCTGATTTGCTTGTCCCCCAGGTTATCTTGTAATTATCCATTGTGGGTGGAGACAGCAGCCAGTGTGGGTAGTGCTCGGCCAATCAGAGTCTGCCAGTAAGTTTAAGTCGCGCCTTTGTTGCCGGGCAGGCCAGCTTTTGACTCAGTCCTTCAGATTGGACTGGCGTGTGGTTCTTTAGCTCTCTAACCTTTCTGGTTATTTGCTTGTGAATTGTTCCTTCTGACTTCCTTTCGGCTTGGATTGTTTGACTATTGCTTACTGCTTATCCCACTGGACTCTGGTTGTCTTGGACTTTCTAATTTACTGTGAGTGTGGTGTTTGAAATTCCTCAGGGGCTTGCCTGATTTCACTGGGGGATTTCTCCCTCGGGAGGGCTTCCCCTCCACGTGTTGGAAGACTGCGGCGGGGGGGGGGGGGTTTATCAACTGGACTCTGCCCAGGGACTCCTTTTAGCTGGAAATTACATCGCCTGTCATATTGGCCTTCAGTCGTCTTCCTTGGCCGTTTTTTGCACCGCTACAGTGGCAGCAGCCATTTTGGTCTTCTCATCAAGCCCTTTCAAGTGTCGTTGCCAGAGCCTGCCCCGCTGGAATTCTGGCAGAAAAGCGGCTCTTTACGATTTGCTGTATGAACTTGCATAGTTCTGCTGGCCGCATTGCCCTGAGTGGAGAGCTGAGCCATTCGTATTATCGGCAGCTGCCTATCAGCTGGCCTGCAATTGCCTGGGTGACTCCTGCCTTTGTTTGGGAGCGGTTTTCTTCAACTTGCCTAAGTTTGCTATATAGCCCCTTATCAGCGGAGCCTGCTTTACCTAATTTTGGCCAGTTTATTCCTCTGCAACGTCAGCCCTGTCAGCGCCCTGATTGAACGCCCACCATTTTGTCTTCGTTAATTTTGGGTGCAGCGGCCATTTTGTGGAGCTTTCGCGTTCCCGATCGTTTCCATCGATTTTTCTGTGACAGTGGCCTGTTTGTGGAGTTGTTTATGCTCCCATTACCAATTGCCATCTCCCTTGGACTGCACAGCGGTTGATTGTGAGTTTTTACGTTCCCTCTGGCTTTTGTATTTGAGCTGGTGGTTATTTCACTGGCCTTCTTCTGCCATTATGCCAAAGGCGTTATCCAAATCAAAGCACGGCCGGACGGCCGGTGCTGCTGACCTGGGACAATCAGACAGTTTGTCTGTTACCCATCAGACTACTAACCAGGACTCCTTAGAACCGGTTTCACTTCCTCCACCTTCCCGCTCCCATCATAAGTCCCATAAGCATGGCGGATCTTCCTTTAAGGTGGAGAAGCACAGAGACAAAGTTTTAACGAAAATTTGTGAGAAAGCGAGCCCACATCAGGCCTCAGCTGATGTTCAAGTATCTGTGCCTTTAAGGATTGTAGAACCTGAGAATCTTACTTGTCAGCTCTCCCTTTGGGATTGCCCAATTGCCATCTCTACTGCAGACTTGCAGTAGATCAGCTCTCCCTTTGGGATTGCCCAATTGCCATCTCTACTGCAGACTTGTGGGATTCTAATTCCTCTGCGCCTTCAGCTCCTACGGTCCAGGAGCCTCCTCAAGGGTCTTCTACTTCATCTTCTGCTCCTGCTCCAGTGTGTGAACCTGTTTCTTGTCAGCTCCTTCCAGGCCAGTTACAACTACTCATCGAAGCAGCAGTACAAAAGTCTTTGGCGGCAGGGATTCGTCTCACGAGCAGTGCTAGCTCCATTAGATCCGTCTCTCCAGTGAGGCCTTGCTTGGCGGACCATGTGATACTCAGGGCTTCTGATTCTCCATCTGATTCTCACACGAGCCATCCTTCCACTGTGTCTGAGGCTGACTACAGTTATTCTGGTTTGTCGGAGGACGAGGACCTTCCACCGGACCAACCAGCTTTCACTGATCTATTCCCACAATCTTTGTTCAAATCCTTGCTTTTCAAGGCTGTGAACATGGCTCAATTGTCTTCTCCGGCTGTGACACCGGTTACTGCTGCTCCTGGGTCTTTGGATCCAATGTTTGCAGAGCCAGTGAAGCAGATCACTGCGATCCCTGTCCCTCCTCTCTCTTTGGATATTGTCAAGCGACAATGGTCATTGCCTGTTCGGCTCAGCTTCCTTCGTCAAATGATAGAAAAAATTTTAATGTTGCCCTGGACCTGGACTCCCTACTTCAGCTTCCTTCCGTGGATGCTCCGGTCGCTGCTCTTTTGCCCAACGCTAATGTTCCTGGAGATCCGGATGAGGGCTTGCAGCCTGACGAATGACGTTCTGATTTAGTGCTTCAGAGGGCGTATCAAGGCTCTACTTGGGCGATCAAAGCTGCGACCACACCGTCTTTCTTTAACCGTACCGCTCTGCTTTGGTTACGGCAACTTCAAGAGAAATTATCGCCTGACAATCCGTGAGTACAGCAGGACTGGAATAAGATTGTCGCAGCCTTGCAGTTTTCAGCAGACTCCACTTTGAATGCCACTCGTTTTGCTTCCAAGGCCCTTGCTTCCACCGTTGCTGCTCAACGCCTAGTCTGGCTCCGCCATTGGCAGGCTGAGGCCAGGCATAAGTGGTATCTGGCTTCTGTTCCTTTTGGGGGGTCCTGTTTGCTTGGTGATGCCTTAGAACCGTTTCTCACTGAAACTAGAGACAAAAAGGTTTTGGCGGCGGTATATCGCAGTGGTGACTCCCGTTTTTCACCTTATGCTTCTCGTTTCCAGTCTCGAGGTGCAGAGAGCAGTGGGTCCTCTTCTTTCCTTCCTCCTAGACCATACAGTAATTTTGCCAGGCAATGCGGCTTTCAGGATAGGTCTCTCCGGGGCAAACCTTTTGTGTCTAGACAGCCCTTTCGAGGGGGAGGTGGTCGTTCCTACTGGCACCGTCGCTAATTGCATCTCGGGCCCTCCCACTGGCGGCAGATTGGGCCTTTTCGTCACCATTTGGGAAAAGTCCACTTCTGACAAATGGGTCCTGGCCACTTTACGATCTGGGTTGGCCATCAAATTTCTCCCCCCCCCCGAGCTCCTTTGTTTGCTGTCCGCTTTCTCATAACTCCGAAACGAGAGCGCTTATGGACGCTGCGGTTCAGCATCTCCTTGCGATCAGGGCTATCCAACTTGTTCCTCCCGCTCAAAAGGGGACAAGATTTTATTCCCAGGTTTTCTGGTACCTAAGTCCTCGGGCCAGGTGGAGAACCATTCTGGACCTAAAATGCTTAAATTGGTATGTCGTATACCATAAATTTAAGATGCAATCTCTAAAGTCCATCCTTGACGGTTTTCGGAGGGCCGATTTCCTCTCCTATAAACCTTACGGAGGCCTATTTACACATTCATATTCTCCCTTCCCATAGAAGGTATTTAAGATTTTGTTACCGGGGGGGGTCCATTACCAATACAGGGCCCTGCCCTTCGGACTTCCGTCCGCCCCCTGCACTTTTACAAAGGTGTTGGTGGCTCTGGCCGACTCCCTTAGGATTCGTTCCGTTAGTCTCCTTTAGATGATATTCTGGTATTATCATCTTCCCCTTAGCAAGCTGTCCTAGATGTTAAGCTTACGCTAGAGACGTTAGCTTCCCATGGGTTTTCTATTAATCTGGAGAAAAGCCACTTGGTGACTTCTACCTCCCTGATCCACTTAGGGGCTCTCATTCATTTGGTTCACGGTAGGGTTTTTCTATCTCCTGAATGCTAGGATAGTTTGCGAGGTTTGGCGGCTAGGATTGAAAGGTGTCGGGCGCTTTCCCCTTATGTTCATTCCCAACGTCTGGGGAAAATGATATCGGCCATTGCCATTGTCCCCTGGGCTCAGCTCCATGCCCGGGAGCTTCAATGGTTTCTCTTACCTTTACAGAAGGCAGGCAAGGGCACTTCGACCGGGCCGATCCCTGTTCCCTCCTCGGTGGTGGCAGTCCCCGGCCCTGTCGGTGGGCTGTCTCTTTCTCGAGCCTCAGAGAGTAGTGGTGACGTCGGACACCAGCCTGCGCAGCTGGGGTGCTCACTATCAAGGGCAGCTGGCACAAGGGACGTGGACAGAGTTGGAGTCTCATCGTCCAATCAATTGGTTGGAGTTACAAGCGGTTTTTCTTGCTCTCAGGGCGTTCCGCCATCTTGTGTCTGGGACTCATGTCCTTGTGCTGACAGACATTACAGCCAAGGCGCATTTGAACAAGTTAGGGGGCACCAGGTTGAAGTCCCTGCTATTTGTGGCTGTGAAATTGGGGCTATGGACAGAATGCCACCTTGCATCCCTTCGGGTGGAGCACATATCTGGCATCGCCAATGCTCAGGCGGACTGGCTGAGCCGGCAACAAGTGGACAATGGGGAGTGGCGGCTCCATCCCCGGATTTTCCAAGCCCTGGTCCTGTGTTTCAGCACCCTGATTGCAGATCTTTTCGCAACGTTCTCCAACACCCAACTGCCCCGCTTCTTTGCCCGCTTTCTGGACCCTCAGATGGAGGCCACCAACGCTTTCCGGGCCCCTTGGCCGAAAGGTCTGCTGTATGCCTTTCCCCTATTTCCCTGCTTCCCAGGTTGATCCGCAAGATACTGGACAAATGGGCGGAGGTGATCCTTCTGGCTCCGCATTGGCCCCACAGGACATGGTTTGTGGACGTAGTCTCCCTCTCGGTCGCTCCTTCGTGGCGCATCCCTTTCGATGAGGATACTCTGACTCAGGGTACATTGAGCGATCCAGATCTTCCTTGGTTCAATCTGACTGCTTGGAGGTTGAGCAGCTCTCTGCGAGGCGCAAACATACCGGGGGATGTTATCTGAACAATCCAGGCTTCTCATCGTCCTTCAACGGAACGAATCTATTCCGCTACCTGGTGGGCCTTCTGCTCATGGTGTGATCGGACTGATGTATCCGCTCTCGAGCCGTCCATTATGGATATCCTGGTATTCCTCCAGCAGGGCCTCTCTGACGGGCTTTCACCTAACACCTTACATCGCCAGGTCGCTGCAATTTCCTCTGTACTTACCTGCAGAGCCTTTTTGTCCTTGGCTCAGCACCCGCTGATTCATCGCTTTCTCGGGGGCGCCACTAAGTTGTCTCCTCCGACTCTTCACCGGTATCCTACCTGGGACCTTCCTCTGGTTTTGGACTCACTCATGGGCCCTCCTTATGAGCCTCTGTGGACAACTTCTCTTAGATTGCTGTCTTGTAAAGTCGCCTTCTTGGTATCTATAACTTCGGCTTGTCGTATTTCAGAGGTAGCTGCCCTGTCCACCCGTGCTGATCTCTGCGTGTTCCATGCAGATTGAGTGGTCCTTCGCTTGGATCCCACTTTTGTGCTGAAGGTCAACTCGGTTTTCCACCACTCACAGGAGCTCATTCTCCCGAACTTCTGCCCACGTCCTTCACATCCTCGTGAATGTCGTTGGCACACTTTGGACGTTAGGCGGGCACTCCGGATCTACCTCAAGTGGACTGCTGCCTTTCGGTGATCAGAGGCTCTGTTTGTCTCCTTCCTTCCTGTCTCCTTGGGTCATAAGGTATTGTCTTCTACCATTGGCTGCTGGATCCGACAAACTATCACTTTAGCTTCTGACCTCTGTTCTCTTTCATGACCTTCCCGGGTGACGGCCCACTCCACCCGCAGCGCGGCTACGTTAGTGGCCTGGGCTACTCAGGCCCCTTTGCTAGAGATCTGTCGGGTGGCTACGTGGACTTCGCCAGCACCATTTATACGCCACTATAAACTGAATAAGTTTGCTTCGGCGGAGGTTGCACTTGGGCGGCAGGTGTTACAGCAGGTTGTTGCCAACGAGGATGTTTTGGACCAGCCTGTTCCCCCCCAGGTCTCGGGACAGTGAACTTGGGTATGTCCCACACTGGCTGCTGTCTCCCACAATGGAGAAGGGGCGTTGGTCCTACCTGATACGCACCTTCTCATTGGGTGGAGACAGCAGCCAGACCCTCCCGTGTCAGTTTGGTTCTTTGTTTCTTACTTTGTCTATCTGTTATTCTTCCACACACCGAGTCTGTCTTTTTGTCCTTCGCCAAAAGCTGGCCTGCCCGGCAACAAAGGCGGGACTTAAATTTACTGGCAGACTCAGTCCTTCACCTGATTGGCCGAGCACTACCCACACTGGCTGCTGTCTCCATCCAATGAGAAGGTGCGTATCAGGTAGGACCAACACCCCTTTCCCTTCCCAGTTTTTAATCTCATCTAGTACCTTATTATATTCTTTTTCTTTTTTCCGTTTTATGCTGTAAGCTATAGTTAGTCCTCTTATATAAGCCTTAGTTGTATCCCATAACTTCTGGAGGGAGGTATGGTCTTTTGTGTTTTTTTAAAAAAATAATTCTAATTCCTTTTCCATGTATTCAATATATTCTTTTTCTTTCAATATCTGTGTGTTCATCATCCATCTACTCTTTTTTTTTCTGCTGTCACTTCCATGTCATCATTACTGGATTATGGTAGGCCCAATTATTTGGCATTATTTCTATTTTTTTCTATTTTTTGTATCAGTGTTTTAGTTACCCATGCCATATCTAATCTAGACTAGGATTTATGGGAGTTAGAATAGTATGTAAAATTTTTTACTTCCAGATTATAAAATCTCCAACTATCAACTAAATTTAATTCTTCTACCAAATCTATGAAGGTTCTAGGCAATACATTTTTTTTCCTTTTATTTTCCTGATCACTTTTATAATCCTTTCTTACATCCATAATTGCGTTAAAATCGCCAATCATACAGACATTCTCCATTTTTTTGTTCTATTATTTTTCCATGCACTTCTTTATAAAATTCTGTTTGTCCGCTATTTGGTGCATATATAACCAGAGCTGTGGAGTCGGAGTCAGAGTTGGAGTCGAGGAGCCGGAGTCGGAGGAAATTTTGGGTACCTGGAGTCGGAGTCGGCAAACAATGCACCGACTCCGACTCCTACTAAATTTAGATTGGAATTTTTAAAAAAGCAAGTTTAAAAGAACATTTATCTCCCGACTCCACAGTCCTGTATATAACAACTAATAAAATACTTTTATAATTTATAATTAAATTTTACCTCTAACATTAATATTCTTCCTTCTATATCTGCATACTTTAAATTACTTTCTATTCCTTCTTTGACATATACCACAATTCCTCTTTTTTTCTTCTTCTGTTAGTGCTGCAAATGATTTACCTAATTTCTTGTATGTATTTTTCATCTTGTTTTCTTATGTGTACCTCTTGGAGGCACACTATATCCAATTTTTGTTTCCAGATTTTTTTAAGAATTTGATGTCGTTTGGCTGATGAATTCAGACTGTTTACATTCAGT
Source organism: Masticophis lateralis (assembly GCA_030761175.1). Taxonomy (NCBI): domain Eukaryota; kingdom Metazoa; phylum Chordata; class Lepidosauria; order Squamata; family Colubridae; genus Masticophis; species Masticophis lateralis. The sequence continues at coordinate 95,579,500 of JAUDYJ010000003.1, read as the reverse complement.
GATAAGAGTTTTAAGTTTTATTCTGTTCCTTAGTAGTTTTCCTGTTGTCTTTTCCTGTCTTTTCCCTTGGCTCTTGCTGTCACTCCTTCTTCCTCCTGGATTTCTCCTTCTTCCTCTTTTCCTCCCTCCTCTGGCACTTTTTCTTGTTCTTGTCTCTGTTTTCCTTTAGCATTCTGTTCCAACTCCTCTCTACTATTTCTTGTTGTTTCCATGCCCAACACTTGGTCATGCAAGCTCTGTGCTTTATTTTGTGAGTCCACCCAAGCTGAGGATTTTGTACAATTCCTGCATGATAAAGTCGCTCGGATTCGGGAAGGCTTGGAATCTGACTAGCTGAGTCCGGGGGAGGAGATGAGGGTAGGTCTTGAGAATGTTATCTGGGAGGAGTTTGATCCTGTGGCTCCCGAGGATGTGGACAGGGTTCTGGATAGGATTAGTGCCGCCACATGTTTATTGGACCCGTGTCCCTCCTGGTTGGTACTGGCCACTCGGGAGGTTACGCAAGTCTGGCTCCAGGGGATTATAAGTGCTTCTTTGAGTGAGGGTGCCTTTCCCGCTGCCTTGAAAGAGGCGGTGGTGAGGCCCCTCCTCAAGAAGCCTTCCCTGGACCCAGCTGAATTAGCTAATTATCGTCCGGTCTCCAACTTTTGCTTTGTTGCGAAGGTTGTTGAGAGTGTGGTGGCACGACAACTACCCGGGCACCTGGATGAAACTGTCTACCTAGACCTGTACCAGTCGGGCTTCGGGCAGGGGTACAGCACAGAATTGCCATTGGTCGCGTTGGTGGATGATCTCTGGAGGGCTCGGGACAGGGGTTGCTCCTCTGTCCTGGTCCTGTTAGATCTCTCAGCGGCTTTTGATACCATCGACCATGGTATCATGCTGCAGCGGTTGAGGGGGTTAGGAATAGGGGGCACCGTTTTACGGTGGCTCTCTTCCTTCCTCTCCGACCGCTCGCAGTTTGTATTGGCAGGGGGGCAGAGATCGACCTCGAGGTGCCTCGCATGGGGAGTGCCGCAGGGGTCGGTCCTCTCGCCCCTTCTGTTCAACATTTATGTGAAGCCCCTGGGTGAGATCATCCGTGGTTTTGGGGTGAGAGTCCATCTGTACGCTGATGATACTCAGCTGTACATCTCCACCCCAAACCACCCCAATGATGCCTTTGATGTGATGTCTCGCTGCCTGGAGGCCGTGCGGGTCTGGATGGGGAGAAATAGGCTCAGACTCAACCCTTCCAAGACTGAGTGGCTGTGGTTCCCGGCGTTGCGATATAGTCAGCTGGTGCTATCGCTGACTATTGGGGGTGAACTTTTGCCCCCCTTAGAGAGGGCTTTTTATCAGGTTCGCCTGATCTGCCAGTTGCGGCCCTTTCTAGATTGCGACGCCCTACGCACGGTCACTCACGCCTTTGTCTCCTCTCGATTGGACTACTGTTATGCTCTCTACATGGGGCTCCCCTTGAAAAGCACCCGGAGGCTCTAGCAGGTCCAGAATGCAACCGTGCGGGTGGTTATGGGCGCAACCCGTTGTGCCCATGTGATCCCCCTTCTATGTGAGCTGCACTGGCTTCCAGTGGTCTTCCGGGTGCAATTCAAGGTGTTGGTTACCACCTTTAAAGTGCTCCATGGCATCGGACCGGGTTATCTTTGAGACCATCTCCTGCCACCAGTAGTCTCCCACCGGCCAGTCAGCTCCCCCAGAGAGGGTCTCCTCAGGATGCCATCGGCCAAATTATGTCGGCTGGCGACACCCAGGGGGAGGGCCTTCTCTGTGGGAGCTCCTACTCTCTGGAATGAACTGCCCCCAGAATTATGTAAGATCACTGACCTCCGTGTATTCCGCTGTGCCCTCAAGATCTTTTTGTTCCACCAGGCCGGGCTATCGATGTGAAGATTTTTAAATTGGTTTTAATCTGGGATTTTTAAATTTGGGGTTTTATATTGAGCCAAATTATTTAATATTTTTAATTTTTAAACTGTTGTTTGTCCTGTGCTTTTAATTAGGCTGTGCACCGCCCCGAGTCCTTCGGGAGAGGGGCGGTATAGAAATAAAATAATAACAACAACAACAAAACAACAATAACAATAACAATAATTATTATTCCTTCCCTGCCACGTAACTAACATTCCTTCTGGAGTTATCCATCGGAAAGGTATATGTCTTTTATTCAGTATTGTGGCTAGGAACCAATATTCCTTAACTCCCTTATTCTTTTGGGGACTTGCTTCAGTGTGATTATTTTTTTATTTCTGTAATACATCGGATCATTTTTTGTTATTTTGTAGACAATATCTCTAACCTTCCGTTTCACGAATCTTACATGGACATCCCGTGGTAATTTGTTTTGTCGAGCATAGTTTGTGTGGTCTCTATAAACTTCGTCCAACTCATTTATTATTTCATCCTTCTCTCTTTGAAGTGCCTCCTCTATCATTTCCGCCATTACTAACATTAAGTCTTCATCTCTATCTTTGACCATGTTCTGGAAGCGTAGATAAAATTCGGCCTTCTCCATCTCCAAGTGCGCTACTGTGTTTTCTAGCTTTTTGTTAAGTCCCATCATTTTCAAATCCAGGGATTCCAATCTTCCTTTCGTCAATTTTGTTTTTTTTCCCCCTATGGCTATTATTCGTTGGTCATTTTTTGTATTATTTCTTGTATCAAATCCATTTTTTCATCTTTTCTGAATATCACTTTTTACTTCTCTTTTAATTTCGTCTATATCTTTTCTTGTTTCTTCATGATTTTTGGCCATGCATTCCTGCATTTTAATCATAGTCTCTTGAATTGTTATCAACGTGGCCTGCATTGTTGGCATATTTAAAGTGGGCAGCTGTTTTTCTGTTGAGAACATCCCTTCTAAAGTCCTTTGTGCCGCAGGGGAGGCCAATGGTCCAGCTAATGTTGAAGTGATTTTCTTTCCTGTTTTCACTACTGTTGTTGTAGTGGTACTAATCATTTCTTTTAATATTCTGTATTGTTCTACTGAGATTTTATCTATCTTCTCCCAAATCACCTTCACCATTCACCATTCACCATTCACTTTACAAAGCTTCTTGCCTTTCCCTCCTTTTCTATCCTCTTAATATGCTGCAGTACTAAATTAATTACTAAATTTCTGTTTGGAAAAAACAATTCATTTATCTCTTGATAATTACTCTAATCTATCTAATTTGTAACATTAATTAATCAGTTAGTTCATTTAGTAAAATTACTAAATTAAAAAGAAAATTCTAATATCACCTTCTCTATTTAGTTTAAACAATAATTAACGAAAAGGAAATATACTGAAAGGAAAGGGAAAGAAAATAGAAAGGTGGAAGGGGAAACTATTACAATTTTAAAAGGTTAATAAATAATTAAGAGAGAATTAATAATTAATTATAAATATTGTAATAATGTAATAATGTTAAATTGATTATAATAATGCAGTTAAATAAAGGAAACCAGTGGCAAAAAATACATCTGAATATCAGTGTTACTCTTTTAGGAACAAATGAATAGTAGACCAGGTGCACAAATTATCTCAGGACAAGTCTGCACAGTTCAGTTAAATGGGGACCTAGGCTAATTGCCATCCAGTTGGCAGTGCAGTGTTTTTAGTGAAAACTTTGATTCCAACTGCCCTGTCTTTAAATTTTCCCAGAAGACAGAAAATCTATCCATCACTGGAGATAACTGCCTTGACTGAGGTTAGTGAAACCACTAGACAAATAAATAATTTGGTCATATCAGTCTATCTAAAATTGTTTATTTATATGCCTTGTAACACAGACAACTTGGATAGAATTTGGACTATGAAGAAATGTGATTGGATTCTTCCCTGGTTTATTTTCATCTGATGTTTGTTAAATGTTCAGATCTTGGCCTGTCATATAGCCAGCCTTTCTCTGAAGAAGAACATGAAGCAATTGGAGCATTTATAAGTATCAGTAGTTTTAAAGGGAGAGAAATACATATAAAGAAAATTTAACATTACTGAGCATATTTGCTTATTTATTCCTAATTTTTTAACATGTATAAATTTGAGTTTGCAATAGCATACTTTGTGAGCTCACTATTAACCTTTTAAGTTTTGAATTAAATTGAAAACAGCTTATGTAACAGATATTTATAGTTTTAATTTACAATGTGTAGATGTTGGATTTATTATAAATCTTTTGATTATGTTTTGATTTGAAAGTAAACTATGCATTTTCTAACTATGTTAATTACATTTCACAGTCTTTGTTTTTTTAAAAGTCTAAAAAATGATTCTTTAGTTACTTTGAGACCAACAGGCCATTTAAAAATCCTAATGGTTACAGCAACTATAGCAGCTCAGTTCAGGCCACAGTAATCTCATGGCTCCTGTTTGATATCTCATTTTGGGATACAAGCTGTTTTCTCCTTCTTGAGGCCAAGGAAAGACTTTCAGATAAACTAGTATGCTATCATAAGTCACAAGATCATTTTCCTGAAGCATGTCAGAGGAATGTAAAAAATGAGAAATGTTAACTTTAGAAAATTAGACATCCTAAGCCAGGACTTTTTATTTATTTATTTTGAGGTAAGTCACAAGACTTTTAGAAGAAGATTACATCAGGAGGTTTTATTCAAGGCAAGTGCATCATATCCAAGAATCTGGTTCCAGCACTTCATGTATAAATGAATCTGTTTGTATTTATGTAATAGGCCAATCCAGTATGAGCACCGTTAGAGATGCTGTCATATAGCTATATAGGAAGCTTCTTGTCAGATCTGGCCCAGCTTGGTCCTTTAGGGAAAAAAAATCTGGACTCTTTGCAGCGAAAAGTTTACTTTTACTAAAAGCCAAGTGGTTACAGTGAGCAAAGCCAGAATTAACAGTTTGCGCACAAAGATTCCCTAGTTAACTTTTCCTTCTCTAGTTCAGCCCACCTGTTATCTTGCATTGTCCAGTCATATTTGAAGAAGATGTTTTGGTAACTGTCCCTGCGAAGGTCGGCCAGATGCAGAGGTGTTAACATTCCATTCCCAGGTCCGCAGTCTTGGGACGCAGTCAGATGGCACGAAGATTGTTTTTAGTTTCCCCCTATCTTCCTTTCAGTCTCCCCCCTTGTCACCCCCTGCTCCCTTCCCTCATGGTTTATGACAGACTGGCATCTAGCAAAACATAGGTGTGAGCGAAGCATGGCAGCTCTGACATTTCTTTAACAATTCCATTCTGGTGAACCTAATGAAAAAGCAGTTAAAAGTGGCACTTGGGAAGTTTGTACTTCCAGACTTACAAGATTGTGTCAGCCCTCCTATAGGTTCCCCTGCCAAACAGACCTGTTGCTCAATCTGGGGTTCCTTCTAGATTCAGAATTCTTGTTCAAGGTGGCTTGGAGACCTTTGCACCACTTCATCTAATGCTCCAGTTGTGCCCGTTTCTAGATCAGGAGATTCTGTTCAGTCACTCATGTCCTAGTCACCTGCAGATTGGACTCCCTGTAATGAGCTCTACATGCAGCTGCCATTGAAGAGTATCTGGAATTTTCAACTGGTACTGAATGTAGCAGAATGGGCAATCTCCAGAAGAGCACATATCATACTTATGTGCATGAGCTGCATTGGCTGCCAGCCTGCTTCCAGATCCAATTTAAGGAGCTGTTTTTAACATTTAAAGCCCTTAATGGCATGGGACTGGGTTCTTCTGAGGGACCCCTGCTCCCCAATTATATCAGCCATGTTGCAGATACCAAGTCAGGTTAGCTCCATATCTGTTAATGTTCCAGCAGTTCCTCACGACCTGATTATGTCACATGGCTTGGGGATCCCAAGGAATCAGAGACGTTCTTAGATGACTCTACTGTAGTTAATATATTTACTCCATGTAGTTTGTATATTTAATTTTTTTAATATTTGAATTTTAATAATGTTTTTATATGTTTATAATGATTTTATATATTGTTTTATTCTATTGTTGTGTGTTGCCCAGAGTTACTTTTTGTAAGATGGGTGGCCATATAAATTTGAATAACATAAATCAATACAAAGGCTATATAATGGCAAAATTCCCAGTGACAAGGCTTATTTTATACTTAAACAGGAATCCAAGGTGCACCAGTCTAGTATAATATTTGGCATAATAAACACATATATAGGTAGTCCTTACATTAAAACTGCAACTGGGACTGGTATTGGTGTCGCTAAGCGATGTGGTGAAATGTGATGTCATGTGACCACATCAGGTAGTAGTGGCAATACAGGCAATCCTGATTGTCTAATCCAGATGTGAGGTTCTTTAAGAAAGAAGCAGATGGGCTCTAAGGTCAGAAGTGTAGGGTTGTGATGCAAAGGGTTGTGGGGAGGACCAACACATGGCCATGTATGAGAGGCGGGGGATGGTCAGTGGTGCAAGCTTAGAAAGGCTGGAGAATTTGGGCACAGGGTGCATGTGATTCTAGGGGGACTATGTATGAGAGGCGGGGGATGGTCAGTGATGCAAGCTTAGAAAGGCTGGAGAATTTGGGCACAGGGTGCATGTGATTATAGGGGGACTATGGTGTGCGATTGCAGGGAGGCCAAGGAAAAAAGGTTTAGGGAGGGTTGTCTCCCTGTGGATGAGGGATCATGGGAAGAGAATAGGGGGGCTTGTGAGTGTGCAAGTACAGGGAGGCTGTGGAAAGAGTGCAGGATCTGTGCGTGTATGTTTGTCTTTGTGTGTGTGTGAGATCACAGGGAGACATGGAAGGATGGGTATGGGGTATGTGTGTATGAGCACAGGGAGGCTGTGGAAAGAGAATGCTGGGTGCATTGTATTGCAGTCACAGGCAAGCTGAAGGAAGAAAGCATGTAAGTGCAACCTAGTTGCCAAGCATCTGAATGTGACATTGCAGGCATTGCAACACTCGTAACATCTCTTCATTCAGTGGTATGAATGATTGAACAGTTGCTGAATGAATGATTGTAATTCAAGGACTACCTGTAAGACTCCTATTAAAAAAGAAATCAGTTTTCAGAAATCCAACATTCTGAAGTCTGACTCATCAATATTTCCTGGGTGTGTGGAATTCCTGCAGAGTGACTTACCTGAATTCTTTCCTGTCTAAATGCAATTATTTATAGATTTCACTGTGTATTGAAATTTGATGTAGAAATGTACTGAAAATAGCATGATATCTGATTGAAGTTGTGAACCACAAAACTAATCATGTATGCCATATCTGCCCTGGACTCTTCTTTTAGCCAGTTTTGTTGTAGACTTTACATTAGCACTAAATTATGAGGATTTTTAAAATAAATAAATAAAAAAAATAAGTAAACCAAAATCAGGAAAACAGCATTTTTGGCTATGTGCTATATACAGTCTGTTGAATATCGCACTGGAAGTTGGGAAATTGAAATGGGGAAAAAGAGGAGGAAGTGGTGGTGGTAACACAAAATATATTGTCAATCTTTTAATTTCCTAAACAACATTTAGTGCAATCTTGCTGAAGAATGAGTGTTCTTGAATGTGTTCATTGATGTATATTCATCAAGTTTGTCTTATTTTTGGCCTACTATCTTGCATAAAGTCATCATACACTGTGGCCATCTGTATTCAGTTTCTAACTGAGATTATGTTCTCCCAATAAACTTATTTCAGGAAGAATAATGTCTGTGATCCTCTGACAAGAATAATGTACAGTATCAGCGTAATACTTTGAATAATGAATTCTGTTTCTTCATTCTCGTGAATTATAATGGTTATATTGAATAATTAAATCAAAATCACCATAAGATTTATTTTTGATTGAAGGTTTCTAATGTTTTTTCATGCTTAGTTATGTGTACTCAGATGGAATTATTGAAACTAAAATTACAAAATGTTACCTGTATGATGATATGTCTAATAGAGTCTAATACAGGTAGTCCTTAACTTATGACCATAATTGAGCCCAAAATTTGTTGTCAAGTGAGACATTTGTTAAGCGAGTTTTGCCTAATTTTACGATTTTTCTTGCCACAGCTGTTAAGTGAATCACTGCAGCTGATAAGTTAGTAACTTGGTTGTCAAGTGAATCTGGCTTCCCCATTGACTTTGTTTGTCAGAAGGTTGCAAGAAGTGATCACATGATCCTGGACATAGCACAGTCCATATGAACCAGTTGTCAAGCATCTGAATTTTGATCACATGATCACAGGGATGCTGCAAAGGTCATAATTATGAAAAATGGTCGTAACTCACATTTTTCAGTGCTGTTGTAACATTTTCTACAGAAAAAGGAGGAGAATGTTAATGCTGTGTATTAAAAATTAACTGGGCTTCAAAACAATTTGCAAGAGTCACCTACTCCTCAGGATATGCAGAAGTCTCTATATCTTTCATTTCTTAAGATGAGAGTGAGATTTTTCTTTTTCTCTCCTTTTTAAAAATTATTTCTGTTTTTATATTTCTTTATAAATGTAATAAAGTTATAAAATATAACATTATTTGTTGAATATTTTGGGTCATTGTAAAATACTGTATACATTTTTCTTTATATGTTGATGATACATATATTTTAGATACTTCTGTGTCTGAAGAATGGTTTAGGCATTAATGACTTCTCAAGTGCATGAAACAACAGTTTATTAAATATGATTTTGACAATTCTCATTTACCAGTGTGGAAAGTTCAGAGCTGAGTTTGATTTGCAGTGCTTAGAAAGATTTTGCTAAATGGATCTTAAAATGTTTTCTCTGTTTTATGCTGATATTTTATGCTTATGTTTTCTTGCTAATTCCAATGCCTGTTGGCATGTTTTCTTATTTTATAGTCTCTTGTTGTTACTATTATTGCTACTGCATTATTATTATTATTGTTTTGTTGTTGTTGTTGTTGTTGTTATTATTATTATTATTATTATTTTGTCTTTCAGCAAAGGAAATCATATTTGGAACGAAGTGTAAAAGAAGCTGAAGATAATATCCGGGAGATGCTTACGGCTAGAAGAGCACAATAAGTTCCTTGTGTTTGGACTGAATAGTTGAAAGCAGAGATTTTGAACCCATATTGTTAAACATTCAAAGATGTGTAAGATATGAAGAACTTGGTTTATGTAACTAGCTGCATCATGCCAACCCAACCTTGTAGTTTGATGCACTAATAAACTACTTAATTTATATACCATGACTGCTAAATATGCCCTAAATTGTTTCTTGAAACAGACTAGAATGACAAAGGACCCAATCTTCTACACTTTATTCTGTTGAAAACATTTATTCAGTTAGAGTGGAGCTCTAGATTGGTGTTTTGCTTTTCTGTAGAAAGACATGCAAAAGCCAGTGAATTTGGATTATTCTGTTGGGAAAAGATTATGAGACTTCAGCACACACTAGAGACAGGTAAAGCAGTAAGGTTCTTGCTTTCATTTTGCTGTTTTCAGGGACTGGAAAGCTTGTAAAAAATAGTGAAAGAATATAGGAAGATGGAAAGAAGTAGAAAAATACTCTGAAGAGATACTGTTTTCTAAGATGGCTAGGTTTTAGATGGCAATGATTGGAGCATGAATGATTTTTACAATACAAGCAGTTTGGAATGATTGGAAAGGAACAACACAGAACAGCACAGAACTCTTACCTGGCACAGAACAGGTAAGAGTAGCTTCTCAGTAAGGGAATATTTGTATTTAAATCTCCCTATAGCTTTCTGCCAGATAGCTATAGCTATTATATTGATAGCAGTCTTAAAAATAAATATAATAGTACAATATCATAAGGTTGCTGCCATCTTGTGGATGAGAGTTGTATTGCTCATGTCTGTGTCTAGATTCATAAAAGGTAAAAGTTTCTCTTGCACATATATGCTAGTCGTTCCCGACTCTAGGGGCGGTGCTCATCTACGTTTCAAAGCCGAAGAGCCAGCACTGTCCGAAGACGTCTCTGTGGTCAAGTGGCCAGTATGACTAAACGCCAAAGGCGCACGGAATGCTGTTACCTTCCCACCAAAGGTGTTCCCTATTTTTCTACTTGCATTTTTTACGTGCTTTGGAATTACTAGGTTGGCAGAAGATGGGACAAGTAACGGGAGCTCACCCTGTTACGTGGCACTAGGGATTCGAACTGCTGAACTGCTGACCTTTTGATCGACAAGCTCAGCATCTTAGCCACTGAGCTACCGAGTCCCTTCTCTAGATTCATAGATTATGCTAAATCAGAGATTCCCAAAACACCACTCTGATCTTGGAGAAAATAGGAGATGACCAGGCTCACACATCATGATAAGCTGTGGGATTCCAGCTATTGCCAAAGCATGCAACTCCCAGGACAATTGGATTATATTATGATCAAGGATGCCAGGAATTATATAATTCAGGAACAGCTGGAACATTATAGATTGCCTATCTCTGGCTTAGCATGATCTATGAACCTAGACTTAGCATGATCTATATTTTCTCATTTTTCATTTTTAATGTAGGAATTGTAAAATAAATTAGGATGAGAATAAAATCTCTCAGCAGTAGATTTGTGCTTCATATATCTTATACCTCCTAGCAAAAATACATAGTAACATAAGTACAAAACTTATTTCAAAGTAATGTGAGAAAAAAAAAGACAGACAATGGAGGCACTATTCTAAATTGAGCATTATTAAAATTGTCATTTTTCCTGTTTAATTTGGTGTTCTTGACTGGCTATCTTTCGGTTATTTTTCTGCAGAATTTGGAATATCTTCTGCTATAAAGCATAACTTTTTGCTATAAAGAATGCTGTACTACCAGTCAATATATAGTTCTGTGAGATCATTTTATTTTTTATATTGTTGTGAGATGTTTAGTTATTCTGGCTATACTGCCTAAATCTGTACTGTGTATATCCACGAACATTGAGCAAATTTAGGCAAACTAAGCAAAGGTTTAGAGGACTAGAAGGAAACAAAATGCTGCTTTCCTTTCCACTAGTGGTATATGAAGAAAAGTAAGTATAAAGCTTTTTAATTTGGAACAAGCCAATTTGCTATATCTGCATATGGAAAAACGTGATTGCACATTTTCCCTTTATTATGCTAAACATATCAATAAAAGAAAACTGTGGAGTATATATGTTACATGGGTGAACAGAGCAAGGCAAACCATGCTGCTGTGTCCACTGTAGCATCTAGTGGTTTTCAATGGCAGCCTTATGTAAAATCTGTTGAAATGCTCTCAATAGGAGGTCACTAAAGATGAGAGATTGTGAGCAGAGTCTTGCTGTATAAGAATGGTTGCTAAAATAAAGCTGTGCAGCAGCTCTCTTAGCTACATCTGCTACTTGCAGAGGAGTGTAGGCTCCTAAGAGGACTCCCAGTTTGAACACCATCTGCAGTATGTCTGGGGATACCTTCCTATTCAGAGCCAAACATGGCAAATCCCCAGCTTCAAGAGCTCCCAGAATCCATGGCCACTCCCCTTCCAGGCTCTTGGCAGCCCCCAGACACTGAAAAAATATATTGACTGCACCACATCGCCAGCCAGAGTGTTAAGTTCATTCTCTTACTTACCTGAAACGCGCGCACGCACAGACACACCACATATAAATATAACCCTCAATAAACTTAGGTTCATCTAACAGTGGAATATTATCTAAATACTTGTAAAACTCTATATTTTCAACTGGGTAACAATCATAGGGCAACATTTTTTTAATCAAGTAGCTGAAATGGGCTTACAAAATCACAGTGTTCCAAAATCCAGGACTTATATTATTCCTGTGAGATTGCAATTTGGAAAAGTTGTGGCTGCTTCAGTGCTGTGGTGGTCAGCGGCAGTCAGTGGCTAGCCATTTTCAACACTCTTTCTCAACTTTCCACAAGGAAAGTCAATGAAGAACCACAGCCCCATGGCTGCTGCCAGATTGGGAGAGGGAGTAAGGGAGGGCACAAGGGGCAGGGAAGGTACACTGTGAGTCAGGGAGGCTGTGAGAGGCCAAATGCAGGTTAAGGGTGCACATGAGGCACAGCAAGGGTCCGGGAGGGCATGTGACAGTGTGCCAGAGTGAGAGGCCCTGCATGGGTTGGGAAGAGTGAGATAAATGACAGGGATTGGAAGGATGTGAGAGTTGTTCCAGTCAGGGAGGTTGCATGGGATGCATGAAAGATGGTATGGGGGTCAGGAAGGCTGCGCAGGAGTGAGGTGCGGGTTGGGCAGAGTGTGCACAGATGAGGGAGGCATGGCAAGTTTCAGGGTTAGAGTGAGTGTAAGTGCACTAGAACTGCAGTATGAATTGTGTCTGTGCAAAAGGTGGCAGTGCAGTGAGAGTTGGGGAGAGTGTGCAAGGGTCCACTAGCGGTAGGTAAGTAAGTATCTTTGAAAGGATGATCCAACAAGTCATGGGTTATCTAGTCATCTATATTATATCTCTCATCTTTCTATATCTAATCTATATCATCTGTGTTTTCCCCTCAAAACCAGTGACATCATTTCAAGTCTAGATCAGAAATAGTGACTGAACCATTTTTTTGTCAATTTAGTTAATCTTAAATCAAGATACTAAGAGGTTTTGTATTTCTGAACATGTATTATGTAGGTATATAGAAAAGCATGTCCTTGCTTGTTTAAAGTTAATGTAATGAATAGACTGAAGCTTTTTTACATAAAATAAAATAAATCTTCCAGTAATCTTGGTTGCCCAATCAGAAGACCTAGCTACAACTACAGGAAATATTTGATATTAACTAATGAGACAGATTATTTATGGGATGATATACAGAATAAAAAATAATAGCATTAGGAGGGGACCTTAGAGGTCTTCTAGTCCAATCCCCTGCTTTATCAAGAAACCTACCATCCCAAACAAATGACTATGTAATCTCATCTTAAAAACCACCAGAGTTGGAGCACCACAACATCTGGAGGCAAGCCATTCCACTGATAGATTATTCTCACTGACAAGGAATTTCTTCTTAATTTTAGTTTGGACCTCCCTTTGTTTAACTTCCATCCATTACTTATTATCTTGACTGCTTTGGAGAATAGACTGAATCCCTCCTCTGTATAGTACAATAAAGGAGTCCCTGCAGATTTTACTGTGTTAGTTGTTGCCGACTACAGAGAGCGGTGTTCATCCCCATTTTAAGGCCATTGAGTCAGCACTATCCAAAGATATCCATAGTTGTGGCCAGCATGATGTCATGGAGTGCTATTAACTTTGCACTGTAGTACCTATTTATGTAGTTGAATTTGCGTGATTTCAAACTGCTAGGTTGTCAGGAGCTGGGGTGAGGATGGGAATTCACCCTGTCACATGGCATTCAGGTCTCAAACCTGAACTGCTGGCTTTCCAGCTGACAAGCCCAGTGTCTTAAATTACTGAGCCTTTCCCTTTTTTATGAAAGCTCCTCAAATAATGGAACACTACTATCATGCCATCCCTAGTCTCTTGGTTAGACTAAATATTCCAGTTCCTACAACCATTCTGTCAGTGTTCCAATGCTGACATAGAAGCAATGAGGAAAAAAGTTTGACATTTCACCTAGAAAAGCTTTTCGGTGAATTCAGTCTCCTGGGAGATGTATGGGAGGGGTGACATTCCTGTGTGCTGAAGAGACAGATAAGAAGAGAGTGATCTGGAAGACAGCCAATGGGGAGCAGTGAATGGGAAAGGAATAGGAGGGTTTTGGATAGAGGGGCCAGTACTGTCTGCATGGTTGTCGGGCACGGCTGCATCGCTCAATAAAGAGAATATTTCCTAAAGTTTGATGCTTGGAAATTAACTTTATTTTCGAGGATGAAACCGAAATCTTGACAGACAGACAGTACTCATCTTTTTTTTTCCTTTCCCTCTCCGAGCCAATCTGGCCGGCCTCCAGAGCTCTGGTTCTTTGCCAGTAGTCTGGGCACAGTGGAGAGAGCCCGGAAACCATGGCTGAAAGCCAACTCTCCACTGAAAGTTTACTTCAGGCATCTGCACTAGAAGCAAACGTGGATGCAAAGGGGGCTCAACCCCTCCCTCCTCCAGCAAAGCTGCCAGCCGAGAAGAAGAAAAATGAACCTTTGTGGGCTTTGCCAAAGTTGGCAGAAATGGAATTCCCTTTTCCAGGCGGGAAAGGTAAGAGCAAGCCTCTAAGTGAATTAGTGAGGGTGGATTGGATGTGGGACTGGCAACAGGCCAGACAGCCGAAAGCTTCAAAGCAGCCACTCGAAAGCCCCATGGATAAGTTGAAGGAAGAGTTTGACCGTGCTGTCCGACTGGGGGAGGAGCCATCCTGCAGGCCCAAAGAGAGGGGGAGGCCAGCCCAGCCCACTGAACTGAGTCACCATAGACAGGAGCGCAGTCCTCCCCCTCCCACACCAGAAGGAGAGATAGCCCCGGCAGGCATCCATGGATTCCCCCTCCCCCCAGCAAGCCCACCAGCCTGCATAGGGCATCACCCCCCGCCCCCGAATGAGAGATGATGAAGAATTCCAACGACATTAGGGCAAGCTCAGAGAGGCCCGCAATGGGAGGAGGGGCCACCGAGGGCGGAGCCACCCCGGTTTAGAGGGAAATTTGATGGGAATCCAGACCAGCTAGCGCAATTCCTCGATGCTGCTGAGATTTACATCGAGCGCTACGCACACCTTTACCCATTCCCCAGGGCCCTAGTCAGTGCCATAGCAGAAGGCCTGGAGGGAGAGGCAAGGAGTTGGTCAGGGGCCCTGTACAAAAACAGGGCCGCCCAACAACAAGATGCAGATGGCTTCTTACAACTGCTGCGAGCCCGTTTTGAAGAAACGGGAGGACCCCTATGTAGAAGATGAGCTTAGAAACCTAATGCAGAGGGGGAAGCCCATCCAAGAGCATATCCGTGAGTTCAGGAAAGTTGTTGGGACTTTACCTCCTTTGCCGGAACGACTGCTAGTGTACTTTTTTAGAACGAGCTTAGATAAACAAATCGCCCAAGTGACCGCTTATCGTGATATTCCGAACCGATTCACTGACTGGTTCCGGCTAGCGACAAAAGTCGAGAGAGGGCTAAGGGCCAATGACATGCTAAAGCAACCACAGGCAAAGGAGAAAGCCCAGCTGGACCAGGAACCGTCTACCAGACGAGGAACTACAGCACCATGGGCCACCCAGAGACCACCCGCCACCCGGAGCCTGCTGAGATGCTACAGATGTGGAGGAGTTGGCCATTTGGCACCGATATGTGGAACCCCGGGACCCAGACCAGAGCCAACGGGCAAGACACGGCCGGAACGAGGACCCAGGCGCGCCACCAACACACCACGAAGGCCCCACCCCTGGTTCTGAAGTCTTCGCCCACTTGACCGAAGCAAGGGAGAACCCAAATGATGTGAATCAGCCTCCCGAACCTTATGACAGCGATGACGATGGAGAAGACGACCCAATGCTGAATGGACCCATCCACCCTTTCCTATTCCCCGTACGTCTAACGGCCCCAAAAACAGGGACCCAAGGGGTTTTCCAAGCCCTAATAGATTCAGGCTGCACGAGGTGCCTGATCAACCTACCCACGGTCCAAAAACTGGGAATACAAGCAAAAAAGCTCAGCCACTCGATCCGATTTGAGCAAGTTGACGGATCCTTAGTAGGGGGGGCGCGGGCCACACATTTAACCGAGCCAGTGAAACTGGAGCTAGCAGATCACTGGGAGATGATTCGTTTTATAATAGCCCCCAAGATGACTAACCCAGTCATACTGGGACTCTCCTGGCTAGACAAGTGGGGCCCAACTATCTGGTGGCAGGAGGGGACACGCAGACTGAGAATAGCAAGGGGGCCTCACCCCTGCCGCCCCAGCCAGAGAGGATGCCTCCCACACAGAGGCCCCAGCCACTCCCACCAGAAGGACAAAAAACGCCCTCAACCCCAGCGCCCCTGATCAAGAGTACAGCTAAACAACTGATGGCCTCATCTGACAGCCCCTATGACACAAAGCAGATCCCAAAAGAATATCAAGACCTTGCAGAAGTATTTAGCAAGACCGAGTGTAATGTTCTACCACTCCACTGCGAGACTGATTGCGCCATCGAAATCATCCCTGGGGCGAAACTACCTAAACCTAAGTTGTATGCTATGACACCCCGGAAAATGCAAGAAATGCGAAAATACATAGACAGTAACTACAAAGGGGTTTCATTGAGCCAGCCAAACCCCGAATAGCGGCACCAGTCTTCTTCAGAGAGAAGAAAGACGGCTCCATGCGTTTAGTAGTTGACTTTCGAGGTGTCAACGGTGTCTGCGTACACAATTTATATCCCCTTCCCCTCATGAAAGACATCTTAGCCCACCTGGCCAAAGGAAAGATTTTCACCAAACTAGACCTCCGCGAAGCCTACTACCGATACGCATCAGGGAAGGAGACGAGTGGAAGACAGCATTCAACTGCCCCTTAGGAAGCTTCCAATTTAAGGTAATGCCTTTTGGACTACAGGGGGCGCCGGCGGTATTCATGCAACTTATAAATGAGGTGCTTCACGACCACCTTTACAAGGGGGTCCTTGTCTACCTGGATGACATTCTCATTTACACGGAAACAGTAGACGAACACATACCCCTCGTCCGCAAAGTGCTCGAGAAACTGCTGAAGGCGGACCTTTATGTCAAATTATCGAAATGCGAGTTCCACCAGGCACGGTTGGATTACTTGGGCTACCGAGTGTCAAATGAGGGGATAGAAATGGACCCAGCCAAAGTACAATCAGTCATAGACTGGCGCCCCCCTCGCACCTGAAAACAACTGCAAAGCTTCCTGGGGTTCGCAAACTTCTACAGGCAATTCATCCCCTCTTTTGCGCGAATTGCCAAACCTCTAACGCACCTCTTAAAAACAGGGAGTACGGCAACAAAACCCCGCCCGGGACAACCTCTACAGTGGGACCCGGCCTGCCAACACGCATTTGAGACACTAAAAGAAATGTTTGCAAAAGAACCGATCTTAAAGCACCCCAACCCCAAACAACCCTTCGTCATCCAAGCCAATGCCAGCTACGTGGCAGTGGGGGCGGTCTTACTCCAAAAAAACAGCCAAGGGAACTTACAACCCTGTGCCTACACATCCCGCAAACTCACCGACACAGAGAGACGATGGGCAGCGTGGGAAAAGGAAGCGTTCGCAGTGAGGTGAGCGCTGTTAACGTGGCGACATCTGCTGGAAGGAGGCCACCCACCGTTTGAAGTTTGGACTGACCATTAAAACTTGGAGGCCCTCAAAACTTAAAGGAAGTTATCACCGAGACAGGTCCGGTGGGCCCAATACTTCGATCATTTCAACTTCAAGCTGAAGCACATCCCAGGGGGAAAAAACTTTCTGGCCGACGCCCTCTCCCGAATGCCTCAATACAAAAGTGAACGAGAGCAGGTGGTGAATGCCATTATCCCCTCTGCCCAAGGAGTGGGCCAGGTAACCACCAGACGGCAGCATCGTGATCAGCAGAGCCAACCAGCGAGTGACCTAACGACAAAGCTCAAGGCAGAAACATTGACGGACCCCTGGTTCCGAGACAATCAACATCTCTTGACAAAAAGGGATGACCTAGCCTGGAAAGGAACAAAACTTTACATCCCAGAGACTCTATGCACCCTGGTCCTTAAGAGGAGCCACGACGTTAAGCCAGCGGGACATTTTGGGTTCCTAAAGACTCTGCATTTAGCACGGAGACAGTTTTGGTGGCCACACATGAGAAAAGACGCAGACAGTTATGTAAAAAGTTGTACCATCTGTGCCACGATGAAAACCCGACCAGGAAGACCCCCCGGACTGCTGCAGCCAGTAGCTGAACCGTCAAGGCCATGGGAGGAGATTGCTATGGACTTCATAGTCGAGCTACCCAGGAGCGGCGGAAACACGGTGATCTGGACTGTAATAGACTTATTTTCCAAACAGGCGCATTTCATACCCTGTAGTGGGCTACCCTCAGCCCGCCAATTGGCAAAGCTGTTTGTGAAACACATCTACCGCCTGCATGGAGTACCCAGAAGAATCATCTCCGACCGAGGTGTCCAGTTCACAGCAAAATTTTGGAGAGAATTCCTACGATCCATAGGATCATCCCAAGGTCTCAGCTCAGCATTTCACCCGAGCACCAATGGGGGGGCGCGGAGACTGAATGCGATGATAGAGCAGTATTTGAGGTGCTACGTAGACTACCAACAGTCGAACTGGGCGGACCTCCTATCTTTTGCGGAGGTCGCGTACAACAATGCTGTCCCCAGTAGTACAGGACTAACCCCATTCAAGGTAGTGAGCAGTATGGATTTTGTCCCCATGCCAGAGTATCCCAGGGAACCCCTTCTTCAGTTAGCTTGAACGATTGGATGGCGATGTTAAGAGAATCCTGGGAGAACGTCAAGAAGGCATTAGACAAGGCGGCAAAGGCTTATAAGAAGCAAGCAGATAAGCACCGAGTCCCTCAAAGACCGTTCCGAGTAGGAGAGAAGGTCTACCTCTCCACCAAGTATTTGAGACTTAAACTCCCGACTAGGAATTGGGCCCAAAATTTATAGGACCATTTCCTATAGTAAAAATAATCAACCCGGTCACGGTACAATTGCAGTTGCCCCAGTTACTAGGAAAGATACACCCCGTTTTTCACAGTAGTCTTCTGAAGCCTGTGGTGGGGTCAACTTTAAGGCCGGTGCCACGTGATCCCCCAGGGCCTTTGATCATTGGGGGCCAAACTCACTATGAAGTACAGCAAATTCTCGATTCGAGGTGGCACAGAGGCCGCCTCCAATATTTAGTTAAGTGGAAGGGTTACCCTTTGTCGGAAGCTTCCTGGGTGAAGAGCACCAACATCCAAGCTGACCGGCTCATAGCTAAGTTCCATGCAGATCACCCGGGCAAGGCAGGAGAGGGTGGAACACCTCCTCAGACGGGGTGACAGCACTAACCCTGTTGTTTCTCTTGCACAGGCCTCGCTGAGAGAATGAAGGGAGAGGGGCCGGATGTCAGTGTTCCAATGCTGACATAGAAGCAATGAGGAAAAAAGTTTGACATTTCACCCAGAAAAGCTTTTCGGTGAATTCAGTCTCCTGGGAGATGTATGGGAGGGGTGACATTCCTGTGTGCTGAAGAGACAGAAAAGAAGAGAGTGATCTGGAAGACAGCCAATGGGGAGCAGTGAATGGGAAAGGAATAGGAGGGGTTTGGATAGAGGGGCCAGTAATGTCTGCATGGTTGTCGGGCACAGCTGCATCGCTCAATAAAGAGAATATTTCCTAAAGTTTGATGCTTGGAAATTAACTTTATTTTCGAGGATGAAACCGAAACCTTGACATATTTATTATATGGCAGGGGTGTCAAACTCACATGACGCATCCGGCCTGTGGGCCAGGAGGACAGCCCTGTTGTATGGTTTAACTTCCAATCCCCTAAATAACTTTGTTGCTTTTCTTTGCACTCCTTCTGGAGTCTCAACATCTTTTTTTGTATTGTGACCAAAACTGGATGCACTATTCCAAGAGTGGTCTTACCACTGCAATATAAAGTGGTACTAATACCACTTCAGTATAAAGTGGTACTAATACCACTTCATATGATCTTCATACTATCCCTCTCTTGATGTAGCCTAGGACTGAATTGGCTTTTTACGGAGTTACAGCACACTGCTGGTTCATACTTAAGTGGTTGTCCGCTAGGAAATCTGAATCTGTCTCACAGTTAATACTGTTGAGCCAGTTACCACCTAATCTACATCCATACATTTGGTTTTTCTTGTCTAAGTGTAAAACTTTTCTTTCCACTGAATCACATTTTGTTAGATAGGGCTCAGTATTCAAGTCTGTTGTGATCTTTCTGATCATGAATCTTATCTTGGTGTCACCTGCAAATTTAATGAGTTCCCCTTCTATCTCCTCATCTAAATCATTTGGAAAAATGTTCAAGAATACTGGGCTAAAGACAGAAGCCTGGGCACCCCACCGAGGACTACACATTAAGTGCAGACAGTCAGCTAATTATAAATCTATCCAATGGCCTAATTCACATTTTTCTATTTTAAAAGAAGGTTGTGGTCTACTTTGTCAAATGCCTTACTGAATGAAGTCCAAGTATACTATGTCCACAGTAGTTCACTTTGTCTCGCTTTACTTATTTTGTTGACGAATGCAATAAGGTTTGTCTGGCATAATCTGTTTTTTTAAAAACTATTTTATTATTTTATATTTTATTTTACAAACATATCACATCAATGCATGAACAGTGTGGCACCTGAGTGTCAGACATTCTAATACAAATAACATTCTAATACAAATAAAACTAGTAGAATAAGATAGAAATAAGAGAAGAGGAATGTTAGTGTAGACACTGTTATATAATATAACATGGCTTAGGTCCAGGATACTTGGCAGACTGTTTGCAACCAGCAACAGCTTCCCATCGCCCGGTGCATTCCCACAGGGAGGGCCTGCTCTGGGTACCGTCAGCTAGACAATGTTGGCTGGCAGCCCCCAGGGGTAGAGCTTTCTCTGTGGGCATGCCGACCCTTTGGACTCAACTCCCCCTAGGGCTCCGGCTGGCTCCTGACCTCCGCACCTTCCGCTGCAAATTAAAAACATAGCTGTTCACGGCATCTAGCCTGGACTGAGGTGGTTTTCGATTATTTTAACGGGTTTTAATATTTTAATATTTGTTTATGTATGTATTTTATGTTTTATTGGTTTGTTTGTTTGTTTGTTTGTTTGTTTATTGGATTTATATACCGCCCTTCTCCTTGCGGACTCAGGGCGGTGAACAGCCAGATAAAAATACAATATACAAAAATTAAAAATCTTTAAAACCCATATAAGCTTTGGCTGACAGTTAAAAACAATTTAAATGTTAAAATACAAACAACCCTAAAACACTAAAAATGTTAAAATTCAATGGGGATCAGGCTAGACCGGCAAGCTGGAAAAGATACGTTTTCAGGGCCCGACGAAACGTCCGGAGGTCGGGGATCGTTCTCAGTTCTGGAGGAAGATCATTCCAGAGGGTCGGGGCTGCCACAGAGAAGGCTCTCCCCCTGGGGGTCGCCAGCCGGCGTTGTCTGGCTGACGGCACCCTGAGAAGGCCCTCTCTGTGGGAGCGAACCGGCCAGTGGGAGGCAATTGGCGGCAGAAGGCGGTCCCGTAAGTACCCTGGTCCTAAGCCATGGAGCGCTTTAAAGGTGATCACCAACACCTTGAAACGCACCCGGAAGTCCACCGGCAACCAATGCAGCTCGTGCAGGAGAGGAGTCACATGGGAGCGCCCCGTCGCTCCCATAATCCCCCGCGCGGCCGCATTCTGCACCAGTTGGAGCCTCCAGGTGCACCCCAAGGGGAGCCCCATGTAGAGAGCATTACAGTAATCCAGGTGAGAAGTGACAAGCGCCTGAGTGACTGTGCGTAGGGAGTCCCGATCTAGAAAGGGCCGCAACTGGCGTATCAGGCGAACCTGATAAAAGGCCCCCCTGGCCACAGCTGTCGTGTGATCCTCTAAGGACAGCCGCGGATCCAGGAGGACGCCCAAGTTGCGAACCCTTTCCGTGGGGGCCAAAGATTCACCCCCAATAACCAGCGATGGTGTCAGCTGGCTATATCGGGACGCCGGCAGCCACAGCCACTCGGTCTTGGAGGGGTTGAGTCGAAGCCTGTTTCTCCCCATCCAGACCCGCACGGCTTCAAGGCACTGGGACATCACTTCCACGGCATTGTTGGGGTGGTCTGGGGTGGAGATGTACAGCTGAGTATCATCAGCGTACTGATGGAACTCCACCCCAAAACCACGGATGATCTCACCCAGCGGCTTTACATAAATGTTGAACAGGAGGGGCGAGAGGACCGATCCCTGCGGCACCCCACACATTAGGCGCCTCGGGGTCGACCGCTGCCCCCCTGTCAACATGGATTGCGACCGGTCGGAGAGATAGGAGGAGAACCACCGCAAAACGGTGCCCCCCACACCCAATCCCTCCAACCGGCGCAACATGATACCATGGTCGATGGTATCAAAAGCCGCTGAGAGGTCTAACAGCACCAGGATAGAGGAATACCCCCTACCCCGGGCCCTCCAGAGATCATCCACCAACGCGACCAATGCCGTTTCGGTGCTGTATCCAGACCTGAAGCCGGACTGGAGCGGGTCTAAATAGACAGCTTCATCCAGGTACCGAGGGAGCTGCCACACAACCACACTCTCAACAACCTTCGCTAAAAAGGGAAGGTTGGAGACTGGACCATAATTAGCCAAAATAGCCGGGTCCAGGGAGGGCTTCTTGAGGAGGGGCCTCACCACCGCCTCCTTCAAGGCGACCGGTAAGGCACCCTCACTCAAAGAAGCATTTATAATCTCCTGGAGCCAGCCTTGTGTAACCTCCCGGGAGGCCAGCACCAACCAGGAGGGACACGGGTCCAATAAACATGTGGTCGCGTTCAGTCTTCCCAAGGTCCTGTCCACGTCCTCGGGAGCCACAGGATCGAACTCAGCCCAGATAACACTCTCAAGACCTGCCTCAGTCACCCCGCCCGAACTCACCCAGTCAGCGGCCAAGTTATCCCGAATCTGAGTTATTTTATCATCCAGATATTGAACAAAATCCTCAGCACGACCCTGCAAGGGATCCTCCCGCACTCCCAGATGAAGGAGGGAGCGGGTCACCCTAAACAGGGCGGCTGGGCGATTATCTGATGATGTGATAAGAGCGGTAAAATAATTAAATTTCGCCGCTTTTATCGCCACTAAATAAGTCTTAATATGAGCTCTTACCAGTGTCAAGTCAGATTCAGAGCGACTGGCCCTCCAACCGCTCTCTAGGCGTCTTCTCCGGCGTTTCATCTCCCTCAGCTCCTCGGTAAACCAAGGAGATAAGTGAGTTCGGCGCCGGGTCAGAGGCCGCAAAGGCACGACGCGGTCCAAGGCCCCACTGGCCGCCCTATCCCAGGCCGCCACCAGGTCCTCGGCCGAGTCGCGTGTTAGTGTCTCAGGAAATGGCCCAAGCTCCGTCTGGAACCTATCAGGATCCATCAGGCGCCTGGGGCGGAACCATCTGGTCGGTTCCGCCTCCCTGCGGTGAGGTGTAGCGGTCTGAAAGTCGAGTCGAAGGAGTGAGTGGTCGGTCCATGACAGGGGTTCAACACCTATATCCCCGATATCAAGACCACTCAACCACTGACCAGAGACAAAAACTAGATCCAGGGTGTGTCCACCAATGTGGGTCGGGCCCTGAATTACTTGGGTCAGGTCCATGGCCGTCATGGAAGCCATGAACTCCCGAGCTATCTCAGATGTTTCACCGACGGATGGCAGATTGAAGTCCCCCATGACCATAAGCCCGGGGGTCTCAACCGCCACCTCGGCTACAACCTCGGTTTGTTTTAATTGTTGTGAGCCGCCCTGAGTCCTATGAAGATAGGGCGGCATATAAGTTATATTAAATAAATAAATAAATAAATAATAAAATAAAAGTAACAATAAGAGAAAACATGGAATATTCAACAATGACAGATTGCAACTTATTATAATTGTATATTATTAGAAATATATAAGTTGATCAAATGTAATAACCATAGCTAATTCTAACTTAATCATATCACCTTTTACTGAAAAACATTTTCTTTCTATCCTACCTAACATTTAGTCGTGCCACTTAAAAAAAAAAAGCAAAGAAAAAAAAGAGAAAAGCAAAAGCAAATCACAACGACAAAAAGAAAAAGAAAAAAGAAATTGTCTATCCATCCTCTCTTGCTCACTTCAATACTTTAGTTGCTATGCTTTTTAAAATTTGCCTTCCAGATTCCTCTCTAGGATCTTTGTCTCTATCTGTAACTCTTCTTGACTATTCAATCTAGGTATTTCTCCCACCTCTACCCTCTTTCACTGCCTAATTTCCAAAATTTCTGCCCGGGCCCCTATCTCCCTTTCAAGTGTTATCTTCCAATTCTCTTAATACATTTTCCCACTGGTATAATTCATCAATCACTGTTATTTCCATTGTTATCTCTTCCTTATCTTCTTTTTCCTTCATTTCTTCTGTTGACTCTTCTCTTTCCTGGGAGTCTTTATCTTTGCTCATCATCCCTCATATAGTTTTTCCCATTTTTTTTCCATGATCTCCTTAAATCCTTTCTCCATGATGTATTTTGTAGGTTGAAAAAGTAAAGCCATCTCCTTTGAAATTCTATTCTTTTCTTCCTTAAAAAGCATCTTTTTTTATTTTAAAAGTATTCCACTTTTGTCCAACAGTCCAAAGGCTATTTATTCAGTCCTTAGGTTGCCCTTCAAGAAGTATGCTAGTCCCAGTTCTTTATGTCCCATAGGTTAACAGTCAATTCCATTTAAATAATCCCAGAGGTTGTCAAAAGCCTCTTTGCATCTTGTTTACAAATTCAATCATCTAGTATACCTTTAGCTAAAAAAAGTCCTTATTTACATGTTTGAGTCTCCAGTAAACATAGGGTAGTTAAAAGTAATCCAATAGGTATTTTCAATCTTTCATGTATTTCCAAACTTGTAATTTTCCCTTCCAGGTGCAGGTGGCACTCAGTTTAAATTTCAATATTGCCACATTTCCAACATTCTTTTAATCATAGAAGAATTATAAAAGCAGAATAAGTTTTGTAAGTAAATGATTCCAGCATTTTAAAATGCCTTCCCAGCACCATGTCTTTCCAGCTTGAGTCCAATTTTCTGTGTATTTCAAAATTATTTTTCTCTCCTGCACCATTCAATTCCAGTTTGGTAATTACTCGAGTGCTCAGATGCCACTTAAACAGATAATTCTGAGCAAAATGTTCTAAATTGTCTAAATCTTCTCCCCCCCCCCGTTCCAGTCACTGTTCACCTGCTTCACTCCATCACCAGTCTTAGATGTTCATCAGTTGTCCCATCTTTAACTGCCTCTTTGTGCTGTGGCTGAAACCTCTCAACCTCTCGGGGTGCCCTTCTTCACTGCCCCTACAGGGCAACTTTGGCTCCTCTTGGAGCCCACAAACAGGAAGAATTCAGCATAGGGAACGCAGAGACCCATTTCCTGTGTCTGAACAGTGCCGTTACATCAACTGGAAGTCCGGCATAATCTGTTTTTGAGCAACCCATGTTGGCTTATTGTAATAGTTTTGCTTGTTTCTAGGTATTAGCAAATCTGTTACTTAATTATCTTATCCAGGTTCTTCCAAGGCTGATTGGTCTGTAGTTTCCTGGTTCCATTTTTCCCCCTTTTTGAAGATTGGAACCACTTTAGCTGTTTTCCAGTCCTCTGGTAATTCTCTGGGGCTCCAGGACTTTTTGAAAGATACGGTTTAAAGTAGTTCTGAAATCACCTCTGCCAGCTCCTTCAGAATTCTGGGATGTAAGCCATCTGGTCCTAGTGATTTAAACTTGTATGCAGTGGATACTGGAGGTGTTGTCATACTATTTTCTTGCCTTTTTGACTTGCATTCCTAATCTGTCTTTTATGGTACTATTTTTGTTAGGTTGGAGTCCCCCGCCCCCCGGTAAAGACAAATGTAAACAATGAATTAAGCATTTCCACTTTCTCCCTGCTGCCCCTTACCTTCTTGCTTTCTACTCACATTAGTGGACCAATCATTTCCTTGATGTTTTTGTTTTTTACATGTTGAAAGAAACTTTATAAAATTATTTTTTGACATGTGCTGGGAGCCTTAATTCATTCTGAGCCTTAGCTTTCCTAACTTCACCTTTGCAAATATGGGCTATTTGCTTTAGTTGTGTGTCCATATTTTCATTTTCTGTACTTATCCTTTTCGTCTTTTAGTTTATTAGAGATCTTTATGCAACTATGATCTCTTACTTTTCTTACTCAGTGGTATTTTGTTAGAGTGGGCATTTATAACCTCATTTTTCATAGTCTCCAAGCTTCTTGAGTTTTTTCTCCTTTAAGATTTTCATTCCAAGCTCTTTCTAAGTTTGTTGAAACCAGCTCTTGAAGTCTAAGACAGTAGTTTAATTTTGTTCTGTTGCTTATGTCTGCATTATGTTGAATTCCATTATGTTGCTCTCTCCCAAAGTTCCAAAAACCTCAATCCTATCATTTCATCCCTAGTAGTAAGAATTGTCCAGCATAACTGACCCTCTAATTCCCTTCTCTACCTTTTGGATGATATAGTTGTCTGCTAGTTCATCAGGAACCCGTTTGATCTCCCATTTGGTGTAGTTTGTCTCACAGTTGATGTCAGGATAGTTATACCCCATTACTACTGTAGTGTTTTCTGCGCACCTGAGCTAGTTGATTAGCAAAATGTTTGTCTGTTTCCTCTGGATGGTTGGTTGGTTTGTAGTACAGATAGTCCTAGACTTACAACCATAATTGAGGCCAAAATTTCTGTTGTTAAGTGAGACATTTGTTAAGTGAGTTTTACCATTTTATGACCTTTCTTACCACAGTTGTTAAGTGAATCATTGCAGTTGTTAAGTTAGTAACGAGACTGTTAAGTGAATAACTTTTTTCATTCCCTTTGAAAGGTTACTAAATGAACTATTGTAAGTTGAGGACTACTTGTACACATACCCTTTTCCTTTTATATTAACCCAAATATATTCAAGGAGTTTCTCACCCTTATTTTTTTGCATTTCTATAGCTGTAATTATAGGTGTTTATTTCTTATATGTAAATATAAATCCAGGACTTTTATTAGATCTGTATCTTTTGAACAATTTAAATTTCTCTAGCTGTACCTTCCAAGCATGGGTTTCATCTCCACCAAGTTTCAATAATGACAATGTTATACTTGCCTTCATGTATTACGTAAAAGTTCTCCCTGTTTGTTCCTCATACTTTGAGCATTAGTGTATAGGCATCTGAGTCCTTTCTGACTGACCTTGTGTTTGCTTCCAACATTTTGTATCAATTCCCCTTTTTTCTTACCACTTTGTTGATTGCCTCAGACAAAACGATGTCAAATCTTTAATAATATGGGAATTGAGATTTATTATTATTGCCTCCAGAGAAAAATGAAACTATTGTTTTGACATCACTAGATGCAAAAAAACCTCTGACATAGCGCAAATCAAGTTTCTGGTAATGGGAAAATTGAATTTCCATTAGCTCTTATTTCTTGGCGACATTATTGGATAAGAATTAATCTTGAAATCTCTTTGCTTAAGTGATTATATATCACTTTCTCCATAGTGGTGGAGATAGCATCCAGGAATGGGGTGACCTCATCTGCTTAGTTGATTGGATTGAGTCTGTCAGACCTGTTAGGATACACCTCTGTTGCTAGGGCTCCCCAGCTTTTGACTCAGTCCCTCAGCTAGGACAGACATGTCAAGGCTTTTCTCCAAATCTTTGACAGGAAAATTCCTGGATCCTTTCTTCAGCACTACTTCAATCTTTGTGAATGTAAAGATTGCCTCTCCCTCTAACTTAAGAAAGTGAAGACTCTTGAAACCGAGTATTTCAAAAGGAACCTTTTATTAAGCAGAAGTGACAGCAATGGATTCAAAGCAACGTCTGAATACCCTTAAGCAAGACAAGATTAAAGCAGTAGAGACTCCTCCCTTAAGCAAGAATGCAGATTTTAGCCAATACACAAGTATGAAGATGTTTTCTTTGTCAGCTGCCCTGAGAACCAGATAAGCATGCATTCCCATTCCCATCCATTCTCCTTTAAAGTGAAACAACCCACATGGCCATCATAAACATTCCCCAAAGGTAAGGAGATCTCAGGGCACTTTGGCGCCAGGATATAGGTTGTAAAATATCTGTTGACACAGGCAATGCTAACAAATCGAATCCAGGGGCCCCCCTTCTCCCAGTCGAATGGCAGTATCACTTTTAGGATCTAACAGTGAATGTTTGACCCAGCTGACTCCCAAACATCTGATTGAGGCGCTGGGGTCACCTCAGTGGCGAGAGCTTAGGCTCCAGCCGCCAGACAGTGGTCTTCTCGGTGTCAGGGTAGCGGGCCTGGTTCCCTCCCAGACAGCTAACCCCAAGATTGTCCTTTTAGGATTGCAATCCTTTGCTACCAGACAGTGGAGCTTTCACGCTCCCAATTTGACAGCCAAGGAAACCAGACAGTGGAGCCTTCACACTCCCTTAGCAACTGACAGTGGAGCTTCATGCTCCCAATTTGACAGGCAGGGAAGCCAAATAGTGGAGCTAGTAAGGTGGCCTTCCCTGTGGCTATTACAACAGCCAGGAGGGTGTCTGAGTGGGCAGTTCTGCTAGTAAGGAAGGACCTGTTTTTTTTCACTCAGAGTGATTGTGCGGTTGGACCCCTCCTTCATTCCCAAGGTGACCACCTGGTTCCACAGGGTGCAGTAACTGATATTGCCTAACTTCTGCCCTGGCCCAACCAACCCCTTGAAGAGACGGTGGCACACCTTGGTCGTGAGGAGGGCCTTCCATATGTGTTAAATGGACTGCTGACCTGAGGAAAACAGAGTCCCTGTTTGTCTAGTTCCAGCTGGCCACGTTGGGCAACAGGGTCACCCCTTCCACTTTGGGACAATGGCTTAGGTCACCATTGCCGAGGTTTATGCACTGCAGGCCCTCCCAAAGCCTCCCAGGTTAGCTGCTCACTCTGCCTGGAATCAGGCTTCGACTGTGGCATGGGCAACGCAGGCCTCTATGGAGGAGGTCTGTCGAACAGTGACTTGATCCTCTCCTTCTCCTTTCATCAGGCACTATAAATTGAACAACTTTGCCTTGGAGGAGGTGGCAATTGGCTGGCAAGTGCTTCAGAGTCCATACGGAGGAGGAGACTTCGGACCAGACTGCAGACCACCCGTAGGACAGCCAGCTTTGGTATGTTCCATTCCTGGATGCTACCACCACTATGGAGAAGGGGCGTTGGTCTTCCCCAATACGCTCCTTCTCGTTGGGTGGAGATAGCATCCAGCCCCACCCTGTAGACCGTCTGGTCCTCGGTCTGTAAGGGAAACATCTTTGAGCATGGCACGGCGAGTCTGTCCCTTTTGTCTTCGCCAAAAGCTGGGGAGCCCTAGCAACAGAGGTGTGTCCCAACAGCTCTGACAGACTCAGTCCAATCAGCTAAGCAGACAAGGTCAATCTATTCCTGGATGCTATCGCCACCCAGCAAGGAGCGTATCGGGTAAGACCAACGCTTCTATATAATAATTAATATGCACATGCCAGGGATTTCATTTAATATTTAATTCAGTATTGGAACTTTAGGTGTGTTTTGTATGAAAATGTGATTTCATGTGCAGTATGAAACAATATAAGTAGTTGTATACAAATAACATTTAGTGTTTTTTTCAATATTTCAGTTTTATTTTTTTTACAATTTTGTAGAAATTCTACAGCATTATGTCATATATCCTAGGTATGTAATAATTTGGGGTAATTTTAATATTCCAATGGATATAACAAGATTCCTATTTACAAAAAAGGTGGTTTTTTTTAAAATCAGTGGTGAAATCTGGCCAGATCTCTCCAGCTCGCACGAACCGGTAGGGCCGGTGGCGGGAGGCTCTGCTCACCTGCCGGGATGTCATTACGTCCTGTTTTTGATCCTCTGCGCATGCACAGAAGAGGTCATGTGAGCATAGTGAGCGTGCACGCATTCACATTTCTGAACCGGTAGCGAAGGTAAGTGCATTTCAGCGCTGGTTTTTATCCTTTTCATTTAAATATCTATGATAATTTAATTTAGTAGAAATATGTATTTCAAATTTTATTACACAAATGAAAGGGATAATAAGGGATGGATGAAAGTATCCCTGAATTTTTGGGAATAAATGAAGTAAAACAAGTAATATGTATGTTGAGAGTAAAAGCTGTATTGTTTCCCCATAAATATTTCTTATAAATCATAAAAGTTTTGTTATATTCAATTGTGGGCTTAGCTTTGAAATTCTTACTGAAAACTTAGATATTCTGGCATTTTCTTGATTCTAACTATAGCTTCTTACAATTTTTCATAAGCTGGTAAGACTTTTTGAAGTTTACTGGAAAAACTGACATTTTGAAATAATTTTTATTGTAAATAGGGAGGGAAACAATTTGGAGGGGAATCATGGGCTAAATGAATTTGAATTTACCAAAGCTAGCTGAATTGCTATATAGTCAAAAGTTGGCTAATTCTTTAGCTCTGAAGCTTTCACAGCCTTTTGAAATTTTAAATGTATTGGAGGTTTCTACATGTATTAAAAATTACAAATATATACTTGGATAAATTGCAAGAAATGTATATTGGAGAAATATTTTATAACATCAGTGGTTTTAGATTTCAAAAATACATTTTGGTTTATGGTTTGGCTTATGGTTTATTTGATTTATATATTTCAAATTTACTTCTAATAAATAATTTAAAAATCAAGTTAGTTCAGTAAATACTTATTTGTAGGGTTTATTGAACTCCCCAGTAAATGTTTAAGAATTTTTGGCCATTGTTTTTATATTCAATATGTATTATATTTAAATAATGTTATTACATATGTTTTAGGGATATACTCTGCTATTTGATTAGATACTGTCATGGTAAACCAATTCCTTGCATGGACATTAAGGTTAAGAATGTTAATGAATTATTAAATTCTCAGAGTTTGGAATTTGTCCATGAAGTTTTTGATATATTGAGGTTGGAGTGTTGAGGGGGGAAAAAGGTGATTTTATACTTTTGGAAGAAAGTGAGGCTTTTGAATATGACAGAAAAACCTTTTCTACTGTTGCTTAGTAACCATGCAGCTATCTAGGTTAGATGTCAGACAGCAGCTGGAATATCTCTCCATTAAGCACACAGACTTCTGAGATACCCAGGAAAACAGGCAGTTGATTTGAATAGTTGTTGAATATGTGGGCACTAACTTGCCCTGAGAATCATCTTTTCCTATTGAATCCAGGAGGCCTTGGCCTTTAAGACATATGGTTTTTATTTTGGCAGTAAGAGAGACCCATCAATTTCAAGAGTAATTCTTCATGAATTTGACTATCCTAATAAAAGCAAATGCCCATTACCTCCTTGACAGCAGTTAGTCCAATAATGTTATCTTCCATTTTTCCTTGCAAGCATATTTGTGAGACAAGCTAAATTGAGAGATTAACTGGCCAAAAATCACCCAGTGAACTTCTTTGGCTGAAGGTAAACTTAGAACTGGATCTTTCTCTTTATAATCTAAGTTTAATCATCACACCTATTTATTTAGATAATAATAGATGACACAAAAAGAATACTCTTTTATCCTATCTTTGAGAACCAGTATGCAAATAACTGGCATTTTTAGTGTTCTAAGTGTTTTGAGGAAAAAAAACTGATTTGTGCCTGACTAATTTCTGGATCACATTTTATTGGACAAAGTTTATTAAAACAGAAAATTAAGCAAGTAAGAGAAAACCAAAAATGCCTTAAATTATTGCATATTACTCCATTTCTAAGGACATGTAAATTATGAATACATAATTTATAGTAAAAGCTTGTTGTCAAACAAAATATAGTACATTATTTAAAGAACAATCATGAAGAAGAAGAGGGGAGGGAGATTCTCCACTCAAATAAAAAAGGATGCATTCCGCTTCATGCATCCAACTGGCAGGCATGTTATGCTTGGACAAAGCCATTTCATTTATTACAGTACTAAAAAGCTGCTGAAAAGAAGAGACAAGAGGAGCAGGAGGAGGAGGAGGAGAAGAGACTGCATAGCACTCCAAGAGAGAGGTATCAAAAGGCTTTGCTTCTCAGGGATCTCAGGTCAGCATGTCCCAAAGGCAGCAGCAGCACAATGCAGTCCAACATGCTGTCAGGCAGGCACTTTCACCAGAGGTGTCTCTTCGCTGTTCTTCCACAACATACACTGAGAAAAGAAAAGACACATCATCAAAACTTAAGGAACTGTGTCTAACTCCAATATTTTATGCAAATGCAGGCAACTGAATAATGGCTTAGGCTTCATGCGCTCAACTGTTGCTACACTGCATTCTTGGCAGCACCTTCTGGCTCAAGATAGCTGGCTGGTACATGGATGGCCGTTCATTGAAAGCTTGGCACAAGCTTATGTGTTTATGTATAGAAGGTCCTGGAAGTAGTGTACACATCCAAAGAACTCCAGGCTTGTCATCATTTCCACAGCCCTAGATATGTGTCTGCCATTGTATAGATCAGATTGTGATGGCAAACCTATGGCAAACATGCCGGAAGTGGCATGCAGAGCCATCTCTCCTGGCATGCGAGTTGTCAACCGTTGCTCTTCCGGCCGCCTGATGCACAGGCACGTGCTAGGAAGATAATCTTCTGGTTTCCAGTGGGCACATGTACGCTGGCCACCTGGTCTTCTGGTTTTTGATACACATGCACGCACGAAGACTAGCTGGCTGGTTCACATGTGTGTGCTGGTAACCAGAAGATCATCTTCCCAGTGTGTGCCTGCGCATCGGGCGGCTGCTCTTTGGATTTCTGGTGCTCCCGCATGCGTGAAGACCAGCTGGCTGGTGTTGGTCAGGATGGGCGGGCCAGGGCTTCCCTCCCTCCCCCCCAAGCGGGCTTCTTGCGTGCCTCAGTCTGTGGCACCGACATGCTCAGGTGCATTGGTCAGTATTTGCTGGGTGGCTGGCTGCCCCATCTGCTGCTCCTGCCGCTGGCGGGGGTGAGGGAGTGATGGTGCTTCCCACACTGCCGCTTCCGGACGGGATGCTGGAACAGCGAGGAGGAGCTGCCATCAGGGAGGCAAACTGCCCAGGAGGGCCAGAGTAGAGCACAGCTCCTCATGCATGGAGATGCTGCTAAGGGCTCGGCTCACCAGCCAGGAAGCGTCTGTGAGGATTGGCCGGTCACTCCTGCCCCTCGCTCTGCGACTGCCACTGCTGCTCTTCTGGGGCCGTGCAGGAGCTGAGTCCACTCAAGAGGAACCTCTGTCTGGCAGTGGGGTAAGAGATGCACCAGCTGGGAAGCGCTTGTGCTCCGTCAGAAGTGGCGGGTGAAAGGACTCTGCTGGCTTGTTCTTGGTGGTGGGCTGGGGGGGCACTTCATCCCAGCCAGAGTTGGGGTGAAGCTCTCCCGCCTGCTGGCCTCCCAACCCGAGCCCTGGGACACTGACGCACCTTCCCTCGGACGCTGGGAAGGGGCTCCGGTTTTCCAAAAGAGAGGTGGCATTCCCTGCTCAACTTTCTCTTCCTGTCCATGGCTGAGGAACTGGGTCATCAATGGGGATGTCGCACCACCCCGATGGGGACCAGGGGGGTGGACACGGAGATGCGAGAATCCCTGAAAGGCCAGGTAGAGCCAGAATAGAGTCCCCGCATTGGGAGCTCATCCCTTCCCTACCACTGACAGCTCCGGTGCCCCTGCCACCTGGGTGAATTTTGACATTCGTATTTTGACAGTCTTCTGGTTTCCAGTATGCATGTGCGCGTGCTCCTGTTTTGGCACTTTGTGCCAAAAAGGTTCGCCAACATTGGTATAGATCTTATCTCTGCCATTTTAAATGACTCTTTAAATTTTGTAATCAAAAAACTGTAATCTCCATTATTTATTTGAAGTACTGTATCCTATTTTTCAAAAATCCAAATGGCTTTTAGGGCAGTTACCATGATAGCAACAAAAACAGGATGGAAGCTTTGAACAGAAGCAATGTGTAACAGGAACACAAACTTTTATCATTAATTAAGGACAAGGGAATATATTTAATTCAGGAATATTAACAGAGTAAAATAATGAGAAAATAAAAGATAATTTCAAGAGGATCAAAGAAATCACTAGAAAATTTTCAGCTAAGTTAGGAAAACTCAAAAGTTATTAAATTAATAGGCAATGGAAGACTGCACCCAAGCACTTTACAAATGGGTCTGCAAATGAAAGTTTTGTACTCTTCAAAATCAAATCTACTAGAATATCAGAACCAATAATCCAACTGTTAAATAAAAAAACTGTAGTCAGCCTTAATTTCTTTCTGCAACATTTTGAACAACACAGTTACCATTATGGTTGTATTTTGTCCAAAGAAATATTTCCAAGTTTCAATTCTTGTGCAGTATTGGAAAAGGTATTTCTTTAAAGGATTTTCCTACTAGGATTCGTTACCCAGTGTAAGATGACACTCTGTATCTCTAGTCTCTTTTGGCCCTCAAGGAAATAAAAATAGATTTAAAGTTTGACTCCAACTAATTCCACAATTAGAGACAACCCTATTTGGAAGTAAGGAAGCATTCCAGATGGGAGAAAAATACCTTATAGAGTAGGAGACAAGAGGGAAATGGTATTCAGGAGATGAAAACATATAGGCATGAAATTAAGGACAGCTTAGGCAGCAGTGATTAAAAAATAATTACTAACAAAAGAAGGACTTTCCTAAGAGAACTATAAACCTTACTAAGCTAATGTCCAGGGGATTCACTGCATGACATTTCAGATGACCTCGTCTCCTGGCTGAAGGCAGAGGACTAATATAGAAATTCCGGTTTTTCCTCTCATAAAAATTTTCAAAAATGTCTTTGCTTTTTACATTATTTGTAACTGAATATTTAGGCAATTTACAAGTGGTATTCAGGAAAAGGAAAACATCTGATTTATTTAGTAAACAGTAAAGTTAATAATAATCTGAAAAGATTTAAAGATATGAAAATTTATTACAGTCAAAATATTAAAAAGTCAAAACTAACTGGGAAATCCATCACTGGATTTCTGGTTTTGCTTCATGACTAATGAAAATGACCATTAGTCACCCTGCAGAATCCAGAGGGCTGTGTCAGGAACCAATACTGTTCAAATATGCAAGAGAGTTTATTATGAAGGAAGCAGCAGGAAGAGGGAGATTAGCCGCAACCCACTCTTTTCCCAGCCTACCAGACAGTATCCACATTTTCAAGTTATTTATTTCATTTATTTATATCTGTGGGTTATATCACTGCACAAAATATTTATAGATGCAACAGCACATAATTTACAGAGATACCTGAACCACTGTCAGCAGATTTATACATTCCAAAACAAAAACAACCTACCCCCCCCCTTCCAAAAATGGTTTGATTTTTACCCAAACATCCAACAGAGCCTGTCTATGAGGTGCTTCTGGAAGTACTGGTGGGCCCTGTGTCTTCCATCCCAAAGGGCAGCATGCCACCCTGTTTGCATTCCTCCTCTTTTTCCAGCATTTTTGTTTATTTGTTGCTGGATACTTCTTGAAAAAGTTCTATGACCAAAGTACTGGGTGAGAATTTTATTGTTGCAGCATCCAATTAAAGAAGTATCAGATTCTAAAATCTGTTTTTAAGTCTTCCACTTTGAAAGGAGAAGAGCTATGTCCAGTGGTGGGGTTCAAATAATTTAACAACTGGCTCTCTATCCTAATGTCTGGCTGGGTAGGTATGGCTGGGAGGTCATTTGACTGTGTGGGCATGGCCAGGGTGGGCATGACATGGGACTCGTGTGGTGCTAAGGCAGGACTTCCCTGAGACCCTCACTCTCATTATGCAGGGAATCCTCCAGTTACACTCCCTGCTTTCCCCAATACATTTGTTAATCGAATGGGCAGGTCTTTAAATGCACAATGAGGTATCTCAGGCTGGGGAACAGCATGTGGGACCTAGTGCTGGAGCAGGCCATCCAAGGCCTCCCCCAATCCACTGAGATACCTTATGCTCCCCTGGGGTCCCCACAATTGTTCACCCCTCTATCCTGCCCCCCAGGTCTCCACAGACTGGGCCTGCTTTGTTAGCACTGCAGATTCCCCTTACTCCTCCCCACCATTTCCCATGGATTATTTACTTTTTGAAGATCTCCAGAGGCTGACCCACTGACAGAGAAGCCAGTATTTTATTCAACTGATGGCAAAATTCATTGGGTTGAACTGCAAGCCCCTTGTTGATTGGCTGCCACACTTCAATCCCTGAAGCTGCTCATTCGACCTAGCCAATCAGTAGCAAGCAGGAGTTTGCTCCATGCCGGCCAACTGAGCCCAAACTAAACCTGCAGGCCCTCATGGCAGAGAAGCTGGTCTTTTATTCAGATACGAAAAGTTGTTTTCCTTACATCTCACTTTTTACAGCTTCATCAGCTTCTGAATAAAAGACTGGCTACTCTACCATGTAGGTCAGTCTCTTCTTTAGCTCTTCGAAAAGTAAGTACAGTAAAGCCATGGGAAATGGGGTGAGGAGGAATAAGTGGGCCCATGAAGGCGCCATTTTGGACTCTTAACAGGCCAGGGGAGGCATCCCAAGGCCCCAACGGGCACCAGGAGAGCTGGATAGGGCCAATGGAGGCTCCATTTTGAACTGTAACAGGCTGGGGGAGGCCTCCAGAGGCCTGAACAGGATGAGGCTTCAGTTGGTTTGGCGAACTGACCAAACAGTTAACAACCAGTTCAAACCAGCTGAATCCTACCACTGGCTATGTCTCATCTGGAAGTTGCTGCCTGCAATTACTGTGAGTTCAAATCTCACCAGGCTCAAGGTTGACTCAGCCTTCCATCCTTCCGAGGTAGATAAAATGGGGACCTGAATCTTTAAAAAAATTTTTTATTTTTTTTACTTTGTTTTTTTGTTTGGAGGAGCAATTTAATTTTTTGTCTTTTCCTATTTTGCTTTTCCTCTCCCTTGGATTAGGGTGTTTGGAAGAACCTGAAGAACTGAAGAAATTATTATTACTACTAATTTTTTTTATTACTGTTTTTTCTTTTTTCTTTCCCCCCTCCCTTTCCCCCCCCCTATTTTCTTTTTCCTCTTATTCCTTTGGAATTTAAAGTGAATTTAGCCAACTTTAAAATGAGCAAAAAAGTAGCGACGGTGGGATCTGCAGCGACCACACCATCTTCATCACCATCTGGAGGCCAACGCTCCATCCAGACAATGTTACAGCAGGAGAAAGAGAAAGAGAAAACACAAATGATTCTACAAACACTTCAAAGAATGGAAAAACAACAACAAAGAATGGAACAGCAACAACAAAGAATGATGAACAGTTACTTAAAACAGATGAAAAAGTGGTTAGCATACAACAAACAATGATGAAATATGAAGAAAGACTGGTTAAGCTGGAGGATGGCCAAAAAGAAGAAAAAATAAAGGAAATTGAGAATAGAGTCGAAGAGGTCGAACAAGAAACATCTGGTTTAATTGGATGGGAAATGGACAAAGCAGAGTTCTATTTAAGATTTCAAAATGTTGCAGAAGAAAAAGGGGAGGACCTCCCCGAGATTATGAATACAATTTTAGCGGAGGCCTTAGAAATACCTAAGGAGAAGATGATGGAAGGAACTGACGAAATTTACTGAGTCTACACTGGATATGCGATGCACAATAAGCTTCCAAGAGAAGTGCACGTAAGATTTACTAAGAAATCAATTAAGACACAGATTCTTCAGGCTGCTCATGACAAGGCTTTGGAATACAAAGGAAAAGAAATTGCAGTTTTGAGACAAATTCCAAGGAAAGTGAGAGAGAGATAAGAAGGAAATATCAATTCCTGACCAAAGTTTTGTTGCAAAAAGGGATTAATTACAGATGGCTGTTTCCAGAGGGAGTTGGTTTAACATGGAACTTCCAAAGATACAGATTAAATACAATTGATAAGGCAAGAGATTTCTATGAGGAAGTGCTTAAAGAGACGGCTGCAGATGTGGAAGCTGGAATACAAGCAAAACTAGCTCCAATAAAACCTGTTGAAGAGGAATTGATAATATTGGGAGAAATAGAAGGAGCTGTGGGCGGAGTTATGGAACACAAGGAGCAACATGAGGCCAGATCAACTAGAGCAATAAAAGCTAACTATAAAGTATGAATATGGAAGAAAGGAAATTAATTTCAATAAACATTAATGGACTCAATTCAGCCAATAAAAGAAGAACAGTTTTCCACAAATTAGAAAAACTAAAATTTGATATAATTTGTCTACGGGAAGTGCATATTAAAAAGCAACATGAACAATTACTGATCCAACCAAAACTTGGTCAAACTTTTTTATCATTGGCGCGAACTAAAAAAAGAGGTATTGCTCTGTACATTAGAAATACATTTACAGCTGAGCAGAAGTATGCCGATCCAGAAGGCAGAATTTTGATGGTGGAATTAATTGATAACAACACAAAATTACTTTTAGTAGTAATATACGGCCCTAACAATAATCAGAGTGACTTCTATAGGAAACTACATAACAAGATAATTGAAATGGACTTTGAAAATATCTGTATGATGGGGGTCTTTAATGAGATTGTAGATGAAAAACTGGACTATAAAACAAGTAGAGCAATAAGACATAGTAGAAAGATATTGCCGAGGACCTTTTTTAAAATGATAAGAGGAAATAAACCTGAAAGACACTTGGAGGGAGAGAAACCGGAAAAATAGACAATATACTTCCTACTCTGACATTTATCTTGGTCCAGATTGGATATGATATGGGCAACAATGGAATTGACTTTAAATATTGAACAAGTGTGTATAGATACTAATACATGGGCAGACCATAATCCAGTGATTGCCATTTGGAAAGGGCGAAAAGGCAGGTCTAGATGGATATTGAACAATACAATATTAAAAGGGAAAGATTTTCTACAGAAAATGACACAAGAATTGGACTTTTTCTTCAAGGAGAATAAGAAAGAAACATCAATACAAAACCGTTGGGATACAATGAAAGCCTTTGTCAGAGGATTAATCATTGATTATTCACGAAAAAGAAATGTGAGGAAAAGATAAACCATTAAAATATTGAGAGATGATCACAAAAGTCTCAAAAAAGAACTCCAGAAAGATCCATATAAGAAAGATGTTAAAATTAAAATGGATATTATAAAACACAAAATGGACCTACTGGAGAAGGAAGAATTAGCACAAAAAATAAGAAATGCTACACAGAATTATTTTGAAAATGCAAATAAACCTGGCAGACGGTTAGCATATAAATTGAAAAAAGAAAGAGAATCAAGGAAAATAACACAATTAATTGATCATCAAGGACAAAGCAGATTTGGAAATAAAGAGATGGGGGAAATAATACAGGAATATTATACACAACTGTACAAGAAAGATGAAATAGAAGAGGACAAAGTGGCAAGGTATTTACAAAAAGCTAAATTACCAAAAATCCCCAAAGAGGTCGAGGAGTTATTGGATGGAAATATAACGATGATGGAGTTAACTGAGACAATTAAGAAACAGAAGAATGGAAAGGCACCAGGTCCAGATGGACTGCCAGCCGAATATTATAGGACTTTACAGGAATCACTATCGATCCCAATGCTGGACATTATGAATGAAGTAATGATAAAAAAAGAAATACCCAAGACATGGACTGAGGCATATATCACTTTGATCCATAAAGAAGAGACAGATCCACAATAAGTCAAAAACTATAGGCCGATTTCCCTGCTAAATGCAGATTATAAAATCTTTGCTACAATATTGGCAGAAAGACTTAAGAGATATTTGAATAATTTTAAACACTCCGATCAAAATGGATTCTTATCTAAAAGACAAATCCGAGACAATGTAAGAATAATTTTGGACACTTTAGAATATTATGAAGCGCATCCTGAAAAGCAGATGGCCTTAATATTTTTAGATGCATAAAAAGCCTTTGACAATGTCAATTGGCGATTTATGTTTTTACAGATGGAGGAGATGGGCTTCGGGGAAAAATTTCTTCAGGCAATTGAAGCTATATATTCAAAACAAAACACTAAAGTAATGATAAATGGAGAATTGTCTGAATATCTTGAAATAGAGAATGGCACTAGACAAGGATGCCCATTGTCCCCACTGTTGTTTATACTGACACTGGAAGTGCTAAACAGAAATATTAGAGAAGAAAAAGAGATAAAAGGCATGAAAATTCGGCAAGAGAAATATAAATTACAAGCTTTTGCAGACGATTATGGAAGAACCTTTAACATCAATAAATAAATGGTTAGAAAGAATTGGAGACTTCGGAGAGGTAGTTGGCCTAAAAATTAATAAAGAAAAGACAAAGATAATGACTGAAAATATGCTGAAAAAGCAAAAAGAAGAACTGATGGAGATCTCAAGTATCCAGGTTACGAATAAAGTAAAATATCTGGGAATACAACAAACAGCAAGGTGTAGCTCTCTCAAAGAAGATAACTATATTAAGGTTAAGCGACAGACAGGACAAGATTTGGAAAAATGGGGAAATTTGCAACTATCTCTAATTGGGAGAATCGCAACCATTAAGATGAATATATTCATTCCAAACGATTCCGATAAAGCTGGACAACGAATTTTTTATAGATTTGAATAAAATGATGCTGAAATACATTTGGCAGAGGAAAAAGGCAAGAATAAAAATGAAGTTGTTACAAGATGCCAAAATGAGGGGTGGTTTTGGCTTACCTAACTTTGAATTTTATTACCAAGCAGCTAGTTTAATGTGGATTAAAGAATGGATATTATTAGAAAATACTAGATTGTTAAATTTGGAGGGACATGATTTGTTCTTGGGATGGCATGCCTATTTGTGGTATAAAGGAACAAAGATACAGGCGTATTTTAGAAGACATAAAATACATGAAGCCTTATGGTTGAACTGGGAGAAGATAAAAAAAGGACACTATTTGAAGATACCAGTTTGGGTATCTACAATTGAAGAATTTTCGTATTCAGTGACGTTTAAGGGGAAACAAATTATAAGATATAAGGAACTATTGGATGAAAAGGGTGAACTTAAATTAAAGCAAGATATAGAAGGTCAAGGGTACAAGATGGATTGGTTTACATATATGCAAATACTTTCTAGATATAGAGAAGATCTTAAACAAGAAGGTTTTTATAATGTATTGACTAATTTGGATAAGATTTTGACGGGTTCTGATGATCACATAATCAAAAAGCCATATGGTTATTTGCTAGAAGTTAAACTGGAGGAAGAACAAGTTAAAAAATCAATGATAGCATGGGGGAAGAATTTTGGTTATGGTATTGATTTAGAGAAATGGCAAAAATTGTGGTCATATAATTATAAAATGACAATGTCTACAGCATATAAGGAGAATTTGTATAAGATGTTTTACAGGTGGCATTTACCCCCGTTGAGAATAGCCAGAATGTTCCAGAATAAATCAGAGAAATGTTGGAAATGTCATCAGACCCTGGGATCCTACTACCATATGTGGTGGACATGCGTAGAAGCAAGGAGATATTGGACCAAGATACACACGTGGTTGGAAAAAATGAT
Source organism: Masticophis lateralis (assembly GCA_030761175.1). NCBI lineage: Eukaryota > Metazoa > Chordata > Lepidosauria > Squamata > Colubridae > Masticophis > Masticophis lateralis. The sequence continues at coordinate 95,538,547 of JAUDYJ010000003.1, read as the reverse complement.
AAAGAGGCATACTGATTTTAAACCAGAGATATTTTTATTAGGGATTGTACCCGAGATATATAATAAAGAAGTGCAATATTTAATTGTAAATCTTTTGACAGCAGCCAGAATTTTATTTGCTAAAAACTGGAAAGGAGAAAAATTACCTAACGATGAAATTATAACGAAAATGATGGATTGTGCTGAAATGAGCAAATTGACATTTGAAATAAGAGAACAGGAAGATAGACAATATTATTTGATATGGGATTTATTTTATCAATGGATAGAGAATAAGAATTGGAAATGATTATGATATAAATGATGTTGAAACTTTTTGAAAATAAGTTAGCATGTTTAGTGAAAAATTGAAGAGAGGAGCACAAAAAATATCACCCACTGTTACATTGTCTTTGACTGTATGGAATGATAATGGTATTTATATTGTGTTTTGTTTTGTTTTGTTTTGAAAATAAATTTTTTTATTTAAAAAAAAAGACATAACCAGTGGAAGCTTAACAAAGAGAGATCCAATCTAGAATTAAGGAGCAATTTCTAGTCAGTGATAACAATCAGGGAAATGGCTTGCCTCTGGAAGTTCTGGGTACTCCATCACTAGAAGTTTTTAAGAGATTGGACAGCTATTTGTTCAGAATAGCATAGGACCTCCTGTTTAAGCAGCAGGTTGGACTAGAAGACTTCCAAGGCCCCTTCCAACTCTGTTATTCCATATTGTATAATATATTAAAAGCAAGAGACTTTAAGAGTAAAGTTATAGAATACAGGTAGTCCTCAACTTACAACAGTTCATTTAGTGACCATTCAAACTTACAACAGCATTGAAAAAACTGACATGATCTTTTTTCAGTTATGCTCTTTGCAGCATCCCCATGATCATATGATCACAATTCAGATACTTGGCAAGTGGTTCATATTATTGCTATGTCCCAAAGTCATGTGATCACCTTTTGTGACCTTCAGACAAGCAACATCAATAGGGAAGCCAGATTACCTTAACAAGCAGGTTACTAATTTATCAACTGCAGTGATTCACTTAACAACTGAGGCAAGAAAGGTTGTAAAATGTGACAAAACTCACTTAACAAATGCTTTTCTTCACAACAAAAAATTTGGGCTCAATTGTGATTGTAAGTGAAGGACTATTTGTACTTCCTTTTAGCTACTTGTTTATGAACCATCAAATGCAAAGCAGAGCCCCCTTTCGATATGTGGTCACTCAGCATCATAACTATATTCCAAACAGCCATCACTAATCCTCATTTAAGCAAAAGGAAATGATGTTCATAAGTTTGAAAAATTAGCCAATCAGAATTCTCTTATCCTGATTTATGACGGTTGTGGGAACATCACTAATAAAAAATGAGGCTAGAAATTCACAAACCCTTCAATTGAGTCCAGAGATAGCACCACCAACTTTCTGTAATTGAACTAGCCTAAAATGGACACTTTGTCTCAAACTCTTCTGGTCCCTTTTTTCTTGGAAATAAAAACTAAGGCTAAAGTCTCCTCCGCCCCACCTGGTTCTGCCATATCTGCTTTGGTTTTGAAATCTTAAACACATATGCACATATATAAAACCCTTTGACTGAAACTACTAGCCTCCTTGGAAATTTATCTAATCCGCTGTAGGTCAGAGTTAATCTTGCTTTTTTTATCTGTAGGCTTTGACGTTTGTGACAAGTACCACTTTATTCTGTACAAACAATTTGCGTGGTTTTATTTAAAAATGAGGTATGTTACCTTTGCTTCTATCATGACTATTTGTGTTTAATTTCCACCTATATAGATTATTAGTTACTGATTAATCTTAGAAGAAATAAGGATTAATAACTGCTCTGAAATGTGGTCTATAAAAGAAAGGATCACCTAAGTTAATATTGGTAGCAAAACAATGTTTTTAAAACAAAATCAGCTGTGAAATAATAAACAAGGAATGGCCATTAATGAGAATTTATTATTCATTTTAAATTATTACCTAAGCACAGGATTAGCTTGAATATGTTTTTGTCAAGCTGCATTAAGAATGAATGCAGAATTTTCAGAGGTAGTCCCTCAGGCCAGACAATACCAAACAACATTGTATGTGTTCCTTAGGTATCAGACATTTTTTGGGGGAAAAACTTGTTAGACACATTCAGAACAAGGAGGTAAATTGGGAAGATGAGAGGAAGAGGCAGACAGCATGAGACTATCTACAAGTTAATTTTGTAAAACAAAATCCACAAGAATCAGATAAGACTTACAGTAACCAAATTTGCAATAATCAAGATGTTTAGTTTGTTTATTCCTGATCACCATCTATTAAGAAGCACCAACTAATCTTGGTTACCCTCCTCTATGTCTTCATGAATATTTTCATATCTACTGATGCCTGGAATTCGCTGTAATTCCTGTGCAACAATTATATAATCTATAATCCAATCACTATCTTTACAAGTGATGTCAATGTCACTTTAATGTCAGGCAGTTACAACTAAAATAGGAAAAACACTTTAATAAAAATTAGTATTAGAGATTATTCCATGGCTATATTATTTCACACTAATTCACTTCCAATTCCAATTTATAGCAAATGTATGCAGTAAAATATTCCTTGGTTACATTATATTTGGAAAAAAAAACCCAGTTTATAAAAGGATTTTATTATCTAGTTAAGGACTGTGGTACTCCTAATAATAATAAAAGTATATGCAGATTAAATTGTCATTGCTTCATATCACATAGCAAACTAAATATTTTTGCTTGAAGCTGCCTAATTAATATCATCCACTCTTATGGAATTCCCTGGTGGGCTCCTGTTCAGATATTAACAAGGTTGACATCTGAGTAGAGAAAAGGTTGGCCACTTCTGGATCAAGCCTTACCACTATCAGCTGGAGAATAGAGAAGAAATAAGGATAAAAATAACATAGTAAAAAAAAGAAAAGAATTCTTTTCCATAGAAAAGAAATCCTTCCTTCTTTTCAAAGAATTGGCCAAGTTGGATAAAATTATAGCAATACTGAGAAACATCCTTTGAACACCATGTTCTCATTAACATATTTTAACCACTTATTAGATCTGTAATAAATTAGACAAAAAACAGATAAAAAATTATAGACCGATATCCCTTTTAAATACTGATTATAAAATCTTTATGAATATAATTGCAGAAAGATTGAAAAAGATATTAAATGCTATCATACATCCAGATCAAAATAGCTTTCTCTCAGATAGACAAATAAATCATAAAATCTATACAATTTCATGCAAGGCATAACATTTTTATACAATATTACCTGTATTTTTAGGTCCATCTGCATAGACTGGTCCTGGAGGTGGAGCATTCTGCCATCCGTATGGTGGGTAACCATTGTAGCCTGGTTGACCAGCTGGATACGGCCCTGTAGGCCCCGGCTGATAGGCAGGATACGGACCAGGGCCTGATGGTTGTTGAGTATATGGTGGGTAAGGGGCAGTTGGGCCCGGGCCAGGATATGGTGGAGGATTTTCGTAATTCATGTAAGATTCTTATGTGTTTCCTAAAAATACAGAAATGGATTTTACTTTGCACTGTTTTCTTTAAACAAGAAACATATATTTTATTAAATGTATTATATTTATTAATAATTTACACATTAAATTTCATTTAATTTAAAATTAATAATTTATACATTAAATGAAATTTAATGTGTAAACTATTATTAATTTTAATTTTAAATTAATTAAATGAAATTTAATGTGGAAAAAAGCAAGGCTTTACACCTGGGCAGGAAAAAAAGATACAAGTACAGATTAGTTGAAACCTGGGTCAAAAACAGTAACTGTGAGAGGAATCTTGGAGTGGACGATCACTTGATTATGAGCTAGCAGTGTGCGACAGCTGCCAAACAAGCTAATATAATCCTGGGTTGTATAAACAGAGGCATGAAATCAAAATCATGTGAAGTATTAGTATCGCTTTATAAAACCTTAATAAGACCACACCTGGAATACTGCATCCAGTTTTGGTCATGTTACAAAAAAGATGAGACTTTGAAAAAAGTAAAAAGAAGAGCAACAGATGATTAAAGGCCTGGAGACTAAAACATATGAAGAACAGTTGCAGGATTTGATTTGGCTAATCTAGAGAAAAGAAGGACCGGGGGGCGGGGGTTATGATAGCAGTATTCCAGTATTTGAGAGGCTGCCACAAAGAGGAAGGGGTCAATTTATCTTCCAAAGCACCAGAGGGTAGGACAAGAAACAATGGATGGAAACTAATCAAAGAGAGAAGCAACCTAAAATTGAGGAGAAATTTCCTAAAAATGAGAACAGTAAACCAGTGGAACAGCTTGCCTTCAGATGTTGTGGGTGCTTCATCACTGCAGATTTTTAAAAAGAGATCGGACAGTCACTCGTCTGGACAGTCACTTCTCTATAGGATCTCCTGCTTGAGCAGGGAGCTGGACTAATGTCCCTTTCAGCTCTATTCTGATTTTCATATCTCATAAGCAACTTGCTTAATTTTATGTTTCATTTACAGCTAGGAAGCCATATTCTGTCATCAACAGAAGTATTCTTTCTAAATCTCAAAGTACTTGTTTCCTTTTACAGGGAAATGATCATACCTACCATCAAGGAGAGCCTTAGCAGATGCACCAGGCTTGTATTGTGGCAAAGTATTCCAGAAGCATGCCTACTGCAACAAACCTAACTATAAAGAAGTAATCAATGCTTCTCTGGAATATCTCGAAGGACCTTGCTGGCTTCTTCAGAATGATGCAATTATTGCTCTCGGGAATCCCGATACCTCAAACTAATAATACTTCTTCACAAAGGCATATTCTGGGCAAGATAGTTTGGAAGCTACTACTGCAGCACAATCTCCTGCATCACTTGGCCAAAATGATTTTGCTTTCTGGAAGACTCTTAGAGCAGGGGATGAAAGGCAAGATAGCCTATGCTAGCACAACTAATAGAATGACAAGCTGAAGGAGAGGACAGGCAGTCTGTCATTCCTTATGGATGTGATCAGCTAGAAAAGTATTTAGGCAACCCTCATAAGGATTGTGTATTGCATGGGTGTCAAAGTCAATTGTGTCACGTGACATATCACAACATTTTTTCTCTTTGCAGAGCTGGGGTGGGTATAGCCTGCGCATGATGCATCTGGCCTGCAAGCTGCCAGTTTGACACCCCTGGTGTATTGCCTCCAAAGCAACACCTAAGGGAACCAATAGCCTATGATTGGAATAAAATGTTGTATTAAGTGAGTGTTACATATTGCTCAATTCATATAGGTTACAGAACAAAGTTTGATTTGGCACAGAAAATTAAGCATAACTATAAAGCAGAGATTGACCACATTTCCACCAAAGGTTGATCTTTCTGTATTTCTGATAGTACAGAGGACACAGTTCTGCAACACAAGTGGGCAAATCCAAAATTATTCCTGGTTTTCTCTTTTTTTGAGGTTGAAGGGGAACTTGAAAGTTACTGCATTTAACTTAATAAGCCCCAAAAGTCTTATTGCTACTTGCAAGCAATAATGATAAATGTGAGCTTTTGTTTACACACTTTGTATTATTATCTAAAGAGGAAGAAACCAGTTATTCCCAAGGTACAACACTTATTTACAACACTTATCTGCTTATTTAAAAAACTACTTTGGTTAGATATTCATTAATAGGCAATTTTTCATGCACTGTCAATGTTGCTAGATCAGCTTTGTTCTTCACAGCTTCTTGGCTCAAAATCCCTAGAAGCAGCTGCCCTACCCAAGAAGGTTACTAGCACTGAAAAATTTCAGTTAAGTGCTTCTCAAGGGAAAAGTATTTTATCCATACCACAGCGGCAACATAGAAACAGCTATATTTTAGAAGCACAACTCTGACAGACCAACAAAGAAGACTGGTTGGTGATATATTAAACAATAAAAAGATGAAATATCTTTTTATTAGAAGAAAAACAAAATTTCACCTATTTCAAGTATTGTTTACCTACTACACAACCCTGAATCAGAGTAATCTACATGGGACTCAAATGAAGACTCAAATCTAATTCTATAATTCTGCCAACTTGATATATATATGTTGCTGTTTTCATCATTACAGCAGTTGTTTGACCATTGGTGACCTAACAAATCAGACTACATTTAAATAACTCCTACTGAACTATGTATTAAATTGATCCAGATAGATGTCATTGCCCTACATGTCAAATACTGTACTACCCAAAATGTTATCAAGCCAAGAATTGTCTGAGTAATTTTATCCACAAAGAATTGTGCATATTCTTCAGAGATGATGTTAGCTGAAGCATCAACACCATATCAGGCTGACAACCCTAAAATAAAAATAATTACTAAAGTTATAAAATTATAAATAAAGTGCTTATTCCTGTACAGTATATTAAAGCTCATTTATTAAAAAAAACAATGAAAATATTTAATCTTATTTTCAAAATTTATGATAATGCATTGCTAGTTATACATCATACTGGATGCAATCAATGAACCACAAATGTGGATATAAGTAAAAAGAAAAAAGTCATGCATTGGAAAGTTGGATGCTCTGTATTCCAAATACCTAAAACAAATAAAAACATGTTACATCAAAGCAATCAGCAATGTTGCTATGTATGACTAAGCAATTTTACTTTGCTTTCTACTCCTGTACAGAAACAAATTGGCAATTTGAAATAGGTAAGAACAGATTTTACTGTGACCCTTACAAGTTTACCAATTTTTTAAGTTTTATCTTCATTGTTTTGTAAGTAAATAATTTTCCTGACACTACTCAGTAGATTGGAAGTTGGTCTTAGTTTAGTTTAGTTTATTAAATTTGTATACCGCCCTTCTCCTAATGGACTCAGGGAGGTGCACAGCCAGGAATAAAAAACACTTCAATACAAAATTTAAAATTTGTAAAAGAATTAAACAATTTTTGGCCCAGAAAATTAAAAAACCCATAGACAATTTAAAATTTAAAACCCATAGACAATTAAAAAACTAAAGGGGGGGAGGGTTTACGCCAGCCCAGCTTGACAAAATAAAGTTTTTAGGGTACGGCGAAAAGCCCGGAGATCAGATATCATACGGGTCTCTGGGGGCAAATCATTCCAGAGGGCTGGTGCTGCCACAGAGAAGGCTCTCCCCTGGGCGTCACCAGCCGACATTGCCTGGTTGACGGCACCCTGTGGAGTCCCTCTCTGTGGGAGCGTACTGGCCGGTGGGAGGCTATCGGCGGCAGAAAGCGGTCCCGCAAGTACCCAGGCCCTATGCCATAGAGCGCTTTAAAAGTGGTAACCAACACCTGGAAGCGCATCCGGAAGACCACCAGAAGCCAATGCAGCTCACGCAGGAGAGGTGTCACATGGGAGCACCCCCTTGCTCCCCCTTGCTGAAATGGCAGTCAGGCATGGGTTAACGCTGTCTGTACAGCATAGGACCGAGTGCTGATTTGAATAGCTCTGCTCTCTGCTGGTGTTCTCCAGTGTTTCGGCGAGAGTGCTGACGGAGACTGATGTGTCTTCCTGCAACAAGAGAGAATTAAATCCACCCACCTCTCCAACTGGCAGGGCTGCCCGAGAAGGGTGGGGCTGACTGCCATTTTCTCCTCATAGAGAAAGGACGTATCAGGTAAGACCAACGTCTATTCTCATTGGAGGGAAACGGCAGTCAGGCATGGGATATATCAAAGCTGCATGTCCAACTGGATGGAAATAAGATCAGGCCCTGCTACTCTTAGGCAGTGTATACGGCCTGGAGCACTCGACGTCTAAAGGCTGCATCCGCCAAAGCAAAGGAGTCCATCCTACAGTGGCGGATAAACGGCATTAGACTGGTCCACATGGCCGTCTTGCAGACTTCCTCCAACGAAGCTTGGGTAGACCAGGCAGGTGAAGTAGCTGTGCTCCTGGTGGAGTGCACCGTAATGTTGCAAGGAACTGGCAAGGAGTGTTGCTGGTAAGCAGTGATGATGGTGGCCCTGATCCATTGCCCCAGCGTTGGACCGTGACCTTGTGCCAATGGACACCGGTTGAAATGAAACAAACATGGCTTCCATTTTATGGAATGTAGAGGCCCTGCGGATGTAGATCTTAAGGGCTCGCTGCACGTCCAGAGTATGCCAGGATCGTTCCAAATGGTGTGTCGGATTGGGACAGAAATTAGGGAGAACCAACTCCTGTGCCTGGTGGAAAAGAGAATTGACCTTTGGGAAGAAGGTGGGGTCCATCCGGAGAATGACTTTGTCTGAATGGAAGATGCACAGGTCACGGTGAATCGACAGGGCAGCCAATTCTGAGATTTAGCGAGCCAACATGATGGCGATAAGGAAGGCAACCTTAAAGGAAAGGAAGCGAATGGATATGAAGCTAAGAGGCTCGAAAGGAGGGGATGTCAATGCTGAGAGGACCTTGTTGAGGTTCCATGTGGGAAACCGGTGTACTGTCTGTGGTTGCAGGTTGGAGGCACCACACAAGAAGTGTCGAATGACAGGATGTCTGGATATAGTTGTGGTAAAGCCGCATGCCAAGACTGAGGAAATGGCAGACACTTGGTGGTGAAGGGTGTTGGGAGCCAAATCCGAATTGAATCCTTCCTGGAGGAATCACAAGATGTGCACAATTGAAGCCAATAGGGACACCACAGCTAATCTCTGGCACCAGGAAACAAAAGCAGCCCAGGTAGCGCTGTAGATGCGATTAGTAGATGCATGACGAGATGCCTGGATGGTAGATATGACCCGAGGGGGCACATGGGCCTCCGTTAACAGATGCTGCTCAATCTCCAAGCGGTCAAGTGATACCAAGTGGGATCCGAGTGTTTCAGAGGCACTCTCTCCGAGTGGAGAGAGGTGATTATTGCAGGAAGTAGGGTCACCCTGTGTGGAATGAGCCTTCTGATGAGGCAGGAGGAACCACTGCAATTCCCTGCTGTGGAGGCGAGACCAAGTACAATGCCAAAGGTTAAAACCATTTTGCCTAGGAGACGGGAAAGGCCTAGGACTGTGGAAGAGCTGTCCATGACACATAGTTGGGCCAGGGATCTCAGACTACCTTGGTGATCAAGGGAAAGGGAAACTGTGGAAGCTACAGTGTCAATGATGGTTCCCAAGTGCTGAAGGCTAGTGGCAGGTGTCAAGTAACTTTTGGCCCAATTGATAGAGAATCCATGGCGTTGAAGCTCGTGGACAGTGGTAGACAAATCTTGATGTGCAGTGGAGATGGAGGACGATTGGATAAGGATGTCATCTAAATAAAATTGTATCCTAATGGGGTGGGTGCAAATGTGGGCAATGGGACCATGTGGCTTAGGACCAGGGTATCTTCGGGACCGCCTTCTGCCACTAATAGCCTCTCACCGACCAGTCCGTTCCCACTGAGAGGGGCTCCTCAGGGTGCCATCAGCCAAAGTGTTGACTGGCGGCCCCCAGGGGGAGAGCCTTCTCTGTGGGGGCACCGGCCATCTGGAACGAGTTCCCCCCTAAGATAAGGAGGATATAGGACCTACGTACTTTCCGCCGCGCCCTAAAAACGCTATTTCATCAGGCTGGTCCGGCTTAAACCTCCTCTTTATAATGGGTTTTACACTGGGGTTTTAAGTGTCTTATATAATTGAATTTTAATTTGCTTCAGCCAAATTATATAATTTATTTTAAATTTTTTAACTTTTGTATGACATTGTATTTTAATCGGCTGTTCACCGCCCTGAGTCCCTTCGGGGAGTAGGGCGGTATACAAATTTGATTAATACAAATTTAATTAATAAATAAATGAGGGCCGCCATAATTTTAGTAAAGGCCCGGGGTGCGGAGGATAGCCCAAATGGCAAGGCTGAATACTGGTAGTGCCCTCCACAGTAGTGATAATGTAGATATTTGCGGTGGGCAGGGTGGATGGGGACATGGAGATAGGCCTCCATCAAATCAATAGAAGAACGAAAATCCCCTGGTCTAATGGTTTCTAGAATAGTGTGGGGACAATGCATTTTGTACCAGCGGTAGATTATATACCGGTTCAAGACCTTAAAATCCAGAATAGCCCTCCACACACACCCCTCCGAGGATTTCTTCACAAGAAATAAGCGGGAATAGAATCCCTGGCCATATTGGTCTCCAGGGACCCTCTGAATGGCCCCGTTAGGAGGTGTTTAATGGCCGAGGAGACCAGGGAGCGCTTGGCTCTGTCCCTAGAGATGGGACATGTGAGTAAAACAGTCGGGGGGACGGAGCGGAACTCTAGAGCCAGCCCCAAATGGACAATCTCTCTGAACCATGCATCAGACATGGAGACCTCCCATTGTGAGGCGAATAAGGTCAGAAGCCCCCAGTGGGTGGGTCTGAGATAAGATTAACGGGACTTGGAGAAGGATTTGCCCCTACTTCCCCAAAAGGGACATTTTGTTTGGAACCTGCCCCCTTGTCTGACTTGGGGATCCTGCTGTTGCGATCTGGTCTGAAAGGACTATTGGTAGTGAGGGTAGTAGAATCCGCTGTCAGATGCCCGAAAAGGCTGGGACCATGCATAAGGAGAATAGCAAGAATCACTTCGTCTGGAGACGGAAGGCAAAACTTTGCGTCTGTCCCTGGTTTCGATGAGGAGAGGTTCCAGGGGTGGCCCAAATAATGAATTAGCTGAGTAGGGAGATGAAGCCAGCTGCCATTTGCTCCTGGCATCAGCCTGTCAATTTCTGAGCCACAGAAGATGACGGGAAGTGATGGTAGACCCAATCGACTTTGCCGCGAATGTAGCGGAATTTAAAGTGGCATCCGCCGAGTACTCCAAGGCCGCAACGATCTTGTTTCGCTTCGCATGTGGAGTGCCGCAGGGGTCAGTCCTCTCGCTCCTTCTGTTCAACATTTATGTGAAGCCGCTGGGTGAGATCATCCGTGGTTTTGGGGTGAGAGTCCATCTGTACGCTGGTGATACTCAGCTGTACATTTCCACCCCAGACCACCCCAACGATGCCCTTACTGTGATGTCTCGCTGCCTGGAGGCCATACGGGTCTGGATGGGGAGAAATAGGCTCAGACTCAGACTTCCAAGACTGAGTGGCTGTGGTTCCCGGTGTCGCGATATAGTCAGCTGGTGCCATCGCTGACTATTGGGGGAGAATCTTTGCCCCCCACAGAGAGGGCTCGCAATCTAGGTGTCCTCCTGGATTCACAGCTATATTTAGAACAGCATATGACGGCCGTGGCCAGGGGGGCTTTTTATCAGGTTCGCCTGATTCGCCAGTTGCAGCTTTCTGGATTGCAACGCCTTGCGCACGGTCACTCACGCCCTTGTCTCCTCTTGACTGGACTACTGTAATGCTCTCTACATGGGGCTCCCCTTGAAAAGCACCCGGAGGCTTCAACTGGTCCAGAATGCAGCCGCGCAGGTGGTCATGGGCGCAACCCACTGTGCCCATGTGACACCCCTCCTGCGTGAGCTGCACTGGCTCCCGGGTGTGATTCAAGGTGTTGGTTACCATCTTTAAAGCGCTCCATGGCACTGGACCTGGGTACCTTCGAGACCATCTTCTGCCACCAGTAGCCTCCCACCAGCCAGTCAGCTCCCACAGAGAGGGTCTCCTCAGGGTGCCATTGGCCAAATTATGTTGGCTGGCGACACCCAGGGGAGGGCCTTCTCTGTGGGAGCCCCTGCCTTTTGGAATGAATTATCCCCAGAAATGCGTAAGATCTCTAACCTCCGTGTATTTCACTGTGCCCTCAAAACCTTGTTGTTCCGCCAGGATGGGCTATCAATGTAAAGATTTTAAATTGGTTTTAAATGCGGGATTTTAAATTGGGGTTTTATAATTGAGCCAAATTATTTAATATTTTTAATTATTTTTAAATTTTGTCTGTCCTTGTGTTTTTAATCAGGCTGTACACCGCCCCGAGTCCTTCAGGAGAGGGGCGGTATAGAAATAAAATTATCGTTGTTGTTGTTGTTTAGATCTTGCTGAGTTCACGTGTCTGAAGGCGGGAGCCTATCCCGAAGCTGCTTAAGCCAAAGAAGAGACGCCCGATTGAAGAAAGAGGCAAAAGTAGCGGTTCGTTGATTGTATAGCTGCCCGATGGCCCTTGATTAGGGTCTTTTCAGCAGGTTTGTCCTCAGGACGCAGATATTCTTCTGGGGAACCCGTGAGACAGGCGGCAGAAGTTAGAGCTGCTATAGGAGCATCCATGGGAGGAACCTGTAAGAGACTTGAAAAAGCAGGTGCTGATTGGTATAGGCGCTTGTCCAGGCCATTAGGGTTGGACCGGAACCGGGAAGGGCCCATCGTCTTTGAATGACATCAGTGAATAGTTTAGGAGCTGGCACCGTCTCAGGTTCCACCTCTAGTTCCGCAAATAAAGAGGAGGCTGGGTCAGTAGTAACTGTGGGAACTTCACTGGGTGGGGAAGTCCCACCAAGGTATGTGACAGAAAGAGCCTTGAAAAGTAAGGATCTGCAGACCTGAGGATGGAAGCGGCCAATGAAGGCGGGCTAATTGGGAGCGAGGCCTTCATCATCTAAAAAAGCCAGATCCCTGGTCTCTTCCTCTTCAGAGATGGAGCCCTGATCTGAATGCTCAGGGGATTCAATCTGTTCCAGGTCAGAAACCGCCTCCTGGTGTGGTTGAGGCTGAGGTGGAATAGCCGCATAATGCGGAAGAGAAGGCATAAATCCCTGCTGCAAACCTTGGGCCAGCCCCTGCTGAATAGCCCTGGCGATTATGGCCTCCAGCAGTGTGGCTGGGAAGGGCCCACCCTGTGGGTCACTAACTAGGTGAGATCCACATTGAGGATCAAGAGATGATCTAATTGCACCCTGGGCTTCTACCCCCAGAATTTGAGGACTGGAATTAGGCAGGGTTTGAAAAAGGGGTTCGCTCCCAAGGGGAGGGAAGGGACCGCATGGGGTTGGCTGGTTTGGAGATAATTCCCTTCTGGGGTGGGCAGAAATACTGGATGGAGATGAGGCCGTGCTGTGCTGGGGAGAATTATTTGAAGCCGGCGGAGCTCTTAAAATGGCCGCTGGCTGAGGCACCTGTTGTTGTTGGGCCCCAAGAACAGCCTTCTCCAATGCTTTGTGCCACCTCAGTTCCTCTTTGGAAGGCTTAGAAGCTTTGATGGCAGTATTGGATGAATCTCTTCTGTGGGATTTCTTTGGGGGAGGGGATAGCCTCAAAGGGCCCTCGCCTAGATTGCTGGTGTGTCTGCGCCTCCTCCCAGTGCAATGCTGCCTCGTGGTGTCTGCCATTTGAAAAAGCCAAGATCAATTTGCAGCAGGAATCTGAAGAAAAACAAGCTGTTCCGCTCACACTTTTAACTCAATTACTACAATTCGAGATGAAAGGGGACATTTGTCAGCTTCGGTGGGGATTGCAAGCCTCCCAGCTCCAAAAGGGGTGAGGCGCAGGTAATGTGGAGTCAGACTTCTCTCTCTCACTCTCCCACAAGTTCGGACCACTAGCTGTCTGGCAATAAACGCGGTCAATAAGCGCTGAAAATAACCTTCCCTTTGCGCTGCCTGTGCTGCTAGGTGAATGCCATTAAAATACAGTAAATATAAAGCAGAGACTCACCCGATGGTCTGGGGAGACTTGGGGCAGCAGTTCAAACAATCAAAGTGGCCTAGGAGGGGCTAGCCAGCCGGCAGGTCCAAGCCGCTCCATGGCCTTTGGCGATATCAGGTAAATTACCCTTCACGCCAGTAATTAGAAGAAATAATTAGTAGAAATCCGGAGAAGAGAAACAATCCACTTGCTAAAACTGTGAAGAAAAGGGCTAGGCTGGGAGACACATCTGTTCAACATAGACCAAGTAAAAACACTGAGGAACACCAGCAGGGGGCGGAGCTATTCAAATCAGCAGACTCGGTTCTATGCTGTACAGACGGAGTTAACCCATGCCTGACTACTGTTTCCCTCCGATGAGAATATGTCAGTTCTCTTCTCTACACTCATAAACCTTCAAAACGATTCATATTTATTTTTTATCTCATTTCTTCTTCCAGTAAGTATAATACAGGGGAAAACTTGGAACAGCTAAAAAACAGATTTGTTTCCGGGTGGTAATTATTTACCTACGGGCCCTTAGTGTACTGTAATGTTGAAATTCAAACACATTCAAGCATAAGTATACAAGTGAATACAAGATTACTCTGAAAACATGTTTTCCAAGAATCTAGAGTGGATAGGAGTTGTCTTTCCATTTTCTTACCAATTTTAATTTGTATTCCTAATCTGTCTTTTATGGTTCTGCTTTTGGTAGGTTGGGCTACAGTTGCAAGAAAAAGTATGTGAACCCCTTGGGATTACGTGGAGTTTTGCATGAATTGGTCATAAAATGTGCTCTGAACTTCATCTAAGTCACAACAATAGAAAAACACAGTCTTCTTAAAATAATACTACACAAACATTAGATGTTACCATGGTTAATTGAACATAACATGTACACATTCACAGTGCAGGGAGGAAAAAGTATGTGAGCCCCTAGCCTAATGACTTCTCCAAGAGCTAATTGGAGCCAGGAGTGAGCCAACCTTGACTCCAATCAGTGTGGTGATATTGGATGTGTTGCTGACAGCTGTCCTGCCCTTTAAAAACACACACCTGTTTTGGGTGTACTGGTTTCAAGAAGCACTGTCTGATGTGAACCATGCCTCGCAGAAAAGAGCTCTCAGAAGACCTACGATCAAGAATTGTTGACTTGCATGAAGCTGGAAAGGGTTACAAAAGTATCTCCAAAAGCCTTGATGTTCATGTGTCCACGGTCAGACAGACTGTCTACAAATGGAGAAAGTTTAGCATTGTTGCTACTCTTCCTAGGCATGGTCGTCCTGTAAAAATGACTGCAAGAGCACAGCACAGAATGCTTCATGAGGTAAAGAAGAATCCTAGAGTGTCAGCTAAAGACCTACAGAAATCTCTGGCACATGCTAACATTTTTGTTGACACATCTACAATAAGGAAAACATTAAACAAGAATGGAGTACATGGAAGGACACCACGGAGGAAGCCATTGCTGTCCAAAAAAAAATATGGCAGCACGTTTGAAGTTTGCAAAAGAGCACCTGGATGTTCCACAGCACTACTGGCAAAATATACTGTGGACAGATGAAACCAAAATTGAGTTGCTTGGGAAGAACACGCAACACTATGTGTGGAGAAAAAAAGGCACAGCACACCAACATCAAAACCTCATCCCCACTGTAAAACATGGCAGAGGGAGCATCGTGGTTTGGGGCTGCTTTGCTGCCTCAGGGCCTGGACGGATTGTTATCATTGATAGGAAAATGAATTCCAGAGTTTATCAAGACATTTTGCAGGAAAACGTATGACCATCTGTCCGCCAACTGAAGCTCCGCAGAGGATGGGTGATGCAACAGGACCAAAGCATACAAGTAATTCAACAAAAAAATGGCTTCAACAGCACACAATACGCCTTCTGGAGTGGCCCAGTCAGAGTCCTGACCTCAATCCGATTGAAAAGCTGTGGCATGACCTTAAGGGAGCGATTCACACCAGACATTCCAAGAATATTGCTACACTGAAACAGTTTTGTGAAGAGGAGTGGTCCAAAATTACTCCAGATCGTTGTGCAGGACTGATCTGCAACTACAGGAAACATTTGGTTGAGGTTATTGCTGCCAAAGGAGGGTCAACCAGTTATTAAGTCCAAAGGTTCACATACTTTTTCCTTCCTGCACTGTGAATGTGTACATGTTATGTTCAATTAAACCATGGCAATATCTAATGTTTGTGTAGTATTATTTTAAGCAGACTGTGTTTTTTATTGTTGTGACTTAGATGAAGTTCAGAGCACATTTTATGACCAATTCATGCAAAACTCCATGTAATCCCAAGGGGTTCACATACTTTTTCTTGCAACTGTTACCTTTTCCTTTTTCATAAAGACAGATGCAAAGAATGAATTAAGCAGGTCTGCTGTCTCCTAGAGCCTGTCACTTCCTTGCCATCTTCTCCCACTAGTGGACCAATCATTTTCTTGACTTTTTCTTGTTTTTTACATGTTGAAAGAAACTTTTAAAATTATATTTGACCTTTGTTGCAAATCTTACTTCATTCTGAGACTTAGTTTTCCTGACTTCATCTTTGCAAACACAACAGCACTGAAAAAGGTGATTTATGACCATTTTTCATACTTATGACCATTGCAGCATCCTCATATGAACAATATTTGGACATCTGACACCTGGCATGTATTTATGAGTGTTGCACTGTTCTGGAGTCATGTGATCACCATTCGTAACCTTCCCAGCTGGCTTCTGAAAAGCAAAGTTATAGAGGAAGCCAGTCACTTTAAAAAAACCATATGATTCACTTAACAACTGCAGGCAAAAGTTCATAAAATGGGGCACAGCTTACTAAACAAGGGCCTTGCTTAGCAACAGAAATTTTCCTTCCATTGTGGTTGTAAGTCGAAGAATACCTGTATTTTAACCTCGTTCTACTAAATCCACTTTATATCATTTCCCATTTTTTAATAATCTTGATCTTTAATCCCTTCAAATAATGTCCTAGAACAGTGATGGCTAACCTTTTCTGGACAGAGTGTCCAAAGCATGTAAACGAATGTGTGCGCACATTCCCAAACCTTCAAAATGCAATGTGTGCACAGCCCCTGCGCATGCACCCCACTCCATGCATGCATGCATGCCCCCTGCCTGTCCCATGTGCATTCGCACATTCGCATGTGGCCCCCCAGCACACACCCCAGCCCCACACACACAGCCCCTGCATGCACCCCGTGCCCGTGCCCCACCACCTCTGCAAGCGCAGCAAAGACCAGCTGGCAAAGACCAGCTGGCCAGTGGGAGGTGTGTGCACATGAGCGGCGGAGCTGAACTGGGGCGACTTGCGTGCCCACAGAAAGGGCGCTGTGAGCCACCTGTGGCACATGTGCCATAGTTTTGCCATCACAGTCCTAGAATTTCAATTTCTCAAAAAATCCTTCAGTACTTTATCAGATCTCTTTTGTAAAATCTAAGATAAGAAAGTTATCCAAGTCACTGTTTTTGTTTGCCATTTGCACATCCCTTTTAATTATTAAGGCATCTGCTAGTTTCATTTTTATATCCAGTGTAATAACTTCCATATCACTATTTCAACCAATCATTTTCAAATCCATTTTCCAATCAGTCCTAGTCCTGTCCAGCAAAATCTGTTCCTGTTCTACAACATTCTTAAAAGTGATCTATTTATAATGGCAGACACTTTTAAGATTAACTTCTGGATGCATTGCTCACAAATATCCTCAGAAATGTTCAACTTGATGTATTTTGCGCCATTCTGTATTAGTAGTCAAATGTAAGCATGCTTCTGTTTTAATGTAATCTTTGGTCTTCTAGCATCCACTGTTCAAATTCCCATCCTACCATGTTTTCTTTCAAGAATTCAAAACAATTGCATTTTCCCATAGAAAGGATTCTCACAATCAATTTCAAAACCTTATTTCAAATCCATCTGAACCCTTAATCCATTTATAACTTTCCAAAACCAATGATTTAATCAATCCTCTAATCATCTTATTCCAAAAAAATATTTAAAATTTATCTTTAAATTAGCAATATCCTTAAACCTATCTTTAAACTTCTTTTGTTAAGGATTAAAGGAAACTTTAATCCAGTGCATCCTCTAAAACTTGTCAGTTGGAAGGATCTCACTAGTTGAAAAATAATTGGCAATTTCCAAAAGTGATTAAGAAATGAAGTCCAGCAGAATTTTGTGGCTATGAGCTTGATATAATCCCTTGACTTCCAACTACCTCATGAATCTGTTGTAGAAAGCTCAGTTTCTGCTGTTAATTCACAAGGAACAGCTGTCCATAATTCAAATGGGCAACTTCACAATCTATCCAGAGAGGTCTGGTTGCCAATCTCACCATAATGCTGTCTGTGCTCCCTCAGAGACATCTAATTCACCACGAGTCTTTATCAGAAATCTTTTCACCATGTACTTGATTACTATGTGTCTGGGTCAGAAAAGCTCCTTGCAGAACTGATGGTCCTTCCTCCATGCACTCCTCAGCATTTTCTGTCACACATGAAAGCCAAAAGCTACTCTGCTTCTTAATTATTTCTTAATTATACTTGTCTTGCTATTCCTCTAGGTCTTAAGAGTCTAAGAAGTGCCAGGTAGCTTACATGGACTCATTTAACCCTAACAAAAGAAATCTCATGAGGCAGGTTGTACTAAGAGAAACAGATGGCCCCAGTAGTTGAAATTGACCTACCCCCTCATTCCCTAACCAGAGAGATAACTATTATTTCAGTTGTGACATAGCTCAGCCATGCACTTGATGAACCAGTTCCACAAGGCCAATAGTTAATAGCAAGTTTACAGTAAGCAAAGTCTGTCTTTCTTAAGACTCCCATGTTATCCAAGTCAGAGAGATATAAATATTATAATAGGTTTGGGCTCAATAGGCTGATACCAATGTTCAACTTCTTTTGCTCATACACATCCCTATGGTCATAACATCTTTTATATTTATAATTTATTATATATATATATATATATATATATATATATATATATATATATATATATGAGATAAATAATGTAGTGAATGTGATTTTGCTCTCTCTCTCTCTATATATATATGATAAATAATGTAGTGAATGTGATTTTGCTCTATTGTGGTTCCAGAAAAGACTATGTAGGAAAAACCTGGCTTAAAGAAAAACATATATATATGATATATATTTATCATAAATGAAGGGTGGCAATGTTTGTGTCTATATTTTCCAAAGCCAAACTTTCCTGTCTTAAATCTTTACACTGCTACTCCTTCACTGATGTTCCCTATAAGAAGTTGTCAGTGACACTCAACACAAAAGGATACCACTTGTATCTTCAGAATAAAGTCAGGAATCACAAAGCCATACAATATTGCTGTCATAAATGACTATCCCATTCCAGGAAGGCATCAAGACCAAAGAGAGAAAGTCAAGCATCTCTTTCTCTTGGTCCTTTTTGTTAGTAGTTTTTTTTCACTTTTATGAACAGGGACTTATATTTCTTTCTTCTCTATCTTTTATATATTCTTCTATTTTATACTATTTTTTAATACTATCTTATCTGCTGTGCAAGTGATGGCTTTTATTCAATCTTATTTTATAATAATTAAGTTTAACATTACATGTTATTCAGTTATTGAAAACATACTTTGGTAATAAATATGAGGCAGTGAAATCAATACAGTAGCACAGGAATGAAGAAGTTTAAAAGGAAACTCAATGGTCGTGACAGTCCATAATGGATTCATAATGAAGTTACATTTCTACTGAAGTAGGGCAGTAAAAATTCCTGTAAAGCTGCAACTAAATTAAGGAACAACTGGATCCAGCATATATTAGTCAGAGTAACAGCAATTAATGAACACATTGACTATAATTAACAAATGAGCATTTTATCTTTGACCCAAAATCAATTTGGATAATTTGTTTTTCAAGCAATATGGGTGGAAGATAGACAGATATTCATCTCAAATCTTAAAGAAAATCAGGAAAAGAACCCTCCCCAAGTACAGGAAAGCATCTGAAAAGAAAAGCAAACAGCATAATTTTACTTCGCAGGGGAGAAAAATAAAGAATCACAAGATGAGGAATGGAGACAGAAAAGATTATATAAAGAGACAAAATTACTAGTATTGAGGTGTATTCTGCAGGCCAATCGTCTCCAAGGCTGTTATTAGGAAAGGCTATGGGGTAATATAGGCTTGCCAGTGAAATGAGATCAGCACTGGCATGAGCATTATGGGTATGGTAAATTTTACCCATACCTAACGTTTTCAATAAACAATAAAACAAAATTATATCTCACACTTATTCCAATTGCTATATATTAATATGGGTGTGTGAAAATATTAATTTTTATCTCTCTTGAAGAACTTTTTGCCCTTTTTTTATCACACATCCTCCCCTTGGATTTTTATCTTCATGGCCACCCTGTAAAATAATTTAAGCCGAGACAGCTCGACTGGGCCCTAAGCCAGACTGAGCTTTATAGTACCACATTAATAGTACAGTACAGAGCGAGTTATTTAACCTCCTGTGCCATCCTTCTCAAAGAAATAAGCAACAGTTGCCCCGCCCCACCCACCCACGAAGTGTTATTGTACATCCTTCTGCCACTTAGATTCGACCTTTGCCCAGAGGCCTCTTCCTTCTGCCCTCCAAACAAAGAGGTCTTGGTAAAACCGCTAAGTCACAAGGCGCGTAGAAGACGCACCCCCCTCCCCCACCCTCTTCCTGGAAATGGTCTCCTTAGCTCCAGGAGAAGAACCGTACTTTTAGAGTAACAGCCGCATTGTGGCGTCCCTTTTCAGAGGTGATACACCTGACGAAGTACGGGCGGGCACCCCAATCCTGTTCGCCTTTCTTCTCCTGCACGATTTCTTCAGCCCCGCGATATGACTAGTAGCAGAGCACAACCTGGCCTGCTTCTCTTAAGCCTCCGTTCCGGGAAAAGGAGCCCAAGTGGGGCGAACCAGAAAGGCAGCCCCACCGAGAGGCCACCTGCACAGCAGCCGCCGCCAGTGCAGCCGCAGAGCTTCAGCCACCGAATGGCCTTCACATTCAAGGATAAGGGACCGAACTCCCCGGCGTCTTAAGGCAGACAAGGCTCGATATGCACGTACCCCCAAACCCGGAGCTTTCCAGGAGTCTTCTCCAACAGCGATGCCGAAGCTCCAGTCCCAGCCCTCGCGTCGTCTCCAGCAGCAGCAGGAGCAGCAGCAGCAGCAGCCGCACCTACCTGTCTCACGAAGGCTGCCTTCCGCCGTCCACTCTCCCTGCGAGCTCACTGCCTGCTTCTTCCTTCTATCTGTTGGGTTTCAACAATACAACCGCAAAGTGCGCACGGCCGTGACGTCACTCCAGGAGCTCCAGTCACCGGGCGGCCAGCAAGGGAGGGCGCTGCAGTGGGGCCACCGCGCCAACCCTGGAAGCATGCGCTGTCCCGCGGCTGCACCCAGGACGTGTGTACAGCTCTCCCCAACCCCCATCCGCGGCCGCGGTGTTGGGGGAGGTTTAAGGTGCTTTTATTGAAGGGCCCTCACTGTGGTCCTAATGTCCAGTCTTTTGGATCCCGCGGCGAAAGAAGGAACAGGAGTGGGGTAGGCAGGTCACGCATTCAGGAACCATCCCGCTTGCCAGTTCTTTTGGCTGTCTGACTGCGTTCTTTACAACATGCTTGTTTATTATGGTATCACATTTTAGCCTGCTGCAATCACAAGCAGACTCTCGGCGGTTCACTGAATGATAAAAGAGCAAATAATTTTTTTAAAAAAAATCTACAAGCCGAATTACAGAACTAACCCATGCAGAGTCTGGCATCAATCCACAAACTTCCTCCGGAAAAGATCTGTTTTCAGTAGCTTCCGGAAAGCGCTTAGAATTGGGGCGAAAAACTGATCCAGTGCTGACTTCATCTAGATGTCATCTAACTACAAAACGTCTTTGATCTATGGCTTAAGATGGTATTTAGGGAGTGAGTGTGTGTGTCGGGGGGGGGGGGTTAGGGTAATAAAATACTACATATACCTGCATCCCTTTCCTAATGTAGGTTCAAAAACCCAGTGCAGGAAGGAAACTTTTTCCGCGCTATGAACTATAAGGTTATTGCCAATAACTAGACGTCAGACTTCCTGTCAAACCCTTGATAAGGAGCAGTACGTGAGGTGCTTTGAATGCTATAAAAGTACTGAATTTTGCACTGTTTTTTTTTACTGGTTTGAGCCGAGGAAAGAGCAAATAGCCGCAAGACACGCAGCGTGTCCCGTGATTCCAACTAAATAGTGGTCCAGTGACCCCTGGTGGTTTGTGAAGATAAAGGATTTGGGTCCATTGGTGTCTTGAGGGCTATTTAGCAGTCCTGCAAAGGTCTTTTGAAAGACCTTTTGAACATGATATTTTTCTGCAATATAACAAATTCCAGTTTAAGAAATTGCCTACATAAAGCTGAAAAATGTGGCTGTTATAGTACAATTTAAACTTTCCAAATAAAATATTAATTTTGTTTTAAAAACATTCTTTTAATTACTTTCTAATACATTGTTGCCCCTGTATAAGAAGATTAACTGGGGAAGAAAGAATTTTATGAGTGTTAAATGTCTTGAAACAATTAGATATTGGAGAATTTCTATGGTATTACTATGTACCAATAGAGGGCACTTTTGACCATTCTGTGGAATAAAGTTTCTACCTATGCAAGTTCCAAAAAAAATGATCCCCAAATTTTCAAGCTTGACTCTTTGTTGGCACTACTGAATATAGAGAAACTGTCTCAATGGGAATTCACTTCTAAATTTAAACTATTGCTTTAAAATTTCCCCCTCCCCCAAAAAAGCCACACTGCATTGATTTCTCTCACTTGTTAGCTCCCAGCTGTATTGGACAACTTCCAGCATTTCCACTAGGAATGGAACATTGCTGGGGATGCCTAGAGTTTTAGTCAAACCCATTCAGGCAGTAGGTTTGTGATTGCTGCCATGTGAATAGTTGTGAAGGAAGTTGAGGGGTACATAAATAAAAACATTTTTGATGTTTTGTTGATGTTTCTGATGCTCTAATAATCTGATAGTTTCTTGCATAGGCAGAAAATTAACTTTGATTTGTTGCTTGTGGTAGAACCAGGCACCTTCCACAATTGCCAATACATTTACTTCACACGCAGAAATACTGTGGTTTGTCTTAACAGTGTCAACATGGACTGCAGAAGATGCCTAAGAAACAAAGTATTCTGAAATGTTACAACTGAAATTAAAATAAATTTAAAAGAATGTTTTGCAGAGCAGAGGATATTGAGCAGCCAACCAACAACTCTATCTAGTGACCATATGGATACATTGAGAACTGAATAAACAGTTAAGGGAACATCAGTGGTGAGTTGTCTCCGGTTCGGACTGGTTCACAAGAACCGATAGTAAAACCGGCGGGAGGCTCTGCCCACTGACCCGGATGTCATCATAAGCAGCGTCTGCACATGCGCAGAAGAACATTCGTGTGCGCGATGCGAACCAGTAGTAAAGGTAAGTCGAACCCACCCCTGGGAGACATATATTGGAAATGTGTTTAATTATTAAAGAAGAATAGCAGAAATGTTAAGCTAGGATAATAATGACAGATGACAGGGGAGAAAGCAAACATTTTCTACTTTGCTCTAGCCTTCTCCCATATCAAATCGATCTAAGCATAAAGATGGAATGGGCACCCCGAGTATGTAAGACATTAAATCTCCAGATCAGGCCATTTACATGTGACAGCCCTGAAAAAACTTGTGGATGTTATCTCAAAGCCCCTTTCTGTATCTGCTAAATCATGGAGGATTGATATAAAGCATAAGGATTGAAGAAAGGCAAATGGACGACAAAGATTTTGTTTCCTGAATGCAGGGCTGTGGAGTCGGGAGAATTGGGACATTTAAACTTGCTTTTTTTTAATTCCAATCTAAATTTAGTAGGAGTCGGAGTCGGTGCATTGTTTGCCGACTCCGACTCCAACTCAAGGTACTCAAAATTTCCTCCGACTCCAGCTCCTTGACTCCGGCTCCGGTTCCGACTCCACCTGAATGTTTCCCGAATTACAGATTTTTGGCTGCTAATCATGAAAATAACCCATAATTTAATTTATTGTACCATTTTATAGAAATCTTCTCATTTTGCAATGTACACTCTTCAGTACCTGTTGGTTGTGAAAGAAACATGGAAACATGGAACTGTTGTTGAAGCGAATCCTGTTATACCAAGTGTAACTGGAATATCTGAAGATCTAAAAGTAGTTGGTTCTGCTGCTTGGCATGTAGCTCATATATATCAAGTATTGTTGTTACATATGTGAATGGGACAGATGTGAAAGAGAGTTGCATTACATTAAAAAGAAACTGCCACTCAGAAAGAATTTGGTTCCAGGACAGAAAATATGGTGCGTTCACTTGTTGATTCAACAAAGATATTGGTGCTTTTGCTTCACATAAAAATGAAAAATTTTATGAAAGTGATAAACAAGGAAGGTTAATGCTTTTGTTATTTGAGACAGATGTGTCCAAGAATAATTGATACCATAATTAAAGAAGACTTTTTTGGTCCACTGATCAGATATATCATCAATGACAAGTGGTTCAAAGATCTGTTAGTGAGGCCAGAGAAAATCACCTGGAAAGCATTCAAGGATGTTGTTGAGAATTTTCTAGGCAACCTCAGAGCACCAAACTACATTTAGCTGGTTGATATAAAACCAAAGGTATAAGTATAGGATAGGGGATACCATGTTAGACAACATCAGTGAACCATTATGTGTTTCTTGATGGATCACAAGCTGAACAAGAATGAATAGTGTGATGCAGTTTTAGTCCACGTCCCTCCCTCATTCTTGACAAGCACAGTAATTTTTTTCTAGTGAATAATCCATTCACATCACACACTCAAAAATCTGCTTTGTGATAATCACCTAAAGAAAGCAGTCAATATTTGTTTCAGAATATATTGACAGATTGCTTCTTTTGTAGTCACAGTACTTCGTAATCATTGTAAGATGCATAATTCAAAGGTCTTGTTTTTCTCCTCCTTCCTGAGTATCAGTGTTCATCTTCTTTCTCTTTCTACTTTTCAGCTTCGAAAACAATTATATTATGATCAACTCTTCTGATCTTTGTTGTCATTAAAAATGTCTGTTTCCTTCCAGATTTGGCTAACTTTATTGCTTTCATCCCAATAATTGGCATCTTTACTTCTCCAGCTGACTGTTCGTCTTTATTTTTGAATTTCAGGAAATAAGAACAATGTATCACCACCAGGGAGTTCAAGGAGCATTCTGGTTGGCATTACATTTGTTTTCTTAATACGGAACAGAAACTCAGATTTTTTTAGCTTCTGGTTTTATTTTCATAATAGGTCAAGCCAATTCAGTGGCAAGTGAATATGGGTGTATATAAGAAGCAAAAGGTGAAAATCCTTTTGAGTAAGGGACTGTTCTCAGTTACTCCATCTCGCAGGCTTCCTCTTGAACTCACCTGGGCTATCAAGTCCCCTGCTGCAACAAAGATTTGATTTTAGGAAGCCAGTATCTGCTTATTAGCTCATGTTATTGCTTATGCAGCTAGTGAGAGCCGCTTGAGCTGATCTTTCTATACTTCTGATAATGTTTCCCCCCTTATTCAAGCATATATACATGCATGCATGCAATTTTCCATCTGAAATATTTTTAGGATATTTCACATTACAATGGTTAAAAAGACTACAATAAACATTAAAACAGTAAAAACTAAAATACATAAAACAGCAGTATGAAAATAATCTCATGGGAAGATGATGAAAAGAAACCAAGCAGTGCTGAGTCAGCTTTACTAGAGAGATCATTTCATGTGTAGAATGCCAAAATAGGAAGATTTTTACTGCAATTGCCGGCAGCTTTATCTCAGTGAGTCTGCCCAGAGTTTGTCTGAGAGTAGTGGCAAGATATATATTTTCAGCCACTGGGTCTCTTCAGCTGGGTTATTAAACTTTTTGAAAACTCCTCAAATATATTATTATGCTCCAATATGGAGTATATCAATCTAACTAATCATAGCCAAACTGCAGTTATTGTATTGTATTGTATTGTATTGGCTGAAGCATGATTCTTAGAAAGTGGCAGAAGATAGCAGCCACTATGGAAGACACCTGGACTTCCAATGACCATTAGATTCAGGAGGGCAAACTTCATAATTTATTTACCTTGGAGGAAGACAATCATTTTTAACCTGAATATTTAATTTGGCCTGGAATAGCATGTCAGGGGCTAATATGTAGAATGATATTTAACATTTAAATTGAATTAAATTAAATACAATATATGTAATTGCACTTTGTAAGTTTGATAATGTTTGATGTGTGACATACAGAATTAATATGTCATAGTAACTTATAAGAGATTCTAGAGGTCATACTTTATAAGAGACTTAAAAGTAACAACGTAAGAAACTTGTAAGAGACTCTAGAAGTCACACTCTAGAACAGGAGTGTCAAACTCGATTTCATTGAGGGCTGCATCAGGAGTTGTGCTTGGCCTCGGAGGGGCAGGGGTAGTGAGGCGTGGCTGGGGATGGGGGTGGCCATGGTGGGCGTCACCATAGTGGGCATTTGGCACAGGCTCAAGATGCATTTTTCTTCCTTTGCATTCAGCTATTCCAGATAAAGGGACATTTACTTTTTGACACAAATAGTCTCAATTCCATAATGTAGAGATTAAAGACATGTAGAGTCCCCAGCTTCTATGAGGCTTGACTCTTTTGTATAGGAGCAGAGCATAAATGAACTGACAATTTCTCCAGATATCTCTAAAAACTGTCTGTCCAACAGTCTATCAATCTTTGTTATTTTCTCTGACACAGTTCTAGAGAAGGACTTAATATTAGTAATAATTTACAAAACTGATATGCCACCCAATTCTCAATGACCCACAACAATTAAAAAAAATTACAATTAAATCAATCACAAGTAAAAGATTAAAATAAAAGATGACAAACTCACTGATGCAAGAGGTCTCACTCTCATTTTTTTTTCAACATATAAATAATAAGAAAAAGTCAAGGAAAAAGTTGATCCACTAAAGAGAGAAAATGGCAAGGAAGTAACAGGCAGCAAAGAGAAAGCAGAGTTGCTTACCTTATTCTTTGCATCAGTCTTCATGTAAAAAGATACCATAGCTCAATTTACCAAAAACATAACCGTAAAAAGCAGACTAGAAATAAAAATTAAAATAAACAAGAAAATAGAAAGAGAACCCCTCTCAGCTCTACCTGGATTCAAATTACCAGGAACTGACAGACTACATCCCAGAATTTCGAAGGAGCTGGCAGATGTTATCTCAGAACCACTGTACCATATATTTCAAAAATCCTGGAGCGGACTTCCGGTTTCGATCTCTTCGGCGCTGGGCGGCTCGTTTGATCGTCCGCCGCCCCCGCCGCTTGTAGAGCCGCTTTTTTACTTCAAAAGCGGCTTGGAACGCTCCCCCTTTGTAGTGGGGGGGGGTGAGAGTGGGCAGCAAAGGTTGAGCCCAAAAAGTGCTGCCAGGGTGGGTTCTAAGCCCTGGTAAGCGCTTTTATTGGGGCTCCCTATTTAAGCTGCTGAAGCTCCGAGCGGCGTGGGACTTCTGCCTGTCAGAACAAGCCGGAGAGAAGCCGAAACGAACGAAGCTAATTCCCAAGTGAAAAACAACTAGCTTGGTGAGATCTTCTGATGAATATAAAGTTTTTAAGGAGTTTTTTTTAAAATTTGGAAAGCAAGTTGATTGAAGTTTAAGTGTGTGAAAATGGCGGCTGATTAAAGCAGAGTCAGTGAAAGCGGAAAGAGAAAGTGGAACAAGAAAGCGAAAGTGTATTTGGCTGTAATTGGACTTTGTTTATTCACAAGTTTTACAAGTTTTTTAAAGTATCTTTTCTGCATAAAAGTTAATGGAATTTGCTCCTCTTTTGTAAACCTGGGGAGATTAGGAAAAGGAGGAAGATTTTTTTCTTTTCTGCCTGGATTTAAGCTCTGTTCAGGTATGACTTCAAAGAGAGCAGGGGGGGATTCCCCCACACACCAAACAAAGGAAAAGCCAGTGTCAGCTTCAAAGCAGTTAAAACAGACACAGGATTGTGATACAGAAGATTTGAAAGCATTTATACACAAATATATGGGAGAACTCTCTGGCCAAATGAGTAAATTGGATGAAAGGTTGACTAAAAATCAAAAAGAAATGAAAACAGTGGTGGGGGAAGTTAAGGAGCTGGTGGAAGAAAAAACTGAAGGATTACAGCAGAGTGTAACCAAAGTAGCCACGGTTCTTACTGATGCTTTATTGGTGATTGAGAAAAAAGTGGAGGATTTAAATCTTGAAGTTGAAGCAAATAAAAAGGAAGTAAAAGAACAGATGTTTAAGGTGGGGGTGCAGAGCCAGAGGTTTGAAGAGGAGATTACCATGCTACAATTTCGAAATATGGAATATGCTTTAAGATTAAGAGGCCTAAGAGAACATAATCGAGAAAACCTGAGGGCAACCTGTGTGGAGGTGTTGGCGAAGATTTTGAAAGTTGAACCAGAGGTGGTGGATAATAGAATAGACAAGCTGTACAGAGCTAACTCACGTATCGCAAAACAGAGAAATTTGCCAAGAGATGTGGTAATTTACTTCACTGAGAGGAAATTGAGAAATGACATTTTGCAATACTCTTTTCAGTCTACACTTCTACATGATGGCAATCAAATTGGGGTCTTCAAAGAATTACCACCAAAGATGTTAAGAGATCGGAAAGACTTTGGTTTCCTTGTGAATGAATTGAAGCGGCGACAGATTCCATTTAGGTGGGATGTCCCTGTTGGTATTGTGTTAAGATTTGAAGATGTGAGATACCGTATCAATTCGGTGGAGAAGGCGGAACAGTTTTATAACAATGCGTTGAAAAAAGTTCCTTCACCTCGTTCTTCTACACTTATACCTATTGAAGATATCTCAGTTGAACAGGTTTGTCAACAGGGACTGCTAAAGGAAGGTCAAGAAGCCCCAAGGGAGGAAATTCTAGGTGCAGTAGGAGGCGTATTAGAAGATTCATTAATAGATATTCCTGAGATGAAACCAAAGCAATCTAGAGCTACGAGAGAGGTGGAACCGGATTTGGATTTACTGATGCAAGAACCCAAGGATCAACGTATAACCAGAGCGGCAGGGAAGCAACGATTGGAAACACACCAGGTGAAGATATCACAGGAGGAGAAGGAAGCGAATGGGAAAAAGTTATACTCAGAAGCTGTGGGAGGGGCAAGACCGAAGACGTCTGCGGTTGCGGGAACTCTTCGTGAATTGCTTCGAGAGCTTCAGCCATCTTCAAAATGATACTTAAAATTCTATCTTGGAATGTGAATGGTTTGAATTCACCGCAGAAAAGAAGAAAAATATTTCATTATCTAAAACAATATAATAATGATGTTGTCTGCTTACAGGAAACTCATATAAGAACCCAGGACCAGAAGCTTTTAATCTCAAAAATTGGATTACAATTTATATCTTCTAGTAGGGCCAAAAGAAATGGACTTGTCTTTTATATTGCTAAAAGAATACCAGCTAAACTTATAGAAGCGGATGATGAGGGGAGATATGTTGCTGTTGTTATAACTGTACAGAATGTTGAAGTGCTTTTAATTGGCATCTATGCCCCGAACCAGCAACAGGAGAGTTTTTATAAAATGTTGAATGAAAAAATTTTACAGTGGAATTATAAATCCTTTTTGATTATGGGAGATTGGAACGGGGTGATTGATGTAACATTGGACAAAAAGACATCTGCCAAAAAAGGGAATAAGTTACCACAGACTTTTTTTGCTATGAAAGAAGAATTAGAATTGAAGGATGTTTGGAGAATCCATCATCCAGAAGAATTGGATTTTACTTTTTTTTCAGATAGACATAAATCTTTTTCAAGAATTGATTTTATGCTGGCTACTACTGACTTGCTTAATGTAGTGACAAAAACAAAAATTTTTCCTAGAACTTTAACAGATCACAGTCCAGTCTGGATTGAGATGAATCCAGGCAAAAGAGAAAGGAGATCCTGGCGTATGAATGAGAATATCTTTAGACATGAAAAGTATATTAAGGAGCTAAAGGAACAAATTAAAGAATTTTTTTACAATAATTTGAATAAAGGTACACCCATTGAGATAGTTTGGGATGCATGCAAGGCCTATATGAGGGGTGTACTGATACATATGAATTCTAGACATAAAATGAATCGACAGAAGTCGAGATTGGACTTGGAGATGGAGATAAAGGATAAAGAACAATTGCTTATTAAGAATCCGACTGATGAAAAGGTATTGTTAACCATAAAACTCTTGAAAGACCAATTCCAAATGCTGATGGCTGAACAAACAGCAACTAATCTGCAGTATGCTAAACATAATACTTTTTGTAATGCTAATAAACCTGGCAGATGGTTGGCTTATATTTTGAGGAAACAGCAAAATTCTCGTATGATAAATGCTATTGAGTATAAAGGGAAACGAGTATATCAGCAAAATTTAATACATCAAGCCTTTTTAACTTATTACTCGAAATTGTATCAAGCTGATAAAGTTAAAGAAGATCTTATCGATGAATATTTGCAGAAGAAGAGAGTTACAAAAATCTCTAGTACACAAAGTGACAGACTGGAACGACCTATAACATCGGAAGAGATTTTATATGCAATAAAACAATTGAAATTATCTAAAGCTCCTGGGACAGATGGTTTGACAGCAGTTTTTTATAAGACTTTGCAAGATGAACTGATAGAGCCTCTTAAAGATTTGTTTTGTAATATTCAACAGGGGGGAAAAATACCTCCCTCGTGGAAGACGGCTTTTATATCATTGATACCTAAAGAAGAAGACTCTGCTAAACCTGAAAATTTCAGACCAATATCTCTCCTGAATACGGACTATAAAATTTTTGCTAAAGTATTAGCCAACAGATTGATGCCAGTTATTCAAGATGTGATTCATGAAGACCAAGCTGGTTTTATAGAAGGCAGATACATGAAAGATAATGTTAGGCAACTCATAGATTTGTTGGAATATCTTGATGAAAAGAAACAGATCTCTGCGGTGCTGGTGTTTTTGGATGCGGAGAAAGCCTTTGATCGAGTCAACTGGGATTTTCTAAAAAGGATTTTGCATAAGATGAATTTTGGAGATCAGTTTATACAAGCAATCTCGGCAATCTATCAAGAACAGACAGCACAGATTATTATTAACGGCAGTTTGACTACTAATTTTAATATACAGAAAGGGACAAGACAAGGCTGCCCATTATCTCCACTATTGTTTATTTTGACGCTAGAAGTGCTGCTGAATGCTCTACGGGACTCGGACAAAATGAGTGGAATAGTAGTAGGGCAAACAGATTACAGAACAAAGGCATTTGCAGATGATCTGATTGTTACCCTAACACGACCTTTGGAATCTATCATACAGATGAAAAACATTATAGATGAATACGGTCTGGTCTCAGGTTTCAGCCTGAACCAGAAAAAGACTAAGATGATTGTTAAAAACATGTTGGAACCACAAAGGAAAGAGCTTGAAAGGGTGGCAGGCTTTGAAATAGCTACAAAGGTGAAATACTTAGGGATTCAAGTTGCAGCATCTAACAAAAAACTTTTTCAAAATAACTACGAAGAACTTTGGCATAAGATTCAAAAAGATCTTGATACATGGAAAAAACTGCAACTTTCTTTGCTTGGTAGAATCGCAGCTGTTAAGATGAATGTTCTACCTAGATTTTTGTTTCTGTTTCAAATGATTCCGGTGCTTAAAAATGATAAATATTTGATGGACTGGCAAGCAGGTTTAAATAAATTTATTTGGAGTGGGAAAAAACCAAGAGTTAAATTTAAGATCATGCAAGATGTACGTGAACGTGGTGGCCTTAAAGTTCCAAATCTACGTTTATATTATGAAGCAGCAGCATTGATACAGGTTGGAGATTGGATTGGAATAACCAAAAGAGAGATTTTGAATATAGAAGGCCATGATTTGCAATTTGGATGGCATGCATATCTACTTTATGAAGATAAGAGAGACAGTGTATTTAACAGGCATATTTTAAGACATGCTTTGCTGAGAGTCTGGAAGAAGCACCAGCTTCAATTGGATTACAAAATACCTTTGTGGTTGGATCTTGGGCATATTTTGCCAAAAATAAAGTCACTCGGGGGGTTGTTGTATAAAGAGATACTTTTTATGGATGGGGGCAGTTGGTGTTTGAAGTCTTGGAATACTCTGTTGGAAGATGGAGTCAATTTAACTTGGTTGCAGTACTTTCAACTTCAAGCGAGATGGAGAGAAGATCAGAAAACTGGATTAATGCTACATGAAGAGGACTTGGTGACTCAGATAAAATGTAAAGGTCCGATGCATATTAAACGATTGTACAATTTACTGTTGGAGAGAGATTCAGAGGAGGAGCTAGTTAAAGACTGTATGATTAAATGGGCACAGAATTTTGATCAACCAGTAATGTTAGAAACATGGGAAAAGATTTGGGTCCAGAATGTTAAATTTACGCAAGCACAGAACCTAAGGGAAAATTTTTACAAAATGTTTTATAGATGGCATCTAGATCCCAAAAAATTATCATGTATGTATCCAAATGTTCAACCTAAATGTTGGAGGTGTGATTGTTTGGATGCAACATATTTTCATATTTGGTGGACATGCAGGAAGTTGAAACCATTTTGGATTAAACTTTGGTGGGTGATGCAGAACATTTTGAAGAAGAAGTTGGAGTTTTCTCCTCAGTTTTTCTTGTTGGGAATAGTTAAGGGCTTTTCAGTAATTGACACTAGGTTAATACTGTATATGATTTCTGCAGCCAGATTACTGATAGGTCAATATTGGAAGAAAGAGAAAGTGCCTACCATAGAGGAATGGATATTGAAGATGTCTAATTTGGCAGAGATGGCAAAAATTTCTGCATACCTAAAGGAAAGGACCCATGAAGTTTTTGTTAAGGAATGGAGGAAATGGGTTGATTATATGAAGAAGAAATATCAAAGCAAGAAATTTCAATTAGTGCTCAGTTGAATTAGAGTTAGAATGTATTTAAGTAAATGTATGGTTTATTATTATTATTATTATTAAACTGAAGAATTTATAATTGATGTATAGTTTAAAATTTAAGATCATTAAATGTTAGTATACTTAAATAATTGCATGAAAGGTATAGTTACATGGTTAATTAACGTTATTAAAATGAAGAGTATACAATTGAGGTATAGATTAAATTTTAAAGAGAATGTATTAAGCTTATTTAGTTAAATTGTCTTAATCTAATTTGTTTAGATTTTTAAGTATGCGAATGTTAGTGAAGTGTTAATAGTTAATTTTTTATGCAAAGGGATCTCGCCTTTAAAGAATGTTGAATAAGATAAGATTGATGTTTGTTAAATAGCGGAAGTCAAGGGAGGGGGGAGGGATAGAAGGGATTGGGGGGGGGGTGGGCAAGGGAGGGGGAAGGGGGGGTTTTCATATTATAAAATGTAATGTAAAACTTTTTCAATAAAAAAAAAAAAAAAAAAAAAAAAATCCTGGAGCACCAGGGAACTACCTGAGGAGTGATTGCAAAAGACCTGATGTGGTTTTCATCTTTAAAAAAAAAGTGGGGGGGAAACAGACCCAGGAAACTACAGACCAATCAGCCTAACATCAATACCTGGGAAGATACTGAAAAAGAACCAAATACAGATATGTGAACATCTAGAAACAAGTAAAGGTATAACTCAGAGCCAGCATGGGTTTGTTAAAAACAGATCATGCCAAACCAATCTTATTTCATTCTTTAACAAAGAGACTAAATTAGTAGACCAGGAAAATGCTGTGGACATAGTATACTTAGATTTCAGTAAGGCATTCAACAAAGTAGACTATATCCTACTTCTTGGTAAGCTAGAAAAATGTGGAATAGACAACATCACCACCAGATGGATTTGAACCTGGCTGACAAACCGTACTCAACAACTAGTCCTTAATGTGTGTAGGTCTACATGGAGGGAAGTAAGCAGTGGGGTACCACAAGGTTCTGACTTAGGCCCAGTACTCTGCAATATCTTCATAAATGACTTAGATGAGGAAATAGAAAGGAAACTCATCAAATCTGCAGATGATACTAAGTTGGCAGGAATAGCCAACACCCCAGAAGACAAACTCAGAATCCAAAAAGATCTTGATAGGCCTTAACAATGGGCCTTATCCAATAAAATGAATTAATGTGGAGAAATGCAAAGTTTTACATTTAGGCAGGAAAAATCAAAGGTATAAGTATAGATTAGGTGAGGCCTGGCTCAAAAACAATAACTGTGAGAGGGACCTTTGAGTCCTAGTGGATGCTCACTTGAATATGAGCCAGCAATGTGCAGCTGCAGCCAAAAAAGCTAATACAGTCCTGGTTTGTATAAACAGAGGCATAGAATCAAGATCACATGAATAAGAGCACACCTGGAATATTGCATCCAGTTTTGGTCACCACATTATGAAAAAGATGTTGAGACTTTGGAGAAAGTGCATTAAAGGCCTTGGAGACTAAAACATATGAAGAACAGTTGCAAGATTTGGATATAGCTAGTCTAGAAAAAAGAAGGACTAGGAGTAGAGGTGGTGTCAGGCATGCCTCCGTTCAAAACTCAAGAAAGGAAAACCCTAACTCCATGTTTGTAGAGAAAGGTACTTTTACTGAGTATGAACTGAAGGCAGTGAAAGAGAGACAGAGACGGAGAGGGAGAAGAGGGCAGCATTTCTGTGTGCTCCCGTTTCTGTGTGGCACTCTCCCCTCAATGCTAGTGGCTGCCGCTGCCCTCTTCTCCCTCTCCATCTCTGCTGCTGGGTGATCCTGTGCAAAGAAGGGGTCTAGTAGAGAGGGGAGAGTGCAAGGTTGCTCTTCTGGGATGAGGGGACCCGGGTAGCATCTGGGTCCAGTTTACCCAGCTTCTCTTCCTCTCGCAGCCAGCTTTTGCAGTATAGCTTAACGCAGTCTCTCTCTTTTCCTCTTTCTTTCTCTCTCTCTCTCTCTCTCTCTCTCACACACACACACACACGACCCTCACCAGCCATGCCCACCCATCCAGCCACGCCCACCCAGCCAGTCATTAGGGCAGACAACCGGTTGTTAAAAAATTTGGAGCCCACCACTGACTAAGAGTAACATGATAGCTGTATTCCAGTATTTGAGGGGTTGCCACAAAGAAGAGGGGGTCAACTTATTTCCCAAAGCACCAGAGGGCAAGACAAGAAACATTGGATGAAAACTAACAAAGTGAGAAGCAACCTGGAATTAAGAAGAAACTTCCTAATAGCGAGAACCAGTGGAACAATATGCCTTCAGAAGTTGTGATTGTGTTTTGACAGCAATAGCAATAGGAATAGCACTTCGTCTTATATACCGCTTCACAGTGCTTTTACAGTGCTCTCTAAGCAATTTACAGAGTCAGCATATTGCCCCCAACAATCTGCGCCCTCATTTTACCCACCTCGGAAGGATGGAAGGATGAGTTAACCTTGAGCCTGGTGAGATTCGATCTGCCAAATTGCAGGCAGCCGGCTGTCAGCAGAAGTAGCCTGCAGTACTGCATTCTAACCAATGTGCCACCGTGGCTCAAGAGTGCCAAGAGTGTAGTGAAGTTTTTTTTCTTTAGACTCGCACTAGTTGAGAAAAATGAATTTCTTTTTCAAGCTAACTCTTAATAAACACTTGAATGCCAGATGGATAAAGAAGATTCTTAGATCCAAGACAAAGTTTATGTTGTGGCCCATCAGCGGCCTGTGCGGATTATAGCTGATTCTGACAGCAAGGAGGCTGGTGTGGTATTGCGACAGCAGCCTGTGCAGCTGGCACCCGAGTCAGAAAATGAGGAGGCTGGAGAAGATGTGGTGCCAGAGGCAGGGATTCAGCCAGGGCCTTCAGAACCTCCAGAAGCTCCTTTAAGTGAAGAGGGCGAAGAGGAAGACCCTGTTCTCGATGCATGGGCACGTAGAGCGGCCAAAAGGCAGAGTGGCTCCTCAGGAGGAGGTCTCTTCGAGAGTAAGGCTTGGGGGTAATTGGCCACATTTAAGCCTATTTAAGGAGGAACACCGACTGAAGCAATTTGTAGGGAACAACTTTAGTTCACTCTGCTTCACATCTGGTTTCTCTGCAAATTTCTTCTGGGCTTTCCGCCTTAGTAAGATTCTGATTACTTTATCTTTGGTTTCTTGTAGGCTGTTAAGAAAGTTTATTAACAGGCTTTGTTTTGAAAAAGACTGAGTTATTTTAGTAAATTAAGTTTTGTACAAACTTCGTGTGTGCTGTGTTCTTTGGGATCCGTAGCTGGTGCAGAACAGTTTAATCCACTAGGTAGCTTAAATACTTTGTGTAAACAAGCTAATAAAATAATTCAGCTTTTAGAGAACAGAACTTTTTTAGGTGTTCCCATCATCAAATTATATGAAAAAAAAAATTTTTTTTCTAATCAAGTCAAAATAGTGGTGGAGTTTTGCAAGCGAGCAACCCAGCTTCCACTAAAAGACAA
This sequence comes from Masticophis lateralis, assembly GCA_030761175.1. NCBI lineage: Eukaryota > Metazoa > Chordata > Lepidosauria > Squamata > Colubridae > Masticophis > Masticophis lateralis. Next base: position 95,502,525 of record JAUDYJ010000003.1, on the reverse strand, counting down.
GCAAGAACAAACATTTTCTGGAGCTGGGGGTTTTCAGATTTGATGTTAGCTTTCCATTTGAGATGAACCTTGGCTGTATGGAACTAAATATTTTTTTAGCAACCAGCCTTTAATATAATAAGCATACCTCCTCAGCTAATTCCAAATTTCCAGTTTTATCTTCCTCACTGTCATTTTCCTCATGTCCTCATTAGAATCATTTTCTTTCTTTCCTTCTCCTCTGCTGGCTATGTTGTGTCTCTTTATAGTATTTCATTTCATGCTTTTTTTTCTACCAGAGTAGCGAATTTAACTTTATCTTTAGTTTTAATTTCATGTGATGGCTTGATACCCCCTAAATAAATAATTACACTTGAATCAGAAGTTAATGGTTTTTCTAAAGCCAAGGGCTCCTTTTTTATCATGTTTCCAATATACAGCTTCTTTTTCTGTAGAACCGTCCCATTTCCTCACCAACAACTCTGGCAGCCTCTTCTCCTTTCTGTTTGCAATTCTGCTGAGCAGCACATTCTGCTCTTTTGTTTTTTCATTCTTTTATTAAGGCAACTTCGTTCATTGTTCAGATTCCAGCAGGAACTTTTTGTTTATATCTGTTTCCCTCTTTTTTTCTGTGGAAATAACTTGATTTCTTTACTTCGTCTAATTCCTCTTTTTTTTTCTTTCATGGGTTTTGGTCAGTGTTTTTCCTTGTGGGTTTTGGAGTACATGTTTAGGGAAAATGACTTCATTTTGTTATGTTCTATGTTTGTTTTGGGGACAAATAAATGTACTTTAAGTCTGTGCTGCTACCATTCAAAAATACTAAGAGTTTCTTATGTGGAGGTAGAATTTCTCATTTGTTTTATCGCCTTTTTTCCCTGCTAGTAGCTGGTTCCCTCAGCTAAGAAATGGAGATGACCACTACCCTCTAAAGTCAGAGTAGATAGGAGAAATCTTTACCTTAAAGGGAATCTAGCTTGAAAAGATATTCTCATGGTATATATTTGCTCTGGAAATAATGGCAAGTATTTAACTGACCACTAAAAGAACTATTCTTGCAATGAGGGAAGCAGGATCAAGGAATACTCTCTTCCTCTTCCATTATATTTTCCTTTTCTTCAACAAGCTTTTCCCTACTCTCCAAAAGCAAAGTACATCATCCCACATTCTATAAAGTTATATATTTGGTTCAACATGAGAATAAAGTTTCAGAAAATTTTCACAGGTTTAATTATTTGTTAGATGTATACCTTGATGTTTTTCCAGATGTTCCAAAGAGATGTAACATTTGTAGTATTCCCAAAATGAGTTTGGAAATGTGATTGTGGTTGAAGCACATGATTACAGTTACTGTTTATATATGAAGTAGTAACAATATGAATCATGTAAAGTACAAAAGAGGGAGAGACAAGACATTTTTGTATTATCTTTTGCTGGCAGAAAACAGATGAAGAAATTACAAAAACCTGGCTGGGAGAATTATCTATCATGGGATACTTCATTGCAGGTATATATGAATTTCACTGAGTAATCTTGGTTTTACATATATACTGTACATATTTATCATTTTGCATACTACTTTTAAGAAGTTTCCTTATACAAAGGTCTTATGTTTTTTGGGGGGGGGGGTCACTTTCTTAATAATGTTTCACTTTGATTTTTTGTTCTACATCTTTATATTCTTTCTTTTTCAATTTTCTGAGTAGATTTACCAGACTTTTTCAGTAGCATATAATCTAAATTAAAAGCACCACTTTTTTTAAAGAGAGAGAGAAAATAAGCATTAAAATAAGATTATCTTTACATGCCCAACTCTGGTGGCAATGCTAGTCCCTGTTAATAAAGAAAAAACACAGAGGCTAAAATAAAATGATTTCAAATATGTTTGATAAGTTCCTGGTCATTGAACTCAATATGTATCTACCTAACAAAAAGAAAAGAGAGACCAGTTGGCAAAGAAGTCAATTAGTCTACATTTGCAAATATAGTGTACTCATTTGTGTTGGGTGAAATATAATAACAGTCTTCATCAATCCAGGTTTCTGTCTCCAACAGTCCTTCTGCTGTGTAATACTGTAGCTTCAAAACAACTTAAAAGAGAGGATATTTTTAGGGCTTTAGTATATCATGCAGATCTGGCATTAAAAATTTAGAATCTACACATTCACCAAAGATTCATGTAACTCCTAGCATCCATTTGCTGAAATACCAGCCTATAAATAAATTCAAAACATATAGGTCCAAGTCATAATATAACCATTTAGAATAAAAAGAAATTATAGTAATTGCAACTGTATATACCAAGTTTCATATACTTGTCTCTGGTCCAATATGTCATTCCACATATTGGATATATAATTTCACTAAAACACAAAAGATCTAATTGAGAATTAAAGCTGAATGGTATAAATTAAATTATATACTCAGAATTTCAATTCTGTTAATATAAAATAGCAAAAAATGGGACTGAATATAGAAAAATAAGAGAACTTCTTCAACATTTGCCATATTTTGTATTGTGAAATGCTGTAATGGAAGAAACACATATAAGCAAATGTCAGAATAAAATTAATGGTTTTCATGATACCAAATAAATTCATGTAAGGATTTATTGAGCATTCTAGGGATCAATATTTATCAGACAGGAATGTGCTGCTTGCCATTGCCCCTGCTCTTAATACAACACTGGATGCCAGCTTTTACAACAGATTACAAAGAGGGACAGAGCAGCTGTCTTTTACTGGCATGCCTCTGATCAGGCCCAATATTATTCAACTTCTTCACTGCTACGGGTTCGCCTGATCCGGGGTGAACTTGTAGCAACCCACCACTCGATAGTATCAAGGTGAAATGTTCTACTTTTCATGTGATCTTTTCATGATACTTTTCGTGTGATCTAACCACTGAGCCGAGGTGGCGCAGTGGTTAGAGTGCTGTACTGCAGCTATTTCAGCTGATTGCTAGTTCAGCAAATCAAATCTCACCAGCTCAAGGTTGACTCAGCCTTCCATCCTTCCGAGGTGGATAAAATGAGGACCCAGATTGTTGGGGGCAATATGCTATTTAGTATACTGTTGATTGTTCTAAGCCGCCCAGAGTCCTCAGAGAGTGGGCGGCATAGAAATATGATTAATAAAATAAAAAATAATAAATATTTTATACTGCCCTGGTAAGATCACACTTGGAATATTGCATCTAGTTTGAGTTACCATGATACAAAAACCATGTTGAGACTCTAGATAAAGAGTGCAGAGAAGAGCAGCAAAATTATTAGGGGACTGGAGGATAAAACATATGATGAACAAAGGCAGGAACTAGGCACAGTTAAAAAAGAAGGACTAGTGGTGACTTGATTGCAGACTTCCAATATTTGAGGGGCTGCCATAGAGACAAAGGGGTTGTCTCATTCTCCAAAGCACTTGAGGCAGGACAAGAAGTAACAGCTGGAAATTTATCAAAGAGAGATCCAATTTAGAATGAGAAATTAGAAATTTAAAAATTTCTAAATTTAGATATTTAGAAATTTCCTGATAGTAAGAACAATTATCAGTGGAATGGCTTGCCTCTAGATGTTGTGGGTGCTCCATCACTGGAGGTTTTTAAGAAGAGACTGGACAGCCATCTGTCTAGAATGTTTTAGGGTCTTGTGCTTGAGCAAGGGGTTGAACTAGAAGAAATCCAAGGTCCCTTCCAACTCTGTTATAATGTTACTGTTGCCATTCCTTGCCGGAATTCAATAGCAACTAGCAAATACCAAAATCCTGCCATGCACCCTCTCAAAACAGTAAAATTTCTCCCTGGTTTTGTGTGTGTGTGTTTTCTCTTAAGACATACACCCTTCTAAATGAGGGGAAAAACTTCTTCCCGCATTATTGTACTCTAAGTAAACCTACATTACGTTTCCATTTGGAACTAGCCTTCCTTTCACTTTTTGCTACAGTATAAGAATTAGTCTTTATTTAGTTAGGTAAAGTGAGTTAAAGTCCAAATTAACAGAATAATAATAACAAACACAGACTTTTCTGATAAGACCATTTGGAGGACTGTGAGGCAGACTTGTATAATTTCAGTTACTTGCATTGTTTCTTAAATACAGCTATTATTTGAAATAACATGTTATGTAGTTTTAGATGATTTCTACCACCACCCCTTGGGAGCCAGGGTAATTTCTGTTTTTACACAGTGTATGCCCTTTCTGTGTTTTTACTTTTATTGATTGCCATAGATATTTCTATGGAATTCAAACTCTCTACTAGAATTTAAGTTGTGGGACACTGCACTTTAGATAAACATATGCAGTGAATTAGGATTAAGAGCAGGGGTGGATTCTAAATTTTTTTACTACCAGTTCTGTGGGCGTAGCTTATTTTGTGGGCGTGGCTAGCTGGTCATGTGACCGGGTGGCCATGGCTATATGTATAGGGACTACTCAGAGGGCTGAAAAAAGTCATTTCTGACAGGTCCTCGCACTTTTGACTGGTCCTCACATTTATGACCATCCTCACATTTATGCCCATGCAGCATTCTTAACAACCATGTCACTCATTTCACAACTGCTTCTCTTCACCATGGTAACAAGATAGGGCATAAACGTAAAATGTGAGGACAGTCGTAAGTTCGAGGACTGGTCAAAAGTGCGAGGACCAGTCAAAAATAACTTTTTCAGCCCTCTGAGTAGTTCATATGCATAAAAGGATACAGCAATAGAGAAGGATGAAGGAAGGGAAGGGAAATTAAAGTAGGAGTGAGGGTAAGAGAGGGAGGAGGAGAAGGAGAAAGAAAGAGGAAGTAGGGAGGAGAAGAAGAGGGCGGGGGGAAGAGTAAGTAAGAAGGAAAGTAAAAAGAGAGATGGTAGGTTTGAAGAGAAAGATTGCTGTACAATAAAAAAGATGAAAGCCAACCCCAAACAAATATAAAAATATTAAGATAAAGAATGAATTGTTAAACTTTAAAGAATAAATCAGAACAAATATGAATAAATAGCAATAATTAGAAACACACATACAAACATACAGTTGGACTTGGATTTTATTTTATATTTTCTTTGAACAGAGTATTTGGCCGGTTCGCAAATTTAAACAATGTTTAGTCATTTCAGTTAAATTTACAATTTCTATATTTCCCTTTTGCCATATTTATTCCTCATCTATTTTTTTAAAAAACCAATATTACCCTTCATCCTCATCTCTAATCTTAGTCAAATTCAATTTTTCCCTTCTATTCTATATTATATCCCTTCCCATTGTCATCTATTTTTATATCCATCCTCACATTGGTTAATTATATAATATTACAGGTGGTTAATACAAATTCAACATTTTAATATAAATCAATTAGTTATCTATCTTTTTTGTATATTAATCAATATGAACATGAATATTCCAATTATTTCCATGCAATCCAATTTCTTACAAATCAATTAATTATATTTACTAATAATAACAAACCAAATAATTTCCCCCATATATTCCTCCAAACCACAACTTAACCATTTCTGCTTTCAACACAATATACAATTAATAGTATATCAATTATTACAATTCCCTAGTTAAATAGAGCTTTTTTTCTTTTGTGCTTTAAAATCTTGAACTCTCCTCTTTTGCCCTGAATTTCCAATTATTTGCAGTTTTGCACCTACCTCTTTTGGTGAGGAAAAAGAAATCCCTCTCTGCCTCATTTTGTCACGTTGCAGCAAAGACCCTGCTTTACTTTCAGTTTCGCTTTTTCAGCATAGCTAGGGGAAAAACAAACTGCTCCAGCACTGTTTGCACCTAGCAAAAGACCCCAGCGCAAAACAGCTGAGAGCAAATCATCTGAGAGTTGGGAGACTGATCTAATCAATTTGTGGTAATTAACCTATGCTGAAGCTGAAAAGGGCTGTTTTTTCTATTTTTGCAGGCACCAGTCTACTCATTTGTTTTCTTTTAACACTGATCAGGGTGGCCCTTTGAAGCCCTGCAGCAAGAGTTTAAACAGTTTTTTTCCCTCTAGCCATCAGCTGGGACTCAGGAGGCAGCAATAGATTGGGAGTGGGCGGGGTAAGTGAATGGCGAACGGCCAGGAACCGGTTCGGGGGGTGGCCAGCCAATCTTATTACCGGTTCTCCGAACTATTAAATTTTTTTACTACCGGTTCTTCCAATCCGGTGCGAACCGGGAGCAACCCACCACTGATTAAGAGGTAGCTGGGCCCCAAAGCTCAGTAGAATTGAAGGAAGGAATATAAAGAGTCTGTTTTTAGAATGATACATACACTCCACCTCCTTTTTCTTAAACTCCTAGTCCAAAGACGTATGGATTCTATATTATGTAATGCTCTCTTGTATGAGATTTACTAGAACTCTTGCACTTAAAATCAGAGTACCAAAGACTCCACTAAAAATAGAATGCAAAAGTAACTTCTGATTAAAATCTAAGTCCAAATGAAAATTCAGAGATAATTTTTCACTGACGTGTTAACTTAATATTAATGCATATCAAATCAAAATAAAACTGGGGGCAGAATGGGTGTGGTGATTGCTCACCAACTGCTTTCACAGTAACATATTCTCAAATTTAGTAGATGGTCTCAGCATAGGAATCTCATAGAGCCATAGTGGTTAAAATGCAGTACTGCAGGCTACTTCTGCTGGCTGCTGGCTACCAGCAGTTTGGCAATTCGAGTCTCACCGGCTCAAGATTGACTCAGCCATCCTTCCGAGGTCGGTAAAATGAGGACCCAGTTTATTGGAGGCAATATGCTCTGTAAACTGCCTACAGAGGGCTGTAAAGCACTGTGAAGCAGTATATAAGTCTAAGTGCTATTGCTATCTCAGAATCTGAGAAAAACTTAACTTTCTTGGATCAACTCAGAGGGGGTTAAGTAAAGACAAAGCAGGTGTTTTTATTTATTTATTTATTTATTTATTTATTTTTAAATCAAGTTTTATTTGTTTCCCCCCCCCCCTACCCACATTCACATATATCTTTTCTGAACAGTGTTGGCCATATCTTATCTTATACAATTATCAAATTCAAATACATTTTACTTAATTACAGTTTTTGCCACAATTTTCTTTTTTTCCTTTTTTAATCATATCTCAATATTTCTTTGCTTACTTATATAAACAACATCTTCATTCGCCCTCAAATTCTAATTTTCCTGCTTATTCATATTTATTCTTTTTTATTTTTTAACCATTCATTCTTTATCTTAGTATATTTTCCTGTCTTTCTTCCATTTCATCTTTTTTGTTGTACAGCAATCTTTCTTCTCAATCCTGCCATCTCCCTCTCTTCTTTCCTTTATTTTCTCTTCCCCTCCTCCTCGTCTTCTCTTATCTACTTCCCCTTCTCTTCTCCTTCTCCTCCTGTCTTCCCCCCATCTTCTCCTCTCTCCTACTCTAATTTCCCTTCCCTTCTTCCCTACTCTTCCTTCCCTCTCTCTCCTTCCTCTTCCCTTCCACCTCTCTCTCCTCCTTCATCTCTCTCTATTGCTGTAGTCATCTTCAATTTAATATTTTCCACTATGGAGTCCAAGCAACCCTGATCTTTCATTTATCAAGTATATTTCACAAAATTCCTCTTATCTTTTTAATTATAAATAGTATATTTCATCTTATTCCATTTTTCCCTTTAAAGTTTTACCCAAACAATCTTCCAATCCATTATCTTCTTTACTTTTAATAATGTTTTTTCTTCTTTATTTCTTGCAAGTATAACACTTAAATCATTTTTTTAACATTTCAATTTCATTCAATTTTACATTCAATTTCAATTTTCCATCATAATTTCAATTAATGCTTATGTTACTTATTTCTCTCCATTTAATGCTTTCTCCGAAATCATTCTTTCTTTCACATTGCACCTACTGGTCTATTTCATTTAACAACATTTTCACATATACTTTCTACCACTAACATCAATCTCTTTATTAACAAATTAACATTTTCACTGACTCTTAGCCATTTCCCCTTAATCTCTCCACAACTCCATTTCTTGGTATTTTCCTTCCTTTCTACCATTCCCTTACCTTCCTCTTTTTCCTTTTCTTGTATCTCCCCTTCAGCCTCTTTTCTTTAATTTTAATTCTATTAATTTTCTTAATCTTTCCCCATTTATTTCTCTTCTTTTCTTATTTGAGATGTATTTTCCCTTATCCATTCTTTTTCTGTCACTGCTAAACCCAGTGTAATCATCTTTATCTTTATTTTCAATTATTTCTTCTCCAATATTATCTCTTTGTTTCTCATTCTTCTGTTCTCTTTCTTTTTGCATTCTAACCAATCCTCTGCTTGTTTCCCTTAAATGCTTCTCTTATTTTTTGAAACATCTCCCTCAATGTCTCATATTCCTCCTCCCAATTTTCCATATTTTCAATTTAAAAGGCTGAGATTTTTAATTTTATTCTTTTCCTTTCTATATATTTCAAATTTCCAAATGCATATAGTGTTATTTTCTCCCCCTTTAAATAATGTCCAGTTCAGCTCGTCACTTGAGCCAGCAACGTTTCAGTCTTTGTCCTTTGTTCTCTTATCTTGGTAGAGCTGTATGAATTCTCTCACACCTCTTTCTCATGCTCTCCACCAGCAGCTGTCTTTCTCCAATTCACAATCCTTTCCATAACAAAGTAGTCATCTTGTAATACACAAAAGCTTCACTTTCTCTTTTCCACATTAAATTCTTCTGATGTTTAAAATGTTTTTCTATCTTCTTTTCCTTGTCTTATTTCCCCCCCCCCCCCCAAATCCAGTTTTAAATCCGAATGGAAGATTTTTTCTAGGGTTTAGGTTTGATTTTTAAAGTTCCGTTTTTTCCCCTCTGCTTTAGTCTTTCTGTGCCAATTAGCCGCCAATCTTCCACTACAATTTTTTCAAGCAGTCAAAGATTTTTTTTCTTTTACCTGTGTGTTGGCCAATTACTCACCTGGTAACAATACTCCATTCAATTATCACTCCTACATTCCCTCATTCTGATTGTGGCCATTCTGGCTTGTGACAGCTCCTTACTGGCTGCCTTCCTTCGCTGACGGGTCGAAGGCTAATGCTGGCATTTCAGGGAACTTGCTTATTCCCTATCCATGCCAGCCACCATCTTCTTTTTTCGCTGTCTCCACAAGACAGCTATGATTCCTGGGGATCCCCAAAATCAGTCAGGATATCGGTGTTTTCCTGGAGCTCCAGAATCCACACCGTATTGCCCAATGCCGGCCACCAAAGCAGGTGTTTTTAAAACATTTGAAATTAAGTTGCTTTATGTACTATTCAGTTAAATTTAAAACTATGTTAAAAAACCATAAATTGGCCTTCAGTTGCTATCTGATGATCCAACAAAAAGTACTGAAGTATTTCTTTTCAGTTATAGACTTCAGCATGTCATAAATTACATTAATCAAAAAGTCTAACATTTAAAGAAACAGTCAAGAGCCTTATCCTTAAAAAAACAATTAACAGTATGTCAGAAATGTAGCATAGAATTTTTTAAAAAAACATTTTAATTAGAAGTGACATCATACACAGGTCTCCAAAACTGTGATAATGGATATGCTACTTTGGATTTATTGCTTGTACCTGTTAAGAAGAGAAAAAAAGGAATAATTTGAATTTAAGAATGTATATGCTAATCCATGATGCAAAAAGGTTCAAGAACATTAAAAAACGGGGATTTCTTCGGTTGATATCGCAGCAAGAATGGCTGGAAAATAGAGGGCTCCACCAAGCCTTGCGAAATCCAACCGGTAACTGCTATTGGGAGACCTGATGGGGTTCATAGCTACCTTGTAGGAACAGCGAAGGACGGATAGTCACTTTGCTGATCACAAGGAACTCACAACATCCTCATTAGGTCTGAGGCAAACTCTCCCGAATGACAGCAGGGACGACAGCCATTTTTGGCAGTCCCAAGCTGGGACAACCCGGACCACAAGATTTGTGCTGGAGCAGTTCATGGACAGAGCATTGAAACTGTGGGAGATAATTACCAACTTTTCCTCTAAAACTTGATTTAAGTACAAGAATTTTAAAAGATAATTTACAAGCCTAAGAAAGTGGCGACTAACAACACAAAGGGAAAAAAACCCCTGAAAATCAAGAGGTGAAAGAATCCCAAGGGAAGCTTTAAAACACAGAAAACTTGAAAAAAGCTTAAACAATTTGAAAGGTGATTTTCAGGAGAAACTGTCTTGTTTATTTGTATTTTTAAACACCCTGGATTTATCAGATAATCAGCTGTTTCTGACAGACTGTTTAGCATTGGATTTAAAATAAGAGCCATCTACTGGAAGAAGAGAAGTATTGTAGCACTATAGCCATAGTATATTCAATGAAAGTCAACGCAATACACGCGCAGTCTAATATACAGAATAGAAGTAATAACATCTGGAAGACAGCCTGAACTTGACTTTATTTTAGAAGATGACTTGGACATTTCGAGAATATTTAATGAGTTTTTTCCCCTTCTGAAGATTTTAAAAAGGAACTAACTTGCAAATAATTAAACTTTATTAAATTGGCTATTGGATTATGGATCTGAAAGAGTGGAGGAATCTAGTGGATTAATTTGGATTTGGATTATTAATGTTATTCAACAGAACATTCTATGAGACAAAAAAAGAAAGGTGATAGAAGAAAAGAGAAAAGAAGGAAATATATAATTATATAATTTCCAATATATAATTGGAAAACTGTAAGGCTATAAATTTACTAAAGAATTTTAAAGAATATAAATTTAGGGGTTTTGGAGGTATAATTATGAGATTGATGAAATTTTATTAAGCAGGAGTTTTTTAATACTGAGATGTTGGAACTATAGAAATATACTGAGTAATTGTTATAAAATGGATTTACAGAGGATAATAGAGGCATATGAAGAAATATTCTTGATGCTAAAAAGTGTGTGTGAATCTATAAAGAATAATAAGGAGACAAGGGGATTGTTTAAAGACACAGAAATAAATGTAGAAGTCACTCAACAATTGGAGGAAAAAGAGGAACACGATATTCAAGAAATAGATGAGAAATTAGAAGAAACAGTGGAAGGAAAAAATCAAAATGAGACGCAAGAAGCTAAAAATAAAGAAGAGAAAGGATAATAAGTAGGAATCAATTAAATAACTCCTCAAAAGCCTAAAATAGAACAGAGAGAAAAGAGAAAAATCTCTTCAAAAAAGAGAAAGATTTAGGGGGGGAAAAAGAAAAATCTCTTTTTTAAAAAAGGAAGTCTTGTTGATGGGTGTTCAAATAATACAGCAGAAAGAGACAAAGCGTATCCAGAAGGGAATGTTTAGTGGGCACAAAAATATCAAAAAGAGTTACAAGATTCCAAGAGAGAGAAATAAAAGGCTGACTAAAAAGTCAATAAATGATGAAATTTTAAAAAGGTTAAGTGATGATCGATAACGAGAAAATATATTAATAAAATGGGAAAATACTAATAGGAAAAATAGTATATATATATTAATAGATAATACAACATTATAACTAAAAATACCGTAAATTAAGATTAGTAGATGGAAATTTAGGATTAGGTAATTTAATTGTATTATTAATATTAATAGTGTGTTAAAGTATATTGTGAATTTAAAATATTAAGGATTAGAAATTGTGGGGATTTTGATACACTCCCAGGATTAATATTTGGTGTTATTAGTAATCCTACACATTTGGAATATTGAAGTTATGGTGGAATAATGAGTAATTCTTGAAATATTAAATAATAGTAATTTAGTAGGCGATAACAAATACATGGTACAAAGAAATGTTATCTATGTTTAAATGAATTAATGGGGAAAATAATAAAGGATTATGAAGAGAGAATTTGGAAGTTGAAGTTGGAAGATTAGGATTACACATACTTATTTGTATTATTGTTAACGTTGTTTAAAAAAGACTTGACCCAGTCAATACACTGTCCACAAAATATGTATGGTGTGAAAAGAAAACTGCAAATAAAACATGTTTTTTTAAAAAAAAGAACATTAAAAACAGTTTAAATATTAATAAACAACCATTGAAGATTGTAATAATAAGAGAAGCTTTTTGGATCAGAGTATACCTATCTAGTCAAGCATCCTGTTTCATAAATAGCAACCAATTATAAGCTCACAATGAACTATTTTTATTATTGTTCCTTACCAATTGGTATTAAAATTTGTTGTCTCATATCGTAGAGCCTTGATATAGAAAGTCCTCAACATATGACCACAATTGAGCCCAACATTTCTGTTTCTAAGTGAGACATTTGTTAAATGAATTTTGCCCCATTTTACGACCTTTCTTACCACAGTTGTTAAATTAGTAACATGGTTAACTGAATCTGGCTTCCCCATTAACTTTGATTGTCAGAAGGTAGCACAAGATGATCACATGACCCTGGAATACTGCAATTGTTATAAATATGAGTCAGTTGTCAAGCGGTGAATTGATCATGTGACCATGGGGATGCCACAAGAGTCGTAAGTATGAAAAAGGGTCATAAGTTTCAGTATTGTTACAACTTCAGTCACTAAATGAATAAATTGAGGACTACCTGTATTGCAATGACAACTAGTAATCTGTGAGAACCTTAATTCCTGTATATTTTTCTATAGATAGATAGAAGTTCTGTTTAAGGAGTACTTCCATAAAATTATAAGGATGTTACTAAAGTATACTTGCCTTAGTAACAATCGCTTCTATAGATTTATTACTTCAACTGAGCTGCTTAAAAGTTCAGCATCTGCCAGGCTGTTCTAGAAATTATGAGTTTTTGAGACCATCACATATGTCCTTTTACATTCCTCTTATCATCAATGTGGTCAAAAAATTTTCATTCTCCCTTTAGTTGCATGTGTTGAGGTGTAATGAAAGTTTTTTTCATGATCTACTTCTCTCAGATAAAGAACTGTAGAGGGGTGGGTTCTAAATTTTCTTACTACCGGTTCTGTGGGCATGGCTTATTTTGTGGGCGTGGCTTTGGGGGTAATATGATGGTGGGTGTGGCCAACTTTTTTTTTTAACTTTTAAAAGTATTTTTCCTACAACCTTAAGAGGTTGCAGAAAAAATGCTTTTAGAAGCCTCTGACGATCAGGCAAGTCAGCTGGGATTGCCAGAGGCTTTTAAAGGCATTTTTTTTCCTACAACCTCTTCGGCTGAAGAGGTTGCAGAAAAAAATGCTTTTAGAAGCCTCTGAGATCCCAGCTGAGCTGTGCGATCATCAGAGGCTTTTTTAAAAAACTTTTAAAAGCATTTTTTCAGCCAAAGATGTAGAAAAAATGCTTTTAAAAATAAAAGTAAACCAAAAAAAGCCTCTGATGAGGTGGGCGGGGTAAGTGAGCGGCAACTGGGCCGGGGACCGGTTCAGGGGCATAGCCAGCCAATATTATTACCGGTTCTCCAAACTACTAAACTTTTTTACTACTGGTTCTTGCAAACCGGTGCGAACTGGAAGCAACCTACCACTGGAACTGTACAATGTAGAGTTTATCTTGCAGCATCTAAAATTCACAAATACATAATTAAGGATACCAAGCATGGGGAAACCTTACAGAATATTCTTTTATTTTTTTCTAAACCTTTTCCATCCCTGTTTGTGGCTTTTGGAGGCCTCCATTAATCTTACATTTTAGTATCAATAGTAAGAATTTTTTACATATATATTTTATTGTTAATTTTATAGTATTGTAGTAGCAATTTAGTTTTTAGTAATCTTTTATCAATTATACATTTCAGTGGAAAATGTAATTTTCCTTTTTTTATATTTTATGGTCTATGACTAAAATTAAGTTTGTTGCCATTGTGCTGATGAGAGATTAATTAACAGAATTGTAGTAATTACATACTTACATCTCAGATTAAATTCTAATACTAAGAAAAAGATATTTTATGTCAACTGAAATAACAGAACACCCAAATCCTCTCTTTGACCTACACTGTGTACTTTACAGATTTCAGAAGAATTGTATTACATAACCGTAAGAATATGGATAAAGCCAAACTACTGTAACTGGAAATCTAATATATTGTCACATTTCCAGTGAGAGACATTATATAATCTGACTGACAATAGTCATTGGTTTCTAGAAATAATATTACCTTAACAGTAATACATTGTCAATAAATGTTTAAAGAGTTGAAGAGAATAAAGATGACAAGCAATCTTGATTATGCAGGCCTACATCTTGTCCAAGTTCAAGGGTTTATCATGGCATGTTTGGATGTTTTTCAGCTTTGCTTCATAACTATTCTTCTTTTCAAAAACAAAGGCTGCCTCACTAACAATCAATGGACCAAACATACAACCACGAATTTTCAGCATAATCATTACTGCACATTATTGATTCTTATATCATTTTCAGGGAAATATCCATGTCCTTTTATTGTAGAAACACCAGCAGAGTATCTTAAGCACTTTAAACTATTAACAAATTTATTATAGCACAAGGTTTTGAGGACTAAAGGCAAATTCACGTAGCAATATCAGTGTCTGGGTAAATTCTGAAATTGCCCAATGCACATAAAACCTGTTGATTTTATGATGTCATGAAATATAATTATACATTTTGTTCAGTAACTGAACACCACACAACGTTAACAGGAAGATAAAATATAATTCAAAAACTGCAGTATGACATTTCAAATGCACCCTAAGTGTACATAGAAATAAATACAGTGACCATTTAGAAAAGAAGTAAATGATAACATCATAACTCAGAGGTGCAAAACTTCTGTTGTCTGAAATAGACTTTTGACTGAGTCTTGTTTTCCAAAAGTGGTGGGCATAGGCCTATAAAGTGAGGTTTTAAGACTCCTAAAGGAGTGCAGTTCAATAGTGCGTTAAGCCTCTGCAAACATTAAGGCACTTCAAATTCACCAAAAGAAAAAGGTGGGACTCCAAGAACTGAAAATAGGATGTTAATTTGCTACTTTTTTGTTCCTTGCCCTAATTGTGATCAATTACTGCTGATATCAATAATCACTTGTTGCTTATTTTGCCAACATTTAAACATTTATGGTAATGGCCACGTACATTTCCAACATTTCAATTTTAATCTCAAATCATTATTTATATTTAGATCCAGTTATCAGTATATAGTCCACAACCTTCATGTATTCTATAGCCACTCCTTCTATAGCTTTACTGTATAGAACCCTGGAGACTTCAGCACACTTTTCTCATCAATCAGTTGATCGGTTAACCTAAAGTATACTCAATACAAGATGGATTTGAATTCTATTCTCATGAGAATTTATTAATAAATTCATGTATTATAATAATATCTGTTGAAGTAAGGTAAAAGAAAATCCAGAATACTTACCGTTAGCTATGAAGATAGAGCCAATTGTTGACATATTTTCATATGTTCACTCAAGATACCAATAGCAGTAGCACTTAGACTTATATACCGCTTCACAGTGGCTTTACCGCCCTCTCTAAATGGTTTACAGAGTCAACCTATTCCCCCAACTATCTGGTCCTCACTTACCAACCTCAGAAGAATGGAAAGCTGAGTCAACCTGGAGCTGGTCAGGACTGAAAGAATCAAACTCCTGGCAGTGTGAGCAGAGTTAACCTGCAATACTGCATTTTAACCACTGCATCATCATAGCTCATATAGATATGGTAGCATAAGATTTGGTTTTAGTTTCATAAAATCTATTAATCCATAATTTTCAATTCATCGCTGAATGAGATAGCCACCTCCTGCTGCCAACTGGATCTACATACTGAATCTAGGCATAATTATCAGAACTTGGGAAATTCTGTATAGAGATGCAGTGTTTCTACTTCTGCCTACTCAGGGCTGCTCTTCCAAGCAGTTAATACATGTGGTGGAAAGTTATGCTACAGATTATTTCTAATTTTGTTTACATTTTATTGCTGAATATAACTTATTTATGCAAGAATTAAAAGAACACAGATCTACATTCTGCTTTTCTACATTCAAAGATACATTTGTTAATCCTTTTAAGAAAATGTAAAAAAGCCCAATTTTAGGACCAAGGGAGTGAACAACAGCTTTACTTTTGAATTATATTTTAACATTTGGGATCTTGTCTCTGGTATAGTATCATAATAAAATATCATAAGTTGCTTAAGCAGGTTCACCAACAAAACTGCCCACACATTTACTGCAGTATAGGAGGAGATCCTGAACAACTGTTACAACTTGACAATCACTGAGTAAAATATGTATATTCCAGCAGACTTGTTCAAATGCAGAAGAAAAGCTGAAAAAAGCAGAGTAATTTTTGAGTAATTTTGAGTAATTTATGGTCTCTAATAAATAGTGAAGCAAAGTTCTCTGCATGCAGCCCCAAGTGCAGGACTTTTGCCTTTCTCAGAATTTTAATCAAATGAATATATTGAAACTGATTATTCCATACAATTTTTAAATACATATACCCTGACAAAAACCAGATATTGTCATTATCATTTAAAAATCACCAGGAAGATCCATCTTAAATCAAATAATTTATTAAGTAATTACATGTAAACACTTTATATCGACTAGCAAATACATTGCTTGAGTATTCCCCTTCCCACAAAGGAAAATATTCTGTTTAAAAACAGATTAACTAATGGTATACATTCACTATACAGTGAATGTATGTACAATTGACACTTTGATTTTCCTCATTTCTTATTCATTTAAAGTGCAAAAAGATATACATTTGATCAGCATTGCAAGACAGTGTCAATAGTAACTTTGGTCTATCAAGTGAAAAACTAGACAAAATTCCAATCTTTACCCTACTATTTTTTAGGAAAAAAGTAGAGAAAGCAGACCTTGCAAGACAATCTTAAAAAAATAAATAAATTCCTTTTCACATTTAACTAAAAATATTTTCAACAAAAGAAATACTATTCTGAACAACGAAACAAGCATGTTTACAATTTATAATTAGTAGTTACACATAAACAGTGGCACAAGTACATACATCACAGAATGTCTGAACATTTCCCATTAGGGCAAAATACAACAGTTATGAGATGATATCCAGGCTTTATTCTGCAACTGAAGAATAGTAATTATTTACATAAAAATGCTTAGTTCAACATTCCAGTGTCCTAACGTGTGCACTCATACAGTGTACGGTTATTTAATAATTTCAGAAGTTACAGAAAAATATATCCAATGGAGCTTGGCACATCTAATAAATATTAACTAGCAAAAATATGCAGACAAGAGAAACATTGTTCTGTTCTTTACAGAAAATTGACATGTGCAAAACATTTTATATCCAGAAAGGAAAGGTATTTAGGATTACTTTGCCCTGTCAAATCTTTCCATTCAAATACAAGGATGTGCACCATTGTGAGAAAAAGGAAATCCCTTTATTTTAAAAGTGGTTATAAATTTTAACAGTACCCCTAGGTTCAGATAACAAAAAGTCATCCAGCAGTCATTATTTCTCAAAAGACAATAACATTCTGAACTTCCTGGATTATTTGTACAGGTACCTCATCTTGAGAAGAAAAGATTTTCAGAACAAGCACTGATTTCCAGAGTAGTTCCCATTATTCTTCTTACCTAGAAAACAGTTTGGAAATGTTTAAACTGTGCACAAGGTGCTAAAGCCTTGGGACAAATCCTACATTTGAGCCAAGTTCATTCTAAGTTAAGAATTCAAGAGAGCAGAAAATTGGGAAAATCTCAGGCCCAAAGAATTTTAAAACTAATTCAAAATTATTTACTTTTAAACTATTGTTCAGTTTTTATTCTGTCAAATTTGGAAGTCAGTTTTTACTATCTATCTGATGGCATCTATTCAAAAATACTTACAAATCCTGCTGTTTCATTCGCCAGATTTGCACATAAAAGAGTAAAAAACCTTCATATGGCAAAATAAACCATGTTAGCTATTAGCAATTTCTGGGTAAACGTGGCATAATCACTTTTGCTTCCTCCTTCTGATTGTGAGAATGAGAAAAAATAGGAACAGGAATTTATTAATAGATTCTCATGACTATGATTAAATACTTCTAACAACTAAGGATTAGATGCCATCTTTAAGGGGCTAAGGTTGATTTATGAATCCTGACTCCTTTGAAGGCTTAGTTTCTGCTTTGCCTGCAGTGAAAAAAATGTACACATGGTAAATCCTGGCTTGTTTTAACACTTGAAAGTAACAAGAGCAAATTAGCTAGAAAAGGCCTTGTTTGGGTGCTGCCATATATTGTCCTAGACCTAGCCTATCAAATCAGTATTTGAAACTTTAGTCTGACGTTATGAGCCCTATCATTGTGTTATTCACAATTTCAGATCACCTTGTTAACAGACACTCAATAAAGATATAAATCCACAAAGATTTAGCAATATTGGGCTTAGAATTCCAGTTGTATGTATGTATCTATATATCTCTGTATCTCTATAGGGATATTTTTAATATTGTGGAAAAGGTTTGCACACAAAATTATCTGTATCTTTCTAATTAAGAAACCTGAATGCTGACAGAAATATAGTATGGAAAAGTGAAGCACACTGGCATCTGTGCAATAATTTGATTAAATATTGACAGTATTACAAAATTACAATATTGACACTAAAAAAAACCCACAGCTGATATACCTAATTAATGATGTCTTCTTTTAATCTGAAATCATGAAAGGAATTATCTATATAGATAAGGCTCATAATATAGTTTTTTGGGAACTTCTTGAATTGCACTGTAATTTATAGGTACTGAAGATGTTTGACTTTTAAATAACTTATTTCAGATGAAACATATACATTTGAATTCCAGAGAAGAAAGAGGAGTTCTCTTCAAGTCTTCTGAATGATTTGAAGATGGACCAGTGTCAATTGCTCAGATTAAAGTTGTGGCCAATAATATTGCACAATCATAATCACAAAAAGACAGCTGCAAAAGGGGAGGAAAATTAGTTTTCAATTGGGACAAGAAACTGAAAATTCAAGAATGAAAGGGATTTTGTTTAAAAGAAAGAATTGTGATATAAACAAATATGATAAATGCTACACAATTCTACAGGCCATCCCAACATTCACACAGCATGACAGCCTACGTAGTTCCACCCATTTAGTGTAATGCTTGAAATCATAAAAAGCATTATGCAGAGGAACACGGAATCCTAAACCCAATCGCCAACATATGAGATTCCCAATACATCCATGGGACTGCAGGCATTCAGATATCAGAAGCAGATGACAAGAAGCACATGAGGGTACTGTTGAAGCTACCAGTGCTCCATTGATAGAGCCTATTTGATTTGTAAATTAAAAAGTATGGCTTGATATTGATACATGTTCTTTCAAAGCAAGAGTTAATGGAAAGAAGGCTGCTGGCAGGTAATTTCAGTTAAGTATACTATAATAAAGTATCACCAACATTTCAAATGTTCAGAAAATATTGCAATATATTCAATATATTGAATTCAATAAGTTCAATGTCATTCTGTATTGGCTACTCTCACCGTAGAATTGGCAACAATTTTATTTAAGTCCAATCCCACTTTTATTTAAATGATTCTGTAGAAATCTATTTCAAAATTCACTTAAAGCACAATCCTATTTTAAACTCAGTGCTTCATTAACACTTTTTGGAATGATACGTTTAACATATACTGGTAAGTAGTCAATGCCCATCTAAGAATTTTGTTAAATGGGTGACTAATTCACTCTGCAATTTTATAAATTAAAATAAAGAACATTTAAGTTGAATGTTCTTCTGGACTTCAGTATAATTATTAGCTATATATACAATTTTCTAAGATGAAAAGAATGCCCGAAACTCCAGTTTGCACGTCTAACAAAGTTCAATTTTTAAAAAAAAAATGGTGGCAAGCAGGAAAACAAAAAGAATGCTCCATACTTTCCATAACCTGAAAAACAACAGTTTGTAAATAAGTGGGGAAGGACAGAAACAGGAAATGAAGACTGACCTTATAAACAAAGATATGTTTAGGGCTTCTGGTTTCAGGAATAAACCGATATTTACTGGTAAAAGTCTGCCAAAAAACAAAAATAGAAACACAAGATTACTGGTAAATATTGGTTTATATGGAAAAATTGTCAGCGTATTCCCCAGTTTCTACAGACTATTGCATTTTTAACTATTTTGTGTATCATTTTTTTTAAAACAGAGAGAGAATGTGTGTGAGTCAGACAGAATATGGTATATGGGGAATCTCAACAAAGTATAGTGCCTGGATCTCTTTTACTGTCCCAAACCAGAAGCCTTGTGCTACTGAAAAGCAAGCAAACAAACTTTATTCAATAGTATAAGCACTTTCCTTTTCAAAATATTTTCAGAAAGCCTGCTTACGCTGAGTAACATTTAAAATAATCTTTCCTTTCCATGCAAAATTCAAAGATCATATTAGAATTATGAAAATACACTTCATGTGAAGGAAAAAACAGACCATATATTAGAGCTTATATGAAGAGTGGTTTTCCCTTAATGTACAAAGTAAGTCATGTTGGTTCATTTAAAAAAAAATCATGTCAGACCAAAGCTTTTATTTGCAACATTAGATTTCCTATCACACATCATTTTGTCCATATTTGATTAGTCTTAATAAGAGTATTGCATAGTTGTGTACTCAAGGAAATTTATGAAGAATGATTTTTTAAGAAATATATTCTTATTTATTTTGATATACTGATTATATATCAGATTAGAAAGGTAATCCACAGTGGTAATTCTCCCACTACTAAATTGGACATGATTTTAATACCTAAGAAAAGTACTTAATATTCAAATATTTAAAATAGACTGAATATACTTAACACGTCACAATACATTTCCAAAAAACAGATAACCAAATCAGATTTCTAGATCAGATTAGTTTTTGAAAATGTAAGATCAATATTTTTAATTGTTACACAGACTTCTTATTACCTACGGAGATAATGAAACAGCAAAGTGATTATAAACATTTTAATTATGCCATCATCTTCACTTTTATTGGAAATAGAAAACTAATGATCCAGTTTTCATATCTTATTTCATATTTATATTTATCTTTTAATTAAACATTGCAGATTTGCAAAAAAAAAACCCTACATTTCTGGCAATTAAAAATAAACTCTTCCTTTTTATTTTACCTGCCTTTTCTTAGCATTGTGAAGGCATGCAACAATCTAACATGGTAAGTATCTTCTGCACAAATACATGTCTAAAATATATGTCTATTTCAAAAGATTGCATGTTGATATGGACTAGGAGCACAACAAGGAATAGAGCTGGTAAGAGAATCTTGATTCTGAATTAATGTATGTACTTGTAGGTAGTGCAAGTTTAACTTTTCAACAGATTAGTAGTAGCTACTGAGAAAAAGTAAAATGTTCTACTTGGAAACTTTGTTGTAAAGAAACAAAATCTGTTCACTGCCCCACTGATATTAATCTAGACAGATCCACTATGATGCTATAGTGGCATAATGTGGTTAAAAATATTTTTCTTAACATCTTGTCATACCTGGTGCAATCAAGATACATGGCCCACTTAGGGAGAAAATTTTATTATTAACAGGCAGTTTTTGGAGATTCAAGTAGATATTCCATTTCCAATGTCATACTCCTTTAATTTTTCCTTTGTAGGAAAAGTCTTAAGAAGGATCAAAATTTATAAACCATGAGCCAGAGTTGCTTCTGATTTTTTTTTCTGAGAATATAAATCCAGAGATTTAATTGAGACTGGGCAAAGATATTTATTTGTTCAGAAAATGGAATCCTCAGATCAACTTTAAGCATACCCTTAATTTTCTTCTTCACTCTAGGGATTTATACTCCTGGTAGATCTGGGGACATCAGGTAATTATTATTCATTTAATTATTCTTAAGAAAAAATGTACAGTACAATGTCTTTAGCCACTATGATGGGACCAATGAGGCCCCTTATTGTGCAATAATGTGAGAAAGGGGAGACAACAACAGTGTAGTATATTGACTATTGACAAGTTATTGCTTATGGATTCAGCTATGGTAGAAAAAGGGGGTGAAACATTTCCATAATTGTCCAGGACATGGAATAAGACAGAGGTGGATCCAGTTTTGGTAAATAGAAAAAAAAATAGGAAGGAAACAAGATTGGAATTATTCATCATTGTTTAAAGCCCATCTTCAAATTCAAGTATGTTATAATTACATATACTTGTCTTCTATTCAATAACCAATTTGTCAAAACAATGAAAAGCAACATATATTCAAAAAACAATCCATGCAAAAAGGTGCAAATGAAAAAGATGGGGTAGATCTGACCCTCTAATGGATTTGTAAACTCTAGGCTTACAAATGTAAAGCTTGGGGGTTTTGCCTTAAAAGTATTTCTGCATCTCCACATGGTAAAATAAAAACATTGAAAACGTTTGTAAAACAGATATTCACTGAGAAAAGAAAATTATACAATATTATTGTACCCAAATCGTACTGCAGCATATATTTTAAATACTGAATTCAAGATAATTGCTCCTGTTAGTATTTCAATTGTGCATGGCTATGCAATGGCTATGCAATCAACACATAGCACATGATTTCTGAAAAGCACTTTGAAACATTGCAAAATATAGACTATATCCATGAATGGCACAGGAATACAATCCGCAAGCTTGTACCATGAGAACTTGCACTATGCTCCTGCATAGCACATATACTAATTCCTCTTGCTTTTCACTTGTCTTGGGTTCTTCCATCTTCTGCATCAATTGAAAAAGGAGGTTTGGAATATACCCCTTCAACCAAGAAATAAATATGTTAAATGTGTGATTATTTCATATAATCTTCCGTTTCTTGAAGATCATGAAGCACAAAGTGAAATGTGAAAATGAGAAACACTGGATCAGAACAGAAACATATTTATAGTTATTTAGGGGAAAGGGAAATGATCAATACAGGAACCATAGAGTAAGATTTTCAAAATCTATTTCAAATACTGTATGCAATTTTTTTTCCCAATAAAGTTGTCTCAGTTTTCATTTGCCAACATAATAGCTTTGCTAAATGCAATTAATAAATGCTAACCTATGAATGAAGGATGTCACAATCTTAAGAAAAGATTGTGACATCCTTCATTCATTTTTGCAGTATTATTCAGATGATTCTTTTTCCATCACCATGCAATCATTTTTTTTTCATATTTGAGAGAGAGGGAGAGGGAGACGGAGAGGGAGAGAGAGAGAAAGAGAGAGAGAGAGAGAGAGAGAGAGTTAAGCCTTTACCTTTCTGTCTAAGAATGCAAGGACAAAGAAGACAATGGGTATGAAAGAAGGGACATGTAGCTCAAAGCAAGATGGAGAAGAAGCCTGTGTAAATTTACTTAGTTGGTTAGTTATCCAATATACCTTCCTACTCCTATTCTTCACAACAACCCTGTGAGAAGACTTGGACTGAGAGAGAATGACTGGCCAAGATCACCCAGGTGATTTATACAGAGAGGAGGAATAGTAAAAAAAGTGAAATTATTTGGAGTAAAGTAAATGTAGGGGGAAAAGCCTAACATGACAGCAAGCTAAAGTCACCATTCAGAAATAGCTATTCCCTGAAATAGCTGGAAAACTTTCATTTGTTCTCAGATTATGGATAACAAAAAAAAAAAGGTGAGAAAGAATATGTTAGCATTATCACCTCCTATGTTTTAAATTTTGTGTGCTGCCTTAGCTGAAATTTGCTTATTTAATTTAAAAACTTCAATTTCAAGTCACCAGGTCAGAAACACATGTGCCAGTTATTGGAATAGTGTTCTTTTTGTTGAAGACAAGCTATTAAACATGATAAGGACAGAGAAAGACAACCTATAGCATTCTGATGTTGATAAACTATTGTATATATATAATACACACACATATATAATACAAAGTTATAATATATAATATCTATAAATAACTGAACTAGATCTGGTTCATTCAACAACTATACCTGTTTTAATCCCATTGCTGCTGAAAGCTAAACTGAAAACAATTTATTATACTTACTTTTAAACTATGTACTTAATTTCGAAAATGAAGCCTACACTTACCCTTGAAAAGTGATTAAAATTTCTTATCAGACACTCTTACTAAATATGAATTAAGTAGAATCATTTTTATAGTGCTATAAATCATTAATTTCTATAACCAACATCAGTTTAAGTCAAAGCTATCATCCTAAATTTATACAATGCTGTATATGAAAACAAGTTTTATACTTATTAACAGAACAACAGAGTTGGAAGGGACCTTGGAGGCCTGCAATAGAGGTTGACTTCTATTGCAACACAATTCATTTTATTTATTTTAATTAGATTTATATGCCACCCTATCTCCATAGGACTCAGGGCGGCTCACAATAATTAAGATATACAATGTCAATCCAAATAAGAAACATGTTAAAATACATATTAAACACATATTAAAATACATTAAAATCCAAACCCCATCAGTCCAGGCTGGGCAATTTAAACAGCCATGTTTTTAGTTCGCGGTAGAAAGTGCAAAGCTCAGGGGCCAACTGGAGCCCCCGGGGGATTTGATTCCAAAGGGTGGGTGCGCCCACAGAGAAAGCTCTACCTCTGGGGGTCGCCAGCTGACATTGTCTAGCCGACGGCACCCTGAGTAGGCCCTCCCTGTGAAAATGCACTGGACGATGGGAACTGTTGCTGGTTGCAGATGGTCCGACAGATATCCTGGGCCTAAGCCATGTAGGGCTTTATAGGTCATCACTAGCACCTTGAATCTCACCCGGAGGGCAACCAGCAGCCAATGAAAGTCGCGCAGGAGAGGTGTAACATGGGTGTATCGGGATCCTCCCATCACAACCTGCGCAGCCGCATTCTGCACCAGCTGAAGCCTCTGAGTGGTCTTCAAGGGCAGCCCCAAGTAGAGAGCATTGCAGTAGTCAATACGGAGGTGACAAGCGCATGAGTAACTGTGCGTAGGGCATCCCGGTCCAAATAGGGGCGCAACTGGCACACCAAGCGAACCTGGGCAAACGCCCCCCCCATATAGTTGTTATATGATCTTCTAAGGTCAACCATGAGTCCAGGAGGACAGCCAAGTTGCATGCCCTATCTACAGGGGATAACACCTCACCCAATATAGTCAAAGTCAAAGATGGAACCTCTTGATTGGCCCGAGATGCCAGTACCCACAGCCACTCGGTCTTGGCAGGGTTGAGCCAAAGCCTGTTCCTCCCCGTCCAGACCCTTACCGCTTCCAGGCACTGGGACATCACATCGAGAGCATCACTGGGCTGGTTCAGGGTGGATATAAAAAGTTGGGTATCATCAGCATACTGCTGATACCTCACCCCAAAACTACGGATGATCTCTCCCAGCGGCTTCATATAAATGTTGAACAGAAGAGGCGAAAGGACCGACCCCTGGGGCACCCCACAAGTGAGGGGCCTCATGACCAACCTCTGCCCCCCGCCAACACCGCTTGTGTACGACCCGAGAGGTAAGAGGAGAATGACCGTAAAACAGTGCCTCCCACTCCTAACCCCTCGAGGCGTCACAGCAGGATATCATGGTCGATGGTATCGAAAGCTGCCGAAAGATCTAATAGGACCAGAACAGAGGAATAACCTCTGCCCCAAGCCCTCCAGAGATCATCCACCAGTGCGACCAATGCCATCTCTGTGCTGTATCCGGACCCAAAACCCGATTGGCACGGATCTAGGTATTCCACTTCATCCAGGGCCACCGGGAGCTGATGTGCCACCATGCTCTCAACAACCTTCGCAAGAAAGCGAAGGTTGGAGACCGGATGGAAGTTGCTCAAAGTAGCTGGATCCAAGGCAGGTTTCTTAAAGAGGGGCCTAACCACCACCTCCTTCAAGGCAGCAGGAAAGCTTCCCTCACCCAAGGAAGCAGTTATCACTGCCTGTCACATGTCACCTCCAAAGCTGAATAAACCAGCCAGGAGGGACAAGGGGCCAATACACACATGGTCGCACTCAGCTTCCTCATGATCCTGTCCACTTCCTCAGGGGTAACAGGATTGAACTCCCCCCATATAACAAGACCTGCCGCCTCCCCACCATCTGACCCTGCCCAGTCAGAGTCCAAGCCATCCTGAATCTGAGCGATCTTGTCCAGCAGATGCTGACTAAACTCCTCGGCCCGCCCTTGCAAACTCTGATTCAAGAGGGAGTGGGACACTCTAAACAGGGCAGCTGGGTGATTATCTGTGGACACGATGAGGGAGGAGAAGTAGCGATGCTTCGCTGCCGCCATCTCCACCAGGTAAG
This sequence comes from Masticophis lateralis, assembly GCA_030761175.1. Classification (NCBI taxonomy): domain Eukaryota; kingdom Metazoa; phylum Chordata; class Lepidosauria; order Squamata; family Colubridae; genus Masticophis; species Masticophis lateralis. The sequence continues at coordinate 95,476,406 of JAUDYJ010000003.1, read as the reverse complement.
ATCGTGTAAACGACCTTAGCTGTGCATGGTCAGATTCGGAACGACTGGCTCTCCAACAGCTTTCTAGGCCTCTCCTACAATTGCCTTATGCAAATGCAATAAAGGGCATGAAGGTCAGGGAGCATATTGTTTCTCAGTTGTTCTGGCATTATGGAATAGCCTACTTTTGGATTTAAGACTTTGGATTTAAGACTTTTTTTAATGTTCTACAAATTACAATATTTAGACAGAGGCGTTCCGTAGAGTGTAGGGTGATTATTTCTCATCATTTAAAGATTTCAGTTTAACAGCTCAGTTATATTTTGGTTGCTTCTATTTGTTTGTTCTACATTGTTTACAGGTATTGTCTTAGACTTAGACCATAAATAAACCATAATATTTACAATTATCATTCTAACAGCAAAAACAATAGCATTTAGATGTATATACCACTTCATAGTGCTTTACAGTACTTTCTAAGCATTTTACAGAGCCAGCATATTGCCCCCAACGATCTGGGTCCTCATTTTACTGATGGAAGGCTGGAAAGCTGAGTCAACCTTGAGCTGGTGAGGATCAAACTCCTGGCAGTCAGAAAAATTAGCCTGCAATACTGCATTCTAGCCACTTTGACACCAAGGCTCTAATGATGCTTACCATGGATGTTGGAACTTATTATATGTTTTTATTGGATTTCTGTATCTAGCAGCATACAAATTGAAATAAATAATGTTGTTTCCAGGAATAAAAATTATATGGTTATTTCAGCAACTCTATTGACTATGATAAATGGTGAAGACTCTACCATTATACCTATTTTATACATCCGAGCAGAAACATCAGAATTAGCAGTGCCTCAAAGTTTTCTGCAACATGAAATTTTGACATGAAAAAGGAAGAAATTGACAAATGTTCTTAGCCCAACTTATTCCTATTACTTTTTTTTCTTTTTAATTCTAAAAATGAGGCCATCACATAATTAAGTGAGGCAACAGTACCACAAGGTTCCATCTTAGGCTCAGTACTCTTCAATATCTTCATAAACAACTTAGATGAGGGAATAGAAGAGAAACTCATCAAATTTGCAGGTGACATTAAGCTGGCAGGAATAACCAACACCTCAGAAGACAAGCTCAAAATCCAAAAAGATCTTGACAAACTTGAACACTGGGCCCTATCTAACAAAATGAAATTCAGTGTAGAGAAAAGTAAATTCTTACACTTACGCAAGAAAAAACAAAAGTACACATATAGATCAGGGGTAAAATCTACTTACCTTCCCTACCGGTTCGGAAGTGCACGCGTCCCACCCACGCGTGTGCTCTGCTGGTGTGCGCCCCCCCTCATGTGCGCACTTGGACCCTCTGCACATGCGCAAACTCTTCTGCGCATGCGCAGAGGGTTAAAAAAAATTACTTCCTGATTAAAACCAGGAAGTAACAACAACCAGGTGGGTGGGTGGAGCCTTATGCTGCCACCGCTACCAGTTCTCCAAACCACCCATTGCCATTGCTACCGGTTTGGCTGAACCGGTCCAAACCGGTAGCATTTTACCTCTGATATAGATTGGGTGAAATCAGGCTTAATAGCAGTAACTGTGAGAGTCTTAGTGGACAACCAATTAAATATGAGCTAACAGTGTGTGGCAACTGAAAAATTAGCAAAAAAAAAAAAAAAAGCAACATTTTAGATAAGAAACTGATTTCATCATAAATGGCCTACATTTACCAATAAATTAGGTAAGGAAACCAATTTGACAAAAATATTGGTTGCTTATACGGTTATGATACAAGGATATTTTATACAATACAATCCACTAATTAAGAGGAAGATAGATGAAAAAATCCAAAATATGTTACAAGAAATTAAATTGAAGGAGAAGGAACTCTAGAAATCACCAGAAGATTCTAACATACTTAATTACTAAAAATATTGGAACAACAAATTTCTTTATTGACTGTTTCAGATATTGAAAAGAAACTTAAATATACCAAACAATACTTTTTTGAACACGCAAATAAATCAGGGAGATGGTTTGGCATACAAACTAAGAAAACGGACGTTGCTTACCTGAACGTTCCTTCTGGGCACGCTGCTGGAGAATCCAAAGCATGAGTTATCAATAGTGTATTGATAAGCCAGAGACTGAGTGTATGTTCCTTTAAATTTTGTCTTGGTTCCACCTCCTTCGCTCGACTGGTGTCAGTTTTGTTCACGAAGATGGAAAGAAGTAGATCAACTGTAAGTCATAATCAGTGGCAACCGGATCTGAAATACAAAATCAACTGGGTAGGTTGGATTCTCCAGCAGCGCATCCAGAAGGGATGTTCAGGTAAGCAAACATCCATTCTCCAGCGCGCTGCTTGGAGAATCCCAATTAGAGTGGAAGATACACAGATCGTCTCTGACTGATAAGGCAGCTAGCTCCGAGATTCGCGCACAGATTGTGTCCTGAACTGGTGATAGACTACGAATTTGTTGAGTTCTTTTAGGTCCAGGATGCCCCGCCAACCTCCGGAACTCTTGGGGATGAGGAAAAAGATGCTGTAGAAGCCTGTCCCTTGGTGTTCTATAGGGACCAGTTCTATAGCTCGAATGTCCAGGAGGTGGCTGATTTCCGCCTCCATCAGCCGCCCCTTTTCCGAGTTTTTTGATACAGGGCATTGAATGAATCTGATCGGTGGGATCAACCTGAGTTCCAAGGTAAGTCCAAGGTGTACGGTCTGTAAGACCCAGGCATCCGACGTAGTCAGCTTCCATTGGTCCCTGAACAGGTGAAGACGCCCGCCAATAGGATGTAGGGAAAGATAGTCACTTCCCCCTGCGGAAGGGATGAGAGCTTGTTCCTCGAAAGGGCTTCTTGTAGGACGGCTGCCTATGGCCTGTCATGGGAGCCAGATCTATCGGGTGGTCTGTAGAATCCTTGATTTGCAGGACGGTATTGGTAGGACCCGCTGGGCCCTGAGTCAGTCCGAAAGGGCGGCCTTTGCGGATAGGGTGAATAGCGCCGGTCCCCTTGGCGGTATGAAGATGGCATCACTTTTCGCTTATCCTTATCCTGAACAAGGATGGGAGTAAGCATATCTCCAAACAGATTGTTACCTTTGAACGGTACAGATGTCAGCTGCCACTTTGATTTGGTGTCAGCTCTCCATTGACAGAGCCACAAAAGTCGGCGGGAGGCTACGGTGGCAGTAAGGACCGGGAGGTGAACTTAGCAGCATCCAAGGACGCATCGGTTGAATACTCCGCTGCTGCTACCAATTTGTTAATGTCTTGGTGCAGCCGTTTATCATCCAGGGGAAGGCGATCTTGTAACTGGCGAAGCCAGATGAGCAAAGCCCGGTTAAAAAAGGAAGCTGTAGTGGCAGCTTTGATCGCTTGGTGATTCTTACGCAAGAGGAGTTCTGCCTTCCTGTCCTCCGTTCTCAAACCGTCCATAACATCATTAGTTAAGAGAGAGGACGATGTCAATTGGGCCACGTGGGCATCCACAGAAGGTAACTGTAACATGTCTTGGAGGTTGGGGGCTGAGCAATACAACCGTTTATCAAGGCCATTGGGAGCCAGCAGGGACCCGGGAAGACTCCATGGCCACTGGATGACTTCCGAAAATAATTGAGGACAAGGTATAAGGTCCCGCGTGGAGGTCTGTACACTGAAGAGCCCATCAGAAGGAAACAAAGAAGTGGATGCTACCGGTTGGTCAGACGGGGTTGCCAAGTTAGTTGAAACCTTGGCCTTATGTAGAAGAGATTTATGCCTTATGTAGAAGAGATTTAAACAGTGATGGACGAAACAGCTTAGTGAGTGGTGGGCGGTCAGGCAAAAGACCTTCGTCTTCAGAGAAATCTGAAGCTCTGTGGTCGTCATCATCCCAATTTGATTCATCGGTGTGATCAGATTCTTAGTAATAGTCATAGTCCTGATACTGGCCAGCAGGAGCTACGGTCTGTTGTTGAACTGGCTGCTGTGATGCTATCGGATGACCAGCAGATAAGGATCCTGTAGGGCAGATTGGAATGCCACCCTTCCCCTGTATGGAGACCTGCGGCAGTGGGCGTGAAGGTCGCCTGAGGAATGGGTCGGGCCAAAGGCATCTGGGATGAAGGTGCCCCCAGTGGCTGTGGAGACAGAACTGCAGAAGGCAGTGGAGCAGACCTGACAGCAGCAGGACGAGAGGCCATCGGGCCAGGTTCCGTATGATGAATCGCCTCATGTGGGGGGAGAGATTCAGTACACTGTCCAGGATTTGTATGCGAGAGGACAGATGGTTTTGGGACCAGTGCCCTTTGTTGGGCCAAGTCAAATTGTCGCTCTAAGACTCGATGCCTGCGTTGTTCGTCTCTACTCTTTTTTGATGAGCAGCGCTTGGCGAGTTGGGCATCAGAAGTAGATGGAGGAGTCGATGTCGACCTAGCAGGTCGAGACTTTGAAGCTCCTGATTTCTTGGGCGGAATACGTACTGTGGCGCATTGGCCGTCGGACTGTTCGAGATCCGAGGACAATTCCATGTCCACCATTTTATAATGACCCCACGAACAGCCAGTATATATATGTGTGTGTGTGTGTGTGTGTGTGTGTGTGTGTATTACTATTATTAAATTATTATTATTATTATTATTATTATTATTATTATTATTATTATTATTATTATTATTATTATTATTATGAAATGGATTAACAATGAAACATCCTATATAAAGACTTAAGGTGGTGTGGGGTTGCTAAGAAGCGACCTCACTATGTGACCTGGTGGGAATACTCCTATGAGGGAAGGTGGTTTTTTTTCTTAGCAATCAGTCACCCAATGAGAGTAAATTAAAGCACCTGCACTAGCTACAGGCAGCTGGCAGAACGCCAAGGTGGGCGAAATTGTTAATGAGCCACAGTGCTCTCGACTTGAAGAATCGATGGTGATATTTGTAAATGAATTGCAACTGCGCCTGCGCACTTGTCAGATGGAAATAAGAGTGGCGGGGAGCGAAATTAGCCCCAGTCTGCGACCGCCGGCCTGCTGATTATTCAGGAGTCACTAGGGGGGAGGTAGGTCAGCAAGGTAACATTGCTGGAAGGAAGGTGCTCAAATCGGCAAAAATTATTATTATTATTATTATTATTATTATTATTATTATTATTATTATTATTTAGATTTATATACCGCCCTTCTCCTTGCAGACTCAGGGCGGTGAACAGCCAAATAAAAACCAAGTACACAAAAGTTAAAATTTCATAAAAAGAACAAATATAAGTTAGCCAATAATTAAAACGAATTAATTTAAGATAAATAGCAAACTCTAAAAATACTAAAATATTTAACAGGGATCAGGCTAAGCCGGCAAGCTGAAAAAAATATGTTTTTAAAGCCCGACGAAAAGTCAGGAGGTCGGAAATTGTTCTTAACTCTGGAGGAAGATCGTTCCAGAGGGTGGGAGCTGCCACCGAGAAGGCTCTCCCCCTGGGGGTCGCCAGCCGGCATTGTCTGGCTGACGGCACCCTGAGGAGGCCCTCTCTGTGGGAGCGAATCGGCCGGTGGGAGGCAATTGGTGGCAGAAGGCGGTCCCGTAAGTACCCTGGTCCTAAGCCATGGAGCGCTTTAAAGGTAATTACCAACACCTTGAAACGCACCCGGTAGTCCACCGGCAGCCAATGCAGCTCTTGCAGGAGAGGTGTCACATGGGAGCACCCTGTCGCTCCCATAATCCCCCGCGCGGCTGCATTTTGCACCAGTTGGAGCCTCCGGGTGCACCCCAAGGGGAGCCCCATGTAGAGAACATTACAGTAGTCCAGGCGAGAAGTGACGAGAGCCTGAGTGACTGTGCGTAGGGAGTCCCGATCTAAAAAGGGCCGCAACTGGCATATCAGGTGAACCTGATAGAAAGCCCCCCTGTCCACAGCTGTCGTATGATCCTCTAAGGACAGCCATGGGTCCAGGAGGACGCCCAAATTGCACACTCTTTCCATGGGGGCCAATGATTCGCCCCCAAAAACCAGCGATGGCATCAGCTGGCTATATTAGGACGCCGGCAGCCACAGCCACTCGGTCTTGGAGGGGTTGAGTCGAAGCCTGTTTCTCCCCATCCAGACCTGCACGGCTTCAAGGTACTGGGACATCACTTCCACTGCATCGTTGGGGTGGTCTGGGGTGGAGATGTATAGCTGAGTGTCATCAGCGTACTGATGGAACTCCACCCCAATACCATGGATGATCTCGCCCAGCGGCTTTACATAAATGTTGAACAGGAGAGGCGAGAGGACCGACCCTTGTGGCACCCCACACACTAGGCGCCTTGGGGTCGACCGCTGCCCCCCTGTCAACACGGATTGCGACTGGTCGGAGAGGTAGGAGAACCACCATAAAACGGTGCCCCCCACCCCCAATCCCTCCAACCGGCACAACATGATACCATGGTCGATGGTATCAAAAGCCGCTGAGAGGTCTAACAACACTAGGATAGAGGAGTACCCCGTACCCCGGGCCCTCCAGAGATCATCCACCAACGCGACCAATGCCATTTCGGTGCTGTATCCAGACTTGAAGCCGGACTGGAGCGGGTCTAAATAGACAGCTTCATCCAGGTACCGGGGGAGCTGTCACGCTACCACACTCTCAACAACCTTCGCAAGGAAGCGAAGGTTGGAGACTGGACGGTAATTAGCCAAAACAGCTGGGTCCAGAGAAGACTTCTTGAGGAGGGGCCTCACCACCGCCTCCTTCAAGGCGGCCGGTAGGGCACCCTCACTCAAAGAAGCGTTAATAATCTCCTGGAGCCAGCCTCGTGTAACCTCCCAGGAAGCCAGCACCAACCAGGAGGGACATGGGTCCAATAAATGTGGTCGCGTTCAGTCTTCCCAGAATCCTGTCCACGTTCTCGGGAGCCACAGGATCGAACTCAGCCCAGATAACACTCTCAAGACCTGCCTGAACTAACCCAGTCAGTGGCCAGATCTTCCCGAATCTGAGTTATTTTATCATCCAGATATTGAACAAAATCCTCAGCTCCTCTCTGCAAGAGATCCTCCCGCGCTCCCAAATGGAGGAGGGAGCGGGTCGCCCTGAACAGGGTGGCTGGGCGATTATCTGATGACGCGATAAGAGCGGCAAAATAATTGGACTTTGCCGCTTTTATCGCCACTATGTAAGTCTTAATATGAGCTCTTACTAGTGTCAAGTCAGATTCAGAGCGACTGGCCCTCCAACCGCTCTCCAGGCGTCTTTTCCGGCGCTTCATCTCCCTTAATTCCTCAGTAAACCAAGGAGCTAAGTGAGTTCGGCGCCGGGTCAGAGGCCGCAAAGGCACGACGTGGTCCAAGGCCTCGCCGGCCACCCTATCCCAGGCAGCCACCAGGTCCTTAGCCGAGTCGTGTGTCAGTGTCTCAGAAAATGGCCCAAGCTCCGTCTGGAACCTATCAGGATCCATCAGGGGCCTGGGGCGGAACCACCTGGTCGATTCCGCCTCCCTGCGGCGAGGTGCAGTGGTCAGAAAGTCAAGTCGAAGGAGCGAGTGGTCAGTCCATGACAAGGGTTCAACACCTATATCCCCAATGTCAAGACCACTCAACCATTGACCAGAGACAAAAACTAGATCCAGGGTGTGTCCACCAATGTGAGTCAGGCCCTGAATTACCTGGGTCAGGTCCATGGCTGTCATGGAAGCCATGAACTCTCGAGCTATCTCAGATGTTTCACCGATAGATGGCAGATTGAAATCTCCCATGACCATAAGCCTGGGGGTACCAATCGCCACCTTGGCTACAACATTGAGAAGCTCGGGCAAGGTCGTTGCCACATGGCAGGGAGCCAGGTATATGATAACAGACCCATCTGCCCACCACGACCCCACCTCACAAAGATGGACTCACACCCGGCTATCTGAGGTACAGTGGCCTCCCTTGGGTCAAGACTTTCCTTAATAATGACCGCTACTCCCCCATCCCTACCCTGAGCTCTCGGCTGATGGAATGCAAGGAAGCCTGGTGGGCACATCTCCACGAGGGGAACCCCACCCTGATGGCCCAACCAGGTCTCCGTAATACCAGCCAGGTCCGCACCCCCCTCTTGAAGAAGGTCACATATGAGGGGGGCCTTATTTACCACGGACCTAGCATTGCATAACAACAGCCGGAGCCTCGGGTCCTGAGACTCTGAACAACCTGGGGAACGGGAATAGCTCTGGGGACCGGGGCATGCAATTGCTCAAAGACAGCGAGTGCGTGCCCCCACCACACGATATGGTCCCCCGCTCTCGCCATATCTGCCCCTCCCACACAGCGTATTTATAGCACAGCCCTCGACAGAGGGCTCTCTAGGAGCCCTCTTACCTCCAGAGTCTACACCCCCCCCCCATAGCACCACAAACTGCCAGACCTGTCCCTCTCCCACCCGGGTTCTCCCCCAAACCCGCTCCCTCCCCCGCCCTGGAGCCCCTTAAAAATCTAATTAAAACAGATCTTTAAAAACCCCTCAGTCCCCGTTTTGCAAATAACCCTTCAATTTCAGTCGCCCGATGATCTCAGCAGTTTCAAAATGGCGGCAGGCGGGAAATTGCCTCAGCACTGCTGGCTGTTAAGTGACAGTCGGGGAAAGGCGCCCACAGAAGCCACTAATCCCGCTGCAAGTTGCTTCATATGTCAATACAGCAAATCTTAATTTGCGCCGGAGGAGAGCAAGGCAATCAAGAATCCTCACGTTTTATAATAGGCTCTCTAGCAAGTCACTAGGCTTCAAGCTAAGCAGAGACAATAATAGAATAGAGGGTTTTTTTTTTCTCTAGCCGGTAAGCTCGCTAGCAAGGCACAAGGGGTTCAAGCTAAGCTGAGACAATCATCAAATAGAGTTTGCTCCAGCCGGTAGCAGGGACTCTAAGCCGCTAGGCAAATCAGCAACAATTTGAAATTGAAGTGGCGGTAGCTGAATAGACAGAGATGGCCCAGCCAGGACAGAGCTCCGATTAAGCGGCTCACCTGTCAAATGAGGTAATGAGGAGTCGGGCCGGGGCCCCAGAGTGACTCACCACCGTTAGATCAAGACACAGCAGTTCAATCGCGTTAGGCAGAAATTGAATAAAGCACAGTCCAAAGTCAAATATATATGAAGAAGAATCCAAAGCGTGGAAGTAAATTAGTGTAATCTCCAGAACAAGCCAAAATTCAGTCTCTTCAGCTCCACTGAGTGAATAAAACTGACCCCAGTCAAGCGAAGGAGGCGGAACCAAGACAAAATTTAAAGGAACATACACTCAGTCTCTGGCTAATACACTAATGATAACCCACGCTTTGGATTCTCCAAGCAGCACGCTGGAGAACAGACAAAAAAGAAGATGATAACCAAGCCTCAAGAAGGGAAAAAGACTTACATGAATAACCAAAAATTCAAATACTTTTTTTGAATTATTACACTAATCTATATAAAGAACAAGATATCTCTTTAGATACAATGGAAAAGTATATCACAACTAAAAATCTTCCTAAACTCCAGGAAAACTACAAGCAAATTTTGAATAGTCCAATAACAACTTTCAAAATAATAGAAGCACTTAAAACAGTTAAAACAGACAAAGTTCCAGGACCAGATGGCCTATCGAGCAGATTCTAAAAATTTTTTGAAGATCAATTATTTCTTCCAATGAAGGAGTTAATGAATTCTATTTTACAGGAAAACCCTATATCAGACTCTTGGAAGGATGCCTACATTTCTTTAATACCCAAAGAAGGATTGGATTTAACTTCTGTGAACAACTATAGGCCAATCTCTCTCCTTAATAATGACTATGACCTCTTTATATCTAGGATTATATACATAAAGACCAGTGTGACTTCTTACCTAAAATGCAACTAAAAGATAATGTAAGACTAATTTTGAATATAATTGAATATTTAAAACAATGTAGTGACAAACAGGTTGCATTAGTATTTCTGTACTCAGAAAAAAGCTTTGGACAATTTAAACTGGGCCTTTATGTTTAAAATAGTGGAAAAGATGGATTTTGGATTGGGCTTTGTACAGAGTCTGAAGTCCATCTATACACTCCAGAAAGCTAGAATCATGGTGAATGGAGACTTTACAAAACCAGTTGAAATCCAGAAGGTAACAAGACGGGGTGTCCTTTATCCCCTTTAAGAGTGTTGGAACTGTTAAATAAAGATATTAGGGTGACAGAGCAAAGGACTACAAATTAACACACATAATTACAAATTATATGCATTTGCCGACAATTTGGTATTGATTGTGCAAGACCCGTTAGAAAACATTGAATGTGTTATGAGAAAGATTAAAATGTTTGGAGAAATGGCAGGTTTAAGAATAAATAAATCAAAGATGACAATACTAAGAACATAAATGTGTCAGATCAGAAGAGATTGGAATTTAAAACTGGTTTTAAAGTTGCGAAAAAGTTACAGTACTTGAGGGTGACTCTTACTGAGGAAAATTCTAAGCCTTACAAAAATAATTATAGTAAAATATGGAAGGAGATATAATTGGATTTAAATAGGTGACAAAATTAGATTTGTAATTCATGAGAAGAATCTCAGTAATTAAAATAAATATACTATCTAGAATGTTATTTCTATTTCAGACTATACCGATATTTATTACACTTTTATATTTATCCACTTTCAAACAGTGACAGAAACATATATCTACATCTATTTGGAAAGATAAAATAACAAGAATTAAATATAATCTGCTACAAGATTCTAAAAACAAAGGAGGTCTGGGTTGCCGGATTTTAGATTATATTATGATGCTTGTTGTCTGGTATGATTAAAGATTGAGTAATTTTAAAAAATTCAATGCTGTTAAATCTCAAAGATTTTGATTTGACATTTGGGTGGCATGCCTATCTGTGATATGACAAAATAAAAGTTAACCCTGGCTTTACAATTCATTTTATTAGGCAACCGATTACACATGTATGGTGGAAGTATACCCTGTTCCCCCAAAATAAGACATCCCCTGATAATTAGCCCAATCGGGCTTTTGAGCGCATGGCAATAAGGCCAAGCGCTTATTTCAGGGTTCAAAAAAATGTAAGACAGGGTCTTATTTTCAGGGAAACACAGTAAAAGAAGATTAGCTGATACAGTGTCACTTTGGCTATCATCTAATGTAATCGAAATCCAGGTTCATTTTATCATATATGGTGGTCTTGCAAATATGTGAAAACATACTGAATAAACAATGACAGTGACAATGCAAAAAATATTAATGAAACCTGAAGCTTATCTTTTAGGGATGATGGATAAGCCAACTGACTTTGCCAAACACTGGAAAGAAAAAGAGATGCTGACTGTTGAACGGATTTTGAAATTGACTGAATTAGTGGAGATGGTGAAATTAATTGCTTTTATTAGAGATTTATTAGAGATTGGAAATCGTTTGTGGACTTTCTATGTGTTAAATATAATAACAGATGGTTAATAGAGAGGTTTGAAGATTAGTGTAATGTTTAGTTCAACCTTTTTTTCAGCCAGGGTGAATCCTACATGTTAAATGTTAAATCCAATTGATCACTTTTCCCTCTTTTTGTATGCTATTTTATTCTTTTTAGGTGTTGTTAGGGTTGAATGTATGTTTTTGCTTTGTTTCATTTTGTTTGTTTGTTTGTTTTACTGTTCTGTATTTTATTCTCCATGATAAAACAATAAATTTAAAAAAAAAAGAAAAGAATGGCCTACAGTTCATTGTAGCAGTGGACATCTACATAAGTCATTTTTAGACTAACAGGAGAGGTGCGCAAGAAAAGCACTAGTATTGCTAACACCCCAGTATATGTAACTGAAAATAGATGCATTATTTTAAAATTTTCATTATAAAAATCTTCCAAATACAGCATTTAATTGTTCCTTATAGGAATGGATGACAGATATTCTTTGAATTAAAACAAAGAAGTAAACCAAGGGATATAACTTAACCTGAAACTAAACTAGAGTTCTTAACTGTTTTAATTATCAAGAAACTAATAACTTTTTTAAAAAAAATTAAAACATTTTTTATTAATAATACAAAATTTAAAAAACCATTGGACATAGATATGACATCACTAGTTCTAAACATCTTCCGTAACTTTACAATATTAGTACTCATATAAACATATAGTTATATAAACATATAGTTCTTAAACTCATGATTTAAGCATAATATATGATATTAATACTTTCCCCCTTATTTCTGTATATTTATTTATCTCTTAAACATACATTTATCTATAACATCTATATTTTTATTCTAACACTATACATTTATCTTGGCTACCCTCTTGTTATCTATCCAATCATAAAATTGTTCCCAGATTTTGTAGTACTTTTGCTTTTATCCTTGAGTTCCAAAGTGAGTCTGTCCATTTCTGCACAGTTAAAGATTTTCAGTAGTATTTCCTCTTCAGTTGGAATATCTTTCTCTTTCCATTTTTGAGCGAGGGCTATTTGTGCCGCTGTGAGTATATGCAGTAATAAATACTTTGTATCTTTCTATAATTCCCAATAAGAAAAATTCCGGTTTGACCTCTATATCTGTTAGCAAAATTTCTCCCAGCCAGTTCTTTAGTAAATTCCAAAATTTTTGCACTTTTGGGCATTCTCACCACATGTGGTAGTAATTCCCAACTGTCTCTCCACACTTCCAGCATATTGAGGATTTCCCCTTATTCATTCGTGCTAATCTTGCGGGGGGGGGGGGGTGCCATCTATAGAACATCTTAAAGAGGATTTCCTTGTAGGAATTTGCTAGTGTGATTTTTTAAAAAAAAATTCCCATAAACTTTGCCAATTGTCCAAATCAATATTGTGCCCAAAATATTTACCCCAAATTATCATCATTTCTTTCACCTGATCTTCAATCATATCTTGTTCTAATAAATATCAATATAGTTTACTTATGGTCTTGCCTTCCCTGCTAAATAAAATGTTATCTAATTCTGATGATTCTTCATTTATGCCCCATTCCTTTTTATCTTTGCTATATTTAGATTGAATTTCAAATTGCAAATATAGCCCACCATTTCAATTCAATTCCTTTTTCCTTTAAAGTATTTCTTGCTTTTAATTCTCCTTTCTCACTTTATAGGTGACAGCTCCTCCTCATTTTGTCAAATTTGGATGTGTGTACATTTCTAATGTTGACATCCAATTAGGAATTTCCATATAATTATTTCTTTTTGTTTTTTTCCAAATATCCAAAAGTGCTCTCCTAATATAATGCCTCCGGAAGTACTGATGGACTAAATGTTTTTCCTCACATAGAATAATGTGCCACCCTGTCTGTAAGTCATGATCTTCTAGTGCCAATAGTCCTGTGTTTTTAAGATGCAGTCACTCACTTAGCCAAACTAGCACCGCTGTCTGATAAAATTTTGTCCAGTCTGGTAGGCTAAATCCTCCTCTTTCTCTAGCATCTTGTAATAATTTGAATCTGATTCTCGGTCGTTTCCCTTGCCATATAAATTTTGAAATGAGTCTGTCCAAATTTGTAAAGAAATCTTTTTTGAGCCGAATTGGTATGCATTGAAATAAAAACAACATTTTCTGAAGAACGTTCATTTTGATGGTGGCTATCCTGCTCATAGAGATAGTTGTAATTTTCCCCATTTTTCCAAATCAAACCTAATTTGCACCATTAATTTGTCATAGTTATCTTCTTTAAGTGTAATGCATCTTGCTGTCAACTGAATTCCCAAATATCTTATTTTTTTCATAGTCTGAATATTTATCTTTGCCTTCAATTCTTTTTTTTTTTTTTTGCTCTTCAGTCATGTTTTTAACTATCATTTTTGTTTTATCCTTTTTTATTTTTAGGCCTGCTACTTCCTCATAGTCCTCCAGCACTTCCATCAGCCTAAAACCAGATTGTACAGACTCTTCAATAATAAATACAAGATCATCCGCAAATGCCTGTACCTTAAAACTTTATTTTCTTACTTTTAAATCTTTGATTTGTTTTTCTTCTCGAATTGTTTTAATTAAAGCCTCTAGTGATAAAATAAAAAGCAGTGGTGATAGCGGACAACCTTGCCTTGTGCCTTTTTGGATTAAAAAGTTCTTTGTCGTTTCCCCATTTATCACTACTCTGGCTTCTTGTCTGGAGTAGATTGTTTTAAACATCTTTATAAATTTCCCCCTGAAATCCATATATTTTAATTGTTCTAGTATGAAGTCCCATTTGACGTTATCGAATGCTTTTTGCGTGTCAATGAATATCAACGCCATTTGTTTTTCATTGTAGACTTCATAGTATTCTATCAAATCCAAGATAATCCTAATATTGATCCTTATATGCCGTCTGTGAAGAAAACTGTTTTGATCAGTATGAATGAAATTCTCTAAAATTTTCTTTAATCTGTCTGCAATAATTGTCATGAAGATTTTATAATCTGAATTTAGTAGGGATATCGGCCTATAATTTTTAATATAAGTCAAATTGGAATTTTCTTTGGGAATCAATACGATTGTTGCTTCTTTCCATGATTCAGGTATCTTAGCTTCATTAAGTACATCATTGTACATCTCTAATAACAGTGGGCTTAATAATTCCTGGTAATTTTTATGTTTCTGAAGGTAGACCATCTGGGCCTGGAGCTTTGTTACTTTTTTGTTTTTTGATTGCCTCAGATATCTCCTGTTATGCTGTTATCTCATTATTTAATAATTTTTTACCTTCCTCCAAGATTCTGGGCAATTCTGTTTTTTCTAGGTATTGCACTATCTTACCTTCTTCTATCTTCTCTTTATCCTCATATAGTTTTTTAAAAAACTCATCCGCTACCTTCCACTTTGCCTCATTTTGCTACATTAACTCTCCTTCTTCATTGTGTAATTTACTAATCTGGTTCTTTTCTTTCCGTTTTCTTAGTCTATAAGCCAGCCATCTTCCCAGCTTATCTCTATTCTAAAAAAAAAAATTGTTTAATGCTTTTAATTTGTTATGCTATATTTTCCTTTTCAATTATATTTAATTTGTGTTTAATTGTCTTTATTTGTTGTTTCAATTCCCGTTTTATGGGTTCTTTCTGCAGCTCTTTTTCCAGTTTGCTAAGATCTTCCTCTAAATTTTTTTGCCGTTGTCTTTTTTGTTTTTTGTCTTTGGCCATGTATGATATTGCAATACCCCTCATAACAGCTTCTGCTGTGTTCCACAGGTTCTGAAAAAACAAACTCATTTGATCATCCATCTTTAATTTAAATTCATTTTGATTCAAGATTGCTTTTTTTAGGGTCCACCTCCTTGTCTTTTTTTGCCCTTTCCATTTAATTTTAATGGGATTGTGGTCTGCCCATGAAATTATGTCAATATTAACTTCCTCAATTCCCAGATTCAAATCTGTCAATGCCCAAACCATATCAATTCGAGACCAAGATTGATGTCTACCTGAATAATGAGTATATTGTTTCTTATCCCCATTTCTTTCCTTCCAACAATCCTTTATGCTTAATTCTTCCACCATCTCGAAAAATGAATTAGGTAATATCTTCTAATACTTTTCTTTCGTCTGTCTTTTCTATAGTCTAGTTCTCTATCTACAATTGCATTGAAATCACCAGTTATACACAAATTATTGTATTCTAAGTCTCTAATCATGTTATACAGTTTCTTATAAAATAGTTTTTGGCCCTCATTTGGCGCATATATTCCAATTAACATCAGTTTTTTCCCATCCACCATTAATTTTATTATCAATATTCTGCCCTCTTCGTCTTTATACATCTGTTTGGCCAAAATAACCTCTTTTACATACATTACAATTCCCCCTTTCTTCTGCTGCGATGAAGATATGAACATCTTTCCTAACTTAGAGGATTTTAATAGGTACTGATGCTGCTTTTTTATGTGCATCTCTTGCAGCACTATTATATCCACATTTGTCTTATACAGTTTACTAAATAAGTTCTTCCTTTTCCCTGGAGAATTTAACCCATTAACATTTAATGACAGAATTGCTAATGCTTCTTGAAAACCTCTACTTATACTTAAGTCTTGTTGCCCTTGTTTGTCTGACTGCTTTATATTTCTTACGTCCACCATCACTGTCTTTCTCGTTATCCTTTCCCATTCTCTTTTTCCTTGATTTGGGATTCCCCCCTATTTGGTGATTGTCTTCCTAGTTCTCTTTCTTCTCCTTTCTCTTTCCTCCAATTCAACCTCACTACCAAAATTTTGTCTGTAAAACAAAAGAGTGAAACAAGAGTGAAAGCTGTGGGCTCTCCGTTTAAGAGCGTTGAATACACAGCTTTTTCTATCTGATTGGTGGATTCTTCGGAGTCCCAGATTCCTTGGAGGGGAATCAGAAGAAAGGGGTATCCTGCAGAGCAGCTCTCAGTGGCAGCTGAGAGTGTGGATGGCAGGAAAGCCCTGGAGAAGTCAAACGGGGAAGAAAGGCGGACCATAATGGTGGCCGTGAAGAAATAACAGGCAGCTGGACAACATTAGCAGTGGACTAGCTGGACAACAGAGAGACGGACCTGGGCGAAAGTGATCTTGGCAGCCCTCTGTGAGTGCCCCCGGGGTGAAGATCTTCTTGGGGGATTGCAAAGAGGGAAGAATAAGAAGGAGGCCCAAGGAAGGAGGAAATTTCCTCCATAGTAAAGTGGTGAACAGCAAGTGGAGGCCAAAAAAAGAGACCATTTAAACGTGATAGATATCACTGGCGGCGTGAGGGGAAAGAGGAAGAGGAAACTTATAATTATTGCTGATTTAAGTAGACAATTTAGCTTGTGAGTGAAAGTGCTGACTAACCGGAGAACGCAGGCATATTGAAGTAAGACTGACTGTTAACTAGGAAAATAGGGAGCAAGAGACACCTACTGGCCAAGGAAAAAACTGGAGACAATTTAAGTAAGGAGAGGAAATTTAAAAAGAAACAAGACCTATTTTGGATGGCCTGCCAATAACTGACTTATCAATCGAGGAAACTTAAGGAGTAAATTTGTATGTGAAAAATTTAATGAAATAGTTGTAGTGGAACATTTTCAAGAGGAAATCATCTCTCTAATTATTATTGTTCTTTCTATGCAATCTTTGGACTACTATTTTATTAGCTCCATCACCTACTACATTAATTATTGATATTATTAAGTGATTCAATTATAGATTTTGTTATTAATTAATTTTTGACTAAGAGGAAGGTTTGCAGACTGTAGTTGGGATAGGAAAGATCAAGAAAGGAAGTTAAAGAATACATAAGAGACATTTAAAAACATAAAACAGAGAATGAAAGCTGCAAAGTCCAGCAGGACAAAGATCTATTGAAGGAAATGCTACACAGAGAGAGATCAAACTCATTTAAGGATCTACAACAGATGCTACAAACAATGCAGGAAGTTATGTTAAAGAACCATAAGGATTTGAAATGAGAGATAGAAGTAAGGAGTGACACAGGAAAAATGAAAGAAAAGATGAGATCAATGGATGATAAATTTGAATGCTTCCAGCAACAAATTCTAAAAAATGAACAAAAATTACAGGAGATGGAAGATAGAATGGGAAGGGAAGAAAAAAAAGTGGAGGTGGAAGAAAGATTAATTCAAGCCAATAGAGATCTCAAACAGACAATAATCCAATTGGAAATAGATATGCCCATTTTCTACGATTTCAGAATGTGTGGAAAGAAAAGAATGAGGACCTTCTGGAGATGATGGCAGAGCTATTGGCAGGAGCATTTGGAATTGGAAAGGAAGAAATGATTAATGAAATGGATGAAATTTATAGAATCCACACGAATTATGCACACAGACATAATCTCACTAGAGAAGTGCATATTAGATTCGTTAAAAAATTGATCGACAATGAGATTCTACATAGGACCAGAGAAGATTCACTAGAGTTACAAGGAAGACAGTTTGTGGTGGTCAAACAAGTCCCGAGAAGTCCCAAGGGACTTAAGACGACCCTATCAAATGCTTACAACAAAACTAACAAGAAAAAATGTAAATTTTCAGTGGCTAACTCCAGAAGGGATTATGGTATTTTGGGGAGAAAGAAGGTTGAGATTGGACACTAATAACTTTTTTAATGGGATAAGAGAATCTTAATTAAGGGTGGCAGATATTCCAGTGTCTTCAACAGCCGTCTTCAGGATGCTAATGCCAGTAAAAGTGCTTAAAAATAGTAAATAATGGCATGTTAATAACTCAAGTTATTGTCTTCTAAAACATGTACTACAGGTTAAGTATACACTAATAATGGGTCCTCTTTAAAAAAAATCTCTTAGAATATATCTAGATATACTTTCAATATATAATTTAGCACAGAAAAGCTGATCAAATTCGAGAAGCAAGTTAAGAAAACGATTATCAATTATAAATTTCAGAAATTTGCTTTGACCTTTTCTCCAATTTGATGAAATTCTGAAAGTTTCTATTTCCTAATATTAATATCCTTTTCAAGGTATAATTTCAAATATTACTATCCTATTTGTCAATCATTATCTTTTAAGGTGGACTTGTTTAATGATATACAAGGTAGTGCTCAACTTACAATTAGTTTAGTGACTGTTCAAAGTTCTAACGGCACTGAAAATAGTGACTTATGACCATTTTTCACACTTACGACCATTGCAGCATCCCCATGGTCACATGATTTACGTCCAGATGTTTGACAACTAGTTCATATTTATGACAGTTGCAGTGTTCTGGACTCATGTGGCCATCTTTTGTGACCTTCTGACAAGCAAAGTCAATGAAGAAGCCAGATTCACTTAATAACCATGTTACTAAACAACTGCAGTGATTTGCTTAACAAATGTGAGAAGAAAGGGTGTAAAATGGGGCAAAACTCACTTAACAAATTTCTCACTTAGCAACATAAATTTTGGACTCAATTGTGGTCATAAATTGAGGGCTACCTATACAAGGAGTGCATCAATGTAAAAGCACTTTTTCTTTTTGATTCCAAGTAGCCAGACATAATATTATATGCAGATCAGATTACCATAGCTTGCTCAAAAAATCATGTCTAAAAATTCTGACTTAATGCAGTGTAAATTCAATAAATTACAATACAATGTCATAGATAAAATAGTATAACTGCAAATTAATAAACATTTATAAACTTTTGTACTTATCTACTTCCCAAGAAGAGTAAGTAACTTCTTTTGTGTACCCTTATGAACCAAACTGTGATTTTATGTACTTAGAAATATATTTGATGGTTACACTGTAGCTAAGAAGTAGTCCTTCAAAACAACAATCCATCCTATTATAAGAACAGGGAGCCCTGGTTAAGAATACAAACTATTATATATCATTTTCCTATAAAAACATGCAGGCAAAAATCTAAGACAAGGGTATTAATGTTATACAGATATATCATAGTTGTTGAGAAGTTATAGGGAACTACCATTGGCACCTATGGGAAGGAGGTTAAAAAGTCAAGATGATGTGATGACAGTACTATATAAAAGAGCTGGGGCTTTGATCATGCTGCCATGACCTTTTGATATCTCACCATGGATAGTACTGAGATGTGTTCTGTCTTTCCTTTACTAAAACAGATAAATTTATAGGAATGAAGGAATGACAAACAATATAAACTGGCAATGGCATAAAAATACAGTGCACAAGTCCTTGATCACTAAAAAACATGGCGGACTTGACAAAACAAAAATAATGGTCTCAAAACAGAGTGAGAGAAAGAAGTGTCAAATATTTAACATTAGAAAATTATTCAAATTCAAATTAGACATTTTGAAAGAAATTTGACTATTTGTGAGATAGGCCTTGAAGTGGTAAGAAACAACCTTTGTTATTCTGCACAATATGTTTATATAATCCTACACCTTGTTATTGAATGTGCCAAACAGTATCAATTTTAGGGATAAATGGATGTGTTGTATTTTTATTGTAAAAACAAGAGAGAGATGATAAAAATGTATGTCACATACCAAAATAATATTGATTGTTCTGGGAACCACAAAAATGGAACAGGACAAGTGATATTTAATAAGTCTTTTGATTATATCATTCCTAATATTCAGATACCTATGAGGCTTTTTATCATCTTTCTTCATTCATTCCTACTAAATATTGCATATATAATTTTATTTTATATAATTGTTGTTTTGTGTCTACCAAATAAAACCACTGAGCCAGAATTTTTTACCTAAGCAACAAGACTTTATCTTGATTGGCAAATGAAAACTAACGAAGGACCAATTTCTCCAGAAAATAAAGAACACTTTGAAGCAAAGTATTCTGCTTTTGACAGCCAATACAGTACCTTTAACTTAATTTCACAGAACCAAGCTTTATTTAATGAAAATATATAGACATTTACAAGGTTCTTTTTGACAGGCAGTAGACAATTTGGTTTATATTGGACAAAAATTCTATAACTGTCAGTTAAAATGGCCAGTGAAATGGATAACACCAATAGCTGTGATAAAAAATACCTGGATACATTAAATACATTAATACATTAAACCCATTAATCCTTCTATTAAGCATGGGATTTGAAAAATGAACATGACTTTAAAATACAAGCAGTATGATTTTTAGTGGAGCATGGAACCAAAATAATCTAAGAGGATTCACTTGTTTCAGAATGGGAATAACATGCATTCATTTTCCAAACATTCAATAAGACCTAAATATCATTTTTAACCTAGATTGCAGCTTCCATTCAATCTAAGGACAGATTCAATATATGAGTTATGGTCAATGGTAAAACTACTAGAGATATCAAATGATCACTCCAGTAAACTACTAGAGTAGTCTGTATAAAGACTGTATAAAATGGCCAATAAAATGGAAACTAGCAGTGTCAGATAGAAATCTTCTGCAAAGGTCAGGGTTATGATGCACTAATTACAAAAGTCATACCCACTGTGTTTTCATTTAGAAGACCAGAAAAAGGATTGAGATGTACTTAGAACTCAATCCCATTATCTCATTTTTATAAGGTCATATAAAAAATAAAATATATTCAGTATATTTATGGTTTTTATCAGAACAAAGTATATTGTTAAAGATAGAAATTCCAGAAATGTGCACTGAATTTTTGTAGACAGCAGAAATTGTTCTGTAACAGCCCTCTGCAGTGATTTTTCAGTTTTTAGGAAACAGCTTGCTCTGAACAACACAAGGTAAATATATGCCTTCTATAACAAATGTGCTAGAAGGGTACTTTTTCTAAGTTTTAAAAGCTTAGAATTTAATTTTTTAAATCCCTTGAGGAACTTCATGCTATCACCTGCGTTGCCAGTACTCTTTCTTTCTTGGGGAAAAAATAGGTGTCAATTTTGTTTTGCCTTTTCACTATTTAAAGAGTACCGTAGATACTGTAGTTAGAGTTAACATTATTTTAATTCTTCCTCCAAGACTATGTACAACTAGAGCGAGTTTCATTCAATTTCTCAAAATATATGCAAAGGATTGAGCTTATTTATAATTTAAAATACATGAATAAATATGGCAGGAAAATTCCCAGTCTTGATAGATTTTGAAAAACTTCTCTAGCTTTTAATTAAAAAACTTCTCTAGCTTTTTTTAAAAATAGGAAAAGTTGTTTTAGAAGCAAAAATATGCTGTTTGCAGCACTTTTAAAGAATCTTGTAATATGGAAATAAGTGGATCCAAGTACATGATTCATGTGTGCTATGCTACAATGTGATTTATTTGATTTCTGCTTATTGTATTGGAGTTCAGTCCTTATGTTATCCTCAATGTTATCATGATTAAACAATCTGCACTTTTAACAAGTTGTGTGGGCTCAGATGTTCACGACCATTAAGAAGAGCACAAGTCTTTCACTGCTCATACAGAAGCTTTCTATGCTGCACAGAAGGCTTCTTTTCAAACTGATTTAAGTTTCATAAATAAACTTAATTTGGCACTTAATTCAGAGGTTGGCACTGAAAGGAAGGAAAAGGCAGTGTTCTAAGTGAATGTATTTTATTTTATTTCCAGCAGAATTTTTTGAGATATAAGGGTGCATGAACTTTAAAAAAAAATGCTAGCATTTAAGTGCATGAGTGCCAGAATTTCCATGCTCAGCTTTCTTAAACAATTCAGACTGTGATCTAATTCTTATATCATGCTAAGCAATTATATATCTGATAACAATATATTGAAGACGCACATTTGTAAAACAAATACATTGAGAACAAGTGGAAGATCTGGTAGATTAGCACTCTCTCACCTGAGACAACTCAAACATTATTATTTCAATTATTAAGAATGCCCATAGTATTGTGCAAAAATATACTGTTCAATGACTTAATAAATCAAACATTTTTACTGTTAAATATGCAATACTAAGTAACAGAGGAAGAAATATTTAGTAAATATAGTCCTTCCTAAGATCACAAACAATTAGCTGTATTTATCTATCCAAGAAATAGTAAAAATTTCTATGATGTTTTAATAGATGAATAATGCAATATAATACAATATAATACAATTATGAAGCTCAGGGTAGAATTGTGGAGTTTTTGTTGCTCTCTGAGGTTGGTTGTTTGCTTGCAGATGTGTCATGACCCAACAAGGTAACATGATGTCTGCAAGCAACCAACTCCAGAGAGCATCAAGAACTCCAAAGAATATTGCAGTATTTTTCATATTAACCCAGAATATGCTGAGCAGCCTTTTTATGACTTGGGACCACACTTACCATACTTGAAAAGTGGGGCTGAAAACTACAGGGGACAGAGCAAAGCAACTGTATTAAAGTTGTGGACAGGGCCAAATATTTTGGCATTTCTTTGTCTTTCATGGGTATTAATTTTCTAAGTCTATATCAAGGTTTACTTTTATTTTCTTTTTAAAATTTCCATTTCCCAGTATTAAGAAATTATACTGCTGATTTGTTTAGAGTTGCCCACTGAATTAAAGAAAAGCCTGAGATTCTTATTGCCAGGAAAGCATGAGGAAACTGTAACTTCACCGCCCTGAGTCCGTAAGGAGAAGGGCGGTATATAAATCTAATAAAAGATAAAGAACTAGAAGATTCATCTTTATAGAAAGTTTATGTCATACAGGTAGCCCTCGGCTTATGACCACAATTGAGCCCAAAATTTATATTGCTAAGCAAGTCATTTGTTTAGTGAGTTTTACCCCATTTTACGATCTTTCTTGCCACAGTTGTTAAGTGATGACTGTAGTTGTTAGTAACACAGTTATTAAATGAATCTGGATTTCCCATTGACTTTGCTTGTCAGAAGGTCAAAAAAAAAAGTGAACACATGACTTTGGGACACCACAACCATCATAAATATGAGTCAGTTGCCAACTGTCTGAATTTTGATCATGGGGATGCTGCAACAGTTGTGTGAAAAATTGTCATGTCATTTTTTCATTGATGTTGTAACTTTAAATGGTCACTAAATGAACTCTTGTAAATCGAGGGCTACCTATACAGTATACATGTTATCTATATATGTGCAGCTTTCTTTAACTTAGTGGTCTCCAGATGTGTTGCACCTACAACTTTCTGGGAATTCTTGGTTTTATAAATCTATAAATCTAACATGTATTTGTGCCTAGAAAGTATCAAATTGGAGGAGGTTATTATACAGAGTATAAGCACTGGTACTAGAAAGTACAATGCCCAGAAGGAAGATGGGCAGGAGAAGTAGAATTCTACTGTAAATTTATAAAACAAAAAATATGTCAGAAATCAAACATACCTGAGATTTAATTTTAAACTTGAAATGCCAATGTCCCAAAGGTGCTTTTCCAAAAGACAAGTGGACTTTCTTGATTTTTTTCCCCTTGATTTTTCACTTCTCATCCAAGAAGCTTTTTCAGTTCTAACTGACTGGTGGGGAATGGAAGGATTTATATTCTCGGCAGTCATTTGGTTGTTAGCACTCTGAGGGTCTGTTGTTAGCTCTCTGAAAGTTGTTAAAGCCACTTGGGGGTTTATCTGTATCAGTATTTTCGATGAAAAAAAACCAAGAAAGTCCAGGTGCCTTTTGGAAAAGCACCTTTGGAACAACCATGACCTGGATGATTTAGAATCTCCATAGATCTTTGAAATGTCAATACAATTATTCTAATTCACTGTAACTAACTTTTTGACAATTATCAGTGCATTATGGGATCATGTTATTCTTATATAGTATTATTACTATTATTCCTTTTTTAGTTTACTTCTAAGATAGCTGACTAAGACACCAAATCAAATTAATTCTGATTTCTGAGACATGACACTAAAAACATAACTACCACTGATTCCAAACATATAGGAACTGTTGGTTAAATGAAGTCCTGAATGAGATGAAAAAACTGGTTTGTCAGGGATGAGGCAGGGATGAAGGTTGTAATTTCAAAGTTCTTAAAGCCATATTTAGATGACCAAAACACATTCCTATTAGCGAAAGTAAACTGGACATATAAAAATATCTAATTTGTGAAGTTAATGTTTATCCTTAATCTTGCTAACATAACTATCCGACCCAGGCATTCTTTATTTTTTTAGAAAAAAATATGGCACTAGAAAGTAAAAAGAAATGAAACCAGTGAGTACAACTGAAATACCTTGATTTTTATTACAAATGTACTAGATCATACACACACACACACACGCGATCTGTGTGTATATGTATGTATGTGTGTGTGTGTGTATACTCACACACTCACACATACAAATATACATACATGTTTTCTGAGGTTTTCGCGGGTGTTTGTATGTAGGTCTTTGGTTATTCGGGTTTTCTCCCACATAAAATTGGAAGTGTCTTGGCAACGTTTCGACGAAATCTCATTCGTCATCTTCAGGCTGGTGTTTTCCGCTTCGTGCTTCTAGGAGCACGAAGCCAAAAACACCAGCCTGAATATGACAAATGAGACTTCATCGAAACGTCGCCAAGACACTTCCAATTTTACGCCAGAGAAAACCCCAATAACCAAGGACCTACATGCATACATATATATATACACATTCATATACTATTTATGTCAGTACAAAATAAAAATTACTTTAAATAAACAAAATAAAATTGATAAAAATATTATTTTATTGGAAAATAGTTATAAAATATAATCATCCCTTGCAGGAAGATTATTTGTTTCAAAAGTGCTGTCTATCAATTCAAAATTGATTTGTTACTATTGGTCCGCATGAAAAGTCATGCACCGGTAACTTATATGTACTTGTTAGTGCAGAAATCCCATCTAATTAGGTGACTATATACAATAATTTGCACAGCTTGATGTGCAATAATTTGCACAGCTTTGGCTGTTAAAAGCAGTGTTACAATGTTTTAAAAGTAAAAAATGCTGTTCTTTAAAATGATATTCCTGGCCTACTATAGGCACACATAAATTTTCTTCATTGCTGGAAATGATGGCTTGTCTGCACAATAGACAGATCTACAACATTTTACAAAACATTGATTGGGTATTTCTGTTTCATACCCGCAGTACTGGCTCAAAGAAAGCTACATAAAATCAGGTGCAGTCCCTGAAATGATACTTTAAAAAGTGACACTGTCAAGTATTTTTATGTTTACATTTTTTGTAAGTTTTCCATTATCTGCATGCAAAAATTGCTTACACCTTTTATTCTTGATAGATTAATAAACGTTGCATTTCCTATTTTTGTCCTTCTCTGCTAATTTTTTCTACCACTCAGGAGAATTTCTGCTCTACAGTGAACATTATTTCTTAATTACTTTAGCTCCCCCTCTGGCTGAAAATGGCATTTTACAGCATACAATAATAAAGAGGCATGAATCAACAGTGTCTAATTTTAACTCATTTATTTAATTTCTCAGACAGAGCAACTTAAAAAAAACAAGTGGAATTAAAATGAACACAATTGCCATGCTGTGATAGTCTGAAAGGGAGATCATATTTTAAAAGTTACTTGACAGTGCCCCTTTCATTTAAAAATAAAACAAAAACAGACTTATGTTTATATTGCAGTGGATTTCAAGTTTTCTTGCATTTCATATAAAATATCATTATGACTGTGGATCTTTCCTACAAGACACTGAAAACATATTCAGGAAAAATAAGGCATGTTTTCCAAAAGCTGGATGCTTGGCGCATTTGAACATACTGTTTTTAAAATACCAAATATGATCAAATATACCGTTACTTTTATTCATCTGGCCTTTAAACAAGATTCTCTCACTATTGCTTATTTTAATTGTGAGTTATTGTACCTTTATCAGGTACTGAGCACCTCAACTGGAAAAACATGAATTCAAATCAAGGTAATTTATGGTTCAAATAACAGCATATTGAACTAGTGCTAAAGCAGTGGTGGGATTCAAGTAATTTAATAACTGGTTCTCTGCCCTAATGATTTCTTCCACCAACCATTTTGCCAAACTGCTCAGAAAGTTAACAACTGGTTCTCCCGAAGTGGTGCGAACTGGCTGAATCCCACCACTATCCTAAAGTATTTAGTATGCCTATGGGGAAAAACAGATTCTTCAACTTGAGACACCAAATTCTGGTGGAACTGGACTAAGGTATAAAAGGAGAATTATAAACTTCATATGTCATCTTGTTCCATCATATAAGGCAGGGGTCTCCAACTTTGGCAACTTTATGACTTGTGGACTCCCAGAATTCCTCAGCTAGTACATGAGCTGGCTGAGGAATTTTGGGAGTTGAAGTCCACAAGTTGTAAAGTTGCCAAGGTTGGAGAGCCCTGATATAAAGAACTAAATTCTCAGATACACAGACCAGGAAAAGATTTTTGAACTTTGACTCTCAGGAAAGAGGCATAAACAAAACATATATTTGTTGACTAAAATAACTTCAACATTATCTGGAATCAGACAACAGATTTAGAGGGTCAAAGGTGGTAGGTAAGGACTAACTGCCTACACTATGTACCTTCATTCTAGTTTTGCCTTTGATAAACGTACATTTGTTATGTTAAACAAATCTGGTCACAGACAACAGTGGGGCAAATAAAATGTACGATCACACCCTGAGAAGCAAAGTACTCACTTAAACTCTCTTTACAGGTCTACTGTCTATGCCCACTCTAAAACCGAATTGAGTATTTTGCTGTTACAGAAGTTTAATTCAGATTTAATTCAAATGGAACAAGACTGTCCCTCTCCCCATACAAAACAAGTTATTGCTAAAAACAATGCTTCTGCCAATCTCTAGAATTAAAACTTTAGACACTGTAGGGAACAGTGGAACTTACAAACAAAATAGCAAAAATCAAAACATTTAAGCTTTTCAACTACCTACAGCATGGAAAATGCAGTCCTTTCTACATCACAGTTCAAATACAGTATGAAATCGCCTACAAATGCTCCAATTAAAACAAAGCAAATCTGACACTCAATGTTTTTACATGCGGCCGAAAACATTGTGCACCATGGAAGCTTACTTTTTCCTTATGGAAAAGTGCATCTTAGAAAACAACTGTAATAAATTCCAGTGATTCTAAAAAAAATTCCTAACCACTATAATATTATTGCACATTTGGTGCTATATAGACACCATTAGCAAATATATTTAACTAGAAATAAAGGATAAAACTGAAACAGATTTGTCTTAATAACTTATAATACATCTGTAAAGGAGATTATTTTTTAACTAAACATACATTTCTTTTGAACCATCAATGTCTTACCTAAACCCAATCTTTTACAATCAATGAGAATCAAAACTCAGTTCTGTTCCTACAGGTAGAATTTCCTACATACAGTAGTTAAATCCACACTGATAAATTTGTCAAAGTAGTTTAGAAAATGAATACACTCAGAAACTCAAGAATCATAAGATTCTTGTTTTGTCCATTCTTCCTACAGAATTCCAACTATTTTTTCTATGTTTTAAGGCATCATTTATTGTTTTTCACTTGCAATGATGATAGTCATGCAGCAGTTTAATGATAAAAATATATTAATATTTTACTATACAGCAGCAAGTAGTTAGTCAATTAAAAGCACAAACATTTTAAAGAAAAATCTGTAAAAGTATATTACTACAAATAATTGCAAGTTGGAGAACACTTCCAGAAAGGTTAGTATTCTCAGACTATTTTTATACTTTACAGCTTTAATATATATCACACAAAGTACATAATTATAACTGAAGGTTTGCACACTTGGGGGAGAAGTCAATACTACATGAATAAAGTATGTAGCCAGTAATAACTAGCACCACAGCTACATGAAAATTTCTTTACAACACACCAACTTGGCTTTTACTTTTAAAGGAAATTCAAATCCATGGCTCAGTAGGATTACATCATAATCATGTTGAACTGATGTCTACGACAGGCCTACACAAGTTAGTTAGCACTAACATAAGCTGGAGTTTTGACTGAGACTGAACAAATTAAAATAGTGCTAGTGGCCACACAAAAAACCCTTACCACCTGTTGAAAAAAAAAAGGCATACTGAAAATCGCTGCATGTTAAAGTACTTTAAGTACACTTCATAAAAATATATATATATTATGAACAATACAATTACATCTCATATACACAACAATGACAAGATACCTACTTAGTTGTAAACCAAACAGGTGCAGAAAAATATGGGAGATCATTTCTCTCTCTCTTTTTACTATTTGAATAACTTTGGTTCAAACCATAAAAATCACAAGTTAGCAAATTTCATTTAAATGCCTTTTTAATATTTTTCTTTATGTTCACAGAAGTTTCACTGACCATTTTATATGCTTAAGGTCCAGATGCAATGCATATTGTATAAAAGAGAGCACTTATTGTTTACCTTGCATGAATTAAACCTACGTACCTTTTAACTCTACAGACTTCTGCATAACATTTAGACAAAGCTCAGACACACAGCATGCCTAGCCCTCATATATATATATACACATCTCTAATCACAGGTATATAGGGTGTCAAATATACTATAATAACCTCCATGAAAGGTTTTGAAATTTGGTAACAAAATGAGAAGAAAAACTAAAAATATTATTTTACGTGTTCTAAAATATCTCTTTTTTGTGCTAAAGTCAAATGTTAGCTCAACATGAAAAGGACATTTTCTCTTTTTTAATATAATTCAGCAATATTTTAATCTTGACCATTTTTGCAAACACTTTTTTTTAATAATAATAGCTTAAACGTGTACAAAAGTTCTTGGTTAATTAGGGAAATAAACACTCAGTTCTTTATATTTTTTTAATCAAGTAGGAAACACAGTTCATCTTATATAATGTTATTACTTTTTTTGTAATTTTTTTTTGTTTGTTTGTTTTTAGCAGCTGCTTACTGTTTTATACGATGAGCAAGAGTGGAAGGAACAATCCAGCGATGGGGTGGAGAGAAAGAAGTTGCTTGCTCGGCTGTCAGTTTTGGTGGTGGATAGGTAGATGGTGCTCCCCTTGGAGTTATAACAGGTATATTTAACGGTATGCATTATTTTCGGCTTGTGGATGTTGGTTTTCTCTCTCTTTCTCTCCCTTACAGTATAAAGTCTTTCTCTGTGTGTTGTTGTCATTATTACCAGTGTCTCTGTGCAGCAGGGCAGGGAGGAGGCAGCCAAACGGGAAGGAGGGATGTGGAGAGGAGGGAGGAAAGATAGATGGAGATCAATCCTCCTCTGGCTCCTCCGCCTGCAGCAAGGCTCCGGGCGGGCCAGTGGGGATAGCGGTGCTGCTGCTGATTTCGGTTTCTGGCTGCTGCTCTGTTCCGCCGGAGGAGGAGGAGGATGCGGCGGCGGCGGCGGCCCGCTTGTCTCTCTGCTTCTCCTGGATCTTCTTCATCTCGTCCGAGTACTTGCAGAAAGTGTGTCCGAATTTGGCCCACACCTTGTAAGGGACGGTGATGGAGTTGCGGTAGGTGGGCTTGACCTCGCTCACCCGCATGAAAACGCCGTACTTGTTGGAGCCCACGTCGAAAAAGAACCGCTTGTTATCCACCGTCAAGGAGGTGCCCTCGGGCAGCTCGGTCGGCTCCTCCTCCACGCCGTAGTCGTCGATCAGCTTGGCCAAGGCGTCGCGGAACTCGATCAACCCTTGCGCTGGCAAGGCGATGGTCTGGCCCTGTGTGGATCCGAGGCCTGGGCCGCGGTTGACTGTCTGGCGGATGCGCAGGAATCGCCCGCGCTGGTTCTCCTTCAAATCCATGTAATACTTGCGGTTCTCGCGCACCAGAAATTCGCTTTTCAGGGCCCGCCGAGGCTCGTCCGCGGCCTGCGCCAGCTCCGGCGGTTGGCTGGGCCCCAGTTGCGCGTAGTGCTCGATGAAGTCGCCCAGATAATCGCGGAACTCCACCGCCACTGACATCGAGAGCGTCAGCCGGCTCTTGCTGCCTCCCGCACCCACCTCCGCGATCTTCAGGAAGCGGCCCTTCGCGTTCTGCTTGACGTCCAAGTAGAAACGCTTGTTCTGGATGTCCACCCGCTTGGAGGCCAGCTCCTGCGTCTCGTGCTGGAGGCCCACCCCGCCGCCGCCGCTACTGCCGGGCCCGCCGCCGCCGCCAGGGCCCGAGCCCGGCGCCCCGCCGCCGCCGCCGCCCTGCTCGCTGCCGCTGTCTCTATCCGCCATGATGCCTTCGGGCTACCCGACGCCCGCCTGCCTGCCTGCGCCTCCCGGCCGCCGCCGCCGCCTCCTCCTCCGCCGCCGCCGCCCGTCGCCGCTACTGCTCCTGCCGCCGCCGCCGCTCCAACCCCCTCCGCAGCCACCAGCAGCAGCCGGCCGCTCTCGCGAGATCTGTGGAGGAGACAGAAAGAGAGAGAGCGGCTAACATGGCAGAGGGGGAAGCGCGCGACTGGGCAGAGGAACGGGGAGAGGAGAGCGCGAGAGCGCGAGGACCAGGAGAGGTGCCCGGGGATCGGAGACGGCAGCGCCTCGCCGGGTTAGACTGGGCGAGGGCAGGGAGGCGCTCGCTTCTTGGCACTCAGGCCCCACCCACCCGTCCTCCGCCCGGCTATCGCGCCTTCTTCTCTTCGGGCTGCGCTGCCACCGGCGCCGCCGCCCGTTAGCAGTCGGCCAGACCCCGCACCCGCCCTCGCGCTGCGCCAGGCCAGCTTCGCCAGGGACACAGACTCCGCCCGGCCCCGGCTCGCGCGCGCTTGGATCCCCCCTCCCTCCTCACGCGCACCCCGACTGAGGCCGCCACCGCTTCTCCCTCGGGGGGAGATGGACCCGATGCGGGGAGGAGGGCGATCTACTATCAAACGCGAATACGCGGCCGCATCATCAGAGTAACTCTTTTTCCTCTTTCCCCTTTCAGAAGTCGGCGTATGCCTCAGTTCTGTCTGCGGACATAAACCGGACGGAGAAGGAAGCTCCCCCTGCGTCCTTCTCATCCCGCCTCTTGGCCCATTAAGCAGACTCTTCTGTCGTCCGCCGTCCCCAAGGAGGAATTGCCGCCCGTCTGCGGGAGGCGAAGTGTTCAAGCGAAAGGAGAGCCGGGAGGAGTCCGTACCCCGCAAGAGGCAACCTGCGATCCCACTACCTCTTTCTTGAGCCAACTTAATCCTTTGAAAGCATAAATCAATGCCACTCTCCTACGACGTGTCGTGGTCATTCCTACGATACGATAGCACGTTCGTTTTGAAATTCGCACCATTTCCCACCTGTTTGAAGCTCCCCAATTGAAAACTCTGCATGACTTCAAGGGTTTTTACTCGCCGGCTCCTAGGGTGCTTTATAATAGAGCAACCTTTACTTTCAGGATTACATTGTTATACGAAGAATTTAGAAAACATCCCACTCCTCTCTAATTGCTTTCGTTGACCAGACCTCCCGTCAAACTCTAAAACCTTCCCAGGTACCTTACTTTGCAAAATGGGGAAGAGCAATTCCTTGAGCAATTTCTATAATGCTTCTGCCAAACTGTGGCCCTCATTGCCCACTTCGACTGATTCCAGAGAATGCATGAATTTAGAGGGATCACACAAGGAAAGTCATTGTGTGTGTAAATCATGCTGTCCTCTCAGCAGAAGGTCCAAGCAGTTTCCAAAACAGAATAGGCTTTCCAGATTAAATCAAAGATCCATTCTCCTGCTACTGTTTCTGAAAGTGGTCTGCAGTGCTCTCCTTGTCAAATTTGAACAGTAAAGGGCAGTTGAATTAGATGGGTGTTGAGCCCAGCCTAATCTTTTCTTAGATGTTTGCTGCCCTAGATCATGAAAACAACCAATCTTCAGCAGTAAAGTCTTGCTGCTCATAATGTTACAATTTCTAAATTAAATTTACTTCTCTTTAAGCTAAATCCTGGAATTTATTTAGCTTTTCTTAATAGGGAATTTTATCCTACTTCTTCATTTGTGCTAAAGTGAACACAGCCTCTTTATAAAACAAGGTGAAAGAACCTGAAACCAGAATGTTTTCCCTAAAATGGAATATATTATATCAATGTATTCCATTTTATATTTTGATGCAAAGATGCATCAAAAATATATTTGATGCGAAGATGCATCAAAGCATCTTTATCAGGGGAAATTGCAATTTCTATTAACTTGAGGCAGAAAGATGCCACAATCTTTTGCTATTTTGCACTTTATAATAGAATATATTGAGAATATATGCCATAATAGTTCTGTGCGCATATCCACAACAGTTGTGAGTGCATCTCACAAGACAAGTTTCTTTTCCTCTGACTAGACATTGGACCAATTCATTGAAACAAAAACACTACCACTGGAACCATAGCAGCTTTCCAGACCTTGCTTTTCTCCTTCCTTCTTCCTGATTCTTTCTATGCTATGAGAAAGTTTGAGAGGCAACCTCAGCCAAGTCAGCCTTTGGTTTAATATCTACAAACTGCATATTATAAACCGTCAAGGCTGGAGAGCACCCATTTCCATCAGCTGCCCTACTACTTGAAAATAAAGCAAATGAATACCTGAAATAGTTTTTCCAGACGGTTTTAAGTAAAAATAACCAACGGGCTACTTCTCACGACCATTTTACTTCTGGAAGGTTGAAAGCCGGCATCTGCTAGGTCGAAAGCTAGAGGCAAGCGCTAACTCTTTAGCGCCGCAATAATTCAGACTCAGGCCATCCTTGCAGCTCCGACGATGCACAATGTCTTCCCTCGCTGCCGTTTGCTCCCGGGTTCAGAACGATTCCTGGAGTTTGCCCTACAACCTGACATCCAAGAACCCAGTGAAAGTCGCGGGCAGACTACTCGCCCGTTCCTTCTTGGCGCTGGGCGGCGTGACCGGGACCCCGCCTCAGCGAAATCAGGCTGGGGTTTTACGAGTAAGCCGAGAAGAAGGTGAGATCCACCCCGGAGGCCACTTGGACCTTTTAAGAGTGGCCGCCCCTTCCTGCTATATTGCTGCGCATTCCCCGCAAGGAAAACACGGAGCGTCTTCTTAGTACCTTCAGCAATGTCAGCTAAGAGTGGACTGGGCAGGTTTGACTGGTTCTCTTTATCACCGAAAATATATCTGCTAAAATATGCTAGATACCTAGCACTTCCTTATTTTTTAGCTATCAGGATATATCCCCCAAATATGATAATCGGTTATCTAGCAAACCAACCTGCATTGCCTTTCTCTGTAAAACGATGTGGAAAGGCATTTAAAAACAGGTCCGGTTAAGATTAGATATATTAAGATATGCTAACCTCTCATACGATCTGTATAAACACCAACTTTGTCCCCTTTGATAACCAAGGAGGCAACAGATTATAAAATCCCACTGGGCTGGGAGAGAACCATTACTGAACTAGGAAGGCATGCATGCAGCTCATTTTTAAAATCTACAGTGTTAAAGTTCCCAATAATTATACAATAAAAATTAAGAAAGATTCTATTGCCAATTCAGCAAATATAACCATCTTGGATGGATGAAATTTAGTTTTTTATGGTTCATATTATACATGTTCTAAAAATATATTTCAACGGATACCCAACATATAATGGCAGTTTGATAGGTATTTTGATTCTAATAAATACCAGTTTACATAACTTAGATTTAGGTTTTTTTCAGAAATGGAATTTCATTTTAACAGCCCTGCTTAAAAAGTTTATTTTTCATAAGAGGTTGAACCCCAGACTATGAGCTTGAGAACAGATAATTTTATAAATAAACTGAACAGAGAACTACTTCAAATATTTTCTAGTGCTAAAAGCATAAACTTTTCAGATTTAAAATCTGTATGTGCTTCATAAAATAAAAGTTAAAGCTATTTGAAATACTTTTAAAATACGCTACAAACATAGTATTTGTTTAGAAAGTATTTGATTGTATATATTGTTTAACTTCTTTAATTTGTTCAACAAAATGCCAAAATTACTGTTTTATTATGATATTCAGTATTGTCTAATCCTAACTCCGTATTTGAGAACAATACAGACAGTTATTATCCTATAAATTCTTACTAACAATTTATAAAAAACCCAATAAGAATTTAATATGACCAGCAACAACTATTTATTCTGATATACCTTTCCTAACTTCTATCTCTTCTGTGAAAATTAATGAAAAATATTTCAACCACAAGAAGGTTTTTTTGTTAAATAAGCATTAAAAATAATTATTAATTTAATTGCAAAAGTTCTAGCTTTACTCTTTAAAGAGAGAATGTAAATAATAAGTCACATATACACAAGGGATATGATATGTTTAACAAATAAAACAAAATGTAGAGGAATATAACTTCATTTTATAATCTTAATCACAATATTGTTGTCATTAGTATCTAAATATGACTTTAATTACCAAGAACATTTTTATATTAATAAAATCAAAGCATTACTATAAAGCATACATTTATAACAACCTGACTCAATTATTTGGGGATTGCTTACTATCTCACAAAAACTTTTGAAGCTTCAATAAAATTGAGATTTCTTAAAGGAAGTTTGCTCCAAGTCATGTGGCTCTGCAGAAATTAAAATAAAGCATTGATAAAACAGCCATGGCCAAAGTGAAAATGAAAACAAACTTTAATATATAATTATAATTTAGTTCTATAGATAATATAAAACCTCATTTTTACCACTAATAAACTAACAATCAAAGTGTTGTTTTAAAAAAGGGAAAACTGTATTGAACTTTTCCTAAAATGCTGTCGAAAGTTGCACAACATTAAATTGCCAAAGCCTTAAAATGTATATATGTAATATGCATGGCTTTTAAAATTTTAGAAATCTCTGGCATTAATACCATACATTGTAAAAATATGAAGTGTATAATTATTTCCAATGTAGTTAGATTCTACAGATAAATTTAAATGGATATTTCAGACCTCATAAGTAAAAAGAGTTAATAAAAATTTGAAGCCATTGGAGAGGATTAAAATTATTTTATTTTTTTCAAATTAAACTGTTTTTTATTTCTTTGTAAAAGCAATTTTTAAAAGTGTATTTTGTCAAACCCTCAACAAGTTTCTTGTTGGTTATTAACATTTCTATTAATCTTTCGATACAGTTACAGATGGAGGTAATGCATCCGATCATATTGCTCATTTATTATTGACTAAAATATTTGCAACAAGAGAAGCATGTTTACACTGAAATGATAAAAAAACCCTTCTCTCCTTTGCACCTATATTTTTAATAGGAACATGTAATATTCAGAACAAGTTTAGAAAAAGCAAGAGGTTTCCCTGCACAATGGGCAGAAACCAATAATCAAGTTTGGGATATGCCATTTATGAAACAGGGTATTTTTACCCCTGGTAATTTTCCTTTTTATCATGCTGTATCTGAAAAAGTTAACAATATAACAAGTTGGCAAGAATGCATTTTCCTAACCTTTAAAACGCCAATAATTTGAAATTTTTATGTTATTTACCTGGCACCATTTATCGCAAGTAAAATTTAATTATAGAGAAAATAACCCAATCATATTACCACTTAGAAAAAATATTTCAATAATTCAATAATTGAAAAAAATATTAATTTTGCCCAACTAAGTGATATTTTGCATATGCATATTTTGCATGTCTCTGATGTTTATTTTAAATAGTTCATTCAGAAAGATGCTGAAGACCTGTTTCCAAAGTGATAAAATACAAGGTCTAAAACTTATATTTTATTTATACTATGCACCTCTAGAAAGAGATATATTAAAATAACTGAAATTTGCTTCTGAATACTCCCTTCTATAAAAAAAATTCTGTAGATGTCTTCCTTTCAATCATTTAACATAAAGTCCTTGAGCTAAATCTTATTGACTCAATGTGTCTTATTTCTAAATATATATGTAAACTATCACCCTGAAAATATACTTTCCAGACATATCATCTGGCTTTTAAATGAAGAGGGCACAGACACAACCAATACATACTTGTACAGATCCAATCAACTTCATACTATTATGTGAAAATTGGGATGGGTACTAAATTATTACAATTATTTCTGCTTGTGTGGTGTTATTAATGTTAATAACAATTTTAACGTGAACATTATGGTTCTGCCTTATGAATTATCAGTGGATTTCACCAATAACATTCGATCTTGCCAAGAAGATGACACCTTTGAATACTATTTACCAGCCTTCAGACCGATCCGCTACATATTTACTCGGAAGTAAATTGCTTGACATGTGATAGGCTTAGTCCTAGAAAAACTGTACAAAATGTTAAAACTATAGATAAATTTTGCAACGTATTTGATTACTGTATTTAAGGCAGGTGTTAAATATGTGAGTAGTATGTAATATCAGAAAATTTTATTCTGGATTGAAGTTTTCATTTTAGAATATGAGACAGCGATTCATCCCGCCCCAAGTGAAGCCCGGGTATTGCCGCGCGGAAAACGTCAAACTGAAGCACCAGCGGACGCGATCCTTCCAAAGGAGAGAAGGGGGAAGGGAGGCTCCTCCGCAGATCCCCGCCCCTCCCGCTTTGGGTCCGCTTGTCAGCACTCCGAGGGAGTCGTGCAGCGCTTACCACCTGCCCTGCTGTGGTGGCGACTGCAGGAGGAGCCGGAGGAGAGCAGGCCTCGGTAGCCCTGGTTTTCCAGCCCGCTCAGCTCGCTTCTCCTCTCGGCCTCAGAGCGAGTCGTGGCAGGCGAGTAGCGTCATTAGGCACGTAACCGGCGCCTCGTATTTGACATTGTCGTCAGAGCGCCTCCTTCCGTTCCGCTCCCATCTCATCTGAGCGAAGAGGGCCTGTACAGGAGAAGATTGCTTGGGCTGAACCGAGGAGTGTCTAGGGCCCCTACGCTTAGCGGTAAAGGGGATCGGTAGCTGTATGCAGTAAGGGTTGCTGCATTTGGTGTAGGGAAACAAAGGCGAAGCTTCGCCCTTGCGGCTCTTTTCGTGCAATACATGCGCCCGCCGCGCTGCACAAAATCGATAGAGAACAGAACACATTGGTGGATTTTCTTGCGACAAGAACCGCATGCAAGCGCAGATTAGGATTCGTGCTTGTTCTGTGCAGTTTTGGTGAGAGGAAGCCTCAGCAATTGTGGAAACGCAGCTTTGAAGAGAACTTCGGTTTTGGAGCAAACAAATGGGGTTATTTTAGTATTGCGGGCGTCTTTAGATTGCAGAGAAGGACGCTGCACATAACACCCTCACTCTGCTTAAGAATCTTGTACAGAATTTAATGTCTACAAGAAGAACCAGGAAAGTGTAGCTTTCTAGACCTGGTTGGGTTGCAACGCTCCTGAACTTTAACCAGAATCGTAGGGATAATTGAGGTTTTAGGTAATCACTTTCTGGAGGGCCTAAACTCGAGCCATTTTAATGGCCCTTTATTGTACAACATTCTGAGAGAGTACACTACAGGTAATCCTAGTTTAACAACCACTCATTCAGCACTCATATGAACAGGGCTGAATGAGTGCTACTTATGATCAGTTCTAATACTTAGGATAGTCGCAGCAGATCCGTGGTCATAAAGTCGTAATCTGGGAATTTGGCAACCACATTGGAGTTACAGTATGGCAGCATCCTGTATTGGCCATTGTGATCTTTACTGCTGCCTGGCTTTTGACAAGCAAAGGCAGTGGGGAAGCTGGCAGAAGGTTGCAAATGTCACATGATTTGCTTAATAACAGTAGGGTTTGTTTAACTTACAAGGGAGATGGAGAGAACGTGGTCATGGATCATTAATGAGTACTGTATACTGTATAGCCTAATAGCATAGCTCTCCTGATGTTCCATAATGCACTACTTGCATTATGTGATCTACTGTTCTCTTTTAGACTATTTCCCTATTTGTTGCTTATAGTGATTTAATAGCAGTCATTCTTGAAGTGATACTTGGCCTAATTATTATTACTTTGCATTAAGTTCATAGTAGGGAAATGGGTTTATGTTTTGGTACTTTTATGAATCCTTTTTGATATAAAGGACACATTTGGGATGGATATCCTTTCTTTGGGAAGATATGACAAATGCAAGGCTATTCCATCCAGAATAGGTATCAGTCTGATAATTTGGGCGAGGGGGGGGGGGAGTATTGCAGACTCATGGAAGATGCAGAGAAATTTATTGCAACCTTGTTAGCAGGTAATAATGGTTGTTAGCAGGAAATATTTACACATAAACACTTAGCACATTAATATTTGTGCCATCTTATCTTTTAAAAATGATATTTGAAACAAAATATTTCATATGGTTTGTGTAACATTGACAAACTGATAAACTACAATTGGCATCTGTTAGGTCAAGTAAAATAAACCACAACTAATTTGACTTGATGTGATTTGAGAACAAGGCCAAAGACAAATTTTGAAGGCATTTGTTCTTGTCAGTATTTCCTTTTGATTTCTACATAATTCAGTGATAATAACCTAAAATACTATCTGTTTGGCTTAATGATTCAGTCATCCTTATTCTTCTTTTCAAACTTAGCTTTCTGTATGACATTTCTGTCAAAAATATATTTTTCCTCTCCTTTGTATCTTGGAGACTTCGACCATGTAATGCTGCAGTGGACAATTTATTAGCAAGTGGGAACTGCATCTTTTGGCATTTTATTTTTGCCTATGATGGGGGACAGAATGAGGCATAATATTTCATTGGATTAAGGAGACAATGTTTACCTTGCAAAGAAAAAAGCTGAATCTTGTCACTGTTTTGCAACAGGGTTTTTTTGCTAAATTTTTGCTAAATTTCTAATGCTTTAAGCAGCTACAAGCACAGGTTGCCTATTTTGATGTTAAGTTCCCCATCAGTGCTAGAATAATGTTAATATTTGCTCAGTTTTCCTCAGCAATTCTGATGCAAATTGCTTTGGAAAGCAGGAAAAAAGAGGATCTAGGTCATTCCAATAGTGTGATACAAAAACCCAGATCATGCAACACCATTGATAATATTTTGGGTCAGTTAACATGTGATGTATTAATATATACAATTTGATGGCTATTTGTATATTTGCGTAAGAAAAGAATTATCTTGTTGAATAAGATCAGCAATTGACCTATCAGGGTTCAGAGGGTAGAAATAACAATTGTTCATTCTTCCTTTTCTGGATCCATTCTTTCTATTCCCCTGGGCTTGTTAGATTTTATTTGAACTATACATAGATGATACTGCATGGAAAAAATGCTTTGTTTACCTGTTAAATTAATTAAAAATACGTGCAAACAAAAGGGAGGTAATATTAACTTATTGAAAAAAAAGTCTGTATCCTGTAACCTAATGTATTTTGGAGCAATCTGGCATCACATCTGTAATATAAACTTAAGC
This sequence comes from Masticophis lateralis, assembly GCA_030761175.1. Classification (NCBI taxonomy): domain Eukaryota; kingdom Metazoa; phylum Chordata; class Lepidosauria; order Squamata; family Colubridae; genus Masticophis; species Masticophis lateralis. Next base: position 95,436,940 of record JAUDYJ010000003.1, on the reverse strand, counting down.
ATGAGTACATATATATCGTACTTGTGTATGTATTACAATTACATTGTCCCTAAAAAGGAAATACTTAAAATTAAAAATATTTGTCAGGGCAATGATAAAGCCTGTGTAGCGTAGAGGGCTAATGCCTCCTACTAAAGGCAGCAATTAACACCAGCTGCCTGTAATTTCTCTGAGTTCAATCCTAGCCAGGCTCAAGGTCGACTCAGCCTTCCATCCTTTCTAAGGTGGGTAAATTGAGGACCCAGTTTGTGGGGGCAATAAGCTGACTTTGTATAAATATAAATATACAAAAGTATGAAGGCTATTGCTTAACGCACTGTAAGCCGCCCTGAGTCTCCGGAGAAGGGCGGCATATAAATCAAATTAAAAATAAAAAAAATAAAAAAATAAAGGCCAGACTAATAAACAAACCATATGGTAAGGAACGCTTTTTTCTTGTTTTGCTGTTATATCACTTTTGCACTTCATTGCTTTGGTAATGGATTTCATCTGTCTCCATCATCTTCATGTCCTTTATTCTATCTTTACCCCCATAGTTATCTTTAAATGACATCACTGGCACATTACTAGCTTGACATCAGTGCCTGGGAAAATCCTAGAAAAGGTCACCAAGCATTTAGGGTTTCCAAACACTTAAAAGGGAACAAGCTGATTACTAAAAAAAATAATCAGTTTATTAAATATAGTTTAAATCCTAATGCTTCTGTGTTGTTGTGATAAAGAAAAACGCATAGGCAGGAAGAAGGTTAATGGGAAGGCACCCCGAACAGCTCATGGGAGCTTCCTTTTATTGTCATACACAGGCTCCGTGGCAGAAGCTGATTCATTGATCAAAGCACACTTGTACTGATTGGCTAAACAAAGCTCATGCTATGACTATGCTATCCATGTGGACAGCTCATGACTTCCTGCTGCAAACAATGTGATGTGCCTACATGCCAAATCTCATGTTTCACACTTAAGGATCATTATGCTGACACTGCATTCCTCAGCGTGGTTTGCCAGCTACTGAGAAAGCAACCATCCCCACATGTCCTCCTTTTTATTTTATTCTTTATTTTTTAATAATTTGTATGCATACATAACATCAGATCTGGAGAGCCGAATTCTTGGACGAAACACCATCAACAAACCAGGCAAACATTGCACGCAGCAGCAACAGCAAATTAAGGCAATGATAACTAAAATAACAATGGGCACTATTTGTCGCACCCGTCCAAAATCTGGGAGCCGAGACCATAACCATTCCCTTAGGGATTGCGGGATATTGGAACCAATTGGATTATCCGCAGCCATGTTTTCCATGTGTTCAATGGTGGTTGAAATATTCATTTTGTAGCGTTCCAGGGATCCAAGGATGTTGATTCTATCCGGTTTCATTAAAGGAATAGCATGTATTAAAAGTCCTCCTTTGGCCTGTGGGGGAACGTGCATGCAGATCCAGCAATCTGTCTTGTTTACTAATCGAGAGATATTTTGCACATCCCATATTTAGGAATTTCGTTCCCAAAGTCCTTGCTCTGGAATTCCATCTTGCAAAGTCACTGTAGCCATGCCAGGAGGAAAGATACACATAAAAAGAATATACATAATAATAGTTACAGAATTAGCATTTAAACAAGCAAATGCTGCTGTGGCATGTACTTTTCCTGTAACAATTTTGTAGACTTCACAGAGAGGGCCTTAATCTGTCCCCAGGTCACTTGATGTTTCTGACGAAGTGCTCGGTCCCAATCCTGCTGAGGGTTCTACAGGCTGAGTGAAAAGTTTGGGATCGGGTTTTTCAGTCCTTGGTGCCATGCCATCCTTCCACGGTTTCACACACCGAGCAGGGATCCACACCGGACCTGTAGGAGCAAGCACAGCAGCATATCTTCGCCTCCATGTAAATAAAGGAACAGGTCCATGCCATTCGGGATTAGGCAATAATCTATACATTACCTGTGGCTGGGGATGACTCATTCTACTTCCAAAATGATTATCTACTGGAGTTGATAAATTTGTGATATTAATATGATTCAGAATAAACAGAACTTTATTCAACCATTCCTGTTTACCAGGAAGACCTATGGGAATCTCTCCTGTTTGTTTGTGTTTATCCAAAGCAGATTTTAATGTAAAATTTGCCCGCTCCGCTATGGCCTGTCCTGTAGAGTATAGGGTATGCCAAAAAGATGTTCAATTTGCCATTTGACACAAAAATCAGCAAAGGAGTGGCTACAATATGCAGGGCTATTGTCTGTTTTTAACGTAGAAGGTAGGTCCATGACAGCAAATGTTCGAATACAATGATTAACAACATGTTTGGTGGCTTCTCTTTTCTGAGGAGTAGCCCAAATAAAATGAGAAAAAGTATGAGAAAAAGGGGCAAAAGAGGGGTATTGGGTTACATCCATCTGCCAAAGTTCGTTTACTTTAAGACCTCTCAGGTTCACCCTAATGGAGGGAGATGGGTGATTTGAGGGCATTGAGGGCATTGTTGTATGATTGCTCTAGCATGATCTAAAGGAATGTGAAATTGTTTTGCAAGAGCTTTGGCATTTTGATGAAACATAGAATGATTTTCCCATGGAGTAACAGACAGAATATGCTGCTTTGTTGCGGCATCTGCAACAGCATTTCCTTCTGACAACATGCCTGGGAAAGACTGATGACTTCTAATATGTGCGATGTAAAGTTGATTCCTTCTAAGTTGCAAAAGTTGTAATGTCAAAAAGAGGGACAGGAGATCATCATTCAAAGATGGTGTAACATATGCACCAGGAAGGGAGATGACAATTTAACAGACATACTAACTATCTGAAATAATATTGAGGTCTCGAGTTGGAAAGATTTGCAAGGCCAAAATTATGGCTGCAACCTCTGCATGCTGAGCGGACTTTTGCGGAGGTATAATTTTCACAACCCAGTGTCCATGTTCAAGCCAGGCAGTTGCGCCCCACTTTGCCCCCCCCCCCATCAGTGAAAACTGTGAGGGCATTCACTAAAGGTTTTAATGAAATACCATTTTGGACTATGATTTCCACTTGATTAAAGGCAAGCATGCACGGGTCTGCAGGAATATGGTAAGAAAGTTTCCCAAAATAATCGATCAGCACAGCTTGTAAAGACGAGGAAAGGCTAACCATACACTCCCAATCTTTCAATGGCAAGGGGACTATGATATTAATAAGATCTTGACCGATAAGTACCTTGAATCGTTTTCGTCCTTTAAAAATTAATTCTGCATGCATTTGTGCTGGTACGCTAATAGTATGACTTGGGCTATGTGGGAGATATAGCCATTCAATTATTAATAATGAAGGCTTATTCTTACTCCGTTGTTGTATTTTCTGAGCCAATACCGCTGTAGGTTGTTTTGCAGTTGGAACGATAATCATTATCAAGGCATCTATCCACCCAAACCAATTTCCTGGCATCTATCCACCCAAACCAATTTCAATGCTTCATTCGTTTTTTTGAAGACCGCTTTTTGAGTTTGGGTAAGTGTAATCAATTCAGATGGATCTTTCTTATTTTTTAATGCATCAACACTAAGCATACTAGTAGGAAGGCCTACGTATGGTTGCAACCAATTAATTGAACCCAAAAGTTGCTGTAATTGAACATAGGAGACTTTATCCCCTATCCTCAATTGAGGAATTTGTTAGTGTGAATATGTCTGTAATAACTTGTGACCTAAATAAATAAATGGTTCTTGTAGCTGTATTTTTTCTGGTGCTATCTGCAAACCATATGCAGCCAGATCTCGTGTTAGATGTTCTAGCCAATATGGAGGAATTTGAGGTCCAGCAACTAAGACATCATCCATATAATGATATACCAGTGCTTGAGGATATCTTTTCCTAAAAGGCTTCAAAGCTCTCGCAACAAAGTGCTGACAGAGAGTAGGACTATTTAACATGCCTTGAGGTAATACAGTCCATTGATATCTTTCTGTGGGTTGTTCAGCATTTAATACTAAAACTGTGAAGGCAAAGAGAGGCTTATTCTTTTTGCACAATGGAATGGTAAAGAAACAATCCTTTAAATCAATGATCATAACTTGATATTCCCTAGGAATCATGTTTGGATTTGGGGTGCCACATTATAGTGGCCCCATTGGTTGTACGATTGCATTAATGGCTTGGAGATCATGAAGACGCCCCCATTTACCAGATTTCTTCTTTATTACAAAAACTGGTGTATTAAATGGACTTGTAGTGGGTTCAATGTGTTTAGCGGCTAGCTATTCTCTCACTAACTCATGTAAGATTAAGTTTTTCTTGCGTTAAAGGCCATTGCTCAATCCACACAGGCGTAGTAGATTGCCATACTAAAGGGAAAGCAGTAGGCTGAGACATAATAACTATTAATCATTAATAGTTAATTTTGCTTGAAATTGCAATATCAAATCTCTTCCCCATAGGTTTACATGAATGGGGAGTATAACTGGCTTTAACTGGACTCTGCGTTTGCCATCAAGAGCTGTTACCATAAGCCATTTGGTGCTGTGTCGGGCTGCTTTGGGGTCCTCCAACTCCCCACATGGAGGGTGATTCTGTAGTAGGCCAATCTGTGGGCCAATTGTCAGTGGCTATAACAGAAATGTCTGCGCCAGAATCTAGGACTCCTTCAAAAGATCTGCCATTTAACAAACATATACGCTTTGTTTTTTCTTCTCGAATTGATTGTGTTACTGCCATAATGCTAGGATGTAGGGAGCTGATTGCATTGGTAGAACCAAATCCTCCACTTCCTCTACTAATTTGCTTATCTCCTGCTGGTACTATATATGGAACAATTACCAATTGTGCCCAAGAATCTCCTTGTTTTAAAATAATGGGCACATTTGTTTCAAATTGTATCATAATTATTCCTTCAAAATCTGAGTCAATGACTCCAGAGATGACAAAAATGGTTCCTGCGGAGGATCGAGGGAGGACCAATCCCACAGTGTTATCAGGTAATGGTCCTTTCAACTGTGATGACATTAAGGTAACAATTCCAGGGAAAGGAATGAATTTATCTTCTTGATTAATCAAATCAATACCTGCATTACCTCTTGTAGCTGCGTTAGAATTTTTGATAATAGTTACGGCAATTGGACCGGGGCTTGTCGTGAGCCCAAACTCTAGTTTCCTTGACTATTTCCCTGACTTCTGCACTGATTAGCCCAGTGAAACCCCTTCTTACATTTAGGGCAAACAGTTTTTGGTTTAATTACTTGACCTCCTCCTGGCCCATTGCCTTTCTGGGCTCCACCACGGGGGGCTCTGCACTGCTGTTTAAAATGGCCAGGTTTGTTACAATTAAAACAGTTACTTTTGGGCTTGCCAAACTTTCCTTTTTGTAAGGCAGCTGCTAAGGCATCCATTTGATGAACATTTGTGCCTATATCAGTGCATGCTTTCAACATATCAGCCAAAGTGTAATCTCCTCTATTAACAACGGATTGCAATGCGCGGCGACAATCAGCATTAGCATGTTCATAGGCTAACCTTTTCATTAATTCTCCGCTAGCTTCCTCATTATTTACTTGCCGCTGAATAGTTTCTTGCAATCTATCAATAAAAACAATATATTTCACCAGCACTCTGCCGAATTGTTGCAAAAGACTTGCTAGGTTTGCCTGAAATTGACACTCTCTTAAATGCTTTGATCACACAATGCCCTATCACGGAGTAGGCTGGCGGGGGTGTGCCTGCGGCTTGTTGTTGTATTGTAAAAGCACCAACTCCATACAGTTGGTCTGGTATATATAAACCCCCTGAATTGTTTCCTACATGAATTGCCTCTCTCTGGTATTCTGAATCCCAAACAACATACTGTGCTGGTATGAGAAGCATGCAAAACAAGTCCTTCCAATCTTGTGGGATCAAATTATAACCATTAGATATGCCTTCCACCATTCCAACAGTATAGGTGGAATGCAAACCTGTCTCTGTGATACTTTTCCGCAGCTCTCTCAAAATTTGATATGGCAAGGGATTCCACTGATATTGAGCTTGCCCTTGTGGATTGACTGTTCTATCCCAGTGAGGGTTCCTTTTTGCTGCTCTTTCCAAAACCCTGCTCTGACTGCGCTAAATGGCTCCTGTGAAAGAGCGATCGGTAAGGGAGCAGTCGGGGAGCTAGGCTTCACTGGCTTCAGCATAGTTGCTGCCAGCAGAGTCAGCTGCATATATGGCGGAGGGGGAGCAGACCCCTCCTCAGGAAGCAAAGAGAGAGATGGTGACGGTGCCTTGAGTTTATGAGTCCCCTTAACCTCAGTTGCTTCCTTACATTTTTGCCACAGCAACAAATGGTGTATGGGTGCTCATGGTGGCAAATGCAAATGTATTCCAAGTTTTATCCAGTCCCGCAAGTCTAAGGTTCCTGCTTCAGAGTACCATGGGCATTGACAACCTATTTCATTTACTAACTGCTCTAAATCACTTAAACTAATTCCTGCTGTTCCTTTGTTTTTAAGTATTTTCTGTAGCTCTTTTGTATGAAGCTTCCGCGGAGCTGACAGTTCCCCCCCCCCCATACTCACGTATTTTTGGGAGCGAAGGTCGCTGTGGTGCACCTGGGCTCGTCCGGCCGAATGAGTGCAGGGGGAATCACGTCGGGATCACCAGATGTTGTGATGAAGAAAAACGCACAGGCAGGAAGAAGGTTAATGGGAAGGCACCCTGAATAGCTCGTGGGAGCTCCCTTTTATTGTCATACACAGGCTCCGTGGCAGAAGCTGATTCATTGATCAAAGTACACTTGTACTGATTGGCTAAACGAAGCTCGTGCTATGGCTATGTTATCCATGTGGACAGCTCATGACTTCCTGCTGCAAGCGATGTGATGTGCCTACATGCCAAATCTCATGTTTCACACTTAAGGATCATTATGCTGACGTTGCATTCCTCAGTGTGGTTTGCCAACTACTGAGAAAGCAACCATCCCCACACTTCTGTTTGTTGTTTATTTGATAAATTGGTAGAGCAAGAGTATGTGATGAATTTAATGGATTCAGTAAGGCTTTCTTCCGGGTAAAATGGAACTATGGGATGGATAGTTCCACTGTCTGATAAATTCTCCATTGCGCTGGGGAGAGAGAATCCAGGAATGGGTGTTGCTCTCTCTTCTGCCTGGAGACTGAGCCTGCCATCATTTTTTGGTGACACCTTCTTGCCTGGTGATCTCCCCAGTTCGGCTTGGTCTTCAGCCAGAAGAGATATTCTAAACAACTGCTTATCAGCAACATCGATTCCTGGATTCTCTCTGAACCATGAGCAGAGGGGAAAATTGATTGGGAATCGCTGAACAGCTATTAGGTTGGCTAACCAGTCCAGTCCTCTGGTTAGCTGCTTCTCCAGGTATTGAAAAGCTGAGGTCCCTGCCATTCCTGCCACAGGCGGAGAGGGGCATAAGTCAGAGCCGGTTCCAAACATGAGCCACGGCCCCTGGCATTACTGCACGGACAGCGGAGAGGACTTAGTTCCTGTCCAGCTTCACTTGGTATACTAGTAGGGACTAGCATGATCGGTGCAAAGGCAAGCCGCAGCAGCAGTTACCCATTGCGGGTAAGATCTTCCTTCAACACGTGGAAAATGGCGACTCAGGTGCCTTCCACCAGCCAAAGACCTCAGGAAGGGGACAGAGCTCCTCCAACCAAGGAATGGCTGGAAAGAGAGAAAAAATGGACAGCTAACATCAAAAGCATTATCAAAAAAGCACAACAAAGAATGTTCTTTCTGCACCAACTCAGAAAGCTCAAACTGCCCAAGGAACTGCTGATTCAGTTCTACAGAGGAATTATTGAGTCTGTCACCTGTACCTGTATTGGGTTGCAGAGCCACCTCTGTTGGCTCTGCAACCCAACAAGACAGACACAGACTTCAGAGGATAATTAGAACTGCAGAAAAAATAATTGCTATCAACCTGCCTTCCATTGAGGACCTGTATACTGCACGAGTCAAAAGAGGGCTGTGAAAATATTTACAGACCCCTCACATCCTGGACATAAACTGTTTCAACCCCTACCCTCAAAACAATGCTATAGAGCACTGCACACCAGAACAACTAGACACAAGAACAGTTTTTCCCAAATGCCATCACTCTGCTAAACAAATAATTCCCTCAACAGTGTCAGACTATTTACTAAGTCTGCTTTACTATTAATCTCATCGTTCCCACCACCCATCTCCTTCCACTTATGAGTGTATGACTGTAATTTTGTTGTTTGCATCCTTACGATCTATATTGATATTGTTTCCTGATTGCTTCTTTGTACCCTGTGACTATCATTAAGTGTTGTACCTTATGATTCTTGATGAAGTATCTTTTCTTTTATGTACACTGAGAGCATATGCACCAAGACAAATTCCTTGTGTGTCCAATTACACTTGGCCAATAAAAAATTCTCTTCTATTCTCTTCTAAAAGACGAGAGCCATAAGGCAGCTGCTGCAAGCAGCAGAGGCTCCAGGGCAGCCAAAAAAGACACCCAGAGGCACCAGAAGGCCATTGAGTGGGAACTGGCCAAAGCTGAAAAGGCGTCTAAGAGCCAGAGAGTGGGAAGCCCTAATTCAGGTGGAGCTGTCATCCCCTGCCCCATTAGAAGAACAACCGTTGGAATTTGTAAAGATACAAGTCTTTTGTGCAGCCAATGTACTATCGTGCCTGGTCACCAGATGACAGTAGAGAGCTGCTTTCCTCTATTCATAGGGAGTCAATGGATAGAAATGAGGATTTTTCTATTGTAGCTTCCACCCTGTCTGACACAGGAATAGAGGGCCAAATCCCTCTTTCAGGGCCAAGGCCACCACCTGATGCTACTCCAGCTGGGCTCCGCCAAGGGGAGGACAATAAGTCATATTTATCTGACCATTTAAAAATGATAATTTCCCAGGCAATAACGCAGGGAATAGGTGCAGGCCTGCAGCAAAGGACTCAATCTCCTCAAAGCTTTCAGCATTACCAGGCCCAGCACTTCCCACCCATGGCACAGGGCCCTTGGTTAGAACCTCAGAGCCTTCCCTCCCAAGCCCATTCCATTCAGAGCTGGAACTCCTCTGGAAATGGGGATGACTTTATGGCTCTTTCAGAGGATGAGGGGATGGACCCGGACCCGGACCCATCGCCCTTTACAGGCCTTTTTAGGCTTGATTTATGCAAGTCCTTGTTGTACAAAGCCAAGACTGTAAGTAATCTAGGATCTGAACCTGTCCCTGAGACAGATCCAAGTACGATGGACTCCAGTCATATGCTTTTTTCATAGCCGACCATTGAGAATGAGGTCATTCCATCGCCCAAACTCTTTCTGGACATTGTTTAGAGACAATGGGCCCATCCAGGGGTGGGGCCTCCCCAGACTGGAATGGAAAAGAGACTGTATAATGTGGCTACAGACCTCTCTCAGAGGCCCTACAAACGGCAACTGTAGCTAGCCCGGTGGCAGCCTTGCAATTAGCTGTGCTCCTGCCTACCGATGCCATGGACTCCCTCAAGGCAGACAACAAGAAGATGAAATTGGCTCTTTATAGAGCTCACCAAGTGGCAGCTTGGGCGGTAAAGGCCGCTCTTTTTTCAGTCAGGTCTCCTTGCTCTGGCTTCGCCAGATGCAAGAAAAGGTTCCTCCAGAGGATGTCAGGCTTCACCAAGACATAAATAAATTTGTGGCTGCCTCTGAGTTCTCAGTTGATACTGCCAAGGGGGTACCCACTCAAGATACCTCATGCAGGAGGCTGAACATCTAGGCCTCTGGGCAGAGACACACCTTCTGTCCATAAGGGCAGAACATATTTCAGGGGTGTGGAATGTGCAGGCAGACTGTCTCAGCAGAGTGTCAGTGGACCATGCAGAATGGTGCCTGCACCTCATCCTGTTTCAGGAACTGACAGATCGCTTCAGAGCTCCAGTCCAAGACCTGTTTGAGACACCTGGCAATGCACAACTGCCAAGGTTCTTCAGCAGGTTTGCATCACCTGGGACGGAGGAGATCAATGCTGTCTGCACTTCCTGGCTCTGGGGGCTCCTGTACGCCTTTCCTCCACTCCTGCTAATTCCAGCGGTGATCAGGAGAGTGTTGATGGAAAGGGCGGAGTTATTACTCTTAGCCCCCCATTGGCCCAGGAGACCATGGCTTGCTGACTTGGTTAACCTGTTGTGGTCCAGCCCTGGAGGATACCTCAGGACAGGATCTCCCTCAGCCAGGGGGCCCTGATCCGTCCGGATCCACAGTGGTTCCAGTTGACCATCTGGTGCTTGAACGGAGGATCCTGAGTCAAGACAACCTTTTCTCCAGGGTCATCAGGACCATCCAGGCCTCTAGATGGCCATCCACTGACAGGGTATATGATGCTACCTGGAAGGCCTTTTGCACATAGTGCTCCAGGACAAACACTGATCCATCTTCGGTGTCAGTGGCTCAAATCCTGGAGTTCCTCCAGGAGGGATTAGACAAAGAGTTAACACCTAATACTATCAGAAGGCAGGTGGCAGCACTGTCTTCAGTCTTGTCATGTGGGAGTCTGGAGTCTCTCACTAAACATCCTATCACCCGTAGCACCCTTGAGGAACCATGCGCAGGTTCCTCAAGGGTGCTACGAACTTGAGGCCCCCTGTGGTCCACAGATACTCTACCTGGGATCTGAGGAAGGTTTTGAATGCCCTCACAGTGGGTCCCTTCGAGCCACTTATATTGGCTAGTCTGCACTTCACCACATGTAATGTGGTCTTCCTTGTGGCCATTACATTGACCAGACAGATTTCAGAACTGGCAGCCCTTTCTGTGAGGAAAGACTTATGCATATTCCACTCTGACAGGGTGGTCCTGCAGTTGGACCCTTCTTTGCCCCCAAGGTGAATTCCTGGTTCCATAGGGCCTGGCTGGTTTCTATCCTGGGCCAAAACACACCCTGGAGAAGAAATGGCACACCTGGACATGAGGAGGGCCCTCTGCATTTATGATAAGAGGACTTCCCCCCTGAGGAGGACGGAATCCCTCTTTGTTTCTTTCTAGACCAAAAAAGTCTAGACAGGGTCAACCTTAAAAAGTATTCTGATAGATGTGAACAGGGTCTAGGACAACTCAACATGTCCGACTTGCCCCAACTTACTTTTTGCTGGCTCCAGCCATTTTGCTGATTCACCCTGGCCAACTCACCACAAGACAGCTTGCTCCAGCCAACTCCCTGTGGGAAAATTCAATGCGGGATAACTGAAGAGAGTCAAGTGAATTGTAGCAGGCCTTGTCTTGCTTTAGGTTTCAACTTCTCAAATTAGCAGTCCTTGAGACTGGGTGAGCCAGAACATGGAGTTCCAGTGGCCCATTGCCAAGGCATGTGCTCCATCTGTCAAGCTGTGGAGCAGGTGTAATACACCTGGATAGTCCCTGCACAGGTCCTGGCCAAGAGGAGGAAGACTACTGCTGCTGCCACACAGCTGACATCCAGGTAACCGGTCTCACACCTGCTATCTCACAGAATAACAGAGTTGGAAGGAATCTTGGAGGTCTTATAGTCCAAGCCCTGCTTGAGCAGGAGACACTATACCCGTGATGGTGAATTTATGGTACGCATGCCACAGGTGGCACATGTAGCAATATCAGTGGGCACACCAGCTCAGCACTGGTGCGCATGCGCGCACTGGCCAGCTGATTTTCGGGCCTTCTGGGCCCACAAGAAGTAGGGAAGCAGGCTGTTTCCTGCCTCTAGAGGGCTTATAGGGGTGGGGAAGGCCCATTTTTTTTCTCACCTGGTTCCAGATCCTCTTTATGTATCTGGGGAGGGTGAAAACAGCCTTCTCCACTGCCTCAGAGGCCCTCCGGAGGCCTGAAATGGCCCATTCCCCAACTCCCAGTGGAACAGGAAGTGATGTTTTTTGCTTTCCCCAGCCTCCAGAGTCTCTCTAGGAATCTCTGGAGACTGGGGAAAGCAAAAAACGTCACTTCCTGTCCTACCGGGAGTTGGGAAATGGGCCGTTTCAGGCCTCCAGAGGGCCTCCGAGGGAGTGGGGAAGGCTGTTTTCACGCTCCCCAGATGCATAGAGGGGATCTGGAGCCAGGTGAGAAAGAAAAATGGGCTTACCTGGCCATTGTGTGCCAGGAGCGGGGGGTGGGTGGGTTGCGCGTGCATGGGCAGGGTGGGGCACATAGAATTTTGGGTGTGGGCATGCGCATGCGTAAATCTCCCCCGCTCTCCCCTCCTGGCACACGATGGCAAAAAGGTTAGCCATCACTGCCCTATACCATTTCAAATAAATGGTTGTCCAATCTCTGAAAGCTTCCACAACAACTGAAGGCAAGCCATTCCATTGGTTTATTGTTCTCACTGTCAGGAAATTTCTGCTAGTTCTAAGTTGCTTCTCTTCTTTGTTAGTTTCTATCCATTGTTCCTCGTCTTGCCTTTTGGTGCTTTGGAAAATATTTTTTTTTTATTATTTTTTTAAAAAATTTGATTTATATGCCATCCTCCGGAGATTCAGGGTGGCTTACAGTGCGTTAAGCGATAGCCTTCATACTTTTGTATATTTATACTTATATCATCTTATTGCCCCCAACAAACTGAGTCCTCAATTTACCCACCTTATAAAGGATGGAAGGCTGAGTCGACCTTGAGCCTGGCTGGGATTGAACTCGCAAGTAATTGCAGGCAGCTGGATCTTAAATGCTGCCTTTGTAGGAGACATTACCCCCCTATGCTACTCAGGCTCCTTTTACTCCCTCGTCATTGTAGGAGCCCCTTAAATATTGGAACACTGCTGTCATGTCTCCCTAGTCCTTTTCATTAGACTAGACATACCCAATTCCTCTAACTGTTCTTCATATGTTTTAGTACTGAGCCCCCTGATCATTTTTGTTGCTCTTCTGTGCAACAACTTTTCTCAACATCTTTTTTATATTGTAGTGACCAGAACTGGAAGCAGTATTCCAAGTGTGGCCTTACTAAGGTTTTGTAAAGTCTTCACAGGATCGTGATTCTATTAATGCAGCCTAGGATTGCATTTGGATTTTTTGGCTGCTGCCCCCACTGCTGGCTTATATTTAAATGATGGTTCACTAGAATCTTAAGATCCCTCTCACAATTACTGGCATGAAGCCAATTTTCACATAGTCTGTACCTATAGTTGGCTTTTCTTGCTTAAGTGTAGAACCTTACTTTAATCTATGTTGGTTTTCATTTTGTTTGATAGGGCCGTGTTCAAGTCTTGTCAAGATCTTTTTGGATCTTGAGCTTGTCTTCTGGGGTGTTGGCTATTCCTGCCAGTTTAGTGTCATCTGCAAATCTGATGAGTTGCCCTTCTGTTTCCCCATCTAGATCATTTATGAAGATATTGAAGAGTACTGGGCCCAAAACAATAATGATAGTGTTAATATTATTTGTTATTTAGATCATACTTATATAATTATGATGTTATTATACGTATTTGTGATAAAGTATAGGTCTTCATTATTTAGTTGTTCAACATTTTAGTCCCCCATTCCAATGACAATAAGAATATCATTAAAACATACATAGTGTCACCATCTTTCAACATTTAATCTTTATATCTAGTTATTACTTTTAGTATATAAAAATATGCATAATAATATTCCCTCTATTTCTTGTTTCTGCTTCTGTTCTAGCTCCTAATAAAGCCAATCTTGTGTTACATAACATTTCCTCTATCCATCATCTCTTGCCTGTTTTAATATTTCAATTCTTATTCATTTTTTAACTTGCCTCCCAAATTCCTCCCTTGCGTCTTCACCTCTATCTATCTCTTTCCTGGTTAGCTTAGGTATTTCTTTCCTCTCTACTATCTTTTGCTGCCAAGTCTCCAGAGGATCTGCCCAAATCTCTATTTTCTTTTCAAAGATATCTTTCTGTTTATCCAAGTATCAGTTTTTGGCAGGTAGCTAAAAATTTTTGCTACCGGTTCTATGGGTGTGGCTTAATTAGTGGGTGGAGCTTGGTGGTAAGGTGACTGGGTGGGCATGGCCAAGTCAATGTCACTTCTTTGCCCTTTTTTAACCTACAAAACACAACACAACTGGCTTACCCACAATGTAAAAGCAGCTGTGCTAGACTCAAAATGGCCCCTGCTGTCCGGCTGGAGTTGTCTTAAGAAATAAAATGCCTCTCACATTTTGATAATAAAGAAAAAAAAACTTTTATTTGTTAGAACAACGTCTTCACAGACTCATATGCAGTCAGGAAATGACCTCTGCTCCAAATTCCCTCCCTTTCCTGGCTTGCTTCCTTATCCTATTGGTCATTATCTAAATCATTCTACGGCAGTCTCTCTTACTAATCCCACAGGGATTTAACCCCCTCTTTACTATGTCAGCACTGAGAAGCTGACATCCGGCCCCTCTCCCTTCATTCTTCAGCAAAACTTGCACAAGATAAAACAACAGGTCTAATACCATTACCCCGTCTGGGACTGTGTCCCACCTACTCCCGGCCTGTCCGGGTGATCTGCATGGAATTTAGCTATAAGGCGGTCAGCTTGAATGTTCGTGCTCTTCACCCATGATGCTTCTGACGATGGGTAACCCTTCCACTTAATTAAGTATTGGAGGCGGCCTCTGTGCCACCTCGAATTGAGAATTCGCTGTACTTCATAATGAGTTTGGCCCCCAATGATCAAGGGCCCTGAGGGATCACGTGGCACCGGCCTTAAAGTTGACCCCACTACAGGCTTCAGAAGACTACTGTGAAAAACGGGGTGTATCTTTCCTAGTAACCGGGGCAACTGCAATTGTACCGTGACCGGGTTGATTATTTTTACTATAGGAAATGGTCCTATAAATTTTGGGCCCAATTTCCTAGTTGGGAGTTTGAGTCTCAAGTACTTGGTGGAGAGGTAGACCTTCTCTCCTACTCGGAACGGTCTTTGAGGGGCTCGGTGCTTATCTGCTTGCTTCTTATAAGCCTGTGCCGCCTTGTCTAATGCCTTTTTGACGTTCTCCCAGGATTCTCTTAGCATCGCCATCCAATCGTTCAAACTGACTGAAGAAGGGGGTTCCCTGGGATATTCTGGCATGGGGACAAAATCCATACCGCTCACTACCTTGAATGGGGTTAGTCCTGTACTACTGTGGACAGCATTGTTGTACGCGACCTCCGCAAAAGATAGGAGGTCCGCCCAGTTCGACTGTTGGTAGTCTATATAGCACCTCAAGTACTGCTCTATCATGGCATTCAGTCTCTCCGCCCCGCCATTGGTGCTCGGGTGAAATGCTGAGCTGAGTCCTTGGGATGATCCTATGGATCATAGGAATTCTCTCCAAAATTTCGCTATGAACTGGACACCTCGGTCGGAGATGATTCTTCTGGGTACTCCATGCAAGCGGTAGATGTGTTTCACAAACAGCTTGGCCAATTGGCGGGCTGAGGGTAGTCCACTACAGGGTATGAAATGTGCCTGTTTGGAGAATAAGTCTATTACGGTCCAGATCACTGTGTTTCCGCCACTCTTCGGCAGCTCTACTATAAAGTCCATTGCAATCTCCTCCCATGGTCTTGTCGGTTCAGCTACTGGCTGCAGTTACCCAGGAGGTTTTCCTGGTCGGTTTTTCATCGTGGCACAGATGGTGCAGCTCTTCACATAGCTGTCCACGTCTTTCCTCATGTGAGGCCACCAAAATTGTCTTCGTACTAAGTGCAGAGTCTTTAGAAAACTGAAATGGCCTGCTGGTCTAATGTCATGGCTCCTTTTGAGGACTAGGGTGCGTAGAGTTTCTGGGACGTAAAGTTTCGTCCCTTTCCATGCTACGTCGTTCCTTCTTGTCAAAAGATGCTGATTGTCTCGGAACCACGGGTCCGCCAATGTCTCTGTTTTGAGCTGTGTCATCAGGTCACCCACTGGTTGGCCCTGCTGGTCGCGATGGTGGCATCTGGTGGTTACTTGACCCACTCCTTGAGGCGAGGGGATGATGGCATTCACCACCTGCTCCCGTTCACTGTTGTACTGGGGCATTCGGGAGAGGGCATCGGCCAGAAAATTCTTCCCCCCTGGGATGTGTTTCAGCTCGAAGTTGAACCGATTGAAGTATTGGGCCCATCGGACTTGTCTGGGTGATAATTTCCGTGGGGTCCTAAGGGCCTCCAGGTTTTTATGGTCAGTCCAAACCTCGAACGGTGTCTGATTTCCTTCTAGCAGATGTCGCCAGGTCAACAGCGCCCACCTCACTGCAAACGCTTCCTTTTTCCATGCTGCCCAGCGTCTCTCTGTGTCGGTGAATTTGCGGGAAGTGTAAGCCCAGGGCTGAAGGTTCCCTTGGCTGTTCTTTTGGAGTAGAACCGCTCCCACTGCCACGTCGCTGGCATCTGTTTGGATGATGAAAGACTGGTTGGGGTCAGGATGTTTCAAGACTGGTTCTTTTGCAAACATTTCTTTTAGTGTTTCGAAGGCTTGTAGGCAGGCTGGGCTCCACTGTAGAGGCTGTCCTGGGCGAGGTTTTGTTGCTGGACTCCCTGTTTTTAGGAGGTCGGTTAGAGGTTTGGCAATTTTTGCAAAAGAGGGGATAAATTGTCTATAGAAGTTCGCGAACCCCAAGAAGCTTTGCAGTTGTCTGCGGGTGCATGGGGGTCACCAGTCAAGGACCGATTGTACTTTGGCTGGGTCCATTTCTATCCCTCATTGGACACTCGGTAGCCTAAGTAGTCTAGCCGTGACTGGTGGAACTCGCATTTCGACAGTTTGACATAGAGGTTCGCTTTCAGCAGTTTTTCGAGCACCTGGCAGACGAGGGGTATGTGTTCGTCTATGGTTTCTGTGTAAATGAGAATGTCGTCCAGGTAGACGAGGACCCCTTTATAAAGGTGATCATGTAAAACTTCATTTATCAGTTGCATGAACACCGCCGGTGCTCCCTGTAGTCCGAAAGGCATCACTTTAAATTGAAAACTTCCTAGGGGGCAGTTAAATGCTGTCTTCCACTCGTCTCCTTCCTTGATGCGTATGCGGTAGTAGGCTTCACGAAGGTCTAGTTTGGTAAAAACCTTCCCTTTGGCCAAGTGAGCTAGCATGTTTTTCATGAGGGGGAGGGGGTATAAGTTGTGCACGGAGACACAGTTTATCCCGCGAAAATCGACCACCAGACGCATGGAGCCGTCTTTCTTCTCCCTGAAGAAAACTGGTGCCGCTACCCGTGGTTTGGCTGGTTCGATAAAACCCAGCCAAACCACCACCAGTTCTTGTCTATGTACTTTCGCAGTTCCTGCATTTCACGGGGTGTCATGGCGTACAATTTAGGTTTTGGTAGTTTTAAACCAGGGATGATTTCGATAGCGCAATCGGCGTCGCGGTGGGGTGGTAGTACGTCACACTCGGTCTCACTAAATACTTCTGCCAAGTCTTGGTACTCTTTTGGGATCTGGTCCTGGCTGTGGGAGGTGCTGGAGGTGGCCGCCAGTTGCTCTGTTGTCCCTTTACAGGGCAGGTTGGGCACCTGTGTTGGAGGCATCTTTTGTCCCTCTAGAGGGAAGGGTTGGACCCCCTGGGTGGGAGGAGGGGCTGTTTTCTCTGGTTGTGGTGGCAGGGGGTGGGGTCCCCTTGCTATCCTCAGTCTGCGGGTCCCTTCTTGCCACCAGATGGTGAGGCCCCACTTGTCCAACCAGAAGAGTCCCAGTATGACTGGGTTGGTCATCTTGGGGGCTATTATGAACCGAATCATTTCCCAGTGATCCGCTAGCTCCAGCTTCACCAGCTCGGTCAAATGTGTGGCATCCGCCCCCCCAGTAGGGATCCATCAACTTGCTGAAAACGGATTGGGTGGCTGAGCCTTTTAGCCCGGATCCCCAGTTTTAGGACTGTGGGTAGGTTAATCAGGCACCTCGTGCAACCCGAATCTACTAGGGCTTAGAAAGTCCCTTGGGTACCTGTTTTTGGGGCTGTTAGGCATATGGGGAAAAGAAAAGGGTGGATGGGTGCGCTCACCATTGGGTCATTTTCACCGTCGTCATCGCCCTCATACAGTTCGGGGGGTCAATTCGCATCGTCGGAGCTCCCCCTATTTTCAGTCAGATGGGCAAAAACTTCTGCAGTCGGAGAAAGTCTTAATGGTGCCTTGGTGGTGTGCCTAGGTCCTTGTTCCAGTCGTGCCTTGGCCGGGGGCTCTGTTTTTGGCCCCGGGGTTCCACACGCTGCTGCCAAATGCCCAACTCCCCCACATCTGTAGCACCTCAGTGTACTCCGTGGGGTGGATGGCCTCTGGGTGGCCCGTGATGCTGTAGTTTCTGGTCTGGTAGATGGTCCAGCTGGGTTTTCTCCTTTTCCTGTGGTTGTTTTAGCATGTTGTTGGCACGTAGCCCTCTCTCAACTTGCGTCGCTATCCGGAACCAGTCAGACAGTCAGTTCAGAATATCTCGATAAGCAGTCACTTGGGCGATTTGCTTATCTAAGCTTGTTCTAAAGAAGTATACTAGCAGTCGTTCAGGCAAAGGAGATAAAGTCGCAACAACTTTCCTGAACTCACGGATATGTTCTTGGATAGGCTTCCCCCTCTGCATTAGGTACCTGAGCTCATCTTCTACATAGGGATCGTCCCCTGTTTCTTTGAAGCGGGCTCGCAGCAGTTGTAAGAAACCATCTGCATCTTGCAGTTGGGGGGCCCTGTATTTGTACTGGGCCGCTGACCAGCTCCTTGCTTCTCCCTCCAGACCTTCTGCGATGGCACTGACCAGGGCCCTGGGGAAAGGGTAAAGGTGTGCGTAGCGCTCGATGTAAATCTCAGCTGCATCGAGAAATTGAGCTAGCAGGTCCGGATCCCCATCAAATTTCCCTCTGAATCGGGGTGGTTCCACCCTCAGTGGCCTCTCCTCCCATTGCGGGGGTCTGTGAGCCTGCCCACGGTGCCCTTGGGCTTCTTCATCATCTCCCATTTGGGTGCAGGGGAGTGATGCCGTGGCTGGGCTGGGTCGCTTGCTGAGCAGGGAGGGAAGCCCTGAGTGCATTTTGGAGCTTTCTTCTCTCATCTTTTTTTTTTCCTTGTGTGTGTGTGGAGGGGGCTATGCTGCCGTTTGGAGAACCATAGAACCTTCCCCCCTTACCTGGCACTTGATGGGAGTCCAGCAAAAGGCATCATAATTTTTTCCTTTTCTGAGGCAAACCTCCGGTGGAGGTTGTTTCTTCCATGGCGTCTGATAACGTTCGTTTACTTTTGGAGACATCTGAAGGTCTGCCAACATCGGCAGTAGCTTAGGAATGCATAAATATTTTTAGAAGAAAAGTTTTTGAAGAGAGCATTTTTTTTTTGTTTAAAAGGTATTTCCTGACTGTCTGTCCGGCTGGAGTTGTCTTAAGAAATAAAATGCCTCTCACATTTTGATAATAAAGAAAAAAAACTTTTATTTGTTAGAACAACGTCTTCACGGACTCATATGCAGTCAGGAAATGACCTCTGCTCCAAATTCCCTCCCTTTCCTGGCTTGCTTCCTTATCCTATTGGTCATTATCTAAATCATTCTACGGCAGTCTCTCTTACTAATCCCACAGGGATTTAATCCCCTCTTTACTATGTCAGCACTGAGAAGCTGACACCTGCAACAAGCAGAAACCTCACACAGTCACAAAAAGCCCCCCCAAAAAAACTTTCACACTTTACACACACAAAATTCCACATACAGCTTTGTGAGATTTTGTGTGTTTGTGTAGTTAGAGTGAAACACTACAGAAACACACTAAATCTCAGAAAGGTGCACAAATATTATTTTATTTTTGTTTATTTTTGTTTTTATATAAAAGCAGCTAAATTTAAAACTTCCTAAACTTTAAACGGCTAGGTCTAAAAAAAGAACAACCAGAAAAAACCCCAATTAACTATTTTTTTAAAGCTTCCAAAGGGGAAAAAAACTTACCCAATAGAACAGGGATCTCCAACCTTGGCAACTTTAAGACTTGTGGACTTCAACTCCCAGAATTCCTCAGCCAGCTTTGCTGGGAGTTGAAGTCCACAAGTCTTAAAGTTGCCAAGCTTGGAGACCCCTACGAGGCAGGCAGGCAGGCAGATAGAGCTGCTCACCGATGATGTCAGCCTCCGCTTTTCTCTGCTTTGGCTGCCATAGTAATGGAGCTACTAAGCTAGCTGGGGGAAGTATTGGGGGATGTATGCTGGAGGAGGAAAACGAAAGTGAATCTTAAAACTTATTGCTTCACCTTTGAAGCTGCTATCAACGGCCACAGCATTCCTGATTGATGACCCTGCCAGACGTCTGCTCCCACCTGACTTATGGGAGACCTTTGGATTGGATGGTTTATGGTGGACAGTGAGAGGGGATGCTTTCTATCTGTAACTTTCATGCTTTTTGCCTTAGATTTTGCTTTTCGTTGATTGCAGTCACTTCATTTCTAGTAAAGATTTTGAAGGAAGCATCCCTTACATTAAGCAGAATCTCTCTCTCAGCCATCCTGGACAAACACAGAGGGGGCTGAAAATCACAGGATGTCTGATCAAGAAAGTGATTTAGATCAGATGGGAGTTTCTGGCTCGACGATGACTTCATGCCAACCGGGGGAAGAGGCCACGGTGTGGATGGAGAACTTACAGCTGAGAGAGGAGCCAGACGAAGCCAGATGGTCGAGGGGAGTAGGGAAGTTGCCGAACCTGGCGACAACCCCTACGGAGTAACCAGCTCCAGACCCCATAGGGGAGAGGTCATGTGGCTGCAAGAGCAAAAAGAAAGCTTCATGATGGCTCAAGCAATGCAATTCCTCTACAATGTTGAAGAAAGCTGGAAAAACCGTGTTTTATGCACTCCCTGTGGGGAAGGGAGGAGAATACCCCAAAGTGAATCCAGAGGAGGGTGCTTGTGGGGGAGAGGAAGAGGGAGCTGGTGAAGATACATCACAGGCTTCTGGGGCCCAAGCGAGGGATGCAGCAACCCAGGGACCCCCAGCCTTGCAGGCCCCACCCCGCAGATGCAAGAAACCAAAAATACCCCTCCCCCGACCAGAAAATATGGAAGAGACCCAAAAAACTTGGGGCTATTCTTAACCCAAGTGTGGAATCACATGCAGGACTACTTATCGGATGCAGCTCAAGTGAGATGTGTCACTAATGCCTTAAAGGGAGTGGCAGCTGAATGGATGGTGGTCCTCCACAATAACAATTCCCCTCTGCTGTGAAACTACAATCTGTTTATGGGAGCTCTTAGGAGGCAGTTTGAAGACCACCTGGAAGGCGAGACTCCAAATGAAGGGTATCTAACAGGGCCAGAGGTCGGTAGCAGAATATGCCCAAGAGTTTCGTGAGCTGGCACCTTTCATGACAGGGTAGTCAGAAGCGGCCCTACTGGAGAGTTTCAAGGATAGACTGAATGAAGAAGTCTACAAGGACTGTAGAGCACGGGGGGGGGGGTCCCCAAAGATCTGCAGAGTTGGTACATAGTGGCTGAGGACATGGAAATTGAGATAGCCCGAAGCTGACTCCGAGGAAGGCGTGCAGGGGAACCATCATCCTCCTACTACTGCAAAGGAGTGCCTAAAATGGCTGTGGGGAGGCCCGAGTTCAAACCCAAGCCAAAGCCCTCCCGAGCCCTTGAATAGACTATGGACTGTCAGGCAGCGTTCGAAAAGTTGAAACGGTTGTTTGCTGCTGAACCAGTCTTTAAACATCTGGACATGGAAGAGCCTTTTGTGGTACAGGCAGACGCTAGCGATGTAGCAACTTCTGCAAAAGAATGCAGATGGGAATTTACAGCCCTGTGCCTATACATCCCGAAAATTGTCAGAGACTGAAAAAAGATGGGCCATATGGGAGAAGGAAGCTTTTGCTGTACGCTGGGCACTGTTAACGTGGAGACAATTTCTTGAGGGAGCTAAACATCCTTTTGAAGTGTGGACTGACCATAAAAACCTGGAGGCTTTGAAAACACCACGTAAGCTGTCACCAAAACAAGTTTGCTGGGGTCAGCACTTCAACCATTTTAATTTCACCTTACGCTACCTTCCTGGTGGGAAGAACTTCATGGTGGACGCACTTTCCAGACTGCCTCAATTCAACAGTATCAAGGAGGAAGTGGCTCAGCCGATCATCCCTTCGACCCAACTGGTGGCACCAGTGACTACCAGAGTGCAGGCAAGGGGTGATCCAAGCTTATCGGGCGATTTGCTTCAGAAACTACAAGAGGCTCTCAAAACCGACGAGTGGTTCTGAGCCCACTCAAATGAATGTACACTTCGTGTTGGACTAGCTTGGATTGGAGTTAAATTATATGTTCTGGCCAGTCTGAGAGTAACAGTTTCGCAGCACATTCATGACGCCAAAGTGGCGGGACACTTTGTATTTGTCAAAACTTTACATCTTGTTAAAAGACAATTCTGGTGCCCTGCACTCAAAAAGGACATAGAGGCATATGTAGCTAGCTGCCCAGTGTGTGCCTCAGCTAAGAGACCTCTGGGGAAGCCGCCTTGTCTACTTCAGAGTGTAGCCACATCCAATGCCCCTTGGAAAGAGATATTCATGGATTTTATTGTAGACCTGCCAGAAAGTGGGGGGTACACAGTCATATGGGCAGTGACTAATCTGTTTTCCAAACAAGTGCATTTCATCCCATGTCCTAAGATCCCTTCAGCTAAAACCCTTGCCAAAATGTTTATTCAACATGTGTATAGGTTACATGGTGCTCCGAAACATATAATCTCAGACAGGGGGTACAATTCACATCCAACTTTTGGAAAGAGTTCCTGTTGTTGATAGACTCCACCCAGGAGTTAAGCTCCACCCACTCACCCCATCCCCAGACAAATGGGGCTTGTGAGAGAACCAATTCCGTGTTAGAACAGTATCTGAGATGTTATATAAATTATCAGCAAGATAACTGGGTGGACTTACTGCCATTTGCGAAGGTGGCATATAATAACTCCATACATAGCAGCACAGGGTTCACTCTGTTCAAGGTGGCTTCTGGCCAAGAGTTTGTGCCAATCCCAAAGCTACCGCAAGATAACCCACAGAACCCTTCTTTGATTGAGTGGATCGAACAGTTACAAGGGACTTGGGCAGTAACCTGAAAAGCTCTAGATGAAGCTCACCAAGCTCATAAAGCCCAAGCCGACAAAAAGAGGTGCCCCACAAATGCTTATAAAGTGGGGGACATGGTTTATCTTTCTACCAAATTTTTACAAACCCCTCAAAAATCAAAGAACTTGGGCCCAAGTATGTAGGGCCTTTTCCCATTACTCGAATCATTAACCCAGTCACGGTTGAATTGGAATTGCCAAAGAATTTGCAACAAATTCACCCTGTGTTTCATGTTAGCTTACTGAAACCGGAACATTCATCCTCTTTACATCCGGCCCAAGAACCTCCTCCCATGCCCATACTGATTGAAGGGGAACAACATTTTCAGGTTAAGGAGATCTTGGATTCCAGAAAACATCACGCAATATCTCGTAGCCTGGAAACATTTCCCATTATCCAAAGCTAAATGGGTGAACAAACGTGATGTTCGAGCGACTAAGAAATTACAATTGTTTCACACCAAATATCCTGATAAACCTTAGATTCTAATGTTTTGTCTTGTTTTGTCTGTGGTATTACCTCCTTTCTCCTCTTTTTCAGGACTAGAGGTTCTTCTGAAGGGGGGGCGAATGTCAGCCTCTGCTTTTCTGTGCTTTGGCTGCCATAGTAATGGAGGGAGCGGGGAAGCTAGCTGGGGGGTGTATTGGGAGATGTTGTATGCTGGAGGAGGAAAACGAAAGTGAATTTTAAGACTTATTGCTGCACCTTTGAAGCTGCTATTGGGTCAACGGCCACAGCATTCCTGATTGATGACACTGCCAGACGTCTGTACCTGACCTATGGGAGACCTTTGGATTGGATGATTTATGGTGGACAGTGGGAGGGGATGCTTTCTATCTGTAACTTTTGCACTTTTTGCCTTAGATTCTGCTTTTCCTTGGTTGCGTTCATTTCTAGTAAAAGTACCATACTTTATATTCAATGGAGTCTGGGTCATTCTTTCCTGGATTCTGAAGGAAGCATACCTGACAGATGAGCTTGATTGCAGGCAGGGAGATTCAATTGCTTGTCGATGCAATGGATTGCAGGTGTTACAGCAAGCAAAGCAAGGCAGACGTTGTGACCAGCAGCTAAGGTAAGTCAGCTGGGATTGTCAGAGCCATTTAAAAGAAAAAAACTTTTTCTTTTAAATGGGTCTGCCAATCCAAGCTGTGTTGCCTGATTAGCAGGCAACTCAGCTTGGCTCGTCAGAGCCATTTCAAAGAAAAAAAAGGCTCTGATGATCACACGGCTCAGCTGGGCATGGGGGGGCGGGGGCAGCTTCATTCCCCCCTGGGGAAAATTGTAATTAATTAGAGGTGAATAGATCTTGTTTTCCATGGTGTACACTCTCAAAGAAAGAAAACCCAAATGTATTCTTCTAAAAACATTTTTATTGTAAAAGTAAAAAAAAAAAAACCTAGCTAACGACATTTTGCCGGCAGTTAATCTCAGAGATGGCCAAAGGAAAAAGTAAATCAGTAAGTTAGAATGAAAGAATATAAGACATGCACAGTAGTTCAGAAATCATAAGAGGGTTTTATCTTTTGTTGATAAAAGTTCTCTGGCAAACTACCATAATGCTCAGAATGGAAGCTCAGCTGGCAAATACAAATAACGCAGTGACAACCCCTTCTTTTGTCAGTTGAGCGGACATCAGGTGTAGCAATCAGTTAAGGCACGTCTTATGCAGATACTCATGCTGAGCTGCTGAAAGTGGTTTGTTGAGCATATCAGCAATCTGATCATTTGTAGACATATACTGCAATTTTACAAAACCTTGTTTCACTAATTGTTTGATATTTTTATAATGGATGTCAATGTGTCTGGACCTAGAACCCGTGAAACATGAGTCAGAAATATAAATCACAGATTCATTGTCTTCCATCATGGTGATCAGTCGGATCGGGTGTGTCCAGATATCTGTGACTAAAGCATCAAATCACGTTAGAGAATTACATGCATCTGAAACAAGCATATTCAGCTTCAGTAGATGAACAAGAAACAAAATTCTGTTTTCGCACATGTCAGTAAACAGGACATCCATTTAAGAACCTGAAGTACTTTTACGTGATTTCTTATCACTTGCCCAATCAGAATCAGCATAACAACATAATTCTGCATGATCAGTATGTGTCGGTTCTAACAATAACCTCATATGTTTAGTGTGTTTTAGGTATTTCAATAATTTCTTAACACGTCCAATTAAACTTTTGCCTTACCTACATGTTGAGACAAGAGATTAACACTAAGTGCAATATTGTGTCTAGTCCAACTACTAATATACAATAGTGACCCAATAACTGAACGATAAAGTGTTTGGTCCTCGAATTCAGGACTTGATTCATGTGCCAAGTTCTGAAAATCTGTTTGCGTGGGTATGCGTCCTGTATTAGCATCTTTATGTTGCAATGATGCAAGATTTGCTCAATTTTATCCTCTTGTGAAAGACTAAACCCCTTCTGTGTTTTGACAATCTGAATACCTAAATAATTGTTAACGTGACCTAAAGATTTCAATGTGAAGTATCTCTGCAAAGCTTTTGCAAAATTCTCACTCATCTGCTTATTTGGACCAATATAAATCCTCATCTAGATCAGCATGTAGATAAGCCATGTCAACATCGAACTGGAAAGCTTCTAAACCAAGGATAGTTGCAGTGGCTAAAGCAATTTTTACACTTTCAGTCCAGATTATCGGTGAGTAGGTATTTGTGTAGTCCTCAGGATAACGTTGAGCGAAACCCTGAGCTACAAGTCTGGCCTTGTACAATGACTCACCATTTGGCTTCTTTTTGATTCTGTAGACCCATCGAGTGCCAATGATTTTTTTATTTGTTGGAGGTTATGCAGGCGTAAACAACTTAAGTTTCTTTAGATTGTCCATTTCAGCCTGCATTGCCCCATACCACTTCTCTTGCTCTGAGTCAGGAAGATGTTTGATTTGTGAGAACTTATCAGGAGGAAGTGTAACATTACAAATCAAAGACAAGGGTGCTTTTGTCAGATGCCACAAATATTGCTGTGGAGGGATCCCTTTTGTGGCCCTCTTGGAACGCCTCGGAACATCTGTCCATTCTTCTTCCGTTTTGCCCTCGTCTTCATCATCGTTGCTAGCGTCAGCATCCGCAACTTGCGAAGACGGAACTTCAGGGTGAGAAGAACTAGTGGATGGAATATTTGCCTGTGAATCTTGGTCATCAGGCTGTGTAGCATCAGTAACATCATCTCTAGGAAAATAAACTCCAGGATCATTGGAATGAATCCTGGACCAGTCAGCATCTTCCTCAAAATTAGCGGATTGGGAAATCACTATTACATGTTTTGAGTTAATAAATTTGCTTCACTTTGAGTTATCATCAATACCCATAAATCTCATCCTCTTTGTTTTTGGACCTCCTTTCCTTCTTTGAGTTAAGGGAATGTTCACCATGGCGTATGAACCAAAAATATGGAGGTTCTTGAGATCTGGCTTGTACCCATACAGCATGAAGAAAGGAGTCTGATTCATTACACTACTCCAAGTATGGTTGACAATATAATTTGCATATTTAATAGCTTCACCCCAGTATGGGTTACTGAGGTTGGTGTCTTCTAGGAGACAATGCATCATGGTTTGCAGGACCCCTTGTCGCCTTTCTACCACCCCATTATGAGCCGGGGTGAAAGGGGCCGAGGTCTGATGAAGAATTCCATTCTTACCCATCCAGTCCTGGAAACGCTGAGACATGAATTCAGCACCACAATCACTTTGAATTCTGGTGATGCTTACTCTGTGTTGGGTATAAACAAGAGTGGCAAAATCTTTAAAGATCTGAAAGGTCTCAGATTTTTCTTTCATAGGATATACATATCCATATCTAGAGTAATTATCAACAATTGTTAGAAAATATTTTTTACCACCAAATGTTGGCTTGAAAGGACCTACTATGTCAGTGTGTACCAAATCAAAAATGTGCGTTGACAGGCATGTAGCGTGTTTTGAAATTGCTGCTGCTTTGGATTTGGCCTTTTTGCAGACAGCACAATCCAAAAACACCTTACATCCCTTTAGATCCAAACCTTTTGCGAACTCCAGCATTTTCCTAAGAACTGGCATGCCCCAATCTTCTATGCCACTTATGGATACACCTGTAATGCAAAGGTTTACCAGTTAGTGAATTTTCAACATTAACAGTTTTATGAGAAACCTCAGGCTTGCTCTGAGCAACCTGTTTCCTAATTTTATTTTTGTTGGCTTTAGGAGCCTTTGGAGTAGCAACAGGATCTCTCTCTGGGCCTGTACTTTCCTCTTTTGGAGTCTGTATACTTGCCTGTGCTTGCGGTTTAGACTTTGGCTTTATGTAATAAACACCACGAATTAACATGGTTTCAGCAACAAAGTCTCCGTTTTTAACTATATAACTTGCTTTTTCGAGGTGGTGGATCTGGAACTAGACAAGTGACTCTGACTAAGCAAATTACTATTTGCTGTTGGTATATAATAAACATCAGGGATGAATGCATTGAGCTCTTCAACATAAACAGTTCCTTTTCCTCTGACCTGACAAGGATGATTGGAAAAAGAATAAAGTTCACATAGTTCAGGTTCAAGCTCTTGCATCTCTGTAAAAAGTTCTTTTCTGTAAGTAACATGCAATGCTGCACCACTGTCCAAAGTCCACAGAAGTTGTCTGTCATATTCTGGAGAAGGTTGTGGATCGTTGGTTAAAGCCAATGTGGCGAGTGGAGCTTGCGGATCATGCCTGGGACCACGATGACCTTGTCTATCGCCTCTGCCTCCTCTGGAGTCTGTTCCTCTGGGCTGGTACATGGCGGGAGCTGGAAATCATTGGGGACAATCCCAGGTGGCATGTCCCATATGATTACAGATATAGCATCTTGGCATCCTTGGAACGTAGGCTCTTCCTCGGAAGGGACGCCTCACTGGAGCTCTTGATGTGGGTGGTCCTCTCAAATATGGAATGGCCAGCATAAATGCCTCTTCTTTGGTTAAAATTCTGCATACATGATCCACTGTGCATTGAGCAATGGGCACTTGATTAATCTTTGTAATGGCATCTTTCCATTCATAATTCAATGAGTTAATAATGCTGATCATTTGACAATCATCAATATTATAGCCTCTTTTGCCCAAATCCTTCCTCATTCCTTTCATTTTAGTTAAATGTTCTCCAATATATTCACCAGGTTTTAATCTCGAACCATGGACTCAGACAAGAGCAAACATGTAGATTCAATTGAAACAGGATGGTAGCATGTTTGTAATTGGGCCCAAATTTGTTGGGCAGTTGCATCAGGTGGAAAAGTAACCTGCAGTTCAGTATCCATGGTCATCAATAATGTTGTGCATGCGTTAGTGTCTAAGCCTCTTATTGCAGGAGTCCATGGCTGGTCAGGAGGATTAAACACCATGCAGTGGGTACCTTCTCTATGGAGTAAAAGTCCAATCTCACTGACCCATGCTTTATAATTTTTTCCTGAATGCTTTAATTTTGAATCACCAGCCAGTGGAACAATAGAAGATGCCTGTTGAGGAATGTACACCTGAGGTACTGGCTGTGGAAGTAAAGGCACTTGTGGTTGAAGCCGAGGTTGCTGTACTTCAACCTGTGGTTGCTGCACTTAAATCTGTGGCTGCTGTAGTCAAACCTGTGGTTGCTGTACTCTGGCTGCCACTTGTGCATGAGCTGCCATATTAATATGGCCTGCTGGAGGGACTGGCACTTGCCTTTGCTGCATTAAACATTGTTGTGCCCCATCTAAATTAGGAATTTGGACAAAAAAATCATCAGCACCACCAGGGGTGGTGCTGATGATTGAGCCTGTGGAGACGCGTGTGGCGTTGCAGCCTGCAGGCTTGATTGAGTTAGGGACATGGTTGAAAAATTCTGATGTAATCTTCCTAACTGCTGCTGCATTGTGGAGTGCATTTTTGCTCTATCTTATAAATTACTTTCACCAGCAGATGGTGCCGTAGCATTAGTTTCGGGCATTGCAGAAAATTTGTATTCTCTTTCAACATCTTGTGAAATCTGAGAAGGGGCAACATCACTAGGCACATGTGACATGTACACAGCTCTCTGTTCTGATTTGCCTGACACAAAACCCTCCTGGGGGAGTTGCTTTGGCTTCGAAGAAGAAGACAAAATGGAATGCAGGAATTTGAAAAAAACTCAGGAATTTGAAAAAGACTTATATGGCTTAAGTATAGAAACAAATGCTTTTGCCTTGTGCAGCTCTTGTTCTAAAAATTCTATTTGATCAATATAGCTTTGCACAGGGGAATAATGAGTTTCACCTATCTCTGGTTAAAGGAAACCCAGCCGCTTGTGGAATTTTAGGTTTGGCACCAAGCCTTTCAAATTCCTGGGCTTCTTTAGGAATTGCTTGTGAGCATGCAAAATCAGAAGAGGGCATCACTGACCTCTGTAACAGCATGTCATCTTCAAGATAAGCAGTTCCAACAGCACCTTCAACATCACTGTAATTAATTAGAGGTGAATGGTTCTTGTTTTCCATGGTGTATACACACAAAGAAAGAAACCCCAAATGTATTCTTCTAAAAAACATGTTTATTGTAAAAGTAAAAAAAAAAAAAACAACTAGCTAACTACATTTTGCCGGCAGTTAATCTCAGAGTTGGACAAAGGAAAAAGTAAATCAGGAAGTTAGAAAGAATGTAAGACATGCGCAGTAGTTCAGAAATCACAAGACAGTTTTATCTTTTTGGATAAAAGTTCTCTGGCAAGCTACCATAATGCTCAGAATGGAAGCTCAGCTGGCAAATACAAATAACGTAGTGACATTTTTGCTACCAGTTCTCCAAACTGCCTGCTGCCATCTACTACCTACTCGCCCAAGCTGGTCTGAACCGGGAGCATTTTACCCCTGGTTTTTGGTCTTTTAGCATATATTTTTCCTGAATTGCTTCATACGTTTTTATTGCCTTCTCTTTCTTATCTTCTTATTTTATTCGTTGCTTTGTTCATTCTGTCTTTTCCCCTGGTCTCGCTATTATCTCCTTTATTTCCTAGGCTTTTTGATCATTATTCATTATCCCTTGTGGAGCACTTTCTAGCTTCCCATTTATGTTATTAATTAAATGCATTATCTCCCTGCGATTCCTTGTCATGATATCATAAATGCTTTGAAACATCGACACCATTTCTTTTTGAAACCGATTTATTTCCCCCTGCTGAAACATTTGGTCTTTTAATAAGTCCCACTATAGCTCAATAGTCTGTCAGTGGTCTATCGTTGCCCCAGAGTCTCAATTATCTTTGATCTCTGAAAGTTGATCTGAAAACCATTTACTCAGTCCAGACATTGCTCCTCAGGGAATACAGTAATATAGTTCTTTATGTCCCACAGTTAGTCAATTTAGCTCTTTTTAGGTAATCCAGAAATATTTCCAAATGTCTCCTTAAATCCACTCTATAAGTTCAATCATAACTCCTGATATTTGAAAGTCAATTTTAATTAGATGTCTTCTGTGTTTTCACCATTGGAACTCCAGTAGTCTTGGAGCAGATAAGTATAGAGCAATAGATAGCACAGCAGTCCTCCAGATGTTATTTCCACTTTCTCCTCTGTCTTATCAGTATTTTTCCCAGAATTGTAGAAGTATACTGTCTATTTCAGTCACCAATAGATGGTGCCTTCATTCAGCTTAGCTTCAACATTGCACAGATTCTAACAGTTCCATTTGTATTTATTCAAACAGATAATCAAAATTCTGATGGGTAATTCCAGCGTTTTAAAATGCCTTATTGCCAATAAAAATTAGAGGTCCAATCTTTCTATGTTTTTAAAGGTTTTGAGCTCTCTTCGTGAAATCTTTTCTTTCGACTCTGTAATTGTTCTCTGTAATTGTTTGCCAGTTAAGCAAACTTTCCAAAGAATCTCTTTTCCAGAGTTAATTTTCTTTGGGGGTAGGTTTTAGATAGAAAAAAGTCACCTCACCCAGTTCCAGTCATTGTTCATCCACATCGCTCCATTCTTTGTTTCTTTGGCTGCCCCAGTTTCACAGTAGCTATAATGGCTGCCACTTCTCTTCATTGTCAGCTGAGAGGGAATTAGCCTTCGGCCAAGCAGAAGAGCCACCTCTCTCTGCAACCTGCAAGGCACCCCTTCACTCTTTGTCACCTCTACAGGGTGACTTTAGCCCCTTACGGGGTCCTCCAATGAAAGGATTTGTCGTCCATCCTTGTAACTGTTAATCAACAATTAATTATATTTTTAAAACTTTGATGTGTTACACAGAGAATTTGCCAAAAAGAGCTGAATGGTGATGCATTCCAATATGTTCATAACTGGTATAATCTTTCTTTGTACTGTGGCAGTCTCTGAAGACCTCTGCAGTTCTTTTTTTTTTTTAAATTTTATTTATTTTTTACATAAAACATCTTTTTAAATCAAAAGTTTGGTCCGGTATAAAGTAAGTATAAATTTCAAATTTCATCAATTAACATCTTAAAGGAAAAAGAAAAGAAGAAAAAAAAACAAGTCTAAACCCAATTTTTGTCATTCAATCTAACATCTTATTCTAACATTTAACATTCTATTATGTAATCACCCTAAATCTTAAACTTCAAATCTAAACAGCTCTTTATAATATTCATTTATCATTTTAACAATCAGTATTTCATATATTCTCCTTATCTCAAAGACCCAAATCAAGTCAGTTTCTTTTAAATCACATCTAATAATCAACATATTTTATTCTTCTCTTTAAAAACATTTCAAAATCAGCAACTATTCTTCAAAGATATCTCCTTCACTCCTAGTTTTATTTTGGCTGGATTGCAATTTAATTAACTGGTTTCCAGGGATGTTCCTCCACCCCTAACCTTATTTGTTGGCTGGATCACAGTTTGGTTTTAACTGCTTTCCAACATTTTCTCCTTCACGCCTCCTAGGTTTATTTTTAGCTGGATAACGGCTTTTCAGCTGTTTTCCAGTGGTGCTTTCCTCCACGCCTTACCTTATATTTAACTGGTTCACAGTTAATTTTAACTGATTAAGTTATAAAGACTAAAGAGTTTAGTTCTTTTTTGTTCCCTATGTAATATTATCATGTCCTCTTCCATTTCTATGCACTTTCCTTTTGTTGCCTCGCCTTTAATCAACAGTTTTAATTGACCAGTTAATTCTTTCCAACTATCCATAGGTAGTACAAAAACGAAATAAGTACATCTAAAATCAAACTTTTTTAGTTTTTCTTCAAAATAATCTAATTGAGAAAGCAAGAGTCAAGGTTTCTCCTTTAAGTAGCAAGCAGTCAACAATTTACACTTTCACTTCTTCTTAACAGATGACCGTTTTAGCTTCCTCTGCCATGTCTACTTAGATAGTTTAAATTGTTCCGTCTTGTTTCTCATTTTTTCTTTCTTTCCTTAATACCACCAATAGACAAGTTAAAAATCCCCAAGGTTGAAGCTCCTTAATTGTTTTCATAATAAACCAATTTAGGTAACAAGATAGTTTAGTTAGTTTACTAATACATTATTTCAATTTGATTTTAGGGAATTTCTCCATTTCCACTACTGGTGTTAAAAGAGAAATTCCTGGCATTAGCCGATATCTCCATTTTTTCCATATCAATTTTTTTAAAAAGGGATTTTGGATCCTCCTAGCATTTTTTAAAATATCCTTTTTAAACCAATATGTTTCTATAGGATCACCTATTTCCCTTAATTTTTTCAACTCTATATCCCTCCATATTATTTTATTTATTTATTTATTTATTTTATAAAATTTATATGCGGCCTTTCTCCTGTAGGACTCGGGGCAGCTCACAACAATAAAAACAAAAAATCAGAACTAAAACCAATCCGATTTTAAAATCCCCAATATTAAAAATCTCGTACCTGGTCAGGGAATTTGATGGAACAGCCAAGTCTTCAAACCAGTATGGAAAGTGCGGAGATCCAAGGCTGTTCGGAGCTCAGTGGACGGACCGTTCCAGAGGGTTGGTGCAGCCACAGAGAATGCCCTCATCCTGGGGGTCACCAGCTGACATTGTCTGGCCAATGGCACCCAGAGGAGGGCTGCTCTGTGAGACCGCACAGGGCAGTGGGAAGCCGGTAGAAGGTGGTCCTGCAGGTACCTCGGGCCCATGCCATGAAGGGCTTTATAGGTAAGTACCAGCACCTTGAAGTGGATCCGGAAGGCCACCGGTAGCCAGTGCAGCTCGCGCAGGAGAGCTGTTGCCCAGGAGTAGCAGGAGGCTCCCGTAACCACCTGTGCGGCTGCATTCTGGACTAGCTCTAGCCTCCGGGTGCACCCCAAGGTCAGCCCCATGTAGAGGACATTGCAGTAGTCCAACCGACAGACAATGAGAACTTGAGTGACTGTGCACAGGGCGTCTCTGTCCAGTTAAGGCTGCAACTGGTGCACTAGGCAAACCTGTGCAAAAGCCCCCTTTGTCACAGCCGTCAGATTATCTGCCAAAGATAGCTGTGAATCAAGGAGGATGCCAAGGTTGCGAGTCCTTTCAGAGAGAGTCAACAACTCCCCTCCCATCCTAAGTGATGGGGTGACTAGATCAGAAGACATCAAGATCCACAGCCACTCAGTCTTGGAGGGGTTGAATTGGAGCCTGTTTCTGCCCGTCCAGATCTGCACTGCCTCCAGGCACTTCGACATCATGGAAAGGGCATCCTTGGGTTGATTAGGGGTGGAGACGTACAATTGAGTATCATCAGCATACTGATGATATCCCACCCCGAAACTGCGAATGATCTCACCCAGTGGCTTCATATAGATGTTAAAAAGCAAGGGGGAGAGAACTGACCCCTGCAGCACCCCTCAAGTGAGGGGCCTCGGGGAAGATCTCTGACTCCCCCGCCCAAACAAACTACATCTGGCCGAAGAGGTAGGAGGCGAACCACTGTAAAACAGTGCCTCCCACTCCCAGCTCCCGGAGCCATTGAAGTAGGATACCATGGTCAATGGTATCAAATGCCGCTGAGAGGTCAAGTAGCACCAGAATGGAGGAGCACCCCCCCCATCCCGGGCCTGCCAGAGATCATTCACCAGGGCGACCAATGCCATTTCTGTGCTGTGGCCGCCCCTGAAGCCGGATTGATACGGGTCAAGGTAATCAGTTTCATCCAGGAATTGGGGGAGTTGGTAAGCCACCACTGTCTCAACAACCTTCGCTACAAAGTGGAGGTTGGAGACGGGATGAAAATTTCCTAGGGAGGCCAGATCCAGCGTTGGCTTCTTGAGGAGGGGATGAACCACCGCCTCCTTGAGAACAGCGGGGAAGACCCCATCCCTCAAACAAGTGTTAGTAATCACCCGGATCCAGTCTCCAGTCCCCTCCCTGGCTGCCACAACCAGCCAGGAGGAACATGGGTCCAATAAACATGTGGTGGCTCCCAATCTACCCATAATCCTGTCTACTTCATCTATGGAAACAGGGTCGAATTCAACCCAGATACCACCTTCAAGACTTGCTCCCATGTCCTCGTCAGACTCTGCCTAGTTAGAGTCTAACCCCGTCCGGATCTGAGCGATTTTGTCTTGCAGTAATTGTACAAACTCCTCAACACTGCCTTGCAAAGGGTCCTCCCTCCCTGGTTGAGGAGAGAGTGGGTCATGTGAAACAAGGCTGCTGGGTGATTTTCTGCAGACACAATGAGAGCAGCAAAATAATCATGTTTTGCCACTCCCATTGCCACGAGATAAGACCTAATATAGGTTCTTAACTGTGTTCGGTCAGATTCAGAATGGGAAGATCTCCAATGGCTCTCTAGGTGTCTCCTCCAATGTTTCATCTTCCGCAGCTCCATGGAGAACCATGGAGCAAATTGGGATCCTTGTTGGAGAGGCTGCAAAGGGGCGATTCAATCCAGAACCCCGGTTACAGCCCATTCCCAGGCTTCCACCAAGGCTTCTGGTGAATCACGGGAAAGGTCAGTGGGAAATGTCCCAAGTTCCATCAGGAACCTAGCAGTGTCCATCAGATGCCTGGGGCAGAACCAACAAATCAGTTCCGCCTCCCAATGGCATGGATTGGTGGATGGAAAGTCTTCAGGAGGGAATGGTTGGTCCATGACAGGGGTTGGGTGGAGAGTTCACCCCTACCTCGAGCAATTATCCACTGCCCAGAGATAAAAATAAGGTCGAGTGTGTGTCCGCCCCTGTGAGTTGGACCCTGTACAACTTGAGTCAGGTCCATGGCCTTCATGGAGGCCATGAACTCCCGAACCAACTCCAATGTCTCATCAGATGACAGGAGATTAAAATCCCCCATGACTATTAGGTCGGGGAGCTCAACCGTCAGTTCGGTTATGACTTGGAGCAGCGTGGGCAGGACTGAAGACATGCAGCTGGGAGACAGGTACGTGATCAACAGAGCCAACTGTACTCCAGTGTCCCACTTCAACAGGAGCGATTCCCAACCGCCTATCTGAGGAACAGTGACCTCCCTAGGTCTAAAACCTTCCCTAATAACAAGTGCCACACCACCACCTCTCCTATGGAGTCGAGGTTGGTGTAGGACACAAAAACCAGGTGGGCATAAGTTGGAGAGAGGAACCCCTTCCTCCAGGCCCAACCAGGTCTCTGTGATATAAGCCAGGTCCGCACCCACCTTGTCTATCATTTCGCATGAGGGGAGCCTTATTAACAATGGACCTGGCATTCACATACACCAGCTGGAGTCCCGGGTTCTGCACTCCTAACCCCCCAAGGACACAAGCAGAGCCATGCGGGCCGGAACACTGGACCCGCTGCAAGCAGCGGGAACAGATCCCTCTGTTGACCTTTCTATTCTGTCCACCGGTATATCTCCCAACCACCACGGTGATAATTAAATATCTCTATTATTAGAGATATTAAATCTCTAGTTACTACTATAATAACTGGGACATCCTTTAATTGATTAGTTACACAATAATTTCTAATATTTGGAAGAACCAGCCCACCCTTTTTTAATGGTTCATATCATAATGCTTTACTTATTCTTGTTCTATTACCTCCATTACAATACACCTCCAGCAACATCTGTATTTGCTTTAATTCTTTAATTCTTGATCCAAAAATTTAATTGGGATCATCCAAAACAAAAAATGATTTTTGGTAAAACTTTCATTTTTATCATTGCAATTCTTCCAAACCATGATAATTTTACTTTTTCATATTTATCTATTTTACCTTTTATATCTTTCTTTAATTTTTCATAATTTATTTTCTTTAACTCTTGAATATTTTTTGGGATGTCAATACTTAAATATTTAATACTATCTACCATTTTTAGTTTATATTTTCCTTTCAATACCACCACTTTTTCTTTAGTTATATAACATTATTTCTGATTTTTCTCAGTTTATTTGTAATCCACTATATTTTCCAAATTCATTCAGATGTAAATATATCCTCTCTATAATAACTACAGGATTTTGAAATGTTAATAATGTATCATCTGCCAATAAATTTATTTTAGTTTTCTTCTGTACACCAATTCTTTCAATTAATGAATCTTCCCTAATTGCATTCGCCAAAACCTCCATCAATAATGCAAATAAAACTGGGGATAAAGGGCAACCTTGTCTCGTTCCCTGGTTTAAGGTTATTGTCTCTTTAATACCATCATTTATGGCTATATTCGATTATTCTCTGAATATAGTTGATTTATCACTTGTCTATTTTTTTCCCCAAAAATCTAACTTCTCTATTATTATCTTCAATGTAGGCCACTCCACACAATCAAAGGCCTTAAATACATCTAATGCTAATATACCTGCCTTTAATTTTTGATTCTTTATATAATAACCTCTGTTTAATACCCTTCTTATTATGTCTGCCATTTATTGGCCTCTTATAAATCTACACTGGTCATTTTTAATATAGTTCTCTATAAATATATTCAATCTATTTCCCAATATTGCTGTAAAAATCTTAGCATCCTGATTAATAAGGGATATTGACCTATATAATCCTGGGTTTGTATGGTCTTTACCAGGTTTCACTATCAGTATTATCAAGGATTGCTTCCAGGAACATGGAATATTTTCCCCTTCCATTATTTTATTAAACATTATCTTTATCTTCGGTACCAATAGCCTTTTAAAATTTTTATAATATTCTACACCTAATCCATCTAAACCTGGTGCCTTACCTATTTTCAATTTATTAATAACTTCCACTATTTCCTTTTCTTCTATTTGTGATCCCATTATTTCTTTATTGCGTTCTTGAATTTTACAATTTGAATTCTTTTCTATATAAGCCTGACTTTCACTCACATTTACATCATTTCCCTTATATAGAATATATAGAGAGAATATAGAGAGAGAAAGTTCTTTTCAAAGAACTTTTAAAATATCAACAATTTTTCTCTCATCATATTATATCTTTCCCCCTTATCATTCTTTATTACTCCAATCAGGCTTTTTGCCTTTTTAGCTTGTGTGGCTCTAGCCAGCATTCTAGAATTTTTATTACCGTTTTCATAAAATTCCTTGTTTAAATATATTAGATTTCTTTGAACCTATTCTATCTCAATATTTTGCAACTCTTTTCTTATGGCTAATAGTTCTAACATAAACCTATTCTCTCTAATTTTTATATATTTACTCTCTAGTTCCCTAATTTCCTCCTCCAACCATTCTATATATTTCTCTTTTTGTTTTTTATATTATAAGAGTATTTTATCCCTAAACCTCGCACTATTGCATCCCGTTTATAGTACATATTTATTTTAATTCCCTTTCCATTTTTTTCTAAAATCTCTTTATTTTTAAAAATCCTCAAACCCATTTTTCATCTACTTGCCTGTCTATAATCACAATCTATTTCCGTATCTATAGTTACCAGATATTTTAATTATTTTTATCTCTGCTCTCATTATTTTAGATAATATTTTGGGTGTTACAAATATATACCGTACTTTTTGGAGTATAAGACACACTCCCCCCCCCCAAAGAGGGTGGAAATGTTGGTGCGTCTTATACATTGAATACAGCTATTTTTGCCCTCCTGAAGCCCTGCCCCTTGTGTCCTGTTTTGGTAAAAAATGGGCCCATTTTTCACAAAAACAGGGTGCTCAGAGGTTTTGGGAGGCCTGCAGAGTGCTCCTGGGGGACAGGGAGGGCAAAAACTTTTTTTCTTGTTTACCTCTTCAAAATCTTGGTGCATCTTATACACCGGTGCATCTTGTAGTCTGAAAAATACGGTAATCTATTCTTGTAAAATTTTTATGTCTACCAGAAAAATATGTATAACTCTTTTTGATTACCATATATTTCACTCCAAACATCTTTCACTATTTCTATTAATACATTTCTTAAATCTCTATTATTATACTTTATTTCCACTTTTGATGGATTGGATTTGTTAATTCCACTATCCATAACCATATTATAATCACCTGCCATTATCATATAACCTTTTTTTAGCTTCTT
Source organism: Masticophis lateralis (assembly GCA_030761175.1). Classification (NCBI taxonomy): domain Eukaryota; kingdom Metazoa; phylum Chordata; class Lepidosauria; order Squamata; family Colubridae; genus Masticophis; species Masticophis lateralis. The sequence continues at coordinate 95,398,578 of JAUDYJ010000003.1, read as the reverse complement.
CTATTTGTTTATATACCCTATTATAAAACTCTCTTTGAATTATATTAGGTGTGTACAAGTTTGCTAAGGTAACCTCTTGTCCATAAATCAAGCCTTGAATTATAAGAAATCTTCCCATTTCATTCCTTTTTATGGTTTTTATTATAAATTCAAATCTTTTAGCTACAATGATTGCTATCCCTTTTGCTTTTGATGTACCAAATGCCTTTTCATATACATCATTCCGATATAACTTAAGCTCATTTACCCCTTCTTTCTTTTGATGTGTTTCTTGTAAAAATACAGTATCTATTTTCTCTTTGTTAATTGATTTTTCAATTCTTGCTCATTTATATTTTTTCCCCAAGCCATGTACATTCCATGTAGCTACCTTCAATGATTTCTCCATCTATTCCTCATATTACATATTCCCTTTGGTCTCCATATGTGCTCTAATATAAACCTTTCAAAACTAATACTACGCAATATACATATTACCCCAAAACGTAAATAACCTCTTACCCACCCATAAACATATTGTCAGGTTCCGTAAAGATTGGAAAAATAAACCTCAGTATGCAAAAACAGTAACCAAGTCTGTTCATCCTGATATCGGTACTAACTGACCACCTTAAATTGTTACAAAAAGGAATCTTTGTTGGAACTGATGCTTCGTGCTCTCCATCACCTTTTAATCAGTATATAGCTCCACCCCAGTGTAATCACTCAATTATCCACTTACCGTTTCCTTCTTCTCCCTCCCCAATGCATCACAGGCCACTTCAGTTGTTCCGGATGCTCCATCTTTCCTTAAAATGATAAGGTTGATAAACTGCTTCAGTGCATGACCCTGAGGTCATCTAGCATGCAAAAGGAAGTCGAAGTGAGAGGCATGCCTCGGGGCTGATGACCCAGGAGAGCAGGCACACAATAAGGGTTGTCAGCAAAAGTGTGCAGCAGCAGAATGGCAATCCCCACATGAATGGCAGCCCCAAGTTCCATCGCAGGGCTGGGGCTGACATACGTCCCCCTCTACTATGGAGAAGGTGTCTAAAACGTAGGAACAATAGTGAGCACTTTAAGACAATAGAGGCCCTGGCTTGTCTGGGTACTGACGGTGGTACTTGGCAACAAGCCGTGGGGCGGTAACATTACCCTTCCAAACCCATGAAGCCTCGGACCAGGGATATCCTTTCCACAAAATGAGGTATTGTAGGACCTGCCCCTATGCAGTCAGGTGTCTTTTCTTCTACCTCACGTTGTAGGCCACTGTCCATGAGAGGCGGTGGTACATCTGGGACCCCTCTTAACTGGGCTGATTTTACAGGTCTCAGCAAGCTACAATGAAAAACAGGATGGGTTTTCCCTAATAATTGGGGTAGCCGTAGCCTAACAGTTACTGGATTTATAATCTGTTCAATGGTAAATGGGCCTATATACTTGGGTCCCGGTTTCTTACTGGGAAGACCTAAATTCAAGTATTTGGTCGATAGGTAGATCCTCTGACCAACTTGGAAGGGTGGATGAGGTTGTTGTTTCCTATCCGCTTGTTGCTTATATTTTCTAGCAGACCATTGGAGCACTTCCTGTACGATTGGCCAGACCACCCACTTTTGCTCCACCCACTTTTGAACTCCCACATCTGTAGGATCCACCCAGGGACATTGGGGTATCGGAACGAACTCCCTAACTGTAGCCACCCGGAAAGGAGTATACTCTGTACTACTATATATGGCATTGTTATAGGTGACCTCTGCATAGAGAAGGAGGTCGGCCCAATCATCCTGTCTATGTCTTGCATAACAGCACAAGTATCTTGCAATCATGGCATTTGTCCATTCCCAGCCCCATTAGTTGCTGGGTGGAAAGCCAAACTCAACCCTTGCATTGACCCAACTCTGGTTAAGAAGTCCTACCAAAACTGGGCAGTAAATTGAATGCCTTGATTTGATATAACCCTTTCTGGTATACCGTGCAATCGGTATATATGGACTACGAATAACTTAGCTAACTTTCTATCGGAAGGGAAACCGGAGCAGGCTATAAAACGAGCCTGCTTCGAAAATAGATCTATGACAGTCCATATTACATTGTGACCACAACTGTCTGGTAATTCCACAATGAAATCCATCGTGACCTGCTTCCACAGTTGTGTGGGGCTAGCTACCGGTTGTATCAATCCGGACCAGGCTTGCCAGGTCCGCTTTTCTTTTCTTCAGATAGTACAACTCCTTATATAATTCTCACTATCCCGCTTCATGGAAGACCACCAAAATTGGCGGTTAATTAGGTGCAATGTTTTCACAAAGCCAAAGTGGCCTGCTGAATGGACATCATGGCATTGACATAAAACCTCTAATCATACTGCCTGGGATACATATAATTTGGTACCCTTCCAAATGAATCAGTCTCAATGTGTGAACAGAGTACAGTTCTTCTGGTAGAATTCATCTTTGACTAGAGCAGTGGGTCTCAACCTTCCTAATGCTGCAACCCTTTAATACAGTTCCTCATGTTGTGGTGACCCCCCCAACCATAAAATTACTCCTAAAACCATTGAAAATATGTGTTTTCTGATGGTCTTAGGCGACCCCTTTGAAAGGGTCATTCGACCCCAAAAGAGGTCTCGACCCACAGGTTGAGAACCACTGGACTAGAGCAACCTGAACTGCCTGGGATACATCAGTAGATGGCTTTGCATGAGCTACTCCCTGAGGGACCTGTGGATCTGCTAACTGGTGAGGGATCATGGCTTGCATTATTTCCTCTCAAGTACTTTCATACTGAGGCCTCCTGGACAATGCATCGGTTAGGAAATTTCTGCCTGCTGGGAAATACTTCAGGGTGAAATTAAGCCTTCTGAAGTAGAGAGCCCATTGCACCTGCTTTGGTGATAAACGGCATGGGGTTTGCAGGGCCTCCAGGTTTTTGTGGTCTGTCCACACTTCAAATGGCAGCCCCTCCACAACAGATGTTGTTCTGTAATTAATGCCCATCAGATGGCAAATGCCTCCTTTTCCCAAATAGGCCAATTTCTCTCAGTTTCTGTTAATTTTCATGATGTGTAAGCACAGGGTTGGAGGATCCCTTCTCTGTTAGTTTGAAGGAGGACCGTGGCCACCGCCACATCCTGGTGTTGGCCTGGACTACAAAAGGGATAGCTGGATTGGGATGATGCAACACCAGCTCCCTCGCAAATAGAGCTTTCAACTGCTCAAAAGCCTGCTGGCACTGAATAGTCCAGCACAATGAACTACCAGGTCAAGGTTTCCCAGCTATGCCTTTTGTTCTGAGAAGATCGGTCAGTGGTAGGGCCACCTGTGCAAAAACAGGAATAAATTGACGGTAGAAATTGGCGAACCCGAAAAAGCTCTGCAATTGTTTCCTAGTTCTGGGTGCCTGCCAATCTAGTACTGCCTTAACCTTGGTGGGATCCATTTCAATCCCTGTGAGGGAGATACGAAACCCCAGGTAGTCCAATCGCTTTCTGTGGAATTCACATTTAGACAGTTTTACGAATAACTGGGCTTCCAAGAGTTTTCTGAGGATCTGCCAAACCAACACTACGTGCTCTCACATCGTTTTTCTGTATATTAAGATGTCATTGAGATATACTAAGACGCTGTTATACAGGTTTTCATGCAGCACCTCATTGATCAGCTGCATAAACACGGCAGGAGCCCCTTGCAGCCCAAAAGGCATTACTTTGAACTGATAACTACCCAGAGGACAGTTAAAGGTGGTCTTTCACTCATACCCTGGCTTAATCCTCACCCTATAGTATGCCTCTCGGAGGTCCAGTTTTGTAAAAATCCTACCCTCCGCTAATCTGGTCAACATGTCCTTCATGAGTGGCAGGGGATAAGGATGCTCTACACAAACTGCATTAAGGCCCCTGAAATCCACACATAAACAAAGACCCTATCCCTTTTCTCTCTAAACAGGACAGAGTTGCCACCCTGGACCTGGCAGGTTGAATAAACTCCTTCTTTAAGTTTTTGTCAATATAGGCCCCCATTTCTTTCATCTCCTGGGGGGGGGGATGTCATTGAGTACATTTTAGGTTTTGGGAGAACAGCCTTGGAGGATTTCTATTCCACAGTCAGTGGCCCTATGAGGAGGTAGTTTGTCACACTCCTGTTCATTGAAGACTGCTTGCAGGTCTTTGTATTCCACAGGATAACCCACTTCCGTGGTGGTGTTCACTGGTGTCCTATTTCTCTCCCCATCGGTAATTTGCTCTGGGGATGCACATCTGTCTTCATGTGCCAGTGGTGTGGGTCCTATGCTGAGCCTCAGATGCCTACAACCACCCCTCACCATATATAGTGGGGCCCTATTTATCTAACCATGACAGTCTGAGTACTATATATCATACTAAGTGGGGTCATAAGGTGCAGTTGGGTCTGCTAGTCATGTACCTGACTCCCTGCCACGTGGCAGTGGCCCTGCCCGAGCTGCTCGATGTTATTGCCACCGTGGTGGTTGATACCCCCAGGTCATGGGGAATTTTAACCTGCCATCAGTCGGTGAGACGTCTGAGACAGCTCGGGAGTTCATGGCTTCCATGATGGCCATGAACCTGACCCAGTTAATTCATGGTCCTACTCACGGGGGAAACACGCTGGACCTGGTTTTTGCCTCTGGACAGTGGCTGAGTGATCTTGAGATAGGGGATATAGCGATTGAACCCTTGTCATGGTCAGATCACTCTCTCCTTCGCTTAGACCTTCGAACCACCGCACCTCGCTGCAGAGAGGTGGAACCAGTGAGGTGGTTCCGTCCCAGGCGCCTGATGGATCCTGATAGGTTCCAGACGGAGCTTGGGCCATTTCCTGAGGCTCTGGCACACGGCTCGGCCGAAGACTTGGTGGCCGTCTGGGATGAAGCGGCCGCTGGGGCTTTGAACCGGGTCGTGCCTTTGTGGCCTCTGACCCAGCACCGATCTCACCTGGCTCCTTGGTATACTGAGGAGCTGAGGGAGATGAAGCACCGGAAAAGACGCCTAAAGAGCAGTTGGAAGGCTGGTCATTCTGAACCCGACTGGACACTGGTAAGAGCTCATATTAAGAATTACCTAGTGGCGATAAAAGCAAGAAAAGGAGTTACTTCTCAGCTCTTATTGCATCATCAGATAATCGCCCAGCCGCCCTGTTTAGGGTGACCAGCTCCTTGCTCCAACAGGGGGCGCGGGATGACCCCTTGGAGGGTAGAGCTGAGGATTTTGTACAATATTTGTATGACAAAACCGCTCAGATTCAGGAACAGCTGGTCCCAGTCCCACCACTGAGTGATGCATCTGGCAGTCTCTCTAGCCCTCTCTGCTACATAAGGCCTCCAGGGGAGAGAAGAGGAGCCATCCATACACGGACTTTGGTTGCCCACTCCTTAACCATCTTTACCCTAAGTCAACACCCAAACATATGTTGTAACACGTATCCTTTAATATAATTATTACAAATATTTATATACTGTCTCTACAGTGAACTTGTAACTTCTGTTGTTTCATCCAGCCTCCCTTTCTCCCATAGATCTTCTTTCTTCTTCTCCATCTCCCTTCTTGAGAATTTGGACATCTCACTCATTTTCTGGATTTGCTTCATTAACTCTTCTTTATCAATGATTCTGAGCTCCCTTAATTTCTCCATCGCTGCCTCCTTTGTTTCAACTCTATAAAATCTTCCACCATATGGAAATCTCAAAAAAACTGGATAACCCCAACTATTTTTCTTTGGTAATTGACAAACTTGATGCATCTCTCTCCTCCGTTGTAAAGTCTCACTACTTAAATCTGGAAAAACTTGTATCTGATGACTCCCAAACACTATCAATGCCATATTTCATAATTTCATAATTTCAATTGCTCTTTTTTTGCATAAGACCAGAATCTTATCACAATGCCTTTCTGCAATTTTCCTCCCCACCTTTTTAGGCCGACTCTATGTATTACATCAATATCTTATCTTGTAAAGGGTGTATCTGGGAGGATTGAGGTAGCCCAATCCTTCTTGGATCAACTTTGCTTCATTTTCTTCACTTTTCTCTGGATATCCATGTATACATAAATTTGAGTGGTGCTGACAGTCCCGTATCTCGATCAAATCCTTTTTCCCCTAATGCATCATAGTAATCTGGTTTTTTAACATCCTATCATGTTCTCCAATCTGAGTTATATCCTGAATTTGTTTCACCAAATCTGTTATTCTTACATCCATACTATCCATTTTATCATTTATTTGCTTCAAATCCTCCTTTATATTTTTCTTCATTTCTCTTAACTCTTGTAAGAGAACATTAAATTTATCTGATTAAGTCAGTGATTTATCAAGCGATTTTTTCCTCACTTCCATTTCTAAGGCTTTTTCAGGCGTAACTCTGAAGATCTAAGGCCTACTTTGGTCTGTGCCGAACACTTTTCACACTTCTGCTGCGTTTTGACATCTGACCATCCAAAAAGAGTTCTTGACCTTTTAAGAGGTGGAGCTTGTCAGAATGGATGATGGATGCTGAATTTCTGCCTCCTCCAGGCCATCGCAGAGAATGGATTTAAAAAAATATAACAATCTAAAGATTATGAAATTTAAGAGATTATGAAACATGAGTTATTTCCTTGATTTTCTCTTGAAGAATGGACTGTATTTGACTTGGAATTGGACATTTTTCAGAGGAGCTTTGAGCTCAGATGTTTGGTTAAGAGACTTGAGAGGCCTTTGAAGGTGGAAGGCCCTATGATTGAAGACTGAGAAAGAACTTGGAAAGAGTTTAAAGGAGTACAGCTGAGAAGATAATAGCTGATTTATGAGTGTATAGTGTGAAGGCCCTTTACTCCCTTTGTTCAGTGGAAGTTTTTGTGGCCTGGAGAAGGTGGAAGAATTAAATATTTTTAAGACAGAGCCTTGCTAAGGCGTGTGTATAAAGTTGACTGTTGCCATTTATTTAGTTTTATTAAGTTGCATTTACAGAGATAAGTTGATAAGGAAGAGATAAAGAAGGAAGTGATGCTTATGGACTAAAAAATTAGCATTATCCAAACTAGCCAACGGCACAGCATCATCCACTTACATTATAAAAACCAGCCATACCAGTGAGGTTGTGTACTTCAGTAGAAGTATACTTACTACATAGCAATAGCACTTAGACTTATATTCTGCATCATAGTGCTTTATAACCCTCTCTAAGCGGTTTATAGAGTCAACACATTGCCCCCAACAATCTGGCTTCTCATTTTACCAACCTTGGAAGGATAGAAGACTGAGTCAACCTTGAGCCAGTCAGAATTGACTTCTTGGCAGTTGGCAGAATTAGCCTGCAATACAGGTAGTCCATGACTTACAAACTTTCATTTAGTGTCCATTTAAAGTTACAATGGCATTGAAAAAAGTGACATGGATGTTTTTCACACTTATGACTATTGCAGCATCCCCATGGTCATTTGATCAAAATTCAGATGCTTGACAACTGATTCACATTTATCATGGTTGCAGTTTCCCAGGGTCACATGATCATCTTTTAGGACCTTCTGATAAGCAAAACCAGTGGGGGAAGCCAGGCTCGCTTAATGATCGTGCGTCTAATTCAACAACTGCAGTGATTCACTCAACAACTGTGGCAAGAAAGGTCATAAAATAGGGCAAAATTCATTTAACAGTTGTCTCAGAAATGTTGGACTCAATTGTGGTCATAAATCGAGGACTATCTGTACTGCATTCTAACCACTGCACTACCACAGCTCTCTACGTATGGAAAAATTGAGAAATTTTTCCAACACAGCTGGAAGGGACCTTGGAGGTCTTCTAGTCCAACCCCCTGCTGAAGCAGGAGAGTCCACACCATTTCATCTGTCCAGTCTCTTCTTAAAATCCTCCAGTGTTGGAGCACCCAAAACTTCTGAAGGCAAGCTATTCCATTGATTGATTGCTTTCACTGTTAGGAAATCTCTCCTTTTTTCTATGTTGCTTCTCTCCTTGGTTCATTTTCAACCATTGCTACTTCTTTTGCCTTTTGGTGCTTTAGAAAATAAGAGACCAATTTTGAAGAAGCTGAATAAAAAGCATTTTCTCACTTGAAGCATAAATGAGCATGCTCACATTACTCTGGACACGTTATCTGAAGACCCAACTCTCTGGAGAAAGCTCTAATGTTAAGAAAAGTAGAAGGAAAGAGAAAGTGATAACCAGTTGCAGGATGGAAAGCCTCAACTACAGTGATGGTAAGTGCACCTCTATCTATCTTATCTATCTATCTATCATCTATCTATCTATCTAATTTATTAACTGCCCATCTCCCATGGAGGGGGGCTCTGGACAGTGTACAATATCATCAATAAAATTAAACACTAAAATTAGAATAATTTAGGGTTAAAAGTTTTAAAAGTGGCGTTGGTCCTACCTGAGACGCGTCTTCTTGTTGGGTGGAGACAGCAGCCAGACGTGGGTTCTACTCGTGTTCAGATTTAAGGACTGAGCCTGTCAATTAAGCTAAATCCCGCCCCTGTTGCTAGGGGCTTCCAGCTTTTGCAAAGGAGGAAGACAGTCTCGGCGTGTGGAAAAAAAAAAGATAACATTAGAGACCAGACTGACGAAGGGCAGGGCTGGCTGTTGTTTCCATCCAATGAGAAGACGCATCTCAGGTAGGACCAATGCCCCTTCTCCATAATGGGTGGAGACAGCAGCCAGATGTGGGACATACCAAAGTTCAGTGTCCCAAACTCTGGGCAGGAGCAGTCTGGGCTGAAGACTCCCCCTCTGTATATACCCTCTGTAACACTCTCCTCCCAAAAGCAGTCTCCGCAGAGGCAAATTTATCTAACATAGTGATGAATAAAGGGGGAAGGAGAAGACCAGATAGCCACCCTGCAGATCTCTAGCAATGAAGCTTGCATGGCCCAAACTGCAGTACTCACCACGCTCTGTGTAGAATGAGCCGTCACATTAGTCAGAGGAAATAAAGACCGAAGTTCATATGTTGAATTTCAATTGTCGAAGAAGTCACTTTGCTCCCTAAAGATGCAGGAAGAAAGGAGACAAACAATGATTCTGTCCAACAGATATCCGCTGTCCTTTTGAGATAGATCCGAAGAGCCCTCCGGATATCCAACTTGCGCCATCGCCATTCCAGTGGGTGAGAGGGGCGAGGGCAGAAATCTGGAAGCACAAGCTCCTGTAAACAGTGAAAGGGAGAGTTAATTTTAGGGACAAAGGTAGGGTCCAGTCTAAGGACCACCCGGTCCGCATGAAAAACACACAAATTGCTCCTCATCGACAGTGCCGCGACCTCAGAAATTCGCCGCACAGAAGTTATAGCCACAAGGAAGGCCACTTTGCATGATAGGAGCCGTAGGCTGGCAGACCTCAGTGGCTTGTATGCTGTACCTGTAAGAGAGTTCAGCACTACTGAAAGGTCTCAAGTGGGGTACCTATGCAACACCGGGGGACACAAGTTGGTCGCCCCTCCGGAGGAACTGACGTATCAGAGGCTGGTGAGATAAGGGGAGGGAATTGTAAGTCAGGATCGATGAAATAGCAGCCACCTGCCTCTGTAGCGTGTTGGGCGAGAGCCCTCTGTCCAAACTTGCCTGTAGGAACCTCAGGACCTGTATCACTGAAGCCTGGAGGGCCGAGAAACCCTGAAGTCTGGAGGGCCGAGAAACCCAACTCTGTGATTTGGACGATTTGGATCGTCCAAATCACAGAGGCTGGGATGCTGTCCCACTGTAGAGCATTCCACTCAATCACCAAGCAGTCATATGTAGCCACTGAGGCTCCGGGTGTACTATCACCCCTTGGCTGAGACAATCGATGGTGCACGGGATCGTCCAGAGAGGAGACACCAACAAGTTCATGAGTTTTGCAAACCACAACCTCCTTGGCCAATGTGGCGCTATGAGGATGACCTCTGCCTGTTCTTGCAGAAGCTTCCGAAGGACCCTCGAGATGAGGGGAATTGGCGGGAATGCATAAAGGAGGCTCTGAGGCTATGGGGAGCGCAGAGCATACACTGCTTCTGCCTGAGTCAATCAAAAACGGGAGAAAAACCAGAGAAGTTGTGCATTCTGTGGCAAAGCGAACAGGTCCACCACTGGTGTGCCAAATTGGTCTACCAAGGTCTGGAAGAGGAGAGGATGTAGGTGCCATTCTGAGTGGTCTATCAATTGATAACTCAGCCAATCTGCCCGCACATTTGCATCTCCCGAAATGTGCTCTGCGTTCAAGGAAGCCAGATGGTGTTCTGTCCAAAGACAGAGTCATTTGGCTTCCAGCATCAGTAACCTGGATCTGGTGCCACCAGGACATGGGAGCTGGCCACCAGATGTTGAAAGGCCCAAAGGGCAAGAAAGATTGCTCAGAATTCCAGCCAGTTGATGCTGTGAGAAGCTTTGTTGGCCGACCATTTGCCCTGTGCCATCTATGCACTACAGTGGGCTCCCCAGCCGAACTTGCTGGCATCGGTAGTCATGACTACCAATTGAGGCTCCAGGAACAGGCAGCTTTTGGAAATGGCCAGAGAACGCCACCATCAAAGGGATGCGATCACTTCCCTGGGAATGGGAATCCTGGCCGACGAGGTGCCCTTGCCCATCTTCTGCAAAGGCGAAAGAAACCACTGAAGGTCTCTCAAGTGTAATCTGGCCCAGGGAACTATAGAAATGGCCAAGACCATTTTTCCCAACAGCTTGGACAGCAGTAAGGGAGATGCCCTCCTCCTGTCCTTCTCTATCTTGGCCACTAGAGATCTCAACCCATCCTGGCAATCCTGGGATAAATAGTCCCTGCCCTCAATAGAGTCAATTATAGCTCTAAGTGGAGAATCCTGGTTGAGGGAGACAGATGGCTCTTCTCCATGTTAATGGAGAAGCCGTGGGCAGCAAGGGTCTGAATGGTCAGCTGAAGGTCTGAACGGGCCTGTTGCAGGGAACTAGACATAATTAGAACATCATCCAGATAACACTTGAGATGAACTGAATGAAGTCTAAGGAAAGCTGCTAAAGCCGCCAATATTTTGGTTAAACTATGGGGAGCATAGGAAAGCCAAAGGGCAAAGCCCTGTACTGATAATGGGCCCCTGCATAATAAAAATGAAGGAGCTTCCTATGGGAAGGCAGAATGGGCACATGAAGATACGCTTCATTGAGGTCAATTGAACAGAGGAGATCGCCCCTCCGAATGCCATCTAAAATTGTTCGCAAGGATTGCATTTTGAACCTGCGATATACGACATAGCAGTTCAAATGTTTTAGGTCCAGAATAGGTCTCCACCTGCCCGATGACTTAGGGACTAGGAAAACCTGTAAATAGAATCCCTGTCCAACTTGATCCTTGGGCGCCCATTGAATGGCCCTGATGGAGAGGAGGTGACTGATAGCTGAATCCATAAGGGATCGACGTTTGGTACTCTGAGACAACGTAGAAAGGACAGCAGGGCAGAGGGGAGAGCGGAAACTAATTCAATGGCCAACACTGATTGAATGGAGGCCTGGACCCAGCAATCCGAAGTAGTACGCTCCCAAACTTTGGCAAAGAGGCCCAATCTTCTGCCAATAGGAGGATCCACTGCACTACTTACGACGGTGATGGATGGAACGACCCCCTCCCCCTTGAAAGGGCCATCAAGACATATAAGGCTTGCCCCTTGCTGGCCTATCCTGAAACCCTCTCGGTCTCAGGACGAAATTACCCATGCTACAAGAGGAACAAGAACCCCCGTCCGATGGTCAAAACTGGGACTGAGGCGTATAAGGCGAATAATGGGGCTCCCCCCTATGGAAGACCATAGGTAATATCTTCCATTTGTCCTTGGTTTCCACTAGGAAGGCCTCTAAAGGGTTCCAAAATAATTTGTTCCCCATGAAGGGAACCGAGGCCAGACACCACTTATGCCTGGCGTCAGCCTGCCAATGGCGCAGCCAAACCAGGCGATGGGCAGCAATACTTCCCTCACTTGATGCCTCTGGAAATACTTACGGGTTTTGTCTTTCCCATCCCAAATAAAGGCATGCCAACCTATCTGCAAGTCATGACCTTCAATTGTTAAAATTCTTCCGTTCTTTAGATTTATCCATTCCTTGAGCCATGACATCACTGCTGCCTGATGGTACAGTTCCCAGTCTGGAAGGCAAAAGCCACCCTTACTTTTGGCATCTTGTAACATTTTAATTTTGATTCTTGGTTTTTTCCCTAACCATAAAAATTTACTAATCGTTTTATCAATTTGTCAAAAAAGATTTTCTCCAATTTTATAGGTACAGTTTGAAACAAATATAAAATTTTGGGTAATCTTTATCGTGGCGATTCTCCCAATCAAAGAAATTTGTAGTTTTGCCCAATTTTCTAAATCTTTTTGAATTTGTTGCAATAATTTTGAGTAGTTGTCTTCCTTTATGTAAGATGTTCTTGCTGTGAGCCAAATGCCCAGGTACTTTGCCTTTTTGACAATTTGAATTCCTAGTTTTTCCTCTAATTTCTTGTTTTGGCCTTGCATGAGGTTCTTAGTAATTATCTTTGTTTTCTTTTTATTTATTTTCAGGCCTGCTACTATTCCAAATTTCTCTACTTCTAGGAGGAGTTTTTCTCCTGTTTCCAAAGGGTCCTCTAATATAAATGCTATGTCATCTGCAAAGACCTGTATTTTGTATTCTTCTCTTTTAATTTTTAACCCTTTTATTTCCTTATTTCCTCTTCCCTATGCCAATAATATTTCCAATGAAAGGATGAATAAGATGGGGACAATGGACAGCCTTGTGTAACCCCTTTATTTATATCTACTTTTTCTGTAAGATCTCCATTGACCATAATTTTTGCTATTTGCTTAGAATAAATTGTCTTAATCATTTCTATAATTTTTTCACCAAATTTCATCCTGATTGATTAATTAAAAACTGCCAATTCAAGTTGTTGAACACCTTTTGTGCATGTATCATTATTACTGCCAATTGTTTTTCTGGATGCGTCTCATAGTATTCTAAAATATTCAAAATAATCTTTATATTGCTTTTAATTTGTCGTTTGGGTAAAAATCCGTTTTGATCTGAATGAATTATTTTGTTTAATATCTTTTTTAGTCTTTCTGCTATTATTGTTGCCAGGATTTTATAGTCGGCATTTAATAGCAAGATTGGCCTATAGTTTTGAATGAATTGATTGTCCGTATTTTCTTTTGGAATTAATGCTATATATGCCTCCATCCACGAATTTGGCATTTTGGCTTTCTCTTAATACCTCATTATATATATCCAACATAACTTCTTCCAAAACTTCCTGAAATTTTTTATATACTTCCGCCAGAATTCCATCTGTCCCTGGTGTTTTGTTATTTTTCTGTTTTTTAATTGCCTCTCTTAACTCTGTTAAGGTAATTTTCCCATTCAACATTTCCCTATCTTCATCCATTATATTTGGCAAATTTCTCTCCTATAGATAATTTATTATATTTTCTTCTTTAATGTTTTCTTGACTATACAGTATTTGAAAATAATTTTGAATAATATTTCCCCCCCTCAATTCTATGGTGCAAATTTCCTTGCTCATCTTATAAATATTGTATCAATTTTTTAGCCTTTTCTTTTTTCAATTTATGGGCGAGCCACCTCCTGGTTTATTTGCCAATTCAAAATAGTTTTGTTTTGCCAATTTTATATTCCTTATCATTTCTTCCTGTTGTAGTATATTAATTTTATGTTTCATTAACTCTATTTCCTTTCTGATTTCCCTGTTTTGGAGATCTTTCTGAAGTGATAGTTCTAATTTTTTCAGCTTCTCCAATGTTGACGTTTGTTGTTCCTTCTTCTCTTTGTTTCTCCTTGCCATATACACACTAGTTATCCCCCTCATATAAGCTTTGCCGGTGTCCCATAGGTTTTGTATTGTAGTATCTTCATTCCTATTCTCTTTAAAAAACATATTTAATTCCTTCTCCATTATTTGTAAATAAGGTTTCTCTTTTACAATTCTTTGATCTAATGTCCATCTCTTCTTTTTTCCCCTGCCTTTCCATTTTAATAAGGGACTATGGTCTGCCCAAGTGTTCGGCATGATATCTATCTCTTCTAGATTATCGATCAATTCTGGGTTCATTCAAGCCATGTCTATGTGAGACCATGAGTTATGTGGATGAGAGAAGAAGGTGTATTGTTTTTTCTGTATATTTAATTGTTTCCATGCATCATTTAGATTAAACTCTTTTGCCATTTCGAAAACTGAGTTTGGTAATTTTCATCTTTTATTTTTGTTTTCTTTCACTGTTTTATAATCCAATTTATTGTCACTAAATATTTTCCTAGGGTTTAACTAATCTTTTATATATACAGCAATCCCTCTTTTTTTATTCTGTGCCAATGCCAAAAATACTTCCCCTAATTTAGGGCATTTTATGATATCACTATGTTTTTCCTTAATATGTACCTCCTGGAAGCAGATGATATGCATTTTCTCTTTCTGTAAACTTGATAGTATTTGTTTACATTTAGTAGCTGAGTTAATGCCGTTATATTTAGTGACATAATCTTTATTTCATTTTCCATCTTCTTACTTATCCATTGATCTCAGTCCTCTCCTCGTTCTGTTATTGGTCTGTGCTCTGGTTCTGCCTCCTTCCCTTACTTGACGCTCTACTTTCTTATGGTCTCTTGTGTCTTGTTTTACCATTTTTTCTTCCGAAATCTGATCTTCCTGCCTTTTACTTTCTCCTTCTTCTTCCCTGCTATCTTGTTCGTCTTCCCCACTTATATAGTGATCATAGAACTCCTGAGCCTTTTCTAATGTGTCAATCCGATTTTTTTTCTCCTGCCACATTATCAACATCCCCTTTGGGATGAGCCATCGAAACATCACTCTATATTTTAGTAATTGTGTAGAGAGAAAATGATAACTTCATCTTTGGTCTCTTACTCTTTTTGAAATTTGTTTCAGTACAGTAATCTCCTTTCCATTGAACACCAGTAGGTCTTCTCGTGTTTTACTATATATTTCATTTCTTATTTTTTTCCTGACAAATTTAATGTGGACTTCTCTCAGGAGTCTGTTCTTCCATGCATAATTCGTGTGGATCCTATATGCCTCATCAATTTCATTTTCCAATTCTTGTTTACCTTTTTGCAATATTTTCACTAGTAGCTCAGCCATCAGTGCAGGGAGATTTTCTTCCTTGTTTTCCAGGATATTTTGAAAGCGGAGATATACCATCGATTTCTCCATCTCCAAGTTTATTATGGCTCCTTCCAGTTATACATAGAGGCTCCTCCTCTATGTTCCACCATTATTTTATTCGTTACTATGTCCATCTTTTTCTCCAAATGTTCCGTTTTAGCCTTTACCGACTTTATCTTTTGTTCGTTTGTAATTATCATCTCCTGCATTGTACAAATTTTATCATCTAACTTTTGTATCTCCTCCTTTATCTCCCCCTTTACTTCTCCCATGTCATTCTTGATGTCTTCGTGATTGGTTGTCATGACCTCCTGCATTTTTAACATTGTTTCTTGTATAGCAAATAAGTTGACTGCATATATTGTAAATTGGTGGTAGAGCCCACTTTTTCTCCTCCCAACATGGCTTCCGCCAACTTTGATCCTGAGGGGGAAGCTGTCTTTGAAGTTATCCCCCACCCCATTTTGGTGACTGTGGTAGTTGTGCTTGTCATTTTGATATTTCTAAAGAAGTTCTTCCACGATACCGTGTGTGTGTGTGTATTTATCAGCCGTATTTCTTTATTCCTCTCTTCCAATCTTTATCCTACCATATTTCCTTTATAGTCTTTCCTTTTAACTGTTATAATGTTCCCCAATAATCTCTTATTATACTATGATAAAATCCTTAATTAAGTAAATTCCAATTTCTAACAATCAATTGTTTAGTACATTATTATTTGATTAGTAATTATTAATGTATAATATAATGTATACTATATAAATATATAAATCAATAATAATACAAATCAATAGTAATCAATACTTCATAAATGTATTCTTTCCTTCCTAAACTTCTATTACCATTACAGTTAGCAACCTTGGATATATTTCTATATCTCTATGTATACTTCTCTATTCACTTACAATTAAGTGAGAGTCTATTAATATGCAGAATTAAATATATAAATATGTAGATACCCAAAGATTAATATGGATTAATACAAGTTATAAATATTTCAATATATGTATATGTATATATAAATAAAGATAAGTATTATCTAAATATATAAGTACAAATGTAGATATTAATTATATTTAATTATAGATACTTCAATTGCTATATATATATATATATAAGGAATACTAACTGTTCTTCAGTTAGTTGTTAACGGAAATAAGTTTTTTTTAAATAAAAGTTTTTTTTCCACCCCTTCCTTCAAGATGTCTTATTTATTCCAAACTGCAGTCACCTTCGTTGTCAGTAGTTCAGCTTTTTAATCTGTTGCCTCCAGTGTACCCTTCAAACCTGACACTTTCTTTTCTTAGCCCCCAACAACAACATCCAGAGTTATAAAATTTCTTCTAGCACCAGAAATTTAGTGAACACATTCCAATCCACTCATTTGCTCCACTCTCCACAATAAGTTATTTCCCTTTTTGACAGCTCTTGGTCTCCGCTCCCACCACTGTCTTGCCACTCAAGTTCCTCCTTGGAGTCTCACTTTGCCGCTTCTCTTCAAAATTTTTAACAATCTCTGAGAGTTTTCCCTTTCTGGCACTTTTATTTTCCTCTCTCTGGTTCTTCAAGCTATTTTTCCACTATTCTCTCCCTGTATAAGTCATCGGGACATCACGCCTCTGAATCCGCCATTCTTAAGCAGAATTCTTCCATGTGTATCTGGAGGGCTCTTCTCACCGAACAGGAGCTCGCACTATTCCACATTCAAACTCCAAAGAAATCCCTCCATCTTGCCGATCCCTCCAAGATCCAACCTGCCAGAAAAAGCTTCAAAAAGACAAAAAATCAGGTACAAATTAGCGGAGCCCCGCTCATTTGCCCTGCTACAGCATGACATCACCACCAGAAGTCCAAAACCCAAGTGTTTAAACATCTGCATAAAGATGCTTTTCTCACCTGAAGACTAAAACATTCTGAAAAAGACAAATCCTACAAAAAAGGCAAGATTTTTTTTTAACTTTTTTGACTTCTGGAGGAAGAGAGAGGAACTTGCTCCACTTTACATTGAGGGGGGCTATGTAGAGAGTTTCCTCTTTTAAATTCCTGGGAGTCCAACTCAGCAAAGACCTCACCTGGAAAAACAACACAATCCAGGTGGTCAGGAAGGCCCAATAGAGACTCCATTTCCTTAGGGGCTTGCATAAAAACAGGGTGGAACAACAACTGATGATTTCCTTTTACTGGTCCACAATAGAAAGCGTCCTCACTTATTGCATCATGGTATGGCATGCTGGTCTGACAGCCGCGGATAGAAAAACATTACAGAGGGTGGTGAGTACAGCACAAAACATTATGGATTGTCCCTGATACTACTAGATGAGATCTAGGGCTAGGGCTTGTTGCCTTAGAAGAGTGATGAAAATTCTCAGGGACGACTCTCACCCTGGTCATCACTTCTTTACCTTTCTACCATCAGGAAGGAGTTAGGGTTTTTATCCATGGGCTGTCAGACTCCTCAATGAGAAATAACTTCATAACTATGTAGTATGATGGACTGCAGGGCCGGTGCAATGTGTAACATGTTCACACTGGTGCAATAGGACTGGATGTTTTATTAATATGATTTATTGAGTTAGGGATTTTCTGTCTTCACTGTCTTGGTGAGGGGGGTGCACTGAGGGAGCTCAACCAATCTCATTGTACATATGTTGTGCACTGACAATAAAGATTTGAAATGAAATTTTAAAAAATGAACCAGCAGACCTAAAACCATATTTAAAGAAAAAGTATTTTAACATCTATTTAATACTTTTGTCCAAAATGGCAGTTTTCATCTGTGAAAAAGCTATCATTGTTTTTTAATTTTTACAACCTTCTTTTCTAAATTTTTATCAATAAATAATTTATTTAACCATCTCTGTTATGAACCACAACCCTGGGAAGACCACAAACAGTACACATGTTTTTAACAAAACCTCCAGGCACCCAGGGCCATGCTGTCCAGCACCTCAGTGCTCCCATTGGCTGGCCTCCAGGCTCAGCCCCATCCAACAGGGTGACGTAACTCTTTAAAGCCTTCCAGAGGGGACCTCCTTGTTCTCTGAAGGATTTTACAGGGCAGGAATAACTAAGGTGAAGAAGGCACACTTCCCAGTTCCCACTAGATGACAGCATTTGAGTGAAGGTACCTGAGCCTGTCCGACCTCTCTGATCTGATGGGACAGGCAGATGCCTCAGGGAGAGGCAGTCCTACAAACAACCAGCACCTTGAGCTGCACCTGGATGTCCTTGTTTGCCATATCATTTGCAATGTCTGAACAAAATAAGTTATGTAATTCAGGACAGAGCTCCCTGGAGGAAAGGGCTGCAGGGATAAATCTTGCATTCTGCAAACTTCATATTGAGTGCAGCCACAAATAGCAACTCTGAGCATGGGGCAAATTTAAGGACATGCAAATATATTTAGAAATGTGATAGGTAACATATGACATTGCAAGGAATGAATGTTGGCTCACAATGGGACTGAGGCAGTAGCAGCAGCAGCAACACAGTAGGGAAGTAGTGGTATCAACAGCCACTCTGGAGGTTCTGAGGTAGATTTGTGGTGCAGCCAAGCATTGAGCACCATCGTCAGTGGAGGACCCACTATTACTGCTCGCCCTCTCCACTGCCATTTGCTTGGACAAACCACCTCTGAAGCTGCCTCTGTTGTGTTTGTCCAGCAAGTGACAGTCCACAATGGGGTCACCAGCTACCTGGAGTAGAAGGCAGTCCTGCCCTACAAAATTGCAATAACAGAGACTGAAATGAAGGCCAGCCAATTGACCTGGGTTAAGGAAGTCGGAAGTCAGAGACAGAATCTGGTTGTCTACAATCCATTGCATGGACAAAATAATCCAATGGAGAAGAATGGAAGGTGGATCTGTTTTCTCACATTTTGCTTGACAGATGCCATACTGGCAATTGAACACCTCTTGATGTGTCACTTACATGTGCAAGTTTGCTACATATCTCAATGGCAGTAAAGTAGAAACCAACAACCTGCTTATCCTGGCGAAACCCATAAGCAGCACTGAGTTGAGGAAGTGAAGGCTAGGAACACAAAGCAGTTTATGGCTATGTTCACATCCACAAATGAGAAGCTGCCAGCTTGCATCATCTGGCAGTTGAAGTTGCACAGTAATTTCAGTGCCAAGCAGACAAACAACCCAGATGGCACTGTCACTGTCATCAGCCACTACAACATACTTCTCACCAAGGAAGCCAACAAGCAACAGATCACCTGCCTTGTTGAACTGCCACAACATGAATCTGTCCCTGGCTTTCTATGTTGAATGTTCCTGAGGTTGCATAGATGGCTATGATGAAAACTGGTATCTGACCTCAATGAGGCCACATTCATCTGCAGCATGAGGGGAAATCCCACCCTATTAGGATTTCTCCTGGACCACATCCAGTGGACTGCTCCCAAAGTCAGTGGAAGTCCATGGTCATTGATTAATGAGAAACACCTTTAGCTGGCAACACCAATTACATGGGGCAAGTTTTGATGCAGTAACTTGTTCTAGTCCAGGAGAAGCCCAATATGGCTGGCAAGCCACCAATAGAACCGTCATTGAAGACTTCTTAGCTACCATCGTAGGCTTGTCCATGGTGGCAACTGGAATCCTGATCTATCATCATCATCATCATCATCAGCAGCAGCAGCAGCAGCAGCAGCAGCAAAAGAACAAGCTGGATGACAAGGAGAACAATTTGGAAGGACCTGTCGCACACAAGCCACTCCCCTTGCCAACTTTTGGAAGAAATGGAATCAGTTCCTAACTCCACTGATGCTGAAGTTCCCTTTAAAGCTCCCTACTATGGACCCAGGTTCACAGATGACCTCTTTGGAAAAATTAGTTCCACTATGAAAGAGGAGATGCTGCAGTAGCAGAAATTACCAATGCTAGAAGAGTGAGGGGTGGCAGGTAAGGTTGGTCCTAGTCTGGAAGATAACTATTTAGTCTAGATCAGGGGTGTCAAACTCAAGGCCCATGGACTGGATCTGGCCTGTGGGGTGCTTAAAACTGGCCCACAGGGCCAGCCTGGAAATATCAAAAGATCAGCCCATGGTGCCTCTGCTGGCCAAAACAGACCATGTGGGGGGCACGTGTGGCCCCCTGTGGCCCATTTTCAGCCTCCATGGCCTCCTGCAGCACTCTGCCAGCTGAAAGCGGGCCATGCGGAGACACCACGCAGCCCCTGCGTGGCCCATTTCTGGCCTTTCCAGCCTCCAGCAGCACTCTGCCAACCGAAAACTACTACTATGTGGCCCGTTTTTGGCAGGCAATGCTACAGGAGGACTGGACTGGATTGGATTACAATTACGTGGCCTCAATATGTGCCTGATCTGGATAGAAAACAAGCAACATCTGATGTTAATGCTGCAGTTTAATGCCAAATCTACAATCAACAATCTATAATTGACAGCTGTTTCTATTTACTATCTTGGAAATGTTCTTAAGTCTTGTATTATCATGTTTTTTGTGCTACTGTATTTTTATTATTAGTTGAATAATAAAAATACAATAGTATAAATAGTTTTGCTGCCTGGAAAAGAAATAAAAGTTTAGTGGAGTATGAAGAATAAGTAATAAATGTTTGCCAGTAATATCTGGTAGAAGAGATAGGAAAATGATTATAATAAAGAATTGTGCAAAGAAAGAAGAGAAGGGGAAAAATGCATCTTAAGCTTGTGTCAAATGCTCACCATGACCACGTCCACCCCAGCCATGTCCACCATGACCATGCCCACCCCTGGCCACACCAACCACCACCCCCAGCCCTCTGAGGTCAAACACAACCCTGATGCAGCCCTCAATGAAAACGAGATTGACACCCCTAGACTAGATCAACCCCATTTATGACACCCTATCTTTGCAGCTACAGAGGGAGAGATAGCTTTGACATCTGTGGCCCCCAATAAAGCCTTGTGATGTCCAGAGCTATGTATATCTAAATCTACAGCCACAATCCAAAAGACAGGATGCTGCTTAAAATATATTCTGTTTTGGTGGAAATAGAAAGAGTAATGTGTAAGAGCATTTAATGTCAATTTATTATATGAAAATGTATTTGTTTATTTAGATTTGTATATTGCCCTTCTCCTTGTGGACTCAGGGCGGTGAACAGCCAGAAATCAAAAAGCAAACTACACAAAAGTTAAAATTTTAAAACAACTAATATAAATTTGGCCAATAATTAAAACAATTCAATTTAAAATTTAATATCAAAACTCTAAAAAATTACTAAAAAATTTCACAGGGATCAGGTCAAGCCGGCAAGCTGAAAAAAGTACGTTTTTAAGGCCCGACGAAAAATCCGGAGGTCAGAGATCGTTTGCAACTCTGGAGGAAGATTGTTCGAGAGGGTGGGAGCTACCACAGAGAAGGCTCTCCCTCTGGGGGTCGCCAGCTGACATTGTCTGGCTGACGGCACCCTGAGGAGGCCCTCTTTGTGGGAGCGAACTGGCCGGTGGGAGGCAATTGGTGGCAGAAGGTGGTCCCGTAAATACCCTGGTCCTAAGCCATGGAGTGCTTTAAAGATGATAACCAACACCTTGAAGCGCACCCGGAAGTTCACTGGTAGCCAATGCAGCTCCCACAGGAGAGGTGTCACATGGGAGTTCCCTGTTGCTCCCATAATCCCCCGCGTGGCCACATTCTGCACCAGTTGGAGCCTCCGGGTGCACTCCAAGGGTGCCCCATGTAGAGAGCATTACAATAGTCCAGGCGAGAAGTGACAAGCGCTTGAGTGACTGTGTGCAAGGAGTCCTGATCTAGAAAGGGCCGCAACAGGCATATCAGGCGAACCTGATAAAAAGCCCCCCTGGCCACGGCCGTCGTATGCTCCTTTAAAGACAGCCGTGGGTCTAGGAGGACGCCCAAGTTGCGCACCCTTTCCGTGGGGGCTAATGATTCACCCCCAATAACCAGCGATGGCATCAGCTGGCTATATCGGGCCGCCGGCAGCCACAGCCACTCGGGCTTGGAGGGGTTGAGTTGAAGCCTGTTTCTCCCCATCCAGACCCGCACTGTTTCAAGGCACTGGGACATCACTTCCACGGCATTGTTGGGATGGTCTGGGGTGGAGATGTACAGCTGAGTATCATAAGCGTACTGATGGAACTCCACCCCAAAACCACAGATGATCTCATTATAAACATTATAAAAATTCAGGAAATTAAACTTAACTAATACAAATCATAATTCATATATACATTTGATAATTTATATAAGTTAAGTTTAATTGCAAGAAGCACTGAAAAGATTCTTGTGACTTTATACATGTAGATCAGAATGGATTTTTACCCAAAAGGCAAATTAAAAATAATATGCGGATGATCCTGAATACATTGGAATACTATGAGATGCACTCCGGAAAGCAGATGGCATTGATTTTTCTTGATGCACAGAAATCTTTTGACAATTTGAATTGGTGATTTATGTTTTTACAATTAAAACATATGGACTTCGGAGAGACATTTCTTAGTATGATTAAGACACTATACCAGTGATGGTGAACCTTTCTCCCGTTGCATGCCGGAAGTGTTTGTGTATGTGCGTGATAACATGTGCGTGTGCCAGGGCCCATAATGCAATGCGACCCTCCCATGCACATGCGCACATGACATCCCACGCATGTGCCCCATATTGCGCACACTCCTGCATGCATGCGTTCTGCATTGCGCATACGCAGTCCCTCACATGCGCTTTGTGCCGCCCCCCCCACTGCGGCCTGTTTTGGGCCTGAGAAGTCTGGACTTTTGGGGGAAGAGATTGAAGTCCTGGCCCACTGCTTATGGCAGTGGCAAGAACCGCCACTGCTGGGTGGAAGGGGATGGTGGAAAGGATCTGCTGTCTGGGGCTTCCCTGTCTCCGCACCGGAGCAGGCTGTCCAGGGAAAGAGATTGAATCCCCCGGCCATTGCTTCTGGCAGTGCAAGAACTGCCGCTGCCAGGTGGAAGGGGGTGGGGGTGGAAGGATCCAGATCCCCTTCCACCCAGCACATCCACCCCCTTCCATACGTGCCATAGATTAGCCAACATGGCACTATATCATAAACAAACAGCAAAGGTGATTATAAACGGTGATGTGACTGAGAACTTTAATATAACAAAAGGTACAAGGCAAGGTTATTTATGTTAACCTTAGAGGTGTTAGCTAGAAACGTTAGACAAGATAGTGAAATAAAAGGCATGAGAATAAAAAAGGAGGAGCGTAAGTTACAGGCATTCACTGATGACTTGGTGCTTATTCTAGAAGATCCACAGGAATCAGGACCTAAATTAATTGCAAAGATAGAAGAATATGGTTGCAATTGCAGAACTGATAAACAAAGAGAAAATGAAAATATTGGTTAAAATCTTTACAGATAAACAGAAGAGAGAATTTACAAGAATGATGAACATGCAGATTGTAAAGAAAGTTAAATATTTAGGAGTCCAATTAACAGCAAGATGTGTATCTCTCAAAGAAGATAACTACGATAAACTGAAAGCACAAATTAAAATGGACTAGAAAAACTGGAAAAACTTGCTGAGATTATTGTACCCATTTCAGACAATCCCAATAAAGCTGGGGGAAAATATTTTGAAGAACTAAATAAGATAATATTAAAATTTGTATGACAAGGCAAAAAAGTGAAGAATAAAATTAAAAATGCTACAAGATGTTAAGAGTAGAGGAGGTTTCAGTCTTCTGGATTGAGAGCTATGCTACCAAGCAGTGGGTGAAAGAATGGATTAATTTGAGGAATACAAGATTACTAACACTGGAAGACTGTTTTCGCCCTCCCCAGACTCCTAAAATGGCTGTGGAGGCTCTGGAGAGAGAAAAACGGGCCTCCCACCCCCAGGTCTCCGGAGGCAGGAAACAGCCTGTTTCCCTACTTCTGATGGGCCCAGAAGGCCTGAAAAGGAGCTGAGCCATAAATTCGCCATCACGGTTATAGGGTCTATATCCTATTTACAAGATTCTTAGAAATCCACATCAAATCAATTCTTGAAAAGGATCTAGGAGTTTCTGAAAAATAAATAAATATCACACTGGCAATACCCTACCTCTGCTCCAGTATCCACCAAGGACATATTGTTGAAGAAAAAGGTGCATTTTAAGAATTCAGGAAATTAAACTTAACTTATATAAATTATCAAATGTATATATGGATTATGATTTGTATTAGTTAAGTTTAATTTCCTGAATTTTTATAATGCATCTTTTTCTTTTAGTCTTTGAAAATGAGATCAGTAAAACTACACAGGAAGTAACTGCCAAAGGCAGCTGTGTGTTTCTCAACTTTCTCAAAATCTTCAGCCAAAATCAAAATTAAGTTTAGACTGCAAGCATAAATATTAATATATGAGCCTTGATGGCACATATGGTGGTTAGAATGCAGTATTGCAGGCTAATTCTGCCAACTGCCAGGAATTTGATCCTGACCGGCTCAAGGTTGACTCAGCCTTGCATCCTTCCGAGATCAGTAAAATGAGGACCCAGATTGTTGGCGGCAATATGCTGACTCTGTAAACCACTTAGAGAGGACCGTAAAGCACTATGAAGCGATATATGTGTCTAAGTGCTATTGCTATTGCTATATTTGTTAATAATATTAATATTAGTATTATATTAGTACTAAAAATTAGTATATTTGATTGCAACCCCCAAACACAATCTACAGAGACCTTGAATAATATATTGCACTTTTAAAACTGCACAGTATCTTCTATGAATTATTTTTGTGGACAGTTTTAACCTACAGTATCTAAATAGATTTGTATGTCATATACTAGATTATGTGTCCTGTCCCTAAAGTACTGGGATAAAATTTGTGTTCCAAAACTTTAGCACGGCCTGTAAAGTATGTATATAAAGCAGATCTCCACCTCAGCCTTTTTTTAATTTGTTGGGAGTTTGGAGGGTGGTTAAAGGAAAAATGAGTGGCTTAAATTTTGTTTCACTTCTTAAAACGCCAAATTCAGAGACAGCTGTGGATTTTTTTGAGGGGGCGGGGGTTCCATTCACTTTTAGAGTCCTGTACAATCTTTTCATTTTTCATTTTTGCCACAAACAAAATGTGCTGTAGATCTCAAGCCGATAGAAATTGCTTCAAAATGTTATGCAGTGAACTCTCCAGGGTCCTGATACTGTCGGAGTACAAATTTCAAAACGTCCTCTCCATAAATAACCAATTCTTAATTGGTTTCCTTAGTGTACTCCTCCAGAAGAATTCCACACTGATTGATCAATTTCTAATCTCAAGACCTTTCCACATATTTTTAAACACTTTCAAGATAGCCTTTTATATATTTGGTAATGGTTTTATATAGTATTGAAGAGATTCCTTTGATTTTAAATGAGATCAATATACATCAATCAATTTTCAAATATTTTAGTGTTTCATTATTGTTTGACTGATTTATATGGCTGCCCATTTCACCAAAGGTGACTTTGGGCAGTGTACAGTAATCCAACAAATAATGCTTAAATAAAGCAATATAAAACTAAAAATCAGAATTAAAAATAACATTATTAAAATTAAGAGCAAAATATATACTCTGTAAAAATATATTTTTGTTTAGTAAGGTATGTGCTGAAACAGAAATATTGCATTTGTCTAATTCATCTGCAAGTTATATGAAGCAGGGAGTCAAAGTCTCTAAACTGATGATATCCTTTATCTTCATTAATTAATTCATGGAGAAAAAATGCTTCATTTTATTTCAACAAGATCAATATTTTATAAGACCATGAAGAAGAGTTTTTGATGACAAACTTACTGGTTATTTTTCCAAACATTTGTTGGGAGACAAGCATGATCTTTCTAGAAATTTATCATTGCTCCTTCAGGAGGCACAACAGATTTGATATTTGTAATAAAAAGTATCTTGATGGTACTGGACTGTACACTGAAACAATAGGATGAAATGGAGATGTTATGAAAGTCCTACTGCAATGTCTGGAAGCTCTGATGGTCTAGATGGGTAGAAACAAATTCAGATGTAATCTGCCTTCTGAGTTTAAGAGAATGGCTAATTTCTCTAGTTCTACACATTATAGAAATTATCCACCCTTTCATAGCCACAACTAGGCAGCAGAGGGTGCACATGATGTGAGAGCTGTATCAAGCCTCGGGGTGAGTATCAGATAAGGCATTCCCTGGTAGTGCTAAGCAGCTACTTCAAAGAAGGAAATGAGCCAATGCAAGGACCCAACTATCTATTGGGAGAGGAAATTTAGGACTACTAGCTTTCCATTCTACAGGCTCAGCTATTTGCTACTTAGTAGTAGAAATGGGATCAAGTAGACATTAGAGGGCAGCCCAGAATCATTTTTATTTTTCTCTTTCTTTTTTTTAAAAAAAGGACATAGAAGCAGGTGTGCTTTACCTGAAGCAAGTAGATGGACATTTTCTTTCTTTTTTTAATAATAAAAATAGTTTTTTAAATAGAGAAACACAAAAGTTATATAACATTCAGCTTTGTTTCACCATCCCAATCTGAGGTGGAAATGCTATTGAATCTTGAGCTTCTATACCTGGAAGCTTAGAGAAATTGGTTGAAATCCTAGCAAGTTGGAGGTACTATTTATTTGTAAACATCTAGGCAACCCAGAAACATAATTGTTTGTATTTTACATAATTGTTGTACACCACCTACAGAATATCTGTGACTTTGGAGCTGTCCTTGATTTATAGCTTCAGCTGGAACAGCAGACAGAAAATATGACCAGGAGAGTTTTTTTCTTCTTAAAGCCACTGCATCAATTATCATCCTACCTGAACCAGGAAGCTTTAGTGACAGTAACACATGCTCTTATCACCACATATCTTGACTTCTTTACCCTGGTCTACATGAGGCTGTCTTTGAAGACAGTTTGGAACTGATGGAGAATGCAGTGAAAGATTCTTTTTAACCATGCACTGGTTGGCAGTAAATTTCAGGAGTCAATTTAAGAAGCTAGTGATCATATTTAAAGCTCTATATCAGGGGTGAAATGCTCCCGGTTCGGACCGGCTCGGGCGAGTAGGTAACGATGGCAGTGGGCAGTTCAGAGAACCGGTAGCAAAAATCCCTGCCCCCACCCCCCATGCCCAGCTGAGCCGCGCGATCGTGTGTTTCTATAGTGTTTCACTCTAACTACACAAACACACAAAATCTCACAAAGCTGTATGTGGAATTTTGTGTGTGTAAAGTGTGAAAGTTGGTTTTTTGGGCTTTTTGTGGCTGTGTGAGGTTCCTGCTTGTTGCAGGGCCATTTTGGGTCTACCACAGCTGCTTTTACATTGTGGGTGAGCCAGTTGTGTTGTGTTTTGTTTTGTAGGTTAAAAAAGGGCAAAGAAGTGACATTGACTTGGCCACGCCCACCCAGTCACCTTACCACCAAGCCACACCTACTAATTAAGCCACGCCCACAGAACCAATAGCAAAAATTTTTAGATTTCACCCCTGCTCTATATGATGTAGATCTGTTTACATAAGGACCCCAAGAGCCTGTCATTGAGAGGAACACTATCTGTTTCATGCACAAATATTCTTACTTGAAATCTATCATTCTTAGGCATTCCAACACTGATTGTAAATGAAAGCAAGTAAAAAAACTGCCCAATATCCATTTTTGAGTTAAAGGGAGAAAAAAACCTTGTTAACTTCTTGTATATATTGATGTAAGTCCAGGAACTAATCTGCAAAAACCAAATCATGATACATAGATTAATCCAGAGGATATAGGTGAGATACTTTCATTGGACAAATAATAAATAACTGTGTGATCCTAGAAAGGCCAGGCCTATAAAACAACCGAATGTAAACTAATCCCATGAAAAATCTCAAAATGCTGATTAGAACAATCTCTAAATAAGTGATATCCCCTTACCCATATCTAATGACATTAATGGAATAGCATACTAGGTTTTAAATATACCTGATGTCGTGAACAGGATAAAGCATATCCTGCCAGTTGAGAAGAAGACAGTCAGATGTTTTATGCCTCATATCTTTTCTGGTTGAAATAGATAATGTGGGTGGTCTTTAGGTTACTTTGTAAACTTAACCCCTATCCTTGTGGTACTTTTCCTAAATGCCAGATGTCCTGTTAGCTCTTTGAGGTAGACCAGACCAAGAAATACATTCCACAGAATGACCAGAATGACCTGCAGCCCAATCATATACTTTCTCCTATGGCCATGAAATAAATGCTAAGTGTTGATTAACTTACCAACAAGCATTGGTTAACAGGCAAGTGGAAAAAGCATAAAGTTTAAACTTGGTACAGAGACCTATATGATTGGGCTGCAGGTAGCATCTCATCTATTTGATTATGGCTTCTTTCTTGTGTGCAGTAAAGAATCTAATGTAGGCCAGTGGGCCTTGAGAATCTTCTGCTAAAAGAAGCCGATTGTACAATTATACAAATTTTGCACATTAGATAAATTTTATGACAAATTGGGACTGACAGAAAGTTACAATATTGTTGAAAATATGGTTGTGTTCAGAAGAAATAAAGAATTCTGCGCGATTGTATTATATTAATTGTTCACACTTCTGTGCTGCCTCAACCTGCTTGCTGTTATTTGTTCCACCAGGATATCTATTATGATAATAAATATAGTTGCTATTCCACAATTATAAGAAGGTTTATATAACTTTCTCATCTTCTCAGCCAATAGATTTTCTATACTGGGTTGTCATTAAAAGTCATTTCATCCTGCCCCCATTTCAAATGTAAAGATAGGTAGATGCTGAAGATGTGTAGATTCTAAAATAAGCATTGGAAGGGAAAATATTTAAAAAGTAACCACATTGTGTGTGAGGCAGAACAGAATACACCCTCCAAGGTCCTTTCCCACCCTATGACTCTATAATTTGCTCTTTTTTATAAAAATTGGAAATATATTTATAAATAAAACAAACTGTATACACTACCATCTAGCGGTAGTTGGAAGTGATAATTTAACATTAACAAATACTAATTTTATAACAGGTGGAAAATGTGTTTTTCGTATATCTGAATATCTGAATATACAAATATTGCTTGATAAATAAATGCAAATATACAAATGTTACTTTATACTCAGAAAACAAATATGACCAGATTCATCCCTAAGAAAAGTTCTTAAGTTTGTTCGACAGTTTATTTCTAAAGACAAATAAAAATATCATAAAATAGCAAGCATGCATCTGAGTTCTCCAAAGCACTTTATGAAAGCTTTTTATTGAGTAAATTGATTTTAATTATATAAGAAAAGCAAGTTTTTTAAAAAAACAATTGTGGATGAGTACAATGGATATTGGAAGTAGTGATTTTTGTTCTTTAATTGTTGAATAGTCTCTTTTAGGAGGTAATGATTCTACTATTGTGGACATGACACATGCTAAAATAGGATTTAGCATTGCATGAGGCTTTGATGTGAAAAAAACAGAGTAATCAAACTAAAGTAGCAGAAAAAGTGACATCAGTAAGAGAAAAAGAAGATTATCCTGAGTGTGTGGCAGTAGACTGTATGTACCTACTAACTGATGGGATTTGGGATCGGAATGAATTTCTTAGCAGTGTTTGAGGAAAAAACTCCGAAATTATCAAGAATTTTGGGGTAATTTGTATAAACATTCAACAAAAATGAAATACACAATGCCATCAGAAATAATAGCATGTCTTAGGCTGATTACAACTCTCCAAAAACAGGTTTTGATATATACATTATTTTAAAAGACAATACTGTCATCTGTAAATTATTGTACATTCAATTTTAGATGACTCACCAAGATAAATTTCATGGGAATTAAAAACTTCCAAACTGACTCATCAAGTTTACATCCCAAGTCTTCTTTCCCATACTTTTTAAAGAATTTCAAGATACCCTATTGTATTTAAGAATTTTGTACCACAACAGAGGTTCTTTCAATAGGTTCTTTGAATGTATGCATCATTCTTCAAATACTGCTTATATTTGCAAGTAAAACACTACACACTTAAGAAGGAAAAAATGAACTTACGCTGTTTGAAAGTTGTAACCATCAAGATACATAGATCTCCTAGATTTTCCTTCAATAATCTAGTTCTTAATCATATTATGCTATACCTTACAGAAAATATGAATTCTTTCCAATTAAATAAATTAATAGAAAAGTCATAAATATTTTATTGAGAAGGAAAGTAGAGCGAGCAGTCATCAAAAAAAACCACACATCATTTTCATCTTTTCCAAACTTTTAAAATTTAAACTTGGATTCATAGTAGTTATAATTATGTTAATACTAGGTTATATTTGCTCTGGGGGTGCAGATCTTGGACCCTTGGCTCCTGCTTGAGCAGCAGATAAAGGCTGTGGCCAGGAGAGCCTTTACTCAGCAGTGGATCTTAAGGGAATGGAAAGCTACTGCAAGAGGGACATATACCCTATGCTTAAGACATTTCTGATATGCTTTACATGCCACTGCCCCCTCCCCCAAAAAGAAGCTCTGGCTGCTCCAAAATGTACTTGCTGACAGGTACTTGCTGACAGGTTTTTATATTAAGATTTTTCACCACTGCTGCAATTTGTAAAATGAGCAAGAGGCTCAGAGTAGGGATTGGCAAATCTCTGTATAATTTTCTGCTGACTCAAGAATGAGTGGTCAGCACTTCACCTCAGCAAAGGAGAAAGACCCTAAGCTTTCCTACAGGTGGGTATAAAGTGAAAAATAGCTGATCTTTTCATGCCCTCCTCCAATCTCTGAAGGATAAAATTATCAGAAAAACCAATTCCATTTTGTAAGGTTGTCATCCAGCAGATATTGGGTTAATTAAATGTCTTCTCTCCAATCAAGTCTCTTTCATTGTTCTGCATATTTTTCAAAGGATCATTATCTCCTTCAATGTGGTAAAAAAGTACTGCTTTTGTTTCTTCCCTAACTTATTTTAACGCAGATGTCAAAAATATCACCACATTTTGTTGGGTTACTAAGAAAGTGGAGGAAAGGTTTAACCCAAGCATAGGAATACATAAATATACTGTTATAGGAATGAAATCTTCTGGGAAAATCCTAGAACACTATTTTGTTTTTCCTTCCAGACCACCCTGCTGCTGAAATAGCCATTTTGGGAGTGGTCAATCAGTTTTCCAGAAATAAATTTTCTGAAAGAATAGCAAAAGTTCTTCCATTTCTTTATATTAGCATGTCTGTGGTGGACAACATTGTATACAAGGAAGATTTTACCTTCAGAGGCTTATGCACTATGGAATGAACCAGGGGTGGAATGCTCCCGGTTCGGATCGGCTCAGGCGAGTAGGTAGCGATGGCGGCGGGCAGTTCAGAGAACCGGTAGCAAAAATCCCTGCCCCCGCCCCCCATGCCCAGCTGATGGCGCACAATCATCAGAGCCTTTTTTTCTTTTAAATGGCTCTAACGAGCCAAGCTCTGACAATCCCAGCTGAGTTACCTTATCTGCTGGTCGCAACGCCTGCCTTGCTTCGCTTGCTGTAATACCTGCAATCCATTGCATCAGCAAGCAACTGAATCTCTCTGCCTGCAATCAAGCTCATCGGTGAGCAGCTCTATCTGCCTGCCTGCCTGCCTTCCAAGTTCTATTGCAGGGGTCTCCAACCTTGGCAACTTTAAGACTTGTGGACTTCAACTCCCAGCAAAGCTGGCTGAGGAATTCTGGGAGTTGAAGTCTACAAGTCTTAAAGTTGCCAAGATTGGAGACCCCTGTTCTATTAGGTAAGTTTTTTCCCCCTTTGGGAGCTTTAAAAATATAGTTAATTGGGGTTCTTTTTAGTTGTTCTTTTTTTAGACCTAGCCATTTAAAGTTTAGGAAGTTTTAAATGTAGCTGCATTTATATAAAAATAATAAATAAATAAAAATAAAATAATATTTGTGTGGCTTTCTGAGATTTAGTGTGTTTCTGTAGTGTTTCACTCTAACTACACAAACACACAAAATCTCACAAAGCTGTATGTGGAATGTTGTGTGTGTAAAGTGTGAAAGTTTTTTGGGGGGGCTTTTTGTGGCTGTGTGAGGTTCCTGCTTGTTGCAGGGGCCATTTTGGGTCTAGCACAGCTGCTTTTACATTGTGGGTGAGCCAGTTGTGTTGTGTTTTGTAGGTTAAAAAAGGGCAAAGAAGTGACATTGACTTGGCCATGCCCCCCCCCCCCCCGTTGCCTTACCACCAAGCTCCACCCATTAATTAAGCCACGCCCACAGAACCGGTAACAAAAAAATTTAGATTTCACCCCTGGAATGAACCTAAACTTCTGAATATGTCCATAAATGCAAACAACTTTTTTCTTTCTTGGTCAAAGAACTAGATTTCTAACCTAGGCACTACCTTAAACAAGTTTGTAAAGTGCAAACAATTGAAGAAATTTTACACTAAAATGTTTACAGTCAAATGACATATCAATGGATTTTTAGATGAAAAGAATAGAAAATGTTTTTATTGACTGGCTTGTGATATTTAAGATTTTTCAGGATAAATACAAAGGGAAACTTTGTAATCATTAACAAGTGTATATAATACTGAAAAAAACCTATTTTTCTTTCCTCTTCTTTCAACTACAAAAACTAAATGAGTTTTCATTCAGCAAGAATAGATACAGATTAATCCAGCTATAGCAGACCATCGTAAACCTCTGAATGACTTTCACAGTTTACTTGCAAAGTTGACTGACACAAATACTAAGGATTTTTTTAGAAACCAGGATCTCTGGCAAGAATATTTATTTATTAAATTTCTGGGCCGGGCTCGCTAGCGAAATAATATATACAGGGTTACTTCGTAATTCGGCTCCCTTGGGCTGATTCCGCTCCAAAGTAGCCTTTTGATTCTCTCCGCGGTGGTCAATCGGTGAGGGGTGGACGCCCTCCGCTGGGAATTTTGCTGGGCAGCAACTAATGCAAATGAGGGGGAT
This sequence comes from Masticophis lateralis, assembly GCA_030761175.1. NCBI lineage: Eukaryota > Metazoa > Chordata > Lepidosauria > Squamata > Colubridae > Masticophis > Masticophis lateralis. Next base: position 95,365,587 of record JAUDYJ010000003.1, on the reverse strand, counting down.
CCCTCCTTCCCAAAGCCCTCCCCTCTCGGCGAATTTGGCCGAGAAAACAAATCGCCCAGCCAGTTCAGGGCGCAGCTCGGGGAGAGGCGCCGGCGTTTGCTAAGACAAGGCCCTCAGCTTGGGGACCAGGGAAGCTCCCCTCCAATTCCTAGGGACTACGGCGTTTGCAAACAGATGGGCAGCCGAGTCTTCCGGGAGGGGTGTCCCCGGAATGCAGTTCGGCTCGCCGGTGTAGTGTGCGTGTGTTTGGGTAAGGCGCGCGCGATCTGTCTTCTTTCCGCACCCTTGCCCACACTCGGCTGTCCCCCGATGCAGGCCCGGCAGACGAATTCTCGCGCGGTTCCTTCTTACGAATCGAATGGGACCCCCCGAGACTTGGAGCTCGCCCGCCTCGCCCACCTTGCTGCAGCGCTTACGGTTCGCGCCCTCCGTGAAGCAGGTGGCTGCCGCCTTCAGGCCAGCGAATCGAGGGTGTCCTCCACAGCATGGACTAGAGGTAGGTGAAACTGGGGCGGAATCGCACGGGAGACTCGCACCATCTTCGGCCGCGCCCTCTCCAGCAGGGAGGGAGGCACGGTTGGCGAGCTGAGATGCGCGCTGCTGGCGGCGGTGCTGCTAAAGGCAGGATGAGGGTCAGCCGCTGGTCTCCTTGACCTGATGCAGGAGGTAGGGCTCGGGGCGCGGATGAAGGAGCTTCCCGCCCTCCTCTTCCCCTGAGTGGGCCAGAGATAAGCCGCCCCCCTCCGGCCGCCCTTCTCTTAGGTGTTCGGAGCGGAGTCCTCCTCGGGAGGGAGGAGGGAAGGGTTCCGCAGCCCCTGCGTAGCTCCGCGGCTGGGCCCGAGCTTACGCCGCTTCCGGTTTTGCAGCTGGAGCCGCGTCGGCGTCCTGCAAATGGCCCGGCTGGATGCGGCAGGACTGGTGCTGCTGTTCGGTGCCGTTCCTGACGGAAGGCGAGGACCGGGAGGCTCGGTGCAGCAGCGGCGGCAGCAGAGGCCACTAGAAGAGCTCCGCCGGCGGCGGCGGCGGCGGCGGCGGCAACAGCTGGAGGTGGAGGAGCGGGACAGCCGGCCTGCGGCATCCCCCATCCTGGGCCGGCGGCTTGGGCAGCACGAGGAGGACGAGGGCCAGGGGCTAGAGGCTCTTGGGCTGCGGCTGTCTCGGCATGAGGAGCGCTCTGACGGCGCCCGGCTTTTCTCTGTTGCTGATTGGCGTGTCGCTCGCCTGTTACTCGCCTAGTCTGCGCTCGGTGCAGGACCAGGCGTACTCGGCTGCCGTGGTGCTGGAGGGCAAGGTACAGGCGCTGCCAGCGGCAGCGGATTCTCCGACGCCGGCAACCGGCAACTGGAGCAGGGACGAAACGCCGGCGCCCGGCATTCTTGTGAAGGTCCTAGACTTGTGGCCCCTCAACAGCGGTGGGCTCCAGAGGGAGCAGCTCATCCGCGTGGGCTCCATGCCGGCGCCCTGCTTCAAAGTCAAGCGTAACCACCGCTACATCTTCTTCCTGGAGCCCACCGAACAGCCGCTGGTCTTCAAGACCTCCTTCGCCCCGCTGGACACCAGCGGCAGGAACCTCAAGAAGGACGTGGGCCGGATCCTGTGCGTCGACTGCGGTGAGTAAGTTACCTCGCCGGTGGGCTGCCAGCCTCGGTTAGCAAAGGCGCGCCATTTCCCCTCCCCGTTCCCCCGGCCGCCTTGTGGTTCTAGGGCCGAGCACCCTTGTGTCTTTAATGCTGGAGGTCCGCTCGCGTTTCTGCGTACGTATTGCTGCATTATGAAAAGGAGCTATTCTCTGTGGCGCCCTTCATACCGGTTCCTTTTCTTTTTGTCTTTGGGGTGAAAAGTATGGAAAGAAGACATCGGCTCCTCTTATGGGGGAATTTTGTATTGGAATTATGTCTCTCTGCCTGTTGAACTCTATGACAGCAGTGTCAGCTTTACATTTATCTGCCTCACTGTTTCTTTTCTGTCCCTAATAATTGCTGTTTGAGGGAAGTAATGGAGTAACGTTCATGGCCAAGAGATTCACAATTGGAGAGGGATGACATATTTTAAATATATAATACCTGTCATTAAAAAAGATGTTGCTTGCTAACCTGTTCAAACATTCACCTGTTGTTCTGAAAGTTCTAGAAATCCTAGACTTCTGAATACCTTTTCTGGATTTCATTGACATTTACGTGATGGTGTTATGACTCATGTTGTATCGGGCTATTAAACAGCAAGATCATAGTTCCCAGGCAGTGTGTCCTGAGTTTGCTGAACTAGTGCATGGGAAATAAAGGTATAAAGTTTCACTGTTGCTGCAGACCTATTAGGTTTCATGGAATTTGAAAAAGCAATGGAGTTAAGAGCCAAGACAAAAAAGTTACAATGCATCCAGACTCAGAAAACATAATGGCTTAGTGTGTCCAGACTTTCTAGATTTCACTGGAGCACCACCTAGGAGAGAGTGGATTTTAATTGCTTTTTTGAGTGTCTTTTGTTCAGTTGAATCACATGTATCGCATGCATCTATTTGTTCTGAAAAAGGTGGGAGGCATTGAGGGCAGCTTTTACTTGGACAACTGATTTCAATTTGAAAAATGGCATAATGGGAAAAGGTTGTTGCTTATCAGTGCCATTGCTTTGGTCATATTTGGAGACATAGCTGCTTTAGGACAGCAATAGAAACACTGAGAAATCTAATGCTTTATCATTTGTTTCCAGTTTACTTGTCTGAGTAAGATAATTGATTGTAGAAGACATCTTAAAATTGGATTGTCTGATTTTTCAGGTTTGTTTTGGATATCTAGTGTCATGTGCCAGTACTTTATGTTGTATTTTTCACACACATGGCCTCTGGCATTTGATTATTTTCAAGCATATTCTCTTCCTGTTTTTTTATTTTTTCTTCTTCCAGTTAAGATGATTAAAAGAGTGACCTTTTGGTGCCATAGACTTTCTAGACCTGCCTTTTTAGCTCATGAACTCTGTACTATGACTAATAGAAAGATACATTATAGAAGCAGAAAATCCATACATTGTGAGTGGCTTTTTGACAAAAAAACATTCAAATGAATGATCTCTATACATTCCATAATCTGTTTATCAATTAACTTGTCTTGATTTATTTTTCATGAATGTTGACTTTTCCTGTATTCAGGAAAAAGAGTTCTAATGATTTTTGTTTTAAAATGCAGATTATCTTTTATCTTCAGTGAATGAATTCAGAAAACACAATGCTCTAGGATGGATACACAGTTTTTCTATACTGCTTTATACTGCTTAAAACAAGATTTTCAATGCAGGTGATACGGATGCTCATTAAAGTAAACATTTAATTTCTCTGATATGTTGTCATTTGGCAGTAATGATTTCAAAAACAATTTATGCATTTTAAGACTATAAAGTTAAGCATGTTTAGTTGGAAATAAGCTCTTGTTACTAATATAGGCTGCAGCCTACACATTGAACTCCTTGTTTGTTTTTACATTCCTTCTAATCTGAGGAAGCCATAGTGCTTTGTATATGAATTCTCTAAGCTACCAGTAGAGAGAGAATGTAAAATGGTGCTTTCAACTAATTATTCTTCAATTTAGTTTTCACAAACATGTACAAAGCAAAACTTAGAAAAACTTTAGTGGTTTGATTGCCAATAGACCTTTGATGACTATGGCCAAAGGAATGGCGGGGGAGGGGAGAGGAGAAGAGCGGGAAAGAAAACACTGCTGCCAGCCATATGGTTCTGCAGGGTAAAGGGGAGAAAAGGAAGCAATTTTTCTGCTGTACCGCTGTACCTAAAGCATCCTTTTCCACCTTTGACAAATCTATCCCTTTTATAACTCTTTCTCTTATCAAGCCATCATTGTATTCTTTTCATCCCAAAGAGGTAGAGCATTTATGCAGTTTTATGAATAAGCCCTTCCTTTCTCATAACTGTGCCAAGAGGTCTTTCTGCAGAGGCTCCTCCTTGAAATGTCACCTGTCATAGAATGACTCTTTTTCACTCTTTGGAACTCTGACAGCTACTTATTTCACTGGACTTGCTATCCTTTGTTTCAAGCCATCATATTAATTCCTGCATTTACCTTTGTAGTTGCCCCTGTTTGAACCAGCTCTCAGTTAACTGGTGAGGTAATCTTGGGATATTCAGCTCTTTAATTCACTCTTGACCATTAAGTCTATTAAGAAACCCTTGGGCATGCATGTTATTTAGGGTATTACTTTCTTTTGATACAATTGTATCAAAACAGTGCATCAATATTTGTGTATAACAATGAATTTAACTTCCTTTAAGCTCTGAAGTGGGTCCCAATCAGAGTTGATTGGGAGCTGCCCCAACTTTGTGGGGTACTGCAGGGCTCAGTACTCTCTCTATTCTTCTTTAACATCTATATGAAGCTACTGGGTGAGTTCATCTGTCACCATCGGATGTAGTATCATCATTATGTGGATGATACCCAGTTGTACATCTCTATCCCAGGTGAACTAAGCAATGTAGTAGATACTCTTTTGCAGTGCTTGTAGGCTGTGAGGTTCTGGATGGGGAACAACAGGCTTCAACTAAACCCTAGTAACTCAGAATGGTGGCAGGTGGAGGGGGGTTTTCTGTGTCTTGGGTTCTTCCATTTTCGATCTTGGATGGGGTTGCACTGCCCCAGATAGACCCAGTATGAAATCTGGAGGTCCTCCTGAACTTGTGACTCCTATACAAGGAGCAGGTGGCAGTCATGGCTAAGAGGGCTCAATTCCTTGTTGTGCACCACTTTTCTGGATTAGGAAGACTTTTTCAGTTACTCATGCCCAGGTCATCTGCCTTACGGTTTACTTCAATGTGCTTTACATGGGACTACCCTTGAAAAGTATCTGGAAACTGACTCCTCCCCTAGATGGTTGCCAAAGAGTAAGAGACCTTCTTTGTCTGACTTACAATCTGTTGTGTTTGCTGCCAGAAACAGAGTCTTTGGCAGTCTTGCCCCCTTGGATTTGAATGTGGTACTTACAAATGACTCAGGATGACTTGGTTGGCTGTGGACCCACCCAGGATGGGGAATCTTGAACATTGCACCTCCTTGTGGGAGCAACTGGAAAGTCAATAATATTTTTTACATCTCTTTCTACCAACATAACATTTTTGTAAGCATGCCTGGGACTTTTAACTTCTGTTTTTGAACGTTTGCTTTTGTTCTTTATTTTTAATTTACTGGATGAATGCTGATTTATTTCAATCTGGTTTTTTTTGTTTGTTTGCTTTCTTTCTTTGATTTATTTGACTGCTCTTGTCAACTTCTGCTTTTCTGTATGGAAACATGGCATGTGCCTCTGGATGGCAAAAGTATTCATATTTGAACAACATATCATTAAATATTCACTGCATGAGATCTGTTTTATTAACCTGCAAAAAGTTTTTGGATTAAAATAATCAGAAAATATCTTCTTTGTTTTGTTTGTTTTGTTTTGTTTTTTTGCTTATTTCCTGCTTTACTGATCTACTGCATTGAGCAACAACATATTGGAATACAGAGAGGAGGAAGAGGCTGACATTTGGGAGTGGGGGGAGCAGAGATTGTTTAGCAAAATGCAATCTTTAGCTGAATTTTTTTCTAAAACATTTGATGAACTCACAAAGATCATAAAAAACACTCTGAAGAAACTTACCCTGAATACTTTAAACGCACAAAAAGAACTTGTTTTCAAAGCAGTAAACTCATTGGAAAGAAATATAGACTCAGAAACAAAACAGACTGTGGAAAACATTCAGAAGGAATGTGTTGTCTCAGCAGTAAATTGGCCAGGAAGAAAAATAGAATCAAAAATAACAGAGTTGACTTCATATAGTTTCCTGAAGCTCAACCCTGTGCTTTTATATAATAGCAGAAAACTCTTTGGGTAAAGCAGTGGCAAATGTATCTTTTTTAAGGGGCTTGAAGGAGAGTGGGAAATGGACTTACATTTAATTGGGGAATGATCTTATCTCATTTTTGGGGGGAAGATAGATTGGCTTTGGAGATTGGACTTATTGTATTCCATCAATCAATAGTTGATAAGCGATAGTATTAAGAAACAAATGTGGATATTTGATCTGGGACTAAATATTTGGGATGATTTGGGTGTCAAATGCATTTATCCTGGTGCTGACATGAGAAGGAGAATGCAGGTGTCTGCAACAGGAGGGTGGCCTTTCACCTAATTATTTGCTCTGGAGATAATGCCCCCTAGGAGATGGATGGGAGGGGGGAAATTCTTTGAATTGGTGCAGTAGATAAGGGGTGAATGATTGGGAAGATGGCCAATGAATGCAGAGGACAGGGGGAAGGAAAAGGAGGGGTTTTGGGGTCAGCAAGCCAGTCCTGGCAGCATGGAGTCGGTGTGAAAAGCGCTGTGCTTAAATAAATGGAAGTTTGATGCACAAAAGACTTTCGTTTGGAATGCATTTTTATTTGAAGACAGCCTGAATACTTGACATTGGGATTGAAGCTTTGGTAAATTTTTTATGAGTTGATTACAATAGCAGTTTGTTAACAGAGGGTTTTGGAATTTTAATCTTGCCTTTTATTACTGTTAATAATTCTTATTACTTTTATACTTTTATATGATAGATATTATTGTTGTTTTTCCTGTTAACTATTTTGTTATTAATATAGTGTGTACATGACAGGCTAACAATTTGTAAACAGATTTATTAGTGTAGTAGCTAAAGATTCTTTTGGTCTGTTTCATAAGGGGTGAGAAATTAACACTGTTGTATTATATTAATCAGCTTTCAACTAAGAGGATATTATGTGTATATTGGTTAATCTTTTTTCTTCTTTTTAAGACACTTTTTCTTTTTAAGAAAAAGTCTTTGTTGTTTTTCATTCTTTTGTCATTTAAAAAAATATTTTGGTGTTTTGTATTTTAACTTTCTTTGAACTAAAAATTTCTCAGTAGAAAATTATCTGGGAATTGTAGCTGCTGCAGAATGCAGTGGCCTGAAGTGTTTAGTGTTGTAGATATAACACTTCTGCTGTATGTGCTGAATTGGGTGCTAGTTTGCTTTTAGACCCAATTCAAGGTATAGATCAGTGATGGCGAACCTTTTAGAGACCGGGTTCCCAAACTGCAACCCAAAACCCACTTATATATCACAAAGTGCCAACATGGCAATTTAACTTGAATAATGAGGTTTTACTACCTAACCTAAAATAATGATAAGACAGAGTTCAGCTAATTGTTCTGAGAAAAACATGATAAATGCACTTTAATGCCCCTTCATTTTTTTCCTGCTTTTGAAATATTATGTTTAGCAACAATAAAAAAACAATTGTAATATCATTTCTCTTTCCCTCTCTCTCTTTCCACCTCTCTCTCCCCCTCTCTCTTTCCCTCCCTTTCTCTCTGTCTCTTTCCCTCCCTCTCTCTATCTCTTTCCTTCCCTCTCTCTTTCCCTCCCTCCCTCCCTCCCTTTCTCTCTCTCTTTCCCTCACTTTCTCCCTTTCTCTCTATCTATATTTTTCTCTGTCTCTGTCTCTTTCTCTGTCTTTGTCTCTGTATCCACCCATCCAACCCTCTCTCCATCCATCTGTCCCTCTCTCTTTCCCTCCCTCCCTACCTATTGGGCTGTGGAGGGGGAGTGGAGGCTGGCAGGCAACGCTGGAAGCCAAGCGTTGGGGATCCATGCAAAATAAGGGAACTTCAACCTGGATCCTGTAGGGGAGACACCCCTCTTCCCTCTCCCTCTCTCCCCCAGCAGTAGGGGCCCAAGTGGCCTGAGCACAGCTCCCTCCTTGGAGGTGACCAGCAAGCAAACATTTTGATTGATTGATTGATTGATTGGTTCAATTTATATGCTACCTTCTCTGGAGACTCAGGGTGGCTTACAATGCGTTAAGCTCTGGCTGGAAGGTGGTGGCTCAGAGCCTCAACTCAGGCCAGCAAGAGCGGAGCAGGCAGGGCGCGCATCTTTCCCGTCAACAATGGTGCTGGCCAGGAGGGATGCACTTGCATGAGGGACTTGCTCACTGAATGTTTGGAGCCACACTCAGTGTAGTTTTCAAGCAGATTCGGGGCCGCTTAGTGGGGAAGGAGACTCTGGCCCATTTGGTTTGCTTCAGCTTGGGGTGGGAATGCAGAAGGCGAAAGAAATCTGTGCCTCTCAGCATTCAACACTGAAAGACTCCTTTGGAGTGACTGGGAGGGGAGGGCGAGGGGTGGGGCCAGCCAGTAGTGGAATCACCCAACAGGGAGCTACAGCGGAGGGACAAAAGATCCTGCGGCTTGCTGACACCTGCCCTATGGCATACTGTGTGCCAGCTCTGGCGCACATCCATAGGTTCGCCACCAGGGGTATACATTACCAAGAGAAGTTGGCTCTCACTATTCTGGCCTTCCAGAAGAGTGTTAAGACTGTCAGTTAGCGTGAATCCAATAATGGCATGAAAACCTAGGAGTGGTTAGTGGCTTAAGAGAACTCCCTCCACCTTTTTAATTCTTAGCTTTGTTTTTTAACTTATCTATTTTTGTATAGATTTTATGTTTTCTGTTTGTAAATCCTCAGAGTCTCTTAAGTAGTGAAATGGGCAGTGTATAAATTTGGTAAATAAATAAAAACAGTATATTAAGTTTTCATGACAGTCTCACTTGTGATTGGTGTTAGAACTATGTGTTTTATGAAACAAACTATCATAATACATATAAAATATATACTGTATACACCAAATAAAAGTAATACCAACATAAAGATCATGTCTTATTTATGGGAGACAGACATTGTACTGTAAGAAGCCTGTCTACATGGACAATGAATATCAATTGATAAAATGGGTTTTATCCTAGGCTACCAGAATTAGTTTCTGACAGAATGCCTATAAAACATCCTTTTCTTTAGATGGCAAAAGGACCTTATATTGTTTCTTCGTTCCCATTAATTTGACAAGGGGTGCTTAAGAAGGGTCTTTTTTATATATAAAGCAAAAGTCCCAAAGGTGCTTTTTCAAGAGAATCTTGAAAAAAATATACCAACAATTCACCTATCCCGATCAAACCAGTCTTTGAACCTGACATTAACATGGACAGTATGTCTAGTTTTGCAAATCTGTTCTTATAGAATATAGACAAGAGATGTATAATGGGTAATGATCAAGTTGTTCAACATCACCATTTCTTTTTGAAATCCCAATAATCTAGTGAAATAAAACACTTTAGTGGCTATAAGGTCTTGCTTTCAATTTTACCTATTACAGTATAGACATTTGGCAATTTCCAATAGGGAAACAGTCTGAATTTTAGTAATAGATATTATTTCAATATTGAGGGTTAATGAGTGATGGTTGCTGTCTGTCCATGGTTTAACTATCATTTTATTAATGTTTTGAAGTAAATTGTAAGAAAGAAAGCAATGGTGAAAAATTGACATTTGCAATTCTGACCAATACTGTAGGTAAATTCTGCAGATTGGTTACACAAAAATATTATTATTCAAGATGTACAAATAAAATTGGTTGGCTAATTTAATCAAGCAAAATTACTGGATGCATCTTTAGTGAGGCAGGTGGTAAGAGATAGCCTTCATCGGCCTCTTTAGGATAATCTTGGAAAGGGGCATATAGAGTTTGATCATCTGAATCTTTTCTGCATTAAAATTACCCCCAACTGAAGTAAGAGCTTGAGAATAAAGATTCATACATTTCTCAATATCATTTTGCAACTTGGTACCAAACATAGTTGATCTGCTTATGAGAGTGGAGTGGACTAAATAGGTAGATATTGATCAAAAGCATTTTAAACTGGTAGAATTGTAATAAAACTGCTATCCTTCTGTGAGCAAAAGAGAAGAGGATAATGTTCAGCCAAAATTACGTGTAGGAATTCCAAAGGCTAGACTTCTTTTGCTTCCATATCCCCTTTCACTTGGAACAATGAGAGTAAGAATTCATTAGTATCAATCTGGCCAACTACTTAAATTCCTGGAATAAATCTAATGTCAAATTTAGATAAAGGTTTGACAAAGGAAGAATCTAAGTATTTGGTTAATACTTAGTATTAACCAAATTCTCGTAGTATTACAAGTATTAGTATTAACCAAATATTTAGTATTAACCAAATACTTAGTATTAACCAAATCTAAGTATTTGGTTAATACTTCTTATGGTGCATACACGAAGAGAGAGAGAAATGGATGCAATGGTGCAAAGCAACAGAGCAAGGAGGGGAATGTATAGTCCTGATAACCAGTGAGGGCTATCTCTCCCCATCTGCCTCACTAAAGTAGCTTGTTCAGTTAGCAATCAATTGATCCTGGAGAGGGCAAGAGCCTGAAAGGAAACAGAATCACAAGTTGGAAGGCTTGAAACTTTAAGTCTGAGAAATATCCTTTTGGAAAAGAAAATATATTGTTTTAATCTTGTATTTATTTTCTGTTAGTGTGCAGAGTCATATATTTGAGATGGGAGACCTTATAAATTGAATGGATAGATGGATGAATTATTATTACATCATCAGAATTATTTAAACTGGAAGGAAGAGGCAAAACAGAAGCATTGATAAGAGTAGGAATCAACTTCCTTTGAAAGGGCGCTTCAAGGATTTGAGGACATTTATCTATGCCTGAAGACATAGCTACTGGAAGTGGTTGAGAACTAATGGCATCAGTTGAAATACCAGTTCGATTAGTTGCTAAGATTAATAATAGGTTCAGCAGTAGCATAGTTTGCATTAAGGTTGGCCTGTTGAGTCTTTGTAAGGTATGATCTTGTTGTTCTTAGGCAAAATGCCAAAACTCCTGGTAGGCTGGCTTTTGCTACAACATCCTTGAACTCTTATCTCTTATCAGGTTGATCCCCAGAATCATCCTTTGCCCAAGGCATAGATGGAGAAGGATTATCAATAGATATGGAAAATTCGAAAATCAGCAAGATACAACATCATTTTAAAAAGCATAGGAAATGTGGTAGCTTGTTTGGAGGTCAGTAAAATCCACTGACTTCCAGAATAAGGTTGCAGACTCTCAGCGGCACAGAGATTCATTTTTTGGGGCTCACATTATTGAAACTGTCACAGATAAATTAAGATTGTTTTTCTTGTGATCCAGCAACTGAAATTTAGGCTGTTCATTAATATATGTAACACAATTGGATTTGGCTGCAGGGAATGATTGTGCTTCAGAGTTTTATGACAGGCAGTAATATTTGTCTCTATTGTGATGGAGATTTTGGCTTGGACACTGTTATCTGCTTCAATAGTTTATTAATCTGTGGTTGTTTATGACTCTTAAAATTTATTTGCTGCCTGTAATGTGGTTTGATTCTGAATGTTGTTTATCCAGATCTTTCTCATGAGCTTCAATAAAAGCAGAATTTCTTTCAGTATGCTTATGAACAAAAGCTTCATAGCTGCTCTTCAGTGAGTCTAGATTTTTACTAATAAGGCTAACTGCTCAAAAATGGGCATAATTGTGCTGTAAAGAAAGCTTAGCCATAAATTTGGTTTGAGCCACCCTTTAAAAACATCTTTTTCTGAGGTTTTTGCGGGTGTTTGTATGTAGGTTGTTGGTTATTCCTCCCATGTAAAATTGGAAGTGTCTTGGCGACATTTCGATGAAATCTCATTTGTCATCTTCAGGCTGGTGTTTTCGGCTTTGTGCTTCTAGGAGCAATGTGCGATTGCAGCTGTTTCTTCCTTTTAACTGCCAGTGGGGGTGTGAACTGATTGGGTGGGAGCTTGGCTATGTTCTGATTGAGTGGAAGTGTATTCTGATTGGTGGGGGGCTTGGCTGTGCTCTGATTGGCTGGGGGTGTGTTCTATTTAGGTGGGGCTTGGTTCTGCTCGGTTTAGTCTGAGTTGCAGGGGGATTTGAGCTGGTGAGCTGCGTTGCTGTTGTTTGGCTTTGTAGTCATGCAACATCTTCATGGTGAGTGTCAGTCTGCTTCATGTGTGAATTGGAGGGGTTTAAAGTGGCTAATGATGCAGCTGTGGTCTGGCTTCTGGTCCATGGTTGTGCCTCATCATCAGTGTGGGTTTGAGTCTGCTTTCCACGTGGATGTGTGGTGGTGACATCTTGTGTGGCCCTCGTAAGTGTTGGTCTGGTGTCATTCCTCGTGTTAGGGACTCGTTTGTCAAAAAGGGCGGGTTTCCAAATGGCTGGTAGGCAGGAGGTATCATCTTGTTTATTCATGCTGTGTGGGCGTTTTTCTATCTCGATGACTTCTCTGATTATTCTGTTGTTAAGGTGTTCAGTTTTGGCGATAGTTCTGGTCTTTTTAAAGTCAATTTCATGTCCTGTGGCTTTAAGGTGTTGAACCAGGGAAGAGGTTGGTTCCTCTTTTCTGACTGAGTTCTTGTGTTCTTCAATGCATGAACTTATTCTTCTGTTGGTTTGTCCGATGTATGTGGTGGGGCAGACGGTGCATGGGATTTCATATACTCCTTGATTTTCCAACTCAATTTTCTCTTTGGGGTTTCTTAGGATGGTGGATATTTTTCGGTTTGTGCAGAATGCTGTCTTGATGTTGTGTTTGTGGAGGATCTTGCTGATTCTGTCTGTGATGCCTTTTATGTAAGGGAGGAGGGCTTTGCCGTTTTCTTGTTCTCTGTCTTGGATTTTAGTGAGGATTTCTTTTTGGATTAGGTTGGTAATCTTATTTCTTTAGAATCCTTTCGATGTTAGTACATTAGTGAGAGTATGTAGTTCGGTTTTTAGGTGTTGTTCGTCAGCTAAGCGTTTTGTTAGGGAAAAATAAGCATATTTCAAAAATAAATATTATTGATGTTTCAAAGTATTATGAAACTATAACAAAGAGCCACAAGGAGATAAAGGATTTGATACATGGTATAGTTGTGAGACCAGAAAATGTTCAGCAAATGACAATGAAAAATGAACAGGAAACCCAGGAAATAGAGGAGAAAATAGAAAAAACAGAGGAAAGGATAGAGCAGATAAAACAACAAATGAATCCAAAGACAAGGAGAAGAGGTAATTAAAATGGATGAAATAGATCAGGGAAATTATACATTAAGAGATCAAAAAATAGAACTGGATAAACAGAAAGACATTCCTGAAGTGAGTGAAGGTTTGGCAGCAAGAGGTAGAGATAGAGGAAACATGTGAATGATGTATGGAGATACAAATTCCCAAGAGAGGAGTATGGAAAAATGCCAAAAAATCAACAAGAATTGAAATACTAAAATGGGCAAGAGATGATGGATAGAAGTAGTAGAATTACCTACTAATATAAGATTTGTTATATTAAGAATTAGAATAGAGGTAGAAATTAGAAAGCGGGGAAATATTATTATGCATATTCCTATATAATATTTTAAAATCAGTATGTAGATGAAAGGATAAGTTGAAAGATTTATTTATTTATTAGTTTGATTTAAATGCCGACCTTCTCTGAAGACTCAGGGCGGCTTACAATGCATTAAGCAATAGCCTTCATACTTTTGTATATACCTGCTTAGTAGGGCTTTTGGCACCCTCTAAGCGTTGTTCTTTTTATACAAAGTCAGCTTATTGCCCCCACAATCTGGGTCCTCATTTTTTCTACCTCAAAAGGCTGGAAGGCTGAGTCAATCTTAAGCCTGGTGAGATTTGAACTTGCAGTAATTGCAGGCAGCTGGCAACTAAGTGCTACTATAACAGCACTTAGTCCACTGTGCCACTAGGCTCAGATGATTGTATTAAACAACATTATTATGATTATTAATATTGTGTATTAAAATATTGAATAATTAAATGATAAAAGATTATATACGTGAAGCAAATACTAAAAAGTTAACTTTAATTGTAATATTTATAATGTTATTATAATGATGTGAGTATAAACCTAATGTAATTAGGTTTATCAAGATTATCACTATTATTTGGTTTCAAAATTAATGATACCCAGATACCACACTGTTCATGTATTCAATACTTACATTTTTATATGTATGTATGTATGTATGTATGTATGTATGTATGTTTTCTGAGGTTTTGTATGTAGGTCTTTGGTTATTCAGGTCTTCTCCCGCATAAAATTGGAAGTGTCTTGGCAACGTTTCGACGAAGTCTCATTCGTCATCTTCAGGCTGGTGTTCTCGGCTTCGTGCTTCCAGGAGCAAATGCTCCTGGACATTTCGTCGAAACGTCGCCAAGACACTTCCAATTTTACGCGGGAGAAGACCCGAATAACCAAAGACACATACATATACATATACATATACATACACATACACATACACATACACATACACATACACATACACATACACATACACATACACATACACATACACATATATATATAAAATAGCCTCTTTGCTTTAAAAAATATTAAAGGAGGAATATAATCACCCAATGTTTAAAAAATTATTTGCCGATATACATCTACGAGCACTTCAGGCAGTATAGCCAGCCCAAGACTTTCTTCTTCAGGAAATATGAAAAACCTTGCCTTAATATCTTACCTACTGAACAGGTATGTTACATGCTGGCCAATGTCATGAATTTAATCTCTTGGTAATTAATTGATATGATTGCAGAATTGTATAAAGATCCTCAATACTCTTCTGAAACTTATAAAAGACTTGGATAATATAATTGCCTCATCTGCATATAATAAAGTGAAACAAATTTCTCTCTCAATTCCAGAACTGGAAAGTACAAATTAAGTACCCTACCTGGTATTGTATGTAGAAGTTAATTAACAAGAACAAGAAGAAGCAACTGCATCTCCTTATGCCAGGTCCTTAGGAAAGACTTGATAAATAGCTAAAAATACCAAATCAGTCTAAACATCTGACTGACTGTGTGATGAACCATAATAATAATAATGAGAAGAGAAGACAAAGAACTGGAGAACATCACAAAATACAAAGACCTACAAATAGCAGTAGAATGTCTATGGCAAAAGTAACCAAAGATGGCATCAATAGTGATAGTCAACTTGGATGCAAATCCTAACCATCTGGAGCACCAGTTTAACACCATTGGCATTCACAAAATTAGTATTAATCAACTACAAAAGGCAGCTCTACATGAAACAACTTACATTCTGCAACACCAGGAAACAACAGCAGCTTGTCTATTCCAGGTCCTAACTTAATAGATAGATAATGTCAAATTCAGTCTAAGCATCTGTTTAACTGTGCAATGAACAACAACAACAACAATAATAATTTTTTAAAAAAACTGGAATAAAAAGAACTGGAAAAAATCATGAAATATCGCAACCTGGCCATCAAAACTACACGGCTATGGATGAAACACGTAACTGTGATACCCATTGTCATCGGGACACTTGGTACCAAGAATTTTATAAGATACATCAACAAATTGCAGCTTCCTGCAATAACACCAGTGGAACTGCAAAGAACTCTACTATTTGGAACATCATATATCTTAAGAAGATACTTGGTAGATACCTAGGACGCTGGCAGCAACCAGTATCAACCATTAGCACCAGTCAATGGTATTTGTGATGCATTTTTTAATGTTCAGTTCACTGAGTTTCATGTTTAATGTGTAAAGTAAATAATAATAATAACGGCTCTAGGATACATTCCTGTTTGAGTCCCTTTTCTGTTAGAATTGTTGCTGTCAAATAAGCATGGGGGTTATATCTGACCATCAGCTTTATGTCTTTCTAATCAGAAATGAGAACTGGCATATGCTGGTTAATTGAAGAGGCATCCAACTTCTTCCATAACTTATCTTAATTAATACAATCAAATGCTGATTTAAATTCAATAAAGACTGATATAGGAAAAGTGTAGGAGAGTCAGAATGTTTCACTGTTAAATGAGGGAGAAGTGCAATTGGGTAATGGTAGATCAACTCTCCCTGAAACCAGCCTATTCCTCTGCTAGAAGAGTCTCCTGTTATAGGATACTTCTCCATTTGCAGCACACAGTATGTGTCTGGCACAGAGCTTGGTAGCTGTGTTAAGCAAATAATTTCTTAGGGCATCTTTCCTCCCATTTTTCAAAATGCATGCCCCAATCCTTAGGAATGCAACTACAGTAAACAGGTAGTTCTCAATTTACAACAGTTCATTTTACGTTCAAAGTTACAACAACACTGTAAGAAATGACTTATGACCCAGTAGTGGGTTTCAATTTCGGCCGCTACCACTTTGCTTGCGCATACATGTGATGCTTCTGCACATGCACAGAGATATCCAGGCGGGTGGGCGGAGCCTCCCCCACCACCGCTACCGGTTTTGCCTAATCCGGTAACCGGTAACAACCCACCACTGTTATGACAGTTTTTCACACTTGCAATTGTTGCAGTATCTCCATGGTCACCTGATCCAAATCCAGATGCTTGGCAAATGACTCATATGTATGCCCAGGGTCATGTGATCATCTTTTGCAACCTTCTGACAAGCAATGGGGCAGCCAGATTGACTTAACAACTATGTTACTAACACCTGCAGTGTTTCACGTAACAACTATGGCAGGAAAGGTGGTAAAATGGGGCAAAATTAACAAGTATCTCATTTAGCAATAGAATTTTTGTGTTCAATTTGCAGTCATAGGTCAAGGACTACCTGTACTTGTCTGTATATGGAATAATAAAGCCAGTGTTACTGCCCACCAAGTTATATTATGCTTAATTAATTCAGATTGTATTAGAAAAAACTGCTTGGCACCTTCGCTGGTCATAACTCTTTCACTGGAAGCCAAAATGGCAAGTCCCCAACCCCCAGGCCATGGCCTGGTATCAGGCCATGGCCCATTGGTAACTGGGCCACACACTTTGCAGCTGAGTGCAAATGAGTGCACAAAACTCCATTTGCACAAATGGCATTTCATATATGAGCCTGCTTGCCCACCACTTGCATGCAATCACCCCTCTCCCCCCACACCCCACTGCTACTGCTGCCACCACCAATCCACAGAGTCAGAAAGGTTGGGAACCACTGCTCTAAAGAACACCTTCACCTGTTTTGATCTTGGCCTTTTAGGATGATCAACTATAGTGATCTATTAATAGTGCAGACCATGAAAATACCATTACTCCCAAATCATATAAAAACATAGAAAAAAAGAGGCAGTACCTATTACTTTAATAAAATTCACATACTAGGTTTCTACTGGTGATTCTCACAGACCTATCTAATGTATACTCATATATGTGAGCAGGGGGTTGAACTAGGTGACCTCCAAGGTCACTGTTACCTGTTGCACACTCTTTTAGGCAGGTACAATAAGCTAAATCCACCAGACGGGTTTTCCATTTTACACAGATGAATTTGAAACTCATCTAGAAAGCCCAAGAAAGATGATGGAGCCCAGATGTTGCTCTCTTTCATCCAAAGGTACTGCCAACTTTAAGTTTGCATTCTGTTTCTCTGTCCTATTTTCCAGATCTCTGAATGCCTGTGGAGGTTCATTGTTGCTATTGAAAAATGTTTTTGTACATTAATTGCCATTCAAGGAGGCTATTCTTAGGAAGGATAGCTGCCAGGGAGACATTCTCTCCTCACAGACTGCAATCATCACAGCGTATGTCTCCAAGTGATAATTATATCTTAAAAAGGAAAACCTGATAACATGTTTTCTAAGTCAGAAGAAGGATTTTTAAGGGAACCTGGTACCCTGGGAAAATTGACCTTGTTCTCTGAGTGAAGTGATGTTATCTGGAAATCACTCATTCTGCTGCATGGTAATTAAGCTTGTGGAAGAAAACCCTTCCATTGGAAGTAAAAAGAGAAATGTGTTTGCTATCTTCTTTAAAAAACAATAAATAATCAGGACATTGTGCTCTCTAAGTACATCAGATCCTAGTCTTAAGTTTCTTTAGTTGGTTTCTTGTCACAGCATCTTATCACAGAGAAAGACAACAGAAACTGTAATAGAAGAAATCCTTTTAATATCCCTGCGTCTACATCTTTCTCTTTCAAGTTTTCCCTTGCCTCCTCTACATTTGAATCTTCTCATCCCCATAATCTTTCTTTCTAGCATCCATCTGTACTTTCCTTCCTAATTATTTTTAATATTCCTTTTATTTCTGTTGAATACTTAATTTGGAGTGAGCGTAGGTATCACTCAGGTCTGCCAGAATGGCAGGAAAATAGTTAAATCTCATTGGCTGAGCCGTCTGACAGCTCCCTATAAAAAGGCAGGCTGTCAGATGGGCCAGCCACTGGGTTGATCCAATCTACTTGATTAAAGAGCTGTTCCTGTTACTCAAGCTGTGTCCTGTCTCTTCCATCACCCAGACTTAACACTGGCGATGAAGATGGGATCAGAAGAGAGCTGAATAACAAAAGAGCTAATCGTGATCAAAATCCCATGGCGAAAGGAGTCGGGTAACAATCAGTCGCAGCTTCATTGCAGTAGAGTCAAATTTGCATCGGCCATCAAAATGTCCGCCCATGCTTCACCAGCTCCATTCAACCCAGCCACGGACCAGTGGGACTCATATATGCAGAGGTTTGAGTGCTTCATGGAAGCTAATGGCCTTGTCAGTCTCTCTGACAATAGGAAGAGAGCACTCTTTCTCAGTTATTGTGGCTCAGTCATATTTGACACGGATAAAGCATTCATCACGCCTACGGCCATACAAGTAGTGACCTGGGTGACACTACAGAATGCACTCCAAGCGCACCACATACCAGTGCAATCTAAGTTTGTGAGGTGGCATGGATTCCACCGCTGAATCCAAGAAGGCAAGATTGTCAACCAGTATGTGGCAGTGCTCAGAAAGGCCACAGCCCATTGTGAATGTAGAGAGCTGGATGACATTCTGCTAGAGCAACTCATCAACAGAGTGAGGTATATCAGTTTACAAAGGCAGCTGTTAGCAAAGCCTAACCTCACTCTGCAGACCGCGCTTAGATGAAGCCAGAGCAACCAAGTAATCTAGTAAATCAGCAGCAGCTCTTTAAAAATCTGGCAGCTACGGTGGCTCCATAGGCATTGCAGTCGCTTCTTTTAGGAGCGCTAGCCCTGTGATTTTGTAAAGCCACTAGAACAGCGAAAATCAGCTGTCTAGCAGCTAAGAAACTTCCCCTTCGGGAAAAGAGGGGGAAGAGAGCAGCCGGGTGCGGGTAGAGCTCCCCAAGAGCCCCAGGAATAATTCTGGGGCTCGAAGGGTGAGAACTCCCCAGGAACCTGGCAAAGCTCTGAATCCGGGACGTGTCTGCCTTTGCAGAACAAGACGTCGCGACCATCCCTGCAAGCAACTTTTTAACAACATTCAGATCAAAAGCAGGCAGAACAAAGACAGGAGACATCATAATTGCAAGTACTAAGCTTTAACTCCAGCTGAACATTGTTTCTTTTCGAGTCTGTTAAGAGTGAGGAAAAGTTGAAAAAAGATGGTGCTGGCTTGTTAAGGGTGTGGAAAGTGAAAGTTAAAGAAGAAAGTGCTTGCTAATCGTTAAAGATATTAGCCCCATTTAACTCTCATGGACTTTGCTTTTAAGGAATTAAGACTCTGGGACTAAAGAATAGGGATTTATTTAAAAACCAAAGACTAGAACTAAGAGTATTTATTGATTTATTGGGCTGGCTGCTGGAAAGTGTAATTTGGAAATGGCTTCGAAGCAAATAAAACCAGGCGTTACAAAAAGTGCTGGAAGTTCTCCTGCTCAAACATCTAAACTGCAGTCTTTGTTGACTCCAGCGGATACACAAACCCAAGCACAAATGCAAACGCAAGTATTGACACCTGAAGTGCTCCAGGGTGCCTTAAAGGAATTGCAGGGGAAAATTAAAGAAGAAATTACATTTGCATTCAAAGAAGTGTCTGAGGAAATGGCTGAAATTAAGGATATAATTAAAACCTGAAATCAACAAATAAAAGAAGACATTGTGGAGGCATTTCAGGGTTTGGTGGGTCATCTTACATCATTAGAGGAAAAGGTTGAAGAGATTAATCAAGCTAATGTGAATTTGGAGAGTAAAGTGGACAAGGCTCAAATTAAGATTGATAAAACAGAGGCAGATATCACAATGACACAGTCTAGGGCGATGGAATTTGCTTTGAGAGTGAGAGGCTTGAAAGAAAATAACCAAGAAAACTTGAAAGAGATTTTTGCAGAAGCCTTGGCACAGTTGACTGGAGAATCTAAAACAGAGTATGATTGGCAAATTGATAAAATTTATCGTGTTAATTCAGACAAAGACAATTACCAAGAGATATTGTAATTTATTTTGTTACCAGGAAGATGAGAAATGGAATTTTACAAGCCTCTTATAAAAATAAGTTAGAAGTGGCAGGACAGGAGGTTGCAGTATTCAAGGAAATTCTCCCTAAAATGTTGAAATCCAAAAAAGATTATGTATTCCTAGTGGATGAACTTAGAAACTGTCAGATACAGTGCAGATGGGAGGTTCCAGCTGGATTAGTGGTGAATTACTCAGGAGACTGGTATCGTCTCAATACAATCTGGAAGGCAAGAGATTTTTATGCTAATATACTAAATGCTGGATACCCACCATCTCCGGAAGTCAGAAAAAGGAAAGAAGCACCAGAAGAGAGGAAGGAAGGTATGCAGGCACAAGCACAAGGAGGTGCTTTGAGTATTCAAGAAGAGTTATTGCAACTTTTGGGTCCTGTACAAGCTTGGGAGCTATCTGAAAAAACAGAAGATGTTAAAGAACAAAGACAAACTCGAGCGGCAACCAAGCGGAAAGAGCAAGAATTAAAGATGCAACAAACTCAGCTAATAACTCAAGAAAGTACAAATACAAATACAGAAGCTGTGTGTGGGGGGGGGGGCAAGACCGAAGAGGAAGTTTCAGGAGGACTTCCAGTCGATGCTCAAAAAGCTTCAGGGGGCCAAAGATGACGTCTAGATTCTTAACTTGGAATGATAATAGCTTAAACTCACCGCAAAAAAGGAAGAAAATATTTAATTATTTGAAACAATTTAGAAATGATGTAATTTGTTTGCAAGAAACACATATTAGAACAAATGATCAAAAATATTTGATCAATGTGAAATTGACATTTTTGGCAACTGCTCTAGAGAAGAAAAATGGTGTAGTGATGTACCTAAGGAAAGACTTAATGGCTAAATTAATTGAAGCAGATCAGCAATGAAGATATCTAGCAATTGAATAATTAATAGAAGGAAAGAAAATACTTTTAATGGGAGTATATGTACCCAACCAACAACAAGAAAAATTTTACAAGTTGTTGCATACAAAATTAATACAATGGGATTATAATTCATGTATATTGTTGGGTGATTGGAATGGAGTACTGGACCCTAAACTGGACAAGAAAAAGCTTCTGCAAAATATTAAAATGCGAGCAAGATTGCCTAAATCATTTTTTGATATGATGGAGGATATGAATTGAGAGATATTTGGCGTGAACGGAATTTTAAAGAACAAGACTTTACATTTTTCTCAGACAGACACCAATCTTTTTCGAGAATTGATTTTATAGTAATTACAAATGATTTTCTTTCCAAGGTGAAGAAGACAAAGATATGTCCCAGAACTTTATCAGATCACAGTCCGGTGTGGATGGAGTTGGAATATGGAGAGGGGTCTAGGAAATCTTGGCGATTAAATGAAAATCTATTTAGATATGAGAGAAATGTGATAGAATGCAAAAAATTAATGAAGGAATTCTTTGTTTTAAATATGCATAAGGGAACATTATGGAAATGGTATGGGATGCTAGCAAAGCATATATGAGAGGTGTTTCAATAAATCTGAATAATGCATACAGACATAGACAAAGGGAAAAAAGGAGGGAATTAGAAAAGGAGATAAAGAAGAAAGAGCAGGTGTTAATATACAATCCAAAGGATAAGAAAACTAAAGCGATTACTTTACTCCGAGGGCAGTTTAATATGTTGATATCAGATCAGGTGGCAACTAATTTGTAATATGCTAAACATAATACTTTTTGTAATGCAAATAAACCAGGTAGATGGCTAGCATATATGTTGAGGAAAAAACAAAAATCCCATACTATAGAGAAAAGAGGTTATAAAGGTAAAGAGGTTTATCAAAAGAATATGATTAAAAAGGCTTTTTTAGAATTTTATACGAGATTGTATGCTGGAGATAAAATACAAGGTATAGATATAGATAGATATTTGGAAAAGGAGAATATTCCTACAGTTACAGAAGAGCAAAGGGAACAGTTGAATCAACCAATAGTTGAGGAGGAAATTCTCCTGGCAATTAAGCAGTTAAAAGTTGATAAGACCCCTGGTACAGATGGATTGACGGCGGCGTATTTTAAAAATTTACAACTGGAAATGGTAGAACCCCTTAGGGAATTATTTAATAAAATACAACTGGGAGGAGGGGTACCACCATCCTGGAGAACAGCCTTTATTTCCTTGATACCGAAAGAAGATCAAGACCACACTCAGCCAAAGAACTACAGGCCTATATCATTACTCAATACAGATTATAAGATTTTTGCTAAAATATTAGCAAATAGGTTAATGTCAGTAATGCAACAAATGATTCATAGTGATCAATCTGGTTTTATACAAGGGAGACAAATGAAAAATAATGTAAGGCAAATTGTTAATATATTGGAGTATTTGGAAAGGAACAACCAAGTCCCTGCAGTGCTTATATTTTTGGATGCTGAAAAAACCTTTGATTGATTGAATTGGCAGTTTTTACTGAAAATGGTGCAAAAGATGCAGTTTGGAGAGTACTTTATACAATCTATTAAGGCAATATATCAGGAACAGACAGCTCAAATAATAATTAATGGTAGTTTAAGAGAAACCTTTAAAATTGAAAAAGGAACAAGACAGGGGTGTCCCCTGTCCCCATTATTGTTTATATTAACTCTGGAATTATTGTTGAACAAAACACATTGTCCTTGTTGGGTAGAATAGCAGTAGTAAAAATGAATGTTTTGCCCAAGTTTTTATTCCTTTTTCAAATGATACCAATACTTAAAAAGGATGCTAGTTTGGAAGAATGGCAGAAGGGTATTAATAAATTTGTTTGGGCAGGGAAGAAACCAAGGGTAAAACTAAAAATAATGCAAGATATACATGAAAGAGGAGGTCTGAAAATGCCCAACTTAAAATTATACTACGAAGCAGCTGTTTTATCAGCAATTAGTGATTGGATTAATTTAACAAATAAAAGAACATTGAATATTGAAGGATATGATGTCGTATACGGTTGGCATGCTTATTTAGTGTATGACAAAAAGGTGGGTAGGACATTTAAAAGTCATATATTAAGGAATGCTTTATTGCGTGTCTGGAAGAAATATCAATATAAATTAAATGATAAGATACCTATATGGACAGTACCCACACATGCGATAGAGAATATAAGTATAGAACAAAGACAGGATATAATTACATATAAAGAAATTCTCAATATAGAGAAAGGTATATTAAAATTAAAGCCTTTGAATGCATTAAAAGAAGAAAAGGTAATTCAAACTTGGTTTCAGTATGTACAATTGCAAGCCAGATGGAGAAGAGATCAGAACATTGATATCACACAAAGTGAGGAAAACTTGGTAAAACAAATTAGAGACCAGAGTCTAATGCATATAAAAAGGTTGTATATGTCAGATATTGCCTGCATGTGATGCACATTGGGATTAAGTCTTTACAGACATCACATATGACTATATCAGCCAATGAACTCTCTTATTGGACTCTTACCCAGAAACCACTTGGATATCTCTCCCCCCCCCCCAATCTATCTATCAGCAAGACAACAAGTGAAGTTCTCTCTCCTCTCAACATCTAAGTCATACAGTTAGGGTAAAAGAAAAATGCAATAGGCCACCCTGTTCATTATTGTATGCATATATATATTTTGTAAATAATAAAACAACCTTTTTTGAACCTGAAGCTGTATTGACCAAATATCTTCTCATAGAACTGAATGAGCACGATCATCAATATATATCTGACAAATGGTAGCAGACGATGAAAAATTATTGCTCACGCCTATGAATTTTTTTTGTAAATTTTAAAATCATAGAACGATTTTTCCTAACATGGAATCCTTGAACCTGGACAAATTATCTTTATAAGAGATTGATGCATTAACCATATCCTTAACAAAACAGCACCAATCATTATCCAAAAGACTAATAAAACTTTCTATTGAAGCTACGCAGCAAGTACAAACCTCTTTATGAAAGGACCCAATTTTTTTTCTCCTCTTCACCCGAACACGAAAAGAACAGAACCACACTTACAACAACCTTGCTTGAATCTCAATTCTCCACCTCATGACTATCATCAAGGACTTAAACCTTCTGAATCCCTTGTATGCTCCAACCCTGTAACTTCAGACCAACTTTTATTTTCTCAAGCTTCTCCAAACCAGCATTTATATCAAGATTTACATGCGACAGGCCTGCTAAATGCAGGCTGGACTCCTCAAAGAACTCTTGAACTGTTAAACAACCTTTCAACCTCACCAGACCTGGTAAGCGACAATTTTTTGTTTTACCCCATAGATTCCCAGACTGACCTTTTAAACACCCATTTTATTAAAAATCCTCCCTCCCCACCTATTGATTTTATTGCTTCCAATATGGCTTCCCCCTTCCCCGAAAGCATGGCTTCTAAAATTGCCGACAAAATGGCCACCCTCACACTCCACCATGCGGCCCACAAAATGGCCGACAATTTATATGATCACACTTTAAACAAAATAACGTCTACCACTTCAGACCACAAGGTCTCATCCAGCCCCCTGACCCCCATTCATCGTACTACCCACCCCATGACTGGAGATATTCAGACTGATTCCCTACCTTCTTCATTCAGAGCACCGAGTTCGAATCCTCCCAATTTTTTTTTTGAATTTCCAGAACTTTTCTATTTTTGTTGCCACTGCAGACCTCCCCATCTATACCGCTGCAGCTACAGCAGCTGCAAATATTTCTACTGATACCAATATTGTTTCCAATGTAAAAAGATCCTTTTCAGTCTTTGTAGCTGCTGCCTCACTTCCCCCCTATCGCCGAAGATGCCGCCACTGCTGCTGCCGCCTCCAACACTACAGATGCCCCGTCCAAACAACAAATTCACACGATTTTTGCAGCCTTTGCATCAAAAACCAACCTACCTTCTACAGCAGCCGATGCCGTCACAGCAGCTCTTCTGAATCAAACTACAACCACCACCTCCATTATTCCTACTATCGTTGATTCACCTGCAACATCTTCTCTCACACCAAATGACTCCTGTCAACAACCCAACGTTCAATTACCTATCTCTGCTGACAGTAACTCATTTCAGCCTTCTATTACTGTAAACTGTAATGATTTAAATATTGAAACTAATAATTCTTTGTCTTTATCTACTAATATAAATTTATCTTTAGAAATTGAAACTGTTTTGCAACATTTTAAAGAACATGGCCCATTACCTTTATCACCAAACTTCAAAAAATTACAAACCTCGGGTTATAATTTACATTTACATCTTTTAAGAGAAGGCACATTTCTTATAATTGAATCTCCCCCTAACAAACCTTGGTCATCTGATTTAACTTTTCTTCACAATAGTGTTTATGCTACTCTTATGTCAACTTTGGAAAGTGATATTGTTCATTCTATATCTACAGGTTTTACTGCACAAGAACTATGGCAATACTTACAAAACCACTACAACAAACCCTCGCCTGCAACTATCGCTACTCTTGCTGGTGACTTTTATAGCACCATATATAAATCTGGCACATCTATGGCCAAACATCTTTTCCACCTCGAATCCATGCAGAAACAACTGATTCAATGAAATCATCCTGTACCTGAAACTGCCATGATTGGTATCATTTTCAATTCTATTAAACAAATCCCTGGTTGGTCAGAATTCATTAATAGTCTCTACTCCTTACTCCCCCCCCCCATGTACACTGTCACTGAAATCAAATCCAAATTAATAGATGAAGATAGAAGACTCTATCATACTGATAGATACCCTACTTCTTTTGACCACCCTCTTTACCCTAAACATGATTCCCATCCTTCACATTCTTCACACAAACCCTTCTACCAAAACTGGCAGAAACACCCCTCTCAATATCAAAATAATTTTAATTCTTGTAACTATAGAGGACATTATCATACTTACAACTCCCATTCTCCACACGGTGACAACACCACCCACACTCATGATACAACAGGATACACCCCTTCAGACAAGACTAACAAAAGAAATCATACTATCAAAGAACATACTGCACCTAAAAGATCCATGGCCACTGAGTTTTACATTAGAAAGATTATAAAGACAGAAGGAGACAACATACTAAACAATCTATATATTCTAACTCCGAATCCCAAACATTCGGCATCTTTCCCAACACCCAACAATACCTGTGTGACACCACACACCTATGGGTCATCGATTCTGGAAGCATACGCCATACCACCAATGACAAGTCCATATTACATGATATTCACCCAACCAATATTTCTATTACAGCAGCAAATGGTACTTCCAATACAGTTGAATATGAAGGATCTATCTTTATATCCGATATAGGGGAAATTTTAGACAAGTGCTTTATACACCTACCTTTGGCCACAATATTTCGAGTACTTCAAAATGAGGTAAAATCGGTTTTAAAGTATCCCTTGATGATCAACATGGTTTCATAAAATCCAAACATGATAACACTATTATTGCTAATATTTCTGTCATTAATCATTTACCTTTTCTTATTCCAGATTCCCTTATGTCATCCTCACCCATGACTCAACTACCTCAATCCTCATCGAGATCTGACCCTGACAATCATCCCGGCCATACCCCTGACACCCACCACAAAGGTACCACACCAATACACATTACACTTCCGAATCACATAACGACCCACACACCACACCACATCTCTCCCCAACTTCTCCCACATCACAAAACCTACGAACCTCAAAAACAAAAATTCATACTCATATAGGTGAACCTTTACACGATAATTGTGCCCATTTATTACACAGATGTTTAGCACATGCCAATACTGTTGCTGTAGACAATACTTAACATTTTTCACAAGGCATATCCATTAAAGATTGCTCTATCCAACTTGACTGTGAGATTTGTAAAGCTGCAAAATCAAAGGCAGCCCCAATTCCCCACACCAGCACCAGATGATCAAAACACATATACGAATTAGTACACGTTGACATTGTAGACCCTTTTCCATTTTCTTTGGGCAAACACAAATATTTTTTGAACTTAGTCGATGATTTCAGTCGTTTCAGACATATGTATACCCTCAAGCATTCCAAAAAATTAAAAATTTTTACACTCTCATACAAAACCAACACAACATCAAATTAAAGAAAATCCAAACAGATTGGGGAGCCAAATTCACATCTGTACAATTTCAAAACTGGATTGATTCCAAAGGCATTATACACTACAAAACATCTCCTTTTACCCCCCAGCAGAATGGGATTTGTGAGAGAAAAAATGGAATATTACAGACCATGATGCGCAGTGTCATGTTAGATGCTGATGTACCCCCTAGCTATTGGGCAGAAGCCCTTGCATATGTCAGTTACACTTTTAACTGCACATGGAATAAGGTTATTAACCAAATGCCCTATTTTCTTGTATATGGCACTCAACCACACCTCACACATCTTCGCGTTTTTGGCTGCTATGCATACGTCAATATCCCCAAACCACTCAGATGGAAGGGGAATGAGGTGTCCAAAAAATTGCATTTGTAGGATATGCACCAGGTTTGAAAGCATATCAATTCATAAAAAACAACACAGTAATAATTTCCTGTTCAGCCACATTCATAGAAAACCACAACTGAACCAAAATACACTCAAATGACTCATACGTATTAACCCAAGAAACAAATACATCAGATACACCACAGAGAATTCAACATGTACAAACAACAACACCAAAAGCTACACCACGAACAAACAACACAGATACACAACTACCAATCAGAAAATCCAAACGAATTACACAAGGCATCCCACCTAAAAGATTTGACGCAAACAATGTAAACAGACAAACCAAATACTCATCACTCAAAAAAAATTTTTTTTTATTGAAAAAGTTTTACAATAAAAAAATTTTTCCCCCTTTTTTCACCCCTGCCCCCACCCCCCCTCCCATCCCCTCCAACCTACCCCCAACCCCAACCCCTCCCTCCCCATCCCACCCCTGACTTCCGCTGCATATTTCTTGAAAAGAAAAACAACAACGAAAATTTTTAACAGCCAGAAAAACAAATACTATTATATACTCAATTCTATTCTGATCTAAGTTGAGAGGAAGAGAAAAGAGAGAAAGAAAAGAATTAAAAAAAAAAAAGATGAAAAAAAAATAAAATGAAATAATGCAAAGAGAAACCCATAAACATGAATATCTGTCTAAAATTAACAATATTATAATAAAAGAAGGCACCAAAAAAAAATAGCCATTATAATGTTTAAGCCAATTTAGAAACAAAAAGAAGAAAAAAATAAAATAAAATAAAAAAAACATTACTAACATTACTAATCCTATACCATACTTGATCACTCCAAAGTTCTATACCTTACTTATTCATATTAGATAATGCCAGCTAGTTTAATCCGAACTACTCCCCCTAATTCAAAAACACAAAAATCCCCCCTTCAGGGAAAAAACATGCAATATAATATAATCATACATATATTATTATAATTTTCCATAACTCGAATTACAGTCTTCTCTTCTTCCTGATTGAAGTTAATTCTTCTTTCTTCACCTATATCCAATTGCGATACTCTTCATCTTCTGTCTGCCCCCATCAGTAAAACAAAACATTCCATATAAACCCCCCGTGTGACTTTATATGAATAACATCCAACCAAGAAGATGTTCACTCCTGTAGGTAGAATCATTCAAGCTAACGTGTTCTATTTCAGCAAAAAAAAAAAAAAACCCAATGCAGCTCCACCAAGCCTTAACAAAAGAATAAGAAAAAAAGGGAAATAGAAATCCTTGAGACTGCATCCAAATGTTCTTGTAAAAACTGTTTCAAATCCTGCCACCCTTTGTTATCCACTCTTGGTTGTAAGACGTTTTCATTTCCATTCTTTCCTCTTAGATAATAATTTCCAAAAAAAACCATGATAGGGTAATCACAAAACACTGCTACTATATAGATAACATCCAACCACGAAGATATTCACTCCTCCAGGTAGAAACATTCAAACTAACGTATTCTATTACAGCATAAAAAAAAAAACCCCAATGCAGCTCCGCCAAACCTTAATGACAAAAAAATCAAAAAGAAAAAAAAAGTCCTATCAGCTGCATTCCCAGATGTTCTTATAACAACTATTTCAAATCCTGCCACCCGTTATTATTCACTCCTTCTGGTTGTGAGATATTTTCATTTCCATTCCTTCCTCTTAGATTATAAGTTCCAAAAAAAACTATGATAGGATAATCACAGAACGCTGCTAGTTCCAAAAAAAAAACTATAATCGGATAATCACAGAACGCTGCTACCATTGCAGCCCTCTGTTAAACTTGCTCAAGATGTTAAATCCAATTCAGAATAAAAAAAGAAACTCCAAGTCAGGATGAAGACTTTATAATCCATAAATCCAAATCCATATAAACTTTAGGAATTTTATAACCGGTATCCAAGATTGTCCAAGCTTTCTGATAACAACTGCATCTGATGAAGGACTTTAAGACACTCATTAGTTAACTCTCGAATTTCCTCGTTAGAATCTGGTTCCTGCTGTTCGATATCACCATCCTTTTCTTGCGGAGCATTGGACCTCTGCTGCTGATCATCTTGAATAATAGTATTTCTTGAATCTTGCTCCAGCAGTTCAAGGTCCGGTGCTCCTAGATTAGGTTCACTGATGTAGTTTATTTTCCCATCTGAGAAGTCCATAGTAAGATCCTCCAAGAAACCAGATTGCGCTCCTTGTTCTTTTAACATTCTTTGATTCATTCTTTGAGTCTCATCCTTCTGTTTACCTTTTACAAGCTCTCTTTCTTGTTTCTTATTCTTAAGGTCTTTCGAAGCTCCCTTAAAAATATTTTTATAAAAATGTTCCGCTTTTTCAATAGTATTCAAGCAATATCTCACTCCGTGATATCTAAAAATTATACCGGCTGGTAAGTCCCATCTAAATGGGATATTACTTTTCTTCAATTCTTTAGTTAAGAAAGCAAATTCTTTCCTTTTCTTTAAAACCTTCGATGGTAATTCTTT
Source organism: Masticophis lateralis (assembly GCA_030761175.1). Classification (NCBI taxonomy): domain Eukaryota; kingdom Metazoa; phylum Chordata; class Lepidosauria; order Squamata; family Colubridae; genus Masticophis; species Masticophis lateralis. Next base: position 95,335,494 of record JAUDYJ010000003.1, on the reverse strand, counting down.
AAAAATATTAATTTGTTCACCTTCTACTTGCACTCTGGCAGAGTAGGACCTTTGTAAGATGTCATCTCTCAACCTTTTATCAGTAAAGTAGACAACAACATCTCTGGATAAGTTCCTTTGTTTGGCTACTCGTGAGTTGACTCTGTAAGCTTTCTCTATACAACCAAGAATTATCTCATCCTCAAGCTCTAGTAGTTCAGCAAGAACCTTTGCAATAGTTGCTTTTAAATCTCTCTGGTTTTCTTTAATACCTCTTACTCTGATAGCAGAGGCCATAGTTTTAATTTGAAGCATGATAATATCATTCTGTATAGTCTGATTACTAATCTCAGCTTTCACAAACCTTTCTTGTGTTTCTTGAATCTGGGAGCCAATTTCACTGCTAATTTCAGTTACTTTCTCCTCCATTTCAATCACCACATTTGAAAGGTCTGAAATTACTTTAACAATAGTTTGACTTAATTGGTCATGCTTTCCAGCAATCAAATCCACAAGATTCTTCTGTGAGTTTTTAATTTTGTCAACTACACTCAATAAAGGAGTTGTTATAAGTTCTTTTAAGTCCCCTTCTGCCAATCCAGACAATTGCATCATCTCAGCTTTATTCTTTAACTGGCTCAAGGGGGAGCCCCCCCTTCCTTTAGTCATCTTTATTTTACTTTAAATGGCTTTAGTATACTACTTCACTTTGCCATACTTTACTTTAAAAAAGATATCCAAGAAAAAAGGGAAGAGAGAAAAAAAAAATTCTGTTTACTTTAAGTGACTCTCCCATAGCAAGGCATTCATTTCAAAGCTTCCGTTTTCAATCGCTCTGGCATTCTTTCAATTAAGACCAGTCGCCATTTTAAAAAAAAACTTTCTTAGGAACTTTCACTTCTCTTCCTCTCCTTCCCCCCTCCTCTCGTTACTCTTCCAAAAAATCAGTAAAGAAATCAGTTTAAAAAATCCATACTTGCTTCATCTTTGCTTCTTTCTTTTCTTTTCTTTTGCTTCTTTCTTATTCAGCTTACTCCATAGACGCTGTGGTGTTGCTTCCAGCGTCTGGCTCCGCTAATTGCTTAGCGGAGGACAGTCCCGTCGCGGAGCTTCTCTGGAGGTATGGAGGGGGCCATCCTTCTGAGCCCTCCCCAGGACAAACGAAACGATCCTGGGGCGACTCAGGGGGCCCTGCCTCACCCCCAGGAGCTCTGCCTCTCCTCCCGCTGAGGAGCAGGTTGTTCGAGCCGCCTGCCAGCTGTGAGGCGGCTCTAACGCGGCGGGATGCCGGCGGGCATGGAGGAGCCCGCCGCCGACGAGGAATTTTTACGACGAATTTTTAAATACATGCTCCAATTACCGGAATCAGAACAATTAAAATGGTGGGACGCTATGTCCAAAGAAATGGACTGTTTAATAAATTTAAAAGTATTCACAAAAACAACACCTCCACAACACAAACACTCGGCACTCAATGGGTTTACAAAATTAAAACACTCCCTGACAACACATATCTATACAAAGCACGCCTAGTAGCCCAAGGTTTTGCCCAATGCTTTCCCAAAGATTACGATGATACTTACTCCCCTACGGTAAAATCAGAAAATGTAAAAACGGCACTGACTTCAGCCATTGTCTCAAATCAAGAAGTCTACCAATTTGATGTCCAGACCGCATACCTCCATGCACCATTAGAAGAGGAAATTTATGTCAATGGGGCACCAGGATTCCAAGTTGAATTCGGCAAAACATGGAGGCTACACAAAGGGCTATATGGCTTAAAACAATCAGACAAACTATGGTTTGACTGCCTTACCAAAATTTTCAAATCAATGGGGTATAATCAAATTCGATCAGACCAGTGCGTAATGACAAAACCTTATGAAGGGGGAAAAGAAATTATTTTAATCTATGTTGATGATTTGATTTATATTGGGCCCAACATACAATCCAGCGAACAATTTGCAAACAAATTAAGAGAACATGTTAATTTAAACACCTTAGGTCATATAGACCAATATCTGGGTGTACAAATTTTTAAAACTGATAGAGGTTTTTGCTTCTCACAAAAGGATAAAATTGAAGACCTGTTACAAAGATGTGGCATGGAAGACTGAAACCCCACAGATACATCCATGCGCACTGACTATAATAAAAATTCTTATCTAGACGGTAACAAGCATCACGATAAACTCAATACCAATCCATCATAGGATCATTCCTTTATATCAGCAGATGGAGTAGACCCGATATATCATTAAGTACAAATCTCTTATCTAGACAAGTAGATGAGCCTAAAGAACAACATTGGGTTGCTATGAAAAGGTTACTCAGATATTTGCATAACACAAAAGATACGGTCTTATTATTAGAACCTGATGAAGGAGTCACCCCAGAACTTACCTGTTATTCAGATGCCGATAGGGCAGGGGATGAAAAATCAAGAAAAAGCACATCAGGCTTTATATACTTCCTAAATGGTTGCCCCATAGACTGGCGCGTTTGTCGTCAAAACTTCATTGCTAATTCCACAACCGAAGCTGAATATACCAGTGCTTCTGACGCTTGCACACTTCTCACATGGATATACGAATTAGTTTCAGATATTTGGACACAACCTTCACTACCTATCACTCTCCATGAGGATAATGAGTCCATCATAGCCTCTTCGGTCAGGGATAATGTCAGCTTCAGATCTCGCAATATTGATATACTTTATAATAATGTGAGAGACCTAGTTAAAAAGGGTTTTGTTGAATTTGTTCATTGCAATACCAAGGACCAAATTGCCGATTTCTTAACTAAACCTGTACCTTGTGAAACACATTGGAACCACTGTAAATCAGTTGGACTGTACTTATAATTTATTTTTTCTTATACTTGTGTTTGTTATTATTTTTGAACACTGTTCCATCACACTTGGCAATAGAAGGGGTCTGTCAGATATTGCCTGCATGTGATGCACCAGAGACTAGAAGGGGTTAAGTCTTTACAGACATCACATGTGACTATATCAGCCAATGAACTCTCTTATTGGACTCTTATCCAGGAACCACTTGGATATCTTCCCCCCTCTCTCTCATCTATCTATCAGCAAGACAACAAGTGAAGTTCTCTCTCCTCTCAACATCTGAGTCATAAGTTAGGGTAAAAGAAAAATGCAACAGGCTACCCTGTTCATTATTGTATGCATGTATATATTTTGTAAATAATAAAACAACCTTTTTTGAACCTGAAGCTGTATTGACCAAATAACTTCTCATAGAACCGAATGAACATGACCATCAATATATATCTGACAGTATAATATATTGATAGAAATAGACTTGGAAACAGAGTTAGTTAAAGATTGTATGATAAAATGGGCACAAAATTTTGAACAACCAATAATGATGGAAACATGGAAAAAAATATGGGTAAGAAATGTAAAATTTATCCAAGCGCAAAATTTAAGAGAAAATTTTTATAAAATGTTTTATAGATGGCATTTAGATTCTAAAAAGTTAGCTTGTATGTATCTGAACTTACAATCTAAATGTTGGAGATGTGACTGTGATGATGCTACTTTTTTCATGTATGGTGGACATGTAAAAAGGTTAAAGCATTGTGGATAAAATTTTGGTGGATTATTCAAAATATTTTTAAAAAGAGGATAAAGTTTTGTTGGGTATAATCATGGATTGTACGGTTATAGAGATTAATTTGATCCTGAATTTAACAACCACAGCAAGATGGTTGGTGGCACAGTATTGGAAGAAGGAAGACCTGCCTACTATTCAAGAATGGACATTAAAAGTAGCAAATCTAGCAGAGATGGCAAAAATTTCAGCGTATTTGAAGGACTATTCAAATGAAAAATATATGAGGGAATGGAGAAGATGGATAGATTATATTCAAAGTAAATATCAGACTAAAAAATTTCAGATAGTTTATGAATGAATAGAAAGATGTTGTTAGGTAATTAAATTTAGTATGGTAAAGGGCGAGTTAAAGGATCAGAGGGATGTAAGAGGCTATAGTTAACTAGATTATGTTGGATTATGATTGTTGAATGTTATATCCTGTATTTTGTTCTGGGAAGTAGGGAGTGGGGAGGGTGGGAGGGAGAGGATTGGGGATGGGGGAGGGGAGGGGGGATATATATGTTAACCTTTTAAAAAAAATTTCAATAAAAGAAAAATCTAGCAGCTAGCCAGTTTCTTACCAAGCTGTCACTGTACACTGCAAGAGCGCTGAGCACGAAGAATCAACCAGTGAGGAAGATGACATTTGTCACCTCCGGGCAGAGAAGAAGAAACACAGCCTCGAACCCGATGAAGGGCATCCATTATGTGTCGGGTGTGGGGGCAAACACTCCAGGGCAGCTTGCGAGGGTTCACCATGTGACATGGAGATTGACACTGGATCATCCCTCACCATAGTATCCTGGGCAACTATCAAGAAGGTGGTGCCAGGGATATCAAAGAAGGTCATAAAACTGCAAAGAATCCTACTCAGAGACTATTAAGGAAACCGCATCCCAGTTCGAGGGAACGGAACCTTCCAAGTGACATTCAAAGGGTTTTCCGGACCCCTGAAAATAACTGTGATCGGTGGCGCACTACTAAGTCTGTTCGGCTTGGACTGGTTTGAGGCCCTGGGCATGGGAGTGACCAGAATCAACACTGTCCACAATGACAGCGTGGATGAGCTGATCAGAGAATTTAAGGACGTTTTCTTTTTTTTTTAAACAAGTTTTATTGGTTTTTTTTCTTTTCTCGTCTCCCACCTTCACCCACATCTTTTTTTTTTGAACAGACTGTTGTTCGTTTCTTATACAATTAGTCAAATTCAAATACATTTTACTCAATTACAATTTTTGTCAATATCATCTTCCCCTTCCCCTTTTTTTGAATATACCTCAGTATTGTAAATCCCAGTGTTATCATTTATGTTTTTAATATTTTTTTCTTCTCCTCCACCCTCTTTTCCTTCTTTGCCTTTCGTTTTCCCTTCTTCTTCCTTTCTTTTGTATTGTAAAATTCTGCACTCTCCTGTTCTGCCCTATATTTCCCAGTTTCTCCTTTCTCTTTCCTTTTTTGTATCTTTTCATTGTTAATCCTAGTATGCTTATTTTCTATTTTAAAATCATAAAATCTTTTATTTTGTCCTTTTTTTCTTATTATTTTCCATCTCTTTTCCCTCTTTCTTATCTTTCCACTATAAATCTCAGTGTAATCATTTAAATTTTTTATATTTTTCCTGTTCCACCCTCTTTTCCTTCTTTGTTTTTTTCTTTTTGTCCATACTTAATATTACAATTGTTTAATTTTCCATAGTTAGTCTCTTTGTCTTTGTCTTCTTCATTATCCATCTCTCTTGTTTCTCATTAGTCATTTCCTTTTCATCTTCAGTGCCTTCTAACTCTGTCTTTACCTCCTTAAATTTTGATTTTCCATGCAAATTTATGATAATTTCCTTTATTTCCAAACACATCGTCTTTATCAGTTCATTAAATTCCTGTTCCATTTTATTCTTTCCCGATTGAATTATTCCAGTTTTAAGTCGCATTAAGGTCCCTCTTTTATAATCATCAAAGTTATCCTCTTGTAGGCAAAATGTATCCTCCTTAATTCTCACCAGTTATCTTTTTAAAAGTTCAAGGTTTCTTCAAAAGTTTTCTCAAAGTAAACAATTCTATATCATGCTCTTCCTTCTCCTGCAGATGTCTCTCTATAATCCACAGTTCCACTCGACTAATTCACAAATTGCCATTTTATTTGTAATCCACATCTGTGTTTACCGAGTCATACAAGAGAAAAAAGCCATTTTTCACATCTTTTTTCACCTTTATATAACACCAATCAGTTTCTTATCCAATCTAATTGGATTATCCAAGTTCCAGATTTACATTTCCGTTTGTCAATCACTTTTAATTCTTTATTCAGGTTCTTCTGTGGTGCGCTTGTCATTCTCACTTTCTATTTCCATCCACCATCTCCCCCTGCCGCTATTTAGCCGCAATTTCCATGCCAGGGTAATTTTAGTAATAGTTTAGTAGTTAAAAATATTTAGAATTTTCTTTTTATTGTCTATGGATTAGCCAATGACTCACCCAACACCAGCATTCTGTTCAAATCTTCCCTCCTTCACATTGCTTGCTCCAGAGGCTCCAGCTTCATGATGATTCACTCTGATCGCCGTCCCCCAGTCACTGGCTCGGAGAGAGTTTCTCGGGCTATCCGAGGGACTTGCCTGTCCCTCTTTAGACACCGAGCTGCCTCTCTTTCTTCACTGTCCCTACAGGATAGCTTCAGTCTGAAGACCCCTCTGGTTGGGGTTCATCTGGCTGGATTTTGCCAAGCTTGTCAGAGCCTGGCATTTTCCCAGCCAGTAATGCCGCGCCGCTTCTGGATTCTTGCCCCAGAATTTGAGGATGTTTTCAACAACAGCCTGGGCAAGTATAGGGGAACACCTATATCATTCAATTTAGATCCAAATATTGCCCCTATCCAATTGAAGGCTTGAAGGGTCCCCCTTGCCTTCAGGCCCAAAATTGATAGTGAATTGGATAAACTAATTGGCCAAGGGGTCCTTTAACCAGTCAATCATGCCTGGTGGGAAACACCAATAGTCATGCCGATCAAAGTGATGGATCAGTCCGCATCTGCACAGACTACAACTGTACAATAAACAAGGCCTTACAGCAGAGCGCCTATCCCGTACCAAGAGTACAACACTTGCTGTACTCACTAGGGAAAGGAAACATATTTGCTAAACTCGACTTGGCACAAGCATACCGGCAATTGCCAATCGATGACACTACGGCTGAGGCACAATCAATCGTGACCCATAAAGAGGCATTCAAATGCTGCCATTTGCAATTTGGCGTAAGTGTGGCACCAGGACTGTTCCAGAGTATCATGGAATGCTTATTATAGGGAATTCCCAGGGTAGTGCCCTACTTTGATGATGTCCTGGTGTCTGCTGTGAACAAAACCGAGCTGCTCGACTATTTAAGAAAAGTCCTTACACGGTTTAGAGAGGCCAGCCTCTAAGTAAAAAAAAGGAAAAATGTCAGGTTGCAGTGCTTAGGATCACGTTTCTGGGTTACCTGATTGACGGCTCAGGGATACACCCCACAAATAGTAAAATTAAGGCAATTAAGGAAGCCCCCACCCCCCAAAATAAAACAGAACTGCAGGCATTCTTGGGTTTATTAAATTTCTATAGTATGTTTCTGAATAGAAAGCTGCTCCACTGGTTTCTTGACAAAAAGGCAACGTGGACCTGGGGCCGGGCCAAAGCTGCCACTTTTGCAGCTGTAAAAAAACTATTGTCATCTGACAGCATTCTAATCCAATACAGCGAGACATTACCCCTCGTTCTGATGTGCGACACCTCCCTGTTTGGGGTTGGGGTGGTCCTCAGCAACAGAATGCCCAATGAGGCACCAATTGCATTTTATTCCAGAACTCTGGCTGCGGCCGAGCGGAACTACAGCCTGCTGGACAGAGAGGCCCTGGCTGCAGTCGCTGGTGTCTGGCAGTTCCATGAATATCTCTATGGGAGAGACTTCAAACTGATCACCAACCGTGAGCCATTGCTGGGCTTACTGGCCAGAAACCATCCCACGCCCACTGTATTGTCGCCATGAATGACTAGGTAGACAATATTTCTAGCAGCCTACAAGTACCAATTGGTCCACCGGCCCAGAAAAACCATAGGCCATGTGGACGCACTCAGCAGGTGCCCACTTCCTTACTTGCTCGAGGACCCTGCTCCTGTCACATCAGTACTGTTGATTGAGGCCATTGCTTCTGGCCCCATTACTGCAGCCGAAATTGCCAGGCATTCGTCGAAAGATAAGAACTTGGTACAAATTTTAAACTATGTTTGGAGGGGGTGGCCTAAGGGTCCGGGGAATGGGGAATAGAATAGAATAAAACTTTATTATGGTCATCGACCAGCAATACACATACAATAAATTAAAAATAATATTGACATTAATCATGAATAATAACATCTGTTATAAAAATACATGATCTCAAACCTAATTTACATGCGCGTAGAGCCAATAAGTATGTGAGTAAATGTATTGTTATAGATATCTCAAAAAAATTGGCACCAGTTGACATTATAATTCGGTAACCAATTTTTTTCTTGTGGACATTGCAGCCACACAGAATTTGCCACTGCACACGTGGTGGCCGGATTTGAGTCTTGGAGGAGAAAGCCTATATAAAAGTTGTCTGTCCTCCCTGGCAATCTCTCTAGTAAGGGGAGAATATATATATTGACCTACGTACTCTGTATAACTCACAGTACAATAAAACATGTGAGATATCTTTGACTTCTCCTTTTCCACATATGCATACCCATTCTGCTATTGGTGTTCTCTTGTACGTACCCTGGAGAAGTGCTGAGGGGAGAATATTAAATCTGGCTCTGAAGAAAGGTATTCTTTTGTGTGTTTGTGAAATAATAGCAGCATCGCTGGCATATAGTAGAATCGGGATTTTGTGTTTTGCTATGTTAGGAGGATGTAGATCAGGGTTCTATAAGAGATCAATCAGGGAGTTAATATAGAAGTTAAAAAGGGAGGGTGACAGGATGCAGCCCTGCCGCACCCCTTCTTGAACCCTTACTGGGCCAGTTAAAGTCCCTTGAGGATTACACCTCACTTTCAAGGTGGAATTGGCATACAATTTTTGTATGAGGAAAAGGAGGTGTTTATCGATTGTAGTGCATTTTAATTTCTCCCATAGGGTGTTGTTGGATATTGAATCAAAGGTCTGCTTAAAATCAAGGAAGGCCATGTAGAGAGAGGATTTTTTTTTTTGTACATATATTTTTGCACCAGATGGTGAAGTATCAGGATATGATCCACCGTAGATCTTCCTTCTGGCTTGTTCATCCTTGATTACCCCCCCCCCCCTGAAATTAGCCAATCCTGGAGTTTATAGTTTAGGTGTTTAGCATACAATTTACTAATAACACTCAAAAGACTAATGGGTCTATAATTTCCTGGATCATTTCTATTACCCTTTTTATAGATTGGTGTAATAATTGTTAATCCCCAATCTCTTGACATACGGCCCGTTTTATCTGTAAATGTAAACAGTGATCCTAACACCCAATTGGTGTTCTTTTTTATTTTTTCTCGGAGGACATTATCAGCACCAAGTGCCTTATTAGCTTTAAGGGATTCGATCAGCTTGGATACTTCTTCTGATGTGACAGGGGGCCAGTAAGCAGTTTGGTCCAAACTAATTTGGCTCTCCTTAGTTACATAATCAAGGTCTGTATATAACTTTCTAAAATATTCTTTCCAGGCATGAATCGGTGTACCTGATTAGTTGGGGGTAGGGGGGATTTCCCCAATCCTCTGGTGATGTACCAAAAAAGGGATGTATTTTTTTGTCCTGATTGATGTAATTAATCTCTGCCAAGACTCCTTCAAAGCCGCACTTTTCTTTTCTTTTAGGGTGGTCTTATATTGTGCCTTTAACTGTTTTGAGAAGTGAGTGTGATCCTCAGATGGGGCATTTTTACTTCTTTTTTTTTTTACTTCTTCTGTACTCCTGGCAGGGGAGATACCTTGATCACGGGGAAAGGGGAATTGCAGCCATTTTATGTGCACCAGCACAAATTGTCTGTTGTTAAAGGTTGTCTGTTGTGGGGGGAATGGGTAGTTATGCCCTATAAACTAAGATGAGATGTGCTAGAGATCTTGCATGCAGGGCATCCTGGGATAGTCAGGATGAAGGCGTTGGCAAGGAACTTTGTCTGGTGGCCTAATATGGACCGGGAGATAGTTGAATGGGTAGCTACCTGCACACCTTGTCAGGAATCCCAACCAGCACCTCCATCTGCCCCGGCAAAGGAATGGGAAACACTGAAAGCACCCTGGTCACGGGTAGACATAAATTTTGTGGGACCGGTAAGGGGCCAAACATTCCTGATTCTTGTGGATGCATACTCTAAGTGGGTAAAAATAATACTCATGTCAATGACTACAGCAGAGGAGTCATCCAAATATTATGGAGGCTTTTCTCCACTCACAGCCTCCCAGACGTATCAGTCTTGGACTACGGGGCCCAATTTACAGCCATTCAATTTGAAATATTCCTCACCGAGCTGGGAATTAGGCACGCCCTCATCACACCCTTCCATCCAGCCAGTAACGGGCAGGCCAAACAGATGGTGCGATCAGCTAAAGAAGCCCTCTCAAGAATGGGCCCAGGAGACTGGCAAGCCCAGATTGACAAATTTCTCCTAGTCCAACACATTACCCTTAGCACCACTACAAATAGAAGCCCTTCAGAATTGCTAATGGGCCAGCAAATCCAATCACAATTAGACCACCTACATCCAAATTATATCACAGAAACACCCCCCAATTCTACAGGAAAAATCAGATCCTTTAACACAGCTATACAGAGTATCATTAGCTGAGCCATCTGACAACTCCCTATAAAAGGGCAGGCTGTCAGATGGGTCAGCTGCTGGATTGTTCCGATCTACTTGAATAAAGAGCTGTTCCTGTTACTCAAGCTGCGCCCTGTCTCATCCATTGCCCAGACTTAACAATTTCCAAACTTTTTCATGGCAGATTGCACAATTTTACATAATGCTGCAGCCATTTTAATTTACTGATTTAATTTTAAGAAATTAAAATTAAAGATCTGCAAGATAGCTACATCTAGCCACATCATCAAATTCTGGAATTTTAATAGTAATTATAAGCATCATCCATTTGAGTGGGGAATAGTTTGCCTATCATCTATAACTTCATGAATATTTTGGCACTGATAGACAATTTCTCTATTTCAGTGAAACCAATTACCTAGTGTGGGTGTCAGCAACCTGCAACTCCAGAGCCGCATGTGGCTCTTTGGGTCCTCTGCTGTGGCTCCCTGTCAGGTTATCCCACCACTGGCTGTTCCCACCCCTCACCCTCCCCTTTCAGTCACTTCTCGCCTGGCCTGAGAAGGTAAAGGGGTGAAGAAGCAGGCAGGGCAGAGACAGAGAGATACAGAGAGAGGGAGAGAGGGGGGGAGGGAAAGAGAGAGAGAGAGATGTCAAAAGGGTTTTATGGTTCCCGGTGTTTTTTAACAACCGGTTCTCCGCCGTAATGACCAGCTGGATAGGCATGGCTAGGGGGACATGTGACCGGTGGAAATGACGTTGAGTTGGCCACACCCACCCAGTTTTTGTGGCTCACTGGGTTTTCTTTTCTGTGGGAAACAGGTCCAAATGGCTCTTTGAGTGTTTAAGGTTGCAGACCCCTGACCTAGAGAAATGATGAATCCCCTAGACTGTATTTGTTCTGGTGGAGGCAAAATACAGGGTATTATACAATATCCAGGAGATGGCTTATCTAAGTTTATTATTTGGTGATTCTAAAAAAGCATTAATTCCATTTCGTGTAATGTGAATGAGAAAAATATGGTTAGTTTTCTTTTAAAATGTTAGTCTCAAGACATGAAACATCAGGGCCAGGCATATTTTCCAAGTAAAATAATATCAAACTTTTTTCTGATACACTGTATCCCATTTTATTTCAAAATCTATTTGGGGCAAAATACATTGATTGCCACCATAGCTCCAGAAGCTATTAATTGGGGAAGCAATTTCTTCCCCATCTCCACTATCCAGCTCTGCCTCCATTTTGCCAGTGGTCATCTAAACTGAGAGATGAGAAGTTATTGAAATCATACCCTTCGATTACTAATCTGTGATGTCCTTGGAAATTCTCTCCCAAGATAACCTGAGGGTATTTCAGCATACACAAGGGAACTCCAAGCACATGCTCATTACAGATTGTCCTATATCACTTGCCAAAGCTGCTGAACCTAGACAACCTTTAGCATATTGTAGAAAGTTAGCCCCCACCCCTCTCCTAGAAGAATGAAATATTTTGAGAAATATTTAAAAAGGTAGGATAAAACATTTCCCTTAAAAGAGAAATAAAAATCTTAAGGGAGACAGAAACTCAGAGCCCCAGCTCCCTGCCCCAAGCAGATACTAAACTGAGACCAGCTTTCAGAAATGCAGATTTGGTAATCCATTTCCAAATTACTCCCTGCAGCAATGTCTGAACAAAGGTAGGGTTAGCCCTGAAACACAATAGGGATTGCCCAACAAGCCCCTTCATTGCATCAGCCAAACTTCAACCAAGCTTAGTTCAGACAAACTCCTAGGATTTGTACATGGCACCATGGGAATCGGACAACAGCCAATAGAATACATGTTCTTGCACAGGAACAGGAAGCTCAAGTACAAAGCCCAAGATAAGGTATAAAAACCCCTCACTCTCAACTCTATGTGGTCAGCTGCCCAGAACCCATGTGGTTGGTGGTTCTGTCCATTATTAAACCATCTTTCCAATCAACCTCCAGCCCCCATTTTGTCTCCAGTGTCTTTCTCCCAGCTTGGAACTGGAACTGGATATTTCTTCTTACAAATGCAGAAAAGACAGATGAATCCCTACCTTCCTGTCAATACCAACTAAGCTTCCCCTGTACCCATACAAGCCAGCAATGCCATCTGCATGTGACCTCTGGAATCTTTGCTGGCCAAAGTAATTGACCACCGTGTTCTAGGCTAGGTAAGCTAGTGGTACCATGTTTTTCCCTATAATTATAATGAAGAAAAGGAGAAGCAGATGCAAAAGGGGACAGACAGTGGCAAGTGAGCGAATACAGCTGTCTTACTTCCCATACGATGCTTTGGCCAATTAGTGTCACAGGGAAGTGAGGTAATGGATAATACTATTAGCCTACATTGGATTAAAAAGAACTTTCTGATAAGCTGTTTTGGGCAATAAAGATAAAAGTTTGAGAAGTATTGTCTTTACAGAATTTTTCAAGTCTAAAAATACGTCTTCCCACACCATCTCCTTTACAGCCACAGAAGAGAAGCTAAGGAGGGTCTCTTCTGACCCTCTTGCCCCAGCCACATTATGCTACAGGCTAAGCTGCCTTTTATCTGACTGTTCCTGTGGCTGCATCTCAGTACTGACTCCCAAGTTCAACCCCACACACCATTACAAGATCTATAAAAGAGAATCCAGCTTTTAACAAAAGTATGAGTATTTGGTGTGTGTTTTTTTATGTCTGTTAGTTTTTCCAAAAATAAATTTGGGGGGAAAATCAATAGACAATTAGAGAACTAAAAAAACAGTTCAGATTGTCTTTCATTTGTAGACATTAAGACACAACTAAAATTTGAATTTATATTCAATATTTAAATATCGGGTGCTGATCTTTCTACAACTGCATATATTTTTTGTTTTAAACTGATTATAAAAGTAAAAATTAATGAAAATGTATATTCTGCTGTTGTTAAAATAAAAGTGCATTTTTTACTGTTTATTGAAGAACAAACTTGATTTAATACAATTTATGGCAATGGCTTCTACCACAACATGGCAAAAACATCCTGCGGACATTTACAAGTAATTTTTAATTATTGTACAAGAATGTATCTGCTTCATACATTATTCTACCATTATTTCTTTTTTTAAAAAAAACCTAATTGTGTTAATAGCATGTATTTTGTAAAAATAAAATAAAATCTTTTCTCTTTATATAATAAGTAATATAGTAAGAGCCGTGGTGGCGCAGTGGTTAGAATGCAGTATTGCAGGCTAATTCTGCCAACTGCCAGGAATTTGATTCTGGCCAGCTCAAGATTGACTTAGCCTTCCATCCTTCTGAGGTCAGTAGGATCCAGATTGTTAAGTGCACTTAGGTTATTAATCTAAGTGCTATTGCTATTGCTATATATTCAGGTTATATCAGTGCACTTTTATTATAAATGATTATGGAACCTTCTTGACTAATGAATAATGTGATTTAAAACATAAAGTCGAGTCTTCTCAACTAGCAGCAAATTATTTAAAGGATTATTTGAATTATATGACTTATTTAAATTATGTTTATTTTATTTATTTATTTATTTATTTAAACTACAACATGATTTTATTTAAATTACAACCTATCTAACAAAATGAAGATGTACAGAAAAGTAAGGTTTTACACTTAGGCAAGAAAAACCAAATGTGCAGGTACAGATTATGTGAAACTTGAGCAGGGTTGAGTCTCCTCTTGAGCAGGGAGTTGGACTAGAAGAGCTCCAAAGTCCTTTCCAACTTTGTTATTTTGTTATAATTTAAATCAAATTTGCCCTGTGAAGAGGGCATATGAACATCTGAACTGAACATTTGACTGGCATTAAAGCTGAGACAAATAATTTGAAACAGATATTTACTTTACTTATGTTTATTTACAGATTTTGGGAGCCTTTGGCTATGTTATTTTTACTAGTAAATTCTTGTTTTTCACTGACCCCATCAAGACTCAAAAAAATTGCCCCTGGCTTTATCATACACTAAGCAATGACTATATTATATAGAAAACCACAATTTTTGCTGACACAATAAAACAATAAAAATGCCAGGATATTAGTATCTCAGTTCTTGCTTACATATTATCAATATATACCCAGACTCATACAGATAAAGCTATAGCAATTGTTGTTGTTTTTTTTGTAGAATTTTTTTTTATTCTCAAAAAGAACAAAACAAAACACAATATAAAAACCATTATCATTCCATACAATCAAAGACAGTGTAACATTCGGTGATATTTTTTGTGCTCCTCCTCTTTTCAATTTATCACTAAACTTTTTAACTTATTTTCAATTGTTATAGGATTGTTGTTAATTGTGAGTTAATGGAGGGTGCTTAAGGGGCTGTTTTGTCAGTCTTACACCTTTTATATTATAATTGATGTGGGTTGTGGCTGCTATTCAGAGGCTGGATGCCCTTTTGTTATGCCATTTTATGTCTTGTATAGCAGCGGAGAGCGCGTGCGTGGGAGGCTGTGTTGCTCAGCCTCGCGCTAAGGGATTAGAGAATAGCCTTGTATTGCCTTGGTTCAGCTCTTCCCTCTATTGCCTCAGGCACAGCTTAAGTGATAATTGGCACTAATTGGAGCGTTTTCTGGGGCTGTTCCGTCCTAGGGCTCCCTCCTTCTTCAAACTGTGTTAATTGCGCTTGTTTGCACTGGGTCAGGGGTTTTTTCCCTGCAAGGTTTGGCGCCTTTTTCAGAGTAGGACTGTTTTGTCAGTCCTTCACCAGGGTTGCCATCTTGTTCCCGCCTTCAGTGCTGAGTCATTGGGCGCCATTTTGTTTTTAACTGGGCCCTTCTGCATTTAGTTCATATGCCTGTCTGCTTCCTTATTACATTTTTTTGCATAGTTATTTCTGCCTTTATTAACTACACTGATATTCCCTGTTTATTTCAGCTCCCTTGGGGGGCAAGGATACAGTGACTCTGCTGAGTGTCTATACATTCTTCTTGATTTTATTTTTTTTAAAAAATTTAAAACAAACTTTATTTAATATAAACAGATAAAAAAGATACAAAAACATTCTTAACTCTAAAAAAAAATACAATTCTATATTACTTATATTCTAATATTAATAAACAAAATTATCTATGATATTTAAGCATATAACCATATATTAATCTTTAATATTAATCTTAATTTGCTGTTGACGATGTAAATTTGTTACCTTTAGTTTCTTAATGTATTTGACATCTATTTTTTTTCCCTTGTCTATCAATCCATTCATACCATCTGTTCCATATTTGATAATACTGTGAATCTTCCTTGTTATTTAGTTTTAAAGTTAATCTATCCATTTCTGCACAACTAATATTTTTTGAATTATTTGTTCTTCTGTTGGCAACTATTCTAATTTCCAAGATTGGGCTAGGGTTAGTCTTGCTGCCGTAATTATGTGTAGTGTAATGTATTTTATTTCTTTTTTATTATCTTTTTTAAGAATGCCTAATAAAAAAATTTCAGGTTTTAGGTCAATCTTTTCTTCTGTTATTTCTGTTATCCATTTTCCAATTTTCATCCAGAATTTTTTTATTTTTGGACAGAGCCACCAGAGGTGATAAAATGTTCCCAGTGATTGTCTGCATTTCCAACATGTCGGGTTACAATTTGGATACATTTTTGCTAATCTAGCTGGGGCTAGGTGCCACCTATACCACATCTTGTAGTGGTTCTCTTTGAATGTTACTGCCTTTGTTATTCTACAATAGTTTTTCCAAATCATTTCCCATTCTTCTAATTTTATATTCCTTCCAATATTCCTGGCCCAGGCTATCATTTGGCCTTTGACTATGTTTTCTGCCAAATTGAACTCAAGTAGATATTTGTAAATCTTTGAAATTAATTTTCCCTCTTTGGTTTCTAATAGTTTGTTTAATTGATTGAGTTTTATATCGACTCCTCCTTCTTCACTATCTTTTTTATATCTACTTTGTATTAACAAATACGGCCACCAGTCTATTTCTTTGCCCAGATCCCTAAGCTCTTGTCGGGATTTGAATCTCCCATTTATATCTAAAATTTCTTTATATCTTATTATTTTTTGCGTAGTTGATGTGTTGGGATACATTACATTTGGATGTGTTGTTGCCTCTAGTGTAGATAGCCAGCCTGGGACTTTTATGTAGTGCTTACTTTTGATTTCCAACCAGGTAGTAATTAAATAATTTCTTATTATATGGTTTTTAAAATGTTTATATGTTTTATTTCCAATGTTCCATAAATAAGCGTGCCAGCCTTTTAATAGATCATGACCTTCCAATTTCAATACTCTTTGGTTATCCAAATTAACCCAGTCCTTAATCGATATTATACTTGCTGCTCTGTAGTATTTTTCCCAGGCTGGTAAGCCAAAGCCTCCTTTTGATCTATCATCTTGTAGTGATTTTAAATTTATCCTCGGTTTTTCCCCCTCCCATATAAATTTTGCTATTAATTTATTCAGATTTGTGAAAAAAAATTTTTTCTAGTTTGATCGAGATGGTTTGAAACAGGTAGAGATCCTTGGGAGTATGTTCATCTTTATCGCTGCTATTCGTCCTAATAACGATAGCTTTAGATTCCCCCATCTCTCTAAATCTTTTTTAATTTGTTGTATTAATTCTCCATAGTTATTATCTTTGATTGCTATATTTCTAGTTGTCAAATTTATACCTAGGTATTTTATCTTTTTTACTACTTGCAGTCCTGATTGTTGTTCCAGTTTTTCTATTTGTTTTGTATTTAAGTTTTTGGTTAAAATTTTGGTTTTATTTTTGTTAATTTTTAACCCTGCCACCTTGCCAAATTTCTCAATTTCCTCCATCAATTTTAATTGTATTTCCAATGGGTCTTCTATGAAGAATACAAGGTCGTCAGCAAAAGCTTGGACCTTGTATTCTTCTCCTTTTACTTTAAGTCCTTTTATATTTTTGTTTAATCTAATTCTCCTGAGCAAATTTTCCAAGGTTAAGATAAAAAGCAGGGGCGAGAGTGGACATCCTTGTCTTACTCCTCTACCTTTTTCAAAATAATTTGTTAATTCCCCATTAACTAACAGTCTTGCCTTCTGGTTTGTATATATTGTAGATATTATCTTTCCAAATTTCTCGCCAAATTCCATATTTTTTATTTGTTGTGTCATAAATTTCCAATTGACTCGATAGAATGCTTTTTGTGCATCCAGAAAAACAAGGGCTGCTTGTTTCTCTGGATGCACCTCGTAGTATTCTATTATGTTTATCACCATTCTTAAATTATTTTTAATTTGTCTTGTCGGCAAGAATCCGTTCTGGTCTGAATGTATTTTATTATTTAGTATTATTTTTAATCTATTTGCTATTAAATTCATAAAAATTTTATAATCTGTGTTTAATAATGAAATCGGCCTATAATTACTAATTTGTGTTGTATCTTTCCCTTCTTTGTGAATTAATGAGATATATGCCTCTTTCCAAGATTCTGGTATTTTTGCTTCTTTTAATGCCTCATTGTACACCTCTATTAATATCCCATTTAACGATGTTCCTAATTCTTTATATAGTTTTATTGGTGGTCCTTCTGTACCCGGAGTTTTATTGTTTTTTTGTTTTCTAATAGTTTCCTGTAATTCTTCCATTGTAATCTCCCTATTTAACATCTTTTTTTCCACCTCCGTTATCATGGGCATTTCCTCCTTTTTTAAGTATTGATCTATTTCTTCTACTTTTACCTCTTGTTGCTTATATAGATTTTGAAAAAATTGAATTGCTATCTCTTTCTTTTTTTCTGGGCTCTGATGTAATTTTCCTTCATTATCTATCTTGCAGTTGATGTATTATTCTTTTTTCCCTTTCCTTTCTTAATTTATACGCCATCCACCTTCCTGGTTTATTTGCCTATTCAAATTGATTTTGTTTTGTGAATTTTAATGCATTGACATATTTTTCTTGTTCCAGTATATTTAGTTTGTGTTTGGCGGCCGCCCAGTTAATTCTCGTCTGTTCATCTCCCGGTCTTTCCTGTAATTTCTCTTCGCAATTTTTAATCTCACTGTAAATTTTGTTATATTCCTTTTCCCTCTCCTTTTTCTTTTTACTATTATAAGCTAACGTTATTCCTCTGATATATGCGTTCGTTGTGTCCTACAAATTTTGTAAAGATGTTTGGCTTTTATTATTATCTTTAAAGAACCATTTCAGTTCTTCCTTTATTCTTTTAATATATTCTTTTTCTTTCACTACTTGCGTATTCATCGTCCATCTACCTTTCCCTTTTCTCCGTCCTCTCCATTCTATTATTAATGGATTATGGTCAGCCCATTCATTTGCTCCTATTTCTACTGATTGAATTTCTTGTATTAGGGTCTTCGTAGCCCATATCATATCAATCCTTGACCAAGATTTATGAGGATTGGAGTAGTATGTATATTGTTCCTTTTGGGGATTATATAATCTCCAGACATCTCGTAAATTTAATTCTTCTGTGAGAGATAAAAATGTTTTTGGAATCAAATTTTTCTTATTATTATTTTTATTCTGATTACTTCTATAATACTTTTTTGTATCTACAATGGCGTTAAAGTCGCCCAATAAGCATACATTCTCTATATTTTGTTCTATTATTCTTTCATGTAAGTTTTGATAGAATTCTTTTTGTTGACCATTTGGTGCATATATCACAACTAATAACACATTTTTACCTTTAAGATTAACTTCAATCATTACAATTTTTCCTGAGTTATCTACATATTTCAGTTTGCTTTCTATTTCTTCTTTAACATAAACTGCTATTCCTTTTTTTCTTCTCATCAGTTAGTGATATGTATAATTTCCCTAGTTTTTTACATTGTAAATACTTTTCTTCATATTTTCTTATGTGAATTTCTTGAAGGCATATTATGTCTGCTTTTTGTTTAATTAGTTTTCTAAATGTTTGATTTCTTTTAACAGGAGAGTTGAGTCTATCTATGTTTATTGATATGATTTTCAAATTTTTATCCATTTTTAAAATTTAGTCCCCCTTTTTTTGTTCCTTTACTTCCTGTCCTTTTTTTTTGCTTGTTCTTGTGCTCTTGTTGTTACTCCTTTTTCTTCTTCTTCTTGTATTTCCCCTTCCTCCTCTTTTTCCTTCTCTTTGTTGTTCTCTTCACGTATGGTTCTTTGATCTTCTCGATGTTATTTGGTCCCTTCTCCTCGGCTCCTCTCCTCTGTCATCTATTCCATCTTGTTCCATGATCTGGTCATATAAGTTTTGAGCTTTTTCTATCATATCCACTTTTATCTTCCTCCCCTTCCACGTAGCTAGTACTCCTTCTGGCATTAACCATCGAAATAATATTTGTTTTTTATTTAATAATACTATGAGGAATCCATAGTCTTTCCTCCACACTCTGATCCTTTTGGGTATTTGCTTTAATGTTATTATTTCTTTTTGTTTATAATATATTGGCTCTTCTTTGGCTATTTTAAAAATAATGTCTCTAACCTTCTTCCTTACAAAACGTACGTGGACTTCTCTTGGGAGCCTATGTTGCCTTGCATAATTAGTGTTTACTCTAAACACCTCATCTATTTCATTGATGATCGCGTCCTTCTCTCTTTGCAAAATCTCTGCGATTATTTCGGCCATTGTTTGAGTTAAGTCTTCATCTCTTTCCTCACGTACGTTTTGGAACCATAGATAAAATGATGCTCTTTCCATTTCCAATTGTGCTATGGTACTTTCAAGTTCTTTGTTAAGGCCAGTCATTTTTACTTCTATCAGCTCTATTTTCTTTTCTGTTTGTTCTGACTTTTCTTCTATGGCTGTAATCCTTTGATCATTTTTTGAAATGATCTCCTGAATAGAGTCCATTTTCCAATCTAATTTCTGAATATCTTCTTTGACCAAATTTTTAATTTCTTCTAAGTCTCTCCTAGTTTCCTTGTGATTTTTGAACATACATTCTTGCATTTTTTGCATAGTCTCTTGTATTGTTGTCAATGTAGTCTGTACCATCTGCATGTTTATGGTCAGAGTTTGTTTTTCAGTTGGGAAAATTGTTTCTATAGTTTTCTGCATAGCTGGAGATGCCATTAGTCCTATTGGTGTAGGAGTAACCTTCTTCCCTGTCTTTACTGTAGTTACTGTAGTTGATGACATTTCTTTCAAGATTTTATACTGTTTTTCTAGAATTCTGTCTACCTTATCCCAAATTAACATCCGTTTCTCAATCAAGTCAAAACTCTTATTTTCCCTTATACTATTGTTATACTATTGTTGTTATAATTTTAAATAAGCTTCTATTTCAATCACTCCTCTATTAAATGTCTTCTTATATTCAAAAGTTTGACCACAATCTATATTGCCTTGCTAATTTTCCTTATATCTCTATTGTTCCTCTATTATTTTAATTAATTATCAGTTCAATTGATTATATTATACAAAACTATAAACTATAAACTCCTTATATCCTATAAAAGTCTATCTTTTGAAATATACCCTATATAATTATGTAATAATATTCTGTCACTAAGAAAATTACTTAATTTTTCTATTAAACGTTTCCAAAGATTTGATCTCACTCAAAACATAAAAATCAAATTATGTTCAATATTACAATATTTAAACAATACTAATTTCAATATATATGTCTATTAATTAATACTATTTAAGGTAAATTAATCTTCTAGAAAAAATATTAATATAACTAAAGATAAATTAATTAAGATATAATTACTTATAAACAAATTACTATAATTTTAATTACACAATAGAAGTATTAGTAATTATATTTAGAATATATTGAAAATGTCTATAGTATATAAATATGTAATAAGATAATAATAATAAGAATATAAATATATATAAATTTCCTTTTAAAAAATTAATTACATAGGATTTACTGTTCTTTCCACAGATTTTATTTTTGTAATTTTGTAGTTCATCAAGGTCCACTAATATTTATTTCACTCTTCTTATGATTAGAAAGCAAAAACAAAAAACAAAAAACCCCCTTTCAGTCCACCCCAGGACCGATCTCACCCACTATGGGGCCCGAAACGCCGAAAAATTGACACGGAGTACGGAGCGCTCCTTTTCCGTGCCACCTCGACCCATGCCTCAACCGGAAACCCACATTCTTCTTGATTCTAATCATGGCAGAACGCACACGCTCTTCTAGGAGTTCCAAAGCACCATCTCAGAATAAAGGAGGATCCAGCTCATCCTCTCCATCCTGTTTCTCTTTCTGCTGCTGCAGAGAAAGATTCCCCGAGAAGGCACATGGCCCCCAAGAAACAATTTGATAAAGCAAAGAAGCAGGCTGAAGCCATTGTGCATTCCCCTCCCTCTGTCTTGCCTGTTCCACTTGATCTCATTCCAGAAGAGTCTTCAGAGCAACCTAACATTCAGGACTCCTCTTCCTGGTCTACAAACATCGCTGCCTCAACTCAGGGTGACCAGGCTATGGTGAGGAAGGTTTTACGCAGGGAACTGAGGTCTCCTCGCCTGCTGTCTCTCAGCCCTCTGCCACTTTCATTCCTACATTGGCAGGGTTCCGCCCTCCAGAAGGTCAGTCCTTTTCTATTCCACCTGAGATGTGTGACATGATTGCCCAATCGGTGGCTAGAGGCATTGAGTCCATCTTCTCACAAACAGGTATTTTGGCTCCTTCCTCTGTGCCAGCCCCGACCAGGCCTTCCTCTGGATCCCATTCGCACTTGGCCCAGGAGACTCCTGCTCCTTCCAGGTCTCCTTCTCATTCGAATCATAGTGACCAGTCATTCATTGAAGATGATGAGAACCTTGACTTCTGTCTTTCTGATGAGGAGGAGGATCCTTCTTCCAGCAGTTCTCATTCCACAGGACTCTTCCTTCATGAGATGTTCAAGACTCTGCTGCACAAAGCCAAGGTCACAGCAAATATGGGTCTAATTCAACCTCCACTGATTCCTGCTTCGGAGTCTTCTGATTCCAACGCTAGTTTTTTCACCGAATGTGTTGCTCAACAAGACACAGTTCCTTCTCCTAAACTGTTTGTGGACACTGTTCAGCGTCAATGGTCACAGCCGGGTTCTATTTCCAATCCTAGTGGTTTGGATAAGAAGTTATACTCTGTTGAGCAGGAGTTTGAAGAGTTTTTGAAACTTCCTGTCATTGATTCCCCCCATGGCCAGCCTGACTTCTTCCAGCATCCTTCCATCTGATGCTGCTGAAGGTCTTCGCACGGAGGACAAAAGGGCCAAAATATCCATACGCAAGACTCATCTGGCCTCTGCATGGGCTATCAAGTCAGCCACGGTGGCTTCCTTTTTCGCCAGAACCTCTCTCATCTGGCTTAAACAGATGCAAACCAGAGCTTCCACAGAGGATACCCATTTACAACAGGATATTAGCAAGATAGTTGCCGCCACTGAATACATGGCAGATGCAACACTCAATTCGGCCAAGTTCGCATCCCGCGCCATGGCTTCCAACATCACTTCACATCGCCTCCTTTGGCTCCATCACTGGCAAGCGGACATGAAGACCAAGTGGTGTTTGGCATCTGCCCCCTTCAAAGGGGGGGCTCTGTTTGGTGAGGCATTAGATCCCGTGTTGGTGGAGGGCAGGGACAAGAAGAAGGTCCTTCCCCTTTCGTCCAGACGATATGACAGAAGGTCTTCCTTTCTGTATTGAAGGCAGTCCTTCTGTCCCACTGAACAGGTGTTTCAGGCCCCACAATGTGGCCGTTCCTCCCAGGGCAGATGCCCCTTCAGAGGATCCCGGTTTCGACCCTATCGGAGAAAATAGCCTCATATCGCATTCACATCCCATTGGTGGTCACCTTGGAGTTTGTTTCTTCCCCCCCCCCCCACGCAGTTTTATTCAATGTTCTATTCCCGCGGACCCTTCCAAGAGGGCCTCGATGGAAGCTGAGATTCGGCATCTTTTCTCCATTCAGGCCATTGAATCAGTCCCCACTGAATACCAGGGCTCTGGGTTCTACTCCATTCTTTTTTTAGTTCCAAAGATGTCAGGGTGTGTGTGTGTCATAGGACCATTTTGGATTTGAAGCGCCTGAACATTCATATTTGTTATAGGCGCTTTAAGATGCATTCCCTCCATTCCATACTGAGTGGCATTAGATTGGGGGATTTTTTGTCATCTATTAATCTCTGGGAGGCCTATTTACATGTACCCGTTAGACTTTCCCATAGGAGGTTTTTTAGGTTTTGTTACGGGCATGCCCATTATCAATACAGGGCCATGCCCTTTAGCCTTTCCTCAGCCCCCCGTATATTTACTAAGCTTTTAGACATAGTGGCAGCACATTTGCGTTCCTTCCCTAACAGACTGCAGTGCTATTTAGATGATATTCTTATTCATAGAATAAGGCCCAGAACATCCTCCTGGGCCTCGTTTCAACAGGCCCAGGAGGATGTTCGACTCACCATCGAAGTTCTGCAACAACATGGTTTCACCGTGAACTGGGAAAAGAGCCAGCTATGTCCTTCCACAGACTTAGTTCACCTGGGAGCCTGCATCAATACATCGTTGGGCCAGGTATTTCTGTTGCAATAAAGGCACCACAACATCAGGTCCATGATCAGGCAGGTCAGGGCACTTCGCAGGGTTCCACTTCTCCGGCTCTCCCAGTTGCTGGGCCAGATGATTTCTTGCCTGTCAATCATTCCCTGGGCAAGACTGCACTTGAGACCTCTGCAATGGCTCCTGCTGCCAAGCCAAAAGGCAGGCAAAAGCAATTCATCCATCTGGATCAGGATCCCTCCCAAGGTCCTCAAGTCATTGCTCTGGTGGACTTCTCCCGCCCTGGAGAAAGGGTCTCCCTTGCTCAAGCCTCACTGCCTAGTGATCACCACGGATGCCAGTCTGGTGGGTTGGGGGGCCCACTTCAACTCCCAGTTCACTCAGGGACGTTGAACTGGCAACAATCTCTGTAACAACATCAATTGGCTGGAGTTGCGAGCTGCCCATCTAGCTCTCTGCCACTTTCAGAGCCACCTGTCCGGACATCACGTTCAATGTCATGGCAAAAGCCCACGTGAATCGTCAGGGCAGCACCCATTCCAGACTTCTCATGGACGAAGCCGCCCAGTTGGGCCTTTGGGCAGAGAGGCACCTGCTCTCCTTGCATGCAGAGCACATAGCGGGAATCTTCAACACTTGCGTGGACTGGCTCAGCCGCACCAACATCGATCCAGCGGAATGGCAACTGCATCCCTCTCCATTTCATCAGATCGTGCAACTCTTTGGCCTGCCAATGGTGGATCTCTTCGCCACCCCGGCCAATGCCCAAGTGACCCGGTTCATCTCCAGGTACCGGACACCAGGAGCAGAAGGTACCAACGCCCTACGCTGCCGGTGGCCTCTGGGTCGGCTTTACGCCTTTCCTCCCATTCCCCTGATCCCGAAGGTCATTTGGAAAATATTGGAGGAGAGAGCAGAGGTCATCCTAATTGCTCCCTTCTGGCCCCAGAGAGCCTGGTTTGCGGATCTCAAGAACCTCTCCATTGCTCCTCCCTGGAGAATTCCACCGGACCAGATTTGCCTGCGGCAAGGGGCCGTGATTCATCCAGACCCCCAGTGGCTTCAGCTAGCCGCCTGGTTATTGAAAGGGACCTACTAAAGTGGGAGCTTTATTCCAAGGAGGTGATAGACATTCTCCTGGCATCCTGCAGGAGTTCCACCACTCGCATCTACGAGGCCACTTGGTTCGCATTCCATCGATGGTGTAATTCGGCTCACATCGATCCCACTCGGGCCTCCATCCCGCAGGTCTTGCAGTTTCTACAGGTGGGCTTCAAGAAGTGTCTGGTGGTCAATACCCTCAGACGACAAGTGGCAGTCCTGTCAACTGTTCTTTCCTGCAAGGACCACAGGTCTCTATCACTTCATCCTTGTGTCAGGTGTTTTCTTCAAGGGGTATCCAACTTACGACCACCTGTCGTCCATAGATATCCTTCCTTTGCTTGGTCCTACAGGCACTTATGGACCCACTCTTTGAGCCTTTATCCACAGTCAGCCTGAGGTTTCTGTCCTCCAAGGTTGCATTCTTAGTTGCTATCACTTCTGCTCGCAGAGTTTCCGAACTTGCCGCACTGTCTGTTAACAAGGATCTGTGTTCTTTTCACTCTGATCGAGTTGTCCTTCGTTTGGATCCCTCATTTCTCCCAAAGATCAATTCCCACTTCCACAGATCGGAGGAAGTTGTTCTTTCAGATTTTTGTCCTCATCCCGTTCGCCATTCTGAACGTCGCTGGCATAAGTTGAATGTTCGTCACGCACTCCGTACTTACATTTCCCAGACAGTTTCCCACCGCAAGTCAGAATCCTTGTTTGTTTCGTTTCAACCTGCCTCACTCGGCTCCAGGGTTTCTTCGTCCACCATTGCCAGATGGCTCAAGGCATGCATCTCCCTGGCCTACGAGCATAGAAACTGTCAACTTCCTGGTCGTGTTACACCACATTGAACTCATAGTGCTGCCACCAATGCGGCCTGGGCCACCCAGGCTCCTCTTCTCGAGATATGCCAGGCGGCTACCTGGGTATCTCCGAACTCATTCATACGTCTCTACAAGTTGGACAGATTTGCTTCAGCTGAGGTGGCCTTTGGTCGTAGGGTTCTTCAACGCATCCTCCCTGTGGAGAGCAATTCCACCTCCTCTGTTTCTTCCCACTCTAGGGATATTTAGCTTGGATATATCCCACTCAATGGACTCTCTAAGCAGCACAAGGGAGAATGAACATTGGACTTACCTGAAGGTTCTTTCTCCTTGCACTTCGGGAGAGTCCATACCCACCCTAACTGTGTTCCTGTTTTAGGGTTTTGTTCCTTGTTCCTTGTATTTATGTCTCGCTCAGGATGTCAGTTTCTTCGGATTCGGACTTAGTGCAGAACTGGGCTAAACAGGAAGAGGAGATGTTTAGTCTAATTTCTTACTCAGTAAGAGGCCAATCAGATGAGGAACCTCCCTCTCAATGGACTCTCCCGCAGTGCAAGGAGAAAGAACCTTCAGGTAAGTCCAATGTTCAGTCTGTGTACTGTGGTAGAATATGTCTGCTCTATAAGTAGAAAAACTAAGAAGTCAATGTTGTATACATCCAAAACTACTTTTATTGGAACAACCATAGCGACAGAATCTTGCATGCCTCGATGTGTTTGTCCCTCTCTCAGTTTACCTTCATATGAATTAGGAAGGGGCTTGTCTGAGACCTTTTCTCAAATTAGTTTCTTGGAAGGGACTCAAGACTTGCTTGTCTGATTGTAGCCTTTCTAGCAGATCTTTCCCTGTCCTTCAAGTCCATTCCCTATTCCCGCTACAGAAAGTTTCCTTAAGATGGAAATACTAAAGTATTTCAAATTGAGCAACTGCTGGAAGAAAAGTAGTAGATACCATATGGTCTGTTGTGAGGACTGAATGTTTGTCAATAGAAGCAAAAATGGAGGTGTGTAAAAATGTGTTTTTGTCCACTTTGTTCTATGAAACTAAAGTTGGGTATGGGAAAAGAAAGTTCACTAAAGTGGTTTAATAACATACAGAAAATGCCTGAGATTTGAACTGTAAAACTAATATTTGATAAAACATTAAATGGTTAAGGAGAAGAGCAAGAAATTTATGGTTGGGTGGATTTGATGAGATCCTACGAAGGATAACAGGGAGGAATTTGTTCTTCATAAACTGAAACACATAAAGTGATTTATTGACATACTGGAAGCTTGAATTATTTGCAAGGATAGGAAGGAATGGAGAGTTGGTATGAATTGGATATAACTATTTCTTTTTCACTATTGATTTTGGGGCTTTTGTGTCTTTAGCTTATTACTTCTTACTCTTTTCCTTTGATTTGCAAAATACAATACTTACCAGTACAGGAAAAGAATGATGTTCATGAATCCATTTATGCACAGCTAATTTAGAAGATTATATAATTTTCTTGTATTGGTTCATTCCTCAGTTTGCCTTATTCTGGCAAAATATCTTAATGCAAGTATGGGATACAATGATGTTTCTGTACAATAACTATAAGGGTTTTTCTCTAGTATAACACATTCTAAATATATTTTTAAGAATTAATTCTACATTCATATAGATTTTCCAGCACAACTGCTTCACAAATGAAGTGGCCAAGAGTAGTACACCCAAGTAAAAAGGAAGCAAGATGGCATTTGCTTAAGCAACTTGTTTATGCTCTCTGCTTTTGGCTTCTTGTTGTTGTTAGTTGCGGAGTTGTTTCCGACCCATCACGACCCCATGGACAATGTTCCTCCAGGCCTTCCTGTCCTCTACCATCCCCTGGAGTCCATTTAAGCTCATGCCATCTGCTTCAGTAACTCCTCCCTTCAGTGTTTTTCCTTTAAGAAAAATCTTGGTTATGTAGGAAAATCCTGGCTTAAAGGAAAAACACACATTAAACCTACGAAAAGTAAGAAAATAGACATTGTACCTTTACAGGGAGGAACATGAGATGTGGGTGTAGCTTACTGAGGACAGTTAACGAGCCAGAAATAGCTATATAAGTCTCCCACAATGCAGCACAAAATTTGCTTGCTGCCAGAATGAAAAGATGGAGAAAAAAAGCCAGAAAGTAGTGCATGTGATTTCACTCAATTTTGGTTCCAGAAAATTTTGCCTCTTTATGCAGTTATCAGACAACAATTATAATCCTAGGTGATCCATCAAGTTTCTCCATGTCTTCATAAGCCACATAGTCAACTCTTTAATTTCAATGATAATTCCAGGTATTCGTAAGCCACTTTAGTTAGCAATCTTCAAAGGTCTCAGAATTTATTCCTTCTTAGCTATGAAGCAGATGGATATAAAACAATATACCAAAGGGCAGTCTTCCAGGTGTTGTTTGTCTCCACTCTGTTTTACCAATCCTCAGATTATTTCAAGAGCATTCCCAGCCTTGTAAAAATATAATGTATATTCTTTCACCATAGATGACATCATCACCTAGCATTTCAATGTTGCATCCAATCTAACAGCTGAAAATCTGTTCCAATTTTCTTCAAGCAATTTCTTCCAATAATCAACCAAATATTTCCAGCATTTTAAAATGCCTTTTCAAGATATTACCAATAGAATATTCAAGGCCAGTTTTTCTGTATTTAAAATATATATATATATTTTCCCTTAGGTTTCACTTTCTTTCAGGTCTTTAATCTTTCTCTAAATGTTCGTTCAATGCTTTTTTACCACTTTAAAGAGTCTATCTTTTTGGAGTTTCTCTTCTTTGGGATTAGATCTCTAGTATAGAAGCTGAAAATCACCTCACCCAGTTCCAGTCCACTGTTCATGAACCGCTCCATTTCTTTCTTTGGTTGTCCCAGCTTCATGGAAGTCATAGTGGACGCCTCTCCTCTTCATTATTAGATGGGTGGGAGCCTTGGATCAAGCAGGAGACCTACTTCTCTCCATGATCTGCAAGGTGCCCCTCCTTTCTTTGTCACCCCTTTAGAGTGACTTTAGCCTGGGTGTCGGTAACCCACGGCTCCAGAGCCACATGTGGCTTTTTGACCCCTCTCCTGAAGCTCCCTGCCAACCCAGTCGCATGACTTATTCTCTGCCTGAGACACTGGCCTGCCCTGGTCATGTGATCTGCTCTCCGCCCTGGGACACTGGCCTGCTGCAGTTGCATGACCTGCTCTCTGTCCTGAGACACTGGCCCAACCTGATCACACAACCTGCTCTCCTACCTGATAAGACACAAGCCTCTTTGCAGAGCCACGTGGCTGAAGCGCCCCTAGAGTTTTCGCCCCTAGAGAAATGAGAGAGCGGGAATGAGTGAGAGAGACCTATTTCCCAAAGAAAACACCAGGAGTCACAAAACCTGGATAGGCGTGGCTGGGGTATGTGTGTTCATGTGAATGGGTGGGAGTGACATTGAGTTGGCTACACCCATCCAGGTTTTGTGACTCCCAATGTTTTCTTTTCTGTGGGAAACAGATCCAAATGGCTCTTTGAGTGTTTAAGGTTGCGGACCCCTGCTTTAGCACATTTCAACGAGGGGAATCCTCCCCCCTCTTGGCCCAACCGGGTCTCCATAATCCCTGCCAGGTCCACACACTCCTCCAAAATAAGATCATAAATGAGGGGGGCTTTATTTACCACTGACCTGGCATTGCACAACATCAGCCGAGGACCCAGGGCCTGAGACTCTGTGCAACCCAAGAAATGAGCAACGCATTGGGGACCGGAGTGTGCAATCGCTCGTAAACAGCGAGTGCGTACTCCCGAAACATAATACGGCCCACCGTGCCCGTCATATCTGCCCCTCCCACTCACTATCTTAATTAAGCTGCCCATCATTTCGCCCCCTGACACCCTGGTCAAACTTCCATCCCCGTCCCCTCCGCCGCGCCCGTCAGACCCACCACCCTGTTCAGTGGCTGTACGGACCCCCCCCAGGTCCATCTTTACAACCCCCTCCCCCTCTCCTGGATCCCCTTAAAAGGTTCCCTGATGCCCTTATTTAAAAACCCCTCAGCCCTCCTTTTTTTTGCATGCCACCTCTCTGGGTCCCAAAACCTGTCATTGAGGTAGGCCCTCGATAATGTGGAGGGCCACGCCTGTGAGAGAGGGGAATCTTGCAGTGCAAGAAGACCAGTCATTGTATATATCTCAAGTGTCAGAGATGGAGGTGGGAAACATGGCCCGGGGTCCATTCAATTGTCTAGAGAGCCAAGGTAGAACATACAGCCATTTTTCAATGTGGCTCAACTGGTAACTTCACTGTCCTCTCATGACAGTAGGAGGAGTCTTTGACGTTTCATCCAGATGGGGAGTGACATCCAGCCCTTTCACGGTGGATGGCCCTCAAAATAGCCATAGAGATCAAAAAGTGCTCCACCAGGTGGTGAAATCGCAGCATAGAAACGACCCTTTCAGAAGTTTGCCTCCATGGCTGTGGCTCTCCCACGGTTGGAGAATAGAAAGTGTCTTATCAGGCCAGTTTGGGGCCAGTTTGGGGATAGATCAGTCCTTGGGTTTCAACAGCCGTGTCAGTGGGATAGTCCAGATGGATACAGAAAAAAAGAAGGGAGGAGGGAGCGGGTACCCCTTCAGCCACGAGACAGGTAGTAGGTGCCCACTTCATGACCAAAAATGGCCCAGGGGGAGGGGGGCTGAACAATGCAATGAGGAAACACCCCGCCATCGCCCACCAGCCTCCAAAACCTCCCCCAGTTCTTCCAGGGCAGTCTTACATTACCACAGTCCCAGTCTCCATTAATTTTCCATGGAGGCCTCCAGGTCCCACTGCAGGGATGGCCCTCCAAATCCAGGGCCAAAAACTCTGCAGCCGCCTGGGAGCTCCCGGTGATGTTTTTCTGAAGGGGTTACACCCCCATAGCAAAGGGCGAGGCCATTGCCACCTCTCTCATTGTCCCAACAGTCCCCTATGCGCCAGTTGCAGTATCTAGCAACCAGCGTCCAGGGCTTCAATGGGGAGTGCTGCATCCCCGATAACACCGGTATCAACTTCGCCACCCCCGCTGCCGACATCTCCACTGTCACCTGGCTCCAGTTCCTGCTAAAAATGGCTACCAAGTGGGGCAGGATAGACTTCCAACAGGCCACCTTCTACTCCACTGCCCGCCGCCGCCACCACTGTACCGCCATATTCCTCTCTCCAGCAGCATCGCAGCAACTGTGGCTACAACACCACACTGGCCAGCATAGGACACACCCCAGAGAGCGAAAAAGCTCTCAACAAGCTGGCACAGTACTCATCTTAATATGGAAGACCAAAACCAAGTACTCATCTTAATACGGAAGACCAATTTAGAAGAGCATATGACGGCCATGGCCAGGGGAGCTTTTTATCAGGTTCGCCTGATACGCCAGTTGCATCCCTTTCTGGATCGGGACTCCTTATGCACAGTCACTCATGCCCTGGTCACTTCTCGCCTGGACTACTGTAATGCTCTCTACATGGGGCTCCCCTTGAGGACCACCCGGAGGCTCCAACTGGTCCAGAATGCAGCCGTGCAGGTGATTATGGGGGTGACTTGGTGCTCCCATGTGACACCTCTCCTGCGCGAGCTGCACTGGCTCCCAGTGGTCTTCTGGGTGTGCTTCAAGGTCTTCGTTCTCATCTTTAAAGCGCTCCATGGCTTAGGGCCTGGGTACTTACGAGACCACCTTCTGCCACCAATAACCTCCCACCGGCCAATACGCTCTCACAGCGAGGGTCTCCTCAGGGTGCCATCGGTCAGGCAATATCGACTGGCAACCCCCAGGGGGAGAGCCTTCTCTGTGGGGGCACCCACCCTCTGGAACGAGTTACCCCCGGGAATACGATTAATCCCAGACCTTTGTACTTTCTGCAAGGCCCTGAAGACCTTTCTATTTTAGCAAACTGGGCTGGCTTAAAGAAGATTTTAATGGGTTAATTTCAGTGAGGGGTTTTAAATTTGGGGAAGCCAAAATTGATTTAATTATGTTTTAAATTATTTTAACTTTCATATTGCTTGTATTTTAATTTTTGGCTGTTCACCGCCCTGAGTCCGTCAGGAGAAGGGCAGTATACAAATTTAATAAATAAATAATAAGTAAAACTTACTGGAATAATATGGAATAATATAGAATAATGAAATTGGATATCAAAGTGATATAATACGGGATCAGCCTAGAGGATCTTTGAAGGGCCCCTTTCTTTATAGGCTCAAAAAGTGAAACCGCAGAAATAACAAACCTTCCTCAGCTGGAAAGTTCAAGAAGCACCATCGTGAGCAAGATGTCACACATAGCCAAGCAGAGGTAATCGCAGACATAACGGCAGGAAACTTGACAGGAAACTTAGATAATGTTTGCAAGAATACCTGTGACCTACTTAGAATGGGGAACAAGTTATTTAACTTATATACAATAGCAATAAGGGGGGCTGTGGGCTGTCAGCTCTGTAACCAATCATAAGATGTCAAAAGTATGTATAAGAGTAACTGCATCAGAATCCTTTGGTGTTCAGTTTTTGCTTCTTGTGTTGCAACTGGACCTTGCGCAATAAACCTTTTCTGTTTGATCTTGGAATTCCATGTCAATTCCTAAAATTCCATAATAATCTCACCGGGCAGACCGGGAGACCCTTAGGCACCCCGCAGCTCCAGATATCACCCCCATCGGACCACATCGGACCACAGCGCCTCAAGGAGCGGCTGCCATCTTGAGCATGCTCCTAAGGTGATCAGTATCCAGTAGTACAATTCAGTAAATCTCATTAACATTATGCTCAACATTTTATTTTATACTGTATCTATATAGTTTAACAATAGTGTACCTTTATGATGGTAATATTAATACTTTAGTTTTTGTTTCACTTTTTGTAGTCTAAATCAGCCTTTCTCAAACTTTTTACCCTACAGAAAACCTTTAAAATAATTTTTAAGTCTCATGGAACCCTTCATCAAAAAAAAATATGAACATTTCACAATATACTTCATTTCTATTTTATATTGTATTATTTCAGGTGATCTGGTCTGAACTGGGGGCATTTCACCCCTGCATATAACATCTATCTTACACCACTCTACTTTCAATCAAAACATGTAAATATTATCCCCAGTGCAAAGGTTAGTATTGGGTGGTGCCTGAAGTTTAAATGAAATCACATGAAACCCCTAGTGACCTTTCCAAGGTGAGAAAGGCTCGTTAGTTTGATAAATTACTAAATACATAAATTAATTTGATAAATTTAACCTGGATGATTTTAGTGTTTTATTGTTTATATTGATTTTAAATGCTTTTAGTGTGTGTATGTGTGTATCTATTGGATTGTTTTGTCATCCTATATGAATTTTGTATAAATTGAACTGGTTTTCTTAATATTTGAAATTGATTTTTGATTTATTTTACCATGCTTCTATTTTTAATACTTACTTTTGAGTGATGTTGCTAGCCCCTTTAATTTTTTGAAGGAAAATTGGTGGTTATATATTATCACTAGCATGGAAAATAAAAACAAGAAAGAGATCAAGTCAATTCCTCGATTTGTCTGAACCTGATATCATTGTGCAGGTTCCTAGACTTCCCGTTTCAGACTTGAAGTTATTGGTATTGCTATTCTATTTTTTAAAAAAGGTTCATACTTAATACATTCTACTTTAAAGAAGATTTCCCTTTCCCAACTTAAAACTATTCTATTTCTAAGAAACCATTTATAAATCAAGCAAACTATTATATCCTGGTTCTGCATATTGTGACATATTTTTGAAAAGTAGCCTTAGAAAAACTATGTAGAGATTAGTGCAAAATGGATGAAATAGTTTCCTAACTGATGCAAAATACAGGAGGGTATAAGTGGCTGGTCTAAAAAATCTTCCCTGGCTGCCAGTTAGTTTACTGGGCCCAATTTAAGGTGTTCATACTAACTTTTGACATCCTAAAAGGCTTAGGGCCTGGTTATCTAAAGCCTCTTCCCAACCTCAGCAACTTTCAAGTGGGTGGACTTCAACTCCTAGAATTCCTCAACAACTTATTTCTCATTCCTGTTTTGTTTCCGGATGTAGAAACAAATCAAGAGCCAAATGCATTAGTCTCCATTCTTTGAACATTTAAGAAACCCATAGAGATCTATTTTACTGGAATTTGATTTTAGATATTACTTTAGAGATTATTTCAGTGCTAATTTTAAAACTCTTTATATTTATTTATTTTTAAGATAGCCATTTTGGATATTTTCTGGAGGAGAAAGTTTGATAGAAATGGAATAAAAACTGGATTGCATGTATAAATAGTGCAGCAGATGCATCACCAAAATGTTTTATACAAATTGCACACAATACTTGACCTTGTGACAGAAATAACCTATGTATATTGTACATTCAAGTATCTGCTAATTTGATTTTGCTAAAAAAGATACTTCAGATGATGGGAGGGAACCAATAACTAGTTTTAGGGATTTGTACTTTCTCACTGCACTTGAATAACTGAAATTCATATTCAGCAGATTTATTTTTTTATATTTTAGTAAAATTGAAAGAAATAAAGAGCTACATTTCTTACTAAGATTAGTATGTGAGCAGCAATTCTGTTATTATAAATTTGATGCAACTACTAATAACTCTGTTTCCGGAATTCTTCTTATATGGTTCTTTTTTTGCTAAGCCATTAGCTCTGCTAGATAGAATTTTTGAGGGATGCTATACAATTTTCTTTCATAGAAATTCCTGGAGTCCTACATGTGCATTATCTTTATATAATTCTCAGAAGTAGAAAATATCATAACTTTGTTCTTTATTAAAACACATTATGGGTTTAAATCATTTTAAAATAGTATTGTACATCACAAAATATATTTATACCATCAAAATCACTCAGTATGATAAAGTATTTACAAAATCAAATAAATTATGTAAGTAAGATGTCATTTGCAGTCTAGTTTGCATAGCTGGGATGAATCTCAATTCTTTTTTTTAAATACATAAATTATATTTTTATTATTCAATTTTGAAGAATAATATTATTTCAATAATTTTTCTATTATGTTTGATATTTGGAAATGGATAGCCTGAAATAACACCATATTCTCTCTAAAATGTTCTTGTATCACAGTCATTCTTGAGATAGATTTATATGGGTAAACTTATACTCCTAAAATATTGGGCATATCGGTACAATGTTTTCATTCATAACTTGGGGTCATTTTCAGAAAGTTTATACACAGGAAAAATACTGTACTTTCTTTCTTTTGACTTAGCTTGTCCTTTTGCCCCAGAAATCTTTTCTGTCTTCCACTTAGCTTGTATTATGGGTCTAAGACAATTCCCCATGACCACGTCACTAAGGCCAGCTTGCCACCGCCAAATCACTCTTGCCAACTCACCACAAGCCAAGTCACTGCAGGACAATTGCATATGGCCAACTTGCTGTGGAAAAAAAAATGGCTGTGGGTAGCCAGAGAGAAAACCAGATGGGCGAATGAACAGGTGGGCAGAACGTAGAGTGGCAGCGGGGGGGGGGGGTGTATAAAAATGGGACACCCCTGGCAGCCACTGCCTCCCCATTGCCCCGCCCCCTGCTGCCATCCAGCTTCTTTGGTTCAGAGCTTGGTGTGGCAGCAGTAGCAGTATAGGGAGCGTCTAGCCAAAGCTGCCGCTCTGTGCTCTATCTCCATCAGCTTGCTCACCACCCTGCCCAGCTCTCCCTTTGGCTGCCCGTGGTAAATTCTCCCCCTGGTGAGTTGGCCATGTGGAGTTGTCCTGCAGTCACTTGGTGGTAGTGAGTTGGCAGAGGTAACTTTGCAGTGGCAAGCTGGCAGCAGTGAGCTGACTGTGCCAAGATGGTTGTGGTGAGTTGTCCCATTCCATAAATTATGCCTTTCTGGAAGAATTTATGTAACTGATTCAGTAACATTCTCTAAATGAAATTCTGAGGTTTCTTATATGACTGGTATTACAAGATTTGTTCATTAGCATTCACAGATAATACATTACAGGAATTTTTTATTCATGGATCTATCTTGAAGCTCTTATGAGGCATTCTAAAATGAATTAGTACTTCCAAAAACATTACATCAGGTGGGCACTTTTAGATACTTGGATCAAGACTAAAACTAGTAACTATATAGAAGTCCCCTATTGGATATCGATAGTAGAAATGCTCACGCATCCAAATCTCATCAAAGGTGGGAGGTGTTGTTACATATAAAGAACTACTAAATGAGAAAGAACTGAAATCAAGGAATAATTTAAAGGAAGAGGGAATTGAATTAGAATGGCGGGCATATCTACAAATACAATCCAAATTTATGAAGGATAGAAAGACAGAATTGGATAAAATTTTACTAAGTACGAAGAGTAAGGCCATAAAGAAATTATACTACTATCTATTAGAACAAGACATGCTTGAAGAACAAGTAAAGGAGACTATGATAATCTGGAGCAAATGTTTTGGTCATAGTATTGATTTGGATAATTGGATGAATCTGGGAAAAAATATTAAAATTACATTGGCGACCTCATATAAAGAAAATCTGTATAAAATGTTTTACAGGTGGCACTTCCCACCCGCAAGATTGGCAAAAATTAGTAAAAAATATTCTTCAAGATGTTGGAAATGTGAGGTAGTTCTAGGGTCCTATTACCATATGTGGTGGATGTGAAGCAAAAAGTTTTTGGTATCAAATAAAAAGCTGGCTAGAAGAAATTTTAATGATTAAAATAGAAGTCAAACCAGAATTTTTCTTATTGGGAATGACAGGTGGTAAATATAATAAAAATGTAAACTACCTAATATTACATAAATTAACAGCTGCAAGAATAGCATTTGCTCAGAAATGGAAGAGTTGTTTAAATCTTCAATTGTGCAGAAATGGACAGATTCACTTTGGAACTCAAAAATAAAAGTGAATCAACATATTAGGAAATCTGGATTAAATTTTATGAATGGTTAGACAAGAGGAAGAATGCCAAGAAGAAGGTGTAGTGAATGTCTAGAAATATATATGTTGATGTATACTGAACTGGTGTGTGTGATATAGGTTTATTGGATATGGATATACTTGTTTAGGAGGAATTATGTAGTATGCTTGACATATAATAAAGTAAAATATATGTAAATTTGTATATAGATTAAGGAATATATTATTTATTAATTTGAATTAGACAGATGTTAAAAACTGAAGATGTCAAACCATGCCCATTGTTTTTTAAATTTGAATTATTAATAAAAAACTTAAAAATAAATAATTAATAATTAATAATTAATATTAATAATTAATAATTAATAATCAATTAGTTGTGCTAATGATCTCAGGGGTAATAGATCACATCAAGTATCTAAGGTAATGAAAAACATTTTAATTCCTTACACAAATTTTAAATGTTTCAACGTGTCACATGTTGAGACATTTTAGTTTGTTAATTTTAACTTTAACCAAAAACCAAGATAATTGTTCTTATAGTAAAATAGGTTTGTATTTGATGGATGTAGAAGAAGTATTCTGTTGTTTCTAAAAAAAAATAGTCAATATCTTTTAAAAACAATATTTTCTTTCCATTTGGAAATTATATATGACTATGTTAACTTAATGCTGCATTTCAAACAATTTTTAATTGCTACAATTTGAAAGAAAAGCAATTCCTCTAGTCATTTAAACTTTGTAATGCTATCATCGTCTTTTTATTGCTGAACCTTTAGTCTTGGTTCAGCAATAAACCTGAACCAAGGTTTCAGGTTTAAGGTAACCAAGACCAAACCTGTAGGTAACTAAGACCAGAGGTTTTCCCACCAAGATCCTAAAGTATCAATTTTTAAATGAGAGGCCAAATTATGTAAAATGTTAAATTGATGCTGAATGTTCCATGACTCATCTGAAATGTTAAAGCTACACAGTTACATTTTCAGGAACTGATACAAATCAATTGCGTTAGGGGGTGAAAAATATACAGCTTCCCCCCAGCGAGCTATATTCTTAGCTCTTATTCTTCCCTTTGAACAAATACTCAAATTAGTAAAGTTTTGAATTACTACAGCTGGGATTAAATTTGTAGAAGGCAAACTTTCCATTTCATATACTTCAGACAAACAAAAGCCATCCATTTTGTGATGTTTGCAAGCTGTACCCATAAATTTTGTTTCAAGCGAATGTTTGGGTGATGTGGCAGCTGCGGATGTCAAAAGTATAGTTATTAACAATCCAACACAAACAAATTATGGCTACAGAATTGGCAGTTAAAACTGCAAAAATGGCAATGCACAAATTCTCGGGTGTTTATTCTACTTTAACAACAATATTCCAGGTTGTATAAAATTGCAAAAAAACCTGTGAAGAATAGGCAGGCCCATTATCTGTTTTTAAAGAAAAGGGCTTATCCAGAGCCATAATAGCCTGTAGGGTGATTATTTTGCTCATCTGTATGGTTTTTGGAACTGCGGTTACACGTAATTGCAAACTTCAGCAATTCTCATCTTGAACAGTGTTTCCAGCATGTACAAGGACACAGGATGAAACAAAGTATAACCTGTAACATTTGCTGCTTCATTGTTTAACATTTGCTTCTATCATTGTGTGTGAATACATGCATATTCTCATGAAAACCAATGATGTAATTACTAACCAATTACTGTACCTTGGAGATTTGTTAACCAATAATGAGATAACATGTACAGTAGGTGAGAACTGAGAAACTAAGAAACTATATAAATTGTGTCTGATGCTTAATAAAGTTGCTGTTGATTCTGCTATCCAGAATCCTTTCTTTCACTCATCTTCAGCCTCCGGGAACAAATGCAACAATAGCTGAAAAAAGATGAGAAATAACATGATTAGCTGTTTCCCTTCATTGAGGGTTAACCCAAATTGCTCCAGAATAGGTATCAATAGATAAATGAATACATTTCCAAGGAGCCAAAGAAGGAACATGGGTAACATCCATCTGCCATAGTTGATTAGAGATGAAACCATGGGGATTAACTCCTGTGTCCCCTGAGGGGAATGCCCCAGAACATTGGGGACAGGATGAAACAATTTGCTTAGCTTGCTCCAGTGGAATGTGGCAAGCTTGTGCCAGTCCCCTGGCATTTTGATGGAAAAAAGAATGACTAAAAAATGGATCTGTAAACAAAGTAGGTAAAACATGAACAGCAGCATCAGTATGACTATTGCCTTCAGAAAGAGGCCCAGGAAGGGATGAATGACTGCGTATGTGAGAGACAAAATATACAGTTGCAAGAAAAAGTATGCGAACCCCTTGGGATTACGTGGAGTTTTACATGAATTGGTCATAAAATGTGCTCTGAACTTCATTTAAGTCACAACAATAGAAAAAGACAGTCTGCTTAAAATAATACTACACAAACATTAGATATTGCCATGGTTTAATTGAACATAACATGTATACATTCACAGTGCAGGGAGGAAAAAGTATGTGAACCTTTGGACTTAATAACTGGTTAACCCTCCTTTGGCAGGAATAACCTCAACCAAACGTTTCCTGTAGTTGATTAGATCAGACCTGCACAATGATCTGGAGTAATTTTGGATCACTCCTCTTCACAAAACTGTTTCAGTGTGAATATGTGAATCGCTCTCTTAAGGTCATGCCACAGCATTTCAATCGGATTGAGGTCAGGACTCTGACTGGGCCACTCCAGAAGGCATATTGTGTGCTGTTGAAGCCATTGCATCACCCATCCTCTGCGGAGCTTCAGTTGGCGGACAGATGGTCGTACGTTTTCCTGCAAAATGTCTTGATAAACTCTGGAATTCATTTTCCCATCAATGACAACAATCCGTCCAGGCCCTGAGGCAGCAAAGCAGCCCCAAACCAGGATGCTCCCTCCACCATGTTTTACATTGGGGATGAGGTTTTGATGTTGGTGTGCTGTGCCTTTTTTTCTCCACACATAGTGTTTGTCAGCATTTCACGTGGCACTTTCTCTAATGCTGACATAAGAAGGAGAAGCAGAGTTATCTGGAACGGAACATTTGATCTTTTACCTACTTATTTTCTCTGGAGATAATATCCCCTGGGAGATGGATGGGAGGGGGGAAATTCCTTTCAGTTGGAGCAGTAGATTAGAGGTAGAGTGATTTGGAAAATGGCCAATGAATGCAGAGGAAGGGGGAAGGAAGTGGAGGGTCTTGGGTCAGGAAGTCAGTATTGGCTGCTATGAGTCGGTGTTAGAATGCCGTGCTTAATAAATGGAAGTTTTTTCATCAAAGACTGTGTTTGAAATGCAATTTATTTGAAGACGACCTCGAAACCTGACAGACAGCCAGTACTTCTTTCCAAGCCAAACTGACTGACCTCCAGATCTCCAGCTCCCTGCCAGATGTATGGAGTGAGTGGAGACACAGCCCAGACGCCACGGCGGAAAGCAAGTTATTCGAAGAGAGCTTAATTTAGGCAACTGGAAAAGAGCCAATCTTGATTCCAGCCAGTTTGGATGCTACGGGGCCTCAACCCTCTCTCCTCTGGCGAAGCTGCAAGATGACCAAGGTCAGACGATCATGCCACAAACCAAGAAAATAAAAAAATGAGTATTGTTGGGCTTTGCCAAAATCTACAGAGGCTGAGTTCCCCTTTCCGAACGCTCAAGGTAAGGTGAGTGAATTGGGGAGGGCAGACTTGCTATGGGACTGGCAGCGAGCCAAACACCAAAAAGCTTCAGAGAAGCCACTCGAGAGCCCCATAGATGAATTGAAGGAATTTGACCATGCCATTATTTGGGAGGAAGGGCCATCATGCAGGCCAAAGGAGAAGGGGGATCCTGCTGAACTGAGAGGCCGTAGACCAAAGCACAGCCCTTCCCCCCTCCATAGCAGAAGGAGGGGAAGCCCAAATGTGCATCCTTGGGTCCCCCCCCCCACAGCAAGCAGAATAGCCTAGGCCGGGCATCACCTCCCCGCCCTCGAATGAGAGTTGAGGAAGAGAACCAGGGGCACCAAGGGTGGACTCACAGAGCCCCGCAGTGGGAGGAGAGAGCAGGACCCACCCTGGTTCAGAGGAAAGTTTGATGGTGACCCAAACCAGCTAGCGCAATTCCTTGACACAGCTGAGATATACATCGAGTGCTATGGACACCTCTACCCATTCCCCAGAGCCCTAGTCAGTGCCATTTCAGAAGGACTGGAGGGAGAAGCAAGGAGTTGGTCAGCAGCCTTCTACAAGAATAGGGCCCCCGAAATGCAAGACGCAGATGGGTTCTTACAACTACTACAAGCCTGTTTCGAGGAGGACCCCTATGTGGAGGACAAACTTAGGAACCTAATGCAGAAAGGGAGGCCCATCAAAGAGCATATCCGTGAATTCAAGAGAGTCATTGGGACCTTACTTCCCTTACCAGAGCGACTACTGGTATATTTCTTCAGAACAAGCCTAGATAAGCGAATCGCCCAAGTGACCGCTTATCGGGACATCCCGAACTGACTCTCTGAATAGTTCCGGGTAGCGATGCAAGTCGAGAGAGGGCTGCGTGCCAACAACTTGTTAAAGCAACCAGATGCCAAGGAGAGAGGCCAACCGGACCAGGGACCACACAGTAGACGAGGAACCACAGTACTACGGCCTATCCAGAGGCCATTCATCCCACGGAACCCACTGAGGTGCTACAGATGTGGGGGAACTGGCCACCTGGCAGCAGCGTGTGGAACCCCGAGGCCGAGGCCAGACCCACCACCCAAGGCATGACCGGAACGAGGGCCCAAGCACGCCACCAATGTACCAAAAAACTCCCCCTGGGTACAGAGGTCTTCGCCCACCTGACTGAAACAAGGGGGATCCCAGATGATGGAAATCAATGCCCCGAATCGTATGAGAGCGAAGACGATGGTGAAGACGACCCAATGGTGAGTGGACCCATCTATCCTTTTCTCTTCCCCATATGCCTAATGGCCCCAAAAACAGGAACCCAAGGGACTTTCCAAGCCCTAATAGATTCGGGCTACACGAGGTGCCTGATTAACCTACCCACAGTCCTAAAATTGGGGATCCGAGCTAAAAAGCTCAACCACCCAATTCGATTTGAGGAAGTTGACGGATCCCTAGTGGGGGGGACTTATGCCACACACTTGACCGAGCCAGTGGAGCTGGAGCTAGCGGATCACTGGGAAATGATTCAATTCATAAGATCCAGCCATACTGGGACTTTCTTGGCTAGACAAGTGGGGCCCAATCATCTGGTGGCAAGAGGGAACCCGCAGATTGAGGATAGCAAAGGGCTGCCAACCCCTGCCACTCCAATCAGGAGAGATGCCCCACACACAGGGGCCCCAATCCCTCCTGCCTGAGCAAAAGAAGACGGCCCCAACACAAGGGTCCCTCCCTAAGGGTACAGTAAAGCAACTGGCGGCCGCATCCAATAGCTTCCATGAAATGGAACAGATCCCAAAAGAGTACCAAGACCTTGCAGAGGTATTTAGCGATTCTATTCCCCCACCGCGAGCCCGATTGCGCCATTGAGATCATCCCTGGGGCGAAACTACCTAAACCTAAACTGTATGCCACGACGCCCTGTGAAATGCAAGAAATGCGAAACTACATAGACAAGAACCTACAAAGGCGTTTCATTGAGCCAGCCAAACCACGGGTCGCGGCACCGGTCCTCTTCAAAGAGAAGAAAGACGGCTCTATGCGCCTGATAGTTGATTTTAGGGGTATCAACGCTATGTCGAGAGCACCTCTGCTCGACATTCTAGGGCGATGAAAAAACCCAGAGCAGTAAAGAAATCCAATCTGGGAGGATGAAGTGAACGGAGGAAGAACTACTGACCTGGGAGGAAGGAATTCACGAATGGTGGCGGGGGTGTGTAACGTTTAGGTGGGCGGACATGTTGCAGGCGGACGCGTTAGGGTGTTATACTTTTCCCCAATTGAATACGCAACCGAATGAATCAGGGTTACTTGGCCTGCAGCGCAGCTGATTGGAGGGGCATTTAGTGTGGCTATTTAAGGGGGCGGATGTGGGGAAACGCCCAACGCTGACTTTGTGTGATCCATACCTTGAACTCAACATTTTTCGCAGCTACCAGAGAAAACAAAATAAAGCCTAACCTGAGTAATTGTCTTCTGACTGCAGCGAGGTTTATTGGAGTGCCTGGGAGCATTGCGAGGTCTGAGACACTGTTTGCATACAGAACCTATATCCCCTTCCCCCCATGAAAGACATACTAGCCCACCTGGCCAAAGGGAAAGTTTTCACCAAATTAGACCTCCGCGAAGCCTACTACCGGATACACATCAGGGAAAGAGATGAGTGGAAAACAGCATTTAACTGCCCCCTAGGGAGTTTCCAATATAAGGTGATGCCATTTGGACTACAAGGAGCCCCGGCGGTGTTCATGCAATTGATAAATGATGTCCTACATGAGCACCTCTATAAGGGGATACTCATCTACCTAGATGACATTCTCATTTACACGGAAACCATAGACCAACACATACTCCTCGTCCGCCAAGTGCTGGAGAAACTGCTGGAGGTGAACTT
This sequence comes from Masticophis lateralis, assembly GCA_030761175.1. NCBI lineage: Eukaryota > Metazoa > Chordata > Lepidosauria > Squamata > Colubridae > Masticophis > Masticophis lateralis. The sequence continues at coordinate 95,292,247 of JAUDYJ010000003.1, read as the reverse complement.
ATATGTCAAACTATCAAAATGCAAGTTCCATCAGTTATGACTAGACTATTTAGGCTACCGAATGTCAAACGAGGGGATAGAAATGGACCCAGCCAAAGTACAATCAGTCCTAAACTGGCAGCCCCCTCGTACCCGCAGACAACTGCAAAGCTTCCTGGGGTTCGTGAACTTCTACAGACAATTCATCCCCTCTTTTGCAAGAATTGCCAAACCTCTGATGGACCTCCTAAAAACAGGGAGTCCAGCAACGAAACCCCGTCCAGGACAACCTCTGCAGTGGGACCTGGCCTGCCAATGGGGGTTCGAAACACTTAAAGAAATGTTTGCAAAAGAACCGGTCCTGAAGCATCCTGACCCCGAACAACCCTTCGTCATCCAAGCAGATGCCAGCGATGTAGCAGTGGGGGCTGTGCTGCTCCAAAAGAATAGCCAAGGGAATCTACAACCTTGTGCCTACACATCCTGCAAACTCACCGACACAGAGAGACAATGGGTGGCGTGGGAAAAGAAAGCATTTGCAGTGAGATGGGCACTGTTGACCTGGCGACATCTGCTAGAAGGAGGCCAGAGACCATTTGAAGTTTGGACTGACCATAAGAATCTGGAGGCCCTCAGGACCTCATGGAAGTTGTCGCCCAGACAAGCCCGGTGGGCGCAATACTTCAATCATTTCAACTTCGAGCTGAAGCACATCCCAGGAGGGAAGAACTTTCTGGCCGATGCCCTCTCCCGAATGCCCCAATACAACATTGAGCGGGAGCAGGTGGTGAATGCCATCATCCCCTCCGCCCAAGGAGTGGGTCAAGTAGTCACCAGACGGCAATGTCACGACCAGCATGGCCAATCAGCAAGTGACTTAACAACAAGACTCAAAATGGAAACATTGGCAGGCCCCTGGTTTCAAGACAATCAACATCACCTGACAAAAAGGGATGACCTAGCATGGAAGGGGACAAAACTCTATGTCCCAGAGACTCTACACACCCTGATCCTCAAGAGGAGCCACAACGTTAAACCAGCGGGGCATTTTGGCTTCCTAAAGACTCTGCACTTAGTACGAAGACAGTTCTGGTGGACCCACATGAGAAAAGACATAGACAGTTATGTAAAAAGTTGTACCATCTGTGCCACAATGAAAACCCGACCAGGATGACCTCCCGGAATACTACAGCCAGTAGCTGAACTGACAAGACCATGGGAGGAGATTGCAATGGACTTCATAGTAGAACTGCCGAGGAGTGGTGGAAACACAGTGATCTGGACTGTAATAGACTTATTCTCTAAATTAGGCACATTTCATACCCTGCAGCGGGCTACCCTCAGCCCGCCAATTGTCCAAACTGTTCCTGAAACACATCTACCGCCTGCATGGAGTACCCAGAAGAATCATCTCTGATCAAGGTGTCCAGTTCACAGCAAAATTCTGGAGGGAATTCCTACAATCCAAAGGATCATCCCAAGGCCTCAGCTCAGCGTTTCACCCAAGCACCAATAAGGGGGTGGAGAGATTAAATGCCATGATAGAGCAGTACCTGAGGTGCTACGTCAACTACCAACAGTCTAACTGGGTGGACCTCCTATCTTTTGTGGAGGTCGCGTATAATAATGCTGTCCACAGTAGCACATGACTAACCCCATTTAAGATAGTGAGTGGTATGGATTTCGTCCCCATGCCAGAATACCCAAGAGAGACCCCTTCCTCAGTCAGTTTGACCAATTGGATGGAAATGTTGAAAGAAACCCGAGAGAACGTAAAGAAGGCATTAGCCAAGGCAGCTCAATCCTATAAGAAACAAGCAGATAAGCACCGAACTCCCCTAAGACCATTCCGAGTGGGAGAGAAAGTCTACCTCTCCACCAAGTATTTGAGACTCAGACTCCCGAGCAGGAAACTGGGCCCAAAATTTATAGGATCGTTCCCTATAGTAATAGTAATCACTTTACAGTACAGCTACAGTTACAGTACAACTGCAGCTGCCCCGGTTACAGTACAACTGCAGCTGCCCCGACTACTAGGGAAGATACACCCCGTTTTCCACAGTAGCCTCCTGAAAACTGTGGTGGGGTCAACTTTAAGGCTGGTGCCATGTGACCCCCCCTGAGCCCCTGGTCATTGGGGGCTACACTCACTATGAGGTACAGCAAATTCTTGATTCAAGGTGGCACAGGAGACACTTCCAATACTTAATCAAGTGGAAGGGTTACCCCTTGTCAGAGGTTCCTGGGTGAAAAGCAGAAACATCCAGGCTGACCGCCTTATAGTCAAATTCCATGCAGATCATCCGGGCAAGGCGGGAGGGAGTGGGACACCCCCCCCCCAGATGGGGTAACAGTACTTAACTTGTTGTTTGTTTTACACAGGCCACCCTGGAGAAATGAAGTGGGAGGGGCCGGATGTCAGCATTTCACGTGGCACTTACTCTAATGCTGACATAAGAAGGAGAAGCGGAGGCATCGGGAATGGGACATTTGACCTTTTATCTACTTATTTTCTCTGGAGATAATATCCCCTAGGAGATGGATGGGAGGGGGGAAATTCCTTTGAGTTGGAGCAGTAGATTAGAAGTAGAGTGATTTGGAAGATGGCCAATGAATACAGAGGAAGGGGGAAGGAAGAGGAGGGTCTTGGGTCAGGAAGTCAGTATTGGCTGCTATGAGTCGGTGTTAGAATGCCGTGCTTAATAAATGGAAGTTTTTTCATCAAAGACTGTTTGAAATGCAATTTATTTGAAGACGACCTCGAAACCTGACAGTGTTGTGTGTTCTTCCCAAGCAACTCAATTTTGGTTTCATCTGTCAACAGTATGTTTTGCCAGTAGTGCTGTGGAACATCCAGGTGCTCTTTTGCAAACTTCAAACATGCTGCAATATTTTTTTTGGACAGCAATTGCTTCCTCCGTGGTGTCCTCCTATGTACTCCATTTTTGTTTAATGTTTTCCTTATTGTAGATGTGTCAACAAAAATGTTAGCAGGTGCCAGAGATTTCTGTAGGTCTTTAGCTGACACTCTAGGATTCTTCTTTACCTCATGAAACATTCTGCGCTGTGCTCTTGCAGTCATTTTTACAGGACGACCACACCTAGGGAGAGTAGCAACAATGCTACACTTTTTCCATTTGTAGACAGTCTGTCTTACCGTGGACACATGAACATCAAGGCTTTTGGAGATACTTTTATAACCCTTTCCAGCTTCATGCAAGTCAACAATTCTTGATCGTAGGTCTTCTGAGAGCTCTTTTCTGCGAGGCATGGTTCACATCAGATAGTGCTTCTTGAAACCAGTACACCCAAAACAGGTGTGTGTTTTTAAAGGGCAGGACGGCTCTCAGCAACACATCCAATATCATCACACTGATTGGAGTCAAGGTTGGCTCATTCCTGGCTCCAATTAGCTCTTGGAGAAGTCATTAGGCTAGGGGCTCACATACTTTTTCCTCTCTGCACTGTGAATGTGTACATGTTATGTTCAATTAAACCATAGCAATATCTAATGTTTGTGTAGTATTATTTTAAGCAGACTGTGTTTTTCTATTGTTGTGACTTAGATGAAGTTCAGAGCACATTTTATGACCAATTCATGCAAAACTCCACGTAATCCCAAGGGGTTGACATACTTTTTTTTTAAAATTTGATTTATATGCCGCCCTTCTCCGGAGACTCAGGGCGGCTTACAGTGCGTTGAGCAATAGCCTTCATACTTTTGTATATTTATACAAAGTCATCTTATTGCCCCCACAAACTGGGTCCTCAATTTACCCACCTTAGAAAGGATGGAAGGCTGAGTCGACCTTGAGCCTGGCTAGGATTGAACTCGCAGTAATTGCAGGCAGCTGGATGTTAACTACTGCTTTAGCCTCCTACGCCACTCAGGCTCCCTTTTTCTTGCAACTGTAAATGCTTCTGGTCTTGTAGTAATTGCTGCAAAGTGAGAAATAGGGCCATAAGATTGGAGTCAATCCTGGGTGTGATACAAGCACCTGGAAGATTAAAAATAAGTTAATACACATATTGAGAGTCAGAGATCAGATTAAAAGGCTGTTGAGAAAAAGTGTGGAAAGCTAAAATAGCAGCAGACAATTCTGAGCAGTGAGATGAAAACTGCACTGTAGTGTAAACAATAGCTCCTCTCGTTCATCTTCCATCAGAAAAAACAGTAAGAGCTTGCGATAGTGGACAAGGAGAAAGCAATGAGCGAACAGGAAAGGAGGAAGTCATTAAACAAGTAAACCTAGGATCTTTAGGCAGATGATATGAAATATAACCAACATAGTCAGTTGCTGCACGCTGAAGAGATAAATTATTCTGAAAATAAAAGTAAAAGTCAGATTTTGAAATAGAAAGAACAATATTATTTAAATCAGTTCCATTTCTTCAACAAGCTTGAGTTCGCCCCAAGGTTATAATTTCAGCAATGGCTTGGCTAAAGGGCAAAACATTTTAGAATGGCGTATGAGGCAAATAAAGCCATTCAATGCAATATACTTTTTGCTGTTCTAAAACAGCCAATACTCCTGTGGGCAGCTTACTAGTAGGAAATATTACCAGAGATAACTGACAATCTCTATGAGGGATTCGATCCACAAACTGAGTAGTCAAGATGTTATTAATTTTCTCAACTGTAGCAAATACTACAGATGGAACTATAATTAAATCTCCTGGCTTTTTTCCTTTAGTCAATAACTTGAATAATGGACTAAGTAAATGTGTAGGTAAAGAGAAATATGGGTGGACCCAATTAATAGTACCCAGCAATTGTTGCAAATTTATTAAGGAAATAACTTTGGGTAACTTTAAACAAGGAAAGGCCAGAGCAGAAAAAGACTGCAACATTTTATGTCCTAAATACAGATAAGGAGCGTGCAGTTGTATTTTTTCTGGGGCAATTTACAATCCATAGACACATAAATCATTTTGTATTTCAGAAAGCCAATTAGGTTGTATTTTTGATGCTCCAATTAAAATGTCATCCATATGATGATATACCAGGGTTTCAATCCCTGATGAAAGAGAGGGTGAGATGTTACAAACATGCCCCCCCCCCTAGATTTTTACACTCTCTTTTAAAATAAGCAGGTTTTCCACAATCATAACACTTTCCTTGAGGTTTGCTGCCTTGTGATAAAGCAGCTGCTAAAAAATTGGTTTGATAAGAGAATGTTCCTATATCCTGACGTGCTTTAATCATATCTGCCAAATCAGGATCTTTTCCCAGCCCAACACTTCTGACACTCAGAAGTGGCGTTGTCTTTTGCCAGCATCACCAACAACTCATTTTGAACTTCATGATTGTCTGTCTGTCACCTTTAGCCTTCTGTCTGATATTAGAAAAGGCTTGTTGAGGCTTCCCAGAAACAGGCATTTTTCTGAAGGCTCGATAAGCACGTTCAGAAGAAACTTGTAAAGTGGCTGCTGGCAGAACAACCTGAGCATCAGCTGGAGCAAAAGGACCAGATCCATACAACTGATCAGGAATAAATGCTCCTCCCGAGTGGAGGGCACGCATGGCACATTGATGACTTAATTCACTATCCCAAACTACATATTGCATTGGAGTAAGCAACATGCAAAAGGTAGTTTTCCAATCTTCTGGTACTAAAATATTTCTCATCAAGGCTTCTAACATTCCCTACATATAAGTACTTCCCAACCCCATGTCAGTCTCGCACATCATAACACCAGACTTGTGCAAAAGGAATCTGAGTTCCTGCACATGCATTTGCTGATATTGAGACAGATTGCAACCCATACTTACCACTAGTGATCCCTTAAGATGAAAGGTGCACCAGGAGTCTATTTATCCAGATGATGATAAATATGATAAAGGTGTTGCTGCCCATGGAGATTGTCCCTGCTTTGGGCGCCAGATGTTGTAATTCAGAGGTCCAGGCTTTTGCTCTGTGCAAAGATGTCTCTCGCTCTTGCAGAGAGCTTTATTTTTTATACAGTTTTTACAGGCAGACAAAAAAGAAGGACAGCAACAGCATCCTAATTGGTAGAAACTATTCACCCCCCCATCCTCTCTGAAGGTGAGATGAGATAATCCAAATCAGAGCCAAAATGAGATCATAGAAGCAGGCAAGACCCACAGCACATGAGCTAAGTGTGCTGCTCAAAGCTTGGCACTACAACCTTTGACCTACCTCTACAAGTATGTGCTGGTCATTGTAGATGACTACAGCAGGTTTGGGTTCCGCTATTTACTAAAGAGTAAAATAGAGGTGCTACAGAAATATAAGCAATGGTTAAGCTTTGTGGAACGGAGATATAAACAGCAGGTATGTCAGCTGCAGACTGACAGAGGTTCAGAATTCATGTCAGCAAGTTTTCAACAGTGGTTGGGACACTTACCGTATTTTTCGGAGTATAAGATGCACTTTTCCCCCCTAAAAGGGGGTGAAAATTTAGGTGTGTCTTATACACCAAATGTAGCCCTGCCCACCCACTAGCCCCCACCCTTTGGCCTGTGCCTTGCAGCAGTTACCTCCTTGCAAGAAAAAACAGCTCCTTTCAGCTTCAGCTGAACCTAATTAGCACAAGTTGATTGGAAGGCCTCCCAACTCTCAGCTGATTTGCTCTCAGCTGTTTTGCACGGGGCTCTGCTGCTTGCTGCAAAGAGGTAAATTGCTGGAGCAGATTTTTTTCCCCCCTTGTGCTAATCAAGCTATGCTGAAAACAAAAATGAAAGTAAAGCAGGCTGTTTGCTGTTTGCTGCAACGTTGCAAAGTGAGGCAGAGGCAGAGGCAGAAGCAGATTTCTTTTTCTTCTTTTTCCTCACCAAAAAAGGTAGGTGCAAACAATGGGAAATTTAGGGCAAAAGAGGAGAGTTCAAGATTTTAAAATACAAAAGAAAAAAAAGAAAAAAGAAAAAGAAAAAATTAAATAGGAAGGAAGAAAAAGACAAAGAAATGAAAGAGAAAGATACATATTTAAAATTGAAATATGAATAGTAATAAGAAATAAATGGGAAATCATGATTGTAAAAATGAAATGAATAATAATTGGAATATTTTTCTTTGTATTTTTGAAATCTAGACAAGTTTTTTGGTTTTTTTTATAAATATGAATAAGTATGAACTGTAACAATTGAAATACCTTTAATGGTATATGGTGGTGAAAGTAAAAAGGATTAAGTTGTAGCTTGGATAACAGCTAGAACATTTTTAAATTTAATTAGAGAAATTATAATGATTGAAATATTTTTAATTATATATTGTGATGAAAGTAGAAATGATTAAGTTGTGATTTGGAGGATTATATGGGCAAACTATTTGGGTTATTGGGAGAGTTTAAGATATGAAAATGAATAACAGAAGGGGAAAGCTCTATTTAACTAAGGAATTGTAATAATTGAGATACTATTAATTGTATATTGTGTTGAAAGCAGAAATGGTTAAGTTGTGGTTTGGAGGAATATATGGGGGAAATTATTTGGTAAATATAATTAATTGATTTGTAAGAAATTGGATTGCATGGAAATAATTGGAATATTCATGTTCATATTAATTAATATACAAAAAAGATAGTTATATAACTAATTGATTTATATTAAAATGTTGGATTTATATTAAACAATTGTAACATTACATAATTAACCAATGTGAGGATGGATATAAAAAATAGATGACAATGAGAAAGGTATAATATAGAATAGAAGGGAAAAATTGAATTTGATTAAGATTAGAGATGAAGATGAAGGGTAATGGTTTTTTTAAAAAATAGATGAGGAATAAATATGGCAAAAAGGAAATATAGAAATTGTAAATGTAATTGAAATGACTAAACACTGTTTAAATTTGTGAACAGGCCAAATACTCTGTTCAAAGAAAATACATTGTATGTTTGTATGTGTGTTTGTCTAAAAAATAAAAAAAAATTATATAAAAAAAAACAAAACAAAAAAGGTAGGTGCGTCTTATACTCTGGTGCATCTTATACTCTGAAAAATACAGTAGGTATAAAACACAGACGCACAAATCCGTACACAGCAGCTGAGAATGGTGTTGTTGAGTAATGGAATGGAGTCTTACGAACCATGAAGGATTCACTGCTGGAGGATTCTGGTCTGAGCAGGTCATATTGGGCTAATTATTTAACTAATAGGCTGTGGAGTTCATTCATAAATGATACTCCATATGTAGTGCTATATGAGAGAAAGCCAACTCTGACACATTTAAGAGTTTTTGGAAGCAATGTGTAGGTGCATATTCTTTTACTGTTACAAAAAGCAATTAGAAGAAAGGGACAACCAAAGGTTAGAAAGCTCAGGTTTATGGACTATGAGCCAGGTTCAAAAAGCTATCATTTTAGCTTTTTGATGGGAGCAAAAGAATAGTGATTTCCCGGTCTGCTATTTTTGCAGAGCAAAATTGGAAAAGAATTGATGCAAATGTATGGAACAATTCACTTAGTGATGGTGATCCACTTAGTGATGGTAACTCACTTAGTGATGGTGTCAGTGTTCAGGAAGGAGAAGCTGAAAAGACAAGACAGGATTGAAACACAGGAGCAGTCAATGCCACACAGGTCAGAGCGATGAAACAAGGGGATTCTACCTGACAGGTATTCTGCTAGTAAAGTTAAAGCATATAATGTATTCAGGTATTCTGCAGACAGGTATTCTGCTAGTAAAGTTAAAGCATATAATGTATGGTATGAGCCAACAAACTATAAGGAAGTATTGGCATTACCTAAAATTGAACAAATAAAGCGGAAAGAAGAAAGAAGGAAATGAAATCCATGGCTGAACATAAAGTGTTCACATCTATGACTTTTCCACAGGGTAGCAAAGCTGTAGGATGCAAATGGATATACAAGAAGAAAGTACTGCCCAGTAATGAGATCCAGTATAAAGCAAGGTTAGTGGCACAGAGTTTTTCACCGTTGAAAAATGTGCACTATGATGAAGTATTCACGCCAACTGTAAAGAGTGAAACATAAGACTCACACTAGCATTGGCAGTGGCACATGGCCATAAAATTTGGCATTTTGACATAACCACTGCATTTTTCAATGCTGAGTTAGAGGAAGAAATTTACATGGTTCAAGCACCAGAGTATGAAAGTAAAAAGCCTAACATGGTGTATAAATTGAACAAGGCCATTTATAGGCTGAAGTAGTCAGCCAGGAATTGGAATATATGTTTAGATACTGCATTGCAATGTTTTGGGTTCAAGAATTGCAAGGCTGATGGTTGCATATACAACTGGAAAGTTACAAGGTAGGGATTGTCAACTATTAGCATTTGTGGGTGATCTTTGTTTCATTGCAAAGGATATATCACAGTAAAAGGGTTCTCAAGTATTTGAAGGGAACTGTGAATGTGGGTCTTCAAATACAGGTATCTGAAGAATATTAAGGTAATTAAGGTAATTGATTTTGTTTCTATTCCAGTTATGAAGAGAGAAGTGTCAGAGTATGAATATTCATAAACTGGAATAGATCAACCAATGAATAGACATAGCAACTAATTCAACCAATGAAGGCTGTTTAGGAGCTGAGACAGACTGGAGCCAGGGCATGCTTTAGTCTGCAGTTTCTGAGTCTGTGCAGAGAAACTGAAACTAGTTTGCTGCTGGAACTGAAAGCAATCTCTCCTCTGCCTGTGAATCTGTTGTTGGTATTGTAAATTTACTTCATGTATTATTGTGTATATAAAGAAGTTAATGAATCCTGCTGCATCAGTTTATCTGTGTGTCCTTCTGGATTTGATTTTTGCAAGAAACTCTAACAGGTGGGGTTTTTTTTTTGGGTTATCATAATGGAACTGCTTTTGAGATAGGTTACAATAATTGTTCCAGTCAATAATGGGATTCTATTCTGACATTAAGATTGGCACATAATATTTAAACATCACTTTTGGTTTATGAAATAGTATATATTTTATTTTCTTTCTGGTATGCATCCTATATGTGTATTTATCTATGCATTGTACTTTAAGGTTCTTACCTTTTTACATCCTTTCTCAGTTTCTTAAGGGGAGAGAACACAAGAATGATCTTCCCAAGTTCTGCATCCTGTTGGCTAAACTAGCCTATTTCTCCTGGGTCATTTCGCAGTTTGCTTTTGCTTCTGCAATGTTTTGAGAGGAAGGCAAAAGTTGTAAAATGAAAATGTCCTTCTGCAACATTTTTCAGTTTTATCATACAAAGTATCCGGAGCAAGACCAAAAAGAAGCTCTCCTGCAGTCCATCTGTGATTGGTGACCTGATTGTTTGACAGACATGCCCCCTGTTTAGCAGTAGAAGCCCCAATCCCTGGCTTTGGTATCTTACATGTAAGTGTTCACACACTCATGATCTGATTGTAACAACTGTCTCAGAGTGGTAGGCCAGCCTCAGTGTGGACTGATGGCTCTGCTTCATCTTTTTCATTTTTTTCAGGCTGATCTACTTTCTTCCTGCTCCCAATACGATGAAAGGAAATGGCAGCTCTGAGGCACACCTGCCGGGGTTTGCAAGTGCCTAGGTGGCCTCAAACCTTTTACCAGCAAGGTAGCAGTGTAGCTGCTGCAGGAGAATTGGGTGAGTCCAACAGTTGATTTTTATGTAAAAACAAACTGCAGGCTTCCAGTTCTTTTTACTTTACTGACTCATTAATTTTTCTTCTTTTGCTAAGAAATAAAACCACCTGAGAAATATGGGGCAGAATAGATGGAACATTAAGAGAATTCAAAATTGTTGTTTAAGAATATAGCAGTTGGAATCATCTTCTGTGATTTGTACTTCATTTGATTTCTCAGATAAAAATAGCAATGAGATAAGCTATTTAGTCATTTCAACATGATTGTTTTATTTATTATTTATTTTATTTATTTAATCGAATTTGTATACCACCCTATTCCCAGAAGGGACTCAGGGCAGTGAACAGCCAAATAAAATACAATGACATACAAAAGTTAAAAATATTTAAAATAAATTAACTAATTAGGCTGAAACAATTTAAAATCCAATTATATAAAACAATTAAAAAACCCATCTTAAAACCCATTTATAAAGGGAAGTTTAAGCCAGACCAGCCTGATGAAATAGGAACGTTTTTAGGGCGTGGCGGAAGGTACGTAGGTCCTGTATCCTCCTTATCTCAGGGGGAAGCTCGTTCCAGATGGCAGATGCCCCCACAGAGAAGGCTCTCCCCCTGGGGGCCGCCAATCAACACTGTTTGGCTGACGGCACCCTGAGGAGCCCCTCTCTGTGGGAACAGACTGGACGGTGAGAGGCTGTTGGTGGCAGAAGGCGGTCCCGAAGATACCCTGGTCCTAAGCCATGGAGCACTTTGAAGATAGTAACCAAAACCTTGAAACGCACCCGAAAGACCACTGGGAGCCAGTGCAGCTCGCGCAGGAGAGGAGTCACATGGGAGCACCACGTCACTCCCATCACCACCCGCGTGGCCGCATTCTGGACCAGTTGGAGCCTCCGGGTGCTCCTCAAGGGGAGCCCCATGTAGAGAGCATTACAGTAGTCCAGGCATGAAATGATGAGGGCGTGAGTGACCATACGTAACGAATCCCGATCCAGAAAGGGAAGCAACTGGCAGATCAGGCGAACTTGATAAAAACTCCTCCCGCCCACGGCCGTCATATGCCCTTCTAAAGGGCCCAAGTTGCGAACTCCATCCGTGGAGGACAATGACTCGCCCCCAATAGTCAGAGATGGCGTCAGCTGACTATATCAGGATGTCGGAAACCACAGCCACTCGGTCTTGGAAGGGTTGAGCCTTAGTCTGTTCCTCCCCATCCAGATCCGTACGGCCTCCAGGCATCGGGACATCACTTCGAGGGCATCGTTGGGGTGGTCTGGGGTGGAGATGTACAGCTGAGTATCATCAGCTGTACATTGTTTTGTAACTTCAGCCCAATAAGATGGGCTAGTGCCGCTTCATCTACAGAAGAACAGTCTGTTCTATATATTTAAGGCCTTACCAGCAATCCCTAGCAGCAAATGAATTCCCTACAAAACCTTAATCTATCTAACCATACAGAAATCTCAGACTCCAAAATCAAGTGACTAGATTCAATTAACAATTTAATTACATATATCCTTCGACTTATAATCACAATTGGAACTAGAATTGTGGTTCTAAGTCGTTGTGGTTGTAAATTGAGGCAACTTCTGATTGGATTGGATTTTACAACCATTTTTATCACTATTAAGTCTCCATGGTTATTAAGGAAAGCACATGCTCTTAAGAACCCAATGGGTGTTTTTGCAAATGGCAAAAAAGTCACAAAATGCAATCATATGACTGCAGTACACTACAACTCGTCATAAATTCAAGCTGGTTGCCAAGTACCCAAAATGTAATTACATGACCGTGAGGGTGGTTGTAAGTTTGAGGATGGGTTGTAACCTTTTTTCAAATCCATGGTAGTTTGAATGGTTGTTAGCTGAGGACTACCTGTGGTTCCTCCACTGATATGATTTCATTACAGATCCAATTGCCTGTCACATTTTTGAACTGGGTTTAGAAAGTTATCCTAGTCAGGAGAGCTTGACTCAACAGGACTCATTCAAAACTGGCTAGGGTATTTATTCCAGTTGCCTTTTTCGCTTGATGCTCACCTTGAATTTACTTACTTTGACTCAGATTTGGCTAATCTACATTGACTGGAATTTTTTGCATAGATATGAAATCACTGAATGTGTTGGTGAGCCTCAATAACCACAGAAAAAGCACAATGTTTTGTGTGTTTCTTCAAGATTTTGATGATTTAACTGCAGAAAAATGAAGCATGCTTTAAGCATTCTCCTGTACTAATTTCCAAGGCATCTTACCATAATACCATAACTGAGTAGGCCAGAAAGTGTATTTAATGTAAACTTTGGTTAAAGATTTCTGATCACAACTTCCTTCTGGTAGTAACCCAAAATATATATTTATTAAATGTACATGTCACCTATCAAATATGGGGGGCTTACAATGTTATAGTTAATGATATAAAACAAAGCATCAAAAAAGTAAAACATTGGGCAGCAAAATCAAACCATAAGTTAACAAATTCCGTATGTAAATTAACAAATTCTATTCTATTCTATTCTATTCTATTCTATTCTATTCTATTCTATTCTATTCTATTCTATTCTATTCTATTCTATTCTATTCTATTCCATTCCATTCCATTCCATTCCATTCCATTCCATTCTATACAACAAAGTGATCAAAGAACCAATGGGTACATGGGGTAGAGGTGGGATCTTCTACTAGTCTCCTAGCCACTTCCAAAATGAGACATCTCCAATATAAAATATTGTTCCTAGGAATGCTGATCTGACACCTATTTTGATATAATTCCAAGTGCTAGACTAAAACAATGTTAATTTCCCATTAATATTATTTGAGAGTTTTATTGGATTTCAATGCTCCTGTACTATCTATTGTTTAGATATTATTTTTTGAATTGTATTACATTTTGAATAGTAATTACATTTTAATTTCTCTTGTACAAGTGGCAGAGAGAACTATGCAAACTAAAAAACAAATAAATATTTAAATAAAACATTGTTTATGAAGTATTTGTTAACATAGATTGTTTGAATGATGGCATCATAACAGAATGAGTGTTTGGTTTATATGTCAACACTAGATGGCAGTGCTACTTCCATTTAGTTTTTTAAAGTTAAGTATTTCTAACATGTTTTCAAAATCTTTCCAATCTCCTTTCTTCAAAATAGATCGAAATTATATTTGCAATTTTGTGAGTTCTGTATCTTTTTTGAAGTGATATACAATCAAGGGGCATAAAGTTATGCAGCATTAATTTTAATTGTCTTCCATTTGTGGTTAGTTCAGGCTTATCATTAAAAGGAATGTAATATACAGTAGATTCATTTTACAGTAGGTTCATCTTTTTTTTTTTAATGTCTGGATTTAAGTTGGAGTCTCTAGTTTGTTAGATGTAGTGATGTTGCCTTTCTCCATTCCCGTATTCATGCTTCTCTTTGCCTGCTTTATCTCCTTGGTTCCGCTATACTATTTAACTCAGTGGTGAAATCCAATTTTTTTTACTACTGGTTCTGTGGGCGTGGCTTGGTGGCATGGTGTGGCTTGGCACAGGGGAAGGATACTGCAAAATCTCCATTCCCACCCCACTCTGGGGCCAGCCAGAGGTGGTATTTGCTGGTTCTCCGAACTACTCAAAATTTCCACTACCGGTTCTCTGAACTGCTCAAAATTTCCACTACTGATTCTCCAGAACCTGTCAGAACCTGCTGGATTTCACCCCTGTAGCAACTGCATTCTGACTAAATTAGAGCATTGTGTGAGTTGCTGTTCCCGGGCCTGCATCTGTGCATATCAGAAAGTTAATCCAAGCAACATGTCTGGTGATTTACTTTGCAACCACTTTAAACATCCTAAATTGGGGGTGAGGATGGTACGTGTTTGTTTTTTATTGATTATCAGTCCAAGCCAAAAGGGTTTTTCTTGCAGCTTCATAGGAGGAGCACATTAGCTTTCGATGTTACAGGTTGGGGAAAAAGCTCTGACTATTTCTCTAAGCATTTAATCTACAAAGCACACCAGTGCCTTATTAACATATAAAGGCATGATTTTTTAAAAATACAATGTCTACTACCTGAGTTGAATAATTAGAAAAAAAGTGTGACGTTTGGGGACATTTTGGTTCTTAGTCAAACTATGATTTAGGTATTTTTGATGCAATCTCACTTCACAAGCCCCAGGCTTGGTTGATAGAACCATCAATTTAATAGAACAAAAAGATCAGAAATTTGCAACCAAGTTTACTGCATTAAAGAGGCTGGTTATGGGACTATATCTATCTTCTCTGAGGATGAGCCTTGCCTAGTGCTGAGAGATAAGTAATGTGTTGCCTCAGGGGTGAAATCTAAATTTTTTCCCTACCAGTTCTGTGGGCGTGGCTTGGTGAGGGGGGTGTCCTGTGACTAAGTGGGCATGGCTAAGTCAATGCCACTCAACAGCCATGCCCACTCAGTCACAAGACCCCCACCACCACCAAGCCATGCCCACAGAACCCAGTAGGAAAATACATTTCTATTCTGCCACCCACTCACCACCCGCTCTCCCTTCGCTTTGGGTTGGGGGCTGGGGCCCAGAGACACGCCATTCACTGAAGCCTTGGAGCTGCCGCCTGCTCACCGCCTGCCTCAACTGGATTGGGGAATGCACCATTCCCCACCTCCAGCCTTGCTGCGGAACTGCCACCCACTTGTCCTTCATTACGTGGCGTGTCCTACTCCTTACCTTTCTCCCGCGGCTGGCTGCTAGGGAAGGCAAGCGTCGAAAAGTTACCGGAGCTGCTCTCCTTGAATGCGCTGCCATCATCGCTGCCCTGGTCCACGCACTGGCTGCGCAAGTGCACACCCAACCTGCCACTGATGAATGAATGAAATGTGTGCGCTTGCGCAGACGGCGTATGGACCAGAGCAGCGATGGCGGCACATTCAGGGAGAGCAGCTCCGGTAATTTTCGGGTGCTTGCCTTCCCTGGCAGCCAGCCATGGGAGAAAGGTAAGGAGTAGGACACACCGCATGGCATAGCGTAGCGGCTCCATGGCAAGGCTGGAGTCAGGGAATGGTGCATTCCCCAACCCGGTTGAGGCAGGCGGTGAGCAGGTAGCAGTTCTGGGGCTTCAGTGAGTGGCACGTCTCTGGGCCCCAGCCCCCAACCTGAAGCGAAGGGAGAGCGGGTGGTGAGAGCGCGGGGCAAGGCCAGAGTCTCTTTCTGGGCGTGTCACTTCTGCCCGTTGGGCCATTTTCTCAAGCTGGCAACTCTGCAGCCAGCCGCTTTGCTTTTTCCCTCTTTTTCCTCATAAGAGGCTTGCATGGTGGCACCAGTAGAAGCGTTGTGGGGAAGTGGCCCTATAGGGGCCGATGCTTGTCTCTGTTTCAAGGCCATTGACATTTCCGTGGTCATGTGGCCAGTATGATGTCATGAAGCGCTGTTACTTTGCCACTGTTACCTATTTATCTACTTGCATTTGCATGATGAATTGCTTTCTCTTTCAACTTCTGTGGTAGCACCTCCTTTGTTTGATCTGATAAATCTTTATCCTGTGTCTGAAGTGTGTCTGCTCCTCTACTTTGATTTATTTTTTTCTTCAAGCACTGGTAGAAATTTGCAGTTAATGCAAATATATGCCAGGTTGTTTTCTGGGAAGAAGACGGATGTGCCAGAAGCATTGGAAGTCAGGGCAGCAGGCTCATATCTGTTCATCTTCATTTTTGTTTCTTAAGGTAGCCCCAGTAGAAAGGCTCTTCTCAAACTAGTGAACTAAACACAAGTGACTTTGAGGGATGGATTTTTTTAAGGATTCCTCCTTAAAAAAGGAGGGCCTTGAGGGAGTCTGGGTCATCATGGTCATATCTACCAGTGGGGTCAGCTTCTTGCAGTGTTTAACATCATACAGTGGCCCAAGCATCATGAGAGGATGCTTGGAAGAAACACCCCTGGATTTGTCGAAATGGCATAACGACTCTCTACACTGTCGTGGGAGGCCAGTGGAGGCCACCCACATCTTTAAGGTTGCTGCCTTTCGTCCTCAGGACAGTTAGACTCTCTGAACTTTGCCAGAAGTCATCTTCATCTCTTCCGTTTACAAATGTACTCTACCGTTGAACTTCTTGCACTGCGAGACTCCCCCCTCTCGCAGGTCTGGCCCTCCACATTATCAAGGGCCTATCTCGATGACGGGTTTTGGAACCCAGAGAGGTGGCATGTCACAAAGAGGGGGTTCAGGGGTTTTTTATGTAAATTGTTATCTAAACTTTTAGGGGGTTCTGGGAAGGGGGAGGGTGGGATAGTGGGTATGGGGGATAATCCACCAAGGGGAGGGCCAGGTCAGGCCGTAAAATGTGGTGGGGGGAGTGTGGGACCCGGGGTCAAGGAGGGGGATAGAGCGCATCTGGATAGTGTTCTAAACATCAATACTGTAGGTGGGAGGGGTAGATATGGCGGGAGCAGGGGGCCACATTGTGTTAGGGGAGCGCGCACCCGCTGTTTACGAGTGGTGGCGTGCTCCGGCCCTCAAGGCTCCTCCCACTCCCTAGGTTGCATAGACCCTCAGGGCCCGGACCTTCGGCTGATGCTGTGCAATGTCAGGTCCGCAGTAAATAAAGCCCCCCTCATCTGTGAGCTTGTTCAGGAGGGGGGTGCGGACCTGGCAGGTGTTACGGAGATCTGGTTGGGCCAGGAGGGGGGTGCCCCTCATTGAAATGTGCCCGCCGGGCTTCCATCAGTCGAGGCCACAGGGGAGGGGCGGAGGGGTTGCGGTTATTATTAGAGAAGATCTGAAACCGAGGGAGGCCACTGTTCCTCAGACGGCCAGCTGTAATCCCTTCTTGTGAAATGGGGTTCAGATGGGTTTGCTGATCACGTACCTGGCTCCCTGCCACGTGGCAGCAGCCCTGCTTGAGCTTCTCGGCGTCATTGCCGTGGTGGCGGTTGATACTCCCAGGCTTATGGTCATGGGGGATTTCAACTTGCCATCTGTGGGGGAGACATCTGAGGTGGCCCGGGAGTTCATGGCTTCCATGACAGCTATGGACCTGACCCAGTTAATTCATGGCCCTACCCAAACGGGGGGAAACATACTGGACCTGGTTTTTGTCTCTGGATAGTGGCTGAGAGATCTTGATATAGGGGATATAGTCATTGAACCCTTATCATGGTCAGATCACTCTCTCCTTCGTTTCGACTTTCGAACCGCAACACCCCGTCGCAGGGAGGCGGAGCCAGTAAGATGGTTCCACCCCAGGCACCTGATGGAACCTAATAGGTTCCAGATGGAGCTTGGGCCATTTCCTGAGGCTCTGGCACACGCCTCAACCGGAGACCTAGTGGCCGCCTGGGATAGGGCGGCCGCTGGAGCTCTGGATCGGGTCATGCCTTTGCGGCCTCTAACCTGGCGCCGATCTCACTTGGTTCCTTGGTTTACTGAGGAGCTGAGGGAGTTGAAGCGCCAGAAAAGACGCCTAGAGAGTAGTTGGAGGGCCAGTCTTTCTGAATCTGACCGGACACTGGTAAGATCCCATATTAGGACTTACCTAGTGGCGATAAAAGCAGCAAAATGTAGCTATTTTACTGCTCTTATTGCATCATCAGATAATCGCCCGGCCGCTCTGTTTAGGGTGACCCATTCCCTGCTCCATCAGGAAGCGCGGGAGGACCCCTTGGAGGGTAGAGCCAGGATTTTGTTCAATATCTGCATGACAAAATCACTCAGATTCGGGAAGATCTGGACTCCGACTGGGTGGTCTCGGGGGAAGGTACCGGGGCAGGTCTTGAGAATGTTATCTGGGATGAGTTTGATCCTGTGACCCTTGAGGACGTGGACAGGATCCTGAGTGGACTGAACACAACCACGTGTTTATTGGACCTGTGTCCTTCCTGGTTAGTGCTGGCTTCCTGGGAAGTGACACGAGGCTGGCTCCAGGGGATTATAAAGGCTTCATTGGGGGAGGGTGTCTTCCCTGCCACCTTGAAAGAGGCGGTAGTGAGGCTTCTCCTCAAGAAGCCTTCCCTGGACCCGGCAATGTTGGTAAATTACCGTCCGGTCTCCAACCTTCGCTTTGTGGCGAAGGTTGTTGAGAGCGTGGTTGTGAAACAGTTCCCCCAGCACCTGGATGAAATGACGTATCTAGATCCGTTCCAGTCAGGCTTCAGGCATGGGTACAGCACGGAAACGGCATTGGTCGCATTGGTTGATGATCTCTGGAGGGCTCGGGACAGGGGATGCTCCTCTGTCCTGGTCCTGTTAGATCTCTCAGCGGCTTTTGATACCATCGACCATGGTATCATGCTGCACCGGCTGGTAGAGATGGGGGTGGGAGGCACGGTGTTGCGGTGGTTCTCCTCCTATCTCTCCGACCGGTCGCAGTCTGTGTTGGTAGGGGGGCAGAGGTCGACCCCGAGGCCCCTTATATGTGGGGTGCCACAAGGATCGGTCCTCTCGCCCCTCCTGTTCAACATTTATGTGAAGCCGCTGGGTGAGATCATCTGTGGTTTTGGGGTGAAGTACGACCAGTACGCTGATGACACCTAGCTGTACATCTCCACCCCAGACCACCCCAACGATGCCCTTGAAGTGATGTCCCGGTGCCTGGAGGCCATGCGGATCTGGATGGGGAGGAACAGGCTCAGGCTCAACCCATCCAAGACCGAGTGGCTGTGATTTCCGACGTCCCGATATAGTCAGTTGGCGCCATCACTGACTATTGGGGGCGAATCACTGGCCCCCACGGAGAGGGTTTGGAACTTGGGCGTCCTCCTGGACTCACGGCTGTCCTTAGAAGGGCACCTGACGGCCATGGCCGGGAGGATTTTCTATCAGATTCGCCTGATCTGCCAGTTACGTCCCTTTCTGGATCGGGACTCCTTACTCACGGTCACTCCTGCCCTTGTTACTTCCCGTCTAGACTACTGTAACGCTCTCTACATGGGGCTCCCCTTGAGGAGCACCCGGAGGCTCCAACTGGGGCAGAGTGCGGCTGCGTGGGTGGTGATGGGAGTGACATGGCGTTCCCATGTGACACCTCTCCTGCGCGAGCTGCACTGGCTCCCGGTAGTCTTCCAGGTGCGCTTCAAGGTTTTGGTTAGCACCTTCAAAGTGCTCCATGGTTTAGGACCTGGGTACTTGCAGGACCGCCTACTACCACCAATAGCCTCCCACCAGCCGGTATGCTCTCATAGAGAGGGGCTCCTCTGAGTGCCGTCAGCAAAACAGGGTCAACTGGCGGCCCCCAGGGGGAGAGCTTTCTCTGTGGGGGCACCTACTATCTGGAACATGCTCCCCCTGGAGATACGGAGGAACCCGGATCTGCGCACCTTCCGCCGCGCTCTTAAGATCTTTTTGTTTCACCAGGCGAGCCTGGCCTAACCTCTCTTCTCTTTTAGCGTTAAATTTTAATCTGTTTTAAACTATGTGGGGTGTTTTAATTCTGTCCAGGCCAAATTTATTTAATTTGATTTTAGTTGGGTTTTAAATTTTGTATACATGTATTTTTATTGTTGGCTGTACACCGCCCTGACTCATTCGGGAGTAGGGCGGTATATAAATCCAATAAATCTAACCTAATCTAATCTTAAACCCTGCTTCAGCACTTTACAACTGCCACTTGTCTCCTCAATTTACCACTCACTGATTAAGCTTATATTCTGGAACTGGGGTAACATATATTTCACTAGCAGGCACTGTAGGTTCCATTTTATTTATTTTCTGCTTGTTGTGGTTCCCTAGTACAACAGCATGGCAGCATTCTGCAGTATAATGCTTTAGCTCTAAAGATAGATAGCTCTATCTATATTAACCTCTTCCACCTCTATAGTATGCAACTTCTAACATCATCAGGCTAAAGAAGGCTTTGGGAAGCCACTTTTTAAAGGCTTGTTGAATGTTTTGTTAAAGTTTGTGGTTTCTTAATAATACATATCTAAAAATTTGGGTCTCTCATAGATATTCATATTCTAGAAAAAGTTAGAGACATCAAAATGGATTAACATGGGCAAATGGGGAAAGAGCTCAAACCTAAATATTTTCATTTTGAGAGAGGTATATCTCATCCTTTCTAATGCAGGAATTATTCATGTCTGAATACATGCATAATACTTAATATTGAAGCAGGATAAAAATCTCTATATAATAACTTCAGTCCTATACACATTTATTTTGGATTTTTTTTTTCAACTTTCAATATATCTAGATTCATAAGTGTTCATAAATATCTTTCTAGGAGAAGGTAGTAAATTGCTGGATATGCTATGTCTATAATTTGTATGGTATATCTGCACAATGTTGTTTGGTGTTTTCCTTAGTGTCATGTTTTATGACAGAAACACAGCAGAGTAGAGAGCTTCATGGTGAAGGTTGTTGAGAGTGTGGTGGCGCGACAGCTCCCTCGATACCTGGATGAAGCTGTCTATCTGGATCCATGCCAGTCGGGTTTCAGGGCAGGTTACAGCACGGAAACGGCATTGATCGCATTGGTTGATGAACTCTGTAGGGCTTGAGACAGGGGATACTCCTCAGTTCTGATCCTCCTCAATCTCTTGGCAACTTTTGATATCATTGATCATGGTATCATGCTGCGTCAGTTGGGGGAATTAGGAGTGGGAGGCACCATGATGTGGTGGTTCTCCTCCTTTCTCTCTGACCGTACGCAGTCTGTATTGATGGGGGGACAGAGGTCCACCTAGAGGCATCTTATTTGTGGGGTGCTGCAAGGGTCAATCCTCTCGCCCCTCCTGTTCAACATTTATGTGAAGCCACTAGGCGAGATCATCCGTGGTTTTGGGTGAAGTGTCAACTGTATGCCGATGACACGCAATTGTACATTTCTACCCCAGACCACCCCAATGATGCCCTTGACATGATGTCCGCTGGAAGCTGTGCGGATCTGGATGGGGAGGAACAGGCTCAGACTCAGCCCTTCCAAGACAGAGTGGCTGTGGCTTCCGGTGCCCTGATATAGCCAGCTGATAGCATCGCTGGCTATTGGGGATGAGAGCTTGCCCCCTCAGACAGGGCTCGCAACTTGGGCATCCTCCTGGATATGCGGCTGTCTTTAGACGATCATATGGCGGCCGTGGCCAGGGGGGCTTTCTATCAGGTTCACCTGATTTCCCAGTTGTGTCCCTTTCTGGATCGGGACGCCTTGCGCACAGTCACTCACACCCTCATCACTTCCCGTCTGGACTACTGTAATGCTCTCTACATGGGGCTCCCCTTGCGGAGCACCCAGAGGTTCCAACTGGTTCAGAATGCGGCCGCGTGAGTGGTTATGGGAGCGACTCGTTGCTCCTGGGTAACTCCCCACTTGCGCGAGCTGCACTGGCTCCCAGTGGTCTTCCTGGTGTGTTTCAAGGTGCTAGTCACCATCTTCAAAGCGCTCCATGGCTTAGGACTGGGATACTTACAGGACCGCCTTCTGCCACCGAATATCTCCCACTGTCCGATATGATCTCACAGAGAGGGACTCCTCAGGGTGCTGTCGGCCAGACAATGTCAGTGGGCGGCTCCCAGGGGTAGAGTCTTCTCTGTGGGGGCTCCTGCCCTATGGAATGAACTGCCCCCAGATATAAGAAGGATTCCTGACCTCCACGCCTTCCGTCGGGCTCTGTTGTTTCACCAAGCCGGCCTGACTGAATAGATAAATTTTAAACGGGTTTTAGATTGGTTTTAAAGGGGTTTTAGTAAGGGGTTTTAAACTACAGCCAAATAGTTTTAAATTATTTTAGTAGTTTTAATTTTTGTGTTGGATTGTTTTAATATGGCTGTGAACCGCCCTGAGTCCTTCAGGAGAAGGGCATTAAAGAAATGCAATAAACTCAACTCAACTCAATTTAAGTTAAGTAGACTTAAGCTTTGAGTATTTCTTGGCAATAGCTAAGGGCAGAAAGTAAGGGGAGTTATCCCACTGGTTGAAAATCTTAATATCTAGATTCCCAGCTTTAATTTTTTTTTAAACTCATGGTGGGACTGAAGAAATGAACTTATGTCCACTTCCTGAAGTTATAGCGATTGCAGTGCCTCTGTGGTCACGTGATTAAAATTTGTGTTCCTGGGCAGCCCACCCGCATTTATGACTGCCCACCCACATTTATGACTTTCAACTCTTTTCACATGCCTATCTCCACCCCTAATCTCTGTTCTTTTGGCTACCTTATACTGTGGCACTCCTTGACAGTGGCACTGGTAGTGCTGGGACTGAAGTAGAAGCCAAGGGCTTTCAGCAATCTCAGCCCTGCCTCCTGACCTATACTTAGGCCTGTTGCTACTGCTGCCAGGAGTGCATGGGCTACCTTTAGAAGAAGTGAGAACCTGGGAAATGAGCAGATAACGTTAGAAGCTTTGAAAGAAAGGTTTAGATGGGAGATTTTCACAGCTTTCACAGTCTAAGGAAGCTCTGTCAGGGAATAAACAGAATCATCAAATCCAACTACTGTCATGGTTGACCTTAAAGACAGAACTGTGTTTGATTTGAGTTGCATGGGACCAGAGAGTTGCATTGTTTTTTGTGCCAATCAGATTGACTGAGTCCTAGCAGCAGTTCACATTCTGTCAAGTCTGAAGGGTTCTTGTCTTCTAATATCCTAGAACCGTGATGGCGAACCTATGGCACGCATGTCACAGGTGGCATGTGGAGCCATATTAGTGGGCACATCAGCTCAGATCTGGGGCGCATGTGCACACCGGTCAGCTGATCTTCGGGCCTTCTGGGCCCACCAGAAGTAGGGAAACAGGCGGTTTCCTGCCTCTGGAGGGCCTGGGGTATGTGGGGAAGGCCCGTTTTTCTTTCTTACCTGGCTCCAAATCCTCTCTATTTATCTGGGAAGGATGAAAACAGCCTTTCTCACTCCCTCGGAGGCCTGAAAAGCCCCATTTCCCAAGTCTCAGTGGAACAGGAAGTGACTTTTTTGCTGTCCCCAGCCTCCAAAGACTCCTAGAGAGGCTCCTAGAGAGGGTCTGGAGGCTGGGGACAGCAAAAAAAAAAAAAAGGGATCTTCTCCTTTCTCACCGGGAGTTGAGCCATTTCAGGCCTTTGGAGGGCCTCCGAGGGAGCGGGAAAGGCTGTTTTTGCCCTTCCCAAATAAATAGAGAAGATCTGGAACCAGGTAAGAAAGAAAAACAGGCCTACCAGGTCATCATGTGCCAGGAGCGGGGTGTGGTGGTGGCTGCGCGCGCATGCGTGTGGGCACATGCATGTGCAACCCTCCCCCACGCCCCCTCCTGGCATGTTATGGCAAAAAGGTTAGCCATCACCGTTCTAGAAGTTAAAATCAGAATTCAAAATTAATGAAAGAAGTAACCTGAAAATAATAGTATGAACTCTAACATAAAAAGAGGAATACAAAGTACTTTTTTCAAAAAGAAGTCCAATTAATATAATGGTTTGTACTTTTTGGTTGAAGGAGACAATGGAAGACAGAAGAGCATAGAGAGTACTGATCCATAGAGTGGCCAAGGGTTGGACACAACTGTATGGCTAATGATGATGACCTTCTGTGGTAATGCTATTGTGTAAAATATCTGTCAATTCAAGAGAACTTGACTGAAGCCATCTTGTGCTGCCTCAAAGTTGTCACGAAGCCTGAGAAAGAAGAGGAGGGGGGAAGTAAATAGCCAGCTTACAGTCAAAATAAAAAGTTTTCCTGTGGGAGCCAAGATCATTTTAACAGGTGGCTGGTGAAGGAGAAGAGGAGCCTGCCAGCTGTATTCATTGGGCCATGTGACTGGTGATACTGGGGAGGGGGGAGAATTTCATTCTTTTAATTAGGTGGAAACTGTGGGAACCTTCAGAGTTGGTGTTCACTGGTTATGCCAATATGATGTATCCAATAAACATGTTCCTAGAGGAATCTATCTGCCTCGGAGTTCTGCTTTCGATGGGT
This sequence comes from Masticophis lateralis, assembly GCA_030761175.1. NCBI lineage: Eukaryota > Metazoa > Chordata > Lepidosauria > Squamata > Colubridae > Masticophis > Masticophis lateralis. The sequence goes on along the minus strand of JAUDYJ010000003.1, from coordinate 95,267,884 downwards.
GCATTACTTGGAATGCTGACAATATCTTGGAATAGTAGTCACTACAAGTGAAAATGAGTCAGCAGTGTCATCTGAATGAAGAAAAGAGGCAAATTGCCAGCACCTCCCATTGGGGGTCATGACAGCAGCGATGGGTGGTGATGGCGGCGATGGGCTGCAGCGAACCCTGCAGACTGGAACAGCTGATAGGAGGTATTCCGGGAGGCAGATCCAATCGTCAATCAGCTGCTCGTGCTAAATCAGACTGTGCTGAAGCTGACCATGCTGTTTGCTGTTTGCTGCAAGGAGGCCAATTGCTGGGAGGCAGATTTTTTTCCCTTGTTTTCCTTCCCAAAAGCTAGTGGCATCTTATACTTTGAAGCATCTTATAGTCTGAAAAATACAGTAGTTAAAATACAAGGATAACTATCAGCAACCAAGTTACTCTTGCTCATAAAATAAAACACTTTAGCAGAGAGGTCATTTAAACTCTCCAGAAAGTGGGTGGGCATATTTGGGCTGCAAAATGCTGAGCTAAAGAGATAAATTAACAAATTAACATCTTGAGTAAGGGCTAATCTCATTCTGCCTTTGTTCAGACCTTGCTGCAGGGAATTGCCTATGAATATAGCTATCTATCTCTTAAGTGCTGACATCTGTGGGCTTATTAAGGTTTATTAAGCTGCTTTCTCCCTCTAAGAAAACATGTTTCTCCATTTCTCATTCAGGGTAATATATTCTTCCTTTTTAATATTTCATTCTTGTAGGAGAGGGGTGGGTGCTAACTTTCTACAATTGGTGCCATGTTACTATGCTATATTATCATGAGAGAAAACTAAAACAAATTGGAAGGAGGATCCACTTATCAGTGAGCAATCATGTGCCTTGCCTACTCTGAAGCAATGCAAGAGACTCCTGTCCCAAAGGTGCTTTTTCAAGAAGCAACTGGACTTTCTGGAAACCAAAAAAGTCCAGTTGCCTCTTGAAAAAAGTACCTTTGGGACAACCATGACCTGGATAACTGAAGAACCCCCCTAAACAAGAGATCCTGTGCTCAATGAACAGACAAAGCACCCAGGAGAAGCAATCATTAGATCCATTTGCATCACTTAAAGATACCGGCTGGTCTCACTCACCTCACAAGATATCCTAAGGTAATCATCCAGATTTAAGGAAAAATCACATGCCTTCAGAAAGGTAGTAAAAAAGTCAGAATGTCAAGCTTGCATCCTGCCTCTCAGCCATTTGTTCTATGGCTATGCCAACCCTTCTATAAATAGCTGTTCAATCCCCAGGAATAAAAGTACCACAAAAAACTCTGGTGGGAGCGGGGAGAAGCTCAGCTACAGACAGAAAGTCTGGGCAGTTTCTGAAAACACTTAAAGCTGCAGGGGCGACAATTAAGGTAAGGCTTAGGCTAGAAATACAGGCACACTAGAATTTTTCCTTCCTATGTTCCTTGCAGGATTAGCCCTGTAAAGTGGGAAAAGATTTCTTCCAACAACAGGTTCTCTGAACTGCTCAGAAAATTAATAAAATTAATGTGAACCGGTAGCAGCCCACCTCTAGTCCCACTCCTATTTATACCAACATTGATGTTGTTAATTAGAAATATTAGCCAGGATCCGGAAATAAAAGGAATGGAAATTTAAAAAAAGTATAAATTACAAGCGTTTGCAGATGACCTGGTTTTTATATTAGAAGAACCATTAGAAACCAGCTTCAGAGTCCAGACTAATAGGTAAATTAGAGGAGTATGGAGAAATTGCAGGACTGAATATAAATAAAGAAAAAAACTAAAATATTAGTTAAGAATCTTACAGCCAAGCAGAAAAATGAATTGACAAAGAAGGTACATCTTCAGATAGTAAAGAAAGTTTTAGGAATTTACTTCACAGCAAGATATGCAACAATTAAAGATGATAATTATATAAAGTTAATGCAACAAATTAAACTTGGAGAAATCTACAACTTTCAATGATAGGGAGGAGAGCTACTATAAAAATAAATATATTGCTGAAACTACTTTTCTTATTCCAAACAATACCTATAAAACTAGAGAAAAAATGTTTTGTGGAACTAAATAAAATAATCTTGAAATACATCTGGCAAGGAAAAAAAGCAAGATTAAGATTGAAAATGTTATAGGAGTCTAAATGTAATGGGGGTTTCCGGCTACCGGATTGGGAGTTGTATTACCAGGCATCTGTGCTTACATGGGTGAAATAATGGATAAACTTGAGACATAGAACATTGTTGCTATTGGAGGGCCATGATTAGGATGGCATACTTTTCTGTGGTATGGAAGGAATACAGCACACTTTCCAAGGTATGTGAGGAGTACTTTATTCTTAGTATGTGAAAAACTTAAATAAAAAAATATATGAAAATATCAGTCTGGCTTTCTACAATGAAAGCATTGATACATCCAAATATTGTCAATTTGGGAAAAATTATATCCTATAAAGCAGGGGTGAAATGCTCCTGGTTTGGACCAGATCGCCTGATCCGGTAGCAATGGGAACGGGTGGTTTGGAGAACTGGTAGCAAAAATCCCTGCGAGCCCCCCCCCCCATGCCCAGCTGAGCTGTGCGATCATCAAAGGCTATTTTTTTTTTACTTTTAAAAGCATTTTTTCTACAACCTCTTCTGCCGAAAAAATGCTTTTAAAAGTAAAAAAAAAAAAAAAAGCCTCTGATGATCTCACAGCTCATCTGGGATCGTCAGAGGCTTTTCAAAGCATTTTTTTCTTCAACCTCTTCAGCCGAAGAGATTGTAGGGAAAGAAAATGCCTTTAAAAGCCTCTGGCGATCCCAGCTGACTTGCCTGATTGTCAGAGGCTTGTAAAAGCATTTTTTTCTGCAACCTCATAAGGTTATAGAAAAAATGCTTTTAAAAGTAAAAAAAAAAGTTGGCCACTCACATTACCCCGCCTCCCACCAAGCCACACCCACAGAACCGGTAGTAACAAATTTTAGATTTCACCCCTGCTATAAAGACATTTTAAACGAGAAAGGGAAACTTAAAACTAGACAGGAATTACAGAAATTACAGGAATTACAGAGAGGGTGGACCTATCATGGTGGCCGCACCTGCAAATACAATTGAGATATGAGAAAGATGTGAAAATATGAGATTTTTTAATAAGAACCAACAATACTTGATCAAATACTATTAGGGACAGATGAAAAATTGATAAGGAAACTATAGTTACCTACTAAGCTTTAAAATGGAAATGGAAATAGAATTAGATAAATGGCAAAAGCTTTGGGATAGAAATTACAAGCTCACAATGGCCACTACATATAAGGAAAACTTATACAAAATATTTTATAGGTGGCATCTACTACACGCAAGACTAGCAAAGATGTCTAGAAATATGTCCACCAAATGTTGGAAATGTAATCAGATACCAAGTACCTATTATCAGGTTCAAATTTATGAAAGCAAGAAAATATTGGACTAAAATACATACATGGTTGGAAAAGATGATTAAGTAGCACATAGATTTAAAGCCAGAAATATTTTTGCTAGGTATAATACCAGAAAGTTATGATAAAGGGACTATATACTTAATACTTCATGTATTGACAGCAGTGAGAATTGTATTTGCACAACACTGGAAAAATAAGAACACTTCACCAGATGGAAACATAATTCTGGAAATATTGGACTGTGCAGAGATTGATAGATTGACATTAAAAATAAAAGACAAGGATGATACAGAGTGTTATTCAACATGGGATAGGTTTTATCAGTGTTTAGATATGAGAGGTAGAAGTTAGAAGAAGAAAGACTATTGTTATGTATATGTAAAAGATGAACATTATGTATGACTATAAGTATCCCAGTATAATTAATAGAAGCACAAATAAGTTAATATAACTATAATTATTGTTATATATATCCTTTAGGCGTTGAAACCCAGCTGTGTCTCGTCTTGTTTTTTCCGTTCATGGGGGCGTGGCCTCAGTGTGAGGTGCAACCCACCATGGCTTAACCAACAGTGACAACTCTTAGCAGTGGATCACTCGGCTCATGTTCTTAATGAAGAACATAGCTAGCTGCGAGAAATAATGTGAATTGCAGGACACATAGATCATCAACCCTTCAAATGCACTTGTGGCCCCGGGTTCCTCCTGGGGCTACACCCATCTGAACATCACTGACAGTTCAATCGCTGTGAACGTGACCTGCCTCCCTCCCCATGTGCAACGCGGGGGTCGGTATCCAAGTCCCTTCTGGGGGGCAAGCGTTACTTCCGGCGCGGCTGAGGTTTGTGGGCCTCCGCACCTCCATCCCCCCAAGTCCAGACCCCAACAGCGTCTGTCCCAATAACTAAAATATATTTTATTATTATTACTGCTACATTTGTTGGGTTTTTTTGGTAAAATGAAATGCCTGGACAATACAAAGTTTTTAAAGTATATATAAATAAAAATATATATTTTTTTAAAATGCTGGTTGTCACCTTTAAAGCCCTTCATGATTTGGGACCAGATTATTGGTCTTTTCCCAATTACATTTACCCAGCCCACCAGAGCAGGGAGGCAGGATATGTTACAGAACCCTCTTATGAAGATCTGTCTAGTAGGACCAGGAAGAAGCCTCTGTGGTGGCTCCTGTCTCAGGAGCATCATTCCCATGGAGAAAAGTTTGTTTCCCTCCTTGATACTCTTTCTGAAGGCACAGAGATATGTTTTTTCCAGTTGGCCTAGGGCCCCCATGTTATTCTTCTCTGAATGTTATAAATATAGATATTGACATCTGAGTGTGAAATATTTAATGGCTCTTGCAATGCCCTTTACATGGGGCTGCCCTTGGGGTGCACTCGGAGGCTCCAACTGGTCCAGAATGCAGCTGCGCGAGTAGTTAAGGGTATGTCCCACTACTCCCATGTAACATCACTTTTGCGCGAGCTGCACTGGTTGCCGGTGGTCCTCCGGATCTGCTTCAAGATGCTGGAAGTCACCTATAAAGCCCTTCATGGCACGGGCACGGGGTATTTGCAGGATCACCTCCTACTGGCCTCCCACTGCCCAGTGCGCTCACATAGGGCTGCCTTCCTCTAGGTCCCCTCAGCCAGACAGTGTCGGCTGGCGGTCCCCAAGATGAGGGAGTTCTCTGTGGTCGCACCGACCCTCTGGAATGGATTGCCCACTGAGCTCCGGATGACCCCCGACCTCCGTACCTTCCGCGCCGATCTAAAGACATGGCTCTTTCAGCAGTTTCCCTGATCTGTTGTGGATTTTAATTTTGGGGATCTGGGGATTTTAAATTTGGTTTTAATATTATTTAAGTATTAACTATTGTTGGGTTGTTTTATTGTTGTGAGCCGCCCCGAGTCCTACGGGAGAAGGGTGGCATATAAATCTGACAAATAAATAGATTAATAAATATAAAATTGTAATGCGACTCAAGCTTGAATACTCAGTTGCATAGTAAAATAGGATATCAATTGATCAAATACGTAAAGAAAAATGTCTTTTTAAACTCTGCTACATTGTCTTATCACTTATCACAAAAGATTTTATTTAGACTTTGTATTTTATATTTTTAAAGTGCCCATTGTGTGAAAATTTGAAGTTTCCTCTGATTTGTTTCATGAGCAATATTAGGGAAAGAAAAATCATCATTTGAAATTTAGCCAATTTTGCTATTTCAGGAAAGGATAACGAAGAAAGTGGCAATTTTTTTATTAACATGGGATTCTTGATTCATTTGCATACTTCATATGAGATGCTTAACATCACACCAGGAAAATCTGATTCCTTTCCTGCTACCTCACAATAAGGGTTATAACTGTGCAATAAGATGATTCTCTTTGATGTAATCAGAATGTAGCACCAGCACCCTAAGGGCCATAAAATCCTTGAATCTCTTAGTAGCCTAATATCTCATCAACCCCATTTCTCCTATATATAGCCTAGGAAGACAAAGATAAGTGAAGTTCTTCAGACAGAGCAGCCTTTAGGTGAATATTATATAGATGTTGCTCTAACTTAGATCTTATTTTATATGCAATTCTTTAAAAGTTTATGCAATAGTTAAAAATAGAAGTTTAAGGAGAAAGTCTGAGTAGGCAATTAATTTAGTATTAAATGAAAGAGATTTGATTCTATGGAGCCAAAGCTTCATTATACTAGCAGGTTGGGGCTTAAAACAGAAAATTATTAGGTTCGTTTTTGGCAGAATTCCATTTTAAAAAAATTGGGAGGAGTACTCTTTCTTGACTAATAGTCTGTGAATCTTTACTGTATAGTTTAGAATAAAATTTAGAATTCTTTTCCTTCAGATATTATGATATGTGGCTTAATTTGTTAAAGCAGTGGACCTCAACTTTTTGGGCACCAGGGACCAGTTCTGTGGAGAGAGAGCTTTTTCTGTAGATTGGAGGTGGCATTGTTTTGCATGCTGCCTGCATTCTGTGGATGAGGCTTTGCTTGTTTGCACAGCCTGGTTTCTGGCATGCTGTGGCCCGGTGCTGGTCCATGGACTGGGGATTGGGGATCCCTGTGTTAGAGGGCAATGTACTGCATTAAATTGCTCAATACTATCCTGGTGTCAAAAGAAATGTGCCCAGTGGATTATCGAGCAGGGCACCAGTCTAGACCGCAGGGCCAGGAAGGGGCTGTGGCTGTTGTTATCAGAAAATCTCTAGCAGCCTCCAGGGGCATTGCTCCACTAGTGCCCAGCTGTGAGACCCATTTTTTTAGGTTGGGCTCAAGGGATCAGATAGGAGTGCTGCTGCAATATCAGCCTCTCTGCTGCATGGCAGCTTCCCTACCTGGGCTCCTGGACCTCACCTGAGTTCCCCAGGCTTATAGTTCTGGGGGGGACTTCAACCTGCCATCCCTGGGTCAAGGTTGGAGGTAGCCCGAGATTTCATAGAAACCATGACTTCCCTGGGCCTGTCCCAGGTCATCCAGGGCCCAACTAGGAATAGTGGTCATATATCCGATTTGGTGTTCTTGTTGGAGCAGTAACTATGCAACCTGGAATTGGTGGACTTGCCCTTGATCCCCCTGTCATGGTCAGATCACAGTCCAGTGGCAGTGAGTTTCTCGAGAGCTATACGCCCCTGCAGTGAGACAGAATTTATTAGATTGGTCCACCCCTGTCAACTAATGGACTCTGATGAGTTCCACAAGGAACTAGGGGTTGTAACTGCAGATCTGCTGTACAGTCCAGCTGATGCAAAGCTTTCAAGTTGCCATGAGCAGGAGGGAGGGAGAATTGATAGAGCTGATTGATTTCTCTAACTGAAGTTACATTCCATACATACTTCTTTACCGCAAACAGAAGGAGGGTGTTGGATTTCACAGCCAGCCAAAGTGGTTAATTGGAGAATGTGATTTATGACATGGCCAGGGAGGAGGGGAGAGACAGGGTCATAGGGGAACGTAAATCTACGTGGGATTAGTTCTAACTGCATCTGAATATTGCCGAAATGGTGCTCCTAATAAATGACTGTATTTCTTTTGAAGTTTGGCTCATGGCTCATGAATTAATTAGGGCATCTTTCGGAAACTTCACAGACAGTTAGAACTACTTCTAAAATCTATCAAGATTACCAGGTTTCCTGAATCCTGGACTCTCCAATCGCTCCCCAATGTCTAGGATGCTGGGAGGGAAAATCAGACAACCGTGGCCAAAGATGGGCTATCTGAAGAGAGCCTAATTGCAGCCAGAGTGCAGCCTCCCTCAGACATCAAAGCTGAGATGCCTGCTCCAGCGGCGGAAGCAAGAAAAGATGAGTATTGGTGGGAGTTAATTCCTAAAGCAGCTGAGGTTGCGTTCCCCCATTCCAATGCCCGGGAAAAGGGGAAGCCCCTGAGCGAACTGGGAAGAGTGGGGTGGAGGTTAAACTGGAAAAAAGCCAGGCTCCCAAAGCCCCTGGGGAGTTCCAGAGAGCAGCTGAGGGAGGAATTTGACCAAGCCACCCTTCCCGATGAGGGGCCATCATTCAGGCCGAAGGAGAGAGGAGGAGCAGTGGATCCCTTTGAAGTGAGGAGAAGCAGACAGGAGCACAGCCCCCCTTCTCCACCCATCAGAAGGAGGCCACAACCAGTGTCTTTCCCACACAGCAGGCAAGCTGCCCAGGGCAGACAAACCCTTCTCTCCCTCCAAACTAAAAACAAAATACATTTGTTTTTGAAAGGATTAATATTTAGAAAATGAGATCCCCAGATACAAAACTTGCAAAGTATTATGAATCTAATATGTAAGGAGAATGTGTTAAAAAATTGTATTGTACCATCCAACTCTGCTACATAACAGCTTTCCTGCCTGAGCTTCTTGGTGCAATAGCTGATTTGATGGTGGAATTCCCCAGATTTAAGGCTCTGAGAGACTTCAATCTACTTTCTCTGGGCACAAGATCAAAGGCAATTCAGGTGTTCCCAGTCACTATGGCAAACAGATCATATCCAAGTTATGAACAGTCTGACTCACTGGGAGGGTTTCACTCTAGATTTGGTTTTTGTTTTGGGAGAATGGAGACATGATCTGGAATTCAGGATTGTTACCATCAATCCCTTGTCATGGACAGATCATTCCATTAGCCTTGCAATTACCAATGCCACGTCTCATTTCACGGAGGAAGGACCCATGAGATTCATCCATTTCAAGTAGACCTGGCAGTATTAAAGCGAAGTTGGGATTATTCCTGAAATTCTTTTACAGGGCTCAATCAAGGCCTTAGCTGCTGTTTGGAATAAACAGGTGACAACTACCTTGGATCCATTCTGACCTGTTTGTATTTGGATCTTGTTTGTATTTGGATCCTGGAGGGATGAAAACACTAAAATCACCACTAGAGGAAGATAAACTGCAAGTCCAATCAATCATAGATGCTTTTATTAAGAATTATCTTGTGGTGATTAGAGTGGCCAATGTTATACATAGTATAAATTGCCATTAAAAATCACTAAAAATTACATATTAACAAGAATAAAAATAGTATTCAAAATACTTGATGCAAAAGCTATCCCCAATGGACTATGTGACACCAATCATAAGATTGTAGAGCAACAAGACATGACAAGTCTAATATTAACAGAAAAAAATCAAATAAAAACCAGGGACTAATTAAGATAGCAAAACTTAAAAAAGAAGAATTAGTAGAACAATTATAAAACAAAAGGTGGAGATAACATTTAGTCAACAGATGGGAAATGTGTAGGATGAATAGAAGGCATACAGAACTACTTAACACTGCAAAAGAACCACACGGAAAAAGAAAAAGTGGGAAAAATGGAGTGGGATCAAACACATTACATGGTGGTGTGAAGAGGTTAAAGAATCAGTTGAAAAAAAGTTATACAATCATTAGATAAAATCAGGGAAAGAAGAAGATTATATAAGCTACAGATTACAATGCAGAGGTATCAACAGGCTTAATTAAGAAAGCAACACAAAAATCCTGGGAGTACTTCAGGAAATCATTAGCAGATAAACGTAAAGTTATAACTAGGAGCCAGTATGGGTTTAATAAAAACAGATCATGCTAAACCCATCTTATTTCATTCGTTGACAACATGACTAAAATAGTAGACCAGAAAATGCTCTGGACATAGTATACTTAGATTTCAGTAAGGCATTTGACATGGTAGACCATAACCTACTTCTTGGTAACTAGAAAAATGTGGGATAAGATAGCATCATCACCAGATGGATGTGTAATTGGCTGACAAACCGCACTCAACGAATAGTCCTCAATGGTATTACTACATCTACATGGAGGGAAGTAAGCAGTGGGATATCACAAGGGCCATTTTAGGCCCAGTATTCTTCAATATCTTTATAAATGACTTAGATGAGGGTATAGAAGTGGAACTCATCAAATTTGTAGAGGACACTAAGCTGGCAGGAATACCCAACACACCAGAAGACAAGCTCAGGATCCAAAAGGATCTTAACAAACTTGAACAATGGGGCCTATCCAACAAAATGAAATTTAATTTGGAAAAAAGCAAGATTTTACACTTTGGCTGGAAAAACCACAGGTACAAGTACAGATTAGGCAAAACCTGGTTCAAAAACAGTAACTGAGAGGGACCTTGGAGTGCTAGTGGATGATCACTTAAACATGAGCTAGCAGTATGCGGCAGCAGCAAAAAAACTAATACAATCCTTGGTTGTATAAACAAAGGCATAAATTCAAAATCACATGAAGTATTAATACCAGAGGTGGTATTCAACTGGTTCAGACTGGTTCTCGTGAACCGGTAGCAGAAATTTTGAGTAGTTCGGAGAACCGGCAAATCTTACCTCTGGTTGGCCCCACTCCACTCACCCTTTCCAAGAGTCCCCACAAGCCCCATTTTGGTTCCCAGGTAAGTGCAGGGAGGCCCACTAGGCCCAAAATGGTACACATGGGTGTGTGCATGTGGCACAGCCTCCACATGGTCCATTTTTGCTCCCAGGGGGCTGCAGGGAGGCCCACTAGGCCCAAAACAGGGCATGGGGGGTGCGGCATGGGGCCCCGTGGCCCATTTTTGCTCCCAGGGGCTGCAGAGGGGCCTAGCTTGTAAGGCTGGGGCATCCAATTGATCTATTTGCTGCCTCCTAGCTGATCGGCGTGGTTGGTCTATTGCTGCCTCCAAGGTGATCGGCTGGGTCTTCTTTTGTTGCCCTGCATGAATTGGAAAGCAGGTTAGTGGGGTGGGGAGGGAATGGGGATTTTGCAGTATCCTTCCTCCAGGAGTGGGGAGGGAATGAGGATTTTGCAGTATCCTTCCCCTGCCACGCCCACCAAGTCACACCCATTGAACCAGTAGTAAAAAATTTTTGAATCCCACCACTGATTAGTCCCGCTTTATAAAACCTCAGTAAGACCACACCTGGAATACTGCATTCAGTTTTGGTCATCTCATTACAAAAAATATGTTGAGATTTTGGAAAAAGTTCAGAGAAGAGCAACTAGGATGATTAAATGCCTGGAGACTAAAACATGAAGAATGGCTGCAGGGACTGACTATGGCTAGCCTAGAGAAAAGCAGGACTAGGGATGATATGATAGCAGTATTGCAGTATTTGAGGGGCTGCAACAAAGAAGAGTGGGTCAATTTATCTTCCAAAGCACCAGAAGGCAAGACAAGAAGCAATGGCTTGAAACTAATCAAGGAGAGAAGCAACCTGGAATTAAGGAGAAACTTCCTAACAATGAGAACAATTAACCAGTGAGACAGCTTGCCTTCAAAAGTTGTAGGTGCTTTATCACTGGAGGTTTTTAAGAAGAGACTGGACAGTCACTTGTCTCAAATTGTATAGTGTCTGCTGCTTGAGCAAGGGGTTGGGCTAGAAACCCTCCAAAGTCCCTTCTATTCTGACTGAACAACTCTTTGCAGGCATTGATAGCAAGAAACTGCAACATCTTATGGCCACGAACCAAGAATGGAAAACAAATAATTTGAGAATCAGCAAAGAGACAACAGAAGTGATGGCAATGGGTGGGGGGGGCATAGTAGTAGAAGAAATAAACATAAAACAAGTGTCGAAGTTCAAATATCTAGGAAAAACATTCACCAAAGTTAGTAAACTGGATTAAGAGATTAACATACAATGCAGTAAGGCAAACCAAGTATTGGGACAGCTTTCTCCACTCCTACAATATAAGACAGTACTGATCATCACAAAGAAACATCTCATACAAAGGATATTAATCCTCTTCTTATATTATCAGTTCCAACATGGACACTTAAAATAAAACATAAACGAAAATTAGTCCCCATAGAAAGCAGTTGTTTGAGAAAGCTGATGGAGGGAGCAGGAGAGATACAATTAGAAATGAAACCATAAGAAAAAGAATTGGCATAGAACCAATCTTAAACCACATACAAAAACAGCAAATAAAGTGGTTTGCTCACCTGGAGAGTATATCTTGGGATTCTGTCCATACAAAGCATATACAAAAAGAGAAGTTCAAAGAACACAAGACTGACCCAGAAGAAGTTGGAGACACAACTTCTTCAAAGACACACTACAGCAGCAATTAATTAACAATGGTTGAGGCCACCAGAAGAGCAAGAACCAGAACTTTGGATCTCCCTCAACATCCAAAGCAGTAAAAGAGGAAATAAAGAAGAAAATTAGAGTGGCAACATAGAACATAGAATAATAGAAATGGAGGGACCTTGGAGGTCTTCTAATCCAACCTCCTGCTCAAGCAGGAAACCCAATAACATTTCAGACAGTTTCTTCTTGAAAGCCTCCAACACCCACAACTTCTGAATGCAAGCTATTTCATTGGTTGGTTGCTCTCACCATTAAGAAACTTCTTGTTAGTTCTAAGTTGATTCTCTCCTTGGTTAGTTTCCAATCATTGTTTCTTGTCTTGCCTTTTGGTGCTTTGGAAAATAGCTTGACCTCCTTGTCTTTGTAGAAGCCCCTCAAATATTGGAACAGTGCTATGATGTCACCCCTAGTCTTTTTTTTCATTAGACTAGACCAGGGGTCCCCAATCTTTTGGACCTCAGGGACCACCAAGTTCATTATTTTAAATCCCGCAGACCACTAATACGAATCCAGCGCACCACTTGCTGAAGTGCTTGGACTCCCAGTGATGGGATGAAGTCCTTCAGGCACTCTCCCTCCTCTCCTTCCCCCTCTCTTTCTCTCTCCCCCTCTCCCTTTTTCTCTCTCTCCCCCCATTCTCTCTCATTCTGATTCTCTTTGATTCTCTCTTTGATTCTCTCTCTCTCATTCTCTCTCTGTTTCTCTCTCATTCTCTCTCTTTCTGTTTCTCTCTCTCACTCTCTCATTCTCTCTTTCATTCTCTCTTTCATTCTGTCTTTCTCTCATTCTCTCTCATTCTCATTCTCTTTCTCACTCTCATTCTCTTTCTTTCTTTCATTCTGTCTCTGTCTCTTTTATTCTGCCTCTTTCTCTTTCTCTTTTTCTGTCTCATTCTGATTCTCTCTCATTCTCTCTCTCTCACCCTCTCTTTCTCTTTCTCATCTCTCTCCTCCTTTCTCTCTTTCTCTCTCTCCCTCTTTCTCCCCCTCTCTTTCTCTCTCACATCTCTCCCCCTTCTCTTTCTCTCCCCCTCTTTCTTTCTCTCTCTCTCCCACTCTTTCTCATTCTCTCTCTCTCTCTCATTCTCTCTCTCTTTCTCTCTCATCTCATGAGCCAACCAGTGTTTTGGGGCTGAGAGGAAGTCAAGCATCTCCCCGAGAGACCAAGGTGTGCGGAACACCAACTAGGGCCGAAAGAAACACCAGCAAGATCCAGCAAGAGATGAAGCTTCAATCCTCCTCTGGAATATGGAGCGAATCTCCATCCCCGCCCTTCCCTTCTCAGGTCAGGCGAGGAATGACTGGGAAGGGAGGGTGGGGGGCAGGGACAGCCACTGGTAGGTTCAGCTTGACAGGAAGCTACAGCAGGGGGAAGAAATGGTTGCTGCCACCTGTTGCTTCGGCCCTCCTGCACCATCACCCTTGCACCATTACCTCATTCCAGCCGGCGAGGGCTACACTGCAAAGTTTCAAATTGCATGAACCTCCCTCAATGGCAGAGATTTACAACTTCATCATGAGCTACCTGGCCAGTCCCATATTCCAGAGCTCTAGTCACAGGACTGGCCATTGCTCATCCCGGAGCAGCTCCTCCACCCAGATGCGTCACAGACCATCAAAAGTTTCTCATGGACCACCGGTTGGTGACCACTGGACTAGACATGCCCAATTCCTGTAACCATTTTTTGCATGTTTTAGCCTCCAGCCCCCTAATATTTTTTTTTTGTTCTTCTGTACACTGTTCCCAGAGTCTCAACATCTTTTTTATATTGTGGTGGCCAGAACTGGATGCAGTATTCCAAGCGTGGTCTTACTAAGGCTTTGAAAGCGTTACTAGAACATCACGTGTTCTTGATTTTATCCCTCTATTAATGCAGCCTAGGATTGCATGTGCTTATTATTTCAGTAAATTGCTGGCTGGTACCCTGGTATCTCTCCAAGGTAGGCTAGGCCTTGAGGAATTCTTGCAGGGATGCTTTAAGATTTGTTTTAGGCATCTGGCAATGAAGTCATTTGGATTCATGCAGCATAGGACTCTAACTGTTCAGAGGTGACAGACATGATCCGGTTGGTTATCTGGGAAGAGTCTGTGCTTGTTAATAGGAAGTAGTGAGAAAGTAGTCCTTGGGGATGAGAGTTCTGCCTTCTTTGTTTTACATTTTTATCCTACCTACTGAGAGGTGACATGTGGTTGTTTCCTGATGCTACTGAATGCTCCTCTGAAGGATTAGAAATTTTCCACCTGCTTTGACAAAAGTGATGGTTCATCACTCTTCAAAAGGCCATCCCTGGATCCAATAGGCTTGGGCAATTGTCTGGTCTCCAATTTTCCCTTCTTGACCTCAAGTTTCATTCTCTGTTGTCTTGCATCACTTGGGACAAACCCTGATCAGCATTTTACCCTTGTAAATACAAACAATCTATGCTACTTTTGGGGCATAATCCATGATGTACTGTCATACATTTTCAGATATTGTTCTATAAAGCATCTCATTATATTTGTGTCTAGTCAGCAATACCTGCAGTATTAATATAGGTATAAATAATATCTATATTTTTAACCCATTAATACAGCCCAAGTAATAATGAGTTTAATAATATAGCCATAATGTGGCTTTGATTTTAAAACTTTATTAATTCATTTCATATATTTGGCTCTGTTTTTTTATAGACACACTAATATTTTTATTTCTAAGATACCCTAATATTTTTCTGTACAATCCTAATTCCATTTTGTTGTCATTAATAAAGATTTGAACTATATCTAAAAATACTTGCTTTTCCATAGATAACTTTGGATATAATTTCAAATTATATCTTTAGAACTAATCTCAAAGTTTTTTCCATTGAATGTATAATTCATAGGTAGATGCCATTTTATTCAAAATTATCATCAGTGGAATCAGCCATTTTAAAAAGCAATAGAATCTCCTTGAAAATATCTTGTCTGTTTGCATATTCTTCTTATACTTATTAGAATTTGTTCTGGATAGAATAATTTATTTATAAAACGGTACTAATACTTCACATGATTTTGATTCTATGCCTCTGTTTATATAACCAAGGCTTTTTTGGCTGCTGCCACACACTGCTGGCTCATGTTTAAGTCTCCCCACTAAGACTCCAAGGTCCCTCTCACAGTTACTGTTTTTGAGCCAGGTTTTGCCTAATCTGTACTTATACCTTCGGTTTTTCCTGCCTAGGTGTAAAACCTGCTTTTCTCCACATTAAATTTCTATTCCCTCATCTAAGTCATTTATGAAGATTTTGAAGAGTACAGAGCCTGAGACAGAATCTTGTGGTACCCCACTGCTTACATCCCTCCGTGTAGTTGTAGACTATTAAGGACTACTCATTGAGTATGGTTTGTCAGCCAGTAACAAATCCATCTGGTGGTGATGCTGTCTAACCCACATGTTTCTAGTTAGCAAGAAGTAAGCTGTGGACTACTTTATCAAATGCTTTACTGAAATCCAAGTATATTATATTTATGGCATTTCAGTGGTCTACTAATTTAGTCACTTTGTCAAAGATTGGTTTGGCATGATCTGTTTTTGACATGAAGAAACAATTTGGCACGATCTGTTTGGCATGAAGAAACAATCGAAGTCAATTACTCTGAAACCAAGATCATCATTTTTCTTTGAATCTATTTTAATTTATTTGAATCCATCTTGAAATTATATTGCTCAGAATTGTATCCTATTAAGTGATCTGACCTATACAAAATAAACTAAAATAATTACCATGATTACCATGGTATTTTCCATGATTCATACATTTTATTTCAACAGACGTAGGCTAAAACTGCATTTTCCTAATGGCATTTAAGCAACTTACAATCAATTGTATTCAAAGATAATGATGTAAATATAAATACAAATTATTATGAATTTGTACAGGTTCCCCCGAATACCAACAGAATTTACTGTTCACTTATTATTAATAACAACTTGAGTTAAGTGGAAATGGATTCTGGGTCCTATGGTTCTAGCAGCAGCTATTGAAGTCCAAATTGCAATTCAAATTGTAATACAATAACATCTGGAGAGGTGACTTTGAGTGAAACTATGGCCCTACTCTCAATACAAAGGTTCAACTTTCCCTAAATTGCTTGATCAGAGCAGAGCATATTTAGCAATGCCAATCTTTTTTGAATTTCATGAATAAAAATTATGTTTGTTACCAAAGCGTTTATTATAATTTTCCAAAAGCATTTAAATTCCATGAAAGTGCTTTTAAACTCATTAACAGCTTTGTATTTTCACTATTTGGGGATCAACACTGACATCAGTAATCTAGCAAAAATGATCCAATTGATAAACATTCCAAAGCAAAGCACTTTGTTACTTCTATTTGGGAGGCTGAAAAAAATGGATTAAGACACCTCTTAAATCTAATTCACACTGAATATTAAAATTGACTTTTGATTAGCAACCTAGTATAGTTACCCAGGCATATTACTAGAGTTTTATTAGAGATTGAATTGAAGTAGTTATTCATTGTTTTAATTTCCACTTTGTACTTAGAGTTGTGAAAGTAATATGCAGTGTTCTTCCACAGTGTCTTTATTACCAATAGAAAGATTGTACTGATCTTACAGCAGCCATTCTCTTTAATGCCACACTAATGCTATAATTCAGAGGTGGACTGAAGTTTGTGTGAATTCCTAATGGTCAATCTATGTTGGATGTCCTCCCAAATCAAATCAAGCACCTTATTAGATTTTTAAATGGTCAAGCCACATTTAAAAATGGAACATCAACTTAGGTAGTAAATTAGAGCCAGATCTCCATCTTTATACTAAACTTTGGTTTTCACCACACATATACAGGGATGTTTAGACTGTATGTTTACCTATCTTCTGCTCATATAAGGATATATGTTTTCATTGTCTACTGTGTAATGCAGAAATTTACATTTTTATAATGGAATAAATTGTAAGTTAAAATTGTCTAAGATATGCATGAGATCAATTTGATGAGTCATCTTTCAGGAAACCATGACTGTACCCCTGGGGGTTGTCTCACACCCATTCCCTCTCTAAACACAGATTCTACTCAGGTGATACTTTATAATTTAATGATGACAGTAAAGAAATATATTTGTCTTGACTGGTAGTTAACACATTCCTTTCTTATTTGCCTCAAGTAATTAATAACATATAGGGACAGGCAAGCTTTATTCTAATTTTCCTATTAGTTGGATCCAAATGTGCAAAGAAGACTAAGCTCCAAATAATGAGCTCATGAGGACTTGAAAGTGGGTAGAATATATTGATAGACATTTGGTAACCTGCATGTATTTTGTTTTAAAATGAATCTAAAATCTAATCCATATTAACCAGATTTGAAATTTGTAT
Organism: Masticophis lateralis; assembly: GCA_030761175.1. Classification (NCBI taxonomy): domain Eukaryota; kingdom Metazoa; phylum Chordata; class Lepidosauria; order Squamata; family Colubridae; genus Masticophis; species Masticophis lateralis. The sequence goes on along the minus strand of JAUDYJ010000003.1, from coordinate 95,250,526 downwards.
CAAAAGGACAATTCTGGTAGAAAAAAAGGCAAAAGCCATATTTGGGCATTGGAGTCAGTGCAGGGACGACTTCTAATTCCCTCCTTCTCCCAAGGTTTTCAAGAGTTGGAAAATCTGAAAATAGCTTTCTTGAACTCAGATTGTTATAAGTGAAACAAACAAGTAGACATATAGTGTTGCTAGATGAAGGAAGCTTTTCTGTATTTGAACAACTAAGTGTAAGGATTTGCTAATTTTTTTAAAAAATTTGATTTATATGCCGCCCTTCTCCGGAGACTCAGGGCGGCTTACAATGCGTTAAGCAATAACGCATTTCATAGTTCTGGTTTTTTTTTTTTACATTAACAAAATTTTTTAGATTGTTTGCTGGATCCATAAGACCAAAGTATGATGCATTTTATATTTCATTTTGTCTTGTGAAATAAAAATGGGAAGATGTACTGTATCATAGAATCATAGTTAGAAGGAACCTTGGAGGTAGGACTTCTCATACCATCTTGAACAAATGATTTTCAATTTAGTTTTCCCACTTTCTCATTTTCTCAGTTGCATATTGTTTCAGTTTGATGGTTGACTGAATAAATAAAGGCCTATATGAAATTTCTTACATATTTTCAAGCCTACTTCTCCTACTGCATCCTTTTTATATGGGTATTTTACATTGCCAGCTACATTACAAATTTCTATTAGTGATATCTGAGATGCACATATAGAAAAACCAGAATCAATCTTTATTACGGTCATAGACCGCACAAATGTTAAACATTAAAATAAACCGATTCTCTAAAAATTATTGAAAAATAACCAATAGAGTAAGTAGTAATATGAATAAGGATTTTTAGTTCTTTAGGAGTTTGATTGTAGCCTAGGGATATTAAAACATATAAGTCCATAGAAGGCCAGTTTATGGTGTATTGCCTATTTCCAGGAAGAGGGAAATTTGTCTATCAGGACTAAAAGGCTTTGGGAAGAATTGAATTTTCAATTAGTAAATTATCATAATCTTCCAGCCCTTACTTGAATTTGAGGCATTCCTGTCTCAATTTTCAACTGGATGTTTGATGTCCCACTAGGTGCAGCTAAAATGGATCACAGGAATTGTGTTTGTATAGTTTCTAAATATTCTTTCTTCAAAAAAAAAAAATCCTGTTTGTGTCCCATAGAGAATTTGCATCAATGTTTTAGTCTCGAAGTGTTTTATGGCTGCAGGGACTAATTGTTCTCCACCTATGTAAAAAAAAAGGTTTAATAGCATTTGAGGACCTAAGAGCTGGCTGCATCATGTCCAGATGTGCCTGCCAAATACCTTTTGTATGGAAAACCATCCCAAGCTACTTGAATTTATTGACCTGTTCTAGATTGTGTCTTTCTACTCTCCAAGAGTATTGAATAGCTCTTTTAGCAAAAACTAGGATTTTTGATTTATTGGAAATGAGGATCTGGGTCATAGCCCCAGTGGAGCTCAGTTCAGATGAGGGGCGGGGGAGGAGGAGGAGGGGGAGGAGGAACTGGGATCATCTGACAGGGATTGCACGTCTCACTTGGCATGTTTGGAGAGTTCAGGGGCTGAGGATGATGGGGATTTAGTTTTTGCCAGGAACAATTGTTTGTTTTGGATTACACTCCTGGCTTTGATTCGTGCTTTTTTGTCAGAGCCTTTTGAAAGCATTTTTTTACAACGTCTTCGCTGAAGAGGTTGTAGAAAAAATGGTTTTAAAAGTTAAAAAAAAATGGCCACCCAGTCACATTATCTGCCCCACCAAGCTACGCCCACAGAACCGGTAGTAACAAATTTTAGATTTCACCACTGACCGGAAATCTTATTAACTTTAAAGGATCCAACCAGCTGAGATACATCTTATGGTATAACTGGAGCCAGGAAGGGGCTGGGTCCAAATTAATTCGGCTCTCATTTATTTCATGGGCAGGGTCCATATACAACTTTGCAATAGTGGTGAATATCTGCAGCTCAGGTGTAGGATGAGGGTAAAAGTTTGTTTTCCAAGCTTGTGCGTTGGTTTCTGAACATTTCTTTACCAGTCTAGGTAACATCTTCAGCAGAGTTTAGGGGATGTCAGTCTCAGTGTTCTTCTGTTAATAAGGGCTTCAGGTGTGGATGTGTCAAATGAGGTCTTGTAATGGGTCAGCTGTGAGTCATTAGTGAGTCTTGTGATGGGTCTTGTGATAAGATTACATCAGGTCAGGGTCTTTGGGAGCTGAACTAGTGGGGTGGTTGTGTGGGTTGGTTGAGGGTTGGCACTGTCTCTGGTTGGCTGTATGGTTGATTTGGATTCTGAGCGGTTCTTAGGCTGGTTGTAGGTTAATGTGTCTGTTGTTGGAATTGCTTGTAGAGTGCCAGGCTTTGATGAACTCATTAGTGTGGCGGGTGGTAGCATGGCCAATGATTTTTGTGTTGCTCCAATCAAACTGGTGCTGTTTGGTGTCAGTGTGGGTAGCAATTAAGGATTTGGGATCGTGGTGTTTGACTGCCAGCCAGTGTTCATAGATTCTGGTTTTTAATTGATGTGATGTTTGTCCCATGTAGAATTGGTTGCAATGGCAATCTACAATTGATTTTGTAGAGTACATTTCATTCCATTGTTTCTTTCATCCCTCTATATTTTGTCTTTGGTTCTGGATAATTCCTGGTGGAGTGTGGCTGTGGGTTTTTGGGCTATTGTGGGCTAGAATGAACCTTCACCATCATCCATATACAATTCTCTAAATTATTCCTCCCAGGAGTGAGTTGGTACTTGGTTAGTTGGGGGAAAGGAGTAATTTTTATATATACAAAATTTTTTATATATACTTTATATACAGCTACCCCCCCCCCCCCTGGAGATACTATCATTCTACCTTCACTGTTTGGCTTTATTTCCAATTGAACCACCCTCTTGTCATATGTTGTCTGGGCAACTACTAATGTGGATGCTGAGGGAGTTTCGAATTACTGATATCATGGAACAGACAGAACAACAAATTTATTATGATCATCTCATTCAGAACGAGCTGCCTTGAGAGGATGACTAGATTTTTATCCTCTGTCCATCCTGAGATAGCACTAAACTCCTTCCCCCTGCCATGAGAGGGCAAGGGAGACCAGTTTCTTACCCACACTGAATTTATTACTCGTCTGCCTCAAGACTCTTACATCAGACTGTTGGACCAGACCCAAATGCTATACCCATCTGACTTACTAGATGTATTTGGTGACCGAACTCTTGGCACTGCGAGATTCCCCCCTCTCGCAAATTTGGCCCTCCACATTATCGAGGGCCTACCTTGATGATGGATTTTGGAATCCTGAGAAGTGGCACGGTGCTAAAATGGGATTAAGGGCTTTCTTATCTAATTTTCTAACCAAAATTTTAAAGGCTTCTGAAAGGGGGGTGGGTATAAACAGGGTGGATCATGTGGATTTGGGGGGCAATCCACAGAGGGAGGGATTAGCAAATAATTTTCCAAAAGTGAAGCTAAAGTCAACACAAAATTACATCATAGGAAACGCGGAACTGGGAATAGGCAAACTTAATACTGGCATGGAAATGGGCTGTTCCATCAAGGTTATGGTTGGGAGGGGCAGATATGATGGGAGCAGGAGGCCACATCATGTCAGGGGGGTATGCACCCACTATCTTCAAGCGGTGGCGTGCTCCGACCTCCAAAGCTCTTCTCGTTCCTTGGGTTGCTCAAGGTCTCAAAGCCCGAGTCTTAGGCTGATGTTATGCAATGCCAGGCCTGCGGCTAACAAAGCCCCCCTCATTTGTGACCTAATTCAAGAAGGGAAAGCGGACCTGGCAGGTATTACAGAGACCTGGTTGGGCAATGAAGGGGGAGGTCCCCGTCGTAGAAATGTGCCCATCAGGTTTCCATGCATTCCATCAGCCAAGGATTCAGGGCAGGGGTGGAGGTATGGCGGTCATTATAAAGGAAGGTCTTGACCCTAGGGAAGTCACTGTCCCTCAGACAACCGGATGTGAGTCCCTCCTCGTGAAGTGGGGTTATGGGTTACAGATGGGCCTGTTGATTGCATACCTGGCTCCCTGCCACGTATCAGCAGCCCTGCCTGAACTCCTCAACATGATAGTTGAGGTGGCAGTTGAGACTCCTAAACTACTGGTTATGGGAGATTTCAACCTGCCAGCCATTGGTGAAACGTCTGAAGGGGCTCGGGAGTTTATGGCTTCCATGATGGCCATGGACCTGACCCAATTAGTTCATGGCCCTGCTCACACGGGGAGACACACTCTGGATTTGATCTTTATCTCTGACCAGTGGCTGAATGGTCTAGATATAGTCATCGAACCCTTGTCATGGTCAGACCATTCTCTCCTTAAGCTTGACCTTCTGACCGCTTCAACCCACTGCAGGGAGGTGGAATCAATTAAATGGTTCCACCCCACTCTCACTGTTTTTTAATCTTCCTGTTGTTTTCTTTCTCGATACTTTCGCCTGACACACTATAGTTCTTTGTTCAAGTCCAAACTCCTTTCTTCTCTATTCAGTTCAAATTCAAAGTCCGGTCTTACTCTACAGCTTATAAATTCTTTTGCAGTTTCTCATTCCAAGCAGTCTCTCTCTTTTTCGCGCAGTCACTGCCTGTAAGTCTTCTTCCTTCCTTGTTGTCTTTCGTCGCTGCTCTCCACCTTCTTGGGGTCTTGAATTCTCTGCTATCCACTTTCTGGTACGATTTATCGCTGTGCTTTACTCACTTGCTTTCTTCTCAATCAGCTTTCAATTTAAACTGGATACAGTTGCGATACTTTGGTTTGATCTCTGTCTCCCTGCTGTGTGGCTTCAGCACTTTGGGCCAGCCAAAGTGGCTGGTTTTTTCCCCTCCAGAATTAGGGGGTTTCTCCTGAACCTTCGGGGCGGCTGCCTTCCTCCCGAGGTCCTTGGAGATTCCTCCTTATTCTACTGATCTCTCCAAGATCAATAGCGCCTAAATCGGCTTCCTAGATGGGAATCTTGGACTTTCAAGATCGGAGCACCGTTCTCTAGTTCCTAACACAAGAACCTTGACATGTAAGAGTGGAAAAGAACTGTATATCAACTGCAAAATAACTTTATATTTATATCTGATTAATTTTTCTAGTAAGTTTAAATTCTGATTAACTACTTTGTAATAGTGGGATTTTGAATAATTGATATCTACTTAATTATATGGATGATTGTTTAGGAATTAAGAATAATAGAACTTTAAGTGAATAGTAATATTTGAATAATTTAGTATTTAATCCTTGCTTATATATTTACACTATTGACATTTGTGCTGATAGATTTCATTTGATAGACTAATTAATTTACTGTATTACTCATATTAAGATCTAATGAAGTGTTAGAATTTGAAGTTTTTCCCCATACCTCCTTCACTTTATCCTTCTTTTTCCTCATTAGAACATGTAAGTTAACTGATACATTTATATATTTAATAGTTTATTAGAGTGTTATTAGAGTGTTAAGTGTTGAAAATACTTATAGAAATTACAGAGTAATTAATATTGGAAGATTTATACAAGATAAGCTCTAGACATTATTACAGATAAACATACTATTATGAGCAACAAAACTGAAAACAAAAAGAGTACTTAATTGTATGAAATTTTGGGAGAACCTACTAAAAAAAATCAGTATGACAAGCACCAGCATAACCACCTTAACTAAAACAACCAAAAAAACAACTCCAAACCAGGCCTCCCTGACGGCACCTCCTGCTCAACAGCGATCTATAGAAACAAGGCTAGGAACAGAAAAACAAAAGGCAGCCTCATATCCAGCATGCAAATTATCCAGTCAGCTCTGGCAATGTTACAGGAAGCGATGATCAAGATCCAGGAAGCGATTGCTAACAATCATGAAGAGACAAGACAAAACCACGACGACATGAAATCCGATGCGGGAAAGATAAATGATAACATACAGAAAATGGATGATAAGATAGAAAAGATTCAACAGAACATCGCTAAAAATGAACAAAGGATCCAAAAGACGGAACTTAAAATGGAAAAGACGATAAAAAAAGTAGAAATGCTGGAACATCAACAGCTGGCAAGCAATCGGGAGACGGAAGACTCCCTTACATTCCTGGAAATGGAAAAAACATCATTTTATTTAAGGTTCCAGAATACAGAAACCAAGGAGGAAGACCTAGGAGAGATTATGACAGAGATCTTTGCGGAAACACTACGGAGAGATAAAAATGATATAAGAAGAGATATTGATGAAATTTACAGGGTTCATACCAATTATGCACGTAGGAATAAACTTCCAAAAGAAGTATATGTCCGATTTACAAAGAAAACAAAAAAAGAGGAGATATACAGAAAAATGAGAGAGGAGGCCATCTACTACAAAGGGAAGGAAATAATAACATTGAAGCAAATCCCGAGACATGTGAGAGATCAGAGGAAAAATTACAGCTTCCTCACATCACAATTAAATAAACATAAAGTGATGTTCCGCTGTTCTTACCAGATGGTATCATGATTTCGTGGCAAGATAAGAAAGTGAAGATAGATAATCTAGAAGGAGCCCAGGAGTTCTTCAATCAATATTTTGTTATGGAAGAAGATCAAGAAGCCAGAGAGGAATCCAAGAATAAGAGCCAAGAAGAACAGTCCATAGAAGAAATGGAAGATGATCAAGAGGAAAAGAAGAAACTGGAAAGAGAAAAACTGGAGAGAGAAGGAGCGAGGGGAAAAATGCAAAGAATACAAGGAACTCAAGTAAACAAAAGACAATAAATAGGGAGAAAGATGGAACAGGAAATAAAAATGATTTCAATTAATATAAATGGATTAAACGCCCCAATTAAAAGAACCCAGACATTTGCTAAATTACATAAATTGGAGATGGATATAATTAATCTACAAGGAGTTCACATCAAAAAAGGCCATCAAAAAATATTAGAAAACACAAGACTAGGAAATCTTTACATTTTATTATCTGACCAAAAAAAAAAGAGGCATTGCAGTTTATATTAAGAAGCATTTAAAAACAAAACAGGTATATAAGGACGATGAGGGAAGAGTTCTAACAATCAAAATACAAACAGAGCTAAAAACAATATTATTGATTTCAATCTACGCACCAAACGAAAACCAATGGGCCTTTTATAAAAATATACATAATAAAGTAAAAGATCTAGATTACAAAAATATCTGCCTTATAGGTGACTTCAATGCAATTTCAGACACAGAAAAAGACTATAAAAGCACTAAGAAAAACAAAACTAGGAAAAAAACCCTGCCAGATACTTTTATGGAAAAGGCGCAAGGATTATGCTTACAAGATGCGTGGAGGGAAAGAATTATGCTTACAAGATGCATGGTCTAGGATAGATATGGTGTGGATAACAACGGACCTTAGGAAAGATTTAGAAGAAATAGAAATATCCACAAACATATGGGCAGATCATAGTCTGCTAAAAATAATTTGGAAAGAATATAAAAAAAAAAAAGAAAGAAAGAAAGAAAGAAAGAAAAAGAAATGGATGATGAACACTGAAATCTTAAAAGACAAAGACTATATACAAATGATAGAAAAAGAAATGAAAATTTTCTTCGAGATCAACAGTAAAGAGCAAACCTCCCCCCAAAACCTGTGGGATAAGGCGAAAGCATTTATCAGAGGGCTGACAATAGCGTATGCGGCGAAGAAAAATAAAGAACAACGGCAGAGAAGAGACAAATGGTTGAAAGAACTTAAGGATTACGAATACGAATTGCAGAAGGAACCCCAAAACAAAAGAATCAAGGAAAAAATAAGTCTGATAAAGCACAAAATAAATCTGAACACACAAATAGAAATAGCTAGGAAAATTAAACTAGTGAAACAAAACTTCTTTGAACATGCCAACAAAACAGGGCGATGGCTGGCATACAAACTGAAGAAAGAAAAAGAAAAACGGACCATACACCAACTAAAGGATAATACTGGAGAGACACAATATAGGAATAAGGACAAAAAGAATATAGCAAGAACATTTTTCCAAAAACTATATGAACAGGAAGAATCCCCAGAAGAAGACATTAGACAATACCTAAAAAAAACTGAAATTAAAGAACTAGAAGAGACACACAGAGATTCCTTGGATAGGCCAATTACAATGACGGAACTTATTGAGGCGAGGAAAAAACAAAAAATAAACAAAACCCCGGGACCAGATGGAATACCAGCAGAGTTCTACAAGAATTGTCAACAATCAGTAGATGAAACTCTGCTTGAAGTATTCAATGACGCAATCATGGAAGCCAAAATTCCAAATTCCTGGACAGAGGCTATCATCACATTAATACCTAAAGAAGAAGCAGATCACACACATATTCAAAATTATAGGCCAATATCCTTGTTGAATATGGATTACAAATTATTTACATCAATTATCACAGAAAGAATCAAGAAAATAATTAAAGAATATATACACCCGGATCAAAATGGCTTCATCCCAAAGAGACAGTTAAAAAATAATATCAGACTAATAATCGACGTACTAGAATATTATGAAATGAATGTAGATAAACAATCAGCCTTAATTTTTTTAGACGCACAAAAGGCATTCGACAATCTCAACTGGAAATTCCTTACTTTACAACTGGAAGCTATGAAATTTGGAGATAAATTTATAAAGATGATAAAAAGAATCTATTCTATCTAGACAGCGAGAATAACAATTAACGATGACCTGACAGAACAATTTCCAATATCAAAAGGGGTGAGATAAGGGTGCCCCCTGTCCCACCTATTATTTATATTAACCTTGGAAACCCTTTTAAAGGAAGTCAGAAGAGATAATGAAATAAAAGGCCTAAAAGTTAAACAGGAAGAATACAAACTCCAAGCCTTCGCCGATGACATTGTATTTATCATAGAGCAACCAATAACAACTGGCACCAAGCTATTAGACAAAATAGAGAATATGGGAGAGTAGCTGGGCTCAAAATTAACAAACAGAAAACAAAGATATTGACCAAGAACCTCACTAATCAACAAGAAAAGCAATTAGAAGACAAATTAGGCATACAAACAACAAAGAAAGTAAAATACCTAGGAATATGGCTGCCAATAAAAGTTCTTCAATTAGAGAAGATAATTATGATAAATTAACAAAACAAATTTAAAAAGATCTAGGAATTTGGAAAAAGTTACAACTATCACTTTTGGGAAGGATCGCCTCAATCAAAATGAATGTATTACCACGAATATTATTCTTATTCCAAGTGATCCCAATAAAACCAGGGAAGAACTTCTTCAAGGACTTCAACAAATTAATAGCAGACTACATATTGCAAGGAAAGAAAGCAAGAATCAAATTAAAACACTTACAGGACACAAGAGAAAGAGGAGGATTGGCATTACCCGACTGGGAAACATATTACAAAGCATCAGCATTAATTTGGATTAAGGAGTGGATGGAACTCAAAAATCAAAGACTGCTGAGTTTGGAAGGATTTGATCTTCAGCGAGGATGGCATGCCTTCCTTTGAGAGGGCACAGACAAAAAACATGAATACTTCCAAAGACATATAATTAGACAAGCACTATATCAAACATGGCAGAGTATTAAAAAGACACACTACGATAAAATCCCGGAATGACTGTCAACAATGGAAGCCCAGATCTACCCAAATGCCATGGATAGTAATAAAATGAAAACCTACAAAGACCTGCTAAACAACATGGGGGAACTAAGAACGAGGCAAGAATTGAAGGAGATGGGTACAGACATCGACTGGTGGCCATATGCACAAATAAAATCAAGATATAAAAAAGATTTGGCTCAATTTGGATTCCAAAAAGGTCAAACTGAATTAGATAAAATTTTGCAAGGGACACAGAATAAACTGATTAAAAAAATTTATAATTACCTACGAGGATACAAATTAGAAGAAGAGGTAGTGAAAGAAAACATGAAAACCTGGGCAAAAAATTTCAGCTATAGTATTGAATTAGACAAATGAGAAAAATTATGGACAATAAACTATAAATTGACAATGTCTGTACCCTATAAAGAAAATCTCTATAAAATGTTTTATAGGTGGCACCTGCCACCAGCCACATTGGCAAGAATGTTCCCCAATACATCATCAACATGTTGGAAATGCAAGCTCCATAAAGGCACCTATTATCATATGTGGTGGACCTGCCCAATGGCAAAACAATATTGGCAAATGATTAGATCACAAATAGAAGAAACAACACAGCAAAAGATAGAAATAAGACCAGAAACCTTTCTACTTGGAATAGTAAAGGGACAATATGAAAAAGAAACAACATATTTAATCATACACATGATAACAGCAGCACGAATATTATACGCACAATATTGGAAGAATAGCGACATACCGACAGAGGATAGGTAATTAGCAAAATCATGGAATGTGCAGAACTAGATAGACTCATAAAGGAACTACAAAATAGGGAGAAACATGAAGTATGGGGAAAGTGGTATTGTTGGTTGGAAAATAGAAAAGGAAGTAAATGGATTGACCAAATGGAATTAAAGTAGGAAGTAAACGGAATGACCAAATATAGAAAGAGGAAAACAAATTACACATATAGGTCAACAAAGAAATATAAAGATAGACAGAAGGGAAAGACCAAATAAGGAGGAGTCAAATTACGAATAAGAGTATAAACTACAGTTGCGATAAACTGGATTAATATTTGAATTTGTGTTTATATGTCTATATGTTTTGTATGTTTTATTGTTTTGTTTAGTTTGTAAAATAAAATTTTAAAAAAATGGTTCTGCCCCAGGCGCCTGATGGATCCTGATAGATTTCGGATGGAGCTTGGGCCAATTCCTGAGACCTTGGTTCATGACTCGGCTGAAGACCTAGTGGCGTCCTGGGATAGGATTGTCAGAGCGGCAATCAGTCCCGTTACCTTGCGTGGGGTAATTGCCCTCATTTTGAATTGGATCGTGGCTTTTATCCTTTTGCATACTTTGATCAATGAAACCGAAGAAACATCTTCTAAGTAAACTCATATTTATTGTAAGAAAATAAAAACATCTCACTATCTAAAATTAGATTACATGTTGGCAAAGAATCCCCAGCCTGAGCTTAGCTGGCTGGAGAACAAAGGAAAGTTTTTAGAAAAAGTACAAAGGAATGCATGACATGCATAGTAGATGCTGTAGGTGCTGATAAGGAATATGACTACGGTAAGTCTGATAGTCCAGAAAAAATAGCTCTGCTGGTAAATATAAAAACGCAGTGACAAGGATGGCCGCTGGTGCTTTAGACCGGGTCGTGCCTTTGTGGCCTTTGACCCAGCGTGGAACCTACCCAGCTCCTTGGTTCTCTGATGAGCTGAGGGGGATGAAACACTGGAAAAGATGCCTAGAGACCAGTTGGAGGACCAGCTGTTCCGAATCTGACCGAACACTAGTGAGATTGTATATTAAGACCTACTTAGTGGTGATAAAAGCGACAAAACGTAACTATTTTTCCGCTCTTATTGCATCGGCAGATAATCGCCCACCTGCCTTGTTTAGGGTTACCCGCTCTCTACTCCAGCTGAGAACCCGGGAAGACCCTCTGCAAGGACGAGCTGAGGATTTTGCACAATATCTGCACGATAAAATCGCTCAGATTCGGGAAGGCTTGGACTCTAACTGGGTTAATTCAGATGAAATGACAAGGGCAGATCTTGAGGACATTATCTGGGATGAGTTTGATACTGTGACTCCTGAGGACGTGGACAGGTTACTGGGGAAGCTGAATGCGACCACATATTTATTGGACCCGTGTCCTTCCTGGCTAGTGCTGGCTTCCCGGGAGGTTACACATAGCTGGCTCCAGAGAATTACTAACGCTTCTCTGAGTGAGGGATTCTTACCTCCCGCCTTGAAAGAAGCCGTGGTGAGACCTCTCCTTAAGAAGCCCTCTCTAGATCTAGCTGTTTTAGCAAACTACCGTTGAGTCTCCAACCTTCGCTTTTTAGCAAAGGTTGTCGAAAGTGTGGTGGCACGACAGCTCCCCCAGTACCTGGATGAAGCTGTCTTTCTAGACTCGTTCCAGTCTGGCTTCAGGCCTAGATACAGCACAAAAACAGCATTGGTCGTGTTGGTTGATGATCTCTGGAGGGCTCGGGATAAGGGATGTTCCTCTATCCTGGTCCTATTAGATCTCTCAGCGGCTTTTGATACCATTGATCATGGTATCATGCTGCACTGGTTGGAGGGCCTGGGAGTGGGAGGCACCGTATTACGGTGGTTCTCATCCTACCTCTCTGACAGGTTGCAGTCAGTGTTGACAGGTGGACAGAGATCGACCGCGAGGCCCCTTACTTGCGGTGTGCCACAGGGTTTGGTCCTCTCGCCTCTCCTGTTCAACATTTATGTGAAGCTGTTGGGGGAGATCATCCGTGGTTTTGGGGTGCAATGTCATCTGTACGCTGATGACACTCAGCTGTACATCTCCACCACAAACCACCCCAATGATGCCCTTGAAGTGATGTCCCGGTGCCTTGAGGCCGTACGGGTCTGGATGGGGAGAAACAGACTTCGATTCAACCCTTCCAAAACTGAGTGGCTGTGGCTGCCGGCATCCTGGGGATGAGTCATTAACCCTTGCAGGAAAGCTTGCAATTTAGGCATCCTCCTGGATACACGACTGTCTTTAGAAGATCATATAACAGCCATGGCCAGAGGAGCTTTCTATCAGGTTCGCCTGATTCCCCAATTGCATCCCTTTCTAGACCAGGACTCATTACGCACAGTCACTCAAGCCCTCGTCATTTCCCGACTTGACTACTGCAATGCTCTCTACATGGGGCTCCCCTTGAAGTACACCCAGAAGCGCCAACTGGTCCAGAATGCAGCCGTGTGAGTAATTATAGGAGCAACATGGCGTTCACATGTAACACCTCTTCTACGTGAGCTGCACTGGCTTCCGGTGGCCTTCCGAGTGCGCTTCAAGGTGTTGGTTCTTACCTTTAAAGTGCTCCATGGCTTAGGACCTGAGTATTTACGAGACCACCTGCTGCAACCAATAACCTCCCACCAACCAATACGCTCTCACAGAGTAGGCCTACTCATAGTACCATCATTAAAACAATGTCGTCTAGTAGTTCCAAGGGAGAGAGCCTTCTCTGTGGGGGCACCTACTCTTTGGAACAAAATATCCCCTGGAATACGAATAATCCCAGATCTTTGCACTTTCGGACGTGCCCTGAAGACCTTTCTGTTTCAACAAGCAGGGCTAGCATAAACATATAAATTCTATGCCAAGATCTTAGCAGATACACTATGTTGACTCAATTTATTACTTACTGTTTATATAAAAAAAATTATTATATGTATATGAAATCCTATTCTGTTCACCACCCTGAGTCCTTCGGGAGAAGGGCGGTATAGAAATTCAATAAATAAATAATACATTTTCCCAGTCTTCTAGTGATACACCAAAAAATTGATGTATCTTTCATCCTGATTGAATTAATTTACGCCAGGTCTCCTTCAGAGCTGCAATTTTTTTTTAAAAGAGCCTTATACCAAGCCTTCAAACATTTTAGCTAGTGAGTTTGATCCTCAGAAAAGAAGTTTTTACTTTTTCTGTACTTCTTATTATATGCCCTCTTTAATTATTTACAATCCTGATCAAACCATTTCCTATTCTTTATGATTCACTTTCTGGAATGAGGCAATGAGATGCACATAGAGAAGTGATTTGTCCTTACGAGTGAGAAAGATTGCAGTCTCCCTTTCCCGCACCAAATGGTTGTACTGTATGTTTGTATTACTTACATATACATTGAATAATCAGTGTCTATGTGCATATTGCTCACAAGCTGCATTTCAATTCCACTGAACTCCTTTGTGGGGGAGAAAACAGATTATTCTATATATGTCTTTTGATTTGAGAGAACTGGGACTGTGCATCTTTAAATGTATACATGTGTATGAAGAGACAATATACGTGGATGACTGTTGTGCAGTGGGGATTTGAATGTATAAAAGAAAGGAGGGAAGACAATTGTAGCAGTGAAAGGAAAGGGAGGGAGGAAGAAAAAATTGGAAGATTCTGCCTTCTTTTCCAGGGAAAGGCGAAATTAATTTTGGTTTGTTAATCACATAGAATGTACAGATTGACTTGAAAATAAACTCAGTAGGATCAACTTCTAAATGAATATGCATAGAATAACTACTCAATTCCAATGTTAGGAACTGAGTAACATGATCTTCAATTAAAGTATGAAACTTTAATGAATGAAACATTCAGGCTACTTGCATTGGCAATAGATCAGTGATAAATGTTCTATCACTGTTCCTGTTGGACAAACATAAGTACAGAGCTCTGATAGGTTCCCTTTTAGCTCTGCTTTGGTTAAGACACTAAACCAAAATGTGATGATTGTTGATGAGCAAAAAGTATTGAAATTCTAATCAAGCAGTTTTGATATCATGGAAAAGCTATTGGCTGGTCTTTTTTTCACTAGTTGGTTGAATAATATCAGCCAGGTCTCTTTATCATTATAGCTAACTGTGTGAGAGATCTAGTGGACTACTCCCACTTAAATATGAGCCAGCAATGTGCTGCAGCTACCAAAAAGGCAATGCCCTCCTGGGCTGTGTCAACAGAGGGATAATATCAAGATTATCACGAGAAGTTATAATACTGCTTTATACTGCACTAATGAAGTCATCCTTGGAATACTATAAACAGTTCTGGCCACCACAATTCAACAAAAGTGCCGAGACCTTAGAAAGTTTGCAGAGAAGAGCAACAAAGATGATAAAGGGTCTAGAGGCTAAATTGTATGATGAACGGTTGAGGGAGCTAGGTGCATCTAGCCTATTGAAAAGAAGGATTGTGGGGACATAATAATTATCTTCCAGTAGTAGAGGGGATGCCGTAGAGGGGATTGACTTATTCTCTAAAGCATTAGAGGGCAGGACAAGAAGTAATTGGTGGAAGCTTGTTAAAGACAAATCCAGCCTAGAAGTAAAGAAAATTTTCTGACTGAGAGAGCAATTTATCAATGGAATAACTTAAAAGTTGTGGGTGCTCCATCACTGGAGGTTTTCAAAAATAGATTGGACAACCATTTGACTGTGGTAGTATAAGGCTCCTGCCTTGAACCAAGGATTAGACTAGAAGGTCTCTTCCACCCCATGATTCTATGTTCTATAATAGATGAATATGGGACTCATAACAGATTATCAAAATAGTTTTATCTGGCCATCTAGTTTAGTGGATCGGCAGAGATCTGAACCCAGATGTCCTATGTTTAAGAAAATCATTTAAATCTGGCTCTCTGCCACCCAAATCTGTTTTGCAGATTCTTCTTGTTTGTTATGCACTGTTGTTTATTTGGATTCCCAGGTGTGTGGTTTATAGACATCTTAATATCTACCAGGCTTCCAGCCCCAATTGTCTTTTTTACATTCTGAGTAAAGCAAAATCTCTTTTAAGCTGAGCTTCACTTTTGCGGATGTTATGAATATGTCCATGCAGTTTTCTTGACAATGATACTTACTGTAAATTATCTACTGTTGCCTTCTAGGGAGATTTTTTTCAACTTCCTATTCTACCTTTCAGGCCTGAGATTTCTTTTTGTCCATTCAAATACTAATTAGGCTGAACCCTGACTAGTTTTCTAAGATCAGGCAAAGTTGGCTATATGTTGTCTACTTAGCTAGGTAGTTTGAGTGTTTTTTTTTAATGGAACCTAGTCTGCTCTAAGCAAAGTACCAAATTCCAGCATCAACTTTATTTCCAACAATATAACTGAGTTCCAAATGGGTGTCAGAAATGTTCTCAGGAGACAAAACAAAACAAATTGCAAGAAGATGAAAATATTGAAGAGATAATAAGTATGAATCAAATAGACAATTTTTTAAAGAGTCTACAATAGAACGGGGGGTGGGGGTAGGGAAGTCTCCCAAAAATAGTGAAAGGACTATGGATGGGTGTTGAAATGAGATGGCAGAAGGAGATAAGGGATAAGCCAGAGGGAATACTTAATTGGTATAAAAAGGGTAGAAAGAGAAATAAGATCCCAAGAGAGAAATATAAAAGAAAGATTAAAAAATCAATAAATGATAAAGTCTCAAAAAGAGTAAGAGATTATGTTTAGAAAATACTTCTCAATGTGGTGAATATATTAGAAATTAAAAAGATGTAGAAAATGGAAAATAGAAAAACAGTAGAAAATATATAGATAGATAATATAATTCATTATAATCATACAATCAAGGCTATAAGGTGGAAGTCTATTATGTGGCAACTGAACTGTATTATTATTATTAACAACATGTAAACATGCTGAAATTTATAATTTTAGGGGATTGGAGATATAATCCTGATATTGATTACATTTGATTAATGAATGGTTTTATTGGTCTTTATAAGCAATTGGGATATTGGATTTACAGTAGAATATTGAGTAATTTGAAAATATTAAAATAATAGTGATTTAAAGGGGATAATAAACATACTGCATGAAGGAATGTTATTGATGCTTATAAGTACAATGTACAGGTTTAAGTCAGAAGTTGGAAGTTTAGGATTATGTATAGCTAATTGTATTATCATCGTTAGCATTGTATAAAAAATATATTGACCCAGTCAATATGCTGTCTTCAAAATATGTATGGAGTTTAAAGGAAAATAACAAATAAAACATGAATAATAATAAAAAAGAAATGTTCTCAGAACATAAAAAAATGATGGGGGTCAAGGCCTTGAGGCCTGGAGCTGGTTTTTGCTGGAAGGCATGAAAGGTAATATTCTGCACCATAAATACTTTGTAACTCGTGATGCCGTTAGTAAACATTTTGGAATAGACAAGCTCCCAACTACAGTTGCTATTTTAATGATTGTTCACTGAATGTTCTCAAAATTCCAAATGTACCTTCCAGCCACAGACCGAAAGGGCCCCTTGAAATATTGAAATACTTTTTTTGGTGCTCTGATGCTGGAAAATATAAGAGGTATGTCCATCTGGGTTCAGTTCCTTGCAAGTGTTCCTTCTTCCTTTGAAAAATCCTTTATCCCTTTCTTTAATTTCCACATGATATTTTCAGGAAAGAAACCTGTCTCTGCTGAATTGTGTAGCATATCTGAGATAATTCTTAGTTATGAATATTGTCCTGGAACCTTTTGAATCCTAGAAATGCCATAGATTGGCCTTTGAATTTACTAGTTTCTCTAGTTTTTTGGCCCAATCACTATGGTTAAACCGGCATCTTGCATGAAGCACACTGAGCTTTAAGAGTCTGTAACTAACATAACTGTTCTTGGGAGTAGTCCAATTTTTTTCTTAACATTCTAATTGCCCCTGCATATCAGCCAAGACTTGTATTAACTTTTTCTGGGTAATTTTTATTGATGTACATTTTCTGGCGCCAGGCTGTCCCTGTTTCATTAGCTGTACTCCACCAGGAATTCAGTTTGGAAGACATGGAACATAATGAAATGCCCAAGGGAATCTGTGGCAGTATTATTTAGAGAGGTGGGATAGTTTTAAACGGAAGACTGCTGTGTACAGAAGAGAAGAAGGAAGTGAAATATAAGAAGAACGCAGGAAAAATGCCTGCGTGAAGTTCATTATATTGTAATGCTGAGAATTATCTTCTATTTCTTAACATCTAAACATTAACTACACACTATGATACATAAGCTTTTTATGAATTCATCTGAAAGATTCCTGGGATTCTAGATGGCATCCTTAAAATAAGCGTTCTATACAGTCCTGCAAATTTTCTTCAGAACAAAGACAGCATATTCTATAATTCCATTTAGACCAGAGGTTCCTAAAATTTTCTTGGTTCATGAAGTCTCTAGTGGTTTCAAAATTTTGCACTGCAGCACTCCAGGGTGCCTCAACAAACTCAATGGCAGTTCCATTTATCAAATAGTAAAATATCCCACAATGCCCCTGTGAGTTTGCATCAGGTCCCTGTGCATACAGTTCAGGAATCATGGATATTTGGCAATCTAAAATGATAAAAGTGGCACGTTTTATTTATCTATTTGTCTCTCTTTGTCTCTCTTCACCATTTCCTTCCACTTAATAAAAGTTTAGTTAAAAACAGAGACAGTCAAGCCTCTGGCATATATTGTAAAGAAAGATGAATGAGACATCAGACAGAGCTGATATTGGGGTGTTGTATGATGCTCCACAGTTCTTAACTCTTGCCTTTGAAACTCAACCTCCAGGCTAGAATTTTGACTATCAGGTCTCCAAGGATCCAGCCATCAAGGATGGCAAAATAAGAGGTTAGGTATTAGGTTCTTGGTGAGACATCTAGGAAATAGACTGTTGCTCCCAAGCAGCCTAGTTCCTGTAGTTATTGTGAAGAGTGCTATTTTGCCTCTCAGTGAAGTCTGGATGCTTCTACAATTTATTGTTCTAGCATAGAGGTGTCAAACCCAATTTCATTGAGAGCTGCATTAAGGTTGTGTTTGACCTCAGGGAGGTGAGGGGCATGGCCAAGGTGGGCGGGGTCAGCTCAATGTCACTTGTGTTGGGGCCCAAGCACTCTGCCAGTGAAAATGGAGCTCGGGAGGGCCATACACGGCTCTCCTGAGCTCTGTTTTCGCTGTCAGAGGGTGCTAGAGGCCATCACATGGCCCTCCCAAGCTCTATTTTCACTGGCAAAGGGTTGGAGGAGGCCATCATGTGGCCCTCCCAAGCTCCATTTTCGCTGGCAGAGTCATCACGGGCTGGTCCTTTATTGTTTCCAGGGCAGCCCTGTGGACCAGATCTAAGCCCCATGGGCTGGATCCGGCCCACAGGGCTTGAGTTTGACACCTCTGTCCTATATCATTTAAAAGCTTCATAAACAATGCTATAGGGTCTCCTGCTTGTGCAGGAGGTTGGACAAGAGGACTTCTGTTATTCTGTTATCAGTACTATTATAAACAGTCCAAAGTTCTTCTTACAGCTGGTTAGAAAACAGTCATTGTCCCAATTCACTTCAAAGTAAGCTAAGGGTAATCAAAGTTTAGTAAGTAAGTGGAAAGATTTTACAGGAGAGGAGCGCAAGGAGTTCAAGGAACAATATTGGGCTATCATGGAGGTTGTTCTAATGACATTCTAAATGCTACCGTGTTTCCCTGAAAATAAGACCCTGTCTTATATATTTTTTGAACCCTGAAATAAGTGATTGGCCTCACTTTTTTTCGGGGGGAGGGTTGTCTTATAATTTTGGAGATGCAGGAGGCAGTGAGTGTGGTCACCTCATGGCTGCTGCTGTGTTGTGCTGCTGTGGCAGTGCAACATAGCCACTCACCACCTGTTCACCCTTGAGGCAGTGCACATGCTTCCCAGGACTCTGAAAGGCTGGTTGTGCCATTGCACACATGAACTGCAGCACCGCCGTGAGCGTCATCATACTGGCACAGCTGGTGTCCTGCTGCTTGAGGCTGCTTTGGTATGTTGAACCTCACGGCAGTGCTGCCATTCATGCATGCAATGGCACAATAAGCCTTGCAGAATCCTGCTCCAAGAGGCAGCAGTGTTGCCGGTGGCATGAGGAGTCTCACAAAAACTCATTTCTGATTTTTTCCACAGCACTCACTTTGTTCCCTGCCAAACTTCCCCCTACTCTCCCTGTCAATGCCTGTGTCCTCCTGTCCCTGCACCCAGCAATTCAGGAGCCCGCTCACAAGAGATCAGCCACCTGGCACCTCTTGCCATGTGCCCACCCAACAGACAACCCCTCCTCCAGCCAGGCAGAGTGCCACTCATCGACTGAGCAGTATCCCAGTATCATGACCTTTTGGAAGCGCACGAATGGCATTGCCCAACAACAGCTCAGAGGCCAACTGAGCCCTCCTGTAGAGAGTCCGCCGGGAGGCCCCGGAAGGCCTGCACATTCTCAACTAGGAACCCAGCAGAAAGAGGCTCCCTCCACGTGCTGCCATCAAGCCCCTCCCCTCTCTGGGGTGGTGGAATGTGTGCAGCCCGAAGGCGCCAAGCTGCATGAGGGCCTGTATCCCCCCCACTCACATGCCTCCCAGGCCTCACCATATCAAGGTAGGTGAAGCCGATGAGTACCAGATCCTTGAGCTTGCAGCTGATACCACCAGTGCCCACCACCAGCACACACGCAGAAACCATGAGTTGGGTCAGCTCCCCCTGCAGGGCCAGGGCCTCCACCGCCATCCCAGCACTAAGGAAGTGGGCGGGAAAAAAGGATGACGAGGCCAGGTTCCATGCATGCGCTGCTCCTCAAGCTGCCTCTGGCAACCATTACCATACAGCGGGAAGCACACTCCCAGAGCAGCCACTGCCCTGGCTGTGCAGTTGTCCCTAGTGGCCAGCAGGCGGCAGAGCAGACTCCCAATGCGGGGCTGCAGCTCCCTTCACCTTTCACTGTCTCTCTGTCCCAGCTGCCCGCAAAGCAGAGAAGGACATCCATCTGGAGGGGCCCCATGGTGTTCTAGGACCACTGGCCGGAAGACTCTGCAGCAGGCAGCTGGCCCAACCGGCCTCTTCTCCACTTCCAGTGGCTTCCAACTGGAATTTGGAAGTTGCAGAGGTGGAGTTTGGTGGAGAGAAAGAAAGACTTCTGCTGCTTTTGCTGCTTTCTTTGAGTGCAGCCAAAAGCATAAGGTGGCGCTTAATGGCAGCACATGGAAGGAACCCCTCTCTGCTGGACTCCCAGATGTGAGTGCGCAGGTCACCTGGGGACTCCTGGCAGACTCTCTAGAGTAAAGGCTCAGTGGGCCTTAGAGCTGTTGTTGGGCAATGCCGTTTGTGTGCTACTGAAAGGTTGTGATGCTGGGATGCCGCTCGGTCAGTGAGTAGCCCCCCCGGCCGAAGGGGGGGTTGTCCACTGGATGAGTACCATGTGGTAAGAGGTGCCGGGTGACTGCTCTCTTGCAAGCGGGGCAGGAGTTATTTGGGGAGGGGGACTTATTTTAGCACATGCATTCAAAAGCCTGATTGGGCTTATTAACAAGAGAGGTCTTATTTTCGGGGAAACACAGTAGAACAGGGTTGTCAAACTCAAAGCCTGTGGGCCAGATCTGAGGTGGTTAGACCTGGATTGTGGGGCCACCCTGGAAACAGTGAAGGTTCGGCCTGCTGTGCCTCTGCTAGTGAAAAAGCATTTTCAGCCATGATGGCTTCCTGATGGCTTCCTGCAACTCTCTGCCAGCAAAAATGGAGCGAGACCATTTTGTTGAAAAGAGAGCTTGGGAGGGCTGCATGTGCCCCCCCCCCGAGCTCCATTTCTACTGGCAGGGGGCTGCAGGAGGCTGTTACAGTTGAAAACAGAGCTTGGGGGGCCTGCGTAGCCCCCTCATGAGCTCAATTTTCCCTGAGCCTTTGCTAGCCTTTTGCTAGCAGAAGGCTAGCAAAACAAAACTATTAGCAAAAGTGGCATTTGATCACAAGGCAAGGAGGGATTGAGAAATATTTCCCCTTTTGCATTTAAACATCCAATAAGGGACAGGAAAAGAGAAAGGGAAAGAGGAAAGATAAAAAGAAGGAAAGATAGGAAGAAAGCAAGGAACAAAAAAGAAGGAAACAGGAGAAGGAAAAAGAAAGGAGAATGAAGAGGGAAGGAAAAAGAAGAAAAGGGAAAAAAGGAAGGAAGGAAGGAAGGAAGATAGCTTTTAATGAGAGGGAGGGATGGTCTAAACGGAAGTCTTCCCTTAGCACTTGGCCACCAGCAGCCTTGCTGCCCTTTCACCATCCCCTTGTCTTCTTCTGACCTCTCCTTGTGGTTTCCCATCTTATTCCTGAGGATTCTTTGGTTACAAAGCCAGATCTCCTTGCGTGGAGAGGGAGTGTGCCTCCCTCTGACCCAGGGGTAAAATGCTCCCAGTTCGGACAGTAGCGATGGAGGCGGCTGGTTCAGAAAACCGGTAGCAAAAATCCCTGCCGCCCCCCCCCCCCCATGCCCAGCTGAGCCACACAATCTTCACAGGCTTTTTTTTTTTAGTTTTTAAAAGCATTTTTTCCTACAACCTCTTTGGCTGAAAAAATGCTTTTAAAAGTAAAAAAAAAGCCTCTGATGATCGCACACCTCAGCAGGGATCGTCAAAGGCTTTTAAAAGCATTTGTTCTACAACCTCTTCAGAGGTTGTAGAAAAAATGCTTTTAAGAACCTCTGACGATCCAAGCTGAGTTGCCTGATCGGCAGAGGCTTTTTTTCTTTTAAATGCCTCTGATAATCCAAGCTGAGTTGCCTGATTGGAAGAGGCTTTTAAAAGAAAAAAAGCCTCTGCCGATCAGGCAACTCAGCTGGGATCGTCAGAGCCTTTTGAAAGCATTTTTTACAACCTCTTTGCCAAAGAGGTTGTAGAAAAAATGGTTTTAAAAGTAAAAAAAAAATTGGCCATGCCCACACAGTAACATTAACCCCCCCCCAAGCCATGCCCACCAAACCGCTAGTAACAAATTTTAGATTTCTCCCCTCTTCTGACCCACACATTTGCCCTCTCACACACACCATGAGCAATCAGGCCAAGGAGAGTGAGAACAGCAGCAGCAGCCTCAAGGAAGAGGTAACACAGCTGGGCACCCCCTCAGGGAAGTGGGGCTGTGCTGTGGTGTCCCGGTGCCCTGGGAGCTTGAGGGTTGGGCTGGACACTTACCCTCCACTGCCTAGGGCTCTGGACAGCTTGCTCCAGCATCCGGGGTCCTCTGCATGTCCTGAGAGGGATGGTGAGGTTCCTCTGGAAGACAAGAGTTTGGCCCTCCTCTCTCTGGTCTTGCCTTCCTCTGCTGGAGACAATGGATCCCCCCAGCTCCACCCAGGCCACCTCATGTGCCCCCCCCGACATGAGTGATGTTGAGCTGGCCATGCCCCCTGGCCACACAGCCCTTCTATGTATACAGAACCCCTATACACAGAAGTCTGCTAGAAGAATTACAACCACTGACAAGTAACCTGTTTTCTGCCTCCTGTTTTTTCCCTTGTCTTTGTGGTAGGTACAAGAGTGATTATTACAAGAGGAATTACATATCTTTTTGGTTTAGATAGGTTTAGCTGCTGCTTTCATGATATGGGGAGGCACAATTTATTATTTATTTATTCATCAAATCTATACATCACCTATCTCATTTTCTAAAACAATCTACAGTTTCAAACACTCTAAACTGATCAAATATTGGGATGGATGGGCGTGAATAATTAGGACTTATTTTGCTAGGGGATTACATAACTATGATGCTGTTTTCCTTCTGCAGCTTTTAAGCTCTCCTTTCATGAATATTGTAAACCTCCTTCTTCGTGATCTCTGAAGATGATTCTATGCAAGGTGATTTAGGAAGAAGTTTAAGATGGGATGAGTTATTTCAAAGAAAATGGGCTGAAGTTCTAATGCAAAAAGCTGTCTATATTTGCAGCTCAAAGTAGAGGTGTGACTTGTACTTTTAGTTACTGACAGGTCTTAGCTAACAACTCCTTTCTTCCTTTGTAAAAACGGATTGGAAAACAGCAAGTTAAGGCTTGACTCACATCTTGAAAGAGAAAAAAATTGTTTCCTTTCTCGTTTCATGAGAAACTACCAGTCTGAGTAAATAAACACAGAAACTTAAAATTTGCAACAGAAAACAGGCAATTTGTGCTATTTGAATGTGTATATAGAAAATATATGTTATATTCATATGTTATCATTTACTTTAGAAGAGTTTCAGTCTTATATCAAATCTGCTTGGAGCAATGTTTCTGAAATATATACTAGTATATAGGATTTCCTTGTTTCATCAAGTCCTTTATGCAAGTTAAAACAAATGTGTTTTGAATGCAGTACAGATATTTGGAATTGTTTTTATAGGTCCAGCTTTCTAATAATGAGATTATTTATTTTCATAACTAGTAGGTGGAACATTAGAATTTCTCATTGTATAAAAAGGGATCTAATGATATGTATCCTAAACTTCATCAGGATTTCTTGAAAACTGACACTTTGAAAAATCTCTGTTCAAAAGATGCTGTCGTCCTCCATTTTAAATATATACCATAATATGTAAAAAAAGAAAAAAAGAGCCTACACAAGCATATATCAAGTTGCAAAAAGGCTGTGCACATCTTACAGGGGATGCTTCAAAGAGTGAAATCATCAACAGTGATTCTGATTCGTAACACTATTTGCTTGCTTCACTTCTAAGAGGGAAGAGAATGCCCACATTGTAATCATCTGTAATTTCCTTGGTTCCCTCCTTTCCAGCCTGTTTTGGCACCTGCTATATCTGAATTAGGCTTCTAAGCATCTGCTTTTCAGACGAAAAGGAAACCACCATCAGGTAAGAGAAAATGTTGTTAGTTGCGAAGTCGTGTCCGACCCATCGCGACCCCATAGACAACGTTCCTCCAGGCCTTCCTGTCCTCTACCATCCTCTGGAGTCCATTTAAGATCACGCCTACTGCTTCAGTGACTCCATCCAGCCACCTCATTTTCTGTCATCTCCTTCTTCTTTTGTCCTCAATCTTTCCCAGCATTAGGCTCTTCTCCAATTCTGTCACTTCCAGAAAGTAATGTACCTCTGTTATTTTGCACAAGTTTGTTCTTATGTACTAAATATTCACATTATGTCATATGATTTATTCTTAAATAAAGTTCCTTAACAATAGAAAGAAAAAAATAACCAGTATACATTTCTAAACAATGCTTTGAACAGAATTTTTGGTGGTAAAATGCTTGTTCAAATATAGAAAGGGAGGGAACTCCTCAGACCATTGTATATTGTAATATCAACCTCTTTGCAGTCTTAAAAGCAAACAGCACCTGTGCATTCTTGTCCTTGTTTGTTATATGGATACAAGAACAGGAACATCTTCAAAAACCAGTATGTCTCTCAGAACAACATTAATACATAAAATAAATGCTGTGAGCTAGGGAGCCAATCTAGTACTTAATTATGATGAACCAATGTTATATTTTGAATGTCACAATTGCTTCCAGAAAAGACATAGATGTCTAATGTATGTGACCCATTAAAAAAAAAGATATTACTTTAAATCTATAGAAATGTTAGATACAAATATTAGTCTCTCATTGATGTACATGCACTTAACATTATGCCTCCTTATGCTCTTGAACTTATTGTTGAACAGGTGTTGAAATAACTAGTTTCCATGGATAAATCAACTTTTTTTTAATTCCAAAATTTTATTGATTTTATGAAAGTACATATTATTACAATTCTACTAACATCGGATAGACAGTGTTTGTACATAAAAACAGAATATATACATGGTGTCTCTTAATTTACTTATTCCTTTTATTAGTCACACCATCCTTTACTCCTTCCTTTATTTTATCCTCCATCCATTTATACCACCCTTCCCAAAACAGTATAGTAGTCAGAGTTTTCATCCTCATTTATTTCATGGGTTAATTTACTCATCTCCGTGCACAGTAGCACCGGATAGACTCCCTTCCAGGTCACCAGCGGCATGGACTTTGTACCCATGCCTGAATTGCCCAGAGAGCCCCCCCCCCCACGTCTCTGAACGAGTGGATGGAGTCACTGAAGAAAGGCTGGGAAAATACCCAAAAGGCAATAGCGGAGGCTGCTGAGGCCTACAAGAAACAAGCAGATAAACACTGAT
Organism: Masticophis lateralis; assembly: GCA_030761175.1. Classification (NCBI taxonomy): domain Eukaryota; kingdom Metazoa; phylum Chordata; class Lepidosauria; order Squamata; family Colubridae; genus Masticophis; species Masticophis lateralis. The sequence goes on along the minus strand of JAUDYJ010000003.1, from coordinate 95,225,001 downwards.
CTCTTCAACTCCCTTTCTGTGTGGGAGATTGAGTCTATCTGTCAACAAAATACATAAGAATGAGACTGCCTAGCAAAAAACTAGGACCTAAATTTTTAGGACCATTCTTAATAGTGAAAGTAATTAACCCAGTGACAATTCAGCTTAACCTTCCCCGCATTCTTGGGACAAGCCCACATTCAAAGCCTGAGTGCTGCTGTGTAATGGTGTGCGCTCCGGTCATTTGCTCCATCTTCTGCTTTGCTTAGCAGTTTGAAAATATGTAAATGTGAATAAATAAATAGGTACCACCACTTCAATGGGCTCATTAATAGGAACATGAAAGGAGCCCCCAACTAGGTGTCCCCTGGACAATGGTGATGTCACTGGTTGATCCTTTCACCATAGAAACGACTTGGTGCTTCCAATATGGAAATATAACATAGCACATTGCTGGCTCACACGTAAGTGGAGATGGTTTTAAAAAATCATATCTAATCCTTATTAATGTTTCCTTATCAGAAGGGAGGAAGATATCAAACAGACTGTACTTTTCAGCACTTCTATTAATGACTTCTATGAGGAGCTAAATTCTTATCACGTGGAATGGCCAATACTTGAGAAATTAAATAAGATTCAAAATTATCTTGGTAAGCTTTTTTTAGGCTGAAACTTAAAGAATAACTTTTTACAGAAATAAGCATAAGTATTTCATTTAGGAAACAGAAATGAAATTCAAAAGTATAGGATGAGCTAAAGTCTAACTGCCCTTATACAAACATGCTAATGATGTGCAGCTATTTATTTTTACAGCAGAAAATGTCATTTGAAGGGATGTTGGTGCACTTGCCACATCTGTCAGCACCTCCTTAATGAAATTGCACGTTTTCCTGGGCTCACAGAACAGCCCTGCAATTCAAAGAAAATAAAGCGTTTTGTTAAAGAGGTGCTGATAGAATGGCACAAGATTGGTATACTTTTGTCACTACCTCTTTAGTGCCTTCTTAACTCAGATGAGTTTTAGGGGAAGGGAACTTTGCTGTTACTGTTTGTCAAATGTTCATTTCTCATAACAGACCGCATACTTTGCAATAGTGGCAAATATCTGTAGCTCGGGTATAGGATGAGCGATTGGTTGGAGGGGTTAGGAGTGGGGGGCACCGTGATGCGGTGGTTCTCCTCCTTCCTCTCTGACCGTTCGCAATCTGTGTTGGCAGGGGGACGGAGGTCGACCTCGAGGTGCCTTACCTGTGGGGTGCCACAAGGGTCAGTCCTCTCGCCTCTCCTGTTCAACATTTATGTGAAGCCCCTGTGTGAGATCATCCGTGGTTTTGGGATGAAGTGTCATCAGTACTCTGATGATACACAGCTATACATCTCCACCCCAGACCACCCCAATGATGCCCTTGAAGTAATGTCCCAATGCCTGGAGGCTGTGCAGATCTGGATGGGGAGAAACAGGCTCAGACTCAACCCCTCCAAGACTGAGTGACTGTGGTTCCTGGCGCCCCAGTATAGCCAGCTGGCTCCATCGCTGGCTATTGGGGGTGAGATCTTGGTCCCCTCAGAGAGGGTTCACAACTTGGGTGTCCTCCTGGATACACGGCTGTCTTTAGAAGATCACATGACAGCTATGGCGAGGGAGGCTTTCTATCAGGTTTGTCTGATTTACCAGTTGCGTCCCTTTCTGGACTGGGACGCCCTGCGCACGGTCACTCATGCTCTCGTCACTTCCCATCTGGACTACTGTAATGCTCTCTACATGGGGCTCCCCTTGAAGAGCACTCCGAGGCACCAACTGGTCCAAAATGCGGCCACACGGGTGATGATGGGGGCGACATGTCGCACCCACGTAACACCTCTCCTGCGTGAGCAGCACTGGCTTCCAGTGGTCTTCTGGGTCCGATTCAAGGTGTTGGTCACCATCTTTAAAGTGCTCCATGGTTTAGGATCTGGATATTTATGGGATCACCTTCTGCCACTGATAACCTCCTACCGACTGGTACGCTCCCACAGAGAGGGCCTCCTCAGGGTGCCATCGGTCAAATTATGTTGACTGGCAACCCCCAGGGGGAGAGCCTTCTCTATGGGGGCTCCTGCCCTATGGAACAAATTGCCCCCGGAGATACCTATGATCCCTGACCTTTGTACCTTTCTCCGTGCCCTTAAGATTTTACTATTTCAACAAGCTGTTCTGATGGAATAATGAATTTTAAATGGGTATTTTTAGTCTTGGGGTTTTAAAAATAGGGCCAACCATTGAATATGTTTTAAATTGTTTTTAATTTTTGTGTTATATGTTGTTTTATTATGGCTGTACAATGCCCTGAGTCCTTTGGGAGAAGGGCGGTATAAAAATTTAAATAATAATAATAATAACAACAACAACAATAATAATAATAACAATGGTGAAGGTTTGTTCCCTGAGCTTGTGGATTGGTTTCTAAATGTTTCGTTACCAGGCTAGGTAACATCTTCAGCAGAGTTTAGGGGATATCAGTCTCACTGTTGTTCTGGTAATAAGGGCTTCAGGTGTGGGTGTATCAAGTGAGGGTTTTGTGATGGGTCATCAGTGAGTTTTGTGATGAGTCTTGTGATAAGGAGATTACATCAGATTAAGGTCATTGGGAGGTGAATTGTTAAGGGGGATTGTGCGGGTTGGTTGAGGGTTGGTGCTGTCTCTGGTTGGCTGTGTGGTTGATTTGGATTCTGAGCGGTTTGTAGGCTGGTTGTAGGTCAATGTGTCTGTTGTTGGAATTGCTTGTGGAGTGCCAGGCTTCAATCAATTCACAAATGTGGTGAGTGGTAGCATGGCCAATTATTTTTGTGTTGCTCCAATTGAACTAGTGCTGTTTGGTGTCAGTGTGAGTAGAGATTAAAGATTTGGGATTGCAGTGTTTGACTGCCAGCTGGTGTTCATGGATCCTGGTTTTTAATTGATGTACATACTATCCATGAATTTTTAAAGGTCTTCCACCCATTTTTTCCATCTTTAGAATATTAAGAGTAAGTTTGATGGTAATAGAAAACTGTTTTAGAAGTGGGCTAAAAAGGCTAAATGAGGAGCCGCAAGCAGTGTAAATTATTTTTTTTTCATGTTATGAAATTGATTTGGGACGAAACTGAAGTGAGGGAATACTGGAAAAAGTATTTTAAAGACATATGCTCTACCTGTCTTCATCTTGTGTGTTCCTTATTCTCCTTAACTACTGATTTACAGCTATCGTCTTCTTTTTATACAGTTTATGCAAATACTTTTCTCCTCACTTATGTAATAGTCACATTCTCATACATGATTCCTGTCATGCAGAACCTTTCTCACTTCTTCATTCCACCAAATATCCTTTTCCATCCTTCCTCAGTATCTCCTTTGGCATTTGTAACACAATTAGTTTTATACTCTTTGAAGCAGAATTGACATAGTATTTCCTTATACCCACTTTCCAATAATTTAGTTGCAAAATTCATCTATCAGATAATACTTTTTCATAGAAGATTCATATTTTCTCTTTCCACAGTCCTTCTAGTTTTTTTCTCATTTCTTTTATTTATTTCCTCTTTCATGCACATTATTTCCTAGGTTCTGTTCCTGACACTATAAAAATTGGTTTATTCCATATTCAGAATTTATCCATCCCAAATGTTCTCAATCTTTGATTTGAACAAATCAATGCTTTTAGATTTATATTCCTTTGCCATGAATATATATACTGTATATGCTTAAGCCACACATGCAAAACAAAAAGTATTTTTTAAGCAGATAGTCATAAAACAATTCTCATTCTCATTGATTGCGAATTCTTTGAATGATTCAATCTGTTTCTATCACATTTTGATTATTCATTCATATCATCTAAAAGAATAACCTTTTTTCTTGTCATACTTATTCATTGCAAAATATTCCCCTGAAACTCATTCCTAATTCTTTCATTATAATTATTATTTTTTTCATTATTACTGTTTATTGGAGCACAACATGCAGCCTTTTTGGCCTATGAATGCAATTGTTGTATTCATTAACAACAAACTAGATAAAATAAATTAATGATATCTGACAATCATTTTAGCTTTTTATTCATAATTAAATCTACACTTCACTTCCATACATGTTTTCATCAATTCTCTGAGATTGGATCAACTTCAGTCAGACCTATTATAGATACAGATTAACAGAGTTGGAAGGGACCTTGCAGGTCATTTAGTCCAACCCCCCACCCCCCCCGCCCAAGCAGACCCTACACCATTTTTGACAGATGACAGTCCAGTCTCTTCTTGAAAGCTTCCAGTGATGAAGCTCCCACAACTTCTGGAGGCAAGCTGTTCCATTGGTTGATTGTTATATCCTTCCCTTTGTCTTAGCTTCAAAAGTTTCCTGTACCTTCTTTCTTTCTTTCTTTCTTTCTTTCTTTCTTTCTTTCTTTCTTTCTTTCTTTCTTTCTTTCTTTCTTTCTTTCTTTCTTTCTTTCTTTCCACCTTTCTTTTCACCTTTCTTTCCACCTTTCTTTCAGTCCAGGTTCCAATCTTCCCTATGCATGTTTGTTATCACATGGGCCCATTGATATAGACCTGTGGTTCGTATCATGGCTTTGTTCAAGGTTTCCATATAACTTTTCTTACTATGAGAAGGAAAAAGCTGTCCTAGTCACAGTCATATCCACATTACCTGACATATTATCTTGTAATGGCAAGGAGAAGACCATGTGTCAGTTTTACCATATTTGAGCCATTATGCTGCAAATGCAAGCAAAGAAAAGAACGGGAATTAGGAAGGACAACAAAAGGAGCAATAAAAGGCAGTATTATGCAAGAATTTGTTACAGTAAGTAGCTTAATAAATTCCTAGTTAATTAATTCTTAATTATCCTGAACATGTAGGATTAGGGTTAAGATTAGCTCTTAGTGTTACTGTTTCATTATTTTTATAAAACATGTTTTGCCATTGACTGATATATAGATTTAAATTGTTCCTTTAAATCATATGAAACATTTCACAAATCAAACAACTTGGAGTTTTTGTATATATGTTAAAAATAATTAGAAGTGCTAACTTTATATTTACATTGAGAAACAGCTGGGTCATGAGTGTTTATATCAGTTAAAACTTGTATCAGACCTTGGCATTTGGAAATATGTTAAGAATTGTGAAAGAATTGGCAATATTTACATTTGCTCTTATTTGAGGGAATATATGTGCTTCTGTAATTTGTCTGTTGCACCTGTGTTTGAAGTTCTGTAAATATTTGCATAATTATGATATAATATGAAATTGGCAATGAATGAAAAATATAATTACAAGCAAAAGAATCTGAATATGCAATATGGTACATTGTAGCTGTATTTATGCTGATTATGGATGGCTCAAATTACATAAAGGAAATCAATCTCTGTACTGATGAATACATATTGTCAAAATGTTTGAATATGTAATATCTGTATATAGGAAACACTTATATAAAATATTCAGAAGCACCTAGTTGTATTTGGCATGTTAAATGTATGCAGTAAAAAATAGGTCAGGAATCTTGGATGCTCAGAGGTAGACAGAATTAGGAAAAAGGGTAATAAAACTTTGGATTGCTTCGAGTCTATATATATAGACTGGAAATGCAATATGGAGACACACCTTTTCTTAAAAAGAGAAAACCATGGTGCAGTGATTAGAGTGCAGTACTGCAGGCTTCTTCTGCTGACTGCCGACTACCTGCAATTTGGCAGTTCAAATCTCACCAGGCTCAAGGTTGACTCAGCCTTCTATCCTTCCAAGGTGGGTAAAATGAGGAGCCAAATTGTTGGGGGCAAAATGCTGACTCTGTAAACTGCTTAGAGAGGGCTGTAAAGCACTGTAAATTGATATATAAGTCTAAGTGCTATTGCTATTTGGTGTGGAAGAAAACTTTTCAGAATATCATAGATAGCAAACATGAATTGTACAACAATACAACAAATCAATTCAGAATTTTCATGAGGCATAAACAAACAGACCCAGCATCTACATTCAGCGATGTAAGATAATAATATAAATATTTATATTATTCCAAACTGTTTCGTAAAGCAGATTCTGCTCTGTTTCCCCATCACTTCCACCCCCAGTTGGAAGGTAAGCCAATGAATAGAAAGGCTGATAAAGGTGTGACCACTGCTGAAGCAGGACAAGATGTAGGAAGCAATTCAATGCTAAGAGAAGAAAAGGACTGAAGGAAAACCACTGAAATAATGAAAGGTGAAATCTTCATTGCCTAGTAACTGGAAGCCAGCAACCAGGCTGGAAAGTCAGTCAGCATGCTTTTAAGTAGAAGACAATTTCTGCTGAGCAACTCTTTTACCCTTCCCTAGAAAATAAGGAAATATGTGAAAGCAATCCTTGCTTTAGATAAGACAAAATTAAAGCCAGGTCTTTTCACTGAAGTCTTCACGTAGTGGTAGATGAGATGTTATTTGTAGGTCAACCTAGCATAGCAAGTATTTATGCAAATATTGAGGCTTTCTTTCAGCCTGTTTGCTCCATCCATTAGATCTTCACAATCTCTGAAGAGGAAAAAATCTCAGTGTTGCAACATTTTTTTTTAATCTTAGATAGCGGCATTTTAAGATCCACTTCTGGCACCACATTACCAGTCTCCACTGGCATATCTGTAACCTGAAATAATGGGCCTTTTTTCCCCTTTAAAAAATAGCCAAAATATAGTTGGCTCATTTTTAGAAAGAGTACACGTTAAGTACAATTGCCTTAATCAGTCTTGAAGGATTTCCCTTCCAACTATATTGGGGGAAAATAGAAGAGAGGCATATACGGTTTACAATATCTTCCTGCATTTATTCCTTTACAGTGAAGAATCTGTTTGTACAGCATTCTTGAATTTTTTGAAAACCATTTACTTAGGATTAGCAGGTTGGATATCATACTATTATTTTCTATTAGTTATTGTAATCTAGAGAAGAATAAGAAAATGAGAAATATTTTAAAATAAAATTAAAAATATAAAAGCTGGATTTTTTATTTGTAAGCCACTCAGAATTATCTTGCGTTCGAACCCTAGAATAACAGAATAACAGAGTTGGAAGGGACCTTGGAGGACTTCTAGTCCAACCCCTCCCCCCCAAAAGCAGGAGACCCTTCCATTTCAGACAAATGGTTGTCCAATCTCTTCTTAAAAACTTTCAGTGTTGGAGCATCCATAACTTTTGGAGGCAAGTCGTTCCACTGATTAATTTTTCTGTCAGGAAATGTCTCAATTCTAGATTGGTTCTCTCCTTCATTAGTTTCCATCCATTGCTTCTTGTACTGCCTTCTCCTGCCTAGAAATGTATTTTATAAAATAGAAATATTTTATATTTATAAATACAAATCAATAGAGTTATAGGATGGAGGGATGTGCTCTGTGCTACTTGAGCCAATAGAGGTTTTTTTTTCTAAATAGTAAGCATTTTTCCTGGAATATAATGATGTGTGGTCCATCAAATTACTTTAAATTCCAAAGTCCAACAAGTCCTCAGTACAGTATCATTTGAGAGTGCACATGTGATGGGGAGCAGCTAGACCTTTAAGGAAGAGCAGCCTTATATGCCCAAAATCAAATAAGAAAGAGGGAATTTCCTCAGGCAAGACTGGAAATTGAGTTATTTGGCTTGTGGGGTTTCTTCTACAGTTAGAATTGGGTGGCCTTGATGTTCTCTTTCTCTCAGCCCTAGGGAAAAATGTATTGGCAAATCACTTCTGAAAAATCTTGCAAGAAAACTGTAGTGATATGTCCAAGCCATCTCTGAGAATCAGAAAAAAAATGAAAAGAAAAAAAAGAGTTTAATTGCATACTGTGTGTGGAATCTTGTCTTTTTTGGCATCTTTAAGAAAGTTGATTTTTGTTTAAATCTTGTAGCTAACCAATGGTCTTCTAACACCCATTTAGCCAGACCCAGATTGAGTGAGGATTTCCTTTTCATCCTTTCCTGGTTCCCCAGAGGGCTGGCTTGGAAGGGAAAAACTGGTTTGCAATAAAGGAATTGTGGCAGTAAGCTGTTTGGTCCTAGCAATAGGTTAGCTCAGAACTGAAATACCTCAGAAGAAGGGGTTGGTTCAATCCTGAGAGTGTCATTCCTGTTACAGCAGATCAGTATAGCAATAGCAATCTGTTATTAAGTATATGTGCTCTGGCTGTTTTCATATTCTTCAAAACAGCATTCCTATAAGGTCTGAGATGTCTCATTTTTTACATAAGAGAATTAAGGTTTCTCTCAGGACTTTTATTGGTAAAATGTTCTGACTTCTCACAATACAGGCACAGTCTTTGCTAATACTGCTGGATATTATCCTGTTCGGAGACTTGTGTTTTTCTTCCACCTCCCCTATTCTTCCTACATCAGTTTTTTAGAATTTGGATTTGAAGGCAAGCTCTGTCTTACTTCATATAGGCATGCTTTTGAAGATTTGAATTTAGGAAGAGCTCTTTTTAGCGACTACTAGACCATTCATGATCTGTTGGATCATAATTCCAGAGATATTTCATTACCTAACACTCACGCACCTCATGCATCCTCTCCAACAATTACCATGCCTCTGTCCTATTCTTGTGCACTCCTTTGCATCCCTATGCTCCCTCCCTAACCTGCACTGCATCCCCTGCAACCTCCCTGACCCATACTGCACCTCTTGCATTCCCATGCAAGGTATGCATTCTCCCAACCTATTTTGTGGTAGCGTAACTTTTCATTCTCCTTCATGGATTACTGCCTTGTTGTAGCGAAGGGGTTTGCATAGCTCAATGAAGCTATGAGCTATGCCGTGCAGGGCCACCCAAGGCGGACAGGTCATAGCAGAGAGCTCTGACAAAATGTGATCCACTGGAGAAGAAAATGGCAACCCACTCCAGTATCTCTGCCATGAAAACCCCATGGACAGTACTAAAAGGCAAAAAGTTATGACGCTGGAAAATGAGCCCCTCAGGTCGGAAGGTATCCAATATGCTACTACGGAAGAGCAGAGGACTAGTACTAGTAGCGCCAGAAAGAGTGAAGTGACTGGGCCAAAGCCAAAAGGATGCTCACCTGTGGATACGTCTGGTGGTGAAAGGAAAGTCAGATGCTGTAAAGATTTTTTCTCCATAGGAACCTGAAATGTAAGATCCATGAATCAAGGCAAGCTGGACGTGGTCAAACAAGACTGAACATCAACATCTTAGGAATCAGCAAACTAAAATGGACAAGAAGGGGTGAATTTAATTCAGATAACCATCAGGTATACCATTGTAGGCAAGAATCCCTCAGAAGAAATGGAGTAGCCTTCATAATCAATAAAAGAGTAGGAAAAGCAATACTGGAATACAATCCCCAAAATGATAAAATGATCTCAGTTCGAATCCAAAGAAAACCATTCAATATCACAGTAATCCAAGTCTATGCCCCAACCACTGGTGCTGAAGAGGATGAAATTGACCGGTTCTATGAAGTCCTTCAGCACCTTATAGAATTAACACCAAAAAATGATGTCCTTATCATTATGGGGGATTTGAATGTTAAAGTAGGAAGCCAAAAGATAACCAGAATAACAGGCAAGTTTGGCCTTGGAGTACAAAATGAAGCAGGGCACAGGCTGATAGAATTCTGTCAAGATAATACGATGGTCATTGCAAACACTCTTTTCCAACAACCCAAGAGGTAACTCTACACATGGACATCACCAGACGGTCAACACTGAAATCAGATTGACTGTGCTCTGCAGCCAAAGATGGAGAAGCTCTATACCAGTAGTTCCCAAACTTTTTCAGTCCACCACCCCCTTGGTACAACAAACTCATCCTCAGTGCCACCCACCCAGGGGTGGGTTCTACTTACCTTAAACTCTACTTAAACTCTACTTACCTACTGGTTTGCAGTGGGGCCACACACGCTCACTTCACTAGCGCATGCATACACTCTTCTACACATGCGCAGAAGCGTTTTGGTGATGTTGGGGTTGGTGGGTGGGGCCTTCTGCCGGTTTTACTACCGGTTCTATAGAACTAGTGAGAACCGGGGCAACCCACCACTGCCCCCCCCACCCCCTATAAATAGCATTGTTTGGAATAGCGGTTTGCATGATCCACTAAGGAAGATAGTAACAGTAAAATACGCGGAATACAGCCATTTTTTGGCCTCCTGAAGCCTTGCCCCGCATGTCCCATTTTTGTGAAAAATGGGCCCGTTTTTCGCAAAAACAGGGTGTGCAAAGCCTTTGGGAGACCTGCAGGCTGCTCCAATACAAATTTATCCCTGTAACAAAAATAGCTAACACTATTAGTTAACACTAAAGAAATCCCCTGAATCAACCAATGTAAAGCAGTGATTCTCAGCTGGGTGTTCCTTTTGAATTTGCTGACCACCAGCGAGTGGGAGAAAGCAATTTCACAGAGGAGGGGATGGAGAGAGTTGTGGGATGAATTCACACCCATTCCCAGAACCCCTTAGGATCAACTTGCAATCCTCCCCTGCCTCCTCAGGCGGTGGAGCTGGGGGGGGGGATGCTTTTTAAGAAGTCACAAGGTGGGCTGAGAGCTGGTTTCTGTCCCACAAATAAGATTTGGTCCAGAACCAACCCCAACATGAAGGTTTTTTATTTGCTCCTTGTATGCCTTGTCTTTGCATTTTTAACAGGTAAGAAATTAAATTTCTGATAATGTAAAAATAGCTCATAACTCACCTTTCTATACAGCTATTATCATGTCTAAAAGCAAGATACTCTTCTCCTTTTTTCTGGAGTATCATTTAATCCAGAGCCTTTTAATTCCAGAAGTCCAAGTTTAAAGAATGGACATCTGGAATTAAAGCTCCATGTTTTAGCTAAAACTTAATTTATACCTGTTAATTTTGCTTGAGCAATGTGAACAATTGACAGTGTGATCCTCCAAAGGTCTGAAAAATATATCATTGATTTTTCTTTGGCATTTGAACTAGATAACCAATGTGAAAAAATGCATCAAGGAAGGACTGGAAAGCCAATTCATACTGAACTGTATTGGGTTTTCTGTTGTTATTTGAATAAAATGAAAAGAAATCAAATAGTGGTACCTAGTGTGGAAAAAGAGATGAAATAATGGGTCATTCTCAACACTTGAATTCTCTACACGTAAAATATCTAGAAATTATTATGGTTAAGTGAGTTTTGCTCCATTTTATGATTTTTCTTGCCATAGTTCAAATCAAAGATTTCTGAGACCAATGTTGAATACTTAAATTTCAGTAGTCACCAATCCCAGTCTTAAAATGAGTTTAGAATCAGTGGGAGTCAATGAACTAACTAGCTACTGATAATGAGTCCAGTCCTGCCTTTCTTTTCCTTCTGTCCAAGTTTTGTAAGTACTTTTTCCAGGGACATGTTTTATTCCAAAGTATACAAACCATTATTGTTAGGGGAAAAATGGGTCTTCCAAGCAATTTTAAAAGACACTGTCAGAATGACTCTGCTCTCAGCTCCTCTTGTGGCTCCTTGAAAAGCACCCCTCCACACACATATGTAAATGAAAAGAATAAGCTTAAAAATCCTAGCCTTTTAAAATTGAAAATATGGAGAATTGGGAGGATGAATATGAGACCCTAAGGGAGATGTTTCAAAAAGTAAGGGAGGCATTTAAGGTAAATAAAGAAGCAGAGAATTGGTTAGCTTGCAAAAAAAAGAAAGAAAGAAAGAAAGAAAGAAAAGATGAATGAGAAGCAAGAGAAATGTTGAAAAGGAAATAAACTGACACTAGGTTCAATAGAAAAAATGGAAGAAGATGAAATATACTGGTAATAATTAAAAAGATGAGGGGAAATTTTGAGAAATATACTTGATAAATGAAAGAAAGACTGAGTCCTGGGGTTGCCTGGACTCCATAGTGGAAAATATAAAATTGAAAATGAATACAGCAATAGAGAGGGATGAAGGAAGGAGAAGAGAGATGGAAGAAGGAAGGAGAGAAAGGGAAGGAAGAGAAGGGAGGAAGGAAGGGAAGGGAAATTAGAGTAGGAGTGAGGGGAAGAGAGGGAGGAAGAGAGGAGGAGAAGGAGAAAGGAAGAGGAAGTAGGGAGGAGAAGAAGGGGGGGAAGAGAAAGTAAGAAGGAAAGAAAAGAGAGAGGTAGTAGGTTTGAGGAGAAAGATTGCTGTATAATAAAAAAAAGATGAAATGAAAGAAAGGCAACCCCAAACAAATATAAAAATATTAAGATAAAGAATGAATTGTTGAATTTTAAGGAATAAAAGAGAACAAATATGAATAAATAGCAACAATTAGAAACACACCTACAAACATACAGTGTATTTTCTTTGAACAGAGTATTTGGCCGGTTCACAAATTTAAACAGTGTTTAGTCATTTCAATTAAATTTACAATTTCTATATTTCCTTTTTGCCATATTTATTCATCTATTTTTTTAAAAAAGCAATATTACCCTTCATCCTCATCTCTAATATTAATCAAATTCAATTTTCCCTTCTGTTCTACATTATACCCCTTTTCATTGTCATCTATTTTTATATCCATCTTCACATTGGTTAATTATGTAATATTACAGTTGTTTAATACAAATTCAACATTTTAATATAAATCAATTAGTTATATAACTATCTTTTTTGTATATTAATCAATATGAACATAAATATTCCAATTATTTCCATGCAATCCAATTTCTTACAGATCAATTAATTATATTTACCAATAATAATAAACCAAATAATTTCCCCCATATATTTCTCCAAACCACAACTTAACCATTTCTCCTTTAACACAATATACAATAGTATCTCAATTATTACAATTCCCTAGTCAAATAGAGCTTTTTTTTCTTTTGTGTTTTAAAATCTTGAACTCTCCTTTTTTGCTCTAAATTTCCCATTGTTTGCACCTACCTTTTTTGATGAGGAAAAAGAAAAGAAATCTGCCTCTGCCTAATTTTCCAACGTTGCAGCAAACAGCAAAGCCAACAACCTGCTTTACTTTCAGTTTCGGTTTCAGCTTGAATTGCACAAGGAGAAAAAAAATATGTTCCAGCAATTAGTGCTTTGTAGCAAGCTGCAGATCCCTGCGCAAAACATCTGAGAGCAAATCAGTTGAGAGTTGCGGATCTAATCAACAGGCTAATTAGCCTATGCTGAAGCTGAAAGGAGTTGTTTTTTCTTGCTGTTTGCTTGCAAGGAGGTAACTGCACAGGCCAAAGGGTGGGGGCCACCCTTCTTGCCACTTTGTGCCCCCTGCCGCCCCCTTTTGCCTCTAGCACCTCCCTGCCGCTCCCCTTGCCTCTTACCGCCCCCCTAAGGCATCCCACTGCCCGCCAGGGGGCGGTACCGCCCACTTTGGGAACCACGGCTCTATACAGTCAGTAAAAACAAGTCCAGGAGATGACTGTGGCTCAGATTATGAGTTTCTCGTTGCAAAATTTAGACTTAAATTGAAGAAAGTAGGGAAAAGCACTAGGCCACTCAGGTATGAACTAAATCATATCAATGATGAATATACAGTAGAGGTGACAAATAGATTTAAGGAATTAGATCTGATACACAGCGTGCCTGAAGAACTATGGACAATGTTCACAACATTGTAGAAGAGGTAGCAACTAAAATCATCCCAATGAAAAAGAAAGGCAAGAAAGCAAAATGGTTGTCTGAGGAAGCTTTGCAAATAGCTGAGGAAAGAAGGGGAGTGAAAGGCAAGGGAGAAAGAGAAAGATACACCTAGTTGAATGCAGAATTCCAGAGAATAGCTAGAAGAGATAAGAATGCATTCTTAAATGAACAGTGCAAAGAAATAGAAGAAAACAATAGAATAGGAAGGACCAGAGATCTCTTCAAGAAAATTGGAGATATGAAGGAAACATTTCATGCAAAAATGGGCATGATAAAGGACTAAAATGGTAGGGACCTAACAGAGACAGAAAAGATTAAGAAGAGGTGGCAAAATTACACAGAAGAACTATACAAGAACAAGCTTAATGTCCCTGATAACCATGATGGGGTGGCCACTGACCTTGAGCCAGACATCCTAGAATGTGAAGTCAAATGGGCCTTAGGAAATCTGAGCAACAACAAAGCTAGTGAGCTGGCTATTCAAACTCTTAAAAGATGATGCAGTAAAAGTGCTACACTCAATTTGCCAGCAAATTTGAAAACTCAACAGTGGCCACAGGATTGGAAAAGGTCAGTTTACATTCCAATTCCAAAGAATGGCAGTGCCAAAGAATGTTCAAACTATCACACCATTGCACTCATTTCACATGCTAGTAAGGTTATGCTTAAAATCCTACAAGCTAGGCTCCAGCAGTATGTGGACTGAGAACTACTAGAAGTACAGGTAGGATTTCGAAGAGGCAGAGGAACTAGAGATCAAATTGCCAACATATGCTGGATCATGGAGAAAGCCAGGGAACTCCAGAAAAAACATCTACTTCTGCTTCATTGATTATGCTAAAGCCTTTGATTGTGTGGAAGTTGTCTGGAAATTGTGGTCACTGAAGCAGTAGTTGTGAGCTTAAATATACTCCAGAGGATGGTAGAGGACAGGAAGGCCTGGAGGAATATTATCCATGGGGTCGCAATGGGTCAGATATGACTTTGCAACTAACAACAATAACTTTTCATTCTTTGAACCATGGGATTTTCCGCCCCAGCAGATGGAGGACTGGTAGGACATATGCTTCTCTCCTGCTTGCTTTTAACTTTTATCTTAGTTTAATTCTATTTTTCACTCCCTCAATACATTTCCGAGGAGTTCTAAATGTTTGATGTTTATTATTTAATGTCCTCAGCCTCCTATTCTTGTAATTGGCTAGCTATCTTCCCTTTTTGCCCTCGCTAGCAATTTTGTCTAGCCATTCTCAGATAACATTGTTGGTTAGGCCTAACTGCCAGGCCTTGCTGATTGTTTTTCACTGCCTTACTCCTGTGACAAATAACCCAGCAACTCGATCTGTTTTGAGTTGACTTGAAGCATTGCTCAAGGCCTTGCCTGTATTTGGGGTACCCTTTTGTTGTGACCTCAAATGTCCAACTTTAATCCACCAACGGACTGTTTAGTTGCCCTCAAGGACCTTACTGTATAGTTACAATCCCTTTACAGGGAGTACCTGAGTGTTTCTTATATGAGCAAACACAAACGCTGCCGTTCCTTGTCTCCTGTAGTCTCAAGTTTGAAGGTTATTTCCAACCATGCAGTTGGCCCTCTGCCCAAGGTTAAAAAGACAGACGTTCCAAAATTATCGGATAAGGATTTGAATTCCTCAATTACTTCCTTGGAGGAATTCTTCTGCAACTTATCTTTGAACCATGGGGTTTTTTTTGTTTTTGTTTTTTGAGATGCCAAGTAAATTTTCTCCTGGGAACATATTTGGAGAGACAAAATACTTGCATCAAACAAAAACAAAGGCATTACCAGATGAGTCCATTATTTCATTGTGTATAACCATAGATTTTTATGAGAGAAAAAAGGGCAAAATGCTATAGACAGAAATATATTTTACTATATGATTTTCAAATTAATTAACATATTTAATCATTAGATAAATAAGCACCCTCTCTGGAATTAGAATGCAGATTACATTATATGAAATGTTATTCATTCTCTCTCTCCCCACTCCCTCCCTCCCTTTCTCTCTCTTTCTATCTCTCCGCATATGTGTCTGTCTATCTGCCTCTGTCAATCCTTGGCAGATTAAAACATTCATATATCTCCCATTAAAATAATCAGAGTAGACAGGCTGAAAATAACTTAATAAAAATCTACCTCAATGCCAGATAATTCAGTGTTCATAAAGAAAGAATCAAGTTTTTTTTAATTTTTATTTCTTTATTTCAGTACAACAAAATAAGTAATCACATACAGATCACGACGGGAACTTTACACAATATATTCACTTCAATCAAAATTTACATATAAAAAGTAAAATCTACATTATCCTTGACCTTTTTTAGTTTTATTATTCTACCAGGTATACCATTGGTCCCAACATTGGAAGTATACGGAGTCCTTTTGATCTCTCAAGATTTTTGTCAACCTGTCAGCTTCCGCGTATTCCATAATCTTCCCCATAATCAAGTCTTCAGCTGGCAGGTCTTTCCCCTTCCAATGTTGAGCGAAAGATATTCTTGCTGTGGTAGTGATATAGATACACAAACACCATATATTCGTGCCTAACTTATTTGGCCTAATGTTTAATAAATAGTATTCTGGTTTCAGTTGTAGTTTAAATCCTGTAATTTCTAATATCCACCTCTGTATAGTTTTCCAAAATTCAGTTGCCTTAGAACAAGTCCACCATAGATGAAAGTAAGTACCTATCTCCCTGCACTTCCAACAGTTTGGAGAAAGACCTGAGTACATTTTAGATACAGGGCAGGAGGGAGATGCCATCTATACACCATCTTATACAAGTTTTCTTTGTAGAAGGTTGCCATCAAGAGTTTCAAATGTTTTGTCCATATTTCTTCCCATTTTATCATCTCAATTGGATAACCAATATTTCTCCCCCAGGCAATCATTGAATCTTTGACTATCTCATCCCCAATCCAATAGTTTATTAGAAGTTTATAAATCTTGGATAGCAGTCTATCCTCCTTTCCTAATATAATATTGTCCATGTCTTGCTGGGTCAAATTTATGCCGCCTTGTTCTCTGTCTTTTTTGTATTTGGAACTGATCTGGGCATAAGCCCACCAGTCCAATTTCATTCCCTGAAGCTCTAACTCATTTCTTGTTTTCAAGCGACCTTGGGGATCCAACAACTCCCGGTAGGAGAGGTGCTTTTCTTTATTATAAAGTGACCTGTATGTTGTAGCTTCTAGTGGAACCAACCAAGGAGGGGTCGAGGGGTAGAATTTGCCCTTAATTTTTCTCCACATTTCAATTAGAATATTCCTTACATAATGTCATGCAAAACTCCTATACTTTTTAACTTTATCTTGCCAAAGAAAGTGATGCCTACCTTGTTGTAACCCAGAGCCTTCCAAAATCAGCAGCCTCCTTCTTCCCAACAGTATCCATTCCCTAACCCAAACTAAATTTGCAGCCTGATAATAGTATTCCCATTTTGGAAGGCCAAATCCCCCTCTTTCTTTCAGTTCTTGAAGCATTTTAAGTTTGATTCTAGGCTTTTTATTTTGCCAGATAAATTTAAGAATATATTGGTTTAATTTTTTTTAAAAATTATTATCCAATCTAGCTGGTGCTATGTAAAAGAAATATATCCATTTTGGGAGGATGTAAGTTTTTATAATCGCTATTCTACCTAATAGGGATGTCTGAAGGTTCTTCCACTTCTCTAAATCCTGTCCTGTTCGATGGAGTAAATTCAGATAATTGTCTTCTTTGATTGTTAAACATTTGGCTGTTAATGTAATACCTAGATATCATAATTTATTGACAATTTGAAATCCCAAGTTTGCTTCTAATTCTTTCCCCTGCTTTTATTGTCAAATTTTTAATAATGACCTTAGTTTTTCCTTGTTTACTTTTAATCCCGCCACCTTTCCATATTTTTCTAACTCATAGATCAAATTTGGTCCTGATACAGTGGGGTCTTCTAATATAAATACTAGGTCGTTGGCATATGCTTGCACCTTATAATGTTGATTTTGGATATGCAGTCCTTTTATCCCCGGGTTGCGTCTAATTTCCCTCAGTAGACGTTCTAATGATAGGATGAATAACAGTGGAGAAAGCGGACACCCTTGTCTAGTTCCTTTCTCAATACTGATTTGTTCAGAAACATCTCCATTGATTAAAATTTTGGCAGACTGCTTCGAGTAGATTGTACGGTTTGCTCGAATAAACCTTTCCCCAAATTGCATATGTTGTAATAGACCCACTAAAAAACTCCAACTCACTCGATCAAAGGCCTTTTGCGCATCCATAAAGACCCAAAGCCAATTGTTTATCAATATGAGTTTCGTAATATTCCAGAACATTCATAACTATTCTCATGTTATCTCTGATCTGCCTGCATGGTAAAAAACCATTTTGATCTTCATGTATAAATTGGCTTAAAAACCTTTTAACCACTCTGCTAATACTGCTGCAAATAGTTTATAATCTGCATTAAGGAGCGAGATGGGTCTATAATTCTGAATCTCGGTTAAATCATTGCTATCCTTCGGCAGGAGGATTATTAATGCTTCTGACCAAGAGTTCGGGATCTGTCCCTCCTGAATTACCCCATTAAATAGGTCTGTTATATAAGGGCTTAGGACTTCCCAAAGTGCCTTATAATATTCAATCGGGAGGCCATCTGTACCGGGGGTCTTTCCTGTCTTTTGTTTGCCCATAACCCTTTCAATTTCCCCTTCAGTAATTTCCCTATCCAATATTTCCCTAGACATATCCGGTATTTTGGGTAAGTCAGATTCCTCTAAATATTTCTTTATTTCCTGCTCAGACTTGTCCTCATTATTATATAAGTCGGTGTAAAATTCCTGTGCTATTCTTTTCTTCCCTTCTTCCCCTATGGTCCAATTGCCATTCCCGTCTCTCAAATTGTAGATTCTATTCTTTTCCTTTTCTTTATTTAATCGGTATGTGAGCCACCTTCCCTGTTTATTTGCATTTTCAAATTGTCGTTGTTTCATCCACCTAATTTTTTTCTCCAAATCCTCTTGATCTAGTAAGTTAATTTGGTGTCGCACTAATTTCAAATTCATGTTGAGTTCTCTATTATTTGGGTCCTGTTGCAACATGGCCTCACTTCTTGTCAAGTCTTCCAATAGTTTATTTCGCTTAGCCCTTTCCTTCTTACGTTTCCCAGCTGTATAGTTTATCACTAAAACCTGAAATGCTGCTTTAGCTGTTTCCCATACATTTAAAAAATTCGCATCCTCATTATTTTCCTGAAAAAAAAAACCCATCTCTTTCTTTAAATAGCTTAAGAATTGTTCATCTTTGAGAATCCTCACATCCATTCTCCACCTAGGCCTTGTTTTCAAACCTCCCCATGTTATCCAAAGTGGATTGTGATCTGCCCATTCATTGACACCTATCTCTACTTTCTGTGTTCCCTGTCTCAGTTCCCCTGACATCCAAGCCGCATCTATCCGCAACCAGGATGAGTGCCTGGCAGAGAAATATGTATATTGTTTATCTTCTGGATGTTTTTCCCTCCAAATATCTCTGAGTTCAAATTCCTCTTGTATTTGATGGCAGATAGAAGGCAACCTTTTCTTTACTGTGCTCTTTTTCCCTTCCTGTTTCCTCTTTCCAGATATATAATCTTTGTCTTTATCATCTACGGCGTTAAAGTCCCCCACTACACAAATATGTGAATAATCATATTCTGCCAATCTAATATAAAGATTCTGAAAAAAGACTTTCTGGTTCCCATTAGGTGCATAAATACAAAGCAATAAACATTTTTTGCTACAGATTTCTACTTCGCTCATCAGAAGTCTCCCTTCATCGTCTGCAAAAATAAACCTCGAGTTTATATGTTTTTGAACGTAAATTACTACTCCTCTTTTTTTTTTTTTGTTTCTGCTAAGGATGTATATAATTGGCCCAATTTAGTATAATTCAATAAATAGAGATGGTCTCTCTTCACATGTACCTCTTGGAGGCATATTATATTCAGACATGCTTTTATTAATTTGTTAAAAATATTTTTCCTTTTATTTGGGTTATTCAGTCCATTGATATTAACTGACAATAGATGGATTTCCTCCCCCATCCCTTCTCCCTTGTTACCCTTACTTGCCTTCTGCTTGGAGTTTCTTTTTTGTTTGTCTTGTTTCTCTCTGGGTCAATCCCTCCACTCCTCTTTCTGCCTGTGTCTGTGTTTGTCCTTTTCCTTTCTTTCTTCCACCTAACTGTTCTGATTCCCCTCTCTCTTCCTCCTCTAATGCTTCTTCCCCACTCTTACTCTCTGACTCTTCTCCCACATCTGATTCTGAGGGATTCATATGTCTTATAAGAAAATCTCTAGCATCTCTGAGGTTATCGATTCTCACTTTTTTATCTGCCCAGGTAAATTGTAACCCTTCCGGTAATAACCACCTGTATAAGTGGTATAATACTTTGTGATTTCTCAGTTGAGCCATTAAGAAGTGATAGTTTCACCATATTTCCCAAACCCATCTGGGGAGTTGCTTCAGAAATATCAATTGTTTATCTTTATACGTTACCTTTTTGTCTCTAGACTTCACAATCACTTCTTCCCTAAGGGTTTTCTTAGGTAATCTGACATGGACCTCTATCGGAAGTCTCTGTCTCCTGGCATAGCTCGTATATACCCAAAAGACATCATCTATATCCCTCAGTACCTCTTCCTTTGTTATCTCCAAAATCCCGGCCAAAATGTCTGCCACTATATCTCTTAAGGGCTCCCCCCATTCTTCCACCACATTTTATATCCTCAGGTAAAAAGCTGATCTTTCCATTTCAAGAAAAATAATTTCCTCTTCGAGGGCCCTGTTCACCGAAAACTGTTCTCACATCGTCCCACCCTCCTTTCAGTATCTTGTATTTTACTTTCCTGTTGCATCAGCACCCCCTGAACACCTTCCAAACTCTCATTCAATATTTTAATATCATTTCTGACAGCTCCCAGCTCCCCTTTGAGGTCTGATGTTAAGTCCTCTAAGTTTTTGGAAATAACTTCTTGGTTTTTTGTCATCACCTTGTACATTGCCTGCAGTATGTTCTGTAGATTTGATAATGATGGAGGTTTCCCTGCAGCAACTATATCGTCCAATGATCTAGCAGATGAAGGCGATGAAGTGGGTGTAGCCGGAGTGGCAACCATTGAAAGCGTCAAAACTTTTTCCCCGCTTTTGTGGTTACCATTGTTGTTGCACTTGACATCTTGCTTGAAGAAATTTTCCCAAACGATTTCAAACTGAGTTAATCAAATTTTAAGTTAATCAATTAGTCGATTCGGCAAGTACTTTATATTGCAAATCCTTCACATCAGATTAATTCATTAGAGATGATAATCAGTGGGTAGTTCATTCAAAAAAGGGGGGGGGGAAATCAAATACAAAGTTCTTCTCTCCTGGGGTTACTGTATGTAAACTGAATCTAGAATTCACCACTAGAGGGAGATAGAGTACTGTTCCACACACTCACCCTCTAATAATCATGCTGAAAGAAAGGGAGGAGGAGAAGGTAATATCTCTCTAACAAGAGATAGATCTGTTCATTCAATCTCTAATCTTAATTCATCAGCCAAAAAGAGAGGGGATGAACCACCCATCAAAACTTTCCAGTCAAATACAAATCTTTTTCCATAATATTTCTTTCAAACAACACAGTTCAATATCGGCTCAGAATACAAGGTATAATACACAAGCAGCCGCTTCCCCCGTCTTAGCTCCAGTCAGATAAAAAAGGGCACTTTTCATTTTTCCATACCACCACAGCATTCCCAGTATGGAAATCAGAGGAGTCAAAAATCCGTCTCAGTTTAATTTATTTTGATTGAAGGGGACTCCTTGCCTGTCTGCGATCAGGTTTCCCTTCCAATATGGGCAGTCATTGTTTTGGAGCCACCATTACTGGCGCTGTCTCCCCAACCCGAGACAGGAGAGATTCGCCTTTACGCACCGGATCGCCACTCCAGACAAGCTCCCTGTTCCTCTCCGCTTACGTCCCCCTCTTTGGGGCCGCCGCCGGCAAGAAAAGCTGCCCAGGCTGGAAAGTCTACAGAAACAGGATGGGAGCTACCTCCATGCCTGTCTTGCTGACACGATGACGTCACCGGAAACCGACAGAAAGAATCAAGTTTCAATGTGAAGACTCTCACCACAAAACCCATCTAGCTGGATAATTCTCACATCTTGTCTATTATCCAGCTGCAGTATCTTTCTGAACTTAAAATCCTAAATTGGAAATAATCTGATGCCACAATACATTGGGCAAGCCCCTTTACATAGTTTTGAAGGCAGCCGCCCATAATATATTGGTACAGGAGGAATTTGTCAACCCTGGCTTGCCAATCCCCCGGTGCCAACCTGCCCAAAGCTTCCTTGACTGACCTTACCATCCTTTTAGCTTGATCATTACTGGCCGGATGGAAAGGCACCGTGCGGGCTTGGCATATCCCATGCTCTGCCAGGAACCCCTCAAATAGGGAGCCCTAAGGGGTGCTGGTTGTGACTCTTGGCACGGTGTGCACCTAGCAACCCAGTCCTGTATTTCCTGGTCCATGTTAGGCCACCACATATAACTTCTGGCTAAGGCTTTCATCCAGACAATCCCCGGATGACCCTTGTGGAGTCCCCTTAGAATAGGTACCCGTAAACTTGGGGTATGGTAACCAGGTCTCTCCACAAGAAACAACCCCCTTGCACAGACATTTCATGCTGTTTAGTCACAAATGGCTTAAACTCGGCTCCAACCGGGCCTTTCGGCCATCCCCTCCACACCCAATTGTCCGATAACCAAAGGAGATCATTGGCTTCCATGAAGCACACAAATCGGGTCGTATAAGTGTTCCATTTCTCCTTTGACTGATCGAAAAGCATAGGCGGATGGAACACAGACATGCTTGCCTCTGTGTTTCCACTTTGAATTTGGCATGCAAGATGGCCGCCGTTGTTTCTACCGCCTGGCTGGATATATAGTTGTCAGCTCTTTTTGCCTCAGTTCTCCTTCAGAATCCCATCCTCGTTGCCAATGTTCTGTTGGGTGAGTGAACAGACTGGAAACAGGCTTCAGACAATAGCTCTTTATTCAGCAACTATGTACAATCCAGCAGCTTGCCTCTCTGACAGCTTGCCTTTATATAGGGAGCTGTCAGGGAGTTCAGCCAATCACATTTGAGTATTTTTCCTGCTCAAACAATGGACCAGAGGGAAAACCTCTGGTCCATCACACCTCCAACATTTAGGTTGAACATTTGGATACATACATGATAATTTCTTAGGATCTAAATGCCATCTATAAAACATCTTATAAAAATTTTCCCTCAGATTCTGTGCCTGCGTAAATTTAACATTCTGGACCCATATCTTTTCCCAAGTTTCTAACATCACTGGTTCTGCAAAATTCTGTGCCCATTTTATCATACAATCCTTAACTAATTCACTCTCTGAATCTCTTTCTAGCAATAAATTATACACCCTCTTAATATGCATCGGTCCTTTCTGTTTCATCTGAATCACCAAATCTTCTTCATGTAGCATTAATCCAATTTTCTGATCTTCTCTCCATCTCGATTGAAGTTGAGAATACTGCAACCAAGTTAAGTTCTTCCCATCTTCCAACAGAGTTTTAAAAGATTTCAAGTTCCATCTGCCCCCATCATTAAAGAGTATCTCTTTATATAACAACCCCCCGAGTGACTTTATATTTGGCATAATCTGCCCAAGATCCAACCACAAAGGTATTTTGTAATCCAACTAAAACTGGTGCTTCTTCCAAACTCTCATCAAGGCCCGTCTCAATATGTGACTTTTAAAAACATTATCCAACTTATCCTCGTAAAACAAGTATGCATGCCAACCAAAGTCCAAATCGTGGCCTTCTAAGTTCAAAATGTCATTTTTCGTTATTCCAAACCAATCACTCACTTGTGTCAACACTGTAGCTTCGTAATATAAGAGTAGGTTTGGAGCTTTAAGGCCACCTCTTTCACGAACATCTTGCATGATTTTAAACTTAACTCTTGGCTTTTTCTGATTCCAAATAAATTTATTTAAACCTGACTGCCATTCAGCCAGTATTTTGTCCCTTTTAAGCACTGGTATCATTTGAAATAAAAACAGAAATCTAGGTAGAACGTTCATCTTAATAGCTGCTATTCTTCCAAGTAAAGATAGTTGCAGTTTCTTCCATATTTCAAGATCCTTTTGTATCTTATGCCACAAAATTATTATCTTATAATTAGTATAAATTAGTATCTTATGCCTCATAATTATTTTGAAAAAGTTTCATATTAGACACTGCAACCTGAACTCCTAGATATTTCACCTTTGTAGCTATTTCAAAACCTGCCACCCTTTCCAATTCAATCCTTTGTGGTTCCGACATATTCTTAACTATCATCTTAGTCTTTTTCTGGTTTAGTCTAAAACCTGAGACCAAACCATAATCATCAATAATTTTTTTCATCTGGATGATTGATTCCAAAGGTCGTGTTAGGGTTACAACCAGATCATCTGCGAATGCTTTCGTCCGATAGTCTTTTTGCTTTACAACAATTCCGCTCAATTTATTCGAGTCCCTTAAAGAATTCAACAAAACTTCTAAAGTTAGAATAAACAGCAATGGAGATAACGGGCAACCTTGTCTAGTTCCTTTCTGTATCTGAAAATTAGTAGTTAAACTTCCATTAATAACCATTTGTGCTGTCTGTTCTTGGTAGATTGCCTCAATTGCTTGTACGAACTGATCTCCAAAGTCCATTTTATACAAAGTCTTTAATAAAAAATCCCAATTG
This sequence comes from Masticophis lateralis, assembly GCA_030761175.1. Taxonomy (NCBI): domain Eukaryota; kingdom Metazoa; phylum Chordata; class Lepidosauria; order Squamata; family Colubridae; genus Masticophis; species Masticophis lateralis. Next base: position 95,200,665 of record JAUDYJ010000003.1, on the reverse strand, counting down.
ACTCGAGCAAAGGCTTTCTCCGCATCCAAAAATACCAGCGCCGCAGGGATCTGTTTACTCTTCTCAAGATATTCCAATAAATCTATAACTTGCCGCACGTTGTCCTTCATATATCTCCCCTCAATGAAACCTGCTTGATCACTGTGAATCACCTCTTGAATAACTGGCATCAGTCTGTTGGCCAGAACTTTAGCAAAAATTTTGTAGTCCGTATTCAGGAGAGATATTGGTCTAAAATTTTCTGGTTTTGAAGAGCCGTCTTCCTTTGGTATAAGTGAAATAAAAGCGGTTTTCCAAGAGGGGGGTATTTTACCCCCCCGTTGTATACTACAAAATAAGTCCTTAAGATGCTCTACCAACTCTGATTGTAAGTTCTTATAGTATACTGCTGTCAAACCATCTGTCCCAGGAGCTTTAGCTGTTTTCAGTTGTTTAATTGCAAACAAGATCTCTTCAGAGGTTATTGAACAATTAAGTCTTTCTCTTTGTTCCGATGAAATTTTTGTAACTCTCATCTTTCCAAGATATTTATCAATAAGATCCTCTTGAATATTATCTTTACGATATAAATTAGAATAATAGTCTAAAAAAGCTTGATGAATTGACATCTATTGAAAAGCCTGTTTACCTTTGTATTCAATAGATTCTATTACACGAGAACTTTGTTTCTTTTTTAAAGTATATGCTAACCATCTGCCCGGTTTGTTGGCATTACAAAAAGTATTATGTCTAGCAAATTGTAAATTAGTTGCCGTCTGATCACCTATCAATATTTGAAATTGTTCTTTCAAAAGTTTTATAGTTTGCTGTAATTTCTGATCAGTCGGATTTTTTATATGCAATTGTTCTTTTGCCTTTATTTCAGCCTCCAATTCTATTCTTTTCTTTTGTCGAATTGTCCTTTGCTTAGAGTTCATATAAATCAATACACCTCTCATATAAGCCTTACTTGCATCCCAGACAACTTCAATAGATGTACCTTTGTTCAAGTTCAACTGAAAAAATTCCTTCGAATGTTTTTTAAGATCCTCTATATTCTTCTCATATCTAAATAAATTCTCATTAAGTCTCTAGGATCTTCTCTCCCTCTTGCCAAAATCCATTTCCATCCATACAGGGCTATGATCAGACAGAGTTCTTGGGAAAATCTTAGTCTTAGTCATATTAGCAAATAAATCAGTCGAAACCAGTATAAAATCAATTCTAGAGAAGGACTGATGTCTATCAGAGAAAAAAGTAAAATCCTGTTCCTTCGGATGATATATTCTCCATACGTCCTTCAGTTGTAATTCTTCTTTCAATGCAAAAAAAGTCTGTGGTAGTTTATTCCCCTTCTTAGCCAATGTCTTCTTATCAAAATTTACATCAATCACTCCATTCCAATCTCCCATTATCAATAAAGATTTATAATTCCATTGCAATATTTTACTATGTAGTAATTTATAAAAAGTTTCTTGCTGCTGGTTAGGGGCATAGATTCCTATCAAAAGCAACTGAACATTCTGTACATTAATTTCAACCGCAATATATCTTCCTTGATCATCCGATTCTACAAGTTTAGCTGGTATTCTTTTGGAAATATACAACACTAGTCCATTCCTTTTTGCCAAGTTAGAAGAAATAAAGTGTACTCCAAATTTTGAATTTGTCAAATATTTTTGGTCCTGGGTTCTAATATGAGTTTCTTGGAGGCAAACAATCTCATTTTTATATTGATTCAAATAATGAAATATTTTCCTTCTTTTCTGTGGGGAATTCAAACCGTTCACATTCCACGATAAAAATCTAACTGCCATCTGAAGATTCACGAAGCTTGCCAAGGACTTGTCTAAGACTTTGTTCGACAACAGAAGTCTTAGGTCTTGCCCCTCCCACTGCTTCAGATTTTTGTGCCCCATTCATCCCTTTCACTTCTTGTGGCATCTGTTGTTTTTGCTTCTCTTGTCTCTGCTTTTCGGCTGCCCGGGTTACACGTTGATCTTTTGGTTCTTGCATCATCAATTCAAGGTCCGGATCCACCTCTCTTGTGGCTCTGGGATGTTTTATTCTTGGCTCTGGGAGGCCGATAAAGAAATCCTCCGATAAACCGCCTTCAGCTCCTAAGACATCCTCCGCTGCCATCACTTGGGGTGCCTGTTGTTCTTGTTCCTTTGAAGGTTCTAATGTCTCTTCCTCAAAATCCTTGTATTGAAAGGCTCCTTCAACTGATAACAAAGTGGATGAGCATGGTGGTGTTGGAGATCTTTTAAGAATATTGTGAAAAAAATGTTCTGCTTTTGCCAACGAATTCAAACGGTATCTAACATCCTCATATCTCAAAATAATTCCAACTGGTGCATCCCATCTGAATGGGATGTCTCCTTTTCAATTCATTCGCCAAAAAACCATAATCTCTCCGATCTCTTAACATTTTAGGTGGTAGCTCTTTAAAAACTCCAATTTGATTGCCCTCCACCTGAATACTGGTATGAAAAGAACTTTGCAAAATATTATTTCTCAGCGTTCTGTCAGTAAAATAAATCACAACATCTCTGGGCAAATTCCTCTGTCTCGCTACTCGAGAATTAACCCTGTAAATCTTGTCAATTCTTTTCTCAATTAACTCAGGTTCCAATTTTGAGATTTTGACCAAAATATCCACACAAGCAGCCCTCAAGTCCTGTCTGTTATTTTCCCTCAGACCCCTTAGTCTTATGGCAAACTCCATATTTCGAAATTGTAGCATGGTAATTTCATCCTCCATCTTTTGGTTCCTCAGATCCACCTTAAAAAATTTCTCCTCTGCATCTTTTTTATTCTTTTGCACATCTAAATTTAGGTCATCCACTTTTTTTTCAACCACCACCAGGGCATCAGTGAGAGCCGTTACCACTGTAGTTACATTCTGATTAAGCTTATCACTTTTTTCCTTTACAAACTGCTTCATTTCATTTTGGTTATTTTCAATCTTCACATTCAAATCTTTAATCTGATTAGCAAGAGTTGCTGTTAAGTTGGCCATAAAAGCTTTCAAATCCTCATTCCCTCCTCCTTGCATTATACTCTGAGATTGAGCCATTGGTTTGGCTGGTAATTCCTTTGTCTGGTGAGGAGGGGAATCCCCACCAGTTTTCTTTGAAGCCATGCCCGGAGAACACCTTAATTTCTTAAAAAAAGAAAATCTTCCTCCCTTCCCTAAAAATCCAGTCTTTCTCCCCAGTTTTGCAGGAAGGGGGAACAGCCAAAATTAATTTCCACTTTGAAATATTTAAAGTCTTTTGAATTAACACCAGGCAGGCTAAAGTTGTTAATTATCAGTTTCACTTTCTACTTTCGTTTCTGCTTTTTTCAGCCAAGCGCCATTTTCCTTCGCTTCCGCTCCAAATTTTAAACTGCCACTTTTTTTTTCCTTTGAGTCTCAGCAAGCCTTAAAACTTCTTTTTTGCAAAGTTTCCCCTTTAAAAAATTTTTCTCACCAGTTAGCCGTTACAAGATGTTTCTTGAAGGGGTGGGAAGGCTCCAGTCGTCTCGCTCTGCCGCTGACAGAGGTCCCTCGGCGCGCGGAGCTTCAGCGAAGAGGATAGGGAGCCCTCAGACAGAGCATCCTCCAGGGCTAAAAAAAAAATTCCCTGGGGGTGTCCCTGGGGCTCTACCTGAGCTTCGCCGGCTCTTGCCCCCTCCTAAAGCAAAAGGGGGATTTTCCGAGCCGCTAAACAGCTGTTTAGCGGCTCTAACGCACGCTGAAGCCGGCAGCTACACAGGAGCCGCCCGGCGACGACGGAGTCCCACCCGGAAGTCCCCTGGCTATTTCTGTTAAAGGGAGAAAGTGAGGTTCTTGCTTACCTCACTGCTCTTGGCATATAAGCCAATAGCAGGGTTCCAAAATACAGTTTGGAGCAGGAGTTCCTAAAGTTTTTGACATCAGACTACTGTTTAGTGTAATTTTAATGTAGACATATTCCCTAAAAATCTAACACCAAAATGAATACAAATAAACAATAAAAACAATAGAGTGAAACTTTGGGAGAGATGGATTTATTGTAACAAAGTGAAACTAAAGGTACGTCACAGCTCCTCCTCTCCAAAAATATAAGCGTTTGGGAAATCCTGGTTTAGAGGAAAGTATTCTGAGACAATTTAATATTGAAGGCTCCAAGTTTCAAGTACAGGTGGTCCTCAATTTATGACTGGCCACTTAGTGACTTTTCAAAGTTTCAATAGACCTCCCCCAAAGGTACTTATAACCAGATTCCTAAGTTCCCATAGCTGCCCCCCGAGTCATGTGACTAAATGATGGACACTAAGAAGCGAGCCTCCATTTATGGCCCTTTGTAGTGTCCTGCATTTACTTCCAGTTTTTGGCAAAAACAGTTCATAGCAAACAGTGGGATTGCTTTACAACCACATCATTCACTTGCCTGCCACAAAAATGGCAAAAATAAATTCTGTCACATGGTAATGACCATCACAATTTTTGACTGTTACACTATTATGATCATAAGTCAAGGACTATTATCTATTAATCATTGTATCCTTTTAGTTGTTCACTAATTTTATTCTATTTTAAGAAAAAACATTTTAAGAGTAATTAATTTTAAGACATTCAGATATACACTATTTCCTTTGTCCCTTTATTACTCCCTATCTAGTGTGACTAGTGTGAACGAGGGGTGAAATCTAAATTCTTTTGCTATTGGTTCTGTGGGCGTGGCTTCGTGTGGCGTGGCTTGGTGGTCATGTGACTAGGTGGGCGTGGCCAGTTTGACATCACTCACATCACTCATTGTTAGAGCCAGCAGCTCCACATTCTGACACAGAAGCACATTCTGTCTTTCACAGAATGTCATAGAAGCCAGGAGCTGCACAAAAGCACATTATTCCTTTCTGAAGCCCCCAACGCTTTGAATTTCCCTCTGGCTGCCCAGGCAAACCTCGGAGCCTTCTCTTGCCCTGCTCTTCAACCCAGAGGGCTGCGCACCCCCCCCGCCAATCCTCTGTACAAACCGCCCACGCCGTTTCTGCAAAGGCAGAGCCTCCCCCTTGCAGGGCAATCCAAAGAGGGGAGGGGGATGCTGCTGAAAAAGCCACCTTCCACCTAGGCCTCCTCCTGCAGCCAAACGAGCCCAGCTGTCTGTGCCCTTTCCTCAAACGAGCTATGCATGGAGAGCGAGCAAGCAAGACAGCTCTCCAACCTTTTTTTGTGTGTGTGTTTGAGGGAGGGAGGGAGCGATCTGAAGCTGAGGCATCCAAACTTCTGGCAGTGGCGGGGGCAGCTTCTGAGCAGCCCTGAGTCAGCCAGATCCACGTGACCTACTCTCTGAGTCTTGCTGTTCTCCTTACCCTCCCCACCCCACTCAACCAGCGGTTTCCCTGCTCAGCCCCAACAAGCTATGCATCCATAGTGCTTGCACCAGCATCCCAAAAGAAGCAGAGATCATTGCTTGCAAGCAGACAAGCAGAGGTAGCAAGCGTACTCCGTGCTATGGGAAAAATGAGAGGTCCTGTTGTCCTGCAGAGCCTGCCGCTGCTTGATTGGGTGGGGGTGGGGGCGAGGAGAATGGCAAGACTCAGAGAGTCCAGTGCGCTCCCATAAGGTCCTCACTTGTGGGGTGCCTCAGGGATCGGTTCTCTCCCCCTTGCTCTTTAACATCTATATGAAGCCGCTGGGTGAGATCATTCGTGGCTTCGGGGTAAGGTATCACCAATATGCGGATGATACCCAGCTTTACATCTCTACCCCGGGCCACCCTGGGGATGCCCTTTCCATGATGTCCAGCTGCTTGGAGGCAGTGCGGGTTTGGATGGGTAAGAACAGGCTCAGACTGAACCCCTCCAAGATGGAGTGGCTTTCGGGATCCTGAGATACCATCTCTAGTGATCGGTGGGGAGACTATCACCCCATCCGATAGGGTTCTCAATCTGGGTGTCCTCCTGGATTCTCGGCTATCGTTGAATGACCATCTGACGGCCGCAACGAGGGGGGCCTTCGCACAAGTGCGTCTTGTACGCCAGTTGCGCCCTTTTTTGGACCGAGATGCCCTCACCACGGTCACCCATGCCCTGGTTACTTCTCAGTTGGATTACTGTAATGCCCTCTATATGGGGCTGCCCTTGGGACATATCCGGAGACTCCAGTTAGTCCAGAATGTGGACGGGGGCTTCTCATTACTCCCGTGTTACACCTCTCCTGCGCAGGCTGCACTGGCTACCGGTTGTTCTCCGGGTTCATTTCAAGGTGCTGGTTTTAACCTATAAAGCCCTACATGGTTTAGGCCCGGGGTACTTACAGGACCATCTCCTGCCTTCCTCCCACCGTCCAGTGCGCTCCCATAGAGTGGGCCTCCTTCGGGTGCCGTCAGCCAAGCAATGTCGGCTGGCGGCCCCCAGGGGGAGGGCTTTCTCTGTCGGAGCTCCGACCCTCTGGAATAGTCTTCCCACCGATCTCAGGATGGCCCCCGACCTCCTCTCCTTTCGCCGGGGATTAAAGACATGGCTGTTTAAAGAATATTATGGTCGTGGGGTTATATAGTTTTTAGAATGATTTTATGGATTTTAATGCATTTTAATGTGTTTATTGTGATTTTGTATTTATGATTGTTTTTGTAAGCCGCCCTGAGTCCTTAGGGAGAATCACATACATACATACATACATACATACATACATACATACATACATACATAAATAAAAAATAATAAATAAATAAATAATAAATAAAATAAGTGGAGTGTGGGATGCCTCTTGCTGGTACAGGCCCAGGCCCAGGCCCAGGCCCGCCTGCCCTGCCCTGCCCCCCAAAGCCTCTCCCACCCTCAAAATGCCCCATGCTCCACTTCCTGCACCTTGGGTATCAATAGGCCTTTCCCCACCCCCACTGGGTCTTCCCAGGCCTTTGGCCTGATCCCACTAAGCCAAACATCCTCCTTCTCACCTTTTGAAGATCTCCAAGGCTTTCCAGAGCACTGGAATGATTTCCTCCTTTACAAGTCTGCATGGTACAGTTCAGAAAACACAAAAGGGTGGCCGCATTTGTGTTGCTGCCATACAGCTCAGTTCTTGTTCTGCTGCCTTAACAAACTTCTGCAGCATTGTGCAAACTTCACTAAGCAAAATGAACCAGTTTGGTGGCTGCCATTTTGTCCCTGCCCGCAAGTAGACAGGACAAAATGAAGGCTACATATGGATTCCAATGAAGGAGAATATTTGTAGCTCAAGGTTGAAATGAGCAGTCCTTGGTGCTCTCTGAGCTTGCTTGTTTTCTTGCAGACGTTTCATTACCCTAACTAGGTAACGTCATCAATGCTAGTAAGGAGTGATGTTTGCTGTCAGTTTATATTCTGGTGTCATGTGTGTAGGTGTTCTTAGAGAGTCTTTGGTTGGGCTGTTGAAATGTCTGCAAGAAAACAAGCAAGCTCAGAGAGCACCAAGGACCCTACATTTGGATTGCCACCGCATGGCCCAATAGTGGAAGGAGGGCAGGCTTGGGTCACATAGCCTGCCCTCCTTCCATTACATGAGATCCAGAGTGCCCCAAAAGGTAAATGTGGGGCCTGATAGGCATGTGGGGAAGAAGGCCAAGCGCTGCAGGGCTGGGATGAGGGAAGGGGAAGAAGAGAATCGGAGGGGCATTGCAGCAGCCCTATGGTGGATCATAAGGGTGAATGACCGCAGGGAAGCTGTAGCTGTTGTAACTTTGAACTAGGTCATATCTTTGAAAGATGTAGCTATGGGGGTAATTTTGTACATTAATTAAATGGGCTATCATACCTCAAGGATTACCTGTATTAGGAATTTAAGGAGAAGAGTTATGGCTAATCTGCCACACTATTAGCCATTTCTGTTTCTCCCCTGTGCCTGTATGAGTTTCAGGATAGATAAAAAAAAGGTTTATTTTAAGGACAGATCTTTTTTTTACTGTACTACTGTTCATATTTTCTGATTGGTATTGAACAAGTTTGATTTTGATTTGATTTGATTTGATTTGATTACATTTTTATACCGCCCTTCTCCCAAAGGACTCAGGGCGGTGTACAGCCATATTAAAACAATCCCAACACAAAAATTAAAAATCAATTAAAATAATTTAAAGCAATAATAGTTTTAGGCCATTATTAAAACACTGAGTGTGTAAATTGAGCAATAATAATAATTCCAGATAAAACTGATCCAATTAGTAAGTGGTCTCCAAATTCTCTTTTGAAATGTAAAAGACTACTTAACACACCAAGGGTCAGTTCTACGCCGTAATATTTACGAACAACTTCAAGTGATAGGTAACATTTCATCAAAGCAAAAAAATCAATGTTTTCACTAAGTTCAAGCAAAGGAAATATTTTTTTGCAGGCTAGATATCTTATTACAACAATCATCAGGTCTTAGAGTTGGAATCCAAGTACTGATGGATCTAAGTTGAAAGAGGGATATTTTCAGCAACACCTACCACAAGAAGTAATATATGATACATTAATTAGTAGTACCAACTTCAAAATGGGAAGAAAAAAAAACAAAACAAAAAGGTCCCCTGCTGAACCAAGATGAAATAGGATCCTATTGCATATCTCTTGTTTTGAAGATTCATGAGGGTAAGCAACCAGATATCATTTAAAGACAATGAATGAGCACAGAGTGGTTAATCTGTGACAATCCTTTAGCCATTACTTTAGAAGAAGTAAAAAATACAGTGCCTGTGAATGTCTGTATGCCTACATACACCTTTCTTGCTGCCTTCCTTTGATCAATTTGATTTTAATGGGAGGGTGGGGATGAAGAGATTCTTTTAATTAAATAGGAAAGTTGGGTTTCTACAGGCAAATCCCTAGCTTTTTACATTTTCTACATAGACATTTTTAGAACTTAAAATTGATGACATGACTGCTTTGCTTGAAAGCAAATGAAAAATAATTGTGCAAGGGATAATAAACTTCTCTGGACATGGCAGAATTTGAGTAGATAATTTGAAGCTCTACGACTGTACCTCTGACTATGTCCTTCCCCAGAGACACTTCAAAAGCTGCAATCATACTGTATATTTAATGGCTTTCAGGTGAAGGAAAAGGGAAAGACTGATGTGTTTTCACAAACAGCTGTGACAATGTTGGGGAAGGAAACCAGAGGTGGGCGGCACCTGAATCAACCAAAAATTGAGAGCCCGCATGCGGCCTGCACATGCACTTTGTTCGCGCGCGTGGTGCTATGCCATTCCATTTAGTCACTTTTTAAAGCCACAAACATACATGCAAGCCGTGCACATGAGTGCAAAGCACGCTCACATTTGCGATGCTGGGCGAACTGATTGTGCCACCCACCTCTGGATTAAACCTGGGTCAGTGATCCCTCTCTAGATAAGAAGAGACCAGGAGATTGCCCACTTGTGTTCCAGAAGGCTGATCCTGATGAGGTAATTAAAAGAGATTTTGCAGGCATCCCATGAAACTGAATACCAGGACCTGCCAAAGAAACACTGGGCTCACATAGCAGAGCCTACATTGGGTTCACAAAACTCCCTACTTTCTTAAACACATTTGGAAGATAATTATCAAGAGATCTTTGGAGGAGCAAGCAATCAAGCCATCTGGTGAGTGATCCTTCATCCTAGATTAGGGGTCAGCAAACTGCAGCTCTAGAGCCGCATGTGGCTCTTTCACCCCTCTGCTGTGGCTCATAGTCACTCAAAATATGTGTCACAACCACCAATGTGCGACACCCACCGGCACACGATTTATTGAGCTTTTCAATCCCGGGTAGGCCAACCATGGATAAATCCAAGAAAAGAAAAGTTTCAGAAGAAAACAGAACATTTAATTCACCTACATATACTAGTTTTTTAAATGCTAGTTTATACTAGCATTTTTTAAACATGGTTTTACATGTAAAAAATGGTTTTAAAAGTAAAAACAAAAATTGGCCACGTCCACCCAGTCACATTACCCACCAACACCACCAAGTCACGCCCACAGAACCAGTAGTAACAAATTTTAGATTTCACTCCTGGTTAGAAGTGATTTAATGAAGGGATTTGCTAATTGAAAAGGGATGGTTATGGGAAGAAATGATCTATGCAGTGTTGTTTTAAAGATGAGGAGTGATACTAGGTTTATAACTGCTATAAAGAAGATTAAAAGTCAGTTCCTTAAATACTTTTTCCTCTCCCCCTTTCTATTTTTCCTTTCCTTTCTTTTTTCTCTATATCTTTTTTAAAAACTCATCTTTTATTATTATTAAATATTTTAAAATAAATATAACTTTAAAAAGCTGCAATTACATCCTTCATGAGACAAAAACAGGAAATTATGAAATATATCCCCATATATTTAATTTAACTGTAATCTAAATTTGTGTCATGTCACTTATTGATCAAGTGTCACTCTCTGCCTCTTAACAATCATATATCGTTTGTTTGAATATAAACTTTGCTCACAAAATACATTCTACAGTATATCTCCTCTATTTACACAGGTAGGATGTATACTGTTATTTAAAGTCATAAATTTAAAGCTTCACTGACTTAATAACAAAACCTTCATTGTATTGGCCTATAATTTAAAACCTTTTAAAAACATCACTGACTTAATTACAAAAAGATAAAATTATTACATTCCAAAGAAAAATTAAAAGCTATCTGTATTTCTGATTGTGAAGTTTACATTATTTAGAAATTTTACTGGATATTTCAGGAATATTTTTCATTTTTTCTCTTAAGTGACAGCATCTGTAATAATTGACTATGAAGAAGAGATAAAGGCACTCCAGACCAGGGGGTGTTATCGAATTTTTTCCCCCTTCGCTAAAACGGTGGTGGGCATGGCCAGCGTGTGACGTATCCAGGCCGCAGGCCATGAGTTTGACACCCTTGCTGCAGACCAAGGGTTTCTGAGCCAACAAAGAAACGACCCTTCTCTGTTAGCAATAAATGAAATTATAGTTGATTCTCAAAATAATTAAGCAGGATTGCTATTTTTCTAGGCAAGGAAATAAAAATGATTGAAGCAGTTATATTTTTATTTTCAAAAATAATATGCTGTACGCCTAGAATATTAAGATATGGTTGCTCAAGATTTTAAAAATATTAAAACATTCTCTTTTAGATCAGGTCCTTTTTTTTTTTTATTGAAAAAGTTTTACAATAAAAAATTTTTCCCCCTTTTTTCACCCCTACCCCCTCCCCCACCCTCTCATACCCCCCAACCTCCCCCCAACCCCACCCCCTCCCTCTCCCACCCACCCCTGACTTCCGCTACACATTCTTAAGAAAGAAAAACAACAAGAATTTATAACAACAAAGAAAACAAATACTATTATATATTCAGTTCTAAGTTAAGAGGAAGAGGAAAGAAAGAAAGAAATTAAAAAAAAATAAATAAAAAAAATAAAAAAATAAAATAAAATAAAATAAAGTAGTACAAAGAAAGACCCATAAACATAAATATTTGTCTAAGCTTAACAGTATTGTAATAAAAAAAAACACCAGAAAAAATAACCATTATAATATTTAACACAATTTAAAAACAGAGAAAAATAAAAATGAAAGAAACATTACTAACATTACTAATCATATACCATACTCAATCACTCCAAAATTATATAACTTACTTGTTCATATTAAATAATACCACATATTTTAATCCAAACTACTCCCCCTAATTCAAAAACCCAGAAATCCCCCCTTCAAAGAAAAAAAAAATAAAGTATACAATATAATATAATTATGCATATATTGTTATAATTTTCCATAACTCGAATTGCAATCTTCTCTTCTTCCTGATTGAAGTTAGGTCTTCTTTCTTCACCTGTATCCAATTCCAATACTCTTCATCTTCTATCTGCCCCCATCAGTAAGACAAAACATTCCACATGAACCCCCCGTGTGACTTTATATAGATAACATCCAACCAAGAAGATAATCACTCCTCTAGGTAGAATCATTCAAACAAACGTGTTCTATTTCAACGGGAAAAAACCCAATGCAGCTCCTTAGAAACAAAAAAATCAAGAAAAAAGAAAAAAAATCCTATAGACTGCATTCCCAGATGTTCTTATAAAAACTATTTCAAATCCTGCCACCCTTTGTCATTCACTCTTGGTTGTGAGACATTTTCATTTCCATTCTTTGCTCTTGGATGATAAATTCCAAAAAAAAACTATGATAGGGTAATCACAAAACGCTACTACTATATAGATAGCATCCAACCACGAAGATATTCATTCCTCTAGGTAAAAACATTCAAACTAGCGTATTCTATTACAACAAAAAGAAACCCAATGCAGCTCCGCCAAACCTTAATGACAAAAAGAATCAAAAAAAGAAGAAAATCCTGGCAACTGCATGCCCAAATGTTCTCATAAAGTTGTTTCAAAACCTGCCACCCTTTCACTCCTTCTGGTTGTTAGATATTCTCCTTTCCATTCTTTCCTCCTGGATGATAAGTTCCAAAAAAAAAAACTATGGTAGGATAATCACAGAACGCTGCTACCATTGCAGCCCTCTGTTAAGCTTACTCAAGATGTTAAATCCAATTCAAAAATAAAAAAAAGAAACTCCAAATCAGGGTGAAGACTTTATAATCCTTAAATCCAAATCCATATAAACTTTAAGAAGTTTATAACCAATTTTCACAATTATCCAAGCTTTCTGATAACAGCTGCATCTGATGAAGGACTCTACGACACTCGTTAGTTACCTCTCGAATTTCCTCGTTAAAATCTGGTTCCTGCTGCTCGATATCACCATCCTTTTCTTGCGGAGCGTTGGACCTCTGCTGCTGATCATCTTGAATTATAGTATTTTTTAAATCTTGCTCCAGCAGTACAAGGTCCGGTGCTCCTAGTCTAGGTTCACTGGTGTGGTCCATAATAAGATCCTCAGAGAAACCAGATTGCACTCCTTGTGCTTTTAACATTCTTTGATTCATTCTTTGAGTCTCATCCTTCTGTTTACCTTTTACAAACTCTCTTTCTTGTTTCTTATTCTTGAGGTCTTCCGAAGCTTCCTTAAAAATATTTTTATAAAAATGTTCCGCTTTCTCAATAGTATTCAAACAATATCTCACGCCATAATATCTAAAAATTATGCCAACTGGTAAATCCCATCTAAATGGGATATTATTTTCCTTCAATTCTTTAGTTAAGAAAGCAAATTCTTTCCTTTTCTTTAGAACCTTCGGTGGTAACTCTTTAAAGATATTAATTTGTTCACCTTCTACTTGCGCTCTGGCAGAATAGGACCTTTGTAAGATGTCATCTCTCAACCTTTTATCAGTAAAGTAAACAACAACATCTCTGGATAAATTCCTTTGTTTAGCTACTCGTGAGTTGACTCTGTAAACTTTCTCTATACAACCAAGAATTATCTCATCCTCAAGCTCTAGTAGTTCAGCAAAAACCTTTGCAATAGTTGCTTTTAAATCTCTCTGGTTTTCTTTAATACCTCTTACTCTGATTGCTGAGGCCATAGTTTTAATTTGAAGCATGATAATATCATTCTGTATAGTCTGATTACAAATCTCAGCTTTCACAAACCTTTCTTGTATTTCTTGAATCTGGGAGCCAAATTTACTGCTAATTTCAGTTACTTTCTCCTCCATTTCAATCACCACATTTGAAAGATCTGAAATTACTTTAACAATAGTTTGACTTAATTGGTCATGCTTTCCAGCAGTCAAATCCACAAGATTCTTCTGTGAGTTTTTAATTTTGTCAACTACACTCGATAAAGAAGTTGTTATAAGTTCTTTTAAGTCCCCTTCTGCCAATCCAGACAATTGCACCATCTCAGCTTTACTCTTCAGCTGGCTCAAGGGGGAGCCCCCCCTTCCTTTAGTCATCTTTATTTTACTGTAAATGGCTTTACTATGCTTTACTTCACTTTGCCATATTTTACTTTAATCCTTGTTCTAAAGAAAAATATCCAGAAAAAAGGAAAAAAAAAATTTTTTTTCTTCTTACTTTAAGTGACTCTCCCATAGCAAAGTATTCATTTCAAAGCCTCCATTTTCAATCACTCTGGCATTTTTTTTCAATTAAGATCAGTCGCCATCTTAAAAAAACTTTTTTAGAAACCTTCACTTCTCTTCCTCTCCTTCCCCCCTCCTCTCGTTCCTCTTCAAGAAAAAATTAGTAAAAAAAAAAAAAATCCATACTTGCTTCATCTTTGCTTCTTTCTTTTTCGGCTTGCTCCATAGACGCTGTGGTGTTGCTTCCAGCGTCTGGCTCCGCTAGTTAACTAACTAGCGGAGGACAGTCTCGTCGCGGAGCCTCTCTGGAGGTATAGAGGGGGCCATCCTTCTGAGCCCTCCCCAGGACAAACGAGACGATCCTGGGGTGACTCAGGGGGCCCAGCCTCACCCCCAGAAGCTCTGCCTGCTCCTCCCGCTGAGGAGCAGGTTGTTCGAGCCGCCTGCCAGCTGTGAGGCGGCTCTATACGCAGCGAGACGCCGGCAGGCATGAAGGAGCCCGCCGACGACGAGGAAGGCGCCACCGGAAGTCTGATCAGGTCCTTTTTAATCATGGGTTTTTAATTTAAAATAGGCACATACTGATCTATGTAACAGTTTGATAAAATGATAATGGCTATTGAGGTAACAATTATTTTAGTAAAATTCCAGCAATTTGCCTTTTAACACTGAATTACTTAAGATTTATTGCACAGTTTTAAAACCATTATCACTCCAAACTGTAATTTAGCCCTAATTCAAGAATGAATTTAAAATAAATCATAATTAATAAAATGGGCCCCAAAAGAAATGTAGCTGTGAAGCTATTAAGTAATTGTAGGTTCACATGCTCAGTCTATCACTCCCTCCACTGAAAGAGCTCTTGAGAAACAAGAAGAGTAAAAACTTTTCATAATCGAGGAAATTGAAGGAAGAAAAACAGAAGGAAGATAACAGTTTATAAATGATATTACATGCATACTACATGGCCATTTCAAAATAAATGCAACTGACTTCCCCAGATGAGATATATTTACTAAAATGACATTTTAAGAAAATTAAAATTTATCAGAATTCAACATAATTTTTATATAGAAGTAAATATTACACAGAAAGAGGAAGAGGTTTGAGGAAACTTAATTCCAGGGGTGGACATCATACAGATGTGGAATGCAGTACTACCTGTAGTAGCATAGCAGTTAGAGTTAGAGAGGAGGGATCCTGGGAATTGTAGAATTGTAGCTCAAGAACATCCAGGATAAATTTCTTGCAATCATATGGATTGTAGTCAACTGTGGTCACACTCTCTTCCTCTTCCTGTAATTGGAGCAAGTGAGATATGGGAGATGGAAGGAGTGAAGAGAAGAAACAGCTGTTTGCAATGATTCAGATTAGTTTAAAGATTAAAGATTTTGACCATAACATCAGTAAAATAAAACCTCCCAGAAACCATAGATATTCACTCTGAATTCAAAAGACAGGATGCTGATAGAGGGGATTGCTTTGTTGCATATTCCTTGGATTAACCTACAAATGCCTATTTATTCTATTTCCTTGTTCAGAAAATGTGGAACAAACTATTTATGTGCCTACTGGAATATTGTAAAAAATGGTATGCTGTGAATCATTCTAAGTTTTATTGCAAAGATTGAGAATAAATAATAAGAGGAAGAGTTGCTATTCAGATAAGATTTGTTATTTTATTTTCAGTAATTGTGGTCCCTGACACTTTTGCTAGACAGCTGGAGGATTTGTTTGGAAGTAGTTAAAAACATACTTCTCCACCCAGAAGTGGGTGTTACCTTTGTCAAAAACAATATAAAAACAGTTGACATTTCACCTAGCAAATAAGTCTTGAAGCAGAATTGCAGAGTATTTCCATCTTTTCCTTGGGAGTGTAAGTGCAGCATGTCTGAGAGGAAGAACAGAGGAAGGGGCAAAAAGAATAAAGGGGAAAAGGAGGAAGAAACAGATCCTGAAGAAGGTACCTTTCATTTTTAGCACATTTTATTGCATTATAACAGTACAGCTTGTGACAGTACAGCTTGTGACAAAGCAAACATATTAAGAAACAGTTGATAATTGTTTTCAAAACTTAAGTTGCTTTGTTAAATGCTTTCTGAATACTAAAGAACAGTACCCCTTCTTCCCCAATTTTAAGAAGAACAAATATACAAATGTTTTTGGGAATATCCATGTTCTAATAACAGAAATTTCATGCAAACTATATACAATGAGAGTTACTGGTGTAACTAATTCTCCTTTTGAGTACCAGAACCAATATTGGATTAAATGTAATTCCATTTAGCATTGTTGGTGATGCCAAAATGGTTGTTTCTGTACATAGCATGTGTTCTATTATTCTTTTCTTATAAAATAATTATTCTTCCAAATTATTTTTATCTGACAGCTTGCTTTATTAGTATAGGTTATTGCAGATGCACATGTAGTTGGTGGACTGAAAAGGTAGGCAGACTTTCCCTTGCATACAGTATTATGGGAATAACAGGCATGTAACTTTTATGCTCTTGTCTTTCAGAAAAATAGAGTAACAGGTTATTCAGTGCAGGAATGCCAGCCTTGTTTAACAATGACATCCAAAATGTTGGCAATGATATAACATCTTTTTTTCTTCCTTTCTGCCCACACATTTTCAGTTGTTGGGATTCTTGACAATGCCACTGAACGATAAAGTTTGTTTTTGTGAGATCAGCATAAGCACTGATCACAGTTTCCCTGTGTCCCATATGGTTGTGTTTAGCTTTCCTTTCTTCTTGTCTCTTGTTATGTTCCTCACTTCCTTTCATTTCAGTGCTGCCTATCATCCTCAGCTCCCGGATGCTAACAACATAGGTACGGAATAGAACTTGTAGAGGCAGGTAGGAACAACATGAAGTACTGTATGGCCACTTACTGAAAGATAATAAAAGAAAGGGCTGTTCTGTTGGGTCTTGCTTTGTTTCTTATCTGCTTGTGGATGGAGAGAACTATGTACAGTATACGGCAATTGATTATTAAATGCTTTCATGTTTCACTAATGTTAGAGAAGATGGAAAAAACAATTATGTCTGATGCTGGTCAAAGAGACTTTTAGTAACTTTGGTGGAGATCAAAAATGTTTGGGACAGGAACAAAGATGATAATCATGGAAGTTAATATTATTGGGCTTCATTGCAAGGTGCAAAATAGTTGTAATAAGAGATGGATTTTGAACGGCAACAAAATTACAGGCATATAGAACATTTATACTACTCTTACTTTGTAAATGCAATATAATAATACCAGCAACAAATATGCACGGGATGGAGTTATGAGTTATGAGCATTTCCAATGGAGTAATCTAATTTTAAAACATAAGTACTGCAGCTCTGCTGTTTGCGTTTATTTTTAATATGAGATCTGCTGATTTTAGTAAGTTAAATGTAAATCTTGTAACAATGAGGCAGGACGATCCTTTGAAAAGTTTGTCTTCAGGACAAATGGCTCTTCAGTGATGGTTTCCATTTGGAAAATTATATTTCTATTCTTTATGTTGGGGTCATTCCCGACCTGAAAAAACAGCTACTGACAGATAGCATCTTGTCTTGACTGACTAGTGAACCAAAATTTCCTGTCCTGAAGCAAATTCATGAGTTTTTTTTCTGAACGAAACAAAATATCAGCCACTCAGATGGGCAAATAATTTTCAGCTATCTTGGCTCACTGGATTAGATGAAAGGCAGCTTGGCATTTCAGAATCCACGTGTCTTCCTAGGCTGTGCAAACTGCAAAACTGACATAATTCATGTAAACAAACCAGGTTTGTTTAATCAGAGTTGGTTGATTATTCATAAAGCTAAACCACAAATCACAGTTTACAAATAATGATAGCTAGATATACATATCTCGTTGACACTAATTGTTGTGCTTTGAGGCAGAGAGCAACAAATGTGACTTCAGCTCTTTATTGTAACAATGTAACTTTCAGCAATCCCTGCCTGGCAGCCTGTCCTTATATAGGAGCTGCCTGGCGGCTTGCCCAATCAATTTAAACTATTCTTTCCACCTGGCAGTGGACCTGAGTAAAGCCTTTACTTTTTCAGCTTCATTCAGTGTTTACTGAGTATCTTAACACCCCTTCCCACTCAGATAGGTCATTGACCAATAAGAAGTTAGCTAGCTAATGTAATCACGCAGGTAGATGGGGCGTCAGGAGACCCACTCTGATATGCGCAGTTCAGTTGGTGTATTGGTGGTGGTCAGGTTGTTGCTCTGGTCACCAATGATATTTCTGGATTACAGCCCTGGCTGTGGTTATTTCTTCTGGTTCTGGTTCGTCAATGACTCCCCACTGGATTTCCGGTTCCTCAGGTGAGTGCATCTGTTGGTTATCTGGATTTGTGTCAGTTGTACTCATGGGGCACTTGTTTTGTTCAATGGGGTTGTTGCTTTTGTTTTGGATTGTTTCTGGTTGGCACTGTTCAGCCCCGGAGTTGGTTGATGTGTCTTCTCCATCGACTGTCCTCTAACTCCACTCTATAGGAGTGGGGGCCTGTAATATTTACTACCTTGACAGTGACCCACAGAGCACCCCTGGCATAATTACGGTTTCCTACAATAAAAGATCAAGTCTCTTACAATAAAAAATCAGAGCGGGCTGGTAGAGTCAGTGGGTGTTTCTGGTGTATAATTGGGGTGAAGCCTGTCTAATTTTGTCCTGAGTCTGCGGCCCATTAATAGTTCAGATGGGCTTCTGTTCATGGTAGCATTAGAGGTGATGTGTTGGATCAATAGGAATTTATCAATTCACGTTTGCCAGTCCCCTGGGCCCGAGATAGTGCTTCTTTGGCTGATTGCACCATTCTTTCTGCCTGGCCATTACTGGCGACATGAAATGGTGCTATCAGGGCATGGCAGATTCCCTGTTCTGCTAAGAATAGTTCAAATTGGGTGGCCATGAACTGCGGGCCGTTGTCGGATACTAGAATGTCAGGTAGGCCATGCATGGCATATAATTTTCTCAGCACTTTGATGAGTGCTCAGCACCTTGCCTCCACTGTTGTGGAGGTCATTAGAATTATTTCCAAACATTTTGAGTATGCATCGACTATTACCAGAAATGTTTGCCCATGGAACAGCCCACCAAAATCTATGTGCACCCTTGACCAGGGGGTGCACATAGTGTTTGGTGTTTCCCATTTGTGTGCCGGAGCAGAAGGGGGTGCAGGTCTGGCCTCCTGGCATTGTGCACATGTGGGCATTCTACCCATTTGGTAATATCTATGTCCATGTTTGGCCACCAAACATAGTTTCTGGCCAATGCTTTCATTTTTACTATCCCCAGCTGACCCACATGTAAAACTTGTAATATTGATCTCCTTAAATTAAGGGGCACTATTACTTGATCCCCCCACAATAGACAGCTCTTTTGAACAGAAAGTTCATGCTGCTGAGTGCAATATAGTTGAAAGTCTGTGCGAACTGGTCCTTGCAGCCACCCCTTCTAAACCCACCCCAGCACTTGTGCCAATGTCTTGTCCTTGGCTGAGTATCCAGCTATATCAGTTGTTGTAATCAATCCTGTGGGTAACTCCTCAATGAGGAGCACTGGTTCAATGGGGGCTGGGTCTTCCATGATAGCTGGCAGTGGGCACTGGTTGAGGGTATCGGCATTGATCAGGAGTTTGCCAGGTCGGTGAGTTAGGTGGTAATCGTAGGCAGCCAAGAAAATTGTCCATCTTGTCATTCAAGGTGACAGTATAGTTGGTGTGGGGCGGTCTTCAGCAAGTATGCTGAGGAGCTGTTTATGGTCAGTCACTAGTTCAAAATGTCTACTATATAGGTATTTGTGAAACTGCTTGACCCCCGTGACAGCAGCCAGAACCTCTTTGTCCAGCTGGCTGTAGTTCCTTTCTGTCGTTGATAAGATCCTTGAATAAAAATTGATCAGTACTTTGGTCCCGTTTGGTATTCAGTGGCTGAGGATGACCCCGATGCCAAACGGAGAAGCATTACAAGTAAGGGTGACCAGGAAGGACTCGCAAAATTGCACCAAAATACTTTCAGACAACAAGAGTTTTTTAACTGCTCCGAATGCATTTCCTTCCCTCTGGCTCCAGGCCCATGTAGCTTTTCTATCCAGAAGTTGGTGCAGTGGTTTGGCCACTGTTGCCTTCTGCGGTGAAAAGATGCTGTAAAAGTTTAATAGTCCCAGGAATGTCTGCCATTCTGTTTGGTTCCTGGGGGTGGGGGCTTCTTGTATTACTTTGACCTTTTCATTCATGAGGTGTATTTCTGATCCATCTATCAGGTAGCCGAAGAATTCTACCTGGGATACAGGTATTTTACACTTTTCTCTTTTAACCTTAAGCCCCACCTCTTGAAATCTGCTAATGACTATCCTTAGGTGGACAAATAGTTCCTTGTTGTTGCTGGCAGAAATTAAAACATCATCAAAATATGGTATGACCCCCTGGAATGCATTGTAAAAGGCATTCCATGAGACTTTGGAATAGTTCCAGTGCCACACTGATGCTGTTGTGGCCCCGTCCTCTGAGCCTATCCCATTGGAGGAAGGAAGCTCTGAGCAGGAGGAAGAGGAGCCAGCCAGATCTCCCAGCCCCCCCCCCCCTCTGGCACTGTCTCAGGTGCCAGCTGAAAGAGAGCCAAGTAGTGGGGAAACAGGTGTCTCAGATGAGAGTGAGGGAGAGACGTCATTCCTGGACGCACGCCAAAGAAGGCGAGAGAAAAGGTTACTGCAGCTGCGGCGTATGAGGAAATAGACCTGAGTCACTGGATTGGAGTCACAGGATCAATGAGTCACTGGACCACACCTAGAGCCTATCTATATAAGACAGGACGGTGGGTCAAGAAGTTTGTGATGAACAAAGCAAAACAAACATAGCAACCTCGTAGTCTTGGAAGCTAGATGAACGGCAAAGCTACGTAGGTGATTTTCTTGTTTGTGTAACCTAATAAAGTCCTTGGCAGACGGTGTGCATATCGCTGCCAAGGTTGAGATAAGAACTGTGGAGTGTGCCAAGTGATTCTTAACCCTCGGCTGGCTGTGTTTTTGTGGGTCTCTGAAGGGGGGGGGGACAGATCAGATGCTGAATTGAAGTGTGTGGCATTTAAAGGCTCCCTGGTGAGTAACTATTGTTTGAGCTTCTGCTGTGGCATCATCCACCAATAGCTGTTGGTATGCTTGTACTAAATCTAATTTTGCGAATGTCTTTCCTTTTCCCAGGTAATGTAAAAGGTGCTGTACGATCGGCACCGGATAGGCATTCTGCTATAATGCCTTGTTAAGTGTGCATTTGTAGTCCGCACAGATGCGGACTGAGCCATCTGGCTTGACTGATGTTACTATGGGTGTTTCCCACTTAGCATGGTCAACTGGTTCTAAAAACCCCTGGGCAATTAGTTCATCTAATTGGCTGTTTTTGGGCATAATGCAAATGGACTCTGGGTGCCTTCAATCTTATATGAGGGTGACTTGGGGATCTAGGTTGAAAGAAATAGGTGTTCCATTATACTTTCCCAGACTTCTGTTGAACACGTCCGCAAAATCCTTTATCAGCTCCTCTATGCTGTCGTCTCGGATGGTGTGGATTCCAGTCATCCCCAGGCCTAGGGATGTGAACTAGTCAAGTCCGAGCAGGCTTGTCAGGTCGCCACTTACTATGGTTAGTTCTACTGGTCCGCTAAATTCCTTGAAAGGTACTTTGAATGTTCTGCACCCTATGATGGGGATTCGGTTCCCTTGATAGTTCTTCAGCTGAGTCTTCTGATGCCTTAGTTGCTTTTTGGCGACTCGTGGCACTATTTGCTGGATGGTGGTCCAGGACACAATTGACATTGATGATCCCGTATCTATTTCCATGTCGCATGGTGAATCCTCAATGAGGATGGTTACATGGATCTTCTTTGGTAACCGGCGGGTTGATGGGGACTTATCGGGTAGGTTGGTTGGTTTTCACGGAAATGGGTTGTGCTATAGTGAGCAGTTTGTTTGGCGTCACAAACTCTTGCCAAATGCCCCTTCTTATCACATTTCCGGCAAATGGCATCTTTGAAGTGGGAGGCTGATCTAATGTGATTTCTGCTGCATCCCTTGCACCCCACCATTGTCCCATCTGAAGTTCCTCTTCTTACTGATTGGAGGCAGCAAACTTCGTTTTCTTCATCAGTTGACCCTTCCCTCTCGGTACTGTCTTGATGGACAGTGGCATTTTGGTGCGAAACAGTTGGGTTTGTAGATTTTTGAAGAGTCGCTGTAGACTTGATCGAGTTTTCCGTGGCTCTGGCTTCATCTAGTGCTGTCTGCAGGGTGAGGTTGGGCTTGGCTAGCAGCTGTCTTTGGAGATTTAAGTCTTTTACTCCACAGATTATTCGGTCCCTGAACATTTCATCTAGTTATCTTCAACTTCATCTCAGAACTTGCAGTATATGGTGGCTGTTTGCAATGCCACAACATATTCATTTATTGATTCACCTTCCTCCTGGTTCCAGCGATAGAATTCGTTCCTCCTGATGATCTGGAGTATTCTGCAGCATCGTCCATGGTATGGTCTGCAGGACTGTGGGTGCCATGAGTGCCTTGGCTACCTAGAATACCTTCAACCCACAGTAGTTCAGAAATAGTGCTCACTTCCTGTTGCCCAAAAGTCCTAAAAGGACGTTAGCCTCTAGGAAGCACTCAAATCGGGTCATGTAACAGTCCCAGGTTTTGGCATTGGATTGAAATGCTTGGGTGGTGCGTGTGTAGTCATCTCGAGAGGACCGATACAGGTTAGGCTGCATTGATTGTTGGTGAGATTTTGGTGCTGCGGTAGCCCTTTTTTGTTTGTTTCCTTGTGGCTAGATCGCAATCAATTTCTTTGTTTCCTCTCTTCAGATCCCATCCTCGTCGCCAGTGTTATGTTGTGGGTTGAATGAAGAGGCAGAGAGCAACAAATGTGACTTCAGCTCTCTACTGTAACAATGTAACTTTCAGCAATCCCCGCCTGGCAGCCTCCCCTTGTATAGGAGCTGCCCAGCAGTTCGACCAATCAATTTAAACTATTCTTCCCACCTGGTGATGGACCTGAGTGAAGACTTTACTTTTTTGGCTTCACTCAGTGTTTAATGAGTATCTAACACCGATGTTTATATTTTTTCAACTCCGATTATTGAGAGTCATTCTTTGTTTTATTTTTTAAATTATTCAGTTCCTCCATGAACTGCTTCCAGGGATGGCCAAATTAAAAAAGGTAAGGGACTCCACCAATATCATAACTGTGTTGAAGAAGGAAGTAAATGTCCCTCTTCCACCCCTCTTTTGCAGATGGCTGCTTTGAATCTGGATTACTTGGTTAAATTTTAATGTTTTCTGATTTCCATCAGATGTGCCATAATATATGCTTATCTAAAAATAGTTATATTTGTGGAAGTGAAATGCACTGAAGCATTATTAGAATAAATAAAAGATGATATATATTTGCTACATGTCAAATTACTGATTAAATATTTGTAGGGCCCAAGGCTAGAACATCTAGTACAGGTGCAATACCAATCTTCCAGTAAAATAAGAATCAATTATTGAAGCAGCTCCTAAACTATTACAGGTATGTATCAAATAGAAAATGTTTTGTTTTCTGTTTGGCACAAAACAGTTCCTCTTGATATACTGGCTATACTCCAGTAGAAAAACTCTTGTGATGGCTCAGATATTCTAAATTCTTGCAGAACAAAATGCTAAATGTTTGGTTTATTCTAGCTGTAGGGATCAACTGGAATTCAGAATAAGCTCTTTGGTCCTTAGTTTCACTCTCAGGGATATAACAGCAGATTGAGGATGGGAACATGCATTATCACCCCACCAATCTAAAGTTCTAGCAACAGAACTTGCTAGAGCCAGTTTACTTGACAGTTACAAGCTAAGAAAAAGAAAATATTGCTATTTGCTGAAGTTGAACAAGAGTTGCTTTTGTTCAGCATTTGCATATATAACATTAACACTACAACAAAAGAATATAAGTACAATTATTGCATTTGTAATTATCTAACATTGCACAAACTAGCAACACCTGTATTTAAATGCTCTGAAAATATAGTATCAACAGAACACAAAAGTATGCAAATGCCACATCTACATCAAAGCCCAGCACAGAGTTTTTACATTTATAAATACATCCTGGAAGTTCAACATCTATAGGACACAAGAATATATACAGAGCATGTATGGACCTCACAACAACAGTGATAAGATCAATTAATCAAACTACTTAACATACCAATGATGATCTCATAAATCTAGCAGACCACTTCAATTATGGCTGATTCAGCTACTTCTAACAATTCTGATTCTCCTACTCTAGGAACTGAGCAGTCCACCACAACCCTAAAGATGGCTCTATGAGATTATGCATAGACTATAGGAACTTAAATACAATAAGTGTACAAAACATGTACCCCCTCCCCCTCATGAAGGACATGCTGGCACACGTCTCCCAAGGAAAAATCTTTTCAAAGCTAGACCTGAGAGAGGCATATTATCGAATCAGAATAAGGGAGGGGGACAAGTGGAAAACACCATTTAACACACCACTGGGCTCCTACCAATTTAAGGTACTTCCTTTTGGATTACAAGGAACCCCAGCCGTATTCATGCAACTAATAAATGAGATGCTCCATGAACATTTATATAAAGGGTTTCTGGTTTATCTGGCCAACATTTTAATCTATATGGAGACAAAAGAAGAACATGTAAAATTACTCAGGGCGGACCTAAATAAACTCCACACAGCAAAGCTCTATGCCAAACTCTCTAAATGCAAATTCTACCAGGAAAAGATTGACTACCTGGGATATCGCATTTCACATCAAGGAATAGAAATGGATCCCCAAAAAGTCCAAGTGGTAATTGACTGGGAAACGCCCTGCACACGCAAGCAACTAAAAAGCTTCCTGGGATTTGCTAACTTTTACCACCAATTTATTTTCATCTTTGCTCAAATCACCCTTCCTATAACCAACCTCCTAAAAACAAAAGGGGAAAAGAAACCAAAGCCTAAATAGCCGTTGAACTGGACAATGGAATGCCAAGCAGCATTTGAGAAACTGAAGCGGCTTTTTTCAGCTGAATCAGTTTTAAAACACCCAGACCCAGAGAAAACGTTTGTAATACAAGTGGATGCAAGTGATGTAACAATAAGGGTGATCCTATTGCAAACAAACAAGCAGGGACAGCTGCAACCCTGCACCTACACATCCAAATAACTAACAGAAACTGAGCAAAGGTGGGCTATCTGGGAAAAGGAAGCCTATGCAGTTTGCTGGGCACTCTTCATGTGGAGACAATTCTTAGAGGGAAGTAAGATCCCTTTTGAAGTCTCGACTGATCACGAAAACTTGGAAGCTCTAAAAACTCCAAAGAAACTTTCCCCAAAACAAATCAGGTGGGCTCAATATTTCAAATGGTTTGACTTTACCCTTAAGTATCTACCTGGAGGAAAAAACTTCTTAGTAGATGCCCTATCAAGGAAACAGCAGTACAACAGCGCAAAGCCTGAAGTAATCAGACCAGTCCTTCAACATAATCAAGTAGCAGCTAAAGGAATCACTAGATCACAAACCAAACAAGTAGGGACCACCAATAATGCAACCACCCAAGTGTTTACGCAAGACTTAAGCAACGACAAGTGGTTCCTAAACCACAAAAACCTCTGCCTCATCAAAGAGGACTTAGCATCGGTGGGAGGAAGGTTATATGTGCCAGCCAGCCAAAGATTGGACCTTATGAAATGCTGCCACAACTCTAATCTGGCTGGTCACTTTGTATTTGTCAAAACATTGCACCTCATCAAAAGACAATTCTGGTGGCCGTCACTGAAAAAGATCATCGAAAACTATGTGGCTAGCTGTCCTATTTGCGCCGCAGCAAAGAGACAGCAAGGGAAACCTCAGGACTGTTGCAAACAGTAGCTGAACCTTCAGCACTCTGGAGAGAGATCTCTATGGATTTTATAGTAGAATTGCCAGAGAGCGCAGGGAACACTGTTATTTGGGTCATAACATACCTATTTTCTAAACAAGCTCATTTTATCCCTTGTCAAAAGATCCCAACAGCCAAAGCCTTAGCAAAATTATTCCTGATACACACTTATCATTTACATGGAGCTCCACAGAGAATCATTTCTGATAGGGGGGTCTTACAACTGCAGATGGTTTCTTACAACTGCTGCGAGCCCGCTTCGAAGAAACAGGGGACAATCCCTATGTAGAAGATGAGCTCAGGCACCTAATGCGGGGGGGAAGCCTATCCAAGAACATATCCGTGAGTTCAGGAAAGTTGTTGGGACTTTACCTCCTTTGCCTGAACGACTGCTAGTATACTTCTTTAGAACAAGCTTAGATAAGCAAATCGCCCAAGTGACTGCTTATCGAGATATTCCGAACCGACTGTCTGACTGGTTCCGGATAGCGATGCAAGTTGAGAGAGGGCTACGTGCCAACAACATGCTAAAACAACCACAGGCAAAGGAGAAAACCCAGCTGGACCAGGAACCGTCTATCAGACCAGAAACTACAGCATCACGGGCCACCCAGAGGCCATCCACCCCACGGAGTCCACTGAGGTGCTACAGGTGTGGGGGAGTTGGGCATTTGGCAGCAGCGTGTGGAACCCCGGGGCCAAAAACAGAGCCCCCGGCCAAGGCACGACTGGAACGAGAACCCAGGCACACCACCAAGGCACCATTAAGACTTTCCCCGACTGCAGAAGTTTTTGCCCATCTGACTGAAAATAGGGGGAGCTCTGACGATGCGAATCGACCCCCCGAACTGTATGAGGGTGATGACGATGGTGAAAATGACCCAATGTTGAGCGCACCCATCCACCCTTTTCTTTCCCCCATATGCCTAACAGCCCCAAAAACAGGTACCCAAGGGACTTTCCAAGCCCTAGTAGATTCGGGTTGCACGAGGTGCCTGATTAACCTACCCACAGTCCTAAAACTGGGGATATGGGCTAAAAGGCTCAGCCACCCAATCCGTTTTCAGCAAGTTGATGGATCCCTACTGGGGGGGGGGCGGATGCCACACATTTGACCGAGCCGGTGAAGCTGGAGCTAGCGGATCACTAGGAAATGATTCAGTTCATAATAGCCCCCAAGATGACCAACCCAGTCATACTGGGACTCTCCTGGCTGGACAAGTGGGGCCCCACCATCTGGTGGCAAGAAGGGACCCGCAGACTGAGGATAGCAAGGGGACCCCACCCCTTGCCACCACAACCAGAGAAAACGGCCCCTCCTCCCACCCAGGGGGTCCAACCCCTCCCTCTAGAGGGACAAAAGATGCCTCCTACACAGGTGCCCAACCCGCCCTGTAAAGGGACAACAGAGCAACTGGCGGCCACCTCCAGCACCTCCCACGGCTAGAACCAGATCCCAAAAGAGTACCAAGACTTGGCAGAAGTATTTAGCGAGACCGAGTGTGATGTACTACCACCCCACCGCGACGCCGATTGCGCTATTGAAATCATCCCTGGTTCGAAACTACCAAAACCTAAATTGTACGCCATGACACCCCGTGAAATGCCAGAACTGCGAAAGTACATAGACATGAACCTACAAAGGGGTTTTATCGAACCAGCCAAACCACGGGTAGCAGCACCAGTTTTCTTCAGGGAGAAGAAAGACGGCTCCATGCGTCTGGTGGTCGATTTTCGCGGGATAAACTGCCTCCATGCACAACTTATACCCCCTCCCCCTCATGAAAGACATGCTAGCTCACTTGGCCAAAGGGAAGGTTTTTACCAAACTAGACCTTCGTGAAGCCTACTACCGCATACGCATCAAGGAAGGAAACGAGTGGAAGACAGCATTTAACTGCCCCCTAGGAAGTTTTCAATTTAAAGTGATGCCTTTCGGACTACAGGGAGCACCGGCGGTGTTCATGCAACTGATAAATGAAGTTTTACATGATCACCTTTATAAGGGGGTCCTCGTCTACCTGGATGACATTCTCATTTACACAGAAACCATAGACGAACACATACCCCTCGTCCTCCAGGTGCTCGAAAAACTGCTGAAAGCGAACCTCTATGTCAAACTGTCGAAATGTGAGTTCCACCAGTCACGGCTAGACTACTTAGGCTACCGAGTGTCCAATGAGGGGATAGAAATGGACCCAGCCAAAGTACAATCGGTCCTTGACTGGCGACCCCCACGCACCCGCAGACAACTGCAAAGCTTCTTGGGGTTCGCGAACTTCTACAGACAATTTATCCCGTCTTTTGCAAAAATTGCCAAACCTCTAACCGACCTCTTAAAAACAGGGAGTCCAGCAACAAAACCTCGCCCAGGACAGCCTCTATAGTGGAGCCCGGCCTGCCTACAAGCCTTCGAAACACTAAAAGAAATGTTTGCAAAAGAACCAGTCTTGAAACATCCTGACCCCAACCAGTCTTTCATCATCCAAACAGATGCCAGCGACGTGGCAGTGGGAGCGGTTCTACTCCAAAAGAACAGCCAAGGGAACCTTCAGCCCTGTGCTTACATTCCCGCAAATTCACCGACAGAGAGAGGCGCTGGGCAGCATGGGAAAAGGAAGCGTTTGCAGTGAGGTGGGCGCTGTTGACCTGGCGACATCTGCTAGAAGGAAACCAGACACCGAGGTTTGGACTGACCATAAAAACCTGGAGGCCCTTAGGACCCCACGGAAATTATCACCCAGACAAGTCCGATGGGCCCAATACTTCAATCGGTTCAACTTCGAGCTCAAACACATCCCAGGGGGGAAGAATTTTCTGGCCGATGCCCTCTCCCGAATGCCCCAGTACAACATTGAATGGGAGCAGGTGGTGAATGCCATCATCCCCTCGCCTCAAGGAGTGGGTCAAGTAACCACCAGACGCCAGCATTGTGACCAGCAGGGCCAACCAGCGGGTGACCTGATGACACGGCTCAAAACAGAGATATTGGCGGACCCCTGGTTCCGAGACAATCAGCATCTTTTGACAAGGAGGAACGACGTAGCATGGAAAGGGACGAAACTTTACGTCCCAGAAACTCTACGCACCCTAGTCCTCAAAAGGAGCCACGACGTTAGACCAGCAGGCCATTTCGGTTTTCTAAAGACTCTGCACTTAGTACAAAGACAATTTTGGTGGCCTCCCATGAGGAAAGACGTGGACAGCTATGTGAAGAGCTGCACCATCTGTGCCACGATGAAAAACCGACCAGGAAAACCTCCTGGGTTACTGCAGCCAGTAGCTGAACCGACAAGACCATGGGAGGAGATTGCAATGGACTTTATAGTAGAGCTGTCGAAGAGTGGCGGAAACACAGTGATCTGGACCGTAATAGACTTATTCTCCAAACAGGCACATTTCATACCCTGTAGTGGGCTACCCTCAGCCCGCCAATTGGCAAAACTGTTTGTGAAACACATCTACCGCTTACATGGAGTACCCAGAAGAATCATCTCCGACCGAGGTGTCCAGTTCACAGCGAAATTTTGGAGGGAATTCCTACGATCCATAGGATCATCCCAAGGTCTCAGCTCAGCATTTCACCCGAGCACCAATGGCGGGGCGGAGAGACTGAATGCCATGATAGAGCAGTACTTGAGGTGCTATGTAGACTACCAACAGTTGAACTGGGCGGACCTCCTATCTTTTGCGGAGGTCGCGTACAACAATGCTGTCCACAGTAGTACAGGACTAACCCCATTCAAGGTAGTGAGCGGTATGGATTTTGTCCCCATGCCAGAATATCCCAGGGAACTCCCTTCTTCAGTCAGTTTGAACGATTGGATGGCGATGCTAAGAGAATCCTGGGAGAACATCAAAAAGGCATTAGACAAGGCGGCACAGGCTTATAAGAAGCAAGCAGATAAGCACCGAGCCTCTCAAAGACCGTTCCGAGTAGGAGAGAAGGTCTACCTCTCCACCAAGTACTTGAGACTCAAACTCCCAACTAGGAAATTGGGCCCAAAATTTATAGGACCATTTCCTATAGTAAAAATAATCAACCCGGTCACGGTACAATTGCAGTTGCCCCGGTTACTAGGAAAGATACACCGCGTTTTTCACAGTAGTCTTCTGAAGCCTGTGGTGGGGTCAACTTTAAGGCCGGTGCCACGTGATCCCCCAGGGCCCTTGATCATTGGGGGCCAAACTCATTATGAAGTACAGCGAATTCTTGATTCGAGGTGGCACAGAGGCCGCCTTCAATACTTAATTAAGTGGAAGGGTTACCCATCGTCAGAAGCATCATGGGTGAAGAGCACGAACATTCAAGCTGACTGCCTTATAGCTAAATTCCATGCAGATCACCCGGACAGGCCGGGAGGGGGTGGGACACAGTCCCAGACGGGGTAATGGTATTAGACCTGTTGTTTTATCTTGTGCAAGTTTTGCTGAAGAATGAAGGGAGAGGGGCCGGATGTCAGTCTCCAGTGGTTAAATTCCTGTGGGATTAGTAAGAGAGACGGCCGTAGAATGATTTAGATAATGACCAATAGGATAAGGAAGCAAGCCAGGAAAGGGAGGGATTATGGAGCAGAGGTCATTTCCTGACTGCATATGAGTCCGTGAAGACGTTGTTCTAACAAATAAAAGTTTTTTTTCTTTATTATCAAAATGTGAGAGCCATCTTATTTCGTCAGACAACTCTAGCGTTTAATAAATAAAGCAGTCTTTTACAACAATGGCTGTTAATTAATTGCATTAACAGCCACCAAGAATCAAAGAATAATAATTGAAAGCTTACTATGATTGGCAGAATGCCCAGAAGCAATTTGCAGGAAGCTGATAAGATAAGCAAGATAAGACACGAAGGTATGTGAACTAAGTTCCCTGCAAATTGCTTTAATTGGTGTTCCTCCTTAAATAGGCTAAGGGAGTGGCCAATTAGCCCAAGCCTTACTCTCAAGGAGACGTCTTCCTGAGGAGCCACTCCTGCCTTTTGGCAGCTCTGTGCACTTGTGCATCAAAAAGAGGCTCCTCCTTTTCGTCCTCTTCACTTAAGGGAGCTTCTGGAGGTTCTGGAGGCCCTGGCTGAATGCCTGCCTCTGGCACCACATCTTCTCCAGCTTCCTCATTGTCCGACTCGAGTGCCAGCTGAACAGGCTGCTGGTGCAGCACCACACCAGCCTCCTTGCTGTCAGAATCAGCTACTAGCTGCAAAGGCCGCATACAGGCCACAACACTTATCTTTTTTCTAAGAAGGGCAGCATATCAGATCCCTAACATGATACTGACATTCAAATGGAGGAAAGAGGGAGCATGGGGATAAGGTGTATTTTTATAACCTTTTTCCTGGCATCCAAGCTCCCTGCAGTATTCTCACCTCCTTTGGAATGTAATGAGGGAGGGCCATGTGGATTGTTTCAATTTGTTGAAAATGGAAGAAGATCCTGGGAATGGCTGTTTCTCAAGATGGCCTTGAGAAACATCAATAAACATCTTCACACCTGTGGATTGGCTAAATCCACATTTGGAGGGGGGAGGAATTCTAAAGTCCTATTTCTAATTGTGTACTTTGGAAGGGAATTTAGAGTCTGCTTCACCTGTCCTGCTATCACTTCTTCTCAATAAAAGGTTCCTTTTGAAATACCGCACTTCAAGAGTCTATACTTTCTTGGGAAAGGAGGAGAGGCAGAGCCTTACAGAGGGAGGTGGAGGAAGAGAGAGAGTTAGCAGTCTTATTCTGTAATGGTATTTAATTAATACTGCTTGAAAGTTACAAAGCTCACCTCTCCAACTGGAGGTTCATAGTATTTCTTTGGGTGGTATATCAGCAATACAAGTTTTTGCAAGGGTTTTTTCTTTTGATACTTCTTTTTAGAATCCCTTTTAACAACAGAATAGTTAAAAAGGGGGATTGAAAAAAGGGATAATGGGCTTTCAACTAAGGGATTTTGAATGAAAGACTGCCATTTTTAAATATGTGCATGTAAATGCTACACTTGATCTATTTCTTTTGTTGTTACTCTTGCTTGCCTACTTTTTTTTTACTCATTTTTTGTCAGAATCTAGACTGTAAGCTAATTAGTAGAGGGTCTTAATATTCTTACATTTTAGTTAAAGACATAGAAGTACTTGCATAATATGCTAAAATTAGTTTAAGCATGTTGTACAAAAATTGTCAACAGGTCTGTAATGGACTCTGGTCTTGATTTTAGGGGAAGAATGATTGGGATTACAGAATATTGAGATGGGAGAGATAACATATGATGTGAAAAATATAAAAAGATTGGACAAAGAGATTAAATTTGGATAACACTTGCCCCAAAATAAGGCTATAACAAACGTTAGTGGTTGAAGAAACAGAAAACAATATTGCATATTTGGGAGAAGAACTGCTGGACTTAGAACCTCGTTGGAATGGGATAATTTCTGGCGATGGGGAATCACTTTAAAGTGGGCCATTAATAGGACTTTATTTAACCATTTATAATTGTTAGAAACGAATATGCACTGTTAACTGCATGGGGGATCTGATACATGGGGGATCTGATGGAATGAAAACAAAATTCCTAAATAGTTTCATGCAAAACAACATTAGTGACTTGAGATCAGAGACTGAGTCTGAATCGATAGTGGCTGCTTAGAATCACTGATCTTTTCAGATGGATACTCATCTAGCTTGCTAGCTTGAAAGTAGGAGAAAAGTGAGATGGTGAGGAGCATCTTGAAATGTTTAAGAATAAAATATTATCTACAGCTCTGATTGCAGAAACAGAGGGAGCTTTTGGGGGTAGCTGAGAATGTAGTTGCATTTAGCCAATCTTTCTACATTGGACAATAAAAGCCAATAATGCAAGCATAATCATTATTAATGAAAAAGAAATAATTTTTACCACAAGAGGGAAAGCACAATAATAGTACAGATAATTTTTGCTACGGTGAATGTAGGAATATCTTTAAAAATACTTTTACATTAAAACTGCTGCTTGGGAAACAGAAATTTCCAAGGAGAGATTATCTCTAGTGGCAATTATTCTCAAGAATGGGAGAGAAAATCTCTTCAGAGATTTGTATCTCTGTGTCTGTATCACTGTGTGTGGGCATGAGAAATTGAGCAAGTGAGAAAGAGGTAATTGTTGGCTGTAGGGCCAAATTATGGAATGAATTCTTGTGGAGAGATGTATCTGCATGTCCTTAAATAATCAAATAGCTATCAAGCTGACCAAAATGTCTTGAAAAGTACAAATTTCATGCCACTACACAGGTGCTGAATATTCGAAGTTGCAGTTGAGAAATTGAGAACAAGTAATACTAGTTGGTGTGTGTTTGTTTTTTTTACTTCAGAGAGATACTAAGGGGTTCAATGGCTCTTTAAATCTTGCAAAAATTTAAGGAACTAATTTGATCCCTTTGGAAATTAAGCCCTATTTTTCATGGAATGTTTCACATGTTTCCCATTAAGGGAAAAATGAAGCCCTTAAATCTCTGCAACATATGGCATAGATTTTGCTTCTTCCCCTTAAAAAGGACAAAAAGTCAGATCTGAAAACATCAGCTTCTCCAGTTCTGGAGATGGCCTCAGTTCTGTTCCCATCTGTTTTCTGGTAGGCCTAAGACTATATTTCTACCCCAGTGGATGTCAGTCAAGCTCCAGTTACCTTGACATTTTAGTATATATTAATCTATTTCTGTGTGAGAGAGAAAAGAAAGAAGTTATTTGTGATAACATTGTTCCCTAAAATAAATCCAAACTTAGAACTTGTCTTCTGTTTAAGGGATACTTCTTGCCACATTGACAGGGTTTCTATTTGTTCTTAATAATTAAGGTATAGGTAAAGGTCCCCCTCATACATATGTGCTAGTCGTTCCTGACTCTAGGGAGCGGTGCTCATTTCTGTTTCAGAGCTGAAGGGCCAGCACTGTCCGAAGACATCTCTGTGGTCATGTGGCCGGCATGACTAAATGCCAAAGGCGCCCGGAACACTGTTAGCTTCCCACCAAAGGTGGTCCCTATTTTTCTACTTGCATTTTTTACGTGCCTTCAAACTGCTAGGTTGGCAAAAGCTGGGACAAGTAACGGGAGCTCACCCCGTTACGCGGCACTAGGGAGTTGAACCGCTGAATTGCCAACTTTTTGATAGACAAGCTCAGTGTCTTAGCCACTGAGCCACCATGTCCCTCTTCTTAATAATTAGAAGTCATCATATTATTCGAGATGGTGGGGAGTAATGAGGCTAGTCAGATGGAGCAATTCAGCTCCTGGATTTTGCTAGCCATATCCAATTTGGGCCATGACCAATTCAGACAAATAAGTGCTGATGACATTTGATCCATGATGAAGCTAGCATTGCTGCCTTTTAGTAGGTTTTTGCTGTCTGGGAGGACCATCCCAGTAAATTGTAAATTCTGCTAAACCTAACTTTGTTTCTGAAGGCTTAGATGAAGTTATATCTTAAATCAGTTATAGCAATTCTTTTTCACTTTATCCCTTTCTACCTGGTCTGATAATAGCTCCCTGAAATTTCAATAACAATCTATTAACAAAATAACAATCTTTCTCTTTAAAAACTTTACAACTGAAAATTATAAGGATAGATTCAGAGATACCCATTGTGTCAACACATTTCACAAATTTGCTAATCATTTGGGGGGGGGGGGAAATTGTTAAAAGGGATTAACAGCTATTCTAAAACCCAGGTTTTCCATATTACAAGCAATGGTTGGATGCTCTGGGGCTGCAATTCTGCCTTTCAACTTTTTTGAGTGCTTCAGTAAACCATCTAGTTATATGGTTATGTGAGTGAAAAGAAAAGACCATTTGGGGAAGACAATTAAGAAGAGTGGAATCAGAGCAGGGTTCCTGCTTGTATTTCATTCTTAATTCTGAAGGAAAAGAATAAAATAAAAACCCACCAACTGAAATTCAAGAATGTTGCCATCAAAATTCACAGAAACATTTTGGAATGGGATACTGCATGTAATCTGTGGCACATCATATCATAAGAGGTAAAGAAATAAAAGATGGAGCCTAATAAATATTTTGTATGTTCAATTTTAGTATTGAAACTGATCACCAGACAAACAAGGATTTCAGTGTGGTCAAATGCTATTTCTCCCATTGTATCATACCAACAAAACTAAAATACATGTCCAAGATGGTAACTATTTGTATCTTGTTTCATTTGCATCAAAATTAGAAATAAATGTAAATTTATTAATGAAAGTTTTCCAGGAAATTTTATTCCAATTAAAAAAAATGACACAATTGAATTCTTAAGTTCTAAAAATGTGTTTGTTGTCAAAACCTACTGTCATCAACTCTGATTTATCTGAATGTATAGAGTAAATAAAGAATGTAGGTCTTTGGTTATTCGGGTCTTCTCCCACTAAAATTGGAAGTGTCTTGGCGACGTTTTGACAAAGTCTCATTCGTCATGGAACGAGCTGCCTCCTGAAATTCGTTTGATCCCGGACCTCCGCGCTTTCCGAAAGGCCCTTAAGACTTATTTATTCCAACAAGCCGGCCTTGCTTGATTGATTTTAATGGGGTTTTAAAATTTTTGGTATTATTAATTTCTGGGGTTTTAAATTAGGTATTCTAACGGGGTTTGAGACTTTTATTTTGGAACGCCAACGATTTAATCTAATTTTAAATTTTTTAATATTTGTATTATATGTGTTTTAATTTGGCTGTTCACCGCCCTGAGTCCCCCTCCCGGGGAGAAGGGCGGTATATAAATTGAAATAAATAAAATAAATCTTCAGGCTGGTGTTCTCAGCTTCGTGCTTCCAGGAGCACGAAGCCGAGAACACCAGCCTGAAGTTGACGAATGAGACTTCGTCGAAACGTCGCCAGGACACTTCCAATTTTACGCGGGAGAAGACCCGAATAACCAAAGACCTACATACAAACACCCACGAAAACCTCAGAAAATAAATAAAGAATGCTAACACTTTGATACAGAAACAACTTAGAGCTTTATGACTATGGAGATTCTCAATCATCCAGCTCATGGTTGTCTCAAAGGTGCTTTTCAAAAGGCAGTTGGGTTTTCTTGGTTTTTTCCTTGAAAACGTTTTGCTTCTCATCCAAGGAGCTTCTTCATTTCTGCTGAATGGTGGGGAATGGAAAGATTTATATTCCTTAGCAGTCATTGAGGTCACTTGAAGGTTTATCTGTAGCCCAGGAAAATAGCTGGGGTACAAGAATATTCATAATGTCCCACATTCAAATTAAGGATGAAGTGGGCTCATCCACTTCATGTGGATGAGTGGATGAACTTGAAGGTCAAAGGTAAGAGATGCTGCCTTAAAACAATCTGACAAGAGAGAGAAGAGCCCCCAAGGATTTAATGATCAGAGGCAGAAATTTAGGAAGAACTCACACTAATTGAGCAAGCACTTAAACATGGCATTGAGAGGTTTGTACCTTCAAACTTGCAAGATTCTGTTAATGTAAAGTAACAGAATTTATGTAATTTCTGTTGTTCATGTAGTTGTGTTTCCTATCTGGTTTACTGAGGAGGCTGACATTCATACTGCCAGGGCCCAAAGCTATATGGCAAAGCCAAGTTTTTAATGACCTGTGAAAGGCCAGCTGGATTAGGACATGTCAAATATCAGGGTGTAAGGTATTCCAGAGGCTGGTACCATGAGAGAAAAGAGTCTCTTACTGCATCCCACCAAATGGAACTCTCTATCAGGTGGGATCCAAAGCATACCTCACCTGCTGGACCTTATAGGAAGGGTAGAGAACACTGGAGAGAGTTCTGTAAATAATCCAGCCCCAACCATGAATAGGCAACTTTAAAGGTAACAGACAGCACCTTGAATTGCACTCAGAAGCACAGTAAAGGACTATATGGTTTCATGCCTTTCCCCTACATTTGACTCATTACAGTTTGCGTATTGGAAGAACCACTCTATGGATGATGCACTTTCCTGTCTGCTTTATTTTAGCTTGGTGCACTTGGAGGAGAAGAATACTTATGTGTGAATGCTGTTTGTTGATTTTAACTCAGCATTCAACACAATCATTCCTCAGGATTTGGTGAACAAACTGATCTTATTAATATCCTTAATGTACCTGGATACTTTATTTCCTTATTGATATGCCCCAGTTTGTGTGAGTTGGAAGAAAAGTTTCCAACTCTATCTCCTTGAGTACAGGTTCCCCACAGGGATGTGTCTTGAGTCTGTTACTGTTCACCTTGATGACCCATGTTTGCTGTGCCAAATCTACTATTAATCATATTGTGAAGTATGTGGATGACACAACAATGGTGGGTCTTATCCAGGATGACAATGAAGATACTGGTACAATAAAAGTAAAAGTAGTTCTAAATGTTAATAAAACAAAGGAGATCATTGTAGATTTTAGAAAGAGACAGCATAGTCATACTCCACTCAATATCAAGGATGTAGTTGTAGAGGTGGTTAACAATATTAAGTATCTGGGAATGCATATCACTAGATATAGGGGATATAGTCATTGAACCCTTGTCATGGTCGGACCATTCTCTCCTTAGGCTTGACTTTCTGTTTGCTACACCCCACCACAGGGAGGCAGAACCAATTAGGTGGTTCTGCCCCAGGTGCCTGATGGATCCTGATAGGTTCCGGATGGAGCTTGGGCCATTTCCTGAGACTCTGGCTCATGACTCGACTGAAGACCTGGTGGCCACCTGGGATAGGACAGTCATGGGTGCTTTGGATCGAGTCGTGCCTTTGCGGCCTCTGACTCGGCACTGAACCTGCCCAGCTCCTTGGTTCTCTGAGGAGCTGAGGGAGATGAAGCTCTGGAGAAGACACCTAGAGAGTGGTTGGAGGGCTAGTCGCTCCGAATCCAACCGAACACTAGTGAGGTCTCATATTAAGACCTACTTAGTGGTGATAAAAGCGGCAAAGTGTAATTACTTTTCCGCTCTTATTGCGTTGGCAGATATCCGCCCAGCTGCCTTGTTTAGGGTGACCCACTCCCTTCTCCATCTGGGAGCGCAGGAGGACCCCTTGGAAGGGCGAACTAAGGATTTTGCACAGTATCTGCACAATAAAATCGCTCAGATTTGGGAAGGCTTGGACTCTGACTGGGTAGGTCCTGGTGAGTGGCTGAGGCGGGTCTTGAGAACGTTATCTGGGATGAGTTTGACCCTGTGACCCCCGAGGATGTGGACAGGATGCTGGGGAGCCTGAACGCAACCACATGTTTATTGGACCTGTGTCCCTCCTGGCTGATGCTGGCTACCCGGGAGGTTACATGAGGCTGGCTCCAGAGGATTATAAGTGCTTCTTTGAGCGAGGATTTCCTGCCTCCCGCCTTGAAAGAGGCGGTGATGAGGCCCCTCCTCAAGAAGCTTTCTCTGGATCTGGCTGTTTTGGCAAATTACCATCCAGTCTCCAACCTTTGCTTTGTGGCGAAGGTTGTTGAGAGTGTGGTTGTGTGACAGCTCCCGCAGTACCTGGATAAAACTGTCTATCTAAATCCAGTCCAGTCCAGCTTCAGGCCTGGGTACAGCACGGAAAGGGCATTGGTCGCATTGGTTGATGATCTCTGGAGGGCTCGGGGCAGGGGTTGTACCTCTGTTCTGGTCCTATTAGACCTCTCAGCGGCTTTTGATACCATCAACCATGGTATCATGCTGTGCCGGCTGGAGGGACTGGGAGTAGGAGGCACCATGCTACGGTGGTTCTCCTCCTATCTCTCCGACTGGTCGCAGTCTGTGTTGGCAAGGGGGCAGAGGTTGACCTCAAGGTGCCTTGCTTGTGGGATGCCGCAAGGATTGGTCCTCTCACCTCTCCTGTTCAACATTTATGTGAAGCCGCTGGATGAGATCATCTGTGGTTTTGGGGTACAGTGCCATCTGTATGCTGATGATACTCAGCTGTACCTCTCCACCCCAGACCACCCCAACGATGCTCTTGAAGTGATGTCCCAGTGCCTGGAGGCCCTGGATGGGGAGGAACAGGCTCCGACTCAACCCTTCCAAGACTGAGTGGCTGTGGCTGTTGGTGTCCTGGTATAGCCAGCTGGTGCCATCACTGGCTATTGGGGGTGAGTCTTTGGCCCCCACCGAGAGTGCGCACAACTTGGGCGTCCTCCTGAATGCGCGGCTGTCTTTAGAAGAGCACATGATGGCCGTCGCCAGGGGGGCTTTCTATCAGGTTTGTGTGATATGCCAGTTGTGCTCCTTTCTGGATTGGGACTCCTTATGCATGGTCACTCATGCCCTCGTCACTTCTTGCCTGGACTACTGTAATACTCTCTACACGGGGCTCCCCTTGAGGTGCACCCAGAGGCTCCAGCTGGTCCAAAATGCGGCCGCGTGGGTGATTGTGGGGGCAACATGGCGCTCTCACGTAACACCTATCCTGCACGAGCTGCACTGGCTCCCAGTGGTCTTCCGGGTGCGCTTCAAGATATTGGTTCTTATCTTTAAAGCACTCCATGGCTTAGAGCCCGGGTACTTAAGAGACCACCTTCTGCCACCGGTAACCTCCCACTGGCCAATTTGTCCCACAGAGAGGGTCTCCTCAGGGTGCCGTTGGCCAAGCAGTGTCGACTGGCAACCCTCAGGGGGAGAGCCTTCTCTGTGGGGGCGCCCGCCCTCTGGAATGAGCTATACCAAGAGATACGACTGATCCCGGATCTCCATACTTTCTGCAAGGCCCTGAAGACTTTTTTATTTAGGCAAGCTGGGCTGGCTTGAAGAATTTTGTAATGGGTAAATTTTATAGGTAGGGATTTTAAATTGGGGAGTCAAATTAATTTAATCTGGTTTTAATTATTTTAAATTTTATATTGTTTGTATTTTAACTTTTGGCTGTTCACCGCCCTGAATCCTTCGGGAGAAGGGCGGTATACAAATTTAATAAATAATAATAATAAATAATAATAATAACTAACAATCTGAATTGGTCTCTCCACATCTTTAGTGAAGCATGCAAATCAGTGTCTGCATTTCCTGTGTTGAATGAGGAGAGCACATCTTTCTCTTTCTGTCCTGGCCACTTTTTATAGAGACACTATTGAAAGCATTTTAACAAACTGCATCACTGCTTGGTTTGGTGGTAGCAGTGCCTCAGATAGAAAGTCCATACAGAGAGTGGTAAGGACAGCTGAGAAGATTAGAGAAAGCTTGCTTCCCATTATTCAGGATAGTTCTTATAAGGGCTATGTGGTTAGAGCTCGAAATCTTGTTAAGAGACCCCACACACCCACTTTACGGTCTGTTTCTATTACTCCCCTCTGGGAGGAGGTTTCAAAGTAATTCTAGCAGAACTACCGTGTTTCCCTGAACATAAGACCCTGTCTTATATTTTTTTGAACCCTGAAATAAGGGCTTGGCCTTATTTTGGGGGGGAGGTCTTATTTCCTACCCCCATCTACTGGTATGAGGCGGAGGCGGGGCAAGTGGCCCCTCGTGCCAGTTTCTGAAGTGTCGCAGCAGGCCATCCCACCATCCATGAAACAGCTAATTTGCAGGTGCTGCTCAGGCTGTGGCCTCCAGCAAGCATGGATACTTTTGCAGCCGATTGCGGCCACAAAAGCACCAGGAGGCCCCACTCACCTTGCACTGGCCTTCCAAAGGGTACTGGAGCAACAGCTACCAGTATCCACAATTTTTTTTATTGTTATTTTGTCCTGACCCATGTGGCCCAGTATGGTGTTAAAAGTTAACATTTCA
This sequence comes from Masticophis lateralis, assembly GCA_030761175.1. Lineage (NCBI taxonomy): Eukaryota > Metazoa > Chordata > Lepidosauria > Squamata > Colubridae > Masticophis > Masticophis lateralis. The sequence continues at coordinate 95,160,141 of JAUDYJ010000003.1, read as the reverse complement.
GAAACATTACCAGAACCTGGTGGTGCAGCAGACTAAGTGCTGTTAAAGTAGCACCAGTGCCTGCAATTACTGCAAGTTCAAATCTCACCAGGCTCAAGGTTGACTCAGCCTTCCATCCTTTCGAGGTAGGTAAAATGAGGACCCGGATTGTGGGGGCAATAAGCTGACTTTGTATAAAAAAGAACACCGCTTAGGGGGGCCCGAAACCCTACTAAGTAGGTATATACAAAAGTATGAAGGCTATTGCTTAACGCATTGTAAGCCACCCTGAGTCTCCGGAGAAGGACGGCATATAAATGGAATCAATAAATAAATAAATAGCTGTAGAGATCTTCTTGTGCAACATTCTTCCGCAGCTTCGGAGCAAACCTCTGCCTTCCCTACACAGGATTGCAAGACTGGAGGCTCCAAAGCCAGGGAGGGAGCATTTTTGGAGGTGCGTCTGTGTAGGGCACCTCTTTGAAAGAATGATCTGCAGGTGGGGGAGGGAGATTTTCCTGCACATTGTCCTAGCTGCGGAGGAAAGGACGTGCACACACACACACAGGTCCCTAACACCCCCTCCCCCTTCCAAAGGCAGACACATCCCTTCACTAACCTGCTTTCCAGCTCTGTCCTCCACTGCATGCGCAGGTCAAGAAAAGTAGTCTGTGCAACTATGGTTAGAAAAAAATACCAGAAATTCAGACCTTCCAACTTCTCGGAAAAAAGAAAAAGAAAAAAGATCTCGTGGAGTTGGAAGTTTTTTTTACTGTAGTCCCACAGACTACTTTTCTTCCCCTGCATTTTGGCAGTGGAGAATTGAGCTGGGAAGCAGGTTAGTGGAGGGATGTGGCTGCCTTGGGAGGGGTGGGGTGGGGGTTAGGGATACCCCCCCCTCTCTCACACACACACCGTCCTTTCCTTGGAAGCTCTGCACAGACACACATCCCAGGATTTTAAAGCTGAAGGCTTCGGATAGAGCATTTTGGGAATGTGCGTCTGCGCTCCGATCCCAAGTAAAGAACAATCGCCAGGAAAGGGTGGGTGGGGGATTTTGCCTCTTTTATCCTGTTCTGAATCTGTGTTGAGCTTCAGAACAGGGTGAGAGGCAGGAAAATTCCACCTCCCCATTTTCGAACCTGGTAACCGGTGGCATTTCCAACATTTAGCTGATTTATCTTTAAACATTTTTGCCAGTTTCTAAGGGGGCATATGTCATCTATAAAACATTTTGTATTGATTTTCCTTGTATGCAGTGGACATTGTTAATTTATAATTTCTTTCCCATAATTGTTGCCATTTATCCAATTCAATTGAATATCCAAAAAAATTTGCCCATGCTATAATTGTTTCTTTTACTTGTTCTTCCTCTAGTTCTATATTTAATAAAAAATTACAACATTTTAAAATTAATTTATCCTGTTCCCATGAGTATCTTATCCAGCTCAGTCTTCTCTGAGTAAAAACCCTGTAGTTTAACATCTTTTTCATATCTAGTTTGTATTTGCATATACATATACCAATCCATTTCAATTCCCTGTTCTTCCAGTTCTTGTTTCCCTTTCAATTCCGCCTTATCTGTTAACAAATCTAACAGTATTTCCAAAATTAAAAACACTTGGGTGAATTAAGGCTTCCATTGTTGATAACCATATTGGTATGTTCACATAATATTTATCTCTAACTTTTTCCATACCAATAACAATGCATTTCTTATATAATGTCTATGAAAGTACGTATGTATCGTATTTCTACCATATCATAAAAAGGCATGCCAACCCAATTGTAAATCATGACTTTCCAGTGTTAATAGTCTTGTATTTCTTAGTACAATCCATTCTTTCAACCATGTCAAGGCTACTGCTTGGTAATACAATTCCCAGTTCGGGACCACCTCCCCATTTTCAAGCTGTTCGCCTTCAGCATATTCCAGGATTGCAACATTGAAGGCTCAGAATGGGGCGTTTTTGCAAACGGCTTGAAAATGGGGAGGGGGATTTTCCTGCCTCTCACCCTGTTCTGAAGGTGAGCACAGACTGAGAACAGGATAAGAGGCAGAATCCTCCCTACCCATCTTCCAATTAAGCCTACAAAAGCAGAAGGCCCCATGCACCTCAGGGCCCCTGCACCTCATGCCTCCTGTCTTACAGTTGGCTGCAATGGGTCAAGTTTTTGGTATGCCCCAGCCTCCACTTGCTCTCTGAGGTTAGATCAGACCTCTCACACATGCATGCAAGCAAACAATGCACATGCACAAATACATACAGAGAGGTTTGATCGGATCACCCTCTGCTTCTGCTTTTTGCCGGTGCTTTCCCAGCATCATTTGGAAGGGAGATAAAACTAAATCCTGCAGTCTCTCACAACAGCTGTGCAAACCTTAGTACTGGCAACAGCAGCTATGCCTTCTTCCTTCCAAAACATGCCAGAATATAATATGAATAACACCAGGAGCCATGAAATGCTTCCTGAAAGGGAGGCAACAAATGGGAAGGTGCCTGAACTCATAGCACTTTGTTTTGATTCAGGTGCTGCTGCTCACATGGTATGGTAGGATCACTCCAATGTGTGCAGGGAACCTCCTTTCCTTGGGATTCCCTGTACACCCACACATCCATGGTTTTGCCATAAATCATCCCCAAGGAAAGGAAGATTGGCAGGAAAATCTGACCTTCCCTCATTTCCTTGGGGATGATTTATGCTGAAACCATGGATATGCATGTGTACAGGGCTGGTGGAGCTGATGAGCAGGGAGAGGGGGGAGGGAATCTGGTTTAGATGAGTAGGGTGATGCAGGGAGGCAGAATTGGGTTGGGTGAGCTACCATTTTGGCAAGCAACAGCTCCATGGCAACTTCCAGTGGAACCGACAAATGGAGGAGGGAGAGGATATTGACCCTTTCTCCTTTGTGCTCCAAAAATTGCCCTGCACCAGGCAATTGCAGACAGATGGAGGAAGGGGCGATCTCCCCCTCCCTCCTTCATCCCACTGCAGGGCTACCATGGAGCTCCTGCCTGCCGAAGCTGCAGGATGGCCAAGAGCCGCGCGGCCAGGAGGCTGAAGAGCCCTTGCAAGGCCAACAGCAGCAGGTGCAACTGGGCAGAAGCGGGGGAGGCAGCAGGCAATCCCAACACACCACACTGCTTTCTCCCTTGTAGCAGCAGCCTGCACAAGCACATAACCAGCACGAGAGCTAGCACCCACCAAGGCCAAGGCCTGAAGAGCACTGTTCTGGCATGTTTCGGAAAGGAGATAAAAAAAAATCCTGCAGTCTCTCATTGCTGTTGTGCAAACCCCAGCATGGACAACAGCAGCTATGCTTTCTCCCTTCCAAAACATGCTGGGATGGAACCAGCAGCAGGCAAAGGCAGAAATCTGATCAAGAGCTCTCGCAAGGCCAGGAGCAGTAGGTGTAGCTGGGCAGAAGTGGGGGAGGAGCAGGCAATCCCCACACACTGTGGGCAGGGCTGGGGCTGGCAACACCTCCAGGCGCCCAGCTGGAGCAGAACATAAGGTGACCAGGGAAGGAAAGGGCTGCCTTCTGTGCTGCCCACACCCACCCCTTCACTAGGGCTTATTTTCAGGGGAGGGCATATATTTATGCCCACCCCAAAAATCAGGCTTTGCCTTATTTTCAGGACATGTCATATTTTCAGGGAAACACAGTACCAGTTTCTGTAACAGTTTTGTTTCCTATGCCATCCATCCAGTAAACTTGGAAGATTTGTTTTTCTCACCATGCACATGAATACATACAAACTAGACTGTGTGTCAGGGTTCCTAGTAATAACCCCAAAGCAAAAAAAACTCTTTGAGATTCCTCAAAGAATAGTTTTATTGGATATATCATATTGGCACAGTTCTGGTGAAAACTGACTCTGAATGTTCACGTAATTAAAAGAAAAAGTTTTCCCCCTTCCCCAAACAATCAGTCACATGGTCCAATCAGGTTGCCATCTGGTTGCCTGGTAACGTCACTCCTCTCTCTGACCAGAGAGAATGTTGGTTCCCAGGAGAAAGTATTTTGTTTTGGCTACAAAACCCCAGCTATTCCCCACTCCCTATCCCTCAGCTCCAGTGTGGCAACACTGAAGCTTCAAAATGACTTTGGCCAGGTCACCTTCAGGGTTGACAGGTGCCCCCCTTAATTGAAAAGGACTTCCTGCAAAGAAAAGAAAGCACAGAGGGGTTACTCAAGGTTCAGCCTAGCCCCTCCTTCCTCCCTCTGGAGGGCCCTTAGGTTTCTGGGGGTACTCATCATGAAACTGTTTGATCAATCTATCTGCCTTTACATCCCAGCTCTTGACCCAGGTGGCTTTGGAGAGTGGGTACCTCTTCCACAGCACTAGGTACTGCAGCCTGCCCCTATGCAATTTAGAACCCAGGAACTTTTTCACTTCGTAGTATGTTTTCCCATGCACCACTATTGGTTTTGGGGCTGCCCGATCTACTGGTCTGATCTGGGAGTCTACCACCGGCTTTAACAAGCCGAAGAGGGGGAGTTTGGAGTCAAAAAGCCCCATTTCGTTCCACCAGCTTTACCTCAAGAAGCAACCCACAACTGCAAGGCCCCAGCCAGTGAAGGAATCTGGGCTGCCTATGCCAGCCAGGCCACACCTGACATGCTTTAGATACAGAAAGCTGGGCCACCGAGCAGCTGGATGTGTGGAAGCTGGGTCGAAAAAGACAGCCAGAACCTCCAGTGGGTGGCAGGGGACTGCCAGGAAAAGTCTCAAGCTCACACTGGAGAAACTAAGGGGGGGATCAACAGGCAGTAAACGTGACCCCAGGTGAGGTGGTGGCCAACTCCAGCGGCAGTGAGGAGGATGCAGAATCTGACCCAATGGTGAGTATCGGGTCAGATTCTGTAAGACTTTCGTAATCCCAGTAGTGGAGGAGGCAAAGGAATTGCACAGCCTTGGTGGATACTGGGTGCACCCGTTGCTTGATGAGCACAGGGGTTGCCACGAGTCTGGGGGTGGGACTCTGGCAACTGTCCCGGCCCATAAGGTTTGAGCAGTTGGACAGGTCGTTGCTAGGAGGTCAGCCAGCCACCCACATTATGGATGAGGTGATTCTGGAGATGGGCACCCACCAGGAGGTCCTAGGGTTCAGGGTAGTACCCAAAATAACCAAGGACATAGTTGGTTGGTCCAGCCAGGCCAAACCCTAGGGTTTGGCCTGGCTGGACAAGTGGGGTCTGACAATTTGGTGGAGGGAGGGTTGTCGACACTTGCGGATAGGGGTGGGGCCTACCCTGCCACTGCATGAAGAACAGTTTCGACCCCCAATCCCAGGCCAGAGTGGAATGGAGGCCATAGCACTGTCACAGGAACATGGAGGATTAAGCTAATCCAAGGTGTACGTGGATCTGAAGGAGGTCTTCAGTGAAACAGAATGCGACACCTTACCTCCCCATTGCCCCACCGACTGTGGGATAGAGATTCTCCCCAGGGCTAAACTGACCAAGATATATTCCTTGAAGAAGGTGAGGGCATACATCAAAAAGAACCTGAAATGGGGATTTATTCAACCCGCAAGGTCCCGGGTGACCGCGCCTGTACTATTTAGGGTAAAAGAAAGATGGAGGCTTGCAATTATGTGTAATCTTTTGTTGGATCAACACAGTATGTGTGGCACACCTATACCCCATCCCTCTTATGAAAGACATGCTAGCCCGTTTAGCGGAGGGACAGGTGTTCACCAAATTGGATCTCCAAGAAGTGTATTATAGGATATGGATAAAAGGTGGGGATGAGTGGAAAACCACCTTTAACTGCCCCCTTGGGAGCTACCAATTTAGAGTAATGCCCTTTGGCCTACAAGGCGCACCACCTGTATTCATGCAGTTTATCAATGAGGTCTTGCATGAATACCTGTATAAAGGGGCACTAGTATATCTTAACAATACACTTAAATACACAAAAACCAAGGAGGAGCCCATCACCCTAGTACGCCAAGTTCTCAAGAAGAAGGTAGCTGCCCACTTGTACATGAAACTGTCCAAGTGTGAGTTTCATTGGACCTGATTGGACTACCTAGGGTTCCGTATCTCGGCAAAGGGGGTGGAGATGGACCCCTCTAAAATCAAAGCAGTGATAGACTGGCAGGCCCCCAAAACCTGAAAGCAGTTACAAAGCCTTCTGGGTTTCTCCAACTTCTATCACCAATTCATCCCATCATTTGCCCAAGTTGCTCTGCTGCTCACTGACCTCCTAAAAACAAAATACCTAACTAGGAAATCCCATGTGGATCACCCAAGCCAATGGACCCTCAAGTGCCAACAAGAGTTCAAGCACCTAAAGGCTCTGTTCACGAAAGAACCAATTCTCCAACACCCAGATCTGATGAAGCCTTTTGTGGTACAGGCTGACACCAGTGATGTGGCAGTGGCTGCAGTCCTCCTACAGAGGAACGAGGAGGGAGCACTGCAGCCATGTGCTTACACGTCGTGAAAGTTAACAGAGACCGAGCGTAATTGGACGATCTGGCAGAAGGAGGCCTTTGCGGTTCAATGGGTAACATGGCAACACTTACCGGAGAAGGCCAATATGTCCTTTGAGGTATGGACTGACCACAAGAACCTGAGGAGAGAGAGAGAGAGAGAGAGAGAGAGAGGGAGGAGGGAGAGGGCCTGAAGAACCCCATCCTGTCACTGGGAGTCCAGTGCACTGGATTTGTATTAGTGGTCCATGGGATTTAAAGTTATGAACTGGGTGATCCCTGAAGTCCAAAAGGTTGGGGACCCCTGCATTAGATGGCAGGTGACCATCTTACAGCCTTACAGAATATCTGGCCCCTTGCATATGCTTGAGCTTTTCTGTTCTGATTTCAGGAAACTTTTGAAAATATGGGCATTTTTGTTACGGTTGTTTTATCATGTACTGAATATATTTTAAATTGCTTTTTGAGATTCTTGTAAACTGCCCAGAGTCATGAAATTTACTGCTTATGAAATCATATTGATACATACATACAGTACTTGTTTTCTTTCTTTTTCGTAGGTTTTATATGTATTTCTCTTTAGCCAGGTTCCTCCTACGTAAACCAAGATTTTATGCAGCCTAGTTTAGTGAAATCACAATCCACTAGTTTCTAGGCTTTTTTTCTTCTGGCAGCCAGCAAACCCTTTGCTGCCCATTGGGAGACTAAGATAGATCTATTTCGGCCTTATAAGGCCTCATCAGTTAGCCACACCCTCATCTCATGTATCCTCCCTGTAAAGGTACAGTATTTGTTTTCTTTCTTTTTTGTAGGTTTTATGTGTATTTTTCTTTAACCAGGTTCTTCCTACATAAGCCAAGATTTTATGCAGCCCTAGTTCAGTGAAATCACAATCCACTAGTTTCTAGGCTTTTTTTCTTCTGGCTGCCAGCAGACCCTTTGCTGCCCATTGGGAGACTAAGATAGATCTTAGATAGAAAGGCGCTGGAAATAAAATGGAGGCTGACTGCATGGAAAGATGGTTTATTTGGTTTCCAGAAACTTCAGTGACAGCAGGAAATGTTTCTGAGGTGGCTAACCAAATGGCGGAGTGAGTGGATAGATCTTTATAGGGTTCTGATTAAGTTGCTCCAGAGGGTTGTGCAAGGTAGTGAGTCTTGTGGCTTTTGCTGTTCTAATGGTGGTGGGTTAATCCTATTATGTCCTAAAGTCATATCCTGTCCTTAGAATTTGGGTGGGGAATGTAGATTTTAGGAGTATTTGTTTTTCTACTTTTAATCTCTGGGGGAGCTGGGCTGAAGGCATTTTGTTTATGAATAGGCTGGCCTGGATTTCTTAATGGGCACAAAATATCCATCTATAAAGTCTTAAAGCATCTGCTGAAGACTGTTTCCTATAGCAGGAAGACTGGAGCTGCTTTCTGCCTTTAAGAGCATGTTTCTCTATTTCTCCTTTGGGGAAATAATCTATCCTGCCTCTCATAATATTAAGAATAAAGAATATTTTAATCTGGGGAGGAGGGGCTTCTACAAAAGGAAAGCTGAAATAAGGCCATAAGCACAGTCATGGTTTCACTTAGTGACTTCTATGCTAACACCCATGAAATTAAATATGTAATTATGATACTTAGAAAATTCATAATTTAGAGAACTGTAAAATTTCTATTATATTGTATAAACATGAACAATAATTGAATATATCCTAATTTCCACATCTTTAGGCAATATAGGCAAATTGTTCATTTTTCATTAATTATGTTTTAAGTTAATATTTAAATTATACCCCAAATCACCTATGTAATGTAATATACTTTTAGTATTTGGTGCTTAAATTCATCATCAAATTTAATCCAAGGTAAGGCAATTAAATATATAAAAGTTCTTGATGTTTCTTAAGATGATATATTCAAGAGTTATAACTTACATTTGCAATCATTTGCAGCAGCCAATTCATTTTTGAATGTCTCCTGCCATTGTTGTAGTTAGAATAGAGAGAAAATAGTGATAGTCCATTGTCTTTCTTGTCTTTCTAGAGGAACACAGTTATTTTTATACTTTAGAAAAGTGGAGATTAGACTATTAGACACCTAATTTTTTTACCTCCAGAATCGTACATAAGCAGGCAGCAAAGATCTGAAGTTAACTATTCTTAAAATAGCAACACTCTGGAATTTATTTAAACAATAAAAAATACGTTTTATGAAAAATATGAACCTGGTCATTTCTTTTTAACTCTCTCAGTGTCTATTGAGATCGTTTTCTTTCTCTATCCCATTCACAATCTTCACATTCTCTAACTCAGTGGGGGTTTTGTGGATCAAAAGCAGAGCTTTGCAGTTGTAAATGTGAACTGGCACACCAGTCAGTGTAATGTTGGAGGAGATGCATCCCCGGAGGAATGCGATGAAACATGGCCAGGAACAAGCTCTGGTTGGTTGAGTATTCTTAGTACTCTGTGATTGGACAGAATGCATAAGCAGTATTTGGCTGGCAGGTTTCTGCAAATTGTATGGAGTATAAAATGATTAAAAATCTTGTCCTCATAGCAGTCTCAGATCTCAGTGTATTTAAAAGCACATCTGATATTTTCTGGCTTCTTCATCTTCATGCTTAAGGGCTCAGAAAAGACACATGTTCAATGTTAAAAAAAAATTATTACCATTGTGATGCATTGCTGCACACTCTGGTGCTTGGACCTGTGAAAGCACTTCATTTCTTCTTTGCATTGCCTGGGATTCTCATATCTAAGTTCCATATCTGCAGAGAGCTCCTTTTGACAGTTGAGGGTTAAGCAAAATTTCAGATTTTTCACACTTACTCCATTTTCATTTCCACTGACTAATTCTGCTCCTCCTTGAGGCGCAGTTCCATAGGCACATTTTCTCCCAAGTGATCAAATTGCATTCAGTGTGTATTTTAAAATATATATTTGGCCACTAGTATTTTTGTAATACATAACCTTCTTTTCTATTGTCCTAAAATGTGTTTTCAGAAAAATAATATGTTTCAAAAGTTTATTTCAGAATCAGAATAGAGCTGGAAGGGACCTTGGGAGTCTTCTAGTCCAGCCCCCTACTCAAGCAGGAGATCCTATATCAGTGATGGCTAACCTTTTTGGCACTAAGTGCCAATAGTGCATGTGTGCAAAACCGCGCAAGCTCACGCATACCCGAAATACAATGCACGCATGCACCCCCTACACATGCATGCATGACCCCCATGTACACCCTGCCGCCTGTGCATGCATGTGGAACCCCCTGCTACCCCCACACATGCGGGCATGACCCTCGCATGAACGACAGAGGCACAAAAATCAGCTGGCCGGTGGGAGGCTCACATGCATGTGCAGGGAGCTGAATTGGGCGACGGCTTGTGTGCCTGCAGAGAGGGTTCTGTCTGGTTCCACAGGTGGCACGCGTGCCATAGGTTGGCCATCATGGTCCTATGCAAGTTCAGACAAGTGACTGTCCAGTCTCTTCTTCCAGTGATGAAACACCCATGTCTAAAGGCAAGCTGCTCGACTGGTTAATTGTCCTCACTGTTAGGAAGTTTCTCCTCAATTCCAGGTTGCTTCTCTCCTTGATTAGTTTCCATCCATTGTTTCTTGTCCTGCTCTCTGGTACTTTGGAAAATAAATTGATACCCTCTTTGTGGCAGCCTCTCAAATACTGGAATACTGCTATCATGTCCCCCACAGTCCTTCTTTTCTCTAGACTAGCCAAACCCAAATCTTGCAAACATTCTTCATATGTTTTAGTCTCCAGGCCTTTAATCATCTTTGTTGCTCTTTGCACTTTTTCCAAAATCTCAACATCTTTTTTGTAATGTGGTGACCAAAACTGGATGCAGTATTCCAGGTGTGGTCTTACTAAGGCTTTACTAATACTAATATGTAATTTTGATTCTGTGCCTCTGTTTATACAACCAAGGATTGTATTAGCCTTTTTGGCTGCTGCCACACACTGCTGACTTGTGTTTAAGGAGGGTGAAAAACACTTGTTTATCACTTAGAAATTCAGTCGTAAGTTACAGAAGGAAGCTGTAATTTTCCATGTTTAATTTGTATTATAAGGCCACGTCAAGTTTTGTTTGTACACTAAACTTAATACTGTTAAGTATGAGTATTAGGAGTCATGGAATAAGAACTTGGAATATCCAGTACATGATAATCAGTGGAAAACTATGTTGTGTATTTATGTCATATATCTAGTTTAAAGTTTGAATTAACTCAAACACCATTATTTTGCATGTATTGGACACCCGTGAAATTTGTTAGAAATCAACAGATTCCTTATCTGATGCTCAAAGTATTACATTGGTTTATATAATGTGGGTCCTATGCTACAATGGCTCCCTTTACAATGAGTCATATAACCTAGGAGATTCTTTCTTTTTTGGTAGGTGATAGGTTATTTAAAAAACAAAACTAAATGCAGAAAATCACAGAAAAATAAAAAGTGGTTATTACATTTTTATGGTTCCAAAAATATTAATATTGTAAGACTTGAAGGACATCCATTGTGTTTCAATTACAGTAATGGCAGTATTTGAAACTTATTTCAATGAACTGAACCACCTATAATTTCCTACACTATTGTGGTCAGTCTTTCTCACTGAGGGCTGTTAGGGGTTCTATGACAAACTGTGATTGAAAAATAAAAATAAGCGTTTTTTTCCTAACTTGCACACTATGCAATGCTAACACTGATAATGGTAGGAATTTATGTGCCATGAGAAAGCTGCTGGCTTGGCACTTTTCTGTTGCAGACATTGTAAAACATGGATTAGGAAGGTTAGAAGTTAATTGTACTATTAAAATTTTGCATTTTTAAAATGATTTTGATGTACAGGTCCTTGAGACCTGAAAATAATTTGAAAGGTTCCTCCAGGATAAAGTTTGAGAAAGGCTGATTGTACTAAATTAATAAATTTTTGTATATTTTATTCATGATTATTACTAAAATATTATATATCATATATAATTTCTTTTTTCTCTTTCTTTTTTTGCATTTTTTTCATTTTTCACTTTTCTTTTTCAAAATTCATAGTTTTTATTTTAAGAGAATATTGAATAAAAATTATGTATGGAGAAAACATTATATATTAATAGCATATTATAATAATAGTTTGATTCCATTTGCTGTTTTGCCACAATACCCTTCAACTGGATCATGAAGCTGGCCAGTGATTTCAATATCAAACTAAACATAAGGATTGTAAAAGTCATCTTGAAAAAAATCCATATCTATTTTGATAGATGAGATATAATTTTATTTTTGATTACTATGAAAGAGGATATGAGTGCCTCATTTCAATCCAATTAATGTAAAAAGAAGAAAATCTAGATTTGGCCAGCACTTGCTCCAAAAATTTCTATTCTACTATATCAAAAGCCTCTTTCCCAGCCAACAAAACAAACTTCGCTGATTTCAGCTTTTTTGCAGAATATTAGTTAGCAATCCAATTTTATCACAGGGTTGTTAACCTTTTATAAAATCAAATTTACATGGTGGCTCATCAGAGATAGTGTATGTGTTACTGTTATACTTTTTTCATCCATATTTATCAAGTAGCCAGTATTATAACTTGCATCTTTACCATCCTTCAAAATTACAGTCATCCAATCCTCGTTAAAGAAAATGAGAAAAAAAATATTCAAAAGCTTCATTATAAACCTCCAATAATAATATGGCCCCAAACAATATGTGCCTTATTTTACTCAATAGGAAAGCAAACATGATCAGGAACCTTTATGTTATTACAGGGTAGATAAAAATTGATGGTTTTTTAAAAAAATTAAAATATCATTTTTTTTATTTAAATCAGATTTTTTTTTATCAAATTTATTTCAATAAAATGCTTTTGGAGTAAAAATCTATTTAAAGTTAGTTTTCTATTTAAGATACATTAATAATTTAGTTTATTCAGCATGAAATGGAGCTTAAGGCTGTATATTCTGCAATATTTACATTTTTTGTAAACTCATTCAATGAATCCAAGCTCTGCAATCTAAATAGGAAACCTTCATTTTGTTTGCAAATAACAATATTAAAGATTCTAACTACCAGTAAGAATGAATCCTTACATTTAAAGAGCACCTGTCATTTCAGATCCATCATGGCAGCGCCTGTTAGTAGACATCCACTCACCTGCTGCCCATCACGTCCCTCACCTTGTTGTGTCACTGCTGCATCACCAGCCATCCCATTAAACTGAATGGGACTGTCAGTGAGTCAACAGCAGGTCAGAGGAGGAGCCGCTACAGGACAGAGATGCTCTTTAAAAATTATGATTTAAATTGAGTTGATGTAAACCAAATCCACCCTGCGGTTATTATATATTTAACATCAACTATTATTTCCAGGAGAAATAATTACTCTCCTTCCTGAGGACTGCAACCATTTGTGAAGCCTTGACCAGTTGCAATTAAGCTTTTAAACTCTTTATTATATAAGTCAACACTAATCCTTTATAGATGATTCTGCTATATATTACATCATTATACTATATCTTTAGGCACAATATTAATTTTAAACATGTCTACTTTTAGACATATTAAATATAAAAATATTTTGTTTTGTATTTTCATGTTAGCTATTTTTGTAATTTTGTTATAAAATTTGTAATTTTACTTAAAACCACAAAAATGTTCATTACATTAATTCTTGTGTTTAAAATGTTGAACATTTAATTGCCTTGATATCATAATTTGTATTACATAATTTTAGTCACTTTTTATACTACATATGATATCTTAATATTTCAATGGGATGGCTATAATCCTATTTTTTAAATCTTTGTTTTACTGTTAGATGACCGAAATAAGGATGCTTGACTATAAACAGTAAGGAATCTAGCATAGAATCAGGTTGTACAAATGGCTTTGGGCACACAAAAGAAAATACATATAAATTTGACACAAAAATAGTTTGTTGGAAAAGTTACTGCCTGTGAAGACTCCCAGATTGAGGCTGAAAGCCAAAAGCGAAAGCAGTATGCTCTGTCCCATATTTGGGTAGACCAGGTTGCCCTGATAGACCACCGGAAAATACATAACTTGTCAAACTTAGAATAGAATAGAATAGAATAGAATAGAATAGAATAGAATAGAATAGAATAGAATAGAATAGAATAAGAATAAGAATAAGAATAAGAATAGAATAGAATAGAATAGAATAGAATAGAATAGAATAGAATAGAATAGAATAGAATAACAGAGTTGGAAGGGACCTTGGAGGTCTTCTAGTCCAACCCCCTGCCCAAGCAGGAAACCCTACACCACTTCAGATAAATGGTTATCAAACATCTTCTTAAAAATTTCCAGTGTTGGAGCATTCACAACTTCCGCAGGCAAGTTGTTCCACTGATTAATTGTTCTGTCAGGAAATTTCTCCTTAGTTCAAGGTTGCTTCTCTCCTTGATTAGTTTCCACCCATTGCTTTTTGTTCTACCCTCAGGTGCTTTGAAGAATAGTTTGACTCCCTCTTCTTTGCAGCAACCCCTGAGATATTGGAACATTGCTATCATGTCTCCCCTAGTCCTTCTCTTCATTAAACTAGACATACCCAGTTCCTGCAATCGTTCTTCATACAGTATGTTTTAGCTTCCTGTCCCCTAATCTTCTTTGTTGCTCTTCTCTGCACTCTTTCTAGAGTCTCAATATCTTTTTTATTTCGTGGTGATCAAAACTGAATGCAGTATTCCAAGTGTGGCCTTACCAAGGCATTATAAAGTGGTATTAACACTTCACGTGATCTTAATTCTATCCCTCTGTTTATGCAACCCAGAACTGTGTTGGCTTTTTTGGCAGCTGCTGCATACTGCTGGCTCATATCTAAATGGTTGTCCACTAGAACTCCAAGATCCCTCTCAAAGTTACCACTATTGAGCAAGGTACCACATATACGGTACCTGTGCATTTGTTTTTCTTGCCTAATGTAGAACCTTACTTTTTTCACCATTGAATTTCATTTTGTTAGATAGCGTCCACTAATTTTGTCACTTTGTCAAAGAATGCAATAAGATTAGTCTGGCATGATCTGTTTTTGACAAACCCATGTTGGCTTTTGGTTATTACTTTGTTTGCTTCTAGGTGTTCGCTGATTCATTGCTTGATTATCTTTTTCAGAATCTTCCCTGGTATTGAGGTCAGGCTGATAGGTCTTTAGTTTCCTGGATCTCCCCCCCCCCTTTTATTTTTGAAGATGGGAACTACATCAGCTCTTTTCCAGTCCTCTGGCAGTTCTCTTGTGCTCCAGGATCTTTGAAAGATATAGTTCAGTGTTTCTGAGATCTTGTCTGCCAGTTCCTTCAGAACCTTGGCGTGTATTCCATCTGGTCCTGGTGATGTGAACTCATCTAGGGTAGACAGGTGTTTACTTACCATTTTCTTCCCTATTTTAACTTGTGTTCCTGATCTCTTTTTTGTGGTGCTGTTTTTTCCTTTTGTGTAAAGACAGTTGCAAAAAATGAGTTAAGTAGTTCTGCTTTCTTCCTGTTGCTTGTCACCTTCTTGCCACTTTCTCCCAGCAATGGGCCAATTGTTTCCTTGACTTTTTTCTTGTTTTTAATATGTTGGAAGAAGCTTTTTTTGTTATTTTTTTTTACTTTAGTTGCAAATCTTGTTCATTGTGAGCCTTAGCTTTCCTCACTTCATCTTTACAGGCTTAGGCTATTTGCTGATATTCTACCTTAGTTATTTGCCCCTTTTTTCACTTTTTATACTTGTCCTTTTTGTCTTTCAATTTGTTAGAGAGTTCTTTATGCAGCCATGCTAGTTTCTTTTGAGATCTATTATTTTTCTTCATCATTGGTATTGTGCTAGACTAGGCTTTTATAATCTCACTTTTCAAAATTTCTCAAGCTTCTTGAGTTGTTTTCCCCTTGAAGATTCTCATACATGGAATCCTTCTCAAGCTCTCTCTAAGTTTATTGAAATTAGCTTTCTTAAAGTCCAAGACTCTAGTTTGACTTTGTTCTACTTTCTACTACTTGTGTGTTTCATAATATTGAATTCCAATATTGCGTGATCACTTGCCCCCAAGGTTCCTGTAGCTTCAACACCTTCTATCATTTCATCTCTGTTAATGAGAATTAAGTCCAATATGGCTGATTCCCTTGTTCCCTTCTCTACTTTCTGGGAAACAAATTTGTCTGCTAGATTTGTTAGGAACCTGTTGGATCTTCCACTTGGTGCAGAGTTTGTCTCCCAGTTGATGTCAGGGTAGTTAAAATCCCCCATTACTATTGTCTTGTGCTTCCTACATACCTTAGTTAGCTGACTAGCAAAAGTTCATCTACTTCCTCTATTTGGTGGGTGGCCTATAGCAGTGTTTCCCAAAGTGGGGTACGCATACCCCTAGGGGTACAGGAAGAGTTTGGTGGGGGTACGCGTTGCACTGGAGTTTAGTGGGGATCACGTGGGAATATCCACTGCACCGTGCTTAGCTGCGCCCACAGAACAAAGAAAGAAATAGGCGCGTATCGCAGTTTTTACATGGGAACTGGGAAACTGGGAAACAGGAACAAAATAACTTTCGTTTATTTTGTGTATGTACCAAAAAAAGAAAAAATAAATATATTTTGATTTTTATTAAAGCATATGTTTTTTATGAGGGGTACTCAACGTTACAAAATTATAGAAGGGGTACACATGTCAAAAGTTTGGGAAACACTGGCCTATAGTATAGACCTATGGCAATGTCATTTCCCCCCTCCCTTTTAATATTGACCAAATGCATTCAAGATAATTTTCATCATTGTTGTGCTGTATTTCTGTAGAGATGTAGTTATTTCTTATGTATAGTGCAACTCCACCTCCTCTTTTATTTGGTCTATTTCTTTTAAATAATTTA
The DNA here is from genome assembly GCA_030761175.1 of Masticophis lateralis. Lineage (NCBI taxonomy): Eukaryota > Metazoa > Chordata > Lepidosauria > Squamata > Colubridae > Masticophis > Masticophis lateralis. The sequence continues at coordinate 95,143,862 of JAUDYJ010000003.1, read as the reverse complement.
TATCCCTCCAGCTGTATGTTCCATTTGTGCGTTTCATCCCACCAAGTTTCTGTAATGGTAACAATATCATATCTGCCCTCATTTACTTGAATTTCTAATTCACGCTGTTTATTCCTCATACTCTGTGCATTGGTGTATAGACACGAGTCCATTTTGATTGATCCTGAATTTACTGTCTACATAACCTGTGTTCTGCCTGACTGCCCCAATTTTCTTGCCACCTGTTTGATTGATGCACATGGTATGGCACTCACTATTAAATGCTAGGTTTTGGTTGATAGCAGGGGTGATAATCTTACTCACACAGACATCTATGTTACATGCACTGATAGCCCTATTAATTTTGGATTGCTGGGGACAGAAATGTTCTGTATCAATTAATTCTCTGTTCCTGCTGTTCAGTTTAAATGTTTATCCAGAAAATCTGTGAATTTATTGCTAAGTAACTCAGTCCCTTTCTTTGATGGATGCAATCCATCTCTTTTGTATAGTTTTTCATTGGACCAGTTGCAGATGTCATGACTAATAACACCAAAACCTTCCCTTCTACCCCACAGATTTAACACCGCTACATGCTGGCCTTTCCCTTTTTGTTTTTATATACCGGTAAAACCTCTGAAAAGATAAGCCTACAGCCTATACTCTACGAAGTTCATACCGCAAGCTCTGGAAATCATTCTTCACAGAAAGTACATCCTTTTGGGACAGATCATTTGTGCCAAGATGTATAATAGCATCAGCATCACAGTCCTTACTGGCATTCTTGACTATCTTAAGAATACGCCTCTTGTCTCTGCTGGCAGTAGCACCTGGCAGACACCTGACCTCTTTCAAAATCTAAATAAAATCACAATCTCAAGCGCACTAACCCTGAATATATTATTGCTATGTTTGGCTTATAGTTATATGATTCACATGCTGTTAGGCATGCGTGCCGCTACCTTTCTCCTCTGTACTCACTCTCAGACTCCCCCCTCACAGGCAGCAGCTCCTCCCCCTAGCTTCTGTGAAGTGAAAATATCTGAAACGATTTATGTTTCTTTTCATAATAAGGTCCAAATGAAATCCATTTTAGTACTATGGTATGATTCTATGTGAAAATGATTTTATTTTAATTGCTTTATTATTAATTGTGAATGTTTTTTCTAGTTACAGCATCACACGGCTGTAGGCCAACAATGTACACAAGGTGCACACCAACCAGACCTGATCTGCAACAAGGGAGAGTTGCATGGACTGGGTCATATACCCAGGGAGCTTGCCTCATCGTCTCTATCTGTTGGAGACTGGCCATTTTAAAACTTCTTCCTTAAATGAGTAGTATCAAAATGTCTTTACAGATATAACCCAGCACAAAATGTTCTGGACAGACTGCACTGATTTTAAATACTTAATTAAATGTATAATATTTAGGAGGAACATTGCATTGGTGGAGTAAATAAGTCTACATTCATGTGTCAATAATTCCTGAAAAGAGTGAAGTTTTGATTGTTATATTTTTAGTTGTTGTTGTTGTTGTTGTTGTTGTTGTTATTATTATTATTATTATTATTACCTTGTTAGGGTACTTTAATGAATATAGTGGAAAGGTTGCTGAGTTTGATATCATGATGTGACTGTACCACAGGCGTTGAGCGTTTGCTATAACTACATGTTAGTTATTCTTTGGTGGCATGTAATGGGTTAAATTCCTCTGGTTACTAAACCATCCAATTGAGGTCACAGATGGAGTAGCAAGGGAGCATCTGATGACTGGGATTGCTTGGTTAGTGGCCCAGATTCTTTTTTTTTATTTGATAAACACACACAAACAGAAAAAGAAAACATACACATACACATACAACAAATACAACATTCATAACATAAATAAAATCTAAACTAAGCATATAATTCCTGACATCAATAACCTAAATTCTTCGGTATATATTTTTTCATCTCGCCTTATATAACGATATTGTTTTGATCTTTATTCATACGTTGTAGTGTCTTATTTGGTACAGAATTTTATTTTACTCTTTTAGGATCCTCTTTTGGTTTATTTTCCCCTTCTCTAACCATTGATACCACCTTTGCCAAACTAGGTAGTAGTCTGATTCTTCTTTTCCTTGAATTTCCTTGGTAAGTCTGTCCATCTCAGCACATTCCATGACTTTAGATATTATTCTGTCTTGTGTTGGGACTTCTTCCAGTTTACAATTCTGTGCATAAGTGATCCTTCCGGCAGTCAAAATGTGTGTCATCAAGTATATTGTTTCTGTATCGTATTTACTTGGAAATATGCCTAATAAATATGTCTCCGGTCTTAGTGGTACTTTTTGAGTTGTTATTTGTTCCAATTGAATTTTGATGTTATTCAGAATTGTTTGGCTTTGGGACACGACCACCACATATGGTAGTATGTCCCTTTTTACGCTTTACATTTCCAACATAATGAAGAGGTGTTAGGGAACATTTTAGAAATTTGTGCCGGTGGGAGATGCCATCTATAAAACATCTTGTAGATATTTTCTTTATACGGTACTTATAATGTTAATTTACTATTGGTTTTCCATATTTTTTCCCATTTGTTTAGTTCTATGGGGTATCCAAAGTTTATCGCCCAGATAATCATGTTTTCCTTAACTATCTCCTCCTCTAATTTATATGCCAGTAAGAAATTGTAAATTTTTGTTATTAGTTTCTTGTTGGGGCCCAATAAAATTTTGTCTAGTTGGTTCGGTTCTTTCTGGATTCCAAATTTCTCCATATCTGTTTTGTATCTGGATTTTAATTGTAGGTATGGCCACCAATCCATTTCAAGCCCTTGAATCCTTAGTTGTTCTATTGTTTTTAATTTTCCTTCTTCGGATAAAAGAAATAGTGGCCCAGATTCTTATCTCTGTCTCTGTCCTGTTTATCCTCTGTCATGTGGAGACTTTTCTTTTAAGTCTTTGCTATTACTGTTTGGCAGAGTAGATTGTCATTCTGAAAGACTGAATGACCTTCTTATTCCCCATTTTTTTCTCTGTGGAGATATGTTGTTTTGTATTCCCATTTGGCCGCAGAGAAGCCAGTGCACAGAACATTCCCAGAATGAACAGGCAGGCACATGGACAGGGAAAAAAAATCTGCAGTGACTGTGGCTGAACTGAAAGGAAAAAAAGTCCTCCTCTCCTCTTCCCTTCTTATAGCCAAATGCTACCATTCAGATCAGTGCAGGCTGTCGAATCAACAGCATGGCTGCCAACAGCAGCAGAGGTAAGAGAGGAATGTAGCGGATGAGTTACTGAAAGCAGCATCAGAGCAAGAACTGAAGCGTCTTCCAAGAAAGTCTTGCGAGTGTTTGTATAATCAGTTTGCATCTCATGTAGATGCACCTTTGTTTCTCTTATGCAAAGGGACAAGTGGGGAGATGATGGAAGGAAAATGGAGGGATCTGCTGCTGAAAGGGAAACCAAAGCCACTTGTGATGCCAAAGAAAAGAAGCTCAGTATGCAAAAGCATCTGTTCTTCTCTCTTTTTTGACAATAATAGGTAGAGGTGGGCAGCAGTGGATAAACAAGGAATCGGTTCTTCGTCACTGGCTTCACATAATCACAATTGAAACTAGAAAATTCTGGAAAATCTTGCTACCAGGACTTCGGCTGTGATTTCCTAAGCACATGCAGAACTGAAGAGGGGTGGTGGCTTGATTAAACTGACTTTGTTTCTTTCTGTTTCTATTCACAGCTGTCGCTCCAAAACTCAAGAAACTAAAGAGCCTAAATGTAGAAGTTGGAGCAAAGGTTTCTATGAAATGTGAGGCAACTGCTGGAAATCCCCAGCCATCCTACAAATGGTTCAAAGATGGTAAAGAAATTAAAAAGAGCAAAGATATCAGAATAAAATATGGGAACGGAAAGTAAGTAAAAACAGGTGCTTTTTAATCTTAAAATTGTAAACAAATGTTTACATTCCTAATTATAATTGGTATAGTTGTCATAAAAATGACTGGTCAATTTCTAAGTAAAATGATATTTTAATCCTAATTCAAAATAATTATGAATCTTGTTTGTGAGCAATAATATTCTCAGAGGATTTATTAATTCCAATATTTCAAGGTGCAGATTTGACTCGAAGGAGACATTTATCTAAGCTGGATTTTAACTGGCGAGCACTAGGTGGGGGAAGATTGTTCTAAGGTAAAATTTCTGTACAAAATGGGAAATCCAACAATTTCATTTTGTCGACGGTCTAGAGCAGAATTCTAGAGAATTCTGGGAGTTGACTTCCACACAGCTTAAAGTTGCTGAGTTTGGGAAGCACTGTTATAAAGCAAGAAAGCTCAACTATTTTTGCTGTAATATTTTGTTTAATCATACATGGTTAAAAGAGACAGATAGATTGTCAATTATTTATTAGCATTAGGAGTGATGGCATGCTCCTCCTTAGTTTGTTCTCTGGATAGACCATGTGCTCTATCTTAAATTTTGGTGTGATGAAGGCAGAGCCAGTTGGCCTAAACTGGTTATCCATCTGGGTTTTGCACAGGCCTAGAAATCACTTAGGTAAGTGAACTAAGTAGTGTCTCTTAGAAACATGGGGCATTTTGCTTTCTACTTTTGCTTTGAAGGGGTACTTTCTTGCAGTTCCAATGAAGCAAAGTGTCCTCTCCCTTTTTAATGGTATTTAACTATTACTATTTTTTGGTATACAATACCACAGAATTAAATTCATTATAAAGTTCTGGTTGATATCAACATGGACCGTGAACATTGAATTCTCTATAATGCTGAACATCTGGCTTCTCAGATCAAGCCAGGCCATTGTAGTTGGTAAAAGTTAGCAAGAAAATCAAGGTCAGCAGGCTTCCCACCACCATATGAGGCAGAGTAGAGACAGTTCCATGGATGTTCATACATTGTGCAGGACTTGGCTTCATGCAGTCAGTATTTTGACTGTAGCTCAAGTAAGTTTATTGGCCAAATTTGGTGTGAGAAAATTGCATTGAATGTAGTTCAAGATGCTTGCTTTAGCATGGTGAAATGGTAGCCAGAGCAATTCGTGCGAGTGGTGGCAAGCGGCCACAGAAGAAGCGGTTGCAGAAGAAGGCGAGGGAGGTGTTGGGGTGTGTGAGATCTGGTAAGTAGGGCAGCTCCATCCCCCATCCCCATCCTAGCTTATTTTTTACCTGTGTGCCTTGCCCCACCCCCTGGGTGAGATCTTAATTAGGGCTAATTTTGTGGGTGGGGCTTAATTTGATTGCATGCGCTCAAAAACATGATAGGGCTTCTTTTCAAGGTGGGTCGTCTTTTTGGAGAAACATGATATCTTTTAGATAGATCTGAAACTGGCAGTTTTTTAAAAAAGAAATGTGAGTAGGGTTTTGGATGGTTTTGGACAGAATTAAAGGGCCTTTTTTACAGAGCATTATTTAAGCATATGTTCTGATTTGGATCTGGATCATAAAATCTCCCAGTGATTTCCTACAATAATTTGGAATTTGGATTTCTTACAAGGAGAGTGATTGGAAAGCTTCTGAGGGATTGTCCCTTGTGATTAAAGGGAAACCTTGTTACGTACGTACATATGTAAGAATTTACATAATCGTCATGGATTAGTTGGAAGTCACAGCGGGAAAAATGAAATGCTGTCAGTGGCCAGTCGGCAAGCCCAAGCGAGTTTAAAAGGCAAGCCGCGGCTGCCATGCTGGCAGATCTGTAGTTGTTCCAGCTGAATAAAGAGACTGAAAAGATCAGAGTCTGTCTCTTCCTTCCTGCATTCCAAACTTAACACTGGCGACAAGGATGGGAAGACTGAGGAGAAAGGACTGACAATCGCCATGTGGCACCGCGGCCATCACCCAGCAGGATGCTGCATCGGCCAACCCGACAATGGCTGCCAACCCATCGCAAGCACCTGCTGTCTTCGACCCAAAATTAGAAGAGTGGCACACATACATATGCCGCTTTAGAATGTACATGGATGCAAACAACTACCAGGACCTCCCCGACAATCGTAAGTGAGCGCTATTTCTAACATACTGTGGAGCCAAGGTATTCAAGATGGCCCAGACCGTCTATCTCTGGCTGACATAGAGTCTATCTCATGGATGACCCTGCAGATCCCACTGCATGATCATTATGCACCGGCGGGGACCCCCATGATCAGCAGGAACAAATTCTATTGCAGGTGCCAGTGAGAAGGAGAAACTGTCAATGAGTTCATGGCCAGCTTAAGAGAAATCGCAGCCAAGTGTAAGTTCGTCAACCCAGAGGAGATGATGAAAGACCGCATCATCCTTGGAATGAGAGACCTGAACCTCCAAAAGAAGCTGCTTGTAAAGAGGGGAACAACCTTTAAAGATGCTGTGGAGGAAGCCCAAGCCGCAAAATCCTCCAACAACTCCGCAGTTGATATCCACAGGAATAGCGGTGTGCACTTTGCCCAGCGAGGAAGTGAGGACCTGGCTGAGGAAACTGAAGACGAGGACAAGGGGGACCTAGGGGAGGCTGTCCATCGAGTCCTCCAAGACCAACGGGTAAGCACCCAGGACAGTGATCACGAGGTTGCATGGGGTTTCACACCAGGGTGGCCTGCAGATTCAAAGAAGCATCTGCAGACATTGCCAAAGAAGGGGGCACATCGCAGAAGCATGCAGAGCCACCCAACCCATCCCTGCCCAGCCAAGACTATGGAGGGACACCCAAAGGCTAGGGAAACAGAGAGACAAATGAAGGGATGAAAGATTTCTGGAGCGCAGAGGCATAAACCACACCACCATGGAACACTCCGATGCATGCAATGGAGACAAATTCCATGTAACCATCAACATAGAAGGTAGTGATTGCAACATGGAACTGGACACAGGTTCCTTCTTCACAATCATTTCCTGGGCAACCCTGAAGCAACTCAACCCATATTTCCCGGGGAAAAACTGAGACCACAACAAATCCAGCTGAACGACTATCAAGGCAACGTGATCAGCATCCTGAGGAGAGCAGAGATCAGAGTCCGATTCAAAGAGTTCAACGGCCATCTTAAGTTAACCATAGTCGAAAGAGATTGACCCAAGCTACTGTGGGTAGAGTGGTTCAAAACCCTGGGAGTGAACATCACAGGACTGCACAGGATCCACGGAGGTGAATTGGATGAACTACTGGCTGAGTTTCAGGACGTGTTCGATAGAAGCCTAGGTAAATATACGGGGAAGCCCATATCCTTCAGCCTAGACACCAGGGTAACCCCAGTAAAGCTCAAACATCGATGAGTGCCATTTGCTCTAAGAGCCAGGGTAGATGAGCAATTAGATAAGCTAATTGCTCAGGGGATACTTGAGCCAGTAGATCATGCCACGTGGGAGACCCCAATTGTGACCCCAATAAAACCGGATGGGACTATCAGAATATGCGTTGATTACAAGTGCACACTTAATAGGACACTGCAGCAGAGCACATATCCGGTTCCAGTAGTGCAACACCTCTTGCATTTGCTGGGAAATGGCAAGGTTTTCGCCAAATTAGATCTTTCCCAGGCATATCGGCAGCTGGCCATGGATGCCGCCACAGCGAAAGCCCAGACCATTCTAATGCACAGGGGAGCATTCAAATGCAACCAACTGCAATTTGGGGTGAGCATGGCCCCTGGACTCTTCCAAAGCATCATGGAACGACTCCTGCAAGGCATCCCGGGAGTCATCCCATACTTTGATGATGTACTAATCTCCAGGGAGACAATGGAATAGTCATGAGCCGAGTTAGGGAAACATTAAGGAGATTTCAAGAAATGTACAATCGGGGCAAAACAAGTCAAATTCTTGGGCTATTTAATTCATGACAATGGCATACACCCCACAGATAGTAAGGTGAGGGCAATCAAAGAAGCCCCCAAACCAAAAAACAAAGCGGAACTGCAGGCATTCTTAGGCTTACTGGACTTTTACAGAATTTTTTTAAAGCAAAAGGCAACCGTTGCTGAACTGCTACACAAACTTCTCAGGAAGATGGCTGCCTGGAAGTGGGAACAACAAGAGGATGATGCATTCCTGGCAGTGAAACAGTTACTATCATCAGACAGTGTCCTCATTCAATACATCAAAACCCTTCCACTGCTACTGACATGCAATGCTCCACCATTTGGGGTAGGAGCAGTCCTCAGCCATCAACTACCTAATGGACAAGAAGCCCCCATTGCCTTCTACTCCAAAACATTATCCCCCACTGAGAGAAACTACAATCCACTGGACAAAGAAGCGCTTGCCGTGGTGGCTGGGGTCAAGCGTTTCCACAAATACCTATATGGCAGAAGTTTCGAAATAGTCACGGATCACAAACCATTACTTGGCTTGCTAGCAGGGGACAAACAAACCCCAAACTTTATGGCACCCAGGATGACAAGATGATCTGTCTTCCTCACCAGCTATAACTACAAGCTAACCCATCGGCCTGGAACCAGCATCGGACATGCAGATGGCATCAGCAGATGCCCAATGCCGGAATTAGTGGAAGACCTGGCACCAGCAACTAGAGTACTGCTGATTGACATCGACCCGGCCAGCCTGACCATGTCACACGAAATTGCAGACCAGACCAGAAAGGACACAGTACTCGCCAAAATTCTGAACTGGGTATTGAGGGGGTAGCCGCAGGAAAAGGTAGGGGAGGAATTCTGGACATTCGATACTTAAGAAAATGGAGTTGTCAGCAATGAAGGGATGTTTATTATGGGGGGAGAGAATAATAGTACCAGAGAGTCTCAGAGGGAAAGTGCTGGAAACACTGCATGTGGGGCACCCAGGGATCGTGCACAGGAAAGTGTTGGCCCAGAGCTACATATGGTGGCCACAAATTGATAAGGACATCACAGAATGGGCAGCCACGTGCACGCCCTGCCAAGAAACAAGACTAATGCCACCCCATACTACACTGATGGAGTGAGAGACACCCAAGGGGCCGTGGTCAAGGATACATATAGATTTTGCAGGATCCATGGGGATAAACCCCATGGGGACAAACGTTCTTAATTGTAATAGATGCCTACTTGAAGTGGTTGGAAGTGATATTGATGCCCTCCATAACCACGGAGGCAACCATTCGTCATTAAGAAGGCTGTTTGTGACACATGGGTTACCGGATGTATTAGTATCTGATAACGGGCCCCAGCTGATGGCCAAGGAGGGGGATTAGACATGCCCTGGTGGCACCGTATTGCCCGGGAGGAAATGGACAGGCTGAACGAATGGTGAGGCTGACCAAGGAGACCCTCACCAGGATGGGGCCAGGGAACTGGCAAGAAAAAGTCGATAAATTCCTCCTTGCCCAACATATAACTCCCAGCTCAGTCACCCAGAGGAGCCGCGCAGAAATGCTGATGGGACGGAGACTGCGATCCAGATTGGATCAATTATACCCTGAGTATCATCCTGACACCCCCCTTCTATCATCCAGGCCAGAACGGGAGTTTAAGGTGGACGATTTAGTGTTCACCCATAATTATGGAGGGTAGCCGACATGAGTCAAAGCTAAAGTGATTGCCATTACAGGCCCAAAGTCATATAGGGTAGAATTAGAAGATAGAAAAATATGGAGGAGGCATATAGACCAACTCTGGATAGGTGGGGAGAGTCTCCATTAAGGTGCCAGGAGGGGAGAAGAATGGCAGAAACCAAAGAATCACAAGCCCTAGAACTAGGGACTCTGCCCCGAGGAGCGTACATACCCAAAACGGGGAGCGCTGACAACCATACTGACTCTGCACCAGGCCTATCAATAAACCAGCTCAAACCTGAGAGTAGTCACCGGAGACTTACCGGGGTCCGGCGAGGTCCCATGAGGCGCTCCAAGTGTAGAGAGCGGGGAGCTAAGGCCAGAATCCACCACGTGCAATGAAGAGTTCCAGGAGGTTCCATCTCAGCCGGCGGGAGCAACAACAGGGCCAACCACACCAGCTGAAATCCCAGGAGTGAATGAGCTGCGGAGGCCCAGTAGGACAATTAAGCGCCCCACCTACCTACGCGACTACGTTACATACGTAGATTACGGAGCGGCCGAGTCTTCAACTAGGAGGGGGGGTGTTATGTATGGACGTATGTAGGAATTTACATAATCATCGCGGATTGGTTGGAAGTCGTGGCGGGAGTGGCCGGCTGGCAAGCCTAAGCAAGTTTAAAAGGCAAGCCGCGGCTGCTGCGCCGACAGATCTGTATTTGTACCAGCTGCATAAAGATACTGAAAAGGTCATAGAGTCTGTCTCTTCCTTCCCGCGCTCCAAACTTAACACTTCTTGTATATCTTTGCTCCCTGTTCTCCCCACCTGGCATTTTTGGGGGGAAATTTAAATAACTTTTCAGTATTTGTCATTTTGCAGTGCTCCAAAATGTCAAATTATTCAAAGCTTCTTGTTCAGTTTAGATACCGTGTATCTGCAGTTTTCACCCTTTTCCTTAATCTGGCCATGGCTTCACCATCAAAACTTTTGTAGACCATCATATAAGTGAGGGGTGGCTAGTAGGCTACTCACAGACACTATGATTGCTCCAGAAAATATATTCAGGACCCTCCAAATTATTATTTTTTAAACCAAGGCTAATATCATGATATTTTCAAATTTTGTAAACTGACAGTGTTATAATCTTAAATCTTGGAAGGAAAAACTGAAATTTTGTGAGATTTGGTTGTTTACTAAATTTTCATCTATTTTTAGGTCCATCTATAAAGAGGAGCAGTTAGTGAAGTGGTTATACAGTAATTGAGGAAGGATTCGTGGGGAGATATCTATTATCTATACTGATTTGATTTCTCTGGACTAAAGCTGAAATGCAGATGAAATAGATGTCCTTTGTGTTCAGCATTGGAATTTTTATTTCTTCATTTAAATATTTGGTTATGGGCAAAAAAGATTTGTCTAATTGTTTATATCAGTAAAAGCTAGTAAAATCTAGCAACACTTGAAATTTTAAGTTTCTAGCTCTTCAGTGATTATAAAACTTTTCTACACAAATTTAAAATTTTCCATACTGAAATGCTATTTAATTTATTTTAATTTCCAAGGGGAAAAGAATGATAAATTTATAAATAGCTATAGAAATATTAATATTGTATCCTTAAAAGAGATGATTTTTACTCACAGATTTGCCAAGCAGAGTTCAAATATTATATTTCTTCTGCCTTCCTCTTTTCTCCTGTTCCAAATCAGCAAAGCAAAGTAAAAAATCATTGCGTTCGGACGATTGCGTGGCACAACTGTGATCTTGGGAACCTTTTTTTAACCTTTTTAAAGCATTTTTTTACTGCCAGTTTGGGTGAATAGGTAGTAAAAAAATGCTTTAAAAAAGTAAAAAAAAGGCTCGGATGATCATAGCTGTGCCACGCGATTGTCCAAGCCTTTTTGTTTTTACTCTTTTTACCGATAGTAAAAAAATGCTTAAAAAGTTTTTTAAAAAAATTCCAATGATTGCATGTTTCTCAGCTGATCGTTGGAACTTTTTTAAACATTTTTTTACTACTGGTTTGGTGAACCAGTAGCATTTTTTACTACCAGTTCGAAAGAACCGGCCTGAACAGGTAGCATTTTATCCCTGCTTTCCCTCACCAAGAGTATGTTACCTCTGATTACCCCAGTTAAGGGTTTACTCTACCTGTTTGATCATAATAGTAACAGTAATCAATAGATCATATTTCCAACAGCATACCTCTCAAGATAATTTGCATTTCTGAGCCCTCCTATCATGCTAAATTTTTAATCTCATGGAACAGGAATTCAAAAAATTAAACTCTGAAAACTAAACCAGAGGTACATATGGCAGGTGGAAAGGGGTAAGTGACCATGTAATAGGATAGAAAGGTAGCATAGTATTCATAGAAACATAGAATCATAAGGCTGGAAGAGATCTTGGGGGTCTTTTAATCCAACCCCTACTCAAGGTAGGAGACCTTATATCAGGGGTCTGCAACCTTAAACACTCAAAGAGCCATTTGGATCCATTTCCCACAGAAAAGAAAACTCAGAAAGCCAATAATTTAACAACCGGTGTGACTGGGTTGGCGTGTCCAACTTGACATCACACAGTTCCACCCAGTCACATGACAACCCCCCCCCCAGCCACACCTACCCAGACAGTCATTAGGGCAGAGAATCAGTTGTTAAATTATTTCCCCACCCGGCCCCACCTCACCCCTCTCCCCTCCCCTCCCAGCGATCTCTTGCCACACCCTGCCTCAGGTGTGTTGTTCACCTTTCTCTCTCTCTGTCTGTCTCCCCTTTGTCTCTCCCTCCTTCTTTCTCTTTCTCTTTCTCTTTCTCTTTCTCTTTTTCTCTCTGTCTGTCTCTGTCTCTGTCTGTCTCTTTTTCCTCTCCCTCCCACTCTTTCTCTATGTGTCTCTCTCTCTCCTCCCTCTCTCTCTTTCTCCGTCCTTTCTCCCCCTCTCCTCTTCTCCCCTCCCCCACTTTCTCTCTCTCGTCTTTCTCCCCCTCCCTCCCTTTGTCTGTCTGTCTGTCTGTTTCTCTGTCTCTCTCTCTCTCTCTCATCTTTCTCTCCTTCCCCTCTCTCTCTGTATCTCTCTGTGTATGTCTCTTCTCTCTCTCTTGGAAAGTTGAGGCTGGGCTGACTTGGAGAGCTCTCCTTGGAGCTCTTTGCTTCTTCTTTTCTTTCTTCTTGGCAACTTTTCGGAAATCCAGACTGGCTGAGGAGCGAGCGTGAGCCATGGCAGAGGCTTCCCCAAACATGACCCTCCTCCTCATTCTCCTCATGCGACCCTTTGGCCAGTTGTGGTGGGGCTGGGAGGATGCGCACGAGTGGGGAGACCCTCGTCAAACAAGTGGCCGGGCTCAGCCAAAGTGCAGCAAAGATGTGCAGGGCTGGTGGGTTGACCAGCTAAGGGGCAAGCGTCTTTTGCGAAGATGCTCCGGCTTTCTCCGAACCTGCCCCCTTTTCCCACTGCCCTGAGCTTCTTTACTCCTCCAGCAGAGCACTACTGCCAGCAGCGTTGATTGAAAAACATCCTCTGGGCAGCAAAAGTCCCCAGTGTGAGATTTAAAGGCGCTGCTGGGTGCTGCGGGCCCTTCCCTCTTTCTAATATCGCTGAACTGCAGAAGAAGTTTACCAGTTTGGCAGGGAGCCACAACAGAGGGGTCAAAGAACCACATGCGGTTCCAGAGCCATGGGTTGCTGACCCTTGCCTTATACCATCCTGGACAAATGGCTTTTCAATATTTTGTTAAAAACCTCCAGAAATGGAACCACAACTCCAGGAGGCAAACTGTTCCATTAACGAATTATTCTTACTATTATAAGAGTAGGCTGAAGCCACCATATCTAAAGATTATGTAGACATGTAAGGAGGCTGGATAGCCAGAATCATGTTTAAAAGATCCCTTCGGGAGATAGATAAGAAGGAACTAAATTGTTAAGAAATAAAGTAAAAATGTCACTTAAGCCAGACAAAAGAAGTTGGGCTTGAGCACATGGGAAACCTCTCCCAAAATCCCATCAACAACTACCAGACATGTAACATGGCAAGAGTAGTTGCCAGTTTTGTGAATCAACAAAGCAAGGACTTTGGGGGATAAAAGTGGGCCTGAAGCCCTCCTGCTCTTTGAGTCATCTTTGGAACTAGACTTGGTGGCTTTTGTCCCTCTGGCTCATGCCTGCCAGCCTAGTTAAGAAGGATGTGGGTAAGTGTGGATGAGTGTGTGTATGTGTGAAAGAGAGAAAAGAGCAAATATATAAGTTGTAACTGGTAAAGTTTTGTTACTATTTTAAATTCACTGAGTCTCTATGTATTCTAAAGAACCAGTTGACCCCCTGTTTAGTTAAAAGATTTGACTATGGCTACTTTCCAGAGCTGTGAATGTGTGAATGAATGACCATACACTGAACCTGGGAGAACCCGTGTAATACTGTCAGGAAATTTCTCCTTAGTTCAGATTGGATCTTTAACAACTTCCACCCATTGCTTCTTGTCCTGGTCTCAGGTGCTTTGGAGAATAAGTACGCCCCCTCTTCCCTCAAGTATTGGAAGACAGCCATCATGTCATCCCTAATTCTTGTTTTTATTAAGCTAGACATACCTAGTTTCCTTAACCATTCATCACAGGGCTTAGCCTCTAGAATCCTTATCATTGTTGTTGCTCTTCTCTACATACTTTCTAGGATCTCAGCATCTTTTTTGTAGCATGGGAACCAGAGTTGGATGCAGTATTCTAGGTATGGCCTCAGTAGTACAGTACTAACAGTACTAACATTTCTCATAATCCTTATGCTATCCCTCTTTGATGCAGCCTAGGACTGCATTGACCTCATACTTTAGTGATGTCATGTCCACTATGACACTAAGACACCCCCCCCCCCCCGGTTACTGTTGCACCAGGTACTGCCTATTTTATATCTGTGCATTTGACGTTTCCTGTCTAGATGCAGGACCTTGATTTTTTCACCATTGAATTATGTCTTGTTGGATAGGGCCCAGGGGTGAAATACTACCAGTTCAGACCAGTTCAGCCAAACCGGTAGCAATGGTGGCAGGTGTTCGGAGAACTGGTAGCGATGGTAGCATGAGGCTCCGCCCACCTGCCTGGTCATTGTTAAAACCAGGAAGTAACTATTTTTTAACCTCTGCGTATGCGCAGAGGGTCTGCATGTGCATGTGCACTTCCGAACTGGTAGGGAAGGTAACTAGATTTCACCCCTGATAGGGCCCAATGCTCAAATCTGTCAAAATCCTTCTGAATCATAAGTCTATTTTCCAAAGTGTTGGAAATTCCCTCCAATTTGGTGTTATCTGCAAATTTGATGAGTTGCCCTTCTACCCCCTCAACTAGATTGTTTATGAAATATTGAAAAGGACTGGGCCAAGACAGAATCTTGAGGTACCCCACTGAATGTTTCCCTCCATGACAATGTAGTTCTATTAAAGACTACACATAAGAATATAGTTAGTCAGCCAATTGTGAATCCATCTGGTGATGGTACTGTCTATCCCACATTGGTCTACCTTATCAATTAGTAGGTTGTGGTCTACTTTGTCAATTGCCTTACTGAAGTCCTAGTAAACTTCATCCCTAGTATTTCCAGATCAAGTAATTTAGTTACTTTATCAAAGAAGGAAATGAGATTTGTCTGGCTTGATCTGTTTTTAATGAACTCATTTGTTCATTTGTTCATTTCTAAACACTCACAAATTGGTGCTTGATTATCTTTTCCAGGACTTCCTCAGGTATTGATGTCAAACTGATTGGTCTGTAATTTCCTGGATCCACTTTTTATCTGTTCTTGAAGATTGGAACCACATCAGCCTTTTTCCAGTCCTCTGGCAATTCCCCCATGTTCCAGGAGCTCTGACAGATTTTGTACATAGGTTCCACGATCACATCTGCCAGCTTTTTCAGTACCCTGGGATATAAACCATCTGGTTCTGGTGATTTGATGTTGTCAAGTGGATGGGTGTTTTTTAATCAATTTTTTACCTATTTTGACATGTATCCTGTTCTATCTCTCATTGTGCCACTTTTGAAGGCTAGTTTTTCTTTTTGCATAAAGACAGATGTAAAGAAGGAATTAAACAACTCCACTTTCTCCTTGTTGCCCATCTTCTTGCCATATTCTCCCGTTGGTGGACTGATCATTTCCTTGAGTTTTTTCTTGTTCCTTACATATTGAAAGAACCTTTTTTGTGTGTGTGGTTATTTTTGAGCATTTGTTGCAAATTTTAATTTATTTTGAGCCTTCCTGATTCCATGCCTGCAGATTCGGGCTATTGTTGGTATTCTGTTTTAGTTAATATGCCCCTTTTTCCATTTTGTATACTTGTCCTTGTCTTTCAGTTTGTCAGAGAGCTCTGTGTGCACTATGCCCGTCTTGTCTGCTACCTTTTGTTTTTTTTTCTCTATTTTTGTTTGGGCCTTTAGTATTTCATTTTTCAGAGTTTCCCATGTGTCCTAAAGTGCTTTTCCTTCTAGGTTTTCCATCCATGGAATACTTCCTAATCCTTCTCTTAGTTTGTTGAAGTCAAGCTCTCTTAAAGTTTAAAATGCTAGTTAGGCTTTATTCAGTTGCCTGTGTCTGCATTACAATGAATTCTAATATTCATTCATTCATTCATTCATTCATTCATTTAGACTTATATACCGCCCTTCTCCTTGCGGACTCAGGGGCAATATGACATGATAACTTTCCCTCACAACTTCCAATCCCTCAATCATTTCATCCCTATTAGTTAGGATTAAGTTCTTTATATCTGATCCTCTAGTTCTCATCTCCACCTTTTGGGAAACAAAGTCCTCAGCTGTCCATGTAGGAACCTATTTGATCTCCCACTCACTAGAGAATTTGTTTCCCAGTTGCTGTCATAGTAGTTAAAATCCCTCATTTCTACAGTGGTGTGTTTCCTGCACACTTTGGCTAACTGATTAGCAAAGAGTTCATCTACTTCCACCACTTAGTTGAGTGGTCTGCAGTACACTCCAATGGTAATGCCATTTATTTTTCCCCTGATATTTCCCCAAATGTTTTCAAGGAAGCTTTCATCTCTTGCAATGTGCATTTCTGTTGATGTGCATAATTATTTACATATAATGCAATTCCTCATCCTCTTTTTGAGATGGTTCTGTTGCTTCTGTACAATTTTTATTCTTCTAGCAGTATGTTCCAGTCATGGGTTTCATCCCACCAAGTTTCAGTAAACAAGCGCTATCTATACAGACTTTCAACATGAACCTTAAATATAGAGTAGGTTAATAGAGCTACATAGAGACCAACTTCTCTATTCCTGCTGCTATCTAGTTATGCAGATTGCACAGCCTAAATATAGTAAGCCTAAGAGGTGAATGATACAATATATGTTTATTTTTGAGTTGCAACATGTACAGTTCCTATAATCTTCAGGACTTTCACTCTGATAGTGGATGGAAAGGAAGATATCACCCACTCAAGCAATGTACCTCACCACCATCACCACTTTGGGTGCTTCCTAGCATGCCTTGTTTGAAAGGGGGAATGTAAGATTTAGTGACTGGCAGGCCTGTTTCCAAATTACAATGATACTTGTGATCAGACTACACTCCTTTGACCATCAAAATCTTATGAGGGTGATAGTGAAAGTACCGGAGAAGGTTATATTCAGTTGCTCACATTTGTTGCCAATAAATCATCATTAAATATTAGAATGAAAAAACATGAGGATTTACTTCCTGACTTTTATGGAAAAGTTGTCTCTATTACTTCTCCCCATCATCTGTTTCTGACAATCATTTCCAAATCATTAACAAGCACTGTTATTACTTGTTATAACCGGTGGTGGAATTCAGCCAGTTCCAGTTGTTAACTTTCTGAGTAGTTTGGCAAACTGATTGTTGGAAGAAATTATTAGGCAGAGAACCGGTTGTTAAATTACTTGAATCCCACCACAGGTTATAACACTTTCTCTTTGCAGTTAAAACTTTATAATTTTCCTTAAAAAATCTTTATTAGAGAACATATTTAAATTTGGTAAAAGGCTGTTTAAGGTAATAGTTAATTCCACATAATGTCATTATTAAAGTAGAGTAATAACCAAGCCTTTTTTTTTTCCAGGAAAATATCTAGACTTCAGTTCAGCAAAGTGAAAGTTGAAGATACAGGAGAATACAGTTGTGAAGCAGAGAATGTCCTGGGAACAGACATTGCCACAGGCAGTCTCATAGTTAGAAGTGGTAAGTTGTAATATTGAATCAAAATGATATATTTAGTTTCAACCGGCTTTTACAATTGGTGGGAGAAGAAGAACCACATACAAAAGTGATGGTTAACCTTTTCCAGACTGAGTGCTTGAAGCGCAAATGTGTGCATGTGTGCGAATCATGGGTGAAATGCTCCCGGTTTGGACTGGGTCGCCCAATCCGGTAGCAATAGAGGCAGGTGGTTCAGAGAACCAGTAGCAAAAATCTCTGCCCCCCCCCCATTGCCCAGCTGAGCCGCGCAATCATCAGAGGCTTTTTTTTACTTTTTTTTTTTTACTTTGGAATGCTTTTATTGAAGCATTGCCTATTATCTTGGTACATTGCTTAAGCACATGCAACCCCCCCCCTTTTTTTTCCACAATCTTCTCATGAATTGTAGAAATGTACTGGTTAGTATTTTCTTTTCTTTTTTTTCTTTTCTTTTCCTGTTTTGCAAATATTTTTTTATTTTTTCCCAAACTTAGACATAAAATATAATTTTCAAGAGCAAAGTCTCAATCCGGTCATAATGATTACCACGCTTACAATCCTTTAACAGGCTCCATTCACAATTTCCCATTACATCTTTTAGAAATAGAAAATTCAAAACTTAACAAAACCAATTTTAACATCAATTCTAATATCTTCATCTAAACAAATCCATTATATCATTACAAGTTAATTTCAAATTCACTTTCACTCATTTTTA
This sequence comes from Masticophis lateralis, assembly GCA_030761175.1. NCBI lineage: Eukaryota > Metazoa > Chordata > Lepidosauria > Squamata > Colubridae > Masticophis > Masticophis lateralis. The sequence continues at coordinate 95,125,504 of JAUDYJ010000003.1, read as the reverse complement.
TATCTATATATCAATCCTAGTCATATCTTGTTCTTCTTCATCTTGTATCTTTTACAAACCATATCCAAATAATTTTTGACAATATTCTAACCTCTTATTCTAAGTGTTTACCTTACAATTTTATCACCGTTAATCTTAATTTCAATTCAGTACAACTCCATTTTTATTACATTTTATAAAACAAAATTCTATCTAGTTTTTAATCCTTTGACCCTTATTCTCAAATCTTAATATCTAGCTTTATCAATTTATCTTGATTTTTTTACATATTACACAGGTTTATCACAAAAACATGTTTTATTTAGTCTAATTTTCAACATATTTTCTACCATACCTCCCTCTATTATTTGGCTGTCTTCCAATGTATTCTGTTTGGCTGATTCTCAGCATAGAATAAAACACCAATTATTTAATTAATTTCAATATAGTCTCCTCCAAGCCAACCACCATTATTGGCTGATTTCCAGCATATTATATTTGGCTGATTTCCAGCATAATCTCCTCCTAAACTCCCTCCATTGTTTGGTTGATTTCCAGCATAATCCCCTCCAACACTCCTCCTATTTGTTTGGCTGATTTCCAGCATTTTATGGGCTGATTTACAGCATATTGTGTTTGGCTGATTTCCAGCATAGTCTCCTCCAACTCTCCCATATTTATTAGGCTGATTTACAGCATTTCAGATTAATTTCCATCATATTTCCTCCGAATATCAAACTCTTATCTAGTTGGTATCCATCCCACTTATTTTAATTTCCTTTAAGATATAATTATCTATTTTATATCATTTTCCCATCATACTCTTTCAATTTAAATCTCAATATATTTCATAATAATCATCATTTCCAGCATATATTACATTAATTCACAATTTATCACTAATATCTGTGTATTTTATATTTTGTTCAATAAATCCTTATTCATCAATTTAACATTTGTTTGCAAATCAGAATTAAAGCATATTACATCAAACAATAAATTTTCTTAAAGTTGTCCCACCTCAAAATATACTCTTCTTTATTATTTTTAATCCCCTATATATCATCCTATATTTTAATTGCCATCTCTTATTTTCTATTTTTATTACTGCAAAAACCTTCCTGTTTTTATCCAAAAATCATATATACCTTTAGGCTTTTAAACTTTACATTTCAGTTAATTACATTTAAATTTATCCACTTTATTTCTTCCTTTTCTTCCTTTTCCTATCTGTCCATAAATGTTCCATTTCAAAGTTCATCGGTTCAAGTTGAGAAATTCTGTATGTCCCTTTAAAGCTTTTATAATGTCTGTTCCAAGCGAAATGTATCATCTTCCTGTCTTTGGTTGCTGCGCCACACCTAAATTTTGTTTGCTGAGCTTGTTGTTCTCCATTGTTAAACATCCAAAATATTCTTTCTTTCTTCTTTCTTAAAATCATATGGGACAGAATAGGAATCTCCAAAATCCATGTGTCTAATGTTAATTTCAAATAATCCAAAGTAAAAAGCCATTTAAAATGTTTCTTTTCCAAACAGAAAGAGAAATCTCTTCAATCCACTTTCCTGCTTAGTCACTGCAGACTCCATGGCTATTTTGTAGCTATCCATCTGTCTATCTTCATTAGCTTCATTTACTTTCAGAGGCGTTAGCTCCCAAAGAAACATTTCTCCAATCCTCTCCAATTAAAGGCAAAGTCAAGTTTCAAAATTATTAATGTCAATTCTTCCAAGTTAAATTTACAAAAACAAAGTCTAATTCAGGTCCTTTTTGATTTTTCCCCCCTTCCAGTCTTTAAGCCCCGCAACTCAGCGGCTGCTTTTTGCATTTGGGGTCTTATTTTTTAAAAAAATCCTAATAAGCGTGTTGTTTTGCCTGGGTTGGTGTCACTCACCCAGCTTCAAGATATTTGCTCTTTCTTCTTCTTCCTCCAGCACAATCCTTGTTCCTGGTTGCTGCGGTTTCAGGACAGCCGCCATGGCTGCCATTCCACTGCCGCTGGCGTGAAGGAAAAGCCTCCGGCCCCGAGGAACCTGCCTGTTCCTCTCGGCCACCCAAGGGGTTCCTTCTTATCCCCCTGTCCCTGCAAGACATGGGAGGTCTGAAGACCTGTCGGCGGTAGCTTGGCAGATGGGATTTGGCAAAGCTCCACGAAGTTCGCCATTTCCTCGTCTGTGTCCCCGTGGCACCAACCGGAAGTCGTCCCCCCCCCCCTTTTTTTAAAGTATTTTTTTCTACAAGCTCTTTGGCCAAAAAAATGCTTTTAAAAGTAAAAAAAAAAAGCCTCTGATGATCGTGCAGTTCAGCTGGGATCATCAGAGGCTTTTAAAAGCATTTTTTCTACAACCACTTTGGCTGAAGAGATTATAGAGAAAATGTTTTTAAAAGGAAAAAAAGCCTCTGCTGATCAGGCAAGTCAGTTGGGATTGTCAGAGGCTTTAAAAGCATTTTTTTAACAACCTCTTCAGCCGAAAAATGGTTTTAAAAGGGTTTTTTTTTAAAAAAGTTAGCCACGCCCACAGTCATATTACCCCACTCACTATGTCATGCCCACAGAACCAGTAGTAACAAATTTTACATTTCATCACTGGTGCGAATGTGTGTGCACACCCCTGAACCCCCAAAATGCAATGTGCACATGGCCCCTGCGCATGCGACCCACCAACCCTGCACATGCATGTGCGGCCCCTGCATGCACCCCATACTCGCACAGGCCCTACTGTGCATGCATGTGCACCCCACCCCCCACACATGTGAGTGCGGCCCCTGCATATGTCCCACCCCTGCATGCACATGCGCCTCACCCCTGTGCATGTGCAGCAGAGACCCGAAGACTAGCTGGCTGGCAGGTGGGACATGCATATGCGTACATGTGGAAGAGCTGAGCTGGGGCAATGGCTCGCTTACTCACAGAGAGGGCGCTGCGTGCCACCTCTGACATGCGTGCCATAGGTTCGCCATCACAGACATACAGTGGGGCAAAAAAGTATTTAGTCAGCCACCAATTGTGCAAGTTCTCCCACTTAAAAAGATGAGAGAGGCCTGTAATTGTCATCATAGGTAGACCTCAACTATGAGAGACAAAATGAGAAAACAAATCCAGACAATCACATTGTCTGATTTGGAAAGAATTTATTTGCAAATTATGGTGGAAAATAAGTATTTAGTCAATATCAAAAGTTCATCTCAATACTTTGTTATATATCCTTTGTTGGCAATGACAGAGGTCAAATGTTTTCTGTAAGTCTCACAAGGTTGGCACAAAGTGTTGCTGGTATGATGGCCCATTCCTCCATGCAGATCTCCTCTAGAGCAGTGATGTTTTGGGGCTGTCGCTGGGCAACACGGACTTTCAACTCCCTCCAAAAGTTTTCTATGGGGTTGAGATCTGGAGACTGGCTAGGCCACTCCAGGACCTTGAAATGCTTCTTACGAAGCTACTCCTTCGTTGCCCGGGTGCTGTGTTTGGGACCATTGCCATGCTGAAAGACCCAGCCACGTTTCATCTTCAATGCCCTTGCTGATGGAATGAGGTTTGCACTCAAAATCTCACGATACATGGCCCCACTCATTCTTTCCTGTAAATGGATCAGTTGTCCTGGTCCCTTTGCAGAGAAACAGCCCCAAAGCATGATGTTGCCACCCCCATGCTTCACAGTAGGTATGGTATTCTTTGGATGCAACTCAGCATTATCTCTCCTCCAAACACGATGAGTTGTGTTTCTACCAAACTGTTTTACTTTGGTTTCATCTGACCATATGACATTCTCCCAATCCTCTTCTGGATCATCCAAATGCTCTCTAGCAAACTTTAGACGGAGCCGGACATGTACTGGCTTAAGCAGGGGGACACGTCTGGCACTGCAGGATCTGAGTCCCTGGCGGCATAGTGTGTTACTGATGGTAGCCTTTGTTATGTTGGTCCCAGCTCACTGCAGGTCATTCACTAGGTCCCCCCGTATGGTTCTGGGATTTTTGTTCACCGTTCTTGTGATCATTTTGACCCCACGGGGTGAGATCTTGCATGGAGCCCCAGATCGAGGGAGATTATCAGTAATCTTGTATGTCTTCCATTTTCTAATTATTGCTCTCACAGTTGATTTCTTCACACCAAGCTGCTTGCCTATTGCAGATTCAGTCTTCCCAGCCTGGTACAGGTCTACAATTTTATTTCTGGTGTACTTCGACAGCTCTTTGGTCTTCATCATAGTGGAATTTGGAGTGTGACTGTTTGAGGTTATGGACAGGTGTATTTTATACTGATAACAAGTTCAAACAGGTGCCATTAATGCAGGTAACGAGTGGAGGACAGAGGAGCCTCTTAAAGAAGAAGTTACAGGTCTATGAGAGCCAAAAATCTTGCTTGTTTGTAGGTGACCAAATACTTATTTTCCACCATAATTTGCAAATAAATTCTTCCCAAATCAGACAATGTGATTGTCTGGATTTGTTTTCTCATTTTGTCTCTCATAGTTGAGGTCTACCTATGGTGTCAATTACAGGCCTCTCTCATCTTTTTAAGTGGGAGAACTTGCACAATTGGTGGCTGACTAAATACTTTTTTGCCCCACTGTATAAGATGCCTTGAGGGCAGTCGTGGGATTCAGCCAGTTCACACCAGTTCAGCCAAACCGGTTGTTTTGCACAGTTGCCGAATTGGCTGATCCTACCACTGGCCCATTCCCTCCCCTCCCAGTCACTCCTTTCCTGGCCTGAGAAGGTAAGGGTGGCCACGGGGGAGGGACACTCACTCTGGGTGGGGCTGGAAATCTCTGCCATAGAGAGCGATACAAAAAGGAATGCAAGAAGTAGCGCAGCCCTCGCTGGCCGGAGTGAGGTAATGGCATTGCTGCGGCAAGGTGAGGCAGCACAGGCAGCTGAAGCAATGATGGTGATCGCCGGAGCCTTAGTGTGGGAATGCTCCTCCTGGAGCCCATTACGACACGGACCCACAATGTGACCCTGCCCCTAGCAACAGCAGCAGCGATGGGTCAGGTGGGCAGGCAATGAGGTGGCAGCAGGTAACGCAGCAGGTGAGCGTCTCAGAGCAGAACGCAGGTTGTAGCTCCTCGAGCTACTGAGGCATGCATGCCCAGTTGCACCGACAAAGGCTGGAAGTAACCGCCTACCATTTCCTGCTGCAAAAATCTTTTTAAAAAACTGACTGCTGGGCAGCGAGACCCAGCAAGAGATGAGGCGCAGGAGAATCAGACCTGTCTGCTTCTCTCTGCCACAGTGCTTCCTGGATGTGGCTTAGAGCTCCAAGCCCGAAGTGGCAGGAGGCAAGGGCTACCTTGAGCTCAAATGTACCATGATGAAGGCAGAATGCTGTTGATGCGCAAAGGCAAGTACAGGGACTCTTCATTCTCACACTAAGGCTCTAGCCATTGCCACCGCTGCTTCAGTTACCTGCACTGCCCCACCTTGCCGTGAGTGATGTTGAGTTGGTCACACCCATTCAGTCACATGACACACACACACCCATGCTTATCCAGCTGGTCATTAGGGAGAACCGGTTGTTAAATTACTTGAATCACATCACTGCTTGAGGGTATATGTGTATAGATATGTTAATTGAGTTTTCATGAAAAAAGATGGTTATGATGTCAATTTGATTAAATAATTTTTGTTATTGAAGCTGCATTTTATTCAACTAGCTACTAATCTTTATTCACAATTTCAAAGAGTCTACAAATTTTTATAATATATTAATATATTCTGGTAAATATGTCCACTGTGAACTTGGGATAGGTGTGTTATTTTAGATTAAATAATGCTAACCATAACAAGGCTTGACTACAAATAAAGCTGTTGGATGCAGGTGAAAAAACAGTGTAGCTGTCCATTTTGTGTTTGTTTGTGATCTTTCCCACAAATTCTGTGCTTTTTGGATCCCAGTTCTGTGTTCTCAAAAGTAAGTCCCAGATCATAGTGGTACTTTCTCTGAAATAGGATTGCAATCACATGCATGTTTACTCAAGAACTGGTTTTCTTGAATCAAATGGAACTTTCTCCTAGGTAAGTGTGTGTAGGAAATTGTTGTGGGCCAGGTATTTAATTGAATAGTGCTATAAAGATTTTCATTATTTGCTATTATGCAATGACGCAATAAACTTAAATTATTTTAGCTTTTTCTTGGATTTGCAGCCTTCATTAGTGTTTTTACAAGATTTCTAAAACAAAATGTTGTTCTAATTCTCAAAGTTTCCCTTTATGAAGTGGTTAACTTTGATACTGTAGTTCTAGGCTTGTTAGGAATGCAAGCAGGGTCAATCTGCACGGTTTCTGCTCTTATTCATCTATACCAATGATTCCCAAACTTTTTCAGTCCACCGCCCTCTTGGTATTACAAACTCATCCTCAATGCCCCCACCCCCTATAAATAGCATTGTTCAGAATAGCGGTTTGCACGACCCACTAAGGAAGATAGTAACAGTAAAATTCAACAGTAAAATTCAACAGTAAAATTCAAAACTGTATTTTGAATTATTCAAAATCCAATTTAAAAATCTTTTGTTAATTCAACAAAATTATTGAACATAATTCAGTGATACCAAGTTTTCAAAGTCTGATTTTTCAAGAACCTTAGTAACTACTAACTTAGTAAACTCAGTAAAATTTAGTAACTATTTCACAATTCAGTAAATTCTTAATGTGATGGATGGGCTTGATGAAGTGATACCAGTTTCCCAATGTCTGGTTTTAAGTCACTTAGCAGGAGTCTTAAATCACCACATTCAGTAATCTGGAGTCGATTTCTTTGCTTGGAGAGAAGTTGGATGACCACACTGAAACCACGTTCCACCAAATATGATGTTGGAAATGCAACAAGGAGCTTCTTAACCACTGTCCATAGTGCAGGATAGCAATCAGAAATTTCCTTCTGTAACCAAAACTCTTGATACAATTTCTTAAACTTTGGCTTCAGCTCAATGTCATTTTGCAGCTGTATTAGTTGTTCCTTCACTACCCCATATTCCTCAATATCTGAAAATGGATTTATCACCCAATCTGGAATTTCCATCAAAAGATGATCCTGATGTTGCTGAGACATATCTTTATGCAGCATGTCCAAATGGTCACAAAAAACTTACAGATCATCATCTTGTATCCCACCTTTCTCTTCTAGCTCGGACAAACTCGGAAATTGGTATAGCTCGTGACAGCCTATATTGTGCTTGAATAACGTTAACTTTGAAATAAACGTAGAGATGACAGATTTGGCCTTAATAAGTTTGACCTCATTTCCTTGCAACTGCAAATTCACTTCATTGAACTTTGCAAACAATTCTGATAAATAAGCAATGTCAAGTCTGATCTCTTTTGAGTTCATCACTGAGCAAAGCATTCTTGTCTTCAAAAAACTCCACAACAGTGTCAAAAAGATTGTAAAAGCATCTCACATAGATGCCATTTGCCAACAAACTTCTGTATGAAGCAGCAAATGATTGAAAGCTTCATCATTCTCAACACAGAGCTCTCGGAATAGTCGATCATTGAGAGCATGTACTTTAATTTTGTTCATTTGTTAATGACAGTGTGTAATGACTTGTGTAAGCAATTACTGAGTTTTTTGCAACCAGATGTAGGTAATGAATGACACAGTGAATGGTAAAGACATTTTGCACTGCTTTTTTCAACTAAGAAACACACCCACAGTAGCAACCAGTCATTGATGGTGTGCCATCAGTTGCACAAGCAAGTATGTTGGCCAGTGGAATTTCCTTGTCTTTGAAAAACTGTTCAACAACATGAAATATTGACTCCCCTTTAGTATCTGTTTTTCGTTGCCTCGCAAATAACAACTCTTAAGTCAAACTTTCATCTTTAATAAAACGCACATAAGCAAGAAGCAAAGATTCATTGCCTGGCAAAGTTGATTCATCCAGCTGTAATGCAAAGTCTGTTGTCCATAGTATGCTGCACAATACATCTTCCACATTCTCAGCCATTCATCTATGCGTCTTTCCACTGAATTGATGCTGAGAGGAATTGTCGTAATTATATCATGTGGTGACTTATGCAAAACAGTATTCAGAACCTACTAATGGCTGGTAGGATGAGTTCTTCGCCAATAGTATGTGGCTTTCCAGACTTAGCAATCAGCAATGAAATGTTGTATGATGCACGCAAACCATCAGTGTTTTGTAAGGAAGCATTGTAAAACATGTGTGACAGTGTTGGGCGCTTTTGAAATTTGTCACAAAGTGATTGAGAAAAAGTTAGGTTCTTGTCTGCCTTGTCAGGATGTGCCTTCTTCAAATGTTTGTTCAGTCTGGAAGGCTTCATTGTCTCATTAGAAAATACTTTTTCACATAGTAGGCACTCTGGCAGCTTCTTGTTTGATGGTGCTAGTATAAATCCATACTTCAGATATTCCACACTGTATTGTCTACATTTCTTCTTTGATTTTTCTGCTTCTGCCATTTCTGCTTTGAAAATCAGAAAACTTACAATAGTGATGGTGAACCTTTTTGAAATTGAGTGCACAAACCACAATCCAAAACCCATTTATCTCAGAGTGCCAACACAGCAATTTACTGTACTTTTTGGAGTATAAGACGCACTCCCCCCCAAAAGAGGTTGGAAATGTTGGTGCATCTTATACATGGAATACAGCCATTTGGCCTTCTGAAGCCTTGCCCTGCGTGTCCCGTTTTTGTGAAAAACGGGCCCGTTTTTTGCAAAAACAGGATGCGTAGAGCCTTTGGGAGGCCTGCAGGCTGTTCCAGTACAAATCTATCTCTGTAACAAAAATAGCTAACACTATTAGTTAACACTAAAGAAATTCCCTAAATCAACCAATCTAGAGCAGTGATTCTCAGTTGGGGGTTCCTTTTGAATTTACTGACCACCAGCGAGTGGGAGAAAGCAATTTCACAGAGGAGGGAATGGAGAGGACTGTGGGATGAATTCACACCCATTTCCAGACACCCTTGGGATTAACCTGCAGTCCTCCCCTGCCTCCTCAGGCGGTGGAGCTGGGTGGGGGGGATGCTTTGCAAGAAGTCACAAGGAGGGCTGAGAGCTGGTTTCTGTCCCACAAGTAAGATTTGGTCCAGAACCAACCCCAACATGAAGGTCTTTTATTTGCTCCTTGTACTCCTTGTCTTTGCATTTTTAACACGTAAGAAATTAGATTTCTGATGATGTAAAAATAGCTCATAACTCACCTTTCTAGACAGCTATTATCATGTCTAAAAGCAAGATACTCTTCTCCATCTTTTGTCTGGAGTACCATTTAATCCAGAGCCTTTTAATTCCAGAAGTCCAAGTTTAAAGAATGGACTTCTGGAATTAAAGCTCCATTTTTTAGCTAAAACTTAATTCACACCTGTTAGTTTTGCTTGAGCAGTGTGAACAATTGACAGGGTGATCCTCCAAAGGTCTGAAAAATATATCATTGATTTTCTTTGGCATTTAAATTTGATAACCAATGTAAAAAAGTGCATCAAGGAAGGATTGGAAAGCCAATTCATACTGAACTGTATTGGATTTTCTGTTGTTATTTGAATAAAATGAAAATAAATCAAATAGTGGTAACTAATGCAGAAAAAGAGATGAAATAATGGGTCATTCTCAACACTTGAATTCTCTATACTTAAAATATCTAGAAATTATTATGGTTAAGTGAGTTTTGCCCCATTTTACGATTTTTCTTGCCATAGTTCAAATCAAAGTTCAAATCAAAGATTTGATAGTTCAGATCAAAGATTTCTGAGACCAGAGGGATCTGAGTGGGGCATGTCCTGTCTAATTCGGCTTTGTTTTTTCCCTTTCCAGATCAGCTCCAAGCAAGCGGTGCACAAATATTAACAGCTTCTTGCCACTGCCTGCAACCGAATTAGGCAGGACACGCCCATCCAGATAGTTCCAAATGGGTCTCCCCTCGGAAGCCTCCCTGCTGAATTACGCTACCTGACAACAATGCCCACCCAAACGGAGCCTGCTCCTCCAAACGCCCATTCTTTCTTGCAGCGAATGAACTGGGGGCATGAAAAGCGCTTCCCACTTCTGTACCTGCATACTGTTATCGGCTCTGCACCCCCCCAAGACCAACAAGACACTGCTATCCGGGGCCACCATCCGCTATCTGGCTGCAGAGCCAGTAACAGAATGTAGATAGAGGAGAAGCAGGAAAGCTTTTCAGTGGGAAGCTACCAAAAGGAGACCTGTTTGGAGGGATCTGGGTGGGGCGTGTCCTGTCTAATTCAGCTGCGGTTTTTCCTTTCCAAACCAGCTCCAAGCAAGCGGCGCAGGCAGCAGTGCAAGAACTGCTGAAGTTTGTGCACCTCTTGCTTTGAAGTGGTCTGGAAAGGAAAAAAACTGCAGCCGGATTAGGCAGGACACGGCCCACTCAGATCCCTCCAAACGGGTCTCCCTTCAGTAGCCACCCTGTTGAACTACACAACCCAAGTGATCACCCACCCAAAGGGAGCCCACTCTTCCAAGAGCTTGCTCTTTCCTTCAGTGAATGACCTCAGGGCCCGAAAAGCACTTCCCGTTTCTCCTCTACTTGCATGCAGTTACCGGCTCTGCACACACACACACCCAAGATCAACAAGACGCTGCTATCTCGGGCCGCTGGTTGCTATCTGGATGCAGAGCCGGTAACAGAATGCAGATAGAGGAGAAGCAGAAAAACTTTTCAGTGGGAGGCTACCAAAAGGAGACCCGTTTGGAGGGATCTGGGTGGGGTGTGTCCTGTCTAATTCAGCTGCGGTTTTTCCTTTCCAAACCAGCTCCAAGCAAGCGGTGCAGGCAGCAGTGCAAGAACAGCTGAAGTTTGTGCACCTCTTGCTTTGAAGTGGTCTGGAAAGGAAAAAAACTGCAGACAGATTAGGCAGGACACGGCCCACTCAGATCCCTCCAAATGAATCTTCCTTCGGTAGCCTCCCTGTTGAACTATGCAACCCGAGTGATCGCCCACCCAAACGGAGCCCACTCTTCCGAGTGCTTGCTTTTTCCTCCAGCGAATGACCTTGGGCCTGAAAAGCACTTCCCACTTCTCCTCTACTTGCATGCAGTTACCGGCTCTGCACCCCCCCTCTCCAAGACCAACAAGACGCCGCTGGGTGCAGAGCTGGTAACAGCATACAGGTAGAGGAGAAGCAGGAAAGCCTTTCAGCAGGGAGACTACTGTACGGAGACCCGTTTGGAGGGATCTGGGTGGGATGTGTCCTGCCTTATTCGGCTGTGGTTTTTCCTTTCCAGACCAGCTCCAAGCAAGCGGTGCAGGCGGAAACACAAGAACTGCTGAAGTTTGTGCACCGCAGCCCGTCCTCTTACCATGGTAAGAACAAGGCATTCAGTAAAATTGGGAGCTTTGCTGCAGACCCCGATCTTACCAGTAGGCCTTCCTGGGGTGTCTAGTATGCATCCAGCCAGGCCTGCCCCCCACTCCAAGCAGCCCACCTCGATCCTGGGCAGCACGCTGCTGCCCCCACCCCAGGTTTCCCCCCTCCCCCGCAGCAGCCCACCTGCAACTTACCAAAAATTAGGTGACGGCAGTCAAGAGGGTGAGGAGTAGAGCAGCTGGGCTTGGGTTGGGTAGTCTGGGCAAGCAGCAGGAGAGCAATAATACAGCAATCAACAGTTCAGCCTCACACACGTTATAAGAGGATCTGCCCAGCGGGCATGCGCGTGCCAGGAAACGTACTTTCAGTTTCTGGTGCACGCATGCGCACTCGCCAGCTAGTCTGATGAGCTGAGCTTTGGGTGCGAACTCAGAAGAGGAATGGCCGACACCGCGCAGGGACAGGGGAAAGAGAGGGACACCTTGGACGGCTGAGAGGAATGGGCAAGTTCCTTGGGGCCGGAGGAAACCCTCTGAGTCGATGGCAGGGATGCGGCAGCCATGGCGGCTGCCTTGAAGCCAGGGCAAACCAGAGAAGCATTGTGCAGGAAGAAGATTGGAGAAAAAAGAGCCAAGCGTTTGGACCGATTTGAAATGACTGTCTGTTGGAAAGTTACAAAACTTTGAAATTTCTTTAAATTGGAATGGACTACTCTTGGAGAGAGAAAGAGGGGAGAGGTGATAAGCAGGATTTTTTTTTAAAACTAAAGGATAAACAGACAATTACATAATGGACAAAGTGAGGATTGCCATGATGAAGTGAAAGTGTAAATTGTGGATTGCTTTTGGCTTGAAAGAGAAACAATGCGTCTTGCTACCTAAATTGGATTATTTTGAACAACCAAGGAGATTTGATTCTGGGGATTCCCAATCTGTGTATTGGTGGTTTTATTGATGGGAAGAAAGAAGAAATAAAATGGACCAATTAAAATTGAACTAGCAGATGTGGCAACAAAAGAAAATAGCACAGCAACAAAAGACGGGACGATGATACTATAAATGTAATAGATGTTACAAAAGAGCTAAACTTTACAGAGTTCTTAATTTTGATAATATTGAACTTGAAAAGGAACAGTTTTGGACAGATGGGGAAAGGGAAAAATTGAATATAGTTGGTTGTGAGATAAGAAAAATAAAATATCAATGTTAGGTATGATAGCCACCATAAAGATGAGCATCCTATCTAAATTGGTATATCTATTCCAAACTATGCCAGTCAATATAGATAAGAAATTTTTTTTAGATTTGAATAGGGCCATAAGGAAATTTATCTGGGGAAGAAAAAAACCGAGGATTGCACTCCGAACATTGCAGGAAAAAAGGAATAGAGGCGGATTTGTCCTCCCAGTGTGGGAGATCTATCAGAGAGCTGCCAACCTAGTATGGCTAAGAGACTGGGCTACATTAGGAAATAAAAGGCTCCTGACATTAGAAGGATATGACTTGCAGAAAGGCTGGCATGCCTATCTGTGGGATAAAGGAAAAGGGGCAGAGACGTACTTCAATTGACACAAAATTAGAAGTGTATTAATGCGGACCTGGAAGGAGATTAAATATAAACACTACACAAAAATTCCAAAATGGACCTCCATAATGGAGGCAATGATTTATCCGAATATGGTAGGCATGGAAAAAATGTATAAATACTAAGATATATTAGATGACAGTGGCAATCTTAAGACAAATGAGGCCTTGGAGGAACAAGGGATCCACATTGACTGTGGCCTTATCTACAAATTAAATCACGATATAGAAAGGATAAGGAGGAATGTGGCATAGAAATAGGGATTAACGGATTCGATAAAATATGGATGGGAGTAGGGAATAAATTATTAGCCAAATTATACTCATATTTGCTTAAATATGACAGGGAAGGGGAAATAGTTAAGGATCAGATGATTGCATGGGGGAAAAATATTGGCCACAATATAAATTTAGATGATTGGGAAGAAATATGGAATAACAACCTTAAATTGACTAGAGCAGTTACATATAAGGAGAACCAGTACAAAATGCTGTATAGGTGGCACCTAGCACCAACCAGGATAGCGAAAATATACCCGAATGCAAACCCAAAGTGTTGGAAGTGTGGCCACAGTCAAGGTACTTTCTACCATATGTGGTGGATGTGTCCGGACGCGAGGAAACTCTGGAAAACAATACAAAAATGGATCCAAGAAATAATAGAGGAGAGCATCAATCTGGAACCAGAAATATATCTCCTGGGAGTACTCAAAAGGGCTTACGGGAAGAAGAAGAAATACTTAATTACACATATTATTACAGCCACTAGACTAGTATATGCGAAACAATGGAAAGAGAAAGGAGGCCCAACAGAAGATCAGATAATCAGCAAAATATTAGAATGTGCTGAAATGTGTAGACTAACATATATACTAAGTGAGAACAAGGATTCGGATTTCTACAGGGTATGGGATATGTGGTATAGGTGGTTGGAAAATAAGCGTAAATGTTAATTTGAACCAAGGGGGATAGTATCAAACCATTCATGTAACCTTTATATGTAAAGTAATAAGATATATCACGATTAATACTGTAAGAATCTATAAATATTTTATATTTTAATTTCAAAGTATTTATATAACTTTATTAGATACCACTTATATAATGTATATAGCATGACTACACATATCCAAACCAAAAATGTTGAATTGTAATAACTTTATTTATTCAATAAAATTCAATTAAAAAAAAGAAAAATAGCCTGATTAAAAATGGAAATGTAATGTTTAAATTTTTGCATGAAGCTTGAATATTAATAGGAGGTGGGTTTTTTTCTCTCCCTTTTTCTCTTTTTCTTTTCTTTTTTTCTTTTCCTCTTTGTTACCTTTTTCTTTCCTCTCTTTTGTGTTGTTTCCTGCTTTTTTACTTTTTATTTCCATTTCTTTTAAATTTGACTGTTTAGATATACATATATTAATTTGGTCGTGAAACAAGAATATAAATAATTAAAAGAGAATAGGATGTTTTAAATATTTAAATGAATTTTGAATATGAACAGGAATTATTTATAGATTTAATAATTACAGAAAATTGATTTTAAGGCGGATAAAAATGTTGATTTCATAGAAAAATAAGGATAAATATGAAATGGGACAAATTTAAGGAAAATTTATAATCCAGGAGAGAATATGTGAGAAGATATTTGCTGTAACATGTTTCTATTTCAAATTGGCAGGAGATACGGAGGAGAATATGTTGAAAAAGCAATTTATGTAATATGCTGTGAACCAGCTAAAATAAAACAATTATAATAATATATGTAGGAGTGGAGGAAAGCATGCTGGTAATCAGTGATAATAGATTTAGGAGTGGAGGAGATTATGCTGGTAATCAGCGGAAGGAGTGGAGGATACTATGCTGGAGAATAGCTAAATTAAAATGCTGTGAACCAGCCAAATAACAGATTTAGGAGTGGAGGTGATTATGCTGGTAATCAGCAGGAGAAATGGAGGAGATTATGCTAGTAAACAGCTTGCTGTGAACCAGCTAAGTAATAGATTCAGGAGTGGAGGAGAATATGCTAGGAATCAACGAGATGAGTCGAGGAGAATATGCTGGAAAATAACTAATTTAGTTGTGAACCAGCTAAATAATAGATTTAGGAGTAATGGAGAATACGCTGGAAATCAGGCAAAATAAAATAGATTGGGAATTAGATAAAATTATGGATGGAAACGTGGAATGAATGATAATGTGAAATAATTCTGAAGTGATTTTATGTAAAATGAGAAGTGTATTTCATGACAAGATTAAGGAAATTAGATGTAAATCAATAGAGGTTAAAATATAAATTTGATGAAATGGGTTTTAAGATTAAGGAATATATATGGAATTCTGATCGATAGAATGGAAAAAATTTAGAATGGTGTTTATTTGGAAATGAAAGATTGTGTATAAAAAGGAGCTGTATTTATTTGTCATTTAAGATTTATGGTGATACAATAGAATGCCAAATGTTTAGAATAAGATGTTAAATTGTATGATAAAAAATTGGTGATTTGATGTTTTTTCTTTTTCTTTTTAAAGATGTAAATGAATGAAATTTGGAATCAAATTGGTTAAAGAAGTGTGGGCAATTGTACTTATCTAATACCGGACCAAACCTTAGCTCCTAAAATATGTATTTTATGTTTAAGATGTTTAAAAACAAATAAAATACTTTTTTTTTAAAAAAAGCATGACTTTAAACTAGAAGCTGCCTAATGGGCAATTGAATCCTGTTTTCCATTCATCACCTTCCTTGATCTGCACACAGTAGTAGGCTTCTCTGAGGTCTAGCTTGGTAAACACCTTTCCCTTTGCCAGCATGCCCTTCATAAGGGGGAGGGGGTAGGTGTTTTCCATGCACACAGGTTTATTCTGCGGAAATCAACGCAAAGCCTCACTCCCAGGTCTTTTTTCTCTTTACGGGGACTGAGACCTTAGATTTAATGGGCTAAATAAATCCTCTGGCTAAGTTTGCTTCAATGTATTTCCTCAATTCACCCATCTCCTTAGGGGTCATGGAATACATTTTTGGCTTTGCCCCTGGCACAAAATCTATTGTGCAGTCTGTGGGTCAATGTGAGGGGAGCACATTGCATTAGTCTTCGCTGAAAACTTTTGCTAAGGCTCTGTACTCTTTGGGTATTCTCGGGCAGCCGCGCAGAGCCTCCGTGGCAGAGGCTACTCCTTCTTTTTGGCTGAGGCTGCATGGTCTAAAGAGGGCTGGTTCTCTATTTGCGGGAGTGGGGCAGTGGTCTGATACCCACTTTTAGCTTCTGATAGCCGTCTTCCCATATGATGGTCGGGGCCCACTTGTCTAGCCAGGACAGACTGAGGATCAGTGATTCGGTCATTTTGAGGGCAACTACAAATCATATGATTTCCCAATGGCACCCATTTCCAGTCTTACAGGTTTGGTGACTAAGGTTGTGGGTTTGCCACCCACTAGTGATCCATCCACCTGCTCAAACCAGATGGGGTGGCTCAAAGTTCTTGTCTCTATTCCTAGATCCTGCATTGTTTGGGAGCTGATCAAGCACCAGGTGCAACCAGTTTCTATTATGGCCTCTGGGTCCCAATGGGAGCTGTCCTGGGTGTTACTATGTGAGAAATTATGGTGAAGGGATGGATGGCTTCACTTACCATTGGATCCTCCTCGCCACTTCCACTGGTGTTGATGGCTTCTGGAGCCAGAGTTCCCCCCTCCTGGTACAGTGGAGGAGGGACCTCCACAGCTTGCCAAATGAATTTGCCTTTGTCTTGTGGCTTTATGGGAGTTCTCCTCAATCTTGCAGTCACTGGCATTCGTGCCTGAGGGACTGGAGCTGCTGTGAGGCATTTGGAGGCTCAATGGCTCAGTTGGCCACATCTGAAGCACTTTATAATGAGCGTGGCTGCCAGTCTTGTCTACACTGCCTACTTAGTGGCAACTCAATGTCCCAATGATAATTTGGGAGCTTTTTCCAATGTGGATCTTCGTGGAGGTGAATCTCTAAGTCCATAGTCATCGCCAGCATGCGCCTGTAGGGGAGTACCAGTCTTAGGTCCAGTTTGGTACTCCCCTACAGGCGCATGCTTGCCTAAGGTCCTGATCCAGGGCCTATTTGAAGTAGTGGATGAAGAGTTGTTTAAGCCAGTCCCATAGTTTGCCGGCTACTTTTCTAAACTAACACATAAATTCCTTGGGGGAGTGGCTACACTGCTTCAATCCCTTGATTTCCGCTTCAGCTTCCTCTTGGTTGGCTGTGTCTTCGACCTTTAGTGACTGCATGAACTCATCCGCATCTTGTAACTTGTAACTGAGATCATCTCCTGGTCTAATTGGTATTGAGCTCCATAATGATCAATGTGGGCACAGATGCAGTTTAGAAAGTAAGCTAGCTTCCCTGGGGTGCAGTCAAAGGTAGCCAGGAATGGTGGTGGGGCAGCTGTGGGCAGTGCTGCTGTGGCTGGCGGAACCAGTGGTTAGGTCAGAGCCAGCATCCACTGGCATTGAATCCACCCTTGGCCTGTGTAGAAGGGCCATCCTGGAGGGATTTGGTCAATTTGGCAGCAGTCCAAGGGGTGCTGGTGGAGGAGGATGGGTGGGCGATGGTAACCCCATCATTCTTCCCCGGTTGCCCAGGCTTAAGTGCCCCAGGGGTCCAGTGTGTTGGCCAGTTGCTGCATTCTGCTGGGCTGCTGCACTGACGGATTGGATTCGAGGGGAAGGCTGAATCTTGGCCTGCTTAGGGCTCAATGGAATGAAGCTGAGAGCCAACTCTGAATTGCCATGCTCCCTTGCCTTTGAAAGTGGAACGTAGGCTGGACTAGGCTCCAACCTGGCTAGATCAAGTGTGGGGGAGCTTGGGCAACAGGACCCACGCTCAGCTGGCCAAATCTCTCAGGTAGCCCAGCAAGTGACTGGCTTCATGAAGATGGTTGGAGTCCCCATTCCCTGGACTTGCTGAGCTCCAGGAGCTTCGTTGTCCTCTGCTCGAAGGCTATTATGCGTTCAGGATTACCTAACATCTGTGGAGGCACTTTGGTCATCGCTGCAGCTTCCAATCCTAGTGGGGCTGCTGATCCCTCACCCATCAGGACTGGTCTGGTCTGTTGGGACTGCCACAATGCTGGCTCCTTGGGCCAGGCACCCCTTTGGAGCTTGGCCTCCACTCAGGAGTGAAATGCTTTCTAGCGAAGCTAAATTGCGCAGCACAGCTGTTCCCCCCTTGCTGTTCTACTTATCTAGTGAAGTCTTCTTTTTCCGCATGCACCATGCTTTTGGCCTGCGTTTGGCATGCAGCATGCATTTGGCACGCACCGTGCATGCATGGGCAGTGAACCAGTGGCAATCTGAGGAGGATTTCACCACTGCCTGTACTGCTTCAGCTTCGGTGACTGCCACCGCTGATGGATAGCAGATGGCCCCACAAACATTCTCCGAACCAAACCCAGTGGCTCCCTTAGGGGTCGTCATTCCTTGCTCCATTTTCCTGTGTTTTCCCCCACCCACAGTAAAACTCACACCCTGCCCTGTCCAGTGACATTCACATCATATGACCCAATCAATCTGCTGTCTCAGCTGCCACCAAACTTCATTCACTCCCCCCCAGGTGCCAGCAGCCGACCTTGATCTCATGTGAAAGAATGTTGTTAAGATTTACTCCCCTTGCTACTTTTCCATTCCCACTGTGGCAGCCCTGTAAAGTCTGACCAAAGATGGATTCTGGGCTGACAACCTCTTTACAAGCTCTATCTGAATATAATCTAGAAAAAAAGAACTTTCTTTTTTCAGTTAGTTTCTTTACAAATTTTTTATTGTTTTCTAATCTAAATTTTCTAATCTATGTTTCATGCCTATTCAGTGGCAAATAACCTCAGATGATATTATCCTTTTCTTTAAAAAATTAGCTTATTTCTCTGTCAAATATTAGCATCAGTGCAAATTTTTGAGATCAATCACGATTAAATAAGACAATTCCCTCTAAAATGTCTATTATTTTTTCAGTTCATTGTCCCTTTGGAACTACTGCCAAATTCTACACAACATGCAATGCATGAGACAGCTTACTTTATATGATCCTTTCTGGTTCTGCCATTTTACAGCTAAGTTGTTCAGTTGATGCCATGCAGAGGTGGGTTTCAGCAGGCTCTGACCAGTTCTGGAGAACCAGTAGCGGAAATTTTGAGTAGTTCGGAGAACCAGTAGTAAAAATTCTGACTGGCCCCACCCCCATCTATTCTCTGCCTCCCAAGCCCCAACTGATCGGGAGGAATTTTGCAGTAACCTTCCCCTGGAGTGGAGTGGAGATTTTTACCATGCCTTCCCCTGCCATGCCCTCCAAGCCACACCCACCAAGCCACACCTACAGAACCGGTAGTAAAAAAATTTGAAACCCACCCTGATGCCATGCCAAGGAATGTCCCAAGTCTCTTAACAGAAGTCTCCTTAAATTGAACTGCTGTTATGAACTGCTGATTTCACAAAGACTGATTTCCTGATATGTCTTCCAAACCAAATGGTAGTTCTTCTGTCATGGTGGCTTTTTAAAAAAAGTTTTAATCCCCTTTAATCACCTCCTTATAGCAACCCAAGTTGCTATTACAGAATTTTAGTTTGATATGTCTATGGTGTAGGTGTGAGAAAAGAATAAAATCACAGAACTGGAAGAGACAATTTAGGCATGAGGCCTTCACTCTGGAAACTTCAGAGAATGCTTTTGTGGCACCTTGCAGCCTCCAAAAAAAGTAGGAAGGCATGTATGCCCCATTCTTGCACAATTTTTGGAGGTCCAGAGGCCTTGTGAGAGCAAGGTCCCCTCACACAACTTCCAGAGGCTACAGAGGTCACATGAGAACACACACCACATTGTCATATAGCCTCTGCAGCAGCAGAAAACCTCAGTCAGAAACAGGATGTGCAGAAAACTAAACAAGAATAGGACGTGCTGGCATGTCAGCAAAAATGACATTGTGTATCACTTATGACATGTTTGTCATAGGTTCACCATCACTGGTTTAGGCTCTAAAGCAGGAATCCAAATTCAAGCATCCCAGAGTAATGGCTCCCTAGCTTCTGCTTGAATGTTTCCAGTGAAGTGAAGATCTCTAACTATTGGGATGATAGA
The DNA here is from genome assembly GCA_030761175.1 of Masticophis lateralis. NCBI lineage: Eukaryota > Metazoa > Chordata > Lepidosauria > Squamata > Colubridae > Masticophis > Masticophis lateralis. The sequence goes on along the minus strand of JAUDYJ010000003.1, from coordinate 95,105,551 downwards.
GCCCATCATCAGCTTGTGTTATAAATAGGATTTTTTCTCCTAACATTCCGTAGGATTCTGCTGTCCTGTTAACCTGTGTCTTCATTCCATATCTTGCATGGAAAGAGTTAGGCAAAGAGAACAGGCATTACTTGTATTTATAACATCCTTTCAATTACATCATATTTTCTCAAGGTTAAACATTCCTATGTCCTTCAAATGTTGTTGTAGGCCATAGTCCGTCTCTGAATTCTTCTTGGGGAAAAAGGAGTGTGTTCTTGAAATAGTGCCTTGATTATCTGGGTAATGTCAGTACCAAAGGTATTTCAGGTTTTCAATCCAATTTTATCTAGCTGATTTTTTTTTTTTAGAAAACACTGGATTTTTATTTGTTTCCATTTGTACTGTATAATTTATTACGCTTTTTGTAGTCCTTGTAAAGCAGCCTAAAAATTGTTGAAGTGCAAGATATAAATTCCTATATTAATAGAAGTAAATAAATGATACGTAGCATACTTAAGAAATCAAAAGGCAAAATAATGATGTAACGCATCTCCTTTTCCTCACAGTAACCACAACTCTGACTTCTGGGCCTGGACATACTAGACAATGCAATGACACCGTGAAATCCTATTGCGTGAATGGTGGAGTGTGCTATTATATTGAAGGCATAAATCAGCTATCATGTAGGTAAGAGAAAATGTTTCTTTTCTCCAATTCAAAGGTATCTTTGCAGTTAAATAGAATAAATGTTATATGCAAAAGGACAGTGTTGTATTGGTGGATATTTGGCAATAAAATTAGTTAAGAGATGTTAGCTGTAATAACATGGCTACTGTTTCCATTACTTTCAGTTTTGTTTAGATCAATCTATAGAAAATTACTTTTTCAATCCACTTGTTCTGGATCATTAAAAACAATGCCCCACTTTCTCCCCCATCTCCATGTTTTTTCTACAACTCAAGGGTGGCCCGTTTCCTCTACAACCTAGTTACCTGCAATAGCATCATCTTTTTAACAAAAAAACAACTTGATTATTCATAGACCAGTCCCACTCCATAGTTCAGCCCAAATTTCGGGACTGTAAAATTTGAATGGGCACTAGATGGAAGCAGAAAGATGCTGTGCAGAAAGTCCTCACTTTTTTCTGCCATCCTTTGGCAATCTATATTTTTGCAGTCAAAATTTGGTTGCCCAGTCACTGTCATAATCAAAATAGCCCAATAGCACAACAAAAGTATCAGCAAAAGACATTGATTTATTTTATTTCTACTTTTATTTATCTATAATTAACATTAGTAATTATGAAATAAAACGAGGGGAAAATTAGAAACATAACAATTCCAGGTTTTATAGGGAAAAGAATGAAATACTTTAACCTCTAAATTTCTGCTTAGAAATACATCTAATGTAACAGTAACTAAAGGCACTGAAAGCTGCCATTTCTTGAGGCTTCCCATAAGATAAGTGTTTGAAAAGTAAGTGTACAAATAGGATTCAGGATACAATTTTCTGTTGCTGAGGGTTCTAACAGCAGTTATGGCTGGTGTTCCTAGCTTTTTTTCTAGAGAGATGGTCAAGTAAAAATCTATGGAGTGTGATGCTGAGATCATCTGTAAGTGTTTCTAGGAGTAGAACCCAAAATTTATTTCCAAGTGGGCTTGAATAAAGTTGCATAGTGAATCATTTGGAGATTATATTTTTCTGGCTGGTCATTTATCAGGATATTTGTCTTCTGGTTGATAGTAATAGCAGAATTATATACCGTTTCATAGTGCTTTACAGCCCTCTCTAAGTGGCTTACAATTCAGCATATTGCCCCCAACAATCTTATATACCTCTTTTACTAAGATTATTGCCAAACTCACAGTGCATTTTGGATCAGACGATTGTAAAGAATAATGCTATCCTCTTTCACTTTCTTTAAATTGAGTTTGAATAAGTAAGATAGATAGATAGATAGATAGATAGATAGATAGATAGATAGATAGATAGATAGATAGATATTGTTTTAAACCAATGAATGGAAATACTTTTCTTCAACCTTGCTATACATTTTCAAATTGTTTTTTCTCCGCCTCATTATATCATTTTGTCAAAATGTCCAGCTTTACTTTTTATTTTCTTACCCCTCACAATTAATCAATGTGCCCAATTATTGCAAATCTGCCTAGAAAGCTAATGTTATTCACAAAATTAGTATTTGCAACAACTTTTTAATGGCAATATTAGTAAATGGGTTAGTTCTTATGCTTCTTTGAAATGCTAAAACTCATGGTGCAAATTAAGAAATGACTTTCTATGGTCAACCAGTTTTTAAGGTTTCTTGAATGTGATTCATATTAAATCTTTTTTAATGATGTTTCTCTATGGGAAAAGATGGGCTTGATACAGTTTAAAGTAAGTGGAGATAATATTTATTTATGTACGTTGATAGGAGAAATGATGATATTAAAAATTTCCTCAAATACTGTAAAATGAGCAAAAGATTAACCAAGAACAGGTTTCCAAATTGTTTGATAACAATGCCCTGCCCAAAAATGTTGAAGACCATAGGAATATTTTTTATTTATTTGCGGTCACAGACCAAAATACAAATATAATTGCAAAGAACATAGGGAAGGTAACATCATAAACAGTTGGCTATCAGAAGCCTTGGCTGAGAGGAATTACATCGTTCTCCTCTAATAGTTACAGCTCTTAAAAAAAAAATTGAAACCTGAAAAGTAATGTGTGAGGAACCATCCCCTAAACAATATAAAGTCAAATTAGTAGCATTGGATCCAGAGAGATCTGTTTCTAAGGGAGACAGTAATTTAGTCCTGCCTGCGTTATACATAGGGCAATATAAAAGAACATGCTCCACAGTTTCAACCTCAGCTCTATCACAGGTGCATAACCGCTCACTTATCGGGGGCCTCTTAAATCGTCCGTCCAGCAATGCTGAGGGCAGGACATTGAAACGAGCAAAGGAGAAGATTTTTCTATATTTAGAGATGGTTAAAGTGTAAAAATATGAGGCCATTCTCAGTCCATCATTGTTTTTTTTTAATTTTTATTTTCAAAAAACAAAACAAAACATATAAAAACTATTATCATTCCATACAATCAAAGACAGTGTAACAGTTGGTGGTATTTTTTGTGCTCCTCCTTTCTTCAATTTATCACTAAGCATTTTAACTTATTTTCAAAAAGTTTCAACATCATTTATATCATAATTATTTCCAATTCTTATTCTCTATCCATTGATAAAATAAATCCCATATCAAATAATATTGTCTATCTTCCTGTTCTCTTATTTTAAATGTCAATTTGCTCATTTCAGCACAATCCATCATTTTCTTAATAATTTCCTCATCATTTCCTCCTTTCGCCACAAACTAAAAACGTGGCTGTTCCAGCAATAATCTGATCAAGGGGTTGTATAATTTTATAATTTTAATATGGTTTTAATGGGGGTTTTAATTTTATTTTAATTTCTACACTGTGATTTTTGTTGATAATTGTTGTATGTAAGCCACCCTGAGTCCTCCAGGGAGAATGGCGGCATATAAATCACAATAATAAATAAATAAATACATTAGGTAACTTTTCTCCTTTCCAGTTTTTAGCAAATACAATTCTGGCTGCTGTCAAGAGATTTACAATTAGATATTGCACTTCTTTATTATATATCTCTGGTACGATCCCTAATAAAAATATCTCTGGTTTAAAATCAGTATGTGTCTATCATTTTTTTCCAACCATGTGTGTATCTTGGTCCAAAAGCTCCTTGCTTCTATGCATGTCCACCATATGTGGTAGTAAGATCCTGGGATCTGATGGCATTTCCAACATTTCTCCGATTTATTCTGGAACATTCTGGCTATCCTCGATGGGGGTAGATGCCACCTGTAAAACATCTTATACAAATTCTCCTTATATGCTATAGACATTGTCATTTTATAATTATGTGACCACAATTTTTGCCATTTCTCTAAATCAATGCCATAACCAAAATTCTTCCCCCATGCTATCATTGATTCTTTAACTTGTTCTTCCTCCAGTTTAACTTCTAGCAAATAACCATATAGCTTTTTAATTACATGATCATCAAAAACTTACCCAAATTAGTCAATACATTGCAAAACCCTTCTTGTTTAAGATCTTTTCGATATCTAGAAAGTATTTGCATATATGTAAACCAATCCATCTTGTACCCTTGGCCTTCTATATCTTGCTTTAATTTAAGTTCACCCTTTTCATCCAATAGTTCCTTGTATCTTATGATTTTTATCCCTTTAAATGTCACTGAATACGAAAATGCTTCAATTGTGGATACCCAGACTGGTATCTTCAAATAGTGTCCTTTTTTAATCTTCTCCCAGTTCAGCCATAAGGCTTCATGTATTTTATGTCTTCTAAAATACCCCTGTATTTTAGTTCCTTTATACCACAAATAGGCATGCCATCCCACCAACAAATCATGTCCCTCCAAATTTAACAATCTAGTATTTTCTAATAATATCCATTCTTTTAATCCCCATTAAACTAGCTGCTTGGTAATAAAGTTCCAAGTTAGGTAAGCCAAAACCACCCCTCATTTTGGCATCTTGTAACAACTTCATTTTTATTCTTGCCTTTTTCCCCTGCCAAATGTATTTCAGCATCATTTTATTTAAATCTATAAAAAAATTCCTTGTCCAGCTTTAACGGAATCATTTGGAATAGATATAAGATTCTGGGCAAAATGTTTATCTTAATGGTTGCAATTCTCCCAATTAGAGACAGTTGCAAATTTCCCCATTTTTCCAAATCTTGTCCTATCTGTCGCTTAACCTTAATATAGTTATCTTCTTTGAGAGAGCTACACCTTGCTGTTAATTGTATTCCCAGATATTTTACTTTATTCGTAACCTGGATACTTGAGATCTCCATCAATTCTTCTTTTTGCTTTTTCAACATATTTTTAGTCATTATCTTTGTCTTTTCTTTATTAATTTTTAGGCCAGTTACCTCTCTGAACTCTCCAATTCTTTCTAGCAATTTATTTATTGATGTTAAGGGTTCTTCCATAATAAAAACCAAATCGTCTGCAAAAGCTTGTAATTTATATTCCTCTTGTCGAATTTTCATACCTTTTATCTCCTTTTCTTCTCTAATATTTCTGTTTAGCACTTCCAATGTCAGTATAAACAACAGAGGGGACAATGGGCATCCTTGTCTAGTGCCTTTCTTTATTTCAATATATTCAGACAATTCTCCATTTATCATTACTTTAGCCTTTTGTTTTGAATATATAGCTTCAATCGCCTGAAGAAATTTTTCCCCGAAGCCCATTTCCTCCATCTGTAACAACATAAATCGCCAATCGACATTGTCAAAGGCTTTTTATTCATCTAAAAATATCAAAGCCATCTGATTTTCAGGATGAGCTTCATAATATTCTAGGGTATCCAAAATTATTCTTATATTGTCTCGGATTTGTCTTTTAGGTAAGAATCCATTTTGATCGGAATGTATAAAATTATTCAAGTATCTCTTAAGACTTTCTGCCAGTATCATAGCAAAAATTTTATAATCTGCATTTAGCAGGGATATCGGCCTATAGTTTTTGATTTGTTGTGGGTCTGTCTCTTCTTTATGAATCAAAGTGATATATGCCTCAGTCCATGTCTTGGGTATTTCTTTTTTTATCATTACTTCATTCAATACCTCCAGCATTGGGATCGATAGTGATTCCTGTAAAGTCCTATAATATTCGGCTGGCAGTCTGTCATTGTTGAATTGGCTGAAGATCAGAGGGGAGCAGGTTTTATTAGCTCTAGCTCTTAGATATTGCAAGTCTATGTCCACAAGCTGTTGGACTACCCTAGATTGGGCATCCTTAAGGCCATAATCTCCCAATGCATCCCCCGAAAAACCTAGCAGGTGCAGTTTCTTTATCAGCTCCCTCTCCTCTCGAGAAGTATAGGAGTCAGCTAACACCATTCATTCAGCTCAAAGGAATCAAATAAAAAGAATCAAGGTAAAGATCTAACTGAGGCACAGGTAGAGGACAGATAGCCTCTTAAGTACATTTAAATGTAATCATTGAAGAATGCATTTTAAAAAATATTTAATATTGTGTAGTCACTCCTGATTGATATGTTTGATTGATGCCATAGTTATTGTTCTTCTCCTCAATTGATCATGTAATACTGAGAAATCATCACTTTAGTATATGATTTATAATTAGCTAAGACATATCATTAATCCAGGATAGATCTCACTGATGAACAACTCTGGGTAGCTTACAACATTGTAAAAACAAGTACAAAACATTAAAATATTAAATATTAAAATAAACAGTTTAAATAAATTAAAGATCAACATTATAGGAAATGACATCATAGGAGGATCAGCTAGTGAGTAGAAATGGAACAGAACTAAATAGAACTATTTTTCAAGAATATTTTTTCACAAGCTATTATCATCACTTACCAAAACCATTAATTTGATAGAATCTTACAGCAGTTAAATTTGATGTTCAGCTTTCATGATTTTCAAGTAACTCCTCATCCCTTTTAATCTGCTGGACTTTTTGCAGAAAACTGATTGACTCCTGAAATTTTAGACTGAATTTCTTCTCATAATCTGATGATATCATTAATTTACCCAGTTGTGACATACATGCTATTTTCTTTAGGTAGCTTCTTAGAATTTAAGTGGTTTTGTCACTCACACTCTGTACTGGAGTAGAACTATCTCCCTGAAATGCTTTCCAAATTGAGCTTGGAAGCAGGTTATATGTGGAAATATAAAAGAGTTTAATGGCAGTGTGAAGATATGCTTGAAAGCAATTTGCTGAGTGTTTATGATTCATTATTAACAATACTAATTTATTTTAATTGATATAATTGTGTCAAAGAATGCTTGATCCTATTTTTGGTACACCCATTTCATTTTCCTTGTCTTCTCTATTTTTATATCTTAGTTGTATTATAAATGTGTTGCTTTGTATCAGCAGGGGATTTAGAGGATTTTAGAGCAGCAGAAGGCATGCATCTATTTTGTTGAGCCTGAGATTGTTTTTGACAGAAATTGTTTTTCTGTTCACTTGCATATTTATAATAAAAAGTTGTTATGAAAAATTCCTGCATTTTCCATAAAGAAAGTTAAGTAATTTTCTGAATTTCTAACCTCCTACCATAACAAAGAAAGGACATTTGGAACACCACAAATACAATATTTTCATATATTTTTTTAAAAATAACATTGTTTTATTCATTGCTTTCAGTGAAATTTATGAAAGATATAAAACTTGGTTGGTTTTATAATACAAATGTGTTCCATTATCTACTCAATTAACTGTTTTGTTTTGATTCTGGAGCCTGCCAAAGGAAATCAGTATAGCTCTCATTATCCATCTCTGAAATTCAGAGCAAAATTTGCTTGACATGGAACATGCACTGTAGCTTATGGGTAGGTTTGTCTGTGAGGATTTACCATAATCATTCTGCCATGTGAGTTCTCATAGGTCAGCAGATAATGCCTCAGAGTAAAAAGAAAAGGAAGTTAGAGACTCAAACAAAGATGTCAATGAGCTTTCTTTTGAAAATACCTTCAAAGAAAGAATACATTATTTATATACTTAATAATTTATGTACGTAAAAATATTTAGTCAGAATAGTGAAATGTTTCTATGTATCCCCACTGTCATGGAATTTCTATAAAAAAAGATATTTTAAGTGGATTTGAACATTTAGATTTGTATTAACACTTCCAGAATTGTGAACTACTTTCTGTAACTAGCTACTTCAAGAACCTTGAAATCTTCCCTAGATTTTGTGTTTGGCTTATTAAGGAAACACACATTTCCTTTGTCAATATGATTTTCCTTTTCTTTCCCATCCTACTCTTTTGGTTTCTAGAATTTCCTTTTCCTTTCTTTATTAAAATACAACTTAAATGTCCCTCTTAGACAATTAGAATTATTTTGCATTTGATATAGTGTCAGATATTCAACAATTATATTTCTGGCTTTTTCTCCTTTTTAGCAAACTGCTTCATGTTTATCCCATTGATACAAATTCAACATGTTCTAGTAATTTCAGCCCATAGTTATATGAGCCTATGCCAGAAATAGAGGGAAACATTCATGCTTTACTAAAAAAAAAAAAAAAAAAAAAAGGAAAGAAAGAAAGAAAAAGAGAGGGTTTTTTTGCCCCAAAATATTCACTGTAGTAGGAATTGGGGTTGTGCTGGAAGAAAAAGAAGAAACACGAAAGAAAGAGAAGAAACAGATGTGAGCAAACATGTTAACCTATCATTTAAGTTTTTAAAAAGGTAGCTATTGAGAATAAATGGGAAAGAAGCATGTTTCTGAATTCATTATGATGGTTCTTCTAGACCACAAAATAATTGATTATTGTGTCTGCCAAGTGAACTGTCACTCTGTTCTGATTTTTTTAACTACCGGTAGCATCATCTACTTTTTTATTCAGTCTAATTTTCAAGATGGTTCTTACATATCTTCCAAAGTGGAGAATAATGGGTAGTTTTAAGTTCACATCAATTTATTCAGTAACTATTCACTAAAATACTGTAGGTGCTTAGCCTAGTCCTCATGTTTTTAACAACTAAGTTTGTGCTTGTAATTTCTCACATGCTGTAGCAATTGTTTTCTGTCAGGATTCAAAATATGAACTTTCAAAATGAAGCTCTTGAAAATTATTATTGTTGTTGTTGCTTTTGTTATTTTTTATATGTATATTGCTCTTCCTCCTGAAGAAAATAGTTCAATAATATCTTTTAAAATGTGTTTGAGACTCCCTAGAATTAAATGTACAGTACTGCACCATTCCCTTTCATGTTTTTATTCTAATATTTAATCAGAACAAGAATCATAGATCCATTTCGCCACATCCATATTTTGCTTTTTCCTTCAAGTGAGAGCATTCTGCCAGTATTCTTTATTAATGAATTGAATGATTGGAAAAAATGTATGCAAATAAGAAAAAAAAGAGTACATTGCTTTTTGTATTTTGTTAATCTTCTGTAGCATATGTAAAATAGAGGATGGTTCTGTATTTTATATAAATCTGAATAATAGCCTTCCAAAAGCTACTTTTAAAAGCAAATGGCAATGATACCTTGCGCCTCATTGGTATCACAATATTTTTAATGGAATGTTTGTCCTGCAGCATTGTCTTCCTGAGAATTTGTAGGAAGGATGTTCACAGGAGAAACTTTAATTTGGTTGATCCAAAGCCTAAGATACTTGCTAAAATTTGATTCTGTCATGGCTGGAATAGATGTGATAAAATCATAAACTTGAATGAAACAATCTGTGGTATTTGCCGAAATATATGTGAAGCATATAGAAGAAATGAAGGAGCAGTTATTTCATTAAAATTTGTTGCATTTATTTGGTAGAAAATAAAATCATATTGAAAGTGATTTAAGTCCTGTATTTCAAAATATAGCTTATGAAGTCACCCATTCTTCCCCTGGCATATTCCTGATATACAAGAATATATGTATAAAGTTTTTCAACTTACCCAGAAAATGCATTTCAATATGTTACAAAGCCAAAAGTATAGTCTTATGCATGATTACCTAGACATAAACTATAACTCCAAAAGGGACCTTCTCTTTGGTAAGAATCTCAAGGTCTTAAGAGATGTCTTCTGAAAAATGCATGGCACTTCAGTTTTCGGAAAAACAACTTTTCTTGTTCATTCACTTTTGGCCTAGCCACTTCTACAACTATTTATTTGTGATTTTGTTGGTTGGTTGGTCATATACAGTTAGTTTTATGGTTGGTTGGTTGGTTGGTTGGTTAATCAGATACAGTAGTTTTATGAACATTTTAAATTGAGCTCTCCACTTCTCTCAGTATCAACAACATTAGAGAGCTAAGATAATTTAACCATTTGTCTGAAGTGGTATAGGGTTTCCTGCCTAAGCAGGGGGTTGGACTAAGGTCCTTTCCAACTCTTCTCTTCTCTTCTCTTCTCTTCTCTTCTCTTCTCTTCTCTTCTCTTCTCTTCTCTTCTCTTCTATTCTATTCTATTCTATTCTATTCTATTCTATTCCTGGCTCAGTTTAAAGTAGCTGAAATTGCTAGAAATCTAGCAGTACGTACCCCCACCCCATTTTTAACATGCTGGGATTCCGTTTCTTCTGTTGAAGTAAACTCTTTTCTTTTCATAATTAGTGTCCTCAGGGAGCTAGAGGTACAAGCTAGAGGTATATGTTATGACACTGCACTGCAAATCTGTGACTTGTCTATGGTATTTATGTCTGACTTCAGGTCACAAAAAGTTGAGGTTTAAACTGTGACTTCATGAGAATGGTTTTTGCTGGTGGATCTAAAGTAGATCATGGGTCGGGAATAGTTTTTGCTTCTTGTTCTCAATTTTTCTAAGTTAGCAGAAATGATAAGATAATAAGTAGTTTGAAGATAATCACAGATCACCATCAAACTACTTATAAGGGTTTGAGAAATGACATGGTAAAATGGCTAAACAAACCAAATCACACACACCCCAAAAATAGGTGACTGAAGCATCGCCCTCCTGCTCTATGCAGATAATGCTGTGATTCTCTCCAGGACCCCAGTAGGCCTTAAAAGAACCTTGCAAGCCCTCCTCCGGTATTGTAATTACAATAAACTGGACATAAATTATGAGAAAACAAAGATCATAGTCTTTGCAAAAAGGCCAAAACTTTATTCATGGTATCTAAATGGCCACAAAATAAAGCAGGCAACCACCTTCAAATACCTGGGAGTAGTCATTGAGGCCAATGGTTCAAGAAAAGCATATGGAGAATATGCAGCTGCCGTGGGCTAAAGATCAGCGAGTATCATTCTTAAATTTTTCTGCACAAAGGGAGGATATTATGTCCCAGCTACAATTAAGCTTTTTCTGACCAGGTCACTAGCACAGCTTTATAGGACCTTGCTCGGACCATCTTTATAGGACCTTGCTCGGACCATCAGCTTCATCATTACATTTTTTACATCATTAAAAATAGTTCAATCCAAATTCAGTAGATCAATTCTCCAGATGCTGCGTTGTGTCTCAAATGCGCCTAGAGACAGGATTGACAAAAATCGAAGCAAGAATCTGTATAGCATCCTTAAATCTCTGACTAAAGCTTAACTTCTTTCCGCAAGGTCTTGCTCCATTAATCCTCCAAGACAAGTTCTCATCATCATGGAACAAGGCTGTTGAGTCCAACCTTGCCAAACTAGGCTTCTCCCCAGTTTTAATACTCAAGATGGACTATGATCTAGCAAGACAAACCTTGCAATAAAGGGTGGAGAACATCAAGAGGCAGGCGGACTTAGGGAAAGCTGTGCTGTTTCTGGCTCCAGATGCCATTAGATGTGTTGCTCCTGGCAGCTATCTTACTCAGCTATCTTTGCACTCTCATGGTGCCATGTGCTTCCATCAGCCATCCTGTATGGCAAGTATAAAAGGATACCATTGATGGAAGGATTGTCCTTGTAGCTCAGGAGAGGTGGAGACTTTGGGTCACATGCTCCTTAGATGTTCCTTTTATATGGAGATTAGGAAAATATTCTTAATATTCTGCCAATAGCTGCTAGGTATCCTGGCCATTCTACTACCTATCTTCAGTGGCTGCTTAAGGATGAACAGTCCATAACTACAATGCAGGTGACCAGATTCTGCTTAGCAGCACTGGGCATTTGTCGCAAACAAGTGTCTTCTCCATCATAGTGATGTTATATAACAATTGTGGTAAACCCTTTGCACTGCTTAGTCATTTCCCTTTTAGTGTTGAACCTACAACGGGCCATACAGTTTAGGGATTCCAACTATTGTATAATCAGACCGTATAATTGACACTGGATTTTATTATAGTTTTTAGCTGTTATTTATCATTGTATACTAGAATTTGTAAGTGTATATATACTGAGTGCCTTTATCTGTTCTGGTCTCTGATCTAAGACTGTAATAATATTTTTTTGTTGTTGAGAAGTGAAAATGGTGGTGGTGTGAAAGTCTCCTGTGTCACTGATAGCCTCACATATTTCCATCTGTCTATAATGTACTTTGCTTAGTCAGTTAATTATATCAATATGAAATCCAGCTTTAAACAATGTGAATGGAAAACTGGCAGTTCCAAGAGTGCATTGCAGATGACCTCAATTTAAAAAAAATGGACAGAGCATTGAACACTACTTCATGTTCCAGTACTTCCTTTCTGGAAATCAGGTTCATTTTAATCTTAGACTTGAGAGAGTGGCAATTTTTTCAAGTCACACAGCTGAAACAGATTCTGCAAATTGTGGGTGCTTACAAGGTTTATAAACTCAGAAATTATGGAGAGAATAATTGCAGATGGAAAGACATAGGGAAATCAGCAAAGATTAAATTAAGATGTCTTACATGAGAAGTTTAAAATAAAAAACAGAAATCATCACTGTGCACTTTTATTTCTAACCATAGCCTCTAGGATGATGCCAGCCTTGTTCTGTGATTTGTCCCCTTTTCCTCCTCCAGATGTCCAAATGGATTCTTCGGACAGAGATGTTTGGAGAAACTGCCTTTGCGATTGTACATGCCAGATCCTAAGCAAAGTATGTTTGAAGACAAAAATTATACCATCATACTACTTAAAAACCTCCTGGGTACAACACTGGATATAGAGTTGCATAGTGAGGGTGTTCTTTTCAGTTAATATCTTAATTAAGGTTTAAGGAACACAGGTAAGGGACCAGCCAAAAACACACACCAGGAGAAATTTTAAAAGGAAACTCAGTTGGCATCAGAAAGGACCTCATTTCAGCCTGTTTGGATGTCATGCTATCCTGTTTCTCTCTTTCTGGTTTTCTTTCTTTCGTTAGGTGTCCGAATGAATTCACAGGGGACCAGTGTCAGAACTTCGCAATGGCCAGCTTTTCCAGTATGTCTCTTTCCACTTCTCTCTTTCACTGATTGGTCTTAGCTGTATGATATTTTTAAAGCAAATTTAAATGATTTGGAGCCTTCATTCTTCTGATGTGTGTTTAAGGAGTTATTAAGTTCAGTACTAATCTGAACATTACCATAGTGATGTATAGTCCATGCATAATAAAAGTTTAGCAAAGACTGGACCAAGTTTAAAGTGGCCTAAATTCTCCTAGATAGCTCAGAGGATTTTGGATGAAGACCATAGGTAGGGCCAACTCTGTACTAATCCACCTGATATGCTAGACCTAGAGGCACTTTAGAGTAATCTCAAAGGTAGATGGAAGCTTATATGGAAGCTTTCTTATTACCATTGCACAGAAACTTATTAAATCAGATTGTTTGTGATGTTAGCTTTTTCCAGAAGTATAATTCATTATGAAACAAAGAGTTTTGTATTTGTTCAGAAGCCATGGTTTATGGTTCAAATGTGTGGCTTGTTCTTACAAAAATGTAGAGAAAGTGAACTTTCCAATTTTCTGCCACCAGAATTTCTTCAGTGGCTTGCACTCTAATTCGACTTCAGTTTCAGACTATCATCTTTACAGAGTAGAGTGAAGACTAGGTTGAAGCATAGTGAATGTCACTGCTGCAGTGTTAAACTAAGCACATGCTACATACCCATGTGCATTAGCTGACAAACTGAATTTTATGTACAGATTTGCAAGATTCCTGCACGTAGTCTAAATAATCTCTCGCCATCTGGAGAGATTTTGGAATCTTCTGTATCAACACCTCTATTGTTTACACATTTCTATCAAATTATGAAACATCAGGGAAGTCAAGTTCCTTATACATTTGTCCCCCACATACTCTATTTTCAATTTAACAATTTTTCCAATTTCATCAAATATAATTAAATCTGAATACCTTTGTATAAATACCAAACAAATTATTATGAGAATCATGATATATGAAATCCCATTCTGTACAAATGTGATTAACTACTTGTTAAATATAACAGTTTGCAATAGTAGCAAAAATAACAGTGTTGCCTTTCAAGCCAGGAAGATTTAAAAAAAAACACTATTCTAATTTCATTTGAATGTTCTGCAGAGTACTAATTGCTCTTATAGCTATCTTAAAACAAATATTGTGGGAACCTGAGATCTCAGTACAACTTTTATCCTCTTGTGAATAAGGAAGCCTGTAAAGCAGCAGACTTCCAAGAGCAATTACAACACAGGATTCCTGATGTCCCTCCAGCCCTATGAAATAAAATATATGCGCTAGTGATTTAGAGATGCTATTTATGTATAACTATATAATATAACCTAGTGGGATGTCTGTATTCATGTTGGAAGCACCTACAAAGCTAACCAAAAGGTGTTTCTGGATTGAAAGGATTTGCCAGTGACAACACTGTTGCCCAGGGGATGCCTGATTGCCAAATGTAGTACAATCTTTGGGGAGGCTCCCTTCATGTTCCCCAACTCAGTGGTATAATATATGTGGTTAGGTCCAGAAATTTTAAACAGTGTTGTTAATCAATAGGATTAGTAGGAATTCATACTTTACATAACAAAAATGTTTTTAAAAAGCAGAATCAGCAGCACCGAGTAAAAGCACAAGTAAAAAGCTCCATTTCATTCTTACAACTGTTATGATTACTGGATTTTATACTGCCCAGAATAAATCTCTTGCATAGCAAGTTGGACAACATATAACATGACATACAGCAATTAAAAGCCAAAAAGCCACCCCATTATTGACCAACACAAACAAGCCATTTGATCAATGCCATATAGATCAACTTCATATGGATGGAACCATATGCAATGAATGGAAACTAATCAAGGAGAAAACAAATCTAGAACTGAGGAGACATTTCCTGACAATGAGAACAATTAATCAGTGGAACGACTTGCCTCCAGAAGTTATGGGTGCTCCAACACTGGAGGTTTTTAAGAAGAGATTGGACAACCATTTGTCTAAAATAGTATAAGCAGAAGGTTGGACTAGAAGACCTCCAAAATCCTTTCCAACTCTATTATTCTGTTATATCAAGGCAGAGTCCCCAAGCCCGCTGACAGAAGCACGTCTACAGGGACTTTTGGAAAAGTAAAAAGGTGGAGATGAGTTTTATCTGTGGGGGAATGATGTTCCTTTGCAGTAAGACTCATAAAGCAAGCTTCACATACTGTTTTCAGCAGAAGAGCCCAATCAATGTCCATCCACTGTTGACCATCAGTGGAGGTTTTCAGATTATCCAGTCTTAGAAATTTCCCTTGGACAGATTAATAACAATCTCTCCAAAATATGTATTAATAAAAAGGATAATTGGGCATCTATCAACTGAAAAAAAAAAAACCAAATAGGAGAATGAAATCATTTTTTATCAAACTCGGGTGGCTGCACAAAGAATTTCTGAATAATGTACACTATGTTGAAGATATAATGTTACATTTTTTTCTATATAAATTGTTATAGTGCTTAGGATAATTGCACCTTGAAAACTGAGATCCAGTACTTAATTCTCCTATATTAAGAACAGAAAATTAGAACTAGATCTAAAAATTAATAAAGGGCAATGAAAGGCAAATTTTAGGTAAATTAACCTAAAAGGTAAATTTTAATTGGCCCATGCTATTTGAGTCTGTAGAATCTGTTTATTGTACACATGATTTAAAAGTTAAGGAAACTTCCCTAACGTATAATTTCCAAAATTTCTGATATATGAATACATTTCTAAACAATTTTAATCTTATTTTGGGAAAAAACAGAGGGATTTAATTCTAAAATTTCGTTATACTTTGAAATAAAATGAATTAGATAGACTCTTGACAGGAAAGAATAGCACAATTTACCTTCTTTATGACTGTCCCAATGAGGCTTGCATTTTTTTTTATTTTATTTTTTTTATTTGATTTATATGCCGCCCTTCTCCGGAGACTCAGGGTGGCTTACAATGCGTTAAGCAATAGCCTTCATACTTTTGTATATTTATATTTATACAAAGTCAGCTTATTGCCCCCACAAACTGGGTCCTCAATTTACCCACCTTAGAAAGGATGGAAGGCTGAGTCGACTTTGAGCCTGGCTAGGATTGAACTCAGAGAAATTACAGGCAGCTGGTGTTAATTGCTGCCTTTAGTAGGAGGCATTAGCCCTCTACGCTAATACATGCATAAGATGTATTATCAGTTGCATTTATCCAGTGGTTCACAAAATGCAGTGTGGCTATTGTTAGTATCAGAAGAGGGTATTCTAAGATGAGCTGGTTCTTCCAAATAAAAAAAACAAATGGAATTAGCAGAGATCTGAAAACTAATATGGCAGATATCTTTTGAGGAAGTGAAACAAACTACATGTTATAACTGAAATCACAATATGGTTTTAAAATGCCATTATACTATGAAAGAAAAATTCATAAAAATAACACAATATGGCAGTCAAGAAAAAAGTTTATTTGAACCATTCCTATTTCTTTTTTCTCATACATTTACAATATACACCACACAGAAAAACATAAATGGCAGCATTCCTTCTCTCTCAAGCTCTCCTAAACCTCTTTCCCCTTTTGTTTCACCTAACTTCAAGGTAGAAGTGTTATGTAGATTCCAAAGCTGCTCTCTTCTTTGTGTTGTTTTAATTAGCCTTTCAAAGAAATTTGTTTTTGGGAACTGAGCATTGGATTGGGTAATCAAGAATTTATAATTTTCTGTTATCTCTTTGGTATTTGTAGGCTGAGGCATTTAAGCAATTATTTTAGTTAAGTTCTAATTAAATATTATAAACTTAAATGTTGTATCTAATAATTCCTATTTATTTATTTAAATTTATTATGTCCACCCACAAGACTCTGAACAACTGACAATATCCAAATATACAATTAAAATTTAAAAAAGAAATAAGACATGGCAGCCTGGATTGAACAGCCCTGCCAATAAAACAACAGACTGTCCCCAGTCTGGGAACTGAGCTAGGCCTTAGGGGCTTTCCAGAACCCGAGAAGAATGGGTGTTGTTGTCCCTATCTCTAAGGCCATGGTGTTTTAGAGTACGGGGCAAAGAAGGCATGCTTTCTTGCTCTAATCAGATGACTTTCAATTGAGAATTCCTGGAGGACACACACTTTATCCGAATGTAGTGGGTGGGGAGAAGCAATGGAAGATAGATAATTCCTCAGATAACCATGAAGGGCTTTATAGGTAACAACCAGCACCTTGAATTGTACCTGGAAGCCAATTGGCAACCAGGTCAGTTTGAAACACAGCTGTAATATGGGCATAAAGAGAAGTGATCATTAATGCTTGTACCACTGCATTTTGAATAGCCGTAGCTTCATGAGGGTCTTCAAGGGGAGCTTCACATAGAATACATTGCAATATCCAGTCATGAAGTGATTAGGGCATGAATGACCTTCTTAAGAGCCTTCCAGTCAAAGAAAGGATGCAAGTGGTGTGAAAGATGAATCTGCACAGAGCTACCACTTGCTCATTGATAGTAGTTGCAGACCCTATGAAAACCTCCAAGAGGCAACCCCATCCAAGATCAATAGCTGAAATGTTCCCTGTTAAGGGGCGCAAAACAGCCACAGCCACTCAATTTTGTCAGAATTGGGTCCAAGGCTGATCCTTCCCATCAAGACCTGAACTTTTAACACACTGGGGTCAGTACATTGAAAACCTCACCCGTGTAGTCTGGAATGGGATGTAATGCTGCCTATCTGTTGGATCCCAAAATGACAGACAAATACCTAATGGTTTCATATAGATTTTAGAGCTGCTTTTAATTCAAGGGGAATATTAATGTTCTCTTTTTAAGACCAACTATGTCTCACTGACTTTATAATATATTTTTCATAACACCCAATTTCTTATAATTTTGGCTTCAAAATAATAATTAGCTTATTGTTTTTAATGCTTTTATTTGTAAAGTTGGTCTATGGCTGTAATAGAAATTGATTGATTTGGCTTCAAATTAGTTTAAATTATATTATTATTTCTGCATGTCATAGAAATTATTTGCAAGAATAATAAGGCTCTGCACTGATTTGAAAATGTTTCAGAAGAAATATGCAAGCACAGCATCTCTCTGCTGATATCAGCTTCACTTTTTTTAGGCTTATGTGGAAGCCTGAAAAAAGGACGCAGTAACTGTAAGAATCCTATTAAGGAGCGAACTATTAAAACAGCTATTTTCAAGGCTACATTGAAGTCTAAAAAAGTTGGGCTGCTTATGTAAATAGCCAAGAGTTTCTGTGCTCATATAGAGTCTGAGGTATTTATTCTGAATCCTTTTTGAAGATGCATAGAGTCAAAGAATACATAACAAGAAAGTTAGTTCTCTGTAAAAAGATTCTTGACTTGTGTTTGTGTATCTGTGCTATTTTTGTACTTTTGCTAATAATACTGTTTTCTTTTGATACTGCCCCTCGGATGTTGATTAGCCAAAAGCAAGCTATTCTAAATACATGCTTGATGTTTCTTTTAACACTTGGAAACTTCTCTTACAAATATATTTATCTTCTCTTTTTCTTCTTTTTTCTGTATTGGCAGAGCATCTTGGATTAGAGTTAAAGGGTATGAAACAAACCATTCATTTGTTAAACAGACACCACAGTTCTTCACATTATGTTTGTACAGTTTTTATGGGGTGACCAAGAATATCAGCTGTTCATTTCTTATTCTGGCACAGTTTGGGGAAAAATCATGTATATGCATATGTACAGAATATGCATATACATGTGCCTATACAGTATACACATGCAGTCAAAAACCAGTTTATCTATATTAATATAAATATAGATAACTCTGCCTGGGTGCACTGCAGCACTTTTCTATGGGGCTCAATGAGACCAGAAGTAAAGTGCTGGCTCAGTAGCACTTTTGTGCCATTTTAGTCTGTGCTTTTTGGAGATCAAAAAAATTGCCTAGGTCAGTTTGGAAAATCACAGCGTTGTATAACTGTAATAGTGGATACAAATCCTAGTAAAGAACAGATTTGTACTAAAAAAAAGTTATAGCAATTCTACAAAACCAATCAAAGTCAAATTTAGAACCATTCCTTCTCACCTCATTTAATTTCTTGCTAGTTTGAGAGCATTTCTTTTAAAGAGATTGACCGAGGAGCAAAACAATATTGCAGCATCCCCCCTTGGATCAGCAGAATTTGTATTGCTCCAATTTGCTTCTTCCTCCAAAAGATTTTCTATTAGTAAAATGAGAAAGGGAGATTGCAGTACCCCTGTTACATATACCCTCAATGTTTTCTCTAGAAAATTAGACTGAATGAATGCAGAATGCAAATGCAGGGCAGGAGAAATAGCAAGTACTTTAAGATGTACAATATTAAATCTTTGATTTCCAAGCACATAGACTTCTACATGAAGGAACATGAAGAATATCCCCAACTCCAATGCAGGAACATAATCCAGCAGTTTACAACCTCAGACTTCTATAGGAATGTTCTTAGAAGTGCACATGCCTTCAATGTGCATGAATGAGAAAAAGCCAAAAACCATACATGCTACATTAATGAGGGAGAATTGCTATCTATTTGAATTTCAGTGATAACTATTCCAACAGGGTAGGAGAATGCTACCTTTTAATCCCTGTGCATAATGTGAAATACGTTCTCAGTAATGCTGAATGCATAAATGCCAGGTGCAACACATTGTCCTGTAGAGCAAATAGCTAGAGAAAAAAGGGCAGCCTAAAGGGACCCACTTGATCCCGCTCATAGGCTTTCTTCTAGGAGTAGTAACACTGCCACTTGATGGCCAGTCACCTCTCTGATGTATGGTGCTGTCAGTGGTCTTCAAAGTGACTCATTGTAATGTGGCCACTGCAAGCACCACACATTGAACTATTAGAAAACATAGCCTCCTACAGTGCCTGTTTTATTGCTGGATCCAATGCCTGGAGTAGCTATTTCATTGCATCTAGTGATTGCACATTGTCAGTGAATGAATTTTAAGTCACTTTTCATGTATTCATTGAATGCATGTTTTATTCATTTGTCCTTTATCCTATTCCATATAATTCCATGCCACTGGAATTACTATCTTTAAAAAACAAAACCTGGCGGAAATTTGCAGCATAAGGAGGCACCAATTCTGGTCTAAATGTCTTTCCAACTGAAAATTGAAGTTCATAGTTTCCTAATTAAAAAACTATTAGTTTCAAGAGGAAATCAGCGTCTATACGCTAATTAACAACAGCTAAATGCACACACAAATAACAAAGCTTGTTTATGTTGAGGAATCATTCTTAGGAATAGAACCAGTGCTGCCTTTCTTAACCCCTGGGCTTTTCTGTTTTTCCTTATGAAGGTGAATTACATTTGTTTATCATTAGTGCTCAGGCAACCATTTCCATTCCCACCTATTAAAATTTTCTGTTCCTTCTGCCAATGGGTATCGTTCTTGCACCTCTGAACGGCTGAAATTCAGCAAGGTGATTTCCAGCCATTTGAGATTTGGAAGGAGAACATTAGGGAGGAATGGCAATGGTTTGACTCCCAGAAACCTCCTGCTTTCATTTGCACAATTAGCGGATGGGTAGGAGAGAAGAAAAGAAAGTCAATAGTGCTCTCTCCCCACCAAACTGTGTATGATGATGGCTCTGATGGAATCATCCCGATCCTTACAGGAGAGTTGCTACAGCATTTAGTAGTGCTGATTCCAAACTGACCTATGAGAATATAATATTTTTCATGCATTATCATCATGTTCTTTGTGATGGAAACCACTTTTCCACTTCTTTGATTTATTTTTGTTCCTAGGAATGCTAGTTTCCTATTTTATATGCTATATGACAAAAATTTACACATTAAAGACTAATTGTGCCAGTAGCAGCTTGTGTATAAGATTTATGCTACCACACTTGCCATGCTTAAATAGGAATATGTCTCACTGAATTCAGCGAGATCTGCTTTTAATAGATAAATTTGACTGGAAATTATAAATCCTTCCCAGGAGCAAATCTTGTGTAAATGAAAAGCATAATGTGGAAAGTGGCCTTGGATTGACATTGCTATTGATTCAAAACCATTCTGACTTGCTATTTTGAATTGAGGATTTTTGACATTCATTCTTGACTTATGCTTGTTTCGCTTTATTTAAAAATCTCTTTCTTTCTAGGCTGACTGTTGTGCTAATAAACTTATTTTGCCATGCTGTCTCTTCTTTTTTCATACTTTCTGCCAGCCATGTATTTCCTGCAATGCTCATGAATGACATTGTGTCACATGTGCTGGTTTGCACTTTATATTTTTTATCATAGAATGATAATTTGTGATATGCAGTCAAAAATATCACAGATATACATGATATACATGAACAATTGTGTTATCCCAATGTCTTATAATTAAGTAAATTTTCTTGTATTGTGTTCTTCTGTAATTCTTCTGTAAGGTTCATATAAATATACACATATGGTTTTGTTTACTTACTGCAAAGAAAAGTGATAAATTTCTTTTCATCTAAGCAATATATTTTGTTGTGTGAAAGTATCACAACCATATACTGACAGAATCATCAATAATAAGATTTAGTTGTGAATCTTTGTTGGAACTGGTTGAATATTGAAATATTTTCCAGTTCACAAATGGAAGTTTGATCAGTCCAAGTAACTCTGCTAAATGACTAGGAGAATCATAACAAATATTATTTTCTTAATAGTTTTACTCTTATATGAAATTTATGGCTGGTAAACTTGCAAAAATCTACACAATATCTTAATGATGTGTATTTTTTGCAGTAAGGGCAAGTATATTTACCAATTTGAGAATTAACATTTGCTGCATTCTTAAATAGATTTATTGAAACTGTTTCCCTTTGTTTTAAATCCATCATTATGTACATTATACTAACGAGTTCAATTTTTATAGCACAAGTTTGCAGCTGTTTTTAAATGAAGTCTCCCCACTTTGAAAAATTAAAAATCATGGCAAAGATGGATAACTAATGCACGTTGCAATTGAAATGGGGCAGATAGATTTCAAAACAGAAATAAGGAAGATAGAGTATTGATGGCTTTTCAGTTTCATTGAAAAGCAGAACAAATTACTTACTAAACATGAAGACCAGGTTTGTAATTTCTTAATGCACTTACATTTCAAGAGTCATGTATGGATTTAAATCCATACCTAGTAAATTTGACCATTGAAATATAAACATGTTAAGGCCTTTGTGATTGAGATGTAGCACAATTGTTTCTAGGTACTTTCTTATCTGAGGTTAAAAGCAACTGTTCCTTTAACAGAGTTTGAAATGTAAAATCTATAGCTTATTTGCATAACTAATGCATATCACTTTTCCTTCTATATAATAATCTGACATTTACAAGAACAACAGGAGAGAAACTCAAAGGAGAAATAAGCATGATGTGTGAAAACACTTTAAAAGTTAGAGAATGGAGTGGGATTCAAATTATAATTTGTTTCAGACATCCTGAAAATCTTGACACTTCTAGCTAAATTTCTCAAGTTTTTAAAGTGCATGAATTGCTTTAGTTTCACAATTTGACAAGCCAAAACTACTGACAGTAATAGCTGGAGTCTTTCTTCCCAAATGTGAAGTTCAAATAGATGTATTGCATCTCCCTTGCTAAATTTCTGTGTGCATCCTCTTGTTCAGTCTTCAGAAATTCTAGAAATTGCATCACTGAGAAACATAAGTGTGTTTCTCCCACCCACTGTTTAATGTAAAAATAAATTAAAATGACAAATAAATATTCAGGTTTACACCCCACCCCAAATTCTTGCAACTTTATACATTTGAAAACACCATCCCAGAAATCTTGGGGCTTCTGGATGCTCTTTTGGGTTGGTATAGATCAGAGACATACGATCTGATTTGTTTTTGTTTGTTTGACTGGCTCAGAGGGTGATGTTTTTCAGGATCTGGGTACAGCAGGGGGTCTATTTCTTTCTCTCTTTTTTTGTCTATATTTGTATTTATTGGCTTAATCCTAATCCTATGTTTTTTACATGGAACAGGAATTTTAGGCTGATCTTAAGAAAAAAATTATTCAGGCCTAATAATTGAACCAAAGAGGCAATATTCAACACTGTATTCCTTTAGTGATTCCTTCATGTACTACACACTGAAGTGCCTCATTCTGAGATGCAAAAAAGGAAGGAGCTTAGTGGAAGATTACCTAAGAGTCTATCAATCTAGATCAGGGCTTCTCAACCATTTTTTTTTCTCATGGCCTCCTGAGATTCATATACTTCTGTGTAACTGCATCATAAATTACTGTTAGTTGGAAATATGGCATGGGCCTATGACCCATGTTGAGAAGCACTATTTAGGGAGGGGAGAAATACAAGAACATAAGTTATGACTGGATCTATAAGAACTTTCTTTATAAAAGAAAACACAGAAAGAGATAGTTGATTCCAGGCAGAGCACCTTTGATAGAGAAGCTAGAGGATGCTACATATTTGATAAACTTGGCTATCCAGTCAGGGACAGAAGACCCAATCTCACAAAAGCTCCATCTCATCCACCTTATCAGAACCCAAAGAAAAGGAGATGGTAGTTGCTAGAGAAATGAAGGAAGATGATCAGTTTCAGGGTGACTTGGTGTGCCCCTACTTAGTGAATTGGGCCTTTAATGTGAATGAACAGAGTCTTATAAGAGTGGTATCACTTTGAAACACATTCCGCAACTCACAACATTCAGGGATGGTCCAAAACTATAATATGGATGATGGTATCAAATGGAACTGAGAAGGACTGGGGAGGGTACACTTTCAAATTAACATCATCAACCAGAGCAACAAGTGCCATGTCTGTACCATGCCTAGACTTGAATCCAAACTGAAAGTGGTCCAGGTAATCCAGGTAATTCTTCAAGAACACTCTGTAGCTGAGGTAGTTGTATCACTACCTTTTTAATAACCTAAAACTGTTGAGTCCAGGGAGAATTTCTTGAGAATGGAACATATCTCTGCCTCCTTCAACACCTCTTCCCTCAAAGAAACATTGACCATGTCCCAAGCCAGTCTGTCATTCATAGTTCACAGCCCAAATTAGCCATGAAAGTCATGGGTCAGGTCCAGCAGTGGTAGCATTCATCTTCACCAGATTACACAAGCTGAAAAGAGTCTCTGATAATATTGTAAATCTTCTGCTCCATTAAACATTTTGTTCGCAGAATATCAAAAGTATGGCCAACATTTATTTATTGGTCAGCTTTAGAAACCCTCTGTCTCCATCACAGAGGGACTCGTGGGAGTCTACAAACATCAGTAACTTTGTCAACAAAAACTTATACTGTAATGATAGGCACAGTGGCTAAGTGGCATATCTCCCTCCCATCTTCCTTAACAGGAAACAGGTAATTTTAAACAAGTCCACTGGATGTCAACTTACTGATGTAATAAGAGCAGAAAAGACCAAATGCTTTACTGCTTTTATCATCATGTAGGTTCAAACAAGAAAGTGCATCTTTGCTGGGTCATATTTTCTTTTTACCTTTCTCCACTGGTACTCTAGTCATTGCTTCTTCATCTACCAGAGATCCTGAATAAACCAAGGAGCCCCTGAGACCAGACTACTGAGGGAAATCACATCAAGTCTTTGGCTGCTTCCCAGGTTCTAGAGACCACAAGATAATGAAACAACCTCTTAAGTCATTAGAGAATTCTACAATTTCCCTCTGGTATCCATCTGGATCTATTACACAGCTGGAATAGACCATTTTAATAAGTCCATGAAACAATAGAGAGAAATCTCATCTGGATCAGGAACTGATCTGATCACAATAAAGATCTCAGTTTGATGTCTTTCATATCCAAATCATACAGTTGATCAAAAGTACAATAAGTTCATAGAGTGATTGGGCAAGATATTATTTGGGGCAAGCCATGGTTATCACTTCAGCCCTTCCAGACTACTTCTTCCCAGCATATAGAAATTGAATTCCTCTGCACCAGTAGTAAAGGAAAGTCTAAAACCAGTCTGGCAACAAGCTCCAGACCCACTAGAAAGAATCTTTCTGGGCAGCAGAATGGCTAACGGGTAAGTACAACCCTCACTTTTTCCATATTGCCCAAGTTAATACACATTACAGTTAAGAACCATGGTGGCGCAGTGATTAGAATGCAGTACTGCAGGCTATGACTACCATCTGCCTGCAATTTGGCAGTTCAAATATCACAGGCTCAAGGCTAACTCAGCCTTCCATCCTTCCAAAGTCGGTTAAATGAGGACCCAGATTGTTGGGGGCATTATGCTGACTCTGTAAAATCGCTTAGAGAGGGCTATAAAGCACTGTGAAGCAATATATAAGTTAAGTGCTATTGTTATTGCTACACCCTGCCATTCCTGCAGGAAAGACCCCTGGTCAAAGGCACAAAATCCTTCCCAGTTATTGCTGCTAAGGAACGCAAACTTTGGAAGGGCAGTTATAAGGCTGTTGGCCTCCCTTCTGCGTGACAAATACCCCCCTCCCAAAATATCTCCCAAGACTAGAGGGGCACTAAAATGTTCTTTCTTTCTTCTTCCTCTATAAAATCAATAGCAAGTCCTCTAGACAAGATTATCATGTCCTAGGACCTACCCTATCCTTCCCACAGACATCATCAGACATCCAAAGGCTAATATTTAAAAATGCCACTTTCACCAGCCTCCAAATTATTTCCCATCTTTACTTCCATCTCATTTTCTTCCTCTTTCTCATTTATCACCTTTCCCACACCAGCCCTATGCTCATTTGGGCTGCCAGGATCTGGATCTATTTTTTCATTCCAGAGAGACCATTCATCAATACCTTTTGCCTCTCCCTTGGGAATATATTAATCGACAGCAATCTGATATTAGCAATTTGACAAGATTTTCTCCTCCCCCACTCTCCCTGATTTCTGGCCATGGCAATAATTCCCTCTCTTCCCTAGCCATGGCAACTGAAAGAATAGCTGGGAGATGTTTCCATTAATCTCCAAAGGAATGAATTTGAGGTACATGAAGATTGAAATACAGACAGATAGTAAAATTGCCAGAACAAAATATGGCTAACAGCCCATAAAATAAACAAAACAAAATAAGGTTTTAAGACCTCCAAGAAATATCTTCCTTCTTTTTCTCACCTCAAAGCACTAATCAGCAGTAGTCTTCCTGATGGTGTGTCATTAAATAGAACACAGTGAGCAGAGAAAAGGACAGAAGTTATGAAATGTCTTCCAGTTGCTTAAAAATTACTGAGGTCCCGACATCATAATATGAACTATAGCAATCATCATCAGCTATGATAGTGGAGCATCATAGAACAAGACAATGTCTCGCCCTTAATACCACACAGCCTTACTGACAAGTAACCCAGAACAACACATGGCACTTGCAGGATTTAAAAGTGGAAAACAGTCCTCTGATTGCTCATCTGCACTTAAGTTCATTTTGATTCAAAGACTCAGGGCTTTTGTAAAGCATTTCCAATATATAAAAATGTGGTATATTTTGAATGTTATTTTCTAACACAGATTTCTTCTATCTGGGAGAATTGGGGATGGCAGGGTGGCACAAGATTAAATAAGTCTGCTTTAATTAATTATGAAAGAAGTGTAATCACATTTTTCCAGATGTATTTAGGAATAGTTAGAATAAAGTAATATTTTTATATACCAGTCACTTATTTGCAATGCATTCCTATACATATATACTCAGTTCCCATGAATTGACTGTGTAAAATAAAAACAACTGACATAATATAGAATCAATTTACACAGTAGCATCTAAAGAAGCATATAATTTAGGAGAATATGTAAGAGTCAAATTACAGATGTAATATGACTTTTATTTAAACGGTAGACATCATGTAGCAATTTGTTGCATATCTGGCACTTGCTGCATAAGATTTGGGGGCAGTATTGACAGCAGGCAGCTAATACTAGAGCGGAGTAGAGCTGGGGTAGAAGAGAAGTCTTGTTTTCTTTTTCTAGTTCTCATTTCCAGTACTTGCATTTAATTTATGTATATTGGAATATTTCAACACGTCAAAATAGAATTTAGAAAAAGGCACTAAAGTTAAGACATTTTTTTCTTTACTTGGTTCTAACTTTCCATTGAATATTAATTTTCTCAATAGAAAGTAGGGTTTCCTTTTAGATTGTTAAGGCTAATACTTTTTTATTTGTATAGATATGTCCAAATAATGGAGCTTGGATTGATATTGTGACATAATAATTCATAACAACCATCAGCAGGAATCCCATGATTACATGCTAATCTTGCTACTAGTTCATATTACTTTTATTGATGAGAATAGCCTTCACAGAAAAATGAAGTTCACCCTGCTTTCAACATATTCTGTTGATGTTTAAAAATGGACTGCTTACATAAGAGCATTTGGATATTCAGTTCTCCCAGACACTTCCACCTTCTGCTCTTCAATGGGAGGAGGTGATAAGGCTTGCTTTGGAGATTATCACATTGTTGAGCTTGGCTAATTTACTGTATTGCCTACCCCTTGGTGCAAGCCCATGAAGATTCCTTAGAAGGAACCCCATTTTTGATGCAGAAGCAAAGGGGAGGGGATTGATGAATGGATGGATGGACTTCCTTTTCCTTCTTCATACTACACATTTTTCTCTTCTGTAGCCATAAGAACTCTGTTATATAGGTTTACACATAATATTTAATTATGCTTTAAGACAGAGTTCTGTATGCTCTTAAAAGAAGGTGAGAAAGGTAAATGCAGGGGTGAAATGCTATTGGTTCATATCAGTTTGGGCAAACTGGTAGCGGTGGCAGCGTGTGGTTTGGTGAACCGATAGTGGTAGCAGCGTGAAGCTCTGCCCACCTGCCCGGACATCGTTACTTCCTGGTTTTAACCAGAAAGTAACCTGTTTTTGACCCTCTGCACATACACAGAGGGTCCAAAATCTCATGTGATGCACACACTTCTGAACTGGTAGGGAAGGTAAGTAGATTTCACCCCTGGGTAAATGTAGTGATAATCTATTGATACGTTTACAGAATTATGTTTAATTCAGGTACCCTCTATATTTTGGCTGTGTATGTGCGTGTCTGTGTCTGTGTTCGTGTGTGTGTGTATGTGTGTGTGTAGGGAAAGAGAGAAAGAGAGAGAAAGGAGATACAAAGGGGGATACAAAGGTGGTACATTCTAAATGAAATATATTTAATTTAATTTCACTTATTTACAGTAAAAAATACGTATACAAAAGAATTTGACAGTTACACACAACAACTTCAAGATATAATAAATTTTAAAATAATAGTGCCTTCCCTTTTAAGAATTATGTTTGATGCATAATACAGTCAGAGAGCCTCTAATTCATAGAATATAGCCAAAACTTGAAATTGTCCACATAGCTGACATTTTCAGATCACTTGTAGACCATTCCTACAGCTTAGCAGGTGATCACAGTTCTCGTTTTTGCTGCCTCCTAAAATATATCTAAGGGAACTCTGCTGCTGTTTCAGGTGGAGATTAATGGAAAATTAGCTTCTTGGGCTTCTAAATTTCTTGGCCTCATCCAACTAATTATTGTATGCAGGCAGTAATTCAGTAATTTGAATTTAATGCCAAGGAAACATATTGCTAACTGACATCAACTAATTAGTTAATTAGTCAAAGATCTTCAATAAAGAACATGTGGAGTACAATAAACATTTGCAAGTCACTACAGTTTAACTGCTGGGAAGTTAAGCATAAATTTCAAAATATAGTTCTTGAGATATGATTCAAATTACCATATTATTGGAGCTATCATCCTTAGCCCACCAAATTATTTTAATAAGTTGATACTAATGGTAATCAGAATGTTGTTACTAAAAGATATCAATATGTATTCATTAGGGAGACTATTCATCAAAACAACCAAAACTAGCTCTTTGTCAGATTTTAGATTTTCAAGAACACCTTGTCTGAGAGATTATATATTGTGTAATATATATTTATGCAAACACAGAGTGTGGATCTTTATATAGCCATAACATCACCACCTAATCCTTTCTAAATGGGTAAATGTTGAGGAGCACTTCACACTGTACATTTTGAATCAGGTCCCACTTATTTATATTGAATTGTGGAACTATACTGATTATAACAGGTAAACAAATAAAAGGTCTAGGAGAATAAAAGTATTTTGTTTTAGCAGAAAGCTAGCCTATGAAATCAGAAATCTATACCCAGGAAACTAGCATAATAGTTCTTTCTATTTATACCTGTAGTGTTTGGGACATCTGGGGCTATCCAGTGGGAACATTATTGCACAAATCTGGTTCAAATTGTCACAGGTAACCTGATCCCATAGTCTCAGAGCAGGAATAAGGTAGAAGTTTCAACACACGCTAAATATATTTCAGTAGTTACTCTCATTTAGAACTTTGACTTTATTTATTTGCTTCTTTATTTATTTTTAAACTAATTTTGTTTTTCTGGCCTTGTAGAGCAGTTAGATATAAAGAGGGGCTGCTTTAATGAATCACAAATAATTGCTAATTTTTGTAGTTGTATATTATCTGAAGTACTTCTTCCATTTTCAAACCATACATAGTCTGAATAGCCAGTTCCTAAAAAGTGCTATCCATTATCTAGGAACAGTAAAGGAATTAATTGTCACTGAGTATCAAGCCCTGTGAGGAAGACAAATTCGGAAAACAAGAACCTTGGCCTCTGACATGATCTTCATTACTAATAGACTAATGTAACAGAATCTTGAAAGCCTGCCAAAGGAATTAACCAGAAACTATACCTAACATAACTAAGATGGAGTTACTTTGAGGCTCTTTCTCAAGCTTCTCCACTCTCCTGGACCAAGGAATGTTTTCTCTAATATTCCTCCCTCTTTATTCCCAGGGTATGCTAGACATTCCATCACAATGAGTTTGGTAATCCAGAAAATTGGCAGGAACTTTATAAACAATCAGAAGATTCTTTCTCATCAATGTCTTTAATTAGCTTAACTTGTTTCCTTCTTTACCTCATCCACTAGGAGAGTCACTAATATATTTTCCTCCCTTGTCTTCAGGGCAAAAATAGAGATGCATATTTTAATAGTTTATATTCTGCATGCACTTCTACTATGTTGAGATTACATTGGCTGCCACATGAATTCTCATATGCCCCCCTCCCTTTCTTCTTCGATTGAACAGCAAAAAAGAAAATATTAAAAGAGGCAATGAAGTATAGTGTCTTCCATTGTATTCTGAGCATCAGTTTTGTGTTTCAGTTTCTGAAACTTCTCAGCACTGCCAGAAAGTGGCATTAAAAGTAGGGGACATTAAATTGAACTTAGACAGGGCAGAATACAGGAAAAATGTATTTTGGTTGTTCTGTCAACCAAAATTGGATCTCAACAAATATGTTCATTGTGGTTCAATATACAGTAATTTTTCTGTAATATCTCAGCCAAATACATAGGGAACAGCAATTGAATACTTCGAAGAAGTTATATAAAATATCCCAATACAATATGAGGTTACTGAAAAACACAGAAAGGGCTCAAAAAAAAAAAGAAGCCGGAGTAGATTTTTCTTGTTTTGATTTTACAGGGATTAGAACGGAAAGGAAAGGTTTGAATAGAAGTCAAGAAGAGCATATTAAAACAGATATAAAACTCTGCATTCTATCTCAGGAAAATAAGTAGATAACTTCCAATTTCCACCATGGAAAGTTGTAGGTGTATCTTCAGAATGCAATTATAATTTGATTTTAAATTTAATTGTTAAATATTTTTATGTCCTTTGCAGAAGCCGAGGAGCTGTATCAGAAGAGAGTTTTAACCATTACTGGAATTTGTGTTGCATTGCTTGTTGTGGGAATAGTATGTGTAGTAGCTTACTGTAAAACCAAGTGAGTGATTTTATTTATTGATTTTAAAATTAATTTAATGCAATGAACACAATAAAAGAAAAGAAAAGGAAGGGAAAGACCTAAAAAAGAAAAAGAGAAAGGAATTAAAACAATTTGGAAATACATGGGCGTAGTTTATAAATAATCTGAAAAAGGGGCAGTTTATGATTAAATGATTAAAATAGATTAAAAGTTACCTTAATTGCTGAGTGCTTTAAGAATCAAAGAAAATTAAATTTTAGTTTTTTAATACCTTGCAACAGAAAATTGGTCAGCTAGCAAAAATAAACTCATATTTCATGTGGAACTGACATATTTTGGAAATACAAGCAACAAATAAGTGGTAAAATTATTTGGTAAATATGATTGGATTATAAAGTAAAATCACAAGAAATGTAATAATTTATTTATAATCATTCCAATGCAATTTATAAAAGTTCCAATGAAATAATACAGTTTAAGAGGAGTATAATACTATGTATAGATTGTCTTTATTATCATTTCTTCATGACTTGCCAAACAGTGTTTGAAACAAATGTTATTCTAATGAGAATTCTAAGTTCATAGCCTAATTTTTTTAGGCTTTCAGAAGGAAGATTTATTTATTTTATTAAACAATTTATGCAGTTGACCATCTACAAAAAGGAACTCTGGGAAGTGAACAAAATAAAAACACAATTTACTAAACACTATAACAATAACAAAATGACAGTCCTAATAAAACTCATATTCATCCATCAACCACTCCATCAATCTCCTGATCCATCAATCTCCTGGTCCCTGGCCAACAAGGCCAGGTTGGGACCATCCATATATCTTGGGGAGGCTGTTCCATAAAGCAGGCACATGGCAAAGAAAGCAATTATATTTGGTTTGAATGTTACAAAATATTGAAATTGTGTCTACAATGTAGGAGTCTTTGAATGTTATTGAAGACTCTGGTTTATGAGATTTGATAAGCTTTAAAAATATGTCTTGTCTTTATACTATTAACTGAAAATTTGTATCATTTTTATAGTTGCAATGTTGATTAACCTAAAAATACCAAGATCTGAGAAAGATATAATTCACATTTTAAGTCAAATGTATGTTCTTTGAACTTCCTAATTTGTTAAATCCTTTGAAGAACAATTATATATACTTCTTCAAAATTTGCAGAGCTGGTCACAAATCCAAACGTGTACAAAACTGTATGTTAAGGAAACACATCAAAATGTCTGCATAAATGTCAAGCACAAAGAATCAGGATCCTTTGTAAAGTTGTAGCATAGAAGATTTATTCAAACATATACACAAAAATTTAGTCAACTAATGGTCAGCACTAAATTGGTGCTAGATAATGGTCAATGGAATTCAAGGGGGACTGGACTTGGATCTTTAGTGGCAACACAAGGACTCTAAAACAATGATATGTTTAACTCCACTCCCTTGCTCTGCCTGTTCTTCTCCTACAATAAATGAAAATATAATATAAACTTATGCTATAGGAATAAATTCCCAGGAAAACACATCACAGACTCCTATTGAAATTAAATTGCCAGTTGTATTTGGAAAAATCAGAAAAGGAATAAAAGGAAATTATGCACCATTTTAACAAGAATTTAGTGGTTAAGGCAACAGGCTAGAAAGCAGGAGACCATGAGTTCAAGTCCTGCCTTAGCTATGAAAGGCAGCTGGATGACTTTGGGCACTATCTCTCAACTCAACCCAGCTCACAGGGAAAATAAGACAAAGAAGGTCTATTGGATATTTCCACCACCTTGAGTTATTTGCAAAAAAATAATAAAGATGGGGTACAAATACAGTAAATAAATAAACTACACAAGATGCGGGAAGAAAACAGAGATTAAAAAGGGAAAGATCTTTGGACTATACAATACTTTCTTTTTCACCTTAGAAGTAATGATATGACCGCCACAGAGCCTGTATCAGAAAGAGTAGCTTTGTATTCTTACATAATCCCCTATCAATTAAATATGTGATCACAGTTAACCATTGCAAAATACAGCGATTATCTAAATTAAAATCTGTAAAACATGAAAATTAGGCTAAAACAAATTAAGGAAAACAGCAATTTGAATATTAATCACATAATCACTGTTTTAGACAGTTAAGATCATTGCCCTCCAAAAGTCCTCTAGAAAAGTTCAATTTTTAACAACTTCCAAAAGTTTAAGAATAAAGAAGCAAATCCAGTCTCTGGAGGGAGGGAGACTGCTTCACAAAGCAAATGTTCCCACTGAGAAACAGCCTTTAGAGGGTCAAACATTCTTGGAAAAAAATGCATTCCATTTTCAGTGCTGATATTCCAAATTTCACAAATATGTAAGAAAGACTGGCCCAGAAGAGGAGAAAGGTAGTTTAGGACACATTTTAAATGCTCAGAAGAATTGGCTATTAATATTACCTTCTAAGGAAATGAAAGAATAGTTTCTTGCTATTAATATTCAGTGGATATTGGTATTAATATTCAGTGGAAGTGTAAGAGAATGAAGTATTTATCATCCAGTTTTAAAATTCCTATGTAAGTTAACAAATGGATTAATCAATCTTACAGAAAAGGATATTATATCAAAGATCTTAGGAATGGTTGCAATGATAACAATTTGTTTCCAAATTATTTTAATTTTTTATCGATGAGTTCCCCTCTTATCAATAACTGGTAGCAGATAATTGCAAGAATCATTTGACAAAATAACTCAACCCAAGTTATGAATTCTTTGACATTTGTAAAACTAATTAAAGTTCAATGTCATGCCCTTAATATAAAAATATTAAATGTAGTAAAATAATCTTATTTTCAGGGCTGAAAAAAATCTAGATTTACTTTGCTCCATCCATTGATTTATGTACTTAAAGAAATTCTGTTGTTTCATAAAGGTTCTTTTAAAATTTTCTGTATGATTCAAAAAGTTTTACCTGTCGACTATTTCCTAATGACTTAATTTCATACATGAAATGTGCAATTTAAACCTATGTTACCTGACCATCATTTCATTCTTTCTGTACCAAATATGATTTCATATAGAGAACTAAGCATACACATTGATAGGAAACATCTTCTGTTTCAGTGTTTTCAGAACTATAACATCATTGTGATGTAACTTTTACCTAAGTAGAAACAGCTGTGAAACATAACTAAATTTGAAATGCAAATTTCAGCTCTTCTAACTAGATATATTAGTAAACTATGGTTATAAAATGACTCCCAATAGAAAACAAAAGAAAACATGGTGTTCATAAATAAAAACAGTCAAGATATGAATATATTTATAAACAAAAAAAAAAATAGCATTTCATTGTACCAGATAATAAATTAAAAGCAAGCTAAAATGCAGTTTCAAAAGCTTATTTGATGCAATATTAACATATATAAATTATAACAAAATATAAATTTAATACTGGAAATGTCAAGACTCTAAACAGAATTTCTTTGTAATTTTAGTCATGTATATATACAAAATTATTCTGGAATTTTGTATTATGTAATATTTAAAAAAAATCAGGCTATGAGCTATTAGAAGATTACTGTGCTATTTGAAAATTGTAAATTGAATTTTTTTTCTAACAACTGCTAAAACAATATTGAACAATATTGCAAAAATATAGAGGCACTAGGTTTATGGACTATTAACATTAAAATATCATTGGGCATTAACTTCTTTAGAGATTAGTGGAATTCTGATACAACTAAATTTATCAATATGGCTAGAAAATAATTATATATTTCAGAATAAGATCCAACCTTATATATTTTTCTATGGTTTAATTATTATTTTTAACTTTATACTTTCAATATCTTTTTTCTTCAAGTATTTATTGTTTAAAGATATTAAAAATTACTATTAAACCGAAAATTAGGAGTGATATGTGAATTACAGAATGAGGACTTTCTCTATATCAAAACTAAAACTCCAATTTAGGAAATCAAGATCAAAAGTAGAAAAACATCAAAATTATTTTCTAGCCAAACCATTCAGTCTAGGCTCCCTAACTTGACAGGATTATATAGTCTATCAGAGTAAAACTGGTCCACTGCTCCAATATGAATACCTTACAATGTACTTATTCTTCAGAAAACAGAGAAATCGGATGCACAATCATTTGCGGCAAAACATGTGTCCAACACATCAGAACAGGAATCTAGCGAATGGCCCTAGCCATCCTCGGCTGGACCCTGAGGAAATTCAGATGGCTGATGTGAGTAACATTTCATAATTCCCTGTGTAAAGCCTCCTGAAAAAACATAGAAGGCAGAACCCTGTTTAGACCCATCCTTCCATCCTCCATTTACAATTCCCTTTCCTTCCTCTTCTTCATTCCCCCACCCTCTTTTTCTTTCCTTACCTTTCCCAAAGACAGTTCAAGCAAGCTTCTGCCATTCAGTACAATTATGATTAGAGTTGGGGAGACAAATACATTTGCAGGAAAATTTTGTGAATCTTAATAGTACCAGAGGCATCAACCTCAACTACTGACAAATGTGCAGCTCTCAGTGAGAAAGCTGCACTTGGATTGGGCTCTTAACGTTATCTGATGAGGGATCACGGCATACCCGATAACCTGTAAAATCATTTCATCTTTTAAGTGCTGCTTCATTTCTTGAAGCTGTGAAGCAATCTGACAAAGTGAAGCCTTTGGGTGGCTGCTTTAATGTCTTCCTTAGGTCTTTAGTCTTTGTGCAACAAAGTCCCAAAAGTGAAAAAAGATTAATATCTATGAACTTGTGTCTTTTCCCCAGTATATATCTAAAAATGTTCCTGCTACTGAGCATGTCATAAGAAGAGAAATAGAGACCACCTTTTCAGGGAGCCATTCCTGTTCACCATCACATCCCTCTTCCACAGGAACTCCAACTTCAAGCCAAAGGTATGAGTGGAATATTTCATAGCTCAGATTTCTTTTTAACCGCTTTGGGATAGATATGATCAGAGAACCATTTAAATAATGATGCACAAAACTTCTTCTGTAAATGTATTTAGGAACTTCACATACTGTATAGCTTGGACCTCCCGAATCTCTCAATTCAGCCATCATTTTAACTTATTTTAATTCTAGCTATATCCAACCTTTCCATTTGCAGAATATATGAGGCAGAACCAAAAGCAAAAATAAAATCAACGGAAGACAACATTAATACATACAAGCATTAGGGCACTGCAGTAGTTTAATGTTAACAATAAAGAGATGTAGAGAATGCTTGATAGAAGGAAATACAGAAAGGTATAACTCTTTCCTGCCATGTAGTAGCTTTTGTCCAGTATTTAGCAGCCTAGTTATGATAAGCTTAAGAAATCGAGTCCTCTCTTTCTTTTCTACTACTCAACCTCAATTATATCAGCTTCATCTCGTCTTGATACTGGTGAGTTTCATTTATCCATATGTCCATTAAATCCTTAAGTCCACAGTAGGTCTTCATTAAAAAAAAATAGGAAGCTCTAAAATGAGCTGGCTGTATCACTGGCCTTTACTATATGAGTATTCTGTATTTGTGTATTGCTGTTTGATATACAGATGTCCTACACAATGTTTGTGAAAAAGTGGAAAATTCATTAGATACTGATTTAAATAAAGCCTTTAAATCAAAGCTTTCAAACAGATGAATCTAAGTGAAATTTGTAAACAGTGAAATAATGACAAAAACCATAATTTTATCATGATAATTATGATAAAAATGCATAAATTGTCAAAAGAAAAAGACAGAATGTGCTTTTTAGAAAGTGAAAAATACAAAGAAAAAAAGAAAAACTATACTTTCAATGGTAAATAGTTACAATTCTACAATACTTATCTAGTGTAATTACCATCAAGCATGCATATATTTCTAGTATATTTTTACAAATATCATGTTTCTAATATATTATATTCTTATGAATGAGTTCCATATTTTATTATACTTCATTATACTATGTATAAAGTAAGAAAGGTGGGATAACTATAATAAATAAATAAATTATATTTGTCCATACAGAGTCTACATCTACAAGCAGCTTGCTAAAATAAGTGGCAAGTACTAAAGCCATTTCAATCCATTGAATGAAAGGGGCTATAGATTTAGCTTTCCAATGCTACAGTATCAGTCTTTTAGCCATTGTAAGGGCATGGAGAATCCATTTTTATCTTGTCCAGTTGTCAAATTCCAAGTACTAGGTTTCTGGTTCAAGAGAATAATGACCTCTGAAAATTTTAGCTTATCTTTGATTGTCATATAGTGTACATTTTCATCATTTTAGACATTAATTAATTAAGTTTAGACTACTAAACTACTAAAAGTCTTATGTTTGTAACTTAACTAGGTGAAACTGTGCATCATTGAGCAAGAATTTTTGAACCAAGAGGCAGTTTACAAAATGCATCCAAAATCCAGGACCTATAAAATTTGGCAAATTT
The DNA here is from genome assembly GCA_030761175.1 of Masticophis lateralis. Taxonomy (NCBI): domain Eukaryota; kingdom Metazoa; phylum Chordata; class Lepidosauria; order Squamata; family Colubridae; genus Masticophis; species Masticophis lateralis. The sequence goes on along the minus strand of JAUDYJ010000003.1, from coordinate 95,068,471 downwards.
TATAAAACGTTTTATGATATAAGAATTAACATAAAGCATTTTATGACCTAATGTCACAAAACATTTTCTGTGGTCAACTCCTAATGTTTGATTGTGATGTGCTATTTTCTTGGAAGATATCTTTCTGAATATCTCTGAATTTTTAAGAACTTTTCCAGTGAAGGTAGTACATTAAAAGCTCTGCCATTGTTGAAGGCATTGAAAAATCTGTTAAGGAAATATATTTGAAACAATGATGCAACAGGTCACAGATTGCCTTATTTCTTTATAATTTTAAGCACTCATAATTTTATGCACCCATACCTTACAAATATGGCTTAGGAACTTTACTTGGAAAAATGAGTCCAGTTTAGCAAGTAGTTAGGTTTAGGGAAGATCTATTTCTATCCTTGTCCAATAGTTCTTTATCATTTGGTTTAACTTCAGACATGAAAGCCACACCTGGAGCTTGGACCACACAGAAAGCCTTACTTCTGATTGTCACTCTGGGATGATGTTGTCTTCTGTTGGAACCAGCAAGTGCAACAGTCCTGCCTGTATGGAAGCTCATGCTCGGCGGGAAGCATCATACTCCATTGCGGAACAGAGGAGGCCAATGATGCAGTACAGAGATTCTGTGGATTCCCTTCGAGACTCACCACATAGTGAGAGGTCTCATTTTCTGTTGCTGTTATTATCATTTATACAAGGAAACCTCAATTTAACAGCCTCCTACTAAGCAGATTCTGAGTGCAATAAATTCAGATTTTCATCTGGATATCTCCCTCTGTATCCAAATTAGTTTGGATGGGGCAGTGACATTTATGTGATTTTTACCTTGCTTTTACAACATTTGCAATGGTTTCTGTCAATCACATCAGTTTGTATCATTTATGCACTTGCTTAATCCTATAAACGACATAAATTGATGTAAATGGCATAGCCTCATGTTTACTTCCAGAATAACAGTACCTCCTTCCCCTAAAATGGCCTGCCAAAACAATATTTCATTGCTTTTATACTGAAGTCACAAATAATGGCCAGTCTCTAATACAATATAAGACAAGAAGGGGAGAGAAGGGGGGGGGGGGAGAGTTAATTGAGAAGATTGATAAGCACAGGTTGTAAATTTATATAAGGAAAGCAATAAATCAAATTATGAATCAGAAAGCCCATCATTGACTTAACTTCCTCAGCTTCTTGAGGATCTGTTTCTAAATGATTAATAGAATTGCTCTGATTAAATTGCTTGGTTTTTGTTAACAGTTGTGGTGGTTTTATACTCATGTGCCACATTAAGTCACTTTGAGGAGATGTATGGCTTAATATATTAATAAAAATACATTAATAAAAATATTATTTTCTAAAGGAAGAGTTTATCTCAAAGGCTGTGGATAGCCTTTTAAAATAACTCTTCGGGTAGAAGAAATGTAAAACCTATTCCCAGTATTTATATATTGACATGCCTGATAAAAACAAATGCCTCAATATTAAATGGTTTGCATTGCTCTGAACCAAAACCTGAGTCAGACTACTTAGGCCACTTTCCAAAAAGTGTTTCATTGTTTAACATAATTGAGAATAATGTTTTTCTTTAGGGGATTGGACTAGAAGACCTCCAACTCTGTTATTTTGTTATGCTTTGCAGTACGTAAGCTTTTCTTTAAGTAAAATCCTAAATTGTATTTTTTTTCAATACAACTTTTATCAGCAACAAATGTCTTAACTCACTAGCACATAGCAAAACAAAATGCAATGGAAGAAAGAAATATTGTGTAGCAAACTACCAAGAAAATATAATTTACATTTTTAAAAGTAAGGGAACTAGAAGACATTCCTGTTTCTCTCAATGCCAGATTGACATATAATCATTATTGTAAAAGTTCAGATAAATTAGCGTTTCAGAAATCGTTAAACACTTGGGTGTTCCCTCAGGCGTATGTCTTGCCTTTCACTATAAGTTTGTCTTTTTAATGATTGGACTTTTGTTTTTGACCATTTTATGTATTTATGTTTGCCTGATATTAACTCTGGATGCACTACCCAAAGTTAATATTGTGAGATGAGGGACTACATAAATTGATATCACAAAGAATAAAAAATAAACTGATGTTTACCTTTGTAGAACTGCTTAAACAGATGCTAAATCTTCCTGAAATATATAATCCAGTCATTTCCTTCCTATTTTAGCTTAGTAAATTCTCTTTCATTCACTTTAAAAATTATTTATATGCAGGGCTGCTCAAAATTAAGTCTGATAATGCCTTTCGCTACCCAGATTAATTTTCTTTTCTTGTCCAGCTGCATTTCTAGTAAAACACATATTCTTATAAAAATGGCTCAGTATAGTGGGGCTCTAATGAGTGTAGAGTTTGTTTTAGATATAATCAAACCCCAGCATCTGGCAAGAAAAGAATTGGCCAAGAATTGGAATTTCCTGCTGCCAGACACAGACACCACTGAAATATTTTTTGTCATGTACTTTGTATTGGTGTCCCTGAAATGATTAGAAGTGAAAAGGAAAAAGAGATTCTCTAATTGGAATCTCAATCTCTCCTTCCATCTCTCTTTCCTACCCCTTCCCTTCCTGCCAGTAAGGTATAAGAGCATAATAAGAGCATGGTAATACTTGGGAAAGGGTGGGGGGAGATGATCTGGGGGGGAAAACAACCCTGAATCAGGTTTCTTTATCTTGAATTCAAATCACTTTAAGGGTTTTTTTTTTTTGGTCATTGTTATGTTTTATTAAAGAAACATGCAGGAATAGTGTTTACAACATTAACAACAAAAATACAAACTTCAAATCATTATTTTTAATATTACACAAATGTTGATAAAGCATCAATTAAGATGACCAAGAATCAAACAATACAAGAATCAAGCAAAACTATTGAAAACTATGGAAGTATTACTGACCATAACGGAACATGACATAATTTTCAGTCAGTGTTGATTCTTTATCTAAAAGGCATATCTGCAGTATACAATATGTATAAAGCATACAATAACATGCAACTGAATTGCTGTTGAAATAAAACAAAATGTTCCATCTGTTTTGTAAATACATGATTGCGCTATAGTGATCTGTTTAAAACAGTATTCAATTATATTATGAAATAAAACTATAAGCTTCAGTGGAGAGTGGTCTGAAATAGATACTTGCATTGACTTTGATATCTGGACATATTCAAAATAGAATGATTTCCATTTTTGAGAAAATGGCATATATGGAGTGGCAAGAATAATTGACTGAATATCAAATATTCTTGCCAATGCGTATATGTCATATAATTATCAACTTTCAATACACATAATCTTGTAAAAGACTTAAATAGTCTGATGAAGTACATTTATTAATACTGAGAACTAGTCACCTAATATAATAGTAAGTAGTTAAAATCTAGTTTAATGATTTGGTATTTTATACTTCAACAAACAACTTACATAATATACTATTCCTAATGACTTATGGATAATGTTAGACTCATGTGGGTGGAGAAACGTACATTTAGATTATATAACACAAGTGGCACAGATATCTTCTGTGGCTGCTTTAACTCTTTTTTGCTCAAAGGAAGACATTATATCCCTGTCACATTAAAACTATTTGAGGCAGAAATAATGGTACAGTTATTATATATTGTGCAAATGACCCTTATTCCAACTGGGTTTCAGCACAGAAACTACAATCAACAATTTTGACAGCAATTTTGCAAGTGCCCAAATGTGATTCTAATGTAGCTTTAAGACTGGATTTGAGCATCATGAGGGCAGAGGCTCAGGTCTGGGTGACTATTTTTAGTTACTCATTAAATTTATGTTTAACCGAGCCTGCCTGGTTACTCTGATAAGTGAGTAAGCTTTTGTTCTTCATAGCAGGTATGCATTAGAGTTCAACTAACTTTCTCTTTTCCTTTAGTGATTCGGCTGTTTTAATTTTGATTTTACTGGTTTTTGCTATTTGGGTGACTGTAAATAAAAATGCTATATTGTAAAATGCTATATTTCCATATTACAAGGAAATCTGGCATAAAAGTAATTATGAATAATAAAAACGGATAAGAAGGTAGCTGCATAGCCTGTATCCATCCCAAGAAGAAAAAAAAACACACACACAGTATATAAATATTCCAGGTCAGTGGGAGAGAGAACAGATATCTTTATCTATGATCACAGATCAGCATCAAAATATCATGAAAACAAACAAGAAAAAAAGAAAAGAAAACATTAATACAACCATGATCATTGTCATGTTGTATACATTTAATCTCACAAAGCATTCCCAAGTATATAACCTTTGGATATGTACTTTGCCCAAGGCTGGTGACCATTCACTGTATCCTGATAATAGGTGAGCCATCTGCTTGTTTGGACTTTTGTTCTGGCACAATTAGCATTGTAGCTAATTCATCCCAAGAGAAACCATATTGAAGATTTTCAGGTACTTCAATGTATCAGATTTTTTAAACATTGCCATATGCCCAATTTAAATTATCAGCTGACTCCAGGAATAAGTCAGACATTTTATTAAGTAACCCTAATGTCTATCATAACCCTGTGTATTTCTGCTTCTTTCCAGCTCTTATTTTAGACTGAAAAATCCATGTCTGATCAGTAGACTTCCCCCTTCTCTTATGAAAAAAATCATATTCTATTCTGTGAATAGCCACTACATCAATCTCAGAGAAAATTTATTTTCTTTTCTTTTATCCTGATCAAAGTGTTTATAGGAATGGAAAAGTTTATAGGAATGAAAGACTCAGACTTTTGTTCTAATATTTAAGCTGGATACCAATGCCATTGTTTCTTTTTCTAGATATGTCTCTGCCTTGACCACCCCAGCACGCCTATCCCCTGTGGACTTCCATTGCTCAGCTTCAACTCACATGCCCACCTTTGAAATAACTTCTCCTAATTCTGCTCATGCTGTCTCACTTCCCCCGGCTGCATCCATTAATTTCCAAGTGGAGGAGCAACAGCCATTGCTAAGAAGGTACCAAGCCCCCTGTCAAGATACACAGAGGTATGATACTTACTACCAAAGAAGGAACTATCTGAATGAGAGCACAGGGAGCTTGCCCTCCAGTCCCTTCCGCATCACAGAGGATGATGAATACGAGACAACCCATGAGTACATCGCTGCACTAGAACAGCCAAAGAGAACAGGCAGCGGCAACAGGCGGTGGAGGAGATCAAAACTGAATGGCCACCTGTCTCACAGAGGCAGAATGCTTAGAGATTCCTTTTCAGTCAGCAGCGCCTCATACAGTGAGTCTGATGAGGAGCTGATAGCTGAGAGCACCCCTTTCTTAAGCAATTGGAACATGGAGGCAACGGACACAGATTTGTACTGCTCAGCTGACAACAGAACTTTCTCTTCTTTCAGCAGATTCAATGCACAGGGTGAAAGCCAACAAACACACACCAGATCCAGCCAAGGTTTTGCGCCACCTTAGGTGTTACACCCTCTTCCTCATGTCCACTTCCATGAATACATCAGTATTGAGGAAGATAACATGACAGAAAAGACAAATTTTTATTTTATATAAAAATGCAAAAATATAACAAATGAAATGTTTTATTTTCATTTTAGCAATGATGTCTTATAAGAGCTAATGGCAAAGACCTTTTTGTAAGGAATCTATTTATATGTAACATCTTGATTTACAGCTTCTCAGAAAAACAGAAACTAACAAAAACATTTTAAAAGATGGGCCAATTTTTGACTACAAATCATTAAAAAATATTGTGGTGCCTTTTTGCTGTATGTGAATGCCAGAGTCCACACTGAATATTATGTTTAAACATTCTTGAAACACAGGCTTTATGTTCAGGATAATTTGTTATAAAATATTCCAGTCAGCATTTTTCCATTTGAACAGTACCCTTTTAAATTCCTCGATACCTAGAGATTAATGATCTAGTGTTGCTAAAGTAACATGCTCTCGGTCTTTCCCATTTCCTTTCCCTCCTGCACATGTGCGCATAGACGTATGTTTCAGTGTTTTTATAAATATTTTTCCCTAGCAGGGAAAATATTACATACTGGTAAGTAAAAATTGATTTCTCTGATAAGGCAAACAATAAACCAAAAAAAAAATGGGTGGAGAAGAAAGGAAAGAGGATTACACAGTATCTAAAGCCCTTCCAATGTATTTCTGATCCTCAAGAGGTCTCTGATCAAGATACCACTACCACCCACAGAACCAAACATTGCAAATTATTAAATAATACCAGTTCAAGTAATGCTGCTCCTAAAATCTGTTTTGACACCATTTCTGGAGATAACCTTTAGCTGTTTAGTAATGATATAGCCACTGCTGTGCATGCACAGAACAAAAGTGTCCTCCAAATTCTCACCACAGTTTGATCATCAAAGAAACATGATCCCCCATCATGGAACATACAAGACATACAAGGTGCTGTTGAGAAAGGGTTTCAAAAGCCTCCAGTGATCTAGATGTCTCTTAAGTATGCCATCACATTCTATCCCTCCTTCCTTGTTCCTTCTCCTGAGATAGTGTCACCAGCATGCTAACCTTGCCTCAGTCTTCTTCCCATGGAAAGAAACATCAAAGACAATGCTGTTTTGTGTGCTCCATTTTGTAAAGATGGTTGTAAATGTAACATTTGAGCATTTCACAAGAACTTTCCATTTAAAAATAAAGCCACCAGGTATCCTGGTTGATGAGCTAAAGAACTTTCTGGTTGTAGGTGGCAAGAAAACTTCCCTGAAACAGAGAAAATGGCTCTTTTCAGTTTCCTGTGGAGCCTCCTTTTGACATTATGGCCTGCCTCTTTCGTTCTCTATTTTCACTTTGCATGTCCTTTGCATTTCAAATACTATAAATTGGATGCATGGAGAACCTAGAACTGAAAAGACAAAATACAGTTGCCAGTGTATTCATTTACTTTTTAGCAATAAAGTATTTTAAATCCTTTGTTCCTAATGCCTAACAAGGTCCAGTAGAAAAGCTGCTACTTTGTCATAAAAAAGATTGTAAAATTTTGCTCTGGATTGTCTGGATGTTAGAACTCTTGACTGTTTAACACTTGAATTTTTTTAACACTATAAATAAAAGTAAGAAATGGCTACAATGATTATAAAATCAATTTTACATTTGGTGGTGAGAGAGGAGATAGAATGAGGGTAATCTCAAATTATTCATGTTACTGGGAATCTCACTTTGGATGTCTGATTTTTTTAAGCTAAAATGATAATCTGATTAAACCCAACTGAGCCCAGACCCATCAATAAATATTTAAGTGTAGATAATTCTATGCCTTCCAGATGTTTTAGATCACAACTCCATGAATTCCCAACCAGCATGTTAAATATTTGGAGAATTTCAGACCAAAACACTTGGAAAACTCCAGGTTGCCTACTTCTGAATAAGTGATTTTGAAATATGTAATGTTAGAACACTTTGTCCCACATGAGCATAAATTTGCACTTTCATAAATGTTGCAATCCTATGCAAATTTACTTGTGAGTAAACTCTGTTTGATGGATGGGTTGACTTCCAAATAAACATGCATATGATTGGGTTGTTTATTTAGTGTTTTTATTCAAATTCATGAGATTTCTTTAGTGTTCTTCATTTAGTATTTCATTATCCAATATAATCTGCAAATCTTGATACATTATATATTAGTTGGAAAGAATGAAAACTTCTGGATCCAATACAGTGAATCTCAAAAATTTTCCCATTCTCTGTTTACATTGGCAATCGATTGAATGAGACACTGATCCATAAGAAAATGTGCCTTATACTGTATACATAAACATATACAGGAAACATAAAGATTCATTCCATTAAGGAGTGCATGTGATAGTCTTGAAGTGGTATTCTTACATAAAAATAATCTTATATGCCCCTTTTCTAACTGTTCATTATGACAGCTTCATCATGACATCGTGACCCTCCTTTAGGAGCAACACAATATTAGTTTCTTTCCGAACTGGGGGTATCATTCCCCCCTATAAAATACATTCATTATATCCTTTAATGGCTGAAGGAGTTTGTCTTCAAAATATTTATAGTATTGACTTGTAAACCTGTCTGGGCCAGGAGCTTTACCTGTTTTCATTTTTCTTATAGCTTCTGATATTTCAAAGATAGCTATTGGTTCATTCATAAGTTGTCTCTGAGTTTGTGAAAGTTTCAGCAAGTGTTGTCTTAACAAATACTCATCTATCTTTTACTTATCTAAAGCCTGCATTTTATACAATTTAGAGTAAAAGTTATGAAACAATTTTTAATTTCCTCTTTATCAGTTATTACATTATATTACATTTTTTCAACAGCACCATAATGTTTTGTTTAACAGCAACATACTACGTTTCGTCAACAGCACTTGATTTTAAGCACTTGATTTTTAAGATCATGTTTTCTGACAATTGCTATTTCATTTTTGCATGCTTCTCTAGAACAAAAGAGCACAATTCATAAGAGCTTTGGAAGAATGAGCCCTGAAGCTCATTCATGGAGATACGAAGTAGTATTGAGGGAGAGTTTAATTATCCTAACATATGTTGAAAGACAAATTCTTCCAATTCTTCATTCGTCATCTTCAGGCTGCTGTTTGCATCAAGTTTGCTCCTAGAAGCGTGAAGCCAAAAACACCAACCTGAAGATGACGAATGAGACTTCATCGAAACGTCGCCAAGACACTTCCAATTTTACGCAGAAGAAGACCCGAATAACCAAAGACCTACATATATAATTTTATTTATAGTTTTTTTCTTTAACATCCATAAGTGCTTAGTGAACAGTGTTTTGGTTGATATACAGTACTTTAAACACAATACAACTACTACTCCAACTCAACCCCTCCAAGACCGAGTGGCTGTGGCTTCCGGCGTCCCGATATGGCCAGTTGACTCCATCACTGACCATTGGGGATGAGTCATTGGCCCCCACGGATAGGGCTCGCAACTTGGGTGTCCTCCTGGATGCACGGCTGTCTTTAGAGGAGCATATGACGGATGTGGCCAGGGGGGCTTTTTATCAGGCTCGCCTGATACGGCAGTTGCGTACCTATCTGGATCAGGACTCCTTATGCACAGTCACTCAGGCACTCGTCATTTCCCGCCTGGACTACTGTAATGGTCTCTACATGGGGCTCCCCTTGAGGTGCACCCGGAGGCTCCAACTGGTGCAGAATGCAGCCGCACGGGGGATTATGGGAGCAAGGAGGCGCTCCCATGTGACACCTCTCTTGCGTGAGCTGCATTGGCTTCCGGTGGTCTTCCGGGTGCGCTTCAAGGTATTGGTTACCACCTTTAAAGCGCTCCATGGCATAGGGCCTGGGTACTTGCGGGACCGCCTTCTGCCACCAATAGCCTCCCACCGGCCAGTACGCTCCCACAGAGAGGGAGTCCTCAGGGTGCTGTCAGCCAGGCAATGTCGGCTGGTGACATCCAGAGGGAGAGCTTTCTCTGTGGCAGCACTAGCCCTCTGGAACGATTTGCCCTCTGAGATCTGTATGATACCTGATCTCCGGCCCTAAAAACTTTTCTATTTTGTCAAGCTGGGCTTGCGTAACCCCCCCCCCCCTTTTAGTTTTTAAATTGTCTATGGGTTTTAAATTTTAAATTGCCTATTGGTTTTTTAAATTTTCTGGGCCAAAAATTGTTTAATTCATTTACAAATTTTAAATTTTGTATTGAACTGTTTTTTATTCTTGGCTGTGCACTGCCCTGAGTCCACTAGGAGAAGGGCGGTATATAAATTTAATAAACTTAAACTTAAACTTAACTAATAATAATACTATTTAAATATACATTATCATAATCTTTCAATTTCTAACATTTGTGTATACATTGTAGTTATAATATATTCTATTATATATCAGTATACATATTATTATTTTCCAGTGGTGAAATCTAAAATTTGTTACTACCGGTTCTCTGGGTATGGCTTCGTGGTGGTGGGTAATGTGACTGGGTGGGCGTGGCCAATTTTTTGTTCTTTTAAAACCATTTTTTCTACAACTTCTTCGGCGAACTATCTCTTCCATATCTTTATCTGCTTGTATCATTTTTTTATTTATCTCCTCTATTCTATCCTCAGCTCCTTTTGATTTCTCCTCTATTTTCTGAGTTTTTTGTTCATCTTTTATTGTCTTTTGCTGGGGGTTTTCTAGTCTCACATCTGTATCCTGCATCAGTTCCATCATCTCTGTATGACTCCTTGCCATATCTTGCTGTATACTTTGAAACATCAATAATATTTCTTTATGAAGTGTATTTGTTTTCCCCCGTTGAAAAATTTTGTAATAATTTAATAGGCTGAAAGTTACTCAATATTCCACCATGATTCCAATATCCCAATTGCCCAGAAACATGAAAAATGCCAGTATTAGTAAAGTTTACTCAGTCCTGAGACTGTTCCTCAAAATCCCCAAAATTTATAGTCCTTAAAATTTTCCAATTTGCACCCTCAAAATTATCCAAATTTTAAAGTCTTGTTTAATTTTTCTTCTTTCGCCTTGTAGAGTGTTCTATCAAATAGAATTAATAATCCAGATTGGCTCACCAGATTTCCCCAAATCTCTTTAATTCACAGAATCAAGTGTTCTGTTTGAAAGATGTTTCTTGTTAATTATAGTTCATCTTGCCTTCAAAATCTTCAAAAGGTTACTAAATATTTCCAAGCAGCCAAAACACCAGTAGATATGGAACCAAAGAGGGCTTCCACATGTTGTTTGCCTTTTACTATTTCCTGTCTTCTCCTCCTTGTTTTTCTTCTGTTATCAATCAATCCTCACTTGCCAAGGTCTTTTCCCACTGTGTACTAGTATAATATATTATGTGTTATAATATAGTATAATATCTTCTTTCACCAGTAGGTGGCACCCCCACTCTAAGTTCCAGCATTACAAAGCAAAGATAGAACAGCTGATTGTCAAAAAGATTGAGGAGAGGGTGGGGGGAAACCCCTTTTCCTTATACAATTTCTTCCAGTAATCAGACAGTGTTATCTGCAAACCAGCAGACCTGGCAAAGTCGCTCTCTCTCTCAGGCTAACAAAGTCTCTAAGTGCCTGTGGAAAACAACACTTTCTCCCTTTCCCTCTGAAATGGCCCCAACACACTAGGAGTCTCTCTCTTGCCCCACACTCACAAAAGAAGTCCTGAAAGTGTGCTCACTTTCTTCCAGCAGTAGGGACACACACACACTCAGAAGGTGCGCCTGACTCTTAATGCCACAGATTCCAAGAAAGAATTCTCATAAGGTCCAGACAGGATTCAAAAGTTCAGGCTATCAGTGGCTGACGACAGGGAGATGAATAGTTGTCTGCCATACCTATTCATCTCTGCCTCCTGCCTTTTATCCCCAGAGCTAGGGTGGGACTTAGCTAGCAGTGCTGTGGAGTCGGAGTCGGAGGAAATTTTGGGTACCTGGAGTCGGAGTCGGAGTCGGAAGTACAAAAAACTGAGGAGTCAGAGTCGGAACATTTATCTCCCGACTCCACAGCCCTGTTAGCTAGCAGCAGTGGCCCTTCCATCCTGAGGACTGGCGCATAGATTCTCATTGCTCTCCTCTTCCCTGACTTCTGCGCATCTGTGCAACAGGCACTGGACCTAGCTGTTCCACCTATTCCTCATCAATCACCTCAGACCTGGGGGCTGTTCACTCTCCATCTGAGGGCTGATGGGTGGCCCAGGCTCTGCCTCTGTCTCTATCTTTGACAGCTCCATTCCCTCTTCCCCCTTGGAGTTCTCAGTTTGCCTTGATGCTGGCCTCGACTCCCACACCATCTCATCTGATTTAGCTGCTGGAAGGGCTGGCAGCTGACAGGCCACAACAAAACCCATGGGTGGTGCAGTGGCCTAGAGGTGGAGTTCTTGCCTCACAATAAGGAGGCTGTGTGTTCAATCCTAGATAGCGGCAGATATTTCTCTCTCGGGGCACAATGTGAAATTATCTGCTGTGAACTCTGCATTGGCAACAGGAAGGGCATCCAGCCAGTAAACACTCAACTCCATTCAGTTGCCCTGACTCCACCCCAACGCAAGGGATTACGGGGTCATTAAAAGACAAAAAAAATTGACTAAATAATTTTGACATTCTAATTTTGGAGCTAATTAAATCTATTTGAGTGGCATGACAAGTAAACATATAGCTGTCTAAAAATCATACCCAAGAAGCATTCATCAATCATTCCTTATGAAATTGAAATAAGGTATAAAGTGGGATGCTACAGTCTTAGTTCCAGTACTTATCAACGTTTTGCTAATGATTTTGATGAACAAGTGGAATACTTATCAGTTCTGCAAATTGCACAAAATGGAATAATTTAATTACAAATGGAAATCTTAGTCAACTGGGGCCAAAAAGAGAAATGTCATTGTATTCTGTATCACCAGTAATTATCAACAGAAGTCATCACTCCTTTATTGGCAGCCTGCCTCTATTCGTGGTTACTACATCTATAATTGGATGAATATTACTACTCCCTGTTTCAATAAATCTCCCCAAAGGATCATTAAATAAGGATAAATATTTTACTGAATAGTTAAAAATCATCAAAACACCAAATGGAGCTTTAAATGAATTTTCTTTATTAACAGTATTTATTTGTACATAATTCTTAGTGCATTCTTTCAAATAAAATTATCAAACTATACAAAAATTATGGTTAAAAATTTGGTGACAAAGAGGGTGGTATCCCTTGGTGGTAAGAAATATGGAAACTCAATCATTTATAAATTCTCCAAAGCTGTGAGAATCCAAAGAAATCTCTTTATCATCTTTATTTTAAAAAGCTGCAAAAATATAAACTGTAAATTACTGTAATTAGCAGCTACAAGATCCTTTAAAACTGGAACTTGATTGACTGTGAAAAATGTATAGAAAAAAAGATGATGAATTAATCCATAAATAAAGTGCTGGAGGTCTTAAAAACCACTTTTATCACAGCAAGAAAGGAACAGAAGCACAACATCCCATTATGCAAGTATATTTATGCTTACAGCAAAATGGAATATGTACAACTATCTGTGACTGCAACTCAGTTTTCTACGGTCATCACACACATAGGTTATCTTGCAGATGCTTGGATGGCCAGGAAGAAGAAGCAGAAGGAACAGGAACAAGAGCTGTGAATTGGCTATTTACAGAGGCTGAAAAAACTATTACCTTTTCAAAACATTACTTAGTCTTGCTAAGAGTTCCCTGTATATTAAAGGAATTTTATTCCTGCTATTGTTTTTGGCCTATGTTAGATTGCAAGTTTACATATCTGAAACCAACTACACCTGTGTTTGGCAGTAGGAAGGTATAGTAATATAGTTTTTACAATTCATGTGGAAATGTGATACAACAGATACCCTGTCCAGTCCAGAACCTCTTATCAGCAATGAATAAAAATCTTCCCACTGTTCAATATTTTCTTTGTAAGTCTATTGCAAGGGCTGTGGAACCACCATTTCACTTGTAATTTTTTTTAAACAAAGAAAAGGAATTCAGTTGGGTTCTCATGTTATCATAGTTTCACACGTTGTTCATTGGAAAATGCAAGTATTCACAAAGACAAGCAGTGGGCCAAAGACCTATGCAGCCCTTCTATGGGAAATTTGCCCTTTTATTGCATATTCATTCAGGAAAACCAACATGGGCAGCCTAATTCCAAAAACAAAAGTACCAGAATAGAATTAGTGTAAACTAAACACCTTTGAATTCTTTCTATTGACGTAACTCTATATCTGAGAAATTATTGTGCTCATGGATTGCAGATAAGGAGAACCAGCTCTCTCTTATTGACTCCCTGTGTGTGAATTATTTGGCTCTAGAGTGTCTTTTTCTGCCTTACTGCTTTCAACAGACAACTGCCCTTGTGTTATAGAAGGACTGGAACAAGTCTTCCTCAAAGAAATATCCTGGGTCTCCATTGTGAAGAGGTTGGCTTCAATTCTTTCCAGGTCATCTGTCCCAGCCTTTATCTTTGCATATAAGAGGTTGATGTATGTTTCATATCGGTTTTTCTGTGGACAGCAGTAAAATAAAATGAAACATATTTATCTGGGCCAAAATTATTTAAGAGATGTGCAATAAAAAACAATAAGGTGGCATGTATCTTTCACATCACAGGTATATTTATGTCTTTTACAATTGAGAATTATTCCTGATTCCTCTAGAGCAGTGATGGCTAACATTTTTGCCATCGCGTGCCAAACGCTGGGGGAGCACGGTGGGGTCACACGCACGTGTGCCCACATCCATAATTCTATGCCCCCCACCTCCCATGTCCCCCCCCCCCGCTTTTGGCACGTGATGGCCCAGTGGGCCCAGTAGGCCTGTTTTTTGCTCTCTCCAGGCTACAGAGCCTTTCTAGGAGCCTGGGGAAGGCAAAAACAGCCTTCCCCACCTCCCCCAGAGGCTCGCCGGAGGCCGGAAACAGTGTATTTCCTGACTTCTGGTGGGCCCAGAAGGCCCGAAAATCAGCTGGCTGGCGCACGCATGCGTATCAGAGCTGAGCTCGCATGCCCACTGATATGGCTCCACGTGCCACCTGTGGCACCCATGCCATAGGTTCGCCATCATGGCTCTAGAGAAAATATAGGGAATCCTGAAAGGACATAACTTCCTTTCTCAATTAGGAAACACCTTTTGCTTAATCATAGGATAGAAATAGATTACGATGCCCAGTTGTCAGATGCTTTTGTGCATGTTCAAAAATTCATCGTTAATTAGTTCTTCTACTGACAGCTATCATTTGATGGTAGAAGATAGAAGACTCACCTCAAATATTAAGTAATGTTCCTTCAAACAATATTCTTCAGCCTCTTTTGACTTCAGGCATTTCACTACAGGATGCAGTTTATGTTCAGTTAATTCATCTGTAATTTGCCTCATTTTATTCTCATGGGACAGTAGCTGCTCTTCCTGATAGAGAAGAAAATATTAACTCATCCCTTCTATAGAATAAAACTATTTTTTAAAACCTTTATTAACATTTAAAATCCAAAAATACAAGTTAAAATACATCTATAACAAAAATACATCCGTAATAATTATACAATTCAACGTCTTTCTGACAGTATGTAATTCTCAACTTTCTTCAACTTTTCCCACATATTCCTATTTAATCAACATATTTAAACACGTTTTAGATCTTATTTTATTCTATACATTCCTTATTTTTAATTTCTATCCATTGATACCAATTTTCCCAAGTTAAGTAATATTATGAGTCTTCCTTATTATTTAATTCTAAAGTAAGTTTGTCCATTTCTGCACATTCAAAAATTTTCTGGATTATTGCACAGTCTGTTGGTATAGTGGACATTTTCCAGGCTTGCGCAAATACAATTCTAGCTGCTGTAGTTATATGAATGATTAAATATTTTATCCTTTTAGGGTAATTTCCTTTAATAATTCCCAGAAGAAGAAGTTCAGGTTTAAATTGTATCTTAAATTGTTTCTTTTAGCCATTTTTGTATTTTAATCCAGAATTTTTTAACTTCTGGGCAAAGCACCATACATGGAAGTAGGTACCTTGTACTTGGTTGCATTTCCAGCAATTAGGTTTTAGGTTGGGGTACATTTTTGTGAGTCTTGTTGGGGCTAAATGCCACCTATAGAACATTTTATACTGGTTTTCTTTATAAGCAGCAGATTTTGTTAATGTTGTGTTGGGAATTCTGTCTAGCAACTAAGTACGAGTTCTAACGGCTGTTTATGATTGGCCATTCTGTAGGCAATTCTGCCTAGCAACTAAGTATGAGTTATAACGGCTGTTTTGCTAATATATAGTTTTTTTCCCAATTTTTTTCCCATTCTTCTAACTCAATGTTGTGCCCAATATTCTTTGCCCATGCTATCATTGATTCCTTTACAATTTCTTCTTCTAAGTCAAAATTTAATAAATAATTATATATTTTAGGTAATAATTTCTCTTCCGGGCCTGTTAATCATTTATCTAATTGCGTAAATTTCAGTTCAAATCCAAATTCCTCTAAATCTTTTCTGTATCTAGATTGCAATTGAAGATATGGCCACCAATCTATGATTATTCCCTGTTCCTTTAATTCTTGGTTAGATTTTAATCTTCCTCCATTGTCCAAAATTTCATTGTATTTTACCATTTTACCAATATCTAACATGTTGGTGTAGATCATTGCCTCCATAGTGGATAACCAGCCAGGTATTTTGAGATAATGTTTCTTCCTAATTCCCACCCAAGTCTGTATCAGTTAATCTCGAAGTGTATGTTTATAGAAGTACAAATGTGAATGCTTCTTATTTCTGGTGTTCCATATGAAGGCATGCCACCCCATCTGGAGATCATGCCCTCCAGTGTTAAAATTCTCCTATTCTTTAACTTAATCCATTCCCTAACCCAAACATAACTCACTACTTTGTAATAAGTTTCCCATGCAGGGAGTTCAAAGCCACCTCTGCTTCTTCTATCTTGAAGTGAGATTAATTTTATACTCGCCTTTTTTCCTGCCCATACGAACTTCATAATCATTTTGTTTAACTCTTTAAAGAAATTCTTAGCTAATTTTATTGGAATCGTTTGGAATAAATAGAGTAGTTGTGGCAAAATATTCATTTTAATTGTTGCGATTTTCCCTAATAGTGACAACTATAATCTCCCCCATCTTTCTAAGTCTTTCTCTATTTGTTGTATTAATTTCATATAATTGTCCTTTTTTAATGCTGAACATCTTGCTCTTAACCAAATACCTAAATATTTCACTTTTTTAACGGTTTGAAGTCCCATTCTTTCCTTGAGTTCTTCATTTTGTTTTTCCGTTAAATTCTTAACTAATATTTTAGTTTTTTTCTTTGTTAATTTTAAGACACCCCCCCCTCCAATATTTCTCTATCTCTTGCAGTAGTACTGGTCCAGATTCCAAAGGGTCTTCTATAACAAATACCATATCATCGAAACTATTTTATTTTAACAAATGTGTGTGCCTGATTGATTTCAAAAATGATATTGCAAAATGTATTCTTCTTCTTGCTGCTTTCAAATTATATTATTATTATTATTATTATTATTATTATTATTATTATTATTATTATTATTATTATTATTATTATTATTATTTAAATTTATATACCGCCCTTCTCCCGAAGGACTCAGGGCGGTGCATAATATGCATAGCATAGATATGGAAAGAAACTACTCTTAGGCAGTATTTCAGCTACCTGCCTCCTGCCTTCATCACAAAACAGACCAGCCAAGGAGTGTGAAGAGGGAACAGAAGTGACTTGCCTTCTTTAATGTGAGTTTGGAGCTGTCTGTGATTTGTGATGCAAATCCTGCTCTTGCAAAGAAATGCACGTTTCATTCAGTGAGTGCCTGAATTCTAGGCCACCCTATGTACACATATTTCAGTTTTACCTGACAGAGTTTAGTTGATGAAGATGGCAAAAGAGGCCGGCAGAACTTTTTCATGGAGCAAATAGCAGCTGGAAATGCAGGGGCAGAAAAAATGGCAGCCACCAAGTTTATTCTCAGGATCCATGACAGCATTTCTCCTTTACTTCTATGGAAAGCAGGCAACATTGAAAGTCAAATGGTCAGAAACACAGACACCCAGGGAGAAAGACATTTACTGTGCCATTAGTATGAAAAGGAGAACTGATGATTGGTACTGAACTGACCTATCATATCAGGTGGAATGCCTTTCTCTTTCACATCACTAATTAATCCTTCTATTTTGCATTCTTCTTAAAAGATAGAGGCTCCCTCAAGTTGAGCTCTAAAGGCTGAATATATATGCAGGTTTCTTGGCAATGGAGCAGTATTGGCGTGCCATGGCCACCTTCTGCAATGTTGTTTTCCAATTTGCTTATCAAGATTACAACCCTGGTCTACTTTGATGGCCTCCTAATGAAGTTCCCAGATCTTGACAAGGTTGACCATCTGCTGGCATCTGCTGCTGTCTCTTGTTACAGATTATACAAACGGACATTGACTCACCTGAACGTCCATTTTCAGGATGCTGCGACTCTAATCCATCCAATGGGTTGTTCTCCTTGTTTCCAGGAAACTGAGTGCAGAAAAAACATCTCTCGTCTGGCTGACCACGCCCACTCTGTACTCTATACGTCAGTCTTTCTCCACGAAGTCGTAGGAAACCAACTGTCATTGCAACAAGTATAATAAACAAACAAAAAAAGAACTGGGACCTCAGAAACAGGAAGCCCAAATAGGGTGGGCATGGATTGGAGTCACAGCATCCTGAAAATGGACGTTCAGGTGAGTCAATGTCCGTTTTCCAGTATGCTGCTCCTCCAATCCATCCAACGGGATCTACCCAAGCTCATCGTCCGGGGCGGGAAGCTGACTGTTCTCTGAGTCATGTCTATTGGCCAACTGTTGTAAAACTCTTTGGCCAAACGAAGCCTCCGCCAAGGCAAAGGAATCAATTTTATAATGCTGTATGAAAGAAGTCGCCGATGCCCACGTGGCCGCACGGCAAATGTCCAAAATTGAGGCCTGAGAGGCCCAGGCCACCGTTGTCGCTGCACTGCGAGTTGAGTGTGCGTAGATCCTTCCTGGAAGTGGCTTTGCCTTAATGTCATATATGGTCGAAATACAGGCTCTGATCCATCGACCAACAGTAGTCGAAGACACCTTTTTTCCCATCAAAGGGTGAAACGAGACCAGTAACGCCTCAGTCTGTCGAAAGCAAGCTGTTCTTCTAATATATCAGCGTAAAGCTCTCCTCACGTCTAGAGTGTGCCAACTCTCCTCCCTGGAATTCCTTGGATCCGGACAAAAGTTCAGAAGGAGGATTTCTTGGGCTCTATGGAACCAGGAGTTGATTTTAGATGTGAAAGCAGGATCTAACCTCATCACCACCCTATCGGAGTAAAATAGGCAGAAGTCTTTACAAACTGACAATGCTGTCAACTCCAAAATTCTCCTCGCAGATGTGATGGCGATCAAGAAGGTAAGTTTAAATGTGAGGAACTTAAATGGAACAGAGCCCAGCGGTTCAAATGGAGAGGAGGTAAGTGCTTGAAGCACTAAAGGTAAGTCCCAAGAAGGGTATCTGTGGACTGCCAGAGGAAATTTATTAGTGGCTCCGTGTAAGAACTCCCTAATGCGCGGATTCTGTGAAAGAGTACGATGCGGCTCACACAAAAGTACAGTCGCAAGGGCCGCAACTTGTCATCGTAAAGTGGCCGGTGCAAGCCCCTTGGACAATCCGTCCGTCAAAAAATCTAGCACATCCGGAATGTTGGCGGATGTGGGATCCACATGGTGAACTGAACACCAATTTACAAAAGCCTTCCATGAAGCTTGATAGATACGCGTCGTGGAGGGACATCTTGATAACTGAATAACCTCAATCACGTCGGCAGAGAGTCTGTCCTTCCTCAGCAGGACCCTCTCAAATGCCAGACGGTCAATCGGAGCCACTGAGGCTCCGGGTGGACGATGACCCCCTGGCTGAGAGAAATCACATGCTGAGGAATTGTCCATGGCGGTGACACTGACAGTCTCACCAAATCCGCATGCCATGGTCTGCGCGGCCATAGGGGAGCCAGTAGTAGAATCTCTGCATGTTCTGCTAACAATTTGTTGACCACCTTTACTATCAGCGGAATGGGGGGAAAGGCGTAAAGAAGCCCGGGGAGCCAGGGACATCTTAAGGCGTTGTAGTCTTCTGCTCCTGCGCACTGGAAGCGTGTGAAAAAGCGGGGCAGGTGAGCATTTAGAGGTGTGGCGAACAGATGCACTATGGGCACCGAAGTAACGGACTACCTCCGAGAAGATGTCCGGATGTAGACTCCACTCGGCCGGATCGATGCGTTCCCTGCTCAGCCAATCTGCCCAAGTATTTGACATGCTGGAGATGTGGTCCACCTTTATTGACGCCATGTGTCATTCCGCCCAAGCCAGAAGACTCTCAGCCTCTATCATCAGCTTCTTGGAACACGTGCCCCCTTCGCGATTTATATGGGCTTTGGTCATCATGTTGTCCATCCGAACTAAGACGTGCTGCCCCTCCAATTCTGTATGAAAGTGTCTTAGTGCGAGACGGATGGCTCTCAATTCTAGAAAGTTGATGCTGCTCTTTCTTTCTGACAGTGACCAATGACCCTGGACAACTCGATCTGACAGGTGAGCACCCCATCCTATGAAGCTCATGTCTGAGGTAAGTACTAGTCGATTGACCTCTAGAAACACGCATACCTGCAGAATCGCTGGAGACATACACCATTTCAGAGACAACTTCACTTGTGGTGGAAGGAAAATCAGCAATCGGGATGTGTTGCGTCCCGTCTTCTGGTAGGGCAGCAGAAACCATTGCAGAGGTCTCGTGTGTCTGCGTGCCCACAGAACAATAGTGATACAAGATACCATCTTCCCCAACAGCTGGGATAGCTGGAGAAGAGATACCTTCCGCTGAGTCTGAATCTGTTCCACCAAGGTCCGGATGCTCTTTACTCTGTCCGGAGAGAGGAACACCTGTGCTGCAAATGTGTCGATCACCACCCCCAAATAGAGTAGTCTCGTGGTCGGGATGAGATGGCTCTTCTTGTAGTTGATTGTAAATCCATGAGATAGAAATCCTTGGATCACTGTGTCCATATCTGCTTTGGCCAGTTGAGGTGATGACGACAGGATGAGAATATCATCTAAATAACAGAGAAGACATACAGGAAGAGCCCTTAGAGAAGCCACTATTACTGCCACCAACTTGGTGAAAGTTCTGGGGGCAGAGGAAAGTCCAAAGGGCATCGCACAATACTGAAAGTGATGGTTGTTGTACTCGAACCTCAGGTATTTGTGATGCGCTGGATGGATCAGGACATGTAAATAGGCTTCCCGGAGGTCCACTGACTGTAGAAGATCGTTGTGTCTGACGCAGGTTAGAATCGAAGAGAGAGATTGCATCTTGAACCTGCGATACAAGATTGACTTGTTTAGCTGCTTCAGGTTCAAGATGCCTCTGTGTCCCCACAAAGCCTTGGTCACTAAGAATAGAATTGAGTAGTAACCGGTCTTCTCCTGGTCTTGCAGAACAGGTTCTATTGCCCTGATGGCCAGGAGATGAGCGATCTCGGCTTCCATCAGTTGGCGCTGTTGATAATTGTGTGGCACTAGGCAGCGCCAGAAGCGGAAGGGAGGAACTCCGACAAACTCCAGACATAGTCCATAACGTACCGTGGGCCGAATCCATTTTTCCGGTGTTGAGAGATCCCATTGGTCGTGGAACCACTGGAGGCATCCACCAATGGGATCTGGCACTTGCGAGTCATTTGCCTCTCTTGGCAGAACGGAAGCCACTGCCCCTGAAAGGTCTTTTGGCATTTGTCTGGGGACGTCCCCGGTCCCGGAGTGCTTGCCTGTCGGAGCCACGGTCTGACCCACGGGGGTAAAAGCACTGAGTGTAGGACCCACTGGGTCCAGAGAAAGCCCGAAAGGGCTGCCGCTGATTATAAGGGACAAATCTTCGCTCCGACCTGCGATAAGAAGACAGGAGAATCTTCCGTTTCTCCTTATCCTCCACCAATAAAGGGTCCAGTGAAGCCCCGAATAAAGCAGGAGCCTTAAATGCAGATGAAGCCAGCTTCCACTTTGCCTTCGAGTCTGCTTTCCAGTTTCGGAGCCAGAATAAACACCTGTTGGTAACCGAAGATGCCAAAGCTCAGGAGGCAAACTTTGCAGTGTTCAACGAGGCATCCGCCGAATATTCCGTAGCTGCAACTATTTTGTTGATATCCTGATGAATGTGTGTCTCGTTGATGGGAAGACGCTCCTGCAGCTGGCAGAGCCAAATCAATGATGCCCTATTGAAAAGCGATGTCGTCATAGCTGCTTTTATCGCCCAAGCGGCCGCCTGATGCACTTTTCTAAAGCCCAATTCGGCCTTCCGTTCCTCAGACTTTAGCCCATCTAAGACATCCGCCAAAACGGTTGAATGAGATGACAAGTTGGCAACAGGGGCATCCACCGACGGTAGCGCCAATATATCCTCCAACTCTGTGGCCGCACAATAAAGGTGCTAGTCCAACCCACTAGGCACTGTTAAGGAACCCGGCTGCCCGAAAGCACTTTGCACAACGTCGGCAAACAACGGTGGGCATGGTATAACGTCTTTGTCAGGTTTAGCCACCTGAAATAAGGTGTCATGCGGGGCAGCTGGTTGTTTAGTAGTGTCAGATGAATTTGTTATCAGACCAAATTGACTTGTGACCTTTGCCTTGTGTAAAAGAGACTTAAAGACAGATGTTCTAAATAAGCCTGTAAAGGTAGGTTTCTCTGGAGGAAGTTCCTCGTCCTTGGAAAATTCTAAGTCTTCAGGATAGTCATCAGCTTGGTCAGAGTCCTCGGAGGATGTGTGATCAGTCTGGGCTGGAGCAGACGTTTTAGGAAGGCGCGAAGGCCGACTGTGGTCTTAAAGGCCCGACGTTGAAGGTTGTGCACTTCCCGAACCTTGCTGCAAACCGGAAGCTAATATTTTCGCCAATGTGTCCAAAAACAGAGACTGTAAGTCCAGTTGGGGTGTATGCTCTTCTCGGCGGAGCCCAGCAGCTCTCGGTATAAAGATAGCCTCAGGAGCTCGCCTGGGAAGAACAGGTTGGTCCATCTGAGGAGCCAACAACACATTTGGGAGGGACAAGGACACCCCTTTAGAAGTTTCTAGATTGGATAGTGCAGAAGATCTGCAGCCCCCAGCAACAGGAGGCTCTGTTCATTCAGCAAGGCAGAGTCCTGAATTGCAGATTGTTGAGTGGATGCAAGCGTTGAGTCTGCACCAGTCAAATGGCCTTTGATCCTTCTGGCCTTATCAAACTGTCGTTCAAGTGCCCTGTGGAGCCTCTGTTCAGTCGCAGTTTGGGTCAAGGACTTGGTATGAGATGCCTTGGGTGCCCTGGTGGAGGCCTTGGCCTTCAATCATTTGTGGCCTGCGCGTTGGGCTTCCTGTCGTGGAGGAGGGTCAAACTCCTGCTCCAGGTCTGAGGATAGTTCTGACTCTGCCATTCTTATGCCCTTGATCCGGTAGAGCAGCTGGGCGGGCGAACTGATGCCTTTGCTGGGCAGAGCAAGATAAATATGTCAAAGGATCAGCTGCAAGGTCTTGAATTTGACGAATGGAAAAACCACCGCTCACAAAATGCGGAGTTCAGTATACCCCACACAATGCAGCCCTTTAGGCTAGGCAGGTAATAGCGCCCAAAAACGCCTTCTCACTGGCTCAGTTACGTACAAAATGGCGGCCGCCACCTGACAGGGAAATAAAATGGCCACCGCTACTGTCAAAGTCCCAGGTAGTTGTCCGCCAAGTGAAAGCTAGGACCCAGTCAAGCCAAAGCATCTCCAGGCATAGAGGCAAGGCCCTCAACGAGTGCCAGAACGCCACCTTGACAAACAAAGAAGTAGCCCGTCAGCAGCGTTGTGCGATGAAATGGGCCGTAACAAAATGGTGCCCGCCCTTTATTCAGTTCAAAATGGCGGCCACAACTATTAAACGTCCCCAATGTTCTTAATTGAATGGGCGGTGGACTGCTCCTCAAGCCCACGTTCTGCCAAGACTCTCAGGCTAGGCACTCAGCGAGCGCCAGAAATGCCACTTCAATTTTTAAATAAGTCACCCCTCAGCAGTCCGGTACCTGAAACATGGCTTGAATAGAGTCCAAAATGGCGGCCGCCAGTCGTAAGTCACTCAAAATGGCGGCCGCAACTGTCAAAACAAGTCCAAAACGGCCGTCTGCTGGTAGAAAATCCAAAGGGTGCTGCAAGGCTTGCCTGGACGTCGGAGTGTGCCAGAGAGCATTGGCAGGAACTCCGGAGCTGCAAAGAGATGGAGCTGGGGCGCTCGTGGCTGTATCAGCTCGCCAATAACCCAACGAGACGCCTGCGGCTGAAACAACACGGATCTGCCCTGCTGGGTCGGAATCCGGCTTGCTGCCCGTCTTGGTGACAGGGAAGAGGAGCAGAATGGCCTGGAGCCCCAGACACGTTACCGCCCCTTGGCAGGAGTATTAATCCCACGTAGCAGCTCCACTCAGCAAAGGATACAAATAAAGAGGAAAAAATAAGATAAAGGAAAATAAAATGAATTAAAACAAATAGAGGGTCAGCCAAAATTTGAAGAACGAGAGAGCTGCAAAA
The DNA here is from genome assembly GCA_030761175.1 of Masticophis lateralis. NCBI lineage: Eukaryota > Metazoa > Chordata > Lepidosauria > Squamata > Colubridae > Masticophis > Masticophis lateralis. The sequence continues at coordinate 95,044,394 of JAUDYJ010000003.1, read as the reverse complement.
AATTCCAAGTTTCCTCGGAAACTGAGTGAGAAAGACTGACGTATAGAGTACAGAGTGGGCGTGGTCAGCCAGACGAGACATGTTTTTTCTGCACTCAGTTTCCTGGAAACAAGGAGAACAACCCATTAGATGGATTGGAGGAGCAGCATACTGGAAAATGGTCATATGCCATTCTCCTTTTTGTGCCACTTCAGGTTTTTCTTCCTGATATGTATGGGAACCAATTTTTGCCATGTTGATAATGTTAGCTTCTTTTGATGAGGCTTCATTAAAGTTAACCTCTTAGATGATTCCCTACATAGGTCACAGAATAACATCAACACAAATGAACTTAATCAATGATTCCAATGCAAGGAAATACAGGAAAGGAACAATAAAGGACTGAGATATAAGTGGGGACCTGGGTAGGGTAAATTACAGAGAATGCCACTGAAACAGTAAGAAAAAAATGATTTTAATGGAATCAGAATAAGCAAACAGATATAAACATATCAAGTGAGAGCTCATTATTTTCAGGATGCAAATAACAGTGTTTAGTATTTCAGCCACAGGCTTAGACTTGCAGAAAAAAATATTACCTATGTCAGTGGTTCTCAACCTGTGTTCCACAGATCCCTGGGCAGAGTCATGATGTCTCACGGGGGGTGGGGGGTATGGGAGGGTGGTTTGCGAAGGCTTGAAGAAATGTTATGATTTAAATCTTGAGTTGGGGGTTCGTGGCCACAAAAGGGGGTCCATGATGAAGAAAAGGTTGAAAACCACTGACCTAGATTAGTACCACTTCTTCATTACATGGAAGGGGAAAGCTATACTTGCTTTGTGCTTTATAGATATAATTATAAATATATTTGTCTGGACACTTTATGGAACCTGACAATTACATTGAGATTTATGTTCTTTTTTTATCTTACACAGATTATTTTACACTGGATTCCCAATGTTTACAATCCAGGAAATGTATAGATTAGATCTGCCTCTTTATTATATGTAACAATTAGTCTTTGTCTATATATAAACATTTTTATTTTATACAGTATTTATAGAATAGTCCTGAATTGCTTCTATGGTACTATAGAACTGTCCTTGTCTTCAGATAATGGTTCCTAATGCTAATTACATAGTAATTGTAGGAGACGACTTGGCTGATCCCAAGGGAGAGGTCAAACGTGTTATATGTCATGAGTCCCGGCATGCCACAAGAGATCTAAATCCAATCCAGCTTGAATGCCTTTCTTATCTCTCACTCATTTCCCTTGACTGCTAGTTGGTCAGATTCTTGCAGAGAGCTTAAGCTTGCAATAAATCTTTATACTCATTGAACTGCCTGAATCTCCTGATTTCCCCAGAGCTTGATAGTAATATGATATTTTTCATTTCTTGGAACAGTAAGAACTGATGATAATGCCAATTGTAATAAGAACCTTAATGTGATCATAAGTCTTTGCTATATTAAAAGAGAGCTTATAACTGAGGAGATACAGTCCATGGATCTCAGTCCCCATTTTTGAGGTCCCAGATGCCTCCAAGATCATGTCACTCAAATTTACAAACAAATTAATGGTTGTCATGGTTGTTCAGTTTTTCATTAACCTAAGAACTGAAACAGATGAGTTAAGCTTCTGCCATGCTGAATATGCCCTATTTCTCTTTTAGTTCCCCAGTTTCTCTGGCGATGTCATCAGATTCCCAGAGCCTTTGGAAGGGTAAAAACAACATCTCAGGTAAATCACCCCAAGTTCTAATAATCCTGCCTAATCTTTCCTGTGGTACTTACGGAGCTTGGAAGAGAAACACTCTCCAGTCTGCTGTCTTCAGTTTCAGCACATTGGATTTTTTGCTATAATCCGAGGCTTTTGTGGCTAAGGCATGATGAATGCGAATAGCATTCTTTAGATCTACTTCAGAAAGATCTTTATCAGGTTTATATTCATCCTGTGACAAAAAAGAAACAACAGTTCATCCATAATCATTTGGAAATGATCCTTTATATCTGCTGACAGATATTTCTCCAGATTTTCCTTTAAAAAGCCTGAGACTCCAATCCAATGAAGATCCTAAAAAGATCCTAAAAAGAAATAGGAAAGAGCAGAATCAGATGATAGTCACAAGAGGGATGCATAAAGACTGAAGAAATGTCTTGGCCCCAATAAAGAAAGGAATTCAGTTTTGAATACTCTTCCAGCAATTACTGAATCAATTTTTTTTATTTCAAATTATAAGTATAAACACCACTTTTTTTTGGAGTAGTATCATAAAATTATATATCAATGGAAAGATAATTCAAGAATGTAATGCAATAACTTTTATGAAGGATTTGCTATTAGAATAGCAATTACAGTATAAAGAAGAAAAGTGAAACACATAGAAAAAACAAGATATACAAACATTATCACCATAGAAAAAATGAGATATACCAAAATCACGTCATAAATACTTAGTTGGGTAACCTTCAGCATGAATTATGGCTTTACAATGTCTTCCCATGAAGTGAACCAAGTCTTTTAGTTCTGTAGCTGTTATAACGTGAAACCAAAATTGAATGATTGCTTCTATTAGCTAGGTTTTATTGCTGGGTTGCTTCTGACTAACAAATTTCTTTAGTCGGCTCCATAAATTTTCAATTGGGTTAAGGTCTGGGCTATTCCCAAGCCATTCCAGCAGTGGAATATGATTATCTTGAAACTCAAAAAAAAAAAAATATGTGGTGTTATTAGCCATCTAACTTCAAAAATATACTTTACCCAAAAGGTTTCCATAATTTTGGCCACTACTGTATATATTGATGAGTTTATCAATGCAGTGATTCATATTTGGCAAGTGAATGAACAGTGTAATATTTTTACTTTAACCAAGGTCTAAAAGTAAATATGTACAGAAGACAAGCACTTTGTTGTTCTCCAAAAAAAAAAAAAGGTTTATTAATTCAATGTGGTAAAAATTGGGTACACAATCCTACATAATAACATATACTAGAATTAGATTGTGTGATGCTATTGTACTATTTGATGCTCCATTTTGCTATAAACTAAATAAGGCCAGTGGTGGGATTCTGCCAGTTCTAGGTGATTTGGCTGAACCGTTTGTTAAATTGCTGGCTTGCCCCGCCCCTTGCTCCACCCCTCTGTGCCACTATTTATTGCCAATAAATAGTGGCGGGCGAGGGGTGGGCAAGCCAGCAATTTAACAAATGGTTCGGTGTTTTTTTTATAATTTTATTGGCCTTGCAGCTGCCGCGGGGCTTCAAAGGTCTGCCCTACAGCTGATCGGTGTTAAAAGAAAACAAATCTCTCCCTTTAAAATTTTTAAATCGTTAATTTGTTTTACAAATAGGGTGTTTTAAATTTGTTTTCGGCCAAAATATTTAATAATTTTAATGGGTTTTTAATGTTTGTATTATCTGTATTTTTATCTTGGCTGTTCACCGCCCTGAGTCCCCCAGGAGTAGGGCGGTATATAAATTTGATAAATAAAATAAATAAAATAAATGAGTAGACCGGTGCCTGCAAAAATAAATGGGTAGACCCAGTGGTGGGATTCTACTTCGGTAGAACCGGTTGTTAAGTAGTTAAGCCAGTGGTTGCCAAAGTGGGTGGTACCGCCCCCTGGGGGGAGGTGGGATGCCTTAGGGGGCGGTAAGAGGCAAGGGGGGTGGCAGGGGGTGGCAGGGGGGTGCTAGAGGCAAAAGGGGGCAACAGGGGGGCTAAGTGGCAAGGAGGGTGGCAACGTGACAAAATGAGGCAGAGAGAGATTTCTTTTTCTTTTTCCTCACCAAAAAAGGTAGGTGCAAACAATGGGAAATTTAGGGCAAAAGAGGAGAGTTCAAGATTTTAAAACACAAAAGAAAAAAAAGCTCTATTTAACTAGGGAATTGTAATAATTGAGATACTATTAATTGTATATTGTGTTGAAAGCAGAAACAGTTAAACTGTGGTTTGGAGGAATATATGGAGGAAATCATTTGGTTTGTTATTATTGGTAAATATAATTAATTGATTTGTAAGAAATTGGATTGCATGGAAATAATTGGAATATTCATGTTCATATTAATATACAAAAAAGATAGTTATATAACTAATTGATTTATATTAAAATATTGAATTTGTATTAAACAACTGTAATATTACATAATTAACCAATTTGAGGATGGATATAAAAATAGATGACAATGGGAAGGGGTATAATATAGAATAGAAGGGAAAAATTGAATTTGATTAAGATTAGAGATGAGGATGAAGGGTAATATTGGTTTTTTTAAAAAATAGATGAGGAATAAATATGGCAAAAAAGAAATATCGAAATTGTAAATTTAATTGAAATGACTAAACACTGTTTAAATTTATGAACTGGCCAAATACTCTGTTCAAAGAAAATACATTGTATGTTTGTATGTGTTGCTATTTATTCATATTTGTTCTTTTTTATTCTTTAAAGTTTAACAATTCATTCGTTAACTTAATATCTTTATATTTGTTTGGGGTTGACTTTCTTCTCATTTATCTTTTTTATTGTACAGCAATCTTTCTCCTCAAACCTACTACCTCTCTCTTTTCTTTCCTTCTTACTTTCTCTCTCCCCCCCACTCTTCTTCTCCTCCCTTTTTTCAGCCCTCTGGGTAGTCCTTTTGTGCATATGGACTACTCAGAAGGCTGAAAAAGTTATTTTTGACCAGTCCTCGCACTTTTGACTAGTCCTTGAACTTACGACTGTCCTCACATTTTACGTTTTGTGCCCTATTTTGTCACTGTGGTGAAGAGAAGTAGTGGTGAAATGATTGACACAGTTGTTAAGAATGCCGCAACGGGCATAAATGTGAGGATGGTCATAAGTGCAAGGACCAGTCAGAAATGACTTTTTTCAGCCCTCTGAGTAGTCCCTATGCACATAGCCATGCCCACCCAGTCACATGACCAGCTAGCCATGCCTATCCAGTCACATGACCAGCTAGCCACACCCCCAACTAAGCCACGCCCACAGAATTGGTTGTTAAAAAAATTGAATCACTGAATAAGGCCTATATACAGACATCCTGTTGTGGTCCGCCAGCAGCCTGTGGAGCTGGCAGCAGAGTCAGACAGTGAGAAGGCTGGGGAGGAACATGGGCCAGTCGTGGAGTCTGGGGAAGGCTCAGACAAGGGCTCTGCGTTAGGGGCAGTGAAAGGGCCATCTGGGAGGTATGTGCTGCCTCCAGAGCCTCCAGACCAGAGTCAGACCTCAGCGAGGCAGAGGAACAGGGGGAGCCTGTTCCCAGTGCACGCATGTGCAGAGCTGCCAGAAGGCAAGAACAATTAAAACAAAAGGGACGACTTGGGAGTAGGGCTTGGAGATGATTGTCCCCCCCCCATAAGACTTAAAAGACGAGCAAAGGCACATGGGCCTTTGCAGGAAACAATGTTTGTTCATTCGGTTCAGCTTAAAGCCTGAAGCTCTGTTTGATTCTGGACTCCATATGGCTTTGTCAATTAGGTCTTTGGCAACGTGTCCAGGGAGATAAAGGTGGGTAATTATCAGCCTTATCCCGAAGGACTCTTTACAAGTATGTGGGACTCATCTGTGAATGAACAGGATTCACAGCTGTTAAAATAAAACAGGTTTTTGGGACTACTCATGTGTTTTACTGATTCAGGAAGCCTAGGTCAGAACACATCCTTGCTATTGGGCTCATTTTCTTCTGCAGTGTTTCAGGACTTTCCCCCAAACTTCAGAGATCCATGAGGCCCTGTCCCATAACTGATGTTTCACAGAGTTGTTTATCTCTTGTGGTGATTTTAGACGCCATGATTTTTTTACTGCCCTAAAAGTCTGCCCTAACTAGCATTCCCTTATAATCTTAAGGCTCTGCGTTCCTACTAATGTCGCATTCAATAGTTGTTTCATATGATTGCTGCATTTATGTGAGTAGTGTTTCATCACATAAGCCCTATTCTTCTTGATATATCTGTTCCTTATTGACAAATCTTTAGAAATGTAGATACTGTCCGGCATTTCTTGGCTGTTAGATATATGCCACATATCTCTCCGTGATAAGGCTGGTGACATATAGATAATTCTATATATTAAGAGTATATTCTGTATATTAAGAGTATATTGAACAATTAGCTACCATTCATACCAGTGGTGGGTTGCTACCGGTTTGCCCCGGTTTGGGCGAACTGTAGCGGGGGAGGTGGGAGGCTCTGCCCATCTGCCCGGACGCTTCAGTGCATGCGTAGAAGCATCATGCGTGAGCGCGCCCACAAGCAAACCAGTAGCAACGGGTTTTGAAACCTGCTCTGATTCATACTTTCTAAAACCTTAAGTGAGAATCATTGAATCCTTTAAATATACATGATCACAAACAGTTCCATTATGTAGTGTATTTTAATCAGGTTTAACATCTCTTTCATATTAAACTTAAATAGAGTCTTCTTATATTCATATACTAGATGACAGAAATGTTATTAAAATCCCACTGTCAAGTATTTGCAAGCCATTGGCACATGTGTCATACAGACACTAGTGGAGGCAGAAAGTGCCTCCACCCCTGTGTGGAAAGGAGAGGCTTACACCAAGTATAAAACCCCCTCTAACCTTTCCACCATGCTCTCTCTCTTTTGATCTTTGATCAGGGTAGCCACACATGCTGTGTGCGCCCTATCCTATAATGAATATGAAGACAACCTTGTGTATATAGTTAATATGTTGTGTTATTTGAATAAATGCATTTAAGACATTTATTCAGGCATCTGTCTTTGGACTCTTCTATGCTCCTGGGTGATTCTACGATCCCAAAATTCCACAGAATGGTAGCAGAGGGAATGGTAGCAGAACTCCACTCCAGGAGCTGTTGAAAAGGCAAGATGCCCTCCAAAATAACCTGTGGGAGAAGCTCCCCTATTGTGACCAGAGGCCTTCAACAGAGGAGAACTTCACAGCAGCCCCAGTCTGAATCAACAATGGAAAACATCGAAAAGGGTTTCCATCCCGCTACACCCTGGCAGCCAGAGGCCACCCAGATGCAGCAAAAGATCCCTGGGGCACTGAGACGAGTAGCAGTAAAGAAGAGGGAGGACGGAACACCAAAGGAAAACAGAGATGAGAACGTGAAGGAACCCCACAACAAGGAGAAAAAGAAGGTGAAGGAGAGACCCAGGAAGAAGAGGGAGTGCAAACAAGAGGAAAAAAAAGGGAACAGGAAGAAACAAAGAAGAAGCAACAAGAAAGTCAGTAAGAAATGGAACAAAGTCTAAAAATCTTATTGTTGAATGTAAATGGCCTCAACTCACCGTCCAAACGATACCAAATTTTTAAAAAAATTGTGAAACAAAAAATAGATATTGTGTGCCTCCAAGAGGTACACATAAGAAAACAAGATATAAAATATGTACAGTATAAGAAATTAGGTAAAGTATATTCATCATCGGCAGAGGAAAAAAAAGAGGAGTGTTGGTATACATTAAGGAAGGAATAGATAGTAATGTAAAATATGTGGATCTAGAAGGCAGAATAGTGATGATAGAGTTAAAATTGGATTTCAAATATATATTATTTGTAGTAATATATGCTCCAAACAGTCGACAATCAGAATTTTATAAAAAAGTACATGAGAAAATTATAGATCAAAAAATGGAAAATGTATGTTTGATTGGAGACTTTAATGCCATTTTGGATGTAAGAAAAGATTACAAAAGCAATCAGAAAAATAAAAATAAGAAAAATGTATTGCCCAGAACTTTCGCAAATATGGTGGAAGAGTTAAATATGGTAGATAGTTGGAGATTTCATAATCCCGAAATGGAAAATTTCATGTACTATTCGAATCCACATTCGAATGGTCAAGGTTGGATATGGCATGGGTAACTAATACGTTAATGATGGAAATAGAGAGTGTAGAAATACTATCAAATAACTGGACAGATCATAACCCAATAATGATAATGTGGAAGGGGCAGAAAAGGAAAAAAAAAGATGGACAATGAATACACAGTTACTAAAAGAAAAAGAATATAAGAAATACATGGAAAAAGAATTAGAATAGGGAAAATACAAAACAACACACCTCCCTACAAAATTTATGGGATACAACTAAGGCGTATGTAAGAGGACTCACAATAGCTTATAATGCAAAACGGAGAAAAGAGAGAGAAAAAGAATACAATAAAATACAGGAAGAAATACAAAATTGGAAATGTAAATTACAAGGAAATCCAGGGGATGAACAAACAAGAGTAAATTGGATAGCAGCAAAACACGAACTGAATATATTAGAACAAGAGAAATATGCAACAACATTGAAATATATAAGACAGAATTATTTCGAAAACGCAAACAAACCAGGGAGGTGGATGGCATATAGGCTGCGGAAAGAAAGAGAAAAAAGAACAATTCAGAAATTACAAGATGAAGAGGGAAAGAGTCAACAAAGCCTAGAGAAGAAAAAGGAGATAATAGTTCAATATTATCAAAAAAATTATGAGAAAGACATAGTAACAGGGGAGGAAATTGAACAATATTTAAAAGGAGAAGGATTGAAAATATTAACGGAGGAAGAAAAAGATCTATTAGATAAGGAGATTACTATAGGAGAACTGAAAGAAGGGTTGAAGAGACAGAAAAATAATAAAACCCCTGGGACTGATGGTCTACCAACAGAGTTTTATAAAGTATTTGATGATTCATTAAATGGAATACTATTAGAAATATATAATGAAGCTCTGATAGAGGCAAAATCACCAAACACATGGAAAGAAGCATACATTTCCCTGATACCTAAAGAAGGAGTTCATAACATGAACTTTGGAGAGAGATTTACAAGAATGATAGCATCAATATACCAGAACCAAAAGGCATCCATCCTGGTGAATGGGGATCAAACAAATTTCTTTGGAATAGATAAAGGAGTAAGACAGGGATGTCCGCTGTCACCTTTATTATTTATTTTAACTTTGGAAAATCTGCTAATTAGAATTAGGGCAAATGAAGAAATACAAGAGCCTGAGTAGTATAGGGGAGTAATGCCTCCTACAAAGGCAGCATTTAAGATCCAGCTGCTGCAATTACTTGCTAGTTCAATCCCAGGCAGGCTCAAGGTCGACTCAGCCTTCTATCCTTTATAAGGTGGGTAAATTGAGGACCCAGTTTGTTGGGGGCAATAAGCTGACTTTGTAGAAATATAAATATACAAAAGTATGAAGGCTATTGCTTAACGCATTGTAAGCCGCCCTGAGTCTCCGGAGAAGGGCGGCATATAAATCAAATTTTTTAAAAAAAGGATTAAAGATTAAAAAAGAAGAATACAAGGTCCAAGCCTTCGCAGACGACCTTGTTTTCTTCATAGAAAATCCAATAGAAATAACCCCGAAATTAATAGAAGAGATTGAGAAATTTGGAAAGGTAGCAGATCTAAAAATTAACAAAGAAAAGACGAAAATGATTGATGAAAAATATGACAACAAAACAAGTAGATAAATTATCAAAAGAGTCAGGATTATAGGTAGTTAAAAAAGTGAAATATTTAGGGATAAATTTGACGGCCAGAACTGCGACAATAAAAGAAAATAATTATGGACCCTTAGTCCAGAAAATAAAAGAGGATTTAGATAAATGGGGGAAATTAAATTTATCCTTGTTGGGGAAAATAGCGGCAATAAAATCGAATATACTTCCAAGACCCCTTTATCTATTCCAAACAATTCCAATAAAATTAGACAAGAAATCTGATAAGAAATTTCCTGGCTGCTGCTCTTGTCTTCAGGAGAAAGGCAGCACTCGCCTTTCTCCTGAAGACAAGAGCAGCAGCCAGGAAGAGGCCTGAGGAGGCAGCACCAGAGAGGCCTGCAATCCCGGTAAGGACTCCCCTGTCTGATCTCTCCAAGATGGTGCCTGCCACCAGAGAGACTTCCGCCCCACCCAGTTTCCCGCCAAACGAAATGGCCACCAGGCCACTTCTGGAGGCAACTTCCTCCAAGATGGCAGCTCCCCTGGGCACTTTGCCAGAACTATGAGCCAGGCCTACCCCAGCTCCACAGTCCAGGCCTACAACGCCAGCCAGCCAGTTAGATTAGATTAGATTAGATTTATTGGATTTATATACCGCCCTACTCCCGAAGGACTCAGGGCAGTGTACAGCCAACAATAAAAATACATACGTACAAAATTTAAAAACCAACTAAAAACAGATTAAATGAATTTGGCCCGGACAGAATTAAAACACCCCAATATAATTTAAAATTTTTTAATATTTGACACTAAAAACAGGGAGTGGTTAGGCCAGGCCCGCCTGGCGAAATAGAAAAGTCTTAAGAGCGCGGCGGAAGGTGGGCAGATCCGGGATCCTCCGTATCTCTGGGGGGAGCTCATTCCAGATAGTATGTGCCCCCACAGAGAAAGCTCTCCCCCTGGGGGCTGCCAGCCGACATTGTTTGGCTGACGGCACCCGGAGGAGCCCCTCTCTATGAGAGCGTACTGGCCGGTGGGAGGCTATTGGTGGTAGTAGGCGATCCTGCAAGTACCCAGGTCCTAAGCCATGGAGCACTTTAAAGGTAGTAACCAGGACCTTGAAGCGCACCCAGAAGACCACCGGGAGCCAGTGCAGCTTGCGCAGGAGAGGTGTCACATGGGAACGCCATGTCGCTCCCATCACCACCCACGCGGCCGCACTCTGCGCCAGTTGGAGCCTCCGGGTGCTCCTCAAGGGGAGCCCCATGTAGAGAGCATTACAGTAGTCTAGACGGGAAGTGACAAGGGCGTGAGTGACTGTGAGCAAGGAGTCCCGATCCAGAAAGGGACGTAACTGGCGGATCAGGCAAACCTGATAGAAAATCCTCCCGGCCACGGCCATCAGATGACCTTCCAAGGACAGCCGTGAATCCAGGAGGACGCCCAAGTTACGAACCCTCTCCGTGGGGGCCAGTGATTCGCCCCCAATAGTCAGTGATGGCGCCAACTGACTATATCGGGACGTCGGAAACCACAGCCACTCGGTCTTGGATGGGTTGAGCCTGAGCCTGTTCCTCCCCATCCAGATCCGCATGGCCTCCAGGCACCGGGACATCACTTCAAGGGCATCGTTGGGGTGGTCTGGGGTGGAGATGTACAGCTGAGTGTCATCAGCGTACTGATGGTACTTCACCCCAAAACCACGGATGATCTCACCCAGCGGCTTCACATAAACATTGAATAGGAGGGGCGAGAGGACCGATCCTTGTGGCACCCCACATATAAGGGGCCTCGGGGTCGACCTCTGCCCCCCTGCCAACACAGACTGTGACCGGTCGAAGAGATAGGAGGAGAACCACTGCAACACAGTGCCTCCCACCCCCATCTCTACCAACCGGTGCAGCATGATACCATGGTCGATGGTATCAAAAGCCGCTGAGAGGTCTAACAGGACCAGGACAGAGGAGCACCCCCTGTCCCGAGCCCTCCAGAGATCATCAACCAACGCGACCAATGCCGTTTCCGTGCTGTACCCGGGCCTGAAACCCGACTGGAACGGATCTAGATACGTCGCTTCATCCAGGTGCTGGGGAAACTGTTTCGCAACCACGCTCTCAACAACCTTCGCCACAAAGCGAAGGTTGGAGACCGGACAATAATTTACCAACATTGCCGGGTCCAGGGAAGGCTTCTTGAGGAGAGGCCCCACTACCGCCTCTTTCAAGGCGGCAGGAAAGACACCCTCCCCCAATGAAGCCTTTATAATCCCCTGGAGCCAGCCTCGTGTCACTTCCCGGGAAGCCAGCACTAACCAGGAAGGACACGGGTCCAATAAACACGTGGTCGCGTTCAGTCCACCCAGTATCCTGTCCATATCCTCAGGGGTCACAGGATCAAACTCAGTCCAGATAAAATTCTCAAGACCTGCCCCGGTCCCTTCCCCCGAGACCACCCAGTCGGAGTCCAGTTCAGCATTCCAGAGGCCCAGAGGACCATTCCCAACCTACAAACCCCTTGCCAGGCTGCGCCTGCCAAGGCAAACATCAAAGAGGCCATAGAGGCCCTGGTCGCTGCCCTGGAAATTAGGGAGCAACCACCCACCGATGCTCCGAGGCCCCAGACCCAGCTGTCCACTTAAGAAGGATCCCAAATCCAACCTCCCACCCCCGGAGGAACCCAGATGGACCTGCAGCCTTCCACCCCCCATTGCAGAGGCACTCACCATTCACTGATTGCTTCAGGGAGTCCCAGGCTGAGCCTCCGCACCTTTCCAGTCCTGCTGGAATGATCCGGAGCTGCAATCCTGCTCCTCTGATGGAGAAGAGGAGATCCAGAGACATTTTCATGCCTATCCAGCCCATAGACCTCATCTGATGGGCCCCCGGTCTCCAGAAAGATCTCCAAGCCTTCTTCCCACTCCTCCAAGGTTTCCCCAACAGACAGCTGATTTTCGGGCCTATGCTGAGGCTCCAGTCAGACCTGACTTCAGGACCCAGAGAGGGAGATCAGAGCTCCAACAAGGAAAGCCTTTGGAGCATACTCCATTTCCTGCATGTGTCCAGTTGCTTCAAACTACAGAAAGACTACAAGAAGGAGTCAGACCTAAGCAATCGATCCCAGGCTTAGGGATCCCAATGCCATTCACAACAGGCTCTTTTCAGCCATTTGAACAACTCCCAATGCAGTTTAATGGCAATAATTTTGTAACTTTGCCAAATAATTTTGAAAAATTACATTTAAGTGGTCAGAATTTTAAAAAATAGTGTAAGAGATCCAGATAATTCTCTTAAGAGAAAATACTCTGGACATGATCAAAAGACCACCCCCTTTACCTTGGAGCCCCGAAATCGAGTTTCTGCATAAAAGAGCTTACACAACCCTGTTAAGTTCTATAGACACAGCTCTTTATGCCACTCTTTCAGACAGCCTCACAGCTCAGGACATTTGGACTGCCCTATATAATTTGTTCCATAGTGACAACATAGCTGCAACCAGCAGATTGTCAAGAATTTCCCACAATTATAAACTCAAACCTGGTGTAAAAATGGGGGAACATTTAGCAATGCTTAAAGCCATGAGGGATGAGCTTATACAGAGGGGGGAGCCTGTTTCTGAATCCACTTTAATTAGTGTGATGTTGAACTCCCTAGACAAATCCTGGAGTCTCTTTATTATTTCTCTAGAAGGAGTTTCTAGGGAACAAAGAAATATAGAATACTTCTCTGGTCACTTTATTGAGGAAGATTAAAGGCGCAGAGATGAGGAACAACAAGAAATGAAGGAGACATATCACAGGCCTAGGCCTCAGAGGAGGCGCCAGGACAGCAGTGAAAGGATTAATACCCTTCCCACCTGCTTTGACTGTGGCATACAAGGTCACTTTAAAAGGGAGTGCCCTCGCTCTAGGCCCAACACGGCTGGACCTAAGCACAATAAAAATAAAAGAGGCCATGGAAGAGAGGGAGCTGGTCATAAAGGATACCAATTCTGTAGTGTCACTAATGACAATCACACATCCCAGGTAAAGGATGCTGAGGGGCTGTGGCTTCTTGATTCAGGTGCATCCACGCATATAGCTAACACGAAGCAACGATTTAAGGTTTTACACCCACTCAAGTCTTCAGTAAAAGTTGCCACTGGGGACAAGGCAGAGGTAACTGGGGAAGGCGTGATCAATGTGCCTGGTATAGGAGATTCACAAGGGCACTGTATGTTCTCTCAATCAAGAACAACCTTTTAAGTATTTTAAAATTGACTGAGGATTAAAATGTAAAATTGTTATTTGAGAAGGGGGGAGGTTATGTTTTCAAAAGTGGATATATTGTTGGCGATATTGTAAAAATACGCCTGATGGTGTGCAGACTAAAGCCTGTTATTAACATTCAGCTGCCTGCAATTACTGCTAGTTCGAATCTCCCCAGGCTTAAGATTGACTCAGCCTTCCATCCTTTCTAAGGTAGGTAAATTGAGGACCCAGTTTGTGGGGGCAATAAGCTGACTTTGTAAAATATACAAAAGTATGAAGGCTATTGCTTAATGCATTGTAAGCTGCCCTGAGTCTCCGGAGAAGGGCGGCATATAAATCAATTTTTTAAAAAAAAATCAACAATTTGCCTTATTTTTCCCCAAAAGCAAAGGTCAAAAGGCACAAGAAATCTAACAAAGTATGCTTGGGTAAAACTTTACATTTGAGTTGTGCTCATATATTACGTCCCTGTCTTTGGACTCTTCTGTGCTCCTGGGTGATTCTATGATCCCAAAATTCCACACCCACACAGGTCAAGAGACAGAAAAAGAAATATAACCCACACACAATTAAAACCATCTCTCAGATGAATAAAGGTCAGCGGCTATATGGGATTTCTGTGATATAGACTTCAAACTAGAAAGACAGTACAGTATACAAACATGCATATAGGAAATATAAATCTGCTTTATAATTGTTTTTTCTTAAAGATCCAGAGGAATATTCCATTGTTACTCATTAATTTATCTATGATGAGTTCATTTCAAGGTTAATTTCAAGGATGATTCTAATCAAAACTCTGAGGTGCATTTTCTACCATCTTTGGACAGTATTTGCACCGAAACATTATAGTACTACCCCGATATGCAGTTCTTCATGTTCCTTGTTTTTACTGCTACATTATTTTCTAACATTTTTTTTTTTGCTTTCCCCTTCTGCTTGGAAATGAGGGGTATCAAGTATTTGAAAAATGTCATGTTCTGTCAGCAGGAATAGCAACTATTTCCTTGCTCCGTGTTTCCTGTCACTTGCTGAAGAAAAATCAGTTTCTGAATTTTAATCAGCAAGTTATATGCCTGGAGGTAAACAGACAATAAATGGGAAAATTATATGATAACAAAAATTAAAAGTGGGTAGCAACATTTGTTATAATGTAAATAAATATAAATCATTACTTTAAATTTTCTTATTCAAGATAAATAAATGCAGGCACATACTGCTAATTGAGGACAGAAAGCTTTCTAATTATATATATTCTGATTCTATAATGAAAAACATTCCTGGGGAAAGTATGATTTGTTCCTGTACTACCTAGCTTCAGATAATTGTTTAAAAAAGTTATTTTCTGTGTAATTTGCACAGTGTCTCCAAATTGCCTTCAAATACACTGGTTAATAGCTTTTGCTTTAAATTTTTCTAATCTATATTTACACTTTTTATTACTTAATTTACTTAATTTTATTGCAGATTATTTTGTGCAAATTGTTATACTGTTCATCTGTGTACTACATCAGTGGCTTAAAGGAATAGTGATTCGTTAAGGAAATAAATAAAACAAAATAAAATAAAATGATAAAATAAAATGATTCATACATGATTTAAATGAGAGGAAAGAAGGGGAACTCATCAGATATGCAGATGGAACCAAACTGGGGGAATAGCCAACACTTTAGAAGATAGGCTTGATATCTAGAAAGATCTTGACAGACTTGAACACTGGGCCCTATCCAAAAAATATAGTTCAGTGGCAGGAAAAGAAGATTTTACACTTAGGTAAGAAAAACCAGATGCACAGACATAAAATAAGTGGTACTTGGCTCAATAGCCAAGTAACTGGGAGAGGGAACTAGGAATCCTGGTAAGATAGAAATTGGATATAAAAGTGAAATAATACGGGGTCAGCCTAGAGGACCTCTGAAGGACCCTTTTCACTAGTAAATATAAGAGACAATTACTAGGTTCATAAAGTTAAACTGCAGAACTAACAAATCTTCCTCAGCTGGAAAGTTCAAGAAACACCATCATGAGCAAAATATCACACCTAGCCAAGCAGAGGTAACCACAGACATAACGGTAGGAAACTTAGACAGGAAACTTAGATAGGTTTGCAAAAACACAAGTTATTTAGCTTCTATAATATAGCAACAAGGGAGGGCTGTGGGCTGTCAGCACTGTAACCAATCATAAGATGTTAAAATTATGTATAAGAGTAACTGTATCAGAACTCTTCGGTGTTCAGTTTTTGCTTCTTGTGTAGCACTGAACCTTGCGGAATAAACCTTTTCTGTTGATCCTGGAATTCCGTGTCAGTTCCTAGAATTCCATAATACTGGTGGACAGGCACTTCAGTATAAGCCGGCAGTGTGCTGCAGCTTCTTAAAATGCCAATGCAATCCTAGGCTGCATCAACAGAGGGATAGAATCAAGATCACGAGAAGTTTAGTACCACTTTATACTGCACTGGTAAGACCACATTTGGAATAGTGAGTCCCGTTTTGGTTATCCCAATACAAAAATATGTTGAGACACCAGAAAGAGTGCAGAGAAGAGCAACGAAGATGAAAAAGGGTCTGAACTGTTTGATTAATTGTTAAGGGCAATCTAATCTAATGAAAGGAAAGATTAGGGTTGCAACATAGCTGCCTTCCAAATACTAGCTAAAGATCTTACAGATAAACTGAAAAATGAATTGACAAAGAAAATAGACCTTCAGGTAGCTAAGAAAGTAAAATACTTGGGAATTTACTTAACTGCTAGATTTGCAACAATCAAAGAAGACAACTATACAAGGTTGATACAACAAATAAAATTGGACTTGGAGAACTGGAAAAACCTGCAGCTGTCAATGGTAGGAAGAATAGCAACTATAAAAATGAATGTCCTGCCAAAGCTATTGTTTTTGTTTCAAACAATTCCTATAAAACTAGAGAAAAAAATACTTTGATGAACTAAATGCAATAATTTTGAAATGTGTTTGGCAAGGAAAAAGAGTGAGAATAAGACTAAAATGTTGCAAGAGTCTAAAAACAATGGGGGATTTGGGTTGCTGGATGGGGAGCTTTATTACCAGGCCTCAGCACTAATTTGGGTGAAAGAATGGATAATTCTCAGAAATAGAAGATTGCTATTGCTGGAGGGACATGATCTTCAATTGGGATAGCATGCCTTTTTGTGGTATTAAAAAAAAACAAAATACAGAGATACTTTCAAAGACATTATATAAGGAATGCTCTAATATGGGAAATATATTTTTTAAAATATTAGATTGTGTGGAAATGGATAGGTTAACATTAAAGATAAAGGACAAAGAAGACACAGAATATTTTTTAACTTGGGATTTGTTTTATCAATGGTTAGATAATAAAGTTAGAAATTAGAAGTTGGAAGAATACTATTATACACAAGTAAAGTTTATTATTATTATTATTATTATTATTATTATTATTATTATTATTATTATTATTATTATTATTATTATTATTATTATTATATTATATATATGTAAATTGACCGAGACAATACATTATTTACTAAATACTTATATATGTTAAAGAAAAACGTATAAATATTTTTTAAAAAATATTTATAGCTGTCTTCTAGTACTTGAAGGGCTGTGATAAAAAAGAGTAGGTTGTCTTATTCTCCAAGGCACCTGAGGGCAGAACAAAAAGCAATGAGTGGAAGCTTGCAATTGATTAGAATTCTAGATTTTTAAGATTTCATACAGACAATACTCTAGCTGTTAGCAAAATTAAAATGACATACACAACCTATTCATTAAGGTCAAGAGGCTTTGTTGAAAATAGGGCTTGATACTGTTCCAGGATTCCTTATACAGAGCCTCTAAACACTAGAGCATCTGATTTGTTGACCTCTTTTAATATAAAAAGCACTACCCTGTATTTTCAAAAATATCGGTGTTCCATATATACCCAGAGGTAATCTCAGAATAGACAGGTGAGTGGCTACAAACTTATATTTCCTTTAAAATATAGGTTTGACCACCCCAATGATGCCATTGACGTGATGTCCCGATATCTGGAGGCCGTGCGGATCTGGATGGGGAGAAACAGACTCAGACTCAACCCCTCCAAGACTGAGTGGCTATGGCTTCCGGCCCCCTCAGAGAGGGCTTGCAATCTGGGTGCAATCCTCCTGTATGCATGGCTGTCTTTAGAAGACTATATGACAGCTGTGGCCAGGGAGCCTTTCTATCAGGTTCGTCTGATTTACCAGTTGCATCCCTTTATGGACTGGGATGCCCTGTGCACGGTCACTCACACCCTTGTGACATCCCATCTGGACTACTGTAATGCTCTCTACATGGGGCTCCCCTTGAAGAGCACTTGGAGGCTCCAACTGGTCCAGAATGTGGCCGCGCGGGTGATTATGGGAGCGACCCGACACATCCAAGTGACACCACTCCTGTGTGAGCTGCACTGGCTCCTGGTGGTCTTCCTAGTGCAATTCAAGGTGTTGGTCACCATCTTCAAAGTGCTCCATGGCTTAGGACCCGGATATTTATGGGATCACCTTCTGCCACCGATGGCCTCCCACCGACCAATACGCTCCCACAGAGAGGGACTCCTCAGGGTGCCGTTGATCAAACAATGTTGACTGGCAACCCCCAGGGGGAGAGCCTTCTCTGTGGGGACACCTGCCCTCTGGAATAAACTGCCCCTGGGGATACATATGATTCCTGACCTGCGTGCCTTTCGCCGTGCATTTAAGACTCTACTATTCCAGCAGGCTGGACTAGTTTAATAAGTTGATTGGGTGTTTTAACTTTTGGGGTTTTTAACTGTAGGGCCAAAATATTTAATTCTGTTCTTAAATTGCTTTTAAATTTTGTATTTCATGTTTGTTTTACTATGGCCGCCCTGAGTCCTCCGGGAGAAGGGCGGTATAAAAATTTAATGAATGAATGAATGAATGAATGAATGAATAATAAAATAAAATAAAATAAAATAAAATAAAATAAAATAAAATAAAATAAAATAAAATAAAATAAAATAAAAAAAATAAAAGTTTGCTTACTTGCCCAAAGGCAAAACAATGCAAAGAAAGCCTGTCTCACCTTGGAGGAAGGGAGGAAATCTGACAGACAAAATGAATGATAGTCAGCTACTTCCCCTCTAATTTTGCCTTGTGTCATGTCCACACACATACACAAATGTTACAAAAGACATTTGTGTGTGCGTGTTTGTTTGGCAGGGAGGGAGGGAGAAAGGAGGAGGTGGAGGAAGAAGAGGAAGAGGAGGAGGAAGAAGGGGAAGGGGGGAGGAGGAGGAGGAGGAGGAGGAGGAGGAGGAGGAGGAGGAGGAGGAGGAGAATCATTTAGATTGAGATACCTTCCTGAAAAATTCAAATGTCCACTTCTTTAGATCTTTTTTTAAAAGAAAACATTCACTAGTGCAATGCTTCACAAAAGACTTTGAAGAATTTGTTTGATGTTTTCACTTGAAAATTTAAAGCAACTGCAAGAAGGATCTTGCTTTGTGTTTCTACTTCCCTGTTGTCTCTTTGCTATCTTCCTTTTACACATCTCAGTCAATTTAATTATTATTTTTACATAGCTTTATCTTGAGAAAAGAGAAAAGAGGTGGAGGGCAAGGAGTGGCATGGCATCGGAGAGTCTTTTCATGTTCATGACAGATGGAGAAGCATCACAAGCAATTTGTCCATTTTCAAATAATTCTTCAGTGAACAAAATGCCTCCCATTCATGTTCATCCTTTTATACCCTGATTCAGACATTTAATTCACCAGGACTAATTTACTTTATCAGATTTTTTTAGTGCTTTTGCCTATAGCAAAGGTTGAGGTAGGCCAATCACTTGATCTTCCATTGTTAACTCTAACATTGTATTAATTGAAATTGAATTTTCTGAATGCCAATTTTTTTACTATATGTTGATTCATTGACTTGATGAATCAAAATGTTGAGCTTAGTTTCCATACATACTCAAGCCATGCAAAAGCAGCAATCCAAAGTATTTTACCTTGCCTCCACAGATGATTTGTCAGTTTTCATCCAATAGATTTTGAAGAAGAAAATGATGTCAGAATCAAACTGAGTGACAATTGTTGAGCAAAAAACCATTTTGGATTAGACAGCACACCCATTGATAATACAAGCAATATATATTCTACACACACACACACACACACATATATATTAAAATATTTTTTTATTTTATTGTTTTAAGTACATTATATTGCACATTTACTTTGACTTGTATACCGCATCCAAAAGAAGCGACAGGTTTCTATGGCAGGAAGATTGTCAGCATTGATCAACTACACTAGAGGAAATATAATGGTGTGAGTGTCAACAGCAGCTATTAAATAATGCTTAGGCCAACTTTCCCCATCTACATTTACGAGATGCAGCAAACCATAATTTTAGGTATGAAGGTGTCACTGACTAAGATCAGTGAACTAAGTGGATTTTCTTTTGCAGAAACCCTCAGATTTGGGACATGTATACAATTTTAAAATATGTAGATAAATAAAAATGGACTCTGCTTTCACAATGACAAGGAGTTTATATCATTTGAAGAACATAGTTGGATGAATCTTTAAAATATCAACAACAAATTTATTTCCATGAGAAAGTATTCAAGAGACAGAAGATTATCAGTCTGGCAACTTCTCCCCATGGAACAAAAAGAAGATGTATTTAAGGATCAGGCAGCTCATTTGGGTACTGTTGAAATAGAAATAATAGAAAAAACCTGTAGTTTGGGTTTTAGATTTTGGCAGTGGTTTACTCTCCAAGCTTACCATTTAACTCCCGAATATTTCCTTACCAAGCTAAGTAATATAACCAGCATGACTTCAGTAAAAGTGTCTTGTTCTATTCGTTTTTAGCTTATGTATGTCTTGTGTGGCAGTGTGGTAAGTTGGTCACATGACTGGCTGTTGGTTTGGTGCTATATTTAACTTCTGAGGAGTTGGTTGGTTCTGTTGTTGATTGGTTGTTTGAACAGTCGTTTCTTATATCTTCATATACTGCATCTAAATCAATATGCTTGTTAATTGCCCCTTTTGTAGAGTACCAGATGTCAATAAATTCACATGTGTGGCGGGTGTTGGCATGGCCAATGATTTTCGTTCCTTCCCAATCAAACTGGTGTTGTTCATTGTCAATGTGGTTCAAGATCAAGGATCAAGATCCATGGTGGCACAGTGGTTAGAATACAGTACTGCAAGCTACTTCTGCTGACTGCCAGCTGCCTGTAATTTGGTAGTTTGAATCTCACCAGGCTCAAGGTTGACTCAGCCCTCCCGAGGTGGGTAAAATGAGGACCCAGATTGTTGGGGGCAATATGTTGACTCTGTAAACCGCTTAGAGAGGTCTGTAAAGCACTGTGAAGCAGTATGTAAGTCTAAGTGCTTTTGCTATTTTTGGTCATGCCGTTTGACTGCTAGTAGATGTTCATGAATTCTTGTTTTCAATTATCTTCCTATTTGTCCAACACAGAACTGGTTACAATAGTTGCAATTGATTTTGCATACCATGTTGCTATTGTCTTCCTTCCGTGTTTTGTGTTTGATCCTAGATAGCACTTGTCTGAATGTAAACATGGGTTTGTGAGCTATCATTATTCCTAGGGATTTCAGTATTCTGGCACCCATTTTCGATATTCCTTTGACAAATGGCAGGACTTGTTTCCATGTTGAGGTTGGCTATATATTTTGTCGGGGTTTGGATGACAAGCATTGTATTATGAAGGTTTTTGGACAGACAATGAGGAAGAAAACATCAAAAAGGTGTTTCTCTTCTGCTTTTCTTAATGACTTGGTGCTGCAGTGTGTTTTGGCTCTTTTGAAAAGGATCTGGGTTCAGTTCCTCTTGTGTGCAGTGGGGTGGTTGCTTGTGAAATTTAGAATTTGGTTTGTGTGTGTGGATTTTCGGTATACGCAGATTGTTAATTTACTGTTATCTTATCTCCTTATATTAATATCTAGAAAGGTAAGTCATTCTTTTTCTTCCTTGCCTGTAATAAAACTGTTGAAATAGCCTACTCCTAAATCATTTAGAAATATAAGAATGAAAATCAGAACCTAAACTTGGGTCCAGGAATAAATAGGCAACCAACTTGGATTCTGGAAAGTGCAACATGATCTGAAATAGTGGTGGGTTGCGGATCGGGCGAACTGGTAGCGGTGGTGGCGGGAGGCTCCGCTCACCCACCCGGACATCTTTGTGCATGTGTGCACGCACGTGCCCACAAGCAAACCGGTAGCAGCTGAAATTGAAACCCACTACTGATCTGAACATTTATTTATTTAATTAATTTATATCCCACCTTTATTACTTTATAATAATAAAATTTTTATAATAATAATATTTTTATAATAATATTTTAAATAATAAAAAAATGGCAGCTAATATATCTAATACTCTTCCCTCCTCCTACTTTCCCCACAACAACAATTCTGTGGCTGAAAGAGAGTAATTGGTCCAAAGTCAATGAGCTGACTTTCATGGCTAAGGTAGAACCAGAACTCACAGTCTTCTAGTTTCTAGCATGGTGCCTTAACCAGTAGACCAGACTGGCTCTCTTTATCCTTATTAACATTTATCCTTTTTTATCTTTGTCTCTATTACCTTTATCCTTTATTAATACTTTATCCTCTACAAGCATTCTAACAGCTACATATAACACCAATTTAATTTCTCATATATGTTTTAAGCACATTTTCATACTTAGGGTATTACAATAAGATGGTTTATATAAAACCAAATTAAATCTCTGGTGGCGCAGTAGTGGGATTCAACAATTCATTGGAATAATTCTGAAAACTCAGAAACCTCCAAAATAGCTTAGCCATCAGGATTCCATATACATGTAAAGTTGATCACTCTTTCTTTGAGAAACCAATTTGAACTTCACCCTTGTCAGAATCTTCAGTTATAAGCTAAGGACTTGAGGTCATGTGGCTTATTGTGGCAAAATCAGATTTCCTTACATAGAATAGGGGTTGGTGAACCAATCAGAAGCTTATAGAAAATAAAAAAGAGGCATCTCACAGAACTCTTATTTAATCTCAGACTAGTTGTTTAGTCCTTCTTGAGAAATAATGTTCCATGCAAATCCAGCTGTATACTATCATCTGGTCAGCATTTTCCTGACTCTCACTATTTCCATTTTATCTGAATTAAATTTCAGCTTGTATGCTTTTATCTACCTATCCTCTTCAATATTTTTATTAATATCATGCAATCAGAAGATGAACAAGACAGGCAGAATTTATTATTATTTGCGTAATGTGCAAATAATGGACACAGTCCAATTTTCAGAATGGCTTCAGGATCACATAGATGTGGGGGATCAAGAATAATGAAGCATCCCCCCAGTATCCCCATTATTGTTCATATTATCCCTGGAAGTGTTAACGAGGATAGTATGAAAAGAAACACAAATCAAAGGTCTGGAAATTAGGAAAGAAATTTACAAATTGCAAGCTTTTGCTGACGATCTGGTTTTTATCCTTGAGGAACCACAACAATTGAGCGTCAAGCTTAGGGAAGTATTAGAGAATACAGAGATGTAGCCAGACTGAAAATTAACAAGTATAAAACTAAAATGATAGTTAAAAATATGGCGAACAAACAGAAGGAGTTGACCAAGAGAACAAACATACAGATAGTGAAGAAAATGAAATATTTAGGAATTTATATAACCACAAGATGCACTTCAATCAAAGAAGATAATTATGCCAAACTAATGAATCACATAAAAGAAGAGTTGGAGAAATGGAGAAATTTAAGGCTTTCTTTAATAGGAAGAATAGCAGGAATCAAGATGAATATCCTACCATAATTACTGTTCTTGTTTCAGAATATCCCTTATTTTATTTAATAAAATTAGATTAAAAATATTTTGGAAAATTGAATAAAATGACAGCAGAATACATTTGGCAAGGGAAGAAACCAAGGATTAAATTTAAACTTTTACAAGAAACAAAAGAAAGAGGAGAGTTCAGTATACTGAATTGGGAGTTATATCATCAAGCAGCAATGCTCGCCTGGGTAATAGAATGGATGAATTTAAAAAATAGAAGATTGTTAACGTTAGAGGGCCACGATTTACATCTAGGATGGCATGCATTTTTGTGGTATAGCAAACAAGTAGCACATCAATATTTTCAAAGACATTTTATAAAACAGGCTTTTTTGGAGATACGGAATAAATTTAAGCAGCAGAAATACATGAAGTTTCTGATTTGGTTATCCACATTAGAAGCATTAGTACACTCAAACCTCATCAATCAGGGAAAATATGTCACATATAAGGATATAATAATTGAGAAATATGCATTTTTACCATTGTGAGTTGCCCTGAGTCCTTGGAGATAGGGCGGCATATAAATTGCATAATAAATAAATAAATAAATAATCGTTGCAGCAATTATCATTAGCCAAGCCATTTGGCTTCTGAAATTGGAATATGAACGTATATCTATGAGTATCCTTCTTTTCCTTTAGTTCACAAAGTGAAATGTGTAGCTGACATGTTTCCTATAAAGCAAACTTGTGAGTTTCCAGAGCCATGTTTTAAGACTAGATTTTGTAGGTTTCTTCCTACATTGTATTTCTCCTAATTCAATCCATTGGGCATTTTAGGTTTATTATAAATCCTTGCCTTGAGAAAATATCATTCTATAGTAAAAGGAGTTTATCAACCATACTTACCTTTTGCAAATACAGTATGGTCCCTTTAAGCACAGCATAAAATTTCTTCCATCCCCTTCGCCCTCTTGGAGCTGAAAAAAATAGATAAATATATTCCATGACTACAGGAAAGAGGGACACAAAACTAAGGCAGAATATCAGCAAATAGCTAGAATCTGCAAAGACAAAGTCAAGAAAGCAAAGGTTCAGAATGAACAAAGACTTGCAACAAAAGTCAAAAATAATAAAAAAGTTTCTTCCAACATATAAATAACAAGAAAAAAAAATCAAGGAAACAGTCAGTCCACTAAAGAGAGAAGACGACAAGGAACTAACAGGCAACAGAGAGAAAGCAGAGCTGCTTAATTCATTTTTGCATCGGTCTTCACACAAAAAGAAACTATAGCTCAACCTACCAAGAACATAACTGTAAAAGACAGACTAGAAATAAAAGTTAAAATAAGCAAAAAAAAAAAAAAGTCAGAGAACACCTGTCCGATGTTGACAAATACAAATCACTGGGACCTGATGGATTACATCCCAGAGTTCTAAAGGAGCTGGCAGATGTCATCTCAGAACCACTGTACCACATTTTCCAAAAATCCTGGAGCACCGGGGAACTACTGGTGGAAAACTACTGGAACTACCAGTGGAAAAGAGCTGATGTGGTTCCTATCTTCAGAACGGAAAAAAACAACAGACCCAGGAAACTACAGACACATCAATACTCAGAAAGATACTGGAAAAGATAATAAAAAAACAAATCTGCCAACACCTAGAAACTAGTAAAGTAATAACTAGCAGTCAGCATGGGTTTGTTAAAAACAGATCATGCCAAACCAATCTTATTTCATTTTTCAACATAGTGACTAAATTAGTAGACCAGCGAAATTCTGTGGGCATAATATACTTAGACTTCAGCAAGGCATTCGACAAAGTAGACCACAACCTACTTCTTGGTAAGCTAGAAAAAAGTGGAATAAATAGCATCACCATCAGATAGATTTGTAAGTGGCTGACAAACCATAGCCAACAAGTAGTCCTTAATGCTACTACAACTACATGGAGGGAAGTAAGCAGGGGGGTACTACAGCGTTCCATCTTAGGCCCAGTACTCTTCAGTATCTTCATAAATGACTTAGATGAGGGAATAGAAGGGGAACTTACCAAATTTGCAGATGGTACTAAGCTGGCAGGAATAGCTAACACCCTAGATGATAGGTTCAAGATCCAGATGGATTTTGACAGACTTGAACACTGGGCCTTATCTAACAAAATGAAATTCAATGTAGAGAAAAGTAAAGTCTTACACTTAGGCAAGAAAAACCAAAAGTACACATATAGATTGGATTAAACCAGGCTTAATAGCAGTAACTGTGAGAGGGATCTTGGAATCTTAGTGGACAACCAGCTAAATATGAGCCAGCAGTGTGCAGCAGCACAGCGGCAGCCAAAAAAGCCAATGCAATACTAAACTGCATTAACAGAGGTATACAATCAAGAGCAAGTGCGGTACTAATCCCACTCTGTAAAGCCTTAGTAAGACCACATCTAGAATACTGCATCCAGTTTTGGTCACCACACTATAAAAAAAGATGCTGAGGCTCTAGAAAAAGTGCAAAGAAGAGCAACCAGGATGATTAGGGGACTGGAGACTAAAACATATGAAGAACAGTTATAGGAACTGGGCATGGCTAGTCTACTGAAGAGAAGGACCGGGGAGACATGATAAGAGTCTTCCAATATTTGAGGGGCTGCCACAGAGAGGAAGGGGATCAAGCTAAGGCACCTGAAGGCCAGACAAGGAATAATGGATGGAAACTGACCAAGGAGAGATTCAACCTAGAAATAAAGGGAATTTTTCTGACAGTGAGAACAATCAACAATGGAACAGTTTGCCTTCAGAAGTTGTGGGAGCTTCATCACTGGTGGCTTTCAGGAAGAGATTGGACTGCCATTTGTCAGAAATGGTGTAGAGTCTCCTGCTTGGGCGAGGGGTTGAATTAGATGATCTACAAGGTCCCTTCCAACCCTGTTAATCTAATCTAATGATTATCATGTGAAATCACAAGAAAAGTCCACAGAAAGATTTCAAATGCAATTCATAAAAAAAAAACCCCACAAGATAAGAGAGACTAATAAATTGAATCAGCTATCAATAATATATGTAAACCTTTATTTTCAATTTAACAGACATGAAAATGTATAGGTAGTCCTTGACTTACAACAGAGTAAGTCAAGAGCCTCAGATAGCTCAACAGGCTAAGTAGCCTGTTATTAACATTCAGCTGTCTGCAATTATTGCAAGTTCGAGGCTCAAGGTTGACTCAGCCTTCCATCCTTTCTAAGGTAGGTAAATTGAGGACCCAGTTTGTGGGGGCAATAAGCTGACTTTGTATAAAAAATATATATACAAAAGTATGAAGGCTATTGCTTAACGCATTGTAAGCTGCCCTGAGTCTCCGGAGAAAGGCGGCATATAAATCTAATTTTTTAAAAAAACAGTTTGTTTAGTGACCGTACAAAGTTATAATGGCACTAAAAAAAGTTACTGATCACCATTTTTCACACTTACGACCGTTGTAGCATCCCCATGCTCACAGGATCAAAATTCAGATGCTTGGCAATTGGTTCACATTTATGATAGTTGCAGTGTCCTGGGGTCATGAGATCACCTTTTACCACCTTCTATAAGCAAAGTCAATGGCCTGATTCACTTAACAACTATTTTACTAATTTAACAAATACAATGATCCAATGTTTTTAACAACTGTGGCAAGAAAATTTGTAAAATGGGGCAAACTCACTTAATAAATGTTTCACTTAGCAACATAAATTTGGTTCTGGTTGTAACTCAAGGACTACCTGTACTTTTAAAATAAATAGGAGAAAATATGAAAGGAACACTTTCAAATTATCAAGTGAAAAATGAGAGGTCTCTCTTGGACCATGCCAAAAACCAAAACATGAGAAACAGTGATACAGAGTCGATGATAGGAATAAAGGGGAAAAAGCATGATATCACCCACTACCAAGGTATTCAAAAGACAATGCAAAAAAATAGTAAACGGCCTCTGAACTCTAAGCTGTTTCTGCATAGATTGCTGATAATGTAAAAGAAAAACATTACACGTGTTTCCCTGCTTTATCTTTCATCAATAGGAAATTGAGTTAACTGGAGTTGTTTTAATCTGGAATTATCAACATTTCAAAGAATAACACAAAATTTTATGTATTGTAGAGAGGGAAGTCACCCCTCCTAGAAGAATGAAATATTTTGAGAAATATTTAAAAAGGCAGAGTATTATATTTTCCTAAAGGAGAAGCATCCTCTTGGAAAACAGCTCCCACCTTTCTTAATAACCCCAGCAGGACTGGACCAGCCTATCTACAAGACAAAAGTCCTCCAGCTCCAGGGTGATGGGATTAAGATATGACCCTCCATAATAGGATTAACCCATCTAGCAGCAGAGCTTACCACATTGCACAATCACCTGGCGACATTGCATCACCCAGTAAACTCCAACGAAATCTGGGACTCAGACAACCCTCAAAGTTCTTGCACAGGAACAGGAAGTTCAAGTGCAAAGCCCAAGAGAAGGTATATATATACCCCTCACTCTCAACTCAGTGTGGTCAGCTGCACCAGGACTATGTGCTTGGTGGTTCTGTTCACCATTAAACACTTTTTCCAATCAGCCTCCATATTTCCAGTGTCTTTATCCCAGCTTGGAACTGAACCAGATGGATATTTCTTCTAACAGCAGTTATTTTCTATGGAAAATGAGTTCAAGACTTTCTGCTACAAACAATGGTATGGAAAGTACTTTCCAAGGGCTTCCTATCTTCTTCAATGGAATCTAAGAATCACATGTTGGTAGAGATTATGCTCTAAGATACTGTTCGCTGTAATCATAGCATGTTACATAGTGTGTAACCATGGCTTTCCATGGCTTTCCACTGCACAACAAGCTAATTTGAAACAAAACACATTAGTATAAAGTAAGAGCCTAGTCATTGGGTTACCTTTTGAAGAAACATTTGAATTACAACTTAGACATATGAAACAGTTTTTAAAACAATCATAATCAAAGATTATTGATTCTGTGGTGGTACATTGACAATGGAAGTTATAAGCTATCAACAAACAAGAATGGTAACTATTTCATTGGTTGTGATTGGCTTAGTTTTGACTTAGAATCTTTTGTAAACTTAGTCATTGTAGCTCATTAAAAAGCATGATTAAAAGATGGATTTAATGTTAATGTCATACATGAAACTAGGATTTTTAAATCCTGTTGGTTTGAACTTAACCGAAAGGAAAGATAATTGAACTGAAAGTTGCCAGAGTAATATAAAATGAGATGGGGATGATGCTTTCATATGTGCAAAGCTGTGAAATAATTAATAACAGCCACAAAATTAATTAATGGTAAAGATTATTTATTCCGTCTTTAGTTGCACTGACAGTTAAAAATTCATCATAGACTCAAATTGTTATTTCATCATATCAATCTTGTCCTGATCTCGTCCTCCCCAGTTAAGACTTACTTCTCTTCCCATCCATGTCAGCATGGGTTTTCCGAGTGAGGATGCCATGCTTGTAGGTAACAGCATTCTGGGCCTGGGGAGCATCCAGGAAAGGGTTACTGCCATCAACTATCCTTGTGATTTTCTTTGCACTGGCACCGAATTTATCATCCACCAATTCTGATAATGACTTCCTGAGTTCATCTTCATCACTTTGATGCAACACAAAAAAAATAAAAAAATTAAACTGAAGCATAGAAATTTTGGGGAGAAATGCCACACAGTATTTAGAAAAACAAAAAAGTTATCAATAAGTTATTGTGGATGTTGCTCTAAAGTTATTAATATAGAAGTATTCTTTTTCTTTTTTTCTTTTTATTAGTTTATAATATAAAATACAAAAATACAAAAGCAAATAATAGGAAAAATGCGGGGGAGGGGGAGGGAAGAGAAAAGTGTAGAGAAGAAGGGGAAAAGAAGGAAAAGTCACTGACTTCCCACTCCCTTTGATGCAGTAGAATAAGAAGTAACATAGAACCTCAACTTCTTACTTTTACATAATAGCATAAACTAGCCATTTCTATAACAACAAATCTATCTAATCAGTAAATCCTAAAATCAAAGTTTCATTTTTTTTCCAGCTCAAGCCAGAAGCAGTTTCCAAATAGAAACAAAAGTAGTTTTTTTTTCTTTTATCAAAACAGTTTAGCCATCTCTGCTAACTCCATCAGCTTTTGCAGCCATTCATCCATTGTGGGGATTAAAGCATCCTTCCATTTTTGCGCATAAAGTAATCCTGTTGCCATGAAGCTCCGATTTCCGCCTTTAATCTTTTAATATAGAAATATTCCAGACTGCAGCATCAGAAAGTGGCCCATATGAAAATGAAGGGAATGGATTATCTAATTTGTCTGTATACTGGCTAAATTTTGAAGCTCAGAGAGAAAGAGGAAACTGTAGCTGGACAACAAAATACATTTTCTTTTCCAAATGGGGAAGAGGGTCATCTTTGGAGATAGCTTCTGCCACACCTATCAATAACTTTTCAAGGGAAACCTCATATATCCTGTGCAAATGGATGAAGATGGGGAAAGTTCTTTAGATTCAGTCAAATCTTTAACCAGATTGGAACATGTCAGGTTATTTTTATGGCTCTCCAAATGAAATAGGATCCCCTCCAGTGGTGGGATTCAAGTAATTTAACAACCGGTTCTCTGGTTCCAACAACCAGTTTGCCAAACTGCTCTGAAAGTTAACAACCAGTTCTCCCGAAGTGGTGCGAACTGGCTGAATCCCACCACTGATCCTCTCCAAAGTGACCTGATTTGAATATGGATCATCCTGAATCATCATGATTTCTTCAATTTTATGACCTTTCTGCCACTGTAGTTAAAGCAAATCACTGCAGTTGTTAAGTGAATCATGTGGTCATTAAGCAAATCCAGTTTCCCTTATTAACTTTTAGAAGCCAGCTGGGAAAGTTGCAAATAGTGATCACACGTTCCTGGGACACTGCAACTATCATAAATACATGCTGGTTGCCAAGTGCCTGAATTCTGATCACATGACCATGGGGATGCTGCAAACGTCATACATGCAAGGACTGGTTGTAAATAACCTTTTTCAGTGCTACTGTAATTTTGAACGGCTGCTAAATGAATTTATAAATCAAGGACTACCTCCATAGTACAGCACTCCAAGAAATGTGAGGAGGGGACTAATAGAACTGCCAGGGCTCCAAGTCCGTGCGTGACTCTAGAGGAGGAGCATTGCAGCCTAATAAGCATTCCCAACTAGATGCATATGAAAGATACAGAGAGTATTTTACTAAGCCACAGTACTTTATTCATGAGAGGGATTAAATAGAAAAGAAGAGGTGGCAGAGTAATCACTATCCAGTTTTCCTTACTCAGTATAGCAGGCAGCATTCTTGGGAAGCATAATAAAGTACATGGAACAACTGGTCCATCCAAGGGCATAAATGTTGGCCATCTTGTATGACCCTAGACTTAAAGGCAGGTAGAGAAGGTGGTGGGATAGAAATGCAGATGCTGATTCTGTGGAAGGAAGAGGGCTTCATTATCATCAGTTCCTCCAAAGGATGCACATCTAATCCTGTGGAGATTAGTATGTGGAACATGACTTTAGAGCTGGTGACATCAGGACAAAAGAGCAATCCAGGTGTCCACTACCAAGCTGATGCTTATGTTTTTGTGAAATGTTACTAGAAGGTTGGTAAAAAAATTGCTCCTATGACCTTTTGGAGTGTGTCTCAATTTGGGGACAGTTTTTTGGTAACATCTGACCACTGTTCCCAGCATAAGCATAGTTTGCCTAGCAGGCAACATTGTTAAACGCAATCACAGTTTTTCTTTAAAATTAAGTATTTAGTCATCAATTTCTCTGCCTTCTTATGCCAGCCAGAAGTGAGCCCTGAGCCCTATTCATGGCACCTCTCCTTTTCTTTCCTTCAGCTTGCCTTTCTGACTTGCTTTATTCTACCATGTTAACTGCTTGCCCATGCCCACATGGTAGCAGCTGCCTTCCTGCCTGCTTGTGCCCTAGCAATCATTTTTGGTGGCTGCTGAATTGCCCCTGTGTCCAATGCTTGCATATGCTCAGTCTGTCTTCACCACCTGCTTGCCTGCCAGCTGCCTTTCTGCACCATCCCCAGTGCCAGAATGCCTCTTCTTCAATGCCTGCATCGCCAGAGGAGCACCAGATCACCTGCCTGAGTGGTACCTCACTGAAGAAGCTGAGATCGACATGGTTAGAAATCCGTACTGACCAAGCCAAGGCTGGAAGAGATCCCACCCCAGGGAAAAAGAGAGTAATTCAAATTGCCACTCCCCCTTCACCCCGAGGTTGTCAGCTTGTTTTAAATGTAGGAAGGAGGGGTACTGAGGTGTGAAGTGCTGATTGAAGATGTTGGTGAGGAAATCAGACCACCTGTCAGGGGGGAAACCCACAAAACCAAGCCCCCAAGGGAAGCAAACTGCCCTGTGAAGCAAGGCAACCGTCGAGCTTCAGATCCCCCACCCTTTGGGGACTGAAACTCCAGAAATCCAACTAGAGGAACCAACTTTCACTGGAAGCGATCCAGAAGACAAATTACTAGTAAGCAACCCAATTGCTTACCCTCTCCCTAAGTCCATTTATACCCAGTTGAGGCAGAGAAGAAAAAATTTCTGCTTTTCTAGACTTAAGATGCACAAGTTGCCTGATAAGCCCCACCCTAGTAGGGAAACTGGGAATAAATCTAAGGAGACCAAGGAGAGGTAGAGGTCACCATTTAAGCCAGTGGTTCCCGAAGTGGAGAAGAGTATCTTGCTTTTAGACATGATAATAGCTCTC
This sequence comes from Masticophis lateralis, assembly GCA_030761175.1. Classification (NCBI taxonomy): domain Eukaryota; kingdom Metazoa; phylum Chordata; class Lepidosauria; order Squamata; family Colubridae; genus Masticophis; species Masticophis lateralis. The sequence continues at coordinate 95,012,167 of JAUDYJ010000003.1, read as the reverse complement.
TAGAAAGGTGAGTTATGAGCTATTTTTACATTATCAGAAATTTAATTTCTTACTTGTTAAAAATGCAAAGACAAGGAGTACAAGGAGCAAATAAAAGAACTTCATGTTGGGGTTGGTTCTGGACCAAATCTTATTTGTGGGACAGAAGCCAGCTCTCAGCCCTCCTTGTGACTTCTTGAAAAGCATTCCCCCCCCCAGCTCCACTGTCTGAGGAGGCAGGGGAGGACTGCAGGTTGATCCCAAGGAGGTCTGGGAATGGGTGTGAATTCATCCCACAGCCCTCTCCATTCCCTCCTCTGTGAAATTGCTTTCTCCCACTCATTGGTAGTCAGCAAATTCAAAAGGAACCCCCAGCTGAGAATCACTGCTCTAGATTGGTTGATTCAGGAGATTTCTTTAGTGTTAACTAATAGTGTTAGCTATTTTTGTTACAGGGATAGATTTGTATTGGAGCAGCCTGCAGGCCTCCCAAAGGCTTTGCGCACCCTGTTTTTGTGAAAGAGCCCATTTTTCACAAAATGGGACATGCGGGCCAAGGCTTCAGGAGGCCAAAAAATGGCTGTATTCTGTGTATTTTACTGTTACTATCTTCCTTAGTGGGTTGTGCAAACCGCTATTCCAAACAATGCTATTTATAGGGGGTGGGGGGGCAGTGGTGGGTTGCCCCGGTTCTCACTGGTACTATAGAACCGGTAGTAAAACCAGCAGGAGGCCCCACCCACCGACCCCAACATCACCAAAACGCTTCTGCGCATGTGCAGAAGAGTGTGTGCATGCGCTAGTGAAGTAAGCGCACGTGGCCCCACTGCAAACCAATAGTAAAGGTAAATAGAATCCACCCCTGGGTGGGTGGCACTGAGGATGAATTTGTAATACCAAGGGGGCGGTGGACTGCAAAAGTTTGGGAACCACTGATTTAAGCCATCTTTGAAACAGCTCACCAGGATGTCTTCTGGCCAATCAATGTGGCAGGCCAGGTCCCAGAATTCCTCAGTGTATTCAGCTACAGATCGTCGCCCTTGCTTTATGACTTTGATTTGGTCTCTGGCTTTTCGGTCAGCTAGGGGGTCTTCAAATTGATGACGTAGAGCCATCATGAATCTGTCAAAGTTTCTCAACTCTGCGGCGTCCACGTTGTGCAGGGTGACCATCCATCTGGCTGCAGCTCCCTCTAACGTGAGAATTACAACTCGTACTTTGCGGTAGCTCGGATTGCAGGGTTTGTTTGTTTTTTGTTGTTGTTGCAGTGGTGGCTATTTTAGTAGGGTCAGCTTGATCCCCTGCAGCAGGGTCTAGGATAATCACCCAGTTGTCGTCTGCAGCTTCTGCTCCTCTGGGTTGTGGTTCCGGTTCCCACCTCAGACTGATGTTTTCTACCTCTATTACCAGCTGGTTGATGTGGTGCTTCAGTTGGTCCTCCCTCCTAGTTTCTTCAAAAGTTTCCTCTTGGTCAGACAGGGCTTCTAGTTCTAATTTCCAGCTGGGCTTTCGACTGCCTTGGGTTAGGGTGACTCCTCAGGTCCTCCCGTCCCAACTGTCTCTCTTTCTCCCAATTCTGAGCAACCAGTGTGGTTTCTTGGAGTCCTCTTGGGGTATCCTCAACTTCATGACTAGGTATGAGGAGTATGCTTCGGGTTGAGCGATGGTGGAGATATTTGCATAGCATTCGATTTCTCCTCATTCACTGATTTGCTCAGACATCATTGCAAGGTCCCCGTGGTAGAACGAAATGTGCTTCTCTGGGTTATTGATTGATTGATTGATTGGTTGGTTCGATTTATATGCCACCCTTCTCTGGAGACTCAGGACAGCTTACAATGAGTTAAGCAATAGCCTTCATACTTTTGTATATACCTGCTTAGTAGGACTTTTGGCCCCCCCAAGCCATGTTCTTTTTTATACAAAGTCAGTTTATTGCTTATTGCAACCAGCTTATTGGTTGATCTACTTTGCAGAGTCTGCTTTCTGTAAGGACCTGCCTCTCTTCTTTTCCCAAGAAAATATAGACTCTTGAAATGTGGTATTTCAAAAGGAACCTTTTATTGAGAAGAAGTGATAGCAGAACAGGTGAAGCAGACTCTAAATTCCCTCCCAAACTATACAGTTAGAAATAAGGCTTTAGAATCCCTCCCCTCCAGTCTGAATGTGGATTAGCCAATCCACAGGTGTGAAGATGTTTATTGCAATTGTCGCCCAGAGAACCAGATAAGGATTTGTTCCCATGGTCTTTTTCTGCTTTCAACCAACTAACTCCACATGGTCTTCCCTCCTTATTTCATTCCCAGATGGTGAGAATATTGCAAGGCACTTAGGCGCCAGGAAAAGAGATTATAAAACACGGCTTATATCCATGCTCCCCCTTCCCTCCATTTGAATGGCAGTATCATATTAGGGATCTGACATTCCCTGTCCATTGAGCAGACTGAAGTAACAGTGTGGTCTGACAGAACACATATCTTAGTTTCACTTGGCAAAATAGCTATTCAGCAGCTGGGCTTTGGTTTCCTCATTAGAGCGGAAGAAAACAAGAAAAATAACCTTGAAAGTTGCTGCTGGGATTGTCTCTATTTCTCTGGAGAACTGGAGTGGAATGAATTCTATGAGGAATGACTAGTCTTCAACATCTCTGCTTCTTTCTATAATTTATTTGGGACTTCTGAGCAATAGCCACCAATTAAGCAATATCATAGGACTGATGAAGGCATGTATTGGGTGGATCTCTTTCCATTGCACTCACAAAGAATTAGAGAGCTCTGAGGATACTGTAGAAACCTCAGTAAGTGGTTACTACAGTTGAAAGACATAAAGAAAAATGGGACTGCCATTCCTGCAATGCATGTTGCTAAACACAATAAGCTTGCCAGCTTGGAGGGCATTGGGGAGTGTGCATAGATGTGTTTTAGGTAACATATCAGATCTATCTTTTCCAACAATTTGCCTGATCCATTTCTTTCAAGAGGTTTGTAGGTCTTACACTGTCATACAACATAAATAACTTATCTTGGAGAAGTCTTTTTTATCTCCTGGAGTGAGTCTTTTTATGCAGATTTCCTCTGAAGAATTAGTGGAAAATGGGCTTGGTGTTTAGAAAGATATTTGAGTTCTGGATCTAGTTCTGAAACATTACATCTGGCCTTGAAACCTGATTGGGTTGTCACTGCATATTGTATCTCAGGAGACATTTAAATTTAGTCTTCTCAGTATTGAATCATATCAACTCTCTTCCTGCAATATTCAAGCATCTTCAAAGCATCCCCAAATATTCTGAAACCTTTCAGAGTGGGAAGAGACCATATTGCTTCAAAAGCAGGTGAAGACCAAAGAGCTGTTGAAGGACACAAGAAACAAAATTGTAGACCTGCACCAGGCTGGGAAGACTGAATCTGCAATAGGCAAGCAGCTTGGTACGAAGAAATCAACTGTGGGAGCAATAATTAGAAAATGGAAGACATACAAGACCACTGATAATCTCCCTCAATCTGGGGCTCCACGCAAGATCCCACCCCGTGGGGTCAAAATGATCACAAGAACGGTGAGCAAAAATCCCAAACCACACGGGGGGACCTAATGAATGACCTGCATTATACCTGCAGAGAGCTGGGACCAACGTAACAAAGGCTACCATCAGTAACACACTACGCCGCCAGGGACTCAGATCCTGCAGTGCCAGATGTGTCCCCCTGCTTAAGCCAGTACATGTCCGGGCCCGTCTGAAGTTTGCTAGAGAGCATCTGGATGATCCAGAAGAGGATTGGAAGAATGTCATAGGGTCAGATGAAACCAAAGTAGAACTGTTTGGTAGAAGGACAACTCGTCGTGTTTGGAGGAGAGAGAATGCTGAGTTGCATCCAAAGAACACCATACCTACTGTGAAGCATGGGAGTAGCAACATCATGCTTTGGGGCTGTTTCTCTGCAAAGGGACCAGGACAACTGATCCGTGTACAGGAAAGAATGAGTGGGGCATGTATCGTGAGATTTTGAGTGCAAACCTCCTTCCATCAGCAAGGGCACTGAAGATGAAACATGGCTGGGTCTTTCAGCATGACAATGATCCCAAACACACTGCCCGGGCAACAAAGGAGTGGCTTTGTAAGAAGCATTTCAAGGTCCTGGAGTGCCCTAGCCAGTCTCCAGATCTCACCCCAATAGAAAACTTTGGAGGGAGTTGAAAGTCCGTGTTGCCCAGCGACAGCCCCAAAACATCACTGCTCTGGAGGAGATCTGCATGAAAGAATGGGCCATCATACCAGCAACCGTGTGTGCCAACCTTGTGAAGACTTACAGAAAACATTTGACCTCTGTCATTGCCAACAAAGGATACATAATAAAGTATTGAGATGAACTTTTGATATTGACCAAATACTTATTTTCCACCATAATTTGCAAATAAATTCTTTCCAAATCAGACAATGTGATTGTCTGGATTTGTTTTCTCATTTTGTCTCTCATAGTTGAGGTCTACCTATGATAACAATTACAGGCCTCTCTCATCTTTTTAAGTGGGAGAAGTTGCACAATTGGTGGCTGACTAAATACTTTTTTGCCCCACTGTATATTATATTATTTTATTTTCAGGGGGGGCGGGATTGTTTAAAATGCTTTAATGACTACCTATTTCTAGAGATGATTTCCTAGAATCTAGTGTGCTATCAATTTTCCTTTGATTAATATTTGAATAATAATTTTTATTATGCACAGTTTTTATAACTGTTTACAGTTGTTTTTCAGTTTAGACAAATATTTTGATTTGGAGATGGTCCCTACTGTCTTTGATTTTTTTAAAAAAACAGTTTGGAATATCGTAGTGGATTTTGATGGTTCTTCCTTTCCATTAAAGGAATTTCCACACACCCACAGTCATTCTAGGCTAAGGCCAAGTGGACACACCCACGAGGATGCCGAATTTTGGGGGGTGCCAAAATGGAAGAGTTCTGAAAATTACAATAAAAAACAGAAAGCTGTTAACAGTGCACTCTGTGAACCTGTGGCACCTTTCAAGGGTTAAATATAATTGTAAATAGGATGAAAATGAAAGAGACAAGAAAAAAATACCTGGGGCTGAAAATGTTAAATGTAAAGTCAAAAACTCAAAAGAAAAAAACAAAAAAACAAAGAACAAGAGGGCTCCTTTCCTAATGAAAACACACTTTGGGAAGCCCCCACTTCTAGAGAATGAAATATTTTGGGGAATATTAAATGAGGTAAAATATTATATTTCCCCAAAAGAGAAATGGAGAAACATGTTCTTAAGGACAGAAAGCAGCTCCAGTTTACTGCATAGTAAAACCGTCCCTAGCAGATGCCTGAAGTTTTTAGAGATGGATATTTTGTGTCTATTTTGTGAACAGATTGACTGGGCCAATCTGTTCACAAACAAAACACCTTCAGCTTCAAATGATGGGATTAAAATTTGCATTCCCCCACCCAAATTCTAAGGATAGGAAGTGACCTTTTAGGATATAATAGGATTAACCCACCATCACTGAAATAACAAAAGACACAAGCCCCCAGAACAGTTCAAACTTCAAGTCACAGAAACCTATAAAGATCCATCCACTCATTCAACCATTGGTCAGGTGTCCTAGAATCACATGCTCTTGGTGGTTCTGCTCATCAATACACAGAATCTTTCTTTCCAATTAGCCTCCATGTCACTTCCAGCGTCTTTCTCCCAGTTTGGAACTGGATCTGGATTTTTCTTCCTACAAGATGATGAGCCTGTTGTGACCTAGGCTTCCTGAGTCATTAAAACACAGGAGTAGTCCCAAAAACCTCTTTTATTGCAACAGCTGTGAATTACGTTCATTCACAGATGAGTCCCAATTAGTTGCAAAAACTTCTTCGGAAGAAGTTCTTCGGGATAATCACCCACCTTTATTTCCCTTGACACGCTGCCAAAGACCTACCTGGCAAAGCCACACGGATTCCAGAATAAAACAGAGATGCTGACTGGGAACAGAATTAAAAACGTTGCTTTCCTGCAAAGTGCCCACATGCCTTTGCTCCTCTTTTAAGCCTTATGGGAGGGGGAAATCATCTCCAGGCCTTACTCCCAAGTCATCCCTTTTGTTTTAACTGTTCATGCCTTCTGCAGCTCTGTGCATATGCACACTAGGAACAGGCTCCTTCTGTTCCTTGGCCTCTCTGCTATCCAACTCTGGAGGCTCCGGAGTCCATGCATCACTCCCAGATGGCCCTGGCCCCATCTCTGCTCTGACACAGAGCCCTTGTCTGGGCCTTCCTCTTTGCTTCAGGGGTGGTATTCACTTACCTTCGCTACTGGTTCGCAAATGTGAGAGAGAGAGCGCACACGCTTGCATCAGTCACATGACTTCCCGCACATGTGCAGAGTATCAAAAATGGGACGTGATTACATCCAGGCGGGTGGGCAGAGCCTCCAACCACCACCGCTACTGGTTTGCCTGAACTGGATAGAACCAGCTGAATACCACCATTGCTTTGCTTCACCTTGCGCTTTCTGCCTTCAAGTCAATCATTATGCACTACACCCAAAGTGGCATCTGTCCTCCAGTCCCTTCCAACGCTAAATAAAAGTTTAATGTCTTGTTCCTGGAATTTGGAAAGTCAAAGTTTATTTATCCATGCTCTGTTTGGAACTTATCTTTCTTAAACCACTTTCCCATCTGACACAGCGGCATCCTGACATGATGTGGTTAAGTTTTATGATTAACATGCAGTTCAAGGCTGTATGGAGGTGCACATTGCCTTCATCCTCCTGTCTTTAGTTCTACAGGGCTGGGAGCCACAACATGGTAGCAGGGCAGCGGAGGTAGAGTCACTGCATTTCTCTTTGGTACATTTTTCTTTCCTTAAAGCTCTCTAGAGCCCTTTCCCCCAAATCAACAAATAGGCAAACTACATTTACATTTACAGTACAGTATAGAAATACATAGACCATGGAAGGTAGCAAACACTCTCTTTAGGTGGAGGCGTGACATTTTGAACATTGGATGGCCACAGCCAGCTCACTGGGTGGGGCAGTTTGGGCAAAGTGAAAACAAATGATTAGCGAGAATGAGCACTGATTGGTTAACCTGCAGTCCTTACCTGCACTTGTAAGTGAGCAGCCATGGGAGTGACGGGGTAGAAGCAGGAGTGAAATGTAAAATTTGTTACTACTGGTTCTGTGGGCATGGCTTGGTGGGGGGGGGTTAATGTGACTGGGTGGGTGTGGCCAACTTTTTATTTTTATTTTAACTTTTCAAAGCATTTTTTCTGCAAATGCAAAAAAATGCTTTGAAAAGCCTCTGCCGATCAGGAACACAACTGGGATCATTAGAGCCTTTTCAAAGCATTTTTTAAACCACCTCTTCCACTGAAGAGGCATTTTTTTCTGCAACCTCTTCAGCGGAAGAGGTGGTTAAAAAATGCTTTGAAAAGTCTCTCTGAAGATCAGGCAACTCAGCTGAGATCATAAGAGAGACTTTTAAAGCATTTTTTTCTGCAACCTCTTCTGGGGGAAGAGGTGGTTTTAAAAATGCTCTGAAAAGGCTCTGACGATCCCAGCTGTGTTGCCTGATTGTGAGCATTTTTTTAACCACCTCTTCCACAGAGGAGGTTGCAGAAAAAGTGCTTTTAAAAGCCTCTGAGATCCCAGTTGAGCCACGCAATCATCAGAGGCTTTTTTTTTTCACTTCTAAAAGCATTTTTTCAGTGGAAGAAGTTATAGAAAAAATGCTTTTAAAAGTAAAAAAAAAAAAGCCTCTGATGATGGGCATGGTGGGGATGGGGGGCGCACAGGGATTTTTGCTACTGGTTCTCTGAATCACCTGCCGCTATCGCTACCGGATCAGGTGATCCGGTCTGAACCGTGAGCATTTCACCCCTGGGTCAAGTATTTATTAAGCTCTGTAAGCTGAGTTTACAGCTTACACATTTTAATAGTAGAAAAATACTATTTCTGAAAGTTGCAGGTTTTTACTTTGAAATGAAAAGCCTGGTTGTCTGGAAAAGACCCTTTCAGTGCTACAAAGAGAAGAAAAAGAGCTTTCATCTAAGGAGGTTGTTCACTACACCTGTTGAAAACAAGAAGGAAGGCTTATGGATGTCCTGCTAACTACCAGAGGCTGATTAAAGGGATTTGAGACAGTAGCCTCTGAAGACGCTTTGCTTATTTTGACTAAAAAAAAGACATTGCTAATTGCCTCAGCTGCAGGTATTTTTAGAGAATTTGAAATCTACAGGAGGGGGAAGGTTTTTGAATGCCATGCACCCCAATGGCAAAGTAAAACATTAATCCCCATAAAACAGACTTTGAATGGTTTCTTGGAGTTCATGTTTTCATATTTAGAAAACAAGATTCATTTCTGATATTTAATATCCTTAACACAACCACGTTTCAAAAACTTACCTCTAGCCAGAGGCAACTCTCCTCCCCTTCCGCCCTCCAGAAATGAAAATAAAAATTGTTGTTGCTGCTTAAAGTACAGGTAGTCCTTGACTTGCGAGCAAATTGAGCCCAAAATTTCTGTTGTTAAGTGAGACATTTGTTAAATGAGTTTTGCCCCACTTTACAACCTTTCTTGCCAAAGTTGTTAAGTGAATCGTTGCAGTTGATTCCAGCTCAAGTCTTCATCTTTGCATTCAGAAAACAGGTTTGGAAATTTAGGTTAGTTCCCTTGCACTGTCTCATTCAATGAGTACTTGAAACTTTTTTTTAAAGAGGGTAGGAAAATGATCCAGGGTAGGAAAATTATTTTGAACTTTGAAAATAATGAAATGGGCGGTACAGTATATAAATTAATGAATGCATAATGCACACATACATACATGTAATATGGAAACTGGATTTACAGGAGTGAGCAGTTGACTCCCATGACACAAAAATGTCAGTCTAAATATTGCATATATAATGTTTTTATAGGTTGAAAGTGTAGTTGGTTTAATAACCTGTCCTTTCCTTTTCTTGCAGAAATCCTCTTCTTACAGAGTGTTTTACTAGGACTTCATTGTCATACAATAATATACTTCTACTTTATTAGTTTACACCAATCTCATTTTTTAAATAAGGAAAATCACAATTCTTGTAGCCAGTCAGAATTTTCAGAACAATTCTGCTAAATCTCATCTGAATTTCTGAGGTCAACTTCCACCTACTTGAGTTGTACTGAATTTCCCAATGCATAAAATAAGGGTTTCCAGGGATAACAAACTAGAGAGGACATCTATGGCATGTTCGGTATCTCTGTGTTCAACTTTCTTGAATAATGTTATTTTGAAATAATTTAATCAAGCTCCCAGTCCTTCTTGTTTTGCTTTTTTCTCTCTTTATGTATTTCTGCTCAACCTTATGGTCCCTCTCTATTCACCTAATCAGCTAACCCAAATAAATGCCTAGGTTCACAGGCATCTTTTTATGCCCTTCAAATCACAGAATCACAGGGCTAAAAGTGACCTGCCCAGGCTGGAACAGAGGAGTGCTATGATTTCTGCTGATCTCTCTGGATGCAGCCTAGGACTGCAGCACACTGCTGGCTCATACTTAAAGTGATTTTCACAGGAATTGATGTCAAGCTAATTGGTCTGTAGTTTCCTAGATCATTTCATTTGCCATTCTCGTATCCTTCTCTACCTATTTGAATTGGGAAAGTAGTTGTTTCTGTCTTTCTATCTTTCTAGAAACTAATAATTTACCTTTGTATCTTCTTCAGAATCTTGCAATATTTGAGCTAACCCTTGCCATTAAGGCCCTCTGCTTTCAACTTGTCTAGTCATTGGGTTTGAACATCTACCGCCATACCTTCTCTCTCTTCTTGTTCTGGTGCCTTTGAGTCTCTTTTACACATATTTCTCTCTAGGTTGAAGGAGTGATCAAGATGTTGGACGTTTTTGGATATCACTGCTACTTAAATCCAGTTTCAGGAGATTTCTACCATGTGATTTCTGGTGGGTCAATCTGGTTTTTTAAAATCAGCATTCCTAGTCCTAAGGCAACATAAACCACTACTTTTAGTTCCACAGCAACATCACTGATAGTTGAAATTTACATCTGGAATGCTCACTTCTCACATATAAAATGTTCCTTGTATGTAGCTGTAATGATGGAAGCACCCAAAGAAAGAATTCAAATTGTTCACCAGGACAACCACTGTGTTATGTGCTTCAGACTCTTTTCTGGCTGGGTAGAGCCTTAAGATCTAAGATCCAGTATCATATAATGTGTGCTTTCTCAAGCATATTTAGCCACTTCCTCAATTAAAAAGAAACTCAGTTTGGTGTAACAATCAAAGCATTGGGCTAGAAATGGGAGGCCAGGAGTTCTAGTCCTGTCTTAGATTTAAAAATCCATCTAGCTGAGCTTAGGTAGTCTTCTCTTACCCTATGAAGGAAGCCAAAGCAAATTACTTACCAAAAAATTTGTCAAGAATATTGCAGGGACTACAGGTAGTCCTTGATTTATGACCACAACCGAGCCCAAGATGTATGTTACCAAGTGAGATATTTGTTAAGTTTGAGTTTTGTCTCATTTTATAACCTTTCTTGCCATAGTTGTTAATTGTTGCAGTTGTTAAGTTAGTAACACAGTTGTATAAGTGAATCTGGCTTCCCCATTGACTTGTCTTGTCAAGGTTGCAAAAAGTGAACATGAACCCAGGACACAGCAACTGTCATAAATATGAATCAGATGCCAAGCATCTGAATTTTGATCATGTGACCATGGGGATTCTGCAATGGTCACAAGCATGAAAAACAGTCATAAGTCACTTTTTTCAATGCTGTTGTAACTTTGAATGGTCACTAAACAAACTGTTGTAAATCAAGGACATATTTCTACATAAATCTACAACATATTTTCTACATATGTTGTAGTTTTTATGTACATATCTACATATCTACATATGTACATATCTACATATGTTGTAGATATTATGTACATATTTCTACATAAATCTACAACATATTTTCCCAAACATATGTGAAATAGATTATTTAGTAAAATCAATATAAATGAATTTCAACAGCAACAAATACCATGAAAGGAAGAATAATATTGTTGAGGCTTCCAGGACAGAGAAATTGATGATTGTCCCACACTAAATGACTATGTGAGGGAACAAAGCTTTTCTTTTTCCTGGCTTTGTATTAAAATCCAAACTAAAATAATTGATGCTAAGTTGTGCTTTGAGGTAATCATTACTGAGCCCTTGATTTTTTTTCTTAAATTAACATTTACTTTAGGTTAGTCTAATAAGAATGCTGTTAAAATGTAGATGATACTGAAAATAATGCAGTAACCTGAGTTCCATTAAACAAGAAAGTCTCTGCGCCAGACTTAATTCTTGATGACTGAATGGATACATCCATGTTGGGCTACAGTGAAAAGGTTTCCCCTTGCCTTTTGGGATGTTGCTTTGATTTCCCAATTTAGCCTACAACCTTAAGATTTCCTTGATGATTCCAAGGTACAACCCTCCTTAATTTTTCTCAGGTTAGCCAAGGTTGGCTTTAACTTGTTATGTCCTGCAATAGATTAATTAAATAATTTCAACTATTGACCATACACCTCAGTTACAGGGTTGGCTACAAATAGAAAACAATAGCAATCAGTAAATGTAATGATGCCTACAGTAGGTAATACAGTTGCAACCATTCTATTGAAGGTAATACTGCATTTAAATTATTTAAAAAAGCAATTGGACTACTCCATTTATATTTTTCTATTGTATTCTTTGAATTTTTGGAATTATAGATTTTAACAAGCTTGTTTAAATAATGCTTTGCTATCTCTTCCTGTTTATATAATACTAAGGAACACTGCTCTAAAAATGAGCTCTCAAAACAGTAAATATTTACTATGGAGAACAATGATTTTTACAAACGCCTAAAATTGTTTATCATTCATGCCAAGATATACATACTGTTTCTATCTGGAACAAAATATCAATATATTTATAGGGGTTACAGTCACCAGACAATAATCTATTATATATATAATATATATATATATATATATAAACAATTACTTACATTGCCCATTCTAGTTTTTCATTTTTTATGGAGTTATACAGGGTCTGAAACAAGAACATAATATTACCAGAATATTTCTGAATATCTATTAATCATTATTAAATTTTCTGATATGGGAAGTATTTTTACAGTTATCCTAATGCAGGGTATTACAGATAAAATTTGCACTTGCTCAGCATTCTGGGTACAAAAACTAGACATATACATTTTGCTTCAGCACTGAAGGCACAGGACAGTATCTTTCATTTCCCAGGGACAATAAACCAGATGAATTTAGTTTAGAACAAGGTACGCAGTAGACATTTGTTCTTGAACACCCTCAAGCTGCCTCCTTTGTTTAATGGCCAGCCCTATACGGAAAAATAGATTTGAAGAGCTTGTTTATTTATTTTGTATCTATTATTCAGAGTATACGAGCAATGAATAATCAAAACATAATAAATGCTTTTGTTTTCTACTAGCATTTTTAGAACTATCTTACTGTTTTATCTTCATAGCTCTGGTTTTAAGAAGATTGTAACTGAAATAAAATTCTTCAATAATAATGGTCTAATTTAAGTGAGCTTTTTTTGTAAAGAACCAATTCTATAAGATAACTAGCTGTTTGATATAAATCTATATTAATCATGTTAACAGTGGCACAGACTACATGACCATTCTGCATTACTTCTTGGTTTTACTTCTTGTAGAACCTGTTTTGTTTTTGTTTTTTTACTGTGAAAAGGATATAGAAATAAACATCTATTTGGAAAAACCTGTATAGCAATAACAGTGGAAACCGCTCAGAGAGGACTGTAAAGCACTGTAAAGCAGTCTATAAGTCTAAGTGCTATTGCTATAAAAGTCTTAGGCTTATAGACGGCTTCACAGTGCTTTACACACTCTCTCTGAACAGTTTCCAGAGTCAGCACGTTGCCCCCAACAATCTGGGACCTTATTTTACTGACCTTGGAAGCATGGAAGGCTGAGTCAACCCTGAACTGGTGAGAATTGAACTGCTGAATTGCTGTCAGCTGGAAGTCAGCAGAATTAGTACTGCAGAACTGCATCCTAACCACTGTGCCACCACGTCTCTTATATCACTCCATTATGCTTTAGAGCCCTCTCTGAGCTGTTTATAGAGTCAGCATATTACCCCCAACAATCTGGATCCTCATTTTAGTGACTTTGGAAAGATGGAAGGTTGAATCAACCCTGAGCCTGTAAGGACTGAACTCTTGGCTATGGGCCGTTACATGACAAAGTGCAGTTAGAAATTAGTATGTAATTGGAGGACATAGATATTTGACAATTGCATCATATTCTGATACTTTATGTTATCTCTATTTTCCTTTCCAAGTTAATAGAATATTTCCAAGGTAATAGAAGATGCAGCAGTTTAAATGTGAACAGCTTCCTACTTACACAAAATAAGTGCTTTAAATAAAAACTTTGAAGCACCCTTAAATCTTTTCAGGTGGCTTTCAAGAGACAGAAGGCTTTAACATGAGAGACGTCGGAATTCAGTACTTTCTATATTTGTAACCTGAAGTAGTATAACATTTTTTCTGATGATTTGCATTGAGTTTCATCAATCTGAAGGCCTCTAGATGTCTTGACCTATAATTTCCATAATCTCCAAGCATCATGTCCATTAATTATGTAAACTGGATGATATGGATTATAGTCCAAGACATTTGTAGAACAGGGTGACAAAGACTGGTATAGACAATATCTTAAGAATGAAAATGAGAATTTGCAGGTGCAACATGTAAGCAGTGCAGGGGTGGGTTCTACTTACCTTTACTACCGGTTTGCAACAGGGCCGCATGTGCGCATTTGCTTAGTTTGCACAAGCGCAGAAGCATTTGCATGACATCAGGGTCAGTGGGCGGAGCCTCCCACGGGTTTTACTACTGGTTCTATAGAATCAGTGCGAACCGGGGGCAACCCACCACTGAAGCAGTGGTAGCTTATCGTCCACTAATTTATGTGTAGTGTGCATAGGGTCTCGGCTTCAGGCCCCTGGCCTTTTATCAACCATAATGACTCATTTTGGGGCAAAGCATTACCTTTAACAGATCCTTTGCAAAATCTTTTCCATCATTTAGTCCATCCAGATTTGCTGTAAACTGTTGGCAGGACATCTTTTTCCCAATATTCTATAATGCAGAAGAGCAGATCACTGGACACCTTTTTTCAAAAAACCATAATGTTTTAAATACTATATGAAATATATGAATATTTAGATAAATGAGGCAGATGTTTCCTATATAGCAATATTTCTCTAGAGATCAGGTCCAAAGTGCAACTGAATGAAAAAGGAAGAAAAATAATAGAGTCATTTTATAAGCAGCCATCTTTTAAGTGAATCAGGTGTGCATGAGAACATGAAGTAAACTAAAAGACTCTTGTCTGGATTCCATTCCTGAAAACTTCCCAGAGAAATGAGAAAAAGGATTCCTTATTATAATCTCACTGGCCCCTTTCCTTAAAATCAGTTTGAAAAGCCCTTTTCATCTAGTACTGCATCATGGGACTCCTAAGTGCTTAACTGATAAACTATCAAAACCAGAAGTTTACCTGGAGGTGGGGGAGAGGCAACGACCTAAGCCATTTCAAACAGTTGTAGTCCCTGTTCACATATTGCTGAGATGTTCCTATAACATATCTAGTATATTTCCTTATGCTAAATATGTAAAATATTTTACATTACGGCTTAAAAAATATTCAGATCAGGGAATAACTTCATACATACTTCCCAAATTAATTTAACAAATAGAAAATCACCTGATACAGTCTTCTAATGATTTTGATGATTAAAACATTCCTATGTATGCACAGAAGCTGCATTTTTCATTGATGCAGAAATCTGAATTGTATTGATCCGACATAGTAATTCAGTTGAGATATATAAATTGGATCAATTTTCTAAATAATTCAAACAACTGACTGATTTCCTGAATTTTCACACAACCATAATTCATAATTAGTGCAGACTATAGGTATACCCCTGGCATGGCATGTAAGGATACAACATCCCACACGTGTAATCAGAAGCTGAGGGTATTGCTGGGCAGAATAGGACTGTTCGCCTCATACCCTTAGCTGCGCCTGCCAAGGGTTCCATCTCCAGCCATTCACTCCTAATGTTTCTCCTTGGTTGACATGCCCCTAGCTGTTTGCCCTGGCCAATGGGTCCCAGCCCCTCCATCCCAGACGCTTCGGTGCAGCCCATTGGACGACATACTGTTTGTCCTGGGCTTTTAGCCCCCCAGGACACTTAGCTGCCAGCCAAACTGGCTGCCAGTATTGGCAGCCAGAAGCCCCCGTGCAGAAGGGGAGGGGGGTGGAAGCTCCCCTGTACCTGATCGTGCCTCCCTGATAACAAAGAAATGGGAAGGGAAGAGCAGGGGGACAGCCAGCTTCATCCAAAGGAAGGGGGAGGGGATAGAAGCTCCCCTGTACCTGATGATGCCTCCCTGATAACGAATGAATGAACAGGAAGGGAAGAGTGGGGGTGGGGGCCAGCCAGCTTCATTCAAAGGAGTTTTTGTTTCAGGTGGATATTCTAGTCTTAAAAGGAGAGAGGGAAGGAGGAAAGGAAGGGGGAGAGAGAAAGAGAGAGAGAAGGGAGACAAGAAAGAAAAGAAAGAAAGAAAAGAAAGGGAGGGAGGGAGGGAGGGAGGGAAGGGAGAAAGAAAGAAAGAAAGAAAGAAAGAAAGAAAGAAAGAAAGAAAGAAAGAAAGAAAGAAGGGGGAAGGGAGAAAGAGGGGGGAAGGGAGAAAGAGGAAAGGGAAAGGGAATGAGATATGGATGTATGATATTCCCAGAAAAGGAGATAGTTTACTAGGCAAGGCTGCCATGCAGAGGAAGGCAGAGATAGTCCTTGACTTACGACAACAATTGAGCCCAAAATTTTGGTTACTAAACAAGAGCATTATTAAAGTGAGTTTTGATGCATTTTACTCAATTCATCCTCCAACAGTGGATATCAATCACTGTGGACCAGATTGAGAATTTGAGAGCAAAGGCCTACCAGAACACCAGTGATTGACACACTCGTAAGGTAAGGGGAAGGGTACCCCTCGATTTACTGTATGTCCACCATTGAGCCTCAAATCTCTGTTGCAAAGTGAGACAGCTGTTCAGTGAGCTTTCACCACCATTGTTAAGCAAATAGTTGCGCTTTTAAGTAAGTCACATGGTCGTTAAATGAATCCAGCTTCCCTGTGGATTTTGTTGGTCAGGTCGCAAAAGGGGATCATGTGATTCTGGGACACTGAGGCCATCATAAGTAAGAGTCAGTTGCCAAGCATCCAAATTTGGATCATCTGACCATGGGGATGCTGCAACCATCATTAAGTGTGAAAAACAGTCATAAGTCCCTTTTTTAAAAAATTTGATTTATATGCTGCCCTTCTCTGGAGACTCAGGGCGGCTTACAATGTGTTAAGCAATAGCCTTCATACTTTTGTATACATATACAAAGTCAGTTTATTGCCCCCACAAACTGGGTCCTCAATTTACCTACCTTAGAAAGGATGGAGGGCTGAGTCAACCTTGAGCCTGGTGAGATTCGAACTTACAGATGAAAGATATTATAGAAGAAGATAGTATGGTATCAGGATTTAGATTGAATCAGAAAAAAACCAAGATGATAATCAAAAATATGTCAGAAGGGCAAAAGAAGGAACTCGAAAGGAAGGCAGGCTTTGAAATAGCAGCAAAGGTGAAATATCTAGGAGTTCAAGTTGCAGCTTCAAATATAAAACTTTTTCAAAATAATTATGAGGTGCAAAGGTGCAAAAAGGTGCACCTTTTGCAAAGGTGCAATTATGAGGTGGCGAAAGGTGCAAAATGACATGGAAATTTGGAAAAAGCTATCTTTACTAGGAAGAATAGCAGCAGTTCAGATGAATGTTCTACCTAGATTTTTATTCTTGTTTCAAATGATTCCGGTGCTTAAAAGTGATAAATACTTGATGGAATGGCAAAAAGGAGTGAATAAGTTTGTTTGGAATGAGAAAAAGCCAAGAGTTAAACTGAAAATTATGCAAGATGTTCGTGAAAGGGGTGGCCTTAAACTTCCAAACCTACTATTGTATTATGAAGCAGCAGCGTTGACACAAGTGAAGGATTGGTTTGGAATGACAAAGACTGCAATATTGAACATAGAAGGCCATGACTTGAAATTTGGTTGGCATGCATATTTATTCTACGAAAATAAAGTTGATAAAGTATTCAAGAGCCATATACTCAGAAACTCTTTGATGAGAGTATGGAAGAAGCACCAGCTTAAATTGGATTACAAAATACCTTTGTGGTTGGATCTTGGTCATATTACACGGAATATAAATATAAAGTCACTCGGGGATTTTATATAAAGAGGTACTTTTTAATGATGAGGGTAGATGGCAATTAAAGACATTAAATACAATGTTGGAAGAAGGGATTAATTTAACTTGGTTACAGTATAATCAACTTCAATTGAGATAGAGGGAAGATCAAAAAATTGGTTTAATGTTGTATAAAGAGGAATTGGTAAGACAGATAAAAGAGAAAGGCCCAATGCATATCAAGAGGGTTTATAACATTTTGCTAGAAAGAGACTCTGAAAATGAACTGGTTAAAGACTGTATGATAAAATGGGCGCAAAATTTTGCAGAACCAGTTATGATGGAAACATGGGTTCAGAATGTTAAATTCACACAGTCACAGAATTTGAGGGAAAATTTCTATAAAATGTTTTATAGGTGGCATTTAGATCCTAAGAAATTGTCGTGCATGTATCCTAATGTTCAGCTAAAATGTTGGAGATGTGATTGCTTAGATGCTACATATTATCATATATGGTGGACTTGCAAGAAAGTGAAGGCTTTTTGGATTAAAATTTGGTGGGTTATGCAAAATGTTTTGAAGAAAAGACTCCAATTTTCTCCTCAATTGTTTTTACTGGGTATAGTTAAGGATTCTTCACTGACTGAAACAAAACTGATATTATATATGATTACAGCAGCTAGGTTACTGATTGGTCAATATTGGAAAAAAGACGTTATGCCTACTATTGAACAATGGACTTTGAAGGTGGCCAGTTTTGCAGAAATGGCAAAGATATCAGCATATTTAAAGGACCGGACTCAAGAAACTTTTGTGTGGGAATGGAAGAAATGGATAGATTATGTGCAGAACAAATATCAAACAAAGAAGTATCAGATAGCTTTTAGCTGAATGTTATGTAGAAATTTATAATATAGACAGGGGGCAGAATAGTTGGGGGGTATTGTATGATATGGTATGATTTGGATTTCAACTTGGGAAGTCATGGGGGAGGGGAGGGTTAGGGAGAGTTAGGGAGGGGAAGGGGGGGAAGTGGAAAAATTTATGTTTGTAAAACTTTTTCAATTAAAAAAAAGGATGGAGGGCTGAGTCAACCTTGAGCCTGGGGAGATTCAAACTTACAGTAATTGCAGGCAGCTGGTGTTAATCACAATGCTTTTAGTCTACTGAGCTATCCAGGCTCCTTTTTCCAGTGCCGTTGTACGATTAAGTACAGGGGAGCTTCCACCCCCTCCCCTTCTGCACGCGGTCTTCTGGTTGCCAGCATTGGCAGCCAGATTGGCTGGTGGCTAAGTATCCTGGGGGGCTAAAAGCCCGGGAAAAACAGTATGTCATTCAATGGTCTGCACTGAAGCATCTAGGACAGAGGGGCTGGAGCCCATTGGTCGGGGTGAACAGCTAGGGTCATGTCTGCTGAGGAGAAATGTTATGAGTCAATGTCCAGAGGCGGAACCCTGGTGGCCAAACAGGCACGGCCAAAGGTATGAGGCAAACAGTCCTAAACCCATTGTTGGGTGTCATACTGGTACTGCACACCAGCATGCCTACCGTCCCTGTCCTACTGTTTCCAATTATATGTAATCATTTTATGTGTTTATGGCTATGTTTTGCCAATTTATATCCTTTTTTTGTGCCAAACTTTTTTCATATGTCCATGTCTGTGTTTATTTTGTTACTTGTTTTCTTATTTGTTGACAGATAAATAACAACAACAACAACAACTATAATCTTGGGAACCCTCATTTTAGGAGGCAGTTGTGGCTTGTTAAATCTGAGCAAATGCCAGAGGCGGCCTCCAGTAAATATTGTAGAACATGTTAAAATAGGGTACCATAGGGAAAACTACTAGTCCTCACTTAATGATGGTAATTAGGACCAGAATTCCCATCACTCAAATGAGGTGGTTGTAAAACATGATGCCACATGATCCTCATCCCTTAATGATGGCAATCCCAGCAGTCCTGGTTACTATCAATAAACCAGGATTACCGACTCCTAAGTGAGGACTTCATTTGACTGAGATTTCCAACTTCTTGCTGGCTTCCAACAAAGTCATTGGCAGCTTACTAGCAGGTGGCAAGCAGGTGACTGCTATGGAGTGCAGTCAGATGGGAGGGTGCAAGTACAAGTGGGGGGGTGCAAGTACAAGTGGGGGGGATAGGTGGTACAGTGCAGCATGACCGTGAGCAAGTGGAAAGAGGTGCTGCGGCATAAATGTGGCTGAGCAGGGAAAAGGTATATGCTTTGGCTTGGCATGAGCAGGGCCAGGAAGGGGGCTGTGTGCTGTGGAGTACAAGTTCCTATGGGGAGGGATGCTACAGGCAGGTACACACTATGGAATTTCAGATCCCAGGATCTAGTACTCAGTATTAGGGCTCCATGAGAGAAAAATGGGCAGCAATTTAGAGGAGTGACTTGAAACCTTCCCTGCTGGCTTTGACTTTGCTTGGCAAACCAGCAAAGAAGGTTGTGCAAATGGCCATCATGTGACTGAGAGACTATAACTGTTGTGAATTCAAAATGGTTGCCAAGTGCCCAAATCGTGATTATGTGGCCACTGGGGTACTGCAGCAGCTGCAGCATCAAGGATTGGACATAAGTGCCACTGTTCAGCACGGCTGTAACAGTGAATGAGTTGTTCTGAATGAGTAACCCAAGGACTACATATATTACAATTTGTGGTGCTTATTCCTTAAGAACCCTGCTGAATAAGTATCTTATGCTAAAATAACTAAAGGAGAAAATACAGACTGGAAACAAGGAATATAGCCCAGAATAAGACTTTTTTATGGTCATGAGAATATCCCAGGATTTCAGGTATTGCATTTTGTCCCTTCTTTTCTTCATATTGTTTTATCTGCTTGTTATTTACACGGCTATAGCAAAATGTATTTTATCATGCAGATAATAAGGAAAACGTTCAATTGTTTCTTCTAATTGCCTGCCTGCCTGCCTGCCTGCCTGCCTGCCTGCCTTCTAGATTTCTGAAGAAATTTACAGATCTGTAAACTCCCAAATTGTTTCACCAGATGGCAGCACTGTCCTACCTTTGTCTGTGCTTGGAAGTGATGCAGAGTAAGTTCCTAACTGAATGTGAGACCACCAGAGAATCTGAGGCCTGTAAGGTAAACTGGGAAATTGAAAAACATACAAGACAGCAGTACCGACACACCACTGCTGTGCTGCTGCCAAGTAAACTGCATGGGTTTGCAGGTGGTAAATTTGACTAGTGGGTGTCTTTACCTTTTGTATTTAATCTCTCTATATAAAGTGATGTCAGCCAGGAATAAGCAACTCTGTGGACAGAACACTCCATCCATGGAATGTCTGTTTTCAGACAATCGATGCATGGAGTGAAATTTGTAAGATCCATAGGGTTTGCTTCATCAGAATCCAGAACAGGGCAGGTACTTTGGACAGAATCTGAAAAGCCTGATATGCAGTTGTGGAATTAGAAGCAATATTTGTAAAATTACCTTACTTTGGAGAACACTGATGTGTCTATGAGTGTCCTTTCTCAACTTTTAAAAATAATTTAGATGCATACACAAGCACTTGTTGCTTTAAGCGGCACAATTTTGCACTTCCATATTGCAGCTTCTTGTGACCAAAAAATGGTGCATTGCTAGATGTGGACAACATTGGAAGAAGCTGTAAGATGAAAAGAATGCCTGTGCTGTTTCAGACAAGTAGGTGAGTATGCACAGGATTCTTTTTTAAACTTAAAAAAAGACCCACCACTTGGTTGCCTCCAAGGTAAGATACCCCTTTCCCTCTTCAGGGCTCTTACAGAAATTTATTTCCTGTGAAAGAGAAGGAAATACTAATGGAAATTTTACATTCATGTGGTGAAGGATTGAGTCTAATAGAAGCAGCATATGAAGAGATATGCTTTCATTTTTATAGCCTCAGTGTCAAGACCAATTCGCACTTTTACCTACATTGTTTCTTTGCTCTCAGCTTGACAATAACAGGGAGGGGGGTGGCTGGAATGCAAGGGAGAGAGAATAGTATTCAAGCATCTGTTGGCATTGTGGGACATTGCTGGCATCCCAAGGAAACACTGAGCAGATGCCCCAGTGTTGCAGACTCATAAAGAGTAAATTGTATGTCCTAGCCAGCCAGAGAAGGTTGGTCCTGCAGAGGAGCCATGACACATAAGCCACAGGGCATTTTGAGTTTGTGAAGGAAGTTGTCCTGTGTGTGCCTCCATGAAATGCCTACCTGGGAAGCCTCCAAACTTGCTACAATCGGTAGCCAACCCAGCTAACCCATGGGAGGAGATATCCACGTACTTTATCATGGAGTTGCCTGAGAATGCTGGGAACACAGTAATTTAAACTGTCATTGACTTGTTCTTGAAGGAAGCACACTATGTGGCATGCCTGAGGATTCCTTCAGCTCAGGTCCTAGCCAAGATTTTGTGCAGCATAACTACAGACTACATGGAGTCCCAAAGCACATTATCTCAGACCAGGGGGTGCAACAGATTGGGACCTTCAGGCTCTCACTCTTAGCCACATCTCCTTCACTTCCTCCCTCCCCCTCAGCCAATTTAAAGCCAGATTTCCTCCTCTGCTGGCCCTCCTCCAGTCATTCGCCCTAGCCAATGGACCTCCACCCCTTCACCCCACGCCCTTCAGCCCAGCCCATTTGCAGACACACTGTTTGTCCCAGGCCTTTGGCCGCATGGGACAATTAGCTGCCACCAAATCGGATGGTAGGCAGAAGCCATGGTACTTCTACCTGCCAGCATGTAATGCACGATAAGCAATTGGAGGGACTGTGGGGCTATGGGGGAGGTGCAGCAGCCAAACGGTGGTGGGGCAGAGTTTCAGGAACAGGGGAAAGCTACCAGTTTTGGGCATGGGGGAATGTGGCAGCCAAATGACAGAGGCTCATGGTTTCAGGTGTGGGGGAAAGCAGCTTCTGTCATTGGGGGGGGGGCGCAACAGCCGAACGGCGGTAATGCATGGCTTCTGGCACAGGTTAGGGTAAGGAAGGAAGGGGAGGGACAGAGATTACATCATGCCTTGCCCCCACCAGCTCTTGCCCCCAGCTCTGTGGAAGGTTGCAAGAAGTTCCAATCTCAACTTCTCTCATCACCTGCTGTCTTATCTCTCTCATTCTTTTCCTCCCCAATGTCACAGCCTGCCTGTATGTCTTCTCCCTCACCATCCTTCTTGCAGCATTTTGTGATTATTTATTTTTCTTTTTTTAGTCGCTTTTATTTTCTTTTTGAATATACCCTACATGTCAAGATTCAGCTGCTGCCAAGGTCCCACACAGCACCCCAAATATTCCTGTCACCAGACACCACACCCAGACCCTGAGCTATCCTTCCTTCCTTCCGTCCTTCCTTCCTTCCTTCCTTCCTTCCTTTCCACTCTCCCTCCCTCCCTTGAGGAGTCAAAATGGGAAGCCCCTGCAGCCTGCTTATTGTCTGTTCCACCTGGAGCCACCAACAGCTTTAAAAAAATCCTGTGGAGCAGCATCTTCCTTTCCCCCCCCACTCCCCTCCATTGCCTCTGCTCATGGATTCTGGCCTCCCACCTCATGCCATCCTGTACCTGCCCCTGCCTGCCTGACACCAAACAAGCAGTGGGTCTCCTGGTCCCCATCAGAAGCTGTTTTACCCCCACAATCGAAGCTGTGAGCCTCTGCCATACAGCTGCCGCAGCCCCCATGCCAGAAACCGCTTTCCACTGTGCCTGAAGCCCTGCACCACTGCCATTAAGCTGTCGTGCCCCCCATGCCAGAACCCACTTTCCCCGCACCTGTAGCCATGAACCTCTGCCATTTGGCTGCCATGACCCCCATGCCAGAAATTGCTTTTCTCCGTGCCTGAAGCCATGCCCCACCACCATTTGGCTGCTGCGCCTCTCCCATTGCCCCAAAGCCCCTGTGATCTCCTATCAGCCATCACACACTGGCAGGCAGAAGCACCATTGTTTCTGCCTGCTACCTAATTGGGTGGAAGCTAAAGGCCATGCGGCCAAAGGCCTGGGACAAAAGGTGCATTGGCGAATACACCAGGCTGAAGTGTGTGGGGCAGAGGGCTGGAGGCCCATTGGCCAGGGTGAATGACTGGGGGAAAAGGAAATCTGGCTGTAAATGGGCTGAGGCAGGAGACTGGAGGCAAACAAGCAGCCAAGGATGGGAGCTTGAAGGTCGAAGACCTGGGTGCAGTTCATGTCAGAGTTTTGGTGGGAGTATTTGAAAATGATAGGCTCCTCCCAGGGACTTAGCTCTGCCTATCATCCTAGTACCAATGGAGCTGAATGTATTAATTCAATGGGAACCATACCTGCACTATTGTGTAAATTATCAGCAAACTAATTGGACCAAACTCCTGCCTTTTGCCGAGGTGGCATATAATAACTCAATGCAGAGAAGCACCAGTTTTACCCCTTTCAAAGTGGCTACAGGAACTGAGTTCATGCCCATGCCAGAGCTATCATGGGGGACCCCATCCTCAGTGTCATTAGCCAAGTAGATGGCTACTCTGAAAGCCAAGTAGGATACCGTGTGTGAGGCATTGAATCAGGCTAGGGAGAATCAAAAGAGGCAAGCAGATTGGAAAAGAGCCCCTCAGGGGGAATTGTAAAAAGTTAGGTCCCAAATATATAGGGCTTTTCCAAATTATCCGGACTGAAAATCCGGTGGCAGTGAGTTGTGATTGCCAAAAAGCCTTAGGTGGGTTCAGCCGGTATTTCATTGCATCTTTTAAAACCATTTTGAGACTCTGAATTGAGACCAGTCAAAGAACCTCCTCCTCCTCCTCCTATCCTAGTTAGGAGAGAAAAGCACTATGAGGTCAAAAAGATACTTGCTTCCAGATGCCACAATGAAAAACTACAATATTTAGTGTTGTGGAAAGGCTACCCGTTAGTAGTGGGTGGCTGCTCCAGATGTTAGGGCAGCTAGATTAGTTCAGAAGTTTCATAATAAATACCCTCAATGGCTCCAAAAGGAATTGCAGTGGTAGCTGCTTGTTAAGTAATAATGTATATATGTTTACTATTGTTTCAGGTCTACCCTTCTGGGGGGTTGGCATGTCAAGACTGATTCACACTTTCACCTACACTACTTCTTCGCTCACAGCCTGACAATAACAGGGAGGGGAGTGGTTCGAATGCAAGGGAAGGAGAATGATATTCAACCATCCATCAGACCGTGGGACATTGCTGGCATCCCAAGGACCCACCAAGCAGATGCCCCAGTGTTACAGACTGTTTCCCATAACAAAATGAACATGTGTGACTGGTGGACATTTTGGACTGTGGGTGGCCCATAGGAAAAAAGGAGAATTAACTACACTTGCTTTTATGCGGTAAACCCCAGAGCTGGTTTTGCTTCTTCTGTGCCAGTGTGGTTTATTTAGTAAAATTTATGCTTTTGATAAAAATAATATCCCAAATCCATTCCTGGATTTGCAACCTGGACAGTTGACACACACAACTGTAAAAACAATATCAATAATAGTTAACAGAAGAAAGCAATGGGGAACTGTAAACAGTATTCTATAAAGTCATTCCCACAATCAATTTCAGTTTTTACTCCTGGAACTTTACTCACAAACGTTAGGATAAAGCTTTTATAAAAAGATGAAACGTGGTAGATTGGTGGCAGGATTTTGAAATCTTTGTTTTTAAAATCTGATTTTAGTAGAAATGTTCCTTACTTTGCTGTGAATTTAACAAATATGATGAAATTTACAGCATCGGCAGCATCTTCAATGGGAACACTGATGTTAAAATTCAAGTACGCAGTTCAAAGGTTTTGGAAAACTATGTTTACAAGGAGCTAGGAAGTTTTTTCTGACATTCAATCAGAAGCTGCTTTTTATGACTTAAATCAATGACTTCATTGTCTGCACTCCAAAACAAGAGAGACTTGATCTTTTTTGAAATATTTTTTAGGTATTTAAGGAATCCTATTGTGTCTCTGGAAACTTTGCTCTGGAAAAGTTATCTTTTCCAAAGCAAAATGGATCCAGATAAATAACCTTTTCTTCTTAGGGTTCAGTTTCTAGTTCCAAGGTACTCTTTGTCACCCTATTCTGAACTGTTCCAGTTTCTCCAAATCCTCTGTAAAGTGTGGTGCCCAGCACAGGACAGTGCTTGAGCAGGATTGGAAGAATAATGTTGCCTAATAATGATTTGCCACTTTTGACCTAGATGGTTGCCCAATAAAAATACTTTCAATAAAACAAATAAGTAAAGTTAACCTATTAAGTTTAAGTTAGCTCTGGCTCATGTGAAATTTGTAGTCAGTAATAAGGTCTCCATTGTATGGTGTGTGTGTGTGTGTGTGTGTGTGTGTATGTACGTACCCATGCACGCCTACGATTCAGTCTTGAATTCTGGCAAGTGCAGTTTTCTTGGCAAGATTTTGAAAGTGGTTTGCCATTGCTTCCTTCCTAAAACTGAGTCACTGGCCCAATGGCACCCAACTAGGTGGGATTAAAACTCAGTTTCCCAGTTTCTAGCATGGTACCTTAACTATCAAACTAGCTATCTAAGGTCTGCATTACCAAGTCCGGCATCCCAATTACTTCAGGTGACAGGTCTAATTGGCATCAATTTGCTTTGAATCCTCAACTTTCAAAGTTGTTCTTTGTCTTCCTGCAAGGTTCAGCTTCATCTTACACTACAGTGATATTTTTCTTTCTGAAAATTCAAGAATCTCTTCCATAAGGATTTGAAAACTGTTTCTGGGTTCTTCTATTACTCCTATTTCCTGAGCTTGCTTCTTCCTTACAGAGACTTGTCTGTTCTATTGTAATAAATCTTTACTCTTTCTTATTTGAAATGTGACCATTCACAGCTGCAATGATCTTCTTCTTCAGAATTTCCTGGAAGTTTCCACTTCCTGCAAGATACTGCATACTCAATTGTTTTCAAGCAGGAACCCATTGTAGATCACGACTGCAGAACTACATCACTTTCTCTTTTGCTTTAGGTATATTTGTTTTAGATTCCCCCAATATAGAAATCTTGATTTTAGTGACCTTATTAGGGGTTTGCATCCAATTTCCACTCAGGTTTCAATAAGGTATCGATGAGATATGCACATTATAATCCATGTAATATGAGGTGTAACTTTTCACTCTCCTTTCTGTTGTAGAAGTATGTATAGCACAAACCATTCAACTTTAGCCTCAAAATATACAACAAAATAATATCTACACTTTCATACCTTGTAGTAAAAAAATTCACTTATTTCTACCCTGAGATTTATGGGACCCAAAGGAGACTCTTAAAGACCTAAAGGATTGTTTCTAAAGGCCTAAGACATGATGTGACTCCATTAATATATTTTATTTGTTTGTTATTAATTATCACAAATCTTCTTATAACAGTCCCCACTTCTGCATTTCCCTACCCTGCTTACTTCTATTCATATTTTTAATTTATATATTTAAACTCCTGTAAGCAGCTGAAAGTCAGATGTGAGTGAGTGGCCATAGCAATCAAAATTATACATACCGTATTTTTCAGAGTATAAAACGCACCTTTTTACCCCCCCCCCCCAAAGGGAGTGAAAATTTAGGTGTGTCTTATACACCAAATGTAGCCCTGCCCACCCACTGGCCCCCACCCTTTTGCCTCTGCCTCCCAGCAGTTACCTCCTTACAAGCGAACAGCAAGAAAAAACAGCCCCATTCAGCTTCATTCAGCTAATTAGCACAAGTTAATTAGATCAGCCTCCTGACTCTCAGCTGATTTGCTCTCAGCTGTTTTGGGTAGGCTATTTTGCAAGCTCTTGTTTTGCAAGCTCTTTACTTGCTGGAAAGAGTGCTGGAGCAATTTTTTTTTCCCCTAGCTAAAACAAAACTGAAAGTAAAGCAGGCTCTGCTGCAACATGACAAAATGAGGCAGGAAGAGAGATTTCTTTTTCTTTTTGCTCACCAAAAAAGGTAGGTGCAAACAATGGGAAATGTAGGGCAAAAGAGGAGAGTTCAAGATTTTAAAACACAAAAGAAAAAAAGCTCTATTTAACTAGGGAATTGTAATAATTGAGATACTATTAATTGTATATTGTGTTGAAAGCAGAAATGGTTAAGTTATGGTTTGGAGGAATATATGGAGAAATTATTTGGTTTATTATTATTGGTAAATATAATTAATTGATTTGTAAGAAATTGGATTGCATGGAAATAATTGGATATTCATGTTCATATTGATTAATATACAAAAAAGATAGTTATAACTAATTGATTTATATAAAAATGTTGAATTTGCATTAAACAATTGTAATATTAAATAATTAACCAATGTGAGGATGGATATAAAAATACATGACAATGGGAAGGGATATAATATAGAATAGAAGGGAAAAATTGAATTTGATTAAGATTAGAGATGAGGATGAAGGGTAATATTGGTTTTTTTAAAAAAATAGATGAGGAATAAATATGGCAAAAAGGAAAAATAGAAATTGTAAATTTAATTGAAATGACTAAACTCTGTTTAAATTTATGAACCAGCTAAATATTCTGTTCAAAGAAAATACATTGTATGTTTATATGTGTGATTGTCTAAAAAATAAAAAAAACTTAAAAAAAAACAAGGCAAAAAGATAGGTGTGTTTTATATTCCAGTGCGTCTTATACTCTGAAAAATACGGTATCTATATGCTTAAAGAGCTTTAGACTGTCAGATCAGTTCTGGGCTGAGGGACTCATCCAAGCAGACAGTCAACAAGTGCATTCACTGGATAGAGATGCCCTCTAGGGAATGCATGCTTGGTGCATCTCATCAACCTCTGGAGTTCTTGAATTCCATTTCTTAAAGTAATTGGTTAGGAAGAAATTCAATCACTGCACATGCTGAGGACTGGGCAACTGCAGAATACAGGTCAAGGTCATTCTGCTGAAATTGCTTGGTTCTGTGATAGAGGAAGCACCATCTGTACAGCTTCATTTGCATGAGATTAGTAAATTAAATGTACAAAATCTCAAAGAAAAAACAACAAAAGCCGAATCAAATGCAAAACAATATGGGGGGGGGGGGACGAGGCTAGAATCAAGCTTGACAGAAAGCAGCCAATATTATTATTTTCACTAGTATCTGCTGACACTGGATTAATAACACACAAGAGGTCTATAATATAGGGGATTGTTATACATTTATAGTATGTATAGTAATGTATAGTAATCAGAACTTTGGAAAATGACCTTAAGCTGTATAAGGTGCTGACCTAGCAGGGATTAAAGAGACCTGGTTGGGCCGGGAGGGGGGGGCTTCCCTCATTGAAATGTACCCACCAGGCTTCCGTGCATTCCATCAGCCGAGGGATCAGGGGAGGGGAGGGGGATAGCGGCTATTATAAAGGAAAGTCTTTGTCTGAGGGAGGCCACTATTCCTCAGATAGCCGGATGTGAGTCCCTCCTTGTGAAGTGGGGTCGTGGGATGCAGATGGATTTGCTGACTGCATACCTGGTTCCCTGCCATGTAGCGCCCTGCCTGAGCTGCTCAGCATAATAACCGGGATGGTTGTGGATACCCCTAGATTTATGGTCATGGGGAATTTCAACCTGCCATCTGTAGGTGAAACGTCAGAGGCAGCCCGGGAGTTCATGGCTTCCATGATGGCCATGGACCTGACCCAGTTAGTTCAAGGCCCTACTCACATGGGGGGACACACTCTGGATCTGATTTTTGTCTCTGGACAGTGGTTGAATGATTTAGTAATAGGGGATCTAGTCATCAAGCCCTTGTCATGGTCAGATCATTCACTCCTTCGACTAGACTTTCAAGCCGCTTCCCTCCGTCACAGGGAGACGGAACTGATTAGGTGGTTCCGTCCCAGGCACCTGATGGATCCAGATAGGTTCCTGACAGAGCTTGGGCCATTCCTGGAGGCTCTGGCTCATGACTTGACTGAAGAACTAGTGGCTGCCTGGGATAAGGCAGCCGCTGGAGCTTGGGACTGTGCTGTGCCTTTGCGGCCTCTGACCCGGTGCTGATCTCAATTGGCTCCCTGGTTCTCCGTGGAGCTGAGCAAGATGAAGCACTGGAAAAGACCCCTGGAAAGCAATTGGAGGGCCAACCATTCCGACTCTGACCGAACACTAGTGAAGTCTCACATTAAGATCTACCTAGTGGAGATAAGAACGGCAAAATCTAATTATTTTTCCACTCTTATTGTGTCTGCAGAGAACTGCCCAGCTGCCCTGTTTAGGGTGACCCACTCACTACTTCATGTGGGAGTGCGGGAAGACCCCTTGCAGGGTAGGGCTGAGGATGTTGTGCAATACCTGCATGACAAAATCTCTCAGATTCGGGAAGGCTTGGACTCCGATTGGGTAGGCTCAGATGGGATGACGGAAGTGGGTTCTGAGAGTGTTATCTGGGAGGAGTTTGACTGTGTGACTCCTGAAGATGTGGACAGGATTCTGGATAGGCTTAACACTGCCACATGTGTATTGGACCCGTATCCCTCCTGGTTGGTGCTGGCCTCCCGGGCGGTTACACGAGGCTGGCTCCAGATGATTATTGTTTCCTTGAATGAGGGTTTCTTTCCCTCCGCCCTGAAAGAGGCGGTGGTGAGGCCCCTCCTCAAGAAGCCTTCCCTGGACCCGGTTGTATTAGCGAACTATTGCCCAGTCTCCTACCTTCGCTTTGTGGTGAAGGTTGTTGAGAGTGTGGTGGTGCGACAACTTCCCCAGTATCTGGATGAAGTTGTCTATCTAGATCCATACCAGTCGGGCTTCAGGCCAGGATACAGCATGAAAACAGCATTGGTCGCATTGGTTGATGATCTCTGGAGGGCTCGGGACAGGGGTTGTTCCTCAGTCCTGTTCCTATTAGACCTCTCAGCGGCTTTTGATACCATCGACCATAGTATCATGCTGCGCTGGTTGGAGGGATTAGGAATGGGGGGCACCGTGTTGCGGTGGTTCTCCTTCCTCTCTGGCCTGTGTTGCCAGGGGGACAGAGGTCGACCTTGAGGTGCCTTGTTTGTGAAATGCTGCAAGGGTCGGTCCTCTCACCACTCCTGTTCAACATTTATGTGAAGCCGCTGGGCGAGATAATCTGTGGTTTTGGGGTGAAGTTCCATCAGTATGCTTATGATACTCAGCTGTACATCTCCACCCCGGACCACCCCAATGATGCCCTTGACATGATGTCCCAATGCCTGGAGGCCATGGAGATCTGGATGGGGACAAACAAGCTCAGACTCAACCCCTCCAAGACTGAGTGACTGTGGTTTGCGGCATCTTGGTATAGCCAGCTGATTCCATTGCTGACTATTGGGGGTGAGACCTTGGCCCCCTCAGAGAGGGTTCACAATTTGGGTGTCCTCCTGGATGCATGGCTATCTTTAGAAGATCACCTGACGGGTGTGGCCAGAGAGGCTTTCTATCAGGTTCGCCTGATTCACCAGTTGCATCCCTTTCTGGACCAGGATCCCTTGTGCACGGTCACCCATGCCCTCATCACTTCCTGTCTGGACTACTGTAATCCTCTCTACATGGGGCTCCCCTTGAAGAGCACTCGGAAGCTCCAGCTGGTCCAGAATGCAGCCATGTGGGTGATTATGGGAGCGACTAGGCACACCCATGCAACACCTCTCCTGCGTGAGCTGCACTGGCTCCCGGTGGTCTTCCGGGTGCGATTCAAGGTGTTGGTTACCATCTTTAAAGCGCTCCATGGCTTAGGACCTGGAAATTTACGAGATCGCCTTCTGCCACTGATGGCCTCCCACTGGCCAATATACTCCCACAGAGAGGGACTCCTCAGGGTGCTGTCGGTCAAACAATGTCAACTAGTGTCCCCCAGGGGGAGAGCCTTCTCTGTGAGGGCACCCGCCCTCTGGAATGAACTGCCCTCGGAGATACGTATGATCCCCGACCTACGTACCTTTCGCCAGGCCCTTAACACCTTACTGTTTCAACAGGCTGGGCTGGCTAAATAACAAATTTTAATGGGTGTTTTAATTTTTTGTGTTTTTTAATATTGGGCCAAATTATTTAATATGTTTTAAACGGTTTTAAATTTTGTGATATATGTGGTTTTATTGTGGCTGTACACCGTCCTGAGTCCCTCAGGAGAAGGGTGGTATAAAAATTTAAATAATAAATAAATCAATAAATAAATATAAGGAAGACACTGAAAATATTTTGTACATTAAAAATGTAAATATCAACATAACCCTATAAAAAGAATTTCAAAGAAGTTTGACAAAAGGTTGTATTTTGATTTAGAAGAAAATGGCGCTCTAAGAAGTAAAATTTAATTTTCTCCCTTTAACTAGCTGGCTAGCCAGCTTGTATGTTTGATGTATTTGTTTATATGGCTGCTGTTAACTCGAGAAGACTACGCAAAACAACCCCCCCCCCCAAACAATGAAAGAACAATAGTAGAATAGTAGCGTCTAAGAACAAACCTTACTCAGACCACAAAAACTTAAAGAATCACATCAGTGAGTTCACCCAAACTCCACACCCCATTCCTGAGAGAACGTCCAGGTCTGCAAACTCCAATAAAAGGTCTTCTATATATTTCAAATAAATATAGTTAGCTATTTCTTTATAGGACTTGGTATATAAATCTACCTTTAATCGCATTGTGATATTATGGCACATTGTACTCTGTAATCTTTTGATACTTTTTAAAAAGCTTTTCCTAATATGTAAGGGATTTATATTTTAGCAACAAGACAGGAAGATACTTTTTGACTCAGAATACAGGTAGTTTTCCACTTATGACTACAATTGAGCCCAAAGTGTATGTTTCTAAGTGAGAAATTTGCTAAGTGAGTTATGCCCCATTTATGACTTTTCTTGCCACATTTGTTAAGTGAATCACTGCATATTAAATTAGTAACACTGTTGTTAAGTGAATCTGGTTTCCCCACTGACTTTGTTTGTCAGAAGTTTGCAAAAGATGATCACATGATTCTGGGACACTGCAACCATCATAAACGTGAGACAGTTGTCAGGCATCCAAATGTAAATCATGTGATCATGGGGATGCTGCAATGGTCATAAGTGTGAATAATGGACAGGAGTCACTTTTTTCAGTGCTGCTGTAAGGTTGAATGGTCACTAAGCAAACTCTTGTAAATCAAGGACTATCTGTATTTTAAAGATAAAATATTCTAAGAGAACATTTGTAGAATACATGTATTTGTAGAATACATGAAAGAAGAAGAATTTATTCTTTTGTGTATTCTACACAAAAGAAGAAAGAAAAAAAATCTTAATTGGGCCTGGTAACTGTTAAGTTAATAGCTCAGCTAAAACATTCCCAAAAGGAATTTTTAATTGAAGGGGAATCATTTATATACTATTTTTAATGAAAACATATGAATTAAGCCATCTAATGACTCACCAATTCTCCCAAAAGGATTGAACTGTATTGTAGCAGTTTGTGACATTCTTTTTAAAATATATAATAAAGCTTTTGGCTAATTAAAAAAATTATCTGCACATCAACATGTATGTTAAATAGCATTATGACAATATATTAAATAACATCACCTATGAATCACTATGATAATGATAACTGCATTTAATTAATGAACCATAAATTACAGGAAGCCTGTTGACTTAGAACAGTTTGTTTAGTGACTGTTCAAAGTTACAACACTGAAAAATTTATGACTGTAGCAGCATCCCCATGGTCATGTGATCAAAATTCAGATGCTAGGTCTGTGATGGCGAACCTATGGCACGCGTGCCACAGGTGGCATGCGGAGCCTTATCTGTGGGCACGTGAGCATTGCCCTAGCTCAGCTCCAATGTGCATGTGCATGCCAGCCAGCTGATTTTCGAGCCTTACGGGCCCACCGGAAATTGGGAAACAGGCCGTTTCTGGCTTCTGGGGGTTTGGAGAAGGCTGTTTTTGCCCTCCCGAGGCTCCTTGAAAGCCTCTGGAACCTGGGGAGGGCAAAAAACAGGTCTACTGGGCCCACCGGGCCATTTGGCCATTGTGGACCAAAAGCAGTGGGAGTGCGGGGTGGTGGTGTGTGTGTCGTGCGTGCATGCATGGGGGGTGGGGCACATTGAATTAATGGGTGTGGCCACATGCACGCTCCTCCCCCCCGCACTCCCCCCCCCGCTTTTGGCACACGACAGTAAAAAGGTTAGCCTTCACTGTGCCAGGCAATGGACTTATATTTATGATGGTTGCAATGTCCCAGGGTCATATGATCACCATTTACAACCTTCCAAGAAGCAAAGTCAGTGGGGAAGTGAGATTCACTTAACAACTGTATTACTAACTTAACAACTGGAGTGATTCACTTAACAATTGTGGCAAGAAAGGTCTAAAATGTGGCAAAACTCACTTAACAAATGTCTCACTTTGCAAGAGAAATTTTGTGTTCAATATGGTTGTAAATCGAGAACCTATAGTATCAGTATATAATCTCATAGTATAAATGATATGATAAAGTTAGAGTATGCTATGTGAATATATACAATGAAAACAGGTGAAAAAAGTAAAAAACTTTTTCCAGGAAAAATTCAGCATATGCAGCTAGTGAGAAGTAGCAACTTTGATGCATTCACAATAAGACACACATGACTTCCAGAACAACAGAATATTCTCATGTACACCGGATAAAGCAACAAGACACCGTGGGGAAAAAAACTAGAAGGTGTTAGAAAAGTGCAAAGATGGCTCTGGCCAAACTTGGATAGAAAGCATAAAAATGTACACAAATAATAAATGTGGCTATCTGGATACATTTCAATCTATTTTCAGACTTGGGTAAGGCATGGAAACAACACTTACTATACTTTCCAGTGACAAGATAGGAAAGCGGGGAAGATGCCTTCAAGGGGTTTCCTTGATTTCCCATTGTCCTTCAATATCATTGAACATTACGCCATTTGGGGCCACCCACTCTAAATTAGTTCTTCTAAAGCAGAGGTGGCAAACTATGGCCCCTTTATGACTTGTGGACTTCAACTCCCAGAATTCCTGAGTCAGCATGGCTTGCTCAAGAATTCTGGGAGTTGAATTCTGGGCTCAAGAATTCTGGGAGTCATAAAAGGGCCATAGTTCCTTATCCCTGTCCTAAAGGGACAGTTGTAGGAGGGCGGAGAGATTGGGTCCTACATTCCTCATTACACTTTCCCTGCTCCTATTTAACAACTGCATGGGTCAGCTCATCCATCAACATGGCAGTAAGGTCACTAGTATGCTGCTGATTATAACTTGACAGTGAGCCAATCAAATGGTATCATTAAAATGCTGTTCGGGTGTCTAAAGGATGCTCAGGCCTAGATGAAGAGGAACGGATTAAGGCAAGACATAGTGGCTCTGGATTTGAAAGCCATCCAATTACAGAGTGATACCATTTAGCGCAGGATGGGTTTGTGCTCTCCTCTGCAGAACTGGTTTGTACCTTGGGAGTTCTAAACTTATATTTCCTGCCCGATGAGTAGATAGCAACTGAGGCAAGTAGTACCAGTAAAGTACTGATTGTCCCCTTTAAAGCTGTTCATGGTGCAAATCAATTATACTAAAAGCAAGATGTTATTTTTTTTTGCAAAGGAATCTGAAATGCATACCTGGCAGTTAAATAACAATAGTTCATGTCAAAATATTTAAATTCTGGGCCATCATCCTTCATAGCTCTACCATGCAGAGCACATCAAAATTAGGTGCAAAAACCAATAGCAGGAACACCACTTTCATTTTGCCAGAAAAGGGGGAGGGGCACAGCATATTCCAGGACTGAAAAAATTATACACTGGATTAAGGCATTTTATTCTTTTCCCCCTCTGGACAGGATTCAGACGAAATTCTCAAGAACGTATCTACATGAAGCCACTGGGTGAGATCATCTGCCACTATGGGATGAGGTACCATCAATATGCTAATGATATTCAAGCTTACATTTGCACCTGATGTTGTCACTGTCTGTCCTTTTGTGGTGCCTGGAGGTTGTGGGGGTCTGGTTGGGGATAACAGACTTCGGCTGAATCTGGTAAGACTGAATGGCTGTGGGTGTGTGGAACTTCAGGTTATGGAACTTTCACATCTTTAGTTCTGGATAGCATTGTATTAATAAAGAAGTAACATCATGGCTCATGGTCCTTTTTCTAATAAATGAATATCTGCAGGCACTTCGGAAGGATGTATTTTGAGAAATGACCCGCATACACATCACATCAGAATGACCCTTCCTCCTGCCTTAAAACATGGCTACAACATAATGCACAAGAACTGGAATGTTGTAATTGTTCTCTCTTGGGAGGAACAGCATTTTGATGTTTGGTTCATTGTGAGTGATATTCCTATTTTTAAAAATTTGGACATGTTGTATTATTTTTTCTGTTAATTTGTTCTGTACTTATTGTTGATATTGCTATACTCAATTATTTGTTTTTAATTTGAATATACAAAGAGGGAAATATATGTCTTATGTAATATCAAAGTGGCTTATAAGTCTTGCAAGTAAATATTATTAATTTCAATAAGTTTGAAAAGGTTAAGAAAACTTATATGTTGCATACATTTCCTTTTTACAAAGTAAACTTTAATAATAAACAAATTTATTTATAAAAATGTTCTAGTGACTGAACTTACCACCTGAGAAAGGTTAAACAATACAGTAAAAGTAGAAGATCCAGGAGCAGAAGAGAAAGAAAAGAGAAAACAAACAAACAAACAAAAAGAAATTAATGTCAACATATACTATTGAATGGCTACAATTCAGAGAAGCCTTCCAAACTTACACCTTCATCATATCACCACAACCATCTCACTTACAAAGGAATTTGAATTTGGGATCTCAAAAGTTCTCTGCCAAATCTCCTCTAGAAAAGTTGTGAGATGTTGTCTATGGTAACCTATGCCTAATTCTTGCAAATAGAACATGGCATGCTAATTTTTTTTTTGTTTGAATAATTTTAGCTCAAACTACAATTTCTGTTCACAACGGAGGTTCTTCTTTGAGAGTGATCTCAGATCATCCACAGTTATTTTTCCATGCCTAATATGGAGATAATGCTATTTATTCCCTTGTATGAAAAGCCTGTGGGTGAACTGGTAATTCAGGTATTCTATAGGTTTAAAGTCATTATTCTTTTCCAAAGAAAGCCTGTGTCAGGATCTGTCAGGTTTGGCTTGCTGCCTTGCACCAAGTGGCTCGCAGGCATCCTGCCATCAAGGATGGATGGACAATAAAGCTGTGTGTGTAGGTGATGGGAAATAGGGAGGGGGGAATGACAGACAATAAAGGCCAGAGCAGCTTGGAACCAGTTTACCAAAGCCAAGCACCAGCATCCAAAGCCAAGCATCCTGAAAAAGTATGTGGATTACCCCAAAATATCTCAGTGTTCTCAAAACCCCTCAGCAAGTTCCAATTGACTGGAGATGGACTAGTCACAGAAGGAATCAGAATCAGAGTAGAGCTGAAAGAGACCTTGGAGGTCTTCTAATCCAGGCCCCTGCTCAAGCAGAAGATCCTATACCCATGATGGCGAACCTATGCCACGCGTGCCACAGGTGGCATGTGGAGCCATATCAGTGGGCCCTACCTCAGCTCCAGTGTGCATGCACAAACTGGCCAGCTGATTTTCGGGCCTTCTAGGCCCACCGGAAGTCAGGAAATTGACATTTCTGGCCTCCGGAGGGCCTCCGGGGTGTGGGGAAGGCCGTTTTCGCCCTTCCCATGCTCCTAGAAAGCCTCTGGAGCCTGGAGAGAGTGAAAACCGGGCCTATCGGGCCCACCATGCCATTGCGTGCCAAAAGCAGGGTGAGCACAGGGGGAGTGGGTCACATGCGCATGCATGGGGTGGCAGGGTGTGGGCACACGTGCACAATCCCCCTGTGTGCTTTTGGCACACAGTGGCAAAAAGGTTAGCCATCACTGTCCTATACCATTTCAGACAAGTGACTGTCCAGTATCTTCTTAAAAACCACCAGTGATGAAGCACCTACAATACCTGAAGCAAGTTGTTCCACTGGTTAATTGTCCTCACTGTTAGGAAGTTTCTCCAGGTTGCTTCTCTCCTTGATTAGTTTCTATCCATTGTTTCTAGTCCTGCCCTCCGGTGCTTTGGAAAATAAATTGAAATTGACCCCCTCCTCTTTGTGGCAGACTCTCAAATACTGGAATACTGCTATCATATCCCCACCCCCCAATCCTTCTTTTCTCTAGACTAGCCAAACCAAATCCTGCAACTGTTCTTCATGTGTTTTAGTCTCCAGGCCTTTAATCATCTTAGTTGCTCTTCTATGCACTTTTTCTAAAGTCTCAATATCTTTTTTGTAATGTGGTGACCAAAGCTGGATGCAGTATCCAGGTGTGGTCTTACTAAAGCTTTATAAAGCAGTACTAATACTAATACTGTTTATACAACCAAGGATTAGCTTTTTTGGCTGCTACCGCACACTGCAGACTCCTAGTGGACGATCACTGATTTAAGTGATCGTCCACTAGGACTCCAAGGTCCCTCTCATAGTTCCTGATTTTTAGCCATGTTTTGCCTAATCTGTACTTGTACCTTTGGTTTTTCCTGCCCAGGTGTAATGTTGCTTTTCTCCATATTAAATTTCATTTTCTGGGATAGGGCCCAGTGGTCAAGTCTGTCAAGATCTTTTTGGATCCTGAGCTTGTCTTCTGGGGTCTTGGCTATTCCTGCTAACTTAATGTCATCTGCAAATTTGATGAGTTCCCCTTCTATTCCCTCATCTAAGTGATTTATGAAGATATTGAAGAGTACTGGGCCTAAGACAGAATCTTTTGGTACCCCATTGCTTACTTCCCTCCATGTAGATGTAGTACCATTAAGGACTATTAATTGAGTATGGTTTGTCAGTCAGTTATAAATCCCTCTGGTGGTGATGCTGCCTATCCTATATGTTTGTAGCTTACCAAGAAGTCAGTTGTGGTCTACTTTGCTGAAGTCTAAGTATAATATGTCCATAGCATTTCACTGGTCTACTAATTTAGTCACTTTATCAAAGAATGAAATAAGATTGGTTTGGCATGATCTGTTTTTAACAAGCCCGTGCTGGCTTTTAGTTGTAACTTTATTTGTTTCTAGATGTTCATAGAACTGTCTTTTGATTATTTTTTCCAGTATCTTCCCAGGTATTGATGTTAGTTACTGATTGATCTGTAATTTCCTGGGTCTGATTTTTTTTCCTGTTTTGAAGATAGGAACCACATCAGCTCTTTTCCAATCCGCTGGTAATTCCCCAGTGCTCCAAGATTGTTTAAAGCTATAATACAATGGTTTTGAGATAACATCTGCCAGCCCTTCAGAACTCTGGGATATAACGTATCAAGTCCCGGTGATTTATATTTATCAAGGTCAGACAGGTGTTCTCTTACCAGTTTCTTGCTTATTTTAATTTTTCTTTCTAGTCTGTCTTTTACAGTTACGTTTTTGGTGGGTTGGGCTATAGTTTCTTTTTGTGTGAAGACTGATGCAAAATATGATTTAAGCAGCTCTGTTTTCTCTCTACTGCCTGATATTTCCTTGCCATCTTCTCTTTTTAGTGGACTGACTGTTTCCTTGACATTTTTCTTGTTATTTATATGTGGAAAGAAACTTTTATTATCTTTGACTTTTGTTGCAAGTCTTTATTCATTCTGAGCTGTTGCTTTTCTGACTTGGTCTTTGCAGGTTTGAGCTATCTGCCTTAGTTATGTGTTCCTCTTTCCATTTTTGTACTTACCCTTTTTGTCTTTAAGTTTATCAGAAAGCTCTTAGATTTTTTGTTTTTCTTGTTTAGTGGTATTGTGTTGGATTGGGATTTTATGATCATATTTTTCAGTGTTTCCTATGCTTCTTGAGTTTTTTTCCCCTTTAGGATTTTTATCCATGAAATTTTGCTTAGGTTCTGAGTTTGTTAAAATCAGCTCTATTAACGTTTAAGAAACGTTCTATTGAATTATATTCTATTGCTTCTGTTTGCATTACATTGAATTCCAGTATAAATTAGTCACTCTCACCCAATTTCAACTCCTTCTATCCCTAGTCCCCCCCACCCCCCTCTACCTTTTGGATGACAAAGTTGTCAGCTAAATTGGTTAGGAATCTGTTCAATCTCCCACTTGCTGCAGAGTTGGTATCCTCCCAGTTGATATCAGGGTAGTTAAAGTCTCCCATTACTACTGTGGTAAGTTTCCTACATACATTTGTTAATTGATTAACAAAGAGTTCATCTATTTCTTCTGCTTGGTTGGGTGGCCTGTAGTATATCCTATAGCAATATCATTTTTCCCCTTTTATATTGATCCATATAGATTCTAGGAGGTTTTCATCCTTGGTTTTGTGGATTTCTGTAGAGCTGTAGTGATCTTTTATATATAATGCAACTCTACCTCCTATTTTGTTAGGTCTGTTTCTTTTTAATAGTTTGTATTCTTCCATCAGTACATTCCAGTCATGGGTTTCATCCCACCAAGTTTCAGTAATGGCAACTTTATCATATTTACCTTCATATACTAACACTTCAAGTTCACCCTGTTTGTTTCATAAACTTTGAGTATTA
The DNA here is from genome assembly GCA_030761175.1 of Masticophis lateralis. NCBI lineage: Eukaryota > Metazoa > Chordata > Lepidosauria > Squamata > Colubridae > Masticophis > Masticophis lateralis. The sequence continues at coordinate 94,972,383 of JAUDYJ010000003.1, read as the reverse complement.
GTGTATAGGCATTTGAGTCCTTTATTGGTTGTGGGTATGTTTCTTATATCTCCTACTTTGTAACTGGGATTTACATCCTTTCCATCACTCTTTATTTCATTATGTTTTTCTTTTTTTTCTTTACTCACTTCCTCTTTATGTGATTGGTTATCTGGTGGTTTTTACTATAGGTACTATAGGTGCCTATAGTATATAGTATATAGTTTTTACTATAGGTACTATAGGTTGTGAAGATTGGGCCGCTCCCCCCTCAATTTTGATAAGATGATAACCCTTTTTGATAAGATGAGTCAATTGTTTTCTGAATATATTTTTTCCAGTTCTTGTGAAGTACAGTCCATCCCTTGCCATTAGTCTTTCATCTAGGTAATTCTAGATGTATCTTTTGGGCTGTATCTTTTGAGTGTGGGAAACTCAGAGCTAGCCTGACTTTACTGCAGCTAATACCTTTAGTAAAAGAGCCTTTTATTTCAACCAAATGGAGTCAAGGGTCTTTCCTCTCTAAAGAGTAGGTGTGATTAGGGCAGGTGTGACATTAGGCTAGCTCTGCAGTTGTAGTCAATTCAGAGAGGAAATCATCTCTACCGTGGGGACTGTGCTATGATGTTGGCTCCAGGGAATGACCAGATAGAGATTGAAGCCTGGAAGAGGCATCCTCAAAAATCCCCTCCTTGGAGGGTTGGATCTCTCCAAGTTGCTGGGAGAGGACAACCCGCCAAGAGCCTGATGGTTCCTCAGGCTTGGAAAGAAGGAGGAGTGGGGGTGACATTCACTCATGGGAGCTGTGGCAGTTGCCAGTGGGAGATACAAGTGGAATTAGAGGAAGAGCCGATTACCAATGAGCCAGATCAAGAGACTGGATGCTGGAGCAAGCCATAAAGTTTCTGAGGGGGGCTTTTGGTAACCTCAAAGCATGAGAAGACCTAGCCTGGGCACAACACTTGCTGACTAGCTGACTCCAGCCATGGCAAGCAATGGAACAATAACCTCTACTACTGCAATGGCAACAGAAGCAAGCCCCATAGTAGCAGGAACTGCCCTAGCACATGGGCCTGTAACTCAGCCTGCACCAGCTGCAGGAGCAGTGCCAGCACAGTGGAGAGGATGCAAGATACCAGCCCTGGGCATAAAATTCAACAGAGACCCCAAGTAATTGGGGGTCTTCCTGGTGCAAATTTGGACATACATGCAAGAATATAGTCTAGAAATAGCCACCAAAGGGGCTAAGTTGGGGTGTGTGACATGGCATTAGAGTGGACCACAGCTGAATGGATGGTCACCCTCCACAACAATGCCCTGGAGCTGAGAAATTTTGAACACTTCATTGCTGCACTTTGGAAGTGCTTTGAAGACCCCATTGCCAATCACAAAGCCAGAGACCACATAAAGACCATCAGCCAAGGGCACAGGGCAGTGGCCGAGTACACTCAGGAGTTCTGCAACCTGACCTGCTGACTGACCAACTGGCCAGAAGACCTCTTGATCAGATGCTTCCAAGACAGACTAAGTAACAAGGTCCACAACACCTGTATCTCCAGAGACATCCCCCCCTCCCCCCGTTCTCCATGGCTGTCGAGCAGTGCATCTCCTTGACACAGTATACCATGGACTTAACAGCACAAACCTTGGCCTCTGAAGGATGGGGGGGAGCTATTCAGGCGATTAGCTGAAAAGGCACTAAATGGTGGAAGGGGGTGTTCGATTAGAATACACATTTAGGCGATGGTGGTGGGTGGTGGAAGAACAAGGAACTGGGAGGGAAACAGGCATCAAGTGAGCAACAGCAGCAACTAATGACATCATCTGTCAGCAAAGTCAGCTCCTCAAGTAAGAGGCAACGAGCGGCAAAATTAAATATAGCTGTAGCTTATCTCAACGCTGATAAAACCCTACAGAGAAAGCAGCTGGCTAACTCCGTCTTTGAGCTGAAGTCACGGCACCAGCGTTTTCTGTTAGACTGTCGCGTAACTGAGAATAAACCAGGTTTCTTGCTGATTCACAACGTGTATGTGCTTTGCATTACCTGGGCTCGGACAGGCAGCTCCTGGAAGGCTGAGAGAGGCTAGTATGCCCTAGCAGAAGTCAAAATCAACCTGGCTCAATCCAATACTGGCTGAGCCATGGGTGGTGAAGATCCCTCCCTGAAAAGAAAGAGGCCCCAAAACTGCCAGCATGCACCAGGCTGCTTCAGATGTAGGAAGGAGGGGCACGGAGCTGCCAATTGCCAAGCCATACATACAATTCAGAAGGCAGCTCTGGGTCCTGCCAAAAAATGGCAAAACTGTCACAGAATGTCCATGTGATAGCCCTGAAGGGAATAGAGGTCATAGAGTTCACCTCATCCCCAAAGGATGGAGTGAGAACTCCAACTGATTCAGAGGACAGTCCAGGGGAAAGTGAGTCAGACTATGATGATGATCCCATGGTAAGTCACCCAGTCAACCCAGTGACCATCCCTGTAGAACTGGTGGTTCGATCTTCGGGGTACAAAGGGAGCCTAGCAGTCATCCTGGGATACACTAGAAGCCTGGTTAATGCTGCCTTGGTTGAGAAACTGGGCATGAGACTCAGACAATTTAAAATGCCAGTAGATTTTTGCCAGCTGGATGGCTCAGTGGTGGTGGGGAATCCCAGTGACATTCATCACCGAGCCAATAGAAATGAGGCTGTGTGCACACATGGAGACCCTGAGTTTAATTTGCCCCTGGCATAGAGAGGTCCCTTGTACTGGCTCCTGAAGTGGAACCCCTATGTGAAATGGAGGCAGAAGTTATTAAAGATCCAGTGGACCAGCTACAAAAGGGGAGGGGGAGAAGAACTGTAAAAAGTCTATGTCTAAGGTGCTGCAGGTGAAGCCATAAAGGGAGGTGGGAGCAGTCACTAAAGACTGGTCCCAGGGTGATCATTGGATCCCCAAATAATACTGGGACTTATAGGACATTTTCACTGAAAAGGAATCAGACACACTCCCATACCACTGGCTGACTGACTGTTCCATAGAAATCCTACCAGGGGCCAAACTACCCAAACCTAAACTGTATTCCATGACGCCTAGGGAATTGAAGGCATTATGGACTTTTATGGACAAAAAACTGAAGCATGGTTTCATGCAGCCTGCCAGACCAAGGGTGGCTGCCTGGCACTGTTTAGGGGAAAAAAGGATGGGTCCCTTAGTTGATTCATTGACTATAACAGGCTTAATGCTGTCTGTGTGGAAAATACCTACCCCCTTCCCTTGATGAAGGACATGCTAGCCCATTTGGCCAAGGAGAAGGTCTTCACCAAATTGGACTTGCAGGAGGCAAACTACCAAATTAGGATCAAAGAAGGGGATGAATGTGAAATGCCTTTCAATTCCCCTTAGGATGTTTCCAATATTGAATCTTCCCTTTTGGACTGCAAGGAACCCCTTCTGTGTTCATGCACCTGAACAAAGAAGTGCTAGTCTACCTGACTGACATTTTAATCTATACTGAGACAATGGCAGAACTAGTCAGAGCTGTGCTCAAAAAACTTCAAGTGGCCAAATTATCCAAATACAAATTACACCAGAGTAAAATTGATTATCTGGGCTACTGCATTTCCCACAACGGGATAGAGATAAACCCTGAAAAGATCTGGGCAGTACTAGAGTGGGTTCCTCCCTGCACCTGGAAACAACTACAAAGCTTCCTGGGATTTGCAAACTTTTACTACCAATTCATTCCCTCATTTGCTTAGATAGCTATCCCCATCAACAACCTGCTAAAGACAAAAGGGGAGGGAAAGCTTAAACTCAGCCAGATGCTTAAATGAACTATGGAATGCCAGGCTGCATTTGAAAAACTCAAGCACCTGTTTACAGTGGAGCTGATGCTTTAAAAACCCAGACCCCAATGCCCCCTTTATCATTCAGACTGATGCCAGTGATGTTGCTGTGGATGTGGTACTACTGCAGGAAAACAAGCAGGATCCTGCAGCCATGCGTATACACTTCTAAAAAGCTTAATGAGACAGAGATGGCTGATTTGGTAGAAAGAAGCCTATGCGATGCTCTGGGTGCTCCTAACTTGGAGACATTTCCTAGAAGGGAAAAAAAATCCCATTTGAGCTGTGGTCTGACCATAAAAACCTAAAAATCTTGAAACCCCTCTGGATACTATCACCCAAACAAGCCTGGTGGGCCCAATACTTTAACTGATTCAATTTCATGTTACAATACCTCACAGGAGGAAAAACTTCTTAATAAATACTTTATCCCAGCTGCCACAATACAGTAGTTCAAAGCCAGAGGTGATTAGACTGGTCATCCCCTCCAGGCAACTGGTGGCTCCAGTCATCACCCAGGCACAGGCCGAGCAAAAACCGAACTATCTGATGATCTAAAAGGTACCTGAAATCAGCTTTGGAGAAAGACAAATGGTTCCAAATGCATAAGAGTGAATATACAATGCAAGATGGTTTAGCTTGGGTGAGGGGGAAACTGTACATCCTGCAGAGCCAACAGTTAATGGTTCTACAAAAAAGCCATGATTCAAAAGCAGTGGGGCATTTCAGCTTCATAAAAACAGTGCACCTAATCAAACACCAATTTTGGTGGCCGTCACTGAAGAAGGACATAGAGAGCTACGTTGCTAGCTGCCCTATCTGTGCCTCTGCCAAGAGGTCACACCGGTAGCAGAAGCTAAAGCCCCATGGAAAGAAATATCAATGGACTTTATAGTAGAACTGCCTAAAAGCTTTGGAAATACAGTAACTTGGGTGATAACTGACTTGTTTTCCAAGCAAGTGCATTTTATACCCTGTGACAATATCCCCTCCTCTCGAACTTTGGCTAAACTATTCATGAAACACATCAACCGACTGCATGGTGTTCCAGAAAGAATCTCAGATTGTGGAGTCCCATTTGCTTTGTGGTTTTGGCAGGAGTTCCTAAAACTTTTGGGGACCACTTAGGGGTTTAGCTCCTCACATCATCCAGCTACTAATGGTGCCTGTGAACATGCAAATGGGGTCTTGAAGCACTACCTCAGGTGTTACATTAATAATAATAACTTTATTGTCATTGTATGTGTATACACAGTATACCCATACAACGAAATTCACAAATTAATTACCAACAGGACAATTGGGTAGACCTTCTCCCTTTCGTGGAGGTTACCTACAATAACTCAGTAAACAGAGCACTGGGTCCACTCCATTTAAAGTGGTAACAGGACAAGACTTTGTATCTATCCCTGAATTGCCTCAGGCCATCAACTGCATGCTAAAAGAGTGGGTCACCCAACTTCAGAATACCTGGCCGGTGGTGAGAAAGGCTTTGGATGAAGCTAGGGAAGCATATAAAAACAAGCTGATAAAAAGTGCACTAAGCCAAATAACTTTAAAGTGGGAGATAAAGTCTATCTATTTACCAAATTCTTACAATCTAGACAACCATCCAAAAAATTGTGCCTTTCCCCATAAAAAGATTAATCCAATGACTATAAAACTAACACTGCCAAAAATGCTCAGACACATAGACCCTGTATTTCATTGCAGCCTATTGAAACTGAAGATCACATTTTCACTATGCCCAAAATCACAACCTCCTCCTGACCCCATTGTGATTAAGGAAGAACAACACTTTGAAGTCAAAGACATTTTGGACTCCGATACATTGGGGAAACACCCAGTATCTGGTAGCATGGACAGACTTTCCCCATTCAAAGACTGAATGGGTTGATTCCCAACATATTAAAGCCTCCAGACTGCTTAGAAATTCCATGATCAATATTCAGATAAATCTCACTGAACTATTTGCTAATTAGATAATTTCTGTGTGCCTCTCCTTCCCCTCTTCATTTTCCTTTACAGGACTAATGTCCCTGTCAAGGCAGGTAGAATGTCAGATCTTCCAGGTTTGGCTTGGCACCTTGCAGGCATCCTGCCTTCCAGGGTTGGGGGGAGAGAGGATCAGGAGTGAAATGTTCCCAGTTTGGATTGGATTGGCCAATCCGGTAGCGATGATGGCTGGTGGTTCAGAGAACCGGTAGCAATAATCTCTGGTGGCCCCTCCCCCACTCACCTGATCGTCCACTCAACAGGCATGCTGGGGCTGCCTTGCCCGCCACCTCCGTGCACTGCCCTTGGAAGGGGCTGCCACTGCCACTCTCATCACTTCTGCTCTCACCACTTTCCCTCCCTGCCTGCCGGCAGATATCCACCTGCCCTCCTGGAGCACTGCCACAGCATCGCCATTCCCTTTCTTCCTTTTCCTGCCACAAAACGAAAGCGAATGGTGGTGATGGTGCTTCAGGAGGGTAGGTGGACATATTCATTATAGTTGTCAGCTACAGACATCTGCTTGCCTCCCGAAGCACCACCGCAGTGAACAAAATCTTCACTTCAGCCCTGCTTCGTTTGATGGCATAAAAAGAGGGAGGGTGAAGTAAGGGGATATAGGGAGGCGGAATGACAGGGACCAGAGGTGCCAGTCCAGAACGGAGCCTGACAGATCCAAGGACACAAGCATGAGAACGGAAAATGAACACCCACCAAAGAGGCGCTAAACTTTAGAACTGTTACCAAAACACCTAGTTTGAATACCATTAGATAATTGCAAAAGGACGAGGGGGGAGTGCCCAGGAGAAAGGAAAAGTACTGGATTTAGATGGGAATATTCAGATCTGGCTTTGCTTATGCTATAACCACTTGGCTTTAGTAAACGTACACCTTTCACAACAAATGGAGTTGAGGGTCTTTCTTTCCTAAATGCTCAAGCTGGGACAAGCCTGATATTAAGCCAGATCTGCAATAATGATCCATCTGGAGACTGTCTACCGTGGGGACCAGACACAGAATGTCCATCCATGAAAGCAAGCTGGATAAAATGAAGAACTGGGAAGAAGGCCCAGAAGTGGTAGAGATTATCCTGGGTTGGAAGAAGAGGCAGAAATGCTGGGGGACCAGCCAAAATCCCAGTGGTTGATAAGGAACAAGAAGAATGACGATTGGGAAGAGAAACCCTGCAGAGAAACCCTGTAACCTTTATCCAGTGGAGCCAAGGGACCATTGGCCCCACCCACTGAGGGACCATGGGCCCCATCCACCAGGAAAAGGTACAGGATGATGGGAGGTGAATAAGACCCCCAGGATGTCACATTTAAGCAAGCGGTCAACTTCCTGAGGGATGCATTTGACAAGCTCCAAACCCGAGATGCCCAAGACCAGCCAGTACCACCAACAGCCCAACCAGCTGATATAACAACTGCAGTAGTCACAGCACTGCCTTTCCCTCCAGCAGCCCCAGCACAGCAGGTGGGGCAGCCATCCAACCACCACCATGGGCCTGGTCACCCCTCCATGGAGAAGGGAATATTGACCACTGGCCCTAGAAGTTAAATTCAACAGTGATCAAAAGCAATTGGCATTCTTCCTGGTCCAAGTGTGGAATGACATGCAGGAAAAAGGTGGCTGACCTGCCGAAGGAAGCAGACTTTGGAAGGCGAAACAGCAGAGTGGATGGTGACACTCCACAACAACTCAATGGAACTATGCAACTTTGACAGGTTCATGGCAGCACTGAGAAGATGGTTTGAAGATTCCCTAGCTGACCAAAAGGCCAGAACAAAGATCAAAACTAAAAGGCAAGGCAGATGACCTGTGGCTGCCTACATGCATGAGTTTCAGAGCCTAGCTTGTAGGCTAGCCGGCTAGCCACAAGACATCCTGATCAAGTGCTTCCAGGATGGCCTGAGCAACAAGATCTTTACATCTGTCTCTCCAGAGGTGCACTGTGAACCCTCCATGACTGGTACATCCTGCCTAATGAGGTGGAGATTGATCTGGCTAGATACCATGTCTGTGCACATTGAAAGTGGTGACTATCCTACAGAAAAGAAGGAAGCCCCAAAACCAGAGAAGTGGGATCCAGGCCATGCCACTGATTTTTGCTGTGGCATGCAGGGTCATAGAGCAGCTGACTGCCAAGCACCCCAACCAATACCTAGTCCCACATAAAGGTTCCACAAAACCTTAGAGACACCCCACCACTGAGTTCACCCCACCACTGGCGATGGCAAGGGAACTGCAGCCAAACACCGTAACGCCGTGGCAGAGAGAGATAGTGAGACAGATTACAATCCCCTGGTAAGTCACCCTGTGATGCCCATGACAATGCCAACAGAACTAGTGATGCCTTCCTTGGGGCGCAAGGAAATTTTGATTGCAAATTTTGGTCTGGTCAGCCCTAGCATACTGGAGAAACTGGGAATGAAGCTCAGGGAACTAAAAGTCCCTGTGGCACTCTGCCATCTAGATGGCTCACTAGCAGGAGAGCTGGTAGAGATGAAAATAGGGGCCCACAAAGAAACCATCAGCTTTATCATAACACCAGACATGGATAGACCCATAGTGCTGGGCTTGGCATGGTTACTGAACTGGAACCCCTCCATAAACTGGAGAAGGTGAATGTTAAAAAACCATCAGAGAACGATTGAGAGATGGCTAAGAGAAAATTGGCCTTGCAACCTCACAGAGGTGGATCCTCAAATCCCCAAAGAATACTGGGATTTGTAAACCATTTTCAGTGAGAGGGACTCAGACCCAGTTCTGACCGGTTCTATAGAACAGGTAGTAAAACTGGAGGGAGGCTCCGCACACTGACCCCGATGTCATCAGAACGCTTCTGCGCATGTGCAGCCCTGTTGTGAACCAGTAGTAAAGGTAAGTAGAACCCACCCCTGACACAGACAAACTGTATTTTTTGGAGTATAAGATGCACTCCCCCCCCCTAAAAGAGGGTGAAAATTTAGGTGCGTCTTATAAACCGAATGTAGCCCCACCCACCACCAAAAAATGGGGTGTGAGGAGGTGGTAATAGGCTATGGCAATCCCTGCAGTCTGAAACAACTGGTCTTCGGGAGGCTGATCCAGCCAACAATCAACTGCTTGTGCTAATCAGGCTGTGCTGAAGCTAAAGCTGAAACAGGCTGTTTGCTGCAAGGAGGCAAATTGCCAGGAGGCAGAGGCAGATTTTTTTTGTGCTAATCAATAGGAAATAAAGGACAAAATAAAAGATTTTATGATTTCAAAATACAAAATAAGTATACTGGGATTAATAATAAAAAGACACAAGAAAGGAAAGAGATAGGAGAAGCAATGGGAAATATAGGGCAGAATAGGAGAGTGCAGAATTCTAAAATACAAAAGAAAGAAAGAAGAAGGAAAAAGAAAAGGAAAAGAAGGAAAAGAGGGTGGAGAAGAAGAAAAAATATTAAAAATATAAAAGATTACACTGGGATTTACAGTGGAAATATAAGAAAGGGAAAAGGGATGGAAAACAATGGGAAATAAAGGGCAAAGATTTCATGATTTTAAAACACAAAATAAATACATTGAGATTAACAATGAAAAGATACTAAGGAAAGGAAAGCAGAAACAATGGGAAATATAGGGCAGAAAAGGAGAAAGACAGCAAGATAGAAAGAAATGAAAATATATTCAGAACTGTAAAATTTAATACAGTAGAGAGCCTGGATAGCTCAGCAGAATAATGCATTGTGATTAACTCCAGCTGTCTGCAAGTACTGTAAGTTCGAATCTCACCAGGCTCAAAGTTGACTCAGCCTTCCGTCCTTTCTAAGGTAGGTAAATTGAGGACCCAGTTTGTGGGGGCAATAAACTGACTTTGTATAAAATATACAAAAGTATGAAGGCTATTGCTTAATGCATTGTAAGCCGCCCTGAGTCTCCAGAGAAGGGTGGCATATAAATCAATTTTTTTTTAAAAAAAAATGAGTTTAATGTCAGAAAAAAAAAGATAAAACAGTGATATTAATTAAGTGATTTTAAAATAAAGGGAGTATAGAGCTGTATGAAATAAAGCGAATAAGACATACTCTATATTTTAAGTTTTAAATATGCTCTATTGAAAACTGGAGAAACTGCAATAGATGTCATATGCTTAATAATATTGGAGGTATTAGAGTGATAGGTTTTAATAATATGAATAAACTTGTTGGGGGAAATGCAATAATTGGAATATTTCAAACTATATATCTGAAACATAATCAAAAGGAGAAAAGAAGGCAAATTAAGAATATTTTAAGAACTAATTGGATTGGGTAAAATGAGAAATGATTAAGATGTGCTTTATAAATATATAGTTGAATAAGTGGAAATATATTGTTAAGATATTTTGAGAAATATATTCAATAATTGAAGCTGAATGTAAAACTGAATGAAATTGAAATGATAAAAATGATTTAAATGTTATACTTGCAAGAAGTAAAGCAGAAAAAATACATTGGTAAAAGTAAAGAAGACAAAGAATGTTTGAGTAAAGATTTGAAGGAAACAAGGGAATAAGATGAAATATACTGTTAATAATTAAAAGGAGAAGGGATCGGGGCTGCCTGGACTCCATAGTGGAAAATATCAAATTGAAAATGAATACAGCAATAGAGAGAGATGAAAGAGGAGAAGAGAGATGGAAGGGAGGAAGAAGGAGACAGTGGGATGGAAGAGTAGGGAGGAAGGAAGGGAAGGGAAATTTAGAGTAGGAGAGAAAGTAAGACGGGGAAGAGAGGAGGAGAAGGAGAAGGGATGGGGAAAGAAAGTAGGAAGGGATAGGGAAGAAAGAGAGGGTAGGTTTAAGGAGAAAGATTGCTGTACAATAAAAAAGATGAAGTGGAAGAAAGGCAGTGTCGAACAAACAAATATAAATATATTAAGATAAAGAATTTACTATTTATATGAATAAATAGTAAAGTTAGAATTTAGGGACAAATGAAGATGGTGTTTGTGTATGCAAGTATAGAAATATTGAGATGTTTTTTTAAAAAAAGAAAAGGGGGGGAAGATGATTTTGGCAAGAATTGTAACTAAGTAAAATGTATTTGAATTTGATTAATTGTATAAGATACCAAACAGCCAACACTCTGTTCAAAAAAAAAAAAAAAAGATGTGGATGAATGTGGGAGAGGAGAAAAAAGCCAATAAACTTGTTTAAAAAAAAAAAAAGAAAAAAGAAAGACATGTTGGCACATTAAGCCAAAGGAGAATTTTCACTAAGTTAGATTTGTGGGAAGCTTGCTTACCAGGTTTGAATCAAGGAGGACAACGAATAGAAAAATGCATTTAATTGCCCTCTGGGATGTTTCCAATTCCAGATGCTCCCTTTCGGCCTATAGGGCCCCCCTATGGTATTCATACAACTGATCAATGAGATGCTGCATGACTTTTTGTACAAGGGAATGTTGGTGAGTCAGCCACTTAAGTGGACCATGGAGTGCCAAGCAGTCTTTGAAAAATTCAAACAACTGTTAACAGGAGAACCTGTGCTGAAGCACTCCAACCCGGATGCTCTGTTTATAATTCAGGCTGATGCGAGTGCTGGAGCCATGGAGGCAGTGTTATTGCAAAAGAATGCCTGAGGGTTGCTACAGCCATGTGCATATACCTCTAAGAAACTCACTGAGACTGAACACAAGTGGAGTATATGGGAGAAGAAGGTGTATGCAGTGCAGTGGGCCCTATTTACTTGGTGGCATTTTCTGGAAGGGACAAGGTCTTTGTTTGAGGTATTGGCTGATCATAAAGATCTGGAAGCTCTAAAAACTCCTTGCAGGCTATCCCCTAAACAAATCTGTTGGGCTTAATACTTTAATCTTTTCAACTTCACCCTGCGTTATGACCCAGAGGGGAAGAATTTTATGGCAGATGTTTTGTCTAGGTTACCCCAATATAACAGCTCTAAAGCCAAAGTGGTCAGACCTGTAATCCTCTCAAAGCAGCTAGTAGCCCTGGTAATCACTGCAGTTCAGGGGAAGAAGGTGCCTGAGATTCCAAATGAACTATGTGAGAAGTTAAAGAAGCACTAAAGGTTGATGAATGGATTACTACTCGTAAGAATAACTGCACCATGCATGTTGGATTGGCTTGGGTCGGACCAAATTATATGTGCCCTCAAGCTTGAGGAGCATCATATTAAAGGGGGCTCATGACTCTAAGTCAGCAGGACATTTTGGATTTGTAAAAACCTTGCACTTAGTTAAGAGGAAAGAAAGACCTTGAAAGGTGTGTGGCCAGCTGTCCAGTTTTCTTGCAGCAAAGAGACTTCCGGGGAACCCACAGGGCTTTTACAGACTGGGCCCAGCCCCCAGGGACCATGGAAAAAAATATCTATGGACTTTATTGTGGAATTGCCTGAAAGTAGGGGGAACACTGTTATTTGGGTTGTTATTTATCTTTTTTCAAAATATGTGCACTTTGTTCCCCGGCCCAAGATTCTCTCCGCAAAGATGTTAGCCAAACTTTTCGTACAACACATGTATAGGTTGCACGGTGCACCTGAGCACATTATTTCAGATAAGGTAAAGGTTCCCCTTGCACATATGTGCTAGTCATTTCCGACTCTAGGGACAGTGCTCATCTCTTCAGTTTCAAAGCTGAAGAGTCAGCGCTGTCTGAAGATTGTGGTCATGTGGCCAGCATGACTAAACACCAAAGGTGCATGGAATACTGTTACCTTCCCACCAAAGGTGGTTCCTATTTTTCTACTTGCATTTTCTATGTGCTTTCAAACTGCTAAGTTGGAAGAAGCTGGGACAAGTAACAGGAGCTCACCCCATTATGTGGCACTAGGGATTCAAACCACTTATTTCAGATAGAGGAGTGCAATTTACATCACCGTTTTGGTGGGAATTGTTGAAGCTGTTGGGAATAGCCCAGGGCTTAAGCTCCTCCCATCACCCCCAAAGTAATGGGACATATGAGAGAACCAACTCAGTCCTGGAACAGTACCCCAGGTGCTACAGTAACTATCAACCGAACAATTGGGCTGACCTTTTGCCTTTTGCAGAAGTAGCATATAACAATTCTGTGCATAGTAGCACAGAGTTTACCCCATTTAAGGTGGCCTCTGGTCAGGACTTTGTAGTTCTGTCTCAAGAGAAACCACACGTTCCCTCCTTAGCAGAATGGATAGCCCAACTGCAGAACACTTGGCCAGTTGCCCATAAGGCACTGGAGGAGGCATGTCAGGCACATAAGAAACAAGCTAACAAAAACATGTGAAGCCGAAAGATTTTAAAGTAGGTGATACCTCTCCATGAAATATCTAAAGTCCACCCAACCATCTACGAAAGTTGGCTCTAAATATACGGGCCAATTCCCAATTGTTAAAATAATTAACTCAGTCACTGTACAACTGGAGTTGCCCAAGAACCTTAAACATATTCATCATTGAGTTGTTTTCCCTTTTAGGATTTTCTCAGGCTCTATCTGAGTTTGTTAAAATAGCACTACCTATCACTAACCTTCTAAAGACTAAGGGAGAGGGAAAACCCAAGCTGAGCCAGCCTCTCAAATGGAGAATGGAATGCCAACTGGCGTTCAAGAAACTTAAACACTTGTTCGTAACTGAGTCCATACTAAAATACCCAGATCCAAATGCTCCATTCGTTATTCAGGCTGATGCCAGTGACATGGTAGCTGGGGCCATCCTACTTCACAAAAACACCCAAGGGTGCTTACAACTCTAGAAAACTGTCTGAAGCTGAATATAGATGGGTGGTCTGGGAGAAGCAAATGTACACTGTGTGGTGGGCACTCCTCACATGGAGACACTCCACAATTTCTATTGAGCTATAAGATAAAATAAAATACAAAATACAAAAGAAAATAGGAAAACAGTGGGGAGGAATGGGGTGGGGGGAAGAGTGAGGAAGGATTTGGAAAAAGAAAAAGAAGCATTGACTTCCGACTCTCTGTTGCAGTAAAATAAGGCATTAACATCAAGTCACAACTTTTTGTTTTTTCATAATAATATAAACTAGCCATTTCTGTAAGAATCCATCAGTCTCATGGAGACACTTTTTGGAAGGGAGCAAAGCCCCCTTCAAAATATGGACAGACCATAAAAACCTGGAAGCTTTGAAAACACCCAGGAAATTATCCCGAAAACAAGTTTGCTGGGCTCAGTACTTCAACTATTTCAATTTCATGCTGCAATATCTCCCCGGGGGAAAAACTTTGTAGTTGATGCCCTCTCTCAGTTACCTCAATATAATAGTAGCATCCCCTACTATCACCAGCACTCAGGCAAAATCCACCCCACAGATATCTGCAGATCTACTGACAGCGCTGAAAGAGTCCTTGAGCAAAAACGAATGGTTTAACAACCACCACGCAGATTGCACAGTGTGAGATGGTATCATTTGGATTGGAGCCAAATTATATATACCTGAAAAGAAGCCATGATTCAAAGATGATCAGGCATTTTGGTTTTCTAAAAACCCTTCATTTAGTAAAGTGCCAATTTTGATGGCCATCACTGAAGGAGGACATTGAAAGTTATGTTGCTAGTTGCCCCACCTGTTCTGCAGCTAAAGATCAACCAGGGAAAACTCCTGGTCTCCTACAACCAGTGGCTAAACCCCAGGCACCCTGGAAGGAAATTTCCATGGACTTTATAATGGAGCTACCAGAAAGTTCAGGAAACATGGTGATCCAGGTAGTAACTGAACTCTTTCCCAAACAGATGCACTTCATACCACGTTCCCAAATCCCCTTGGCATGCACGCTGGCCAAGCTTTTTGTGCAACATCTATATAGTATATAATATAGCACCCCAGATGAATGGGGACTGTGAACACATGAATGGCATCCTGGAACAATATCTTTGATGCTTCATTAACTACCAACAAGACCAGAGGTGGGCTGCAGCTGCTTTGGACTGGTTTGGGTGAACCAGTTGTTAAATTTTTGTGCAGTTAAGAGAACCGGCTAATTACACCACTGGCTGGCCTCTGGAGATCTTCAAAAAAGTAAGATCTTCAAAAAGTAAGCAATAAAGTAAATGGTATGATTAACATTTCCATTATTTTTAGTGGGAAGTAAAGGTAATTAAGTTAGCATGAATGTAACCTATTAAGATTATGTTTAAAAATATAAAAGAACTATATGTTAAAAATGTCCCTGATTTGCAACTAAATCATTTATGTCCATCCTTTGATTTTTGCAGCAAATTGTACATTTTTGTTTTGATAAGAGCAAAATGAATATTCATTGAAAACCAATCTGTTTCTTCAGAGTAGTTCGTCTCTCACCATCCTTTAAAACTCTACTCCTTAACTGATTTTTCTTAATAATTTGTCTATTTAAAACAACATAAAGGAGGCGGAAAAAAAGGCAACAGGATTCCAAAGGGAGCAAAATCCCTACAGCTATATAATGAATGGTCTTTAAAGTGGTCTTATTACCACAATAAAAAGTAAAAACAACTTTAAAACACAGCTATTACTGTTTTCAAAATATTTACTGGTACTTGCTAAAATTTTAGAAGGTACCTATGTTAACAGATAGCTCCTTCCTATTAACAGAAGAGCAGCTTCAATATAGTGGGGGAATAATCACAAATCCAGCTAGTTTTTATATTTGCTTGAGAATCTGTGAGAAACCTTTTGCTAATGTTAGAATGAGACTTCACTGAACCACTAATGTAATTTTGTCTTCTTGTAATTCTTGAAATCCATGTCACAGAATTCAATGTTTCAAAGGTATTCATATCATTTTAGCAATTTTTGACATTAGATTGCCAGATTTAAAAATTCTGAGTATTTAACCATTTCATGGGAAAGTCTTTTTATAATGCTACTATCAAGCATTGTACACTAGGCTTGTCAAATTTCTTGTTTCTGATCAGATTTCATTTCACAAAGCTTCAAGTGTATAATGGTTTATTTAGTTATATTAACAGAATAGATATCAGTAAAAATTATACCTTTATAGCAAAAAAGAGAGAGTAATCCATGGGAAATGGGGTGGGGAGGAGTAAGTGGAATTTGGGATGCTAGCAAAACAGGCCTAGTCTGTGGAGACCCAGCGAGGCAGGATGGGGTGCAGGAAGCAATTGTGGGGACTCCAGGGGAGCATTGAGGTCTCTCAGTGGATTGGGGGAGGCCTTGAATGGTCTGCTCCAGCACTAGGCCCCACATGCTGTTCCCCAGCCTGAGATACCTCCTGTGCATTTAAAGACATGTGCATTTGATTAACAAATGCATTGGGGAAAGCAGGGAGTGATCACGTTAATTTAATGTGATTCAATCAAATGAATCCCCAGGTTACAAATGTAATTGGCAGGCTCTATTACATTTGTAACTGGAGGTTTATCTGTATAAGGAGAGTGAGGGAGGGTCTCAGGGAAATTCTGCCTTAGCTTCACACGAGTCCCGTGTCATGCCCACCCTGGCCATGCCCACCTAGTCACATGACCACCCAGCCTGTCATTAGGGTAGAGAACCGGTTGTTAAAAAAATTGAAGCCCACCACTGAACAAGACAATTTGGCTGACCACAGCAGCACCAGTTTTACACTATTCTTTACACCAGGTGAAGACTTTGTGGGCATACCAGAACTGCCGCAAATCAAACCCTAAAACACATCATTAACAGACTGGACCAATAAGCTACAGAGCACCTTGTCAATGGTCTGAAAAGCGCTAGAAGAAGTGCATGAAACCAGGGGTGGGTTCTAAAATTTTTTACTACCGGTTCTGTGGGTGTGGCTTATTTTGTGGGCGTGGCTTGATGATCATGTGCCAATTATTTAGGATTTAGCAGAGGTACTGGTCTACCAGGCTTTTAACTGCTTGCAGAGCTGTACCGATCTATCCATTTATTTTTTCCAGGCACTGACCTACTCATGCATTTTTGCAGGCACCGGTCTACTCATTTGTTTTCTTTTACCACTGATCAGCTGTAGGGCAGCCCTTTGAAGCCCCGCAGCAAACAGTTTTTTTCTCTCTAGCCATCAGCTGGGACTCAGGAAGCAGCAATAGATTGGGGGTGGGGCCAAATAAAAGAATAACGCGGGTGGGGGTGGGAGGGTGGGTAAGAACCAATTCGGTGACATCATATTGCCACTGCTACTGGCTCGGGAGAACCGGGCCGAACCAGGAGGAACCCACCACTGCATGAAACATACAAAAAATAAGCCGATAACAAATGATCCAAACCAAAACACTTTAACATTGAAGACAAAGTCTATTTATCCACCAAATATCTCCAATCAAGAGAATTCTCAAAGAAACTTGGACTAAAATGCATTGGACCTTTCCCTATAATTAAAATTATCAACCCTGTGACAGTGCAATTGAAATTACCAAAAACCTTCAATGCATTCATCCAGTTTTGCACTGCAGGCTATTGAAACTGGCAATCACTTTCCACTTGTGCCCCAAAAATAAACCACCTCTAATCCCTGTCCTTACCAAGGGAGAACAACACTTCAAAGCGAGTCAAAGCGAGCTCAGATTCACATAAACATAGAGGAAAAATATTATACTTGATACCATAGAAGGATTTCCTCCCTTCTGAAACTGAATGGGTTAAAGCTCAACATGTTTGGACCCCAAGAATCCTCCACAAATTCCACAATACCCTGACAAACCCCTTTGAAACCCGCATAAACTCTAACCATTTCTCTTATTTTCTTTCTGTTTCAAGAATAAACCACTTTTTCAAGAGGGGCAGAATGTCAGGTCTGTCATTGCATCACTTCAGCCCTGCTTCATTTGATGGCATCCTGCCATAAAAAGGGGGAGGGTGAAGTAAGGAGATATAGGGAGGCAGAAAGACAGGGACCAGAGGTGCCAGCCCAGAACAGAGCCTGACAGATCCAAGGACACAAATATGAGAACGGAATGTGAACACCCACCAAAGAGGCGCAAAACTTTAGCACTGTTACCAAAACACCTAGTTTGAATACCGTTGGACAATTGTGAAAGGACCATGGGTAGAGGGCCCAAGAGAAGGGTTTTTGTGGGAACATTCAGATCCAGCTTTCTTTATGGTGTAACCACTTGCCTTTAGTAAAAGTACACCTGTCAATACAAATGGAGTCAAGGGTCTTTCTTTCCTAAATGCCCAAGCTCGGATAGGCCTAACAGAAGCAATGGATGGAAACTAAACAAGGAGAGAACAAACCTAGAATTAAAGAAAAAATTCCTGACAGTGAGAACAATTAACCAGTGGAGCAGCTTGTCTCCTGAGATTCAAGATGCTCAATTTCTCTAATGTTTATGTATATTTACCCATGTAGTATAGTTGTAGTATTTACCATTTACTTTACTTCTCCCTTTTATTGGGATGGTGATGATGATTGATGATCATGATCATGATCATGATCATGATGATTGTGTTGCTTTGCATGTTCACCGAGTGCTTCTGTACCTGAGACAAATTCCTTGTGTGTTTAATCACACTTGGCCAAATAAAATTCAATTGATTTCAACACTGGGGACTTTTAAGAAGAGATTGGACAGCCATTTGTCTGGAACGGTATACGGCACAGTTCCCCAACCTTTCTGGCTTTGCAGACTGGCAGGGGTGGGGAGAGAGGCAATGGTTCTATGCAAGAGGCGGGCAAGCATACACAACTCCACTACTGAATTGGTTGTTCTCAGCCAGTGTCTCTCGCATTTT
Source organism: Masticophis lateralis (assembly GCA_030761175.1). Lineage (NCBI taxonomy): Eukaryota > Metazoa > Chordata > Lepidosauria > Squamata > Colubridae > Masticophis > Masticophis lateralis. Next base: position 94,953,937 of record JAUDYJ010000003.1, on the reverse strand, counting down.
ATCATTTTTATTTCTATAAAATGAGGAAGGTGGCAGAGATTTGGATAAATATCAGAGAAGATTTTTTTATTTATTTAAATGTATTTATTATTAAAATTATATACTGCCCAACTCCCAGTGATACCATGTAGTTCACAAAATAGAAACAGAGAAAAATAACAATAAAACAATGCAACAATAAAGGAACAAACAGTGGCCAAAAAATGGGCAACAATAAAGATCCATAGTACTCAGATGGGCGTTCAAACACTTTAACCAAAAGTCTGGGCAAAGAGGCAACAGGAAGATTGAAAGCTGCCAATTATAATTAAAGGGACCAAGTTGTCTGGAAAAAAAGGAAAACTTAAGCCATTAAGAGAAGATGAAAATCCAGGCAGAAATTTAAGTAGATCAGCTTTACAGCAAAGGACCACATTTGAAATGTAACGTGCTTGAAAAATGATACTCAAAAATATGGGCTTTTTCCAAATGAAGAAATGACCTGTAGGGGCTGAACTGAGCTCCAAAAAGGAACTGAGAGTACATTTGTATTGTTTTTATTATATAGCTGAGTTTATTATAGTTACTTATCTTAGACTATTTTAATGGTCATACTTTTTAAAAAAAAATAATAATTCGATTACTGAAAGTAAAATGGGTGGGAGAAGATATTGTGGGAATACACTATTGTGTATTCAACTTTCTCCCTCCCGCATGGACCAGAGTCATTTTATTAAAATCCAACTATCTTGTCATCAGATTTCAGTGATACTGTCTTGGAAATTGGGGGTTGCCTATTCCTATACTAATGCAAAACTAAAATGTTCCATGAATAATTTCACATATACAGTACTAAAGAATTTCATGCAAGAGCCAGTTTGGTGTAATGGTTAAGACACCAGGTTAGAAACCAGGAGAACATGAGTTCTAGTCCGACCTTAAGCACAAAGCCAGCTGGGTGACTTCCAGCTAGTCGCGCTCTCTCACCCCTAGAAAAGAGATAATTGCAAACCACTGCTGAAAAAACCTTGCTGAGAAAACTGCAGGGACCAGTTGCCAGAAGGCACACACAATAACAAACACAAAAAGAATTTCATGGGGCTAAATTTCACATAATTTCATCCACCCTCATAATTGTTTTTGTTTAGCTTTGTTTCTATTTTTTATGACAAATTGTACTACTTAACACATAATTATGGTTTATTATTCTATTTATTAGATTTTTATCAGGCCTTTATTACTTCATAAGTATCTCAGGGTGGCAAATGTGCTTAGTACTCCTTCCTTCTCCTCTTTCTTCCCTTCAACAAGTATTTGAGGTGGGTTGGGCTGAGACAATGTGATTGGCCCAAAGTCACGCAGCTGGCTTTCATGCCTAATGGGGGACTAGAATTCACAGTCTCCTGGTTTCTAGGACAGCACCTTAATTACTACACCAAAGTGACTCCCATATTTCTCATTTGATAACCTTAAAGATATTTGCCCTATTCTTTTATTATTATTTATTATTTATTCCCACAAAATTAAAGATCTTTTAATGAGTCTGTCAGATCCACCATCTTCGGCTCGGTGTCGCACTAGTGTCTTGCCATCAAAGGACTGGGTGGGGAGGCATGAGGGGCAGACAAACAGGCAGCAATAAATCTGTGTGCATTTTTTTGTGGGGGGAGATGACAGCTGAAGAAAAGCAGAAAACCATGGGACTGGTTCATGCCAAGGCGTCTTCAAGACCATTTGCCCTGAGTGTGGAAAGAAACATCCAAGTTGCATCACATTGCCTGGGGTTGGACTGGTCATGGGGGAGACGAATGGGATTAAAGGAAATAGTTTGGTCTTGTTGCTTGGGAAAATCCAATTCCTCCTGACTTTACTGCAACCAGCATCTCTTAGTAAAAGTATGTTTCACTTCAAACAAATGGAGTCGAGGGTTTTTCTTCCCTAAGGGATCAGACTGGGGCAGGTCTGACAGAGTCATTGTTATGAGATTTAACACAAATGGAATTATTTACAATGTATGAAATTCTGGATTTTGTATATGTTAAGTTCTAGATTTGTATTTGTACCAGTTGTGGTACGGTAACATCAGACCCCCCAAATATTATACATTTTGACATTGTATTCTGAAGGATCATTATATCTGTCTCCTCTCAGTAGGGCAATATTTTTATTAGGCTAATTTGGAGTCACACATTTAAGTTTCATTAAGCATCATAATAAGTAAAGCAGAGAATGAAAAAAGGGTTGCTGTTCAAGCCTCAAGCCTGTATTTCCTTATAACCTTAATGAACTATAGTAAAGCATGCAGACATTCCAGGTAGCGTATGTCAAGATGGTTCAGGACTTTCTCAAGGGCTGATGAGCTGAAGAAGTAAATCAACAGCGGCTAATTCTTCACTTGAACAGGTTAAACCCAGTTGTCAACTTGAAAATTTCTTCACATTAAGGTAAAACACATGGCTAACTCCTGTAGTAGGTGAAGAATAGAAACTAGAGACTTTTATATTAACAAATAATTTGGAGATAATTTTAACTGATATTCTAGCTAAGATCAAAAGTATACATTTTAAAAAGCTACATTTGGCAATGTCTTTTGCTCTATCTGGAGCACAAAACTAGATTTAATTGAAATATTTAAGTCACTCTCCTCTACCATTTGTTTTACAATATTCATTTCCAAACTATTCTGGTATTCCCAGATAGCCTCATATTTACCATAAGGTTAGAATCAAGGGGGAATCTCAGGGGAGAATCAAAGTTAGTCTCTTTTTATTAGCCATACTTACATGGCCATGGAGATCAGTGTTCAACAGCATCAGAGCACAGGTGAGTGTATGGATTCCATCTGGAAAATACAAGGAATTTAATATACTTTAAAATTAGTTCCATGAAAAATATTTAAAACAAGGTGTTATGTACAGATTGGCTAGAATCTACATAAGTTTTTATGCTCACCACGGATTGGCTAGAATCTACCTAAGATTTCATGCTCACCGCTGATTGCCTGTCCGGACCATGGGAGATTTAACCTGCTGTCATTGGCTGGCTGGTCTGCCTGGAGCTCCTTAAAAAGGCGAGCTCCGGCAGCCCAGCTGGCAGAGCGTGGTCACATTTTGCTGGAAATAAAAAGATGTTGAATTCAGTAACGACTCTTGTCTGTTGCCTTGCGCCAATCTAACACAAGGCAGTTCCTATATCAGCTTAGCTCACTGGAAATGACAAGATTTTAACATCTGAGACCAAATGGCTAGCAAGATAAGATTAATTTCGTCCTAAATCCAGGAACTGTTCAAATTTTTAATAATATTCCTGCATTTAATTGTGACACTTAGAGTGAAAATTGCCCAAAGCATCTGGTACATATTAAAGGAAAAAAGAACAATAATGACACTGTTGTGTGTGTACCATCCAAGCAAAAAATACAACTGAATTATCATTCAAATGTGTGAGGGGTCCAGGAAATACATTGCAATGGAAATGAGAGAATTTCAACTATCTTACATTAATTGGGAATCAAACACTGCAATAACTGCTCCAACAGTTCTTTACATGCCTTGCAGACATTTTCATTGTCCATAAGGTGGAGGAAGGAACTCAAGGTTCAGCTATATTGGCTCTAATGCATTTTACTAGGAAAGTAATTGTTGAAGAAGTGATAATCGTAGGAAACTTGGCAGACAGTGGCCATATGATCCATCATCATCATCATCATCATCATCATCATCATCATCTTTTTAGTCATTGTCTATCCACTGCAGGATGAAGGCCTCTTCTGCATGTTTCCAAACAATACGGTCCTGAGCTTTCTTTTGCCAATTGGGCTTGCAATATTTACTGATGTCGTCAATCCATCTTGTTTTAGGTCTCTTTCGTGGATGCTTTTTATCAAGTGGCATTCATTCTATAACTGCCTTGGTCCACCTGCCTTTTTGTTTTGTGATCAACCCATTTCCGTTCTTTTATTTTCTTTGTCAGCTGTTCATCTTCACTTTCTCTGAAGTTTGCTAACAACTGCCATAACCAAGGGGGCGGGGGCAGGGGGCATCTAGGAAGGGAAGTGTGCTGGAGGTGCGAAAAAATGCTGCGGGAAATTGTAGAGTATGGACAGTAACAGGAACCAGAGATACCAAACTGAGCTTTAAGGACACCAGTCCTGGGAAAGGAATTTACATTGGTGCCTGAGGCATCGAGTTCTCAAAACATTGGAATGGAACCTGATTGGACTACTTTCCTAGGGAGGAGGGTTTTGGACATTGGGGATTGCTTTCAAAATCTGATTTTTGTGTGGTTTCTTTTTTCAGAGCTTGCCTCATCCATGCTGCACTCAGCATCTCTAGTAAAAGTACCTTTTCTCTAAATCCTATGGAGTCAAGGGTCGTTCTTTCCTAGGGAGTAGCTGGGGCCAGTCTGACATTCTTAATGGTATTGTATACTTTCATTTGTTCTCTAATCCACGTGCAGGTTTTTTTATCTTGTCTTGAGATTCTGAGCATTCATCTTTCCATGGCTCTTTGCACTACTCATAACATTTGTAACGATTGTGAGGTTAGTGTCCATTATTTTATCGACATATGTTAGAGCAGTTAGGTTTGATACTGATCAAAATCTTTTCTCTTCAGGCATAGGGGGAGAGTGTTCTTGAAAATTATGCTTAGCTTGCTGAATGCCTGTCAACCACATTTAACATGCCATTCAAAAAAAGGAAAGGAAATATGCTATATAATTCAGTGTATTTCAGGCAGGGAAAACTAAAGGTAATTGGATCAGTGTTTTAGTGTTCAAGAGGGTTGATATTGATAAATGAAGAGGAAAAGTAAGAAAAATGCCATGTATGAAAATCCTGAGGCAGAAAATAATTCAGAAGGGTTAGGGAATAATAAGGTCCAACCACAAGCAATACCAGAGAAATAAAAATGGGAGACAGATGATGAAATTTTGTTACATAAAGAACTCTGGGGTAAACAAAAAGGACAAATTTAGAAAATGGACTCTATCCAACAAAATGCTTTTCAACGGTAAAAAAAAGTTAGGTTCTGAAATTACCTAGGAAAAATCAGATGCAGAGGTACAAGACAAGCAACATGTGGCTCAGCAGTAGTGCTAGAGAAGAGTGTCTACATTCTGGTAGATTACAGATTAAGCATAAGATAGCAAGTACCAAAAGAGCCAATAACATTTTGAGCCACCTCAATACAGGCATTGTGACTAGATCATGGGAAGTGATAGTACCATTTTACTGGTGGTCAAGCGTTTGACAGATCATCCTGAAATACTTTATTCAGTTCTGATCACACAACACAAAAAAGTTGCTGAGGTACTGGAAAGAGTGCAGAGAACAGCAACATAGATGGTGAAGGGATTGGAAGCTAAAGCTATAAGTGAAAAGAAATGGGTAAGTTTAGTCAAAAGAAGAGAAGGTTAACATGAGTATAACAGTCTTCTAATATACGGATGACAGAGGGAAGGGGTTTGGATTTATTCTTCAGAGCACCTAAAGGAAAGACAAGAACTGGTGGATGAAAACTTTATACTGAGAGATTTGAATTTGAAATAAGGAGGAATTTCTGACTGTGAGAGTTATTAAGCAGCAGAATAGCTTTCTGGAGTCATGCACCATTGCTAAGACTTTTTTTTCCTCAAACGAAGATTGGATATCCATTTATTTTGGATGGTCTGAGTATTCCTGTGCAAAAGGACTGGAGTAGAAGACCTCCAAGATCCCTTTCAATTCCGTGATTTTTTCTAAATCATCTGACACAGACTCTCTTTTTGTGAGAAGGTGTGTTTTACTTACCATTTAACTGTCTTCTTCTGTCACCTGTCTTATTATATCTTTCCTCTATTTGAGTGATGTTTCAATGACCACTCAATATTACAGCCAGAACCACTGGGGCCTTTTTTACTATTTAGTCACAGAATTTGGAGAGGGAAAGGAATATAGTTTTCCTTTTGTAGGCCTTCCTGTTTTTTTCAGTTTCTTTCAGTTTGATTATAATCCTATGATGGTTAAAACTGTTCAGATATAGGGTAATAGTAAATGGGGATATTACTAATACATTGCAGATAACTAAACAGGTACGACAAGGGTGCCCATTGTCACCACTGCTCTTCATTTTAACATTAGAAATATTATTAAATAGAATTAGAGCAAACCGGGAGATAAAGGGAATGAAAATTAAAAGAGGAGTACAAGGCATAGGCCTTTGCCGATGATATGGTATTTATTATTGAGGAACCTTTGGAATCTGGCCCCACCCTAATACGGGAAATAGAAACATATGGGGAAGTATCAGGACTTAAAATTAATAACAGGAAAACCAAAATGATAATTAAAACCCTAACAACTAAAATAGAATAACGAAATTGGATATAAAAAATGATATAAAATGGGGTCAGTCTAGATGATCTCTGAAGGACCCCTTTCTTTAGTATTAGGTTCAAAAGGTGAAACTGCAGAAATAACAGTTTCACCTTCACTCCTTCCTCAGTTGGAAAGATAAAGATCACACTTAGCCAAGCAGAGGCAACCACAGACATAATGGCAGGAAACTTGACAGGAAGCTTAGCTAGGTTTGCACAGCACCTATGACCTACTTTGCAAAAACAAGTTATTTAGCTCTTATAGAAAGCGGGGGGTGGGGGGGCTGTCAGGGCTGTGGGCTGTCAGAAATGTAACCAATCATAAGATGTTAAAAGTATGTATAGGAGTAACTTCATCATAATTCTGGGGTACTCAGTATTTTCCTTCTTGTTTTGCACTGAATCTTGCGCAAATAAAACCTCTCTGATCATCCACGGAAATCTTGTGAGTCTTAATTTCTATAACACAACAACTCAGAAAAAAGAATTAGAAAAAGAAATGGACATACAAATTGTTAAGGAAATTAAATACCTAGGGGTATGGTTAACAACGAGGTGTTCCTCGTTAAAGGAGGATAACTATATGGTGCTGGTCCAACAAATTAAGAAACATTTGGAGAAGTGGGAAACGTTACAAATATCGCTCCTAGGTAAGATAGCGACTATTAAGATGAATATGCTACCTAAACTATTATACGTATTTCAAACATTCCCCATCTCATTAGATAGAAATTTTTTCAAGAACTTAATAAAATTATTACTAAATTTGTCTGGCCCAGAAAAAAGGCAAGGATAAAACTACATTTTCTCCAAGAAGTAGAAGTAGGGGTGGTTTGGTCTCCCAGTTTGGGAACTATACCACAAAGCAGCTATGTTAGTTTGGGTAATGGATTGGGTCAATTTAAGGAATAGAAGAATCTCAATTCTGGAAAGACACAATTTACGAAAGGGGTGGCATGCTTTTATATTGGTCAAAGGGAATAGGATACATTCATACTTTTACAGACATAAAATATGAGATGTACTGATATCAATTTGGGAAGATATAAAGAACAAACATGTTAGATCGGCGCAGGAAGAAGATGAGACCAGCAGAGTTCAAATAACAACGTTTATTAACGAGAACTGAACTAGCGCTGCGCTGCCGGAGCTCTCCTTATATTTGCTCCGGCAGACGCACCGCCCACTGACAGGGATTCAAAACTCCTGCCGAAAGGATCTTCAGCCAATCCCAGGCGGATGTCCTTATAAGGACATAACACTCCTCCCCCCTAGTTCTTAGTCTGTCCATCAAGGAAGAAAGTCACTGAGGTACACAGGACGTCTATGTGCTCGCGTAGACCTGCGCAGTCCCTTCACTGGCTGAAAACCTTCCTGGTCGGAAGGTGCTCTCTCGGCTCCGGGCTTCTTCCCTGGAGCCGGGCTGGATCTGGCCGTCGAGGATGCGGGCAATGCTCCCGAAACTCCGGCCGGGTCGTGGACCTCCGCCTGCGGGCGATGCTGGTCTTCTTCGTTCCCGCTCGAGCCATGGAATCGCCGGCACAGATCCTCACCCTCGACTGGTCCGGAACTCCTGAGCCACGGTAGGTCCCTGGGTCTCCCTTGGGTTCCCACTGGGTCAGGGTTGCGCTGGTTCGGTCTTGGGTGCGAGTCCGGTGGTAGTAGCTGGGTTAGGCCCCCGGGTTCTCCGGTTGAGTCCGATCCACTCCCGCGGTGGCAGATGGTTCGGGTTGGTGAAGGGCCGGCTTTGCCGGGGTGGCGTAGGCCTCCTTCGCAGGGGTGGTGTAGGCCCTCTCTGCAAGGTTGGCGCCGCCGGGGTGGTTGCTGCCTTTCACGGCCTCCTCTGCAGGGGTGGTGTAAGCCTTCTCTGCAGGGCTGGCGTTGCTGTGGCGGTCGCCGATTCTCGTCGTTGGGGTGTTCGCCCTGGTTGGGCTGGTGTAGGCCTCCCCTGCAAGGGTGGTGGAGGCCCTCCTCGCAGGGTTAGTCTTCTGCGCGGTCGGGCTGTTGTTGGGGTGCCCTTTGGTGTGCTGGATGGAGGTCCCCCTCCCTGGGGTGTCGGTCACCTACTTTGCAGGGTTGATGTTGGCCTCCCCTGTTCGGTTGTCCCCGGTCTACTTGGCTACTGTCGTCAGGGGGTAGGTCTTGGGCATTGGGGTGTCGACTGCTGTCCACCCCGCGGTGCTTCGGGGTTCCCCTTTGGTCTTGTCCCCGGTCTACTGGCCCTGGCTCGGATCTGGCTTGGCTGGGCATTGGTGCACCCGCTCCTCCGGGATGTTGTAGGCCCACCTCGTAGGGGAGGTTTAGGCCTACCTCGTTGGGGTGGTTTGGGCCTACCTCGTCGGGGTGGTTTAGGCCTATCTCGTTGGGGTGGTTTAGGCCCACCTCTTCGGGGTGGTGTAGGCCTGGTTTCCGCCTGATTCCCTCCACCGTTTGCGGAGCTGGTCGATGTGACGTCTCACGACCTGTCCATCTTCCAGCTCAACCCGGTAGGATTTTGGGCCGGTTGTGCTGTGTACTGTTGCTTTAAGCCACTTCGGCGAGCCGTGAAAATTGAGTGCAAAAATGGCATCGCCGATGGCAAAATGGCGGAGTTGGCGGCTAGCGGTGGCGGGCACCTCAGAATTGTATTGTGGGTGCAGTCTGTCCAGGGGTGACCGGAGTCTTCTGCCCATCAAAAGCTCGGCAGGGCACTTCCTTGTGGCAGAGTGCGGTGTGATGTGCTGGGTGAGCAGAAAGGTGTCGATGCGCTCATGCCAGTCTCCCGGGCTCATCTTGGTGAGTGCCTCTTTGGTGAGCCTCACCATCCGTTCAGCCTGTCCATTTCCGGCCGGTCTGTAAGGGGCAGAGAGGGCATGGTGGATGCCCAGGCTTGCCAGGAAAGCTTCCATGGGCACGGATGTAAGTTGGGGACCGTTGTCGGAAACCAAAACGTCCAGAAGCCCATGGGTTGCGAAGAGCCGGCGGAGAGCGCGGATTGTGGCTTCTGTTGTGGTAGATGCCATGGGGATGACCTCGAGCCATTTCGAGAAGGCTTTGACCATGATGAGAAGGTGGCGCCCCTAAATCGGACCCGCGAAGTCTATGTAGCTCCGAGACCAGGGGGAGCTAGGAGCCTCCCAGGGCGTCGGGTCTGACTGTGGCGGCGCTGCTCTGACTTCTTGGCACAGGCTACACCTGGCGACCCATTGTTCAATGTCTTTGTCCAGTGATGGCCACCAGACGTAGCTCCGTGCCAGGGCTTTCATCCGGACAATGCCCGGGTGTCCTTTATGGAGAGCCTCAAGTGTTTTCCGTTGGAGAGTGCTGGGAATCAGCACCCTATCTCCCCATAGCAAACAGTCGCTCATGGTGGACAGCTCCCCTTGCTTGCGGCTGAATGGGCTGAAGTCGTCGCTGTCGATTTGTGCCGGCCATCCCCTCAAGATCCAGGACTGGACTTGGCGGAGGATGGGGTCGTTCCGCGTGTGCGTGGCCACGTCGGCAGATGTGACCGGACAGCTGCTGTCGTTGTCAATGTGCAGCAGCTCAAGTGTGGGAGCCGGGTCTTCAACGGCTTCTGCAGATGGGCATCTGCTTAGTGCGTCGGCGTTTGCAATAGACTTTCCAGGCTGATGGACAAGTCTATACGAATAGCCGGCAAGAAAAATGGCCCAGCAAGTCATTCTAGGTGACATGAAGGTGGGGGTTTGCTTGTCACCGGCGAGGAGGCCCAGAAGTGGCTTGTGATCGGTGACAATGGTGAAACGTCGTCCATAGAGGTATTTGTGGAAACGCTTCACCCCTGCGACAATTGCTAATGCCTCTTTGTCCAGTTGGCTGTAGTTGCGCTCAGCGCTGGACATAGTCTTTGAGAAATAGGCGATGGGGGCTTCACAGCCGGTAGGCAGTTCGTGGCTGAGGACAGTGCCGACTCCGTAAGGTGAAGCATCGCAGGTGAGCCTGATGGGCAGCGTCTCATTGTATTGAATGAGAACACTGTTGGATGTCAAAAGTTGTTTGATGGCTCAAAAGGCAGATTCCTCCTCGCAGCCCCACCTCCAGGAAGCCGCCTTTGCCAGTAAGCGATGTAGCGGCTCAGCAATTGTGGCTTTCTGTTGGAGGAAGATTGCATAGAAGTTAAGCAATCCAAGGAAAGCCTGAAGCTCCGCTTTATTTTTGGGGCTGGGCGCTTTATGGATAGCTTTAACTTTTGATTTGGTGGGGTGGATGCCAGAGCTATCTATGAGATAGCCCAGGAACTCGACCTCCTGTACCCCAATGATGCACTTGTCCTGTCTGACTCTCAAGCCCTTCTCTCTGAACCGCTGGAGTACAAGCCTCAGTCGGTCAAAGAGTTGTGCCTTTGAGTCCCCAGAGATGAGTACATCATCGAAGTAAGGCACCACCCCTGGAACGCCTTGGAGAAGGCGTTTCATCATAGATTGGAAAATTCCTGGGGCGGCACTGACTCCAAACTGGAGACGGTTACACTTAAATGCCCCCCTATGGGTGACAATGGTTTGAGCCTCCGCCATTTGTTGATCAACTGGCAGTTGCTGGTAAGCCTGGGCCAGGTCCAGTTTTGCAAAAATTTTGCCCTTGCCAAGTGAGTGAAGCAAATGCTGCACTACTGGCACAGGGTATGCGCTCTGCGGTAACGCCTTGTTGATTGTCACCTTGTAATCAGCGCAGATGCGCACAGATCCATCCTGCTTCATTGGGGTCACAATGGGAGTCTCCCATGAAGCATGATCGATGGGTTCCAGGACGCCTTGGGCAATCAGCTTATCTAGCTGAGCATCTACCTTGGACCGCAAGGCGAATGGAACCCGGCGGGGCTTGAGCCGAATTGGGGTTACCCCCTTGTCCAAATTAAAGGAGATGGGTTTCCCTGTGAAAGTCCCTAACTTACCATCGAAGACTTCTTGGAACTCTCCGATGAGTGAGTCGAGTTCGCCTACACTAATCTGGTGGATGCCTCCAATAGAGAGCCCCAACGGCTGGAACCACTCCACGCCTAGCAGAGTCGGGCGGCTATGCTCCATGATGGTGATTGGGAGCTGGCCCCGGAACTGTTTGAAGGCGATTTGAAGGCTGGTTCTTCCAAGGACGCCGATGGGATTCCCACCAAGGTCCACCAGTTGGGAGTGTAGGGGCTCAAGTTGGCGCCTGGTTAGTGCCGGCTTCAGTCTCTTCACTTGGTGCCAGTCAATGATGGAATAGACGGAACCAGAGTCTACCTCCATCTTGCATGGCAAACCTTCGGCCAACAGTGTCACATGGAATTTGGTGGCACTGTTGGTGCAGGTGTGGGAGATAGTTGTTTGATTCACCGCGCCGCCCTGCGTAACGTTGCGATCGTCGCGTCTGTGCTGGAATGAGGACCGTTTGGATGTCCTCTGGGTATCGCGGCGATTTTCAGGATTCCGGGGCCTGATCGACTCGGGAACCAGATCAGTGGCTCTGCATGCCTCAGCGATGTGCCCCTTCTTCAGACAACGTCGGCAGGTTGCATCACGCCAGTGGCAGGATTGGCGGGGATGGTTTCCCTTGCAACTGCCGCACTGATCATTGCGGCGGCCATCTTTTTGAATTTCCCACCTTGATGGGTGGGAAACTTTGAAAACGGCCATCTCCTCCTCCCAGTCCGATGGTGTGGCGGATTCTTCAGATGACTCTGGGGTCGACTTGCGGATCTTATGGATCCCTCATGATTTGAGCATTTTGGCGGCCGCTTTTTCTGATGTTTCAGCAGCTGTAGTCTCCTCGAGAATGTCTTTCAGGGAAAGTCTTTTCCTGCTTAGGAATTTCTTTTGGAGGCTTGCATCTCTCATCCCGAACATGATCCCGTTGCGTAAGGCATTGTCAACGTTTTCAAACTCGCAGTTTGCTGCGATTTGACGCAATGCCGCCACGAAGTCCTTGATAGATTCGCCTTCCTTCTGATTGTGTTGGCGGAAGGTGAACCGATTCGAGATGGGGGTGCCCGTGGGGGCATAGTGGTCTTGCAGGGCAGTCTGTAGATCCACCCAGGACATGACTTCAATGTCCCTGGGTGCGACGAGGTTGACGGCGAGCTCCAGGACATCGGTTCCACAGTGAGCTAGGAAGAGAGCCCTCTTCCGTTCGTCGTCCAGGTTGTTGTAGCCGTTTCCCCCGGTCGGGGTTGAATGGAGCAAGCGAGGCGAACGGCGCTTGCGGCGTTGCCATCTCTCACACCGCGGCGAGTGACTTCAGCTCGGAATGGCGATCGTGCCACGCGGTTGGTTCTTCTCTAGTCCTTCGTCGCCAGTGTTAGATCGGCGCAGGAAGAAGATGAGACCAGCAGAGTTCAAGTAACAACATTTATTAACGAGAACTGAACTAGCGCTGCACTGCCGGAGCTCTCCTTATATTTGCTCCGACAGACGCACCGCCCACTGACAGGGATTCAAAACTCCCGCCGAAAGGATCTTCAGCCAATCCCAGGCGGATGTCCTTATAAGGACATAACAAAACACTATATGAAAATTCCCGGTTGGCTATCTACCATGGAAACTATGATCCATCCCAACACATTAGACATTAGTAAAATGCCTAGATACACAGAAATCTTATATAAACAGGGAAAACTTAAAAGTAACCAGGTATTAAAAGAACAAGGAATATCCATTGACTGGTTGCCATACTTACAAATACAAACCAGATACAAAAAAGATATGGAAGAACATGGAATAGATTTGGAACCAAGACAATTAGATAACTTGCTGATTGGCCCTGAAAGAAAATCAATATCTAAATTATCGAATTACTTATTAGAATTTGATAGAGCAGAGGAGGTGGTAAAAGAATTCAGTGATTGCATGGGTGAAAAATGTAGGACATAACATAAACCTAGATGATTGGGAAACTATTTGGAATAAAAATTATATATTAACAAAGTCGGTGGCCTATAAGGAAAATCAATATAAAATGCTGTATCTTTGGCACCTAGCTCCAGCAAGGCTGGCCAAAATGTACCCAAATCTAAGTTTCAAGTGCTGGAAATGCAACCAACACCAAGGTACCTTCTTTCATGCTTGGTGGTTATGCCATAAGGCGAAAAAGTATTGTACCAAAATACAAGATTGGCTACAAGATTTAACAAACTGCCAAACTGAGTTAAATCCAAAAACATTTCTCCTGGGAATATTAAAAACCAAATTTGATTTTTTAAAAAAACATATCCAATCCTGCATATACTAACAGCAACAAGAATTACGTTTGTGCAATATTGGAAAGAACATAATTTACCACCAGAGGGATTGATTATTCAAAAAATATTTGAATGTGCCGAAAGGAATAAACTGACTTTAGAATTAAAAGAAAAAGAGGATTCGGAATATTATGCGGTTAGGGGAAAATGGTATAGGTGGATAGACAACAGAAACAAAAATGGGTAATATTTATAAGGAAGCTGAGGAGGCATATATGTATATAATATAGATTTTATGTGAATTGTTAATCCAAAGTATATAAAAATGACATTGTCTGTTTGAATATGTATTAGAGTTTTGGAAAAAGAAAAACTACAATAAAAATTATTTACAAAAAAAACCTGTTCAGATATAACAGCTTTATAATAGTGTTTGAGTAGTGTCCACCTGAACTTTTGAATTAGTGGCTATCCAGAAGCCAGAATTTTCTGGATTACAGCTCTATCTTGAGTTGTTCAAAATTCCTAACACATGGCAATAGCTGTATACATAAATCATTTGTATTTTGCTTTTTTTTCAGCTTTCAGCAAGCCTAATTATTTTATTCTTCATGAAACAGGTATTCTACCTTTAAAAGTGATAGCACCCAATGACATCAGCAAGTGTATAAAATCTGTTAAGATTCCCTCTCCCGGTAGTTTCTTTGAAGACAAAGACAAGTGACTAGTGGTGAGGGTGATGAGGGTGGCAGTTCTTGGCCATTTCAACCTCACATGGATATCTCTCTATTTTGGGCCCTACTCAGTTTCATATGCAGCTATTCTCCTAAGAAGGGGATAGGGAAACACTATGTTGGTGGCCAATCAGAATTTTGCAATTGCATTAATCTGCTCAGTAGGTAAGAGTCTGAGTTTGTTTATGGTATGCCTTTGCTGGTTAAATACAAACATAAAACATCAAATTAATGAAATAACAGGAATAACCCTTTCTCCACTATCACTCCCCAAAAGAGGACCAAATAATTAGGAAATCTGCTTTCATTGTCTATATATATATATAAAAAGAAGAGGAAGTAAAACAACTGCTTGAAACTTGGCTCTATTCACAATATTGATCTGTTTGTTGGAGTTGTTTTTCTTTTATTCAGCTCCAGCTACATCATGTGTTAAGGATATTGTTGTGTTAACCAACCAGCAGAGTGTAGAGCACAGGAAAACGGTGCTGAGAGCAATGAATAAGATACAAATTGGTTTATCAAAGGTTTACTTTATAGTGAAAAAATAATTTCATAGTCTTTAATCAATCCAAGTCTTTGCCAGTTAAATCAGTCCAGTGATACAAAAATCTTCTTACCATACAAACAGTAGTTGGTAACAATAGCAAGTTCATGCTGGTAACAAACCATGATGGTAGCAGATCCATCCATGATGATAGCACAATGGTAGCATATCATCAATGACCACATTTCAGTTCCCTTCCTAAATACGTTTACAACTAGTGATTATTTAATTAGGATATAATGACGCAGCATCACAATGACTCAGCATTAAAACTTAAAGTCATATCATACATATTCATGTTAAAATCATAGAACACATATTTTGCCTGGACAACGTGTTAGGCTTACACCATATCCTAACATCATGAATGTAGGAGGAAGGGGCGCAGAGGAAGAAGCCTAGAGATAACCTACAGCCAGACTGCCTATACCATTTCTGCTACAGTCCTACAATTTTTTCCCTCTGACCTGTTGATAAGTCAAAGACGGACTCTATCAATTATTCTGCTTACCATTCACTACACAGACAAAATCAGGACAGCCAAATTTGGCAGTGAATTGAACAGACACAGTAGAGATGGAATAGATAGCTGCAGCCAGTCAGTGAATTTTATCACTAAGGCAGAATGTAAAATGAAACTGGATATAAAAGTGAAATAATATGGAGTCAGCCTAGAGGATCTCTGAAGGGCCCCTTTAACTAGTAAATATAAAAGACAAATTCTGGGTTCAAAAAGTTGAACCACAGAATTACACACTTTCTACAGTTGGAGAGTTCAAGAAGTCAAACCACAGAGGTATTATGTCAAAATGCAGAACTAACCCACATGGAGCTTCCTGCCTAAAGCAATGGGGAGGGGAGCTAAGATCTAAGATACTTCCTGTTTTTGTTCCTATAAAGATACATGTCTAAAACAAGATGTTTGTTCAGATGTTAGAATTTATATTAAGCTATCTGAACCTTTTGGCCAAAATAATTTAAAGCTTTTTCTAATCTCGAAATTCAATTCATTATTTTTCTGCAACATCACCTTATTAAATTTTTGGGTTATTAGAGAACACTTACAATTGGCTTTTATTTTTTTATTGTAAAGTATGTAAAACCTATAAACCAACTCAGTCCCTAGAACTTTAGGAGGCATACAAAAGCAGTAGCAATATAGCCAATATATATATATAATAAAACCAAAACATAAACTATAATATATATATTTTAAAAAAATAACTTTCAGACATGATGCCAACAGCTATAAAACGATTATCTTCCAAAGGCCTTTTGTAACAGCCAAGTTATTAAACCTCTGAAATCTCTCTTATTTCTATCCCATTTTGCCTGCAACAAAGCATCTGCAGATATTTTATGCTTCCCCATTAAAACGTTTTGGCTGATTTTTTTTCAGACAAATTTTGAAGCAGGTTGAGTTGAATTGGTTTGTCTTGAAATCTCAAATCATGAGTATAGGCTTTAAAATATGTGGACTTTAAGAAGTAGGCCACAATTTACTTCTTGGTAAACTAGAAAAAAGTGGGATAGATAGCATCACCAAAAGATGGATTTGTAACTGGCTGACAAACCGTACAAATGAGCAGTCCTTAATGGTACTACATCTACCGTACATGGGTAAACAATGGGGTACCACAAGATTCTGTCTTAGGCCCAGTACTCTTCAATATCTTCATAAATGACTTAGATGAGGGAATAGAAGGGGAACTTACCAAATTTGTGGATGATACTAAGCTGGCAGGAATAGCCAACACCCTAGATGATAGGTTCAAGATCCAGGTGGATCTTGACAGACTTGAACACTGGGCCTTACCTAACAAAATAAAATTCAATGTAGAGAAAAGTAAAGTCTTACACTTAGGCAAGAAAAACCAAAAGTACACATATAGACTGGATGAAACCAGGCTTAATAGCAATAACTGTGAGAGGGATCTTGGAGTCTTAGTGGACAACCAATTAAATATGAGCCAACAGTGTGCAGCAGCAGCCAAAAAAGCCAATGCATTAAATTGCATTAACAGATGGATACAATGAAGATCAAGTGAGGTTCTGATACCGCTCTAGAAAGCCTTAGTAAGACCACACCTAGAATACTGCATCCAGTATTAGTCACCACACTATAAAAAAGATGTTTAGAAAGAGTGCAGAGATGTTTAAAACATGTCTAGAAAGAGTGCAGAGAAGAGCAACCAAGATGATTAGGGCACCGGAGGCTAAAACATATGATGAACAGTTGCAGGAACTGGGCATGGCTAGTCTAGTGAAGAGAAGGACCAGGGGAGACATGATAGCAAAGTTTAAGTGGCTGCCAAAGAGAGGAGGGGGTTACACTATTTTCCAAAGCACCTGAAGGCCAAACAAGGAATAATGGATGGAAACTCAACAAGGACAAACTGGAACAACCTGGAAATAAGGAGAAATTTTCTTACAATGAGAACAATCAACAATGGAACAGCTTGCATTCAGAATTTGTGGGAGCTTCATCGGTGGAAGCTTTCAAGAAGAAACTGGACTGCCATCTGCCAGAAAAGGTGTAGGGACTATTTGGGTGGGGGAGTTGGACTAGATGACCTACAAGGTGCCTTCCAACTTTGTTAATCTGAATCTGACTTTAAAATGCAGGGACTTCAACTCCCATAATTCGACAGCCAGAATGCTAGCTGAAGTATTCTGGTGTGAAGTCCACACTTTTTAGAGTTGCCAAGTTTAAAAAACATTGATTTAGATAAATCCATTTCCTCTTTGAATCTCCAGCTCAAACCTCATCAGGTTTACTCACAAAGGCCTACTTTTTCAGCCTAAACTACATAAGATAGAAGAAATATACCATCTGATATTTCAAGTATTATGGGTGGTACATCTTTAAGTATTTAATTATATCCTTCTTGTGCACTCTCCTTCCTGTGCACTTCGCCCTTATTCCTTCACACAATATTATATCTTATAAAAAAGTGAATTTACTGAAACAAAAGGAACTGAAACAAGAATGGGAAGTAATAGGAAGAAAAGCAAGAAGTAATAGGTTTATCACCACGTGCAATATTTTTGTATATCATATTAGACAAAACAATGTGAAGATTATTAGAGCCAAGGATGAACAGAACCAAAGCATTGCTGCTGTTACATGTCTTTTGAGCTTTATATTCTTGGCCACAAATATACCAAGAACCCTATTAATAGCATTCAACCTTCAGCTCACCATACTGTATGGTGATTGACTTCTGGAAATAGGGACAGGAAGAAAAAAGATAATAGTATCTGAAACACTATTCTACTTTTTAAATAATCTGCATGTTCCATGGAAAAATATCACCCCTTCTCAGCTGATTATTCCCTCTTGTTTTATTCTGGCAGAGAAAAATTAATTGTTGTTTTTCCCTGCAACCCTGGGCAATTCCTTTGATAAATTCAAGCAATGTTTCTTTAGCAACCTCTTAGGCTAGAATTATGTCATGAGTCTGAATACAATTTAAATAAATGAATAAATAAATAAATTCATCTGAGTTTGAGGCTAAAATCTGAGTGTCATCAGTGCTTACCTTCCGATGTGCTCTCCTGGGGATTGCAGTGACAATATCTGCGAGAGAAATGGACGAGGACCCGCTCGCGTTCCTGTGTCTCTCCCATAAGGGGGAAAGCTTTTAGGAAAGCTCTAAACATA
Organism: Masticophis lateralis; assembly: GCA_030761175.1. Lineage (NCBI taxonomy): Eukaryota > Metazoa > Chordata > Lepidosauria > Squamata > Colubridae > Masticophis > Masticophis lateralis. The sequence continues at coordinate 94,935,503 of JAUDYJ010000003.1, read as the reverse complement.
GAAAGTAATTATTAAGAAAGCAACTAAACAAACAAGAGATTTAATATATCAACCTTTTTCAAGTTTTAAAAATACCAGACATTCTGTGAGGATTTGAACTCCAAAGACTGTAAGTTATCAAGTGACTTATTCAAGTGATTTGAACTAAATAGCAGAGACTGTAGCTCTTGCTGACATCTGATTTGGGTGTTTTGCTCCCAAAAGATCTTTGGTGGAATATGCCCAGATAGTGACCATCATTCCCATGGAAAAAAGACACCCCCTCACTTTTGGAAATGTCCAGGTGGCTCGTTACTGTAGGTGGGAGGGGTAGATATGGCGGGAGCAGGGGGCCATATCGTGTCAGGGGAACACGTACCCGCTGTTTACGAGCGGTGGCATGTTCCGGCCCCCAAGGCTCCTCCCGCTCTCTAGGTTGCACAGACCCTCAGGGCCCGGGCCTTCGGCTGATGCTGTACAATGCCAGGTCTGCAGTACCTCATCTGTGAGCTTGTTCAGGAGGGGGGTGCGGACCTGGCAGGTGTTACGGAGACCTGGTTGGGCCACGAGGGGGGGTGCCCCTCGTTGAAATGTGCCCGCCGGGCTTCCAAGCATTTCATCAACCGAGGTCATAGGGGAGGGGCGGGGGGCTTGCGGTTATTATTAGAGAAAGTCTGAAACCGAGGGAGGCCACTGTTCCTCAGACGGCCGGTTGTGAATCCCTCCTTGTGAAATGGGGTCATGGGGTTCAGATGGGTTTGCTGATCACGTACCTGGCTCCCTGCCACGTGGCAGCAGCCCTGCCCGAGCTTCTCGGCGTCATCGCCGCGGTGGCGGTTGACACTCCCAGGCTTATGGTCATGGGGGATTTCAACCTGCCGTCCGTGGGGGAGATGTCTGAGGTGGCTCGGGAGTTCATGGCTTCCATGACGGCTATGGACCTGACCCAGTTAATTCATGGCCCTACCCACACGGGGGGAAACACACTGGACCTGGTTTTTGTCTCTGGACAGTGGTTGAGAGATCTTGATATAGGGGACATAGTCATCGAACCCTTGTCATGGTCAGATCACTCTCTCCTTCGTTTTGACCTTCGAACCGCAATACCCCGCCGCAGGGAGGTGGAGCCGGTAAGATGGTTCCACCCCAGGTGCCTGATGGAACCTGATAGGTTCCAGATGGAGCTTGGGCCATTCCCTGAGGCTCTGGCACACGCCTCGGCTGGAGACCTGGTGGCCGCCTGGGATAGGGCGGCCGCCGGAGCTCTGGATCGGGTCGTGCCTTTGCGGCCTCTGACCTGGCGTCGATCTCACTTGGCTCCTTGGTTTACTGAGGAGCTGAGGGAGTTGAAGCGCCGGAAAAGACGCCTAGAGAGTAGTTGGAGGGCCAGTCTTTCTGAATCTGACTGGACACTGGTAAGATCCCATATTAGGACTTACCTAGTAGCGATAAAAGCAGCGAAATGTAGCTATTTTGCTGCTCTTATTGCGTCATCAGATAACCGCCTGGCTGCCCTGTTTAGGGTGACCCGCTCCCTGCTCCACCAGGAAGCGTGGGAGGACCCCTTGGAAGGTAGAGCCGAGGATTTTGTTCAATATTTGCATGACAAAATCACTCAGATTCGGGAAGATTTGGACTCCGACTGGGTGGTCTCGGGGGAAGGGACCGGGGCAGGTCTTGAGAATGTTATCTGGGCTGAGTTTGATCCTGTGACCCCTGAGGATGTGGACAGGATACTGGGTGGACTGAACGCGACCACGTGTTTATTGGACCCGTGTCCTTCCTGGTTAGTGCTGGCTTCCCGGGAAGTGACACGAGGCTGGCTCCAGGGGATTATAAAGGCTTCATTGGGGGAGGGTGTCTTTCCTGCCGCCTTGAAAGAGGCGGTAGTGAGGCCTCTCCTCAAGAAGCCTTCCCTGGACCCGGCAATGTTGGTAAATTATCGTCCGGTCTCCAACCTTCGCTTTGTGGCGAAGGTTGTTGAGAGCATGGTTGCGAAACAGTTTCCCCGGCACCTGGATGAAGCGACGTATCTAGATCCGTTCCAGTCGGGTTTCAGGCCCGGGTACAGCACGGAAACGGCATTGGTCACGTTGGTTGATGATCTCTGGAGGGCTCAGGACAGTGGGTGCTCCTCTGTCCTGGTCCTGTTAGACCTCTCAGCGGCTTTTGATACCATCGACCATGGTATCATGCTGCACTGGTTGGTAGAGATGGGGGTGGGAGGCACTGTGTTGCGGTGGTTCTCCTCCTATCTCTCTGACTGGTCGCAGTCTGTGTTGGCAGGGGGGCAGAGGTCGACCCCGAGGCCCCTTATATGTGGGGTGCCACAAGGATCGGTCCTCTCGCCCCTTCTGTTCAACATTTATGTGAAGCCGCTGGGCGAGATCATCCGTGGTTTTGGGGTGAAGTACCATCAGTACGCTGATGACACTCAGCTGTACTTGTCCACCCCAGACCACCCCAACGATGCCCTTGAAGTGATGTCCCGTTGCCTGGAGGCCGTGCGGATCTGGATGGGAAGGAACAGGCTCAGGCTCAACCCATCCAAGACCGAGTGGCTGTGGTTTCCGACGTCCCGATATAGTCAGTTGGTGCCATCACTGACTATTGGGGGCGAATCACTGGCCCCCACGGAGAGGGTTCATAACTTGGGTGTCCTCCTGGACTCACGGCTGTCCTTAGAAGGGCACCTGACAGCCGTGGCCGGGAGGATTTTCTATCAGGTTCACCTGATCCGCCAGTTGTGTCCCTTTCTGGATCGGGACTCCTTGCTCATGGTCACTCACGCCCTTGTCACTTCCCGTCTAGACTACTGTAATGCTCTCTACATGGGGCTCCCCCTGAGGAGCACCCGGAGGCTCCAACTGGCGCAGAGTGCGGCCGCGCGGGTGGTGATGGGAGCGACATGGCGTTCCCATGTGACACCTCTCCTGCGCGAGCTGCACTGGCTCCCGGTGGTCTTCCAGGTGCGCTTCAAGGTTTTGGTTACTACCTTTAAAGCGCTCCATGGCTTAGGATCTGGGTACTTGCAGGACCGCCTACTACCACCAATAGCCTCCCACCGGCCAGTACGCTCTCATAGAGAGGGGCTCCTCCGAGTGCCGTCAGCCAAACAATGTTGGCTGGCGGCCCCCAGGAGAAGAGCTTTCTCTGTGGGGGCACCTACTATCTGGAACGAGCTCCCCCCGGAGATACGGAGGATCCCAGATCTGCCCACCTTCCGCCGCGCTCTTAAGACTTTTTTATTTCGCCAGGCGGGCCTGGCCTAACCACTCTCCATTTCTAGTGTTAAATTTTAATCTGTTTTAAATTATTTGGGGTGTTTTAATTCTGTCTGGGCCAAATTTATTTAATCTGTTTTTAGTTGGGTTTTAAATTTTGTATTTATGTATTTTTTATTGTTGGCTGTACACCGCCCTGAGTCCTTCGGGAGTAGGGCGGTATATAAATCCAATAAAATCAAAATCAAAAATCATACTTTTGGTTTTTATTTCTTTTCATAGCAGAAAGACCCTCCATTCAAACAACAGGCTGGTTCCCTTTCATGGCAGTCCTGGAGTCACTCAATGACAGCACCGTCATGGTACATAGTATGGTCATCTATCATTTCAAGAAACAGCACCAAGAAAGAAGCCGCCTTTGGAAGAAGCCCATAATACCGGTCTTATGTGGAACAATTTTGTTGTAGAAAGAATAAAAATATCAAATGCACAATATTTTTGTGAATGTGAAATATGAGTATAAAAAGGGGGAAAAAAACAAAGACCAAATGATTAAATACCTTCTACATCAGGCCCACACCAATGAATTTACATCCAGATGTTTCATTAAAAATGTAGGTTGCAAAATGGAAAGCAGAATGGCTTGGATTTACTGTATATTTGAACTGGTAGATTATATGCACAAAATAAAACCAAAATGCCAGGTTTTTTTAACAATAATTAATTAGTTAACCTGCAGGAAATCCATAGCAAAATATAAATGTAATAGGCCTTCCCAATTACTATACCCCAGGAAACGGCATTAAAAGCAATCTTGCTTCTAGTATGGCATTTAATACATGAGCATAATGACTAGAGCTTATTGAGCTATATCTCTTTTGTCAATTGCCCAAACCCCTCTTAAAATCAAATCAAAGTTGTATTCTATTGCAACCTATGATAGTGAATTCTATAGCTTAATAATGTGCTGGGTGAAAAGCATTTACTGTACTACCTGTAAACCAGATCGTGTTTTTATTAAGCTATTGTCCATAACCACTAGATATCTTTCCTGATTTGTCACTGCTAATTCAGTGGTTTAGATGTGAAGTTAGAATTGTTTTCTTCAATGTGTATCATATACTGTACTTATCTATAGTGAAATGCCTTCTGTTTGGGGAGCATAGCATCAATAGAAAGACATATGTCAGAGATGCAAAAGAAATGTATATTAACCAAACCAATGTAAGTGTTAGAAACGGGAGGGGGGCAAAAAAAATCAGTAGCAGTCACAGCTATGCAGATAAAGCTTCATCCCTTTTATATTTTGCAATGCATGTAAAAAAGGGGTGGAATTTAAATAATATGGCTGTGACTGCCCTGAAAACACCCTGATTAGAAATCTGAAATGGAAGGCATAATTTCGTTTTACAGATAAACATGTAAAATAAAACAGATAGCACTTTAAACAGAAAAAGTTACTTTAGGAAAATGTAACTTCCAGTAAAGAAGAGGTTAAGGTAAGATCAGAGTTTTCCCCATAGCCTTTTAATTAGAAGTGTGCTCTCACACCCTAATCCTGCCTTTCAGCCCATGGAAATTTATTTACTTTTTAAAATGCTGCCTTTATTACTATTTATAGGTAACTCAAGGCAGCAAACATACATAATGCATCCTCCCGTTCTTATTTTCCCCACAACAACCCTGTGAAGCGAGTTGGGCTGAGAGAGAGTGATTGGCTCAAAGTCACTCAACTGGCTTTCATATCTAAAGCGGGATTAGAACTCAGTTTCCTGGTTCTAGGCCAGCACTTTAACCACTACACCAAACTGGCTCTCAATGGAGTCCAAACTTCTTGGATGAAAACATCATACTAGTTTTTCATAGGAAGACATCTTCACCTGGTTATTTATTAAACATTACAAACAAAGCAAAGATAAACTAGGGTCGTGGTTTGCCATCATGCTCAATGGATAAAGAGAAGAGGCCTGAGAGAATAATATTCATATGTGGATCAGACTACTCAGTGAGTCAGTATATGCTTTCTACTCAACCAACAAACATTTCAAACTTTTTTAGTCTTTATAATACTCAACATTTTTTATAGATGAACAGTGCTTGTTTATAAACAACCAATGCTATTTCTTTTTCTTTTTTAATCCTAAAAATTGTTAAGTGAATTTTGCAAAATTCCAGAAGCATAAAATTAACAGATTCAATTATTTATTAATCAGCCCTGCTCACCTTAGTGCTTTATCCAAGGTCAACCCAGTAAAGTCGAAGAAACGGAGATATTCTTCTGCTACCATTTTGCTAAATTCGTTACTGTAATTAAAGATAACACCATCAATAATTATGGGCATACTCTTCACAAAGAATCCCGTAAATGAATGTTTGTGAGTATACACTAGACACCAAACTAGTGTATACCTCAAATTGGGAGTGGAAAAGGCCAAATTTGATTGGGTTAAGAGTAGGGTACTATCCTCTCATTGGAATTTGGAAAAAAAAAATCGTTTTCATTTTTTGCTCTCAGTATAATTCTGATTTTTGTTCTCCTTTTAATGTATAAACAATAAGTTAAACCTCAAATGGAAAAATTGGAAACAATAGACTGAAACAAGAAAGTATCAAAGTTGTTTTTGGATACAACCTCTTAATAGTTTGGTTTGGAGAACCTTACACTCTACTAGCTGTGTTTATTTCTAATATGTGTAGGAGTAGGGATTTTGTTTATACGTTTATGATACATGATTGTAGAGATGCATTATTCCATCATTCCATATTCTGGAAGCATTTTTTTTTACTTCCATACTGGGAGAGCTGCTTCACATCTTTAGAAATGCATTAGGGAAGTAGAAATGCAGAACTGAGGAGGGAGATATATTTATTTGTTTGTTAAATTTATTTGCTGCCTATCTCACTGTGGGGGCTACTTTTGGCAGTTTACAACAATGAAAACAGAAATAAAAATAAGTGTATACATAATAACAGTAAATGGAAAAATAGAATAAACAATGAAAAAGATAACAATGATATAGCGATATGAGAAGTTGGGCAGATGGGAAAGCAGAGAGTGAGGAGAGAGGTGGGGTTAGCTATCAATCTAATAGTCATCTCCAATGTGGTACTCCCCTATGGGGGCCTCAGGCCAACCTGAAGAGCAGGTCTTCAGACTCTTATGGAAGGATAGAAGGCTGGAGGCAGGTTTCACCTTGGAGGGTAGGATGTTCCAAAGTGCGGGCACTACAGCAGAGAAGGCTCTTCTGGATCCCGATAGCCAGAGTTCATTGACTGATGGGATCCACTGTAGGCCCTCTCTGACAGCATGATATGTGATATACATATATGCAATTGAAAAAAAATCATAAATTCAATGACTGTTTATATTTACCACTGTTAGCTTGATGGATCTAGCCCAAATAACTCCAGACACATTTTATGTGACAACCACTAAGATTTTTAGGCATATATCAGTGCATGCCCAAGAATCCTAAAATATACATTAATACATTTCAGGATTGGCTGCTTTGGGTTAGGGTGTTTTGGATAATCTCCCAGATTTTGTTTTTATTTCTTGTTGTGTTTACTCATAACAGAGTGAAATTTATCATGACTATAATTAAATTATTTTACAGAATTTGTCTATACTGTATAAGAACACAATTTAAAAGGATCTCAAGTGCTAACATTTCTGAGAAAATCAAAACGAATCGATTAGCAGTGAAGCAGAGAATATAAATCATTCCTCATCAAGCAGTGTTCTACAAATAATCAGAAATATCTCTAAGCCAGAAACAAACAGGACATTGTAAAAGATATGCAAGATGCATACCTCAAATTCACTTATTACATACTTTAGAAATCAGGATATGTGTTATATTTATATTCTTGGCTGCAATAACCAAAAGTGCAGAAAAGGCAATCTTACATTATGCAAACCCACATTTACATTAATGCTACCTTAGGTAAAGGATACAAAAAAATGGCAGCTGCAATTTTTTTCTGCTAGTACAAAATACCAGATTTTTTTGTGGATGGACAGAATGTCATGCAGAAACATCAGCTTATGCAAGAATCCCCAATGTGAAATCTTTGTGATAACCTATAATATTTATGTGTGTGTCTATTTTTGTGTGTTTAAGTCAGTCTTCACCCCTGGTGACTACCTAGACAAGTCCCTGCATGCAGTTTTCTTGACAAGGTTTTTCAGAAGTGGCTTGCCATTATCTCTTCCTAGGGCTGAGAGAGAGTGACTGGTCCAGGGTCACCCAACTGCTTCTGCCTAAGGCAGAACTAGAACTCATAGTCTCCCAGTTTCTAACTTGGGCCTTTAGCCACTACTAAAAATGGCCATTGAAGTAAGATTATTAATAATGAACATATATTTTAAAGTATGCAAAATGTTAAATACATGCCATGTGGCTTTTTCTTGAAAAAAATGTCATTTTTTTCAATATATTCAATCCAAGAATATACATTGGAAATGAACATTGTTTTAAAGAAGAAAGGATCTCACAAGGTTCAAACTAGACTAGGAGAAAGACCAATATCCAGAATCACACATACACCTTAAGCCCAAAGTCTGTTAACCTCACAGCAAATAAGGGAGGGAATGCTTGAAATACACCAGGACATGGTGCAAGCAAACTGAAGGACCCAGATGCCTCTACATAATGAGAGCATGGAAAACAAATAGGAATGGAAAGTCTTGGTACAGAAATTGGGGGAGGGGCAGCAAATGTGACATTTGTAATGGGCAGAATATAAATGGGTCATTCCATGTCAAGTGGTCTGATTTCAGAAAACTGCCCTGCTCGACTATCATGTTTCTCATACCTTTCTTCCAGAGATATAAAAAGCCAAATTTTAACTCTTTTTTTTGAGCTGCGATATTTTTGGCCAACTTTGCTCCAAATTATCTGGATGGAGATTGCTCACGAGAATGTTCTTATTATTTTGTTTAATAGAGCACAAAAACTAGAGCACAAGATGGCCAAAAAAATAGAGCACAAGATGGCCAAGTTTTGTTCCTCTCAACAAAATATTGCCGGAGATATTATGTCTCAAAGTTGCTGGAACCTCAGATTCATACTCTGAGGCTGCAGTATGGGGTCACACAAATGACTATATCTCCACAAGTATTGCATCAGCACATGTAACACTTTACCAATGTTCATTGGGAACAATTGTACATGTTCACACAAACTTCATCAAAATCCGTGATGGTCAAGCAGAGACCCCCAGATCACTTGACATGGAATGACCCAAATGTGACTATACAGAGAATGAGTTATTGCAGCAGTCTCCAACCTTGGCAACTTTAAGACTTGTGGACATCAACTGACAACATTCCCCAGTCAGCACAGCATAACTGAGTGTTCTGCCCCAGCTATGGACCCCAATGAACGCAACACACACAAAGTCCATACAAACCTTAATTTACTAACTAAAGACTACTAATAAGCTTTCTTAGTAGTTGTTCGAACACAGGTACAATAAATCAGTCTTTTCTGAACAAGGGCTGTTAATTTAACTTCATTAACAGCCAACAAGAATTCAAAGAATAATAACTCAGTTGTGAGGCACAGTATTTCAGATAACCATAATCTTACTGTGGTTGGCAGAATGCCCAGAAGCAATTTGCAGGAAAACTGATAAGAGAGAAACAAGAGCCAAATCAAACGTTTTCTGTAATCATGACATGAAGGAATTTGAACGAAGTTGTTTCCTGCAAATTGCATCAGTCGTCGTCCTTTCTTAAATAGGCTAGGGGAGTGGACAATTAGCCCCAAGCCTTACTCTCAAGGAGACCGCCTCCTGAGGAGCCACTGCTGCCTTTTCACAGCTCTGCGCACTCGTGCATCAAGAAGAGGCTTCTCCTCTTCTTCCTCTTCATTTATGGGAGCTTCTGGAGGTTCTGAAGGCCCTGGCTAAATCCCCACCTCTGGCACCACATCTTCTCCAGCCTCCTCATTGTCCGACTCGAGTGCCAACTGCACAGGCTGCTGGCACAGCACTACACCAGCCTCCTTGCTGTCAGAATCAGCTACTAACTGCACAGGCCGCTAATGGGCCACAACACTGACTGGGGAATTCTGGGAGTTGTAATCCACAGGTTTTAAAATTGCCAAGGTTAGAAATTCCTGAGTTGTTACGTAGTTTCTATGGGTTGTTCCCTTGGAATCACTTATTATAAATATTTCAAGCAAAAAGTGAGTGACTCACCAGCTTTCCCCCCAGTCCAAATATAGCTACCTAATCCAGGTGAAGGAATAGACCGTATTCAAAGTACATAGTTGATCCAGCTCTAATTTTACAACCCTAAAGGCACAATATAATTCCACAGTACAATTTGTAGTATAAACATTCAAGAGACATCAGTCTTTACTTCAAATGTTTTTTTAAAAAATATATAAATATCTAGTAATGGTGTATTAAAATATTACCTCTCCAGGGGCGTCTGCGGGAATGGAAAAATAACATAAGTCAAGATGGCAGTCACAGCGTTACATAGATATACAATGGAATAAGGCTTCAATCCCATGGTTTATTGCCATCTTGACTTTTTTGACCTTTCTTGCCTCATAACTTGAATTTTCTTTCTTGAAATCAGTGACATTATTTCTGAAGCACTATCAGAAATCATGACCAAATAAATGTAAATAAATTTTTAACTAGTCTAATTATGGACTGAAAAAATAATAATCCTAATGTAATCATGTACCATACAGGATTTATAAGGTAAAGTTTCAGTTAAAAATATTGTGTCTCTATATCAACTAGGTTAAATATCTTCATATTGCATTGAGGTTAAATATCTTCATATGGCATCAATTTACCTCTGAATATTAATTTATTTTTTAAAATTTCATTTCAATTGATTATGGCTCCACGACTGAAAATCCCCACTAGCAATTACAGTAGGTGACCTGCTTGCAAGTAAAAAGAGTTATTGCAAAGCAGTTACATGAAATATTTGGCTTATTTCTAGTTGAACCATAAAATTTGTTTTTTTTACCCAGACCATCCAACTTCCTCCATTATGAACGATGATATAATAGCCATTGTGAACAAATGTTATTGTGAAACTTTTCTTGATTAACATTGCCATCCTTCTGGACACAATCAAATTTCCACTTATGTAAATCTGATCCATCCATTTTCTAGACAAAATGCTTTTAAAAAAGAATATATATATATATATATATATATATATATATTTCTTGCCAATCAATTACTAGAATTATGTTATCCCTCTGTCCCTCACTTACTTCTTGCCCAATTGGCGGGCCACATCACAGTGCTTGAATCCTTCAAGATTGTAGAGTCTTTTAGCCAGTCTTTTGGCAGCCTCACTGTGTGCCTTGCAGCCATTGATAAGAGTGTCCGTGCTCCCCTGGTCAAGTTGTTCTGTGCTGCCCATATCAGAATCTGAATCCGAAAGGCCATCTTTTATGTTGGCATCACTAGAACAACAAAAAAATATTTTTAATAAGCAGCAACTGTGCTCAAATGTTAAATATCTGGGAAACCCAAAATTGCATCTTCTTCCTATTCTTCAAATAAAAGGTATCAGATTTTTAAATCTATTGTTCTCTGATATTTTGACATTTTTTCCCATTAATGTTAGTTTTGTATTTTAGAAGTTACCTTTAAAGCTAATTTTGGCCATTGATGCTGTGTTTTGTGTGAGTTTAAGAGTGGAAACAGGAGTAAGACAAACTATAGGAGACAAACAACTCTCATTCTCATCTTTAACCCCACCAACCCTACATAGCACAAGTAATCCTGAAAAATGACAATATGGTTCCTTTGGGAGCTTGATGATCAGAAGCCTCCAGGTCAGTGGTGGGTTGCCCCTGGTTTGGACCAGTTTGCAAAAACCAGTAGTAAAACCGGTGGGAGGCTTTGCCCACTTACCCGGTCGTCATCAGGAAGCTTCTGCATATGCGCAGAAGTGTGTGTACATGCGCAAGCAAAGCGAGTGCGTGCAGAGTCCCGTTGCGAACCTGTAGCAAAGGTAAGTAGAACCCACCCCTCCTCCAGGTCCTGCTTCCAACCTTAAAAACCTTTCTCATAACATTATCATGACATTGGACAGCCTCTTCTTGGAAGGTCATCTGCAGTCTTGAAATCTTAAAACATTACTAACGAATAATGCAACTTGCCACTCTGTTCGTCAGTTAAAATAAATGGGAGAGCTCTTCCTTCTTTCAGCCTTGCACCTATAACTGGTTGAGGAGAGGAATATAAGGGGCTGGCAGTGAATCCAACTGAGAGCAGGGGTTGGGTGGGGCTAGTTCAATAACAGAGAAGTCTGACAATTATCCAACTCTATTGTAAAACATCTGATAAATGCATTTTAATGCTTATGGCAATAAGGATTGTCTAAAGCAAGAGCTTTTGCAGAGACTGCAACGTCACCGTGTGGGCAACCTTCCCTCAACTGCTGAACAGTCTTTATCCTGCACTTTTAAAATTTTATTTTTCAAAATAAATAGAGCATCAATCTTAGCAGTCAGCAGCTCAGCAGAAAATAGGTGCCCAGGACGGTAACGAAGCCTAAGGGAAGAGGCATGGCAAGTGGATGCAGCTAGTCGCAGCTGTGGCTATTAACTAAATTAGAATGAAGGACTGGAAACAATCTGCTCTGAAGGGGTGGAAGGTGGCTTGGATTATTTTTGAATTGTTGCTAGAAAAGACATTTTGAAAATGGAGCAGGAAAAAAGCATGAGGTGCGTTCCTGCACTCCTGTGGAGAGGAGTGACACATACTGTATTGGCAACAACCTAAGGGAAATGTGCGGATATGTTCGAAGTGTAAAAGGTAGAAAATATTTTTTTTAATAATTCTATTAGCCTATTATAAGATAATTAGTAAATTGGTACTTTGACCAGACTGTGGCTGACTTTCAAATATTTTGAAACATGTCCTATATTTTATTAATTCTCTTTACCAACTCTTGCGATTTAGCCTGCTTTCTTGATCTAGATTTTGCATTGACTTTCAGCATGTATGTTCTACATTTAAAAGTGGAAGATAATGAGACTGATATATTTGTACGGTGCAAAAGGAATCCACAAATATCCTAAATTGCTTGTATTGTTTGCCATGCTGGTATGCTTGCCATGCTGGTATGGCATGCTGAAAGCCTATAAATTTAGGCTTTCAACTCTACATATCTTGTTTGGTAAATCATTAAGATTTGATTATAAAAATAATTAATACATATTAAATTTCACAAATCTCAATTAGGAGTTTTAGTTCCTTGTAGTTCCATTGTAGTTCCATCATTTGCATAATAGCATTCCAATAATGACATCACCCCAGATGACATTTGTGGGTAGATGTATATTTGATAAACTGAGGTTTCACTGTATTATCTTTTTCATTTTACTTGAAGGACTTTGAGGAAATTGAAAACAAATTCACACTGGCCTTTAACATTTAATTCGAGAGTAGCTCTGTTGACCCTTTTTCCCATATAAAAACACTGCCACACAAGAATTGAATACAGTTCTGGTTCTTATGTATTTGTCAGAGTTTTATCGTGTCTTTCATCTAGAACAGTGGTTCCCAAACTATTTTCTTCATTACTGAAAACTCCTCATTAGAAAGTTCTTATTTATATATTCCTGATGTAAGTTGTTTAACTAGTTTGATATAGTAGTTAAGGCACTAGGCTAGAAACTGGCAGACCATGAATTCTAGCCCTATCTTAGCCATGAAAGCCAGCTGGGTGACTCTGTCACTCTCTCAGCTCAACCCACCTCACAGGTTTGTTGTTGGAGAAATAGGAGAAGGAAGGTGTGTTAAAATACAGTATGTTCACTTCCTTATTTATGAAAATAAAGGAGAGATATAAATAAATAAAATATGTCATTACCACCCCAAAAAAAACACTTCTACTCAATTTTGGGTAATTTACCCAACTTTGGAAAGCAGTGCTGGGACCTGCAAGTTTTAGTCCAAAATCCTAATTTATAAAAACACCCTGGCTACAAGCTTTACTCCAGGAAAACACTTGAAAGCTTTTCATTTTATGAATAGTATTTAAAAGTATAGAACACTTACACAGAAGCAAAGCATCCTGAATAATACTTTAAATAAATATTGTTTTATTTATTTGTGCTCTTTTGGGTTTTTCTTTTGAGTAATTGAAAGTAAACTCATACGAGAGAATCTCCTTTTATATAGATATATTTTGGATAGAACTATTAAAAATAGAAAAACAATTAAATATTGCCTTTCAAGAGTAAAATGCATTTCTATATACTCTCAAAACAGGTTTTTCATTTAAATTCATCATCTGTATGTATGTTCATTAACCAGTTAACAATACTCACTGTAGGTAATTTAGTAATTGTTTTTTTTAAAAAAAAGCTTGCCCCATACCTGTTTTGTACTATAATAAATATGTAAATTATATATAATTAAATATTTTTAATAAAGCAGGCTTAAATTGAATTGCTGACTTAAACTGATGGCGTGCACTACACATAATGACCCAAACTGCCTTTTTATAGATAGTTTTCATATAACAATTTGATAAAATCCAGGTAACATAAAATTCATCCAAATCCCATAAATGTTCCTAGAAGAGTTGAATTTGTCTATGCATATAAACAGATACATAAAAATATATGTTCTATAGATTCAATAATACTTAAAATAAAGTTATTTAGGTCCAGGAAGAGTATTTTAGTTTACCATCTTTCTAAAACTGTTGACAAAAGAATATGAAAAAAACTCACAGGAAAAAATTAAGAGAATTGTAGAACAATTTGCTATTTTAAATCTCTGACTCCAACTTTTTCAACACTCAAAAACCTGAAGTCTTTTCCTTCCCCCACTTTCTTTAGTGCAGTTTTAAAAAAAAATTCCCCCTTTTGGCTCCTATGATTTTGTCTATATCATAGGAGTTTGGAAAATAATAAACCAATATTTGGTCAATCAATTTCACGTTCAATCCACTTTTTTTTAATGGCTTTATGAAGCTGACTCTGGAAGAAATCCTTAATTATACATGGAGATAACACTTTCATGTCTCCTTAACTTTGCATGCCTGTCATTTGTCATTAACTGAATAATGTGCTATATGCAATACAATGCAGTGAGACATGTGCAGATCTGTATATTGGTGAACCAAAACAACCACTTCACAAGGGCATGGCACAACATAGGAAATCTAATCCATCAAGACAAGAGTCAGCAGTCCATTTGCATTTGAATGATAGCGGTCACTCTTTTGAAGATAGCAAAGTCCATATTTTGGATAGAGTGAACCATTGGTTTGTAAGAACCGTAAAAAGGGCCATTTATGTTAACCTTGAGTAGCCCTCTCTCAACAGTGGAAGAGGGATAAGACATCACCTATCCCCAATTTACAATGCAGTCTTTTTGGCTGTTCCAAAAAGATTCCACACCTCTGATTCAGGTGACCCTGAGATCAGAGATAAAACCCCAAGTAATCAAAACAGCTCTCAGCTGTCAGCTTTCTTTGCAGTCAACTGTTAAGACCAGTTGACTGCAAAGAAAATGCAATCTTTCCATTTCCACCCCTCTATCAACTAATCTCAGCTGTCAATAATTGTCCTTCCATCTCCTACACCATCCAATTGCAACTGATGCAACTTCCAAGATAGGAAGTGAAATGTCTTCTTTTTCCTCAAAAAATCAGTTCAGTTGCCTTTTAAAAAATAAAACCACTTTTGATATAGCTTGCAAATTTCAGGATTTAAAGATTATTTGCTTTGCCATAATATTATATATATAATATTATGGAAATAATTATGGCTACCAACCGGGGTGAAATCTAAAAATGTTCGCTACCAGTTCTGTGGGCGTGGCTTAATTAGTGACCGGGGCTTGGTCAGGTGACTGGGTGAATGTGGCTTGTTGATCAGATGGGCATGGCCAAGTTGATGTCACTTCTTTGCCCTTTTTTAACCTACAAAACACAACACAACACAACTGGCTCACCCACAATGTAAAAGCAGTTGTGCTAGACCCAAAATGGCCTGTGCAACATGCAGGAACCTCACACAGCCACAAAAAGTCCAAAAAACTAACTTTCACACTTTACACACACAAAATTCCACATACAGCTTTGTGAGATTTTGTGTGTCTGTATAGTTAGAGTGAAGCACCACAGAAACACACAAAATCTCAGAAAGCTGCACAAATATTATTTTATTTTATTTTATTTATTTTTATATAAAAGCAGCTAAATTTAAAACTTCCTAAACGTTAAATGGCTAGGTCTAAAAAAAGAATAACTTAAAAAAAACCCAATTAACTATTTTTTTTAAAGCTCCCAATGGGGGGGGGGGGAGGCAGGCAGGCAGATAGAGCTGCTCACCGATGACCTCAATTGCAGGCAGGGAGATTCAGTTGCTTGCTAATGCAATGGATTGCAGGGATTACAGCAAGCAAAGTAAGGCAGGCATTGCAACCAGCAGCTCAGGATTCGATCCAAAGAGTGAAGGTAAGCAAGCTGGAGGCTGCGGGGGAAGGGATTTTTGCTACCAGTTCTCCGAACTGCTCGCTGCCATCGCTACCTACTCGCCCGAGCCGGTCCGAACTGGGAACATTTCACCCCTGCTACCAACCCAAAAATGTATTTAAAGTATTGATTAAATATAAATACTGTTAAATGTTACCACAACTTTTATATAGTAACAGTACAAAGATTACTGAAAGTCTAAGATAATAGTTCAATCATCTAAAAGTACAAAACAACTTTTGAAGGGAAAAGAATGGTTAACATGGATAGAAGAAGAACACAGTGACAATGACAATGAGTACAAATATGAAATTGCTTAAACAAGCAATTTTCAACCCTACTGTTTAGACTTAGTCCCATCCAACAGTAAATCGACAGAGGCTATCATTCCCACTAATTAATTTAGCAGTGAATCAATTAAAATTAGTATTGTGTATGTATCATTACCATTGGTATTACCGAAACTACCACTGCTACTATTGCCTTAGCTGTTATGAATAGCAATAAGAGAAAGACTATGCAGTGCAGAAAACTGAATGGATTCATTAAATGCAGTTAAATAACAGCTATAGTCTGAGTAAAGCAAATTACCTGATTGAATTACTAAATTTTGGAAGCTTTTCTTCCGACCGTTCCATGTGATAGCCATTAGGAATATTTTTCAGTGATACTTGGCTCAGCACATTCTCAGACTGGCTGCTAGTGATGGAGTGCTGCAGGGGACTCCCCAAATCACCATCCATAACCTTGGCCATCATTTCACCCTGTTTCTCTGTTGTCCTGGGTTCCAGACCTTCCTTCTGGTTATTGAGGAATTTCTGTTCTGAAAGTTCAGAACTTTCTTTGGTTCTTTGCTGAATAAGAGGTGTGAGTGGAGCTTCAAAGCTAACACAGCTGTCTGTCTCATCTGTAAGGGAGAGCACATCCAAGGAGTCCAGGCTGCTGTAGTATGTGCCCTTCATAAGGTCAGATTCCACAATTTTTTCAAAAGTAGAACTGAATCCATCCCTGATGTCTTTAAATGCAAAATCTTCCCTGTCATAACTGCTGCAACGGAGCTTAGATTCTGCAACAATTAAGCTGAAATGGAAGGACATATTAGATCAGTTAATAGCACAATAGATGCTATTTTTGTAGACTTTAAGGAGGTAATTTAGGACAAAACATTGCAATTGCAAATAAATAATATAATTCAATATTTGCAGTTAATCTCTTTATTTTTGCAATAATCTAGATCTAAATCCATTTTATAGTAGCACAGCTAAATTATTATTGCTAATAATTTCTTCTCTGTTTTCAAGAATGGAAAAGAGAAACAGAGTGCTTGATTTCTTAAAAATTTCTACAAGATGCTGAAGGGGCAAGATGTTGTCCATGAAAGGTGGCCACTGACCATAAGAAATAGTTGGATACTTAGAAAAATAATCCAATGTAGCTCTTTCTAAATCTGCTTTGATTTAGATTTGAATCACCAATAAGAGATTTGTATGTGCCCAATTTTTTGTTGTTCAGGAAATCATTAAAGACCCAATTGTTCTGCCAGACGTTGGGAAAAAATGATTGTAAAGCCCTTTTTCTGGTATTTTTACTTTTTCAGTTAGTTGCATTCTTTATATGTTTTCTTTAACTGTCAGAACCCAGAGTTGTTTAGGAGATGGGTGACCTATAAGTTAAGTAACTAAGACTTGGAAAATTGAAGCATTCTATCTCCCAGCAGTAGTTTAAGAGAGTGTTTTATCAGAGGGACAAAATATTTGCATCATGCATTATAGAATCAACATTGTATATCATTATAGAATATACTGAATCAGTAAAGTGTTTCTAACTTTCCAGTTAAAGAAGAAAGGGTGGGGAGTCTTTTAATTTGTTTTAAAACCATATGCCACTTGTTTTTGTTGCTATTTGTTTAATAACATATGTTATTTCCTGGCATAGTTGCCTTTTCAGTGGGAATTAATTGTGACCAGTTTCAGGGAGCCCCCAATGCTCCAGTTCCTAAGGCGCATGGATCAGGCTCTCAAATCTATTCCTCTCTACACTCCCCAAGAAAAATGAAAAGCATGGGACTGGGCAAACATTTGGAAAGGGTCTTCATTGTTCTTCTAACAATTCCCATAAACCAGAATTAGTGCTCAAAAAGTTTTAATACAACCCCCTGGTCCTGAGACTAGATCTGATACTTAACAGAGAAATCTATATTAGCCTATGACCTTCAAAGAGTTTACAATAATTTCTCTTAGAATTCCTGTCCAAGATAGCAGAGGTTCATAGCCTAAGAAGGCATCCAGTGACACCCTATAAGTGTTCCCTAATTAATGTTCTCCCCTTTTAGTCACTGCAAAAAGATACTTTTAAACTAATGGCAGCTACCAAATTCTTGCTTTTTTAGGATTATTCTAATGTGACAAGGAATTTTGAAGAATTATTGAAAAATAAGAATTAATTTCAGTAATAAATGAATGCTAAACTCTGCTGTTCCTTGGCATGAAAAAAAATTCCACGATGAAGTCTTCTGATAATATATTCTAGAACTTTAGTCCTACCAGATCAAAGGAAAGATGAATGGTACCATAGCAGAAACTGCTTCTCTTCCTTTAAAAGTAAATCATTTGTTACCTTATGTGATCTTCTCCATCCTCAGGATAAAACAGCTCAGTAACATCCCGACATGATTGCAAACCATAATTGTTCCTTCTATCATTGAGAAACAACTCATTTGCCAAGATGTTCTCTTTGAAAGCAACACTGCCAGTCCTTGGAATGGATGGAGTTTGTGCTCTGTCTTTATCGTTCTCTGTATCAGGCTTTGATTCAGCAGGTAACCCATTTATGTGCATTATGCTGCTGGTGCTGTCACTGTTGGTTCCTAATTGTTCCTGCTGACCATTGCTCTTCTGCATACTCATCTCCTGCCACACATCTATTTCCACTTCCTGATGTTTGCTTGCATTACCCAGGCAGCCATCATCTGTCTGGGTACTGTTCTCTATTGCTCTGAAAGACTCGGCATCATTCTGAATACTGGGTGTGATAGCTGGAGCATCCATAGGCTCTGTAAATTGCTCCCTCTCATTAGACATGATCATGGCTAGTTGAAATCTGGAGATATTTGATTCATTACACTCTGCCGCTGGCAGTGGAGTATTTCCACTCATCTTCAACTGATCGTAACTTGTCCTGGGTCCCTCTGCCTTTTTTCTTGATTGTAACCCTGTAGCCTGTGGTGACAAGAAAATAGAAAACTACCTAAATCTGTTACAAAGTGATATTAAAAAACTCAATTTCTTAAAATAATGGTAACATAAAATAATGGTAACATTTAAACATAAAACATTAAAAGATATAAATCTGCCAACTGTGGACACTCCTGCAGATGATGAGATACTTTAGCTCACAGCAAAATAATTGCTTATTGTAATTATCCTTCACAGAGTTCTAATGTCTCACACAATGAATGAAAAGTTTGGATACACAAGCTGGATGTTGACAGTTAATTATTAAAAGTTAAAAATAGTAGCAGGGGAAAAAGGACAGCAGGTAAAAAATTAAGGTGGTTCAGTACTTCAGTTTGAAAGTCAAAAAGATGCTTTGGTGCATAGGACGCAAACGTAACCCTTGATTACATCTCCTTAAAACAGCCATGCCTTTTTCCAGGATCAAGCAAAATGGATTTGTTCTAAAAAGTTGCAGAGAAGTTCTCCATTTGTGCCCCTGCACCCTCTGAGACCTTCAAATATGGAGTCCCACAGAGGTTTAACAATTAAAAAACTGCAATTCTCTCCTCAATTGTTTTTACTGGGCATAGTTAAGGATTTTTCATTGACTGAAACAAAAATGATATTATATGGTCATAGCAGCTAGATTATTGATTGGCCAATATTGGAAAAAAGACGTTATGCCTACTATTGAAGAATGGATTTTGAAGGTGGCCAGTTTTGCAGAAATGGCGAAGATATCAGCATATTTAAAAAACCGGACTCAAGAAACTTATATGTGGGAATGGAAGAAATGGATAGATTACGTTCAGAACAAATATCAGACAAGGAAGTATCAGATAGCTTTCATGTTAGCTTTCATGTTATGTAGAAATTTATAGTGTAAACAGGGGTTAGAGTTGTAGGAACGTGCAGAACGAATATCAAACAAGGAAGTATCAGATAGCTGAAGGTTAGGAAGAAATTTATAGTGTAAACGGGGTAGAATTGTAGGGGGGTATTGTATGATATGGTACGATTCAGATTTTACCTTGGGAAGTCATGGGGGGAGGGGAGGGGAGGGTTAGAGGGGGGAAGGGGGGGAAAGAGGGAGGAAAAAAAGTTGGCTACGCCTACCCAGTCACATTACGCCCCAACACCAAGCCACGCCCACAGAACCGGTAGTAAGAAATTTTACATTTCACCCCTGGAAGAGGGCATCAATTTATTCTCCATAGCACCTGAGGGAAGGACAAGAAATAAATGGTGGAAGCTCGTCAGAGGGAGATCCAACCTGAAAATAAGGAGGAATTTCCTGACAATAAAAATCATTAGGTGATTGAATGGCTTCAATCCCAGAGTTGTGGACATTTTCAAGAAACAATTGGACAACCATTTTCTCAAGATGGTATGGGCAGGGTAGAATTAGAAGAACTTTTAGGTCCATTCCAGTCTTATGATTTATGTTCAAATGACTAATTCTTTGGTCTTCTAAGTCTCATTGAACCTTCTTCTCAGACCAGAATGCCCTGACAATAATAACTTATGCCTTATTCACCATTTAGTTGGACTATTGAAACAAGCTGTATGTGGGCTGCCTTTGGACTTAATTCTGAAGCTAGAGCCAGTACAGAATGCAGCATTTATATTATTGGCAGATTGTCCTAGCCAGTCTAGGCAACTAGAGAGAGACTTTCCAAGGCCCTTCTTAATGAGATTTGTGAGGTGTGAACTAGATAACAGACTTTCTCAATGATAGCCTCCTTCTTTGGAATACCATCCTTTTCTGAAAGTATGGATGACCCCAACTCTACTTGCATTTTGAAAACAAAGAACAACTATTTTGTTTCAGTATGTTTTCAGTCCTTAATTGTTTCTTGGAAGTTCGTTGTATGTTATTTTTGGATGCTATGGTTCATTTCAGTCCAGATCCTGAGTCTGATTGGAAGATGACTGTGATTTTAAAATTGTAGGAAGAAATATAATAACAATGCAGTATTCCAATAATGCTACCTTGATGACCAAAAATGTAAGGAATTTGTAAATACTAGTAATAAATGCTAAGGAGCAAAGTGAAAAAAATGGAATAAAATTAAATATAAAGAAGATCAAGCTAATGTCAACCTGAGGACAACCAGCTTCAGAACTGACAATGAAGATATCACAGTAGAGAACAGGTTCTGCCTTTTAGGTTCAACCAGCAACAGTGAAGGAACAAGCAGTCAAGAAATGTACTGCGGGGTTCCGGTTTGGCATCACGGGCTCTGATGAGTCCCGTGAAAACCCCAGCTGCCGAACTGCTGCCGATGGGTCTTTGGACCGGAACCTTCCTGCAGGGACAGGGAAGAAAGAGGGGCACCTCAGACGGCCAAGAGGAACAGGCAAGTTCCTTGGAGGTCAGAGGGAATCCTCTGTGAGTTGGCAGTGGGGGGCGGCAGTCATGGTGGCTGCCACGATGCTGGGACAACCGGACTAAGAGAAGCACAGGAGGAAAGTGGAGTGAAACAGAGCTCTTGGAAGCCGGGTGAATGACAACCAACCCAGGCTTATAACAACGCTTAGAGCAATACTTTTAATTATAAGACTCCTAGCCTTAAACAGCGGTTGAACAACAAAGGGGCTATGGAAAGTTTAAAATATAACTTTAAAGAGTCAAAGACCTGACAAACAACTAACTCTTGAACATAACTAATGGGATTAAATACTGAGACATGGTGAAAAGACTGGGTATTTTAAAATTTGAATTGGATCTTAAAGAAGAAGAGCTCACTTCTGGTGGCACCACCGGCGCCGCTGCAGCTCTTTTGGGAGCTCCGACTCCCATGATTTGTAAAGTCGCCAAAACAGCGAAAATCAGCTGTTTTGGCGGCTCAGAACTTCCCCCTCGGGCAAAGAGGGGGAGGTGAGTGCACAGGCATGGGTAGAGCCCCCCCAAACCTCCAGGATTAATCCTGGGGATGCAGAGGGTGAGGGCTCCCCAAGCACCTGAAAGCAGCTCCAGATCCAGGAAGATTCTGTCACTGACAGAACAAGGCGCCACAACCACCCCTGCGAACCAACTGACTCCAAGGATTGATTTTAACGCAGGCAGAACAAAACAGGAGAACTTTTTGCAAGTATTTTACTTTTCTTTAACTCTGCAAAATAATACTTCCTTCCAGACCCGAGTGAAAGTTTTTAGAGATTCAAAATGGCACTGATAGAGAACGGAAGCTAAAGAAGAAAGTGATTGTTAAAGCTTGTTTGCGCTTGTTAAAGTTGTTACAGCTGTCAGTACTTTGAAGCTTTGCTGAATGAAGTGGAAATTAAGGCTTGCAGCTCAAGAAAATAGGTCTTTTTGACTATGATTTGCTAGAGACTGAGAAATAGAATTTCACTGATTTTGTTGAGAAGCTGCTGGAAAAGGTTTTTTTTTTTTTTGAAATGGCGGTGGTAAAGGTTTTTGAAGGGGATGAAGACTTCCTATTACATACTTCAGCAAGTGTACAAATACTGACAGTGGATCTTTTGGAAGAAAGGCTAGAATTATTTACTTCCTCATTATTGGAAAGATTGGAAGGGTGTTTTGACAAGATCTCTACTCAAATTTGTAATAAAGATGCAAGGGGAGACAATGTATTGGTATCTCAGATTTCAAATAATAATGAGATGCTTAAGAAAGAGGTGGAAGAAGTAACCCAGATAAAAGTGCCTGTAGAAAATGGAATGGATGTCCTTCAAATTAAGAATGGAAAGCTGACAGACTTGAAGGAGATTAACCAGGAGATATGGAGAGAGATCTATCCAGAGGTCTTGAGACAGATGAAAGGAAAAGTGCCAGGAGGTGTTGGGACCTTTAAGATACGAAGGAGGATTCGAAATGGAACATTACAATTTCTTTATAGAAATGGACTTTTAATCTTAATTAAAGAGGCGTATTTTCCAAAAGGAATTATTTTGCGACCTGCACAAGACTGCAAGATTAAAAAATTACAGCTGAATACTCAAGAGTTTGAAAAAATAAAAAAAGATGGAGGAATAAGATGGAAGAAGAAGGCTCATAAAAAGGACAGGGAGAAATGGAGGTGGAAGATTTATACGCCTCCTTGTTGGCAGGACAACACTGGTGAAAAAGAATTACTATATTTGTATGCAGGATATGATTTGTTTGGTTCTGAAGAGTTATATTGGAGTGAAAATGAATGATTTACTTATATTTAGGAACGTGATTTACTTTGGAAAGTTATTTTAAGCAATGTTATGTTTCAGTTGTTATAGGTTATTGGTTAAATCTTTACTTATGTTTGGATGGATTAAAAAGAAATCTTTTGGAGGTTAAAATTAAGGTCAATAGATCTCTCAATATATAATTAAGCCTTTTAAATTACATTAATGTTATTTATTGGATTTGAAGAGAATAAGGAGGACAAATTTATGTTTAATATAAGCTTTTTAGGATGAAAGTATAAGGTTTTCTTCTTTTTTTTCTTTTAAATTGATGGATTAGATTAACAATATATTTTATTGGAGATTAGTTGAAGTATTTTTCTTTCTTTTTCTTTTTCACAATATTTGTAAGGGTATAAGATGCGATGACTAATTGTTACTAGGTTCTGATTGGCATAATGAAGATTTGCTTATTGCTAAAGAATGGATAAGAATCAACTGGGATTAATTACCTTCAAGCAAGAACAGTTATATTTAGTTATGAATAAGGAAAGTTAAAATGCAAGAGAGAGATAAATCTATAGATAGTTAGCGTGTGGGTTTTTTGTTAGTGTTTATTAAATGTTTTACCCTGTATTTGGTCTGGGAAGTCAGGAGAGGGCGGGTAGGGGTTGGGATAGGAGGGGGGAGGTGGGGGGGGAAATCAAAAAAAAATTTTTCCAAGTTATTATGCATTAGAGATATTCTGATGATTGACTATGTTGTGTTTATATGCCTTGTTTGTATGTTGATTATGAAATAAAAAAATTTAATTAAAAAAAAGAAGAGCTGATTTTCTTAAAATCAAAGGAAGAAAAGTAATTAAATTGGACTGTTATGTAATGGATACTTGCATGACTAATGGAAGTAAACAAAATGGATACTTGCATGACTAATGGAAAATGTGGATTGTAGAGGGACACCTTCTGGTTTAAAAAGGAACATTGCAATTTGTCTTTGTTATGGAAAATTTTGAACTTTACAGATAACAGCCTTGGGATTTCGTGGAGGAGGTTTTTTTTTTCTTGTCTGCAGGCAGTTTGATTTTGGTGAAAAGAAAAGGAAATTACAATGGAACTCCTATAATTGGAACAACGATAAAACTGGTGCAGGAATAAAAGAAGGATCTAGCGCAGACTCAAGAGAAAGGAACTTGATGTATTATATCCGAAATAAAAATAAGAAAAAGACTTAATATTATATATGGAGGACAAAATTTGAAGATTTTGAAAATGGAAGAAAATATATGCTAGCAGGAAAGAAAATGAAGAAATAAGGAATACACGGCTGGAAGACTTTTTAAAAAGTGTCTAAAAATGAAACAATGTATAGGTGGATAGTAATAATAAAAAGGAGGTTTTTATAGATAAATTTGGATGAATAAGAATATGAGAAGAATATGATACAGATATATAAAATTGAAATATTGATGGAAATTAGAACATAAGAGAAATTAAGCATGTTAAAAGAGATTTATAAATATATACAAGGATACGTTTTAAGTAAGAACCATGTCTAAATGTTAAACTGTCAAGGCTAATGATAAATTTGATTAATTGAAATAAACAATGTATAGATAGATGGAAACAATCAAAGAAGACCATGCTGAGATTAATAATAAAATTAATTATGACTATGCTGTGTTTAACAGTCAAAAAACAAAAATGAATATGCTGTGTCTAACAGCCCAAAAAAAAAAATGATTATGCTGAGTAGGACAGCAAAAGAAAGAGAATTTTGTTGGGAGTAACAGTAAAAATGAAATGATTATGATGGGTTTAACAACAAAGACAAAGATAATGATGCTGGGTATAACAGTAATAATAAAAAGACTATGCTGGGATTAACAGCCAAAAAATTAAAATTATTATGCTGGATAGGACAGCCAAAATAATGAGGAGTATGTTCAGATCAACAGTAAAAATAAATGAATAAGTTGGGTTTAATAACAGAAACTAAGATGATAATGTAGGGTTCAATAGTAAAAATGAAATGATTATGCTGGGAATTATGTTTATGTTGGGAATAGTAAAAATGAAATGATTGTGTTAGGATTAATAGTAAAGTAATTAAGATGATTATATTGGGAGCAATAGTTTAATTTTTTTAATGTTTATAATAACTGTAATGATTTATATTGTTAAAATATATCCATTTAACAAAAAGAAAGAGAAAAATGGAATGATATTTGGTTAGGATTTAAGATTTAAGTAACAGGTTTTTGGGACAATGGCATAGTTAAATTGATAGAATTTTGGAAAATAATTGAGTAAAATATTAAGTTGTGTTAATTGAAAAATAAGATTTGTTAATGATTTGCATTAATATGTGACTGGATCAAGGCTTTGTTTTGGAAAAGATGTGTTTTATGTTTATGTTTTAAAAAATAAAAAACTTTTATTAAAAAAAAAGAAATGCACTGCATACTAGCACTTGGTAATGCAGCCATGAAAAGCTTGAAAAAAGATACCGAAATGCCATGATGTCTGTACATATAAAGATCAGAATTGTCCAAGCCATGGTATTTCCTGTGACACACTATGGAAGCAAAGGCTGGAGCTTAAAGAAGCAAGATAGGAAGAGTATTGACAGCTTTGAACTTTGGTGTTGGAGAAGACTCCTGAGAATACCATGGATGGCCAAGAAAACAAACCAGTGGATCTTCAAACAAATGAACCCGGAGTTCTCCCTTGGGGCACAAATGACCAGGTTCAAATTATGTCATGCCTCTTGAGAAGATCCAGATCTCTGGAAAAGAGTCTAATGCTGGGAAAGGTAGAAGAAAAGAGAAGAAGGAGTTGACCAACAGCAATATGGATGGGCTCAATTACAGTGATGTTGAGTGCAAAGTTGGATGACCTGAAAAATTAGGTTAAGGACAGATTGTCATGGAGGAAAATTATCTATGTGGTCATTAGGAATTGAAAACTATGTATAAATATAATAAGGGCAGAGAAATAGTGATTTTTTGCTCCCCTCCTCCTTTACCACCCTGAGGTAGATCTTAATAGCAACTCTAACTCATGCTCAATCACATTCATTCTCTAATATCATCTAATGATGTTCTAGATGTCACTTCTTTTGCTTCATTTCCCTGAACTTGTTGATAAATCAAAGAGAGCTCCAAGATCTATAAGATGAAAGCAGCTACATAAGGCTGATCCAGTCCAAAGCTCCGGCTGCCCAGTCTTTCCAAACCACAACTAAAGCTTCTGTTGACTTATGCAGCAAATCTTCAGGAACAAGCCCAAACTCTCTGAAATCCAATAGATCTACCTGAAGTGAACTGATCAAATTGGATCTGAGTTAGTTCATGGCCACCATGTTGGCTTGAACCTATGTCAGACTCCACTCCAAGGCAAATTGAAATCCTCCAAGACCATAAGCTTGTGGGAACTCCATATGGCCACATAATCAAGGAGCTCAGGCAGGGAGGTTGCAATACAACAGGGAAGCTGATGCAGCAGCAGCAATCCCAACTGATCCCTACAGCCCTGGTTAACCATCACAGTCTGGCATCCAGTTATCTGCAAGGCTCCACAAGCCCCCAGAGTAGCTCTACCATCCCTCCTCTGGGGTCTTCGCTAATGCCACAGCCAAAACACAGGTGGACATATTTCAGAACATCTCAGACAGGATTCAGTAATACATACCAGATAAGTCTTCTCATCCATGATTAAGTCACAGAAAAGGAAGACCTTATTACACTGCAGCTGCAGCCCAAAACCTGAAGGTCCAAATAGGGAATAGAGTAGAGTGCAGGAAGCCAGAACATACCAGCACCAAACACCAGGGGTACATTTCCCAAGTTGCAGCCTGACCTCTGCCTCCCACCATACCGCTCCTTACCCATCAGCGCTGCAGTGTTCCTGCCTGGCCTCAAATAAATAAAATGGCTTTCCAAATCTATTAAGACCTCAGTAGTATACAAACACATTTACATTTATGATTGTGAACTCAACAAGAATTTCTGACAGTCTGACTGTTTTCCCCATAGTACTGGCCAATAGCTGAATGCGCAGAATTTTCAGCCAGTATTCACTTCTCATTTTTCAAACTGAACAAAAATTGAAAATAAATCCAAAAGCCAGTTTGAAGGGGAAATGTGCAAGGAAAGAGCAAGGGAAAGAAATGCATGGAATGTTTCCAACGATTTCTCCATTGCCAACACAGCAAACCTCTGTTACATGACAACACCCTTGTCAGCAGTTCTACAGTTGAGCACCTTTCCTGTTCCATACTAGCATCTCATGCTGAAAACTTTGAGTAGTGATTTTGAAGCTTCATTGCAATAATTGCTGTATAAGGATCTCAGGACCTGCTACATAAAGTTGGGGAGACAGCAATTTCTCATCATCATCAGGTGTTCCTATTCTACATGTCAAAGTTAGTGAAAATATCAGTATCCAGTTTGATAATAATCTCCAAACTTCCATAGAAATTAACTGTAGTTTTAGGCTATTTCCAAACACATTCCAACTAAAAGCAGTTTGAGTGTTTCAAAAGCTGCTAACATATCAAGTTCAAATTGAGAAACCAAAGAATGTTTTAATAAGATATATTACAGATAATCCTGTATTTCTGCACATCAAATATTTTGAAAGAAATAAACTGCTTTAGAATGCTAAAGAACTACAGGTAGTCCTCGATTCACAATTGAGCCCAAACTTTCTTTTGCTAAGTGAAACATTTGTTAAGTGAATTTTGCTCCATTTTACGACCTTTCTTGCCACAGTTGTTAAGTGAATCACCGCAGTGTTAAATTAGTAACACAGTTGTTAACTGAATGTTAAATGAATCTGGTTTCCCCATTGCCTTTCCTTGTAAAAAGGTCGCAAGAGTTGATCACATGACTCTGGGACACTGCAACTGTCATAAATACAAGCCAGTTGCCAAATGTCTACATTTTGATCACATGACCACGGAGGTGGTACAATGGTTTTAAGTGTGAAAAATAGTCAAAAGTCACTCTTTTCAATGCTGTTGTAACTTTGAACGGTCACTATATGACCTGTATTAGAAATATTTAGATTGTGATTATGTCAAAATGTCAATTTCTCATGTAAATAAGAATCTAATTAAATTTTTGCCTCAGAATCTTTCTAATATGTCTTGAAGTCTTTTATGCTGGAAAAACAAATAAAAAAAGAATCAACATCTTACCAAGATATATACTGTAGTACATAGAATCATAGGTCTGGAAGGGACTTAGGAGGTCCTCCAGTCCAATTTTCTGTACAGAAGATCTTATAGATAAATGCCAGTTTAATACTTTGTAATTGTGCCCATTATGGTTTTTAAAGAAATTATTTGGATTAAAGACAAGTGAAGAAATAAGCCCAAGATAAAGTTGGAAAATCTGGAATATTAAATCCCCTATCCTAACATGGAAGTTACAAGTTAGGTAAAATAAACATGGTGTTCATAGATCCTTTATTGATAAGTTCTGTTTTTTTAAATAACAAATTTGATAATTTATAATGTAGCACAAAGAATATACAAAAGTAAATAATAGGAAAAATAGGGAATGAAAAAGGGAAGAGAAAAGTGAGGGGGGGGGGAGGAAAGAAAAAGCATTGACTTCCGACTCCCTTCAATGTAGTAGGATAAGGCATTAACATCAAACCTCAGCTTTTTACTTTTACATAATAGTTTAAACTAGCCGTTTCTATAGCAATAAATCTATCTAATTGGTAAAATCCAAAATTAAAGTTTCATTTTTTTCCACCTCAAGCACAAAGTCTAGAAGTGGTTTCCAAGTAGAAATAAAAGTACAATATTTGTGTTTTTTTCTTTGATCAAAACAGTCAATTTAGCCATCTCTGCTAACTTCATCAATTTTTGCAGCCATTCGTCCATTGTGGGGATCGAGGTGATCTTCCATTTCTGTGCATAGAGTAGTCTTGCTGCCATCAACATGTATAACATCAAAGTTCCAATTTTTCCCCCCAAGTCTTTTTTCATTAAACCCAAAAGAAAAGCCTCTGGTTTTCTTGTATATTCACTTTAAGAATTTTCTGTATTAAGGTATGAATACTACTCTAATGTTATATTGCTTTATCACATGTACACCATAAATGATAAGAAATCCCTTCTTTACATTTACATTTACATTTCCAACAAACTTATAGAAGTTTTCTTTTAAGTTATAATTTAATGTAAATTTTAAACCTTTCTTCTATATATTCTCCCATTGTTCAAGCATTACATTATATCCAAAGCTCCTTTCCCACTGAATCATACTTTGCTTTACTTGTTCATTTTCCAGATTTAAATTCAATAATATTTTATAGACTTTAGCAATAATATGTTTATCATTACCACACATTAAGATTTCCAATTCATTTTTAACGAAGTTAAATCCATAATTCTTTTTGTCTAATTTGAATCTTTCTTTCAATTAAAGATATGTAAACCAGTGGCAGACATGACCTTCTGATTCTAGCTCCTCTTTAGACTTGAGGATAGGAGCACCCAAATTGAAAGATATTATTTTACCATAAGGCCACCAGTTTGGCCTCATCATCAGTTTTTTTCTTTTAAAAAAAGGCTTCTTGTGGAGAAACCCAAAGAGGCACCTTCATGGAAAATCTTATTTTATATTTATTCCAAACTCTCAAAATGGCACGTCTAAGAAAATGTTTGTTGAAATCAACATTTACTTTAACTTTGTCATACCATAGGTAACCATGCATCCAAATCTTAATTCATGACCTTCTAAGTCCAGTGGCCTCTTATTCTGAAGGTTCACCCATTCTTTTAACCAGACCAAACAGCAAGCATCAAAGTACAATTTCAGATCTGGTAATCCCCAGCCTCCTCTTTCTTGATAATTTCTCAGTTTGTTGATAATATAATTGATAAAGGAGAAATAACACAGCACTCCCACTTGGAATATTAAACTTTGATATGGAAGCAGTGCTGGTTCTTTTAACATTTATTCTCAATTATAAATTCATTGGAATTTTCTCCCCAAAAGTACATGGAAATTTTATATTAGTAAGAATCTGAGTTAAACAGCTTGAAATACTGAATCAAGAAATAATTCCTTAGGGATAATTATTCTAAGATTTT
Source organism: Masticophis lateralis (assembly GCA_030761175.1). Taxonomy (NCBI): domain Eukaryota; kingdom Metazoa; phylum Chordata; class Lepidosauria; order Squamata; family Colubridae; genus Masticophis; species Masticophis lateralis. Next base: position 94,905,360 of record JAUDYJ010000003.1, on the reverse strand, counting down.
TAAATGAATGCATAAAATAAGCAAAACTCTATTGTCCATAAAGTTTCATAGCTCAAATTTAAACTAAATTAATTGAATAACCTGACACTTTACTGCAGTGTTTCTCTTTAGCAGCTTTAAAATATTTGACTTCAACTCCCAGAACTGTCAGAGAAACACTTCTTTACCAAATGGCTGCATGACATCCACTCATTTGGGTAAAGAATCTTTATAAATATCAATAAGACCCAAAATACTTTCTGTATACAGTTACAATTTGTGTTCAGATCAATTTAATTCCAAAATATTGATTGGATTTAATTGAGAGGCCAATGGATTTAAAATGAAGGTATTGCCTTCTCTGTCATAGCATCTGCCCCCTTGAACACAATTCCCCACTCTTTTTTACCACCCTGGTTGCCTTCCAAGAACTCTGAAAACCTGGCTCTTGGGTTAGAGTGGGAGATTCTGGGTTTGATTGTTGTACAATGATTGTTTTTCTTCCAGACAATGGCATTTGGAACCCAGAATCATTGTAGAGTTGTGGAGCCTTAACATTTCTTAAATAAATAAAGGACATTCTTTATGAATTTTTAAAAGGTGTGTTCTTATGATACCTTGATAGATGAAGAAATAATTCCACTAAGGCAATACTGCATTTTAATCCATCCAATTATAACTGGAGAAAACCAGATTTTTAGCCAAAATATTTTCCCCAAATTTACTTACACCATATCAAAAATCTTGCTTAGGTTGTTCTATTAGGCTTATATGTCATTCTAGTTAAATGACTCTGAGAGGCTTTTTCTGCCTCCAGCAAAGCCACTACAGCCAATTCTCCTATTGTATTTCTAAAATATTTATTAGCAGTCTAAAGTTTTTTGAAGGCTGTCACCCATTTATTATGCCAGTTTGCACAGGATGAATTATTAAAGCTAATATAATTTGAAATCTGTGTTCCAGTTATGCCATTGCATGAAATAAATTATATTGGACAAGGTTTTTAAGAAGCCAAATATGAATTTTGTCTATTCAGGCATCCTACTCTGAGCTCAACTTTCCAAATGCTTTTGAATCCCATACAGATAGACCTAAGTAATAACAGGTGATTTAGTAACACTGTGTGGTCAGATGGACACGCCAAAAATATCCTTTGAGGAACTCTGTGGCAATGTGAAATTCTTCGGGGGGCTATGAAGTTGTGCCATCATGAACAAAAACGTGCTTTTGGAATGCCAGAAAAGTCCCATCTGGCTTTGTAGAAAGGCACTGTTTTTTGTTTTGCTTCTGGAATGTCCAATTGACAGGATATTATAAGGTCACCCCTTCTGATGTGCTGCCACAGAAGAAGTTTGAAGGGGGGGGTGGGGACTCCCGTGCTGATATATGTATGCAGAACTTTAAAAAAATTAAAACTAAAATGAAAAATATGGAAAAAATGAAGTTCCTGTAGTCTCGTATATCATAAATGCAAATCTCATTTCTCCAACATAACAATTTGCTTCAGAATTTCTTTGCATTCAATCAATCATGTCCCTTTTCCTTCATTCATCCAGTTCAATTTACATCCATTCCTACAATAAAATATAGCACAAGTTAATGAATAGGCTCAAGCTACAATTATTGTACAGGTCATCCTTGACGTACAACTGGTCACTTAGTGACTAAAGTCATGATGGACCTCCCTGGGAGTACTTATGTCCTGGTTCCAGTGGCTTCCTCCCTATGGCCACATGACTGCTGTCAGGCACTTGGCAACTGACCTGCATTTACAGCCGTTTGCGGCATTGTGCTGTCATGTGAACCTGTTTTATGACAGTTTTGCTAAAAACTGGTATTTACTTCTGGCTTTTAGCAAAACTGGCCCATAATCACCCATTAATTTATTTAATGACCACAATGGCCATTTTACAACCATGTCATTTCCTTAATGACCATGGCAAAATATCCAATCATAAAATTGGATTGGTCACATGGGTGACCTGATTTACAAGTGTCACAATTTAAGGCCCTGATGAACAGGCTCCTTTATGGTCGTATGTTGAGGACCACATGTAGTAATTTCTAATAACCAGATTTGCAACCCTTAACTGCCATGTGAATGGTTCTGGGTAGTATTAGTGGAAGGCACTCTGACCTGATTTAATAATTTAATTCATTCTTGTCCCAAAGGTGCTTTTTTTCACTAGGCAACTGGACTTTCTTGATTTTTTTTTCTGTGAAAACATTTCACTTTTTTGGCCAAGAAGCTTCTTCAGTTCTCTTCAGAGAACTTCAGAACTGAAGAAGCTTCTTGGATGAGATGTGAAACATTTTCAAAGAAAAAAACCCCAAGAAAGTCCAGTTGCCTTTTAGAAAAAAGCATCATTGGACAACCAAGACCTAGATGACTGAGAACCTCCATAGACTTTAACTCATTCTTCTTCCCCTTTATCTTCTTTTGTTGAAGGAAGCCTTCTTGATATAATACTTCAATTGCCCCAGATCTCAAAGTTCTAAAAGGATGAGAGAAATTGGTCCAAGACCCTGCTTGCTCATCACTTTAAAAAATTATTTATTTTTGTACTTTACTTATTGTGCTTTTTATTTCCATAACATTGCTGTTGAGACCAACTCATTTTCTTCTTAATATATCTCACTGCTACCAGCATTATTACATGTCTCATTATTTATACAGTCAGAATAGTGGTTTTTAAAAATACATTATGGTTTATTTTGTCTGCAAAAACTCTATACTATTTATGGAATAAAGAACTAGGCACTCTAGCTGAGGGGCAGGATGAACTTATACAACTCATCTGGCTCACTAAACCTGATCAAGATCAGCACAGCAGCTGTAGCTGTAGCTGCAGCCTGTCTCGCTTCTCTACTGAAAATAACACTGCCCCAATATTTTTGGTCAGGCAATTTAGTGTATATGTTTGACAGAGGATTTAAGCTATTATCAGTCTATTTAATTTCACATATGTTCACTGCTTCCCATTTTTAGTGCCACTTTTAAAATGGGGGATCATTTATATTCATACATAATTAATCTTAAAATATTCATGTTGCATCTTCATTTTCTCTAAATAATACATTTTCATATACATATACATTTATATTATTCTTAAAATGCTGTAGTTTCCTTATCTCAGGGAAATATAGAGCACAAACAAAACAAAATCAGAATGATAAAGCACAACATAAAAGGAACTAAAATGGTATAAAGCATCCTTAAAGCATCACATAAATATATGAAAATGAAAATGAACAGGCACAAAAAGGATAACAGAAGATGTGGACAGAAGACTAGAATTATAGGGTATTTTTAGGCAACAACCCCTCCTAAATACTATTTATGTAGTATAGAACTTGGGGAAATTAAGTATAAGAGTATGCCACTGCCCTGAGGCAGAGCTGAAGAGCTCATTTTGAATGTATCCCCTCCCATTTTTGACCCCAACATAGGATCTGCAAAACTCAAAGAAGTATTTAGAAATTCAAAAGACAACTGCATACTAATCATAGTAAGGCAAGCAGAAATTAGGTTACTCCATGTCACTTGTTTGTGCTCTATATTTCCCTGAGATCTTTTGCTATAAGGAAACTACAGCATTTTAAGAATAAGATAAATGTGTATGTGTATGAAAATGTATTCTTTAGAGAAAATGGAGATACAGCATGAATATTTTAAGATCAATTGTGTATGAATATAAATGGTCCCCCATTTTAAAAGTGGCACTAAAATGAGAAGCAGTGAGCATATGTGAAATTAAATAGGCTGACAATAGCTTAAGTCCTCTGTCAAACATATACACAATTAAATCACTGTGATATTGGGAATAAACAATTTATTTCAAAAATAGAATTGTTGAATTGTTGAATTTAGAAAAATTTGGGACTTTTAAAACTAGTCTTTTATTTTAGACATTGCCATAGAATAAATGCTTCTGTACATTTCTATTGGGCTATGGCTGAAAATGATAAGGCAAACTTATATTAGCAGTTTATATTCCACTTTATATGAAGCCTCGGTCATTTGTGTGGCACATAATGCCCCCCTAAACCATTCCACTGCCAGGATTTCTCCCTACAGTACTTTGGGGCCTCCATGAACTCCTTGATCTCTATTACCAATCAATTTCTTTAAAAACCCTATAGAAAGTAGCCATGATGGGTAAGAAAAAAAGTGATCACTGGATCTAATTATGTCAGATGCCCTCAAATTAGGATGACCATAATTGGTCTTCCAAATACAATTTTTCTTTTTTTTTTTTGTCTGGGGGTGAGGGAATGGAGAAATCTTTGGATCAAGAGATTTTTTAAAATTTTATTGTAAGGCTCAACTTATTTTTATCTAATGTTTTATACAGTTACCATAGTTCATTGTACAATTCTAAACCTCAAACTATCCTACTCAGGAAGTCTCAGAATGCAGCCAATTTATATGTTTAAGACATAAAATCCCAACATATAGTTTACTAACTTTTGAAAGAAAAGAGTAATTGGCCAGGGTCTCAGTAATGGATTTAAACCATTCTTTGGGTCTATCTCAGGGGTGGGTTTCTACAAGTTTGTCCTGGGCAAACCAGTAGCAGTGGTGGGAGGCTCTGCCCATCTGCCCAGATGTCATTAAAAATGCTTTGCACATGCTCAGAAGCGCCGTGTGCTCACAAAGCGAGTGCCCGCGCCCACACTATAGCAAAACGGTAGTGCCGGGATTTGAATCCTGTCTCTGGTCTATCTCAGTAATCTCTGCCTTTTTGTAGAATGATTCATGGAGGTAAAAAGAGAGGCTAACACTGGCACCCATCATGTTGGATTTAGCTTAAAATTTCAGGCAAAATTAATTCTTTGCGATGAAAGCCCTGTATATCTCTTTCATAGATCTAAAGGTGGCTTTTAATTCTATACCCCAAGAAAAATTCTGAAGTAGCAGCCTTCATGATCAATCACCATTTTGTCAAGGTCATTCATTCATTCCTACAGTATTGCCAGACTCTATAATGTGTGGCCCACCAACATTTTTTGAAAAATAATCAATCCACTGCCACCAAATGTCACTGCTTCCAATTAGGACCCCTTGTCACCATTGGTTTTGTAGCCACTTGTATCTCTAAAGACATTGCTGAGCTCCCCCCATGCCTCATACGCCCAGCCAGCTCCATCATCCCACCGCATTGCTAGACCCCAAATAGCAGATTGGCATATCAGCAGACTGTGGCCTGGGATTATTTTTAAGGTGTCAGTCTGGCCCTTTCCTTTTTACAAACTGGTTTAAGCCAACAAGCAGCTTTCTAAATTTTTAGTCACAGCCTTTTCCAAATCCTAACAAGAATGTGCTAGAGAGTAATTGATTTACATATATTTATGTGTCATTCAACCTCCAAGACTCTGTGAAGTTTAAAATAATATGAAATTAAAATGTAAATCCACAGATTTCATGTCTGTATAATCAAATAACCAATCCATATTTTTTAAAAATGACAGTATAGGTAATCATCACTTAATGACCATAACTGAGGCCAATAACTCTGTTGCTATGTGGCATAGAAGTTAAGCAAGAGAACACATCAATGCAATAGACTTACGACCTCATGTCAGGATTCTAAGTAATAGATCCATAGCAAGCAAACCTCTGAGGCAGGTAAATTCCTCAAAAAATAGCTTTATTGGAAATATCATATTGGCACATATCTGATGAAAACTGACTCTGAAGTCTTTCATGGTTTTCACCTAATTAAAACTAAAGGTTTTTCTACTTTCTCAAAACAATCAGTCACATGGTCCAATCACGGTGCACACTGGCAGCCGGGTAGCATCACTCCGCCTTCCTCCAACCAAGTGTGAGAATGTTCTGGGTTCCCAAAAGAAAATATTTTGTTTTGGCTACAGAGTCCCCACTATCACAAATCCCCCCTCCCTGTCTCCCAGCTTCAGTGTAGCAACACTGAAGCAGTAAAAAATGACTTTGGTCAGTCAGCTTCAGGGTTAACAACTTACTTCCATCACGCTTGTTAAGTGAATTGCCCATGATTGATAAACAAGACATAAACTGCAACTTACGATTTTACTATTGATTCTGCTTTTTTGGATTCTGCAGTGAGGTGTGGAAGTGATGATTATGTGACTGGAGCACACTTCAATGGTTGTAAGTTCGAGAACTGGTTGTAAAGTTACTTTTTCAGCTCCATTGTAACTTTTTCAGTTACTTGTTCAGCTCCATTGTAACTTTCAGAGGTCTCTAAACACGGCATCATTAACCAGGGACTACTTATACTTATACTAAAAATCCTATTTTAAATGCTCATTCACACAATACCATCTTTGCAGCTCTGCAGAAAAGCAATAAAAAATATCCCAAGCATACTTCTGGCAGCTGTGATCTGTGGTAGGAGGGCCATCAGACAGAAGGATTGCCTTTGCACACCTTTTTTTAAGTAACAGTGAACCATATCCCATTTCCAAATCAATAGAGGTCAAATAAAGCTAAATTCTTAACTTTTAAATAATTCAAAATTTACTGTTTTCTGCTATATAATTTACTTTTCTAATTTAACATGCTGTACATGGAGCAATTAAAATCCTATCTATAGAGTTTCACCACCTACTATTTTTGGCAGGGAATGGTTGTTGAGAAAAGTGGGAGAAAGGAAGTATAACTGAATCTTTTCTCTTTCCCATTTCTTACATGAACATGCAAACCTGGACATTGGAACAGAGGACTAAAACACATGAAGAACAGTTGCAGGATTTGAGTTTGGTTAGTCTAGAGAAAAGGACTGGGAGGACATGATAGCAGTATTTCCATATTTGATAGGCTGCCACAAAGAGGAGGGCTTCAACTTATTTACCAAAGCATCATAGGGCAGGACAAGAAACAATGGACAGAAACTGATCAAGAAGAGAACCAACCTGGAATTAAGGAGAAACTTCCTAACAGTGAGGACAATTAATCAGTGGAACAGATTGCCTTCAGAAATTGTGGGTGTTCCATCACTGGATATTTTGAAGAAGAGACTGGATAGCCACTTGTCTGAAATGGTATAGGATCTCCTGCTTGAGCAGGGGGCTTGACTAGGACCTCCAAGGTCCTTTCCAGCTCTATTCTGATTCTAGTATGGACTTCATACACAAGATTAAAATCCATTTATAGTCCTTAATTTTGCTATAGATACTCTGCAGGAGCTTGCAGTTTTCTTTCATTATAGTTCTTACTTGTAATTGTAATGGTAAATGCACAATCTTATGACAGTATTTTAAATAATGTTCATTTATCAGGACAGTAATATATTTCCATTCAAAAGAACAACTCTCCATCCATGCAGTTTTCTTGGCAACAGTGTTTGTGAGTATGTGGAGAGAATACTGGGCATTATCATTCTTAGGGATAATTTTTCAATATTACAGTATAACAGATAACCTTTGGATTTGCTAGTAGTGTCTCTTTCAAGTACTTATCAGATCTGAATATACTTAGCTATTTTTATATTGGTCAAGGTTGGTCCAGTCTCCCCGCCCCATGGACGGCCCAAACCTTTTAGTTCTGAATCCTTTGAAGAAACTTTTTGTTATTGAGAATTATAACTTTATTTATCCATAAAGATTTTCTCTAGAGCAGTGTCAGAAAGTCCAGTGTGCCTGGGCTTCAGGAAAGGATACTGCTTATAAGGACAAAATCAGGAAGAAAACAATTCTTTAAACAATAAATAGTTTAAAGAATTAATAAGTAAAGAGTAATTTGCAGAGGGATAAACAGAGGAGGATTAAGCAAAAGCAAAATAAAACAAACCTATTGCGACTATGTTGTTATAACTGTTACTAAAATAGAAAATGGGAGGTAATTGGAAAGGAGATCAATCAAAAGTTGGAAAAGCAAACTACGAAGGGAAACTCAAGTGACAGTAGCAATGAGGGTGATGAAAAATAAAATTGGTTGTTAACTAGAGAAACATTGCCATACAAAAATTATTCCTGTGTTTCAAAAAAAAAAAAAAAAAGCATTTCACCAGTTGGCCAAAAGGTTGCAACTGGAATTTACTTGTAATGATTGTCTTCATTTGAAGCTCAATCCATTGATATCTGTGTCCCATGCTGCTTCTCCCCATCAATATTTGATATGAACAAGCACCAGATGGTTTTCCCTTCTTGATTGATGGCATGCACCTTTTTCTTTTCAGTGCACCAAGTTTCTGAATCATAGGACAGACCCAGGGAGGAGGTTGAATGGGAAGAAAGTGAATCAGACAGCTATACTATGTCCAGCTTTAAGAATGAGTGCCAAAGAACAGTACTCAGATAAGTTTTATTTATTTTTTCCTTGGACAGCAAGAAACGGGGTAATGGGATGGCTTGAGAACAAGGCTCTTGGATTCTGACCAGTACAGTCAAGTTGAGTCAAGAATGTTGGAAACTAGCACTTCTTTGCAGAAAGCTGAAATGTTTTCCCCAGAATATTCTGTTTTTAAAATATTTATTTCAAATTCTATGGACAGCATTCTGAAATTGTTAATTCAAACATTATTATTACCAGCAATAGCCAAAGTTAAAAATAAAAGCCTGATGCTATATAATGTCACAACCAATAAAGGATTCAAACTTCACCTGAAATTAGACTACTTATCGTTTGTATAGTATCTTCCTCCAGGTTCTCTAGGGAGACGTGGATTGTTCAGTTCTTCATCAGAAGAGTATAGTGAAATTGAACAGAAAATAAAGAATAATGACCAGCACAAAGCCACCTAATCAACTTCATGGTTGAAGTCCAAATACCACACATGCAAACAGACCCTTTTCTTTTCTGAGGGGTGTGTCTGTTAAAAACTTGATTAAATCTGTTTTAGGGCTTATGCTTCAGTTTCTGTATACTTCCTGCATGTTCGGAAACTGCCACTAAATCCAGCTACAGATTTCATGGAATTGCAAAAAAGGGTTCAGGAGGCAGGTGTCATTGTGGAGCTACAGGTTGCCTACCCAAGCTCAGTTTCCATCTCCAGGAAAATCTAGATGAATCCAATTGTTGGAATTCTCATTTCCTTGTGACTGAAAGAGATCCCAGATCGTTTCATTCAGAAGGTTTGAAACTGAGCCAATGTATCATGTTTTCAAAGCTCAGTGAAAGCTGTTTACATTGGAAGCATTGGGCAGGAGGGGAATAATTTTCCTTTGTCTTTGGAAAATGTGTAACTGCCATTTTCAGTTCAGTTGAAAGCCTCCTTTTTCCTAACAAAGCATGAATAGTTTCTGTTCTGCAGGTATAGAGTTCCAGTTCAGCCATCTTAATTCTTTCAGAGGAGTAAAGATCAAGCATAGACATGGTTAGCTTCCCTTCTTATAACAATCCAATCTGCAGGGTCAAGTGAACAGGCTAAGTTATATCTATGGAAACTTGATAAGGGATAGTTACTACCAATTACAGTTCTGTATACCTTGATACCATGTGAACATGAAACTACATGGATTTGTCCATCACAAAACAGAGCAGATCCTGGTGATGAAATTTTGCTAGCTTGGAGATATTTGCCATATCAATATGCTCTTTCCAACAAATTTTTACCTGACATATTACTGGGTATTAAATGGTAAAGGGTGAAATTATTTGCAGAGAAATCAAAGATGCCTTCCCCACCGCATTTCAGATAGGACTACAAATACATGTTCAGTATGGGCATAGAATAAAGCTAGATTAAATAATGGGTAAAACTCATCCCACACCCCAAATAAAAGAGAATCCAGCTACAACAGAATTAAACATGCCTGCAGTGTAAAACTGAGCACATTATGGGAGACATATATGTATGTTTGTCACAGAAGCACAGGAGTGTGTCTTGTGAGGAAGCATTTTACCATGAAATATATTCCTTTTCTTCAAGAGCTGACATCTTTCCTTTTTTGTCAAATGCAAAATATCCCCCTCAATCTGGCTGAAAAAAGTGAAACACCCAGACTAGATTGCATGGTTGAAATTAAGAAGGGGAGGAAAATGCCATTAAATCATAATAAAACAGGTCAAATCTCCCATTACATTATTTACAAAAACAAAAAACAAAAAACAAAAAAAAACACCCTCTGCAGGATTGTTTTTCAATGCATCTCTTAAAATGATTTAGAGATTAAATTCTATTGGTTCCTGCTTCATCTTCATCTCCAGTTTAATAAAAGTGGACACAGGCACTAATGCTAATGCAGCAGCTATAACCAGGGTGTCTTGGCAAAGAAGCCAGATTAAAGGAAAATCATTTCCTTTACATGCTGAAATATCGACCTGTTTCTTCCTAAAATAAAAGCAATACATTTGTAACACACACAAAGCAAAACATGGAGAAAAGGACTGGGTTAAAACAAGACTGCATCACATTTTGATGGTTCAGATAAATCTTCCTTGTACCATCTCCATGACAACCTACAAGGTGGATGTTACACTGCTGAACTGAGGCTTAAATTAAGTGCTGATATAAAATACAGCATCAAATGCATCAGATTTTTTTTCATATGCCTTTTCTGTACATAATGAATGGTAACTTAGCCATGTGTGTGTTTTAAATAAGTATCAACTCACAATCAAACTTATTGCTTTCCATGTCTGGATTTTTAAGGTTGGATAAGGCAAAATATGAACAAAATTATTTGAACAGTTCATTTTTCATTTCCTAGTCTAATAATTTATATATAAAAATAAGTTGCTTGTCTAAATGAGTCAAGGCATATGAAAGCAATTAAATGAAAATATGGTAGTGCTTCATTAAAACAGTAATATTTACATCTCAGCCTGTAGGAACATATTTAGAATATGCTTATTGAGACATATGTACATTCATTCATTTGAGCATGCTAGAGATAAATGAAACACTAGTAACTGCAGCTGTAAGCAAACGCAAGATATATTCATGATGAGCTTAAGATTAATAAAGTACATATTCAAGAAAAATATGCCACAGAGTGAATAGATATAGGATCAGATCAAGCAGGTTGTGTTTCCACTTACCAGAGCTAAAACGTTTTCCCCCAAATGCAGTTCGTTTTGTGCCACAATCCATGCACAATGAGCAGCAGCTATTTGTAAGAAGTCATCCTGTTCCTCATGCCTTCCCAGACTTTCTTCTTTTTGACTCCCTCCCTTACCATTACTACTTGCAAGGGTTTACGCCTCCCTAGCTTTTCCTTCAGGTGTCAAAAATTTGCCAGAAATCAGGTTGCAGAAAAGGCAGGAGGGGACAAAAGGGAGGGGGAAGGAGAGAGAAGTCTGGACCAGAATAATTGTCGGAGCTCACAGCTCACATTCGGTGCGGAACAGTGGGAGAAAACTGATGAATGAGGCTTTGGGTGAATATGCAGATAAAGCAGCTAGCCATTGAGGCAGCAGCTCCTAGTGCAAGAGGGAGCAAACCTCTCAGAGTATTTCACATTTTCCTCAAAGATCTGAGAGATGGATGATTCTGCTAGCCAATCAGATATTTGGAAACTGAAAACTAGGAAATTCCTGCCAAACAGACAAGCTGAATTTAAGAAATGGGATGCATACAAAGCAACAGCTTCAGTAAAATTCACAGGAATACATTCACTTGATGAGTCCATCCTTTACACACACACACACACACACACACAACAATAATTTTATCACAAAAAGGAACTTTCTACCTGGTTTCCAAATGCTTTGATTGGGTTGGTTATTTTCTCTCATATGACTTTTTTTTTGGTTGACCAGTGTTTTCAAACCCAGAAACATACATGCCACTGCAGTCTTCTCCTCAACACAGCAATCTATCTATGAAACATCCATGAAACATATATATGGAGAAGTGGGGTGGGGAATCAGAGGAGAACTGATCTCAAGCTGGATGGTTTTAGTTTATTGTATTAAACATGAAAGAAAGACCAATTATGGGAAATTGCTGGGGAAAGGAAGAAGCAAAGGCCAAGCATGTACAGGGGACAAGATGTAGGAACAGGCTGCATTGTAGGCGAGTGGGAAAGGCCAACAGTATGCAGGGGATAGTCTCTCCCCTCCCCCTCCCCCCAAGCATATCTGATTCAAACATTTGCAGATATTTGACCAAGGAGGGAGTGGTTTTGTTCACTGCTGTTCCTGCACTGAGCGAGATACATTGTGAGAGAATATGCACACCTACTTCCATGGGAATCATGAGGGAATTTAATTGACCTTCTCGGTCTTAAATACTACTACTACTACTACTAGTAGTAGTAGTAATAGTACTAATCATAATAATGATGATGATGATGATGATGAAAGTATCCCCAGAGTAACATGGCTTCCCTGTGGAAATGACTATGGTAGAATCCAAAGAATTAGTGAAGTAATATAAAATAATAATACTAGAATGATAAAGAATGATTCAATTATGCCTATTTGAGATTGTGTACCAATTTGAAATCCCAATCAGTGAAAAAGCTAAGAACAATATACCTAGAACCAATTTGAGACAATGATTCTTTTTAATGATTTAACTTAAAAATCCTGACATTATGCTTAGATCCTTCTTTTGATACTCTGTGTATTCAAATATTTTTGTAATATATGTAGTTCTCAATGTACAACAGTTCATTTAGTGACCATTCAAAGTTACAAGAGCACTAAAAAAAGTAACTTATGACTGTTTTTCACACTTACAACCATTGCGTCATCTCTGTGGTCATGTGATCAAAATGTGGATGCTTAACTATGATGCATAGCAACTGCAACTACCAACAGTTGCAGTGTCCCAGCATCACATGATCACTTTTTGCAACCTTCTTATAAGCAAAGTCAATGGGAAAGCCAGATTCACTTAACAGCCAGGTTACTAACTTGATAACTACAGTGATTTATTTAACAACTGTGTGGAGAAAAGTCATAAAATGGGACAAAATTCACTTAACAAATGTTTCAGTTAGCAATTTCTGGATATTGACTCATACTGTTAATTTTTCATTATTTCTTCAATGTTTGGTACTTTGTAACTACATTTAATTATATCTCCACATCAATCATTTAGAATAGAGGTGGAAGAGACCTTGGAGGTCTTCTAGTGTGATATCTGATGCTTTGCATATTGTGACAGTCAATTTTCAGACTATCTGCTACATATAAAATCAATTATTAACATGACCCAAAGGAATACAAGAAACATCAAGACATGTATAAAGAATCAATATTTTAAAATATATAATAAAGTCACAACAATATTTTAAAAGTCATTTAATTAATTGAGAACTATTCAAAACAAGCAACTTGTATTTTTTTAAATTTATTTATATTCCACCATTATTATTTTTATAAACAACTCAAGGTGGCGAACATACCTTCGTCCTCTTATTTTCCCCACAACAATAATGCTGTAAGGTGGGCTGGGCTGAAGAGGGAGTGATTGTCCCAAAGACATTCAGCCTAAGGCAGGACTAGACCTCATGGTCTCTGGCTTTCTAACCTGGTGCCTTAACTTTAGCTATCCATTTTCTACTGAAGTTTGAGTATAAAACTAGAATCCAAGTCTGAAAAGAGGAGGTTTCTCAGGTTTTACAAGTTCACCAAATCTCATTTTGTAGCATATGAATATAGCAAGACAGCTACATGCATGCCTTAACTCAGGCCATATGCAATATACTATTTTGAACAGATTACATCATATCATCTTTTTTCTTGAACAATGTGTCTCAATAATGAACAGACAGTTGCCACAAGCCAAATAAGATGGTAACTATAGAAGATTACCAATTGTGTTGACATGTTTGACTTCCTCTCTGTGATCTTTCCTCATTCATCAACTCCAACTGGGATAAACCCACAGGACAATTGTAGCACGTTCAGCCTGTTTTGGGACAGCTTGGAGCTTCTTGCTCGTAACCTTGCAAGTGCTAAAGACATCATTATACCACATAGTCCATCATAGTAGGCTCTGCAGCAAACCACAAAGATACCAAATTCTAACACTGATACAGTGCTTCATGTACCACATTTCCCCAAAAATAAGACCCAACTAGAAAATAAGCCCTAGCATGATTTTTAAGAAGCTTGTAATGCAAGCCCTACTCCAAAAATAAAACCCAGTTAGCACTCTTGCTTGTCAGATGGGCATGAGCAGCACAGGAGGTGGCAAGTGTGTGGGGGCCAATAGCGTCTGGCAGCAATCACAGCCCACCAGCCCCTTGGCCAGCATAGTGTGGGGCTGTGCAGCCCGTGCAGCGCAGGTGAGTCCAAGTGCTGCGACTACAAGGCTGGCCCTCCAAGCAGCAGGCAGAGGTGCGGGTGGGAAGCACATGATCTTCCCTGCCAGACACGTCACGCGGCCACCTGCCCCATTGTGGCCGCTAACAAACAAAGACAGACAGTGGGACAGAGTGGGTGAGCTGCATCTGCTGTGCATGCCGGGTGTGGGGTGCCCAGCTGGGCTGATCACCCTGATACCATGTTTCCTTGAAAATAAGCCCTAATGTATGTTTGGACCGAAATAAAATATAAGACTGGGTCTTATATTGTACCCTAGGATATCTGTATTCCTCTCATAACTACTGCTGTTGAGACCAGGTCCCACCTATTCTATACCTACGCATTTCTCTTGGGGCTTTTTTTGCCTAAGTATAAAACCTTACTTTTCTCACTGCTGAATTGCAGTTTTTACTCATTTACTTATTTATTTGTATCCTGCCTTTATTATTTTTATAAATAATGCAAGGAGGCGAACATGCTTAATACTTCTTCCTCCTTCTATTTTCCCCAAGACAGCAATCTTGTGAGGTGGGGCTGGGCTGAAAGAGTGACTAGCCTAAAGCCACCCAGTTGGCTTTCATGGCTAAGGCGGGATTTGAATTCACTATCTCCCACTTTCTAGTCTGTGCCTTAACCACACTGGCTCTTTAGGGTTCACTGTTCAAGTCAGTCATTCATGTTTTATGATAACTAACATAAGATTTAAATTGTGGGATTTGTTTGATGATTTCACCAGGCATGAATCATTCATCTCCAAAGATGCCCATCACCTCTCTCCCCTCAGATGAGTTCAGTACAGCATTTAAGGGGAAAATAGATGTTTTGAGTTTTTGCACGTTTTAACTAAGTATCCATAAAACTGAGCCATTCAACTCACTGGTAATATCTTTAAATAAGATAATGAACTCAAAAGTATTCCAAATCACTAAAAGGGAAATTGTATTATTTATTACAACATCCTGTCTTCTTGTACTATTTGGCTGGTTCCTCTTTGTGAGACAACTAAGTCAAATAATAGGCTGTTTGATCACTATATGATCTTCTATTTCAGTCATTTCCTCATTTAATCGCCTTTTTCTCTTTTTAAATATGTAAGGGATGAAAGTCATTTGGGTGTTCTTTCAAATTTTCTAAAATACATACATACAAATGTGCCTCATATAAGTCTATGAAGTTATCATGTATCATGCAGAGGTGAAATCCAGCAGGTTCTGACAGGTTCTGGAGAAACGGTAGCGGAAATTTTGAGTAATTCGGAGAACCGGCAAATACCACCTCTGGCTGGCCCCAGAGTGGGGTGGGAATGGAGATTTTGCAATATCCTTCCCCTGCCATGCCCACCAAGCCATGCCCACAGAACCAGTAGTAAAAAAAATTGAATTTCACCATTGGTATCATGTATTCACAGACTCAAACAATCTATCCAAGTCTTGTCTCTCCTTCAACTGTCAGCAAGAGTTGGAAGTTATATCAAAATGTTTTCCCAGTAAGATTGTGGCTGAAATAATTTCTCTTTTGAAATGTTATTGTAATTTCCCAGGTTTTGCTTGCACAGGAATCGCAGCAGTTTGCTTGCCATTACTTTTAAGTCCTCAAATTTGTCCTTCAATATTCCTACTAAATTTGCCACCAAATCTCAATGTTCCACTTCGAATTCGAGAAAGAATTCTTAAATGTACAGGTTGTAATTGTCAACTTAAATAAAATTTGGGGTTTTTTTGATATAAATCTCTTCTTGGTCTAGACACTAGAGATCTAGACCAGGGGTCTGCAACCTTAAACACTCAAAGAACCATTTGGACCCGTTTCCCACAGAATACACTGGAAGCCAATAATTTAACAACTGGTGTGACTGAGTGGACGTGGCCAATTCAATGTCACTCACTCCCACCAAGTAACATGACTGCCCAGCCACTCCCAGCCACATTATGACCCACCTAGCCATGCCCCAGCCATGCCTACCCAGCCAGTCATTAGAGCAGAGAACCAGTTGTTAAATTATTTGCCACACCTGGCCCCACCTCACCCCTCCCCTGCCAGCCACCTCTTGCTACACCCAGCCTCACTCACTCTCTCTCTCTCTCTCTCTCTCTCTCTCTTTCTCTCTCTCTGTCACTCTGTGTGTGTGTGTGTCTCTCTCTCTCTTTCTGTCTCTCTGTGTCACTATCTGTGTGTGTGTGTGTGTGTGTGCGTGCGTGCTACTGTCTCCCTCTCTCTTTCATTGTGGTATGCAAGGGTTGGCTAAGGAGTAAGCGTGAACCACGGTGGCTGCTTCCCCGAAGATAACCCTCCTCCTCCTCCTGCTCCTCCTCCTCCTGCTCCTCCTCGTTCTCCACCTTTACCTCCACCTCCACCTCCTCTTCCTCATGCAACCCTCTGGCAGGATTTGGTGGAGCCGGGAGAGTGTGCATGAGCAGCCGGGCTCAGCCAAAGTGCAGTGAAGGCGTGCAGTGCAGGCGGGTTGACCAGCTGGCGAGCGAGCGTCTTTAGCAAGCAAGCATCTTTGGAGCTCTGGCTTTCTCTGAGCCTGACCCCCAGGGTGGGTATACGAGGTTTGTGGGGCCAGCCCCCTTTTCCCACTGCCCTGAGCTTCTTTACATCTCCAGCGGAGTGGTGCAACTGGCGGCATTGATTGAAAAGTGTCCTCCGGGCGGCAAAAGTCCCCCGTGCGAGGTTTAAAGCCATAGCTGGCAGCTGTGGGCCCGTCATCCTTTCCATCACCCGCAAGACCCAGCAAGAGATGTGGCATCAAAGAATCAGCCCTAGCCACTTCTCTCCACAGCAGAGGGATGAAAGATGGGAGCTGCAGCAGAGGGATAAAAGAGCCACAAGCAGCTCTGGAGCCGCGGGTTGCCGACCCCTGGTCTAGACCAATGTCTCCAAACTTGGCAACTTTAAGGCTTGTGGACTTCAACTTCCAGAATTCCACAGCCTGCCTGCCTGCCTGAAGAAGTCTGGGAGCTGAAGTCCACAAGCCTTAAAATTGTCAAGATTGGAGAGCCCTGGCCTAGATTCATCCAGTTCTAGCACTCTACTTAATGGTAAAATATAGTTCATGGTCTGAAAAATGATGTAACCTAAGGAATTAGATAGTTATACTAATTTGAAGATAGGAAAAGTATAAGAGGCTATGGAGCTTTGAGTGCACACGGGGAGAGAAAACAGAAAAAGCTTAGTTAGGGAATCCTGGCTGGGGGAGGAAGGGAAGAAACAGCCTGATGATATAAAGAGAATAGGAGACAAAGCTTCCAGTTAAAGGAGAAATTAATCCCTCCCCTGATGGGACTAGCCTGCCCTACTAGTACTGGCAGAAGAGGCATGCTGCAGACCCCTTCAGTCAAGGAATTTTGGCTGGTAGGGTCCAGAAGAAGATCCTTTTCTGCAGTGATACCTGCCCTCTGGAATATCCCCAGTGAGATCTCCACCTGTCCCTTTTGGACTTCCGAAAATGCTTGAAGACCTGTTTCTACCAATTGGCCTGGAGCCCTGATAGCGATGTGGCATGTTGGAGGTGGCTAATGGATTAGACAGACCCCACCTTCTCCCTGTGCACATTTCATTCTCTTTCTCCTTCTCTCACTTTCTCTCCATCTTGGCTAATTGCATTTTAACTGAATTTTAAATTTATGGTCTTTATTTATTGTTGTAATGAAAACATTTCATTGAATATAAACCGCCTGGAATTGCCTTGTTGAACTGGGCATCATCAAAGTTTAATAAGTAACGACTTCCGGTGGCGCCTTCCTCGTTGGCGGCGGGCTTTCCCATGCCCGCCGGTCTCCCGGCGTGTTAGAGCCGCCTCACAGCTGGCAGGTGGCTCGAAAAACCTGTTCCTCGATGGGAGGAACAGGCAGAGCTTCTGGGGGTGAGGTAAAACCTCTCTGAGCCCCCCAGGAATTTTCCATGTCCTGGGGAGGGCTCAGAGGGATGGTTCCCTCCATACCCCCAGGGTATGCTCCGCGCCGAGAGGATCCTCCGCTAATTATTTAATTAGCGGAGCTAGACGTGGGAGCAACACCACGATTGAAACCACATTTGGAGCAAGCTGGAGAAGAGAAAAGAAAAATTCAAGCAAGTATGGATTTTTTCCTTAACGGAGTTTTTTTCGGAAGAGGAGGGGGGGAAGGGGGAAGGAGAGGAAGAAAATTGAAAGTCTTTAAAATGGTGACAGGCTCTACCTGAAAGGAAAGTGTCAGCGGAAATAGTCATGAAAGGAATATCCTGTTACAGACAAAGAACCCAAAGGAATAGAGGTTGATTTAAACAGATTTTTTCTACCCTTTTTTTTTTCTTTTCTCTATTGAAGTAAGGAAGATTCTTTTTCTTGGGGTTTTTTTTTTTTTTTAAAAAAGTAAAGATGCCTAAACCTAAAGGAAGGGGGGGCTCCCCTTTGAACCAGATGAATAAAGTTGAGATGTCTCATGTGCAGAGACTTACAGAACAGGAGTTAAAAGAGTTAATTACAAGGTCCTTAGAGAGTGTGGTAGATAAGATAAAAGGTTCACAGAAGGATCTTGAGGAACTGGTTTCTGGGAAATATGACCAATTAAATCAAATCATTGCTCAAGTAGCCTCAGATTTTTCAACAGCGCTGGCTGCAATGGGGAAGAAAATGATTGAGATGAGTAGTAAATTTGAATCTCAAATACAAGAGTTACAAATGAAACTCCTGGAAGCAGAGGCCAATAACCATAATATTCAGAATGATGTTATTATGCTTCAAATTAAGACTATGGAATCTGCAATTAGATTGAGAGGGATAAAAGAAGATAACAGAGAAAACCTAAGGACAACTTGTGCAAAGGCCTTTGCAGAATTATTAAAGTTACAAGATGAATCAATTCTGGGCTCTATAGTGAAAGTTTATAGAGTTAACTCACGTTTGGCTAAACAAAGGAATTTGCCTAGAGATGTCGTTGTCTACTTCACGGATAAAAGACTGAGAGATGATATTCTACAAAAGTCTTATTCCGATAGACTGCAGGTAGCAGGCACACAAATCAGGGTCTTCAAAGAGCTACCTTCGAAGGTTTTAAAAGACAGGAAAGATTTTGATTTTTTGGTCAAGGAATTGAAGAGAAGTAATATTCTATTTAGATGGGACTTTCCAACTGGTATAATTTTTAGATACCAAGGTGTGAGACACTGTTTGAATACTATTGAAAAAGCAGAATATTTTTATCAAAATATTTTTAAGGGAGCACCGAAACATCTCAAGAATAAAAAGTCAAAAATAGAGTTTACAAAATGTGAAAAGAAAGAAGAAAATCAAAGTGTGTTAAAAGTAAAAGGAGATTTTGTTGGTTGTCCAGAAGATTCTATTATGGTTTTTTCGGATGAGAAAACTGAACACCCGAGTGTTTCTGGGGGACTACAAGACCTTGAACTGCTGGAGGAAGATTCAAAAAACAAAGTTTTACATCGAGATGACCAGCAGCAGAGGTCCAATACTCCTCAAGATATGGGGGTTGATGCTAATCGACAGGAATTAGAATTCAATGAAGAAATCCGACTGGAAACCACAGGTGATAAATTTAAAGAGCATCCTGAATTGCTTGATACTGAATCAGAAAGTATTGAAAGATTTGGAAAAAATGGATTAAGCACAATAACTGGTTAAAAGTTCATTCTAAATTGGACTAATTTTAAACTTACACATTAAAATGGATTATAAAAATTTTTACTATGAAGTTTATCCTGGATTGGACATGATATCCTGAGTTTTGATAGATTGCTGCAAAATTAGCAGCGATCACTGGTTACCCAATTATATATTTTGGTGGAACATATCGTCTAGGAGAAGACTAAGAACTTGAAAACATCTTATAACCCGAAGGATTGAATTGCAAAGGGTGGCAGGATTTGAACTAATTTCAAAGGAACATCTGGGAAGCAGCTTTTGTTTGAAAGGCTGCAAAAGCTTATTTTTAGGTATAGTATAAGCTAGCTGGAATGATTTTTCCTAGAGGAGTGAATATCTTCATGGTTGGATTTTACTTATATAAAGTCACTCGGGGGGTTGTGTGGAGAAATGTTTTACTTTGCTGATGGGGGCAGCGGCAAGATGAAGATTATTGAAGCGGATTTATGAGAGGAAATATATTTGACATCACTCAAGTTGAAGAGAAGATCGAAATTTGGATTATATAGACTGAGAAATGAATTAAATAAAAGATAATTTTCTTTATGATATAACTGTATGATTATAACAATATATGCATATATATTTTTTGTGTTTTATGTTTTTGGGGGTTTTTTCTCTTTAGTTAAGGGTGTAGTTAGGATAGAATTATAATGGTGTTCTTAACTATAATGGGTTTTTTTTTATTACAATATTGTTTAAATATATTAATGTTTGTTCCTGTTAGTTTGTTTTTTACTTTTGTGCCTTCTTTCTCTTTCTTTTCCTCTTTCGAAATTTGTTTAATTTAGAATTTGAATATTTAATAATCTTTTTCTTTTTCCCTTGTTCTAAATTTTGTTTTTCTTAAACTTGTAGCGGAAGTCGGGGGGGGATAGGGAGGGAAAGGGTTGGGGAGGGAGGATGGGAGGGGTAGGGGAGGGGGATCGGGGGGGGAGAAAATGGAAAAATTTTGTATTGTAAAACTTTTTCAATAAAAAAAAAGTTTAATAAGTAACTAAAATAAATAAATACATTACATCATGTCACTAAGAGGTAAAAGGGGAGAAGGCATGAAACTTTTTTTTTTTTGAGTAGCTCTTTGCCCAATTGGGATTTTATTCCCTACAGCAAATGTGTATACCAAAATATAGTTGACAACAGGCCATGGGAAGAGAAGGCAGAGGATCACTTGAGTAAAATTTAAGGGGCAAAGAAGTGAAAAGTGAAGGGCCAGGATGAAAGAAATTGCTATAAGAGACTTAATTGAGGACAGTTTAAGCATCAGTTTATTGTGCTTTTGAAATGTATTGCTCCTTTAAGAAGACAGTGGAGCATCTAGGATGTTTGGTCTGTCTGGGATGGTATAAGGACTCTATTACTTATTTATTTTTTATTCTTGTCCCTTTGTAATAAGGTACACAAAGGTGTATTGTGGCTGTTTTCCTATTGCAAGCAGTAAAGTGTCTGTTCTTATCTATTTGTGCCTAAAAGTTTAATATTTGAAATGTATTTGAATATTAGTAGCTCGGGTTGGTAGTAGGCTGTTGGTTTGAGCTCTGAGCTTGGCAATTTGGTTTCAAACATTTTGCTACCATTCGAGGAGACATCGTCAATACATTTTGAATTGTGCCCATCTGTCAGAACACAGGTCTATAAATACCTTTTCATGAGATGCAAATTAGTCTGAATATTGTTTGTTCGGATATTAGAAAATATTAAAGATACATTCTTACATAAGAACAGGTTTCTCAATCATAAAGCCCCAAAGGATGTATAAAAGCCCACCTATCTCAACCCCATTTTGTCAGCCACCCCAGAAAGATGCTGAGGTTTCTGGCATCCAAATAAACAGAGACCTTCTTTCCTGCAGCCAGCCTCCATTTTATTTCCAGCACCTTTCTCCCAGCTTGGAACTGGATCAGATTTTTCTTCCAACAGTTTGGCACCCCAGATGGGATTGCAAGCTAACGTGACCAAAGGGCCTGGCCCAGATAATCAACCACCTTGCTGGCATCAGACCCCTTGTGTCTGTGGCTGGGATCCCCAAATGTTGTCCATTTGGAACAAGGGTAGTAAAGGGAGTTTTGAGTCTTGAGCTCAATGGCTGCTTGGAAAGGAGGTGAGTACCTCTAAATTTTATCTTTTAGAGCATCAAGCAGAAGTTTGAAGAGGGTGGACTTTTGGAATGGAGATAATATACTTAGACTTCAGCAAGGCATTTGACAAAGTAGACCACAACCTACTTCTTGGTAAGCTAGAAAAAAGTGGGATCGATAGCATCACCATCAGATGGATGTGTAACTGGCAGACAAACCGTACTCAACCAGTAGTCTTTTTTTTTATAAAAAGTTTTTAAAATTTTTTTACACAAATACACATACAAACATACAATGTATTTTTTCTGAACAGAGTATTGGCCGGTTCCCAAATTTAAACAATTTTTAGTCATTTCACCTAAATTTACAATTTCTGTACTACTTTTTTTTTTGCCATAATATTTATTCTATTTTTTAAAAAATCAATATTACCCTTCATCCTAACCTCTTATCTTAACCAAATTTCAATTTTTCCCTTCCATTCTATGTTGTACCCCTCAAATTTAAGATCTAATCTAATATGATTCCTAGTATTTCCTTATATTCCTTTATTATAATTACTGATGTTTTCCATTGTTATCTATTTTAATACCCATCATTTTAGTCCAAATTATGTGGTGTTACAATCATTCATTTCTTATAAGAATAATAAACCCAATCTTTTTATAGCATACATTTCCTTGAATAATACAATCCAACATCTTAATAAAAGTCAATTAATTATATAGCTATCTTTTTTTAAATATAATAATCATAAACCAAATAGCTTTCTCCATGTATTTCTTTATATCAATTCCAGGAATGTAAATATGAATATTTCAATTATTACAATTTCCATATAGTCCAACTTCTTAAAAAGTCAGTTAATTTTATAGCCATCTTTTCTCTTTACATGATAACAATAAACAAATAGCTTTCCCCATATATTCCTCAAAACCACCACTTAATCATTTCTGCTTTCACCACAATATACAATTAAAAATATTTCAATTATTACAATTTCCCTAATTAAGATTGAAAATGTTCTAGCTGTTATCCTCTAATTTATTAAATTTATTCATATTTCAATTCATTTATATGTTCATATGATTTTTCATTATTTCTTACTTCAATTCATGTTTCAATTCTAAATATATAAAACATATTTCTCTTTCATTTCTTTCTCCTTTTCTCCCTTTCTGATTTTATTTTGTCTTTTTCTTTCCTCTTTTTTCTTTTGTGCTTTAAAATCTTGAACTCTCCTGTTTTGCCCTAAATTTCCCATTATTTCCCATCTCTTTTCCCTTTTACTTATTTTCCCACTGTTAATCCCAGTGTAATCATTTTGTATTTTAAAGTCCTGGACTCTTCTATTTTGCCCTATATTTCCTGTTATTTTCCACCCTTTTTCTCTCTTTCTCGTCTTTCCACTGTTAATCCCAGTGTAATCTTTTGAATTTTTTGTATTCTTTCTATTCCACCCTTCTTTCCTTTTTTGTCTCTTTTCACCCTCTCTGTTTTTTCCATTGTTAATCCCAAGGTAATCTCTAAAAGCCTCCTTTTTATTGTTATTATCCACATAATTATTTAATTTTCCACAATCTCATTGTCTTTATCTTTATCTTCTTCTTTGTTTTCAATCTTGATGTCTTGCTTCTCCTTCGTTATTTCCTTGTAAGTTTGAATCTATCACAAATTTTGGATCCTAAGGTTTTGGTTCTCCATGTAACATTATAATTATTTCCCTTATTTCATTTTCCATGATGAATACATCATTTCCATCATTTCTCTAATTTCCTGCACCACTTTATTCTTTCTAGGTTGATATTATTCCAATTTAAAAGTTCATTGTATTTCTCTTCTTTTTTTTTCAATGTCAAGCCACTTGCAGACAAAGAAATCCTCCCCAAAAGTTCTCATGGCTGTTATCACTATTAAAGTTCAGAGTTTTCCAAAACAAAAATTCCAAATTGCAATGTTGTTATTTCTCCTGAAGATGTCTCTCTACAATCCACAATTCCAATTAGCAGTCTAACAAAGTATCCATTTTGTTTCAATCTATGTTAACAGTCTTTACTATTTTCTCTTTTCTTCTTTTTAACTCTGAAAATCCCAAATCAGTTTTATAGTCCAGTCCAAATTAAACAATCTCCCCACCCCGCTTTTTTTAGTACAACACTTCTATTGTCAGGCTTAATTTCCGGTTTCTCTTTTGTTTTTCTTAACATTCAAAAAGAAAAAGGATCTGCTTGTTTTCTTTCCAATCCTTTAGTCAACGTTGGGGTTATTTCTTCTGATTTTTAAAGTTCTCCAAATATTTTTATTCAAAAGTCAATTTTCTTTTTGGGTTTTTGTCAATTTAAATTTCTGCTTCAAACATCTTTTTTCCTTCCCCCCAAGCCTGTTAGCTGCTGTTTTTATGCTGGGGTTCTTTCAAGTTTAAAAATCTTTTTCTGTTATTTTGCCTATGAGTTGGCTGTCACTCACCCGGCTTCAAAACTCCATTCCAGTCACTGCTCCTGCTCATTGAATGAAATTCAATGTACAGACAAGTAAAGTCTTACCCTTAGGCAAGAAAAACCAAAAGTACACATAAAGATTGGGTAAAACAGTTAATAGCAGAAATTGAGAGAGATCTTGGAGTCTTAGTGGACAACCAGCTAAATATGTGCCAGCAGTGTGCAGCGGCAGACAAAAAAGCCAATGCAATCCTAAACTGCATTGACAGAGGTATACAATCAAGAGCAAGTGAAGTACTAATGCCACTCTATAAAACTTCAGTAAGACGACACCTAGAATACTGCATCCAGTTTTTATCACCACACTATAAAAAAGATGTCGAGACTCTAGAAAGAATGAAGAGAAGAGCAACCAGGATGATTAGGGGACTGGAGACTAAAACATATGAAGAACAGTTACAGGAACTGGGCATGGCTAGTCTAGTGAAGAGAAGGATCAGATTCTTCCTTTTTTTAAAAAAATTTGATTTATATGCCGCCCTTCTCCGGAGACTCAGGGCGGCTTACAATGCGTTAAGCAATAGCTTTCATACTTTTGTATATTTATATTTATACAAAATCAGCTTATTGCCCCCAACAAACTGGGTCCTCAATTTACCCACCTTATAAAGGATGGAAGGCTGAGTCGACCTTGAGCCTACCTGGGATTGAACTTGCAAGTAATTGCAGCAGCTGGATCTTAAATGCTGCCTTTGTAGGAGGCATTACTCCCCTATGCTACTCCGGCTCGTAATTTTCTTTAATTGCAAGTGTTAATTTATTCATTTGTGCATATTCTAATATTTTCTTAATAACAATCTCATCCATAGAGATCTCTTCACTTTTCCAATTTTGTGCAAATTCAATTCTAGCTGCAGTTATTGCATGAATAATCAGATATACATTTTCTTTACTATAAATTTCTGGTAAAATCCCCATCAAGAATAATTCAGGCTTGAAATCAATAGGTCGTTGTGTCATTTTCTCCAGCCACATACAAATTTTTGTCCAGTATTTCTTAGATTCTACACATGTCCACCACATTTGATAGTACGAACCCAGTAGCTGATGACATTTCCAACATTTAGCTGATGTATCTTTAAACATTTTTGCCAATCTTTCTATAAAATATCTTATACAAGTTCTTCTTGTATGCAGTTGACATTGTTAATTTATAGTTTCTATCCCATAGTTGCTGCCATTTATCTAACTCTATTATATAACCAAAAATTTTTGCTCATGATATCATTGGTTCCTTTACTTGTTCTTCTAATTTAATATGCAATAAATAACTACCGGTATACAATTTTTTAATCACCCTCTCTTCTGTTCCTGTTAGTGTCTTATTCAGTTCTGTCAATTCCATATAAAAACCATATAGTTTAGCATCTTTTTCATATCTAGATTATATTTGCAATTGTGTATATCAAACCAAATCAATCCCTTGTTTTTTCAATTCGTGTTTAATTTTGAGCTCCCCCTTTTCAGACAAAATATCTTTATATTTAACAATATTCCCCATATTTATAATATTTGGATGGATAAGTGCTTCCATCATCGAAAGCCAAACTGGTATCTTCAAATTATGTTGTTCTCTAATTTTCTCCCATATTAATAATAAAGTATTTCTTATATAGTGTAACTGTGAAAGTAACTGTGTACCTTACTTTTTCCCATACCATAAGAAGGCATGCCAATCCAATTGCAAGTCATGTCTCTCCAGCATTAATAACCTTGTATTTCTCAATACCATCCATGCCTTCATCCATGCTAACACTGCTGCTTGATAATATAATTCCCAATTTGGTAATCCAAAACCTCCTCTAGTTTTTGTATCTTGTAACGTTTTAAAATTAATTCTCGTTTTTTTCCCCCTACCAAATATATTTCACTATTATTTTATTAAGATCTTCAAAATATTTTTTCTCCAATTTTATCAAAATTGTTTGGAACAAAAACAATAACCTTGGTAATATGTTCATCTTAATTGTACCTATTCTTCCTACTAGTGATAATTGCAGGTTTTTCCATTTTTCCAGCTCTATCTTGTTTTATCAATTTATAATAATTATCTTCCTTAATCGTTACACATCTTTGTTTTAATTATCAGCTAAATTTATATTTGTTTTTATAATATTTTAACTTTTGTGTACTGGTTTTTTATTTGGCTGTTCACCGCCCTGAGTCCGCAAGGAGAAGGGCGGTATATAAGTCTAAATAAATAAATAAATAAAATAAATCTTGCTCTTAATTGAATTCCTAAGTATTTTACTTTCTTTATAATCTGAATATCTAATCTCTTCATTAACTCTGTTTTTTGTTTTTTTTTGTAATGCTTTTCACTGATATCTTAGTTTTTTCCTTATTTACCATACACCTCACCATACTGTTCTATTCTTTTTAACAATTTTGGCCCTGATTCTTGGGGATCCTCTAATATAAGCACCAAATTATCTGCAAACAGATAATCCCACCTGCAATTTGTATTCTTCCTTTTTTATTTCCATACCCTTTATCTCCTTATCCTGTCTTACATTTCTATTTAGTATTTCCAACGTCAGTACAAATAATAATGGAGACAGAGGACATCCCTGTCTTGTGCCTTTTATAATGTTTACATTTTCCGTCATATCTCCATTTACCATCACCTTTGCAGTTTGTTTGTTATATATTGTCGTGATTAATAAATCTCTCCCCAAAATCCATAACTTTTAATTGCATCAGCATAAACTGCCAGTTCACATTATCAAACGTCTCCTGTGTGTCAAGGAAAATCAACACCATTTGCTTTTCTGGATGTGCTTCATAGTATTGCAATGTGTACAAAATTATTCTTATATTGTCTTTAATCTGTCTCTTATGTAGAAAACCATTTTGGTCTGTATGTATAAATTGATTTAAAAGTCTCTTTAATTTTTCTGCCATTATTGAAATAAATATCTTGTAATCCGCATTCAACAAGGATATCAGCCTCTAGTTCTTTATCTGCTGGAAGTCTGAGTCTTCTTTCGGTATGAGAGTAATATATACTTCCATCCAAGAATTTGGTACCTTCACCTCTAACAATAATTCATTGAATACTTCCAACACTTTGTAGTGTTTTATATAACTCTTCTGGTAGCACATCCAGGCCTGGTATTTTGCCATTTTTTTGTCTTTTAATTGCTTCTGTTAGTTCCATCATTGTTATTGTTTCCTCCAATGCTGTTTTAAATGGTTCTGGTACTATGGGTAATTCGGCTTTTTCTAAGTATTGTTTTATTGTTTCTTCTGAAACTATCTCTTGTTCATATAATTTTTCATAATAATCATGAATTATTTTCTTTTTTTCATCATTTTGATAGCATAAAGTCCCTTTTTCATCTGTTAGTTGGTGAATCAACTTCTTTTCTTTTTCCTTTTTCAATCTATATGCCAACCATCTTCCTGGTTTCTTTGCATTTTCGAAAATGTTTTGTTTAGAACTTTTAATTTTTTATGCTAAATCTTCTTTTTCTATTAAATTCAACTTATATTTTGTAAGTCCATTTGATTTTTTGCATTCTTTTTTTGTGGATCTTTTTGGAGTTCCATCTCTAACTTATACTCTTCTAATTTCATTAGAGTTTGTCTCTTTTCTTAATATCTCTTTCCCACATATGTAATAGTTAGTCCTCTAATTTATGCCTTTGCTGTGTCCCATACCAGAGGTGAAATCCATCAGGTTCTGACAGGTTCTGGAGAATCAGTAGTGGAAATTTTGAGCAGTTCAGAGAACCGGTAGTGGGAATTTTGAGTAGTTCGGAGAACCAATAAATACCACTTCTGGTTGGCCCCAGAGAGGGGTGGGAATGTAGATTTTGCAATATCCTTCTCCCGGCAGTGGGGAGGAAATGGGGATTTTGCAGTATCCTTCCCCTGCCATGCCCACCAAGCCACCCCCACCAAGCCATGCCCACAGAACCAGTAGTAGAAAATTTTGGATTTCACCACTGTCCCATACATTGTGTAATGAAGTTTCTTCTTGCCTCTTCTCTTTAAAGAAAAAAGCCAGTTCTCTTTCCATAAATAGTATAAATTCTTTTTCTTTTAATATTGCCTGATTCATTGTCCATCTTAACCATTTTAAAAAAGGTTTCTGGGAGTATTTTTCTAGCTTTTTAATTTATTTTTTTAGTCTTCTAGTCCAAGTCCACATCCACAATTGCATTAAAATTGCCTATAATGCATATGTTTTCATACTCCAATTCTATTATTTTTCTGTGCAGTTTACCATAAAAATTCTCTTGAATTTTTTCATTTGCTTATGGTTCAACGTTATCTCCACCATTAAAATCCTCCCTTCCTCATCCATAAAATTTTGTTTTGCCATTATTGTCTCTTTGATATAAAGCACTACGCCCCTCTTACTATAACTTCCTAATTTTCGGATATTCCAATATTTTTTTATGTTGCTTTTTAATGTGGACTTCCTGTAAACAAATTATTTCCAATTTTAATTTCTCTAATTTATGAAAGATTGTTTTCCTTTTTATTGCTGAATTCAGTCCATTTATATTAATTGATTAGCTTTATTTCTTCTTCCATAACTTTACTTATAAATGGGTTTTATTGTTCTAGTTGTTCTTATCTCTCTTGGTTCTTTGGCCCTTGCTCTTTCTCTTATTGCTATTTCCTCCCAATCCCTTGCATTTTCTTTTTGTTGAGTATCTCTTTCTTCAGTGAATTCTTCCTGATATCTCTTTCCTCTCTCAAGCTCTCTTCCTCTTGTAATCCCAGATAGAATTGTTTTGCCTTCTCTATTGAGTCTAATCTATGTCTTTGCTCTTGCCAAGTCACCAATATTCCCTCTGGTATCAGCCATCTAAAGTTCACTCCTTTTTTAATTAAACACTTTGTCAGGAACTGATATTTTATTCTTATTTCTCTAACTCTTCTTGGAATTTGTTCTAACACTACTATTTCTTTCCCTTTATACTTCAAAGGATTGTCTCTTGTTTTCTGTAGAATCTGTTCATATCGCTTTCTTAGTGAATCGAACATGAATCTCTCTTTTTCTCATCACATATCTAGTGTGCACTCTGAATATTTTATCAATCTCATTCAAAAAAAAATTCCTTGGGCTCTTCTAACTCTTCCGCCAACAAGTCTGCCACTATCTCTGCTAAATTTTCTTCCTTTTTTTCTTCCATATTCTGAAATTTCAAGTAATAATCTGTTTTATCCATTTCTAGAGAAATTATTGTTTTTTCTTTATTTTGATCTGCCACTGTGAGTCTGTAGTCAAGCTCTCCCACTCTTTTCTCTGTTGATTCAGTTTTTTCTTCCACTTTTTGTACTCATTGTTCAATTTTCTCCATTATTTGTTGAAAATTTTCTAATTTTCCTTCTATTTCCTCTATTTTCTCATCTACTTTACCTATTCTTTCCCTCAAATCTTCATGATGAGCTTGTATCATAGTCTTTAATTCTGTTTGCATTGCATTGGTCTTCTCTTGCTATAGCATGGCATCCAATGTTGTCTGCCCGGCAGGGCTAGAATTGTAGATGCTGACACTGAAGACAGCACTGATGTTGCTTTCCTCATGTTGCATTATCTTAGTATTTGTAATCCACAAAGTATAAGTAATATAATTCAATTATAATCCAAAGGAAAAATAATTTATAATCCAAATCTGAGTCTTGTCACTTTATATATCCTTCTTAGACTTCTTCTTTTCTTCGGGTTCTTCAAACCCTAGTCCAAATTGTCACAGGGAAAGGAGTTGATAAAATAATAATTTGTAATCCAAATTGGCCCACCAAGCCCCAAGAATACAATCACCAAATGTTTATATCCAAAAAGAGAGTTCACAGAGCAGCAGCAGAGGGAAAACAAAGCCTTACTCAAAGAGCAAGGGAAGTTTGCCTTATTCAGCTTCTGTTTACCTTATATTTTCCTTTTTAAGTTCCAAGCTACACTAATCAAAAAAGGAAGGGTTCCAGTATTCTTCTCTCTATTTTAGTTCTTCAGTCAAAACAGCTTCTTATCAATTTAGTTCACAGGCACTCAAAGTTTCTTCCCTTTTCTCTCTCTTATATCTTTCAGTTTTCACTTTTGCCTGTAGATGGCACTGTTGCTCTGCTTCCCCTCTTTCTTCCTCTTTTTGTTATTTATCTCAAAGCATGTTGTAAAATACAACCTTTATAAGAAAAACAAAGTTCATACAGTCACTTTTGTATTGACCAATAATTCAAAAGTTAAAAGTTAAGATACCCAGTCCAGATTTCTAACTTTATTCTTCATGCAAATCCTTCTAAGCCAATTTCTTTTTTTATATATATAATGGCTCCAAAAGCCTTCCTTGCAGCTTTTCTTCTGGAGGTGGGGGGGGGGGGGGAATCAATTCCACTTCCTCTTTCTGAGTCACACTTTCCTCTGTTGTTCCCCAGGAGGCTCTTCTTTAAAAAGTTTTAAAAGTCTAAAAGTTCTGTATTAAAAGTATCTCGATCACACCTTCCTTCTTTTCACTTTTCGGTGAGTGCTCTGGCTTTGCAGCAGCTTGCAATGGCCGCCTTCCCAGTTGTCACTTTAGGGAGCCTTCTCTGGATCAATCAGGGAGTTTGCAGGCTCCCAGAAATTCAAGAGCGTGCTCCCCTTGTTTATCGATTTAGGTCCAATTGGGACCACCCGGCATCTGGGATTTCAACAATCCCATGGAGTTTCCTGTGAGGCACATCATCTCACCTGATATCAGCCCTACTCCCCCAAGGAGAAATTTTCTGACAGTGAGAACAATCAACCAATGGAACAGCTTGCCTTCAGAAATTGTGGGAGCTTCATTACTGGAGCAGGGGTGGGTTCTACTTACCTTTACTACTGGTTCCCATGCCCATGCATGAGCAAAGCAAATGCAGATCACCTATGCTGATGTCTGGGTCAGCAGGCAGAGCCTCCCGCCAGTTTTACTACCGGTTCTTGCGAATCGGTCCAAACCGGGGGCAACCCACACTGCACTGGAGGCTTTCAAGAAGAGATTGGACTGCCATTTGTCAGAAATGGTGTAGGGTCTCCTGCTGGGGTGGGGGATTGGACTAGATGACCTACAAGGTTCCTTCCAACTCTGTTAATCTGATCTAATCTGGCATCTATTCAGAAAGACTGGGCCAATCTATTCATACGCAAAGAGACTCCAAATAAGCATCACAATTCAGTAAACTGCAGCTGACAAGATTAGCTCAGACAACACCTAGGATCTGCATTTCTCCTTTTGTCTGTAGAATCAGCCATGACCCCTATATGATCCCATAGGAAACTAGTAGCAACAGTGTCAGAAGTGCTTGCAGGATTGCTGTGACTATGTGATTAGCTACAAACTGTAAGGATTCAAACAGGCCTATCTCTGCCTTGCAATTAACTGCAAACCTTCCCCACCCTAGTTAATTGCCTACTCACTCCCTATATAAGTAGGAGCTTACTGCCTGCCAGAACATGGTTAAACGGTCATCCAGAGAGAGCCAAACGCACAGGCCTGACACAGATAGAAGGGCTGCATAGAGCTAGAGCTGAGCTAGCTAACAACGAGCTGGAGCAAACAGAGCTGAAATAAAGTCACTAAAAAGCCTGAGCTGAAAGCTGACACTCAGAGCTAGAAAGCCAGAAAGAGGAAAGCTTGCCTTTGCTGAGCTGAGCATGCAAGCTAGCATATGCCTGCAAGCCAGCATCTGTTCATGTCTCTGAGCTGTTGTTGCTGCTGAAGCCACGACCAAGAGGGAGAGCTGGAGAGTTTCCCTGTCAGAAGCTTCAAGCCATGATTGAATCAACTTACAGGTGTTTTGACTCAGGATCTTTCTCATTCTTTCTGCTGAGAAGCCTATTCTGCCGCTTTCCATCACCTCGATGATGTACCAATTCTGCAACCACTTAGTGTTCTATTAGTTTCTTCCTTCTCCCTTGGAAAGGGTTAAGAGGACTGATTTCGGTTTTGTGGAGAGGAATTTAAGGAGACCGCCTGGCTTCTGTCAATGAAGATAAGTTTTGTTATTTATGTGTTTTTAAAGACATAGTCCTTTTAATGTTTTTTAATAAAAGTATATTTTTCTACAAGACTCCTCTGTCAGTTTTATTTCAGCCCCAGTGCGTTTGCATGTGAACAGGTTCATGGTTTGTTGGGACAAACCTCACCCCCTCGTAACAAACAGCCATTAAAATATTAAAGGACACTTTCTTACACAAGAACAGGCATCTCAATCACAAAGCCCCAAATAATGTATAAAAATCCACCTATCTCAATCCCATTTTGTCAGCCATCCCAGAAACATGCTATTGTCACTGAAGTTTCTGGCATCCAAATAAACAAAGACCTCTTTTCCTGAAACCAGCCTCCATTTTATTTCCAGTGTCTTTCTTCCAGCTTGGAACTAGACCAGATTTTTCTTCCAACAAAAGAAAACAAAACACCTGACTCAAACTAAGCTGTCTTTTCAAAAGCTATTTTGTCAAATAATATAGTTAGAATATTTGTCATCTAAAATATTCTTGCTCAGATGTCAATCAAGACTATTACAAAGAAATGACATTAATGCATTCAGATTGGATACTAACACATATAAAATAGTATTGATCTATTGGAAGGATCAAAAGAAAGCATTTGATGAGGCTAAAAGGAAGCATCTAGAATCTTTTTGTAAAATACACCATTAGGCACATACATAATGCTATCACTCAAGTGTTTGAGGACAAATCCAACAAGGGGTTGGAATATTTTTTTAAAAAAAAGTAACTTCCCTTTGCTGTTTGGAGTTCCAAACAGTCACAGAGTTTAAAATGGCCACCACTGCAGCAGTGACTGAATTCAAGTTGCATGGCTACAGAGGCCTCTTTGTGGTCACACTTTTGAATTTCTAACGTAAGTACCCTTTCTGAATAAATTGGTTCTTGTGAAAATTCACCAAATGAACAGTCATACCTGGGGGATTACCTGTATTGGATTTAAAGGTAAAGATTCCCCTTGCACATATGTGCTAGTCATTCCCAACTCTAGGGTGGGTGCACATCTCCATTTCAAAGCTGAAGAGCCAGCGCTGTCTGAAGATGTGTCTGTGGTCATGTGGCCAACATTACTAAACACCAAAGGCGCACGGAACACTGTTATCTTCCCATCAAAGGTGGTCCCTATTTTTCTACTTGCATTTTTTATGTGCTTTCGAACTGCTAGGTTGGCAGAAGCTGGGACAAGTAATAGGAGCTCACCCCATTACGCGGCATTAGGGATTCAAACCGCTGAACTGCCAAAGTTTTGATCAACAAGCTCAGCATCTTAGCCACTGAGCCATTTAGACATTTAGATATCATCAAGGTTGCATAATGTAATAGAGAGGTTTTCTATTTTGCTGGAACTCTAGCATTCAAGGCTGAACTCTCTTTTGCTCTCCTTAGATTTTGATGTAGCCAAAACAGATTAATGGAGTTCTCTTGCAAGATTCTTTCTAGGTGGTTTGCCATCACCTTCTTCCTACAAGAAAGTGACTGGCCCAAGATCACCCATTAGGCTTTGTGCCAAAGGCAAGACAGGATGGGTTTTAAGAAAATGTGTTATTTTCTATAACAATCTGCTGTCCCAATTATGATATTATCTATTAAGAATATTTTTTTTCTTTCCAAGATTTTTCCACCACCATACCAAAATGGGGCAGCCAGTGGCAATATACCTGGAAGGGATACTTAAATTTAAGACTGGGGTCTCTAAGACATGGCTTATGGGCCATATGCAGCCTGCAGGGTATTTTTGTGCTGTCCAACAAAAATTTAAGGTGCTTGTAGAATCCAGTTGTCTCCCATGTCCTGCCTTGCTGCCTTTTTCAGAAAACAATCTTATGCATGGGTGTGATGATAGCTGCTCCAACTATGCTGGCATGCAGCTTAGAAGGAACATGGTGGTGATGTCACTTTGTCCACGTTTGTGCCTTCTAGGTGCCAGGCTGTATGTGAAAAACCCAGTAGCTGAAGTGTGTGACAAGAATCAAGGAGTGGATTGCAGAATTAAAAGTGGATGTTGGCAAGGGGAAGGGCTTTACTGTTTAGGTGGAACAGATAGAAGAAGGAAAGAGATAGGAGTGCAGCAGAGAAGGAAAGAGATTAAAGATTTACTGAAAGTGCTATGGGAGACAGAGTGTCAGAGTTTGTTGCAGCACACACAATCAGACAATTCAGCAGGATTCAAAATGTCTTTATATACGTAACAACACATAAGGCATACAATACCCTTGTAAGTTTTTCCATGTTGTAGAGAATAGAGATAGCAAGTACAAACACAGCACAAAATGGAAGCACAAAATGGAGAAGGCAAAATGGAGGAGAGCGAATCTAGTGCCCTCAAGCTTATATGCACAACAGTTAACCCACGCCCAGGCTCCAAACTGTCGCTTATGGCCCCATACAACAAATACTATGTTTCAGTTACCAAACAGACCCCCATTGGGTGACCTGTTGCCATGTCTATCCAAACAGTCCCATTGGCTGATCTATTGCCTATTCCAGTCTATGAATAGTCATACTCTGACAGAGAGTGCTAGGAAGCTTAGAAGAGTGGAGGATCACAAAACTCTTTGAGAACCTTACAAGAAGTACATCCAAGACTAAACCATGAGAAAGTCAAAAAGAATTCAACATCTGGATTGAAAACTGACTATCCCTAAGAAAAGAAATGTAAAGGGATGTTCCTCTATCCTGGTCCTATTAGATCTCTCAACGGCTTTTGATACCATTGATCATGGTATCATGCTGCACCGGTTGGAGGGGCTGGGAGTGGGAGGCATCATATTATGGTGGTTCTTGTCCTACCTCTCTGACAGGTCGCAGTCAGTGTTGACAGGTGGACAGAGATCGACCTCAAGGCCCCTTACTTGCGGGGTGCCACAGGGGTCGGTCCTTTCGCCTCTCCTGTTCAACATTTATTTGAAGCCGTTGGGGGAGATCATCCGTGGTTTTGGGGTGCGATGTCATCTGTACGCTGATGACACTCAGCTGTACATCTCCACCACAAACCACCCCAATGATGCCCTTGAAGTGATGGCCTTGAGGCCGTACGGGTCTGGATGGGGAGAAACAGGCTTCGACTCAACCCTTCCAAGACTGAGTGGCTGTGGCTACCGGCGTCCCGGTACAGCCAGTTAGTCCCATCACTAACTATTGGGGATGAGTCATTGACCCCCACAGAGAAAGCTCGCAATTTAGGCATCCTCCTGGATGCACGACTGTCTTTAGAAGATCATATAACAGCTGTGGCCAGAGGAGCTTTCTATCAGGTTCGCCTGATTCACCAATTGTGTCCCTTTCTAGACCGGGACTCATTACGCACAGTCACTCAAGCCCTCGTCATTTCCCGACTTGACTACTGCAATGCTCTCTACATGGGGCTCCCCTTGAAGTGCACCCAGAAGCTCCAGCTGGTCCAGAATGCGGCTGCACAAGTAATTATGGGAGCAACATGGTGCTCACATGTAACACCTCTTCTACGTGAGCTGCATTGGCTTCCGGTGGCCTTCCAAGTGGCTTCAAGGTGTTGGTTCTTACCTTTAAAGTGCTCCATGGCTTAGGACCTGAGTACTTACGAGACCACCTGCTGCAACTGATAACCTCCCACCAACCAATACGCTCTCACAGAGTAGGCCTACTCATAGTACCATCATTAAAACAATGTCATCCAAGTTCCAAGGGAGAGAGCCTTCTCTGTGGGGGCACCTACGCTTTGGAACAAAATACCACCTGGAATACGAATAATCCCAGATCTTCGCACTTTCCGACGTGCCCTGAAGACCTTTCTATTTCAACAAGCAGGGCTAGCATAAACATCAAAATTCTATGCCAAGGTCTTAGTAGATACACCAAGTTGACTCAATTTATTATTTACTGTTTATAAAATATATTTATATGTATATGAAATCTTAATCTGTTCACCGCCCTGAGTCCTTTGGGAGAAGGGCGGTATAGAAATTCAATAAATAAATAAATAAAGATAACTGAGCCCTGGTGATGCAGTGGTAAGAATGCAGTATTGCAGGTTAATTCTGCCGACTGTCAGCAGTTCAATCTTGACTGTCTCAAGGTTGATTCAGCCTTCCAGCCTTCCAAGTTTGGTAAAATGAAGACCCAGATTGTTGGGGGCAATATGCTGATTCTGTAAACCACTTAGAGAGGGCTGTAAAGCACTATGAAGCAGCATATAAGTCTAAGTGCTGTTGCTATAACAGACAAATACTTGATCTAACTAAAGGGACAAGGAAAATAATGTCTGTTTCTTAATTATTAGAGGTATGGGATTTTTTTATGTTTCTTACAAATTCTGTTCAACTATATATAATTGTATTTCTTTTCCTGGATGACTTTGTTATTTACTCTTTTTATAATCAGAACAATAAAAAAGCCAACTACAGTAGTTCTATCTGATGCTGCTTTACAACATTTATGGCAATTCCAGACTAATGATTTATAGCATCTTCTAGCATCATTCAGTCATCGCTATGACAATATAAAATCTGACCTTATTACTGGGATATCAGCATTGGGATGCTAGCTGATGTTAGAAGATGCTGTAAATCACTAGCCTGGAAATAGCCTAACACCTCTAGTTGCTTTAATGCCTGCTTTTTATATTTGCTTTTATAGCGGGATAGTAAATGTTCCCATTATAGCAGAGGAAATAGGTTTCTAAGGCCATTTTACAGAAGTTGAGTGCCTCTTCATTTTCTCAAATTATCTAAAGCAGGGGTTCCCAACCCCTTGTTCGTGGACTGGCACTGGTTCATAGCATGCCAGAAACTGGGCTGCACACAAAGCCCCATCTGCAGAATGTAGGCAGCATGCAAAACCGCGCCCCTCTCCTGTTCACAGAAAAACCTCTCTCCAAGGAACTGGTCCCTGGTGCCCAAAAGGTTGTGGGCCACTCATCTAAACTACTAGAAATGACATATTGATGTTACAGGGATGGAAACAATGGAAAGATCACTTAAAGGGAACATTTCAAAGTTCAAGTAAAAGTGGCTATCATGTGGCTCACCGTATAGACATGCTTGATCAAAATGTTGTGGGGCTAGTACCTGTTGTATGGGGTTGCTGCTTATGATGGGTATTGTTGTTGATTTTCTCTCTTTTAGAAGAAATATCAGGTACAAAAAAAGCTGATCTCCAGACACAATTGTGCAATATAGTTAATATTAGTGTTTTTTTATCTAGTGATCTAAAGAGTAAGACACTTCTTTAAGGTGTGGGAGGAACAACGTGGGACCTAGAAAATGCAAACAGTCTGAACATTAATTTTAGCATGATGGAAGGGGAATTCTGGGAACTGAAGTTTGGACATTATAGAGTTGCTAGGATTAAGAAACCCTGAATTAGACTCACACCTGCACAACTGGGCAGTAATCACTCTAACACAGATTAATGAAGCACATCAAATGACAGGTCTTACCAGGGGAAAATCAGCATGATGTCTGCAAAAAGAAACTCTTGGAGATGATTGGAGACTAGTGCAATCTAATGCAATCAAGCATGTGGATGGGGTGTCTAGATAAATATAGCTTCTATAATTTGATCCCCTGAGCTTTTGATTAAAAATCTTTAACCCAAAACTCCCTGAACTATTGATTAAAAAAGGAATGTTCAGATCCTTGTGCAATCATCATACTCATTGGTTGGATCACCGTACTAGACAAGGCCAAAACAGCATGAGTATATAAACCAATACATCATATAATTGTTCACATCATTGCAAGGCTGGCAAAGGAGAAAAAAATTATAGGCCATCTTCAAAATGATTTTGAGGGATTGGGGAGTAAAAACTATGGTAGTGAGGAAATGTCCAAAGAGTACTGTATGAAAAATACAAATTATGTAGTTTGGGGTTTAGCAAGAATGTTCACAAATGTTTGTGGAAAGAGGAGTAAATAACTGTGCTTGAAACAAAAATGTGAATATTTAAAGAAATAAAAAACTTGTTTGTGTATTCCAGTAATCAGAAGTTCCTGATAGTTTGGCAACAAATTCTGTTTAAGCCCATCTTGTGTCTGCACACTGAATTGGTGCATCCAGTTTATGTTTACTATAACATACATAGAAAATAATGGCTGTGATGCCTAGGAAACTGGAGGAGATTTTTCGTATTATAAGATAATGACTGATGGAGGAGAATCAGAGGGTAAATCACTTCTGTTCATGAATTTTGGCCCTGACTATGCTTAAAGGTTGAGGGGAGAAATAAAGTATCAAATTACTGGTGGGAGGGAGAAAGGGAGATGAGAAAAGCCCATCCATCAAAAGCAAGGTCACAATCCAGAAATAGCAGAACAGGCATAAGAGGAACAATAATATTTGGGAACACATAACAGGTGCCAGATTTTCCTCCCCTCTCCCTCCACCCAACATCTCCAAGAAAGATGACAAGAACCTTGAAAAAAATTGTTGTAGACGAGAGCAAGAATACAACATTCATACTTCCATACTGATTACTGTATTCTTTTAAAGGAAAGACACATTATGCACATTAAAGAAAATGAGAAAAAAATAATAGGCCAAGTGGAGGAAAGAAAAAGAGAAGGAAAAATAGTTAAATTTAATTTATATCAATACCATTTATTATAGCTCCTCATGTCTTACTTTGCAAACCTTTCTTGCTTTCATCATACTCATTCTATTTTATATGCTTCCTCTCCAAACTTACCACCTGTCTTTTTTTCTTTTTTTTTGAGATCTCATCAACTTCAGTTATGATTTGGAGAGATTGCCCTTCCTCCTGACCATTTGTTTTTCCTTCATACATTTGTTTTGTGATTTGTTCCTTCCTTCTTTCTCTCTATATAACCAAGCAACATTTCATAATTTGTGGATCATCACAATTAGCTGCAGATAGCTACAGTAGCTTTCTTGGGAGACTATTCCCATTGCACTGAGTTTACTCAGCAGAGAAGCATAGAGTAAAGATTTTTGGGTGGCTCTTTCATACCCAACAACACCGACTGCAGCTGACCTCTTAGAAAACAGAAGAACTGAAGAATGATGCCCCCAGTTACAATTTCTTGGAAGCATCCAAAAGATAGCATGGTCAATAGTACCAAAAGCCACAGAGAGATCAAAGAGGTCCAGAAGGTTAGCATTCTACCAGTCCTAGTTTGTTCGAAGGTCATCAACAACTGTGTCCAAGGCAGCTTCCATGCTGAACCCTGGCCTGAAAGTTGAGTACCAAGGGCTCGGGTAACTCTCTTCTAGAGTTCCAGTGCAACTTTCTGCACTTTCTCTACCAGCTTCATCAAAAATGGGAACATTTTTGTTCAAGATATACAAAGGATTGTATACAAAGGATATAAAACTTTCTGAGGAAATTTGTTTGTTTGTTTTATTATTTATATATTCATTTATTTATAAAATTTGTCTTGCCATCTTTCTTCCTATATGGTAACTCTGGGTGGTTTACTGTTACATAAAAGCTAAAAAAATAAAAAGTTTAAAACAAACATTAAAACCAAAGACACATGAGGGGCAGAGTGAGTGGGGGGAGATGAGATCTGTTATTACTCAATGAACCAGCTCCATTATGCTGTTTCCTCACCGGGGTTCCAAGCCAACTGGCAAAGCTATGTCTTTAGGCCCTTACAAAAAGATAGGAGGGTTGGGGCCAACTCACATCGGGGGACAAGATGTTCCAGAGGGCAGGAGCAAAATCAGAGAAGGCCCTCCTCCTAGATCCCTCTAATCAGAATAATACAAAATAATATAAACATTAAAGGCTCTGAAATAGATCAAAGTATGGTTTCTTGAAGAGAGGGCATACTGTGTTCTTTTTCAAAGGCTATGTAAAGAATCATTGGTTACTATTCAGATCCAATCACCTGTCACTCATTAACCCTGATAGTGCAATAGTTAAAATGCTGTATTGCAGGCTAACTCTGCCTAGTGCCAGGAGTTCGATCCCGATGAGGCTGAAGGTAGATTCAGCCTTCCATCATTTCAAGGTCAGTAACATGAGGACCCAGATTGTTGGAGATAATACACTGATATTGTAAACTACCCAGAGAATGCTCTAAAGCACTATGAGCATAAGTCTAAGTGCAATTGCTATTGCTATTTGTCAGTCATGAGGGACTTGGGATCTAACTAAGTAGTGGTGGAACTATTACTACAGTACTCACTATATATTTCCCCAGAACTCACAGACTATCTGAGATAATTTAATAAAAATTATTGTACCTACTTTAAATAAGAAACCAATGTGCTTGGAGATAAAAGAAAGTAAATGTAATTGGCATGCAGAGCAATAGTAATTACTGGGTCCCCAGGCAAGAAAAATGTAGAAATGCCCCAAATAAAGGTTACATTATACCCACAGTACTGTACCAACAGAACTGATACACAGAAGAAATGTAAATCATATGACATTTACAATGAGAATGTACGTAATATCTGATAATATTATGGGATGACTTACTATAGTCTGTCTCTAAATTCCACTTTCCTACAAATGCTCCAAGCCTTCCTCTTCTGCTGATATTAGCAGCTCCTAAAATAAGCAGCGTTCTTTACTGTACTATATACCGTCTCCTTGCATACTAGGGAGCAGGCAATAATCTGGTTTCTGCTTTCTGCCTCCTTCCCTTTGAGGGTCATCAGACTCCTTCAGTTTCTCTATTCTGTCTAGTATACATTTCAGAACCTCAAGAAAAGGATAGAGCCTTATTTGTCCCCACAAGATAAACCCCAGTTCCCCAATCTCCATTGTGAATAAAAGGACAGGGAATGGCCTTGAAGGACAGGAGGAAAAACTGCTACCAAGACAGTGATTAGATAAGCAGAACTGGAGCCCATTCCAAGAAACTATTTTGAGCTAACATCACAGATAGGTCTCTCCTTACTTTATATAAAAGGAGGGAGAAGGAAGGGGAAAACATCTTTAAATTTGCAAGGTTCTGTTTCTATAGCAATAGCAATAACACTTAGACTTATATCCCACTTTACAGTGTTTTACAGCCCTCTCTAAGTGGTTTACAGAGTCAGCATATTGCCCCAACAATCTGGGTCCTCATTTTACCCACCTTGGAAGGATGGAAGGCTGAGTCAACCTTGAGCCTGGTGAGATTTGAACTACCAAATTTCAGACAGCTGGCAGGCAGCAGAAGTAGCTGGCAGAATGCATTCTAACCACTGTGCCACTACAGCTCAGTCACAGTCACAGTCACAGTCACAGTCACAGGAGCATGGTTTAACTCTGCAGACTAAAGCACCATAATTAACATTCAGCTGTCTGCAATTACACCAGTTCGAATCTCCCCAGGCTCAAGGTTGACTCAGCTTTCCATCCTTTCTAAGGTAGGTAAATTGAGGACCCAGTTTGTGGGGGCAATAAGCTGACTTTGTGTATATATATATATCAGCAAAAATATTATATATATATATGTATATGTATATGTATATGTATATATATATATATATATATATATATATATATATATATATATATATATATATATATATATATAAAAGTATGAAGGCTATTGCTTAACGCATTGTAGGCCGCCCTGAGTCTTCGGAGAAGGGCGGCATATAAATCAAATTTTAAAAAAACAGTGGTTATAGATGTTCTAATAAAAGTAGTTTAGACCTATATGGTTTTTAGTCTGATCTACTGTACCTTATATGGCTGACAACTGGCATTAATTGTCAATAGAGTCCAACTCAGCTTGCATCTGATCAGGTTTATCTATCAAATGCTGCTAGAATTCTCACATCAGGTGTTCTTTGCAATCCTCTTTCCCTAGGAAGCAATGGGTCCTGCTACTGGATGGCATTCAATAGATGTAAGAGTAACAAAACATTTCTTTTTTACCATCCATATTACCACCATGTAGGGTAACCAATAGGGACTGGTCAAATTTGAGATGATGGGCCTTCTTCCATCAGTGCTCTAGGGATCTCCTCAGTAATTCAAGGAGCTGCAGAAAGGGGGAGGCAATCCATTTTGTTCATTTAATTAATGTATACTCTTTCCCTTTTGTCATTTCTTACATCCCAAGTTCATATGTGATGGCCCTCACCAGACAGGCTTACGTATCTCTGCTCCTATCAAGACTTTGTTCAATCAAGACTTCAGATACAGACAAGATTACCAGCCTTAGCTGTAAAGCTACACAGAGCTTTCCCTGCTGTAAGTAAGGACAGAAGTGGTCAATTTGGATGCATTTAGGCCAGTAAGAGCAAGTGCAACCAAAGCCCATTTCTACCTAAGCACACTGGAATTTATAAACTACCAGCTCCCTTGTAAGCCATTATATTGTTTCTCTCATTCCACCTATGAGGCATGCAGTGTATGGAAACATAGTCAAAATGTAGAAGAATAGCAGGATTTAGAAAATCGTAGATTCAGTTTCATGGCATTAATGATTCAAAAAGAGGAACACAGTCTTCTGATATGGGTGTGAAAATTCCAAGGGCCTCTAGATGGCAAAAAGCAACAGGAGATGGGAGCTCAGGACAGTTGCCTTTCCTGAACCATGAATGGTTTCTTTACATTCATGATACAATTTTTTAAAAATGTGGGTGGGGGGTATTCTGGTTCTTTTATATACATTTCTTTGGTTTACCTAGCCTTCATCCTCCTTCTAACCATACAATCATAATAAAGTATTTAATGACTGTTGAATGTACATAGTATGCTAATAATAAAATGTATAAATATGAATACAGAATCAATATCCATAAGAAATTAAAATGTGGACCAGAATTAGTCAAAATCATAAGATTGCTAATATAATGTATTTTGTGTGATTTAGGTGCTTTTTCTCCCCATCTCTCTGGTTCGGTTTTTCCACATGTTGGAAGAAATATCCTTCTGGGTTCAGTTCCAAGTGGGGAAAAAGACACTGGATTCATGGAAGTTGCTTAGAAAGAAAGTTTATTGATGAACAGGATCGTATGGCTTCCTGAGCTCCTGAGTTCCTGAGCAGAAAAGAGCCAAGATGCTGAGAGTGCCTTGGTTTTATTCCCTCTGTTGGGCTTTGAATTTGACCTTGTATTCTGATTGGTTGTCGGACTCCTATGGGGCCATGCAGGGGCAACTCTGACTTTTTAGTTCCAAGCTTGGTTGAGCTTTGCAGGGGGATGATGTAATCTTCCCAAGTGCCATGCGGTTAGTTCTGTTGCTAGATGGATAACGGGCTAATCCTACCTTTGTTGGATCTTGGATGTGGGCATCTGCCTATGAATAGACCTAGCTATCTCTTTACTGTATCTCTTAAGTGTGGACATCTGCTGTGGGCTATTGAGGATGGTGGGGGCTATTAAGAGTGAGTCTGTTTCCTAAAAACATGCTTTTCCATTTCTCATCCAGGGAAATATAATATTCTGCCTTTTTAATATTTACTAAAATATTCAATTTTTCTAGGAGAGGGGTAGGTGCTAACTTCCTACATACAAATACCACAACAGCCTTTCTGCTGCTTCTGTAGCTGTTTCTGCTACTTTTCTGCTGGGAAGGGAGGGTGTGGCTAAACAAAAGATTTGCCCCATCATGCAAGAAAGCAGCAACAGATTCTGATCTTTCCCTGTAGTGAAAAGGAGCATAAGATATTTTCTGTCTTGCTTCAGTTATCTGTTGGCACCTCTGCAATAGCTGATAAGGTGGATGGTACACTCTCAGTCTTTTCCTTCTGGGTAAGAGAAGTTGCTAAGCAACCACATCCCTTGGGAGTCTGCAATGCCAGCATGCTGATCCCATTATGTCAGCGGGGAGGTTGAAACCACCCAGCAGCTTTAAGTAAAGATGCCAGAACCTGACAGTCTGGAAGGGGAAATGTTTTGGGATGTGAAAAGCTGCCCTGAGACAAAGACCAGCATTTAGAATTATCTATGGAGGACTTACTACCTAGATCTGGAAGAGCTTTGGAAGAATTTAATGAAAGAGAAGATAATGGAGAAGATATGAACAATGGAAGGAAGAGCCAGATCCTTTTCTGTGTGGATGAAAAGTAGGGGCAGTGTAGGAGGAAGGTGGTTTGCAGTTTGATGTTTTTGCTTTATCATAATGCAATCACAACCAAGAAATTTGGTTTACTATC
Organism: Masticophis lateralis; assembly: GCA_030761175.1. Lineage (NCBI taxonomy): Eukaryota > Metazoa > Chordata > Lepidosauria > Squamata > Colubridae > Masticophis > Masticophis lateralis. Next base: position 94,860,942 of record JAUDYJ010000003.1, on the reverse strand, counting down.
ACATCAGTCACAAAATGAAGCAGGTGTTTTCATTTTCTGCCATTCTGCTGCTTAGCTTCCTTGATCAGAAAGATTTCCATAGGCCAAGACTGCTTGAATGTTTAATTCCATCCTCATTCAGAGTATGAATTAATTGGCACTTCAGTTATCATCTATAGATGCCTTTTGCTATTATATATCTGACTGTTTGTCTACCATCTATCATCCATCCATCCATCTTTTGTGTGCAAAGCAGCATGCAAAATATTACACAAACATTTAAATATTATCATTATAAAACTATAGACCAAATTATTATCAAAGAATAAGAATGATTACATAATTACTGAATAAAGGTTTTATAGAGCACTTGAGGCATCATCACTAAAAAGGTCTGGAGCTTGCTACTCACATGTTCAAGAAATGACAAAGAAAATTTCCCTGCAGCCCACCCTAAAACAACATCAAGGCTGAGGAAAGTACAAACCTTAATGAAGAATAACCTTTAAGGAACCCTGGAGATAAATTACAAGGCTTTGAATGTAATCAATGGGATTCACCTATTGTGTTGGGATCACTACCTATGAAGTCAGCATGCTAATATTTGCATTTGGATTCTGAGTTGTCTTTAAAGGCAACTTCACAGGGAAAACATCACAATCTACTAGCACAGGTGTACAGTGGCTTGGAGCTAAGACTATTTCATCTTGGAAAACCTTGCCAGACCAGCCTGCTAAAAGCATGCCTGGCAGCCAACATCACTTGGACATTTCAGAAGTAATGATGGCCACAGGAGTGAGACCACATCTGGAATTCTGCATCTAGAAGAAGAAGAAGAAGAAGAAGAAGAAGAAGAAGAAGAAGAAGAAGAAGAAGAAGAAGAAGAAGAAGAAGAAGAAGAAGAAGAAGAAGAAGAAGAAGACTGCAGAGAAGAGCAACAAAGATGAAAAGGGGTGTGTAAACTGTACAAGTTGAAGGAACTAGGTATATTAACATAATGAAGAGAAGGATAAGGGGTGACAAGATAACTGTCTTCCAGTACATAAAAGGCTATCACAGGGCGGAGGGGGTAATTTATTTTTCAAAGCACTTGAGGGCAGGACAAGAAATAATGGGTGTTAAAGAAAGATTCAAGCTAGAAGGATAAATTTTCTGATAGTGAGAACAATTCATCAATGGAACAGCTTGCCTTTCACAGTTACGGGTGCTTCCATAAGAAAAAATTGGACAGCCATTTCTCCAGAATGTTATAGGGTCTCCTGCTTGAGCAAGGGATCAGATTCGAAGACCTTCAAGGTCCTTTCCAACTCTGTTATTCTATTGATGAAGAATCAGCTGTGCACCCCATAGTGAATTCTCCTCAAGGTACCATAGTGCCCAATCCTCAAATGAAAGTTTTTAATGCTACTGAAAAATAACTTCCTTAGAAAATGAGATTCTTGTGAACAAAAAAGATTATTGGCATGCAGATATCCTCAGTTCAGAAATTTTCTTCCACTTCAATTCAGGAAGACACATTTTAATTGTCCATTTACACCTTGTTTAGATGGATTGCAGCCTTCTTTCTGGTGAGGATCTCTAAATTAAAGGCAGTTTCATAGCTTGGTCTGAACTTGACAAGGTCATAATGGAAATCCCTGAACATACATCATTTTAACGGAAGACTCTACCCAATATTTACTTCGGATTTCAAAACTGAATGACAACATCCTTAACATTTAAGGACAGAAAAATCCTTCGCCACAATAATTAGGTCTACATCGGATTGTAATGGAGTCTTAGACTGCCACCATGTGTCCATTTGTGATAATGTAACATTATAAGAAAATGATTCATTTCTCTTCATTTATTGCTTTTATTTGAAAAAATAAAATTAAATACTTTGCTTTCAGTTAATTGTTGTATCCCAGATCAGTTAAACTGAACAAAATGTTTTTTCTGATATTTATGAAAAAGTAATGTTTCTGGACAAGCTTTCAAACTTCAATTAAAAAAATTAGAATCCATATAATATAACAAAATAGGAATGAACAATAGAAATAGGTTTCAGGTAATAATACCCCAGAAGAGTAATGTTTCCTAACCTTAGCCACTTTAAGATTTGTGGACTAAACTCCCAGCATACTTTAGCCAGCACTGCTGGGAGTTGAAGTCCACATATCTTAAAATGGCTAAAGTTGAGAAACAGTGCAGCAGAAGAAAGACAAGTTAATTATTAGTTAATTAACAGAGAACAATGATTTTAAGAAAGGCATTGGGTGGTAAGAAAATACTGGGAATATATGAATTTTGAGGAAAAGAAGAAGGAAAGGAAATACCTAAATATTCAATCACTAGAGCTGGGAGGCACCTTGGAGTTCTTCTAGTCCAACCCGTTGTTCAAGCAGGAGACTCTATCCCATTTCAGACAAGTGACTGTCCAGTCTCTTCTTAAAAATCTCCAGTGATTCAAGCAACCACAACTTCTGAGGGCAAGCTGTTTAATTTTTCTCACTCTTAGGAAGTTTTTCCTTCATTCCAGGTTGCTTCTCTCCTTGATGAGTTTCCACCCATTGTTCTCCTATCCTCTGGTGCTTTGGAAATAAATTGACCCCCTCCTCTTTGTGGCAGCATCTTAAATATTGGAATAATGCTGTCTTGTCCTTCCTAGTCGTTTTTTCTCTTCACTAGCCAAAGGCAAATCCTGCAACCGTTCTTTGTATGTTTTAGCCTCCAGGCCTTTAATCATCTTAGTTGCTCTTCTTTGCACTTTTTCCAAAGTCTCAACATCTTTTTTGAAATGTGGTGACTAAAACTGAATGCAATATGTGGTCTTACTAAGGCTTTATAAAGCGGTACTAATACTTCATGTGATTTTGATTCTGTGCCTCTGTTTATACAGTATAACCAAGGATTTTATCAGCTTTTTAACATGTTGCCACACACTGCTGGCTCAGATTTAAGAGATCATTCACTAAGACTCCAAGGTCCCTCTCACAGTTACTGTTTTTGAGCCAGGTTTTGCATAATCTATATTTGTACCTTTTGTTTTTCTTGCCTAAGTGTAAAACTTTGCTTTTCTCCACATTAAATTTCATTTTGTTGGATACGGTCCATTGTTCAAGTCCGTCAAGATCCCTTTGGATTCTGAGTTTTACAAATTGAAAAAAAAATTAAAAAGGAAAATTTAAAATATTAAAAAAGTAATTGAAAAATGCAAAAGATTTAGAAACTGAAAAAAGAATTGAAAAATTGAAAAAAAAGAAATTTAAAATAAAAAAAGAAATTTGACAATTTGAAAAAATATTTTTTTAAACCCAGAGATTTTAAAAAATTAAAAAATTTCTTGGTCCTTTATGAAGTGATATATACTTCTTTTTGCCTGGAAATCTCAGGCTGTTTTCTAGAAGATGCTTTGCTCTTAACCTTCTACTCTTGGTCTTGAAAATTTATCCTTTTTCTCCCTGTATTCTTGCCCTTCAGTTGACTGGCCACTGCCGGGGTTTTTAGGTACAATGTGCTGATCTAGGTACTTTATTCCACTTAGTTGCTGCTCAGCTGATCCATCACGCTGCTCTCAGCTGCTGCTGGTCTGCCATGCTGCTCCCATCCACTACTATGGGTGCTCCAGTCTGCCATCATACTTAGCTCTGCACTGCCGCTGCTCAGCTGGTCTCAGCCCCTGCTGGTCCCCTGTGCTGCTCTCAGTCACTGCACTCCTCTGCCATTAAGCTCTGCATCACTGCTACTCAAGGTCTACCATGCTGCTCACAACTGCTGGTCTGCTGCCACCTAGTTCCATTTCACTGCGGCTTAGTGGCCTCTGTTTGCACTGCAATTGCCTCAGTGGGTCACTCAGCCGCCTCTGAGTTAAGCCACTGGGCCAACTTCTTAAAAGGATTCCTCCCCCCACCCTATTTGAAAAAATCTGGAAGTTTATTTTCAAAATTTCCAACATTTTTTTAAAAAGAAATTTTAAATTGAAATTTCTATTTTTAAATTATAGTTTTTTAGAATAATAGAGTAACAGAGTTTATACAAAAACCTAGTATAAAGATTAAAGGGAAAAGTCATCCCTGTTCATGTATAGAAGCTTCCTGCCATCAATCCAGAACAGGTATGGTAGTATAGCACACATGTGACCAAGAAACACTCCAATTTACCACTTGAAATAAGATGTATTTGACAACTATATTTTTTACTTTCCAATCCTTCTGAATTTATTTTTAAAAACATTCAAGATAGATCCAGATTATTCTGATTCTTTTCTAATTATTCCAATACTGGAACACAATATTTGCATGTAAGGAAGTCTCCCTTTTTAAGATCAGCATGATAGTAAAATCAAATGAACATCACTACCCCTAGCATTTTTCATACGCTCCCAATGGATATTTCTGATAAAAAATTCAGGGGGAAACTCCTACATTTTAACCTCTGCCCATGTGGTAAAAAATTAATTGTCCAAGTTTTGGAACATTCTCCACTTTAAAAAGATGTGTGCCTATTTTTCATTGATCTCTTTTTCATTAAAGTTTCAGGCCATTCCAATCTTATCTATATATAACTGTTGTGGCCAAATTCTGTTTTGCTCTCTGCAAAATTCACCGTGATCCATCATATCAGTCATATAGCAACTTCTATCTCATTTTTTTATTTCACTTTGCTTTGCTTTAATTTTGCTTTTAGTGGAAGTTCAGTCACTTAATGCAATAGAATCTGCACTGTACTGTTTGGTGCTGACAAGGAACCACTGGTCAGTTGCCTTGGTTTCTTCTTACTAGTAGTTGCATGCAGATAATGTTAACCAGTCAGTGATCACTGGTCCTTCTGTAATAGAGTCTCCCATCAGATGTACACATACACTTTCCCCCTCTACATAAAAACAAGATGAAAACAGCAGTAGAACTGCAATACTTTCAAAAATTATACAGGGAGTCCTCAACTTATAACTGGTTGCTTAGCAAATGCTTAATACTATAAATCCTGTGAAAAGCTACTTATGACCTATTTTCACAGTTCCAAATTCTCTACAGGTATGTGACCATGATATGGGCACTCTGAAACTGGCCCATATTTATGGCCACTTGTAGTGTCCTGTGGCCACATGACTACAAATTAAAATGGCCCTGTAGTTAGCCAAAGTCTATTCAGGATTACCAGAAATAACCATTCATTTATTTTAACCTTGATCAAATAAACTAATTTTATGTTTCTTCCTTTTACTTCTAATAATCTTTAGTCCATTGAAATAATTTTATAGAAATAGATTTCTTTTCATTTATTCTTTGTCCCCCGCCCCCAGTGAGATTTTTCAAAGTTTTGATAAGTCTCTTTTGTAAGTTGAATATCGGAAAATTATGCAGGTAACTCTCTTGATTTGTTATTTGTATATCTCTTTTAATTATTAAGACATCAGCCAATTTCTTTTATATGTCCAATATAACATCTTTTTCCGTATTATTCTTGTAGCCTACATTTGTAAATTCACTTTCAACTCAGTCTCTCTCTTGTCAAGTAAAATCTGTTGTTCTTCTAAAATATCTTTTAGACACAATCTATCCATAGAAGCAGATATCATTTGACATTTTTCAAAATATCCCTCAAAATATTTCTACTATTAGAATATTTTGCACCATTTATATAGTTTAGTCAAGTTTATGTGTTTTTCTCCTTTAACTGAAATCTTTAGTTCCTTTTAGTCCAATGTTTAAAATCTTATTATTTTTTAAATTCAAAACAAAAGAATTTTCCCAAGTGAAGGATTCTTTATAATTAATTCCAAAATGTTATTTCAAATATATCTGGATTTTAGTCCATTTGCAACTTTCTAAAATTAAAGTTTTAATCTACCTTTGCTCTTTATTTTTTTAATTTTTTAAAAGTTCTTAAGGTTTTGGTTAACATTTTTCTTTATTTTTTAACTGAAGGCAGATTGAAGGCAGACTCATCCAATATTTTCAGATTTGTTGATCCAAATATTTCTAATATAAAAAACAGTTAATAAGCAATTTCTGAATGTGATTAGTAAAGAAAGTATGCAAACTTAGTGACCTTTTAAAGCTACTGACCATGGTTTAAGCAAGATGTCTATTCCCTCATTTCCCAGTGCTCAAAATCCAGACACTGCTGTTTTGTGGTCTTCTTGTGAGAAGGAATTGTTTGGAGCACTTGTGGGTGATCTTCCCTCATGTCCTTTTCCAGAGAGTTTCAAAGAACTAGGCTATTCATTAGCTTGTTGTTTGTGCATTCATACATTCCACTTTTTCTAGAGCCATCTTTGGTCTGCCATTTCTTCTCCTGGAAGTTAAATATACCTTTCTACATATTTTCTGATACTTTTATTTCATAGATTTGTATTTCAATGTATTTTTCTAACAAAAATCTTTTAGACTGATAGAAATATATAAATTACTATCTATTGCAAATAACAACTAACGCTTCCTAATTTAAAAATGAATAGACATTTCACAAGATTTTTTAAAAATGTGATCACTTTGAGTTAGTGTTGAATCCTCCTGACTGCGTAGACAAGTCCCTGCAATTTTCTTGGCAAGATTTCAGAAGTGGTTTGTCATTGCCTCCTTCCTAGGGCTGAGAAAGAGTGACTAGCCCAAGGTTAGTCAGTTGGCTTTGTGCTTAAGGCAGGACTAGAATTCACAGTGTCAAGCCTGATGACTTAACCACATCATCAAATTGAACCTATGTATGAATTACTTTGTAATAATTAAAATGGCCCCTTGAATGTAAACCATCAACTCAGTAAAAAAATCTATTTAAAAGCGCTCTGATCATCATAGAACATCTCTAGTTTCTCTTTACTTCTCCCAAATGAGATCCATCTTTGCTTAACTTTGCTTAAAACTTGTTGATGTTCTTCAACAAGTTTTAAAAATGTGGACCACAACTCCCAGAACTGGCTGGAGAACCCTGGGAGCTGAAGGCCATATCTCTTAAAATTGTCAAGATTGAGAAACACTGGCAATAACAACAGTTATTTCAGCAGGTTTCAGCCAGTAGTGGGTTGCTACCGGTTTGCCTTGGATCGGGCGAACCAGTAGCGGTGGTGGTGGGAGGCTTCATCCACCCGCCTGGACGTCTCTGTGCCTGCACAGAAGCATTGTGCGCAAGTGTGCGAGCACCCACGAGCAAACCGGTAGTGGCTGAAATTGAAACCCACTACTGGTTTCAGCATAATATTAATGAAATCTCCTGTCTGCAGAATTCAGAAGGAGTAGGAAATGAAGTCCAACAACAATCAAATTAATTGCTCTTCCAAAGTAACTGAGCTACCAACCCACAAAAAATTGCCAAAAATTAGACCAAGGTTCAGAGACAAAAATCACACAAGCCAAGTAGAGAATGGGCCCAAGGCAATATTTGGAAGCTGCAATTGGTCCAGAACAGAACAGCACAGACAGTTTTGGAGGCCCTAGAGACACACTGCTACACGAGCTGCACTGGCAGCCAATCTGTTTCTGGGTGCAATTCAAAGTGTTGGTTATTACCTTTAAAGCCCTTTATGGCATGGGTCCAAGATACCTGTGGAATGGTCTTTCCCCAATGGAATTGGCCTATCCTACTCATGCTAGCAAAAGGGCCCAATTGTGGATCCCATCATACAAGGAGTTTTGGCTATGAGATCCAGAAGAGCCTTTTCTGCCATGGCTCCTATTTTTTTGGAACATCTTGCAACAGTAGGTAAGATTGTTTAGCCTTCAGAAAAGGCCTTAAAACTTGGCTATGCTGGTAGCATGGGGTCCTGAAGGAGAAGCTGTTGGCTGGAGGTGGTTGGTGTACTAACCCTTCTCCCCTCCAAACCCTTGCTTTTCAGCTTGCTTAAATTTTTAAATAGATAGTTTAGATAGATAGATAGATAGATAGATAGATAGATAGATAGATAGATAGATAGACAGACAGACAGACAGACAGACAGATAGACAGATGATAGATAGATGACAGGCAGGCAGGCAGACAATAGATAGATTTGAAAGGCATCCATTAAACAGGCAGGCAGGCAGACAATAGATAGATTTGAAAGGCATCCATTAAACTGAAGCCTTAGCAAACTGACAAAGGTTAGGTTATGTCTACCTAACTAGACATAAGAAATTCAGAGATAGTTGAGGGTTCAGAGACCAATTTATGCTAAACAAAACCTGTGTTGGGTCTACAACTGCCTTTTACTGTTAGTTTTCCTTTCCAAATACTCTGAGGTCATTTTGATGCCAGGTAGAGATCTTTTTATTTCCCCATTCTTTTTAAATATTAAATGTTTAAATATTTCAGGTCACTAGTTAATTGTGTTTTGCTCCATTTTTATTTAGTCTTATTTCATTCTTCCAACTCCAACACTTTCTTTCATTACACAATCACAAATGCAGTAATTCCTTATTCCTTACAACAACGGCTATTTAAAAAATGTTTATAATGGGAAAAGGTGAAAAACCATATTTAATGCCTCATTTGTGCCATACATACCCATTCACCCAGATTGCCATCTTTTTTACTGAACATATTTCCATCCCATTCAAAAGAGTTTCTGTTTTCATAGAGGAATTCTATTTTTTTTTAAAAAAAATAAAGAATATTAATTGCATGATCCTTAACTAAATATGGATAGAGCCTACAGAACCACATTGTCTTGAATTTCCCTTGTGAGCCAAGAGGCAAGGAGATCCTTTTTATTGGCATCACATGTGTCAGCACATCAGATTACAGAACTGTCAGTGGGGAAAATAGTTCCCCAAATCTTTGCTTGCTAGTGAGCTTTGCTAATGCTGGAGTCTGTGACATAGTCAGCTCTTCTGCTTGGCCTGACCTGAGAGTGTTAAAAATAGCAAGGTCAGGCAGTTGGCACGGATGAAATTGCCTGACAACAGTTGTGGGTGATGGCTGGAACTAATAGATCTCCCCATTAGTATTCTAACGGCAGCAGCGTGACACGGAGGAGAAGCATCGTCTTCATAAACTTAATAAGGGAAGGAGATAAAGTGGGACATCCGCAGCTCCGGTTCAGGTGGCTGCTTCCTCCCACGGTGTCCCTCTCTCTCTCTCTCTCTCTCTCTCTCTCTCTCTCTCTCTCTCTCTCTCTCTCTCTCTCTCTCTCTCTCTCTCTCCTCTGCAGCAGGCCATGCGGCATTTGGCAGCCTATCACAGCCCTTCCTGGAAGAGCTGCTCTGGCTGATTGGCACTCGCACACGCACCACAAAGGTTAATTGATGCTCTAACACTCCAGAAGTCCCACCATCAGCAATCTGCCAAGCCTGCTCACAGCCTTCCTGCTAGAGCTGTGTCTCTCTTATCATCAGCCTGCTCCTCTACCCTTGGATAGTTTGCCTGCATGTTGATAAAAACAACTGGTCTGCAGACCTTTCTCTTTTTAGCAATGGGATCGTCAGAGGCTTTTGGAAATCTTTCATTGTACAGTGCTATGATACCTCCAGAATGATGCCTTCCAAAGGTTCTTCTTTGACTCCGTGACTCTTTCCTCCATCTTCCTCAGCAGAGCAAGTCCAGCATTGTCAGGAAATGGCCTTTCTTGATTTCTTATTACTCATCTCTTCTCTCATCTTGGCATCCCAGGTGGTTAGACAGTGGACTGATGAGAGTCATTTGGGGCTAGAAGGGGATAACACTTGATATTTTCACTAACTTATGTAAGACCACAATCTTTCTTCAGCACTGGGATTTTAAGTGAGGAAACCAGTCATGTGGCCTCCTCCTGTCTGTAGGAAAGGGCATGGTTGCAATCCAAATTAGATGGTTGAGCATCCAAAACCTTGAATGTTCTGGGCTACTATGTGTATGGATGTACTTTATCTCTCCTCATTCCCTGGGTACTAGTTATAACAATAATAGTGCATGAATCCTGCAACAAAATAGTTGCAGTATTCTTGCTAATTACTTTAAACAAGTACTTCTATTCAGTGTTACAAACATACATGCAGAGATATATCTGCATACCTGCAGGGATAGAGAAATGCAATTTTTATTTTTCACTTAACAGCCCACATCTTGTATATCAATTGGTAATTTTTAAATACTCTTTTTAATGTTATGCATTTTCTGAACATTCTGTTAGTCTTTTATTTCCAAACAGTTTTTGACTATCGCAGGAGAGATTTAAGCAAATAAGTAGCCATACACTTGCGAAATAAAAATCATGACATCAGAAACTTCTCATGTAGTGCCCCTGACAGGGGTCTTAACAGATACAGATAGGCAATGGTGGGATCCAAATAATTTAACAACCGGGTTCTCTGCCGTAATGATTTCTTCCAACAACCAGTTCATCAAACTGCTCAGAAAGTTAACAACCGGTTCTTCCAAAGTGGTGCGAACTGGCTGAATCCCACCACTGCAGATAGGGTGCAAAACAACACTCCAGCCCTCCCCTCTCTACAGGATTGCACCCCACTATCCCTATCCCATTGCCCTCCTTGGAGCACTCCTTTGCAGATGAATGACAAGCTGCTCACAATTGGACTGCATTTTTTTCTAGATAGAAGGAAGTTATAAATCATGTATATACTGAATCAAATTTTAATTTTCTGTGTGACCCAAAAGTCCTGTTGCTATATGCAGGTATCCTTTAAGTCTTCAGTGTTAGGGTGAAGTGGAAAACTGTCCAATTGCTGTTATTGTTGCCCTTTTCCACCACACCCTCCTCCTTTTTCAAATCAAAGGAAGGCTATGTATTGCCAGCATATCAAATGTCCATTCTATAGTTCATTGGAAAATATTCCGACAATTTTAACCTGTTGTTAATCAATGAATTAGAGCCTAGCAGTGGTGAAATCTAAAATTTGTTACTACTGGTTCTGTGGGCATGGCTTGGTGGGGGTGGGGTGGGGGTAACGTGACTGAGTGGACTTGGCCAATTTTTTTTTTTTACTTTTAAAACCATTTTTTCTACAACCTCAGGCAACTCAGCTTGGATCATCAGAGGCATTTAAAAGAAAAAAAACCCTATTTTTCTTTTAAATGCCTCTGACGATCCCAGCTGAGCTGCACGTTTTTTTGGCTGAAGAGGTTGTAGAAAAAAAGCCTCTGATGATTGTGCGGCTCAGCTGGGCATGGAGGGGGGGGAAGGGATTTTTGCTACCAGTTCTCCAAACCACCTGCCTCCATCGCTACTGGATTGGGCGATCCGGTCCAAATCAGGAGCATTTCACCCCTGGAGCTTAGCCATATCTAACAGCTCAGTAATTTGTTCACAGACAAGGTTGTGAAATACTGACAGAAGTAAGACAAATAGGGTAAGTTGAGGACGAAATGGTCAGATAGAGAAGTTAAATAGCTCCTTTCACTGCAAAGTGATGTGGAACATGTTTGACTGAATCAGAATCAGAATAGAGCTGGAAGGGACCCTGTATCATTTCAGACAAGTGACTGTCCAGACTCTTCTTAAAAACCTACAGTGGTGAAGCACCCCCAACATCTGAAGACAAGTTGTTCCACTGGTGAATTGTCCTCGCTCTTAGGAAGTTTTTCCTGAATTCCAAGTTGATTCTCTCCTTGATGAGTTTCCACCCATTGTTTCTTATCCTATCCTCTGGTGCTTTGGAAAATAAATTGACCCCCTCCTCTTTGTGGCAGCCTCTTAAATATTGGAATACTGTTATCTTGTCCCCCCTTAGTTCTCTTTTTTCCCCTAGACTACTCAAAGGCAAATCCTGCAACTGTTCTTCGTATCTTTTAGTCTCCAGGGCTTTAATCATCATAGTTGCTCTTCTTCACACTTTTTCCAAAATCTCAACATCTTTTTTGTAATGTAGTGACAAAAACTGAATTTAATATTCCAGGTATGGCCTTACTAAAGCCTTAGTAAGGTAAGATACTTAGTAAGGTACTAATACGTCATGTGATTTTGATATTGTACCTCTGTTTATACAATCAAGGATTGTATTAGCTATTTTGGCTGCTGCCGCACACTGCTGGCTCATGTTTAAGTGATCATCCACTAAGACTCCAAGATCCCTCTCACAGTTACTGTTTTTGAGCCAAGTTTCACCTAATCTGTACTTGTACCTTTGGTTTTTCTTGCCCAGGTGCAAAACCTTGCTTTTCTCCACATTAAATTTCATTTTCTTGGATAGGATCTATCAAGATCCCGTTCAATCCTATCCTTTCTTGGATAGGATCTATCAAGATCCCGTTCAATCCTGGGCTGTTGGCTATTCCTGCCAGCTAAATGTCACCTGCAGATTTGATGTGCTCCCCTTCTATTCACTCATCTAAGTCACTTATGAAGATATTGAAGAGTCCTGGGCCTAAGATGGAACCTTGTAGTACTTCACTGTTTACTTCCTCCTTGTAGATATAGTACCATCAAGGACTACTCATTGAGTATGGCTTATCAATTGGTTACAAATCCATCTGGTGGCTACCCCACATTATTCTAACTTACCAAGAAGTAGGTTGTAGTCTACTTTGTCAAATGCCTTACTGAAGTCTAAATATACAATAGTCCACAGAATTTTGCTGGTCTACTAATTTATTTACTTTCTCAAAGATTGAAATAAGATTGGTTTTGCGTGATCTGTTTTTAACAAACATGTGCTGGCTACTAGTTATAATTTTATTTGTTTCTAGATGATCACAGATATGTTTTTTGATTGTTTTTTCCAGTATCTTCCTAGGTATTGATATTAGGCTGATTAATCTGTAGTTTTCTGCGTCTGTTCGCCCCACTTTTTTTTTTTTTTTTTTTTGAAGATGGGAACCACATCAGTTCTTTTCCAATCCCAGTGCTCCAAGATTTTTTAAAGATATGATACAATGGTTCTGAGAGAACATATGCCAGCTCCTTCAGAACTTTGGGATATAATCCATCAAGTCCCCATGATTTATATAGTAATCAAGATCAGACAGGTGTTCTCTTACCATTTTCTTGCTTATTTTAATTTTTATTTCTAGTCTGTCTTTTGCAGTTATGTTTTTGGTAGGTTGGGCTATAGTTTCTTTTTGTGGGAAGACTGATGCAAAGAATCAGTTAAGCAGCTCTGCTTTCTCTCTCTTGCTTGTTACTTCCTTGCCATCTTCTCTCTTTAGTGGACTGACTGTTTACCTGACTTTCTTCTTGTTATTTATTATTATTATTATTTTTATAAAATAATTATTAAACAGTTTATCTTTAAAAACAACACAAAAAACAATCACACACATATAAAAACAAAACATGTCAAAACATAAATTATTAAACATTACATAACATTAATGGTAATTTTACAGCATTTTTTTTTTATTGAAAAAGTTTTACAATATTTCCACCCTCCCCCCCTTTCCCCCCATCCCTCCCCCCCCGACTTCCGTTACATGCAAAACATAAGTTTTATATATCAATCATTATTAAACATTAGATATAGGTGAGATCCAAAATATATATCATATATTTTAGCAAAAGTAAGATTAATCCAAAATTCTTTACTAATAAAAGGAAAATTTAAACAATTAAAAATTATAAATGCCCCATTAAACCTAATTCAAACATAAAAATTTTCCCTTCTTTTTGTTCAAGACAGCAGTATAACCAAAATATATAAGTTTATATCAAGTTAATAATTATCTAGACAATAATATAATATATATATTTAACATAGTAATAACAATAAAAATAATTCTATATTTCTTCAACCTCTATCAGAAAACTAACTGAAGATTCTTAATTTGATATTTATTCTGCACATAATCAACCCACTTTTTCCATTCCCTAACAAAAACTTCATGGGTCCTTTCTTTTAAGTACGCAGAAATCTTTGCCATTTCCGCAAAACTAGCCATCTTTAACATCCATTCACCTATGGTAGGCACACTATCTTTTTTCCAATATTGACCAATCAGTAACCTAGCTGCAGTAATCATATACAAAATCAATCTTGTATCACTCGGTGAACAATCCTTAACTATACCTAACAGAAACAATTGCGGAGAAAATTGAAGCTTCTTTTTTAAAACATTCTGCATTACCCACCAAAGTCTAATCCAAAATGCTTTCACTTTTCTACAAGTCCACCAAATATGAAAATATGTAGCATCCAAACAATCACACCTCCAACATTTAGGTTGAACATTTGGATACATACATGATAATTTCTTAGGATCTAAGTGCCATCTATAAAACATCTTATAAAAGTTTTCCCTCAAATTCTGTACCTGTGTAAATTTAACATTCTGGACCCAGATCTTTTCCCATGTTTCTAACATCACTGGTTCTGCAAAATTTTGTGCCCATTTTATCATACAATCCTTAACTAATTCACTCTCTGAATCTCTTTCTAGCAATAAATTATACACCCTCTTAATATGCATCGGCCCTTTCTGTTTCATCTGTATCACCAAATCTTCTTCATGTAGCATTAGTCCAATTTTCTGGTCTTTTCTCCATCTCGATTGAAGTTGAGAATACTGCAACCAAGTTAAATTCTTCCCATCTTCCAACAGAGTTTTCAAGGACTTCAAGTTCCATCTGCCCCCATCATTAAAAAGCATCTCTTTGTATAAAATCCCCCCGAATGACTTTATATTTGGCATAATCTGCCCAAGATCCAACCACAAAGGTATTTTGTAATCCAATTGAAACTGGTGCTTCTTCCAAACTCTCATCAATGCCTGTCTCAGTATATGACTTTTAAAAACATTATCCAACTTGTCTTCATAAAACAAATATGCATGCCAACCAAAATCCAAATCATGGCCTTCTAAATTCAGAATGTCATTTTTCGTTATTCCAAACCAATCACCCACTTGTGTCAACACTGCAGCTTCGTAATATAGACGTAGGTTTGGAACTTTGAGGCCACCTCTTTCACGAACATCTTGCATAATTTTAAACTTGACTCTTGGCTTTTTCTCATTCCAAATGAATTTGTTTAGACCTGACTGCCATTCGGCCAATGTTTTATCACTCTTAAGCACTGGAATCATTTGAAACAAAAACAGAAATCTAGGTAGAACGTTCATCTTAACTGCTGCTATTCTTCCAAGTAAAGATAGTTGCAGTTTCTTCCATATTTCAAGGTCCTTTTGAATCTTATGCCACAAAACCTCATAATTATTTTGAAAAAGTTTTATATTCGACGCTGCAACCTGAACTCCTAGATATTTCACCTTTGTAGCTATTTCAAAGCCTGCCACCCTTTCCAGTTCAGTCCTTTGTGGTTCCGACATGTTCTTAACTATCATCTTAGTCTTTTTCTGGTTTAGTCTAAAACCTGAGACCAAACCATACTCCTCAATAGTATTTTTCATCTGGATGATTGATTCCAAAGGTCGTGTTAGGGTTACAACCAGATCATCTGCGAATGCTTTCGTCCTATAATCTTTTTGCCTTACGACAATTCCACTCAGTTTATTCGAATCCCGTAAAGAATTCAACAAGACTTCTAAAGTTAAAATAAACAACAATGGAGATAGCGGGCAACCTTGTCTAGTTCCTTTCTGTATATGAAAATTGGTGGTTAAACTTCCATTAATAACCATTTGTGCTGTCTGTTCTTGATAGATTGCCTCGATTGCTTGTACAAACTGATCTCCAAAATCCATTTTATACAAAGTCTTTACTAGAAAGTCCCAATTGACTCGATCAAAGGCTTTTTCCGCATCCAAAAATACCAGCACCGCAGGGATCTGTTTACTCTTCTCAAGATGTTCCAATAAATCTATGACTTGCCGCACGTTATCCTTCATGTATCTCCCCTCGATAAAACCTGCTTGATCACTATGAATCACCTCTTGAATAACTGGCATCAATCTGTTGGCCAAAACCTTGGCAAAAATTTTGTAATCCGTATTCAGGAGAGATATTGGTCTAAAATTTTCTGGTTTTGAAGAACCATCTTCCTTTGGTATAAGTGAAATAAAAGCCATCTTCCAAGAGGAGGGTATTTTACCCCCCCCCTGCTGTATACTGCAAAATAAGTCCTTAAGATGGTCTACCAATTCTGATTGTAAATTCTTATAATATACTGCTGTCAAACCATCCGTCCCAGGAGCTTTAGCTGTTTTCAGTTGTTTAATTGCAAACAAAATCTCTTCAGACATTATTAAATGATTCAGTCTTTCTCTCTGTTCCAGTGAAATTTTTGTAACTCTCGTCTTTCCAAGATATTCATCAATAAGATCCTCTTGAATATTATCTGTACGATATAAATTAGAATAATAATCTAATAAAGCTTGATGAATTGACGTCTGTTGAAAGACTGTTTGCCTTTATATTCAATCGTATCTATTATACGAGAACTTTGTTTCTTTCTCAAAGTGTATGCTAACCATCTGCCCGGCTTATTAGCATTGCAAAAGGTATTATGTCTGGCAAATTGCAAATTAGTCGCCGTCTGATCAGCTATCAATGTTTGAAATTGGTCTTTCAGAAGTTTTATAGTTTGCTGTAATTTCTCATCAGTCGGATTTTTTATATGCAGTTGTTCTTTCTCCTTTATTTCTACCTCCAATTCTATTCTTGTCTTTTGTCGTATTGACCTGTGCTTAGAATTCATATAAATCAGTACACCTCTCATATAAGCCTTACTTGCATCCCAGACAACTTTAATAGGTGTACCTTTATTCAAATTCAGCTGAAAAAATTCCTTCACATGTTTTTTAAGATCATCTATATTCTTCTCATACCTAAATAAATTCTCGTTAAGTCTCCAGGATCTTCTCTCCCTCTTACCAAAGTCCATTTCCATCCATACAGAACTATGATCAGACAAAGTTCTTGGAAAAATCTTAGTCTTAGTCATATTAGCAAATAAATCAGTAGAAACCAATATGAAGTCAATCCTAGAAAAGGATTTATGTCTATCAGAAAAAAAGGTAAAGTCCTGTTCCCTCGGATGATGTATTCTCCATACATCCTTCAGTTGTAATTCTTCTTTCAATACAAAGAAAGTCTGTGGTAATTTATTCCCCTTCTTAGCCAATGTCTTTTTGTCGAGATTTATATCAATCACTCCATTCCAATCTCCCATAATCAAAAAGGACTTATAATTCCATTGCAATATTTTACTGTGTAGTAATTTGTAAAAAGTTTCTTGCTGCTGGTTAGGGGCATAAATTCCTATCAAAAGCAACTGAACATTCTGTACATTTATTTCAACCGCAATATATCTTCCTTCATCATCCAATTCTACAAGTTTAGCTGGTATTCTTTTGGAAATATACAACACTAGTCCATTCCTTTTTGCCAAATTAGAAGAAATAAAATGTGCTCCAAATTTTGAATTTATCAAATATTTTTGGTCCTGGGTTCTAATATGAGTTTCTTGGAGGCAAACAATCTCATTTTTGTATTGGTTCAAATAATGAAATATTTTCCTTCTTTTCTGTGGGGAGTTCAAACCATTCACGTTCCACGATAAGAATCTAACTGCCATCTGAAGATTCACGAAGCTTGCTGAGCACTTGTCTAAGACTTTGTTCAACAACAGAAGTCTTGGGTCTTGCTCCTCCCACTGCTTCGGATTTTTGTAGTGCCCCATTCGTCCCCTTCGCTTCTTGTGGCACCTCGGACCTCTGTTGTTTTTGCTTTTCTTGTCTCTGCTTTTCTGCTGCACGAGTTATACGTTGGTCTTTTGGTTCTTGCATCAACAATTCAAGGTCCGGATCCACCTCTCTTGTCGCTCTGGAATGTTTTGTTCTAGGCTCTGGGAGGCCAATAAAAAAATCCTCTGTTAAACCGCCTTCTGCTCCTAAAACTTCCTCCGTTGCCATTACTTGAATGTTGTTCTTGTTCCCTTGGGAGTTCTAAAATCCCTTCCTCATAATCCTTGTGTTGAAAGGCTCCTTCAACTGATAACAATGTGGATGAACGTGGTGGTGTTGGAGATCTTTTGAGAATGTTCTGGTAAAAATGTTCTGCCTTTTCCAACGAATTCAAACGATATCTAACATCCTCATATCTCAAAATAATTCCAGCTGGTGCATCCCATCTGAATGGAATCTGTCGCCTTTTCAATTCATTCGCCAAGAAACCATAGTCTCTCCGATCTCTTAACATTTTAGGTGGTAGCTCTTTAAAAACTCCAATTTGATTGCCCTCCACTTGAATACTGGTATGAAAAGAACTTTGCAGAATATTATTTCTCAGCGTTCTGTCAGTAAAATAAATCACAACATCACTGGGCAAGTTCCTCTGTTTCGCTACTCGGGAATTAACCCTGTAAATCTTGTCAATTCTTTTATCGATTTTACAGCATTTTGTATCAACTTATGTACTTTGCTTTTGTAGTTCTCTATTCTATCATTTCTATTTACTACTCAATAGTAGAATAATTGCCTTACTCCAATATATATATATATATATATATTTGTTTTCTGAGGTTTTCGCGGGTGTTTGTATGTAGGTCTTTGGTTATTTGGGTCTTCTCCCGCGTGGAATTGGAAGTATCTTGGCGACGTTTCGACGAAGTCTCATTCGTCATCTTCAGGCTGGTGTTCTCAGCTTCGAAGCACGAAGTATTGAAGTATTGAAGGTTTTTATTCATTTTCAGGTCCAGTATTGCTAATAAAAACAGTTCAGGTTTCATATCTATTTTTTGCTTTGTAATTTCTTCTAACCATTTTTGAATTTGACACCAATACTTCCTTGTGATGGGGCAAGAAGAATGTTCTGGCTTTATAGTTATATCTCCAATAATTAGGTGATAAATTGGGATACATCTTGGCCAATCTCGCTGGTGGCAAATGCCACCTATAAATCATTTTATAGAGGTTTTCTTTGTAGGTAACTGCTGTTGTGAGTTTGTAGTTCCTTTCCCATAGTTTGTCCCACAGTTCTAATTCTATGCTGTGGCCGAAATTCCTTCCCCAACTAATCATTGTTTCTTTTACAACTTCCTCCTCCATTTTATGTCTTAGTAGAAATTTATATAATTTTGTAATAATTTTTCCTTCTGTTCCCAATAAAATTTTATCCAACTCCAATTGTTTTTCATATATGCCAAATTGTTCTTGATCTTTTTTTAGTCTTGTTTTGATTTGTAGGTAGGGCCAACATTCTATATTTATTCCTTGTGTTTTCAATGTTTGCACTGATTTTAATTCTCCTTTCTCATCTAAAATTTCTGAGTATCTTACCATTTTACTGAGGTCTATTGTATTTGGGTGTGTCATTGCCTCCATTGTTGATAGCCAATTTGGGATTTTCATATAGTGATGTTTTTTAATCTTTACACAGACATTGTATAGAGAATTCCTTATTATATGCCTCTGAAAATATGAATGTGTTTTATTTTTACCTTCCCATAGAAACCCGTGCCAACCTAGTTGGAGATCGTGCCCTTCTAATGCTAATATTCTTTTGTTTTTAAATTGAATCCAATCTCTTAACCATGTCAGCACTGTTGCCTGGTAGTAGAGCTCCCAGTCTGGGAGACTGAAACCCCCGTGATTCCTACTATCTTGTAACAGCTTGAATTTAATGCACGGTTTTTTTACCTGCCCATATACCTTAAGATATTATTTGGTTATTTGTTCGAAACAATTCTTTTCCAATCTTACCAGTATCATTTGAAAAAGGTATAACAGTTTGGGTGATATGTTCATTTTAATTGTTGAAATTCTGCCAATTAGTGATATTTGTAATTTGTTCCAATTTTCCAAATCTTTTTGTATTTGTTTTATCAGTGTATTATAATTATCCTCTTTTATCGTACTACATTTTGTTGACAGCCATATTCCCAGGTATTTAATTTTTTTAACTCTTAAAATTCCCATTTTCTCCTCTAGTTCTTCATTTTGTCTTTTCATTAAATTTTTGGTTATTATTTTAGTTTTCTCTTTATTTATTTTGAGCCCTGCCACTTTGCCAAAATGGTTTATTATATCTTGTAATAGTATTAATCCTGTCTCTAAGGGTTCTTCTATAATACATGCCAAGTCGTCAGCAAAGGCCTGTACTTCATATTCTTGTCCTCTAATTTTTAATCCTTTGACTTCTTGATTCTGTCTAATTTGTTGCAACAGTGTTTCTATTGAAAAAATAAATAACAGAGGAAATAGGGGGCATCCCTGTATAACTCCTTTTGTTATACTGAAACTTTCTGTTATTTCTCCATTCAATAGTATTTTTGCTTTCTGGTTTGAGTATATTGCTTTAATTGTTCTAATAAATTTCTCACCAAAATTCATTACTCCTAGTTGGTTAATTAAAAATCCCAATTTAAATTGTCAAATGCTTTTTGTGCGTCTAGAAATACCTAAGCTGCCTGTTTCTGTGGATGTATTTCGTAATATTCTAGTGTATTCATTATCGTTCTTTTTTTTAAATTTTAAAACAAAACTTTATTAAATCTTAAAAAGAAACATTTAAAATATACAAGTCTTTCTTCATCAAAAAATAAAGTTGTTTGTATAATACACAACTTCAGCTGATAGTGGTTTTCTATTACTCCATATACATATATAGATAGTGATTTGTTGCCTACTCCATTCATCTGACAGTGCTTTTTATTTTAATTGTATTAATTTCTTCCGAATTTTATCTTTATCCAATTTTTCCCCTCCTCTGATTTATCCACTGGTACCATCTATTCCATATTGTAAAATATTTCGAGTCTTCCTTGCCTTTTAACTGTAAGGTTAATTTATCCATTTCTGCGCATGAAAATGCGCACGAGATCCATTTTCCACAGTTGTGCTAACGCTATCCTGGCCATCGTAATTATGTGTAATATTAAATATTTGATCTCATTTCTGATGTTTCCTTCAATCATGCCCAATAAAAAGACTTCAGGTTCTAGCTCGATTTCATGCTCCATTATTTCTGTTATCGACATTTTTATTTTACTCCAATATTTCTTAATTTCTGGACAGAGCCACCAAGCATGATAGAAAGTTCCCTGCATTTTTTACATTTCCAACAAGTCAAATTCACATTTGGGTACATTTTAGCTAACCTTGAAGGAGCCAGATACCATCGGTACCACATGATTTTCTTTATAAGCTACCAATTTTGTCATCTTATAATTATTTTCCCATGCCCTTTCCCAATCTTCTAACTGTATATTGTGGCCTATATTCCTCACCCACGCTATCATCTGGCCTTTAACTAATTCCTCCGCCAAGTCGTATTCCAATAAATATTTATAAATTTTCAAAATTAATTTCCCTTCTCTAGAGTCTAATAATTTATCTAATCAGTTTTGTTTTGGGTCAATTCCTTCCTCTTCTTGATCTTTTCTGTATCTTATCTTTATTTGTAAATAAGGCCACCAATCTATTATTATTCCTTGCTCTTTAAGTTCTTCTCTTGTTTTCAATTGTCCCTGTTCATCTAATATTTCTCTGTATCTTAAAATTTTTTGTTTTGTTAATGTGTTAGGATGGGTTATTGCTTCTATTATTGATAGCCAGCCAGGAACTTTTGTATAATGTTTGCATTTGATCTGTTGCCATGTATTTATTAATGATTTTCTAATGATATGGTTATTAAAATGTTTGTATGTTTTAAGTCCAAAGCTCCATATAAAGGCATGCCATCCCTTCATTAGATCGTGTCCTTCTAGGTTCAAAAGTCTTTGATTGTCCAGGGTTATCCATTCCTTAATCCATGTTAAATTTGCAGCTTTATAATATTTTTCCCATGCCAGGAACCCAAATCTGCCTCTAATTTTGTCGTCTTGTAATATATTTAATTTTATTCTTGATTTTTTCCCTCCCCATACAAATTTTGTAGTTATTTTATCCAAATTGGTAAAGAATTTCTTGTCTAATTTTATTGGGATTGTTTGGAATAGATAAAGGAGACTTGGAAGTATATTTGATTTTATCGCCACTATTTTCCCCAGTAAGGATAAATTTAATTTCCCCCATTTATCTAAATCTTCTTTTATTTTCTGGACTAAGGGTTCATAATTATTTTTCTTTTATTGTCTCAGTTCTCGCCATCAAATTTATCCCTAAGTATTTCACTTTTTTAACTACCTGTAATCCTGACTCTTTGGATAATTTATCTACTTGTTTTGTTGTCATATTTTTCATCATCATTTTTGTCTTTTCTTTATTAATTTTTAGACCTCCTACCTTTCCAAATATCTCAATCTCTTCTATTAATTTCAGGGTTATTTCTATTGGGTTTTCTATGAAGAAAACAAGGTCGTCTGCGAAGGCTTGGACCTTGTATTCTTCTTTTCTAATCTTTAATCCTTGTATTTCTTCATTTGCTCTAATTCTAATTAACAGATTTTCCAAAGTTAAAATAAATAATAAGGGTGACAGCGGACATCCCTGTCTTACTCCTTTATCTATTCCAAAGAAATTTGTTTGATCCCCATTCACCAGGATGGATGCCTTTTGGTTCTGGTATATTGATGCTATCATTCTTGTAAATCTCTCACCAAAGTTCATGTTTTGAATTTTCTGCTTCATGAATTGCCAGTTTACTTGATCAAACGCTTTCTGTGCATCCAGAAAGATCAGTGCTACCTGTCTCTCTGGATGTACCTCGTAATATTCCAAAACGTCTATTACCATTCTTAGATTATTTCTTATATGTCTAGTGGGCAGGAAACCATTTTGATCCTGATGTATTTTGTTTTGTAGTACTTTTTTCATCCTGTTAGCAATTATGCTCATGAAAATTTAATAATCGGTATTCAATAAAGAAATCGGTCTATAATTTTTTACTAGTGTGGTATCTGCTCCTTCTTTAGGTATCAGGGAAATGTATGCTTCTTTCCATGTGCTTGGTGATTTTGCCTCTATCAGAGCTTCATTATATATTTCTAATAGTATTCCATTTAATGCATCCACAAATACTTTATAAAACTCCGTTGGTAGACCATCAGTCCCAGGGGTTTTATTATTTTTTTTGTCTCTTCAATGCTTCTTTCAGTTCCCCCATAGTAATCTCCTTATCTAATAAATCCTTTTCTTCCTCCATTAATATTTTCAATCCTTCTCATTTTAAATATTGTTCAATTTCTTCCCCTGTTACTATGTCTTTCTCATAAAGTTTTTGATAATACTGAACTATTATCTCCTTTTTCTTCTCTAGGCTTTGTTGTATCTTTCCCTCTTCATCTTGCAATTTCTGAATTGTTCTTTTTTCTCTTTCTTTCCGCAGCCTATATGCCATCCACCTCCCTGGTTTGTTTGCGTTTTCAAAATAATTCTGCCTTATGTATTTCAATTTTATTACATAATTCTCTTGTTCTAATGTATTCATTTTATGTTTTGCTGCTATCCAATTTACTCTTGTTTGTTCATCCCCTGGATTTCCTTGTAATTTACATTCCCAATTTTGTATTTCTTCCTGTAATTTATTGTATTCTTTTTCTCTCTCTTTTCTCCATTTTGCATTATAAGATATTGTAAGTCCTCTTACATACGCCTTGGTTGTTTCCCATAAATTTTGTAGGGAGGTGTGTTGTTTTGTATTTTCCTTATAGAACAATTCTAATTCTTTTTCCATGTATTTCTTATATTCTTTTTCTTTTAATAATGGTGTATTCATTGCCCATCTATTTTTCCCCTTTTCTGCCCCTTCCACATTATCATTATTGGGTTATGATCCACCCAGTTATTTGATAATATTTCTACATTCCCTATTTCCATCATTAACGTTTTAGTTACCCGTGCCATAGCCAACCTTGACCAGGACCTATGTGGAGTCAAATAATATGTAAAATTTTCTGTTTTGGGATTATAAAATCTCCAATTTATTTAACTCTTCCACCATATCTGCAAATGTTCTGGGCAATACATTTTTCTTATTTTTATTTTTCTGACTGCTTTTGTAATCTTTTCTTACATCCAAAATAGCATTAAAGTCTCCGATCAAACATACATTTTCCATTTTTTGATCTATAATTTTCTCATGTACTTTTTTATAAAATTCTGATTGTTGACTGTTTGGAGCATATATTACCACCAATAATATATTTTTGAAATCCAATTTTAACTCTATCATCTCTATTCTGCCTTCTAGATCCACATATCTTAGGTTACTCTCTATTCCATCCTTAATGTATACCAGGACTCCTCTTTTTTTTTCCTCTGCCAATGATGAATATACTTTGCCTAATTTCTTATATTGTACATATTTTATATCTTGTTTTCTTATGTGTACCTCTTGGAGGCACACAATATCTATTTTTTGTTCCACAATTTTTTAAAAAATTTGATATCGTTTGGACGATGAGTTGAGGTCATTTACATTCAACAATAAGATTTTTAAACTTTGTTCCATTTCATACTGACTTTCTTGTTGCTTCTTCTTTGTTTCTTCCTGTTCTCTTTTTTTCCCTCTTGTTTGTATTCCCTCTTCTTCCTGGGTCTCTTCCTCGCCTTCTTTTTCTCCTTGTTGTGGGGTTCCTTCACGTTCTCGTTTCTGTTTTCCTTTGGTGTTCCGTCCTCCCTCTTCTTTACTGCTACTCGTTTATCTCCCTATCCTTCATTTGGTCATATAGCTCCCTTGCTTTACTTTGCAAGTCTACTTTTATTTTCTTTCCTTGCCATGTTACCAGCATTCCTTCTGGTGTTATCCATCTGAAAGGTATATATCTCTTATTTAGTAATGTGGCCAAAAACCAGTAATCTTTCCGTAAGTCTCTTATTCTTTTTGGGATTTGTTTTAAAGTAATTATTTCTTTGTTCCTATAGAACATAGGTTCATCCTTTGTTATCTTACACACAATATCTCTCACCTTCCTTCTCACAAATCTTATGTGTACCTCTCGTGGGAGTCTGTTTTGTCGGGCATAATTTGTATGAACCCTGTATACTTCATCTAATTCATTTATTATTTCCTCCTTTTCTCTTTGGAGGGCCTCTGCTATCATCTCCGCCATTACCATCATTAGGTCTTCCTCCCTGTCTTCCGCTATATTTTGAAAACGCAGGTAAAATGCCGCTTTTTCCATTTCCAATTGTGCCACGGTATTTTCTAATTCCTTATTTAATCCCATCATTTTTGTATCCAAGGCTTCTAATTTTTCTTCTGTCAATTCCGTTTTTTGTTCTATTACTTTTATCCTTTGATCATTCTTTTTAATGATTTCTTGTATCAAATCTATTTTTCCATCTATCTTCTGAATGTCATTTTTAACTTCTCTCTTTACCTCATCCATGTCTTTTCTTGATTCTTCGTGGTTTCTGGTCATACATTCTTGCATTTTGGTCATGGTTTCTTGTATCGTCAAAAGCGTGGCCTGTATCGTTGGCATGTTTGGTGGGGTAGGCTGCTTCTCTGCTGCAAACAATCCCTCCAAAGTTTTCTGTGTCACTGGGGAGGCCAATGTTCCCATCAGGACTGATGCTACTTTCTTCCCTGTCTTCAAGATTGTTGTAGTGGTACTGGTCATTTCTTTCAAAATTCTGTATTGTTCCACCAGTATTTTATCAACTTTCTCCCAACTCACCATCCAAATTTTTTATAAATTATTATTATTATTTTTCCTCCTTTTGTCCAATAAGGTTCAATTCCTTATTATCTTTTCAAATTTCTTTAAACCTAAAACTACTTTCAATTAATTCCTTAATCAATTGTTCAATTAATCAATCAATTAATTAACTCTATTAAAATAATTAATAAAGGTATATAATAAATAGGAATAAATATGGGTTTAGATAGAGTTTTGTGGCAAGATATACACTTAAATAATAAAAAAAAACCAAAACAAAAAGGAAACTTAACCAATCAGTCTGTTATTAATACTTAATACTTAATACTCACTTAATCAATATTTAATAGCTATTGTAATTAAGTTATATAATATTTTTAAAAAGCAGGAAAATTACTATTTCTAAAATATTTAACTATTTCTCAATGATTATTTCTAAGTCTCTAGATATACTATAAAGTTTAGAAGTTTATATATATATTTTATAAAAATACTTTTTAACTTTCAAATAAAGAAAAAAATAGATATCACTATATTTAATAAATTGCAATAAGTACTGTTAACAATACACTTGTATCTAAATAAGAAGGTCAGAGGACAAGAAAAAGAAACCTTATATTTACAATGTTCTGTGAGTCTTGCTTGTTATATTTTCAACAGAGAAGAAATGTTCATTGTATTGCCACTGAAGTCTTTTCCAAGTCAATATGGCAATCTCTAATTTGCATAGTCACACTTTTGCAGTTCTCTTTTTGCCAAGCTACCTCTCTCCTTCCGTTAGGGCAGCTAAAGAGAGGATACAGTTAGTGTCCAATCTTCCCTTTAGTCCTGTAGTTTAAATCCGTTTTTCTCCACTTTCAATGTTCTAATGTTTTATTGTTTTTTACTCTTTCCTCGTTTCTCTATACTGCCATCCTCTTCTGTTTTGCTCACCTCTTCAATTGCCGCCCGTTTGTGCTCTGAGCTCTTCTTTCACTCGCTGCCTCTCTGAAAAAATACTTTTGCTTTTTCCAAGTTTGCACCAAAATAATCCGAATTAGATTTCTGTTCTCTGCTCACTCTCAGCGATCTTGCACTGTACTCACTCCTCTGCCCCCGAAGATCTCATTTGGGGCGTTGGGTCTCTGGGCCAGCTGCACACTCCGCACCAGCTGGTTTCTTCTAAGCCTGGATTAAGGGGTCTTCACAGTGCAGCGGGGGATCACACCTCTCCCCACCTCCTCCGAAGCTTCCCCTCTTTGTTCCTGATCTCTCCAGGACCAGTCTTCACCAAAACAGGCACCAAAACAACTTAGAAATCCGACACTGGAAAGAGAGTGTTTCTTTCCGTGCCGCCACGACCCTTTGTCACCGCCGGAAGTCCTCATTATCGTTCTTATATTATTCTTTATGTGCCTGGTGGGTAGGATTCCATTCTGATCTGGTTGTATCTTATAATCAGCATTCAGCAGCGAGATCAGCCTAAAATTGTGGATTTTTTTCTTTTCCACATTGTCTTTGGGAATTAAGGTTATCAGTGCCTCCATCCAAGATTTTGGTTTCATTGCTCGCTTTAGTACCTCGTTATATGTTTGTAATATTAAATTTTCCAGTGGTCTTTGTAATTCTTTGTAAAATTCCACTGGGATTCCATCTGGGCCCAGTGTTTTATTGCTTTTTTGTTTTTGGATTGCTGTTTTTAGTTCTAACATTGTTATTTTTCTGTCTAATGTTTCTTTTATGTTTTCTGGTAGTGTTGGGAGGTTTCTCTGCTGTAAATATCTTTTAATGTCATCTTCCTCTATATTCTCCCGACTATATAGGTTTTGATAATATCTTACTGCTATATTTTCCTTTTCTTCCTTCTGATGGTGTGCTATCCCTTTTTCATCTTCTAGTTGTGTTAATTTCTTTTCTTTTTCTTTTTTAAATTTATAAGCCAATCATTTTTCCAGTTTATTAGCATTTTCAAAGTAGTTTTGTTTGGTTGCTCTAATTTTTTGCTCTATTTCTTCTTGTGTAATTAGATTAAGTCTATGTTTAATTATCTTTTTTTCGTTTCTAATTTCCTGGTTGTGGGGTTCTTTCTGCATTTTATCTTCTAATTTTTCCAATTTCTCTTGCAATTCTATATATTGTTTTCTTTTATTTTTATTTCTTCATATAGTATACAGTGGGGCAAAAAAGTATTTAGTCAGCCACCAATTATGCAAGTTCTCCCACTTAAAAAGATGAGAGAGGCCTGTAATAGACATCATAGGTAGACCTCAGCTATGAGAGACAAAATGAGAAAACAAATCCAGACAAGCACATTGTCTGATTTGGAAAGAATTTATTTGCAAATTATGGTGGAAAATAAGTATTTGGTCAATATCAAAAGTTCATCTCAATGCTTTGTTATATATCCTTTGTTGGCAATGACAGAGGTCAAAGGTTTTCTGTAGGTTTTCACAAGGTTGGCACACATTGTTGCTGGTATGTTGGCCCATTCCTCCATGCAGATCTCTAGAGCAGTGATGTTTTGGGGCTGTCGCTGGGCAATACAGACTTTCAACTCCCTCCAAAGGTTTTCTATGGGAGACTGGCTAGGCACTGCAGGACCTTGAAATGCTTCTTACGAAGCCTCTCTTTTGTTGCCCAGGCAGTGTGTTTGGGATCATTGTTATGCTGAAAGACTGTCCCCCTGTGTGGTTCTGGGATTTTTGCTCACCTTTCTTGTGATCATTTTGACCCCACAGGGTGAGATCTTGCGTGGAGCCCAAGATCGAGGGAGATTATCAGTGGTCTTGTATGTCTTCCATTTTCTAATTATTGCTCCCACCGTTGATTTCTTCACACCAAGCTGCTTGCCTATTGCAGATTCAGTCTTCCCAGCCTGGTGCAGGTCTACAGTTTTGTTTCTGGTGTCCTTCGACAGCTCTTTGGTCTTCACCATAGTGGAGTTTGGAGTGTGACTGCTTGAGGTTGTGGACAGGTGTCTTTTATACTGATAACAAGTTCAAACAGGTGCCATTAATACAGGTAATATGTGGAGGACAGAGGAGCCTCTTAAAGAAGAAGTTACAGGTCTGTGAGAGCCAGAAATCTTGCTTGTTTGTAAGTGACCAAATACTTATTTTCCACCATAATTTGCAAACAAATTCTTTCCAGATCAGACAATGTGATTGTCTGGATTTGTTTTCTCATTTTATCTCTCATAGTTGAGGTCTACCTATGATGTCAATTACAGGCCTCTCTCATCTTTTTAAGTGAGACAACTTGCACAATTGGTGGCTGATTAAATACTTTTTTGCCCCACTGTATGCTATTGTAACACCCCGGACGTAAGCTTTAGTTGTGTCCCACAGGTTTTGTATAGTTGTTTGTTCATTTCAGTTTTCCTATAGGAAAAGCCCTAATTCTTTTTCTATTTGTTGAATGTATTTTTTTCTTTCGTTATCCTTTGATTCATGGTCCATCTCTTTTTTCTTTTCTTCTTGTTATTTATATGTTGAAAGAAACTTTTTTTTATTATCTTTGACTTTTGTTGCAAGTCTTTGTTCATATTGATCCTTTGCTTCCTTGACTTCATCTGTGCAGATTCAGGCTGTCTGTTGATATTCTGCTGTAGTTATGTGCCCTTATTTCCATTTTTTGTACTTATCCTTTTTGTCTTTCAGTTTATCAGAGAGATCTTTGTGCAACCATGCAAGTTTCTTCTTGGATTTCTTGTTTTTCTTTTTTACTGGTATTGTATTAGACTGGGCTTTTTCTGTGTTTCCCATACTTCTTGAGTTGTTTTCCCCTTAGGATTTTTATCCATGAAATTTTTCTTAGACTCTCTCTGAGTTGTTCAAACCAGCTCTTTTAAAGTTTAAGACACTGTTTGGATTATATTTTATTTCTTCTGTTTGCATTATATTGAATTCCAGTATGATATGGTCACTCTTGCCCAAGATTCTGGCAACTTCAACTTCCTCTATTACTTCTTCTCTATTAGTAAGAATTAGATACAGTATAGCTTTACTTCTAGTTTCCTTCTCTGCCTTTTGGATGACAAAATTGTCAGCTAAATTGGTTAGTAATCTATTTGAACTCCCACTTCTTGCAGAGTTTGCCTCCCAATTGATATGAGAGTATTTAAAGTCTCCCATTACTACTGTGATATGTTTCTTACATACTTTTGTTAATTGATTAGCAAAGTGTTCATCTACTTCTTCTGCTTGTTTGGGTGGCCTGTAGTATATGCCTATAACAATGTCATTCCCCCCCCACCCCCGCTTTTATATTAACTAATATGGATTCTAGGAGATTTTCATCCTTGGTTTTGTGTATTTCTATAGTGGTGTAGCAATCTTTTATATATAATAAAGAGCCTTGGTGATGTAGTGGACTAAACTGCTGCTGTTAAAGTAGTACTTAGCTGCCAGCTGCCTGCAATTACTGTGAGTTCAATTCTCATCAGGCTCAAGGTTGACTCAGCCTTCCATCCTTCCGAAGGTAGGTAAAATGAGGACCCGGTTTGTGGGGGCAATAAGATGACTTTGTATAAAATAGAACACTGCTGGGGGGGGGGGGGGCAAAAAGCCCTACTAAGCAGGTATATACAAAAGTATGAAGGCTATTGCTTATTGCTTTGTAAGCCTCCCTGAGTCTCCGGAGAAGGGCAGCATATATAAACTGAACTAATAAATAAATAAATAAATAATGCAACTCCACCTCCTTTTTTGCTAGGTCTTTTCTTTCAAATAGTTTGTATCCTTCTATCAGTACATCCAATCATGCGCTTCATCCCACCATGTTTCAGTAATGGCAACTATATCCTATCTACTTTCATTTTCTAAGTCATATTCATTTAAATCTGAAGCATAGACAATGTAAACACGCTCAGTTAATCTTTTCGAAATGTGTATGGCACTGGAACAAAAAAACAGACTTGGTAAATAATGACAATTTGAAAAATAAACACCATATTTTATTCTATAATCACACAAAGGTTTTAGCAAAGATTATCTCTTAGAATCTTTGTAATTATGAGCTGCCATTGTTGTGATTACTTTCTATTTTAATCACCAAATTCATGACAACAGGTACAGCAATGTGCCTTAGAGCTGACAGTGAAACTGTTCAAGTTATGACTAGCTACTGTCTTTTAAAATCAGAGTATCACCAGTAAAGGACCAACAGTCAAAACTACGCCACAGGTTAGCATTTGGTGAAGTAGCAATGATGTTCTACCATGATGTTTATACCAACAAAATTAGAAATGTTCAGGAAATGGTTTTCCCTGTGACTTTCTATGGACTTCAAAGTGGCATAGAAAGAGTATTGATGTTTTTGAGCTTTGGAGTTGGGAGTGATTCCGGAGAATACCATGGATGGCCAAGAAATAAACAGAAGAGTTATTGAATAAATCAACCCAAAAGCACAAATAGTCAGGCTCAATTTATCCTACTTCAAATGCATTACACAAAGAACTATTTTTCTGGAAGTATCTGTAATGCTGGAAAGATAGAAGGAAAGAGAGGTAGGAGATACCAAGGTGAATGGAACTTAATTCCAGCTGCAATGGATATGCCTTTGAAACACCTAAAATACCAAGTTAGGGACAGATCCTCCTGTCATCAATGTAGTTGCGAATACTTGTTTCTGATCTGATGGCACATAATCAATTGATTAATTCTTTGTCCAGTGGCTATGTGCCCCTGGCAGTTAAACCCCCACAAGGAATGAAATTTTGTCAGAATTTTAAAGTAGTAAATAGGATTACTATTCTTCCTTTGGTGTACCACTGAAATAAACCTGAGAGTAGGAAAGGATAGCCATTTGACTATCTATTTCCCTGTGGATATTTTTAAAGATGAAGAAAACAAAGAGCAACTCTTGGTGAAGGTTTTTAAAAGTTCCATAAGATTTTGAGCAGCTGGTGGTGTTTTGAGTGCCGCTGATTATATTTTACTGCCAGCCCAAGACAAATCACTTCAGTCTCTCAAAAACTTCACACTCCTATTTCCCCTCTATCCCCAAAGAAGTTTCAGGTATAAAGCTATAAAAAGTAAAACATTACATCAATGTCTCCTAAGAAAAAGACAATCAAATTGTCATCATGAAATAAATAGGACACAATCAGCATGAATTAAACATTTTATTCCTTATTCAGCTCCAAAACAAATTAAGCATGTGTTTAAAACTCTCCAGCTGACAACAGTGGGCCTTCAAAGTACATAACTTTAGCTGACTCCCACTCTTATTTTTTCCTCAGGAGTTCTGCATATTTAAAACCAGCTTCTTGAGAGCTGACTGTTTTAGAAGCTGGATTGCACTTCTAAACATAGTGACAGTCTGAAAAGTTGGGAAGCCTCATCAGAACTGAGACTAACATCTGGAAAACAGCATGCCTCCAATAGGCAGAAGTACCACAGGGATCCTGCCAAATCAGTCTCTCTAGTGACCATTTCTTTCTTCTGAAATAACACCAAACCATTTCATACAGAACCTATTTTCAACCCAGTGAACAATGCCCTGAAACCTGACAACATGCTCACTTTTATCCCAATATCCAATTTTCTAATCTGGGCTACCCAGATCAAGTGAGGTTTTAGTCACCACTTAGAAAAAGAAAGTGATCCAGTCCTATATTGTTTATAAATCTTGAAGGACTGCCTGGTTTTCAGAACAGATCAAATAACAGAAGGAACCCCTGGAGCAGTACTAGAGAGGAATTAGAAGAGATTTGGTCTGAACGTGTGTAAGAGCCACATTAAATATTATATCATGGATATATGAATGATAATTTATTTCTATGATTGTTGCATCTATGGAGTGCTAGTTAGTGACCCAATTGATCCCTCCTCTCTGTGGCAGCCCCTTAAATATTGGAACACTGCTATCATGTCTCCCCTAGTCCTTCTCTTCACTAGATTAGCCATGCCCAGTTCCTGCAATCTTTCATTGTATGTTTTAGCCTCCAGTCCTCTAATCATTTTCTTTACCCTTCTCTGCACTTTTTCTAGAGTCTCAACATCTTTTTTATAGTGTGATGATCAAAACTGGATGCAGTATTCTAGATGTGGTCTTACTAAGGCTTTATAGAGTGGTACTACCTCACTTGATCTTCATTGTATCCCTCTGATAATGCAATTTAGGATTGCATTGGCTTTTTTGGCTGCTGTCGCACACTGTAAACTCATATTGTGATAAGTGATGCTATCTATCCTACTTTTTTCTAGTTTACCAAGAAGTAGGTTGTGGTCTACTTTGATGAATGTCTTGCTGAAGTCTAAGTATATTATGTCCACAGTATTTCGGTGGTCAACTAATTTAGTCACTATGTTGAAGAATGAAATAAGATTGGTTTTGCATGATCTGTTTTTAACAAACCCATGCTGACTTCTAGTTACTGCTTTACTCATTGCTAGATATTGGCAGATCTGTTTTTTTATTATCATTTCCAGTATCTTCCCGGGTATTGATGTTAGACTGTAGTTTCCTGAATCTATTTTTTGAAGATGGAAACAACATCAGCTCTTTTCCAGTCCTCTGGTATTTCTCCAGTGCTCCAGGATTTTTGAAAGATGTGGTACAGTGATTCTGAGATGACATCTTCCAGCTCCTTTAGAAATCTGGGATGTAATCAGTCAGGTCCCGGTGATTTATATTCATGAACATCAGATAGGTGTTCTCTTACCATTTTTTTTATTTTTTTATTTTTTTGCTTATTTTAACTTTTATTTCTAGTCTGTCTTTGACAGTTGTATTTTTGGTAGGTTGGGCTATAGTTTCTTTTTCTGTGAAGACCAATGCAAAGAATGAGTTAAGCAGCTCTGCTTTCTCTCTGCTGCCTGATACTTCCTTGCCATCTTCTCTCTTAAATGGATTGACTGTTTCCTGGACTATTTTCTTGTTATTTATATGTTGGAAGAAACTTTTGAAATTATCTTTGACTTTTGTTGCAAGTCTTTGTTCATTCTGAGCCTTTGCTTTCCTGACTCTGTCTTTGCATATTTCAGCTATCTGCTGATATTCTGCCTTAGTTATGTGTCCCTCTTTCCATTTTTTGTATTTGTCCCTTTTGTCTTTCAATTTGTCAGAGAGATCTTTGTGCAGACATGCTGGTTTCTTCTTGGATTTCTTGTTTTTCTTTTTCGGTGGTATTGTGCTGGACTGAGCTTTTCTTTTTAAAAAGGTTTTTTTTTATTTTTTAGACAAAATTCATCAGTTTTCTCTTCCCTGTGACATCTCGGTGTTATCTTCCAAAGTTCTTCCTTTTTCTGTATAGCTGTCATTACTTCTATCTTGATCCTTATCCAGTCCACAATATCAATTCATCACTAACATAATATCAATTCATCACATATTTTTACATACTTATATAATTAATCATTTATATCTCTTCTCCAACCAATAATAAAAATCATTCCATATTTTAAAATATTCAGAGTCTTCTCTATCTTTAATATGTGGACTGAACTTTTATGATCATATTTTTCAGAGTTTCCCACATTTCTTGAGTTGTTTCCTCTTTAGGATTTTCATCCAAGGAATCATTCCCAAGTTCTCTCTGAGTTTGTTAAAATCAGCTCTTTTAAAATCTAAGACCCTGGTATCATTATGTTCTATTGCTTGTGTCTGTGTTATGTTGAATACTAGTATGAAATGTCACTCTCACCCAAGTTTCCTACAGTTTCAACTCCCTCTATCACTTCTTCTCTGTTTGTAATAATTAAGTCCAGTATGGCTGTCCCTCTAGTTCCCTCTTCTAGCTTTTGGACAACAAAGTTGTCAGCTAGGTTGGTCAGGAACCTATCTGATTTCTCATTTGGTACAGAATTAGTCTTCCAATTCACGTCAGGGTAATTGAAGTCCTCCATTACTATTGTAGTTTGTTTCCTACATATATTTGTTAGTTGGTTAGCAAAAAGTATATCCATTTTTTCTGTTTGGTTGGGTGGCCTGTAGTATACACCTATGGCCATGTCATTCTTTTTTTCTTTTATATTGACCCATCTGCATTCTAGGAGTTTTTCATCTTTGGTTTCATGCATATAGTGGTCCTTTACTATACAGTGTAAATCGACCTCCTCTTTTATGGGGTCTGATTTTTTTGAACAGTTTGTATCCTTCTATCAGTATGTTCCAGTCATGGGTTTCATTCCACCAAGTTTCTGTTATTCCAACTATATCATATCTACCTTCATGTATTAATAGTTCAAGTTCACCCTGTTTGTTCCCCAGACTTTGTGCATTTGTATATAGGCACTTTAGATCTTTATGTCGGACTCTGGGCATGTCTCCTATGGTGTTGGAGTTCCTATGTCTCCTATTTGGTGTTGAAGTTTGTCTTCCTTCCTATCCCTCCTTACCTCATTATTTGAATTGTTTTTGTTATGTATATAGTTTTGGCGGGAGATTTAAACAACAATAGGTCAATTGTGTTTGGTCAGCTCCCTGGCCGGCAAGGTATATAAAGGGAGCTGTTTGCCTGTAACCTTTGCTGAAGTTCACACTTGATTAAAGAGCTGTTGTCATACACTACCTTGCTTCTGCCTCTTCAATCACCCAACCTAACATTGGCGATGAAGGTGGGATTGAGGCAATGAGAAGCAAGCCGGAAAAGAGCTAACTACAGCGGATTCAGCCAGGCTGATGAGCTCCGTACATAGCAGGACTGCCATGATGTCTGTGTATGTACTGCTAAAGCCTTTCGACCCAGCGAGAGAGAAGTGGGGGTCATACATGATCCGGTTTGAGTGCTCTTTGGAAGCCAGCGACCTGCAAAACCTTCCAGGCAACCAAAAAAGGGCCACTTTTCCTGAGCCACTGTGGGCCAGATGTGTTCAACATGGCTGAGTCACTCTCAAAAACCGTATCGTGGGAGGCACTGCAAGCCTTGCTTAAGGCACACTACGCGCCAGTGCCCTCAAAGTTCATCCAGTGGTACGAGTTCCAGCAGCGAGTACAGAAGGAAGAAGAGCCGATCAGTGCTTACATGTCTGCCCTGCGTAAGGCTGAGACACATTGTGAGTACCGGGACCTGGATGACATACTCCTAGAGCAACTAATCTGTGGAGTAAGAGATATATGCCTACAGAGACAGTTGCTCGCAAGGCCTAACCTGACTCTACCCAGCACCCTAGATGAAGCAAGGGCACACGAGTCGGACACCAAGGCTGCGGAGATCCTGCAACGTGCAGCCACCTTGCTACCCACCCCAAGGTTGACACCAGTACACCATGAGACAGCCCAGACAGACAGTGAGGAAGAGTTAGAAGAAGATGTCTTCCAAACTGAGAGACAGAAACGTGAGTAGAGAGAGCGAAGCGGAAGCTGCTCAAGCTGCAGAGGGTCACACCAAAGGCAGACTTGTAAATTCAGGGATGCTATCTGCAGACGATGCGAAAAGAAGGGGCATTTGGTGAGAGTTGGCCAGGCAAGCCTATCAAACAACCACAAACCAGGAGACAGCTACAGCCAGAGCCGGCGCAACCCAAGCGGAGCAACAAAGATGGTGACTTCAGAAAAAGGACGAGTTTCAAAACCATGAAACCTGCAGCACCAGGATCAGCCAGGCCAGCGCAACAATCTAAAAGAAGGTCCACACCACGGTCAAGATCAAGGGAAACCCATGTGAAATGGAGATCGATACCAGATCATCTTTATCAATCACATTCTGGGCCACCCTGAAGAGGTCCTGAGTCTGAAAAAGAGCCAGCTAGTCTCAGCGGATACAGCTTTGAGCCTATCAGGGAAATTGCATCCCTGTGGACAGCGTGGGCACATTCCAGGTTACATATGGAGAATACCGGAAGGAGCTACCCCTCACAATGGTCAGCAAATGCCTACCGAGCCTCCTGGGCCTGGACTGGTTTAAGGCCCTGGGAATGGGATTCACTGGAGTCCACACCGCAAGCGGCGAACCAGCCAGGAGTGACAGCAGCCTGAGAGATGACCTGATGAAGGAGTTCCAGGATGTATTCGACGACCAACTGGGCAAGAACTTGGGGACCCCTATTTCCTTTAATCTTGACCCTAACGTAGCTCCGATCAGGCTTAAGGCTAAACAAGTGCCCTTTGCACTCAAACCAAAGATTGACGTTGAATTGGACAAACTGATTAAGCAGGGGTGTTAGTCCCAGTAGACCACGCCAAGTGGGAGACCCCCATAGTGACCCCGGTCAAGCCAGATGGGTCTGTGCGCATCTGCACAGATTACAAATGCACGATAAATAAGGCTTTACAGCAGAGTGCATACCCCATCGTGCATCATTTACTCTATTCGCTGGGCATATTTGCAAAACTCAATCTTGTGCAGGCGTACCAGCAACTACCAGTAGATGGTGCTACCGTGGAGGCACAGACCATAGTAACACACAGAGGTGCCTTCAAATGTACCAGATTACAATTTGGAGTCAGCATAGCCCCCGGACTATTCTAGAGCACTATGGAGCATCTGTTACAAGGACTGCCAGGGGTGGTACCCTATTTTGATGATGTTCTCATAAGCGCAACAGATGAGAAACAACTAGGGGACTGACTCAAACAAGTATTGGAGAAATTCAGGGGTGCTGGCCTCTGCATAAAGAGGAATAAGTGCATGATCGCAGTGCCCTCTGTGGAATTCTTGGGATACTGGGTTGACAGGATGGGCATACACCCCACTGAAAGCAAGATATGGGCTATCCAAAATGCGTCAACACTAAAGAACAAATTGAAGCTACAGGCTTTCTTGGATCTCCTTAACTTTTATGTTATCTTTTTATGAGACAAGGCAATGGTCGCCAAATTCCTGCATCAGCTATTGACTAAAAATTTAGCCTGGGTCTGGGGGAAGGCTGAAGCTGCCACCTTCACAGCTGTGAAGAAACTCTTGTCCGTGGACAGTTTCGTAATTCAATACAATGTGATGCTGCCGCTGGTCCTAGCCTGTGACACATCCCCATTCGGCGTGGGAGCCGTGCTAAGCCATAAACTGCCCAATGGACAAGAGGTTTCCATCGCATACTACTCCCAAACCTTGACCAACGCAAAGCGGAACTACAGCCAGTTGGACAGAGAGGTCAAGAAATTTCATGAATACTTATTTGGGAGACATTTCGAGCTTGTTACGGACCATCAATCACTTCTGGGCCTCCTGGTGGGGGATCGGCCTATCCCCGCTGCCTTGTCTCCATGCATGACACGGTGGACAAGTTTCTTGGCGGCTTACTCCTATCAACTTATTCACCATCCAGGATTAAGCTTGGGGCATGCGACGCCCTCATCCATTGCCCATTGCCAGACATTCTAGAGGATCCAACACCGGAAGCACCAGTCCTCCTCATTGATGTTTTGGACTCAGGGCCTCTTACTTCAGCAGAAATAGCAAGAGCCTCGGCTAAGGATCACGTGTTGAGGGTAGTCATGAGTTGGGTCATGAGGGATTGGCTGGCAAAGACTGAGGGCAGGGAATTCAAAGGATTTACAAACAAGAAAGATAAACTGGCAATGCAAGGGGGATTTTTGTTGCGGGGTGACTGTGTTATTGTACCCGCATGTCTAAGGACAAAAGTGTTAACAATGTTGCATGAAGGGCACCCTGGGATTGTACGGATGAAGGGACTGGCCCACAGCTGTTTGGTGACCCCAGATGGATAAGGACATTACAGAGTGGGTGGGGAAGGGTAACCCCTGTCAGGAATCCAGACCAGATCCCCCAACAGCACCAGTCAAGGAATGGGGAAAACCCCAAGGCCCCTGGTCTAGAATACACATAGACTTGGCAGGCCCCTTTCATGGTCAAATATTCCTGGTAATTGCCGACGCCTATTCGAAATGGTTCGAGATTATCCTGATGCAATCCACAACCTCTGAAGCAGTAATCAAAGTGCTTCAGAAACTCTTTGCCACCCACGGATTGCCCAATATGCTCATATCAGATAAAGGGCCCCAATTCACCACCACCCAGTTTGAAGGGTACCTGGCAGAGCCGGGCATTAGGCATGCACTCTCTGCCCCCTTTCATCTGGCCAGTAACGGACTGGCTGAAAGATTTATGAGAACAGCCAAAGAGGCACTCTCACGGCTAGACGCTGGAGATTGGCAGGCCAGGGTAGATAAGTTCCTAGCTGTCCAGCATGCCACAGCATGCACAGTGACAGGGCAAAGTCCAGCCAAGCTCCTCATGGGCAGGAAGCTGCAGTGCATCCTGGACCGATTACACTCCAATTATTCTTCAGACAGATTCACGGGGTGGGGTGGGGGGGCAAGAAGTTGAAGGAATTCCAGGTAGGGACACCGGTGTTCTCCAGGAACTACGCGAATGGACCTCTATGGGCCCAATGGGAACAATTTCAGACAGCACAGGCCCCAAGTCATATACCGTAGACATGGCAGACAGGAGGATTTGACAAAGGCACATTGATCTACTCCAGAGAAAGTTGGCCACTGAACCAAAACCGCAACCCCAAGGTCCAAGCCCTAACTTCCAAACTCTTCCCACAACAGCTAGCTAAAGCCTGATGAGATCCAGGGATTTATCTGGGAACGTTGGCATCCAGCATCGCCCCAGTGAGACAGCTCTCCAAGCCGAGGATAGCAACGCCCCTGAAGAAATCCAGGAAGTTCCATTGGTGGAGCTGGGAGAAACAAAAGGTCCCTCTGACCAGCTCGACGCCACACCTCCGACTGAACTGCGCAGGTCAACTAACCGTAGGGAACGCCTGGTCACCTGCATGATTATGTATGCAAATGTACATCCAAAGTGCCTTCTGGGAGGGGAAGGGTGTTATGTATATAGTTTTGGCGGGAGATTTAAACAACAATAGGTCAATTGTGATTGGTCACTCCCTGGCTGGCAAGGTATATAAAGGGAGCTGTTTGCCTGTAACCTTTGCTGAAGTTCACACTTGATTAAAGAGCTGTTATCACGCATTACTTTGCTTCTGCCTCTTCAATCACCCAACCTAAAGTTTCCTAGTGGTTTTTGCTTGAAATTAGGCCCTGGGGATCCTAAAGTTTGGTCACACACACACACAGACACACACAGACACACACCCTACACACACATACAATTTTAGTTTAAAGCTCTTCTGATTAGTTGAACCAGCCATTTTTTGAAAACATTCTTCCCAATCTTTGTGAGGTGCAGCCCATCCCTTGCCAAAAGCCCATCATGGAGGTAATTAGGTCACGGTGATACAATTCTACTTAGAGAATGAAAAGTCAGAAGCATATTTGCATGGCTATTAGGAAAATTATTCTAGGCAACTGACAGATAAAGTTGTTTGGATCTATTCTGAACTAGACGCTAGCAATGGATGTCCTGCTAAGTTAATTAGGGCATCCTGATTTGTTTATCTGGGAGAAATTTGAGCCTGTAAGTTTTGAAGAAGTGGACAGGGTCCTAGGACTGTGAATGCAGCCATCTGTTTATTTGATCCATGTCCATCCTGGTCAGTCAAGGCTTCTTGGAAGGCAATGATTGGTTGGATCCAGTGGCAGTGAATTTATCATAAGAACATAAGAAGTGCCTTGCTGGAATGGACCCCCAGCCCATCTAGATCAGTAGTCTGTTCTCACCTTAGCCAAACAAGTGCATAGACATTGATCCCCCTTGAGGGAGGGGGAGGTTCTATAGGAGGTAGTGTTCCATTTTCTCTTCAAAAAACTGTAGCCAATTACAATTATGTTAAATAAGTTCAAGTCAGTCTGCAATATTCCCTTTTTAGGAAAAGTTGTAAAGTTGTCAGGCTGGAACTTCAGAGGACCCTGGAAGAAATAAAGGATTATATAAACCCATTTCAATGAACTTTTAAATCTGGGCCTGAATTGAGATTGATGGCACTTGTGAATGACTTCTATTATCAAGGGTTTGGAAATGGATGTCACAGCATTGCAATGGTTCTTACTTTTCTTAGAATGTTCTAATCAGAGTTGGTAGTGAGCAATGCTGTTGAGGTTCTGTTTTGGTAGTTGGAGGCTATGGGGATCTGGATAGGGATCAACAAGTTTAGGCCCAAAGACCAAGTGGCAATGGTTTTTGGGGCCAGCCAGCTCTTTCATTATTAGTTGTGGGTGGATTTGCATTACTCCATATGCAGATGTTCTCAATCAGGGCAAGGATAGGTGTTTTACAAATTGCCAGTGCTTGCTGGAAAAGCAGATGGTATCTATAATTAGGAGGGTATTTGCATAAATTCATCTTTGTGTATCAGTTTTGCCCATTCCTGGGTCTCTCATGCCTTTATCTGGACTATTGTATTGCAATATGGGCTACATGGGACTGCTTTGAAGAACACTCATAATATTGTATACAGCTGATCCAGAATGCAGCAGTGTGAGTAGTTATGGCTCTTGTTTCAGCTATGTAACACTGGTACTGCACTGCTTACAATTAGGCTTAAAGATGAAATTTAAGGGTGTGGTGCCCTCTATGAAACCTATCAAGGCCCAGGACTGGGTACTTATGGAATCATCTGTCTCAAATTTTTTCAGCCTGTCCTATAAGATCCAACTAGTTGTCATGCTCCAGATCCCAGCAACTCTCTGTTGAAGCACCTGCCCTACAGAAAAGCCTATCCTCAAAAATTCAGGTATCAGCCTTAAGAAGGCCCTGATAACCTCCCAGTGTGAGCCAGTGTAACTATAGGAGTTGTCAATCCAGTCCTCAATCCAGTATATTTTATAGTATTATGCTATATTGTTATATCATTTCACTTTGTATTTTATGTTTTTAATCCTTGTTAGCCCAAAGTCAAGTGGGTGGCCACATAAATTGACCAAACAAATAAATGTAAACACAATTTATTATTTTTGTTTAGAATTTTTTGTTTCCTTTTTATTCTTTTTAACTGAATGAAATTTTGGAAGGAAATTGTCTGAAATGAACTATAACTCAATGTGACTCTCTGTCCACCAGAAAAGTGATATCCAAAAACAGAATGTCTATGGAGATTCTCAGTCATCCAGGTTATGGTTTTCCCAAAGATGCTTTTTCAAGAGGCAACGGGAGTTTCTTGGCTTTCTTTGATGATGCTTTGCTTCTCATCCAAGAAGCTTCTTCAGCTTTGATTGGATGGTGGGATATGGAAGGATTTATATTCCTTGCAAGCAGATGGTCATTTGAATTCTTTTAGAGAATCATTGAGGCCACTTGGAGGTTTATCTGTGTCCTCAGGGGTTACCTGAATCATTGAGAAGTGGAGCTGTGTCTTCTGCAGGATGTTTTCTGCCCTGTGTCCCTTCATTGTTGAACACAGACTCAGGCTGTTGGGGATTTTTCTGGAAATCCATTCATACTCCTGCACCATTCAAAGGGTGTTCATCCCAAAGTGCATAGTGCTTATCTTTGAATGGTGCAGGAGTATGAACAGATTTCCAGAAAAATTGCAGACTACAGAAACCATTTGCGCTTCAGTTTGAGATGCAAACAACACAGACTCATTTCCAACAGCCTGAGCCTGTGGTCAACAGTGAAGGGACACAGAGCAGAAAACATCCCACAGAAAGCACAGTTTCAACTTCTCAATGATTCATGTAACTCTGAGGGCACAAGTGGCCTCAACAACATTCTAAAAGAATGCAAATGACCAGCTATCTGCAAGGAATATAAATCCTTCCATTCCCCATCATCCAGTCAGAGTTGAAGAAGCATCTTGGATGAGAAGTGAAACATTTTCAAGGAAAAACAAGAAAGTCCAGTTGCCTCTTGAAAAAGCACTTTTGGGATATCCA
Organism: Masticophis lateralis; assembly: GCA_030761175.1. Taxonomy (NCBI): domain Eukaryota; kingdom Metazoa; phylum Chordata; class Lepidosauria; order Squamata; family Colubridae; genus Masticophis; species Masticophis lateralis. Next base: position 94,818,970 of record JAUDYJ010000003.1, on the reverse strand, counting down.
AAACAGAACCAGAAATGGACTAAAATTGAAATTGTGGGTGAAGCCAACAGAAGAAAAGATTGAAAATCCTGTCTAGGCTGAGACATTATTGAGGTACGCAGATCAGACTGCAGACGGGCACATCCTTCCATTAGACAATTTTGCTGCTGCTGTGCCATTCCACCTCTCTCTTCCAGGAAATCAGTGGTAAGTATGGACAGATGCACATGCAATTAAATTTACAACAAAATATAACATTAAAGCTTCAACATATAGACATATGCAGAAGCAGTTTTTTTAAAAAAAACCCTTTTTTCCACCATCTGCTCTAATGTTTATATACTTCTCTTTATTAGTACTAAGGCAATAGAGCATAGTGATTAAGGGATGTCCATGATTACAGCACAAGGAATATCAGCATAGTTCTAAGAAAAGTAAAAACACTTGAGAAGTATTCTATATTCATTTAAATGTGCAAAAATGGATGATCTGATGGTCTTGATGGTCTCAAGGACTTTCTCCAGCTTGCTTCCTGTTTTGTTTTTTGATAACTAATAGAATATGTTTACTGGCTTTAGGTTAAGTGATAGAATGGGATAAATCTTTAATCAAGTTTTAAAATGAATTGACCTCTATCACTAGAATGGTCTTCTGGTTTCAGCCTGATGAAAAATAAGTATCTCTGTCCTGCTCTGTCTCTTGATACTCTCACTATTGATAAATTGGTCCATGAAAGCAAAAACCAGTTTAGCAGAATGAAATAATGGATTGGGCAATATCACCTTAGGTTGAAGGCAAGTGACATCAGTTTTGGATATGTTCCCAATGTCAAAACAGAATCCAAAAATTACTAAAATTTGGATGTATTTTCCACCCTAGTTGCTCCCTTTGTGCCACTTGATTAGGCTGTTGTAAAGGGTACCATTAAACCATGCATCCCTACCTCCAGGCTGAAATAATTTAAACCATTCTACTTAATTTATAGGCCAGGTCAAAGTCTGTGGGTTGTAATCAGGCACAGTAAATTAATGGCACAATTCAAACTCTAGACTCCCTCATCATCTCTTTCCAAATAGTTAACAACCTTGCTTGGAATCTATACGTAATACAATGTTTTTTCTCCTCTTTAAATTTAAATATATACTGTATATATATAACCATTCTTCATCGCATTGTCAGAATTTATTTATTTATGAAAATTGATCTATTCTCTCATCTCACTCTCAGTGACTCTGAGTGGCTTATCAAAATAAAAACCCAATATAAAAGCAAAAAAAGCAATAATCCACAACAGCCAATCAATCAAATAAGCCACTTGATGGCTCCCACTCTGGGAGTCCCCACACACATTGGCACATTGGAAAAATCAGCTCTTTAGGGCTTTGTGAAAGAAAGTCAAAGTGGGGACTAATCTTACCTCCACAGGATTGATGTTCCACAGGGAAGAAGCCATCATGGAGAAGGCCCTTCTTATTGTTGATTCAGGAAAGAGTATAATTTACACACAACCTGCACTTGCACAATGGCCCTTCTGGCCATGACTGCTAGCTGCTCTTCAAACAGGAATCATGAGTCCAGAAGAATCCCCCAGATTATGCAGTGGGTCTGTCTGGGGAAGTGCTATCCCATCCAAGACCAGAGATAGCAATTATTTTTATCAATTCTGTTGGATCTTCTATTTTTGATATTGACCATTTTGGAGAACCCTAGTTGTTAGTGTAATGTGGGGACCCCTGGGGCAGGGCTGGGTTCCACTTACCTTTACTACCAGTTTGTAGTGGGCTCATGCGCACAGTTCACCAATGATGACATTGTGCCAGGTGGATGGAACCTCCTGCCGGTTTTACTACCGGTTTTATAGAACCGGACAGAACCGGGAGCAACCCACCACTGCCCTGGGGGCCCATGAGAACTTTTTAGGAGCCTGAAAAATTAAATCAATAAACATTTTAAAATTTACAATTTTAATTTCTAATATAGTAAATATAAATAGTAGGAAGAAATTATGCTATTTCAGAATTTGGATTTAAAGGAATCTAAAGCTAAGTATAAACAAATAAGACACTTAGACCTCAAGAAAATAAGTTTTAATAAACTCAGGGCAACTATGATTTGGATTCTGTGGCAGGTTGTGGTAGTTTAGGATGAAAATAAACTAAATTAAAGAAACTATACCTCAATGAAACCTAAAACAAACCAAAAAAAAAAGAACACAGTGGTGGAAAGAGATCACCTAGAAAAAGGTATGCTTTGCAGACTTCACATCAAAAAGTCTCAAAATAAGCCAGCTGACAAAGGATGCTTGTAAGAACTACAGAAATAATTTCTCTTGAGCGTATCTCATGTTCAAAATTAAAGGAAGGAAAAAAGAGGGGAAAAGTATACCAGTTGCTCAGTGAAGATGGTAGAAAATAATAAATAACCAAAAAGGGGCAGAAACACTCAGCTTTTATTTTGGCTAGTCTTCCCAGAGGGCAGGACATGCCTTCAATCAGGTAATCAGGCAATTATGAAGAACTGATTAAAGAAACAGGATTCCAGTTCTAATCTGTCAGAAAAATGGTCAAAGAATGCCCTCCAACCTTAAATGGAGCATAGTACCAGATACATCATCTTAGAATACCGAAGGAACTTGTTGAGGATCTAGCCAAATCTCTTTTAAAAATCTTGAAGAATGAATTAATGACGTACCAAATGACTAGAAGAGAGCAAATATTCTTTCTCTTCAAAAAGAGGGAATAGCCAGACTTGGGTCACTCCAGACCAGTCAGCCTGACAGAAATAACTGGAAAAAATCTAGAAAAATTGTAATCTGTAATTGATTTGTAAGAACCTTTAAAACAAGGTGATTGCTAAATGTAGGCTGGTGCACCCAGGTGGAGGAGCTGCTCTGGGATGACCAATGGGCCAGTCCTGTGACTAGAGCTCTAGAATATGGGACCGGGCGGACAGCTTGTAGTGGGGCTGGAAATCTTCGCCATACAGAGTGGTACAAGGAGCGATGCAACGTGCAAGGAGTAGGCCAGCCCTCGCTAGCTGGAATGAGGTAAAGGTGCTGTTACAGCAAGTGGGGGGCAGCGCAGATGGGCCAAAGCTGCGGTGGCGATGGCTGGAGCCTTAGTGTGTGAGAACAAAGCAGCCCTTTATTTTCCTTTGCATGGCAACAGCATTCCGCCTTCATCGCAGTACATTTGTGTCAGCTGCTTGCACCAAGGCAGCCCTTGCCTCCCACTGCTTCGGGCTCAGATCTGTAAGCTGCATCCAGGAAGCACTACAGCAGAGAGAACTGGCTGGGGTCAACCCTAGCTTTGCTGTCCATTGCAGCTAGGAATCTCAAATAAAGTCGAGAATGAAAGTTTGTGTTGTAGCCAGCCCGGGCACTAAATCGGCCCCCTGCGAACTCCTCTTCTCTCGAGGTGTCCGCCCAAGTCTCACCAATTGCTGAAGCACCTAGAGTCCCAGTGATGAGATGGAGTCCTTCAGGCACCTAGCTTGGCCACCTGCTTAGTAGCTCCAGCCCCTCCCTCCATCACTAGGAGTACAGGCACTTCAGCGGGCTGCAAGCGAAGCCTCGGCTGGGTTCCTTGGCAGACAAGGACTTCACAGGGGGCTGATCTAGAGCCTCAAATAGCTCAACAGGCTAGATAGCCTGTTATTAACATCCAGCTGTCTGCAATTATTGCAAATTCGAGGCTCAAGGTTGACTCAGCCTTCCATCCTTTCTAAGGTAGGTAAATTGAGGGCCCAGTTTGTGGGGCAATAAGCTGACTTTGTATAAAAATATACAAAAGTATGAAGGCTATTGCTTAATGCATTGTAAGCCTCCCTGAGTCTCCAGAGAAGGGCGGCATATAAATTTAATTTTAAAAAAAATCTAGCACCCAGGTTGGCTACAACACAAATGTTCATTCTCTGTCTTATTTGAGATTCCTAGCTGCCATAGACAGTAAAACTAGGATTGACATTCCCCTGCGTCAATCCAGCAGACAAAACTGGAAAAGGGGGGCAAGAATCTGGCAACAGTCCAATTGCCAAGGTACACCAGACTGGGAGGCCAGACTGGGAGGCCAGAGCTTCTTCCCCATCTTCCCAGAAGCATGGGACTTCTTGAGACTGGGCCCTGAGCTCCCTTGCAGTTTGTTCTGCTGCTGAAGGATGGGCTACAATGGTCCCACCTCGGCCCACACCAGCTCCTTGCAGTCTCCCATGCTGGGATTGCTGCAGAGAATCTCCCCCTTCAGGGTCTTTTTGTGTGGGTTGGAGGGGGGCAGAAATTCCAACTCGGGGTCTGCTTCAGCCTCCTGGTGTGGGGCTTTGGGTGAAGGCTGGAGGGAAGTGCCACTGGTGGCAAAGAGCCAGAGAGCCTCGTTCCAGTGGGACTGCATCATGGCCTGGACCTGGCTGACCATTTCAACCCGCTGACCTTCCAGGCACTGGTATTCCTTGGAAATAACATCTCTGCACTCTCACAGGTCTTCTCTCTGCTTGGAAAGCCTATGCTCATAGTCCTCAGTGAGGTGCTTCTGCTGAGCCTCCTTCTTGGTCAGATCCAATTTGAACTGAGCCAGCTGTTTTATCAACTCTTTCTCATGGTGACTGCTTAACTCCAACAACTGCTTCCTATTGGGACCCTAACAAGGGAGGCAGGGATGCGAGGAGTGGCTGGGAGGAGAGGGGCAAGGAGAGGCCAGCGAGGCACCCCTGGATGTGAATGACATCGAGTTGGCTACGCCCACCCAGTCACATGACCACCTAGCCATGCCCACCCAGCTGGTCATTAGGCAGATCAGACTATAGTCCGGACCCCCAACAGTGTGAAAGACTGTTTAAAAAGTTTGAGGACCCCTGATCTAGTTGATATGCCTGTTAGAAATATCCAAAGCTGACTCAAAAACCAGACTCAAGAACTACTTGTGAAAGGGTCTTCTTCAAAATGGAGTGATGTATCATGTACTCTTGAACATCTTTCAAGAATCAGAAGTCAATGCCAGCTGATCTTTTTGTGCCTTTGAACTCTGAAGAAGAAAGTTATCAGCAATCACATTGCCTACTTCTCCCTAGTATAGGTAGTTCTTCTGGAGTGCCGATCCCAAAGTTCTACAATGAGAACAGTGTGAGCTAAAGTCCTTGGAAATAACATCTCTGCTTCAAAAGTGGAATGGAGAGCCTTTGCTCTGTCATGTGTTTTTGGATATAGATGGAAAAAAGTGCCTATTATTTCTGAGACTTGATTGTCTCTAATGCCAGACTATTAGTCTCTGTTATCTCCTTTGCAATCCTTTCTGTTATTCTCCATCACTTCTTTTCTCTCCTATATAAATCTAAGTAGAGCAATGCGTTATAAAAACAAACAACAGTTGAAAATTATGCCTGGGGTAAATATTGCAGTGGGTCTACTGATCCTATATTCACAAACAAAGCTTTTTAAAAATCCATTCTCTTGACCTGAAATGATTCACCACTGAAAGTGTTGCTTTGCAAATCAGGATATTCCTCGATTTTAGAATACAAGAAGCTGGATAGTGGAGCCATGGTGCCACCTTTTAAATTTAACTTAGCTATTGAAGCCTTGATTGTTTTAAATCCTGAATCCTGCTCTATCATGAATCACTCTGAGTAGTATAATCTACACATTCAGCCCAGTAATTTCTAAAAGAACCGTTGTGATTAAAAAAAACTGAAATAAAATATTTTGATGCCACTCTGCACTCCTGATAAAAATAGCAGGATACAAATATAAAATAAATGCATCAACATTGTAAATTGTCAGGAAGAGTTTATTTCAGTAAGTAAAATCTGAGTGTATTTTAACACCAATGACAGAAAGCAGCAAATCTCATCTCTTCTGGAGATTTGGGACACTGCTAAAGTTTCAGCCATCTGTGATTGGCCCTTGGACCATCATAGCCAATTTATTCTGCAGCCAGAGTTGTTCAGCCATCTGCTCAAGTGGAACAGCTTCCAAGATCTCTCCCCTGCAGTGTTCCTCTGAAGACAAGTGGGTGCGTCTCCCTACATACACAGATGCAGTAATATTGCTTGGGAAAGGTCAATTCTATCAATGCTGCTCTTAGAAGCCTGAAGCTTCAATGTTATAGGACCATGGTCTGCATGAGCAGATCCACAAAACAAGATTATTGAGCGAGAATCAACCTTGAAAACACCTTTGCTGCAAAGTTGCCAATAATTCTGAGTCTTAAGATCATGTCCAAATAACAGCAATAGCAATAGCACTTAGACTTATATACCGCTTCATAGTGCTTTTGCAGTCCTCTCTAAGCAGTTTACAGAGTCAGCATATTGCCCCCAACAATCTGGGTCCTCATTTTACCCACCTTGGAAGGATGGAAGGCTGAGTCAACCTTGAGCCGGTGAGATTTGAACTGCAGCTAGCAGTCAGCTGAAGTAGCCTGCAGTACTGCACTCTAATCACTGTGCCACCTTGGCTCTAAATAATACATTTAAAAGGGGAGAAAGGGTGAGATAATTTTTTGGCTGGAGAAATGGCTTGTCAGAAACAATACCGTATTGTTGTGGATATGCAGAGAGAGAGAGAGATGTTGACTTGCGATTCTTTCTAACACAGTAAAATACAAATACTGTTAGAACTCAACTCTTCACATTACTTATACAAACCAGTTCTATAACTATGCAATTAAGTCTTAAAATTAAATTATAAATTTCATTTGTTTTTTCTATTTCAAGCATAAAAACCAGAAGGAATATCCCAGCAGAAACAAGACTAAATAAAATTTCTTTGTTGAAAACATTTTACATTCCATCTTAACCAAATCTATTCCCCCCCCAACTTTTTTTTCTCCAGTTACTATGGGAAATATACATTTCTATTTACACATTCTTCCTGTTATATTCATTTATAAATATGTCTTTATAAGCATATAAATATGCACTAAACATGTCTTTAAAAGTATCTAAAACTTTCTAAAAATTTTCTTGAAAATTGGGAAGGGAGGGTGAAACTGAACTCCTGGACTGGACAACCAAACTCAGTTAAATTTTGGCTTGCCCTGTTGAGAGCTTTCATTTAGGCTAGGCTTCTTTAAAAGCTCTCCATGGTCCCGTGTGTTCACCAAATTTCTGGAAAGGATTTAGCAGAGTAAATTACCAAGCTACTTAGCTGCCTTGGAGAGAATTCAGAAAATACCTGAAACAAAGTGCAAGTGTACTATGGAGAATTTGAAGGAGAATGTTCATTTCAGTTTGAGTTAAATGTGCCCATAGACTCATGGAACTACATTCATGCCTCCTTGTATTTATAAGAAGGTGTTCAGAGAAAATCTGCCCCACATGGAATTTCCAACCTCATTAAAGGCAACACTTCACAAAATACATCACCAGTCTAAATCACTTGGGTAGATTATGAGGGCATGAGTGGCTAGATTTTTTTTTTCAAAGAAAGTGAGCAACTAGCCTAAAATCTAGATGAGTGAAAGTTACATGGGCAATACTAGCTCCTGATATATTACAATTAAGTCTACTATTATGGAAGACTATTTGAAAGGTTAAAGGCAGGGATGTAGAACCTCCTGTCTGCAGGCCTGATGTAGTCTACCCATCTTCACGTCTATAGTATATAGTATTGTCCTTTGCACATTGAAATTTTGAATGCAGAAATGTGTTGCCAAATTCTTAAAATGTTAGGTTACCATTATAGAGACTTAGGGCCAGGGGTAAAATGCTACTGGTTTGCTCCGGTTCGGGAAAACTGGTAGTTAAAAAGCTACTGGTCCAGGTGAACTAGTAGTTTAAAAAAGCTACCGGTTCATCCAAACTGGTATTTCCGATGATCATTATTAACGCTTCCTTGAGTGAGGGTGTCTTCCCATCCACCTTGAAAGAGGCGGTGGTGAGGCCCCTCCTCAAAAAGCCTTCCCTGGACCCAGCTGTACTAGCTAATTATCGTCCAGTCTCCAACCTCCGCTTCACGGCAAAGGTTGTTGAGAGTGTGGTGGTGTGACAACTTCCTTGATACCTGGAAGAAACTGTCTATCTAAATCCATGCCAGTCGGGCTTCAGGACAGGATACAGCACAGAAATGGCATTGATCGCATTGGTCAATGATCTCTGGAGGGCTCGGGATAGGAGTTGCTGCTCTGTCCTGGTCCTCCTGGCTCTCTCAGTGGCTTTTCATACCATTGATCATGGTATCATTCTGCATCAGCTAGAGGGTTTAAGAGTGGGGGGCACCGTGATATGGTCAATCTCATCCTTCCTCTCTGATCATATGCAGTCTGTGTTGATGGGGGGACAAAGGTCAACCTCGAGGCACCTTATTTCTGGGGTGCCGCAAGGGTCAGTCCTCTTGCCCCTCCTGTTTAACATTTATGTGAAACCACTGGGTGAGATCATCTGTGGTTTTGGGGTGAAGTGTCAATTGTATGCTGACGACACGTAGTTGTACATTTCCACCCTCGACCACCCCAATGATGCCCTTGACGTGACGTCCCAATGCCTGGAGGCCGTGTGGATCTGGATGGGGAGGAACAGGCTCAGACTCAACCCCTCCAAGACCTAGTGGCTGTGGTTTCCGGCACCCAGGTATAGCCAGCTGGTGCCATTGCTGGCTATTGGGGATGCGATCTTGCCCCCCTCAGAGAGGGCTTGCTACTTGGGTGTCCTCCTGGACACACGGCTGTCTTTAGATGATCATATAATGGCTGTGTCCAGGGGGGCTTTTTATCAAATTCGCCTGATCTCCCAATTGCATCCCTTTCTGGATTGGGACGCCTTATGCATGGTCACTCACGCCCTCGTTACTTCCTGTCTGGACTACTGTAATGCTCTCTACATGGGGCTCCCCTTGAGGAGCACCCAGAGGCTCCAACTGGCCCAGAATGCAGCCACGCGAGTGATAATGGGGGCGACACATCGCTCCCATGTAACACCTTTCTTGCGCAAGCTGCACTGGCTCCCGGTGGTCTTCCAGATGCGTTTCAAGGTGCTAGTCACCACCTTTAAAGCGTTCCATGACTTAGGACCTGGATATCTACAGAACCGCCTTCTGCCACCGATTGCCTCCCACCAACCAATATGCTCTCACAGAGAGGGCCTCCTCAGGATACCGTCAGTCAAACAGTTTGGCTGGCGACCTCCAGGGGGAGACCCTTTTCTGTGGGAGCTCCTGCCCTATGGAATGAACTGCCCCCGGATATACGAAGGATCCCCGACCTCAGCGCCTTCCGTTGTGCTCTGAAGACCCTATTTTTTCATCAAGCCGGGCTGACGGAACAATAATTTTAATGGGGTTTTTTAAAACAGTTTTAAAATGCTTTTTAGTTTTGGGGTTTTAATAACAGCCAAATGTTGAAATTATTTTAATGGTTTTTTAATCTATGAATTGTTACAGTTTTATCTTGGCTGTACACCGCCCTGAGTCCTTCAGGAGAAGGGCGGTATAGAAATACAATAAAAGTAAAGTAAAGAAAGTAAAAGTCAGCTGTGCCGCACTGTTTATATTCACAAGAAAACAGGAAATTCTGCTTTCTAGCAAAGCTAGATTGTGCAGCACAGCTGTTTCTCCCCCCCCTCGCTGTAAAGTCTTCTTTTTCTACTTGAAGTGTGCTTTTGGTATGCGCTGTGCATGCGCGCGCAACAAACCTGTGGTGATCCACAGAGGATATCACCGCTACTTAGGGCCACACTTTACCATGTACTTACTGGATGACTCTAGGCCTAGGACTAAAAGTCAATTCAGCCTGCCTCTTAAGTTGTAAGGACAATTTTAAAAAGTATTTTTACTTCCAAGAATAGTTAGGGTACCTATAGGCCATCCTCAAAGCACTTTATTTGTAGCTTCCACCTCCCTCTTGGAGTAGATGGGGCTGAAATGTGTGGACTTTCTGCATTTACAAGAAGGCATTAAAATAGAAATTAGTGCCTTGAGGTACCTATGGAACAACTTATAGGTTATTCCATAGGTATTGGGTATTTTCTCCATTGCAGAGTTTTACATGACTTATTTATTTATTTATTTATTTATTTATTTATTTATTTATTTATTTATTTATTTATTTATTTATTTATTTATTTATTTTGATTTGTATGCCGCCCTATCTTCATAGGACTCAGGGCACCTCACAACAATCAAAATAGAGTCCCAATCCAATAAAAACATGTTAAAAATACATATTAAACCCATAAAACACGTTAAAAAGAATTTGAATGCCTGAAGACTCTGCTATCTTTAAAAATACTCATTTTGTCTCTTAATAACTCAAACCCCAAAAGAATGCAAAAGCAAAAAGTAGGGGCAAAAATTGTGAAGGTGGGGCTGACATTTTTGTTCCCACTTCTTGTATCCCGTGGGCTGGGGGGGCGGGGTAGAGGAGTACACAAGGATAATATATGTTCCACAATACAAATGTATAAATAGTATTGGATGCAAAGTTGGAATGCATCCTCAGCTTGTCTTTCTTTCAAAGCAATGTTTATAAAAGCAATTTTCCTTTTTTCAGTTTTAAAATAGTTTGGATTTCATCTGAGATTTTGATTTTGTGTCTCCTCCTAGAACTGCTCGTGTGTTCATAAGAACAGCTGGCACAGTATTTCTCAAGCCCTCATTGTGGGATCAGTGAACATGAGGCTAGGTATCCTACAGTGAAGATGAGAAAGTCTTTCTTCCCATGTTAAAATGGATGGAGGCTAGATACATTGTGAATGTACAAAGTCACCATCATCAAAAGCAGCAGTAGCAACAGCTGGAGTGCTTCCTCAGAGTATTTTCCTCTCAGGATTACAGGAAAAGCAATTGCAATCTCTCTATACCAGTGATCAGCAAAAGCAGCATTAACTACAGGCTGACAAACTTTCACGAGAAAAAAGCAGCTTTCTGCAGAATTAGGCTCTTCCGCATCAGATCACCCCAGAGGCTAGAATCTGGAGGGATGGTTTCAGGTGAGAGCAGCAAGAGCTGAAGCATCAGAAAGTTGAACTTTAACATATGCAGATTCAGTTTCTTTCCAGGAAATGAATGATAAATTCTTAACATTAATTCTGCCCCATGGTTAAAACTAGAGGAAGGCTTGTATTTTAATTCAAGGTGTCATCTTCTACAGTAATGCCAAACCATATCAGACCTTTGAACATTGCTTTGGACTCAGAATTTTCCATCAGGTATCTTTCTGGAACAAACTTGCCACTGAAGTAACAATCAATCCCTCCTCCCTTCCTGAGGAGCTGGGTAAGCAGTCTGTTTCCTTTTCCAAGGAAATAATGTGTAAACATTATTTATTTAAGTACAAACACACTGCAGCAACTCATGACACCAGATTGCCTATACAACATATCCCAATGAAAATCTTTTTTTTTTGTAAAGTTTTTTTTATTTTTTACACAAACACACACATAAACATACAGTGTATTTTTGCTGAACAGAGTATTCGGACTTTTAAACAAATGTAAACAATTTTTAGTCCTTTCAACTAAAATTACAATTTCTCTACCTCTTCTTTTGCCATAACATTTATTTTCATCTATTTTGTACCAATATTACCCTTCATTTTCATCTCTAATTTTGACCAAATTCCATTTTCTCTTCTATTCTATATTAAACCCCTTCCCATTATCATCTATTCTTTATATCCATCATCAAATTAATTAATTATGTGGTGTTACAGTTATTTAATTCTTATATTAATAATAAACCCACTTATTTTATAACACACATTTCCTTAACTAATACAATCCAACATTTTAACATAAATCAATTGATTATATAGATATCTTTTTCATTTATATATGAACCAGAAGAAAAAAAAACTTAATTGATTTTAAAAATATTTTATTATCCTCTAATCATGTAGCTTTCCCCCTGTATTATTCCAAATCATCACTTAATTGTTTGTACACACACCACCATAAACCATTAAAAACATTTCAATTATTTCAATTATTTTTCAATTCATTTTCACCATCATATGATTTAACATTATTTCTTACTACAATTCATATTTCAATTCTAGTCGTATACATCATATTCCTCTTTAATTTCTTTCCTTTTTTCCCTTTCCCTTTTTATTTTTCCCTTTTTCTTTCCCCTTTTTTCCTTTTGTGCCTTAAAATCCTGATCTCTCCTGTTTTGCCCTATATTTCCCATTGTTCCCGCTCTCTTTTCTTTTCTTTTTTTTGTTTCACCACTGTTTATCCCACTATTTATCCCAGTATAAGTCCTGAACTCTTCTATTTTGCCCTATATTTCCTGTTATTTTCCACCCTTTTTCTCTCCTCTTTGTCTTTTCACTGTAAATCCCGGTGTAATCATTCATGTTCTTTATTTTCTTTCTGTTCCATCCTCCCTTCCTTATTTGTCTCTTTCCATCTTCCTTATTTTTTTCATTGTTAATCCCAATGTAATCTCTAAAAACCTCCTTTTTATTATTACTACCCACATATTCAGTTACTTCTTCATATTTAATCACATTGTCTTTATCTTCTTTATTTTCAGCCTCTATGTCTTGCTTCTCCATCTTCATTTCCTTGACCACTTGCGTATCTCCATCTCAGCTTTTGTGTCCTCAGATTTTAATCCTCCGTGTAACATTGTAGTTATTTCTCTTATTTCCATACCAGTGTATCGATTTAATCATTTCTCTAATTTCCTGCATCATTTTATTCTTTTTGAGTTAATATTATTCTGATTTTAAAAGTTCCATTGTATTCATTTCCCCCCCCCCCCCAAAGTCAAGCTGCTTGCAGACAAAGAAATCCTCCCCAAAAGTTCTCACGGCTGTTATCTGTAAAGTTCACAATTTTTCAAAACAAAGCCCAAGTTGCAATATTCCTTTTTACTTCTGAAAGTGTCTCTATGCAATCCACAATTTCTGATTGTCTAACAAATATCCATTTTGTTTCAATCTACATTAACAATCTTACTTAGCTTCTCTTTTTCTTTTTAGCTTTAAAAATATCAAATCAGTTTTATAGTCCAGTTTGAATTTAAACAGCTCTTCTCACTTCTTTTTTCCTTTTTTCCTTTGATTTATACAACACTTCTGTTATAGGGCTTATTGTCCATTCTCTTTTGTTTTTCTTGAAATTCAAAAAAGAAAGTGGGGAAAGGGGATCTATGTATTTCTTTCCGATCCTTTAACCAATCTTGGGGCAATTTCTCTAGTTATTTAAAATTTTCCAAATTATTTCCAAATAATTTTGTTCAAAAGTCAATTTTCCATTGGATTTTTGTCCCTTTACACTTCAAAATCTTCCTTTCTTCCCTCTGTGCTCATTAGCCGCTGTTTTATTGCTAGGGATCTTAAAGTTAATTTTTTTTCCTTATTGTTGTTTCAACCATGGGTTGACTGTCGCTCACCTGGCTTCAAAAAACTCTGTTCCATTCACCACTCCTGCTCAATGCTTAGTCCAGTTGCCCAGCATCATGACAGCCTCAATGGCTGCCATCCCCAGCCACTGAGTCATAGAGGTTTCCTCTGACCTTCAAGGAACTTGCCTGTTCCTCTTGGTCTTCCAAGGTGCCTCTCCTTTTCCCCCATCCCTACAGGATGGTTCTGGTCCGAAGACCTCTCAGCAGCGGTTCGTCAGTCTGGGTTTTCACAGAGCTCATCAGAGCCCGCTAATTCCCCTACTATCTCACCGCGACGCTTCCGGTCAAATCTATTTCAATAAAAATCTTAGAGACTGCCTTACCCTAATGGGACTAACTGGTCCCACTCACTCCAGTGGAAAGGGCCTACTTTGGATCCCATCAGCCAAAGAATTCTAACTGATGGGGTCCAGGAGAAGAGTCTTTCCAGCTGTCTCCCCCCCACCCACCCCCCCACCCCGCCTTGGATATTCTCCATTAGAGCATGCTCCAATGCTCCTGATTTTCCAGAAAAGCCTAAAAACTTGGACTGGAGCCCTTACAGGTGCCTGCTACATTGTAGGGGGGCTGATGATGTAGAGAGGATACTTACTCCCAGGCTGCCCATCATCTTGGTTTTTAATGTTTAATTTTTAAAATTCTAATTTTAATTGTTTTTAAGCACTTTTTAACTTTTTATTATATTGTAAGTTTTGCATTCAGACAAATCAATCATCAATAAGAGCCTCAGATAGTTCAACAGGCTAATAGCCTGTTATTAAGATTCAGCTGTCTGCAATTATTGCAAGGTTCAAGGCTCAAGGTTGACTCAGCCTTCCATCCTTTGTAAGGTAGGTAAATTGAGGACCCAGTTTGTGGGGGCAATAAGCTGACTTTGTATAAAAAATATACAAAAGTATGAAGGCTGTTGCTTAACGCCTTGTAAGCTGCCCTGAGTCTTCGGAGAAGGGCGGCATATAAATCTAATTTAAAAAATAAAATAAAAAATAAATAAATAAAAAATACATACATAGACATAAATCACATTTAGATGCCATTTATATGAGAAATAAAAAAGTAAAGAAGGAAACAAAAAGACCCAAAGATATCATCTCCAGGAGCCAACACCCAGATGAGCAGGTAGATGATGAGCAGGGACCAGGGAAACAGTTAAGCAAAAAACAATGCTCAAATAATTGATGATGTTACCTAATTAGATAATGAAATCTGTGCAAATAACGAAACTCAGAGAGCATTAAAGACACCATATAAAAATTTAAATTGAACTTTAATGTGAGCCTTTAAAAAAAAAACACCTCTAATTCCATAGGGATGTGTCTGTCAAAAATGAGATGAAGAAATAAAGCTTTAAAGGCCAATAAAATATATATATATATCATCAGATTAGATATTGCCCAAAACAATCAGGAATTTGAAATCGCCAATGAAGGCTAATGTTTTTTTCATGTCTTTTATTGTATCTAGCATCAGTTCATGGTTTAGGGTTTCAGGAACGCAATAAATAAATAAATAAAACGATAAAATAAAAACAGTATAAGGTATAACCAGACACAGCAGAAAAATTATAAGACACCCAAAGGAAACCCAAGTATCAACCCACAACTGGGAAAACACAGTCACTGAGTGACTCTGTAAATCGACTCCTTCCCTGCTGTGAGAGGGCAGTGGAGCCTGGGCGGTTATGGAGACTTTTTTGTCCTAAGACTTTGTTGGACCCTAGTAAACCGCTTTCCCATCCTGTTTTTTACTAGATGTACTCGGCGGTGGAGCTATGTGCATGCGGGATTCCCCCCTCTCGCAGGTTTGGCCCTCTACTCTATCGAGGACCTACCTTGATGACGGGTTTTGGAACCCTGAGAGGTGGCATGGTGCGAGAAGGGGGTTACAGGGCTTTTTAATTAAGTTTTTAGATAAAATTTTAAGGGGTTCTGGGAGGGATAATTTAGGGGGGGCTGGGACTAGCCTGATGAGGGGCAGTGCTATAGGGGGTGCGGGGTCAGGGGTTAAGCTGACTCACGATTCAGCTGAGGACCTGGTAGCTGCCAGGGATAGGGCGGCCGCTGGAGCCTTGGATCGGGTCGTGCTTTGCGGCCTCTGACCCAGTGCCGATCCCGTGTGGCTCCCTTGTTTTCTGAGGAACTTAGGGAAATGAAGCACCGGAAAAGACACCTAAAGAGCGGTTGAAGGGCCAGCCGATCCGAATCTGACTGAACACTGGTGAGGTCTTGTATTAAGACCTACCTAGTGGCGATAAAAGCGGCAAAATTTGAGTATTTTTCCACTCTTATTGCATCATCAGATAATCACCCAGCCACCCTGTTTAGGGTGACCCGCTCCCTCCTCCTTGCAGGGGAGAGCTGAGGACTTTGTTCAATATCTGTATGACAAAATCGCTCAGATTCGGGAAGGATTGGACTCTGACTGGGTAGTTTCAGACAGGGTGATGGAGGCGGGCCTTGAGAATGTCATTTGGGAGGAGTTTGACCCTGTGGCTTCTGAGGACGTGGACAGGATTCTGGGTAGACTTAGCGCGGCCACATGTTTACTGGACCCATGTCCCTCCTGGTTGGTACTGGCCTCCCGGGAGGTTACACGAGGCTGGCTCCAGGGAAATATCAATGTTTCTTTGAGTGAGGGTAACTTCCCCACCGCCTTGAAGGAGGATGGTGAGGCCCCTCCTTAAAAAGTTTTCCCTGGACCTGGCTGCATTAGCTAATTATCGTCCTGTCTCCAACCTTCGCTTTGTGGCGAAGGTTGTTGAGAGTGTGGTGGTGCGACAGTTTCCCAGGTACCTGGAGGAAACGGTTTATCTAGATCTGTTCCAGTCGGGTTTCAGGCCTGGGCACAGCACAGAAATGGCATTGGTTGCATTGGTGGATGATCTCTGGAGGGCTCAGGACAGGGGTTGTTCCTCTGTCCTGGTCCTATTAGATCTCTCGGCAGCTTTTGATACCATCGACCATAGTATCATGCTGCGCCGATTGGAGGGGTTGGAGATAGGGGGCACTGTTTTATGATGGTTCTCCTCCTTCCTCTCTGACCAGTCACAGTTCGTGTTGATGGGGGGACAGAGGTCGACCTCGAGGCGCCTTGTGTGTGGGGTGCCACAAGGGTCGTTCTCTCGCCCCTCCTGTTCAACATGGGATCTCTCCGCTGGATGAGATCATCCATGGTTTCGGGGTGAGGTGTCATCTGTATGCTGATGATACTCAGCTGTACATCTCCACCCCGGACCACCCCAACGATGCCCTTGATGTGATGTCCTGGTGCCTGGAAGCCGTGCGGATCTGGATGGGGAGAAACAGGCTCAGGCTCAACCCATCCAAGACCAAGTGGCTGTGGCTTCTGGCATCCCAATATAGTCAGTTGGTACCAACACTGACTTTTGGGGGCAAGTCACTGGCTCCCACAGAGAGGGCTCGCAACTTGGGCATCCTTCTGGATACACGGCTGTCCTTGGAAGAACATATGATGGCTGTGGCCAGGGGGCCTTCTATCAGGTTCACCTGATTCTCCAGTTGCGGCCCTTTCTGGATCGGGATGCCTTATGCACAGTCACTCATGCCCTCGTCAGGCCCCGCCTGGACTACTGTAATGCTCTCTACATGGGGCTCCCCTTGAGGAGCACCCAGAAGTTCCAACTGGTCCAGAATGTGGCTGCGCAGGTAGTTATGGGGGCAACTCGGTGCTCCCATGTAACACCTCTCCTGCGTGAGCTGCACTGGCTCCCAGTGGTCTTCCAGGTGTGCTTCAAGGTATTGGTTACCACCTTTAGAGCGCTCCATGGCTTAGGACCCGGGTACTTACAAGACTGTCTTCTGCCACCGGTAGCCTCCCACCAACCAGTACTCTCCCACAGAGAGGGCCTCCTCAGGGTGCCGTCGACCAGACAATGCCGGCTGGTGGCCCCCAGGGGGAGAGCATTCTCTGTGGGGGCACCTACCCTCTGGAATGAGTTGCCCCCAGAGATACGGCAGATCCCTGACCTTCGCGCTTTCCGAACTGCCTTAAAGACATTTTTGTTTGAGCAAGCCGGGCTGGCCTGACCTACTCTTTTTTTAAAAACTGTTTTAATTCAATTACTAAAATTAGGGGGTTTAATATAGGGTTTTTAACTATGGGCCAAATTGATTTAATTGGATTTTAATACTGTTTTAAATTTTGTATTTCTGTATTTTATTTGCTGGCTGTCCACCACCCCGAGTCTTTCGGGAGAGGGGCAGTATATAAATATAATAAACATAAACAAACATCTCTCTTTCCTGATTTAAACAGATTGTGCACCAAAGGACACTCAAGAGAACACCAGTCTTGTCTTTAAATCCTATGTTAAAAAACAGGTCTGGTGCCATTTCAAAAGAGCACTAAACACTTGTTTAACATACAAGTGCTGGGTGCTCTCTCCAACAGCTCTCAACTTTTGTTTACAAGGAGTCAACAGCTTCTGAAAGCTCTGGTGAACTATTCTGTGGGAAGCCAGCAGTGAGCTCTGCTGCAGTCTAAGCCAAAGAAGCCTGTTCCCAGCAGTCAGAGGGGAGGGGGCCAAGACCAGCTGGGCAGGCCTCAATCCCTCATCAAATCAGCCATGAAACATGCCACACGATAATCACAGCAAAACTGTGTTGGAAGAGGAGGGGAGGGGAACGGCTTTAATGCTGGAAAAGCAAAGGACAAATTTAAGCTGCCTCAGCTGGCTGCAAATGAAAGAAAGCAAGGTCAACAGGACATGGCAGAAAAAATCAGGGAGAAATGAGGAAGGGCCAACTCTGTTCTTCTGAATCTCTAAATAGATAATAAGGCTTCCAGGAAGTTCAGATTCAGGCCACTTCAGAAAAATCCACACTTAAATCCAGGTGTTTCCTAAATCTTTTTAATATAGATTTAAATGAAAAAGAGATTAACAAAGACAGAAATGGGCTTGATGAGTTTTTTGTAGGTACGACAACAGACTAGAAAACCAAGAGTCTGTGAGTTCTATGCTGCCTTAGACATGAAGTTAACTGGATGGCCTTGGACCACTTACTTTCTCTCAGACCTAGGAAAAATGGCAAACTGCATCTGAAAAACCTTGCCAAGAAAATTTCAAAGACTAGTTGCCAGGTGTCCACACTGATTTGAAGACAGACAGATTTATAGAGGAGAATATTTGAAGCTCATGGTTGAAACAAGGGCTGCTTTCTGAGCTTGGTTGTTTTATTGCATTTCATTACCCAAGCTAGGTAACATCATGGGTATTAAAAGGGAGTGAGGCTTATATTCTTGTGACTTGTTCTATCAGTGTTGATAGGAGTGGTCTTGGTGCTTCTTTGGTTGGACTGTTTACTGTTTGTTTGGCAGTTCTTTGGGATATTCTTGATTGTTGGACTGATGTTAATGTTAATCTGGTGTTGATTGCTGGTGGAACAGTGTTTGCGTCTTTTTGGTCCTCTTTTGGCTTTTTGATTGTTTCTTTTCTATGATATGTAGATGTTGTTTATGTCTATGTGTCTATTGATGACTGATTTATCAGAGTGCCAGGCTTTCAGAAATTCTCTAGCTTTTTTGGACTTGGCTTGGTCTAGGATGGTCAGTTTCCCAATTGAAATGATGGTTAAACATGTTTGCCTATCTGTCTGTCTGTCCACGTGTTATGAAATTAAAGTGATTTCATCATGTCTCCTAAATTCTAGTTGGTGTTCATGGATGCATTCTGCTTGTCTTCTGCCTGTTTGTTGTACGTAATGAGAGTAACAGTCTTTACACTGTATGTTGTAGGTGACTCCTGCTTTTTCATCTGGGGCTACTGGGCTTTTTGGTTTGCTTAGGATGTTTTGGAATAATGCATGTGCACCAGATCAGGGGAAGTAACTCTTTTATCCTTCCCTGCTTTGGTCAGGTCCCATTTGCAATATTATATCCAGTTCAGTGTAGTTGAAAAAACAATGTCCACAAACTAGAGTGACTCATGCTACAAGAATATAGAAGGAATACTAGAATATCAGGGACTGGAAACAAGCCCTATAATCGTGATGGCGAACCTATGGCACACGTGCCACAGGTGGCACGCGGAGCCATATTAGTGGGCACGGCAGCTCAGCTCTGGGGCTCATGCACGCGCCAGCCAGCTGATTTTCGGGCCTTCTGGGCCCACCAGAAGTAGGGAAACAGGCTGTTTCCTGCCTCTGGAGGGCGGGGGGGGGGAGGCCCGTTTTTCTTTCTTACCTGACTCCAGATCCTCTCTATTTATCTGGAAAGGGCAAAAACAGTCTTTCAGCTCTACGGAGGCTGAAAGGGCCCATTTCCTGACGGGACAGGAAGTGACATTTTTTGCTGTCCCAATCCTCCAGAGATTCCTAGAGAGGCTCCTAGAGATGCCTAGAGAGGTTCTGGAGGCTGGGGACAGCAAAAAATGTCACTTCCTGTCCCACCAGGAGTTGGGAAATGGGCCCTTTCAGCCTCCATAGGGCCTCCAAGGGAGTGGGAAAGGCTGTTTTCGCACTTCCCAGATAAATAGAGATGATCTGGAACCAGGTAAGAAGGAAAAACGGGCCTATCAGGCCATCATGTGCCAGAAGCGGGGTGGGCAAATGGGTTACATGCACATGCATGTGGGCACCTGCACGTGCGACCCTCTCCCACCCCCCCTCTCCTGGCATGCAATGGCAAAAAGGTTAGCCATCACTGCCCTATAAGAAATGAATGGCCTGGAGAAGAAATAACTGAGGGAAAATATGCTAAACACTCTTCAAAGATCTGAAAGTGAATGGACTTTGTTGTCTTTTGCCCAAGGGGCAAGACCAGGAGGAGTGAGTGAAAAATACTAGGAAACAGGTTCTAGCCTGCCATCAGGAAGAACTTCCTGACCGTATCAGATGTCAGAAGTCAGAGCAAAGCTAGAATTAGGGATGAGTGGGGCAAGGGAAGAGTCAAATTACTTCACATCTAATCCCCTCCTCCAGACCAAAGATTTCTGTGTAATGTCAGCAAGAAATAGGCAAGGCTAAAGGCATATTTCCAAGCATAATGAATCCAACTGGACCTCCAAAAAATATCTTGGAGCTGCACCCAGCCTGAAATGACTAAGATTAGGATGTGGTACAGTTTCAGCCAGCTTAGTATTGGCTCAACTGGTCCTTGAGTTCTTGGCTCAGTTGGCCTGTGGGCTGCTTGTCATGCACTGACAGCAAAGTAAATAATAACTTATTTCAATGTGTCTATTCTACATTTCTGAAGTCTGTGTCCCGCCCAATGTAACAAAGCATTTGTTGCATATCTTCCTCTGTTTTATTACAAAGCAATTCATTTTACTGTATTGCTAATACATTAGGATGAGTCAGGCATTCTTCAGTGGTCACGATCTATAATTTGCATTATATCTGACATCTTGTCTTAAATTTATGACAATTACCTATCAAATTGTTTTTTATTGAAAAAGTTTTACAATACAGTTTTTTTCCCCATTCCCCCCCTCTTTCCCACCCTCCCGTCCACCCCCCTTCCCTTCCCCTCCCTGGGCTTCCTTTACTAATAAAACATTAATCTTATATATCAATCAATATTGAACAAAAAAATATAGGTGAAATCCAGATAACATATCATAAATTTTAACATTGAATAAGGTAAAATTAATCTATCAAATATATGCTAAACATAAATCATATATACATACTTATCAGGTACTTCTAACATTATATTTTTCCCCTAAATCAAATATATACTAACCATAAGTCATATATAAAAACTTAACAGATATTCTTAAGGTTTTTCTAGACAGCAGTATAACAAATATATATAAACTTATTTTTAACATTATAATTTTTCTAAGTAGTGATATAGTAAATATATATAACATAATAAGTTTTCTAAATAACAATATAATTTCAAATATTTAATAAAATAATTATAATAAAAATAATTATGAATCATATTATTTTTAACATTATAATTTTTCTAAGTATTGATATAGTAAATATATATAACATAATAAATTTTCTAAATAACAATATAATTTCAAATATTTAATAAAATAGTTATAATAAAAATAATTATGAATCAAATACTAATTGAAACGTCTTGGTTTGATATTTGTTCTGCACATAGTCTAGCCATTTCTTCCACTCCCTAACAAAGGCTTCATGGGTCCTGTCTTTTAAGTATGCATAAATCTTCGCCATTTCCACAAAATTAGCCATCTTCAACGTCCATTCCTCTATAGTAGGTACACTATCTTTTTTCCAATATTGTCCAATCAGTAACCTAGCTGCAGTAATCATATATAAAATCAATCTCGTTTCACTCGGTGAACAATCCTTAACTATACCTAACAGAAACAATTGCGGAGAAAATTGAAGCTTCTTTTTCAAAACATTCTGCATAACCCACCAAACTTTAATCCAAAATGCTTTCACTTTTCTGCAAGTCCACCAAATATGAAAATATGTAGCATCCAAACAATCACACCTCCAACATTTAGGTTGAACATTTGGATACATACATGACAATTTCTTGGGATCTAAATGCCATCTATAAAACATTTTATAGAAATTTTCCCGCAGATTCTGTGCTTGAGTAAATTTGACATTCTGGACCCAGATCTTTTCCCATGTTTCCAACATAACTGGTTCTGCAAAATTTTGTGCCCACTTTATCATACAATCTTTAACTAATTCGCTCTCTGAATCTCTTTCTAACAGTAAATTATACAGCCTCTTGATATGCATCGGCCCTTTCCATTTCATCTGAATCACCAAATCTTCTTCATGTAGCATTAAACCAATTTTCTGGTCTTCTCTCCATCTCGATTGAAGTTGAGAATACTGCAACCAAGTTAAATTCCTCCCTTCTTCCAACAGAGTTTTCAAAGGTTTCAAACTCCATCTGCCCCCATCATTAAAAAGCATCTCTTTGTATAAAATCCCCCCGAGTGACTTTATATTCCGGAAGATTTGCCCAAGATCCAACCACAAAGGTATTTTGTAATCCAATTTAAGCTGGTGCTTCTTCCAAACTCTTATCAAAGCATGTCTCAATATATGACTTTTAAATACATTGTCCAACTTGTCTTCGTAAAATAAGTATGCATGCTAACCAAAGTCCAAATCATGGCCTTCTATATTCAAAATTTCAGTTTTTGTTGTTCCAAACCAATCGCCCACTTGCGTCAACACTGCAGCTTCATAATATAAATGTAAGTTTGGAACTTTAAGGCCACCTCTCTCACGAACATCTTGCATTATTTTAAATTTAACTCTTGGTTTTTTCTCATTCCAAATAAATTTATTTAGTCCTGATTGCCATTCAGCCAAGATTTTGTCACTTTTAAGCACTGGAATCATTTGAAACAAAAACAGAAATCTAGGTAGAACGTTCATCTTAACTGCTGCTATTCTGCCAAGTAAAGATAGTTGCAGTTTCTTCCAAATTTCAAGATCTTTTTGAATCTTACGCCACAAAACTCATAATTGTTTTGAAAAAGTTTTATATTTGAAGCTGCAACCTGAACTCCTAGATATTTCACCTTTGTAACTATTTCAAAGCCTGCCAATCTTTCTAGTTTACTCTTTTGTGGTTCCAGCATGTTTTTAACTATCATCTTAGTCTTTTTCTGGTTTAGTCTAAAACCTGAGATCAAACCATATTCCTCTATAGTGTTTTTCATCTGGATGATTGATTCCAAAGGTCGTGTTAGGGTAACAACCAGATCATCTGCAAATGCTTTTGTTCTATAGTCCTTTTGCCTTATAACTATTCCGTTCAAATTATTCGAGTCCCGTAAGGAATTCAACAAAACTTCTAGGGTTAAAATAAACAACAGTGGAAATAACGGACAACCTTGTCTAGTTCCTCTTTGTATATGAAATTTAGTGGTTAAACTTCCATTAATAACTATTTGTGCTGTCTACTCTTGATAAATTGCTGAAATCGCATGTATAAACTGATCCCCAAAGTCCATTTTAAACAAAGTCTTTTTTAAAAAATCCCAGTTGACTCGATCAAAGGCCTTTTCCGCATCCAAAAACACCAGCGCTGCAGAGATCTGTTTATTTTTCTCAAGATATTCCAATAAATCTATGAGTTGCCTCACATTGTCCTTCATATGTCTGCCCTCTATAAAACCAGTTTGATCATGGTGAATCAACTCTTGGATAACTGGCATCAATCTGTTGGCTAATACTTTTGCAAAAATTTTATAATCCGTATTCAAGAGAGATATTGGTCTAAAATTTTCTGGTTTTGAAGAACCATCTTCCTTTGGTATCAGTGAAATAAAGGCCATCTTCCATGAGGGGGGTATTTTACCCCCCTGCTGTATACTACAGAATAAGTCCTTAAGATGTTCAACCAATTCTGATTGTAAAGTTTTATAATATATTGCTGTCAATCCGTCCGTCCCAGGAGCTTTAGCTATTTTCAATTGTTTTATAGCAAATGAGATCTCTTCAGATGTTATAACTTGATTCATTCTTTCCTTTTGTTTTCTTGAAATTTTAGTAACTCTCCTCTTCTCAAGATATTCATCAATAAAGTCATTTTTTATATTATCTTTGTGATATAAGTTGGAATAATAATCCAAAAAGGCCTATTGTATTAAACTTTGTTGAAAAACTTGTTTACCTTTATATTCAATAGTATCAATTATACGAGAACTTCGTTGTTTTCTCAAAGTGTAGGCCAACCATCTACCAGGCTTATTGGCATTACAAAAAGTGTTATGCTTCGCAAATTGCAAATTAGTTGCCGTTTGATCAGCCATGAGCATTTGAAATTGGTCCTTCAAAAGTTTTATAGTTTCCTGTAGTTTCTCATCAGTCGGATTCTTTATATGCAATTGTTCTTTTTCCTTTATTTCTAACTCCAATTCTATTCTTATCTTTTGTTGAGTTGACCTCATTTGACCTCATGTTGAGTTCATATAAATCAGTACACCTCTCATATATGCCTTGCTTGCATCCCAAACAACTTCAATAGGTGTACCCTTGTTCAAATTCAGTTGAAAAAATTCTTTGGCATGTTTTTTGAGTTCAAATATATTCTTCTCATATCTAAACAAGTTCTCGTTCATTATCCAAGATCTTCTCTCCTTCTTACCAAATTCCATTTCCATCCATATTGGACTATGATCCGTTAAAGTTCTGGGAAATATCTTAGTCTTAATCATTTTAGTAAGTAAATCAGATGTAACCAGCATAAAATCAATCCTAGAAAAGGATTTATGTCTATCCGAAAAAAATGTAAAGTCCAGTTCCTTCGGGTGTTGAGCTCTCCATATATCCTTCAATTCTAATTCTTCTTTCATCGCAAAGAACGTCTATGGTAGTTTATTCCCCCTCTTAGCCGATGTCTTCTTGTCTAAAGTTGTATCAATCACACCATTCCAATCTCCCATAATCAAAGTTGATTTATAATTCCATTGCAATATTTTAGCATGTAATAATTTATAAAAGGTTTCCTGCTGTTGGTTTGGGCATAAATTCCAATCAAAAGCAGTGGGACATTCTGTATATTTATTTCAATTGCAATATCTCTTCCATCATCATCCGATTCTATAAGTTTAGCTGGTAATCTTTTAGAAATATACAAAACTAATCCATTCTTTTTCGCAGAACTAGAAGATATAAAATGTGATCCTAATTTAGAGTTTATCAAATATTTTTGATCCTGAGTTCTAATATGAGTTTCTTGCAAACAAACAACATCGTTTTTATATTGCTTCAAATAATAAAATATTTTCCTTCTTTTCTGTGGAGAGTTCAATCCATTCACATTCCATGATAGAAATCTAACTGTCATCTGAGGATTCATGAAGCAAATCGAGCACTTGCCGGAGACTCTTTTCAATAGCAGAGGTCTTTGGTCTCGCTCCTCCCACTGCTTCTGATTTCTGTATTTTCCCATTTGTCCCCTTCTCTTCTTGTGGTACCATGGACCACTGCTGTTTTTGCTTCTCTAATCTTTGCTTCTCTGCTGCACGAGTTATACGTTGATCTTTCAGTTCTTGCGCCAACAGTTCAAGGTCCAGATCCACCTCTCTTGTTCCTCTGGGATGCTTTATTTTAGGCTCTGGGAGATCTGCAAAAAAGTTCTCTGAAAAACCATCTACTGCTCCTAAAAGCTCTTCTCTTATCATTGCTCGAATTGCATATAATTCTTCTTGTCTGGACAGTTCTTCAATCCCTCCTTCAAGATCCTTATCTTTAACAACTCCTTGTACAGTTAACAATGTAGATGAACGTGGGGATGTTGAAGCTCTTTTAAGAACATTGTGATAAAAATGCTCTGCTTTTTCCACAGTATTTATACAATATCTTACATCCTCATATCTCAAAATTATGCCAACTGGAGCATCCCATCTGAATGGGATCTGACGCCTTTTCAATTCATTCACCAAAAATCCGTAATCCTTCCGATCCCTTAACATTTTAGGTGGTAACTCTTTAAAAACACCAATTTGATTACCATCAAGTTGAGCAGTGGTAAGAAAAGATTTTTGCAAAATTTCATTTCTCAGTCTTCTATCAGTAAAATAAATCACAATATCTCTAGGCAAATTCCTTTGTCTCGCCACATGAGAGTTAACCCTGTAAATCTTGTCAATTCTGCTGCCAATTAGCTCAGGTTCAATCTTTAGAATCTTAGCCAGTACATCCACACAAACTGCTCTCAGATCTTCTCTGTTGTTTTCCCTTATCCCCCTCAATCTTAAAGCAAACTCCATAGCCCAAAACTGCATCATTGTGATTTCATCTTCCAATCTCTGGTTTTTAACATCAACTTTAAAAAATTTCTCTTCTGCATCTTTCTAATTAGATTCAACTTCTGTATTTAATTCATCCACTTTTTTCTCCACCACCATCAGTGCATCTGCAAGAGCAGTTACTGCTTTAGTTACATTCTGGTTCAACTTATCACTTTTTTCTTTAACCCACTCCTTCATTTCCTTTTGATTTTTCTCCATCTTTTCCTCCAGCTTATCCATTTTATCAACAACACTTCCCACAGACTTAGCTATAAAAGCTTTCAAATCCTCATTTCCACTTCCTTGAATTTGAGTCTGAGTCTGTGGTTGTGGCTTAACTGGCTTTTCTTTTGTCTGATGCGTGGGGGATTCCCCCCCCCCTGCTTTTTTTGAAGCCATGCCTGTACACAGTCTTAGCCTCTGAAGAAAAGAAAATCTTCCTCCTTTTTCTCTTACTCCAGTTTTCCTCCCCAGTTTTGCAAAAAAGGAGTCAGATAAATTGTATTTCTACTTTAAAGTCTTGCCAGAATATTTCTTTCAGTTCCTACCAGACAGGCTTAATTGTCACTTAATTGTCACTTTCACTTTCCAGTTTCATTTCCTCCGTTTTAGCCAGTCGCCATTTTCTCACACACTTTCACACAGAAACTCTTAAACTGAGGATTTTTTAAAAAATACTTGTTTTAAACTTCTTAAAACAGATCCAGATCTCACCAAATTCTTTACTTGCAACAAAGTTCCGATATTGAAGGTGGAATTGCTCCCGTCGTCTCGCTCTGCCGTTTAACAGAGGTCCCTCGCTGCGCGGAGCTTCAGTGGGTTGGAGAGGGAGCCCTCACTCTGAACTCCCTCCAGGGCAGAAAAGAAACCCTGGGGGCGATTCAGGGGGCTCTACCTGCTCCCACCGGCTCTGTCCTCCCTTCCAGACCGAAGAGGGGATTTTCCAAGCCACCTGCCAACTGTAGGGCGGCTCTAACGCACAGCGAAGCCGGCGGCCATAAGAAGACTGTCCGGCAACGACGGAGACGCCACCGGAAGCCCCTACCTATCAAAATTTTTGAAGGAACCAGATTACTCATCTTGCTTGGCATGTTGATATATCTGAGACCCTGGAGAAGAGTAATACTTTTTTTTTTTTAATTCAATTTATATGCCGCCCTTCTCCGGAGACTCAGGGTGGCTTACAATGCGTTAAGTAGTAGAGTAATACTTTGCAGCAAGTCTTAAGGAATATGCGGAAGTAATTTGTTGACAACCCTAAATAGCTAACTTCTAGAAATCAGTGAACAATAGTAGACAGATCTCTTTTTTGTTATTTATCACAAATTCTAGAGTCTATCATGTTAGTTATAAATCATTTCACCCAGTGCTTACTCACAGATGTTTAAAATCATCCGAATCTTTTTCTCCTTCTTTCTATTATGTTTCAGCTTCAAACACTATCAAATTCTTTTAAATCTAGTCTTCAATTGCCATATGACTGTACTTGATTTCAATTTAAATGTTAAATTTACCCAGATTTTGTCATGCAAATTATTAATCAGTTTGTGTGGGGTTTTTTTTGCGGGGGTGGGTGGGGGTGGTGGGCAACAGCCTTTACATTAGCCATGGAATAATGAAAACTTTCCAATTATAGTTCATAGCCCAGAATTTAGTTGCATTCTTTATTCTTTTTCACAATTATATACATGGATTGAATTTCCCAGCCTAAATAAGCATCATCATGATAGGATGCATTACTATCATGCATTACTTCCTATCTAAAGGTTAAATTCAGTGGTGGGATTCAGCCAGTTTGCACCACTTCGGGAGAACCGGTTGTTAACTTGCTGAGCAGTTTGGCAAACTAGTTGTTGGAAGAAATCATTAGGGCAGAGAACTGGTTGTTAAATTACTTGAATCCCACCACTGGTTAAACTGTTACATTAAATACATATTGGCCGTGTTTATAGAACATGAACAATCCAGACATCCCTTTGCCCACTTTTGCAGACAGAATACATTACAGTGGTGGCTGGATTTGTCCTGCAATGGCCAATGTTTTAGTCTTGTCACAAAGGGTTCAGTTTGGGCCAGAACCACCAGGGACGGCTTCAAGGTCTGATTACCAACCAAACTGTGTTGTGTGACTTTTTCATTTCTCTAAATTGTGGGAGTGGTGAAAATTACCAAAAAAACCAGGATGGAAGATCCTAGAGATAGCCATTGACAGGCTGATAGACATGACTCAGGAAGATCAGTGTCTTTCTGACTGACAAGAATGAGACAATATACACAGATAACTTATTCTGCAACATAGAGAAATCAAACTCAAAACATTATAAATCGATGTTCCTAAATTTAATTCCTAGGCTTTCCCATCTATTTTTCCAAATTAGGAGAAAATTTGCCATCCTCTGGATAGACTTGAAAAGGTCCTGATTGATGTTTATATAGCTGTTCTCTCTAGCATGGAAATCATTGGTTACTACCTCACTATTTTTATTTCTTTCAGAAAAAAGGTCAATTCAATCCCCAGTAACTATTTTGCATTACACAGGGAAAGTTATTATGGAAGGAAATTTGCATTAGTTTACAGCAGCCAAAAATCAGGAGGATTTGGTAGATTTATTTTAATTTTAATTTCTAGTTTATCTTTTACAGTTATGTTTTTGGTAGGTTGGGCTATGGCTTCTTTTTGCATGAAAACCAATGCAAACAATGAGTTAAGCAGCTCTGCTTTCCCTCTATTGCCTGTTACTTCCTTGCCATCTTCTCTCTTAAGTGGACTGACTGTTTCCTGGACCTTTTTCTTCTTATTTATATGTTGAAAGAAACTTTTTAAAAATTATCTTTGACTTTTGTTGCAAGTTTTTGTTCATTCTGAGCCTTTGCTTTCTTCATCTTTGTAAATTCAGACTATATGCTGGTATTTTGCCTTAGTTATATGTCCTTTTCATTGTTTGTACTTGTCCTTTTTGTCTTTCAATTTATCAGAGAAATCTTTGTGCAATTATGCTAATTTCTTCTTGGATTTCTTGTTTTTCTTTTTCAGTGGTATTGTGTTGAACTGGGCTTTTATGATCAAATGTTTCAGAATTTCCCACACTTCTTGAGTTGTTTTTCCCTTTAGGATTTTCACCCATGGAATTTTTCTTAGGCTGTCTCTGAGCTTTTTAAAATCAGCTCTTTTAAAGATAACTGACTGTATATGCTCTATTGCTCCTGTTTGCATTATATTGAATTCCAATATAATGTGATCAGTCTTGCTCAAAGTTCTGGCAATTTCAAATCCCTCTATCACTTCTTCTCTATTAGTAAGACTTAGGTCTAGTATAGCTTTTCCTGTAATTCCCGCTTCTATCTTCTGGATGACAAAGTTTTCAGCTAGGTTGGTTAGGAATCTGTTCAATCTTCCACTTGTTCCACAGATTGTCAGTTGATATCAGGGTAGTTAAAGTCTCTCATTATTACTGTGGTATATTTCGTATATACATTTGTTAGTTGTTTAGCAAAAAGTTCATCTATTTCTTCTGCTTGCTTTGTTGGATGGCCTGCTGTATATGCCTATAGCAATGACATTTCCCCCCACTTTTATATTGACCCATATGGATTCTAGGAGGTTTTCATCCTTGGTTTTGTGGATTTCTGTAGAGCTGTAGTGATCTTTTATATATCATGCAACTCCACCTCCTATTTTGTTAGGTCTGGTTTTTTTTAAAAAATAGTTTGTATCCTTCCACCAGTACATTCCAGTGATGAGTTTCATCTCACCATGTTTAATAATGGCAACTATATCATATTTACCTTCATGTACTAGTATTTTCCCATTCATGAATTACTGCCTTGTCATGGTGAAGGGGCTTGCATAGCTCAATGAAGCTATGAGCTATGCCATGCAGGGCCACCCAAGATGGACAGGTCATAGCAGAGAGCTCTGACAAAACGTGATCCACTGGAGAAGGAAATGGCAACCCACTCCAGTACCTTTGCCATGAAAACCCCATGGACAGTACCAAAAGGCAAAAAGATATGATGCTGGAAGATGAGCATTGGGTAGGAAGGTGTCCAATATGCTACTGGGGAAGAGCAGAGGGCTAGTATTAGTAGTGCCAGAAAGAGTGAAGCAACTGGGCCAAAGGTGAAAGGATGTTAAGCTGTGGATGTATCTGATGGTGAAAGGAAAGTCAGATGCTGTAAAAATCTATTCTCCATAGGAACCTGGAATATAAGATCCCTGAATCAAGGCAAGCTAGACATGGTCAAACAAGAAATGACAATACTGAACATCAACATCTTAGGAATCAGTCAACTAAAATGGACAGGAATGGGTGAATTTAATTCAGATGACCATCAGGTATACTACTGCAGGCAAGAGTCCCTCAGAAAAAATGGAGTAGCCTTCATAGTCAATAAAAGAGTAGGAAAGAGTAGGATATAATCCCCAAAATGATAGAATGATCTCAGTTCGAATCTAAGAAAAACCATTCAATATGACAGTAGTCCAAGTCTATGCCCCAACCACTGGGGCTGAAGAGGATGAAATTGACCGGTTCTATGAAGCCCTACAGCACCTTATAGAATTAACACCAAAAAATGATGTCCTTATTATCCAAGGGGTATTGGAATGCTACATAAATCTTTTCTTTTGGGTACACTGAGAGCATATGCACCAAGACAAATTCCTTGTGTGTCCAATCATACTTGGCCAATAAAAAATTCTATTCTATTCTATTCTATTCTATTCTATTCTATTCTATTCTATTCTATTCTATTCTATTCTATTCTATTCTATTCTATTCTATTCTATTCTATTCTATTCTAGTAGGAAGCCAAAAGATAACTGGAATAACAGGCAAGTTTGGCCTTGGAGTACGAAATGAAGCAGGGCACAGGCTAATAGAATTTTGCCAAGAGAATATGATGGTCATAGCACTCTTTTCCAACAACCCAAGAAATGACTCTACACATGGACATCACCAGACAGTCAACACAGAAATCAGATTGACTATGTGCTCTGCAGTCAAAGATGGAGAAACTCTATACAGTCAGTAAAAACAAGACCAGGAGCTGACTGTTTCTCAGATCATGAGCTTCTCATTCAAAATTTAGGCTTAAATTGAAGAAAGTAAGGAAAAGCATTAGGCCATTCAGGTATAAACTAAATCATATCCCTGATGTATATACAGTAGAGGTGACAAATAGATTTCAGGAATTAGATCTGATAGACAGAGTGTGTGAAGAACTATGGACAGAGGTTCACAACATTGTACAAGAGGTAGCAACTAAAACCATCCCAAAGAAAAAGAAATGTAAGAAAGCAAAATGACTATCAGAGGAAGCTTTGCAAATAGCTGAGGAAAGAAGTGAAGTGAAAGGCAAGGGAGAAAGAGAAAGATAAACCCAATTGAATGCAGAATTCCAGAGAATAGCTAGAAGAGATAAGAATGCCTTCTTAAATGAACAATGCAAAGAAATAAAAGAAAACAATAGAATAAGGAGGACCAGAGATCTCTTCAAGAAAATTGGAGATATGAAGGGATGGCAAAGATGGGCATGATAAAGGACCAAAATGGCAGGGACCTAACAGAGGCAGAAGAAATTAAGAAAAGGTAGCAAAATTACACAGAAGAACTATACAAGAACGAGCATAATGTCCCTGGTAGCTATGATGGGGTGGCCACTGACCTTGAACTAGACATCCTAGAATGTGAAGTCAAATGGGCCTTAGGAAAACTGAGCAACAACAAAGCTAGTGCAAGTGACAGTATTCCAGCTGAGCTATTCAAAATCTTAAAAGACAATGCAGTAAAAGTGCTACACTGAATTTGCCAGAAAATTTGGAAAATTCAGCAGTGGCCACAGGATTGGAAAAGATCAGTTTACATTCCAATTCCAAAGAAAGGCAATGCCAAAGAATGTTTAAACTATTGCACCATTGCACTCATTTCACATGCTAGTAAAGTTATGCTTAAAATCCTACAAACTAGGTTCCAGCAGTATGTGGATTGAGAACTACCAGAAGTACAGGCAGGATTTCAAAGAGGCAGAAGAACTAGAGATCAAATTGCCAACATACGCTGGATCATGGAGAAAGCTAGGGAGTTCCAGAAGAACATCTACTTCTGCTTCATTAACTATGCTAAAGTCTTTGTGTGAATCACAACAAATTGTGGCAAGTTTTTAAAGAGATGGGAGTACCAGACCATCTTATTTTTCTCTTGAGAAACCTATATGTGGGTCAAGAAGCAACAGTGGGAACTGGCTCTTCTGGTTTGACGTCACGGTGAGACAGCTGGGAAAATAGCAGGCTCTGAGGTGTCCCACGAAAAACCCAACTGCCGAACTGCCGCCAATGGGTCTATGGACCAGAACTGTCCTGCAGGGATGGGGTAGGAAGAGAGGCACCTCGGATGACAAAGAGGAACAGGCAAATTCCTTGGAGGTTGGAGGGAACTCTCTGTGAGTCGGTGGTGGTGGGCCACAGCCATGGCGGCTGCCACGAAGCTGGGACATACCGAACTAAGAGATGGACAGGAGGAAAGAGGAAAAGAATGAAGCTCTTTGAAGCCAGTTGAGTGACACAAACCTAGGCTTGAATCAACGCTAGAGCAACGATCATTACTTGTAAGACCCCTAGACTTAAAACAGTGGCTGTGGATTTGAGGGGCATAGAAGATTTTGAAAAGTAACTTCAGGAGGAAAAGATCCACTAGGAAATTTACTTTGGTATAGATTCAATTAGAACAATTAAACATTGAGGCATGCTGAAAAGATTGGAAAAATTCGCTGGGGCGTTGAAAGGGCGGTCGTCGAGACAAGGAGGAAGCCGCCTGAGTTTTAGTGTGGTTGGGAGCACTGGAGGTGTTGAACGGCAGCAGCTCACAGAATTATTGGATCTCCTGGGTGATTGGGGGGGTGTCGTTTGGCCCTCAGTTGTCCCAGAGACCCCCATGAAGATTTATAGAGGTTGGGCGAAGGGAGCAATTTGGACTTTAAAAAGACCGGGGGGGGGGGGGTTGGAGAGAGCCGGATCATGACTGAAGGTTTTTCCCTATGGCATTTTATTGCCTCAGCTCTTCTCCTCCCATCCTCCATTTCCCTGAAGCCTGTTTAAGGCATTTTTGGAGACCGCCTGGGGGCTGTGCCATACTGCTCCTGCTGGTTGGACAATATCCCCTGGTCAAACTTCATCCTGATCTCCCTGGACATAAGGTGTCTATGATTTCTGCGGGCTGAATTTTGAACTTTGAACTTTGTTGCCGGACCCTGAGAACTGACTTGTCTCCTCTTTCTCCCTAAATTGATGGGAGAGTTACATCTGGGGTTGTAAGTCGTGATGGAGTCGATCCACTGCTGTTGTCTCAAATCCGGTTTGTTGGACGATCTTGGCTGGTCAGCTGCTGTGAGAGAGGGCTGGACCACCCACACCGGATCGAAACAACGTTTACTCCCACCCTTGCCGTGAGAGAGCTATGGGGCCTCAGGATTGCCATCGAAATCCGGCATAATGCTCCTTCGAACTCTTTATAACATCGAAGTTGACCCCCTGACTAGTGGCCATGGATCATTACCTCCCTTTGATGGCAGATGTACTTGGCAAATGAACTCCATGCTCTGCAAGACTCCCCCCTCTCACAGGTTTGGCCCTCCATTTTATCGAGGGCCTATCTTGATGACGGGTTTTGGAACCCCGAGAGATGGCACGCAGCGAAGAGGGGGTTGAGGGTTTTTTTAACAAAATTTTTAAGGAAAATTTTAAAAGATTCTGGGATGGGAGTGGGTTATGTGGGTCTGGGGGAGAGCCCACAGGGGAGGGCAACTGGGCCAGCCAGGAACTGCGGCATGGGAGGTACGGATGGTGGGTCCAAGGAGGGGGTTAGAGCCGATCCTGTGGATGGCTATTACATCGAGACTGTAGGTGGGAGGGGCAGATATGGCGGGAGCAGGGGGCCACATCAGGTTGTGGGAGTCCGCCCCCACCACTTACAAGCGGTGGCGCGCTCTGGCCCCCAATGCTCTTCCAGTTCCTTTGGTTGCACAGATCCTCAGACCCAGGGCCTTCGGCTGATGCTGTGCAACACCAGGTCTGTGCTAAATAAAGCCCCCCTCATTTGTGATCTTATTCAGGAGAGGGGGCGCGGACCTGGTGGGTATTACGGAGACCTGGTTGGGTCAGGAGGGGGGGTCCCCCTTGATAAGATATGTGCCCACCTGGTTTTCGTGCATTTCATCAGCCAAGGTCAGGGAGGGGTGGGGGGGTGGCGGATGTTATAAATGAGAGTCTTATGCCTAGGGAGGCCACTGTTCCTCAGACGGCTATCTGTGAGTCCCTCCTTGTGAAGTGGGGTCATAGGGTGCAGTTGGACCTGCTAGGCACGTACCTGGCTCCCTGCCACATGGCAGCGGCCCTGCCCAAGCTGCTCGATGTTATTGCCGCGGTGGAGGTTGATACTCCCAGGCTTATGGTCATGGGGGATTTTAACTTGCCATCAATCAGTGAGACATCTGAGATGGCTCGGGAGTTCTTGGCTTCCATGACGGCTATGGACCCAACCCAGTTAATTGATAGCCCTACTCACATGGGGGGAAACATGCTAGACCTGTTTTTTGTCTCTGGACAATGGTTGAGTGATCTTGAGATAGGGGATATAGCGATTGAACCCTTGTCATGGTCAGATCACTCCCTCCTTTGCTTAGACTTTCGAACCACCGCACCTCGCTGCAGGGAGGCGGAACCCGTGAGATGGTTCCGCCCCAGGCGCCTAATAGATCCGGATAGGTTCCAGATGGAGCTTGGGCCACTTCCTGAGGATCTGGGACACGGCTTGGCAGAAGACTTAGTGGCTGCCTGGGATGAGGTGGCCGCTGGGGCTTTGAACCGAGTCGTGCCTTTGCAGCCTCTGACCCGGCACTGATCTCACCTGGCTCCATGGTACACTGAGGAGCTGAGGGAGATGAAGCACCAGAAAAGACGCCTAGAGAGCAGTTGGAGGGCCAGTCGTTCTGAATCTGACCGGACACTGGTAAGAGCTCATATTAAGACTTACCTAGTGGCAATAAAAGCGGAAAAGAGGAGTTACTTTTCCGCTCTTATTGCATCATCAGATAATCACCCAGCCGCCCGGTTTAGGGTGACCCGCTCCTTGCTACAACAGGGGGCGCGGGAGGACCCCTTGGAGGGAGAGCTGAGGATTTTGTTCAATATCTGTATGACAAAACCGCCCAGATTTGGGAACAGCTGGACTCTAACCCCGAATGGGTAGATCCAGGGGAGGTGACTGGGACAGGTCTTGAGACTATTATATGGGAAGAGTTTGACTCTGTGACTCCAGAAAACGTGGACAGGATACTGAGCAGTCTGAGCGCAGCCACATGTTTATTGGATCAGTGTCCCTCCTGGTTGGTGCTGGCCTCCCGGGAGGTGGCACGAGGCTGGCTCCAGGGGATTATAAACGCTTCTTTGAGTGAGGGTGTCTTCCCCGCCGCCTTGAAGGAAGCAGTGGTGAGGCCCCTCCTCAAGAAGCCCTCCCTGGACCCGGCAATGTTGGTAAATTATCGTCCTGTCTCCAACCTTCGCTTTGTTGTGAAGGTTGTTGAGAGTGTGGTTGCACGACAGCTGCCTCAGTACCTGGATGAATCGACCTATCTAGATCCATTCCAGTCAGGCTTCAAGTCCGGGTACAGCACGGAGACAGCATTGGTCGCATTGGTTGATGATCTCTGGAGGGCTCCTATTAGACTTCTCAGTGGCTTTTGATACCATCGACCATGGTATCATGCTGCGCCGGTTGGAGGGGCTGGGAGTGGGGGGCACCGTGTTACGGTGGTTCTCCTCCTTTCTCTCCAACTGGTCGCAGTCTGGGTTGACAGGGGGGCAGAGGTCGACCCCGAGGCCCCTTGTATGTGGGGTGCCACAAACGTTGGTCCTCTCGCCCCTTCTGTTCAACATTTATGTGAAGCCGCTGGGTGAGATCATCCGTGGTTTTGGAGTGAAGTATCATCAGTATGCTGATGATACTCAGGTCTCCACCCCAGACCACTCCAACGATGCCCTCAAAGTGATGTCCCGGTGCCTGGAGGCCGTACGGATCTGGATGGGGAGGAACAGACTCGGGCTCAACCCTTCCAAGACCGAGTGGCTGTGGTTTCCGACATCCCGATATAGTCAGTTGACACCATCTCTGACTATTGGGGGTGAGTCACTGTCCCCCACAGATAGGGCTTGCAACTTGGGCATCCTCCTGGACTCGCGGCTGTCTTTAGAAGGGCATATGACAGCCGTGGCCGGGAGGAGTTTTTATCAGGTTCGCCTGATTCGCCAGTTGCGTCCCTTTCTGGATTGGGATTCATTACGCACGGTCACTCATGCCCTCGTCACCTCATGCCTGGACTACTGTAATGCTCTCTACATGGGGCTCCCCTTGAGGAACACCCGGAGGCTCCAACTGGTCCAGAATGCGGCCGCATGGGTGGTGATGGGAGCGACATGGCACTCCCATGTGACTCTACCCCTGCGCAAGCTGCAGTGGTGGTCTTCCAAGTGTGCTTCAAGGTTCTGGTTACTATCTTCAAAGCGCTCCATGGCTTGGGACCAGGGTATCTTCGGGACCGCCTTCTGCCACCAATAGCCTCTTACTGACCAGTCCGTTCCCACAGAGAGGGGCTCCTCAGGGTGCCGTCAGTCAAAAAGTGCCCCCAGGAGGAGAGCCTTCTCTGTGGGGGCACCAGCCATCTGGAACGAGCTCCCCCCTGAGATAAGGAGGAAACAGGACCTACATACCTGAAAACGTTCCTATTTTATCAGGCTGGCCTGGCTTAAACCTCCCTTTTTAATGGGTTTTATATTTGGTTTTAAATGTTTTTAAAATTGGATTTTAATTATTTCAGCCTAATTGTATAATTTATTTTAAATTTTTAACTTTTGTATTATATTGTATTTTTAATTGGCTGTTCATCGCCCTGAGTCCCTTCGGGGAGTAGGGCGGTATATAAATTTGAATAAACTGAAACTGAAACTATGTCTGGTCTGGACCACTGTGACAGATATAACAGGCTCCCTATTGCTGACTGACATATCTCTTGATCACAGACTTCACTTTTGTCCTCACCCAAATTCTTGTAAAAATCTGTGCTCATAGGTGCTGGAGCAGAATTACAATCCTTCATATTATATCTCTCCCACAGCTGTTCAAGTTTTCTTTTTTGACTAAGAACATAAACGCCTTTCTCAGGTTTTTTTAATCTCCACACCAAGATAATTTTGTATTTTTCCCAATTTTTTTAATTCAAACTTCTTCTCTAACTTCTTAGCAAATTATTTTACCTGTAACACCTTTGCAATGAAACAAAGATCATCCACAAATGCTAATAGTTGACAATCCCAACCTTGTAACTTTCCAGTGTATATGCAACCATCAGCCTTGCAACTCTTGAACCCTTCAATACCTTATCTAAACAGATGTTCCAATTTCTGGCTGACTGCTTCAGCCCATAAATGGCCTTGTTCAATTTATACACCATGTTAGGCTTTTTACTTTCATACCCCGGTGCTTGAAACATGTAAATTTCTTCCTCTAATTCTGCATTGAGGAATGCTGTGTTTATATCAAAATGCCAAATTTTATGGTCATGTGCCACTGCCAACGCTAGTGCCAGCCTTATGCTTTCACTCTTCACCGTAGGCGCAAATACCTCATCATAGTGTATATTTTTGATCTGTGAAAAACTTTGTGCCATTAACCTTGCTTTATATTGGACCTCATTATTGGATAGTACTTTTTTTTTTGTATACCGATTTACATCCTATGGCTTTGCAACCCTGTGGCAAAGTCATAGATGTGAACACTTTATGTTCACCCATGGATTTTATTTCTTTGTCCATGGCTTCTTTCCATTTCACTTGTTCAATTTTAGGAAATGCCAATACTTCCTTATAGTTCCTTGGCTCATACCACACATTACAACCTTTACTTTATTAGCAGAATATGTGTCATGTGGGATCCCTTTGTTCCATCGCTCCGAACTGCAGGGCATTGAATGCTGCTGTGTTTCAACCCTCTCTTGCTTCATATATTTTTCAGCTTCTCCTCCCTGAATGCTGACACTGTCACTAAGTGAGTTACCATCACTAAGTGGATCACAATCACTAAGTAGATCATTCAATTCTGTTCCAATTTTGCTCTGCAAAGAAATCACTATTCTTTTGCTCCCATCACTAAAGCGATAGCTCTTTGAGCCTGGCCCATAGCCTGTAAACCTGAGCTTTCTAACCTTTGGTTGTCACTTTCTTCTAATTGTTTTAGAATATGCACCCATGCATTGCTTGCAAACACCCTTAAATGTGCCAGAGATGACTTTCTCCCATATAACACTGCATATGGAGTATCGTTAATAGATGAACTCCACAGCCTATTAATTAAATAATTAGCAGTCAACATGGCTTCACCCCAATATGACTTGCTCATACCAGAATCCTTCAGCAGTGAGTCCTTCATTGTTTGTAAGACTCCATTCTGCCTCTCAATTACACCATTCACAGCTGCTGTGTATGGATTAGTGTGTCATTGTCCCAACCACCGTTGGGATAATTGTCCCAACCACCATTGAAAACTTGCTGACGTGAATTCTTAACCTGTTGTTTATATCTTCTTTCTACGAAGCTTACCCATTACTTAAATTTCTGTAGCATCTCTATTTTACTCTTTACTAAATGGCAGAAACCAAATCTGCTGTAGTAATCTACAATGACCAGCTCATACTTTGCTCCTCCCAAACTGGCTTGCATTGGCTCCACCAAATCTGCATATACCAGCTCTAGAGTTCTTGTTGTCTATCTTGTGCTACTCTTGCTTACTGGGAATGCTTTGGACTTTGATGACTTACATACTGCACAGTCCAAGTATGCCTTACACCCTTTTAAGTTCAACTCTTCTCCAAATGGTTGCATCTTTTGCAAAACTCTGAAGCTGGCATGGCCAAGCTTTCTGTGCAAGAGATGAACACATGAATCATGTTGTGCCACATTTCCAAATGTTTGGACCTTTTGTTCCTGCAACACATGAAAATTATCCTGATTTATGCCTTGTGCACATACATTCCCATTTCTCTTTATAAGACATTTTCCATTTACAAATGTGGTCTCAAATCCTCACTGGTCTAGACTGGAGACACTCAGTAAATTATGCTCCATTTCAGGCACACACAATATGTTACTAAACTTTTCCTTCAGATATGGAATTACCACACTGCCTTTTCCAATGACTTTAGCCTCCTGGCCATTCACCAAGGCTACTGCATCTCCTCCAGCTGGATCCATTTAGAATTATTAACAATTGTTTGACTAGCCCCACTGTCTATTAACCATTTGTCTTTGCTATTACAATTGCTAACTTTTGCCACAGCAACTTGACCATCAGTTGATTTTCTTCCTTGCAAACAGTTTCTGTTTTGCAGATAGTTTCTTCCTTGCAAATAGTTTTTCCTTTGCAAACAGTTTTTCTTCAAATGTGTCTTTTCACTACAGATGAAACATGACCATTGTTCATGGTCTTTCTGCTTAGAAAATCTTTGCTGGGTTGTATTCTGGTCTCTTTGCTGGGCTCTATTCTGGTCCCTTAAATTTTTTGTTTAAAAACCCCTCAACCCCCTCTTCGAGCATGCCATGGTGCCCCCTTACTATGTCCCCTAAAACCCTTAAAACCTTTGTGCCACCTCTTGGGGTCCCAGGACCTGTCATTAAGGTAAATCTTTGCAAGGCCCACTGGCCACACCCAGGAATGGGGGGAGTTTCTCAGGGCGATCAAGTCCGCGATTGTATGACTTTACGAACTTATACAATCGTGGACTTGGTCGCCCTGAGAAACTCCCCCCATTCCTGGGTGTGGCCAGTGGGCCTTGCAAAGATTTACCTTTACACAGGACTTAATGACCAAATCATATCATATCATGCAATTCCCCCCAACTAATCTGCCTCCTATCTATACTATAAATTTCTACATAACATTCAACTAAAAGCTATCTGATACTTCCTTGTTTGATATTTATTCTGCACATAATCTATCCATTTCTTCCATTCCCACACAAAAGTTTCTTGAGTCCAGTCTTTTAAATATGCTGATATCTTTGCCATTTCTGCAAAACTGGCCACCTTTAAAGTCCATTCTTCAATAGTAGGCAAAACATCTTTTTTCCAATATTGACCAATCAGTAACCTAGCTGCTGTAACCATATATAATATCAGTTTTGTTTCAATCACTGAAAAGTCCTTAACTATACCCAGTAAAAATAATTGAGAAGAAAATTGGAGTTTTTTCTTCAAAACGTTTTGCATAACCCACCAAATTTTAATCCAAAAAGCTTTCACTTTCTTGCAAGTCCACCATATATGGTAATATGTAGCATCTAAGCAATCACATCTCCAACATTTTGGCTGAACATTAGGATACATGCAGAACAGTTTCTTAGGATCTAAATGCCACCTATAAAACATTTTATAGAAATTTTCCCTCAAATTCTGTGACTGTGTAAATTTAACATTCTGAACCCATATTTTTCCCATGTTTCCATCATAACTGATTCTGCAAAGTTTTGCGCCCATTTTATCATACAGTCTTTAACCAGTTCATTTTCAGAATCTCTTTCTAACAAAATATTATAAATCCTCTTAATATGCATTGGGCCTTTCTCTTTTATCTGTTTTACCAATTCCTCTTCATACAACATTAAACCAGTTTTTTGATCTTCCCTCCATCTCAGTTGAAGTTGATTATACTGTAACCAAGTTAAATTAATCCCTTCTTCCAACAGAGTGTTTAATGTCTTTAATTGCCATCTACCCCCATCGTTAAAAAGTACCTCTTTATATGAAATCCCCTCGAGTGACTTTATATTTATATTCCGTGTAATATGACCAAAATCCAACCACAAAGGTATTTTGTAATCCAATTTAAGATGGTGCTTCTTCCATACTCTCATCAAAGAGTTTCTGAGTATGTGACTCTTGAATACTTTATCAACTTTATTTTCATAGAATAAATATGCATGCCAACCAAATTCTAAGTCATGGCCTTCTATATTCAATATTTCAGTCTTTGTCATTCCAAACCAATCACTCGCTTGGGTCAACGCTGCTGCTTCAAAATACAATCGTAGGTTTGGAAGTTTAAGGCCACCCCTTTCACAAACATCTTGCATGATTTTCAGTTTGACTCTTGGCTTTTTCTCATTCCAAATAAACTTATTCACTCCTTTTTGCCATTCCATCAGATGTTTATCACTTTTAAGCACCGGAATCATTTGAAACAAAAATAAAAATCGAGGTAGAACATTCATCTTAACTGCTGCTATTCTTCCAAGTAAAGATAGCTGCAGCTTTTTCCTGCCTTCCTTTCGAGTTCCTTCTTTTGACCTTCTGACATATTTTTAACTATCATCTTGGTTTTTTTCTGATTCAGTCTAAATCCTGATACCGTACCATATTCTTCTATAATATCTTTCATCTGGATTATTGATTCCATCGGCCGTGTTAGGGTAACAACCAGATCATCTGCAAATGCCCTTGTTCTGTAATCCTCTTGCCTTATAGCTATTCCATTCAGAGTACTCGAATCCCGTATTGTGTTCAACAAAACTTCTAAAGTTAAAATAAACAACAATGGGGATAATGGACAACCTTGTCTT
Source organism: Masticophis lateralis (assembly GCA_030761175.1). NCBI lineage: Eukaryota > Metazoa > Chordata > Lepidosauria > Squamata > Colubridae > Masticophis > Masticophis lateralis. The sequence continues at coordinate 94,777,277 of JAUDYJ010000003.1, read as the reverse complement.
GTTCCTTTTTCTATACTAAAGTTTGTAGTTAGACTTCCATTAATGATAATTTGTGCTGATTGCTCTTGATAAATTGCTGAAACCGCCTGAACAAACTGGTCCCCAAAGTCCATTTTTGTTAAAGTCTTTAATAGAAAGTCTTTAATAAAGAACTTTAATAGAAAGTTCCAATTGACTCAATCAAAGGCCTTTTCCACATCCAAAAACACCAGCACTGCAGGGATCTGTTTACTCTTCTCAAGATGTTCCAATAAGTCTATAATTTGCCTCACATTATCCTTCATGTATCTGCCTTCTATAAATCCAGCTTGATCATGATGAATCACCTCTTGCATAACTGGCATTAATCTGTTGGCTAATACTTTTGCAAAAATTTTATAATCCGTATTCAGGAGAGATATTAGTCTGAAATTTTCCGGGTTTGTAGAACCTTCCCCTTTTGGTATCAATGAAACAAAGGCTGCTTTCCATGAAGGGGGTATTTTACCCCCTTTTTGTACGCTACAAAATAAGTCTTTAAGATGTTCAATCATTTCTGCTTGTAAAGTTTTATAATACACCGCTGTTAAACCATCTGTCCCTGGAGCTTTGGCTGTTTTCAATTGTTTAATTGCAAAAATAATCTCCTCGGCTGTTATTAGTTGATTCATTTTTTCCTTTTGCTCCCTAGAAATTTTCGTGACTCTCCTCTCTTCTAAGTATTTATCTATAAGTTCATTCTGTATATGATCTTTGGCATATAGTTTAGTATAATAATCTAAAAAGGCTTCTTTAATTAAACTTTGTTGAAAAACTTCCTTCCCTCCATGCTCAATACTGCCAATAACACGAGAGCTCTGCTGTTTCCTCAGTGTGTAAGCCAGCCACCTGCCCGGTTTGTTAGCATTACTAAATGTATTATGTTTTGCAAATTGTAGATTAGTTGCTGCTTGTTCCGCTATAAGCATTTGAAATTGGTCTTTCATAAGTTTTATAATTTCTTGTAGTTTTTTATCCGTCAGATTTTTTATAAGTAATTGTTCTTTTTTCTTTATCTCTCCTTCCATTTCTAATCTTTTCCTTTGCTGATTTAATTTATGTTTAGAATTCATATAAATCAGTACCCCCTGCATATACGCCTTACTCGCATCCCAAACAATTTCAATAGGGGTACCCTTATTCAAATTCATTTCAAAAAATTCTTTCATTTGTTTTTTAAGTTCATTTACATTCTTTTCATATCTAAACAAGTTTTCATTTACTCTCCATGATCTTCTCTCGTTCTTTCCCATTTCCATTTCTATCCATACCGGACTATGGTCAGTTAGAGTTCTCCGAAATATCTTTGTTTTCTTTGTTTTTAAAAGTAAATCAGCTGTAATTAAGATGAAATCAATCCTGGAGAAGGATCTGTATCTATCTGAAAAAAAGGTAAAATCCAGTTCTTTTGGGTTGTGCACTCTCCATATATCTTTCAACTCCAAATCTTCTGTCATATCGAAAAAAATCTGTGGTAGTTTAACACATGACTTTGCCAAGCTCTTTTTATCTTTTTTGAGATCTATTACTCCATTCCAATCTCCCATAAGTAAGATAGATCTATAATCCCATTGCAATATTTTAGAGTATAATAATTTATAAAAGTTTTCTTGTTGCTGGTTGGGAGCATAAATGCCAACCACCAGGATTGGACCATTACGTGTATTTAATTCGATTGCTATATATCTTCCGCAATCATCTGCTTCTATAATTTTAGCTGACAATCTTTTATTTATGTAAATCACAACACCATTCTTTTTTTCTGAATTTGAAGCTATAAATTATACACCTAATTTAGAATTTATCAAATATTTTTGATCCTGTATTCTTATATGGGTTTCTTGCAAACAAATAACGTCATTATTAAATTGTCTCAAATAATGAAATATTTTCCTTCTTTTCTGTGGTGAATTCAATCCATTCACATTCCAAGATAAAAATTTAATTGTCATTTGTGGTCTCATGAAGCGCTAAGAGCATTTGCTGAAGTTTCTGTTCCAAATAGTAGTCTTCGGCCTGGCTCCTCCCATAGCTTCAGATTTCTGTGGTTTACCATTGGCATCCTTCTTATCTTGTGGTGGCATAGACCTCTGCTGCTGTTGTTTCTCTAAAATTTGCTTGTAGGTTGCTCGAGTTATACGCTGGTCTTTAGGTTCATGCAACAACAATTCGAGGTCCAATGCCACCTCTCTTGTATTTCTGGGTGGCCCACTTCTAGCCTCAGAAGATTCCAGCAATGGTTCATCCAGAGAGCCCCTTATTGCTCCTTGAGTTTGCCCTATTGCTCCTTGAATTTCCATTGCCTCCAACTCCATCTGTTTCTGCTGTTCTTCAGACTCTTTTTCAGATTCCTTCTCTTTATCACCCTCCTCTATAGCTAACACTGAAGATGTACGTGGAGATGCCCCACCAGTTTTAAGAACACTAAAATAAAATTCTTCCGCTTTTTCAACAGTATTTAGTCGGTATCTCTCTCCTTGGTACCTCAGTATTATACTAACTGGGGCATCCCACTTAAATGGAATCTGTTGTTTCTTAACTCAGTCACCAGGAATCCAAAATCCTTTCTATCTCTTAGCATCTTAAGCAGCAGTTCTTTGTAGATCCCAATCTCTTTTCCATCCACTTGAACAGTAGAAACAAAAGACCTTTGCAAAATATCATTTCTCATTCTTCTATCTGTAAAGTAGATCACCACATCTCTAGGCAAGTTCCTTTGCCTTGCCACCCGAGAATTCACTCTGTAGACCTTGTCAATCTTGCACAGAACCTCTTCAGGATTAACCTTTAGCATCACAGCCAGGGCATCAGCACAAACCATTCTTAAATCCTCTCTGCTGTTTTCTTTTATTCCTCTCATTCTTACAGCAAACTCCATAAATCTGAATTGCATCATAGTCACTTCATTTTCAATTCTTTGAGTTTTATTGTCCACATTGGAAATTTTATTGTCAGCTTCCCTCATTTTAGATTCAAATTCTGAACTGAGTTCACCCACTTTTTTATCAATCTCAACAACCACTTCTGACAGACCAGTCACAACTGTCAGTATATCTCGCTTCATCTTGTCATATTTTTCTTGAACCACTTCTTTAATTTCCTGCTGAGACTTTTCAAATTTCTGGTCCATAACTTCTGTTTGGTTCATCAGAGCCACAGCAATAAATCCCTTCAGGTCTTTAAATCCAGTCTCCTGTTCTTGGCTCTGAGTCTGCAAGCTTAATGGCTGCTCTTTTGTTTAGTGAGTAGGGGAGCCACCCACTGCTGGCTTTGTCTGCTTTGAAGCCATAGTACTATGCAGTCTTCTTCTTTCTAGGAAGGAAGTCTTCCCCACCCTTTCCACCACAGAATCCTTTTAAAAACTTCCCCAGCTTTAATCCAATCTCTGAAGAAGAGAGAGCAGATAAAAGTCACTTTAAAAAAACTTTTCTCTTTTCTTCTGACAAGCGCTGCTACTTTAAGTGCTTTAAAATGCGCTGAAACACACAGGCATTTCCACTTTCGCTTTTAGCTTTTTTCCTCCGGTGAAGCCGGATGCCATTTTAATATACTTTCACTCCTGCTCCATTCTTAAAATCAATGACAGGTCTAACACAAATACTTGCAGTTTTTAGTTTTAAGTCCCGATTTCACCCTGCTTGGTTTGAAGAGTTCAGTTGTTTTTCATTGCTAAAGTTGGTCGCATCGTCTGGCTCTGCTGGATGCAGAGTTGTCTCCGGAGTCCGGAGCCTTGGCGAGCTGGATAGGGAGCCTCACCCTGCTTCCTCCCCAGAAGCAAAAAAACAATCTGGGGGCTTCGCAGGGGGCTCTACCTGTTCTCGCTGGCTCTCCTCACGTTTCTTCAAGAACGGGAGTTTTTCAAGCAGCCTCTCAGCTGTAGAGGTGGCTCTATACGGGCGACAGGGCTGGCGGTCATAAAAGACTGTCTAGCGACGACGGCGGCGCCAACCGGAAGTCTGCCACAATTTTCTTTTTTCCCTTTTTTAATCATATCTCAATATTTCTTTGCTTACTTATATAAACAACATCTTCATTCGCCCTCAAATTCTAATTTTCCTGCTTATTCATATTTATTCTCTTTTATTTTTTAACCATTCATTCTTTATCTTAGTATATTTATATATGTTCGGGGTTGCCTTTCTTCCATTTCATCTTTTTTGTTGTACAGCAATCTTTCTTCTCAATCCTGTCATCTCCCTGTCTTCTTTCCTTCTTACTTACTTTTTCCGTCCTCTCCTGCTCCTCTCTTTGTGCATGGCTGGCATCGGGTGATACGGTGTGGATTCTGGAGGTCCAGAAGGGCACCAATATCCCAACCGATTTTGGGGATCCCTAGGGATCATAGCTGTCTTTTGGGGACAGTGAAGAAAGAAGACTGGCACGGATAGGGAAAGAGCAAGTTCCCTGAAGTGCCGACATTAGTCTTCAACCCATTGGCGAAGGAAGGAGCTGTCAAAAGCTGGAGCAGCCACGATCAGAAAGAGTAAGTGCAGGAGTGGTGATTGAACAGAGTATTGTTACCGGATGAGTGATTGGCCAACTCAGAGGTAAGAAAAAAAAACTTTTAAAAGCTTGTAAGAAGTCCCAGTGAACAATTAGCGGCTAATTTGCACTTGGGAATTTAAGTGGAGGGGGAAAAAAAGAGGAACTTTAAAATGAAAGCCCTAAAAGGAATCTTCCACCTGGATTTAAAATTGGATTTTGAAAGAAATAAAAACAAGACAAGGGAAAAGGAGACAGAGGAACATTTTTTAAACAATAAAAAGATTTAACTCAGAAGAGAGGAAACAGGCGTTCCGTGGAGTTATAAAATAGATACTTTGTTGCCAAAAGAGTTGTGAATTAAAGAGAGACATCTGCCAGAGGAGAGATCATGGGAAGGAGCCGTAGGAGTATATATCTGAAAAGATTAAGAGAAGCAGAGAGGACAAGGACTGAGATTGTGATGGCTCAAGTGAGCATTTGAACTGGACACTATCTGGAAAGAAAAAGGAGATATTGCATGGACTTTGAAACTAGAAGTATAAGTAAATGAAAATAATAAATTGGAAAATTCTAGCCTTCTAAAGTGACAATACGGAGAATTGGAAGGATGAATGTGAGATATTAAGGGAGATGTTTGAAAAAAATAAGAGAAGCGTTTAAGGGAAATAAGGAAGCAGAGGATTGGTTAGAATGCAAGAAAAAAGAAAAAGAAAAGATGAACGAGAAGCAAGAGAAACAAGGAGAAAATATTGAAAAGGAAATAAATGAAAATAAAAGATAAAGATGATTACACTGGGATTAACAGTGATAGAATAAAAATGGATGAGAGAGAATACATCTCAAGACTGAAAAGAAGAGAAATAAATGGGGAAATATTGAGAGGGAAAATTAACAGTGAAAATGAAAGAAAAGAGGCAGAAACGGAGATATAAGAAAAGGAAGAGGAAGAAGGTAAGGGAATGGGAGAAAGGGAGGAAAGCATCAAGAAATGGGATTGTGGAGAGTTTAAAAGAAAATGGTTAAGTGTCAGTGAAAATATTAATACGTTAATAAAGAGAAGGATATTAGTTGTAGAAATTATATGTGAAAATACTGTTTAATGTAAAAGAGATCAGTAGATGAAATGTGAAAAAAAATGAACTGTTTTTGATCTTGGAGGAAGCACTAAGGGGAGAGAAATAAAAGCAACAAAAGAATTAATTGAAATTAAGATGGGAATTGAAATTGAAATGTAAAATTGAATGAAAATGAAATGTTAGTAAATGATGTAAATGACAGACTTGTAAGAAGTAAAACGGAAGAAATACGTTGTTAAAGGGAAAAAAGCAAGGGTTGGAAGATTATTTTAATAAAAGTTTCAAGGAAAAAATGCAATAAATTGAAATATTTGTTAATGATTAAAAAGAGGAGGGGAATTTTGAGTAATATTTTTAATAAATGAGAAAGATTGGGGTTGCCTGGAAACCATAGTGGAAAATATTAAATTGAATACAGCAGTAGAGAGAGATGAAAGAGAAGTGGAGAAGAGAGAGGGATGGAAGAGAGGGGAGGAAGGAAGAAAGGAGAAATCAGAGTAAGAGAGATGGCTAGACAGGGAGGAAGAAAGGAGGAGAAGGAGAAAGGAAGAGATAGAACAATGTTTCTCAACCATGGCAATTTTAAGATATGTGGACTTCAAGTCCCAGAATTCCCCAGCCTCATGACAACTGGGGAATTCTTGGACTTGAAGTCTACACATCCTAAAATTACTAAAGTTGAGAAGCAGTGCTCTAAATTTCATAATTCCCACACAAGGTTTGGTATCAATAATCAGTTGTTCTAGCTATGGCCTATCCCCTCTGCTGAGCTGAAATCCTTGAGGTGACAGAAATTGGAATGAAATTTGCTGTCTCCAAAGCAAAATCCCATTCGGATAAAATAGATCTGATACATGTTCAGGCTATCATTAAGGGATAGAGGAAAAATATTTGTTCAATAGAAGTTCAGTGAAAGACAGTTTTGCTCGCTCATGGATTGGGGAAGGCAATGTCACCACAGGATCACACCAGGGAAAACAATTCCATCAGGGCATGCTTGTGATTTGGTGAGCCTCAAAGTGAGGAAAGGCTCTATTTTACTAAGTTGAAAATGTATATTATACCAATATAGATTCTATATGTTGTACAAAGAGGATTGGTCCTAATTGGCCAGGGGTGTCAAATTCACGTCATCACGGTGCATCATGTGATGTATCAGGAGTTTTTTCAGCCCCATGGGGTACGGGCATGGCCAGTGCATGATGCATCCGGCCTGTGGAGTTGGACAGCCCTGTACTTAGCTATTAGAATACGAACTATCTGCTCTGAGCTGAAAAAGTGTCCAGAGTCTGTCCAGAGACAGACTAAAATACAAACAGTGCCGATATGTTGAAGTTCTTAGTTTTGAACTCCCCTATCAACTAGTTTCTGGCTTCTATTCTGTAAGGAGGGATGAAATCCAGCAGGTTCTGACAGATTCTGGAGAACTGGTAGCAGAAATTTTGAGCAGTTCAGAGAACCGGTAGCGGAAATTTTGAGTAGTTCAGAGGACCAGCAAATACAACTGCTGGCCCCAGAGTGGGGTGAGAATGGAGATTTTGCAGTATCCTTCCCCTGCCATGCCACCAAGCCACACCACGGCTACCAAGCCATGCCCACAGAACCGGTAGTAAAAAAAATTGGATTTCACCACTACTGTTTTTCATTTTTTTCATTTTCATTTTATTAGATTTATATACCGCCCTACTCTCAAAGGACTCAGGGCAGTGAGCAGCCAGAGAGATAAAACACACAAATTACAAAATTTAAAAGACAACATAAAACCCATTAAATAATTTGGCCCAGAACAATTTAAAACACCCCCAATGTTTTAAAAGCAATTTTAAGAGTTACAGTTAAAAGGGAAGTTAGGCCAGGCCAGCCTGTTGAAATAAATAGGTCTTGAGGGCACGACAGAAGGTGAGTAAATCCGGGATCTTCCGTATCTCCGGGGAGAGCTCATTTCAGATAGCAGGTGCCCCCACAGAGAAGGCTCTCCCCCTGGGGGCCACCAGTCAACATTGTTTGGCCGACGGCACCCTGAGGAGCCCCTCTCTATGTAAGCGTACTGGCCGGTGAGAGGCTACTGGTGGCAGAAGGCGGTCCCGTAAGTACCCAGGTCCTAAGACATGGAGCGCTCTAAAGGTGGTGACCAAAACCTTGAAGCGCACCCAGAAGACCACTGGAAGTCAGTGCAGCTCACGCAGGAGAGGTGTCACATGGGAATGCCACGTTGCTCCCATAACCATCCGCGTGGCTGCACTCTGAACCAGCTGAAGCCTCCGGGTGCTCCTCAAGGGGAGCCCCATGTAGAGAGCATTACAGTAGTCCAGGTGGGAAATTACAAGGGCACGAGTGACCGTGCATATGGAGTCCCGATCCAGAAAGGGACACATCTGGCGTATCAGGCGAACCTGATAGAAAGTCCTCCCGGCCACAACCGTCAAGTGCTCTTCTAAAGACAGCCATAGGTTCAGGAGGATGCCTAAGTTGCGAGCCCTCTCTGTGGGGGCCAATGACTCGCACCCAATAGTCAGTGATGGCACCAACTGACTATATCGGGATGCCGGAAACCACAGCCACTTGGTCTTGGATGGGTTGAGCCTGAGTCTGTTTCTCCCCATCCAGATCCGCACGGCCTCCAGGCACCGGGACATCACTTCAAGGGCATCATTGGGGTTGTCCGGGGTGGAGATATATGTAAAGTATATATGTACCATCTTCTAGATTTTTAGAAAACAAATTATTCAGAATCATTCTCAGTTCTTACAAGCAAATTGTTCTTAAATGATAGGTTTAGTCTCAGTTGGGTGAGGAATGTTTAAAATGTGAAGAAATTGTATGTGTAAAGGATGCAACATTGGAAGATGTAAACAAAATGGTCACCATTTTCCCTCCAAGACATCCCTTAATGGGCAACATCCAGCCAATTTAATATCAGTATTGCAGAGAGCCAAGGGTAGTGGTTTTGACCTACTACCAAAGCCTTTTATTCTGGACACCTCCTGTGAATGAAATTGGCTAAAACCAGGTGGTCCTAGTAATTTCACTCACAGTAGGATCTGTAAAGGGAAAAAAAATCTTCTATGTACGACAGAAAGGTGCATTTCTAAACTTTCCAGTGGAACTTTTAGAATGGAGAAAAGGGACATGCTGTGTTTGAAGGGAGAAACATTTCAAAAAGAAAAACCAAGAGGGTAAAGATGTAACAAATGGGGCTTGTCCAACTTTCACAAGCCTTTTTTGTTCACAAAACAATTATGACCTTAAGGGCGAATTCCCTCTTTACAATCCCTGCATACTTCTTTTTTTTTTTTTAGTGTTCTAATAATAGGCAGTACCTGTCAGCCATTTTAGATCTGCAGCTTTTTAAATAGTGTTTTTGTTTTACAAATTGCATATACGATCCATCCAAATTGGAAATCATTACATTACTGTATTAGTAATCAGAGGCACACACTAAAAATTCATTCAGGAATCTTCCCTATCAGGCTTGATTCACTCATCCTGGCACGGAAACTGCTACTGAATAGGAAAGACAGTCCCATGGCCAATGGGATGAATCTGGTTTCTTGGCAACTCTGTATAGCACTCAGAGCTAAGAAATACTAAGTTACTTCCTTGCAGCATCTCATCCATACTCTGCATCTGTTGTCAGCCTTTTTACGCATGCAACGTTGTTCAAAGAAAGACTGCAGTGCAGTCACAGCAGCCATTTCTGCAAGAAAGAGACAATTGTTCAGCTTCTTTGGGCCTGCAAATCCATTTCAGTTTTTAAAAATTAAGTTGCTTACCTGGTTTCTCTTGTGCTTCGGGACTCCGAGTAGGTCCAAATTTAGTTGGATTATGACTTATCATTGCCTTTAAGTTAGAAAAATGGGAGTCCATGCTAGGATGCAAGAAAGAAAAAGTATAAGATGCCATTGAAGAGTTTCCAGCACAGGATATTAATAACTATCACAATTGGGCCAGGAGACTAATCTAATTGAGCTTTCTGCACACTGCTGATTCTGATATTACTGATGTGATCTGGCAGCCATTTTAATGTGATGGAAAGCTCCTTGATCTGGCAATATATTGTATTACTTGAAAGGAAGACAATGCCTGAATTTAACGTAATCTCCCACACACATACACACATGGACCAAGGAAGATTATACTTGGGAGGGAGGGGATCATGTGTCTCCATTACCATGTTCTCAGTAAATGTAAATTATCTGGAGAAAACCTAGTATTCCTCGCAGGTAATTTTGTCCTGGGCCCAGTGCTCTTCAATAGTTTTAGAAATGATTTAGATGAGAGGACAAAAGGGAAGCTCAGCAAATTTGCAGAAGGAACTTGATAGATTTGAACGCTGGGCCTTTTTACACAAAGTGCACTTCAGTGGCAAGAGATGTGGGGTTCTGCAGTTAGGTAGGAACAATCAAATATATAGGTGGAACATGATCTGAGTATCTTAGTAGATTGCAGATTAAATATGAACCAGCAGTGTGGAGCAGGTGCCAGAAGAACCAGTGCAATGTTGGGCTACCTCAATAGTGGTCTATAATGTTGAGATTAGGTAAATGATAATTCCTCTCTGTGTTGCCACATTAATCCACACCTGGATTAATCTGTTCAGATTTTATTGCCACAATACAAAAAGAACACTATCAGGTCATGGCTTGTTTCAAACCGGGCCACGCAAGTAATGGGCAGGCACATAAACAGGCAAACCTCTACTCATTTGAGTGGTGGGTCCTTGTGCTCACACAAAAGCTGCACTCTCAGGAGCGGAAGGCACTTGAGTGGAGGGTGCTTGTGCTCACACATGAAGTTAAGCTCACGCAAGTAGAGTGTCACACATGAGTGCAAGCGCCCTCCATTGACGCAATTGGAAGGCATGCAAGCCCACCAGTTGCAATGGAGCTGTGCATGCAGCCATGCACCTGCCACTCACACACCCTGTCTACCAACACCAGGCCAGGCCACCAAGTGAGAAAGAAAGTGCAAGTGCAGCAAAAATTTATAAGGAAGATATTATCGTCCTAATGATATACTGGTAAAGCAAAAGGTCATTGGGAGATACAGTGCAAAGAATGCTGCAAACTCCAAAGAGCTTTGTAATCAGTATGTCTAATGCTGATTACTCTAATACTCTAATGCAAAAGAATCATTTCCCCTTTGAGAAGACTACAATCTGCCTTTAGCAGAATATATCTAAGTAATACTGAGTCCAAACATGAAATCAAAGAACTAGCATCCTTTCCACAAGCTACTCATAAAAATAGAGAATGATTCACAACTATTAGAACAGAAATCTTCTTCATAATCTTCTTAAAGTCAGATATTTTTTTAATCTTGCACATTTATGTCTGAGGGAAGAGGACACCTTAAAACCAATATGTATTGTCTTAGTTATTCATCATTTCAACATATGCCCTACTCCAATAATAATAATAATAATAAAACACTGTGGAGTTTAAAACACTATTGGAAGAAATGGCCATCTGGGTTCAGTTCCAAGTGGGGAGAAAGACACAGGAAACTTGGAGGCTTCTTGGAAGGATGGTTTTATGGTGAACAGGACCACATGGATTTGAAGTCCTGGGTAGCTGACCACATGGAGTGGAGAGTGAGTGTTATTTATACCCTCTCTTGGGCTTTGACCTTGAGCTTCCTGTTCCTGTGGCAAGGACATGTATCCTATTGGCTGCAGACTCGAGTTTGGTTGAACCTTGTTGGGTGATGTAATGAAGGGGCTTTATTGTGCCATGTGGTGAGCTAGATAATCCTATTACATTCGGGGGGTGGGGTCATATCTTAATCCCATCACCCTGGAGCTGAGGTCTTTTGTTTTGTAGATAGGCTAGCCCAGTCTTAATGTGCCCCAAATATCTGCTGGGGGCAGGGGGCTGCTCTTTGTCTTTAAAAACCTGTTTCTCCTTTTCTCATCTAGGGAAATACAATATTCTGCCTTCTTAATATTTCCAAAAATATTTCATTCTTCTAGGAGGGGTAGGTGGTAACTTTCTTCAATACAAAGAGAGAGAGTTGGTTTAAATATGGACATCATCCCTTGAGGTTGTGCTATTAAAAATAAACCACATCTCCTTCCTTTCAGGAATTGTGACAGCCAATGTATTCATGCCTACTATTGCACTTTAATCCAGGCTGTGTCTATTATCCAATCATACACTTCTATGATATTGCTTTTTTGTAATACCCATATGGTGATATCCCTCTTACTACACTAGTAGTGCACATCAGCAGAGATATAAAAGACCTTCCATTAGTTACTGGTCAGTGAAAGTTGCTAGCAGCTGTCTGTTCCATCACATAAACTGCCACTAAGGGAAAGTAAACCTAATTTTAAACCATGATAGGAATATAAAGCAGAAGATCAAGTGGTGATCTTCAGTCTATCTTGACAGGATCATTGAATGCAGAAAACCCTATACACAGCAGACCTAATTCATGGGAAGCAAAATTGTGTGATAAACTAGCAATCCAGCCCCAATCATTCAAAATATGAGGTTGGATCCCACCTTAATAATTCTTAAAATAGAATAGATCCATTGAAATCACTGAAACTTAAGCAAATCTTTCTACACTATTGATCGTAATATATCAAACCGATATTTTGAAATGATAAGATTTTTTTAAATCCTGCAATTACAAATGCTAGAAATTTACTAAAACACAGGAATGTTTAAAAATCCTATTAAGTAATTACCACAAACTGCCTGTTATCAGTTTACTGTGATGCATACAAAATGTGTTTGGTCTGTCAGAGTGTGGGCATGGATCATCCAAAGATAAGCAGCATATTTTGGCATTAATGCTGTTGCCCCTTGAATGAAGGGTTGTCCTGCTTTTCTTTCCTCTCAGTAAACAATACTAGCTGGTAATCAAAGGGATGTACCAAAAAAGGAAATTGTGCTTTGTTGTGGATGGAAAAAATCACACCCTTTTGCACACAAAAGATTCTATATAGTTTATCTCTATGGTGTCCTCCTAACATTGTATCCTGGATATTTTGTGCATGGACAGAAAGCTTTTCTTGCTTGGCAGTTCTCTTGTGGCAGACTTGGATGAGGTTGGCAAGAGTAGTCCATTAAGTTCAGATGAAGAAGAACAAAAATGCAGGCTCTTCTCACAATTAAGCACAGCATCAAACTGAGAAAGGATCAATTGAGCCTAGAGGAGAAAGCTCCCCATGTGACAGATTCCAGAAAGTACGTGATACACCATGCCCAGAGCTAGTACATGCCTGCTGTGTTTCCCAGTACATGATTAATTTGACTCAGGGCAGCAGGCTGCAGGCAAGGAATCTGCAGCACAGGCTGGAAAGTTTTAACTCTTGGAAGGCTGGATGTACAGCTGAGCAGGAGATAGAAACAAAGAAGGGACCAGAAGGGGAGAGGGAGATTTTTTAATTCTGAGTGGTTGTACCTGGGATGAAATAACAAAAGACCTCAAAAAGACAAAAATCATTGTCATGACAGCATCCTTGTTCTTCTCTTCCTTAAAGTGGACATCCTTTCTCTTTCAGGCACTCCAGAAACAAAGAGATTGAATAATGTTCCCTTTTTAGACAAACTGTCTGGTTTAATACAAGTTGCCATTGTATATCTTGCAACATTTTCTTTCTTTCTTTCCTTCCTTCCTTCCTTCCTTCCTTCCTTCCTTCCTTCCTTCCTTCCTTTCTTTCTTTCTTTCTGTTTTGAAATTTTTTTCCATTTATTTTTAAGACATAAAACTTAAAACAACATCTTTCTGGAGCAAGAGTTTGGCCCGGTATAACATAGGTATAAATTCCCAATTTCATCCATTAACATCTTAAGACAAACTAAAAATAACAAAAATAACATCAGAAAAAACAACAAACAAAAACAAAAACAAATAAACCCCAAATCTAAATCCAATTTTTATAATTCGATCTAACATATTATTCTAACATATAAATTTCTATTGTGTAGTCACCCTAACTCTTAAACTTCAAATCCAAACAGCACTTTATAATATTCATTTATCATTTTAACAATCAGTATTTCATGTATTTTCTGTACTTCAAAGACACAAATCAAATCAATGTTTCTTTTAGAACATATCTAATAACCAATATAAAATATTTCATTCCTCTCTTGCAACATTTTCTTGTTTTCTCAGTATCAGAGTTCAGAGGAATGATGTTGGGTTCTTCTATCTACCACCAAGATTTAAAGCGACTGACTAAATCATATTTATTCTCTTTCACGGAAGACCAAATAATTGGACAAAACTACTCTTAGGCAGGTTCATTGAACTGCAACATCCATGATGCAATAATCCTAACCCTAACCTCCTGCTTCAGCAGGAAATCTTATACCAAATGATTATCCAATCTCTTCTTGAAAATCCTCAGTGATGGAGCACCCACCATTTCTGGAGGCAAGCCATTCCACTGATTAATTGGTCCCACAATCAGGAAATTTCTCCTTAGTTCTAGATTGAACCTTTCTTTAATGATCTCCCCATCTGTTACATTACCAGATGTGTGGACTGCAACTCCCAGAATTTCCAGCCAGCATGGCTATTGCTGAAAATGCTGGGATAGGAAAGCTACATATCTAGGTTTTATTAGGTTGGGTTGGGATATGTTGGTTTATGCTATAATTTCTTGAACCAAAAGATTTTGGTCCTTGAGATATTGTTGAACTGCTAAGTCATCCCCCCTTTGTCTATTTATCCCTCCTATCTTGAACAATGGGACAATTTGAGGGTAAAATTCTGGATGAATGCACATTAGTTTATGCTAATTCTCTATTAATTCTCCATATCAATCTTTCTTAACTTTTTGCTCTTCAGATATGTTGGACTGTAGCTTCAAAACCCATCATTGGGAATGATAAAAGTTATCATCAAATTTACCTGGGAATCACTAAATTGGGAAAGGGTGCAATGTACCTTCAAAAGAGTCTATCTGTAATAGAGAAATGAGCATGCCCCCTAATTTTTTCCCATTCCCAAAACCTTTCTCTTGAACCAACCATAGCCCTACCCTCTCCAGAAGTCTGGTCTTGGGTTCATGAGGTAAAAGTAGATCTGAAAGATAGAAGGGAAGCACAGCAGGTTGCGGGAAGGTAATGATCGGAGAAAGGTGACTGTCACTGGAATGCAAGGCTGAGAGCATTTTCAGCTCAAAAATGGTTGCAGGAACAGCAGTTTGTTATTTATTAATATATTGCATTATTTGTGGCTAGTATTGAGCCAGCCCATAAATCTAATGAGAAATGGAAAGGAGACAAATCCTAAGAGCCAAATCTCTCAGGTTTGCTTGATGAAAATCAACTAAAAGCTGCACAAGTTCTAAAAGGCCAGCCTCTTGGGTGCAAGCCCAATCCATTTCTCTGAATAATAAAAGCAAAGATCTATAAAAACCTACAGAGTTAGAACTCTTATTATTATTCCAATTCTAGATCAGGATGGTATTTAAGGGCCATGAAAAGAGTCTATTGCAGATGTCTGACAGATACAAAATTTAGAGTCAGTTTGGTCTTTTTTCATTGATCTACACTCAGTACTCTTTAATGACTAAGTAAAAACAGAATTTTAGAAATGTCTGTAAATATATTAAAAAGAAAAAATTAAAATATCACATTGGCATAAGTATTCAGACCCTTCACTCAGTACTTTGTTGAAGCACCTTTGCCAGCAATTACAGCCTTGAGTCTTTTTGGATATGATGCAACAAGCTTTGCACACCTGAACTGGGGGATTTTCTGTTATTCTTCCTTGAAAGTCCTTTCAAGCTCATCAGGTTGGATGGCGACCTTCAGTGGAAAGCCATTTCCAGATTCCTCAAGAGATGTTTAATAGGGTTCAAGTCAGGGTTCTGGCTGGGCCACTCTAAGACATTCACAGAGTGTCCTGTGTTGCCTTGGCTGGGTGCTTAGGATTGTTGTCATGTTGGAAAGTGAAATATTAGCCCAGTCTGAGGTCCTGAGTGCTGTGGAACAGATTTTCATTGAAGATACCCTTGTATTTTGCTCCATTCAGCTTTCCCTCAACCCTGAACAGGTCTCCCAATCGCCTGCTGCTGAAAAACACCCTCACAGCATGATGCTGCCATCACCATGCTTCACTATTGGGATGATATTGCGCAGGTGATGAGTGGTGCTTGGTTTTCTCCAGACATAACATTTAGAATTGAGATCAAACAGCTCAATCTTGGTTTCATCAGACAAGAGAATCTTGTTCCTCACAGGCTGAGAGTTCGTCAGGTGTTTTTTTTTTTGCAAAGTTCAAGTGGGCTTACATGTGTTTTGCACTGAGGAGAGACTTCCATCTAGCCACTCTGCCATAAAACCCAGATCAGTAGAGGGCCGCAGTGATGGTTGTCTTCTGGAAATCTGTCCTATCTCCACACAGGATCTCTAGAGCTCAGTCACAGTGACCATCGGGTTTTTGGTCACCTCTCTTACTAAGTCCTTTCTCCCCTGATTGCTCAGTTTGACCAGGCGACCAGCTCTTGAAAGAGTCCTGGTTATGCCAAACTTCTTCCATTTGAGAATTATGGAGGCTACTGTTCATTTAGCAACTTTCAGTGCAGCAGAAAATTTTCTGTAGCCTTCCCCAGATCTGTGCCTTGCAATAATCCTGTCTCTGAGCCCTGCAGGCAGAGCTTTTGACCTCATGGCTTTTGCTCTGCTACAGTATGCATTGTCAGCTATGAGGCCTTCTATAGAGAGGTGTGTGCCTTTCCAAATCATGTCCAATCAATTTAATTTACCACAGGTGGACTCCAATCAAGGCATAGAAACATGTCAGCAAAGATCAAGGGAAATGAGAGGTACCTGAGCTAACTTTCAAGTGATGTTGCAAAGGGTCTGAATACTTATGCCAATGTGATATTTCAGCCTTTTCTTTTTAATGAATTTACAGACATTTCTAAAATTCTGTTTTCATTTTATTATTTGTTAGGGGGATAATACATTTTGGGTATTATCTTATATTTTTGGGGTATATCTTATCAGCACTAGCACCAGCAGCCCTTTCCAGCAGGAGTCAACCCATTCCCTCCCATTGTCTGGTTGCTCATTGCCACAATGGATGCCACTGCCATGAGGTGAGGCAAGGCAGATGGCAGTGGGTAGAGCTGCCACACACACCTCACACCAGCACACCTTAGCCCCCCCCCCCCCGCAGCCAGGCCACCCATGCCCCGTCACCTGCTTCCTAGAACTTGGGGTCATTAAAGTGCAGGGTGTGCTTTGAGTACTTGAGTAGATGCTGGACCCCACGCTATCCCATGTTGGCATGTCACGTGAAGAGGCCTTGGCAGCCCCATGGACCTTTCTGGGAGCTGGGTTGAAGGCACTTGCAGGCTGGTAGGCTAAGAGGTAGTGGCCCTTGAGCTTGCCAATTTGGCCTCCATTGACCAGGCAGGCTTCCTGGACCAAGTCATCCAGGGCCAAGTGTCTGCCCTGGAGGCCATTTTTTTTCTTTGGATCTTCAGGGCTGCCATAATTAGTGAATGGGCATGCTGTGGGAACTGGGAAGGGGGGTTGGATGGCGATGAGGTGAGATGTATAGCCATAACAACAACAACATTCTTTCACTGAAGTCAAAGATGTTCAACCTGCACCTGGAGAGGCGTGACTGGGAAGCTACTCCTGTTAGGATGGTGCCCTGGTTGGACCATGTGATGGACATGCGGGTGCAGGGGAAGGGACTTGGATTTCCTTTGGGGTGGGGAAAACCGGGGAGACTTCAGATTCAGGTTTTCTCAGATGTGCCAATATGATCTCTAATAAAATGGAACTTTGAGGAAATGCCTGCCTCGGAGTCTTACTTAGTTGGGGTTGTTACTTGGAACCCTGACAGGCCAGCCAGTCCAGGTCCTCCTCAGGACTGGTCAGGCATACAGCCCATGCCAGGCTCCCTGGGCAGTGTGCAGCTGAGCAAGGCTGGTCCCCTGGCTGCTGCTTCATTGCCCCAAAGGCCCCCCTCCTGGGGGGAGCAGCAGCAACAGCAGCAGCGCCCATCCAGGGCAGCAGCAAGCATCCCTGTGGCCTCCATCACAGCTCACCATGGCAGGACAGCATCAGACCAGCAAGGTGCCAGGAGGGAGAAGAGCAAGACGGGAACCCCCTATCAGGCCAGGTGATGAGGGCCAGCTCATCTCTGGCTGCTCTCTGGTTGCCTGGGTAAAGGGCAAGGATGGGTGGCTTCCCTGCAGAAATCCTGAGATGTGCGGGTGCAGGGTGTATTGGGCAGCTCCACCCACTGCCACCTGCTTCACCTGACCTCATGACAGTGGAACCAACAGTGGGACAATGTGAGCGACTGGGCATGTAGGCTCTTGTTTGATGGGACTATTGCTGTTGGTGCCTCCACTGCGAAGTGAAATGGGTGGCCTGGTTGCGGGAGCCCTGAGGTGCACAAGTGCAGGGCGTGGGGCAGCTCCAGGACCCCACCTACCTTGCTTCACCTCATAGCACCTGCCCCCTTGCGGCTGCAAGCAACCGGACAGTGGGATGTAGTGGGCAGGCTCTTAACTGAGGCTTATTTTGTGGGGTAGGGCTTATAATAGGTGCATGCTAAAATATATGCTAAGGCTTATTTTCTGGTTGGGTCTTACTTTCGGGGAAACATGGTAGATTAATTTTAAAAAGTGAATTTCAATAACTGTTGAATCAGATTACAGTATAATTGACAAAAGTGAAGGGGGTCTGAATGCTTTCTGAATGAATATATATACAGTGCATTCAGACTGTACTCAGACCCCTTTCACTTTTGTCAGTTATGCTGCAGCCTGATTCTACAGTTGTTGAAATTCACACACGCATGTATATGTATATATAAAAGAGTTAGCCCCGCTAGGTAACCTAGACCAGGAATTGAAATCCACAGCTGAAACTACTTTTACTGTTAGTGACTATAACAAAATCTTTCAAGTCTTTTTATACTAGTCTCCTCCTCCTCCTCCTCCTCCTCCTGTGAATTTAGGAGGCATCTATCTGATCAGCTTCCAAATGTTATCTCACATTTCTGGACTTTTTTAAGAAAAAAAAACCTTCAGCCCTTTTTGCCTAAGCAACAATTCCTTCATATTGCTGTCAAGGTGATCTTCACAACTCTACAGACACTCTAACCTTGCAGGTAGCAAAATCCATAGGACAGCACATGATCATGTTTACAAACCTTCCTATTTTTATAGCAAGGTCTGGTAGGTTTTAAGAGGAGAGCTTCTCAGACGTAAGATTCAGAAGCTTCAGCTAGAAATATGCAACTAGAAATCTTGCCAAGCTTATTAAAACAATTTGTTTCTTCAAAACTCTGCAGGTTAGCTGCCTAAAAAAGAAACCCCCAAATTCATACATTTTTCACTGGAAGCTCCACCAAGTAATGAGAAATAGAACAGGATATACTATTAGCAAAATTGTGTATATTGCTTCTAGAGCAGGGTTTCCCAACCTTGGTGACGTTAAGAAATGTGGACTTCAAACTCCTAGAATTCCTGAGCCATCATGGCTGGCTAGGCAATTCTGGGAGTTAAAGTCCATCTGCCAAGATGAGAAATCCTACTCTAGACTAACTTCTCCTAAGGCAATTCTACATAAAACCTCTAATAGAAATAAACTCAGTCTTATTAGCTTATTTAAAGCTTTTCTGCCTCTCTTGACAGACCCAGTTTTCTTTCAAGGCAACCAAATGCTTCATCTGACTGAAACAAAATATAGCATTTCAGTATATCAGGTCTAGCTAAAGCTTTTCCTTAACAATCTTAATAGAAAAGCACCTAGCAGGTTCCCCAATGCCCATCTGTTCTCATGATCTGTTGTCTCATGAACAGCAGAGTAGCCAGGTTTTCAGGCAATACTCATGATATATCTTTAGGGTAGTTATTAACAGTTTAGGTTATCTTTTCTGGAAGTTATACTGATAATTTTTGCCCTCAAACCATCGTAATCTAATTATATGGACATTCAGTTTCTCTTTAGCTGTCCATTCACCTGTTTTAGAAATCTACCATTATTAGAATCATTTGTAAAAAGTACAAGAAACAAAAAGGAAGTTACGTAGGTTGCACTGACATGGAAAGCTGCAGACCAATAGCGCAAGCAACCATATGTGACCTACAAAGAGTAGTGAGTTTTTTCACTGGTTGCTATAGATTTCACTGCGTCAGCTTCTCAGTGTCAGAGGCCAGGCAATCTTTCTTGCAGCCAGGAGCTGTTTGTGTGTTTGCCATAGAATGTGTAATGTTTCTGGACAGATTGCGATTTCAGTCCCTCCCCCACCTCTTTTAAAACTTTTGTTGTTTTGGTTAAAATAAAATAAGTGTATTACACCTATAGAAGATTTAGGATTATAAGGATTTCATATTCTCTTTTTAAAAAGCACGAAAAAATGCCTCATGTTGAATGTATACCTCGTTTTTAATATTTGATCACGTTTTAACTTGTTTATCAAATGGTTCTGTGATTGTGTCCATGTCTGATAGGCAGAAAGTGATGGAAAAATCTGCCAGATGAATGAAGACCTGAGTTTTGTATGAGGCTAAGGTGACCAGATTTTAACACTGGTAAAGAGGGACACCATCAACCGGGAGGGGGGGGTTCTAATGTTTTTACTACCAGTTCTGTGGGTGTGGCTTATTTGTGGGCGTGGCTTGGGGGGGGTCATGTGACTGGGTGGGCATGGCTATGTGTATAGGGACTACTCAGAGGGCTGAAAAAAGTCATTTCTGACAGCTCCTCGCACTTTTGACTGGTCCTCACACTTATGACCATCCTCACATTTATGCCCGTTCAGCATTCTTAACAACCATGTCATCATTTCACAACTGCTTCTGTTCACCATGGTGACAAGATAGGGCAAAACATAAAATGTGGGGACAGTCATAAGTTCGAGGACTGGTCAAAAGTGCAAGGACCAGTCAAAAATAACTTTTTCAGCTCTCTGAGTAGTCCATATGCATAAAAGGATACAGCAATAGAGAGGGATGAAGGAAGGGAAGGGAAATTAGAGTAGGAGTCAGGGTAAGAGAGGGAGGAAGAGAGGAGGAGGAGAAGAAAGGAAGAGGAAGTAGGGAGGAGAATAAGGGGGGGAAAGAGAAATTAAGAAAGAAAGAAAAGAGAGAGGTGGTAGGTTTGAGAAGAAAGATTGCTGTACAATAAAAAAGATGAAAGGGAAGAAAGCCAACCCCAAACAAATATAAAGATATTAAGAACGAATTGTTAAACTTTAAAGAATAAAAGAGAACAAATATGAATAAATAGCAATAATTAGAAACACAAACATACAAACATACAATGTATTTTCTTTGAACAGAGTATTTGGCCGGTTCACAAATTTAAACAGTGTTTAGTCATTTCAATTAAATTTACAATTTCTATATTTCCTTTTTGCCATATTTATTCCTCATCTATTTTTTTAAAAAACCAATATTACCCTTCTTCCTCATCTCCAATCTTAATCAAATTCAGTTTTTCCCTTCTATTCTATATTATACCCCTTCCCATTGTCATCTACTTTTATATTATTATTATTATTATTTATTAAATTTATATACCACCCTTAACCTAGTGGACTCAGGGCGGTGTACAGCCAAGAATAAAAAGCACTCCAATACAAAATTTAAAATATTAGTAAAAGAATTAAATAATTTTGGCCCAATAAATTTAAAAAACCAATAGGCAATTAAGATTTAAAACCCATAAAAACTTTAAACTTAAAAAGAGGGGGGGGGTTATGCCAGCCCAGCTTGACAAAATAAAAAAGTTTTTAGGGCACGGCGAAAAGCCCAGAGATCAGGTATCATAGGGATCTCCGGGGGCAAATTGTTCCAGAGGGCTGGTGCTGTCACAGAGAAAGCTCTCCCCCTGGGTATCACCAGCCGACATTGTCTGGCTGATGGCACCCTGAGGAGTCCCTCTCTGTGGGAGCATACTGGCCGGTGGGAGGCTATCGGTGGCAGAAGGCGGTCCCGCAAGTACCCAGGCCCTATGCCATGGAGCGCTTTAAAGATGGTCACCAACACCTTGAAGCGCACCCGGAAGACCACCGGAAGCCAATGCAGCTCACGCAGGAGAGGTGTCACATGGGAGCGCCCCCTTGTTCCCATAATCCCCCGCGCGGCCGCATTCTGCACCAGTTGGAGCCTCCGGGTGCACCTCAAGGGGAGCCCCATGTAGAGAGCATTGCAGTAGTCCAGGCGGGAAATGACGAGTGATATCCATCCTCACATTGGTTAATTATGTAATATTACAGTTGTTTAATACAAATTCAACATTTTAATATAAATCAATTAGTTATATAACTATCTTTTTTATATATTAATCAATATGTGCATGAATATTCCAATTATTTCCATGCAATCCTATTTCTTACAAATCAATTAATTATATTTACCAATAATAATAAACCAAATAATTTCCCCCATATATTCCTCTAAACCATAACTTAACCATTTCTGCTTTCAACACAATATACAATTAATAGTATCTCAATTATTACAATTCCCTAGTTAAATAGAGCTTTTTTTCTTTTGTGATTTAAAATCTTGAACTCTCCTCTTTTGCCCTAAATTTCCCATTGTTTGCAGTTTTGCACCTATCTTTTTTGGTGAGGAAAAAGAAAAAGAAATATCTCTCTGCCTCATTTTGTCACGTTGCAACAGAGATCCTGCTTTACTTTCAGGTTCGCTTTTAAGCATAGCTAGGGGGAAAAAACTGCTCCAGCCCTCTTTACAGCTACAGAACCCTGAGCAACGTTGCAAGCAAACAGCAAAGCCAACAACCTGCTTTACTTCCGCTTTCGTTTTCAGTTTGAATTGAACAAGAAGAAAAAAAAAATCTGCTCCAGGACTCTTTGCAGGCTTTGCAGCTAAAAGACCCCTCTGCAAAACAGCTGAGAGCAAATCATCTGAGAGTCAGGACGCCGATCTAATCAACTTGTGGTAATTAACCTAAAGCTGAAAGGGGCTGTTTTTTTCTATTTTTGCAGGCACTGGTCTACTCATTTGTTTTCTTTTAACACTGATTAGCTGTAGGACAGCCCTTTGAAGCCCCGCGGCAAGAGTTTAAACAGTTTTTTTCCCTCTATCCAGGAAGCAGCTGGGACTCAGGAAGCTGGGACTCAGGAAGCAGCAATAGATTGGGAGTGGGTGGGGTAAGCGGACGGCGATTGGGCCGGGAACCAGTTCGGGGGCGTGGCCAGCCAATCTTATTACCGGTTCTCCGAACTATTACATTTTTTTACTACTGGTTCTTGCGATCCAGTGCGAACCGGGAGCAACCCACCTCTGGTTGGGCCCCACTTATCTAGCCAGGAGAATCCCAGTATGACTGCATCTGTCATTTGGGGGGTATTACGAATCAAATTGCTTCCCAGTTATTCGCTAGCTCTAGCTTCACTGGTTTGGTCAGGTGGGTGGCGTAGGCTCCCCCCCAATAGGGACCCATCGATCTGTTCGAACCTGATTGGGTGGGCCAGTCTTTTCATTCTAATCCCCAGTTTCAGGACTGTGGTTAGGTTGATCAAGCATCTAGTGCACCTGAGCCTATTAGGACTTAAAGTCCCATGGATTCCTGTTTTTGGGGTTGTGAGGCATATTGGGAAGACAAAAGGGTTGATCGGTTCACTCACCATTGGGTCATTTTTGCCATTTTTTCCTCACTGTCATAGGAATCTGGCGACTGGTCATTGTTGGCTGTAGTCCCCCCCCCCTTTGTCTGGGTGAGGAGGGACTTCTGCAGCCTGGAGGGCTTTTTGGGATGTGTCGTTGGCACACCTGAGGCCTTGTTTCACTTGTGCCCTGGGTAGTGGCTCTGGCTTCGGTTTCAGGGCTGGGGTTGCACATGCTAATACCATGTGGCCTATCCCTCCACCTCTGTAGCATTTCAGCTGGCTTCATGGGAGAGTTGGTTTTAGGGCCAGCTGTGGTACTGTGGCTTCCCATCAGCCAGCTGGTCTCCAGTTTGGTTGTCCTCTCTCCTTGGTGTCCAGTTGCTTTCTCATGTTGTTGGTTGCAATCCACTGTTGATTTTTATGGCTACACAGAAGCACTCAGACAGTCGATTTGGGATGTTCCAATAGGCAGTTACCTGGGCAATTTGCGTATCCAGGCTTGTTCTGAAAAAAATGAACTAGCAGCCCCTCTGGCAAAGGGGGTAGCTTCCCCATGACTCTCCTGAAGTCACAGATGTGTTCCTTCATGTGTTGCCCTCTCTGCTTTAGATTTCAGAGCTGCATACGGATCCTCCTCTGCCTCCTCAAATCTGGCTTCTAGCTGTCGTAGGAAGTTGTCTATGTCTTGCAGTTGTGGGGGGGGGACTCTCCTCTTGTGGAGGACTGCTAGCCATTCCCTTGCTTCTTCCTCTAGCCCCTCAGCAATAGTATTCAACATGGCTCTATGGGATGGGTAGAGTGTTGTGGTCCGCCAGCAGCTAGCAGAGCTGGCAGCAGATTCGTATAGTGAGGAGGTTGGGGAGGACTGTGGGCCAGTCCTGGAGTCTGAGGAAGGCTTGGATGAGGGCTCTGCATTGGAGGCAGAGAGGGGGCCAGGGCCATTTAGTAGCTATGTGCTGTCTCCAGAACCTCCAGAATCTGACATCAGTGAGGCAGAAAAACAGGGTAGCCTATTCCCAGTGCATGCATGTGCAGAGCTGCCAGGAGGCAAGAACAGTTAAGACAAAAGGGGCAACTTGGGAGTAAGGCTTGGAGATGATTGGCCCCTCCCATAAGACATAAGAGAGGAGCAAATGGATGTGAGCCTTTGCAGGAAGCAATTTGTTCATTCTGGTTGGTTCAAACTCTGAGAAGCTCCATTTGACTCTGTGCTCCATTTGGCCTTGCAAAACTATTTGGCAATTAGGTCTCTGGCAATGTTTCAAGGCAGATAAAGGTGGATGCTTATCAGCATTGCCTTGAAAGACTGTGGCAGACATCTGTCGGACTCTTCACAGACTGTGAATTATTACAGGGCTGTGAATGACCATAATTTACAGCTGTTTAAATAAGAGGGTTTTTTGGGATTAAGTGTGTGATTTAAGATTTCTCAGGGAGCCTAGGTCAGAACGTAGAGGTGTCCATAGTGCTCTAGGTAGATCTTGGCTGAGTCAAGGAATAGAGCCAGCTGATCTGAGTCCCCATTGAATTTCCCCTGAATCGGGGATGCTCGTTCAGCACTGCTCCTCCCTCCTCATGTTGGCCCCTGTATGCCTGTGCTTGATGTGGCTGGCAGCCTTTCTCGGCTCTAGTTCATAGAGAGGGGAGGGGCTGTCTACCCTGGGCAGCTTGCCAGTTGTGTAGAGAAGGCACTGGCTGCAGCCTTGGGTTCCTTCTCCTTTTGGTGGGTGGAGAAGAGGGTCTGTGTTCCCGTCTGTGTTTCCTCACTTCAAAGGGCTCAGCTGCAACCCCCCTCACTTTTGGGTGGCACGACAGCCCCTCATCATGAAGGGTGGCTCGGTCAAATTCTTCCCTCAGCTGCTCTATTGATCTCCCCAAGGATTCCTTCAGGGGCTTTGGAAGCCTGGCTGGTGCCCAGTCCCACATCGATTCCACTCTTCCTAGCTCGCTCAGGGACCTTTCCCAGCTAGGGTGGGGGAACTTGACCTCAGCTGCTTTAGGGATTTTTTTCTACCAATACTCATCCCTTTTTGCTTCTGTCGCTGGGGTGGGCATCTTGGCTTTGATGGTCAGGGAGGGCTGCACTCCAGTTTCGATTGGGCTGCTGGGTCCTGGAAGTCCCTGGTTGGAGGCAAGTCCTGCCTCTTTCTGGGTCACCTGGAGCAGGCTCTCTTCAGATAGTCCACCCTCTGCCATGGTAGCCTGAGTTTGTCTCCACGCGCCCCAGGGGTTGGGGTGCGACTGAAGAGTTCGAGGCTCAGGAGTCACGGTAATTTTGATTAATTTTTAGAGAGTTGGCTTGCTGTCAGGGTTCTGACCGATGTCTAATTAAATCATGAGCCTCAAGCCACACTTCAAAAGAAATCCAGTTATTTATTAGGAGCTTCATGTTGGCACATTCCAAATGAAGCCAACTCTGACCCCACGTAATTTACATTCCAGCTCTGACCCTGTTTCCCCCTCCCCCCAAGATGTGTCATCAGTCACATTCTCTGATGAAGAAATTTCACGGGTTGTAGAGATCACTCCCCTCCAGCCACTGTGGGTAACCACGGATATGGCCTTGACAGTGATATGGCTGGAGTGTGCTTTTGTTTTGACTGATGTACTGCCTTGCCGCAGCTGCAGCATTTGTTTTCCCATCCCACTTGCCTATGGCAACTTGAGAGCAAGCCAGGGATGCTTTGTGAGTTCACAGTGTCCTTAAGATATATACTCTGTTCTGTTCCCCAGGCCTCTGACTCCACTGGGAACAGGAAGATAAACTCTAGCAAACAGGTTTCATACAGTTCGTTTATTAGGGTATCCTCAAACACAGACTTACAGTCAAGGTGAATCATGCTGAGTCATGTTGAGATGCATCCTTATTTCATAATCTGTCCCATTTCCTAGTGTAAAAGGACGATAGTTTGTCCCCCTGTTCAGAAAGCATGTTCTCTTTTCTGAGGTAATTCAACATGTAGCCAGGCCTTTGTTCTAAAACCCAGGCCAAAAGCCTCAGTGGCCAATCAGACACACAGATATGGTCACATATTCTGGGCTACATTTCCCATAATTTTTTTACACATTTT
The DNA here is from genome assembly GCA_030761175.1 of Masticophis lateralis. Taxonomy (NCBI): domain Eukaryota; kingdom Metazoa; phylum Chordata; class Lepidosauria; order Squamata; family Colubridae; genus Masticophis; species Masticophis lateralis. The sequence goes on along the minus strand of JAUDYJ010000003.1, from coordinate 94,751,050 downwards.
AAATTTTAAACTTTTTAGAGTTTTTAGTCGGTTCTTATACCTTCAGCCTTAACTTATATTGATTTTAGGATGTTTTTAATTGTTTATGTACTGGTTTTTAATTGGCTGTACACCGCCCTGGGTCCGCCAGGAGAAGGGCGGTATAGAAATTTAATTAATAATAATAATAATAATAATAATAATAATAATGCAATCTCTCACTACATCTTCCACAATGAAATCTCTTAAGGAGACAGCTCTTAATCCTCAAGGTAACTAACTCACCATAACTCACTATCTGTAACAGCACATACTCAAAGGCTGATCTGGTAAAGTAGATGTCCCAAAGAGATATAGAAAGGTAAATGGGTTCATTGTTCTAAAATGGAAAATAAATTCTCAAGTTTAATGATTCTCTTGACCTCTCTCCTCCATTACATATAGATGTTGAATTCATCTAATAAAATGGTGGAATCTCAAGAAAAATATTTTGACTTCTTTTTATTTATTTTTTATTTTACAGAATGAGATCATATTATATACCACATTATATGTGTGTGTGTGTGTGTACATATATACACACACGCACGCACACACACAAACACACACTGAAAGGGGGAAATGTAAGGTAATCTACAAATTCTTTCTGAATGTCAAACCTTATTTTTAAAAAATCAAGCCAGGTGTTGTTACCTAGTTTGGTTAATGAAGCCAACCAAGCTCGGAGAGCACTAAGGATCCCTGATTCAAGTCAGAGTTGGAGAGAGAAATGCCAAATAAACAGGCAGGTTTGAGAAGAGGAACCTGGGATCAGAGAGCCTGCATAAGATGGATAATGGTAACAACAGGAGACTAGAAAGAAGATTTACCTTCCACTTTATTACTACAGCAAAGTTTTTGCACAGATCATGCCAGTATGTGGAAGATGCTGATATTAATGGGAATACCAGAACACTTGACTGTTCTTTTGAGGAAACTTTAAAACAGCTAAATGCTATAGCAAATATTGTTTTTTGGATATCTTATCTCCCATTGCATTGGATAAAAAATTAATGAGATAAAATCTTTGAAATGCTATTATCTACAATGTCATGGAACTTCAATCGTAACGGTAATATTTGGTGCTCAAGGAGTCAAAAGCAACATATGGATTTAACATTAATTCTGATTTTAGATGGTTCACCTTGATTGCCAGCATGTCATTGGTGGTATGAACTAGTGTGGACTTCTCACACAAAAACTTGAAGTTTAATTATGGGTAGAAAGATGAAGCAAGAACATAGAAAGAGATTTCCCCCCAAGAACCTTAGTTAAAATGGGTAGGAGAGACAATGAGCAAAAGGTGGAACAACAGAAGCATCAAGAAAATACCTTTTAAAAAAGTATATATGTTTCCAAGATTCAGGAAAAAGACTGGTGGAAAGTGAACAGTTTATCAAGCTTGTTACAAATGTAGGAAAGAAGGAGGGATGGCTAAATAAAAGAAAGAGGATAAAGCATCCAGAATAACAGATAGTGCAAGGAGCTCCAGTGATCACTTTGGTTGCCAAATGTTTTAAAAGTAGACAGAAGAAAAATTCCATTATTTAACTAGAATTATTAAATTAAGGAATGTTAGAATCCTGCATTGGGATTGATGCTTCAATTAGCTTAACTTCAATGCAAAACAATTTCCAAATAATCAGGGGTAAACAAAGAGGAAAATTTCTTATTATCCTCTTCTACCTCAAGGTAGAAGTAGGACTAATTGAAGACTAGAGGGTGGTTGCTGAAAGAATGACTGAAGGAATAGTGGAGTCTGGAGATTGTAGATGCTTGATGCTTAGAAATTTACCTCTTTTTTTTTTTGTCCTCTGTTTCCTCCCCCTCTGTTTTCAATGTGAAAATGGCTGGGATGTCACAATATCTTACCAGTACCATCCTAATGCAAAGGCTTGTGAAACCCCCGATGCATTGTGGAGTGTGATGGTTATGTATTGCCCAAAATGTCAGTTATTAACCATGTTATCTTGATCATGTGCTAGCAGAAACTTCAATTAGAAAAAATGACAGGGTCAGTAGTAGCTGACTATTTCATGGAGCAATTTCAAATATATTGTGATTTCGTGCAGCATAACATAGTATTTATCTAGGATATATTTCAATGCACACTCATTGGTTATTTGCTGATTTGTAGCATGAATATGTATTTATGCAACTATACACAATATTTCCCCATGCTTTTTTTTTCTTGCATAAGATGGCATTCACTAGCGGAGATCAAGGGGCAGATGTATTGAAGGGAATATGATTACCTATATCTTGCAGTGTACCTGTGATGGTCCTTTGTGAAGTCTGTTCAACACACACTTGTCACAGGGTGAGATGAAAGAGAAGGGAACATTACAGAAGGGAAAATTCATGCAATGAAAGTGCTGTTGGCATCAAGTTATATCTAGGGACAAAGAATAATGATTCACTCTGCTCCAGTTTTGAAAACTAGAAAAGCCAGTCTCCTAGCATGAATAGAGCACATAGTCCCCTGACCTGGCAGAAAGCAGAAAAAAAACAAATAATATTCTTCACATCCACAATTTCGTATTAAACCTAACACTGACAACATCAATCACTGATTAATGCACCAATGTAAAGATCAGTATGGATGGATCAGTGGTCTATCTGGCAATATGCAGGATTAGAGATAAGTAAATTGGGGCATTCAAGGCTTTTGGGAATTGATAAATCAGTGTAGGACAGAAACAAAAATACACAGAGATTTTGGAATGCTTTATTCCAAGATTGACTGCATTAAGTTTAATTGGCTGCTTTAAGACTAAGCAGTGGGCTAGGTGATGTTTCAGCCAGGACAGCTGGTAGTTGGTCTCTATTTGGGGATCTCCAGCATTTATAAAACTGCCAGTTCCTTTTCTCTTCAGTCTTTTCTGTGATTCTTTATAAATTCTATTTCATATAGATTCTCCAGAGTAGTGATGGGAAGTCTGAGCATGCATATAGTATCCAAAGGGCGGTATATAAATCTAATAAATAAATAAATAAGTAAATAAATAAATAAATAAATTCTCTTCTATGGCCCCAAAGACCTTTCCACACTGTCAGAATTCAGCAACAGTGCCATTGTTTTCCTATTATTTTTAACTGTGCAATAAAATTAAAACAATTGTTTAGCCTTAGATTAGGTTAACACAGCTTTTAAACGATATAAAAAACACTCTGAAATATATTAGGACTGCTTGAATTATAAAATGAGTGATTCAACTTCACTTTGTTAACTGAATTTCCCAAACAAATCTCTGAATCAATTTGAGCTGTTAAATCACCTCAGAGATTCAAAGACACTTTGGAGATTCAATTAACTCTGTGGCTTTGCAGAGTCTGGAATACTGTGAAGCTTTGTTTCCATATATGGACAAAGTTGAAAGGTGCATTTTGGTCTTTTTGGTGTAGATATGAGTAGCTACCTATGAAAGCTGTTCTATTATTAATTTACACCTTTTTAATATAAAGATTAGGCAGGCTGGCTTGGAAGGAAAAAGAGAGCAAAACAGCTTCATATGAAAATCCTGGTTCTCTGAAACAGAGTACTTCATGAGTAGTGGTAGCAGTAATGTTTAGGTAATGTAAACTTATTGCTAAATATAGACAAAGCAATAGAACAGATTACAATACAATATAAACCAATATTACTAAAAATGCTACAATAATCAATATAAAAATTTCCTAATACCAGGATAATCTTAATGTAAATATTAATTTAATAATAAAGGAGACAATTCTTTTGACTTCATAAAAATCTTACAAAAATAAGTATTGCAAGGGTTAAGAGATTGGACTCCAGATATAATTAAAGGGTGAATCCAGAGAGTAGGAGTTGGATAGGAGGGATTGTTCCCATCTTCAAAAAAGGAAAAAAAAAATAGATCCAGGAAACTACGGACCTATCAGCCTGACTTCAATACCAGGGAAGATTCTGGAAAAGGTAATAAAGCAACGAACCAGCAAACACCTAGAAGCAAACAAAGTAATAACCAAAAGCCAACATGGGTTTGTCAAAAACAGATCATGCCAGACTAATCTTATTGCATTTTTGACAAAGTGACAAAATTAGTGGACCAGAGCAATACTGTTGATATAATTTACTTGGACTTTACTAAGGCATTTGATAAAGTAGACTATAACCTACTACTAGATAAGGTAGCAAAATGTGTGTTAGACAGCATCACCACCGGATGGATTCGTAACTTGCTGACCAACCACACTCAACATGTAGTCCTCAGTGGAACTGCATCTACATGGAGGGAAGTATGCAGTGGAATACCTAAGGCTCTGTTTTACGCCCAGTACTCTGCAACATCTTCATCAATGACTTGGACGAAGGGATAGATGGGGAACTCATCAGATTTGCAGATGACACCAAGCTGGCAGGAATAGCCAACACTCCAGAAGATAGGTTTATGATACAAAAGGATCTTGACAGACTTGAACATTGGGCACTATCTAACAAAATGAAACTCAATGATGAAAAAAGTAAGGCATTTAGGCAAGAAAAATAAAATGCACAGGTACAGTATATGTGGTACCTTGCTCAATAGTAGTAATTGTGAGAGGGATCTTGGGAGTCCTAATGGACAGCCATTTAAATATGAGCCAGCAGTGTGCAGCAGCTGTCAAAAAAGCCAACACAGTTCTAGGCTGCACAAACAGAGGGATAGAATCAAGATCAGGTAAAGTATTAATACCACTTTATAATACCTTGGTAAGGTCATACTTGGAATACTGCATCCAGTTTTGGTCGCCATGATGTAAAAAAAATGTTGAGACTCTAGAAAGAGTGCAGAGAAGAGCAACAAAGATGATTAGGGGACTGATGGCTAAAACTTATGAAGAATGGTTGCAGGAACTGGGTATGTCTAGTTTAATGAAAAGAAGGACTAGGGGAGACATGATAGCAGTGTTTCAATATCTCAGGGGATGCCACATAGAAGAGGGAGTCAAGCTATTCTCCAAAGCACCTAAGGGTAGGACAAGAAGCAATGGGTGGAAACTAATCAAGGAGAGAAGTAACTTAGAACTAATGAGAAATTTCCTGACAGAACAATTAATCAGTGGAACAACTTGCCTTCAGAAGTTGTAAATGCTCTAACCCTAACCCTAACCCTAACCCTAACCATTTGTCTGAAGTGGTGTAGGGTTTCCTGCCTAAGCAGTGGGTTGGACTAGAAGACCTCCAAGGTCCCATCCAACTCTGTTATTCTATTCTATTCTATTCTATTCTATTCTATTCTATTCTACTCTACTCTACTCTACTCTACTCTACTCTACTCTACTCTACTCTAATTTTAATTTCAGGATAAAGTAATTGCATGATTGAGCCAAAGACACGTAAGCATGAATTGCAATTAAATTCTTCAAATAACAGGGTGTTCTTCTATGTAGGACAGATGGTCAGTATCAGCAGTTTGAATTGTCAAAGCTCCTGAAGATTCCTTTAATGTAGGAATTGGCATAAACCCCCCCAAAATATTGTAAGGGTGAATTAGGAATCATAAGCTACACTATTCTGGATGGCGATCAGCATCAGAAAAGCCAGCTAACAATCTACTACAATAGTCTAGGTGTAGTACCGCCAAGGTATGAAAAGATGGCTTAACTATTTCCAAATAAGATACATGGAAATTCTACTGATAATTCCAAAGTGGAAATTACAAGTTTCCATAAAATTACTAGTAATCGAGAGAAGACCAGCATAATTCCAAGACAGAAGAAAAAACTTAAGGTGTCATTGCTGTAGGTATGTTCATTATTATAACATGAAGAGATGAAATTAGAGAAATTATCAAGTACTAAGTGAGCAAGAGTGATTCTGAGAGTGACCCCTGAGGAAAACCCACAGATAAATAGAAGGGCTGAAAGCGAAAACATACTTCAACTTTTTCTAGCAGTTCTTGGACATGCAGCCCATGCCAGTAGTCTCAAATTATAGTCCCAAAAACAAAATTTCACTATAATACTATTTCTAAGGGCAATCACTCACATGCAATATTCCCCCTATCTTCAGAACCTCCCCATGGATTGGATGAGAACTCAAGTGGAGTTTCTTTCCTAGATCCTCAGAGTCTATAATAGTATGAAAGAAAAAAAACCTGAAAGATTGATATGATTATAGCTGCTCTTAGAAGTATTATTTGACAGGATTAACAGAAATTATTAAAATTTATTTAAGGATTAACAGAAAATAATATTTACTAATGTGCTTACTAATGAGCCACCAAATAGCACAACTCTTTTTAAAAGAATATTGTAGGTAGAGCTTCTTTTTTAAAAAACAAAAACAAAATCCAACTATCGTTTTCCTGTCCACCAATTTCTTCTTCGAGAGTCTCAAAGTCATTTCTGAGTTTCAACAGTTCTGAATAACTTTTATATTTCTATTTCTGTTTATCATTTTTATTCAGTTGAATTGCTCTTTTGTGTAATCCTCTTATGTACAGGTGTCAAACTTGATCACTTCCCGTGATGTCACATCATGTATCACAGCGTTTTTTGCTTTTGGGGAGCCAGGGCGGATGTGACCTGTGTGTGATGCATCCGGCCTGCTGGCTGCCAGTTTGACAACCTTGCAATGTCTTATTTGTCAACCCTCCTTCATTTGGTCTCATAAAGCAGTTTTTTTTTAATGAGCTGAAGTGTGACCACATTATTCCAACCCAGGTACTTGCAGATGAGGCAAATATAAATATACAAATACACATTTCACAAGCATACCACAAGCATTGCAGGACATAATTATAAAATCATGTCTGTTCACCTTCAGACAGGTTCAAACACCACCCTTATGTTGTGTTTCTGCTATAAGTTTTAAGATAGTAATATTATGGCTATTCAGTTAAACATTTATCATGTTGTGATGTTATTGTCTTTAAACAAAAAATGGTTTTTCATATTAAAATTTATATGCTTTAACAATGTAATAGTTATTATTAAAAATAACTATTACATCTCACAATTTAAAAAGTGTTGCTTCATTATCCTCTGGATTTCCACCAGAATTATTCCCATTTCACTGGGATTTAATGATCTTATCTATCTGAATATGAATTGTAATTGTAATTAATTTTATATGCTGATGAACTTTTAGCAATTTTGGGAAAGTACTCTATTTCTCTGCCTAATTTTATGTAGTTAAGTTCAGTATTTTAGAAAGTATTTTGGTTATAAGATTAACCTGGAGAAATCTTCCTTCCTTTCTCTAACCTCTAATGTATCAACATGTAAAGAGATGGGTTCTGTGATTTTACAGAATATATTAAATACTTGAGACTTTATATTTCTAAAATATTTCTAAATATTTGGAAATAAATATATTGAAACTTTTAGAAAATACAGATTTGTAAGTAATGAATTAAAATTCCATTTGATTGGTCGAGCTAACTTAATGTTATTGAAATGAACATTGTCCCTCAATTGATTTATTATATGCTCTTAGAGGAATCCCTTTGCTAATACAAATAAATATTTTCTTCAGATTGATAGGATTAGGAGATTTATTTAGGATAATAGTCCACCAAGGCTTGCCTTGGCTAAATTGAGACTACTATTTGAGGAAGGAAGATCAGTGAATTTAAATTAATTATTTTAATATTAATGATAATATTTTAAGGATTTTTCTGACTTCAAATCAAGTGTGATTGTCCTAGTTCACAACAGTAGCAATATTTTTTTAACTTAAACATGTTTTAATGATCATTTTACAGGATAGATTCTTTGACTACTTCAAAGCCACCTGAGATACTTTCTTATCTCATGGAATTCATGACAGAATTTAAACCCACACAATATAATCTTAAATAACAGAATAAAATGGAAATTATATATCAAGCATGGACTAAATATTTGAAATCTTCTTTGATGCCTCATACAGCTATCAGAGTATTGCTGAATCATAATATTCTTTAAAATATTAAAATAATATAGGCAGACTTAAAATTATTATTTTTAAATGAATTTAGACTCTACTGAAGTATCAAAGAATGCACTTGAAAGGATTGACATCAGATTTTCTCTGTTAGAAATGCAAATAATTGAGATATGACTGATCTATATATGAACATTTTGTACTTTTCTGAAATAGTCATTTAGGTACATTAAATAGATTTAAAGTGAAATGCTTCAATGTTAAGGATGTTAATGTGATGTTGAATTATATACCCAAACCTAGAATCTGCCTGGGTTTGAAGAATTATGGTAGTGCTGGGCATGAAAAATGACCAGAACAATTACACTGAGAAATTGAAGAAGTCATATTATGCTACATATTGATGATTGACTTGTGGAAATGCATAAAAGATAAATTTAGTATTCTTCAAAAGCTAAAGCAATATGTTCTTTTCTGGCATAGATATTACAATAATACAGTGATAGATATTTTTTTCTTTTTTATAGTATTGTAGGAAGTTAGCCCCCACTCCTCTCCTAGAAGAATGAAATATTCTAGGAAATATTAAAAAGGCAGAATATAATATTCTCCTTCCCTGGATATAATAATGGTTATAACCTCCCTGGATGAGAAAAGGAGAAACATGCTCTTGGAAAGCAGCCCCCACCTTTGTTAATAGCCCCAGAAAGACTGGTGCCAACCTATCTACAAGACAAAAGACTGGGCCATCTTATCTACAAAAGACCTTCAGCTCCAGTGTGATAGAATTAGCCCTCACTCAAGATCCAAACCAGGACAAAGCCAGTAAGCCATAATAGGAATTGCCTTAAAGCCCTTTCATTATATCACCCAGCAAGATTCAACCAAGCCTGGGACTCAAGACAACGTATAAAGTTACCCATCCATGGCCCCATCGGAGTCTGACAACCAATCAGAACACATTTCTTACACCGGAATAGGAAGCTCCAAGGTGGGGCCCAAGAGAGGGGAATCTCTCTCACACACACCCATGTGCTCGATTGCCCAGGACCTCAAATCATGTGGTCCTGCCCACCATTAAACCATCTTTCCAAACAGCCTCTATGTTTCCAGTGTCTCTCTCCCCTCTTGAAACTGAACCCAGATGGATATTTCTTCCAGCAGTATTATATTATGATTATAAACCATAACAAACCAGTGACTTTAAGTTTCAAATATACATTAGATCTTTATTTTCAACCCTAATCTTTCAGCATTGTAATTTGCCAAGTTTTGTTAGGGTCTTCAACAATTTGGAAAGGGATCTTCTTATTTTTCTTCTTTTCTTCTTTCTTCTTTTTCTTGGACACTTTAATTTTGTTATTGTTGCATATTTTGATCCTCTGTTTCTGCTTTGTAATCTTCTAAAAATAAAGGATAATGTTTGAAGAAGAAAAAAAGCTACCTTCCTGCATTAGCATGTTCCCTCTGACAAGGTCAAACTTTATCAAACATCCAATGTAAAGAAAGATTTTCGTAAGAAATATAGCCTTCAAAAGGGCAAGACTGTTCTGGCTCCGTATTCCAGATCAATTTGTAATCTTCTATCTATAACAAATGTGGATATTAATCTGACCAACATATTTTATGTTTAATTTTTAATGTATGTGCAAATACTATAATTGTGCTGGAAGAGTGGAACAATACTGTTATTGTTCCCACATATACAAGGGGAAAGATAACAAGAACTAATGCAAAAACAATTGGGTGATTACTTTGCTAATTGTGCCTGGGACAGGCAATGTATGGCAGAATTCAGGGCTAACAAGGAGCAAAAGAGCAGAGGGAGGCATCTGCAGGGTCTTTATTTTTTTTAATTTGATTTATATGCCGCCCTTCTCCAGAGACTCAGGGCGGCTTACAATGAGTTAAGCAATAGCCTTCATACTTTTGCATATTTATACAAAGTCAGCTTATTGCCCCCACAAACTGGGTCCTCAATTTATCTACCTTAGAAAGGATGGAAGGCTGAGTCAACCTTGAGCCTGGTGAGATTCGAACTTACAGTAATTGCAGACAGCTGGTGTTTAATTACAATGCTTTAGTCTGCTGAGCTATCCAGGCTGATGTAATCAATTTGAAGGGCAAAGCCTTCCTCACCAGCCCTCCACTCTTCTACACAGAAATATGAAGGTACATAGGTATAGATAAGAAAATAGTGGGTGGTATATGATCTGCTGCAAGAAATGAACTTTTGTGAAAGAAAGTGAACAAACTGTGAGAAACTAAGTTTCTGCCCATTTTGTTACAGTGTATGAACGTGAGCAAAGTATGTTCTCTTTTGGAGGAATGTAGGAAATTTCTTACTTGCATTACAAAAAGATGTTCTTACTTTTCACTGGCTTTTCTCAGATGCCAGATATGGCATTTACCCATCTGAGATAGAGTACCTTTGCTGCTTCTTATTATGAGGCTTGTGGTGTGCTAGGAGAAATGGCATTGCTGTTTAGCAAACTTGCCCTCTCCTGGGAAGCATTCCCCATCCATAGTTTCAGATGGACAGAGTATATTGGCAAGGGTTGGCCTTTTCTGGGAAGAATTGGCTGTGTCAAAGCCCTGGCTTGCTTGCAATAATTGTATTTAGTTAGCAGAGGCTGCAGAAGCAGGTGGCAGTGAGATAGAATACCATAGAGACAAGACAGGCTGTAGAGAAAATGGCATTTGTAGCCTTGCCATCACTTGATTCCTAGAAGCAGTAAACATTTGAGTCAATGCCTGTGTTAGTTTGACTTGTATTTATTCATTTTAGAGAGGTTTAAACTTGCTCCAATTGTGCAGAATTCAAAAGTAAGTGTTGATCTCAGTACATGAACCTAAATGGTCAGCTTTGAGCACATATTCAAGAGTGCTAAGAGATTAGTTAAATTCCTAGTTAATTGGAAAGGATCAGCAACAAATTGTTGTGTTCCTTTTTTTGTTTCACAAGAACAAAATTAAGGCATGCTAAAGAGTTGAGAATGAGAACCAAACCCAAAGCCATGTCAGCTTTGCCACCCCAAAAAGCTTCAATATTTGAAGATTTAATAAGATGATCAAATTTAGGAATATCCAAAACCAAATCCAGGAACATTGCATTCCTCCTCTGGATTACAATAAAACTTTTCTTGGACCATCACATGGTTCTCTTGAACGTTTTGAATCCTAGAATTTTGGACATCTCTAATAAGATTCATTGGCTGGCTACTGATACCTGTGTCACACCTTCCTACTGGTCACCCTTCCCTCAATATTTTTCAGATATGGAAGTGGATATAAGTGGAAAAGTAAAATTTCCCCTTTTTAAAATCTTGCCCCTCCCTTTCTTTTTGAATAGGTTGTGGTATTGAGGCTGTCAGAATTTAATTTTTCCTCATCATTGCAAAGAACTCTTCTATGAAGATACCACGTCTCTTTTCTGTTTTCTAGAAAGCAGAGCCTGGGAATGAGCTGAAGAGTAAACTGACTAGCATTGCATAGTTGCAGACAATCAGTAAAGAGCTGCTTTGTTTGTTTTATATCCTACCTTCCCTTCTAAAATGTGACTCAAGACAACTAGCCATTTAATTTGCTTATGGTTAACCAAGAATACCTTGGCCTAATCTGAATTATTCTATTTTTCTGTCCTTGGCTGATGCAAACAATAACTTTACTATGGGCTTAGACCAGAACATAAATAATAATACAAACAAATGCATATATAACGGTATTCTGGAAGTTAGTAAGTGGCAATTCCCATATCCTAGATCAGTGTTTTTTCAAGAGTGTTCCCACCGCCTGTAGAGCCGCTTTTTTCGCTAAAAAGCAGCTCGAATAGCTCCCCTTTTGTAATAAGGGGGAGCAAGAGTGGGCAGTGACAGGTTGAGCCCCAGAAGTGCAGCCAGGGAAGTCTTTGAACCCTGGCAAGCGCTTCTTGTTTGGGCTCCCTCTCCAAGCTGCTGGATCTCCGAGCGGTGCGGGACTTCTGCAAGCCAGAACAAGATGGGGAGGAATCGCCAACGAACGAAGCTAATTTTCAAATGACTATCAACTAGTTTGGTGAGATTTGGAATCCTTCTTGACAAGTATAATGTTTTTAAATGGACTTTTTTAATTCTGAAAAAGCAAGCTGTCTGAGTGTAAAAGTGCTTGAAAATGGCGGCTGATTAAAGCAGAGTTAGTGAAAGCGGAAAGAAGAAAGTGCAACAGGAAAGGGAAAGTGTGCCTGCCTGTAATTGTATTGTGCTTATCTACAAGTTTTACAAGTCTTTTTTATTGCAAAAGTTAATGGATTTTACTCCTTTTCTGTAAAACTGGGGAGGTCAGGAAAAGGAGGAAGATTTTTTTCTTTTTTTCCAAGATTTAAACTCTGTTCAGGCATGGCTTCAAAGAGAACGGGGGGGGGGGGGATTCCCCCACACATCAGACAAAGGAAAAGTCAGTGTCAGCCTCAAAACAGCCAAAACAGTCACAGGACAGTGAGACAGAAGACTTGAAAGCATTTATACACAAATATTTGGGAGAGCTTTCTGGTCAAATGAGTAAACTGGAGGAAAGGATGAGTAAAAATCAAAAAGAAATGAAAATGGTGGTGGGGGAAGTGAAGGAGTTGGTGGAAGAAAAAACTGAAGGATTACATCAGAGTGTAACCAAAGTAGCTACAGCTCTCACTGATGCCCTACTGGTGATTGAGAAAAAAGTGGAGGATTTAAATCTTGAAGTGGAAGCCAACAAAAAAGAAGTAAAGGAATAGATGTTTAAGGTGGGGGTGCAGAACCAGAGGTTTGAAGAGGAGATCACGATGTTACAATTTCGGAATATGGAGTTTGCCATAAGATTAAGAGGCTTAAGGGAGAATAATAGAGAAAACTTGAGGGCAACCTGTGTGGAGGTGTTGGCGAAGATTTTAAAAGTTGAACCAGATGTGATTGACAATAGAATTGATAAGCTGTATAGAGCCAACTCACGTATAGCGAAACAGAGGAATTTGCCAAGAGATGTGGTGATTTACTTTACTGAGAGGAAATTGAGAAATGACATTTTGCAGTGTTCCTTCCAAACTACGGTTCAACATGATGGCAACCAAATTGGGGTTTACAAAGAGTTACCACCAAAGATGCTAAGAGATCGGAAAGATTTTGGTTTCCTTGTGAATGAGTTGAAAAAGCGTCAGATCCCATTCAGGTGGGATGTTCCTGTTGGTATCATTTTACAACATGAGGATGTAAGATATCGCATTAACTCTGTGGTGAAGGCGGAACAGTTCTATAATAATGTTTTGAAAAAAATTTCAATATCACCCCGCTCTTCTACACTTTTACCTATTGAAGATATTTCAGTTGAGAAGGCTCCTCAAGAGGGGATCCAAGGAGAGGCTTTGCTAAAAGAAGGACAGGCTAATCAAGAAGTTCCAAGGGAGGAAATTCTAGGTGCAGTAGGAGGTTTTTCAGAGGATTCATTAATAGAACTTTTTGAGGTGAAACCAAAGCAATCTAGAGCTACAAGAGAGGTGGAGCCCGATTTGGATTTATTGATGCAAGAACCTAAGGATCAACGTATAACTCGAGCCGCAGGGAAGCAAAGATTGGAGACACATCAGGGGAAGATACCACAGGATGAGAATGGAATAAAGGGGAAAAAATCATACTCTGAAGCCGTGGGAGGGGCAAAACCGAAGACGTCGGCGGTTGGCGAGAGTCTTCGTGAAATGCTCAAAGGGCTTCGACCACTTTCAGAATGACACTCAGAATTTTATCATGGAATGTGAATGGCTTGAACTCACCACAGAAAAGAAGAAAAATATTTCACTATTTGAAGCAATATAATAATGATGTTGTCTGCTTGCAGGAAACCCATATTAGAACCCAGGACCAGAAATTCTTAATTTCAAAAATTGGATCACATTTTATATCTTCTAGTGTGGCTAAAAGGAATGGACTTGTTTTTTATATTTCTAAAAGAATACCAGCTAAACTTATAGAAGCGGATGATGAGGGGAGATATATTGCAGTTGCAATAACTGTACAGAATGCTACGATGCTCTTAATTGGCATTTACGCCCCGAACCAGCAGCAGGAAAGTTTTTATAAAATGCTGAATGATAAAATATTGCAGTGGAATTATAAGTCTTTTTTGATTATGGGTGACTGGAACGGGGTGATTGATGCAACGCTTGATAAAAAGACGTCTGCTAAGAAAGGGAATAAGCTACCACCGACTTTTTTCTCATTGAAAGAAGAATTAGAGTTGAAGGATGTTTGGAGAATTCATCATCCTAAGGAATTGGACTTTACTTTTTTTTCTGATAGACACAAATCTTTTTCGAGAATTGATTTTATGTTGGCTACTACTGATTTACTTACTATTGTGACTAAGACAAAAATATTTCCTAGAACTTTAACGGACCATAGTCCAGTGTGGATGGAGATAAATCTGGGCAAGAGAGAAAGGAGATCTTGGCGTATGAATGAAAATTTATTTAGATATGAAAAGTACATTATGGACCTTAAGAAAAATGTTAAAGAATTTTTTGACACTAACTTGAACAAAGGTACCCCTATTGAAATAGTATGGGATGCATCCAAGGCTTATATGAGGGGTGTACTGATTTATATAAATTCTAGATACAGATCAACACGTCAGAAGAAAAGAATAGATTTGGAGACAGAGATAAAGGAGAAAGAGCAATTGCTTATTAAGAATCCGACTGATGAAAAGGTACAATTAACGATAAAACTCCTGAAAGATCAATTTCAAATATTGATGGCGGATGAAACAGCAACTAATCTGCAATTTGCTAAACATAATACTTTTTGTAACGCTAATAAACCTGGCAGATGGTTGGCTTATACTTTGAGGAAACAACAAAATTCTCGTATGATAAATACTATTGAGTACAAAGGGAAACGAGTGCATCAGCAAAACTTAGTACATCAAGCTTTTTTAACCTATTATTCTAAATTGTACCAAGCTGATAAAATCAAAGAGGACCTTATCGATGAATATTTGCAGAAGAAGAGAGTCACAAAAATTTCTAGTACACAAAGTGATAGCACACCACACTAGTACTAGTATCTAGTACACCACACTAGATATTGTAACAATTCTACTTGTTGCTACCAGTCAACATATTTGTAAAAAAAAATGGGCAAAGGAATAATTTTAAATACTTTTGTTTTTAAATCCCTATATCAAAGATTGAATTAGGAATAGAAAAATTAGTTAGAATGTCTTACCAGGAACACACATTTCAAATCTGGCATGTACTTTTATAGTAGGTAATGTTTCTCTTAACATCTTAACATTTACGCTAAGAAACAGAATATTATAGCTCATCAGCAACACTCAAAATGATACTGTTAGTTACTATTCTAAATTCTACATTGTAAAACCTGTAACGAGAAACACACTCTCTCATTAAGAAGATAAAAAAATGAATCAAAAACTCAGCAACAAGTCAGCTTAGGCCAAGAAAGAAGTCTTTGTCATTTTAAACGCCTCCTCAAAAATAAATATCAACAAAACAAAGAAATGACCATAAACCATCTCAAGGTACAATAAAGCAGCCCTGCAGAGAAAACTTTGCTTTTTTCAGTTGCATCCTGAAAACATAGTACCTTTCTTATTTACCCAATAGCATTAATAATATTTTCCCCTCCAAGTATTGTTAGAACATAGAATAACAGGGTTGGAAGGGATTTTGGAGATCTTCTAATCCAAACACCTACTCAAGCAGTAAACCATATACCATTCTGGACAAATGGTTGCCCAATCTCTTCTTGAAAAATTCTAGTCAATGAACACCTACAACTTCTGGAGGCAAATCATTTCACTGATAATTATTCCCAATGTCAGGAAATTTCTCCTTAATTCTAGGTTGTGGATCTCTCTTAGATAATCTTCCACTCCTTATTTTTAATCCTATCCTTGGGTACATTGGAGAATAGGTTAACTTCTTCTTCAGCCCTTCGTGTATTGGAAGACTGCTATTACATCATAATAAATTATTCTCTTTATCAGATTAGACATACTTAGTTTCCACAACTATTCATCAGCAGTTTAGCCTTCTAATCCCTTATTACCTTTGTTGTCCTACTCTGCACTCTTTCTAGAGAAGACATGTCAAACATAAGACCTGTGATGTGGTTAGATCTGGCCCGTGGAGCTGCCATGGAAGCAGCAAAGGATTGGCCCTCAGTGTGTCAGCCCGGCCCAGGCTGGCTAGGTGCTGATCTACAACCTGATGGCATCCATCCGGGCCAGAACACAGTCAACCTTAGATCCACGAGGCCATCCTAGAGCCAGCAAGGGGCCATCCCCACCTCACAGGAGGTGATGAGCGCGCAGAGCTTGGTGTCCCCAAGGACCATCTTGCCCCACAGCTTACTGCATTCTGAGTACCTCCCTTTCACCCAGGATGTCAGTGCTCACCACCTCCTGTGTGCATGTCCAGGGGGCAGGGCCAAGATGGCAGGAGTAGCCCCTTGCTAGCTCCAGGGTGGCTGTGTGGGTCATATCTAAGGCTGACCATGTGGCCATACCAAGTTGTAGTTCATCGCTGCACCAGCACCGGCGCCTACATGCCATGCTCACTGGTTTGGCCTTACAGCCCACAAGGCTCCCCTTTCACCAGGACCACCCTGCCCCTGTTTGAGAACGGAATAGTTGGTCATTTCATAAGTGGTTTGGGGCTCCCAGGTCAACCATCACGGATTTTGATGAAATTTGGTGTGAACGTGTATATATGTCCCCAATGAACATTGGTAAAGTGTTATGTTTGCCGATGCAATACTTGTGGAGATATAGTCATTTGTATGACCCCATACTGCAGCTTTCGACAGTATGACTGAGATTTCAGCAACTTTGAGACATAATATCTCCAGCAATATTTTGTTGAGAGAAACAAAACTTGGCCAACTTGTACAACTTGATGTGCTCTATTAACAAAATAATAAAAACATTCTCATGAGTGATCTCCATCTAGATCAGTGGTTCTCAACCTGTGGGTTGCGACTCCTTTGGGGGTCAAACAACCCTTTCACAGGGGTTGCCTAAGACAGCCAGTGGTGCAAGACAACCCTCCTCTCCTGCTGCTTGGGATTCGGAGAAGTAAATGGTGTCTGGTCCGGGGAGGAGCCGGATTTTGCTCTCCATTACGGATGCCAGATCGGCCCCCTGCAAGCTCTCGTCTGAAGTGGTGTGGGAAACTTTGGTTGGGCTACTCGAGAGACGAGAGCTTGCAGGGGGCTGATCTGATGTCTGCAATGGAGAGCAAAATCTGGCTTCTTCTCTCTGCTGTAAGTGGGGCATCAGGATTCCGCCTTGGTATATTTGCAGCGCAAAGCAACCCTCATCTCCTGCCGCTTGGGACTCAGAGCGGTAAATAGTGACTGGTCAAGGGAGCAGCCGGATTTTGCTCTCCATTGCAGATGCCATATCAGCCCCCTGCAAGCTCTCGTCTCTTGAGGAGCACTCCCTGAGATGGTCTGGGAAACTTTGATCGGACTCCTCTAGAGACAAGAGCTTGCAGAGGGCCGATCTGGCATCCACAATGGAGAGCAAAATCTAGCTGCTCCCTGAAACAGATGTTGTTTACCGCTCTGAGTTCCAAGTGGCAGGAAACGAGGTCTCCTTGCGCCGCAAATATACCAAGGCAGAATCTTGATGCCGCACTTACAGCAGAGAGAAGAAGCTGGATTTTGCTCTCCATTGCAGACACCAGATCGGCCCCCTGAAAGCTCTCATCTCTTAAGGAGCCCGACCAAAGTTTCCAGCACTGCTTCAGGGAGCTCTTCTTGAGAGACGAGAGCTTGCAGGGGGCTGATCTGGCACCCACAATGCAGAGCAAAATCTGGCTGCTCCCTGGACCAGTCACCATTTACCACTCCGAGTCCCAAGCAGCAGGAGATGAGGGCTGTCTTGGCCACCGGCTGATGCAAATATACAAGGCAAATGCGAATGCCACGCAAGTAGTTCAAGTAGTGCTTCATTCCCACACTTCTTCCGGCTCTTGGTGCTCCACTCACCTCGGTCTCTCAGGGAGATGCTTGACTTCCTCTCAGCCCCAAGACACTGGCTGGCCCATGAGATGAGAGAGAGAAAGAAAGAGAGAGAGAGAGAGAGAGAGAGAGAGAGAGAGAGAGAGAGAGAGAGAGAGAGAGAATCAGAATGAGACAGAGAGAGAAAGAGACAAAGAAAGAAAGAGAGAATGAGAGAGAGAAAGGAAGAGAAAGAATCAATGAGAAAAAGAGACAAAGAATGAAAGGGAGAAAGACAGAATGAAAGAGAGAGAATCAGAGAATCAGAGAGAGAATGAGAGAGACAAAATGAAAGAGAATCAGAGAGAGAGAGAATCAGAATGAGAGAGAAAGAGTGGGAGAGAGACAGAAAGAATGGGAGAGAGAGAAAGAGGGGGGAGAGAGAAAGAGAATGAGAGAGAGAGAGTGAGGGAGAGAGAAGGAGAGAAGGAGAGAAAGAGTGGGGGGGGGAGAGAGAGAGAGAGAGAAGGGAGAGAGGACCTCATCCCGTCATTGGGAGTCCAGGTGCTTCAGCAAGCGGCATGGTGGATTCGTATTAGTGGTCCATGAAATTTAAAATTATGAACTTGGTGGTCCCTGAAGTCCAAAAGATTGGGGACCCCTGGCTAAGACCATAAGAAAACACATATTTTCGATGGTTTTAGGAATAATTTTATGGTTGGGGGTCACCACAACATGAGGAACTGTATTAAAGGGTCATGGCATTAGGAAGGTTGAGAACCACTGATCTAGATAATTGGGAGCAAAGTTGGCCAAAAATGACTGCAGTGCGAAAAAAGGGTAAAGTTTGGCTTCTTAGATCTCTGGAAGAAAATGTGAAACTTTGTGCATAATAACTTATCAACACAAGATTGTTGAATATAAAATTTCATTCTCTTACTGCTTTCCAATACTTCACAAATTGAGTGTAAACTTGATGGTTTTTGTAAAAATGCCAAAAATACGGTATTTTCAGCCTGCTTTTATAAAAACGGACTTTCTGGGAACTCTGTTAAATCATTCTCATTAGAAAGAGCATGTTTCAAGCCCCCTAAAAAAGTAGAGTTGGTATTTCATCGCTGGTGTATAAAGCCCTAAAAATAGGACAAAGTGGAGGACATTGCTATGGCAGTGTTACATCCATTCTATTATTATTTCATCTTGTTTGTTTTATATAGACATCATTACTACTATTATATTGTGTTAGTCCATGGTGACATTGTCACTACCAGTTCAGGCACTTGACCCAGCAACCTCATCATCATAGTGGGAAAACCTGATAGCCATGCAATACCAGCCATGGGTGTGTTTCTTGGTTCAAGCCTGTAGTTTGGTTTCTTCCTCGAGGTTCCAAAGCCTTGTATCTGTCTGGTTCCCAAGCCGGCAATTGGGCAGCTTATTCTAGGTTCCCAAGCCTAAAGTGGTTATCTTACATGGTTTCCAAGCCAAAGTCCATACTGTTCGTATGAACTGCCAGATTCCAATGAACGCTTATGTATTATTGAATTTACACACCACATTCTTTAGCATCGCTTCTGGGAATTGATACTGTCGACCTGACGATAGAACTGAAGGTACTGGAAGTACACAAATAAGATGTGGTTCTGGAATCCAACAAACATCTTGTCTTTCAGGCCAATAAAATGAATGAACAGGGCCTCATGAATGCATAAATGCATCATTTTGTTCGATCGAAATTTCCACAACGTTGCCTACCCACCTTTTTTTGTCATAAATGCAGGCAGCGTAACAACTGGGAAATAGGTCAGCCAATTTTAAATTCAGATCAACGGTATTGGACAGTTTGGCCACAAAGTTCATCGTGTCATTTGAAACTTTGCTGACAGAAATCGAATTTGAATCAACTGGCACAAACTGATGATGATCTCTTGTGCCAACTATTGTGCTGCTAACTTTCAATCTTTCTTCTTGCAGCAACCTGCTTTCTTCAATTTCTTCTAACACAAATAGATTTCACAGAAGATAGCATTGAAAAGACACTATGTAGACAAAAACCATCTCTATCTATTGGACCTGATGGACTATGTGCATACTTCTTAAAAAAACTTTCCACTGCTATAGCAGAACCCCTTAGCATAATCTTTGAAAAATCTTTCAGGACCAGCTCCCTACCCAAGCTATGGTCACTAGCCACGGTCATCCCTATCTTCAAAAAGACCCCAGCCTAGTTGAAAATTACAGACCAATCTCTTTATGCTGCATCACCTGCCAAGTCATGGAATCAATCATCAACCAATCCATTGCCCTCCACCTAGAAACAAACAACCTCTCTAATAAACAATTTGATTTCAGAAAAAAAAATCCTGTAATGTATAACTTCTACACTGCAAAAACATATGGATTACACATCTTGATCAGGGCAAAGCAATAGATGCAATTTACATAGACTTCTATAAAGCTTGATTCAGTGGTCCATGACAAACTACTTCTAAAACTAAAATCCTATAGCATCTCCAGACCCCCACATAACTGGATAGCTGCATTCCTATCAAACAGACAGCAAGTGGTCAAAATAGGGAGCACCCTATCAAATCCTGCACCTGTTAATAGCGGTGTCCCCCAAGGCAGTGTTCTAGGACCAACACTCTTCATACTATACATAAATGACCTTTGTGATCATATTATAAGTAACTGTGTTCTCTTTGCTGATGATGTAAACTATTTTATACTACCAACAATACTGCTACCCTTCGAAAAGACCTTGACTTTGTGTTGAAATGGTCAAAAAATTGGCAACTCCAAATCTCAACCAACAAATGCTCTGTCTTACACATTGGCAAAAAGAACCAGAACACAAAATACAAGCTGAGTGGACATGAACTTGTAAATGACCCTCACTCTGCCAAGGACCTGGAGTACTCATATCAAATGATCCAAGTACCAAAGCCCATTGTAACAACTTCGCCAAAAAGGCATTAAGAGTTGTAAACCTAATCTGGCAATACTTTATGCCACCAGACTTGAAAATTTGGGCTTAGACAATTTAGAACTACGCCGTAACGCCGCCTTCGGCATGACCTAAGCATAGCCCATAAAATCATCTGCTATCATGTCCTACCTGTAAATGACTACTTCAGCTTCAACCACAACAATACATGAGCACACAATAATACAAACTTAAAGTGAACCGCTCCAAACTTGACTGCAGAAAATATGACTTCAGCAACAGAGTGGTCAATGCCTGGAATGCACTACCAGACTCTGGTTTCATCCCCAAACCCCCAAACTTTTAATCTTAGACTGGCTACTGTTGACCTCACCCCATTCCTAAAAGGTCTGTAAGGGGCATGCATAAGAGCACCAGCATGCCTACCGTCCCTGTCCTAATGTTCCCTTTAATTGTATTCATTTTATGTATTCAATTCATACTTATACTTGTATATATTATCTGGAAAACAGCCTGGAAAGTTGCCCAGAAAATGGCCAAAAAACAGCCCCAAACCAGCCCCCAAAATGGCCCAGAAAACAGCCCAGAAAATAGCCTGAAAAACAGTCTGAAAAACGAGCAGGGGTGGGGCCAGCCAGTGGTGGAATTAACTGGTTCGCTGAACTGGGAAGAATTTTAACAAGCAGTTTGCCTGAACCGGTCTGAACTGACTGAATCCCACATCTGTATAAACATCTAATTCTGTGTGACCTTGACCAGCTTTCTCCAAGCAGATGCACCTTTCTAGATGCATATGACCTTAGGTTCTATGATCCCTACTGACAGTCCATGCTTATGGGAGATTATGAGAATTGACATTGAATACATTGGTGACAAATTGTTGTAAACAATCTATCTCTGTTAAACACACATACACATACCTCAGCTACCAGTATGATATCCTGCTTTTTATTTATTTAGAAAATTTATACTGTCACCTACTCGCACATGGCGACTCAAGACGTCTTTAAGTAGAATTGCATTTTTTGTCATCTCATTACAACTGTACAAGTATCATTTTCATTTGTATCATTTCAGCCCTAACTTGTGGAAGGGAAAACCTACTTTAAGGATTTTTGGATGAACGGGAGCTTCTGAATTTAGCAATTAGAGGGTTAAGTTTCTTCCTGGTCTTGCTGCATTAACTGGCAAGGAATGAAGTGTCAGGCATGTTCTCGCCCCAGCAGGCTGTTGGAAAACGAGTCTTCTCTCACCACACACGCACACCTCCCACTGCTGTAGCCAAATTATTTTCAATCCTCCAGAGAGCTAGAATGGCAGACAAATCTGCAGTGTGAATCTGATTCATGGTACTCAGATCTACGTTACACCTTCAGCGTTTTGAGGAGGTCTGTGGTTTGTAGCCCGACCCGCTGGCACCCTGCCTGCCATTCTGTCTTCCAAGGCAGAGAGAGCTTAACCTTATATTTCAGACAAGCAGCCACCCTCAACATGCTAATTAGTGCACAGCATCAGAATAAATAGGTATAACTGGTGGTAATTTCTGGGCTGAAGAGGTAATTATTCGTCTTCAAAATCACCCCTGAAAGGTGAAATGGGGAACTAAATTCAAAGAGATTTCCTTGTTGTCACTAAGCAGGACTGAAAACTGGTTTGAAATCCCCCTTTTTTATTTATAGTGCATGGTATCCATGGAAACCTGCTGAGGAGGTCATGGTAGCTAGGCGTCCGTCTCACCCTGCATGGGGAATGATGGTTACACGGTGGCAGCCAGCCATGGAAGACAGGGGATGTTCAGTTCCTTTCAAATACTTCCCCATAACCATGAATCTTTAATTTGTCCATAAATCTCCTTTGAGATCTTAAAATTAAGGAAATTCTTTTCTCAGGTTTCAAAGCTTAAAGCACTGTAATCTTGGGGAGTTTAAGTCTAAGGCTGTGTCTGCAGTTAGTACACTTTTCAATTGAGTTTCCATCACTGTTTGTCAGCAGTTACCTGTCTTTCTCTTCAGTCAGAATACCTTAAATTATCATCTGCAAGCCATCCAAAGTCCCTTAAGTTTCTTCAAATGCTTCACTGAAATAATTCAGACTATTTCAGTACAGCTCAACCTGACCTTAAACTTTTATTTCCCCCAACTAATGGCAATGGCTTTACAGAACTTTATTCATAGAATTGCATCTCTTGCATTAGAAATGTGAGATATATATGGTTTGATTTTATTTATTTAAAAATACAATATAAATTGCATATGATAACATAAAAGCACAAAGTGACTCCAGGAAACACAGTTCAGCAGCTGTGTGAGCTCAGTTGTCCTCCTGACCCCCATGACTGGGAAAACAGCCAGTTCTTTAAGACTTTTTGAAAGGTGAGAAGGATGAAGGCCAACTGACCCTTAGGCAATATAGGGTTCCAGAGGGCAGGCACAGCTATGGAAAAGACACACTTCCTGGGTTCTCTCAGATGACAGTCCCTGATTAATGGGACCTGGATCATGCCCCTCCTGCCTGACCTAATGGGAAGGGTAGAGTGTGTAGAACAAGTACAGGTTTATTAAGGAATCTTAATTATCCAATTTGTAATGTGCAGTAAAGAGAAAACAACACGAACTGATACAAAATGTTAGGTTATATGTCATAAACTAATTCACATTCACATTCACAATTCACATGGATACATTCCTGATTTCTTAAGATGCCAATTAAAATCAAGAAACCCACCACTCTTGACAGCGCTTAAGTTGATGGCCAATCATTAGAAAACCACACAAAAGTGGATGGAAGCATGGAGTAGCTATTCCCTCCAAGATATCTCTAAATGTATCAATCCTAATAGCATACCTCCAGGATTTAACCTACCCCGATACATATCGGTGACATATAACAGAATTAGAACAACTCATGGGGTGTGTGCCGACTCCTTGTATAAATGGGGAAAGACACCTTCAGCACAATGTGATTGCAGGGCCCCTCGACAGACTATCCAGCATATAGTGAGGGAATGCTCTAACAGAAGGTATCCAGGAGATTCTAGGAACTTACTCTGCATAATGGCAGCTACGGACTGGATCTCCAAACTCAACATTAAACTCTGAAATGTTATTTCTGTTTTCCTTTTAGATTTTCTTACTGCTTTTTTTATTGTTTTAATTGTTTTAACCTGTAAAAATGAAGTGTTTTAATACTGTGTGTGACCAGCCATATGCTAAATAAATAAATGTATAATTTGGGAAGCCATTAAGTGGGTTTCATTTCTGAATGACCAAGTAGCACATGGGTATACTATTATCAAGGATTTCTTAGCCTTGATAGTTCAAAATTTGCTGTCTTTTGTTAGTCTTGACTACTACAATGGATTTCATTGGAGTCCGTTTTGAAAACCGTTTAGGAATGAAAACCTACACCAGTATATTACTGGGGAAAGCCTTCATCCATGAAGAAATGTGTAGAGTTCCCATTGTATCTTGCTCAAGTACAGTTGATTGAAGATAAAACTAGTATTATTATGTTTTGCTTTGCAAAGCATGACTGTTTTTCAAAACATTCAGAAAATCCATCCAAAGTAAGCAAAAGAAAAATATTTCAAGTGAAAGAATGGGAAAGAAGTCCACGTTGTTGTTGAAAAAAGGCAAAAGCAAAAAATTCAAGAGTTTGTTCAGGCAAGCATTGTTCTATTGCAATCTTCCTCATGTTGATGCCATCTTATAAGTCCAGTAAATCTTTATGATTCTGGTGAGTTTAGGACAGAGTCTGCATGACAAATGGGGAAATAAATAAGGTCAAATTCTACACAAGCACAAAAATGTTGGAACTCATCTTCCTACCTCTTTTAAAATGCCAACATTTATATGGGTATATGGCATATACTGTATGTAAAGGCATATGTATATATAAAGGATTACAATAATAATTATCCCTATTTAAATAGTTGCACTCAAAGAGCAATAGCAGTAAAATCAACAAGTTCCAGACTTCTTTCTGGTGCTGGAAAAGTAGCAATAATGAGATTTAAACAGGGATGAATGGTTTCATCTTTGCTGTTTTGCAGATTTAGTCCACATTATCTTTAACTCCTCCTGAACTCCAGCTGAATTGAGAAAAATTTTAAAATTACTGCGGAGCCTTTCCTACAGAGCTAGTGGGTACAAAGGTGCTGCTGACAAGTAGCAACCAAGGAAGGATTTGTGTGTGTGTGTGTGTGTGTTATGTTTAGAAAGCTTTCTCTTGCATGCTGCTTTAGCTGCTTGTAGTTTCACTGGCAATGAAAGTCTGGGTTAGAATCAGACTTTTTCCATGTCTTTGGGTCCTATACTCTCTCACTTGCCTCTAGAGAAGAGATCTGAATGCTGCATAGGAGGAATTAGCCTATTTTCCAAGGATTAGAATGAAATAGCCTGATCCCAGGTTCTTGGTTTTTAGATATTTCTGTTTATCTTTTATTGTAAATTTCTACCGTTCTCTTTTGGCAAATGGTTATATACAATACCTACGTATAGAACGATCTACTACTAAAAGTATTAAGAAATCTACTCAATGCCATGGATTATATTTGCTACCAATGGAGCAAATATTTTTCCACAAAAATGAAGTAGATTAAAGAGCTTGCTTAGAATTTTTTTAAAAATGCCAGCTCTTAACAGAAGAAATTAAACAGAACTCAAAATAAAACTATAATCCAAGGAAGGGTTCAGATACTACAACTCAAAGGCTATCTAAGCAAGTGAGATCATTGCTCATTTGTGGCAAAAAATAATAATAATGAAGCAACAGAAGCTATGTGGAGGATGATGGCCACTGGCAACAAGTTAGGCTGGAACAAGTACAAGAAAAATGCAAGCTGATTTGCAATAAAGGTGCAGAGCAGTGTTAAGTATCTCACATATTGGGGGTTTCAAAAAGCTGGAGAACAAGATTTGGTAAAAGGTTGGGAGGGGAAAAGACAAATGGAGGAATTGGATGGAATTTTGATTTTGTAACCAAACACTTCTTGGGGAATTCACAAAATTACAGAAGAGGGGTTTCAGGAAACAAAGAAATGACTTCCACTTCTAAGGATTTTATCAGCCAATGAGTGGAAATGCAGTTTTGCAAGAATGGCAATTCTTCAGATTGGACTTTGCAGTTCAGGCCCAGTAAAAGCCAAAAAATTCTCAGAGCAGCCACAGTCTTGATGCCTGACTTTGTTGTGCTTCCAGGATGAGACATCAAAGAGAGCAGCGGACGCAGAAAGCCCACATCCACCATCTCAATGTTTTTCCTCCAAAAGTTTTGGCAGAAGAAATTGTGGCAGCCAGATGCTTGAGGTAGCAACATGGCAAGGCTGCAAAGCAAGGCCTGAGCTTGATTGTCTCTCATCTCCATCATCCTCATTCTGCAAATGACAGGGGCAGTCCCACTGCAGGATTGTGAATAGGAAAACTGAATGATATATCTGAAGCCTGTTATGCTGCTTTCTGTATTGCTGCCTTAGAGATGCTGTCACTAATTATGAGAAATATCATTGGGAGAGTCCACAATTGCTAAATTATTGGATAGCACACTGGAGATTTTAAAGAAGAAATTGGACAACCATTTGTCCAAAATGGTAGGGTATCCTGCTCAAGCAGGGATTGAACTAGAAGATCTACAAGGTCCCTTCCAACCCTGTTGTTTTATGATTCTATGAATCTCCAAGTCCATAAGAAAATTCCTCATCCTGGAAAGGTCCAGAATGAACCTGTTTCTTGGGAATGAAAAAGCCTCTCAGCTGCTGCTTACTTTTATCAGAAATGAGAAAGTGAGTCATGGGGGCATGGGAGGAAGAAGATAAACTACACTGCATTCCTTACTTGCATAGTGACATCACAAAATGTACATGTCATCAGCATAGCTATTGCCAGACATCTATGGAGAGAGCCTACAAAGCTCTGGGGAACTTTTTGAAACTAGGGGGAAGTTCATTCATATGTAAAGAAAAAAAGGGACATCTCCGCTAAAAGAAATGCTGTAAGGGGAACTGTGTTTTCTGTGCTTGGAGAACTGAAAGTATAATCCAAAATTGATATCCAGATCGTACATTTATTAAGATTAAGGAAAAGAGAACAAAAAACTGTACAAGATCTTGAGTATTTAACAACAACTAACCAGGCAAACTGTTATCAAAAAGGAGACAGAGAAAAAGTAAGAAATTGTAAGTATCAGGCCAGATATATGACACAAGGTCAAGGTCAGGTCAATTCTAAGTCTGTGGAGGTCTGATGAATCTTATGACTGTGCTTGATATAAGTGGACACTCAGTTAGCAGGGCCAAGGGAAATGCCCCTCCCAGTAATAAAAAAACACAAAGATAACTACTCCCTAATTTATGTCCTGCCATGAACAACACAACATTCTTTTTTTAGGAATTTTCCTAGTACACCAACCAGCTTTTGATTATTTTATTTCAGCTCCCTGCCAGGCATGCCACTCTGAGTATCACATATGTTATTTTGATTTGTCTTAATATGACATCCATCTATAGATTAATTTGGGGATGGGCATGAATAAACATGCCTTTTAATGAAAAGTACCAATTGATATTTTTCTTCAGTTCAAAAACCAATGCACTGTTCATAGGTCAGGATAGCACTGAACTGTATAACAATAATGTTGTACATAAGCCATGGTTTCTATCTCATCTGGGTATTAGATTTAGACTGAACTGTAAACCCTTTCCCTAGCAATTAGGAATTTTTACTCCATCATTTCAAACCCTTTAATTCGTTTATTTTTAGGCTCGACAGTTTGCAAACAGTTTGCAAACAGAAAAGCAAATGCAATTCTTCTCCTTGCTAAAAAAAAAACTTTTAAAACCTGGTTTTGCACATAAAAATATGCAATAACCCTAGAACTAGGGCAGAAGGACAAGTTTTTCTGAAAGGAACTGGCATCTTTACTAAAGGAGTACTCTCCCATGCAGGAAATACAAAATACGGCCCTTTCCCCTAAATGTATTCCAGCATCAGCTCTATTCAAGCATCTCTTGGTGTGTTCTGTGCTTTTTCTGAGACTTTCTTCAGCTTCCACAGTATTTTCTAACTAAATGGGTCAATGGGAAGATGGGGGATGGGGAATGACAAAACATCCCAAGTACACTTTCCTTATGTCCTCAATTTTTAGATTGTTGGGCAAGCACCAGAAATAATCCCTTCTAAATTGAGATTCAACTTGACTGAAATCATTGTAGACCATTTCATTTTACAAGCAGACTCAAAAAGAATCAGCTGCTACGTCTTGATAAAATCAAGAAGCAGGAAGTTCTGAATTGTAAGTCCCTAGTCCTTTTTAAAGTTTATTTCCACTATAGCAAATTAGTGATTTGAAATTAACCAACAACCCAATTTGAATCATAAAATGGATATGGAATAACAAGATTGGAAGGCACCTTGAAGTCCATCCCCTTGCTTGAGCAGGAGACCTTATACCACCCTAGACAAATGGTTGTCCAATCTCTTCTTTAAAACCTTCAGTGATGGAGCACCCACAGCTTCTGGAGCCAAGCCATTCCACAAGACAAACCCACTTCTTGCAACCATTCATCATATGTCCGGTTCCCTAATCCTATTCCTATTCTCTGCACTCTTTCCACACTCTTTCCATAGTCTTGAAGTCTTTTTTATATCATGGTGATCAAAATTGGATGCAGTATTCCAGGTGTGGTCTTACTAGTGCAGTATAAAGCATTACTAACTCTGATCTTGATCCAATCTTTCTGTTGCCGTAGCCTAGGACTGCATTGGCTTTTTTGGCAGCTGCAGCGCACCTCTGGGCTCATACATTAGTGGTTGTGCATTAGGACTCAATAGTTACTGCATCTGAGCCAGATACCACCCATTCTGTACCTGTGCATTTGGTTTTTCTTGACTAAGTGCAAAACCTTATAGGTAGTCCACAACTTACTATCACAATTGAGCCCAAAATTTCTGTTGCTAAGTGAAAATTTGTTAAGTGAGTTTTGCTCCATATCACAACCTTTCTTGCCAGAACTATTAAGTGAATCACTGCAGGTGTTAAGTTAGTCACACAGTTGTTAAGTGAATCTGGCTTCCACTTTGACTTTGCTTGTCAGAAAGTCACAAAAGATGATCACATGATCCAGGGACATTGCAACCATCATAAATATGAGTCAGTTTCCAATCATCTGAATTTTGATCCTATGACCATGGGGATGCTGCAATGGTCGTAAGTGTGAAAAATGGTGCTAAGTCACTTTTTTCAGTGCCGTTGTAACTTCAAACCATCATTAAATGAACTGTTGTAAATCAAGGACTACCTGTACTTTTCTCAGCACTCACCACCAATTACATTTTGTTAGCCAGGGTCCAGTGTTAAAAATTCATTGGACGATTTAGTTTCCAGACCCCTTATCATCTTTGTTGCTCTTCTCTGTACTCTTTCTAGGGTCTCGGCATCTTTTTTGTATCATGGTGACCAGAATTACTGTAGATGCAGTATTTTATTTATTTATACAAACACAGACATAGACACTGCTAAAAAAGATACAAATTAACAAAAAAACCCACTGCTTTTTCCCTTATGAATTCTATTGTAAACTATTATACCTATTACACCTTTTTCTCTTCTTGGCAACCATATATATAGTTGACCCCAGAAAATATGCAAGTAATCCCAGGAATGAATCTCACAAGCAGGGTAGCTTTTAAGATCAAAGCTGCTTCGGTTCCTTCCTACTTTGTTAAAGTAGATAAAATTAATCTGCTGCGAAATGAAGTTGTACATTTGTTTGGAAATGTGGATGAGAAATCCTTTGGTTTCTAGGTGAGCACAGAAAATATCTAGAGAAGGGTTAATCATTGACTTGTAAGTTTGCCTGCCTGCAGCCAGGGCTGCTGCCTCAGACTCCAACTTCTCTTGACAGGCACAGAACTCTTGGGCTGGAAGAATTGCCTGACCAGGTGATCTTAGAACATCTCTGGAATCACAGGCAAAACAAAGGAGCTCCCTACCGTTGCTTAGGCAATTTCTTTTCTTATACTCAGCACCTTTTCTCCTTTAAAAGAATTGCCTTTCATCAACAGAGATGCAGATAGACTGAGTTCAATGACATAATCAGCATCATTGTTTCGGAGTGTCAATCATATACCATTGTGTGGCTGTTTAGTAGGTCTGGAGTAGAGTTACACAGCCAAGGAAATTCTGTTCTATGTTTCATGGAACTGCCCTGTCTCTGCTGCAAAGGGCCTGGTGAATCACAAAGAATTACTTAGCGACCAGGAACTGGAACTGAATACTGAATGCCAGATACAGGGCAAAAGCTTTCTATTATTTTACAAAGATTTCATCATGCATGCACTAGATTGTGATCAGAATTTTTCTGTTGCATTTTCTGTTACCCTGGTTTCTTGATTTGGTCTTTGAACAAAAATATTGTTTGGGAAATGAGACTCTGGCATTTTCTTCTCTCACCTTTTGAGCAAGAAGGAATGCAATTATTTATTTATTTAAAAATAGACACACACACACACGCGCGCACACCACTTACGATATTGCCTTAGTTATTGACAATGCCAAGGATTGTCAGTTTCCTCACAGCATGATTTATTATTTATATATTATTTATTATTTCAATTTATAAACCGCCCTTCTCCTCGTGGACTCAGGGCAGTGAACAGCCAGAGTAAAACATGATATATATAAAATTTAAAACAATTTTTAAAAATATTAAATAATTTTGGCCGACAATTAAAACAATCCAATTTAAAATCAGTTCCAATTTAAAACAGGATGGGATCAAGTCAGTCCAGCTAGATGAAACAAGTGAGTTTTAAGGGCCCGACGAAAAGTCCGGAGGTCTGATATCCTGCGTATCTCCGGGGGAAGGTCATTCCAGAGGGCGGGTGCCACCACAGAGAAGGCTCTCCCTCTGGGGGTTGCCAGCCGACATTGTCTGGCCAACGGCACCCTGAGGAGGCCCTCTCTGTGCGAGTGTACTGGCCGGTGGGAGGCTATTGGTGGCAGAAGGCGGTCTCGCAAATATCCAGGCCCTAAGCCATGGAGCGCTTTAAAGGTGGTCACCAGCACCTTGAAGCGCACCCGGAAGACCACCAGAAGCCAGTGCAGCTCGCTCAGGAGAGGTGTCACATGGGAGCGCCCCGTCGCTCCCATAATCCCCCACACGGCCACATTCTGGACCAGCTGGAGCCTCTGGGTGCACCCCAAGGGGAGCCCCATGTAGAGAGCATTACAGTAGTCCAGGCGGGAAGTCACAAGAGTGTGAGTGACCGTGCGTAAGGAGTCCCGGTCCAGAAAGGGACGCAACTGGCGTATCAGGCGAACCTGATAAAAAGCTCCCCTGGCCACGGTCGTCATATGCTCTTCTAAAGACAGCCGTGCATCCAGGAGGATGCCCAAGTTGCGAGCCCTTTCCGTGGGGGCCAACGTCTCATCCCCAATAGTCAGCGATGGCACCAGCTGACTATGACGGGATGTCGGAAGCAACAGCCACTCGGTCTCGGAGGAGTTAAGTCGGAGTCTGTTTCTCCCTGTGCAGACCCGCACGGCTTCCAGGCACCAGGACATCACTTCAAGGGCATCGTTGGGGTGGCCTGGGGTGGAGATGTACAGCTGGATGTCGTCAGCGTACTGGTGGAACTCCACCCCAAAGCCACGGATGATCTCACCCAGCGGCTTTACATAAATGTTGAACAGAAGGAGCGAGAGGACCGACCCTTGCGGCACCCCACAAACAAGGTGCCTCGGAGTCGACCGCTGCCCCCCTGTCAACACAGATTGTGACCGGTCAGAGAGATAGGAGGAGAACCACTGTAAAATGGTGCCCCCCACCCCTAACCCCTCCAACCGGCACAACATGATACCATGGTCGATGGTATCAAAAACCGCTGAGAGTTCTAATAGGACCAGGATAGAGGAGCAACCCCTATCCCGTGCCCTCCAGAGATCATCCACCAACACAACCAATGCCGTTTCCGCGCTGTACCCAGACCGGAAACCAGACTGGAGCGGATCTAGATAGACAGCTTCATCCAGGAACTGGGGAAGCTGCCATGCAACCAAACTCTCAACTACCTTCGCAAGAAATTGAAGGTTGGAGACTGGACGGTAATTAGCCAAAACAGCCGGGTCCAGAGAGGGCTTCTTGAGGAGGGGTCTCACAACCGCTTCTTTCAAAGCGGTCGGCAGGACACCCTCACTCAAAGAAGCGTTAATAATCTTCTGGAGCCAGCCTCGTGTAACCTCCCGGGAAGCCAGCACCAACCAGGAGGGACATGGGTCCAATAAACATGTGGTTGCATTCAGCCATCCCAGAATCCTGTCCACGTTCTCGGGAGCCACAGGATCAAACTCCTCCCAAACCACACTCTCAGGACCTGCCTCACTCATCCTGTCTGGGCTTACCCAGTCAGAGGCCAGACCTTCCCGAATCTGAGCGATTTTGTCATACAGATACTGCACAAAGTCCTCAGCTCGGCCCTGCAAGGGGTCATCCCACGCTCCCAATTGAAGAAGGGAACGGGTCACCCTAAACAGGGTGGCTGGGCGATTATCTGATGATGCGATAAGAGCAGAAAAATAATTAGACTTGGCCGCTTTTATCGCCACTAGGTAGGTCTTAATATGAGACCTCACCAGTGTTCAGTCAGATTCGGAACGGCTGGTCCTCCAACCACTCTCCAGGTGTCTTTTCTGGTGCTTCATCTCCCTCAGCTCCTCAGAAAACCAAGGAGCCAGGTGAGTTCGGTGCTGGGTCAGAGGCCGCAAAGGCACGACGCGGTCCAAAGCCCCGGCAGCCGCACTATCCCAGGCGGCCACCAAGTCTTCAGCCGAGTCATGAGCCAGAGTCTCAGGAAATGGCCCAAGCTCCATCTGGAACCTATCTGGTTCCATCAGGCGCCTGGGGCGGAACCACCTAGTCGGCTCCACCTCCCTGCGGCGGGGTGTAGCGGTTAGAAAGTCCAGTCGAAGGAGAGAGTGGTCTGACCATGACAAGGGTTCAATAACTATATCCCCTATATCAAGACCACTCAACCACTGACCAGAGACAAAAATTAATTCCAGGGTGTGTCCGCCCATGTGAGTGGGGCCGTGAATTAACTGAGTCAGGTCCATGGCCGCCATGGAAGCCATGAACTCCCGAGCCACCTCAGACGTTTCACCGACGGATGGCAGATTGAAATCCCCCAAGACCAAGAGTCTGGAGGTATCAACCGCCACCCCGGCTATCACGTTGAGCAGTTCAGGCAGGGCTGTTGCCACGTGGCAGGGAGCCAGGTACGTGATCAACAAGCCCATCTGAACTCCGCGGCCCCACTTCACAAGGAGGGACTCACACCTGGCTATCTGTGATAAGAAGATTGATAAAGAAGATTCCATTCCAAACCCCTAGTCTTACCTTACCCATCAAACCCAAATTAAAAACATAAACAGGAAAGCCTCTGTGTAATTGTCTATATTTTATATGCTGTAGTACTGTCATATTCTTTGTATCAGTTCCTTGCCTATGATTCCAAACCCTAATTATTCCTGGATTATGCAAGGCAGCATCTAATCCCATTCCCCCAGATATATGCATATGTGGTAAGACAGGTGTCCATATATTTTCTTCAAATATACAGTATGCTTTCCCTAGTCATATAAAAACATTTTTCTCTTAATATCATACTAGGTAGTTGAATGACTTAACAAAAACATCTTATTGAGTGGTCCCATACAGTAGATATGCAGAAGTATACACCCATGGCTACCCCCCAAGATTGGCAGCAGGCATTTCTTAGTGCCCTCCTGATGTTGGATTGAAGCGCACATATTTTATTTGTTTGTTTGTTAATTTATCTGCTACTTATCTTGCCACTCTAGGCAGCTTACAATAATAAAAAGGAATAAAATTAAAGGAGTGCAAAGAGAACAGAAGAAAAATAATAGAACAATATGATAAACAATGGCAAAGGAACACAACAAGAATAATACCTATTCTTCAGAGGGTAAGATGTTCCAATGGTTGGGCAATGCAGCAATGAAGGCTCTTCTTCTGGATCCCAGTAGTTGGAGTTTTTTGACAGATAAGATCCAAAGTAGGCTCTCTCTTTCTGCCAGCATGCCCTACCAAGATGAGCCAGTTCATCAGGTAGCCTGGAACATTACAAGTTTTAAAAGTCATATTTTCATACCTGCATGTGTACTGTTGTCCCTGGAAAGACCCAGATGGAGAAAGATATACTACAAAATACTAAAAGAATTTGAGGGTGTGAATTTGAAAAAGTGAATGATCTTACAAGTCTATAATCAGAAAGCTGGGTCAGAGAATTAGAGCCAGGCAGAAACACATACAAAAAAGAATGGAAAACCCTTGCTACTAATACATATCTCATCAAGAAGTTTAGGAAATGCAAGCAGGTTTAAATAAATTTATCTGGAATGGGAAAAAACCAAGAGTTAAACTTAAAATTATGCAAGATGTTCGTGAAAGAGGTGGCCTTAAAGTTCCAAACCTACGTCTATATTATGAGGCTGCAGTGCTGACACAAGTTGGAGATTGGATTGGAACAACAAAAACAGAAATTTTGAATATAGAAGGCCACGACTTGCAATTTGGATGGCATGCATATTTACTTTATGAAGATAAGAGAGACAGTGTATTTAACAGTCATATCTTAAGACATGCTTTGATGAGAGTCTGGAAGAAGCACCAGCTTCAATTGGATTACAAAATACCTTTGTGGTTGGATCTTGGGCAGATTATGCCAAATATAAAGTCACTCGGGGGGTTGTTGTATAAAGAGATACTTTTTAAAGATGGGGGTAGATGGAGTTTGAAACCTTTGAATACCCTGTTGGAAGAAGGAGTGAATTTAACTTGGTTGCAGTATTATCAACTACAAGCGAGATGGAGAGAAGATCAGAAAATTGGACTAATGTTACATGAAGAAGATTTGGTGACTCAGCTAAAATGTAAAGGGCCGAAGCATATTAAACGAGTGTATAATTTACTGTTAGAAAGAGATTCAGAGGGTGAATTAGTTAAAGACTGTATGATAAAATGGGCACAGAATTTTGCAGAACCAGTAATGTTGGAAACATGGGAGAAGATTTGGGTCCAGAATGTTAAATTTACACAAGCACAGAACTTGAGGGAAAACTTTTATAAGATGTTTTACAGGTGGCACTTAGATCCTAAAAAGTTATCATGTATGTATCCAAATGTTCAACCTAAATGTTGGAGGTGTGATTGTTTGGATGCAACATATTTTCATATTTGGTGGACATGCAGAAAATTGAAAGCATTTTGGATTAAACTTTGGTGGGTAATGCAGAACATTTTGAGGAAGAAGCTTGAATTTTCTCCTCAGTTTTTCTTGTTGGGAATAGTTAAGGGCTGTTCATCAGCCGAAACGAGATTAATTTTGTACATGCTTACTGCAGCTAGATTACTCATTGGACAATACTGGAAGAAGGATAGTGGACCTACCATAGAGGAATGGATTTTGAAGATGTCTAATTTTGCAGAAATGGCTAAGATTTCTGCATACCTGAAAGATAGGACCCATGAAGCTTTTACTAAAGAGTGGAAGAAATGGGTAGTATACATGCAGAGTAAATATCAGAGTAAGAAGTTTCAAGTAGCACTTGAGTTATAATAATGTTTATTAAATATATAATTGGATTTATATCTTTATGATGAGGTATTGTTTAAATTTGATATATTTTTCTTAAAAATAGCTTAATTCTTTCTATTTTACAAGGTTAAATTTGTTATCTTCTTTGATGTTTTTTGGTTTATTCTGTTTAATGATGATTTTTATACTTGAATGATTAAGAAATATTATTAAGAGTAAATTGTGGGATTTATATGATATTTTAATTCAAAACTTAAGATGCCCAACATTATTTTATCATTTTTTTTTAAAAAAAAAGATAAGTGTTATATTTTGTATGCAAAAATTTTCTATGATTTTTTATAAATGATTTATGTGGTTATATATCTGGGGGGGTAATAGATTTTAAAAGTTTAGAATATTTTTTGTACTAAATAAGTTTAAAATTGTTTTATTGTTAGCCAGATCTTACCTAAAAGGTTGTTGGTTGTTGATTGTAATACATGATTGTTTAATAGTGGAAGTCAGGGGGGGGGGAAGGGGGGGCTGAGGGGGGAGGAGAGGGGGTGGTTGTTGGGGTGGGGGTTGGGGGGGAAGGCATGTTAAAATTGTATTGTAAAACTTTATCAATAAAAAAAAAGAAGTTTAGGAAATGTCTTCTAAGAATCTGGAACTCAATTAAATGAGACAATGAACACCAATGGCCTTTCCTATCCATGATATGGATATGCCCAGGAACCTCTTTTTTTTTTTTTTTTGGCATTCACAATACCATTTCCATCTTGTTCCCAGCCCTTACCAGAAAACATTTGAACAATATAAGGTAATATGTTAGAAGATAAAGTAAAAGATAGAGACCAAATTTGAAAATACTTATTCTTAATTGTAAGGATTTTTCCCCATTGCTTTTGTCTTGCATTAATTTTTAGTCAAAGCTTCTTTCCTTATGTTTAAATATAACTGATCAAATGAAATACATATTTTAGTTTTTCAGCACTTTGCAATAATAAACCAAGTAGAAATTTCATTAGAGTCTGAAAAAAACCTACCTATGGACAGTAAGTCAATAATAAGATTTATTATGAAAGACAACATTCAAAAAATGTTGACCCAAAGTAACAACTAATTGAGCATTGCTATTAAAGATTATACCATGTATAATTTGTTTACAATTCTATCAACATTGAAAGTTATAGTTTATGTAATGTAATTTTAATAGTATTGGGTAACACTATATTTGAAATATCATAGATTCATAGGGTTGGAAGGGACCTTGGAGGTGCTAGTCCCACTCCCTGTCCCAGGCAGGAATCCTTACATAATGGTTGTCCATTTTTTTCTTGAAAACCTCCAGTGATGGAGCACCCACAACTCAAGGAGGCAAACTGTTTCTCTGCTTAATAGTTCCCATTGTCAGAAAATTCCTCCTTATTTCCACATTAGATCTTCCTTTGATGAGCTCCCACTCGTTACTTCTTCTCCTACTCTTAAGTGCTATGGAGAATAAATTAACAAACTATTTCTTGTGGCATTCCTTCAAGTATTGGAACACTGTTATCATGTCTCTCCTCAAGATTATCTTTGTTAAGCTAAATATACCTAGTCCCAAAGATCCTTTTTTCAAGAGGCAACTGGGACAACCATGACCTGGATGACTGACAATCTCCATAGACATTTAGCAATGCACTAAGCATATTTAGTTCCTTTAGCCATTCTTCATAAGATTTAGCTCCAGACCCCTTATTATTTTTGTTGCTCTTGCCTGCACTCTTTTTAGGTTTTCAGATTCTATTTTGTATTGTGGTGACCAGAAGTGGATGCAGTATTCCAAAATTGGCCCCACCAGTTCAGTATAGTACAGTACAATCACTTCCCTTGATCTTGATGCTATCATTTTATTGATGCAGCCCAGGACTTTGTTTGATTTAGGCAGCTGCAACACACTGGCTGGCTCATACTTAGGCAGTCCATTAGGACACCTAAATAAGCACTAATTTGAGCAGATACTGTTTATCCTGTTCTTGTGCAACTGACTTTCCCTGCCTAGTTTAGGAATTTACTTTTCTCACCACTGACCTGCATCTTGTTGGATAGCGCCCAGTGCTCAAGTTTGTCAAGACCTTTCTGAATCTTGAGTCTATCTTCTGAAGTGTTAGCAATTCTTCCCAGCCTTGTGTCAATTCTTTTGAAATTTTGAATTACTATCAATTCTTGATAACTTCCTACAATGGACTTAATAGCAACTGTATGCCATAAAAATTTTCAATGACAAATGTTTAAATCCCAACTCCTTTTTTCAAAGTTTCATTAAATAAGTTGATTTCACAGTTCCAGCTGCTTTCATCAATTAACAAAACCAGTTTGGTACCATTATAGTCCAAGCTTTGCCTCTTTTGGACACAGACGTAAGAATATGCCAAAAAAGGCTAAGTATTGCTTTGCAACTGCATTGCTTTAGAGCAGTGGTCACTAACTGATGGTCCACAGATCACTGGTGGTCCACAAGAAAAATTTGGTGGTCCGGGATGCCTCAGGGTGGAGGAGCT
This sequence comes from Masticophis lateralis, assembly GCA_030761175.1. NCBI lineage: Eukaryota > Metazoa > Chordata > Lepidosauria > Squamata > Colubridae > Masticophis > Masticophis lateralis. The sequence goes on along the minus strand of JAUDYJ010000003.1, from coordinate 94,713,104 downwards.
GCTCCAGGATGAGCAATGGCCAGTCCTGTGACTAGAACTCTGGAATATGGGACTGGCCAGGCAGCTCATGGTGGGGCTGTAAATCTCCGCTGTAGTGGGAGGTTTGTGCAATTTGCAATTTTGCAGCGCAGCCCTTGCTGGCCGGAATGAGCTAATGGTGCAAGGGGGGGTAGCGGTGCAGGCAAACCGAAGCAACGGGTGGCAGCAACCCCAGGCTGTTTCTTCCCCCTGCTGTAGCTTCCTGTCAGCTAAATCACCAGTGGCTGTCCCCGCCCCTCACCCTCCCTTCCCAGTCATTCCTCACCTGGCAAGGGAAAGGGAGGGGGGAGGGGGATTCACTCCATATTCCAGAGTGGGAGCAAAACTTCGTTTCTTGCTGGATCTCGCGACCGTTTCTTCTGGCCCTTGTTGGTGCTCTTTGCACCTCAGTCTTGGGGAGATGCTTGACTTCCTCTCAGCCCCAAGACACATGAGATGGCCCATGAGATGGGAGAGAGAAAGAGAATGAGAGAATCATAGAGAGAATCAGAATGAGACAGAGAGAGAGAGAGAATGAGAGAGAGAGAAAGAAAGAGACACAGATAGAATGAGAATGAAAGAGAGAGAGAATGAGAAAGAGAGGGAGAGAGAAAGAGGGAGGGGGAGAGAGAGAATGAGAAAGAGAGGGAGAGAGGGGAACAGAGAAAGAGAGAGAGAAAGAGAAGGGGAGAGAAAGAGAGAATGAAAGAGACAGAGAATAAGAGGGGGAGAAAGAATGAGAGAGGGGGACAAAAAGAGAGAAAGAGACAGAATGAAAGAGAGAATGAGAGAAAGAGAGAGAGAAAGAAAGAGACAGACAGAATTAGAAAATCAGAGAATCAGAGAGAGAATGGGAGAGACAGGGAAAGAAAGAGACAGAAAGAGACAGAATGAAAGAGAGAGAGAGAGAGAGAATGAGAGAGATAGAATGAAAGAGCGAGAGAAAGAGACAGAGAATCAGAGAGAATGAGAGAGAGAGAGAGTATGAAGGAGAAAGAGAGAAAAAGAGAATGAGGGAGAGAATGAGACAGAATGAAAGAGAGAGAAAAAGAAAGAGACAAAGGGGGAATCAGAAGGAGAATGAGTGGGAGAGACAGTGGGGGGAGAGAGAAAGAAAAAAAGAGAGAAGGAAAGAGAGAGAGAAAGAAAGAGGAGGGAGAGGGCCTGAAGGACCCCATCCTGTCACTGGGAAACCAGATGCTTCAGCAAGTGGTGCACTGGATTCGTATTAGTGGTCTGCGGGATTTAAAATTATGAACTTGGTGGTCCTTGAGGTCCAAAAGGTTGGGGACCCCTGCTTTAGAGAGACTGATGGTTCTGCAGATGTTACTGACTTAGTATAAATGTTTTATATCATAGTGAAGATGTTTCCTTGATTTTATCTGAAAGATTTATTGATTTATTTCTTTATTATTAATTCAATGTTTGGCCACACTCTCACAAAGCAATTCTGATATACAGCATTTTTCAAATTCAAATTCCACTGAATTATGAAATGAAAACCAGGAAAAGCATCCCAATTCATACTGCAAGTATTGTTAGTCTGATATCTTAGAAGTAGCTTTATGGTAGGTTCTCCATTTCAAATACAGTAGATTTTTAAAAAGCGGGGGAGGGGGGAGGTAAGAGTTGCTTAGATAGCCATTCTGCCAGATACACACTAGACTTTTAAGATGATAATAATCAGTGGTGAAATCCTATCAGTCCGCAACAGTTTGGGCGAACCAGTAGTGATAAAAGCTACTGATTCGGCGAACTGGTAGTAAAAAAAAACTATCTGTTAGACCGAACCAGTATTTCTGATGATCAGGTGTGCCATGCAATTTATATTCGCTAGAAAGCAGGATATCCTGCTTTCTAGCAAATCTAAATAATGCGGCACAGTTGTTTCCCCCACCTCGCTGTTCTACTTACCTTGTTAAGCCTCCTTTTTCCACACGAAGTGCGTGTTTGGCACACACTGTGCATGCACAGGCAGCAAACTGGTGGCAAACTACAGAGGATTATACTACTGATAGTAATTGGTCCTATACAAGACTCAAATAATTGTGAAACCTACTTCATGAGTACAAGGAAGTCAGGCATGTCATTCTAGATTGCCAAACAGCATATTATGAAAGGATGAGTTGGGCGATATTCATTGAAAAAAAAGTATATAGCTCTTGAACAAAACTACAGTGGCTCAAAGTTGCAAGCCATCAGTTGGTTGCAATTTGAAAGCTAGTTTGTTCTTTTCATACACTTGTGATTGAAAATGCAGTAAATGATCCCAATTTAAGCAAAAAATAAGCTCACTCTCATATACAGGCTAGATCTTCTTTCTGCCTTCTTCTCTCAAAGCCTGACAACTTTTCTAGACAAAAATTCAAAAACTGATTAGCAATAATACTGGAGGTGCTACTGGGGAACCAACAGTATTTCCAATCAGACTATTGATCTTCACCACAGTTCATTAGTGCATCCCAGCTAGAGAAAATGCTCCAAAATGTTTGTGTGTGCTGTGGCAGGTGGGGAGGAATCATTTCATGCTGCAATGCAGTACTAACCTAAGGCCAGAAGGCAGAATAAAGATGGAGATTAGAGGTGCACTGAGGAAGCAGCTTCTACTAAGAAACGGGTATAGTGTCCAGGAATTCTACAGGGAAAAACTGAGATAAGGAGAAAAATTCATATCAAGCAATAAATGGTTGCTCCTTCCTGTAAGGCAGCTTTCTCCAGCTTAGTAACCCTCCAGAGGCCTTAGTCTACAACCTTCATTATTCCCAGCCTCCCAATTAAAGGATTGAAAACAAATACCCTGCCTTTTCCCCAGCCGCTCCACATACACATGAACAGGCTGGAAAGGTGGACAAACGGCAACTTCTTGCATGGGTAACTTGGCCACTTCTTAGATGTGGGGCATAAACAACAGAAATGAATAGGCCCTCTATAAAGATCCTGTTTCTGGAGGTAATAATACCGAATGGGCCGCTATTAACTCTTCATCGTTTTACCTTTGTGCTCAAAAGAAATAGGTAGTGGCAGGCCATTTAGTACCAGATTCAGGACAATATTAAGAATTTCCAAAGGATTTGGGTTGAAGTCAAGTTGCCTGATAATTCTGACATTTGTTTTTTTAGCCTTCTGCTACAGTTTCATGGCTCAATAACTGCTTGAGTTATTTGAGAAGTGTCTGATATTCTGTATATGATGACCAAACTGTGAATTGGCTGAATCAAATCCAGGGTTTGTTTTTCCCTAGTGTGAAGTAGCCAATTATTACACAAGGTGGGAAATTTCGATCTGTTTATTCTGTACAACCAAGATATGTTCTACATCACAAATCAAGAATTCCCAGTAAACAAATTAGCATAATTTTTATAGACTTGTGGAAAATAAGGCACATGATTATTAGCAAGCAATAGACAGCATGCAACGAAGTATTCACATCAGAGGTGGGTTTCAGAACTGGTCCAGAACTGGTCAGTGGGTTTCTGACCAGTTCTGGAGAACCGGTAGTGGAAATTTTGAGTGGTTTGGAGAACCGGTAAATACCATCTCTGGCTGGCCCTGCTCCCATCTATTCTCTGCCTCCCAAGTCCCAGCTGATTGGGAAGAAATGGGGATTTTGCAGTAACCTTCCACTGGAACGGGGTGGGAATGGAGATTTTACAGTATCCTTCCTCTGCCATGCCCACCAAGCCACACCCACCAAGCCACATCCACAGAACTGGTAGTAAAAAAATTTGAAACCCACCGCTGATGGTCCTCCCAGAAAGGGGGTTCATTACTAAAACATTACAGCCCTTTGGTCCCTAATTGATAAGCCTGATAATTATATACACAAAACCTTCTAGCTAACCTATCTGGAACAAGAAGGGGGAGTTACTGCATTCTAACTAATCTGTTTACAATAATAGGAAGTGAGGCCAGTTTAGTTTTCACTGCTGCCCTCCTTCAGGATGTTCCTTCATAAGGCTATCACCTAGCCTTCCAGGAATTTTAGGGCCAGGATGTGAGACTCAAGAATGAGAGGCCCCAAACACAGAAACATGATTTTTTTCCCCCAGCAAAATGTGGTTTCTCTGGTTAAAATAGCTATATCAGTCCTGCATATAGGTAGTTGGGAATTTGATTAGCCTTAATATGTGCCATAATTTGGCTTGTTTTCAGTACTATATGATTTATGTAACATAAAGCAAGGAGAAATAACATATACAGAGTCTCAGATAGCTCAATCGGCTGAATAGCCTGTTATTAACATCCAGCTGTCTGCAATTACACCAGTTCGAGGCTCAAGGTTGACTCAGCCTTCCATCCTTTCTAAGGTAGGTAAATTGAGGACCCTGTTTGTGGGGGCAATAAGCTGACTTTGTATAAAAAATATACAAAAGTATGAAGGCTATTGCTTAACGCCTTGTAAACCGCCCTGAGTCTCCGGAGAAGGGCGGCATATAAATCTAATTTTTTTTAAAAAGAGCTCTTTTTGCAATTTGAGATTCGTGTTTAAATGAACTTCGTAAGTCAAATAAAAATATACTTTCTATACTTTCGCTTTAATGAATGCTAATTACTAATTACTATAAAGAAAGAAAGGAAAATCTCACAAGATCAAAGGCTGACTGCCTCAGTTACTGGGAACCCACAATCAAATCAAATTTATTTAACTGTGGTCAATGGACCAGCAAGATACTGACCAAATTGACCAAATGATCAAACAAGGATGAAATACCACAAAGACAATATAACAGTCATATAAAAACCTAAAAAAATTAGACTTAAAGCCATATAATGGGGGGGGGGACTAATAAAATACAATAAAACAATATGAAACATAAGATAAAATATAGGATAAAATAGAAATAGAATAACATAAAAGATACTTCATAATGTGTAAACAAACAAAAATACCTAAGGATACTTATTTTTTCAAATATGAATTGTTTAAATGTAAAAAGAAGCTGCATCTACACAGTAGTGTACTGTCATGCAAAGAATGCAATTAATTCTTTTCTTTAAATGAACATTTTTTTCTTTACTTGAATCAAAGGATGATGTTGTCTCAGCTGGACTTTTCTCCATCTTTACCACAGAATTCTTGTGTCCATTACTTTGACTTGGAGCCGACCAAACTCAGAGAGGAAACAGCTGCTCTGTTTGTGTATGTGGGGGGGTGGGGTGTTTAATGAACTCAAGAGCCTGAATTTTTCCCTTGGCAAGGGGAGGGGGAGGCCCCACTGCCTTTTAGCCATTTTGCAGTCCTAGCTGTAGCCTGGCATTTTGAAAGGCTCTCTAGCTGACATTCACAAGACACAGATGCACTCAGATGAAGAGAGTACAGTGTAAGGGTGAAATCCAGCAGGTTCTGACAGGTTCTGGAGAACTGGTAGTGGAAATTTTGAGTAGTTCAGAGAACCAGCAAATACCACCTCTGGCTGGCCCCAGAGTGGGGTGGGAATGGAGATTTTGCAATATCCTCCCTCCAGGAGTGGGGGGGATGGGGATTTTGCAGTATCCTTCCCCTGGAGTCAGGTGGGATGAAGATTTTGCAACATCCTTCCCCCAGGAGTGGGGAGGGAATGTGGATTTTGCAATATCCTTCCCCCTGGAGTGGGGAGGGAATGGGGATTTTGCAGTATCCTTCTCCTGCCACACCCACCAAGCCATTCCACACCCACCAAGCCACGCCCACAGAACCAGTAGTAAAGAAATGGATTTCACCACTGGTACAGTGCCTCTGAAGACCTCATCCCATGCAGTATATTAGCTATTTATGTTTATCAGCATTTCCCAAAGAAAGTTCTTTAAAGCAATTTCATACTGCCACAGTATGTTTCTTGTTTTGATTAGTTGATGGTTCATCCATCCACCTTTGAAGTTAAAACAACACACATTTTCCAAAGCTCAAATTTTGCACTTCCCATTCTACTTTCTACTCATTCTACTTTCTACATTATTCTTTTCATATCTTTGAGTGCCAGAGAGATCACCATCTCAAAGGTCTATGGTCAGCCCACTTCTATGCAATCAAGCCTTTCCTGATACTGCAGCTAAGTCTGTATAGTGCAGGTTCCTGTGTAGATAAGATACAGGAATTTCTGAAAGGCTGACCAATGGGTCTAGTGAAGCCAAAGAGGCAATGATGCATCTGAGTTTTGCAGAAATCTTTAATCCAAAATTTTATGGGGGCGGGGAGAGAAATGGTGACTGATGTCATTTGTATCATTGGTAGGAGCCTATCCTGCTTTCTTTACTAATAAAAATATTGAAGCATGACCTAATATTTGCTTGTTTGCTTTAATACTTCTCAGTCATTCATTGGAATGGATACATTTCTTGCCCAGTATTAGCATCTGCAAAAAACTGGAGACAGGAAGACCTCCACGGACCATTTAAACCCCTTATCATTTAAACCTCCCTTTTATGTCAGCCACATGAACAATATATGTAAAATGGGGGGTGGCCTTCAATCATGTAGTTGCTGTGGACATGTTGATCAGTTTTTACCCCTCCACAAATGCCTGTGGCTGGAATTATACAGATAGGGTCAGAACTGATTTGTAAGGGATGGGTTTTCAGTACATACAGAGAGACCACATTTAGATCCATATCCTAGTGTCCTCATATTTATTTATTTTTATACTGTCTTTATTGTTTTTATAAATAACTCAATGTGGTGAACATATCTAATACTCCTTCCTCCTCCTCCTCTTTTCCCCACAACAAGAACCTTGTGAGGTGAGTTGGGTTGAGAGAGAGAATGACTGGCCCAAAGTCACCCAGCCGGCTTTCATGGCCAAGGTGGGACTAAAACTCAAAGGCTTGGTGGTTTCTAGCCTACTGCCTTAATCACTAGACCAAACTGATTCCTTCTGCCCCTCTTTACTTCTCCCTTATAAAAAAGGATACCATATTGTACACAGAGAGAAAAATAAAGCTCCACAATGACTAGTCACAGAGGGGAAAATAAAAATAATTGAGATGATTGAATTTCCCTCACTCAGTGTGAGAAATACTTCAATCTTTTTCTCAATGCAGTCTCCTAAAAATCACAATCTTGTCTGAATTTTACAAGTTGAAGACTAGTTTGTATGCATAAAGTTAGTAGAACAAACTGTTTTAGTTCATCTTCATTTAGAATGAGAACTTTTGCTATTAGAAAATAATAATAATGTAAATATAAGCTGTTGTTATGTGGTGTAAATCACAGCTAAGAGCCTGGAAGCAACAGGAATAGCACGCACTAAAGGCTAATTGCACCAAAATTGCCACATTTATCAACAGGCCAAAGTAATGAAATGCCATAGGGGTGCATTGAAATGAGAGAACTCCAACATAACAGGCTACAATGGGAGCTCCAATACAGACCAGACAAGCTCCAAAGGACTTCTCCAAACCACTGGTAAGCTTCTAGCATCTTTTATATGGTTTGACTATTTGGAGATGTTCCCTAGAATTTGGTTTGCTAGTGGCCTTGGGATTTGTTCCCAATATTTCATGGTGCAAGCAAATGACTTTGGTTTGTAATAGTTTTTAAGAAGAATGAGTTTCCACTTATGACAAATGCTGTAATTTAGAGGTGATCCCTGAAATGCTTCAAGAATTAGTTATGGCCATTTCAAAATGGACCATGTGTTTCAATGGCTATTTTTGTTTCTTTTTAAAAAAATCTTTCTAGAGCTGTGCAGACATCAGATTTGAAATGGAAAAGATGATTCAGAACACATGCAAGGACAAATCACATCTGCCAGCAGTTTATTAAAGAAATTGCATCTTTTCCTGGTCTCCATGCAATAGCCATGCAACTTCAGGAAAAGGAATTCTAAGGAGGTGCTGACTGGGGCATATATTCTTTTCAAATTTCTGTACATCCCAATTATTTTTCCCTCTTCACTTAATTCTGATCAATGAAAGGGGAGGAGGAAACATAGCTTCTTCTACCTGCAATTTTAAATAAACCAATATTTTAATATACCAATTTAGTAATTTATTAGGGCTACCATATTCAGGTTGCAAAAATCCAGACATCTTCTAAGATATGCTTTATATTTTTGTTGCCATCAAATTAATTATTTTTTGTAGTGAAGAATGATTGCTCTGTAGTTTCCTCCTCTTGAAGAAGTCTGTGATTATGGAAGTTAATAATAATGAACTCTGGATGGTAGTACTGAGCACCTCTGAAAACAACAGTTCTTAAAGAGTTTTTTTGAGGGGGGGGGAAGTAGGGATAATCGATGTGGTTAGTCCTTATGGAGTATGGCATGAGGGATCCTGCCAAGCATAAATCTACTTGTCAGAAGAAAGCCTGCTGCATATTCCTTTTCCACATGAAGTGAGTTAGGATAGGCATTCTCTGCAGTGGCCCCACTTCGTGGAGTGCTCTCCTGGGATTGTGATTGGCTTCTTTTTCTTATTCAGGAAGATCTTAAAGCCATTCTTACTTTAGTAGACTTTTCAACCCTAGAATAGTTGGGGATGTCCAAGTATTGTTGTAGTTGCTGCTGCTGATGCTGCTGTTATTATTGTTGATGTATTGTATTGATTATTGCATTGCTTTAATTATTTAAAATATTCAGGCTTTGGTTTACTCATGGATGTTGTGCAGATTTGTCATATTGGAATAGTCTACAAATGTGAACAGGAGAATTTCTCATTCCTAGTGTGCATATGCTTGTAAATGTGGGCTAAACAGGTATTACAAGCCTATTTATTCATGAGCATATTCAACATTTCTATCAAATTATGGGAAATTTAAAAAATTGGATTTAAGAAGAGCTGCTTATATAATGAAATCCCACTGTGAAACACTAGATTGGTTTATCCAATCTGGATATATTTAGGAGAATTCCAGAGCTAGCAGCAGATTGGTGTAATTCAGTAAAAGCAGCCAGAAGAGCTAGTCCAGACATGAAGAATCTGACAGACACCATACCTGGGAAAGAAAAGAGAGTTTTGATAGTTGGTTAATATATTGGTCAAAATAGATGCTGTTGATAGAGATGTCAAAAAGGCTCCAAATATCTGCAGTCAACCAATATTATGCAACTTTTCTTATATGATATGAAGTCACTGAAACAATCAAAATGCATATTGCTGTGCATATTCTTTATTAGGGTTCAGTGTAAAGCCTATTAAGCTACTAGCCTGAACTTATTCCCTTTTTAGCTTCCTATCTTCTCCAGTAATGGCTTTTCCATCTCTGATTCCAAAGACACTTTTATCTGGTGATAAAGTAACTGACATGCAACCTTCATGCAAGGCAATAAACAGTGGTTTTCTACACCACTCACCTGAGAAGCTGCTTTGGAACTATTCTTAAGTGGAAAGTAGACTAGCATATGAGTGTCTTGTCATTCACCATGGCAACAGGAAACTATGGTTAAATTAACAGTAGACAAACCATTGTGATTTCCAATGGAAACTTGACTTTGGACAGCCTCCGTTCAACCTCTCCCAGTTAGGGATATTTTGCCAAACTGCAGTATCTGTATCATTAATTCTTCCATATTTCCCTTTCCAGATGCCTTTAATAAGGACAACATATCTACAGAAAGACACTCTATCCCAAGGCCTGGGAGAGGAGTCAAGTTTCTAATAATTTTCTGTGTCATTAGGATGGGAGCTATATGAATCTAGACAGGGAGGAATGCCATTGCAGAGGGTAAGCGCTGCATTAGAAGGCATGTTTCCTGGGTCCCACAAGTTAACAACCCAGAGCATACCCCTCCGCCTGATCTCAATAGACAAACAGAAGTAATTGGAGATAAGTCATCCCTCAATAGCAAGGCCCCATGTACTTTTTTTTAAAGTTTGATTTATATGCCGCCCTTCTCCGAAGACTCAGGGCGGCTTACAGTGCGTTAAGCAATAGACTTCATACTTTTGTATATTTATATTTATACAAAGTCAGCTTATTGCCCCCAACAAACTGGGTCCTCAATTTACCCACCTTATAAAGGATGGAAGGCTGAGTCGACCTGGAGCCTGCCTGGGATTGAACTCGCAAGTAATTGCAGCAGCTGGATCTTAAATGCTGCCTTTGTAGGAGGCATTACTCCCCTATGCTACTCAGGCTACTTGCTTATTTAACAAGCCTAATATTGCTAAATTAGTTTTTTCTGCATTTTAAAGGAAGATGCAGTGAGGAGATTTGCAAACACTTTTGCTTAGGATTTGGGATTGGTTGAGACTCTCTTTGATAATAATGTAATGGACCATCGAATTAGGATGATTGGGAGAAAGTAATTTCCCACCATTGAAAATAATTGTCTTTCTCATCATGCAAATTATAATGAATAATACCTACCAAATAGTCTTCATAAGAGTGTGATAAACTTTCTTTGATTAGAAGTTCTGCATAGGACTTTGGCAAGACAACTGATTTCTCTTATAATTTTCTTTTACTTTTGATTCCATAAGTATCTACATACTGGATGACCATTCTACACCATTTTCTTATCCATGAAATTCGTAATGTTATAGGAGAGGAATGGAAAAACTATTCTGGCCAAAAGAGCTTCTAGGAGCTTTGAGAAACTGTGTGACATCATTGTCCAAAAGACCTTTCCCCCCATGAGAGTTTTACCCTCAGAGAAAACCAAAACAATCCAAGAAAGCCATCATTAATATCTGTCCCAAACCTGCTTTTTTCAAGAGGCAACTGGATTTTCTTTGTTTTTTTCCTTGAAGATGTTTCACTTCTCATCCAAGAAGCTTCTTCAGTTCTGACTGAATATCAGAACTGAATATTCAAAATCCACTAGAATTTCAATATCAGACATAGATTTCAATATCAATATCAGACGTATCCTTTCTCCCCCCGCCCCCACCCCCGATCATATTAGAGCAGTAATGTGTTCCGAGTAATAATAATTTTGGGATAAACACCTTTTATTACAGAGAAAAGCAGTTAGAACGTAATTTTGTATGAGGAACTGCTAGTCCTCATTTTTTAAAAGGAGATGACCTTGTTTGGGGAGAAGGGAAATGGGGGTTGTGGGGAGAGAAACAAGAAGGAGGAAGAGGAGGATATCACCTGATATTGAAATCCACCTAAAACATTGTCCTAATAAGATCAAAGGAAACACACTGACTAGAAGAATAAGTGTATGACTGGTCAGAATTAGTGGTTTATACTTCTATTACAAGAAAACATCTTTCTTTTAAAGAGGCTAATGGATTTGTTGCAAACATGTTTCTAGACATTTTCATATGCATTTCATTCAATTCTGCCTATGCGGGGTGGGGGGTGGGTTGAGGTTTTTTTTCCTCCCTCCCTCTCTCTCTCCCTCTTTCTTTCTCTTTCTCTCTCTGAGAGAATGACTTTCTTTAAACGTTTTCATTTTATTTTCACTGACTACAATTACAGAGCATGCGCTCTGTCAGAGAAGCTTTCGAGGCACAGTTGACAGTTCCTTTTCCGAGAGGGGTTCTTCATATTTATCACGCTTCGTCCTTGGGGGCTTTCTTATGCTAACTTTTTTGACATATCTTCAGAACGAAGGAAACCTGATCCTGAAACTGAAAAAAATTCCTGATTTCTGGATGTACTTGGAAGGACTCTATTATTAGCCAATCTCTCCCTTTCAGAAGCATCACAAGTCTCTGCCTGCCTGCACAAATCTGCAGCATTCAGCCAAGGGGCTCCCTGAAACGGTGTGGAATGTCTGGAAGGAAGCAGCTCCGCCATCCCTGCCTCCTACGTGCACACAAAACGCAGCGGGTTTATTATTCTGCTTCTTGCCAGGGGAAACAACGTCCAGCCCCCACCCCAACCTTTCCAGTTTCCAGTTTAGGAAGCCGAGCCGAAAACGGGAAGGCAGAGTGGGGATGCGTGGTTATTGGCGGGGACAAGTATCCTTCAGCAAATTGCCCGGGAGGAGGGTGCTGGTGGACCATTGGCTGGGGAGGAGTGCTGGCAGAGTGCCAGCTGATGATAAATGTCCTCAATAGGTCGGCTATAGTGGGGGTTCTGTGATGGAGTGGGAGCAGCCATGTGCCCATGGTTAATTATCCCATTCCGAAATCCAGTTGCTTTTTGAAAAAAGCACCTTGGGACAACAATGACCTGGATGACGCAGAATCTCCATAGACTTATCATTAGTAACTGTTTTTGCATGCAAACAAAGGACAGCCTGCTGATATGTAGGCAGTGAAGTGATGGTCAAGCAATGAAGAAGAGGACAAAATAACAGAGTTGGAAGGGACCTTGGAGGTCTTCTAGTCCAACTCCCTGCTCAAGCAGGAGACCCTATACCATTTCAGACAAATGGCTGTCTAATTTCTTTTTAAAAGCCTGCAATGATGAAGCACCCACAACTTCTGAAGGCAAGCCATTCCACTGATTTATTGTTCTCCCTGTCAGGAAATTTCTCCTTAGTTTTAGGTTGCTTTTCTCCTTGATTAGTTTCCATCCATTGCTTCTTGTCTTTCCTTCTGGTGCTTTGGAAAATAAGTTTAATCCTCTTCTTTGTGGCAGCCCCTCAAATATTGGAACATTGCTATCATGTTGACCCTAGTCTTTCTTTTCACTAGACTAGATTACCCAATTCCTGCAATCATACTTCATATGTTTTAGCCTCCAGTCCCCTAACCATCTTCCTTGCTTTTCTCTGCAGTCTTTCCAGAGTTTCAACACCTTTTTATATTGTGATGACCAAACCTGGATGTATATTCCAAGTATGGTCTTACCAAGGCCTTATTACATGCTACTAATATTTCATATGATCATTATTCTATCCCTCAGTTAATGCAGCCTAGTATTGCATTGGCTTTTTTGGTGGCTGAAGCACACTGCTGGCTCATATGTGATTGACCTCTAGGACTCCAAGGTCCCACTTGCAGTTACTATTACTGCTATATTGAGCCAAGCTTCACCTAAGTTGTACCTGTACATTTGATTTTTTTTTTGCCTAAGTGTAAAACCTTATTTTTACCTACACTGAATTTCATTTTGTTAGATAGGGCCCAGTGTTCAAGTCTGTTGATATCCATCTGGATCTTGACCCTATTTTCTGAGGTGAGTTCCCCTTCTATTCCCTCATCTAAATTGTTTATGACGATATTGAAGAGTACTGGGTCTAAGATAGAATCCTCAGGTACCCCACTACTTACTTCCCTCCATGTAGATGTTGTTCCATTAAGGAATATATATTGAGTAGAGTTTGTCAATTACAAAGCTATTTGGTGGTGATGTTGTCTATCCCACATTTTTCTAGCTTACCAAGATGTAGGTTGTGATCTATTTTGTCAAATACCTTACTGAAAACCAAATATATTATGTCCACAGCATTTCAATTGTCCACTAATTTAGTCACTTTGTCAAATAATGAAATAAGATTTGTTTGACATGATTTGTTTTTGACAACCCCATGTTGGCTTCTAGTTATAATTTTGTTTGCTTTGGTGTTTGCAGACCTGTTGCTTACTTATCTTTTCAGGATCTTCCTAGGTATTGTTGTCAGGTTGATTGGTCTATATAGTTTCCTGGATCTGTTCCAGTTTTTTGAAGATGGGAACAACATCAGTCCTCCGGTAGTTCCTCAGTGGTCCAGGATCATCACCATCCAGGACCATCAAGCCTCTTCTGCATGCCACATTTCTTTGATTCTACCAGTTTATTGAAAAAGAAGATTCTCTGCAAAGAATTAGGAAGGTATCTGGCCATAGAGAAATAGTCTTCCTTTCTAAAATCAGTTTGTTATTGCTTATGGGAGAGGATTTTGAGAAGAGAAAATATTTCACAGAGGCAAGTGGCTGCTATTTGGCCTGATCCATATTTCCCATTCATAAGATTGTTTTTTAGAGTTGGGCACGTTTGGCTTCATTATAACTTTGACCAAATATAGCTTTCCTTGTTCTCTTGGTCAACATAATCCAGCCTTCGAGAATGCTTACTTCTTCCAACATTGTGCAGATGCTACTCCTGTGTGGAGCCACTGACCCTGCTCCTGAATGACAGCTCTTTGATGAGCATCAAGCATTTCCAGAGAGCATTATTGATTTTTACAGCCTCTGAACCCTGCCTCTATTTCTAATTTTCACTGGGAAGGCAGAAGGATGCTTCTTTTTGTGTACTAACCCCTTGAATGTCTTGGTAGCAGTTTCTTCAAATAATTATTTGGTTTCCAGGATTGTTTGCACATTAGTGGATATATTTAGATGGAAATTTCACAGGGAAACAAGCAACATTTTACACACACACACACACACACACACACACACATACACAGAAACAGAGGGAGAGAGGGAGGGAGAGGGAGAAAGAGAGAAAGAGAGAGAAGTAAGCACAAGAAACAGTTTAATGTGCGCTTTCCTGGAATTTCTCCTCCTCCTCTTCCTCCTCTTCCTCCTCCTTTCTTCCTCCTCCTTCCAAGCTGGATTATTGCAATACAAGACATATTATAAAAGAAACTATTCCTGCACGACAAAAAAATAAATCCCAGGTTCTACTTATTACAATAGAAAGGCTGAAAGAGGCAGCAGAGGCCTTATGTGATACAATGATTACATTTTGGACAAGTACTAGAAAGATCAAGATTCAAATCCAACCTCAACCCTAGACATACATTACTCTAAACAAGTTTCATTGTACCCAATTGACAAGGTTGCTGCTGTGATGAAATTAAGGCAGATGATCTCTTAGTAAGCTGTCTTTCAAAGATAAGAAATAAATAAGTCTGCATAACTTTGATCCTCCTCAGGCATTCTAGATGCTATGTAGCAGGAAGAAATGTTGAAAAGAAAATCATTTTCTTAAAAGGTGGATATGTGTAAGGTAGACTTACACTGTTATTTTACCACAAGATATATATTAACATAAAATAAATAGCACAGACTTTGGAAGTAGTGCTGGAAGAGCAACAAGGATGATCAGGATGCTGGGAACTAAGCCCTACAAAAAGAGATTGAAGAAACTAGGCTGTAATATCTTTGAGAAATGATGATTGAAATGATACACCTCCCATTCAGTAGATCATTTACTGCAAACATCCCTTCTTTGACCTTCATTTGTGTATTCATATTCAGCCCATTACTGACCTTGAATCATTCAAGGATTTCTGCCAGATTTAAATGAGTAGAAAATTATATCTGGTACTATCACTATGGGGATATCACACCATCCCAAATCCATGCTTTATCATTTCCAGGTAGATTTAAAAAAAACACACACACTCAGTGGGGTGGAGTAAAGGAGAAATCTTGTAGGATTAACTCACATTGAACAAAGCACAGAATTTGGGAATGAGTAAAATTTTCAAACAATGAAATTCTAGTTTTAAATGTTGAGTGTGAATGTTTAGAGCTGAAACTAAAAGCTGCATTAGAGTTAGGAAATAGTTAATGGGGTCCAAAAGTTAGATATAAGTGGTAGAATTTTATCAGGAAATCTAGTTGTAAAGGTCTGTAACTGGACACTGTCAGGAAGCTGCTGCTTATTATTAAGGTTTAGGAAGAAATAAGATCCTTAACAATACTAGGCTAGTCAAATCAAGATTGAGGATGAGACAAGAAGCTGTTGTTAAAGTTAGAATTAAGAACCTTGAGATAAAAAAAGGAGGTGTTGCAAGAAGGAAGAAGAAGAAGAAGAAGAAGAAGAGGAAGAGGAAGAGGAAGAGGAAGAGGAAGAAGAAGAAGAAGAAGAAGAAGAAGAAGAAGAAGAAGAAGCCAGGAGCAGTTAGAAGCTTTAAAAGTAGATGATGTAAGTCACCCAGACTGAAGGAGCAGAGAAATAAAGTAGAAATTCAGTCAGGTTTAAGAGCAATAGTTAGGAAAAAATAGAAACACAAGAAAAGGGCCACTAAGGAAAAATAAGGAACTCAACTATTTTCTACCATCAAGAGGGAAAGGAAAGCAATTTTTTAATAACAAAAAAGAAGAAAACGGTCTGCTCAACAAGAGTCTCCTTTCTGCAGCATTCTTCCAGGAGGTCAATTTTGATTAACTTCAATTGGCAATATTTCAGTTCACAGATTCACTATCAGCTAGGAAAAGGTCATGGCTTGAAAAGCAAAGCAGAGTGGATCAGACAGTCTGGGACAGAAGAGATGCCATTCAAAGGAGGAACAGAATGGGCAAAGGAGTGTGAAAAAAACGGAACATGAAATTTTGCAGACCCAATTGTTGATTTGGGGCATTCTGCAGAGGGTAAGGGAGTAGTTAGTGTCCTCCCACCAGTGGCTGAAAGCTCAGCCCTAATCTTTATGTGAAGTAACTTGCAAAGGAACCAGAGGAAAAGCCTGCTTAGGGATCTCAGTTTTAACACAGTGGTGATTTCTTAGCAATGGGGGTCCTTCTCCCAGGAATATTGTGTTTTCATCCTGATTTCCCTCAGATACACAGAACAGTTTTGTTTGGAGACGCATTCTGCAAGAAAAAATGAATAATTGACAACCATCCAAAACTGAGCCTTCAGGACTTCGTTTTCTCATGCTTTACTCTTCATTCATATTCTGTTCCTTGAAAATTACCAAAATGTTCTTCCCAGTTTAGGTGTATTTAGGACAACATTAGCAGTGTTCTACAGCAAGTGTCTTCTACAGATGTTCTGTGTGAATTGAAAAACCATAGCAACCGCTAGTTCTTTACTGCTGCTCATCTAGCAGACTTACCTTCCCCCTCCCTTGTGTTGTTGGGAAACCAGTTCTGAGTGAGGAAGTGATGGTGTCAAGATAATGGCAATTTTCCATGACTGAATTTATGTCTAATTTAAAATGGTCAAGTGTGCATCCCTATACATATTGCTAATAGTTCTGTGCTGGAATCTGTTTAAATATTTTTTTATTTTAAATTATTTTATTTTATTTTATTTTTTTTTATTTTTTTTATTTATTTATTTGTCAAGAACGTATTAGGTAATAAGTATAAACATGGATTGGATACAAAAAATAGATACAAATAGAGGAAACATTAGGACAGGGATAGTAGGCACTCTAGTGCTCTTATGCATGTCCCTTACAGACCTCTTAGGAATGGGGTGAGGTCAACAGTAGACAGTCTTAAGTTAAAATTTTGGGGGTTTGGGGATGAAACCATGGAGTCAGGTAGCACATTCCAGGCATTGACCATTCTGTTGCTGAAGACATACTTTATAGCAAAATTTTATGAGCTGTGCTTATGTCATACCGAAGGCAGCATATTTCTAAGTTTTCTAAGCCCAGAATTTCAAGTCTGGTGGCATAAAGTATTTTGTTGCAAGCAGAGGAGTGGAGGAGTCTTCTTGTGAAATATTTCTGGACACGTTCAATTGTATTAATGTCTGATATATAGTGTGGGTTTCAGACAGATGAGCTGTATTCAAGAATTGGTCTAGCAAATGTTTTGTATGCTCTGGTTGGTAGTGTGATATTATCAGAGAAGAAGCTATGCAAGATTAGGTTGACAACTCTTAATGCCTTTTTGGCAATGTTGTTACAGTGGGCTTTGGCACTTAGATCATTAGATGTGAGTATTCCAAGATCCTTGACAGAGTGAGGGTCATCTACAAGGTCATGTCCACTCAGCTTGTATTTTGTGTTCTGGTTCTTTTTGCCAATGTATAAGACAGAGCATTTGTTGGTTGAGATTTGGAGTTGCCAATTGTTTGACCATTCTGGCACAAAGTCAAGGTGTTTTTGAAGGTGGCTGTCAGCTCTGGCATGCTCAGCTCGGAGTTGTCATTCAGGGAGGGGGAGAAAAGACCATCAGGGGCCGATTCCAGGGGAGGCAGCCTTGCTACAAACATCTGAACATTGTCAAACCCCTTACAGGGCCTCCAGAACTGCCTCAGAATGTCTCCAGGCAAGCCTCAGAAGCACAACTGAGTTGTCTTACAACTGCGAGACAACTCAGAGTGACTCAGCATTTCCGGGAGCACTGGGTGATGGGGCAGGCACATAGGAGAGGAGGTATGGTGTTTCAAGGTGGTGGAGAGCACCAGATGTTAGCTCTGTCAATCCTTTCTTTGCATTGTTTATTGCTTGAATCAGTGAGTGCTGGAGAGATAAAAGCTTCAAACCTAAACGTCATTTGGCTGGTTTTTTCCTGCGGAACCTGACAGTAGCAGCATTGTCTGTGATGTTAAATATTTTTACATCATCAGCAAAGAGAATGCAGTTGCTTATAATATGATCGCAAAGGTCATTTATGTATAGTATGAAGAGTGTTGGTCCTAGAACACTGCCTTGGGGAACATCGCTATTAACAGGTGCAGGACTTGATAGGGCGCTCCCTATTTTGACCACTTGGGGTCTGTTTGACAGGAATGCAGGTATCCAATTATGTAGGGCTCCGGAGATACCATAGGATTTTAGTTTTAGAAGTAGTTTGTCATGGACCACTGAATCAAAGGCTTTACAGAAGTCTATGTAAATTGCATCTATTGCTTTGCCCTGATCAAGATGTGTAATCCATATGTTCTTGCAGTGTAAAAGTTGTAGATTACAGGATATATTTTTTTCTGAAACCAAATTGATTATTAGAGAGTAGGTTGTTTGTTTCTAGGTGGAGGATAATGGAATGGTTAAGGGTTGATTCCATGACTTTGCAGATGACGCAGCATAAAGAGATTGGTCTGTAATTTTTGACTAGGCTGGGGTCTCCCTTTTTGAAGATAGGGATGACCATGGCTAGTGACCATAGCTTGGGTAGGGAGCTGGTCCTGAAGGATTTTTCAAAGATTATACTCAGGGGTTCTGCTACAGCAGTGAAAAGCTTTTTTAAGAAGTATGCACATAGTCCATCAGGTCCGATAGATAGTAATGGTTTTAGTCTGTGTAGTGCCTTTTCAACGTTATCTTCTGTGAAATCTATTTGTGTTAGATCATTGTAGTTATTTGTGGTAGAACTAGGAAATGTTGGCATGAGCCACTGCTGTTTACAAAGTCTGAGCCGAAGAATGTGTTGAAGAGGTTTGCCTTAACTGTTTCATCATTGTATTTTTTACCGTTAGGTTCTTTTAGAGGTGGGATGGATCTTGAGTCTTTAAGTTTGTTGTTTACAAAATTATAGAAGGTGCAGTTGGATTTCGTGCACAGGAGGTTCTCATCTTGTTTGGTGTGGTAATTGGTGCTTTCAGTCTTTATTTGGTGGCATATATTTTTGTAGCGGCTTTTAAAGTTAGCTACATAGCCAGTTTTGTTTTTTCACCAGAGGGATTTTTTAGGGGGGTGGGAATTGGAGCTTTACCTTTTGTTTTTCCTGGTTTTGGTGGTGATTAGTGGTACATATAGCTTAATTTCAAGCAAGAAAATGTTATAATGGTCTTCGGCAGTGTTACAGCCAGAGAATAGAATTTGCCAATCGAGAGATGAGAGGTCTGTGTCTATGAGCTTATAGTTGGCTTTTTTGAAGTTGTAGTTGGGTATCTCATTATTTTGGTGATTTTTGTAAGGATTTTTGTAAAGTTTGTATATTGAGACAAAAGTCAATCATGTTGTGGTCACTGTTGGAAAAGGGTTCTTTTATTTGTAGTCCATAAATTGAGTTTAAGCTGTTGCAGAAGATGAGGTCAAGGCAGTTGTTGAGTCTAGTGTTGTTAGTTACTAGTTGATCTAGACCTAGATTTGTAACAGCATTGTATAGGGTTGTATGGTTGAGTTCGGTTGTACATTTGTTTATTGTCCAATTAATAAGAGGTAGGTTGAGGTCACCAAGAAAGATGACAGGGTATGGGCAGGAGGCTGCCTACGTTAGTAGTGAAGTTAACTTGTTCACATGTGCAATATTGTAGTCAGGGGCTCTATAACATAGTAAAGAAGTGAAGTGTAGTTTTTAAGGACAGTTCACAGACAATACTTTCCGGAAGAGTGAGTTCATGTGCAACTTGCATATTTTTTAGGTTTAGTGACTTTTTGTAGATTATAGCTACTCTACCCTCTCTGCAGGTTTCGCGATCAGACCGGTAAACGTGATAGTCTCTTACTGTGATAATGGAGTTTAGCCATGTTTTACAGACAAATATAATGTCAAATGTAGCAGTATTTAATAAGAGGAGGAGTTCGGAGATTTTGTTTACGATTCTTCTTGTATTCATTAGTTTGTATTTGAGGTCAGTAGTGGTTGGTATTGAGGAAGTAAGGGGCGCGTGTACCTAGTTTTGGATGTTGGTTGGGTGGATGTCTTGGATGATGGATGGTTGGATATTTTGACTGATGGAGGGTTGGATGTTGGGGGACTGATTGTGGGTCTTACTTTTTATGCAGTCAGTACGGTAGTCGATGTATAGATTTTTGTTACCTAGGTCTTATATTACATGAGATCAAATTTACCTTTAAAGATAATCATGAGTATGGAGATATGTTTGTTCTATTAATGCATAATGTCATTTGGAATAATTGGATTGTCAGTTCCTCAACTGACTTGGCACAAATTATTCTTGTGATTTGTGTCATATAAAGCTTGAAAATATTGATCATGACAGAATGAACACTTTCTAAGGATTGAGCTTTAGCTGATTAATGTGGGCAACTGAACTACAATCTAACATAAAAGCCTGTTTAATTTCGACTGTAATCGTGGGAAATAAGCAGACTAACTGTGTGTAGGATGAAAACCAAATTTATTTTAGGCTTGATTTTTTTTTCATTGTGTAATTTCTTTGTTATTGTTATTTGTTACAGCTGAATTGTAGCTTATGAAACAGTAAACAAAGGCATTCTTAGCGTAAGTAAACCTTCTTGATTAATTGAACTGAATGTTCACTTTCCTCCTCAGCTATAGAAATTAGTCTGTGGAGATTATAGCACCTGCACATAAAACTTGTGTCAGAGTTTTTCTGTAGTACTTTATAAAACAGTAATGAACTTCACTTTCAGCAGTCTTACAGTAGTGACACAAGCATGCCAGCCTTTATAAGTTTTTAGGGAAATTTTAGATTGACCAGAGAACATCAGTTGTTAGAGAAGGCAAAATGATTGGTTATATGTCTGTACACATGTGAAAATCACTGAAGAGAAAAAAGATGTAGAAAATTTGGAATAGCATTTATGTAATAGTAATCAACATTTAACAATAGAAAATAGTGCAAAGGAAATAACTAGATTTTAAACTTAGTGGACTAGGAGAAATTTCCTTGCAGGAAGCAAATATCTTTCACAATTGCCTGTTCCAGAAAATATGGAATACAATGGCTTATGTATTTAGAATGTTCATAAATAATTACATTGATGTACTTGGCTTCTTGCATCTTAGTTTTAAAGAAATGATGTCTCAAACGTTCAGACATAACTCACTACAATCTTGTCCAGAGCAATCAAGCAAGCTTCCTAAACAATATGATACTTCATTAATAATGGGAAGATTAATTAGCATTTAAACTGCTGTTAGGATCCAGGCTGAAGGCTGAAAACAATTTGTTTTAAAAGAAGTTGAAAAATAGCCACCATTCATTGATAATTCTCCAGAGAGTTTAGGTAGCAGTATTCATTGACTATACGGTTCTTACTTGATCGCTGCTCTCAAAGTAAAAAAATTCACATGCAGTATGTGGTTGAGTAGAGTAGTGTTAGATAGGATCAAAAGGTACTTGTGTATCAAATGTATATGCCAAAATTGTAAACAAGGCAACAAGGGTTTCAGTCAAAGAGTGCAAAAAACTGGAAATAAGCATAAGGGATGTGATGTGGTAAACGCCAAGTTCATTTACTACTATTCCTACCAGCTCATCCATTTAAAACAAATGATATCACCAACTTTGGCTACAAATAATCATATTGGAATTTAGATGTTTAAAGAAGCTGAATCACCAGTGAACTCAGGCAGCATTCCATTCATCCTTAGAGTCTATGGAAGAGGACTGAAAAGACAAAAAATATTTACCTAATTACAGAATAAACAAGTTGGAAGGGACCTTGGAGATCTTCTAGTCCAACCCACTCCTGAAGTAGGAGACCCTATACTATTCTGGACAAATGGCTGTCCAGCCTCTTAAAAACCTCCAGCAATGGACCATCTAAATTTCTGGAGGCAAGTTGTCCCATTGATTAATTGTTCTCACAGTCAGAAATGTCAAGATTGCATCTCTCTTTGTTAAGCTTCCATTCGTTACTTCTTCTCCTGTCCTCAGATGCTTTGGAGAATAGGTTGATCCCCTCTTCTCTGTGACTGCCCCTCAAATATTGGAAGACTGCTGTCATGTCACCCCAGAGCTTCTCTTCGTCAGACTAAACATTCCCAGTTTCTACAACCGTTCATTATATGTTTTGGCTTTCAGTCTCCTAATCATCTTTATTACTTTTCTTTGCACTCTTTCTAGAGTCTCAAAAAAATTTTTGTATCATAATGACAAAAGGTGGATGCAATATTCCAAGTGTGGTTTTACCAGTGCAATATAAAGCAGGTACTAACACTTCATGTGACCTCCATCCGGTGGTCATGCTGTCTATTCCCCATTTTTCTCTTACTGTGGCGGGAAAACCCGCTCCCAAAATCAGGAGACAGACCACAAAAGTTGGAGGACACAGGTTTATTTGCTAGCAAAGGTTCAGAGCATTCACATGTCAGATTCCGAACCCTGGGCTATGCCCAAGGTGTACCTTTCATACATTTTTGCAATTCTAGCCACGCCAGAGGTGTTACGCTTCTGACTCGATTTCCATATATGGGTATATCATTTGTTACTTTTCGTGTACACTTCTGGTAATATGTTTCTTAATATAAGTTTGTTACAGGGATGATATAGAACATAGGTCATTAAGCTCATCAGTACATTTAACAAGTTCCTTATTTCTGTTCCTTGTATTTTCCTGAGGTTTGCAACATAACTTCTATTCCCACATCAACACTTCTGAGAGCAACATAATACTGTGAATAATACAAGACATAGATTAATATGATTTATAGTATGAGACCCCTGGGCCCATCCACATCATTACCAAGTAGTAGTTTGTGGTCTTGTTAGATTGGACTATTCTTTGCCTTTGTGAAAAGACGGACACAAAGAATGAATTAAGCAGTTCTGCTTTCTCCCTACTGCTTGTTACCTCCTTGCCATCTTCTCCCATTAGTGGACTGTAGCTTTGACTTTTTTCTTGTTTTTTTACATGTTGAAAGAAACTTTTTAAAATTATTATTGATATTTCTTCCAAGTCTTAGTTTGTTTTAGCTTTAGCTTTTCTGACTTAATCTTTGCAAATTCAGGTTATTTGCTAGTATTCTGCTTTAGTTCTGTGTTTCTTTCTATTTTTTTATACTTGTCCTTTCAGTTTATCAGAGAGTTCCTTAAGCAACCATGCTGGTTTCATTTGGAGTCTCTTGTTGTTGTTTTTTCTCAGTGATATTGTGCTACACTGGGCTTTTATAATCTCATTTTCCAGAGTTTCCCAAGCTTCTTGAATCGTTTTCCTCTTTAAGATTTTCATCCATGGATTCCTTCCTAAGCTTCCTCTAAGTTTGTTAAAATCAGCTCTCTTAAAGTCTAAGACACTAGCTTGACTTTGTTCTACTGCTTGTGTCTGCTTTTTGTTGAATTCCAATATGGCATGATCACTTTGCTCCAAAGTTCCTGCACCCTCAACACTCTCTATCATTTTATTTCTGTTAGTAAGGATTAAATCCAGTATAGTTGACCCTCTAGTTCCTTCCTCTACCTTTTAGGTGACAAAGTTGTCTGCTAGGTTTGTCAGGAACCTGTTTCATCTCCCATTACTCTTCTAGTGTGCTTCCTGCAAATCTTAGCTAATAGTTTAGCCAAAAAAAGTCTATTTTGTTTGCTTGGCTACTCTGTAGTATATACCTATGGTAGTGTCATTCTTTTTTGCTTTTAGATCAATCCAAAGTGGATTAATTGTTCAGATCTGAACTGCAAAATATTCACTAGTTTTGTTAATGATTTTGAAGAGGTAGAGGGAATATTTGTTAAAGTTGCAGGTGATGCAGAACTTAATGTAGTAGTGAAAAGAAACTGATTAGAGACCTGCAGTGAACATAACAGAATGAAGTGCCGATGAAGATTCTCTGTCATCCAGGCAGAGATATCTGAAGGTTGTCTGAAGTTTTCTAAAGGTTGAATCATTGCAACTGGCCTGGTTTTTGTTTCAGAGATGTTTCACTGCCCATCCAGGCAGTTTCCTCAGTTAGAGCAGGGTGGTTAGGCAGAGAGTCATTGGAATGTACCAACTCCTGCCACGCCAACCTCTATGAAGGTTGTCTGAAGTTGTCTGGACTAATTTTTTTTTGTTTCAGAGATGTTTCACTGCCCATCCAGTTGCAGTTATTCAACCTTCAGACAACTTCAGACGATCTTCAGACATCTCTGCCTGGATGACTGAGAATCTTTATTGACATTTTGCAATGTTGGGGAAGAATCCCCTGAGGTTGGTGTGCCAGGAGTTGGTACATTCCAATGACTCTGTGCCTAACTACCTTCCTCTGACTGAGGAAGCTGCCTGGATGGGCAGTAAAATGTCTCTGAAACTAAAAATTAGGTGAGTTGCAATGATTCAACCCTCAGAAAACTTCAGACAACCTTCAAACAGAATGAAGTATTAAATAAAAATGAACCAAAAGTCACAATATTTGAAAGTATTTAAATGTTCTCTGAAATCCGGCATATGACAAAAGTCAAACACCCAAACTTGATCTACAACTTGATGTTCATATGTGCATGTACCAGGTGGATCTTTAAAGCAGATTGTATCATAACAAGCAAGAAAAAAAAATCTAAAACCAATGATTAAAATGGGGTTTTCTTCCCAAGGAATTAAAAAAAAATTGAAGTGACTTCCTTTTATGGAAATTTGATTCTGAAAAGGAAGGATGAATGTCTCTCCCCCCCCCCCTTCAGATTGCCTCTGCTTCATACTTTCTATTTTTAATTATGTGTACCAAGCAAAGATGCCTTTAATATAACCTGCAGCTGGATCCTCAGTGCATGCTCTTTTCAGCTACAACTGCTTTTGCCCAGGAACTGGAAAATGAATAGAGCTGACAAAAAGCTCACTGTTGGTCTCTAAAGTGCTTTCCAAATCAGAAATGTTATTCCCTTATTCCAAAGGAATGATGCATTTGAGAGCTGGTGAGTGATTGCTTGAAAATAACACAGGCCAATTTTCTTTCTTTTCTTGATCTCTCATCTGGATAGCTACCACAAATCACTAACTGGTCTTGCTTCTTTCGTTCTCTGCCTTCTTTCCTAGTAAGTTGTCATAGTCGGTGTTGTTTATCCCCACAGCAGATGCCCTGCCTGGCTACACGTATACAGACCCCTGCGCATAGCGCAGATGGCTGCAGAAATGTTACACTAGGCACTGTATTCTGCAGAAGGCAGAATCTGCTGGTAAGTGATTATGCACCAACCATAGAAGCTCTCATAGGAAATGTTAGCAAGAGGACCAGAGAAAGGTGAAATCAGTGGAGCTGAGGGTGGCAGTGATAAACTTCTCAGAATGCCTGGCAATTAATCTTGTGCTGTGAGGATCTGAGAGTCACAACCCAGTCCTTGGCAATGAAACACACTACCAGCTCCAGCTCCAGGGAGTTAATCTCATCTTTGGGAGCTTTCAAATGCCATCAGGCTTAGAGAGATATTAATTCTGAGAAAGAGCAAATGAAGGAGGCACATCTGAGGGGTACCCTTTTCAGTGAGGTGTGTGCACAGGCTGACAATAGCTGCCTGACTCCAGCAACCAAATACTGTATGAGAAAGATTTGTTCAGGATTTTTCTTGGGAATTTGAACAAGAGCTTTCAGAAGGAAATCAAAAGATTGAAAATAAGAAAAATAACACTCAGGGGTCTTTTAGTCAGAGGAAAGAGATGACACTTGTGAAAAGTATACATTAGTGGTTAATGTTTTTATATAATCATCACCCTCATCTTGAAAAGATTGCCCTTAATACTGGCAAGATTCCCTGACGCACAAGTGCTTTGCCTCACTTATCTTTCACATACAGTAACTACAGACGCAAATGCAGTTTTCAAATTTAACAGCAGATGTCTCTCCTATTATGATTTATCCAAATGTTTCCAATAAAGTATGCAAACATATTTACAATAAGAAGTCCCATTCCTGAACAGAGGAAGAACAGAGTTTGGAACTATTTCTCAGGAGTATAAACATAATATTTCTAGCTTTATGATTAGGTTACTCAAATACTGGATCAAAATCTGCTACTTCCCTGAAAAAATAAAATGTAAAGAAGCATAATTATATTCATTTCATAGACTTGTATTGTTCTACAAACAAAAATGGATTAGTTAAGTTTCTTGAAGATGCCATGCTACAGTGCAATTTTTCTGGACAAGTTTCTCAGGCAAAGTATGCCTGGAAAGAGACATTGGCAATAAAACACTTAAGCAAATTCTCCCAGTTTCATACTTGCCCACTTTTATTTAAAAGGGTACTTGGAAAAAGATAAATATTTGAATGTGTTAAAAAAATGTAGGAACAGAACAATCACAGGGAATTAATTAATGGGCTTTAGTAGTAGGAAAGCAATAATACAGGATTGCTCATCCCTAGCAAGATGTCTTCATATCCTGAACTTGGAAACAAGTTCTGCTATATTTGGAAGCAAGGTAGCATTAAGGGAATATGAAGTACTGGAGAACCTTATGACTCAAAAGAAGCCAAGGTGCTGGTATAAAGATAAATAATTATCCATTTAGGAAGAAGAGACAGAAATAGAAGAAACAAATATTCTATTTATCTCTGTTGGGAGACCAAAAATCTTTGTATTTGGATTTGTCTACAAGCTGCCTTGTAAACTCTTTTTCTGGGCATTTTTTCTAAAGGTATTTCCTCAAGAGAAGCTTCAGAAATGCTAAGCATGTCAAACTGCTCACATTCAAGAAGTCAGCACAACTCATTCTGCAGTAGAGAAAGTGAGGCTATACAATTCCTTTAAAAAAAATAAAAATAAACCACATTCTTCCTCTCATGCTGAATTTTCACTCATTTTTTATCAAAATCAAGCATTTCAAGTTCTTCAGTCTAAATAAATTAATGTTTATTCTAAATGAATTAATGATTAACAAAGAAACAAAATCAGGAGTAATATTAGCACAAATTCTAGTCTAGCATTAGATACTGGATAACTACTCAAATGTGTACAGAAAAAAACACATAAAACAATCAAGGTAGCCTTCACTGAGGGCTCATCTCTGCCTTCTCTATTGCTGAACCTGATTAGTAGAACCACATATCCTTTGACATGTGGATGGCCCTGATCTAGATGATTTTTCATAAAGCATTAAAAACTCGATTTGCTTCTCCAAGTTTTGACTCAAAAAATTAAATTATGTATATATGAGAATTCCCCAGGATTGATATGCTTCATGTTTTTCATGACCTTATTATTGTTTGTAATTTATTGTTTTCCATAAGCTGTATGTCAAAGGGCAACCCTACAAATTGAACAAACAAACCTGCAAGTTCTGCTTCCTCCGACATGAAGACAACCCGCAAACCAGTGGTGGGTGGCCCTCGGTTCAGACCGGTTCACAAGAACTGGTAGTAAAACTGGTGGGAGGCCCCACTGCCTCGGAGGTCATCATTGGCAATCTGCGCATGCACAGAAGCTTCTTCAAAGCCATCCTGTTGTGAACTGGTAGTAAAGGTAAGTAGAACCCACCCCTGTGGCAAACTATGGTATTTCTTGAGGGCAGGAATGCACACCAACAACTTCAACCTATTCCATCTTGTTGCAAAGATAACCTCACTGTCTTTTTCTTGCTCCACATCAAAAATATTGTTTTTTTACTCACCGTGGACTACTGGGATTGGACCTTCACACAGTGGATCAGAGAAACTGTATTAGTTTAGCCTGCTTTCCCTTCTAGACAAAGCTGCAGGAAAAAAGATAAAGCTGTCTGTTTAAATATATTTTTCATGAATAGTAGACATGGTAGACATACAGAAAGGTAAAATGTCAAATATGAGATGACCAACAGAGAGGGTTTCATATATGAGTTCTATTGAAGGCGTCCTCATTTCCTCAAAGAATTCTCAGATCTCCTAAGGAAAGCAAAAGATCCTTGCTTTTCTCAATCCATCAGTCAGTGGCTGTCGTAACTATTGCCAGGCTAGCATCATTGCTAAATGTTAAGACAGCACTGAAATCAGATAACATCAGCTTAATCATATCTTTCTTTCCTTCTTTCTTCTTGATTCAATAGCTCCCACCCACTCTCTACCCAGCAGTCCCTTTCCAGTGGCTCCACTCCAGTCCCTAATCCAGTAGCTCACAGACTCTAGGAGTGCTTTCTGCAAGAGCAGCTGTAGCTGCTGGCTTCTCAAGCCATACCTCTAATCCCTGTAAATTCTACAGAACAAATAGATGAGCACCAAGCAAGTTAAAAAACAAGGATGTCCCATTCCTAAAAGCATTTGAGTTTCCAGTTTCATTCATTAACAATTTCATTCATATTTCAAGACAGTGAGAGGGCCAACCTCTCAGAATTGAGGTAGCTTACTGCTGTAGAACAATGGAAATGGAGGGACATCTCCTTTTCATTTTCATTTTCATTTTATTAGATTTATATACCACCCTACTCCCAAAGGACTCAGGGGGGTAAACAGCCAAAATATAAAATACATAGATTAGAAAATTTAAAAAGACAATATAAAACCACATTAAATAATTTGGCTCAGGACAAATTAAAACACCCCCAATGGTTAAAACAAATTTAAAATTTACACTTTAAAAGGGAAAGTTAAGCCAGGCCAGCCTGTTGAAATAAAAAGGTCTTGAGGGCGCTGCCGAAGGTGCATAGATCCGGGATCCTCCGTATCTCTGGGGTGAGCTCATTCCAGGTAGTAGGTGCCCCCACAGAGAAGGTTCTTCCCTTGGGGGCCGCCAGTTGACACTGTTTGGCCAACGGCACCCAGAGGAGCCCCTCTCTATGAGACCGTATTGGCCGGTGGGAGGCTACTGGAGCAGCAGGCAGTCCCGTAAATAACCAGGTCCTAAGACATGGAGCGCTCTAAAGATGGTAACCAGAACCTTGAAGCAGACCCGGAAGACCACCGGGAACCAGTGCAGTTTGCACAGGAGAGGTGTTACATGGGAACGCCACATCGCTCCCATAACCACCCACGTCTCTGCACTCTGCACCAGTTGGAGCCTCTGGGTGCTCCTCAAGGGGAACTCCATCTATATTCTAAGGAGTTGGTGGGAGATTCTGTAAGAGCTGTTAAGATACTCATGAAAGGGGAGGGAGGGTTCATCTTTCTCACCAAGTTAGCCCAGTGTTTATATAAGATAAAACTCTGGCTATATTTTCACCTCTCACAAGATAATTTGACCTAATTTCAATGAGTTTTAAGATTGAGAAGAAAATAAAATACTGAATATATTATATGAGGTAATAACATGGTAAACCTTGTCAGGCTCAGGAAATCTGGGACCAAGATAAGTTCAAAAGCACTACACATTTATGCAACCTATAAACAAGAATCTGAATCGACTAATGGTCAAGTGAATAGTATAGGTAAAAGTCATCAGACTTCATGTGGGGCTGGACTTAGATCTCTTACAGGAATGTAGTGACTCCAAACTGATAAAGCATTTGATTGCACAACCAGCCTCAGGAGTTCATCTACATATCTATGATGAATATGAATTTTATGTTATTTCAAAATAACATTAAGACATGAAATGAAGTTACAATTGTCACTGTAGAATGGAATTTCTGTGATTAAGATGTTTTACCTAGAATGTTATTTTTGTTTTAGACAATATCTATTTTGACAACTGATCAGCCATTTAAATAATGGCAGCAGGATATATGTAAATTTTATGGCAGGAAAAAACAATGAATTAAATATAAAATACTACAATATGTAAAAGAAAAAGGATTAAATCTATCAGATTTGGAAATATATTTTGCTGCCTGTGTTTAGTTTGGATGAAGGAATATGGGTGTTGTTAAGAAATAGAAAATTATGATATAGGATTTGTCATGGATATTTATGGTATGATAGAGCCAAGGTTAATGTAGATTTCAAAATTCATTATGCCAGGAGGGCCATTCTAAGAGTATGGAATAAATATAAATTTAGGTTTTGCCCAAAAAACAACTTCGTGGCTTTTATAGATGAGAAATGTTATGTAGATGAGGAATAATAAGTAAACATAAATGGCTAACTTATTGTGATGTATTAGAATTTTCTGAAGAAGATTGTAAAATGACATTAATAGATTTGACAATAGCATATCCGTCCCAATGGTTTTCTTATGTACAATTATCAGAAAGCTGTAAGGTAAATGAAACATTTTATAATTTTGAGCAATGTAAAACTGAGTTTGAAACAAAATTATATACTAATGATGAATATGTAATTGCTAAAATGTATACAATTTTGTTGAAATTGTATACAAGTGAAATGATGCATGATAAAATGGGCTAAAAACTTTGGTTACAACATACAAATGGAACAATGGGAAAATATGTGGCTGAAAGCATTGAAATTTACATTATGTTTAAAGTTTTTTTAAAATGATATACCATTGGTATTGTCATCAGAGAAATTATCTAGAATGTATAGTGTTTGGAATCATTGTTGGAAATGTGGACATAGCATTTTATCATGATAATGGATGTTTAAAAAAACCAAAACATCTTGGACACAATATATATTCATTTAGAAGATTTAAAAATTAAAGTATAACTGGAACCAGAGACTTTTCTTTTGGGACTAATGGAGAAAAAGTCATGAAATTTCATTTTCATATATGACAACTGCAGCAAGTTGATTATATACTCAAAAGTGGAAAAGTTCAATGCTACCCACAATGGAGGAATTGTAGGTGAAGGTGATGGAGTTTGCAGAGACCGCTAAATTAACTTCCTTGATTAGACATATCAAATAACTACATTTATTGTTGACTGGAAACTGGAAATTCCTTATGGACTTTTTGCTTGAAACAGAAAAGTGCATGTATGATTTGTGATTTTTATAATTAGGAAAAAAATGGATAATAGAAAAGTGAGTGTTTTTGTAATCATTGAGTAAGAGGTAATTTTGTAATAATACTTATATTTGATGCAGAGGAAATTATAGAAGCTTTTTTGTTTCTTTTTATTCTTTCTTACTGCACTTTTGGGTGTTTTTTTCCTTTTTGTTGTTGCTTCTGTTTTGCATTAATTTGGGTTAATTTTTATGTTCTCTTTAAAACTTTTAATATTTTTTTTAAAGATAGCTTGGGCTTCTTTCTTGAGTGGCAGTGTCCTGTCACCTTAGCAACTAGGCTGTCACACTTCTCTTGGCCAGTGCCCTTATCATGTTGCTGCCTGGGCTGGTTGCCTTGGTAACTGGTACAGCAGCCAAGGCAACCAGCCCCAGTTCTGGTCCCCTGCTGGAGGCAGGTCTCCTTTACTTGCCAAGCTGAGGTGAACCATACAATCCTTGTTGGCTTTGAGTTCAGGGGTTTCGCATAGGCAGACTGGTATTAAAATCTCTGCTTTCATCTCTGTAAAGGTTGAAACCTTCAGGATTGTTGAAATTAAGGCAACACAATTGGATTTAAAACTAAAAAAACAACAGTAATCAACAATAAATCAGGATAAGAGTAAGACATTTCTCCCTCCCGTGTGCTTTTTCCATATCTTATAGTCTTAAAGCTAAGTTCAATATCGCAGAAGTTGAACTGAGATTGGATAATATATTAAAGTTTCCTGATATACCAGCCTGTCATAAGAGTCTTCTAGTATAGTAAGAAAATACTTAACTCAGTATGCTAGTGATTGAATCCTAAGAATTAAATGTTACACTTGTTAACCCAATGGTTATATATATAATTCCTTCTTAAGCACACTTTTTCCATATTAATGAGACCATTTGGTCCCATGGTTTTCTGAGGAACAAAAGACAGCGATACAAGAAGGGAAATATCTAAAATGCACATTTAAAAAGAAAAATGAAATAGGTCAGACCTCATTCTGGAACCTCCCTTCTGTCGGGGGCAGCTGTTCAGATTTGTCTGGTGCCTCTTCCAATGTGGTCCACAGATTTTCAGAAGATTTACTGTATTAAGCACCTTGTGAATAAACTCAAGTGATCTCCAGAATGCTGCAGTTTTATTTTGTAAGGTTTCTTTTTATTTTATTATTTATTAATTTATTTTGTAAGGTTCCCTTTCCCACCTTCTTTATTTCAAAATGTATGATTGTATATAAGGTAGTCTGAGGAGCACAGCCAGCCAGCCATGTGTCTTTACAATCCTTTTGGTTCATAGCATGCAGCATGAAGGAGCATCTTTTAACAAGACAGATCACTTTTTAAAGAGACACTGTTTGTTCCTGAATAAGACTCCTTTGGTCCTGATTATTGTATGTATGATTTTTCTAGTGAAAGTATTTCTGACTTGGATAACCTACCTGAGAAAGTAGTTGCCATTCCTGAAGTGTACAAGAAAAATGTGGCACAGAAAACAGACACTAAATTGTAAGGATTTATAAGACTTGAGTCCAGAAGCCCTGCCTTGACTTGTTATTTCAGGCCTTGACTTGTTATTTCAGGACATGTCTGGATGTATAATGAGGTTCCTCTAGAGATTTGAGGGGCTCCCATTTTAATGGCGTTGCAAAGGGGCTTTAAGATCTGCTCTTCTCCAAGGCTTTGTTTTGGGCTGGTTGAAGCATTTTGTGCTGGATTGTGGAGAAAGTAGTGAATGTGATTTTGCTCAATTGTGGTTCTAGAAAAATCTTGGCTACGTAGGAAAAACCTGGCTTAAAGGAAAAACACACATTAAACCAACGAAAAGTAAGAAAATAGACATTGGGCCTTTACAGGGAGGAACATGAGATGTGGGTGTGGCCTGCTGAGAATGGCTAACGAGCCAAAAATAGCATTCTTTTAAAGAGTTGTTCAGGCCACCTGGAGATTTATATGTCGTCAGGGTCAGCTGACCCTGAAATAGTCTGATAGACTAGTGCAAATGGGTCATCAAATATCAAATATGGCCTTACAGGAGCTTCTCCATAATGGACAACAAAGAGAACAATAAATGAAGCAATGTTGTCATTCCATATATTGCAGGAATATCTGAAAAGCTTAGGAGGATCTTCAGCCAACACAACATATGTGCACACTTCAAACCCAAGAATACACTAAGGCAGAAGCTTGTCCACCCCAAGGATAAAACTCCCAAACACAAACTGAGAAATGTGGTATATGCAGTACAATGCAGTGAGCCATGTACAGATCGGTACATTGGGGAAACAAAACAACCATTTCATAAATGCATGGCACAACATAGGAAAACAAGCCCATCAGGACAAGATTCAGCAGTCCATCTGCATTTAAAAGACAAAAGTCACTCCTTTGAAGACAGCAAAGTCCACATTTTGGACAGAGAGGAGTGCTGGTTTGAAAAAGGGGTCAAACAGGCCATTTATGTCAAAATTGAACAGCTTTCTCTCAACAGAGAGGGAGGATATGACATCATCTATCTCCACTCTACAACCCAGTCCCTTCAACAATTCCAAGAAGGCTCCACACTCATTTGCACTACTCAGGTGACCCTGACAACACAGGTAAACCTCCAGGTGGCCTCAACAACTCTCTAAAAAATGCAAATGATTAGCTGTCTGCAAGGAGTACACATTCTTCCATTTCCCCCCACCATCCAGCCAGAGCTGAAGAAGTTTCTTGGATGAGAAGTGAAAGTCTTCAAAGAGAAACCAGAAAGTCCAGTTGCCTCTTGAAAAAGCATCTTTGAGACTTCAGAAAAGAGATATATGTTTCTCACTATTTCCTTCTTTATATAACAAATGTACAGTTTAAATAGATAACCTCAAAAAGGCAGGGTTTTTAAAAATGGCAGATTGACCACAGCATTAACACCCTTGAAGGAGAAAACAGAGGGGCGGGGGGAGAGATGAAATGTGAATGTTCTGCTATTTAGTTTTTCTGGTGAACAGCTTCTCCAGGTTTCATAGAATCATACAACAACAGAGTTAGAAGGGACTTGCAGATCTTTTAGTCCAACCCCCTGCTTGAGCAGAAGACTTCATACCATTCTGAACAAAAATCTCTTTTTGAAAACCTCCAGCAATGGAGGTCCTAGCTGCAAGAAACAAGCTTTTCCACTGATCAATTGATCTCACTGCCAGAAAATTTCTCCTTACTTCTAGATTGGATCTCTCTTTAATGATCTTCCACTCATTACTTCTTGTCCTCCTCTCAAATGCTTAGTAGAGTAGGTCAACCTCCTTTTCAGCCAACCTTCTCTTGTCTGTGACAGCCCCTCAAGTTTTGGAAGACCTCTATCATGTCACTCCTAGTCCTTCTCTTTGCTAGACTAGATATATCTAGTTCCTGCAACACAATATGTCCTGACCCGGGAAAATGATTGTGACAGATATTTTGACCTTCTTTTCAGTACAGCAAAATTTGGAGCAGGTCTTCAGTATTTGGAATATCTATCTTGGTGTGACCTGAGACTAATGTGAACTTAACTCACCATAACTGACCGAGACATTTATTTGCTCTTCTATTTGTTTTATATCTTGGGGGGGGGAGGTGTTTTATTTTTGTGTGTTTTGAGGAAGTAGACGTGCTGTAGAAATTAACCATCTCATAGTAATTTAAAAAAACAGGAGACATGTTCCAAAATATTCCTGACTAGAAGAGGTTGGACTGACATTTCAAATAAATGTGATATGAAGGGAGACTTGTGACATCTTGAAAAATAATAGATCTATTGTGGCACTTCATGTCCTGGATGATTTGGGTTAAGATTCATGATATGTTATGAAGTAATGGTAGGTTTTACTCCACATAAACGTACATCATAGCAACTGTACAAGACTATTCATTCTTTCAGTTGAAACGGGTTTAACGGGAATGTCATCATAAGGCTGGATCCACAGTCTCCTTAAAGTCCAGTTCTTCAGACACAAAGGACTTTTGTCTGAATGTCTATGAATGTTCTCAGTCATGCAGGTCACAGTTGTATCAAAAGTGGTTTTTAGTTTTGAAAAGATGACTGGACTTATTTTTTTGAGGAAGTAGATGTTTCGTTTCCTATCCTGGAAGCTTCATCAGTTGTATTGGATGCTGTGGGAGATGGAAGAACAATTATTGACAGCTGAGATTAGTTAGAGGAGGAGTGATAGGATCTGACAGGACAGTGGTGGTGGTGGAAATGGAAAGATTGTATGTTCTTTGCAGTCAGCTGGTCTTAACACACTCTGAGAGCCGTTGTGGATACTTCCAATCTTCTTGGAACAGCCAACAGGACTGTTTTAAGTTGGGGATAGCTGGTGTTTTATCCCTTTCTCTGTTGAAAGGGCTGCTCAATTTTAACACTTTTGTCTGCTTTTTCATGTGAAAGAACAATTGTGGCAAGGAATCCCCATGTTTACTCATTTTTACTGACACATTAATACACCCAAGGCTGAGCAGCAATTGCCATGGCTTACCTATTTTCTCTGTCCCCCCCCCCCCCCCCCCCGTCCCCATTCTCTCTCTCTTTCTCTCTCTCCTCTATTCTTTCCTGAACAGCAAAAAAAAAAAAAAAAAAAAAAAAAAAAAGGTAAGTCACAACCAATCACTTATTTCTGAAATATGGTAGAGGGCCACATGAATTTAGTCCAAGGCTGCCCATGTGCTCATAAGATTGCAAGTGGATCACTCCATTTCTCTTTGATGTAGTTCAGAAGCTTCAGCTCACATAAAATGTGGTCACTGTTCCAAATGCACCAGTTTCTTAAAGCATCCCATTTAATCATAGTCCTGGAGATCCATAAATGAACTGGAACTGTGTTTCTTTCTGTATCAATCTTCAAAGTCTATACTTTTATTTTTCTGTAGTTATAAAAATCATAAACATAGGAACAAATCATTTTGTTTTTAAAAATTGTTTTTACATTTCAAGAGTGATCTCTTGCTCAAGAGACCCTGAACAAGTACAAGGAAGGATAAAAGAAGGAAGGGGAAGGAAATGTCTAAAGCCAGACATTAAGAGGTTCTTCTGACATAAAAAATACTGCTGATGCAATTCTGAGTTACATGAGTCTTCATTTTGCAAGTTTTGGGAATCCCACTGAGATTTCATCTGCTGCCACTGTATTTATCTGAGCAAAAGCTAACTCTTTCTGAAGTAATGGCCTCAGGAACCTAAAGTAGGAGAAATGTTCAAATCAACAAAACTGTCATAGCACTGTGTATTTTGGATTACTTCTATGATGTCAAATCTGTCTGACGACTTTCCTGATTGCCCACTCCTCTTGTTCACTTCTGTATTCATATTACTTCCTTAATAAAAAATAGTCCAAAGTTGTTTAGGGTAGGGAAGAACAGAATCCATATATTCAAATAAATTAAAGTAAATGTATTGGCCTTTATGGGTTCTTGGGCAAGCCTCCTTTTCTCAGCTTTCTTCACATTTCCAGTATAAAGATAATAATACACTTAAAAATATACTCAACTAATAATGGAGAAGAGTTTGAAGTTTATTTACAATCTAAGACCAATCATTAAAAGCACATCAAATACAGCTGATAAAACAAATACTAAAAAAGGAATAGGTTTTCACAGTGGAAATTCATAACAGTTTAAACAGCTAAAGGAGTGTTAGGATGCTGTTTTATGCTTTGGGAGTGGAACTCAAGTGATATTATAGAAAAAAAATCAAAAAATTAATTCACAATCATAAACCAATTCAGTGACATAGAATGATCTGGGATTTTGTCTATTCAGTTTGAATTTACACATGCCATTCTGCCTAAATGTATACTCTGAAAGTGCTACACATGATGACTATTGTTTCTTTATATTTCACAGATGAATAAACTATAAATAATAAATTTATTAATAAATTATAATAATTACAGTGTGGCATTATGCATTTTGCTGTTTGGATCAGTGGTGAATGGAGAGAACAACCTCAGCTTTTCTAAGGACTATGTACACTGGAATTTAGACAATCCATTATTTGAAATCACTAGTTTTTTCAAAACCAGGTATTTTGGCAAAATTATTTCCTTAATTAAGAGCATTTCTGCACTAGCCATTTACAGTGTCACCCTGCCATTGCTACATTGATATAAAGCTTGTCTTCATTACTGATTTATTGCCACAGCAATTGCTGGCCATGCTATAAATTGCTAGTGTAGAAAAGCTCTAAGAATAGAGTGGAAATGGAATGACCAGCTCCACATTCCTTGAACGTTGCAAGGCATTTCTAAAAATCTGTATATTGAGAAAGAACCCAGTTTTTATGAAGTTTTGTACAGAAATTAAATTCTATGTTATATGTTATTCTATGTTATAGAATAAATATTTCCTTGATTTCACTGTAATAATAGAACCTACTCAAAAGGAATCTAGGGATTTAAAAAGGAGTGGAGTTTTCTTTTGTTATTTGGTAGGCAAATATGTGAAAGAATAATCTGTGTCTCCTGGTTTATTCATTTCACTCCTTCTCCAAGAGTCCAGATTTAGTAATTCAGTCTTAGTAACCTGCAGACTGGCACACTTTCTTGAGGGTTGCAGAACCATGTTAGTCTGATGCAGTAAAAAACCACAAAGATTTCAGATAGCTAAGAGATGTATACTAAAGTAAACTTTGGGGACATGGAGATTCTATATACTTTTGTGTGAGTAGTCTAGTGAGCCAATGCATCTATGAGGAGGTAGGATATAATGGCTTGGTCCTATCATGAATCCAAAGTAATACTCAGCTGATCCTGCTGACACCAGAAAAAGGGGCAAATAAATGAATTAAGCAGACTAATGACTGTTAGATCCAGCTTATTTGAGAACGTGGTCAGTAGGGATAAGAATTGTGTCTGATAGAAAGTATTCAACATAACTAAAGAACATACCTGAACCCTTTTTGGCAGAAGGGCAGCAAAATTACAGAGTTAAGGAGTGATGAAATTTAGAAAGTGATTTTAATTGCTAAACCAAAGCCATTGTTTTCAGTAAAGTAGTAAATCCTAGCCAAAGTATGATCAGCATTAAGGGCAGGAGTGAAACAGGCAGAGGGGTTCCCTTTGCTTCCACTCTGTGTAAATTCCCTTTGTATGCAATGGCCTGCATTGCAGAGATTTTCCTCCTATCTTCTCTGCACTCCTCCCTAGGATCATTATGATGAAGTCATTGTGAATTAAGACCTTGCTGTAAAACCCAGCAGGCTGTTTCTGTGGCAAAAATCCAGTGACATGGTTGCAGGCTTTTAAATAGCACACTAGCAGTGCTGGAGAAAAAGCACTTCCCACAGCATAATTGTCATGTGAAAAGGGCACTACCATATGGGGGCCATTGGGCTGATTGCCTCTTTCTGTAATAAATCCCTTTGTGAGTTCCACAGGCTAGTGACTCGAATAACCTCTTTTTGCTTGACAGGCGCAAAGAACACAGTAGCACACAGTATTTGCTGATCAATATAGTGCATAACATCCTCAAGTGGACAATATAGCCTTCAAAAGGCCAAAGGAATACCATTACACTTCTGGAGAATATTATGTGGACCTATTTCAGTCAGGGGCTTTGTTGCAATATTGTACTGAGCTTGCTTAATCATCTGGATGAAAAACATATGCTGGAAACTGGATGAAGTAGTACAGCTCTGAAAGTTCTCATGGCCTCTTGGTGGCTTTTGATACACGATTGTGGTATTCCTTAGGACCATTTGGCAGGATTGAACCTTGGAAACCCTGTTTTGTAATGATTCAATCAATAGGGAATTATTGTTCCACCCTTCGACTGTTGACTCATGGTATTCCATCTTATATTTTATGCATCTTCAACATGTACATAAAAACTACTAGGAGCTTTGGAATAGGATGTCATCAGAATGCTGAAATTCCCTGGTTCTACTACTTGTAGCCATCCAGTCAAGTAGTTAACTCCAGTATTAATTAAGGAAGTAATTAGCACTGAATGCAGATACAGAAAATAATCCAGTCAAGACACTGTTAACCAATATGAAACTGAATTTGGAGTTGAATTCCCAAAGACGTAACAAATCTGTCTGCTGGAAATCTGTGTTTCACTTGGAATGACAAGTGGCAATTGAAGTACAAAGTGTAGCCTAAGTGTGTCAGCATAACCATGCCTTGATAGTTGAATAAGGCCCGGCATAAAGTGTCCAGAAGTTGTCACTGAGACAAAATGTAGTAAAAATGTGAGAACTGGGCTGCTAAAGAGTGCAAAATACTGTACTGAACTGAAAGATTTGTACTGTTTGCCAAATACTTTCTGAACTCCATTTAAATTAT
This sequence comes from Masticophis lateralis, assembly GCA_030761175.1. Taxonomy (NCBI): domain Eukaryota; kingdom Metazoa; phylum Chordata; class Lepidosauria; order Squamata; family Colubridae; genus Masticophis; species Masticophis lateralis. The sequence goes on along the minus strand of JAUDYJ010000003.1, from coordinate 94,673,961 downwards.
TAGCCATAACATAAGAAACCTAAACAGCATAAAATCTAATGGACATCTTGTTTCATTATGAATCTGATCTGAAGATGACCTTCTGAAGACATTGCTTTTAGAAGCTCATTTATATGGCTTGGCAAAGATGGCATTGTCTGTATTTCTCCCAAGGCTATGGAATGCCCTCCCTTGGGAACTGTATTTGGCCTCATTCTCTCTGTCTTCAGAAAGCAGTAATGATACATCCGTTGTGTCAGGGCTTTAATGGTTAAGTAGCTTAATTTCTTAAATTTTCCAATATACTCTTCTAATTAAAAAATAAATAACCTGGCACATTACAAAGCAAAGTACTACCCTCTGAAATTATCTTTATTTTCAAGTCTTCAGAGGGCCCACAAAAAGGAGTGCTAATATCAGTCCCCAAAAGAAACCTGAAAATACATATATACAGTATTCTGGCATGATTGAGAAGGGAGAGTACATGTTGGCTGTATCCCTTGAGGCAAATCAGTTGCCTGTTTTTAAGAAGTGAAGGAGGATTCTTAAAGTAACCACCTGAATACCCTACATGGGTATGTTTACTTGTTAAAGGTCCAAGATAGATTCATCTCTCTTTGAGGATAGTGAAATGTCTTGTGTGTCAGAAACTCTGAACTTCATAGCTTTTTTGATCAGCAGGGAATAAGTCTGTAACTTCAGCTGTAATAAATATTTTTTTAAAAAAACAGATGAGGTGCTTTAATGGGGAATTTTGTATGATAAATACATAATATACATAATATATAAAGGACTGATCTATTTTGATTAGATCTAACAATGAGACTACTCCATTTCCAAATAAGTTCCATCCAGCAAGGATCCAGGAATGCTTGTTGGTGTACTGTGATGATGATGATGATTTTGGTATTTTCAGTTATCTGGAAGATTGTTCTAATAGTTAATTTTGGTGAACGTCAAGCATTGCATAGAACATGAGAAAGGTTCACCCCAATTATTGCAGATTTAAGCCTGTGGAGCATACTGAGAGTGCCACCCATCTTCATACCAAAACCTCCTAATCTTCAAATGGGAGTCTCTAAATGAGAGCTCTGGACTCACAAGAAACCCCAGCCCCCCCAAAAAACTGGAGTGCCTCTATGGTAGCCACAACTTTTAAGCTACATTTACATACATGGTATAGATGTTACTTTCATATTAAAGAACCGCTTGAAAGTGTGTTATGTACATATGTAAAATATCCGTGTATTATAAACTTTGCTCAGGAGCCTCTTGTACTCCTAAGCACTGCAGATAGAACTGGAGTGGCTATTGACTGAATAGCTATAGACAGAACCACTCCAAAATAGGGTCATCTGTAGCACAAGTCCTCTAAACAAATGGGGTGTTCTGCAGTACTAATGTATTCCATATATTACTTAAAGTCTTCTGGAGAAGCACTAAACTAAGTCATCAAGATAAGTGTGACAGGGTGTAAAGATGACTTAAAGGGGCAGTCCTTGGATTCTTAACTGCTTAGGTCTTTCCACTTCTGCAATTATACAGATGGTATTGGCGATGTTGAAGCAATTTTATGTTGGATTGGCCTTTTGGTAAATTTGGGAGGAGGGATTCTTGGAATAAACCAAAGGTCCTACATTTCCAAGATTTTTGGAAAGTAGAAACTCAGTCCATGAATGATAAGGGATAAAGTTCCAGGTATCTTGACAGTTGTATGATTAAACTTAACAAACAATGAATGTACATCTTACATACAGATAATATGGTATTGGAAGATGAAGAACCACTTTTTCTACAAAACTTGTAAATTTTATCATTTTTGAGAACAAGGCAACTATGTAGACACAGGAGGATGACTCAAGAGCTTCTCTTGTGACACTCAATCTTGCATCCTGCAATTGCTTACGGATCTTGGTAGTTGTACCCTCGGCTATTTTATTAATTATATAAGTAATTGTTAGTGCCTTTTCTGCATTTTGATTCCTTTCTATCTCCATACATAAATTGCTGCATCACTGAACATTCTATGCTGATAAAAAAAAAATAAAGCGGGGTTCTCCCAAGCCCTTATGCACTACAGATTAGAAAGTCTTCATCTGTTAAGATTAATGATGCATTTTCCCTGCAAAATCTGGATCCTATTACACCATCAGTGCTCAACTTTTCATGCAGACTTATCACCAGGTATTCTTATTGCTGAAAGAGAAAAAGGCAAAAGATGAAAGCAACTTGTTTCTTATATCAAGCAATCACTATCACTAAGCAAGCTATATACCTTTGTTAGATGCAACATACTGTAACATTAATTGAAGGCTTATTGTTTTAGATAAGGGCCCTGCTGGACAAAAAGGAAAGCTACAAAAATGCACTAAACCAATAAATCTAGGAAATCTTATTACAAATGTCCTTTTATCTCATTACTGTCTGGTTCTCCCTGTACTTTGGAATACTGTTATCCTGAATTAATTATAAAAAAGTGGAAATTAAAACAAAACACAATCACCCATTTCCTTAGTTGTGCTGCTGCTTATTCCAAACAAGAAAACTGAGGACAGAGCTTATTAGAACTCTCAAATGCCTCAATGTTTTTTAAAAAAGACACCTTAAAAGGGATTTACTTTAGCAGCAGAATGCCCAATTTTCATTTCAGTAGTCTAGATTTCAGGCCAATTATAAGGTTTTGTTAGGCAGTGATGGAAAACTTGTATGAAAGTCTAGAAAACTTCTCTCTGAACAATTATGAATTAAATGATCCAACTATATAATTTGGTAAAGGGTATCTTATTGTTTCCTAATATGTTTCCTAATAAAATTGTTTCCTAATTCCTAGTATGATTTGATTGCTTATTGTACCGTATAACTGTCACTGGATGTTGTGCCTTGTGATTCTTGACAAGTGTATCTTGTCTTTTTATGTACACTGAGAGCATATGCATCAAAGACAAATCCTTGTGTGTCCAATCACACTTGGCCAATAAAGAATCCTATTACTTTTTATTCTATTTTAATAGGTTAATTTATCTCATTAAATAGGAATAGACTTTTAGTAAGAATTCAACAAAAACAATACACAAATTTATAACACTAACCTCTGGAATAACATCAATCTGAAAGATTATAGACTAGTTTATCTCAAGCATATTGTGATTTTATCTCCCCATCTCATTCAATAAATGATGGGTTCCTATATTTTGTTGAATCAGCCATTGATTACATTTTAAACTATTTACCTGTCACAAGAACTCTCACAAAATGACTACCATCAAAAGCCTGGGTATTCATAAGGCACCATTTACCAGAAGACAAATTGGTGTGGTTAACTCCATTACTTCTATAGGACATGCTTTTCCAGACCAGCTTACCTTTTTTATTTCCTGAGGAACAGGCAATTCCAAAATATCACTCAACTGTTCCAGACTTAGTATTCCTGGAAATAAAGCCTGCATGAGAGGCTGATATTCTGCTTTGCTTCCCCTTTTCTTTTTATTAAAATATTTATTAAGCATGAAAGCATGAAACAACCAGTTGCTATTTACGTGTCTGCCATTACAGTGTTACTCTTATTCCCCTATTCTACTAGCACCATTTTAAAGCTTTGTATATTGAACCTCAGAAGCACGTCAGAAGATCTTATTTAAAAACGATCCCAGTGTTTGAATACTCACCTGGAAAGACACTTTAATTTGTTCACATTTAGGAAAGTTTATATAAGTAACAGCAACATGAAAGCACTCAAGACTGAAAATGATTAAATGACTAAGGCTGCAGATCTCTACATATGATCTCTACATATAAGATACTGGGTACTTCAAGAATGTCTTTTTAACTTTATGGTTTTTGTGCAAAGTTATGGGGGAAATAATATGCACTTGCAAGTAGTTGACAGTATCTTTCATTTTATTTTGAGATATCTAGTAAAGCCATCCATGACCATGCAGAAAATAGGAAGTAGGCTCAAATGATATTTTTCTTTTTTCAATTTTCCACTTTTGGATATACCGTAGTTTCCTAAACAGCCTGAGATCAACAAGCAAATACATGTGCATCATGCATAGTTCTCAGATTATTTATGTAGAGAAAAAAAAATCCTTTTAGCTGGCGAATAAATCTGAGCATTTTAAGCAAATATATAATTCAATTTAATAAGATTTCAGAGCAGTGACCATATTTAAAGCTGTTCCAGTGTCTTTTTTCCACCACTGATCCTCACCAGAATAAAACTTTGTCACCTAGGTCTGGAGAATAGATCTTTTTTCTGTTCTGTATCAAATACATCCTAACTAGCTAACCTATATCAATCTCCAATGCCATCTTGGCACTGCTTATCAGAAGGAAGAAGTGTTCTTAGAAATGGACTTGCACGAGCTCAAATTTAAGGAAGCATTATTAACTAAAGTGGGGATTGGAAGCATGAGTATTTGGCTTTCTTTTTAAACTATTCATAAGATAAGCTGATAAGGAATAAACATTGCAATTCTTCAAGGTAATCCTAAAATCAAAGCCAACTGGATAGACTCCATGTAAATTTGTTAAATTGCAGAATCTATTTTCCTGTAGACAAATATCCATCCTGTATTCTGTATCACAGATGAAATCTGGGTGTCCCATTACACTCACTTTTAGGAAAATTGTGTTATTTTTTTCTCTAAGACTTCTACCTATAGATGGATAGAAGGGGAAGACTTACATTAGAGGGATAAGAAGATTGGTCTCACCAATGTTTCAAAGAATCCATGTATCTTTCAAAATGAAATTGTGAGTCTCTGCTGACATATGCTACAACATTATATATATCAAAAAAAGGAGGGCTAGCACATTGAGTGGATAGCAAAGAGGAAGGGCACCCTATAAAATTATGATTTATGATTATTGTATTTTATGATTGTGATTTATCATTTGTTGCTTGCATGTACACTGAGAGCTTATGCACCAGAAACAAAGATTTCTCTTCTTTTCTCTTCTCTTCTGACCTATTCTCTGGATTGTAGGAGAGCATGAATGATCTACTATTATATTCCTCCAAAAACTAGAAAATGAATACAATCTGATGAGAAGCAATATAAAGTTAAATGATCTTTTTGAAAAGGGTACCAAGAAGCCCAGAATTAGTTAAAAGTCAGAGCAGAAAAGTATAAGAACTCATTAAGTACTGATTTACAAAGCATTTTGCAACTGTTTATACTCAATGTTCACTTGGTCACAGTAGCTTATCTATCAGTTCAAGGAGCCTGTAATCAGTATTAATTGTAGAAACAGTATATCAATTTGTCTGATTATAGGTTTATTTATAGACTGTTTGTACCAGTTAGATGTTTCTTTAAATATTTTAGAGCAGGGTTAAACATTCAGGTTAGAATTCATAGTTACTAATATGATGGTACAAGACTATTTCATACCCTAGTTTGTCCATTGTCCATCCCAGTAGCTAGGATACTGTAGCTTTTATTCATTTTCTTCTACAATCCAGACAGAATTAAAAATGTGGAGGAACACTGAATTGTAGGCTCACAAAAGCCTATCAGACACCCCACAAAATTTTACTTTGCATTGTCTATATCTTCATGTTTATATGTACATTTATGATTTGTGGTAGTTGTGAAGAAAGTGGCAACATATTCTTGTTTATTCACCAAAGTGAGTTAGGGGAGCTGGAGTTTTGGGCAAAACTTGGTTAAACTTGCACAATAATGGGGATCTCTCTCCCCATCTGCCAGGAATAAAATTATTTGTTGCTCTTATACCATGAAGGAAGAGAAAATTAAGAAGGATATTGTAGCCAAAACCACCAAACATGAACAGCATTCTTGGCTATCTTGGAATTCAGTATTAGTTGTCCTCTAGTTTTAATTTTTAATTCCACTAAAATGTTTGCTCAAATTTTATGAACTTGAGATAGCATGTTCCTTTAGTGGCAATCTCCTCTTTTTCAAAAGCAGTATGTTTCATCTCTAAACATCCACCTAATATTTTTATTGACAAAACAAACTTAATTGTTTGTTGCATATTGAGATTGCTTCATGAAATGTGAAGTTTATTAATGATTGTTTCTACAAAATTAAAAAAAAAGTTAAAATGCAACATTATGGACTGATCCTTTAAATGATTAGCAACTTTGAGTGACCAGTGACCTGTGCTTTCTAAATTAAAAACAGGGATTGCTTTATTAAAGCAGCAGTTCCCAATCTTTCCACTTTGGCAGCCCGGCAAGTGGCAGGCCCACACGTAAATTGTGTTTTTGCTCGCATACAAAGCTCCACTCGCGTGAACGGTGGGCCTTTGCGCTTGTGCACGAAGCTCCACTCACGTGAGCTGAGAACACTTGAGCGGAGGAGGCTTGAGCTTGTGCATGAAGGTCCATTCGTATGAATGAAACTTCGTGTGCAAACACCTGCCACTCAATTAAACAATGTTTAATTGTTTGTCTAACCAAATAGTCGATAAGGTTATACCAAACCCAGATTCAGTACATCATATATTTGTGGAATATGATCAGATCAGATAATCAATTATATATGTAGACTGCAGAAGGAAACATAAAATTATGAGATTCGTACTATTATGTATAATACCTTATATGAAAAATAAGAACCAAAATACTGAAGTATTACCAAACCGGCTCTGTTTAAATTTTTTGAGGCCAAGAAAGGCCAACATTGGAAAACATTATAGGAAAAAACAATATGTTACAGGTCATTTTAGACTTGGTACCCCCACCCAAACAACCTGACATGCACCCAAGATGGACAGAATAATGAAGATGAAAACCATGACACAAAACATGCTTTCATTTTTATTCACAAAACAGCTTAGCTTGAATTGCTAGAACATTACAAACAGCCTTTCAATTAGAGATGGTAAGAAAGCAGGAGATGAGGGTTTTTCAACATAAAAAAGGACTTCAATATTTTTTCAGCACAGGTTCTGCAACAGCTTACATTGGAATTCCAGCAATATTTCCAAATGGTCTCTAAAAATGAATCATTGTAATTAGTTCTGGGTTTACTATAGTATGCAATTTTATTTGTTCTAAATTTTATTATTTTTGCTTTTCTTTTAAAAAAAATGCCAGTTTTCATATATTTCCATTTTATAAGACCAGACATCTTGCTGATTAAATCTCGTCTTATCTGTAGAATTAGGGGGAAAAAACTACCTTATTTTAAATATATGTTCATTTATAAACATGAATAGAGGCATTCTAGAAACTAGCCACACTATTTTTCTTTAATGATGAAAATCAATCAGATAAATGAAGAAACTGCTGTGCTAATTACAGTAGTGCGTATTAGTAACTAGATTTAAAAGGTTACTGTAAATTTACATTCTCTACACAAGAACTGCATCTTCCACACATAAACAACATCAACACCAAAACACAGGAAAACAAATTGATTGATTGTCCATACTCTATTACATCTTGATGGATTCTTTTTAAAAAATTATTTGAAAACATTAATGCTTTACTAGTACTTAAAAGATGTTAAACAAATGCCAAAAATTATATTAAAAAAAGGAATGAAATCTGCAAGAAAATATTTTTGGTTCTAAAGGAGACATAGGCGCATCCATTTATTTCCGTCAAAAAATTCCTTGCCTGAGACAACACAAGCAAGCAGTGACATTGCACTGGAGGATAGAGCTTTGGGATTCTTGTTCCTATTGAAACCATCGGAATGCAGCACCTGTAGGAAGCATCACTTTCTGCAGAGACAGAAGAGAACAGAAGAGGGACACATGATAAGCAAGAATGAGAAAAAACAGCCTAGGACAGAGTTTAATTTTGTGACATCCAGTGCACTAGAACAGAAAGTGCCATTTTCCGACTGCAGTGTTCCCTATCACTTGAAGCTTGCGATAATGTTCACAACTGTCTCCCATATTTAATTGTCTTTGCTTTCTGCTCCTGTCCAAGTTTTCTTGATAATTTTTCTTAGTACTCTTTTCCTAACCTTAGTTTCGGCACCTCATCAAAACCTATAATCTATTCCATGATCTATTCTTCTTTAAAAGAACCACTAATCCACATGCAAATTGCCCTTAAACTCTATTTCAACGTCTTCAAGAATTGCTAAAAGATGGAATAGAAACATTGGTATTTCTTGTATGACCTCAAAATAAGAAGTTGTCATTTACATAGCCTTGAGAAGAATTTACTATATTTATTTAAGACTTCTGAGATTTGTTTCACTTAAATCTTGCTACCCACCATATATGTTAGTCCTCTTTTACAGTGGAATGCATTTCTCACGAATAAAGTATAATGTATTTCTGTTCAAATCAACTTGGTTTGGTGAAACTGTTGAAAGTCAGCATCAGGTTTGGAAATCTGTCCTTACAAAATGAAGGTAATTCAATTCACAGGCAGGCATGAGAAAGTAATGAGAAAAGGGTAAATTCCTAAAATATTTACCAATACTTCAATTTCAGATCTTGAGGTTTCCAAGATTACAAGGGATGCCTTTGGAACATTCTACCAACATATCTTTATACTATATGTGACTGATGAAGTTAATAACACACGTAAAAAAATAACAAGACAAAACTAAATTTGTGCTATTATATAGTATCCTAATTTTTAGTGCTACTCTGGGCAACTATGTAATTTGGGCAGCTAATCTGGCAACTATAATAATTTTATCAAATCTTGTGACAAATGAAAGGTGTTTAAGTGATCTAATTTAATCAGTTTCCATGCTGCCAAAGAAACTCCTCAGGCATTCATGCCTTTAGGCCCACTACACAATCCTGTGATTTAGGAAATATGTAGTTTCCTTCAATGACTGAAGAAGCCTTATGGTTAGACAGCAGAGCTCAGAATGTTCTTTCTGGAGCTTTTAGGCCTGAAAAAAGCCCTTCTCCATGCTACTATACTTATGCAATGAGGTTTTCCCCACAACTCCACAATGCAGGTAAGATCTGCATTGTCCATAAAAACAAAGAGCCAAGATTTCAGGTGGATGGAATATGGGTTTAAGTAACCTACGGTATTGTTGAGAGTTTTCTGTGCTTTACACAACAAGTAGAATAGCAAACTTGTAAACTATACTAGAGGCGAAGCAGGTTGTCAGGTTAAAACAAAAAAACCACCTGTCTGAATGAGGCACCTGTTCTTTCTCAAACATCCATAGAAAAGTGACGAGTTATGATGTCACTAATATGCAGATCTCTCAAAGAAAAGTGCCCATCAAAAAAGCTCTTGATGATACTCTGTCAAGGGTGAGATGTCATGAACTCTCAGAAAACAGGGAATTTCACTTTTATAGATAAGAAAGAGCATGGTGCTCACAACTCACAGTGCTGTACTTTAGGCAGAGAGAAGAAATTTTTAAAAAAATTTTTTAAGTAGCATGAGAGCCCCATTCTACAGATATTTTTTAAAAAGTGGCATGTGTTGAATTAAGCAAGCTAAGACTTGCTGGACATCAAGGCAAAGTAGAGGAGCTTCCCAAGACATAAAGGGGTATGGGAAAAATATAAATGATTGTAAAGCATCCTGGCTCACATAAAACTCAGATTCAAGACATTAGGCATATAAGACATTAAAACTATTTATTTAGGGTCCAAGTTCAAGTAACATAATTTAAAATATAGCACACCATTAATATATTATGTACATATATAATAAACATGCATATATAATGTATGTATATTGTTACATATGTAATGTACATAATGTAATGTAATGTATGCTGTATTTTAAATTTTGTGAAATATAATGAGGAAATGCCATGCAAATTAGCAAATTATTAGCACTGAAAACCAAACAATCAAAGCAGCTACTTTCATTGATGAGCAAAGAGAGGTTCTCTTCACATCCCACTCTATTTAAGTAGATAACATTGAGTTGTCCACAAAGTAGATACTAGTACTGAAGAAAGTTATATCTTATTCAACGCTTTTTAAAAAGGCATGTATTAACTACATTATTACAGTAGCAAACATTTTCTGGAAAATGGGATATCCTCTGTAATCAAAATGTGTACAGACATTAAATTATAAATTGCTCCAGTACCCACAACAATCAACACCTCAAGAAAAGGAAAAACTGCAAAAGGCTTGCAATTTGGCTCCTTGCCTCATTTTGTTACTTTAATCATCTACCATGTTACTAATCCAATATTGGTCCTAATTAAATTTAAGTTCCATGGTGACTAAAATATATTTGGGAGATCCAAATCCATTAATCCCTAAATTATTTGATTTAAGATTCTTTAGGTGTGAAAATAGTTAAAAGATTTGAAGGGAGAGAAATGCCAAATCTTTTCTATTCTATATCAATTCAGATCCAAAACTAGTGGCAATTTGCTACATATATTAGAAAAGATGCAGTTACCACTGGAATCCTAAAGGATGAAAATATTCAAAAAAAATTGCCACCACTGCAGAATTTGCCATAGAAACTCAGCCTGCCATGCCAGAAATACAGTGAGACTTACCTGATGTATCCCACTTGAAATGTACTAATAATCAATTAAAAGCTCCCAGAAGTAATGAACAACAACAAAATCAAACTCAGGATGACTCGCAATAGAGCCACATAATCAAGTCAAGCTTAGCTCAGCATCTAAGGGAAGAATCATGTTTAACAGAATAACAGTTGGAAGGATCTTGGAGGTCTTCCAGTCCAACTCCCTGCTCAAGCAGGAAACCCTGTATCATTTCAGACAAATGGTTGTCCAATCTCTTCTTAAAAACTTCCAGCGTTGGAGCATGCACAACTTCTGGAGGCAAGTTGTTCCATTGATTAATAGTTATAATTGTCAAGAAATTTCTCCTTATTTCTAGGTTGCTTCTCTCCTTGATTAGTTTCCCTTTTTTTTTTTTTTTTTTTGGTTCTTGTTCTGCCTTCAGATGCTTTGGAGAATAGATTGACTCCCTCTTCTTTGTGGTAGCCCCTTAAATATTGGTACATACCTATCATGTCACTCTTAATACTTCTTTTCATTAAACTAGACTTACCCAATTCCTGCAACTGTTCTTTGTATGTTTAAGCCTCCAGCCCCCAGTCAACTTTGTTGCTCTTTTTTGCACTCTTTCTAGAATCTCAATGTCTTTTTAGATCGTGGTGGCCAAAACTGGGTGCAATATTCCAAGTGTGGTTTTACCAGTGCAGTATAAAATGGTACTAACACTTCACGTGATCTTGATTCTATTCCTCTGTGAAAGCAGCCTAGGACTGCATTGGTTTTTTTGGCAGCTGCAGCACACTGTTGGCTCATATTTAAGTGCCTGTTCACAAGGACTCGAAATCCCTCTCACAATTATTACTATTGAGCCAGGTACCACCTGTGCATTTCATTTTTCTTCTCATATGGTACTTGCCCTACAGAGCAGACACTTCCTTGAGTTTATCTTGTGGAGTGTTGGCTATTCCTACCTGTTTAGTGTTATCCGCAACTTTGATGAGTTCCATTCTATCCCATTGTATAAATCACTGATGATATTGAAGAGTACTGGGCCTAAGGTAGAGCCTTTGGTTACCCCACAGAATTCTTCCCTCTATGTAGATGCAGTTCAATTAAGGACGTATTAAAGAGCATTAGGGTCTTTAGCGCCTTGTGAAGGGCTGGTCAAATAGGAACCAACTGAATCTCAGGGAGTATAGTATCTGCTCTGAGGGCAGGTACCGCAAGAATAGCCATATTTTCGGATTCCCATTAAACAACTTTGTTTGATAGAGGACCTTACCAACCTCCTCAGACTTTGTGGGGACAAGCAGAAATAACTGGAGATAAGTGGTTCTATAAATAAGCCAAGCTTGGGCCATGAAAAGTGTTAAAGATAATAATGGGGACCTTGAACTACACAAAGAAGTTCCTAGTACAGGCGTTAAGTTACATAGGTGCACAGAGACAAGCTAACAACTACCAGTGCCATACACTATGGACTAGCTGTAGCTTTCAAGTAGTCTTCAAAGATAGCCCTATTTAAAATGCACTAATAACCAAATACGAGATGACCAAAGATTAAGTGACAGCAAATAGTGCTTCTGGGTCAATGAATGGGTGCAAGTGGCATGTAAGATATCTCTTATAAAGCCCTTCCTAATTGTACTGTTATTTGCTCAAGCAGGACCTGAGAATCTAGGAAAAACTCCAAATCTGAAGGTACATTCTGGAACTGAAGGGTCCAGATATGGAAACAGACATTATCCCTTGTTGCTGTCACTTCCATACAGCACTTCAAATATCTGTAGATATCATAGCAAGATATCTTCACTATGCAATAAACTGAGTATTTCAATTTCCGATGTTTCGCTTGTTAACAGAGGCCTAAAATTTGGAAATGGAGAAATGTTGTAAGACTGTAACTGCTTACCATTCAGAGGTCAATGAGTTTTTATAGATGCTTATGTAATAATGAGGATGTCTAATCATTAATACAGGGGAAAATAAAAACCCACTGGAAATTTAGATGAATAGCAATGAGAACCTTGCATTTCATGAAATTTCAAGCACAGCAGAAAGCCCAAAGGATGCACGCAAACTAAAAAAAAAATGATTTCCTATTATGAACACCTTGTCCCAACAATAATAGAAGAGAACAGAAATGTGAGTATAATACTTACAAATCCTTAGATATCGATTCGGTTTGCCAATCTCTTCAAGTGAAAAAAAAATGGATGCTGAGATCATCGCAGATGAAATAACTGATGATGGAATTCCAATCCGTGCAAAAAATTCTAAAATCACAATCTAAAAAGCCTTTTCCATCTGATGGCAGCAGATGGCAGTGAATTAAAAACACTGCCTTCCTTAGTCGGAAACCCTCTGGTGATGCTAAAGATAGGATCAAAGCTGAACATGATCTATAAACATTAGAACCTGTAGGCTGATTTGATCTAGAAGACTGTGGTCTGATTTGCAGATAAAAGTTTCAGTGCTAAGGGTAGGGTATTAAGCAGAAGAGGAACAAGGAATTGGGAGTAATTCCTAACTAAGCAGTAATTCTCCTTTTTTTTTTTTACCCAGGCATTTTTTCATTTTTTCTCATTGAAAAGGCCTTGTGCATTTAAAGGATGGTCCTGATATAACCTAATACATGCATCCTTCAACACACCACAAGAAAAAGCACCATATGTATTGACGAAATTATGATTCATGAAACCCCCTTCACAAAGCAATATGTAGATATTTAGTTATAGTAAGTTGTCAACAGACCAGTCTGGATGACTCATAGAAAATGAATGCTGACAAATATTGAGATTTGGGTAAAAAGGTAGAATTCATTCATTCATTCATTCGTTTGTTTATTATTTTATGTCTTCAAGTCAAAACTTTAAAACTTAGACAAGGTTTTTCAGGAGTGGTTTCCCACTGCCTCCTTTCTAAGACTGAAAAAGAGTGACTGGACCAAGGTCAACCAGCAGGTTTTGTGCCCAGTTTCTAGCTGCCTTAACCACTACACCAAACTGGCTGTCAAGTAGGTAGAAACTTTTCCCATAAAAAAAAATGGCAGTGGGCTATGCACATGTGGTAGTTAGTGATCTGAAAAGAAACTGCTCTCATAGAAAAGGTTCTTGCTCAATGATATTCAATTGTTGTCTGTTACTGATCTACCAAAACAAAACAGGTGGAACGGGAAGAGCTCTGTTGTACAACTTGATATTATTTGCAGCATAAATAGTATACAAATAGTTGTCAATTTACAACAATGAAAGTTATATTTTGGGCCCACCATGAGATCCATCTTAGAAGCCACAGTCATGTTGGGAAATAAACAGATTTTCCACAAGGTCAGCAAACACCCAGTCAAAAGATGAGACAAGATAACAAGATTTAGGATAAGCGTAATGGTGAATATATTCTGAATCATTCTCATTATAACAAGAATAGTTAGCAAGAGGAAGGAGACCTGGGTGAAAATGTATAACGGAAGCAACTAGTTTCATATTTTGATCCATGGATGCAAGAACAAGAAACCTCAGGGCTCAGGAATCCATGTCATTATCTGTGTAAAAGATTACAAAATAGCAACATGTCAGTTCTCTTGTTTTTGTGATGCCCCTCCTCATCAGAGCCAACTCCTTTGTGCTTCAAGCAAGTGAGGAAATTCATACAAGAATTAATCTCAGAAAAAATAAAACCTGATGTCAATTGCATCAAACTTCTTGTCAATGTAGTGGGGCTGCTGGCTGCAGGTGTTAATATGAGTTAATAATCAGTATAGAAAAGGGTTTCTATATTGCTGAAACTTTACTGCAGGTGCCACAGCAGAAATGTCATCCTGAAGGATACTTTGCCACTATGTAAAGGAGCCAGTGCCATGAACATCTGGCAGTCAGAATTATACACTTGTCCTCTAAACACACAAGTCCATGAGAACATCTGTCAGAAGACGGTAATTGGATTCTACATTTAAGACTCTTATAAAATGAGACCTTTAGAGCCACAGGGAGGCCAAGGACACCAGAAATGTGATTGGATGTGATAAAATAACAATGATTACACAAACTGGAAAAAGACATAAATGATGGAAGAATACAAAACAAGGAACCACTTCTCCAAATGATTGATCACAATATTGCTGTGCATGTCAAAAGGAAATGAGATAGTGAACAGCACTTCCCAAGCATGTATACAGGAATATGGAAGAAGTGCCTTTTTCTTACTCAGCTAGAAATATTCTGATAATAACACGGCATAGAACCCCCTTTGTTTGAAATATGGGCAGCAAAAAGGAGGTTATCCTAAATATGTAATATTCTTAACAAGAAATTCAGAATGCAGTATTGCATGTGGAAAGCAATCTACTAACTTCAGCCTGAAACTAGGCAATCAGATATTCAGCTTCATCATATCTTAGAGAAATTAGGAAAGTGTGGAAACAGCCAGTTCTGTTCTAAGACTTACGGGAATTACCCATAAAAACAGCACAGTCCGTTCAGCTGAAATGGACGTTGTCTTACCTAAACGTCCCTTTTCTGAGTGCTGCGAACACTATCCATGGCTGGGTTTATTCCCTTCAGCTTTGCCAACAACTGAGAGAGAGAGAGAGAGAGAGCGCTAAATCCCTTTCCAGTGGCTTGGCCACACCCCCGATCCAGTCTGATATGAAGGCGCAGCAAAACAGTATACAATGAGGTAAAACCAATAAATCTTTATTAACAACAGATAACCAGTAACAAATGCAACAAGCAGGAAGCCAAATTGGGAGGGAATGGATAGTGTTCACAGCACTCAGAAAAGGGATGTTCAGGTAAGACAATGTCCATTTTCCTGAGCGCTGCTCCCACTATCCATGGCTGGATATACCCAAGCTCAACCTCAAGGGTGGGGGGCTGACTGCCCTTCAGTGTCCTCCTCCAAGAGGACTTTTTGTAGCACCTGACGACCAAAGGCTGCCTCAGCTGAGGCATAAGCATCTATTCTGTAGTGGCGTATGAACGGAGACAACGATGACCAGGTTGCTGCCCTGCAAATGTCTGCCACTGATGCTTGTGTCGCCCAGGCCGCTGTGGTGGCCACACTACAAGTGGAATGCGGCAAGATCCTGCTGGGGAGAGGTTTGGAGTTCAAGTCGTACGCCAGAGCAATGCAGGCTTTGATCCATCTGCTAATCGTGGACGCCGAGATCTTCCGACCCATCGAGGCTGGATTGAAGGAGACGAGAAGAGCTTTGGTCTGCCAAAACGAAGCTGTCTGATGGAGGTAGTGGCGGAGGACGCGCCTTACATTGAGTGTGTGCCATTTCCTCTCCCGCTGGTCGCGAGGAGCTGGGCAGAAATCCAGCAGAATAAGTTCCTGAACCTGGCGGAACCACAAGTTCACCTTGGATAAAAAGGCAGGGTCCAGGCATAGAATGACCGTGCTTTCTCTAAATATACATAGGTCCTTCCTGACTGAAAGGGCCGCCAGCTCGGACACTCTCCTGGCAGACATAATTGCTAGGAGGAAGGCTACTTTGAAGGACAAGTACTTTAATGACGCTGACCCCAGTGGTTTGAAGGGGGGGCGTCAGGGTCCGCAGAACTAGTGGCAACTCCCACGTAGGGTAACAGTGTACGGTGGGAGGGCGCAGGTTCACCCCGCCATGCAGGAAGCCCTTGATCCACGGGTGGTGCGACAGGGATTGGTAAGGCGGACACGTGATCACTGTTGACAGTGCCGCCAACTGACGACACAGTGTAGCGGGAGCCAGGCCTTTGTCTAGACTGGACTGAAGAAATTCAAGGATGTCCTGTACCGTTGCAGATGTTGGGTCCTCGTGTTTCAAGCACCAGATGCATGAAGCCTCATATATTCGTGATGTTGAAGGATGTCTAGCCGCTTGCATGGTATCTATGACTCTGTCTGGCACATTGTCCTGTCTCAACCTGATGCGTTCAAATGCCAGACGGCCAATTGGAGCCACTAAGGGTCTGGGTGGGACACAGCCCCCTGACACAGAACTAACTGGTGTGGTGGAATCACCCACGGATGGTTCACGGATAGTGCCACAGGTCGGCATACCATGGCCTTTAAGGCCAGTTGGGAGCTACGAGGAGCAGGGTGTCCATCTCAGACAGCAGCTTTCAGATGAGGCGAGGGAGGAGCAGAATTGGTGGGAGGGCGTATAGTAGGCCGTCGGGCCAACTATAGCGGAGCGCGTCGTGATCTTCCACCTGTGGAGATGGGTAGCAGGATATAAAGCGGGGTACTTGAGCGTTGGCTGGAGTTGCAAACAGATCAACTATCGGAAACCCGAATCAGGCAGAGAGCTCCCAAAATAGGCGGGGATGTAGCTGCCACTCCGCTGGATCTATCTGTTCCCGGCTGAGCCAATCTGCTCTGACATTGGTAGTCCCTGCGATATGGTCCGCCTGGATCGAGAGCAAATGCTTCTCTGCCCACCTGAACAGGGTCTCTGACTCGAGCATCAGAGCCCATGATCTGGTCCCCCCTCTCTGTTCACGTGCGCCTTGGCCGAGACATTGTCTGTGAGGATCAAGATGTGCTGACCCTCCACTTCCACCTGGAATAGCTGTAGGGCCAATCTGATCGCACAAAGTTCCAGGAGGTTGATGCTGCTGCGCTGTTCGTGCGTCAACCACTGACCCTGTGCTACCACAGGGTGCGCCCCCCATCCCTGAAGACCTTGCGTTGGAAGTGAGGACCAGTCTTTCCAGTTCCATGAAGTCGCAGCCCTTGTGCAGGGCAGGCGATGTCCACCAACTTAAGGAGAGAGAGATCTGAGGGGGTAGTCACCTCTTGCCTTGAGCTGGCCTTGCCTGTCTGCTGGAAGGGAAGCAGGAACCATTGCAGGGGGCGGGAGTGTCTGCGTGTCCACGGAACGATGTTGAAGCAAGATATCATCTTCCCTAGTAGGCTTGACAACTGGAGTAATGGAACTTTCTGTCGTGAACGCACCTGCTGAATTAGGTCGTGTATACTTCGAATCCGTTCTGGGGACAAGTACACCCAGCCCTTGATTGAGTCTATTACCGCCCCTAAGTGAAGGATCCTCGTGGATGGAACCATGTGACTTTTCTCAAAGTTGATTGTGAAGCTGTGACTCTGGAAGGCTTCCAGTATGAGATCCATGTCCCTAGTCGCCTGGTCTTGTGACGATGAGAGGACCATGATGTCATCGAGGTAACAAAGGATTCAGACTGATAGTGGCCTTAGTGTAGCCACCACTACTGCCATCAGCTTGGTGAAGGTGCGGGGCACTGATGAGAGACCTGTTGTGGCTCCGTTGCCTGAGCCTGCGTCATCAGCAGGGGAGGACTCTGAGAGTGAGGGAGAGGAGTTGGCAAGGCCTCCTTCTCCAGGACTCTCCTCTCTGGCAATGCCTCCGGAGGACACTGAAGGGCAGGAGATAGGCCCAGAGCCAAGCTTGTCCCTGCAGTCACAGGAGGACATTGACGAGGGGAGTGAGTTTTGGTTGGATCCTCGCCAGCGTCGGAGAGACAGGAGAGCCCAGCAGAGGAAAAGGCGTGGTCGTGATTAGCTGGTGGACCACGCCTCCTCCCAGACTATATAAGAGAGGGATTGTAGCCATATCTTTGTGACGAACAAAACAAAGATTCGTGGATCCCGGTTTTGAATCGGCCCTGCGTCTCAGCTTGTGTGTATGTGACGGACCTTTTAATAAAGACGTTGGCAAGCAGCTGCGGATTGCTGCCGACCTTTGTTATCATCTTACTTGGTTGCCTGCCAGTTCATTAGCCTCTGGTTGTCTGAGGGGAGGTTATTTCTGGGCACGGGGCCAGAACAAGACCGAAGGGCATCACACGGTACTGGAAATGCTGTCCCGCATACTCGAACCTCAGGAATTGTCAGTGGTCTGGATGGATGGGTACATGCAGGTAAGCTTCTTGCAGATAGACCGATTAGTCGATCACACCGGCTAGGATAGATCTGAGGGAATGCATTTTGAATCTGCGGTAACGAACAGTCCAGTTTAACTGCTTCAGGTTTAAAATGCCCTCCAGCCCCCAGAGGACTTGGGCACCAGGAACAGGATCGAGTAGAAGCCCAACCCTTGTTGGCTTGGAGGTACTGGTTCTATGGCCCTGATGCTTAAGAGATGATCTATTTCCTGGGTCATCAGGAGTTTGATCTCCTGAGAAGGCTGGAATTGGGCAGCGCAGAAAACGACGTGGGGGGCATCCTATAAATTCTATAGAGAGCTCCGATGAGGTCGTGCGCTGCAGCCACAAGTCCTTGGTCGACCTGGCCCATTGCTGGTGAAAAAGACGGAGCCTCCCGCCTATTAGGCCCGAGGGCCGAGAGTCACTTCCCTCTTCGGGATGGTTTGGCACCCACCCCACGAAAGGGTTTCTTGGACTGTTGATTACAGTCGCGGTTGCAGAATTGTTGCTTGTCTTGGTAGCGGTCACCACCGTGGAACTGGGAGCGTTGAGATGAGGACCCGCTGGATCCTGAGCTGGAACGAAAGAGCTGGCGCTGAGAATACGGAGCATGGAGCGATCTGGGCATCAATACAAAGATGGAAGCACCTTCCTTTTATCTTTGTCCTTGATCAGGACAGGATCCAAATAGATTAGGTGCCCTGTACGGTGCTGCCATCAGCTTCCATTTCGCCTTCAGATCGGCTTTCCAGTTGCGTAGCCAGAACAGTCTCCTAGATATAACTGTGGAGGCGAGAGCTCTAGAGGCGAATTTAGCCAAAGAAGCATCCGCTGAATATTTGGTGGCCACGATGGTTTTATTTATGTCTTGGTGCAGTCTGGTATCCTCTGCCGGAAGACGCTCCTGTAGCTGTCGCAGCCAGATCAAAGATGCTCGATTGAAAAAGGATGCCTGTGTAGCGTAGAGGGCTAATGCCTCCTACTAAAGGCAGCAATTAACACCAGCTGCCTGTAATTTCTCTGAGTTCAATCCTAGCCAGGCTCAAGGTCGACTCAGCCTTCCATCCTTTCTAAGGTGGGTAAATTGAGGACCCAGTTTGTGGGGGCAATAAGCTGACTTTGTATAAATATAAATATACAAAAGTATGAAGGCTATTGCTTAACGCATTGTAAGCTGCCCTGAGTCTCCGGAGAAGGGCGGCATATAAATCAATTTTTTAAAAAAAAAAAAAAATAAATTCCACTGAATTTAGTAAGGTTTACTCATAAATAAGACAACTTTATGATAGTTTAAATCTGGCTTAACTTTGTCTTATTTAAAACATTTGTTGAGAACTCATTGCACCAACATTCAGATTTGTTTCATTTCTAAGGACATCCCTAAAAGGGTCAAATGTTATCTATTAATTATAATTCTAACTTTGAATAAGCATTTTATATATCATAACTGCTATCCAAATTGGAATAAATCTAGAAAGAAAGAAAAAAGAATTCAATTTAGCTGAGTGAACAATCATGACAAATAGCTCTTTGCTGCAAAAAAACCCCTCTGACTACAATATCTCTGACTACAATGTCCTTAAATGAGGCACTGAAGCTTCTAAACAGGGGTTGGTTCTACTTACCTTTACTATCAGTTCGCAATGGGGCCACATGAGCTTCTGCGCATGCACAGAAGTTTCCTGATGATGTCGGGGTCGGTGGACAGAGTCTCCTGCCGGTTTTACTACTGGTTCACTCTACATTTTCAATGTAAAGTGAACAAAATATTCACTCCCTCTTTTATGCATCTGATGAGTCAAATATATAAATGTACCCTGTTTTCCCCAAAATAAGACATCCCCTGATAATAAGCCCAATCGGGCTTTTGAGCGCATGGCAATAAGGCCAAGCGCTTATTTCAGGGTTTAAAAAAAATATAAGACATGGTACTAGGTTTACTGGCAAAACTCTAACTTCTTTTTAAGAGTGGTCTCCCTCTTCTTTTCATGAAAGAGCCTGCACTCCAATATATTTTTTTTTAAAAGTCAAATTGCCAAATATGTAAGTTACCGAAATGGGTAATCTGTGAGTCACAGATAAGGTAATTAAGTGTGTTCAATTATTCACTTAACATACTAGCTACCTAACCCCTAGGGCAATGTTTCCCATACTTGGGTCCTGCTAAATGTTTGGATTCCCTGAAGTCAACACAGAAGTATGATCCTAAGTGTGAGTTCAAGCATCTGAGTGTCAGCAGTTGGACAAATCTAGTATACTTTAAAGATAAAAGGGCTGTTTATTCAGAAAATTACCCTTCAGAAATCATGTGTAGGCATATAATCATATACAGAGAAAGTAGGCCTCTGAAGAGCAGATGTTCTGAATATCTTGATGCCCTACCTTTGAGATATCAAAGGCATCTGGCTGTGCTTTGGTTTGGTCTTGCAAACCAGATTTTTGGAGGAGGGGTTGGAAAAGAGAGAGATTACATAATAAAGACAAGCAGTAGTTAATTTTCTTTGCATTTATTACGCCTAAGGTTGAGATTAAAATAGCTTTACTTTGTGACAGAGAAGTGGGGAAGGGCATGATCTCTGTCTTTGAAAAGAACTTCTATGCTTCTTTTCATTCACTAAATAGGTATCCATTGAGTTGTAAACATCAAAATTACAAAATGCTTTCCATTTAGATTATTTGCATTTTCAAGGGCAAAATGTTTAGTATGGAATAGCTCAGGAATAGGACAACTATGCCTTAGCTCAAGAAGAGGAGCTCAAGAATAAGGGATATACCGAGTTATTTGTTGCAATCAGTGAACATTGTGGAACTTCATCTTATTCTGTCCTACACGGGTATGATTAATGCTTTCAAAGGACCACTGATAAGCAATATGGTATTACCAGGGTAGTTAAATATCCTCTTCCACTGGATATTCTTTACAACAAGCTCATCATGCAGCGTTGTAATTTGTTCATAGATGCATGAAATACAGAAGTGCAGTGTTTTTCATTCTTTTCAACTGAACATAAATTGTCAATTAAAATAAGCCTTATTATCAGTGATCAAGTGGCAAAAGGCACGTAAGTATGCACAGGAAAATATAGCACACATTTTACAGGATTCTTTTTAACCATGGCTAATTAAATTAAGCCATAGTGATAGAGGTTTATAGGAAAGTAAACCATAAGCTATGGTTTAAAACACTCAGTTACAAGCTTCATACAGCACACTAAATTAAAAACACACAAAGCAGATTAAGTCTTAAATGCAGTATGTGGATCCAGCCAAAGGCTCCAAGCACTCCCAAGAATTCATGCATTTTATATTTTAACTCTCTTCAACTGGAGATGTTGATTTTTGCAGTATTTAAATTTAACAATGTCTAATCTGTTCTATTTATTTCACCTTAATTGTACAAAAAGGTACAAGTTCTTTCCACACAAAGATATTATATTGAATGAAGGAACAATTCAGGAAAATCAAAGCCTGAGTAAAGAGCTGGATACAGAAATAAATCTACCTTGCAAGATAAAACCAAAACTACTTTCAAAGAATTCTGGGCCTTCTGAATCTTTCTCAGATAAATATGATAACCACAACTGGATGTTATCATACTTGCTGCATATATAATTTTGCATTGTTCATTACCACCTCCATTCTATAAATGAATTATTACTTTAAACATCTGAAAGAGGCATGCACTCATATATTCATACAAACAGATTTTGACTTTTTTTGATCTTACAAACCATAGAAACTAGTATTTGGAGTTTCTAGAAAAGTAAGCATTTCAGTGTCTTTTTTTTATATTATCTTTCTACCTGTGGCTAAACTAATGCTTCGCAGGGAACTAGATATATGTTGCATATTTGTAACTTATTGTAGAATTGCAGGATTCAGCATTTTCTTTGCATGTTTTTATTTGTCTAACAGCAGAATCAGCATAGGATAAAAGCACCTTGAGTACTCCCTAAATAGAAAATCAGGGCATACAATAAACAATACTATTGCTGGGAAGGCTTTAGTGATTTCTCAGTCAAAGACCTGGGTTACATTTTATACATTTTGATCAAAAGTAAACATTTAAGAAAAATGTTTTCTCTAATAGCCAATACTGATTTCATCTAATGAGACTATGCTAATAGGTTTAGCATAGTTAATACACATTTTATATGTAGATACAACTATCTGTATGTGATTTGTTGTGTTCCCTATCTCAAAAATAGGAATTGGCGCCAAAGGTACAAATTTGAAAATGAAAACACTCTAGTTTGAGAGAACTAGATAAACAATTTTGCTAAATCAATTGGGAGTAGACATGAAAAAGCTTCAAAGCAGAGTAACAAGACTATCTCAATTGAAATATTTATTCATACTACATTAATATATACTAATCTCCTGACATTAATTGAGGTTCTATCTGGTCTTTATAAAGTTCATGTATGCATTGCAATATTAAGAGTCACTAGTTTTTAACTATACATTCTTCTAATCTTTGCACGAAATTATTTATATTTTTCTTGAACATTCTATAGATTTATCATTGTGATACAGTCTATTACTTCAAGAATTATAAAGAAGCAATTCTTCCTCACCCTAGATCAGGGGTCAGCAATCTGTGGCTCTGGAGCCACATGTGGCTCTTTCATCCCTCTCTTGCGGCTCCCTGTCACTCAAAATATGCATCACAACTGCCAATGTGTGACACCTGCCAGCATGCAATTTATTGAGCTTTTCAATCCCCGATAGGCCAACCATGGATAAATCCAAGAAAAGAAAAGTTTCTGAAGAAAACAAAACATTTAATTCAACTACATATGCTAGTTTTGTGGCCGCTCAAGAAATAGTCAGGCACGGGAAGGGTTTTGTGGCTTCCGGTGTTTTCTTTTCTGTGGGAAATGGGTCCAAATGACTCTTTGAGTGTTTAAGGTTGCAGATCCCTACCCTAGATTTAAAAAATGGAAGTATAGATTAAAAGAATTCCTGAAGACCCACAAACACTTTTGCACATATTTCTATGACATTAGCTTCCAGTTTCTTTAAAGGAGAGTTTATTTTGCCAGTTATAGAACAGAATCAGATACCTCATTCAATAACAGGTAAATAATTTTTTTTAGTAAATAAAGAGCAATTAATTAATTAATTTTAAACAGCTTGATGAATTCCTTTTTTATACATCCCTAATGATGGAGGACCTGATTGTTGTATCTCCTTATTCTTTAAACATTAAATTCTGCAAGTTTACATGGAGTTTCAGTAGAATGCAACACTGATGCAATTCAATCACTCTATTTATTTCTTAATGCAGTGAGTGATCATATTATGAATAAAACTCTGTATTTGAGCCACTTCAAATTCATAGTTTTTTCAAACTATTCAAATCTGAAATGCCCTTTTTGAAGTCTGAAATAATTGATTACTTTGGAAATGTTTTATGCCTACATCAGTGTTTTGATATTAAAACAAAGTGATTTTGATAAAGCTTTGGTAGGCATTTTGAGCTTTGGTAAGTATATTTCAAATGTAAAGCAGTTGTGAAATAGTTGAAATTTGAAATGTTTTGTATATTACTGATCCATATTGGAATTTTCTTTACATTATTTTCCTTCACTTGATGCATTGTACCAGTTTACACTCCACTCGCTACATCTTTTTAAAAGTCCTTGGATCATGTATACAATCTCTCCAAATTGAAACTTAGAACTGCAGAAATATGCTGCCTGAACAATAATTTGTTTTAAGCAGGCTCTTAATAAAATTAGTTAGGAAAGAACAGAGTTCCAGATTTCAGCAGGATCTATATGCAACGTTTGGCCTGTTTTAGGCATTTCTCACTAACAAATTATGAATCAAAATACAAGTACTCCTCGACTTACAACAGTTCATTTAGTGACTGTTCAAAATTACAACAGCATTGAAAAGAAGGACTTATGATCACTTTTCATACTTATGACCACTGCAGCACCCCTATGGTCATATGATCAAAATTTAGACACTTGTCAACTGACTAATATTTTTGACAATTGCAATGTCCCAAGAGGTCATGTCATCCTCCTCTGCGACCTTCTGACAAGCAAAGACAATGGCTAAGCCAGATTCAATTAACCAGGTTACTAATTTAACAACTATGGCAAGAAAGGTGATAAAATGGGGCAAAACTCACATAGCAACATAAATTTTGGTCTCGATTGTGGTGGTAAGTCAAGGACTACCTGTAAGAAGTCCTAGGATGGGAGTGAAGTAAAGAAATCCTTACTGTGAGATGATGACAGCTCTTGCAAATCAGAAGACAGGCAGCTCTGAACAATCAGGGACCACAATCCACTGACTCTGTGTCCTGTATTAATTAGACAGAGGAAGGACCTATTGGATTTTCTACTCAGGATGGATACTTTTAAATAGCAATTTTAAATTTCTGATTTAAGTCCCACAAAAATCTGATTTAAATACTTAAATAAAGAAATTGCCTCGATATGGTGGATACAAAGGCATACCTGGAAAATAATTAACAGAAACTGACCATTGCCTTAATGAATAAAGTATGTTTTTATGTACGAATACATACCTGCACCATGAAATGTAACAAAAAGAAACAGGATCAAATAAGACATGCACAAATCTAGCAACTGAATGAAGCTGTTTGTCAAAGCTGACTTGGTTTCATTGTTGCGTGTACCTGATTTCAGCTCACAGTTTGCCAAACAGAAATGGGATAAATTCCTAGGGAGTGGGGAGGACTAAGGAATGTATGAGCACCTTCTGCTGCCTAAGAAGAGATACCCATCAAGGTTAGGTTCCAATCTGTTCAAACTGTTTTGAACAGACTGGCCCAGACTGTTTTCCCAAAACAAAAGCACTGTGCGTAATTGGTTTTACCTATGCAGGTTTTCGTGGGAAAACCTCAGAACTGACTTTGCTTCTGCTGTACCTAGATGGATTTCAATAAAGTTTTACTCTTGCTGAATTAAAAAAGGAGTTCCTTTTTTTAGAATGTGCCAACTGAGATGGTTCACACTGTTGATCCACATACCATTTTCATTATATTCTGTATTGTATTCTAATATATGGTACTTCTTTTCAATCTTTATATCTAGGAAACAACAGTCAAACTCAACGCTTTGTGGGCAATTTTTCTACTGAGTTATAACTCCATAGGAAGACTTATCTTCATGATAAAAGGTAAGATTATGGGCAGGTCCTTAAGACCAGTCCTTGGTTCTGGGAGTGGGGGGGAGAAATTGCCCCCCTCAGAACGGGCTCGCAATTTGGGTGTCCTCCTAGACTCACAGCTAAGATTAGAGCAACATCTGACAGCTGTGGCTGGGGGGACCTTTGCACAGGTTTGCCTGGTGCACCAATTGCGACCGTACTTGGATCGGGAGGCTCTCCTCACGGTCACTCATGCCCTTATCACCTCACGGTTAGATTATTGCAATGTGCTCTACATGAGGCTACCCTTGAAAAGTGTTTGGAGACTACAGTTGGTCCAGAAAGCAGCCGCAAGAGCATTACACCAATTCTCCACGAGCTGCACTAGCTCCCTATTGGTCTCCAGTCACAATTCAAGGTGTTGGTTATTACCTTTAAAGCCTTACATGGCTCAGGGCCAGGTTATCTTCAAGACCGCCTTCTGCTGCATAGCTCCCAGCGACCGGTAAGATACCACAGAGTTGGTCTCCTCCAGGTCCCTCAGCTAAACAATGCCAGCTGGTGGGCCTGCAGGGGAGGGCCTTCTCTGTGGCTACCCCAGCTCTCTGGAACCAGTTACCTCCTGAGGTCTGGACCATCCCCACCCTATTGGTCTTCCGAAAAGCGGCCTTTCCGGCAGGCCTGAAACCATTGATCTCACTCTTGTGATCTGGCGAGATCCGGCCATGAATGGCGTGCATGAGTTTTTAATGTTCTTAATGTTTTTAATTTTTAAATGTTTTTATAATGATTTTTTAAAATGTATTGTGAGCTGCCCTGAGTCTTCGGAGAGGGGCGGCATATAAATTGAATAAATTAAATTAAATTAAATTAAATTAAATTAAATTAAATTAAATTAAGAGACATTATGATTCTCTCTTTTATCTGGTTTGATAACTATAGGAATATGCATCTGGTTTTCCTACTGACTCTCTCTTTTTTATCCAAATGTTATTCACACCATAACCCACAAGAAATATTTTTGAGGCACATTTGCAACTTGTTGTGGTGAAACCTGATTGCCGTATTATACTTTCAGACAAAGCAAAAAGCTAGCTCCCATGTTGCCTCTTATTGTCTTCATTCTTCATTATCCTGGTGATTCTTTCCCCATTGTTACAAAAATTAGTTTCCACTATTCTGCCTATCATGTAAGCCCAGATTGGACAAATTTATTGTTCTACTTGAACGGTTGGACATCACAGAAGTGTGATTACTATCCCTTGAAGAAAAAGAAAAAACGCAGAAAAGTGAAGCACTAATATCCTGAAATCCTATTCCAACCCAACTACCCCAGCTGCAAGTAACTGCTAATCCTGCAAGTAACATCTCCATCCCTGTCAAAGACGTGATTGAATGTCCCAACACAAGAAGTGTTGGGACGGAAGTGTCCCAACACAATCTTATTTGGACTGGACCAACTTATTTGGATCAATGAATCCGATGACATCACAAAGATCCATGACATCATCAACAGATGATGATGATGCCTAAGAGCCTCAAATAGCTCAACAGGCTAAAATAGCCTGTTATTAACATTCAGCTGTCTGCAATTATTGCAAGTTTGAGGCTCAAGGTTGACTCTGCCTTCCATCCTTTCTAAGGTAGGTAAATTGAGGGCCCAGTTTGTGGGGGCAATAAGCTGACTTTGTATAAAAAATATACAAAAGTATGAAGGCCATTGCTTAATGTATTGTAAGCTGCCCTGAGTCTCCGGAGAAGGGTGGCATATAAATCTATTAAAAAAAAAAAAACTTCCAGGCATCAACCATCATTCCTGATGAAATCATCGACATTTCCCACGATGGCCCTGAGTTCAAGAACGGTGATGGCTCAGCAGCCCCACACTTCTGCAGAGTCATTTGCAAGAGTGAAACTAGCAAACACAAATTCATCTCCACAATAAACTCGCTCACCAAAATAATAAGAAACTTAATTCACGGCCCAACCTGTCCATACTACAAAGTGTTGGCATCCACGAGCTTCGTTCGGCGCTCAAGAGATGCCAGAATCAAGGAGAGACTGACCTGTACATAGATTGCATTAAATGCAGGACTAGTGGCCTGCATCTCAACAACCCCCCCCCCCAAACAACTTAAATTAGGCATGCACGCCTTCAACTTCTTCCAGGGCCACCACCACAGGTCTAAAATGCAAGTTACTTAACGAAAGAAGCCTTGTAAACAAGATGCCCGAATTCCTCCTGCTCTTAAATGCGGACCTATTTGACCTTATTTTTGTCTGCAAGACGTGGTTGAATATATCCTTTCCAGACTCCATTTTAAGTGACTATCACGTTTTCCAGTCTGACTGTGAAAACCGTAGAGGAGGTAGTTTTGCTATCTTCTATAAAAAGTCCCTTGGTCTGAAAAAGATTTATGTTACACAGGAGCTTGCTCTTCCTAAGAACAGTCTGCGAACTATCTTTAAATACCACAGTTCATTTCTTGCTATGTTATAGAGCCCCTGATTATGACCCTGGTCATACGAACAAGTTAATTGCACTACTAACATGGGCAGCTTCCCTTTATCTTTCTTGGTGACCTCAATCTGCCTCTTATTAACTGGACCTTAAACAAATGTACAACCGAACCTATACATGCAACCCTGTACCATACTGTTACGACCCTGGGGCTGGAGCAGTTGGTAACAAACAACACAGTTTCAACAATTGCTTAGATCTCATCTTCTGCAATAGTTTAAACTCAATTTATGACCTACAAGTTAAAGAACCTTTTTCCAGCAGTGATCACAGTATGATTTATTTTTGTCTCAACTTGTGTCCTTGCAAAGAGGGTCATAATGATGGGACTCCAAATTATAATTTTAAAAAAACCAACTACGATTTTATAGCTGCTGCGTCTCTTGGTTGGCACTTTTTGTTCACAGGTTGTAATACTGCAGAAGATCATTATAACATTTTTTTGCTCAAAGTTAATAGAGTCATTAACCTATATGTACCAAAAATAATCCCTAAAGCTAAAAAAAAAATTACCCATATCAATAAGAAAGCTACAACCCCCCCCCCCCCAAAAATCTCTTTGGCAAGAAAACAAAACTGGCAAAGTAGCTACTGTATTATTCAGAGTATAAGACACACTTTTTTCCCTCCTAAAAGAGGGTGGAAATGTTGGTGCATCTTATACACCAAATATAGCCATTTTTGATCTCACGAAGCCCTGCCCCGCTCGTCCCATTTTTTGCAAAAATGGGCCCGTTGTTTGCAAAAACAGGGCACGCAGAGGGTTCGGGAGGCCTGCAGAGTGCTCCTGGGAGCTGGGGAGGGCAAAACCCTTTTTTCTTTCCTACCTCTTCGAAATCTTGGGGCATCTTATACACCGGTGCATCTTATAGTCCAAAAAACCTGTTAACTTTAAAAACCACTACAAAGCCTTATGCCACCAGATAAAGGCAGAATCAATTACCGTTACAATCAGGAGGAAGAGTTGTTATACTCCATCACAGCCTTCTATAATTTCATAAACACCAATCTTTAAAAACTCAAAAACTATCCCACTCCTAAAAGGGCCTAACGGGGAAGACTGTAATGATGAAGCTGTTAAGGCCAATCTTTTAAATACGTTCTTCAGCTCAGTCTTTGTTGACAGCAATGGCTGCTGCCCCCCCCCCCCCATTTCCTAGTCACATCGTAACAGATTGTAAGGATTTACTACATATTGTTCTTACAGTAGATATTGTTGAAACGGCACTACGTGACCTAAAGCCATCTCTATCCACTGGCTACTTCCTGAAAAAGCTCGCCACTGCCCTAGCCGAACCTCTATGTACAATCGATGAGGTATCTTTCAGACCCAGCTCCTTGCCTGATTTATGGTCATTAGCCATGGTCATACCTATTTTTAAAAAGGGAGCTCCTAGTCTAGTGGAAAATTACAGACCGATCTCACTTTGTTGCATCACCTGTAAAGTCATGGAATTAATTATAAATCAATCCATTACCCTCCCACTTAGAAATAAACAACTTGCTTTCCAACAAGCAGTTTGGTTTCAGGAAAAATTTGTCCTGCAATCTGCAACTTCTACACTGCAGAAACATTTGGACCACACATCTTGACCAGGGTAAAGCAACTGACACAATTTACATAGATTGGGCATTGGTCCTACCTGAATGCCCTTTCTCTGCATTGTGGAACTGGCATCTAGGCGTGAATTAACTCTGTCTGATATCCAATAGGACCAAGTCTACAAGTTAAATACCTCCTCTTCCTCTTGCTTCCCAGCTTTCCGATGAGGAGGATGCTGCAGACTGACGTGCTGAGCTGCAAAGACAAGGTTATGCCCCCACCACAGGAAGGGAAACACTGCCCCAAAGAAGCAACCCACACCGGACCCAGAAAGCCAAGGGTGGGGATAGCTGCAGGTCCCACAATGCAGAGAAAGGGCATTCAAGTAGGACCAATACCCATTCTCCAGAACAGTGGGACCTGCAGCCAGGCATGGGACATACCAAAATGGATGTCCTACTGGGATGGAGCCAACTGGCCCGGTGTCCCCGGTCAGTGTGAACCCGTTGAAGCACCCTGCATCCAAAGGCTGCATCCGCTGATGCATACACATAATTTATAATGGCAGACAAATGGAGAAGAGGACGTCCAGGTGGGAGCCCTACAGATCTCCTCCAGGGAGGCCTGGGTAGCCCAAATTGCCGAGGTAGCTGCACTCCTGGCGTAGTGGGTAGTGATATGCTGAGGGGCAGGCAATGCCTGGGCCTCGTAGGCTTTAGCAATACAAGCCTGGAGCCAGCAACCTAGAGTGGAGGATGTAACCTTATGACCCAAGGTGGCAAGGTTGAAAGGGGACGAAGAGAGCCTCCGTCCTCCTGATGGAGGAGGTCCGTTTAATATATACGGTGGTGCTAAGAGGGGATTAAGGGCTTTCTTATCTAATTTTCTAACTAAGATTTTAATGGCTTCTGAAAGGGGGGTGGGCATAAACAGGGTGGATCATGTGGATTTGGGGAGCAATCCACAGAGGGAGGGATTAGTAAATAACTTTCCAAAAGTGAAGCCAAAGTCAACACAAAATTACATCATAGGAAACTCGAAACTGGGACTAGGCAGACTTAATACTGGCATGGAAATGGGCTGTTCCATCAAGGTTTTGGTTGGGAGGGGCAGATATGGTGGGAGCAGGAGGCCACATCATGTCAGGGGGGTACGCACCCACTATCTTCAAGCAGTGGCGTGCTCCGACCTCCAAAGCTCTTCTCGTTCCTTGGGTTGCTCAAGGTCTCTGAGCCCGAGTCTTAGGCTGATGTTATGCAACGCCAGGTCTGTGGCTAACAAAGCTCCCCTCATTTGTGACCTAATTCAAGAGGGGAAAGCGGACCTGGCAGGTATTACAGAGACCTGGTTGGGCAATGAAGGGGGGGTACCCCTCGTAGAAATGTGCCCACCAGGTTTCTGTGCGTTCCATCAGCCAAGAACTCAAGGCAGGGGTGGAGGTGTGGCGGGCATTATAAAGGTAGATCTTGACCCTAGGGAAGTCACTGTCCCTCAGACAACCGGATGTGAGTCCCTCCTCGTGAAGTGGGGTTATGGGTTACAGATGGGCCTGTTGATTGCGAACCTGGCTCCCTGCCACGTATCAGCAGCCCTGCCTGAGCTCCTCAACTTAATAGCCGAGGTGGCAGTTGAGACTCCTAAGCTACTGGTTATGGGAGATTTCAACCTGCCAGCCATTGGTGAAACATCTGAAGGGGCTCGGGAGTTTATGGCTTCCATGACGGCCATGGATCTGACCCAATTAGTTAATGGCCCTACTCACACGGGGGGGACACACTCTGGATTTGATCTTTATCTCTGACCAGTGGCTGAATGGTCTAGATATAGGGGATACAGTCATCGAACCCTTGTCATGGTCAGACCATTCTCTCCTTAGGCTTGACCTTCTGACCACTACAACCCATCGCAGGGAGGCGGAATCAATTAAATGGTTCCGCCCCAGGCGCCTGATGGATCCTGATAGGTTCCGGATAGAGCTTGGGCCATTTCCTGGGACCTTGGCTCATGACTCAGCTGAAGACCTAGTGGTGTCCTGGGATAGGATGGCTGCTGGTGCTTTAGACCGGGTCGTGCCTTTGCGGCCTCTGACTCGGCGTCGAACCTACCCAGCTCCTTGGTTCTCTGATGAGCTGAGGGGGATGAAACGCCGGAAAAGACGCCTAGAGAGCAGGTGGAGGACCAGCCATTCTGAATCCGACCGAACACTAGTGAAATCTTACATTAAGACCTACTTAGTGGCGATAAAAGCGGCAAAATGTAACTATTTTTCCGCTCTTATTGCATCGGCAGATAATCGCCCAGCCGCCTTGTTTAGGGTTACCCGCTCTCTACTCCAGCTGAGAGCCCGGGAAGATCCTCTGCAAGGACGAGCTGAGGATTTTCCACAATATCTGCACGATAAAATTGCTCAGATTCGGGAAGACTTGGACTTTAACTGGGTTAATTCGGATGAAATGATGAGGGCAGATCTTGAGAACATTATCTGGGATGAGTTTGATACTGTGACTCCTGAGGACGTGGACAGGTTACTGGGGAAGCTGAATGCGACCACATGTTTATTGGACCCGTGCCCTTCCTGGCTAGTGCTGGCTACCCGGGAGGTTACACGTAGCTGGCTCCAGAGAATTATTAACGCTTCTCTGAGCGAGGGATTCTTACCTCCCGCCTTGAAAGAGGCGGTGGTGAGACCTCTCCTTAAGAAGCCCTCTCTGGATCCGGCTGTTTTAGCAAACTACTTTCCAGTCTCCAACCTTCGCTTTTTAGCAAAGGTTGTCGAAAGTGTGGTGGCACGACAGCTCCCACAGTACCTGGATGAAGCTGTCTATCTAGACTCGTTCCAGTCCGGCTTCAGGCCTGGATACAGCACAGAAACAGCATTGGTCGCATTGGTTGATGATCTCTGGAGGGCTCGGGATAAGGGATGTTCCTCTATCCTGGTCCTATTAGATCTCTCAGCGGCTTTTGATACCATTGATCATGGTATCATGCTGCACCGGTTGGAAGGGCTGGGAATGGGAGGCACCATATTACGATGGTTCTCATCCTACCTCTCTGACAGGTCGCAGTCAGTGTTGACAGGTGGACAGAGATCGACCTCGAGGCCCCTTACTTGTGGGGTGCCACAGGGGTCGGTCCTCTCGCCTCTCCTGTTCAACATTTATGTGAAGCCATTGGGGGAGATCATCCGTGGTTTTGGGGTGTGATGTCATCTGTACGCTGATGACACTCAGCTGTACATCTCCACCACAAACCACCCCAATGATGCCCTTGAAGTGATGTCCTGGTGCCTTGAGGCTGTACGGGTCTGGATGGGGAGAAACAGGCTTCGACTCAACCCTTCCAAGACTGAGTGGCTGTGGCTACCGGCGTCCTGGTACAGTCAGTTAGTCCCATCACTAACTATTGGGGATGAGTCATTGACCCCCACAGAGAAAGCTCGCAATTTAGGCATCCTCCTGGATGCACGACTATCTTTAGAAGATCATATAACAGCTGTGCCAGAGGAGCTTTCTATCAGGTTCGCCTGATTCGCCAATTGCGTCCCTTTCTAGACCGGGACTCATTACACACAGTCACTCAAGCCCTCGTCATTTCCCGACTTGACTACTGCAATGCTCTCTACATGGGGCTCCCCTTGAAGTGCACCAGGAAGCTCCAACTGGTCCAGAATGCAGCTGCGCGAGTAATTATGGGAGCAACATGGTGCTTGCATGTAACACCTCTTCTACGCGAGCTGCACTGGCTTCCGGTGGCCTTCCGAGTGCGCTTCAAGGTGTTGGTTCTTACCTTTAAAGTGCTCCATGGCTTAGGACCTGAGTACTTACGAGACCACCTGCTGCAACCGATAACCTCCCACCAACCAATACGTTCTCACAGAGTAGGCCTACTCATGGTACCATCATTAAAACAATGTTGTCTGGTGGTTCCAAGGGAGAGGGCCTTCTCTGTGGGGGCACCTACGCTTTGGAACAAAATACCACCTGGAATACGAATAATCCCAGATCTTCGCACTTTCCGACATGCCCTGAAGACCTTTCTATTTCAACAAGCAGGGCTAGCATAAACATCAAAATTCTATGCCAAGGTTTTAGTAGATACACCAAGTTGACTTAATTTATTATTTACTGTTTATAAAATATATTTATATGTATATGAAATCTTAATCTGTTCACCGCCCTGAGTCCTTTGGGAGAAGGGCGGTATAGAAATTCAATAAATAAATAAATAAATATACGCGGAGAGCTCTCCAGACATCTAAGGTATGCCACAAGCATTCCAGCCGGTGTACCAGTTCAGGACAGAAATTGGGTAGAATCAATTCCTGAGATCTGTGGAACATGGTATTAACCTTCGGAATGAACATAGGGTCCAGTCGTAGAATGACCCTGTCAGAATGGAAGACAAACAGGTCACCGAGAGAGCCGCCAACTCGGAAATGCGGTGAGCTGAGATTACGGCCCCAAGGAAGGCCACCTTGTAGGAGAGAAACTTAAGATTGGCCTCCCTCAATGATTCAAAGGGACCTCTGGTGAGGGTGTTCAAGACCCATGTGAGGTTCCAGGTGGGAAACCAATGGATAACGGGGACGAAGATTAGCTGCCCCCTGAAGGAATTGTCGAATCAAGGGAAGGTGTGAGAGGGAACTTCCAGACCCGCACGACAGAATGGAAGAAAGGGCAGCTACCTGTCTCCAAAGAGTGTTAGGCGCCATTCCCTCCTCTAGGTCGTCCTGCAGAAATTCCAGGATGTTCACCGCGGACACCTCCATGGGCTGCAGAGTAATCTTGGAGCACCAGTTGCTGAAGGCCTGCCAGGTAGTGTCATAGATCCGGTTGGTGGAATCCTGTCATGAGGCCTAAATGGTGTCTAGCACCCTGGAGGATAGCTGGTCCTTCCTCAGGAGGCACTGCTCAAGTGCCAGGCAGTCAGTTGGAACCACCAAGGGTCCAGGTGGACCAACTGCCCCTGGCTGAGTGATATCCTGGCCTGAGGGAATCTCCAGGGCCGGGCCACAGAAAGGGTCACCAAGTCCGTGAACCAGGGATGCCGGGACCAATGAGGAGTCAGCAGCAGTAGCTCTGCCCCTTCTCCAGCATCTTCCTGATGAACTTGGTGAGAGGGGGAAAGGCATAAAGCAGATCCAGAGGCCATGGGCTGTGCAGGGCGCCATGACTCCCACCCCCAGTGTTGGGTATCTGGCAAAGAATCTCTCCACCTGGAGGTTGTCGCAGGTGGTGAACAAGTCGACTATCAGAACCCCAAATCAGACCGTGAGGTCCCTGAACAGGTCCGGGTGCAGGCACCACCCCTGATATATGAGAGGTCTGAATGGACCTTAGATGAGTCTCTGCTCAGAGGCCCAATTGAATGGCTTCCTGCATGAGGTGCCAGGAATGGGTCCCTCCAAGGCGGTTCACATGGGCCTTGGCAGCCACATTGTCTGTCAAAATCAAAATGTCTAGGTCTTTGACCACCATCTGAAATGATTGCAGGGCTAGGTGGACTGCCCGGAGCTCCAACCAATTGATGTTGTGGGTCAGGTCCTCTGGAGTCCACAGACTCTAGGCCATGCGCAAATCGAGGTGAGCTCACCAGCCATGAAGGCTGGCATCCATCATCAGAAGTAAGCGATAGGATTCCCTGAACTCCCGACCCCATGACAAGGCGGGGGAGACCCACTATCTGATTGTCGGATCTCCAGGGGAATCTGGACCAAGGGGGATGCAGTGCTCTGATGGGTTCTCTGATATGGGAGAAGGAACCACTGCAGCACCCTGCAGTGGAGGCGGGCCCATGGCACGATGCCTATACAGGAGACCATCTTTCCCAGCAGCTGGCAAAGTAAGTGCAGGGGAATTGGTCGCCCCGCACTGACCCTCGTAACCAGATCATGCAGACCGGAGAGATGCTCATGGGAGAGATGTACCCTATTCTCAACCATATCGATAATCACCCCCAAATGTTGGATGCGAGTCGTCGGACGAAAGTGGTTCTTGGCCCTGTTGATTGAAAAGCCTGATCCCTCAACACCTGGAGGGAGGTAACGAGGTCCGTGCTCGCCACAGACTCTGAATGAGATTGGATAAGGAGATTGTCTATGTAGAATTGTATCCTATTAGAATTGTCCAGAGATGGCCCACTAGGACAGCCATCAGTTTGGTAAACACTCTGGACACGGAGGAGAGATCGAACGGCAGGGCACAGTATTGGTAATGGCTCCCCGCATGGCAGAAATGGAGAAAACTTCTGTGGAGGTAAGCCTCCATCAGGTCTACTGACGTGAAGAAGTCGCCCTCCCCGACACTCTCCAAGATGGACTGGAGACACTTCATCTTGAACTGCCAGTAAACTACATGGCAGTTCAAGGACTTCAGATTGAGAATTACCCTCCATCCCCCTGAGGTTTTTTGAATCATGAACAAACAGGAATAAAATCCTTGTCCATGTTGCTCCCATGGAACCAGCTGTATGGCCTGAATGGTGATGAGATGTTTTATGGCTGATTCCACAAGGAGCCACTTCATCCAGTCCCGTGACGGGACAACAGACGAACAGGCTCAGGGGGTGGTGGTGGAGAGAAATTCCAGGGAGAGGCACAACCTGACCATCTCCCTGACCCAGGCATCCATGGTGGTAATCTCCATTTGGCTGGTGAAAAGGGCCAGTCTGCCCCCCAATGGGAGAGTCGGACAAGCACTCAACGAGACCTTCGGAATGGGTGATCCCTCTCTCCCTGAAAGGGCCACTTAGGAGGACCTCTGTATCCCAGGCTTCCCTGTCTGTCCTGGGTCCACCCTGCCTAGGGGGAAAAGACCATTGTGATCTCTGTTGCATAAAGCCAGTGTCTGAGCCCCGAAAGGAACGAAAATAGAGTGCTGGTCTAGAATCTGACCTGTGGAAAACATTAGATAAGACCTTGCACTTATCCCTGGATTCCACCAGGAGGGGCTCCAGGGAAGAACCAAAAAGCATGTCTCCCGAATACGGGGTGGATGCCAGGTGCCATTTATTCTTGGCATCAGCATGCCAGTGGCACAGCCAAAGCAAGCGGCAGGACGAGATGGTGGACCCAATGGATTTGGCCACAAAGGATGGCTGGTCCAGGACCAGGTCCTCATCATCCAACAAATCCGGATCTCTCAGAAAGTCTTCTCCTGCCAAAGAACCCTGGTTAGGGGAAACAGTGGGGTAATCTAGGTCCTGTGAAGGGCCTGGCTCTCCCAATAGGCCATGGTTGACCTGGGAGCTAGAGCAAGCAGAGACCCATGAGTGGACCCTCTGCTGTATGATCTCTGTCATTCTGCGTTGAACAGCCACAGAAATCAGGTCAGCCATATCCGCTGGCACTGAGGGCCATCTTGCTGGTCATGCCTGAGGCCAGCTGCTGTGGGAGTAAACATGGCTTCAGCCTGTCTCACAGACTGGGCCCATTGGGTCATCATGGGGTCAGGGTCTGGGGCATCAGGCTCATCCAGAGACCAGATAGTCGTGGCCTCCTGCTGTGAGAGGGTCGGTTGGTCCAACTGAGGTGGGGGAGAAACTGGCTGAATAGGTTGGTCCCCAACATGTAGGCCCCAAGACCTTTTGCCAGTCTCCTTGATGGCCCCATCTGTGGCCTTTTCAATCACCTTGTGGTGTTTACTGGCCTCTCTCTCTGAGGCCTTAGAAGCCTGTTTGGGAGGTTGTTGGAGGATGGGTTGCCTTGCCCCAAGAGGAGACCCTGGTACCTGAAGGGCCTTCCTCCACCTGGGCAAGAGGCCCATCTGCTGTAGCTCCTGAATGGCCCGCTTGTCAAGTCACTTGGAAGGAGCAGTTGCCATCTTGGAAAGGGCCGAGGCCTGAAAGGCTAGGCCTCTAATCTGCATGTGGCAGGGAGACTCACAAAGGAGCGCTACTGGGCCTGAAGCAGGCAGAAACCTCTGAAGCCTTCACTGTGGGGATAGATGCCGCCGTCTGCCTTCCCGCTGATGGAGCAGTCTTACCGGGCTCTTGTGGTGTCTCTGCGAAGGCGGGAATCCTTCCTGGGGCTCACTGTTGTCACACGCTCCTGCACATGTGGTCCATCACAGGGGAAACCCCCAAACACCAGCTCCAAGGCACGGTTATCAGGACACAGTCCAGGAGTGCCAGTCCAATGCCCTGCTGATTGCAGGAACATCGCCATGAAGTGGCCTTCAGCAGGCTCTGGCAGAACACCATTCACACTGGGAGAGAAGGGAGAGATACAAGGCAGTCTCCTGACCCAATTTGCATGCCCTGAAGGTGGCCTTCAGTGGGTTCAGGCTGGATCGCCCTTCATGCTGGCATGGGAGGCTCAACCAGCAGCTGGGAGCCTACCCGGTGGTAATTGCTGCGAGGCAGCCTTCAGCAGTGACAGGCTGGATCGCCCTTCACGCTGGAACTCGACACTTGGTAGAAAAAATTCTTCTTATAGCAAGGGAGCAGCTCCAAAAGGCACGTCTGTACCAATCAGACCGAGTCTGAAAGCTGGGAAGCAAGAGGAAGAGAAAGAGGAGGTGCTTAACAACTTACAGACTCGGTCCTATTGGATATCAGACGGAGTTTATCCATGCCTGGCTCCTGGTCCCACTGTTCTGGAGAATTTTGTAAAGCCTTTGATTCAGTGGTGCACGACAAACTACTGTTGAAATTAAATTTTTACAGCATCTCTGGATCCCTGTACAAGTGGATAGCTGCATTCCTGTCAAATAGGCAACAAATAGTCAAAATAGGGAGGGCCCTATCAAATCCAGCACCAGTTAACATCAGAGTCCTCCAAGACAGTGTTTTAGGACCCACACTCTTTCTGCTTAACAACAGCGACCTATGCAATCGTATTATAAGCAGCTGCTTCCTTTTTGCTGATGATGTAAAATTATATAACACCACTGACAATTCTGCTGCCCTACAAAGTGACCTTGACTATGTGTCAGAATGGTAGCGCAATTGGCAAATTTCACTTAATAAATGTTCTGGCCTACACACTGGCAATAAAAATCAGAACACCAAATACAAGTTGGGCAGAAATGATCTCATAGATGACCTTCACTCTGTCAAGGATTTAGGAGTACTCATCTCAAACGATCTAAGCCCCAGAGCACACTCTATCAGCATTGCCAAAAAGGCACTAAGAGTTGTTAACTTAATTTTGCGAAGTTTCTTCTCCGGTAATATTGTATTGCTAACTAAGGCATACAATACCTTTGCCAGACCAATTTTTGAATACAGCTCGTGCACCTGGAACCCACACTGCATTTCAGACATTAACATGATTGAGCAGGTTCAGAGATATTTCACAAGAAGAGTACTCCACTCCTATACTCACAATAGAATTTCCTATGCCACCAGGTTTAAAATGTTGGGTTTGGATAATCTGGAATTGCGCCGCCCGTGGTCCGATTTTTTTTAAAAAATTAGATTTATATGCCGCCCTTCTCCGGAGACTCAGGGCGGCTTACAGGACGTTAAGCAATAGCCTTCATACTTTTTTGTATATTTTTTATACAAAGTCAGCTTATTGCCCCCACAAACTGGGTCCTCAATTTACCTACCTTAGAAAGGATGGAAGGCTGAGTCAACCTTGAGCCTCGAACTAGTGTAATTGCAGACAGCTCGATGTTAATAACAGGATTTAAGCATAGTACACAAAATTGTCTGCTACAACGTCTTGCCTGTCAACGACTTCTTCAGTTTCAACCACAACAGTACACAGGCAAACAATCGATACAAATTCAAGGTAAACCGCTTTAAACTCGATTGCAGGAAATATGATTTCAGCAACAGAGTGGTCAACGTCTGGAATGCTGTACACGATTCCATTGTTATATATACTTGTTGTCTTGTACACGTTTGACAAACGAATAAAATAAATAAATAAAATAAAAAAGTAAAAGGAAATACAAGGAAAAAAATGCCTACAAAAACCCACTGGTACTTCAGCAACAGTTCTGAGTTTTCTCTTGAGAAGGCATGAAAGATTCTGAAGGGACTAGGAGAGAGAAGAAGCACTGTCCTCTCTTTAGAAGTTGTTTAGGAACCTCAAAAATATCCAGCTATATACAGATTATTAGGCTAGATTTCATCGATATTATAACAATAGCCTCAATCCAATCCCTCAAACAACCATGTGCAGATCATCTTCTATCTCCTAGTTTATAGAAGTAAAGTGTGACATGTTAAAGCCAGTTTTGGTCTAGCAGATTGTACGTTCAGGTTCTGCTTTAGCCATAAAAGCCAGCTGGGTAACTTTGGGCCACTCGCTCTTTCAGTACAGCCCACCTCACAGGATTGTTGTTGTGGGGAAAAAGGATGATGTTTTGAATATGTTCACAGTCTTGAATAATTTGCAAAAATAATATAGGCAGGTTGCAAATAAAAAAGAAATAAGTATCTACCCTTTATGACAGCTTCCTGTGTGCATACTGTTATCCTGAAGTACTATTTCTATGTTATGCTTCTTTCAAATGCAATATTTCTATTCAATTGAAAGATCATATATGATAAATTCTGTGGACAAACCATATTATTCTTGGGAGGTAACAGCAGCTTTCTTGACTTTGGAGCATTCCAGTAGTGCTATCCTACAATTTCTGTGACTCTCATTAATTATGGAAGTGATGATTCCAATGTATTAGAGTGCACCAGATTAGGGAAGGCTGATCTACATTATTTCTTACTCCTGGATCTACACATGTATGTTGTTCTTTGATATTGAAAGTATAAAATCATGCAACTGTGTTAAGACATTATTTTGGAAATAATGCCATTCCATTTTTTTTATCCAAAGCAGGAACTGCAATGCAACACATTACTATAAAATACACAATAGCTTGCTGCTCAGTGGTGGGTTGCCACCGGTTCGCACTGGTTCTATAGAACCGGTAGTAAAACCGGTGGGAGGCTCCGCCCACAGACCCTGACATCATCAGAACACTTCTACACGCATGTGACCCTGTTGCGAACCAGTAGTAAAGGTAAGTAGAACCCACCCCTGTTGCTGCTCAGACTCCAGTTAGGTATCTCCAACAAAACTAGGATCTTCAAAACAAAACAACCATCACCAGTTGGAAGGTTCTTAGTGCTTCTTTCAATTTCATCCATTCATTATAACCTTTTCTTTCTGAACCCAGCGAACTATTCTGATTCTTTGTTTGCATGACTGTTTTTTCAAACACTATTATGTTTTAATCCACCAATGATGATATTTCTCTTAATAAACTTTAATACTGTTTGAAGAAAAGAAAATGATAAAATAGTACAATGAAATTGCTTGGATAGTAAATAAATGTCACAATACTATTAGAATAAAGACACATGCATTCTGGATTTTATCGAATTCTAAAATGCCTAGAAGAGAAATATCTTAGCCTAGTACAAGAAGGGCACTGTGATGTTTCCTAAATCAGGGGTCCATAACCCTTAAGCCCCATTCATGTACATGCGGTATCCAGGCAGTATGGAAAACTACGCCCACTAGTCCATGGGAAAACCGCCATCCACAGAACCAGTTCCTGGCACCCTAGATGGAAGACAGATGGCTGGCCTCAGATGGAGAAAGGTTTAAAGATTTAAAAGGACAGCATTAGTACCCTGAGTTTGGTTTAGAAATGGTCTAGAATCCAATATGGCTGATACCTTAATATTCCGTTGACCTATCCTAATTAATACAGTAGAAGTACAATTCTGGATTACTGGATTATTTTAAAAAATAACTCTAATGAGAACGGATGTTGGCTTACCTGAACGTTCCTTCTAAGCGTGCTGCTGGTGAATCCAAAAGCGTGGGTTATTCCTAGTCTGTTAGCCAGAGACTGGGTGAATACGCCTTTAATTTCATTGATTCCGCCTCCATTGCCTGGCAGAGGCTTAGTTTCGTTCACAAAGGAAGAGACAGGAATAATGT
The DNA here is from genome assembly GCA_030761175.1 of Masticophis lateralis. NCBI lineage: Eukaryota > Metazoa > Chordata > Lepidosauria > Squamata > Colubridae > Masticophis > Masticophis lateralis. The sequence goes on along the minus strand of JAUDYJ010000003.1, from coordinate 94,632,590 downwards.
AGAGCCATCTGGAAGTGAGGAGCAGAAACTGGTAAGGGCGGGTTGGATTCTCCAGCAGCGCGCTTAGAAGGGACGTTCAAGTAAGCCAACGTCCGTTCTCCAGCGTGCTGCTTGGAGAATCCAAAAGCGTGGGATATACCCAAGCAAGTACTACATAGGAAGGGAGGCTGAATGCTCCTGGGTGGCCGATGTAGATTGAACCGCTTGCAATACCCGCGGCAGAAGGACACCTTAGCCGAGGCAGAGGAGTCAAATTTGTAATGTCATATGAATGGTGTAAGTGTAGTCCAGGTGGCCGCCCTGCAATATCAATCATGGAAGCTTGAGTCACCCAAGCTGTGGTGGTGGAAGCACTCCTCGTAGAATGTGGCAGGATCCGTCTGGGAAGTGGCTTGTGCTTGAGTGTGTACGCCTTGCCGATACACGCTTTAATCCAGCAGCCGATAGTAGCGGAGGACACTTCTGGCCCATGTAAGCAGGCAGGAAGGATAGGAAGAGCACTTCGGACTTCCAGAAGGGCGCAGTCCGCTTAATATAACTGCGGAGGGCCCTCCTGACATCCAAAGTGTGCCACTGGGCTTCTAGTTGGGTGTCTTGGCCTGGGGCAAAAATCATGTAGCACCAGTTTCTGTGCTTGGTGGTATAAGGAGTTCACCTTGGGCAAGAAGGAGGGATCCATTCGCAGGACAACTTCGTCTGAATGGAAGATACAGAGATCCTCCTGAATGGACAAGGCAGCAATCTTGGAGACTTGCCAGGCAGAAGTGATTGCTACCAAGAATACAATTTTCAGAGTTAGAAACTGGAGGCTGATGGACCCCAAGGGTTCGAAGGGTGGTAACGTTAGTGCCTGGAGGACCAGTGAAAGGTCCCATGTTGGATATCGGTGGACAACTGGAGGATGTAGGTTGGCTGCCCCTCGAAGAAAACTACGAATCCTCGGGTGCTGGGTAAGAGGAGGAACTCCCGTATCCAGCAGAACGGTGTGGAGAGCTGCCATTTGCCTGTGAAGAGTGTTTGGGGAGAGTCCCTTGTCAAAGCCGTCAAGGACATCAAACACGGAAGCAGAGATTGGATCGATGTGCTTCCAGGAACACAAGCAAAATGACCGCCACGTGGCATTGTATACCCGGAGTCACGTGGAGTTCGTGGAGTTGCGCCTGGAAGCCTAAATGGTGGAAATCACCCATCCTGAAATGTTGTCCTTTCTCAGGAAGATCCTCTCAAATGCCAGACGGTCAACTGGAGCCACTGGGGCTCTGGGTGCAGAATGACCCCGACTGAGATCCTGTCCCGTGGAAACCTCCAGGGACGGGTGACTGACAGGCTCACAAGGTCCGCATGCCATGGCTGGCACGGCCAGTTGGGGGCGACCAGAAGGACGTCCGCCCCCTCTGTCAGAATCTTGCGCACCACCCTCGGGATGAGCTGGAGGGGCAGGAAGGCATACAGCAGGCCCGGCAGCCAAGGACATCGAAGTGTGTCAGTTCCTTCTGACTCCGGGCATGGGAACCGGGAAAAGAACCTGGGAAGATGAGTGTTGTTGGGATAGGCGAATAGATCTAGAATCAGAAGTCTGAACTTGTGGGACAGCTTCCTGAATAGTGTGAGATGTAGGCGCCACTCCAAGTGATCTATCCAAGTTCGACTCAGCCAATCCGTCTGGGTGTTGTTCGACCCGGAGATGTGTTGAGCCGTGACCGAGTGTCTCTCCGGTTTGGACCGAGTGCCACTCTCATGGTTCATGTGTGCTTTTGTGGTCACATTTTCTGTTAATATTAGTATGCACTGACCTGTGATGTCTAAGCGGAAGTGTCAGAGGGGCAGGTGAACTGCCCTCAGCTCCAACCAGTTGATGTCGTTCTGGAGTTCCACGGAAGACCAGCTGTCCTGAGCCACCCTGGAGAGGAGATGGCGTCCCAACTCATCAGATTCGCATCCGTTGTTACGGTGACTCTGTGGCTCTTGAAACGTACATCCTTTTGTCGTGGCCGCGGAGGTCCACCAAGTGAGAGAAAGTCGAATTGAACATGGAAGCAGAACTCTGGCTCTGGAGTTGCGGCAAAGTGACCTCTGGTACGGCAGCAGGTACCATTGTAGGGGATGGGCATGAAAGTGAACCCACGGTACTATTGAAATGCACGAGATCATCTTCCCGAGCATAACAGAATAACAGAAGCAGGGAAACAGATCTGGATGCTAGGACCTGGGATATTAGGGTCAGAATGCTGAAATGATGATCCAGAGACAGGAAGACTTGTTCTTTGATAGAATCTATCACCGCACCAAGATGTAGGATGCGATAGGTGGGTTGTAGATGGCTCTTCTCCAAGTTCAGGGAGAACCTGTGAAGTTGCAATGTCTGATGTACTGTCTTCAGGTCTTGTAAGACTTGTGCGTGGGAAGATGACAGGATGAGAATATCGTCTAATTATCCCTGATGGGGATAATTCGGAGAGTGACTGCCACTGCAGCAAGAAGTTTTGGTCCGGGGGGGGGGGGGGGGGGCGATGAGAGGCTGAATGGCATGGCCCAGTATTGAAAATGCCGACTGGCATATGTGAATCACAGGAACCTTCGGTAAGATGATCGTACTGGAATATGGAAGTATGCCTCCTTGAGGTCTATTGAAGTCATCAGGTCCGCCTTTCTGATGCAACCCAAGATCAACTTGAGGGACTGCATTTTGAATTGGTGGTACACAACAAACTTGTTCAGTTCTTTTAAGTCCAGTATCCCTCTCCAGCCCCCAGAACCCTTGGGAACGAAGAAAAAGATTGAATAGAAACCAATCCCATGGTATTCTGTGGGAACCGGCTCGATGGCGCAGATCTCCAGAAGGTGTTGGATCTCCGCATCCAAAAGTCATCTCTTCTCCGGGTTGGCCGAAATCGGGCACTGTATATAACGATTGGGGGGGGGGCTGGAGGAGAATTCCAAGGTGAGGCCCAGCCGCACTGCTTGGAAGACCCATGCATCCGTCATGGACAGCTCCCATTGGCGAAGAATGTGATAAAGATGTCCGCCGATGAGATAGAAGAGCTGGCAGTCACTTGCCGTGCCGGAAGGGCCAACTGCCCGTTCCATGGAAGGGGCGCTTGGCCGGCAGTTGATGTCTCCTGCAATCTCTAAAGGCAGACCTGTCAGAGGAATGGTCGGGCCCTTGGTAGTAGGATTTGTAAGTGTTGGACCTACTGGATCGGGGCTCATTCCGAAAGGGCCGCCACTGTGAGCATGGGGAGGAGTGGCGATCAGCTCTTCTGTAGGAGGAAAGGCATAATCTTACGTTTCTCCTTCTCCTCAATCAAAATGGGGTCCAATGCCTTGCCAAACAGGTTGGAGCCTTTGTAAGGGGCTGACACGAGTCTCCATTTGGCTTTCATATCTGCCATCCAATGTCTCAGCCAGAGGAGGCAACGAGAGGTCACTGTGGAGACCAGGGCTCAAGAAGTGAATTTCGCTGCGTTCAGCACCACGTTGGCAGAATATTCAGTAGCCATCACCAATTTATTGATGTCCTGGTGTAGTCGCATGTTGTCAGGAGGGAGCCTTTCCTGAATTGGTGACGCCAAATCAGTGGCGCCCAATTGAAAAAGGAAGCCGAGGTAGCGGCTCGTATGACCCAAGCAGCCGTTTGGTGAGCTTTTTGGAAAACGAGTTCCACCCTCCTATCCTCCGTATGCAACCCATCCACGATGTCATTGGTTAGGATAGTGGTGGAGATCAAACCGGCCACCGGCGCATCCACTGATGGCAACTGAAGTAACTCCTGGAGATTTGGAGCTGAACAGTATAACTTTTTGTCCAGGCCATTTGGTGCTACCAACAACCCGGGTTGGGTCCACGGTAGTTGAACCATTTCCGCAAAGAGTTGTGGACAAGGGATAAACTCTTGTTCTGCCTTGGGGACAGTGAACAGAGCTTTGTGGGGCTGAAGCTCACCTGATTGTTCGGGTTGACTTTGAGAGTCGCCAATTTGGTTGTTACAATGGCTCTGTGTAGTAATGATTTGAAGAGAGAAGGCCGTAAGAGCCCAGTGAAGGCTGGTCTGTCCGGTAACATTCTGTCATCGTCGGAGAATTCCATGTCCCTGTGTTCATCATCATCCAATAGTGAATTCTCACTGTGGATGGATTCTTGTTGGGAATAGTCCTCAGGCTCAACCTTGCCACATAATGTAGCTTATGGTCGAGGGGCTGCCGAGAAGGGAGGTGGTTGAACCCCTTGGTGGGCTTCAGCTGTCAACATGCTGGAGACGGTGGCAGCAATCATAGCTTGTAGATCACAATAGAGGGGTGGTTGTGGTCCCTCCGCAGCATGGAGCCCCGCGGTGGTGGGAGTAAATGTGGCCTCAGGGGCAGGGCATGATGGTGGTTGAGCCGCCGCCCCCGCCACAGGCAAGGATGATGATGATGGAGCAACATCCCCTTGAGGGCCACTAGCTTTGGCTTGGGGAAGGAGAATCACCCCAGTGGGGTCACTTTGGAACACTGCGACTGGAGTCTGGGGATTTGAAGGAATCAGCTGGAGAGGCACCGCGATGGGAGATGCCATGTGCTGTGTGGGTGGCTGAGCCTGCCTTTGCGCCAGATCAAAATGGCACTTCAAGGCTTTATGTCTCCTCTTTTCAGTCTTGTCCCCGGCCTTCGAGAGATGATGGAGGCTTGACACTGCTGGCAAGTTGTGAAGCATTTTTTGATCCCTTGTGCACGGACTGGGGGGGTGCTTGGGTCTTGGGGGAGTTTGGCATCTGCTCAAGGTTGGAAGAAAGCTCAGAATCTGCCATGATGATGTGATGTAGTTGAGTCCTTATTATTATCTTTATTTTTCTTTCTCTTTTTTTTTGTAAGGGGGGAGCGTTTTAAATGTCCAGTATGTAGCACTGCCCCAGGCTAGATCCCCCCAATGTCCAGGAAGGTGACTCTGGTGCTAAAGAAACTAGCATCCTTAGAGTAAATTAGGGGCTCTGGTGCTGGCAGAGCAAAGCATCCAAGAAATACCTCTGCAAAGAGACAACAATGAAAATCCAGCCACAAAATGGCGACGATCCAGGAAGCGCCGGAGCAAGACTCTACTCCACTCACGCTGCTTTGCACTACTAAAAATTGGCACAAGAGCCAGCCAGCTCTCCTGTGCTAAATTGGCTCTCCAGGCAGCAAGATCCAGGCTCGCGAATTGGAGATCGCTCCGTGCCTCCGCGGTCCGACGATGATGAAACAAGATGGCGCAAGCGTGGGAAATCACTCTGAAGCGCCGGCGCGGTCTTGCTGTTGAGCCAAGTGCTCGAATGCTAGAGTGTTCCCAGCACAGCGAAGCATGAAATATGTCACGGAGTGTGCTGCGGAGCACCGGCAGGGACTCCGAAGCCACCCAACAGGTTCGTGGAGCTGAAGGTGGTGATGGCTTTGCCAGCAAGCCAGGGAGCCAGCACACTCACCGGCGGCAAGTCAATCGCACACAGAGATGCCCCTAACAAGGCAGAGCTCAGTGGCCTCAACAACAGCAAACCAAGCGGCTTCAGCCGGCCTGGATTCCCCAGGATTGACTCACCTGCTGCCGGTAGCCATGAAAAGGAGATCGCACACTCAAGTCTCCCAATCCATAAGGCAGATGCAGCTCCAGAAAAAAATTAAATGCTTGAAGAATCCAAAAGGAAAAAAAAAAAAAATGGATAAAGGGAAAAAAGTTTTCACCAGAAGATTCAAACAACAGTCTCTATAGCCTGACTGAGTGAATGAAACTAAGCCTCTGTCAGGCAATGGAGGCGGAGTCAACAAAATTTAAAGGCATATTCACCGAGTCTCTGGCTAACAGACTAGGAATAACCCACACTTTTGGATTCTTCAAGCAGCGCACTGGAGAACAATAGGAGTAATCTGAGTGAATAAAGTATTATATCTGATTCCAGACAAGATTATTTGTACATTTAGTACTGATTAGTTGGTAATACACCATTTAACACTCAGACAACCTGCAATGGCAATGACAAGAGTAGTCCCAAACAGCATAACTGAAATTTCAGAGAAAGTCCATCCCAGATTGAATATCATTCACTTGGGGAGACAACCTATCTCCATCTCACGGTATTTCTATTTTATCCAGGCTGCATTTTAACATACTGGCTATCAAATGGCTTCCAGTCAGCTAAGCAAGAAACTGAAGGACCAAACTTCCAAGGACACCAAATTCCAGTAAGCAGATTTATTATTAGTTATTGTCCTCCACAGCAAAAGAATTCCAGAAGACTGCTATCCATCCTGTACAACCAAATAAAATCAGGGTTTAAATTTTGGCACCTCTCCACATAATGTACAGGCTACAGGCTTTGGATGCAATCTGACAATTCTGTAATTCAGGAATCAGCAATGACCCAAATAAGAAATCAAACCTGCATAATTTATATGCAATAGATTTAACAAAACTGCATGCTACATGAGAATACTGATGTTCCATTCCTTTATGGAAAAGTAGCTTCAATTGGTGAAATTTACTTCAGAGAAATAATTACCTGGGGGAGTTTGCTTTTGTTTTATCTCTATTCAAAATTGGCATTATCCAAGCTCCAAACTGCGTCTGATTTTTTTTTTTCTTGCAGAAGGTGCACCATCATGGCTTTGGTGCATACATTCTAATTTGCTTTCTTGAAACAACTCATTTGAATCAAGTTCAACTCCTGCTGAATTGCTGATCATATTCATGCAATTTTCTTCATAATAGCATGGAAGTGATTTGTCATTGTCTTACCTTTTTGCAACTATGCTGAAGAAGCCCCAATGTTATTGCCTATCAAAATTGATTTATGTACATTTTCAAGTAAAATGGGAGTAAATTGTTTAATTAAGGTCACTCCTCAAATTCAAATAAATTTATTTTTTAAGTCATTAATGCATCTTGATAAATGAACTACCGTAGTATATACATATTTTTCTTTGCTTGCAGATTAGCGAAGTTAAATCTAAACATTACTGGATTTTTTTCACATGCTGGAATTATTTATGTCTTTATTTTGCTGTGCTTATATCTCAATTATAATCCTAATCCTTATTGTCTAATCTTTATTCTTTCATTTGAGAGCTCATGTTTACTGTATTTAAGCACCCATTCTTCCAAATTACAAAGTTTTGGAGCTCTATGCTTAGTCAAACATCAATGAGCTTTACTAAATCAAATTCTATTGACAAAAAAAGTTTAATAAAGGTTCTGGCATGGACTTTCAAGATTGTCAGCTACTGGGCAAAGTTCAGACAGATAAACATCTGAGAGAAAATTCATACCATCCCAAGGGTTTGATGACATAAAATGAAAGAATGAATGTAATCTTTATAACAAGTTTACTTCCTAGGAACAGGATATTTTCCAAAGAGTTTAGGAAGTTTCCTGAGTCTTAAGAACTATAATGGAGTGTTCTAGAATATAGACATATGTGCTCCTTGTGTTTCCGAGTTATAAGAATCTTGTATAGCTGGGTAAATCAAGACCTTTGGGACTTTGAAGAGATGATGCTGAGCTTGCCGATCAGAAAGATTGGCAGTTCGAATCCCTAGCATAGGTCTCCTTTGTGAGCAGGGGGTTGGACTAGATGACCTCCAAGGTCCCTTCAACTCAGTTACTGAGATGTAGTCAAAATCAGTACTAAGTAAAGAGTACTATGTTGCAATATGACCGAGGGAGGGAGGAAGGGAAGGAAGGAAGTTAAGTGCCTAGTTCTGATTCTTTGAGAACTCTCACATTATGCTATATCAAGCTTCATTTGTTTGAAACCAATATGGATTAATGGATGATCACATCTTGAGAAGAGGCATGCATATTAACAACTTCCTCATAAACAGTACAAGGTAGTAAATCTTTGCATCACTTAATAACTTCCATGAAGAGGCAAAAACCCTACATCTTTATTTCTAGCTCAAAGAAGCATGAATACACAGTTGCACCACCTAAACTACAAACTCTAAATGCAAATAGAGATAGTCTTTCACTTACAATATTTTGTTTAGTGACAATGGCACTGAAAAAAAGTGATTTATGACTGTTTTTCACACTTACAACCGTTAACAGCATTACAATGACCACATGACCAAAATTTGGATGCTTGGCAACCGACTCATATTTATGACAGTATCCCAGAGTCATGTGATCACATTTAGTGACCTTCTGACAACAAAATCAATGGCGAAGCCAGATTCACTTAACCGTGTGGTTAACATAACAACTCTAATAATTCATTTAATGATTGTGGCAAGAAAGGTAAAGTGAGAAAAACACACTTAACTGTCTTGCTTAGCAACATAAATTTTGGGCTCAATTGTTGTCATAAGTCAAGGGCTACCCATATCCCTCCAGCTGTAAAATTAATAAGCTATACCTATACCTTCTTCTATCCTTGGCCCTTCTTCTAATATAAGCTTACCTTACACCATTGCGGAAATATTAAAATCAAAGTAACACATGTAAAAATATTGTGAACACTCAAAAGCACTATAGTATTAAACAAGAAATGTATACAAGATAGAATAGATCATCTTTCTTTAATGTACAGGAATTTCTTCCACTTATTATCTTTCCTTGGAAAAATACTCAGCAATCTGAACCCATGCATGCAGTCTTGGATGGAGGAGTCCGTGACTGCCACATCAGCTGCTTAACTTGCTATAAGGTTCTAGCTCATTGTATCTCATGAAGGAAACTAATGTAAAACATTCTCTCTTTTAAATATTATTATTAACTGTGTGGATGTATATCTGTGCAAAGCCTGGGCTATATAAAATATAAAGGTACAAATCATTAATGGTTTCAAACGTCTGACATTTCCACATCCAGTCCTCATAATTTGATTCCACAAAGGACAGTTGAGAGGGAATTATTAAGCTGTGTCAGCAAAGGCAATTACCTCCAGTGCAGCAGAAGGCTTCTTTTTAAGTTCTTCACATTTTCGGAATTTGCAAATCTGATGTCCAGTTTTACGGTTCCTACAACTGCTGCACTGCTCACAGTTTATTCGTCTTCTGCAAGGAGGACACATGCCGCATCGTTTTCGTTTCTTTTTCCCTGAATTGATGGCAGATGCCAATTCATTCTGCATTGGGTACTCTGCTAAGCCAGCCATATGGAGTGCACTTTCTGCCAAAAATACACCAGCAGGGGTCATAATGAAAAGGCCAGGGTTGATGGGAAAAGCCCCCAGGTAAGGAAAATCAGATGGGTTGTTCATTGTTTCAGCTGTTGAGACAGCTTCCATGTCTGAGATGCCCGTCCCATGGTCATTAGGCAGAGGGATGTGCTCCTGGACTACTCTTTTGAGCAACTCTGTAGACTGAGCAAATTGTTGCAAGATGTTCTGTCCTTCCAAAGAAATTTCTGATTTGCTCAACATATCAGAGATGGTTTTGTGCTTTGAGGTAGAATTGCTTTTTTCCACGATTGCCTCACTGCTGTTGGTCATAGGGACACATTTCTCTGAATGTTCACTTAATGAGCTGCTGCTACCAAAAGCAGAGTAATGGGACAGTGGTCGAGACTTCTTAAGACTTTTGTTCAAAGGTTCACTAATTATCCCACTTTTGTTCCTTCTTTCCAAGTTGATTGAGGGCTGAGAATCACCAGAATTGTTACTTTTTTCCAACAAGCCTGGCTTGATACCAGCATCTTGATGGGCGTCAGGATCAGACATCTTTCTTTCTCTTTTTTTTAAACAAAAAGAACAGACAAAGCAACCAGCTCACTTACTGTAGAAAATGATCAATCACAATAGTAAGAGCGGTAATCACAAAAAAATGGAAGGAGCAAGATCTGTCCTCAGTGTAATTTCACAGTCATTACAACATCTCCTGCAGGTTTCATATATCACATGTAGCTCTGAAAGTAAAAAACAAAACAAAACAAAAACAGAGAGGAGACACATTAGCAAACTGCTAAAAGTTAGTAACTGCTAAAACAAATAGCTTCTCTATTAGTGTTCAACTTAAAATTTCGCTTATACCGCGTTTCCCTGAAAATAAGACCGTGTCTTATATATTTTTTTAACCATGAAATAAGCGCTTGACCTTATTGCCATGCACTCAAAAGCCCGATTGGGCTTATTATCGGGAGATGTCTTATTTTGGGAGAAACAGGGTAATAAAGTCAGGATGTATCAATAGTCAGAATAGATATTTCCATGTGATTTGTATCATTAATTTAAATTTTACAGACCTTCGCTGGATGACTTACTCTGTGAACTGACACTGCTTGTAAATATAGGTAGCAGACTGCAACAGTACAATACTTGAGAAACAAGAGACTAATTCAATTCTTTATTTGCAAACTTCTTGGCTCTATATCTTCCCTTCCTTTCAGGGTACTCAGAAGATCATTTCTCCTACAGGTATTGTTCTTGATGTGACCAAGCAGGATAGTTATGAATCAGCCATTTCATATTAATTTAGGAAGAAGCCAGCTTCTATTATTAAAAACATAAATTCTAAATTGGGAAACAAGTGCTGAAATAAACCGCAATTGTTAATTTGCTATTTATTATTGCCCATTTATTTTTAAAATGATAAATAATTTTATACCTGAGAAGAAAAGAATCTGTGTGCAAGTCCAATTCCAGCATTTTTACATGGGTCTGGGAAAAACTCCTGCCTGAGAGTTGTTATGGGTAGACAAGACTGAGTTAGTTAAACAAGTACTCTTACTGCATTAGACATATTGTTCTATGGTAAGAGAGATGAGATATCTTATTTATTCAAGAAAAAGAAAGCTGGAATAAAAATGTATGATCGGCAAGAATGTAATCGTAAAGAACTGAAAGAATACGCCAGCATGAATGAAAGCTCAATGTATGCAAAAGTTCCTAATAACAGAAATATTCTCTACTTCTAAATACAAATGTCACAAAAAACTTGAGTTTTTCACTTTCAAACAAAAGCAATGTACTGTAAAACCCCAAATAGGTAGCAGGCTTTCAGGCTGCAGCATTGAATCTATTAAGGAGAAAATATGCAACAATGTTTCAAATTTTCATAATGTCCAGTTTATGTCTTTGAATAGGAAATCACACTTCCAGTTAAAACATTCATTCACATGAAAAGCAGCCAATGAGTTTGCAAGGAGGATGCAAGACAACAGAGATCTTTTCAGACGCTATAATAATGGGAAAAGAATTCATCAAAGGTTAAAGTAAAAAGGCCAACTAACCCAATGAAGACTTCAATACATCTTGGATCTCATTCTGAGATAGTCAGTTTTATTTGTATTATATGCAAATAATCCATATTATTAGAAAAATAGAAACTATGCAAAAAGTCTCTTGAAACTTAATTTATCTTTCTAACTACTTGACAAATTGGTATTTCAGTCTGAAGTGGTAACTGAGATAATGCAATTTCAAAGGTAAAATTTCTTTAATTTCTCCTCAGAGGGGACCTAAAGCATTTATAAACAGTAAAAGGTTTGCTAAATTTTTGAATAGGATTGCAAGTAAAGCATAAGGGCGTTCTCTATGGGTGCTCCCACCCTCTGGAATGAATTACCTACCGAGCTCCGGATGGCTCCTGATCTCCGCTCCTTCCGTCGGGAGCTGAAGACTTGGCTGTTCAAGCAAATAGGCTAACTCTGATTCTGGGTTTATTATTTATCATTAATTAGTTATTTGATTTAAAGTGCGATTTTATTGTACATGTTTCTTAACTTGTGTTTGCTGCCTTGAGTCCTTCAGGAGAAGGGCGGCATATAAATACATGTAATAAATAAATAAATAAATAAGTGTTTTGTAACAGGAGATCTCATAGCCAAGGCACAACGGCAGATTCTCACTGTCAACCACAGTAACATAGAGATCTTTTCACTTTCTTTAACTGTGACACTGTCATTGTGAAAAGGAACAGTCATAAATCCAAATTGAAACATAGAGATGTCAGTTTTCCAATAAATTTTCTTACTCATATTAGTGTATCATCATCATATCCATAGCATTGTACGCACTGGTAGTTGAGATACATTATTCGAAAAACAATGGATAAAAAAATTAAATCTAGCCTATAGAACAAGCAAATAAAAAGATTTGCTATGTGGAAAAAATATTTTTACTGGAACTATGGATACTATATTGAGAAATAAACACTAAAAAATAAAAGAACTTTTGAAACTGCCAAGCTTGCTTAAGTTGAAAAATTTTGATCCTGAAAAAAATGGCAAAATTCAACAAAATATATACAATCAGAATTATTTCTTCATAAAGAATCTTTCTTTCCATTTTTTCAAATGAAAATGTTTATCCCCTTCTTTTTTCTCATCTGCAGAAAGTGTGCATGACAAGAGCAGAATCTTTTCCTGATACCTTCAAAAGGGAAATGTTTCTCCAAGCAAGCTTCAAATTTCAGACTGATTACTAACTTGCTCTATATTTCTCCTAGCCAAAGATCTGTTCCTTGTGATATGTTGTTGAACTTCAGAGAAGTAGTACAAAATACTTTCTCCTTCTGCCAAGTTATACTGCAGTGTGATATAACATTTCTGCTACCAATTTTCTAGCATATGCAAAAATCTCAAAAGACCATTATAATAAATGGCAAACGTAAAATTATGGCTTGTCTAGTCCAGCTTGTCAGACATGAAAACTGGAAAACCAGGATAAGAGCACCACCCTTTCCACTGAGATTTCATTTAATCTTCATTGGCATTTCATTAGGGAAAGAAAAGTATGGAGCATCCAGGAACCAACACTCATAAATCTCACAATGTATGGCCCAAAGTAATTTCAGTTTCCATTTCATAATCCAAATTGTACAAATGTGACTAACAAAGATATCAAGATTCTCCTTAATACTGTAGCCTTAAGAATTAATCCATCAGGGCCCTCTAGTAAGAAGGAGTTACATTTAACATATTGCACTATATATTGCTATGTTCTGAAGGAATGTAACATTAATACTGGGGAATAGCTTTCCATTTGGTCTCTGGTGATCTGACTGTCTCTTTGGACCTGTTATATCATTTCAGTAATTGAAGTATTTGGAAAAAACTATGTCTGGTAGAATGGCAGAAAGCTCTCATCAAAGAATCTTGTAGGTTCCCAAACAGGCACAAGCCCTTTGTGAGCACAGTAAAGAACAAAAAATTACTATGGATTGATAAAAAAAATTATAGTTTCCCCAAGTACTATTGTTAGAGTCCTTCAAAACACAGCAATATACATTAAGAAAATGATGCGGTTCTTAAAATGTAGGACAGTGGTTAGCAAGTTTAAAGTAATTCTTACAACAGTACCAATTAATTCCTACATACCTATGACTTCCTCTGGCGAGTGGTGAATATTTTACTTCTCATTTAACCCTACAGAATTAAATGGTTTTGATATATCCTCAATATCTTGTGTCCAGACCAGAATCTTCAAAAGACAGAGACAAAGCCCTAAAGCCACCAAACAAACAAAAACAGAATTTTATTCTAATCTTCTTTTCTCAAGTTCAACACTCTCTCTGCCACTATATACTTCACCGCAATTATTTCCAAGATTGATCTTTCCTACTACTGATACAGACTCAAATTTACTAGGTCCACAAGAAACATCTACATCGCTTCAACCTAACACAGAGAATAAAAAACAGGTTGAGAGAAAATTTGCATGAAAAAATTCCACTTCTAATAATCTTACATATCCAGTTCCTCTACTGGCCTTCATGCAGCATTAGCAATACCACCTACCTATATATCACTCCACATGCTTTATAGAACTCTTGGAGTGGTTTACAAATGTCAGCATATGATAAAATAGACAATGAGTTAACCAGGTTATGGACGAAGATCAAGGACATAACCAGACGTATGGACATATTTTAGGCAAACACTGTGAATAAAGAAGACATAGGCCTTAACTGCAGAAAAGTTACAAAGGGCTCTCTAATAAGAAAGCAAAATAGTGCCAACAATCCAATAGGAAAAGCTCTGACAATACAAGCAAATCAAAGCTTTTCAGCTCATTGCTATAAAGCCAAATCTGCTGCCGCCATGATGGATGCTGTCGTCTACTCTATTAGATATGCAGCCATGCTGATAGCTTTCTCCATCAACACTCCATACAGTGCCATATGTAAAGTAGCAACATGGATGTGTTTCTCTTTTATTTGTTGGATTTGTTAAGGCCACCCAATTCCAAAACTACTCTACCATGACCAAAATCTCCATCAGTAGACAAGCTCTACAACAAATAGATTCTTTTTGTAAATCTACTTGGTGAATAATTCATGCTGTATTGAGAGATATGGCTAAATCTCATCAAAAGCCGAAGTAGAAATAGGGATAGCTTTATAATATAATAAACAGCTATAGTGACAATTTTATTTGAAATGACGTAGGTCTTCAATATGGCTACAAACCTCATTCTTGCACCAAATGTTCATCATAGGCACGACACATTTGAAAAGCAACCATATCCATAATGATTTAGCTACTTAAGTGTGCCTCACGGCAAATGGTGTTAATAGAATTTGCTATTTAAGTAAATGGTAAGCTTTAGCATGGAAAACTTTACCGCTAACTTACTAACTTTAGAGGTATGTGACCATCTTTATCTGATCATTCAAAGCATGCACATTCAAAGTAGTTGGAGGATACAAGAACGAAAACTTTTTTGGCCATCCTTACCGATAGGTATGGATGGTCCCACAATATCTCGAAGTATTGAAAGGATCAGCAACTTCACTACTGGATGAACAACTACTGTAGTGAAATAATCCACTCCACCGACTGTGTCACAGAAATAAATGACAATATTAAGTGATCAAGCATTTACTGTTCCCTGCAGTGGCAAACACACATGTCCAGAAAACTGTTCAGAATAGCTTCTGAGATTTTGATTGTCCATTTAGTTGCTTAAGCACTTAGGCTTCAATTTCATTTAGGCTGATGTACAGACTTAACCTACAGAAGATCAAATATTATTTACTTGTGGACGAGATTTGAGAATAGTAAAATCCTGAGCTTTCAGTCATTTGAGGGGGAAGAATGTTAAATGCAAATGTATAGTATTTGTGCCAATTTATATAATTTGCATAATTATATAATTGTCATAAATGGAGGCATTTGGGCAGTAAAATCTTGATATAATGGACAAATCTTAATGCAACATACATTGGTCCATTAAATGGGATGTAGTCCAAAGAAAAAGCATGCATTGTATTCTTCTCTAACCAAATTATGTCAACACTAAAGAAAACTCTGCAGCTCAGAATTCCAAATTCTAGTGTTACAATTTGAGTCTGCAAGCATTATAAAATCACCTGCTATACTGGGATGGGGCAAGTGCACTGCAGAAATCTTATACTAATTCATTACCAGTTCAGGCACTTGACTCAGCAACCCCATCGCCATAGAGGGCACACCTGATAGCCATGCAATACCAGCTACGGGTGGGTTCCTTGGTTCAGGATTCCAAGCCTGTAGTTTGGTTTCTTCCTCGAGGTTCCAAAGCCTTGTGTGGTATCTGTATGATTCCCAAACATATAAAAGCAATTGTTGGAATTTGGCAGTTCATATGAACAGTATGGACTTCGGCTTGGAAATCATATAAGATACCCACTTTAGGCTTGGGAACCTAGGATAAACTGCCCAACTGCCAGCTTGGAAACCCACCCGTGGTTGGTATTGCATGGCTATCAGGTGTGCCCCCTATGGCGATGGAGTTGCTGGGTCAAGTGCCTGAACTGGTAATGACAATGACACCATGGACCAATGCAATATAATAGTAATAATGATGTCTATATAAAACAAACAAAATGAAACAATAATAGAATGGATGTGACGATGCCATACGACATCCTCCACTTTGTCCCTATTTTTAGGGCTTTATACGTCAGCGATGAAACACCAATTCTACTTTTATAGGGAATTTGAAACATGCTCTTTCCAATGAGAATGATTTAACAGAGTTTCTAGAAAGTCTTTTTTTGGGGGGGGGAGTGGGCAGAAAATACCCCATTTTTGGCATTTTTACAAAAACAGTCAACTTTACACTCAATTTGTGAACTATTGGAAAGCAGTAGGAAAATGAAATTTTATATTCAACAACCTTGTGTTGTTAAGTTATTACGCACAAAGTTTCACATTTCTCATATCTTTCCTTCCAGAGATATAAGAAGCAAAACTTTATCCTTTTTTTCCGCTGCAGTTATTTTCGGCCAACTTTGCTCCCAATTATCTAGATGGAGGTCGCCCATGAGAATGTTTTTATTATTTTGTTTAATAGAGCACAACAAGTTATATAAGAGGGCCAAGTTTTGTTTCTCTCAACAAAATATTGCCGGAGATATTATGTCTCAAAGTTGTTGAAATCTCAGAGTCATATTGTCAAAGGTTGCAGTATGGGGTCATACAAATGACTATATCTCCGTAAGTATTTCATCGGCAAACATAACACTTTACCAGTGTTCATGGGGGACGTGTGTGCATGTTCACACCAAATTTCATCAAAATCTGTGATGGTGGATCTGGGAGCACCAGACCACTTGACATGGAATGTGACTCTTCAGTCACAAAGCTGGTACACATTTGATAGAACAAATCTAACAGCTAGTGTAGAAATGGCAATTTAAAAATAAGGCCCATCAAGATTAGTGAGTTCGGTCCAACATAAATCTTTGGGCCATAAGATCCCATCTTTGTAAGCCCTGTCCCATTTGCCTAGTTTCATCTCACTGTGGTAAGATGATTAAACAAAGCTAATGCATAATTCATAAACATGGAGTAATCTTCAGAAAGTTACAAGAAACTCTTCCTTTTTAAACCCATATGGCCTGCATTCACCTTGGCCATGGCCAATGATGATATTTTAAATATCGTGTGGGAGGGGGCAAAGCAGGGTACTGACTAATGAACTTTTGAGTTGCAAGCTTCTGCTGATATGATCAAACCAATCTGTAACCAAAACTAGAAGGTTCTGGAATTGAGAAAAAGGAAGGAAAAGATTTGCAGCAGGGTATTTAACTAAGTGGCATGCAAGAAACTAACCCTTCCAGCTTCTCCCAGCTTCCTTTTCTACCATCTCCCAACTTTCACCAGTATACTATTAATAGATATATTACATACTGTAAGGTAACAACTATACTGCACATGTTTTCATTGCTTGTTGGATTTGCAATCAAAATGAACTTATGAACAGCCTCAGGAATATAACTCAGGAACAAAGTTACGTTCTAAGTAGAATGAAGTCTGTACTTTTTTCAGCTACTCATCAATTCTGTGCTATGTATTTTACTGCTCTTTCACGACTGCTACTGAACAATGAGATGCTCAGAATTATGAAACTAGAACATATCTAAGAATTCTTGGATTTCATGAAACCAACTCTACCTCTAGATTTCTCTTCTATAATCAATCTAGTAGCAACTAGGGTCATCACACTTTTTCTAACCAACAACCAAACTGAGGACAGAAACTAATTATTGTAATTCTTAGGAAAAAACAATAGAATTTAAGACTACAAAACCTGAAAACTTCCAGAATACTGTAATCACATATCTAGGCTAATTGCCTTACACAATCACAAGTAAATTTCTATCCTTTGGGGCTCAGCAGTATAACTGTGATCATATTCCAAGGGACCATATTTTTTTCTGCTCTTTATACAATATGTCATTGGTTTCCCACAAGATGAAATAAGGAATGATTTTTTAAGAATGTTGATGCTTTCAGTATTCTTCAACCTTCAACTCGTCTCCTAAATGTACCAAATACATCTAAATCAAATGGTTTTATTTTAGAAAAACCAGCTCTAAAAACATTGTAATTAGTTCAGTAGAGGCAACCAAACACAACATCAGTTCTCTGATTTATTTTAAAGTGATTGACTTGTGTAACTAATTGGAGCAATGTCTACCTTAGTATTTGAACCTGAAATGTAAACAGCAGCAGAAAGGTGTGTGGCCTGTTCTTCTATTTATCTCAGCACATTAAATGATATTCCATATGAAATCCATCAACAAATCTTCAGATTTCTCCCTGGATAATGAAACAGAAGAAAATTATTATTATGCATCAATCATTTTATGGAAACATATGCTTCTAAACTACAGTACACTATTAGTTCAGTTCCCAATGTTTATCAGCTATAGGTTCTCCCTCTTTAAAATTGTTAATTTTGAGCCCAACATTTATGGCTATCTTTTATTAATAGTTTGTTAAACATTATGGTCATAATGTCTGGTGGTGATAATTTCTCCTTAGTCAGTTATAATAATGTTACAAATTGTATATAAAATGCTGTCCTATCAGTATTATAATCCAAATACTGTCACATTACAATCCTTTCCAGCAGCAATTTAAATAAAGTACAAAACCAAAAAAGTAAAGTTTTGAGGTCAATAGTGTTGTATGAGGAGGAGGAGGAGGAGGAGGAGGAGGAAAAGAATAGGGGCAATGATAGTAATTCAATAAGCAAACAAAGTAAGTTAACTAATTAACTGTTCATTCCATCCAAAAGCATTTTAACCACTGAAAAATGGCTATAATTTAGAGTTTTTTGACAGATATGCACCTGAGCAATCAGAAGGTGGTAGAAATTACCTAATAGTTGCCATACAGAAATCAGAAACCTGATGCTTCATTCTACAACCAAAAAGATACGGAACCCCATCACAGCATAAGATGAAGACTGGACTAAGTCTTCCTCCAAGTAAGTGTCCTATGATTTGTTCTATAAAGTAGATTTTGCATAAAACCTGAGCCACAGATGGCATGTAGTTCCTCAATATAATCTAGTAGAATGTGCAGGTAACAAGGAAATGGTCAAATACCAACCAATATTATGGGTGAAACTGAATACTGAGGAACTGTCATATTCCTACAACTTACACTCATTGTAACGCTACAATTCATTCTACTGAATCACAGTAGAACAAAGAACAAATAAATGAAATAATTTCAGCCAGACCAACTACTTTTATTATTTTACAAGTCAATTCAAAACTATTGTATAAGTTAGATGTGGTCATGTTCTTAGATTTTTTCTCCATTATGATCTGTATTCAGTTACTAAATGTAACTTCCCACGTAAGACTTTAGACATCACAGGAACAGTATTGTTGTGACGTTTAGGAGAATACCTAAATTACTCAGGAAATAAAACACTGCTGCATTGCACCATTTTAAAAGATTTCCATTGTAAAACTAACAGGTCACTGAACCAATTAGATTCTACCCATTCAAATTTCACTACCAACGGAGGTGATATCTAGAACTGCTTAAACACTGGAATGAGGTTTCTCTATATCCTAATTCTAAACAAGAAGTAATATGCAAGTTTAATACATTAGTTGAAGTTTGAAAGGTGTAGTTGCTTGTAGGCTTTGTTCATAATGTTTCTCAATAAGAATTTTTAAAAAGTAAGCCTACTGATTTTGTTTGTTCATCAATGAAAGCTTTTTATACTCAGTTTCCCCGAAAATAAGACCCAACTGGAAAATAAGTCCTAGCATTATTTTTCAGGATGCTCATAATATAAGCCCTACCCCCAAAATAAGACCCAGTTAAGATTGTCAGCCAGATTACTGTATTTCCCCAAAGACCTTACCAGAAAATAAGCCCTAATGCATCTTTTGGAGCAAAAAATAATATAAGACCGGTCTTATTTTCAGAGAAACACAGTATATCTTAACTTT
Organism: Masticophis lateralis; assembly: GCA_030761175.1. Lineage (NCBI taxonomy): Eukaryota > Metazoa > Chordata > Lepidosauria > Squamata > Colubridae > Masticophis > Masticophis lateralis. The sequence continues at coordinate 94,612,959 of JAUDYJ010000003.1, read as the reverse complement.
AATAAGACAATGAAGAGCCACATGCTACTTACACGCGTTGAATTCAACTATCCCCAGAACGCTAATTAGAATAAATGTTGGAATGAATCCTGATAAGTCTTAAGATATTTTTGATTTTGCTAAAATTTTCAGCAGGCTTCAACAAGCATCCATTTATTTCCAGTTTGTTGACTATAGTTTTTCTAGAAAGGTGAATAGTTACCCATAGTATCTCTAGCTTGTGAGCTGTAGCATAAAACCATATGTGTTTTAGTAAAATTTGTTACTTAGAAAAGGTAGTACTGAATTCTTTCTGATTAATGAAAAAATAGTAAATGTTCTAGTTCTAAGCATCAAAGCCAGAAATTTCGAAGAGCAATTAAATGTGCATATAGATATATCTTTAGAGTCCACCAGCAGGTGGCAGCAATTTGAAAATCTTGTCTGGGCCTAAAAGTTAAACAAGATCAAGCATGGTTAGTACTAGAATGGGAGACTAAGGGGAATATCACACGTGCAAAATAGATTGGTAAGTTGGAAAACATCCTAGAAGGTGGCAATGGCATACCACTTCCATACTGTGAAGAAAGAAAAATATGATGGGTAGAACGTAGTTTTTCTGGGGAAAGTTTCTAAATCAGTTTAAACACAAACAAAATAAGTGATTTATTGTATCCCATCTTTATTACTTTTACACATAGTTCAAGAAACGAACATATCCAACTTACCTTCTTCCTCCTATTTTCCCCATAACCACCACCCTGTAAGGTGAGTTGGGCTGAGAGAGAATGACCCAAAATCACCCAGCTGACTTTCATGGCTAAGGCTAAAAAAGTTCGCAGGATCCAATCTGGGACGAACACCAGGACCAGATGTTTTGGTATTGCTCCAGCATGAGTCCAAAAACTCGGAAGACTAAACCTTTGATCCTGGTGACCGACCCAAATTGAATCCTACAATGTTATCCTGAGACATGTATATTCGCCTTCATTTGTAAAAAAAAAAAAAAAAATCTGTACTATACTGGAATAGAGATAAGGGATTTTTTTTTGCAAAAGTTGAAAACCTCTAAATGCTTTATTTTAGAATAATTTAAGACCCTAGTCCTCATACACTGCTTTATTTTTCACAAAGGCCTTTGATTACTTGTAATACATTTATGCATTGTATCCTAGCACTGATCCTCTACATCAGGAGTGTCAAACTCAAGGCCCAGGGGCAGGATTTGGCCCACAGGGTGCTTAGATCTGGCCCGCTTGGCTGCCTTTGAGACAGCAAAGGACTGGCCCACGGTGCCTCTGTCAGCAAAAACGGAGCTCTTTTTTTGCTGGCAGAGGGTTGAAGGAGGCCATCACAGCTGAAAAAGAAGCTTCTGAGGGCTGCGGGTGACCCTCCTGAGTTCCATTTTTGTTGGCAGAGGGTTGCAGGAGACTGTTGCAGCCAAAAACAGAGCCCGAGAGCCCTTTTTTGCTGGCAGAGCTCTCGGGCCACCACAGGCACCCCCCAACACGAGTGATGTCAACCTGGCCATGCCCACCCTGGCCCACCCCAGCCCCCGAAGGTCAAACACAACCCTGATGCAGCCCTCAATGAAATCAAGTTTGACATCCCTGCTCTATATCAAGGAATAACATTTGAAAGATGTCTCAACCCAAACCTTCAGTCTCCACAAGTCTCAGAAACAGGAGGGAGAATTAGCATGAGTTCAGAAAATGAGACTGAACAAAATCTGAAGGCAATCTATTATTCCTAGCTGTCTTCAGCATTTTAAATATAATATCTAAGAGCAGAATATGCATGTCTACTCTCTTTTCTTCTTAGACTTTTTTTTAAAAATGAAATTTACAAATCTGAGATTCCAGGTATTTATGGTTCCATTATATATTACTTGCAAGGCATTTCACAGGATTATTGATGCTCGAAAGTGAGATATAAATAATAATCATTCTTAAAAACAGATACATATGCTAATGGTTCCACTCAATATAATCAGCTTCATGCAAGAGGCCACCGAAAGAGGCTCAAAGACATTATCTTGCTGCTCTCACCAGATTTGCATACATAACCACAAATGGGATGTGAAAGAGAATAAATTCAGAGTTAGACTGAAAAAAGATGTTCGGCTGGTTAGCACCAAATAACTCATTATACCCAATGCTAGGTTCCATGGTTATTGGCTAGGTCATGGTTATTAACTACCAGGCCATACTCTAAATCTGTCTGATTTCAGCCTGGTGTCTTTCCTTCATTCTCTCTCCAGGTTCTAGTCTTTCCTTCCAATCCAAGGTAAAATACTTTTGAAACAGTTCATTATTCACAATTCTGAGTGACAATTTCATAGAGTCAGCGGCAGCTGCTGTTTCAGAAGAAAACAAAGAACTGCACTGGGCAAAGAGACCACTTAGAACACAGTGGTCAAATTTGCAGCGTCACATTGCTGTCATGTGACATTTTGTGATTCCCTTTGCGGAGCTGGGGTGGGCATAGTCTGCGTGTGACACATCTGGCCCAGTGACTGCCAGTTTCACACCTGATTTAGAAGGACCCACATAGGCAGCTCTCAGTAGAGTTCCAGCTGAATCTAAGTAGAGTTATTGGACAGTTCATCCTCACCAGTTCAAATAATCATTACTTGAATAGCTTAACCAAAGAAGGTGGGGAAAGGCGAAAATAAGTGGCAAGCCATTTAATTTGATTTAATATATTCTGACGTAATTTGTTATTTATACTAGTTCAGCACCTTGAAATCAACTTGCATTATTTAAAAATGAAACATTTGGGAGTAGTGAATCACTACAGAAAAGGCCCATTTTAAGGAGAAAAACAGCAATTCAGTTTTCTGTATTAATTGCTATATACACACATCACATATAACAGAAAAGAAACCTTGAATTTTGAATTAAGTCACACCCAAACTACATTAGTTTGCATCTGGATGCAGCATTCTATTAATGTGATAATTCACAAATAAACATGGATTTTGTTATATTCTGGGAGAATGGCAACGAGGCCAGAGTGATTTCTAACAGTTCTTTATTCAATACTGTCTGTGAGGCAACCTCACTCCCTGGCTGATACAGCTCCTTTTATATCTAACTGATCAGCCAAACAACCAATTAGGAGACAGTATTTTCCCGCTCCAACAGAAGACCAGAATGAGAACTTCAACTGACAACTACAGTATACACTATATATAACACATAATAGATTTTATACAGTAAACCAGGCTGCAATTCTCTGTGGTATTGTATCTCTCTAAAATAAGAAATCAATTGGGTAACTAATCCTTTGAATAAAACTAATTACTTCATTCAGGTTAGGGTTAGGGCAGTACAAGAAATAGATCTACCACTTTCAATAATTATATGTTAATTAAAATATTTTAAACTATGACAGCTTGAGAAGCCAAACTTTGAGGGATTACTGTTATTATCTATAGAGGTGTAGGACCACAATAAATTTTGATTTGATTACTTTTATTATGGGTTTCTTAGCATACTTTTGCTAACAAGAATTTTCACTACAATAAATACATGAAACCAGCCAAGGTTTATACTAATATGGCAGCAATTGTATTCTACTCCATTCAGTACTTAACCTATTAAAACTGAAGGATTTGTCTTAAAAGCACTACAAATGTTGTTCCTGTTTGATTGTACTGCTGGTAATAATATTGTAACTGCAATAGCTATGATTTGAGGTATTAATTCCAAGCACATTTATAAATTGCTTAAATCCAGTGAAAGTTTCCTCTGAAGTACCATATTTTTCACACTATAATATGTACTTTCCCCCCTCCCCCAAAATAGTGGTTGGAAATGTCTGTGCGTCATGTTTGGTCTTTGCACATCCCATTTTTGGCCCATTCCAGGCAGACCTGGAACAGCCATAAATGGGGCATGCGGGGGCTGAAAATGGGATGCACAGAGGCGGCAATACCCGCAGCCTGGAACAGCTGATTGGCAGTATTCCAGGAGGCCAATCCAACCGCCAATCTACTGCTCGTGTTAAATGAAGCTGACCAGGCTGCTTGCTATTTGCTGCAAGAAGGCAAACTGCTTGGAGGCAGAGGCAGATTTTTTTTTCTTGTTTTCCTTCCCAAAAGCTAGGTGCATCTTATGGTCTGGAGCATCTTATAGTGCAAAAAATATGGTAAATTATATAAATTAATATAAACTATTAATGTGTATATGAAAATTTGGGGGAGAAGCTCTATAATTCATTAATACACAATTATTCTCCTTTCAAACACCTAAATTAAAAGCAGATGTTTCATTGAGTAACTCTACAACAGGATAAAACTTCTGCCCCACAACATTATGGCAGAACCCAGACCTAATACATCATTTGTGAAGAGACACTAACGCTGCAGACAACCTTAAGAAAACCATAAAAATATTGTAGTTGTGCGTATTAGGATTCCCAAAGACTACTGCTACTAGGTATTATGATAATTGCATTTGAATGGGGTTTTTTTAAGTGGTGATTGTGTAACTACAAAAAGTATATTTTTATTTGTCTGAAAAAGCCTTTGCATATGTCACCATTTATAATATTTCTATCTTTAGTTTTATAAATGAGCTAGCTGAACATTTACTTCTCTTGCAATTTTATTTCATCCCAATTTTTTTCATAATTATTATATCCAAACCAATACTAAAATATTGAAGAATTCAAGACTTAAGTTTAAATCTTAAAACGTTAATATCATTTTTGTTGTTTGTTACTCAGTTCCCTTTCTGTTTCTTTTCCCTCTCTTACTCTGAACATATTCACAAACCATTTTATTGTTCTCAACTTCTCTCTCCTCTCAACTCAGCCAAACTTTTAATTTTTCTGACACTCCACAAATCCAGAATCCCTGTATGCATATTTATTGATAAATTAATCCTCATTCCACCTCCTATATGTTTTTTGTTCAAGTCAGTAGTCTTTTGATGTCGCCACATTGGCATCTTCTCCTATCTCCCAGCTGTGATACCAGCTGCTACTGTTACTGATACTTCTTGAAGTTCGGCAACGAAGACCGCATGGTAGGAAAAATTGTTATTCTCAAGAAAACACCAAACTCATTCAAGGGGGATATATCAAATGGGTACTTTTGAAGAAATAGCCAATTTCTTAATTGTGACTCTTTCTATTCTGCTAAATGCTGAGTGACATCAGAATTGGGGTGGCCACTCAGGGTCAAAACAATTCTGAATGCAGCCAATGGGCTGGCATGCTGGTGATTGGCTGCCAACAGCATTATATTTCTTCCAGCTGAGCATAGGTGCTGAAGGACAGTAAATGTACTTCATAGATATACAAGGAGAAATTCTTCCTGTTGCTCCAGAATCTATTTATTGGCTGTTACTCTCAAACATAATTTGAGAGTTCACAGCCCACTTCTTTAGACACTGGAATCCTATCCTGCTGAAAGGCCCAACAAATTTGTTTCTAGATAATTGGTTATGAAAACATGTCCTACAAGAGGAGACAATCCTATAATGATCATTTGTAAAATGGAAAAAACACAATGAGACATTTCAGGCCATCATGATGACTGAGTAAAGTACATCCAACTTAGTCTTCAAGTAGTGATACTCTATTGTTATGGTATTAAGGTGGCCTGGTTTGTGAAATCCCAGGCAGTTTACACCCAGGCAAAAGAGATGAGAGGAGATCTTCTTTCAAATCTGGTAAAGTTGGAATGTAATTGACAAAGCATGTAGGTTGACACACGTGATTGATGCTTATAAATACCTTTCAACACATATACACATTACAAATTAATAGTATCACATCCCATAATGCTTTTTCTGCGCAGGAACAAAAAAAATAGAAGTTTTAAAAATATTCTTGTTTGAAGCGGGCTAAAATAGGAGTTTTTCCTAATTATTATTCTAGGTTTATCCCAACCACCATATTTTTAGTGTAAACAGCTGCTGAGGGCAAACAGTGAGAACAAAAAGAATGCTGCTTGTTTATTTATTTTACTTTGGCACTGTCGAACACCAGAGCAACTCTGAACAGTTCACAATTTGGAACAGAATACAGTTATGGTTGACAATCAGTCACATGTTTAGACTGTTTACTATTTTTATCTACCTACTGAGTTTTCCCAAGGATGTGGGAGAGTCAGATGTTGGTGCTTGATGGTGTTAAAAGTATTGTGACAGGATGTAAGCTCTTTCAAATAAAGCTGCTTTTTGCAATTTATTGATGGCGATTTCGTCAATGCGGATGATATTCAAGTGGTGCTCCTGATGTTTTGGAATTGCACCCCAGGCATCTATTACTTTCAGTACTATCTTTGCTTTCTTTTGCCATTATCATTCTACTTCTATTTGCAGGTCTTTCTATTTTGTGATTTTTTCCAGTTCTTTGTCTTCTGCTATGCTATCTCCAGGTACTGCCACATCCACCATCCAGAATTCTTTGTCTTTCTTTTCAGTAAAGTCTGGGATTTTGTCTGGCAGATATTTGTCTCTTTGTATTCTAAAGTCCCAGGGCATTTTAGTTTCATTTTTAATTACTGTATCTATTTTATGATCTTATTAGTTCCTGCTTGCAGGCAAATGGCATTTCTTGCAAATATTCCAATGCATCATTGTTGCTACTTTATCATGCCGTTGTTTGTAGTCTGTCTGTATTATCATTTTGCAGCAGCTAACCGGGTAGTCCATTGTTTCTTCAACTTCTTTGTAGAGGCTGTCTTCTCAATTAAGGTTTTGTTATGGCCCTCTTGGATCTGGGTTCAGAGGAGGAAGAGGAGTTGGAACCAGAACCATCTGACGGAGATGCCACATCTCCCCTGGAACATCCAGAGATTCCAGGGGCTGAGGATGATGCTGTCCCAGACACAGGATAGATAAAAATAGATGACTTTTTTTTAAAAAATTAAAAAATCAGATTTTTTTTCATTTAAATTGGGTTTTTTTTAAATTTAAATCATTTTTTTTATTTTTATCAAATTCATTTTAATAACATGCTTTAGGAGTAAAAAAAATCTAAAGATTTTTTTTTCTATTTAAGATACATTAATAATTTAGTTTATTCAACATGAAATGGAACTTAGTTATGTAGCATGAAGCTGTATATTCTGCAATATTTACATTTTTTGTAAATTCATTCAATGAATCCAAGCTCTACAAGCTGAGATAACATGCACTGCATTGATGCATTCACACAATTTCATAGTAACCATGAAATAAATCATAAAACAAAGTTCAGGAATATTCCTTAATCCCATTATTTTTGCAAATCTATGTACACTACAAACTGTATGATCGTTTAAAAAGAAATGCATCTAATACCACTAGGCTCTAAGTGTGAGGAGGAAGGGCAAGTAATAAAAATGAAAGTGAAACCTTCTAAGCAGCTTATAAATATATTAAAGAGCACCTGTCATTTCAGATCCATCATGGCAGTGTCTGTTAGCAGGCACCCACTTACCTGCTGCCTGCCATATCCCTCACCTTGTTGTGTCACTGTTGCACCACCACCAGTCCCATTAAAGTGAATGGGACTGTTAGTGAGTCAATAGCGGGTCAGAGGAGAAGCTGCTGAGAGACAGAGATGACAGTTGCTCTTTAAAAATTATGATTTAAATCGAATTGATTTAAATTGCCTTGATTTAAATCAAATCCACCCTGGCCAGACCCTTCTGGCATTGGGGGAAGTGGTCAACTGGACTGGGAGCTGCCTGCCTTCATGAATGCAGGGGAGAATCAGTTGCAGATGGGCAACAGCTGTCAATGTTCCAACGAAACCCAATCAAAGCAAGCACGGCTGAGACAATCCAATCTCTTAATGCAAAACTTTATTGAGTACATCATATTGGCAAAGATGAGGGCAAAACCAGATCTAATCATTTTCCGCGCAAACCCACATAGTTAAAAGTTCAGGTTCTCCCTCCCCCTATTAGACCAGGTCACATTGTCCAATGGAGTCTCATGGTATTATTGAGAGAAATTCTTTTGCCTCTGGTACACGTTTTTCACGGCTGCCATCTTGATGTCTGGAACCTAAGTTCTATCTACCCCTCCCCCTCCCCATAGTTCATTGGCAAGCTGAGAAGCAATAATAGTTGCAACAGCAGAAGGACTTTTTGAAGCTTGATAGCAGCAATGAAAGACAACAGATCTCCTCTGACAAGGAACAGCTGCCTCCCGCACCCAATCTGCTGGTGCAGGGAGTGGAGTGAAGGGAAGCTCAGAGGAGGTCTGCAAGGCTGCTCATGAGGAGGCTGCCCACCCTCCTCACAAGGAACATGTGGCTCAGGGTAATTTAACCAGAGGTCAGGGTACAATGTGTTTGTTGGGAACAACCATTTATCTTGGCATGCATTCCCCTGATTTTTGTAAACCTGACTCATGGACTTCTTGTGTTTCAACCTTTCGATTTCCATACTTTGCTTTGCAGATTCTGACTCTGGACTATGGCATACAGACCTTGTTTTGCAAACTCTGCACCTGGTTTGTGGATTTAAGACTGTCTTCCTGTTTGGGGGCTTGGTTCTAGTGACTAGTAGACCCAGCTGGTGGGACTGGGTTACATTGACTATGGGTGGTTGTTTTGTGGGGAAGAGTGGAGTTTTACCAACACTCATGGATGGCCATCTGTCATGGTTTAGCAGTGCAATAAGAGACTTTATTAGTGCCTATATCTGCCTACAAAACCTGGATCAGAAGAGACTTGGTCATGTGCAGGTAAGAATTAGACCCAAAGATGCTTTTTCAGGAGGCAACTGGACTTTTTTTCTTTGAAGATGTTTCGCTTCTCATCCAAGAAGCGTCTTCAGCTCTGACAGGATAGTGGGGAACGGACAGTTTTATATTCCTTGCAGACAGATGGTCATTTGCATCCTTTTAGAGGGTTGTTGAGACACTTGGGAAGTTTATCTGCGTCCTCAGGGTCACCTGAGTAGTGCTCCTGATTCCTGTAGTCCGCAGTTTTTTCTCTGGAAATCCATTCCTATTCCCACACCATTCAAGGGTGTTCATCCCAAATTGTATAGCTAAAAGTCTGTAGAGTTTCTCAGTCATCCAGGACATGATTGTCCCAAAGGTGCTTTTCCAGGAGGCAACCTGAATGGATTTGAAGCAAAATGTCTTCAAAGAAAAAACCAATAAAGTCCAGTTGCCTTCTGAAAAAGCACCTTTGGGACAACCATGACCTGGATGACTGAGAATCTCTACAGACTATAAGAATTAGACCTTCTATCTCTTTCTTCAACTTTTCTGCTCTTAGCCATTTCCTAGTCTTTTAGATGTCCGTTTTATCTGCTAGTTTATTATTATCATTATGGTTGATCTGTCAGCCAATTGTTTAGACTGGTTTTGGCATTTTTATCCATCCTTCAAGTCCTTCCCAAGGACCTGGGAGAGGCAGATGTTGTTGATGTTTTAAAAGTATTGTTACTGGATGTAAACTTTTCCAAATAAAGCTGCCTTTTCCAATTGACCAATGGTGATTTTGTCAATGCCAGTAGTGTTCAAGTTTTGGGATTGAATCTAAGGTGCTTATTGCTATTGTTGCTATCTTAGCTTTCTTGTGCCACAGTTATTCTACTTCTATTTGTAGGTCTTTGCATTTCCTTCTCTTCTGTTCTGATGTCTTCAGGTATTACAAGATCCACTATCGAGACCTTTATTTATTTTTCTTATAGATGATTGTTAAGTCTTGGGTGCCATTTTTATTATTATTTCTATGCTACCCAACTCCGAACAACTCTGAGCAACTCAATACAATAAAAAATATTACAATGAAATCTATGAAAAATGTCAGATAAAAATAAAAGATGGCATATATCCGTGATGAAGAACCTATGGCATGTGTGCCAGAGGTTGCATGCAGAGCCCTCTCTGTGGGCACGTGCACCATCGCCAGCAGCACTTCTGGTTTCTGGCGTGCACATGTGCACCGGCCAGGTGGTCTTTGGGTTTCCAGTGCTCCGGTGTGAACGCACATTCCGGTTTGGGCACTCGGTGCCGAAAACATTCACCATTACTGCAATATATGATGGAATGAGGGGTATCACTCTCCCCTGCCAAAGGCCTAGGTGAAGAATCAGGTCATTATAGTTCTTTTAAATTTCACATAAATAAGAATAAGATAATGCAATGGCAATCCAGACAGCAAAATCAACATAACAAAAAAAAGCATCTCTAAAAAAGTAGATTCCACCCAACGCCGGAAAAGACGCCTAGAGAGTAGTTGGAGAGCCAGTCGTTCCGAATCTGACCGAACACTAGTGAGATCATTTATTAAGACCTACTTAGTGGCGATAGCAGTGGCAAAATATAACTATTTTTCCGCTATTATTGCGTCGGCAGATAATCGCCCAGCCACTCTGTTTAAGGTGACCCGCTCCCTTCTCCATCTAAGAGCACGGGAAGACGCCTTACAAGGTCGAGCTGAGGATTTGGTACAATATCTACACGATAAAATCACTCAGATTCGGGAAGGCTTGGACTCTGACTGGATATGTTCAGACGAAGTGATGGAGGCGAGTCTTGAGAATGTTATTTGGGATGAGTTTGACCCTGTGACCCCTGAAGATGTGGACAGGTTACTGGGGAAGTTGAACGCAACCACATGTTTATTGGACCCATGTCCCTCCTGGTTGGTACTGGCTTCCCAAGAGGTTACACGGGGCTGGCTCCAGAAGATAATAAATGCTTCTCTATGTGAGGGTTTCTTGCCTTCCACCTTGAAAGAGGCGGTGGTGAGGCCTCTCCTCAAGAAGCCCTCTCTGGACCCGGCTGTTCTAGCAAACTACCGTCCTGTCTCCAACCTTCGTTCTGTGGCAAAGGTTGTTGAGAGTGTGGTGGCGCAGCAACTCCCGCAGTACTTGGATGAAACTGTCTATTTAGATCCGTTCCAGTCCGGCTTCAGGCCTGGTTACAGCACTGAAACGGCATTGGTCGAATTGGTTGATGATCTCTGGAGAGCTCGAGATAGGGGTTGCTCCTCTATCCTGGTCCTATTAGATCTCTCAGCGGCTTTTGATACCATTGATCATGGTATCATGCTGCACCGGTTGGAAGGGCTGGGAATGGGAGGCACCATATTACGATGGTTCTCATCCTACCTCTCTGACAGGTCGCAGTCAGTGTTGACAGGTGGACAGAGATCGACCTCGAGGCCCCTTACTTGTGGGGTGCCACAGGGGTCGGTCCTCTCGCCTCTCCTGTTCAACATTTATGTGAAGCCACTGGGTGAGCTCATCCGTGGTTTGGGAATGCAATGCCATCTTTACGCTATGATACTCAGCTTTACATCTCCACCCCAGACCACCCCAATGATGCCCTTGCAGTGATGTCCCAGTGCCTCGAAGCCGTGCGGATCTGGATGGGGAAGAACAGGCTCTGACTCAACCCTTCCAAGACTGAATGGCTGTGGATGCCGGCATCCCGATATAGCCAGCTGATACCATCACTGATTATTGGTGGCAAATCATTAGCCCCCACAGAGAGGGCTCGCAACTTAGGTGTCCTCCTGGACACACGGTTGTCTTTAGAAGAGCATATGACAGCCGTGGCCAGGGGTGCTTTTTATCGGGTTCGTCTGATTCGCCAGTTGCGGCCCTTTCTAGATCGGGACTCCTTACGCACAGTCACTCATGCCCTCATCACTTCCCGTCTGGACTACTGTAATGCTCTCTACATGGGGTTCCCCTTGAAGTACACACGGAGGCTCCAACTGGTCCAGAATGCAGCTGCGCAGGTGATATTGGGAGTGACATGGCGCTCACATGTAACACCTCTCCTACGCGAGCTGTACTGGCTTCCGGTGGTCTTCCGGGTGCGCTTCAAGGTGTTGGTTCTTACCTTCAAACTCCTCCATGGCTTAGGACCTGGGTACCTACGAGACCACCTTCTGCAACCGATAACCTCCCACCAACCAGTACGCTCCCACAGGGTAGGCCTTCTCAGGGTGCCATCACTAAAGCAATGCCGACTAGTGGTTCCCAGAGAAAGAGCCTTTTCTGTTGGGGCACCTACCCTTTGGAACAGGTTACCCCCAGGGATACGAATGATCCCAGATCTTCGTACTTTCCGTCGTGCACTTAAGACCTTTCTTTTTCACCAAGCCGGTCTGGCATAAATCTTTTCTAATTTTTAAATCTTTATGCTGAAGATTCTTAACTGTTGAGCCAAACTGGCTTAATTATTTATATTCACATTCTATATGTATGTCATTTTAACTGTTCACCGCCCTGAGTCCTTCGGGAGAAGGGCGGTATAGAAATTGAATAAATAAATAAAATAAATAAATAAATAAATGCTCACATTTCCCTTGTCCTGTTGATACACAATGTCTTGCCAGCTCTAATATAGTGCAAGAGTTCTCACTATGCTAAATAAACTCCCAGTATATGTGTAGAGGGGTATAGTGATCAAATATTGCATAAACATTAAGAGAAAGTGAACAACAACTCAGCCCTCGGAAAAAGACATGAGAAGGAACTCATCATAAAAAAAGCCTTCATTCTGTGTTTTGGGTAAGGAGGTAGAGAAATACTCTTGGAGGTTTTTAAGATGTTATTATGCTGTACAACAGTAAATAGTATTCTTGAATACTTTGTTTTATTGTTTACTGACCTGTATCATCTTAGAGGGCTGACAATATATGCTATAGTACTTTACAATTCTGAGTAAAATAAACTTGAAACAAATCCCTTGCTTCCTCAGGTTTTGACTAGGGCAACAAGCAGATAGGATGGTAAGTCATACTAAATTCTATCTACTGAAAAAATTGCCAAAGTCATTACAACATTACTTGCAACAGCAGTGTAACAGTTAAGCATGTTTTTTGAAGAATGACTGCAAAACCAGAAGCTCAGCAAAACAGTAACAGCAATAGACTCACTTCAATTAGCCCATAAACAATGTAGCAACTGTAAAAAAATATACTTTACTAATGAGCAGTTTGACACTTCTTATCTCAAGAAGAATACTGTGCTTAAAACTGTTTGCTGTAGAAATTCTAAATTCCACCCCCTTCTAATATTGTATACCATATTTATTTACTTTCTTTTATTTACTTTACTTTAGTTATTTACTTTCTCCATTTTACTTTTTCTTATTTATTCTTATGTGTATTTAAACAAGGATGTAAATAAACTGGACAAGTTTTATAAATATATTTTATATGTTTAGTTAACACAGTTCAACAGGTTTTATATTTTTATGCTATCTTAAATTTATCTCTCTCTCTCTAACTATCATCTATCTGAATATTTTACTGTTTTCTTTTGTCCCCACTAGTCACACTAGTTTTAAATTCCTATTACTTCTTATAGGAGGAAGACTTAAGATACTTTAAATGTTGTTCTATTTAACACCAAGTAATGGAAACATTTCCCCTAAAACTGGAACTTTTTCCCTGCCAACTTTTGCATACTTTCATAGTTTAAAGCTCAGATTCTTCTTTTAATTAATCTTCTCTATAAAAAAAATGAAGAGAGGTAGTAAAAAGTTGAAGCAGTTAAAAAAGCCAACACCCTCCCCCCCCCCCGGGGCTGCTTGTGTAAATCGTGAAATTTGATTTGTACTTTCAGAGTGGATAAAATGCAGTAGAAACTGCATTTTCCCCACTCCATCCCAATATCCTGTGTTCTTTCTTTATTATATAGTTGTAAAACCTATTCAATTAAAAATATTATTAATCTTATCATACTAGGGTTCTGAGTGTAAATCTTGATCTTTCTGGTAGCCATAGGCAAAAATCCTGATTCTATATCATATAAATTAGGTAACTGCATGACAAAAGGGTCTTTTGTAATTTTTAGATTGAATAGTCAGACAAAGAAAAACATTACTAGTCATGCATTTGAGAAACTGATTCTGACCCAATCTCATAGTTGGGTCAAGGAAAATTTAGGACCTCAGTAACAGGTTTACAACAATAAAAGTTAAGAGCAATAGAGGAATGCCTGGAAAAGTCATTCAGCAACATCTGGAGCAACATCCATTTTTCTAGATCATACATTCTGTTTCTCTTATGGGTAACCCATTTGACTTTTTGATTATTGTATTTCAAAGATTAAGATGGTATCTTAATACCACACCTCTGGATGAATGTTTTTAACTGAACGTCCTCTTCTTCAGGAAACCTTTTCTATCTTTTCCTTACTTGTGCAAAAAGCTGAAATAAACAACACTAAGATATAAAATTAAGTAAATTTCAAAAAAAAATTATTTTAAAATCTGAAAATGTAATTCTTTAATATTAAGTAAATAATGTATAGCCGCATTTCATTTTTTATAAAATGGTAAAGACTTACAGTCTCTGCATGTGCAAATGGTACACTGCTGACATTAGAATATGCATGGAATAAATGAGAGTAAACAGAGGACTGAAGATTAAGAGGCTTGAAGATTCATGGCCACAAACTCACGCACACATTAACTCACTGCCACCAGCTTGTTTAAAAAAAATTGATGTTACTTATTACAGAAAATGAAAGGAGGGAAAGTATAATCTATAAAGAAGGATTAAGAATAACATGATAGCTGTCTTCCAATGCTTGAGGGGCTCTTTCAGAGAGGGGGTTGACTTATTCTCCAAAACACTTTAGGGTAGGACAAGGCACAATGGGTAAAAGCTCATTAAAGAGAGATCCTACAAATCATTCAATTATGTCCATCTTTTCATTCTTTCCAATCCACTGAAATTGTAAAAAATACATAAACAGGCTTGGAAGCACTGTCTACCTACACCTCACAGCAGGATAACTCCAAACACAGAACAGAAATGAGACCAGATTTGAAATGATGGTAGAAACCAGGAAAAGAAAAACATGATTTCAAGGATGAATAAGGTGCTTTCTGAAAAAAGAAATGGTGGACTGAAGACGGCTTCACAAAAAGTGGAGCCAATGACTGCAGTGAAGAATGAACAGCCTGCAAGAAGACCAGTTCTTTGAACCTCTCTCCAGATAAGGAAAGGACTTGAGATTACCCACAAGTGCTTCACACAGCTGCTTCTCATGAGACACCACAGATAGTGGTGTCTGGTGGGTTTAGAGGTCTCGGAGATGACCAATTAGCCATCTTGCTCAAACCATAGGGCGGCACTTTTGGAAGGAAATTATGTTTGCATACTTACTTTTCTAATCACTTTCTAAGAAATTGCTTGTTAACTGTATTTTAGCTATATTAGAAAACTTTGCATTGACAAGTCTGAAAACATCAGGTGAGTTTCCTTTAATCCTTAGGAAAAGATAAAATAAATTTTAAATACAAGTTTATGGACATATACACACGGACACACATACATAGGTACACACATATATACATATATCCACACACACACAAGCATACATACACACGAGAGAGAGAGAGAGAGAGAGAGAGAGAGAGAGAGAGAGAGAGAGAGAGAGAGAGAGAGAGAGAGAGAGAGAGAGACAGGTGATTAGAATTTAGATTTTGGAAAGTTACAAATGGACTAACAGTCCAGATGGATTTGAAATAAGATTTTGGAACTACAAGAATCTTTCTCATAGGAAAATGCTTTTGTTTTGAATTATTTTAAAAAACAGTGATAAATTGGGGCTGTGAAGATTGGACATTACAGAGAACTAGAAGGAACCAAAGATTACAATTAAAAGAGAACACATAAATTCAATTTACAATTTATAGAATGGGGTAAAATATTCTAACCTTGGACATATTGAAGGGCATTTTTGAAAAATGGACTCAGAATGTAATATTAATAGGATTAACAGAGACAGCTGTTTGTAAGCAGATATTGTGCCTAAAATATATTATTTATTTTATTAATTTCTATATCAAACTTATTAACCACTCATCCTCCTTACAGAAGGGCTCTGGGTGGTGTACATTTAAATCATTACAATAAAATATTAAAACCAAATAATTTAAGATTATAAAATGAAAAATGAAAAACATAAAATTGCAAGAGATGGAGAGATTCAAGACGGGGAGACTAAGAGTTGTTAATACAGGAGAGGGAGGGAGTTCTCATGGGACTAACTAACTCCATGGCTCTGTGGGCCTGTGTCTCACACACAAGGCTACATAGCCAGGTTTTAACCCCTTTGTGGAAGGCCAGAAGATTGGAGCCTTTCCTCACTTTGGGTGGCAAAATGTTTCACAAAGCAAGGGCAGCAGCAGAAAAGGCCCTCTTCCTCGACCTCACCAGTCGGAATTCTCCCACTGATGGGGTCTGTAGCATGCCTTCCCTGCCTGAGCAAATAGGATGGGCTGATGTGATGGAGAGAAGATGGTTCTGTAGGTAAACAGTCCTATGCTATGTAAAGCTTTATAGGTAACAACATTTTGAATTGGATGTAGAAGCAAACTGGCACCCAGTGCAGTACATAGAGCAGAAGTATCATATGTGCCCTTCTTTGGGCACTCAGTATAGCTTCTGCGGCTACATTCTGTACCAGTTGATACCATCCATACAGAACACTCTGTTCAGGTAAAAAGATACCACATCCCTAGCAAAGGTAGTGCTTGACTTACAACCACAATCGGGACCAGAATTTCTATTACTAAGCAAGGTAAATGAGATTTTATCACCATTTTTGCCATGGTTCTTAAATCAATCACTGCAATTGTCAAGTGAAACATATTGTTAAGAGAATCCAGCCTTCCTCGTCGAGTTTGCTTGTCAGAAACCAACTGGGAAAGGTCAGAAGGGGCATTTGTCCTACTTGATACGCACCTTCTCACTGGGTGGAGACAACAGCCAGGAATGGGTGTTCTCGCCTGTTCGGCTTGAAGGACTGGGTCTGTAGCAAAATTAAGCTCTGCCCTTGTTGCTAGGAATATCCAGCTTTTGACGAAGATGACAAACAGACTCAACGTATCGAGAGAAAGAAAGAAAGGTTAACAAGGAAAACCTGACAGTCAAAGGGTGGGGCTGGCTGTTGTCTCCACCGAACGAGAAGGTGTGAATCAGGTAGGACCAACACCCCTTCTCCATTGTGGGTGGAGACAGCAGCCAGGAATGGGACATACCAACTACGGACGGACCCCAGTCTGGTCCTAAGGCTCTGTAGCAGAGTGTAAAACCCTTTGGCTAAATGCTGCCTCTGCCGAGGCAAACTGGTCCAGCTTATAGTGTCTAACTAAGGACAAAGAAGACGTCCATGTCGCCGCCCTGCAAATCTCATCCAAGGACACCTGCGCGGCCCAGGCCACAGAAGTAGCCACACTGCGTGTGGAATGCACCATCAGACGTGATGGCCATGGCAAGGAATGCAGTTCGTATGCCTTGGTGATCGTCTGCCGAATCCATCTGCCAATGGTGGAAGAAGAGACCTTGGAACCTAAAGACACTGGAATAAAAGGAACAAACAAGGACTCCATCCGACGGATGTCAGCAGTCCTCTTCAGATAAATATGAAGGGCCTTCTGCACATCCAATGTATGCCAGTGCCATTCTAAAGGGTGAGCTGGATGAGGGCAAAAATTTGGGAGGATCAGTTCCTACATGCGATGGAAAGTCGTACTGACCTTCGGGATGAAGGAGGGGTCTAAACGAAGGACCACTTGGTCAGAGTGAAAAATGCAAAGGTCACTGCATACAGAAAGGGCGGCAATCTTTGAAATCCACCTTGCGGAGATAATCGCCACCAAAAAGGTGACTTTGCATGACAGCAGACGGAGGCTGGCAGTTCTTAAGAGCTTGTACGGGGCTCCTGTAAGGGAGTTCAAAACAATAGACAGATCCCAGGTGGGATATTTATTTATTTATTATTTATTTATTTATTTACAAATATTTATATGCTGCCCTTCTCCCAAAGGACTCAGGCAGCGAACACAAGTTGAAAACGTACAATAATAAAAAGTCCTGATTAAAAACCAATTAAAACAGGGACAAATAAATAACAAAACCCAAGAATCAGAATTAGCCCATCTATTGAAACAGCCAAGTCTTTAGGCCTTGACGGAAGGAACAGAGATCAGGGGCCATCCGAAACTCGGTGGGTAACTCATTCCAGAGGGCAGGAGTGCCCACAGAGAACGCGCTACTCCTGGGCATTGCCAGCTGACATTGTCTGGTCAACGGTACCCTGAGGAGGGCAGCCCTGTGTGAGCGGATAGGATGGTGGGAGGCAGGGAGGAGATGGTCCTGCAAATACCCCGGATCTAAGCCATGTAGGATATCTGTGTACAATGGGGGGACGTAAGTTAGTGGCTCCCTGCAGGAACCTATGTATAAGAGGGTGTTGGGACAAGGAGGTAAGGGACCCACAAGTGAGGACCATAGAGATAGCTGCCACCTGCCTCTGAAGCATATTGGGTGAAAGTCCCCTCTCAAGTCCGTCCTGGAGAAAAATCGGGACATGTACAATTGAGGCCTGAAGGACAGAAACCCCCATACGGTCACACCAATCACAAAATGCCCAAGTGGCCAAATAAATGTGCTCTGTGGACGGTCTCCGAGATGCTTGGATGGTCCGGTTAACCCTGGAGGGGACGCAGTGCTCAAGCACCAGGCAGTCAGTTGGAACCACCAAAGGTCTAGGTGGACCAACGCCCCCTGACTGAGTAAGTCCACAGTCCGAGGGACCCTCCAGGGAGGAGCCATCGACAATGATTTGAGGTTGGCAAACCAAGACCGGCGGGGCCAATGTGGTGTCAGAAGAATGACTTCCACTTGCTCCTCCAGTATCTTCGGCACTACTCTTGGAATGAGTGGCAGTGGAAGAAAGGGATACAGAAGCCCTTTCGGCCAATGGCAGCAAACAGAGTCTACTTCCTCTGCCCAAGGAGCTGGAAACTGAGCATAAAAGCGAAGGAGCTGGGCATTCTCCAGGGTAGCGAAGAGATCCACCTCCAGAAGGCTGAAGAGGTCCGCCAAGTCCTGGAAGATGGAAGGATGCAGGCGCCATTCTGCGTGATTGATAGTCTGGCAGCGAAGGATCCCTGAGAATGAGAAGTTCCAGCACCACAGTTGGATCCCCTCACAGGAGGCCTACGGAAAAAGGGAGAGAATCTAGTGTCAGTTTTATGCTGCGAAGAAGGCAATATTTTGCGTTTGTCTTTCAACTCTATGAGAAAGGGTTCCAAAGAAGAGTCAAATAAATTTCCCCTGTAAAGGGGGAAGATGCAAGGCGCCACCTGTAATGGGCATCCACCTGACAATGTCGAAGCCAAACAAGCCGGCATGCCACCACCATTGAAGCCATAGACTTCGAAGCGAAGCAGGCAGAGTTGAGGGTGGCATCTGCCGAAAACTGGACTGCCACGATTTTATTTAAATCTTGCTGCAGCCTGGAGTACTCAGGAGGCAATTTGCTTTGGAGCTGACTTAACCAGAGCAGTGTTGCCCTGTTGAAGAAGGAGGCCATGGTGGCAAATTTAATCACCCAAGCCACCCCCAAATGAGCACGTTGGAGAGTTTCATCACAACAGCGTTCCTCAGGATGAAGACCTTCGTCAGGTTCGCCCGGGATGGCAGTGTGAGGCAGTAAGGCTTCCATAGGGGCATCAACCGTAGGTAGTTGGAGCAGATTAGCCATGACAGGAGCCACGTTAAAGATACGATTGTCCAGGGTAAAAGGAGCCAGAGCAGAATCAGGCAACGACCACTGGCATTGAATAACATCCAGGAAAAGTGGAGGAGCTGGAATAGAATCGAAGATTTAGTAGGCTCAGAGAAAAGGGAGTTAAACGATATTTGGGGCGTTGGAGGGACCTCTCCAGTAACCGGTGGGCCCAGTTGTGCCGCTTGCGATGCTTTAAAGAGTAAGAATTTAAAAACTGCCAGAGGGAAAAGACCAGTAAACGCCGGTTGTTCTGGCTCAAGGCCCTCGTTATCAGACAAGTCCGGTTCCTGGTGTTTGACCTCATCAAGAATTGCTGGACGGGTCGTGTGCAACAGAGCCAACAACTCTGATTCCGGACAGGATAGCAGATCATCCTGAATGTCCCTCTCAAGCAGAAGGCATGGATCTCACAGAAGGAACTCTGCCAGGATGCAGATGACCAGCTTCCAACAACATCTGTAGAGCCCTGAAAAAAATCTGGGAGCACATTAGTCTCTATTGTGTGAGAGAGAGGATTCAGTCACCCCTGGAAGTTGGCTTGGAGCGGTCTCCGTGGACCCCACTAGAGGAGGAGAAGGAGTCGAGGCAATAGAAGGGCCCCACAAACCTGCAGTGTACACAGAAATGGGATAGTCCCAGAGGGAAACCTGGGTCAGGTGTCACCACAGAGGGGAGAACCTGGGGAAGCACCTGCAATGGAAGGGTCTTGTGCTTGCAAGGCCTTACTGCAGATTTTCTGCAAGGCCTGGTCCCTGTGCCTCTTGTCCCTGGTGGCAGCTGAGCTGTGGCTGTGAGGGGTATGATGAGAGCAAGACTGTCTGTCCCCTGGGGTCATGTCCATGTTATCAGGGGCTTGAGTCGTTCCTGAGTCCATGCTCAAGGGCATCCTATCAGCTTGCCCAATAGACCCAGCCTTCCAGCCATGTTTTGATTTAGAAAGTGCCTTAGACATCCTTATTGTAAAAATGAAATGCTCTGTGCCTGTTAGGAGCAAGACAGGTCAAAGCCTACGGCAGACTGGTCCACAAAATGGCTGCCAGCCAGTAGAATAATTGCAAATGGCTGCCTTAAATTCAAGAAAACAACCAGGGCACTTCTTCCTGGAAAAAGTTGTCGGTGAAAAACCTCCAGTTCAATTAGCTGGGAAATCCCCAGCCCTAGATAGACAGCAGAAACAAGGGCCCCCTTGGGTAAACAGTTGCAAGGCACAAACACACTATTAGAATTGAGCATGAATTTCAAATGGCGGCCGTTATCAGACAATGGAGCGCGAGGCTCCTGACGGTCCAAAGCAATCCAAATGGCCAGAAAATGGAGCGCGAAGCTCCTGAAGCTCAAATAGCAGTCAATAACAATAAGGTGGCTGTCCCTGGGATTGTTGCCGCCAAGCCAGGAATGCTCGCCGCAGAGGGCTGGCTCGTTCGATGCTTTAAGCAGGCAGAAGCAATGGTAGCTTAAACTCCAACAGCTGGTCTTCGTGTCGGACAGCCTCCAGCAAGATGAAATAAGCAATGGCCGTCCGCGCAACTCTCAACAGAGTGCAAAACTCCTCACCAAATCTTCCAGCTTGCTACGTTCACCCGAAACCCCCAGGATAAAAGCCTTCAAGGCGCTCTGAAATACTTGCTAATTCAATGGTTGAAATGGGGGGAGGGGAGAGAATATCCCCTCAGACAAGCAAGCCTGTAAGGAAAAGAACCAAGTCCAATAAGGGCAAGGTTCCCAGTAACTCACAGTTCGATGAGAACAATAAATAAAAAGTCCAAATGTCAAAGACAGCAATAATGAAAGGTAAAGGGAAGGTGGTTAAGAGACCTAGCCCGAGATGCCTGTCCAGTCTGAAGGACTGACAAAAAAACTGGATAATCCTAGCAACAAGGGTGGAGCTTAATTTTGCTACAGACTCAGTCCTTCAAGCTGAACAGGCGAGAACACCCATTCCTGGCTGCTGTCTCAACCCACAATGGAGAATTGGCAATCACATGCCCGCAGACTGTTGCATACAATTTGGTTGCCAATTGCCCAAATTTTGATCACATACCCATATGGCTGTTAAGTGGGCCAGTCATAAATCATATATTCAAACAGTCATTAAATGAATGACTTTATAAGTTGAGAACTACCTTTACAAAGTTTCTGGAGGCCATGACTTGATTCGATGCCCACAATTATGTGTAGACTTTTTCCTCTTTGAAAATTTAGGATTTTGCTTTTTAAATTCCTGATGGAAAATAAGAATGGATTCTTGGGAATGGTCTTCACAGTGAATAGTTTTCTGACAAATATAGACCAGCATGCTGCTGAAGATAATACAAGACGTTTTCAGGCACAACTTTGAAAACCTAAAGCCTAACAAAATTCTAATAAATTAAATTGTAGGAAAAAAATGACAAATTAAAAGTTAATAAGGCATGAAGTGTCTATAGTATGCTCCTGAGAATTCAGAAGTAGCTCACTAATCTCCCTAATACTGGCTTTCATTTCAGTGGTCTACATATTAGTCAAAGCAATACCAGAATTTTTTTAAAAAAATAAGAAAATTACAAGATTATATATCTATAGCATCTCAGTTAGTATTAGTATAAATCACTGTGAAGGCTAAGAAAATCAATTGCTTGCTAAAAAAGGAAGCTCTTAGTAAACACTATGTAGGTATATATATACTCATCAATCTTTTAGAATTATTCTAGAGTACTCATGGCTAGTTTGGTGACTAAGGGCCAGTCACTCTCTCTCAACCCAACTCAACCCACAAGTTTGGTTGCTGTAAGAAAAATAGGTGGAAGGAGTGTTTGGTATTTTCACCATCTTGAATTATTTTTTATAAAAATAACTAGACAACCTATTGAATCATCATTTCAGGGCTATTTCAGAGAAAGAGTGAACAAGAGCAACAAAAGAAGTGGGAACAAGAACGACTTCCTCCCAGCTTGATTGGGCTGACTGCGCTATGGTAGCTCATGATGGGACCAGTCTACCCAGTCACCAGTGGGCTAGGCCGAGACTGATCTACTGAATTTCTGGGTAGCCATGTAACAGCACTAAAGTGATCATAAATTTGCCAAATTTCAATCCCATGGGAGTCATGAGTCCTAGATTTGGGGCTCATTCTGCGGTGAACTGCGATGGCACAGTGGTTAGAGTGCTGTACTGCAGGCTATTTCAGCTAACTCTGCCAGCTGCCTGCAGTTTGGCAGTTCAAATCCCACCAGGCTCAAGGTTGACTCAGTCTTCCATCCTTCCAAGGTGGGTAAAATGAGGGCCAAGATTGTTGGGGGCAATATGCTGACTCTATAAACTGCTTAGAGAGGGCTGTGAAGAGATATAGAAGTCTAAGTGCTACTGCTAAGTGCTGCTAATTCTGCAAAGGTACCCCATCTGAGGTACCTTCGTACAAAACTTTTGCCTTATGATGCACTATCTCAACCAGTTAAACGTTACAGTCATAATAGTTTTAGTAGTCACTAAACCCTGGGCCTCCATTTCAGAGATATTTCCTAAACTGTTTCCTCAATAGCTTCAACAATGGCAATGCTCCTAATGTATTTAAAATGTTCTTCAAACAAATTTAAGAGATAATTTTTAAGAGATAATTTAGAAATGTATCTGCCTTGAAAGTAGCCCGTGTTGAACTATATAGCACAAACATCAGCAGTTGATCACAGGAAATGTTTTATGACATTTTGTATTAGGTCACAAAATGTTTTATGACAACTTTATATCAGAAAAATGCTTTATAAAATTTGCCAAATTTCAATTCCATAGGAGTCATGGGCCACATTCTCTAAGTTAGCCCTTGGCTCAACATGTTTTGCCGTATGATGCACCATTTCAGCCACTTAAAGGTTATAAACAAAGAGTTTTAATAGTATGTATAAAAGCAGGATTAAAAATCTAAATACAAAGACAGAAACAGTTGAATATTTTGGCTTTGTAACTCCAAGGTTACAAAGAGTTGCACATGTATGCTTCATTACGCCATGTTTCCCCAAAAATAAGACCCTGCCTTATATTTTTTGAACCCCGAAATAAGGGCTTGGTCTTATTTTGTGGGGGGTCTTATTATTTTGGGGCACAATTGGGGGTGGCAAGTGAGGGGTGGGGTGGGGGAGAAGCGAGGGGCAGGAATCCCTGCCATGCCCGGCGAGGTGGGGAGAAAAGATGAAAACAATCGCGGCTGCTTTTGCAGCTGATTGAGGATGCAAAAGCAACAGGAGGCCCCATGTGTCTCACGCCCCCTTCAAGAACAGTCTTACCTCAATCGGTTGCCAAGAGCTTGGCCCCGATTGAGGCTCCTTGGGGTGGAGCCCGCAGCGCGGTGCTTGAGAAAGTCTTGGGGGGAGAAATGACCCTTTACGCAACCCAGCCTCTCTTTCAGGTGGCCAGGAAGCCCCCTTCTACCATGCAGCCAACTGGTTAAGAATCGGGCAGTCCTGGGAACCACTCCCCGGCTGGACATGGAACTCCAGCAGGAAGGCATCTTCTTTGGGCTACTGAGCACCAGCCTACAATCCTACTTGGTGCTGCAGGTACCAGGCTACAATCCTGGGTCTGGTGGGTGCTGCAGCTCGCAGGTCAGCTGTGTGTGAGATACCGGAGTTCCAGCGGGAGGTAGTGGAGGCTGCTGGATAGCAACCGGGGCGTGGCGGTGGACTGCGCTGGGCTGAAGGTGAGGTGGTTGCAGAGCTGCCTGGGGCAGCCCTATGATTGCTTGCCTTGCAGAGCTGGCACGAAAGTTGCAGCGGCCACCAGGGCCAGGGCCTGAAAATAGCTGTAGCCCAGCCCCTGCAGCACCAAACAAAGTGTACAGGCCGGCACTCAGCAGCCCAAACATTTGACAATGCAGGCCAGCGCCTATTGGGCACCCAAACACTTTCCACTCATTTCTTCTCCTGGGCGAAAAGTGCACAGCAGTTCAAGAGATCAAATATCTCTGTGTGTGTGTGAGCAACAGAGAGAGAGAAAAAGAGAAACAGTGGAGGGAACCGGGTAAAAGGATCAAGCCTCCCCTACCCAAAAGCAACGTGCAGCCTCTCACAGTAACAAGAATTGGCTGCAGTTCTCTTTACTGTGAGAGGCTGCACGTTTCAAAAAAGAATGAAGCAAGGCAGGGTGGGTGGGTAGCTGGAGGACAAAGCAAGGCAGGAGCTGTGGAACTGCCCCAGGGCCCCACATTGGCTTACCTGAAGGCAGACTACCCATGCCAAACGCTCCCCCTTCCCTCTAGGGCAGTCACACCTCTTCAGTAACCAGCTTTCCAGCTCCGTTCTCCACTGCGCATTCAGGACAAGAAAAGTAGTGTTGGATACAGTAAAAAAAACTAATACTGGTAGTTAAGACCTTCCAACTTCCCATGAAGGAAAAAAAAATCTCGCGAACTTGGAAGATGTTTTTACAGTAGCCCCACAGACTACGGAACTTTTCTTGCCCTGCATGTGAAGGTGGAGAATGGAGCTGGAAAGCAAGTTAGTGAAAGGATGTGGCTGCCTTGGGAGGGTTGGGGGGGGGGAGTGACTTCTGTGTGTGTATGTGTGAGAGAGAATGGGGGGTGGAGAGAGACAGAGGGAACATTGCTGCCAGTTCTGGATAACACTCTGAGGTTGGATCCTCTCTCTCTCTCTCTCTCTCTCTCTCTCTCACACACACACACACACACACAGGCAACTGGGGAGGTGCTCTGCAGATTTAGGCCGAGTTGCACAGCCCTCACTGACTCAGCTGATCAGCGGGCAGCAATTAAGGGGCTGAACCTCCAGGTGACCAGGGAAGGGAAGGGCGGCCTCTTGTGCTGGCATTGTCCACCCCTTTACTTGGGCTTATTTTCGGGGGAGGATGTATATTTATGCCCACCCCAAAAATCAGCCTTGGCCTTATTTTCAGGACATGTCGTATTTTCAGGAAAACATGATACATAGTTTATACAAATACAGGGTTTTTTGAGGTTTTTCTTGAATGTTGTAGAAATGTGTTTTTTTCTAGGATGGAAAAGAATAGCTTTATCTTCATTCCAGCAGTTAACTGTTCAGCTGTTGACTGAACTGCAATGAATATGTGAAACGTAAACACAAAGGGAAGCACCTCACAACAATCCTCATTAAATTAATAAACTTCTGAATGCAAAGAGCAGCAGGAAAACCAGGTCTTTAATTGGAATCACTGGTCAGGCAACAGTTAAAACCCAAGTCAACTGAAAGTTTTAGAGGCACCCATCATTTTATAATGCTTATAATGCATTTATGTGTTTGTTTTTGATAATACATACTTGGCATTTTCCTAAGACTTCTAAAGTGTCACAAGGATTCTGTTTCATTGGAAAGGTCAGATATAAATTATGTAAGTAAATAAAATGTGATAAAGACTGAAGCAACCTTGAAAATATGTGTCAAATTTTTATCTTGCTTTGAGGTATTTATACATTCTGGATTTTTTAAATTAAGTTTCTTTCCAAAGGGTGTTGATTAAATTTAGCAGGCATAGAATAGCAAACTAATTGCCTTACGAACTGAGATCTTAAAAAGATAGAGAACAGGGGGAAAAAACTTGATTAGGCATCTTTGGTGCTTGATGTCTTACCTGATTTAAACCTTTTTAAAATAGAAAAAACTAACGAACAAGTATATATATACATCAAATAAGAAATGATGAGATCAAAACAAATATTTGAGAAATTGTGTCAGAAAGTTGTGAAGGTCTGGTTTTCTGACAGAACAAAACTATAAATATTGTGAGTGTCCTGCCATCCAAAACACTGAATATTTTTTTTAAAAAAAATGTCATGAGGATAAATTCTAATAACAAAAGTTAAGGCATACTTTGTCCTTTTGTGGCAGAGGTCCACAAAAACAGCCAGAAGCTCAACATCTAGTAGTCCTACCAGCAATGCATATGAGCAATATAGCATTTTATACTTTAGAGTCTGACTGAAAAAGAACATATACATAGGGCTGGCAGTGCTACATCAAACTCCCACTGCAAAAAGAAAATAAACCAGCAATTTTTCCTTTTTTCAATTTCAATATTTTTCTTATGTTCAAAATTATTCTAAATCTTTGAATATACACTTAATTTTGCCTCTCAGTGCTTCAGTAAATGATTAGGTTTTTACTATTGTCTATAGAGTACATACTTACTATCATGTATAAAGTTATGGTCTTTAAAATCCATAACTTAAATAAAAGAGTTTTAATAATGGTGCATATGCCATCCATAAAACCAGGAAATTGAAAATTTTTATAAAGGTTTATAACATAGCATGGACTTTTGGATGATCTATTTCTAAATAGGAACCCAACTATAAAGAAGGTATATTTTCCATATTAGGCAGTGAGATAAAAAGAGCAAAAATGGAGTTGGTCCCTGCTATCCTACTTCCTTCCTCATAACTTTTTTTTGCTAATGGTTTATGTCTTGAGAAGATTGCAGGAGTGCTTTTATCACATATGCATCAAGAATAAGAGAACTCAGCTCTGATCCTTCCTTTTTTAGCCTCACTCCCAACTGAAAATTGAACATTGGACTTATCTGAACTCTCACTGCATGAGATCCAAGCAATGGGTGTTAACTTTGTTTGATTAGCCACAGACTGAGTTAAAAATTGTTTCTTTGGCCACACCTCCTCTTCCTGGGCTGGATTCCAGTTTCTTTAATGATAAGATGGACATTGACTTACCTGAATGTCCCTTTTCTGGGCGCTGAGTACACTATCCATGAGTGGGTTAAATCCTTCAGCCTTTGGCAATAACTGAGTGAGAGCTAATTTCCCTTTCCTGCTGCCACGCCATGCCCCTTTTCCCATTAATCCCCAGTCTGAAACGAAGGTGCAGCAAACTAGAACTGCCAGGTAAAATAACCATAACTTTATTAAAAAACCAACTTCAATAAACAAAGAACAACAACCAGGCAGGAAGCCAACATACAAGAAAGGGAATGGATAGTCTACGCAGTGCCCAGAAAAGGGACGTTCAGGTAAGTCAACGTCCATTATCCTGTGCGCTGCTCCCACTATCTATGAATGGGATATACCCTAGCTCAAACCCCACGGGCAGGAAGCTGACTGCCTCCAGTGTCCTCCTCTGCCAGGGCACTTTGGAGTACCCTGCGGCCAAAGGACGCCTCCGCTGAATTATAAGCGTCAATCTTGTAGTGGCAAATGAACAGTGTCAACGATGACCAGGTCACCGCTCTGCAGATATCTGCTACCGACGCCTGTGTTGTCCAGGCTGCTGTAGTGGCAGAATCCTGCCAGGCAGCAGTCTGGAGTTCAAGTCATACGCCAAGGTGATACAGGCCTTAATCCACCTGCTAACTGTGGAAGCTGAGATTTTCATGCCCATGGAGGCCGGATTGAACCATACTAGAAGCACTTCCGTATGGTGAAATGGACGTTGACTTACCTGAACGTCCCTTTTCTGGGTGCTGCGTACACTATCCATGAATGGGTTAAATCCTTCAGCCTTTGGCAATAACTGACTGAGAGCTAAATTTCCCTTTCCTGCTGCCAAGCAACACCCCCAATCCCATGATCCACAGTCTGAAACAAAGGCGCAGCAAACAACAAATTGCCAGGTAAAATAACTATAACTTTATTAAGAACCAACTTCAATAACAAGGAACAACAACCAGGCAGGAAGCCAAAATACAAGGGAGGGTATGGGTAGTGTACGCAGCATCCAGAAAAGGGACGTTCAGGTAAGTCAACGTCCATTTTCCTTGCGCTGCTACCACTATCCATGAATGGGATATACCCAAGCTCAAACCCCATGGGCGGGAAGCTGACTGCCTCCAGTGTCCTCCTCTGCCAGGACTCTTTGGACTACCCTGCGGCTGAAGGATGCTTCTGCCGAGTTATAAGCGTCAATTTTGTAGTGGCGAATAAACGGTGACATCGATGACCAAGTTGCCGCTCTGCAAATATCTGCTACCGACGCCTGTGTTGCCCAGACTGCCGTAGTGGCCGCACTATGGGTGGAATGCAGTAGAATCCTTCCAGGCAGTGGTCTGGAGTTCAAGTCATACGCCAAGTTGATACAGGCCTTAATCCACTGCTAACCGTGGAAGCTGACACCTTCAGGCCCATGGAGGCTGGATTGAACGATACTAAGAGTGCTTCCATATGGTGGAATGCCGCAATCCTACGAATATAAAGGCGTAGGGTGTGATGAACATCGAGGATATGCCATCGCTTCTCCCTGTGGTTGCGAAGGAACGGACAGAAATCCGGCAAGATGAGTTCCTGAGCACGGTGAAACCAGGAATTCACCTTGGGAATGAAGGAAGGATCCACGCGCAGGATCACTGTGGTGTCTCTGAAGATGTAAAGATCCTTTTGGACAGAAAGAGCCGCCAGCTCTGAGACTTTCCTAGCTGAGATAATAGCCAGAAAGAAGGTCACCTTAAAGGATAAGTACTTGAGAGCGACTGAGCCCAACGGTTCAAATGGGGGAGACATCAAGGCCCGCAACACAAGGGGAAGATCCCACAATGGATAATGGTGCACTGTGGGGGGGGGCGCAGGTTTGTAGCGCCTTGCAGAAACCCCTTGATGAGTGGGTGATGTGACAGTGACTGGTAAGGTGCACACAAGATGACAGTAGACAAGGCCACTGTCTGACATCTTAGGGTAGCCAGTCCGTTGTCCAGTCCAGTCTGCAGAAATTCGAGGATGTCTTGGACCGCTGCAGCTGTCAAATCCACATGATGTTAGGAGCACCAGGACAGAACACCCGCCATAAGGCCCTATATATGCGAGCCGTAGAGGGCCGTCTGGCCGCCTGGATGGTGCTGACAACCCTATCCGACAATTTGTCCTTCTTTAGAATGACCCTCTCAAATGCCAGACAGCCAATTGAAGCCACTGAAGCTCTGGATGATTGACCGCCCCCTGGCACAGTACTACCTGTTGTGGTGGAATCAGCCACGGTTGGCTTACGGATAGTGCTACAAGGTCGGCATACCACGTTCTTCGAAGCCAGTTGGGAGCCACTAGCAGTAGGTTGCCTTTCTCAACCAGTAACTTCCGAATGAGACGTGGTAGGAGTGGGATCAGTGGGAAGGCGTATAAAAGGCCGCTGGGCCACCTGCATCGTAGAGCACTGTGGTCTTCCGCCTGTGGCATTGAGTAACGAGACATGAAGCGCGGCAACTGGGCATTGGCCAGAGATGCGAACAGATCTACCTCCAGAGTCCCAAACCAAGAGCAGAGTTCCTGAAATAGGCGGGGATGGACCCTAACCCTAACTCTTTAACCCTGTCCGGGTCTAGGAATTAGCAGCCCTTGAGGAGCGAGGAAGACATCCACCAACTGAGGGAGAGACAGACTTGGGAAGGTAGGATCACCTCGTGTTTCGAGTTGGCTTTGCCCGCCCATTGGAAAGGGAGAAAAAACCATTGGAGTGAATGTGAATTTCTGCGTGCCCACGGTACGATGTTGAAGCAGGAGACCATCTTCCCGAGTAGGCATGATACTCTCCCCCGTACTCTCCCATACTCGTACTCGTAAGGGTACTCTCCCCCGTGTCGAGACCTGTTGAATCAGGTCTCGAATGCTCTCGACTCTCTCCGGGGACAGGAATACCTGGCCCTTGGCTGAATCTATCACCGCCCCCAAGTGAAGGAGCCGGGTAGAAGGCTGCAGCTGGCTTTTTTCAAAGTTGATTGTGAAGCCATGATCTTGGAAGGCTTTCAGGACCAGTTCTATGTCCCTGACCGCCTGGTCTTGCGACGACGAGAGGACCAAAATGTCATCTAGGTAACAGAGCACTCGAACCGGAATTGCTCAGTGTAGCCGCCACCACCGCTACCAATTTGGAAAAGGTGTGGGGTGCAGATGAGAGACCGAAGGACATTGCATGGTACTGGAAGTGCTGACCCGCATACTCGAATCTCAGGTACTGTTGGTGGCCAGGGTGAATGGGCATATGTAAGTAGGCTTCTCGCAAGTCGACTGACTGGAGAAGGTCCCCCTGTCTCACCCCCGCTAGTATCGACCGGAGGGACTGCATTTTGAACCTGCGGTTCTGGACTGCCAGATTCAGCTGTTTTAGGTTTAAGATGCCCCTCTAACCTCCGGAATTCTAGGGTACGAGGAAGAGGATTGAGTAAAAACCGGAGCCGTGTTGATTTGGCGGTACGGTTCTATGTCCTTGATTTCCAAGAGGTATGCAATCTCTTGTGACATCAGAAGACTGAGCTCTTTAGAGAGCAGGACCGGGCAGCGCAAAAAGCGACGGGGAGGAAGTCTGGAGAATTCGATGGAGAGCCCTGATGAGGTCGTGCGCTTTACCCACAAGTCCGGTGTTGATCGGGCCCATTGCTGGTGGAAGAGGTGGAGTCTCCCACCGATGGGGCCCGTGGCCTGGGCATCACTTCCCCCTCCCGGCGGTCTTGAAACCAGCCTCATGAAAAGGTTGTTTAGACTGTTGGTTCCGGCCATGGTCTCGGAACTGTTGTCTGTCTTGATGCCGATCGCTGCTCTGATATTGGGAGCACTGTGATGAGGGCCCACTGGGCCGTGAGTTCAGACGAAAGGTCTGCTGGTGAGCATATTGTGTATATCTGCGCTCCTGGCAGCGGTAAGTCGACGGGAGTACCTTCCTTTTGTCCTTGTCCTCAATCAGGACAGGGTCTAAAGCCACCCCAAATAGGTCTGGAGCTTTATACAGGGCTGCAGCCAGCTTCCATTTTGCCTTAAGGTCGGCTTTCCAAGTGAGGAGCCAAAACAGCTTTCTAGCCGTGATGGTAGAGGCAAGAGCCCTTGAGGCGAATTTTGTGGAATTTAGAGACGCATCTGCGGCATATTCAGTGGCAGCTACAATTTTGTTTATGTCTTGATGTAGCCTGGTGCCCTTGGGAGAAAGCCTTTCCTGTAACTGTCGTAGCCAAATGAGAGACGCCCTGTTGAAGAAAGACGTTGCTGTTGCTGATCTAATCACCCAAGCCCCTGCCTGATGTGACTTGCGAAAGGCCCACTCTGTCCTTTTGTCCTCAGCCTTGAGACTATCCAACGCATCCATGGAGATCATCGAGGTAGATGACAGGGTCGCTACCGGCTGGTCCACCGACGGAAGGGCCAATAATTCCTCCAGTTCAGGGGCAGAGCAATAGACCTTCTTGTCCAAACTGCTGGATGTCGTTAGGGAGGCCGGCTGCCCCCAGGGGTTCTGGATTACATCCATGAACAGTTGTGGGCAGGGAATAGTCTTTTTCCAGTTTAGAGGATTTGAAGAGCGTGTCGTGTGGCCCCGCAGTCATACGAGTGTGTGTCATGACCTCCCCAGGCACACCCAAATTAGTTGTGAGACGAGCCTTATGGTGGAGGGACTTGAACAGAGCCGGGCGGAACAGACCAGTGAAGGCCAAAGTATCAGGAATCAATCCCTCGTCCTCTGAGAACTTGATGTCCTTGGGCCCCTCCTCCTCTTGATCTGAGTCTTCGGATGAAGAAGCATGAATTTGAGACAGTTGAGGTTGAGACAGCTGCTGCTGCTGCGTCCCCTGGGCCGCCAATGGCTGTAAAGATCCCTGTGCGGCCTGCTGCAATCATGCAGTCAGGAGAGATGATAATGCAGATGAAAACATAGCCTGAAAGTCCAGTTGAGTTGCCGGCAAGGGCCCCTCTGGTGCTTGTAAGCCTGCCGCCATTGGAGTAAAGGTTGCCTCCACCACATGGTGGTGTAAGTGTGAAGAGCCGGCAATGGAGACGTCTGACAAGGAAAGTGAAACTCCTTTTGTATGGAGTAATGAGTGGCCCGACTTGGTTGGGTTAGGGGTCACTGGTGTTACAGCCAATTCGGCCAAGCTTGTAATCCTGGGGTCTGCCTCCCCTGATGCAGAGAGTGCGGCTTTTGAAGAACCAGTCTCCAGGGCTGGTGTTGCAGCCGCTGCCTTTTGAGCTTTGGCGCACTGGCACTCCAGCACCTTATGGAGCCTTAAGGCATCCTTGTCCTGAAAGGTGAGGCTTGTCCGCATGGGCTTTGCAGCTGGAATTATCAGTCTGCTTCCCCACGTTATTTTTGGCAAATTTGGCCACCTTGCGAGCTGGGCTTGTTTCTAATTCCAAGTCAGAGGAAAGAGGGGAATCTGACATGGTTGCACAGTCTCGGCTGTGAGCAGACCCCTGGTATCTGTTGTCTTGGCCTGAGGCAGGGCAATGTTCTGTAAGCTTCCAGGCAGATGAGGTCCAAAGGTCTCCAAACTGCCTTTTAAAAATAAGAGCCCCGCAGCTGAGGCGCTTCCAAGATCTGCTGAGCGAGCAGGCCGCTGACTGCTGGCTGGGAGGAAGCCGGCCATGAGGAGTTGCCCAAAATGGCGTCCCGAAGGTCCACTAAGATGGCGGGTGCACGTGGCGTGAAATTCAAAGGGGCTGAGGAAGCTGCGGTCTCACAATGGCGGCCCGAAGGTCCTACCAAATGCCACACACAGCCCGTATGATCAGAGACGGCTCCTCGCAATGAAGCAGGGGTCGGATTGCCTCACAATCACTCCGCGCTCTCTTCGCCCCTTCTAATCCTCCGCCACTCCTGGCAACACGGGCGAGAAGCCACGATAGCAGGGATGGCCGCTGAGTCCCACACACCCGCCGCAGCGATGTAAAGAAGGCCCGGCTCTCCCTGAGGAAAACGGCGGCCGGCAAAGTTTGAAGAGCGGCTGTTGAGTGCTGAGGCATGGGCGGGCCGGAGCTCCAAAGCCACCGCTCAGCTGATGGAGCGATCTCCTGTTCTTCACTTCGAATGCAGCAGTCGGGTAGAAAAAGGTTATAATCAAAAAAATTTTAAAAGCCTATGCGAACTCCCAAGGAAAGGGAAAACTTTGGGGGGAAAAATCCACAAGCTCTGGAGAAACACTTCAGCATTCGCCAACAACTGAATGAAGACTGGGGATCCATGGGAAAAGGGGCATGGCATGGCAGCAGGAAAGGGAAATTAGCTCTCAGTTATTGCCAAAGGCTGAAGGATTTAACCCATTCATGGATAGTGGTAGCAGCGCACAGGAAAATGGTGCTGGAGAGACATAACCTGTAAAGGAAGATCATCCGCTCCTAAACCCTGGACCCTTACGGAACCAGGGAGAGGTTGGATTCTCATGCAGCGCACATAGACCTAACGTTCAGGAAAGTCCAATATTCATTCTCCTGTGCGCTGCTTAGAGAGTCCAAGCAATGGGATATACCCCAGCTAATTATCCCCAGGGCAGGAAATGGATGGGTCCAGGGTTTCCCCCAACTGGAAGAACCTGATGTAGCACCCATCTTCCAAATGCTGCCTTGACCAAGGCAAACTGATCTATTTTGCAGTTGTTGATGAAAGCTGAGAGCAACGTCCAGGTAGCCGCCCTGCAAATTTCCAGGATAGAACCCTGTGTAGCCCAAGTTGCCGAGATGGCTGCGCTCATCAAGTGCGCCGTAATACGGGCGGGCTGTGGTCTGGCCTGATGCTCGTAAGCCAATATGATGCACGCTTTGAGCCAGCAACCATTGGTAGACCCTTGAGCCTATGAACCTGGATTGAAATGAAATGAATAGTGATTCAGTTCTCCTGAAGGAAGCTGTTCTGCTGATGTAGTGTCGCAGGGCTCTGCATACATCTAATGAGTGCCACCATCGTTCTCTGGGGTGACTGGGATTTGGACAAAAATCCAGGAGAATGACCTCGTGGGCCCTATGGAACCAGGTGTTAATTTTGGGCATGAATGTTGGATCCAGGCATAGTATGACTCTCTTTGAGTGAAAGATGCATAAATCTTTACGTACCAAAAGGGCTGCCAGCTTGGAAATTTGTCTGGCAGATGAAATTATGACGAGAAAGGTGACCTTGAAGGTGAGTATCTTGAGACTGGCAATCCCTAATGGCTCAAATGGAGGAGACATGAGTGCCTGCAACACTAAAGATAGGTCCCAAGATGGGTATCTGTGGACCGTTAGTGGTTATAAGTTGGATGCTCCTTTTAAGAAACTACGTACCCTTGGATGTTGTGAAAGGGTTAATGCGCCATTAGGTTAGCTAAGGCTACTACCTGCCTGCTGAGAGTGTTTGTGGCTAGTCCCTTATCCAGGACCTCTTGAAGGAAATCCAAGACCTGTGGGACGGATGCTGGCCAAGGAACAAGCTTTGCCTTGGTGCACCAGCGGCAAAAGGAGGACCATGTGGTCTCATATATGTGGTTCATTGATGGGCAGCGAGAGGCCTGAATGGTGGAAATGACTCTCTTAGAAAAATGGTCTTTCTTTAGGATCTCCCGTTCAATTGCCATATGGTCAATTGGAGCCACTGAGGCTCTGGGTGGGTGATAACTCCTTGGCACAAGGAGATCCTGTCTGGAGGAATCCGCTTGGGTGGAGATATGGACAGATTCACTTTGTCCGCAAACCGGACTCATCTGGGCCAATGAGGGGCCACAAGCAGGACCTCCGCTGTCTCTTCCTAATGACTTGTGGTATCAGAGGGATCAGAGGAAATGCATATGTCAGGTCCTGGGGCCACGGGCAGTGGAGGACATCAGTCCCCTCAGCTCCTGGTGTCTGGAACCAGGTGTAGAATCTCGGTAGCTATGCATTCTGTGTGCATGTGTGCGCCAGCCAGCTGATTTTTGGGCCTTTCAGTCCCTCAGAAGTTGGGGAATGGGCTGTCTCCAGAGGGCCTCCGAGGGAGTGGAGAAGACTGTTTTCGCCCTCCCCAGACTCTAGAAAGCCACTGGAGCCTGGGGAGAGTGAAAAACAGGCCTACCGGACCCACTGTGCCATCACGTGCTAAAAGTGGGGGGGGCACGCATGTGCAGGGCGCATTGAATTATGGGTGTGGGCACACATGTGGGCAACCTCGCCGTGCTCCCCCTGCTTTTGGCACACAACGGCAAGAAGGTTAGCCATCACTGCTCTATGCCAACTGAGTTAAAGAAACTGGCATCCAGCCCAGGAAGAGGAGGTGTGGCCAAACAAACAAATTTTAATTCAGTCTATGGCCAATCAGATGAGGTTAACACCCATTCCTTGGACTCTCTAAGCAGTACACAGGAGAAAATCTCCAAATGCCCATTTAATTCTTTGGGCTATCTGGAATCATACTCCACTTCTGTTGAAAACAGCACCCAGCTAAAGCAAGTGAGCCATGAAAGGAAAGCTGAGATGGGTTAATCTAAAGGTGATATTGTGCCCAATTAATCACAGGGAACTTTTTAATCAAGACCTACCCAGCACAGTAGCTTTTTAACATATAGGGTATTATTACAGCAACTTTTCTCTATTTTCAATACTTTTCTTCAGCAAGCTATCACCCTCATTGTTAACCTCTTCAGTATAGATGTGAAAAATTATTAATTATACACTTTTAACTACTTTCTCTTACTCACCTGAGCTGTTCTCCTACTTTTATGAGCTGTTCACAATTATTAGTTTGTTTTTGTATCTTGGAAATTTGGCATTATAAATTCTATTTTATTTCGGTTCATTATAGATTATCACAAAATATTAGGAAGAAGTAGAATATGCAATCTTAATTTTAAAAAGTGTCATGTAATAGATCTGTTTGCAAAATGATAATATTCATTTTTTCTTAAAAATCATAATATATTTCAAATACAACCTGAATGCATTATAGCAAATTTTGGATTATTTTTGGTTGTCTGCTGTGTTTTTCAACACAGACCACAATGAGGACTTATAGAAGGAACTGAACTTCTCATTCCAGATGAATTTAGTTATTTTCAAATTATTATTGCAAAGAATTGGACCAATTAAATATACTTTCACAAAATTAGGATTTAAATCACACTAGCATCTTTCATTATAAACAGCTAGTAAAATAGCCATACATTATTTTTCCTGAAATTTATTTTCATTTCAAACATTTTAAGCGCACATGAAAATTTTCTCTTCACTTAAAAACAGCCATTAAAAACTTAGACAATATAATTAAAAGCACACTGGAGATTAAGACATACCAAAATTGAAACAATCCGTTTCAATTAAGATAATGTAGTTAAAAGATTCAAAGGTAATAACTGAATTCAATTGTAATAACTGAATTAGGTTTGGACTCCATATTAGTATCTACTTTCAAAATCCATAAATTAGACATTTGGAAAAGTAGAAAGAACCTTTGATTTCTGATCTCTTTGATTTCTGATCTCTGATTCCCCTCTGTCATTCCTCAATCATCCTTTTTTCTTAATCTGAGAAAATAATTCAACAGAAGATGTAATGGAAGATGTAATGGTATGAGTGTTTGGCAAACAAGGGGAAGAGATGTCATCTAGGAAACAAGAGAAGACAAGAGAAGCAGGCGCTCCCAGTGGCTTAATAGTCAGAAAAAAAACCTTAGGAAGGATCCTCCCTAATGGATCAAGCAGTTAAAAGTGGCAATGGAAAAATTGTACTTTCAAAATTGCAAAATTTTATCTTTTCTGTCCCGTCTTTGTTCATTACTATTTTTTCAAAAATAAATCATTGATTTACTACAAAAAGCCACATCTCTATTAAAATTATAAAAAGTATCATATTCCAAGTTCAGAGGTAATCAATTATTTGTATCAGTCCATTTGAAAGAGGATATTATAAGGTATCTTTAAGGATATTGGCTACATTCTGAATAAACTGTTCATCTAGGATGAACTTTAGATCCATATCTGAAATGAACAAATACATAGCTCCATTTCAGCGTTGAAAAAGTAGGATATACATTTTTACTGATAAAAGGTTTTTTAAAAAAACAAAACTTTAAGAAAAACAAAGCAATAATCAATAAGCAAGTATTGCTATAGGAATTTGTTCTAGAGTGCTATGTATAGGATAGGAATATGTGAAACATGTAAACAACAAACCAAATATAGTCCTCAATATAGCAAAACTATTATAGCAGAAAACTCCACACCCTCCCCTTTAATCTCAAATCTGGTTCTGCTTCTGTAATCACGTCTCCATAACAGCCACTAAATATACTGTCCCCGTTATCTACATAAATAAAAACTTGCACATAAGTTATTACCTTAGTAAATTTAGAACACACACGCATTTCTTTAAACGTCAGAAAATTTTGTAAATTAGAAGAGAATCATCGATGGGACTGATAGGAATGAAACAAGCACATTTTGACTTCCGGCTGGCACCGCAGGCATTGTGGACGGTCCTTGCAGACCGCCAGACCCGTGATTTCATGAAGCCGTTTTGACAGCTCAAAACGGCTGTCTGGCGGCTTCAAAATCTCTCCTTCGGGAAAAGAAGGAGAGGAGAGCAGTTGGGTGGGGGTAGAGCCGTCCAAAAAGCCCTTTGGAGTAATTCCAGGGGCTTGAAGGGTAAGCTCCCCGGTCAGCCCAACGAAGCTCCGGATCCGGGATGAGAGCCAGACATCGCAACCATCTCTGCAATCAATAAGAAGTTTAAAAGCCTCAAGAGCAGACTGAGTGAGGCAAGAAAGTATCTATGCTTAACTCCGGGCTACACTCTTTCTAACTAAAGTCAATTGAGAGGAAGTTAGTGCTTAATGGCGTCTTTGCTGTAATTACAAAAGTGAAAGTTAACAACAGAAAGTGTCTGCTGAGACTTTTTGTGTTCTGAAACTGACTTGAAGCGGCTGGAAATAGAGAACTTGGGGAGGAAAGATCATTTTGCCTTAAAAATCAAACAATTTAAACTGCTGAAAGCTGCTTTTTTGACTTTGTGCCAGCAATGGGGGGGGGGGAGGAAAAAAGATCCTTTTAAAAAAAGGAATTAAGATGGCTTCCAAGCAAACTAAATCAGCAATTCCAAAAGTAGGAGGGGGCTCTCTAGCAGTCTCTGTTGTGACACAGAAGGCACAACTGCCGGCTGACTCACAAAACCAGGAGACTCCCATTAGAGATCTTACAGAATTTATAAAAGAAACTATGAATAACCAAACAACAATTATAGAAGGGAAATTTCAGGAAGAAATAAAGGAAGTTAAGGTTGTTGTTGCAAAAAAGCATGATGATATAAGAGATGACATTCTATTGGCAGTTTCAGGATTGTCTAAACATCTTATTCAGCTGGATGAGAGAGTGGAAGAAATTAATGAAGTTAATTTAAACCTGGAAGCCAAAATGGGAGATATCATGACCAAAACAGAGAAGTTGGAAAATGAGGTGACTATGATGCAATATAGATCTATGGAATTTACTTTGAGACTGAGAGGATTGAAAGAGAATGGCCGGGAAAATCTAAGAGATAGATGTGCAGAAGCTATAGCAGCAGTAATTGGAGCAAGAAAAGAGGATATGGCAAATCAAATTGATAAAATTTACAGAGTTAATTCATGGGTGGCAAGACAAAAGCAATTGCCAAGAGATGTGGTGATTTATTTTATTGATAGAAGAATTAGAAATGATATCCTACAAGCCTCCTATAAAAACAAGGTTTGGATGTTTGGACAAGAAATCCAGATTTTGAAAGAGATTCCTCCTAAAATGTTAAGAGACAGAAAGGACTTTGGTTTCCTGGTAGAGGAGCTGAGAAGGCAACAACTATTGTACAGATGGGATGCTCCAATTGGCCTAATAGTGACTTATGGTGGAGAAAGATATCGCTTGAATACAGTTTGGAAAGCAAAAGATTTTTATGTCAATGTTTTAAAGGCTGGACATTCATCCTCACCTGGTGGAGGGGGGGCAAAAAGGAAAAAGAGATATTACAACAAGAGAAAAATGGAAAACAGATACAAGCTTATGCTGAAGTGGCAGCTGGAGGAAAGGTGCAAGAAGATATTCCTTTTCCACTAAAGAAGATAGAGAGACCAGTGCCTGATACATTCAACAAGATAGAGGAACCAAGAGAACAGAGTGTGACACGATCAACTTTTAAACAAATACAACAACAACAACCACAAAAAGTGCAACAAGCCCAAGATTTAACCCAAGAATCTCAAAAAACAGAAGCAGTGGGAGGAGCCAGGCTGAAGAGTAAGATGGAAGAAGACATTCAGTGGATGCTCATGATGCTTCGATGCGCCAAGGATGGCTACTAAATTTCTATCCTGGAAGGTCAATGGTTTAAACTCACCACAGAAGAGAAAGAAAGTATTTTATTACCTGAAACAATTTAAGAATGATGTTATTTGTTTACAAAAAACACACATTAGATTATCAGATCAAAAATACTTAATAAACTCAAGATTA
This sequence comes from Masticophis lateralis, assembly GCA_030761175.1. NCBI lineage: Eukaryota > Metazoa > Chordata > Lepidosauria > Squamata > Colubridae > Masticophis > Masticophis lateralis. The sequence goes on along the minus strand of JAUDYJ010000003.1, from coordinate 94,573,346 downwards.
GGGACTCATTTTGTGGCATCAGCTCCAGAGAAGAATGGAATAGTTATCTATGTAAAGAAAGGACTAACGGCGAATTTAAATGAGGCAGATGCTCATGGAAGATATATAGCAATAGAACTATTAACTCAAAATGGAACTATTAACTTTAATTGGAATATATGCACTGAACCAACAACAAGATAATTTTTATAAACTTTTACATTCTAAAATAATACACTGGGATTATAAATCATTTATATTAATGGGTGACTGGAATGGAGTAATAGATACTCTGAAAGATAAGAAGAGTACATCCAAAGCTTTTACACGTGCAAAATTACCTAAATCTTTTTTTGATATAATGGAAGATTTAGAACTGAGGGATATTTGGAGAGAACGGAATGTTGACAAGAGATTTTACTTTTTTTTCTGGCAGACATCAATCTTTTTCTAGGATTGATTTTATACTAATTACAAATGATTTTTTTTCCAGGGTAAAGAAGACGAAGATATGCCCGAGGACTTTAGCTGATCATAGTCCGGTTTGGCTGGAATTGGAACAGGAGAGTGGGGAAAGGAGGTCTTGGAGACTAAATGAAAATTTATTTAGATATGATGAAAATGTGAATGAACTTAAAAAACAAATGAAAGAATTTTTTGTTATTAATATGCATAAGGGTACTTCTATGGAAATGATATGGGATGCAAGTAAGGCCTATATGAGGGGAATTTTAATATATATTAATAATAGACATAGATTAAAGCAAATAAAGAGGCGGAAAGAGATTGAGGAGGAAATAAAAAAGAAGGAACAATTATTAATATGTAACCCAGGAGATAAAAAAGTAAGAGAAACAATAAATATATTGTGAGGGCAATTTAGTATGTTAATGGCCAATCAGGTGGCAACTACTTTGCAATATGCTAAACATAATACATTTTGTAATGCCAATAAACCAGGCAGATGGTTAGCTTATGTACTAAGGAAGAAACAAAAATCACGAGTTATCGGTAAGATAGAATTTAGAGGTAAGGAAGTTTATCAACAAAATGATTAAAAAACCTTTTCTAGAATATTATACAAAACTGTACGCAGGAGATTTAATACAAGGTTTAGATATAGATAGATATTTAAAGGAGGATAATACTCTTGAATTAACCCTAGAACAAAGGGAAGGTTTGAACCAACCAATAACTTCTGAAGAGATTATTGCAGCAATTAAACAAATAAAATCAGGTAAGACACCAGGAACAGATGGATTGACAGCTGTTTATTATAAGAACTTGCAGTTTGAAATGGTAGAACCACTTAGAATCTTATTTTGTAAGATGCAACAAGGGGGAGGAATCCCACCCTCCTGGAGAACAGCTTTTGTTTCACTGATTCCAAAAGATGAGAATTGTGTCAAGCCTGAAAATTTTAGACCAATTTCACTTTTGAATACTGACTATAAAATTTTTGCTAAGGTATTGGCAAATAGATTAATGCCAGTTATGCAACAAATAATTCATAATGACCAATCAGGATTTATAAAAGGGAGACAAATGAAATATAATGTGAGACAAGTTATAGACTTGCTGGAATATTTGGAAAAAAACAACCAAGTCTCCGCAGCACTCTTTTTTCTGGATGCAGAGAAGGCATTTGATCGATTGAATTGGCAATTTTTGTTTAAAATAATAGAGAAAATGCAATTTGGAGAGCAGTTTGCACAATCAATTAGAGCAATATATCAAGAACAATCAGCACAAATAATTGTCAATGGAGGCCTAACAGATCGCTTTAAGATTGAGAAAGGAACAAGGCAGGGTTGTCCTCTATCGCCATTGTTATTTATTTTATCTTTAGAAGTCTTGTTGAATAAAATACGTGAATCTGATAAACTTAAATAGTAATTAGACAACAGGATTATAGATTAAGAGCGTTTGCAGATGACTTGGTTGTTACTTTAACTCAACCTATAAAAACAGTTCCACATGTTGGATATAGTAGAACAATATGGTAAGGTTTCTGGATTTAAAGTAAATCAACATAAAACAAAGATAATAACTAAAAATATGTCAGTATCTCAAAGGGAAGAGTTAGGAAGAATAATGAGGTTTGAAATAGTTAAAGAGGTTAAATATTTAGGAGTAAATGTTGCAGCCTCAAATATGAAGTTATTTAAAAACAATTATGAAGTCCTTTGGCATGGAAAACTGGAAAACTGGAAAAAATTGCAACTATCCCTATTGGGAAGAATAGCAGCAATAAAAATGAATGTATTACCCAAGTTTTTATTTTTGTTTCAAATGATACCAGTACTTAAGAAAGATGGAAATTTGAGGGAATGGCAGAAAGGTGTTAATACTTTGATTTGGTCTGGGAAAAAACCTAGAGTAAAATTAAAAATTAAACAGGATGTCCATGGAAGGGGGGGGGGGTTGAAAATGCCTAATCTAAGATTGTATTATGAAGCATCTGCGTTAGTGCAAATTAGTGATTGGTTTAATTTAACTGAAAAAAGAATACTAAATATAGAAGGATATGATTTGTTATATGGATGGCATGCTTGCCTATTATATGAAAAGAAAGTGGGTAAGATTTTTAAAAGTCATATAATTAGGAATGCTTTGTTAAGGGTTTGGAAAAAGTATCAATATAAGTTAAACTATAAGATACCTATATGGGCAAATCCTAGCCATGCAATAGAAAATGTATAGAACAAAAAATGGAGGTGATTACCTATAAGGAGCTTCTTTTTAATGAAAGGGGTAATTTACAATTGAAATCTTCAGAAGTACTGAAAGAAGAAGGGATAATTTACACTTGGTTTCAGTATGGTCAACTCCAAGCTAGATGGAGGGAAGACCAAAAAATTGGTCTTATGCAAAATGAGGAAAATTTGGTAAAAAGATCAGGGACCAGAGTCCAATGCATATTAAAAGGTTGTGTAATGCATTATTGGAAATAGATTCAGAAACGGAATTGGTCAAGGATTGTATGATAAAATGGGCACAAAACTTTCAGGAACCAATAATGATGGAAACATGGGAAAAGATTTGGGTTAGAAATGTTAAATTTACGGAAGCACAAAACTTAAGAGAAAATTTTTATAAAATGTTCTATAGATGGCATTTAGATCCTAAGAAAGTGTCATGTATGTACCCAAATGTGCAAGCCAAATGTTGGAGATGTGATTGTGACAATGCAACATATTGTCATATATGGTGGACTTGTAAGAAGATCAAAGCATTTTGGATAAAAATTTGGTGGGTAATGCAGAATATTCTGAAAAAAAGATTGAAATTTACTCCACAATTGTTTTTATTGGGTATATCAACTGACTGTACAGTATTAGAGACTAAATTGATTTTAAACTTAATATCAGCAGCTAGGCTGTTGGTAGCACAATACTGGAAGAAAGACTCTTTGCCTACTATAGAAGAATGGACACTGAAAGTAACAAATTTAGCAGAAATGGTGAAAATCTCAGCATACTTGAAAGATCATACGCAAGAAAAATATATCTTGGAATGGAGAAAATGGATTTGACTATATTCAAAGTAAGTACCAGATGCGAAGATATCAAATTGCGTATGAATGAATATAAAGATATATTGTGTTATCTATAATGGAGTTAAGGTTTCGGGGGGGGGGGGGGATTTGTTAGCTTAAGGATGGTTAGGTTAATTTAGTTTATGATTGTTTTTTTTTAACACCCTGTATTTTGCTCTGGGAAGTCGGGGGGGGAGGGAAGAGGGGGGAAGGGGGGTGGGGGGACTCCGGGGGCGGTGAAAATGTTGTTTCTTTTTCTTGTAAAACTTTTCAATAAAAAAAAACAAACACATTTTGATTAATGAATGGAAGAACAATTTACAAGCCAGGATAGCTGATGTGCACTTACCTGCATCCAAAATTATTTACTTCCCAGTAAATACAACTAGCTGTGCTTGAATATTAGTCTGAAAATCTGGATCTTGATCCACTTAATTGTGCTGTCCTTAATATACAACTGTAATGGAGCCTGTCCATTGCAGTCATATGTCATAATAGTTATAAACCAGGATTGTCACCTGACTGACCCAATTTTATGCCCTCCCCCCTTTTTTGCGGTAGTTGTTAAGAAATTGCCAGTCACTGAATGAATCAAAGGTTTGCTATAGGTGTAGTTTTGCCAAAAACTGGAAGTGCTGGTTTTCAACGAAACTGTCATAAATTGTGATCATTCGACTGTGGGATGCTGCAAATTGCCATGGTTTTGCAGAGCACCTGAAGTTCATTCACATGATCCTGGAGGGGGCATGACTATTGGAACTTCAAATGCGGGACGTAAGCCTCCTTTTTTGTGGTCACTTGCAACTTCGGTCACCAAGCGACCAGTCATAAATCAAAGACTACTTGTATTTATGACTGTAAGCATTTTGAGTCTTTTTATATTTAGAATGGAAATATTTAAAATATAGGCTTCAAAACTGAGATTGCATTTTTGTGCAAGAGAAAAAGATAAAGGGGACACACAAACAAGCATGTGAGAAAATTCACATAAAGCATAAATAGGACAGGTAGTCCTCAATTTACAATTGGTCTCTTAAATGTTACAATGGAGCCCCAAAAAGGTAATTATGATCTAGTTCTGAAAGTCCAACAACCAGGACCTGTTTAAGAACGGCCCACAAATAGGGTTTAGGTCAGGGATTTCCGGCTGACATTGTGGCAAGATCGGATGTGAGGAGTGGGTCTCTCTGAGTTCTCCCTGTTGGAGGGCTCTGAAAGGAGTTAAAGCCACCCTGCAGGGCTGATGAAGTAAAGAGGTGCACCCTGCAGGTCGCAGAGCGCCGCAACTCTCCTACTTGATCCAGGGTTTCTTGCCTCTCGTCCACGACAAGAAGAGGCAGTCATCATGGCTGCCATAAAGCTGAGACAGCCAAGGCAACAAGAAATGTGCAGGAGTGGTGTAGGTGAACAGTGACTGGAGCTGGGTGAGAAGATTCCTTTTTTATTTAGACCCTAACTTTAAAAGAAAAAAAGAAAGAAGAAAATCCAGGAAAAGAGACTCTTAGAACTATTTTTTAAAGCTGCGAATAACCATAGAGAGAAAAATCCTACACCTAAAAGAAAGGAACTAAGGGGAGAAAAGCTAAAGACCTTTTAAAACATAGAAAATTGGACTTTTAACTAGGTAGGCGTTGTTCTGGAAAGGCATTATAAAATGCTGGAACTAGCTACTTGAATAGCTGACTTTGCTCCCATAAGCTGAATTAAATTTGGATTAATCAATTTGTCAAACTCAAAACAATACTGAAACCTAAACTGAGGGTGTCATCTACTGGTGAATGGAAAGTATACCATACCTCTACAAGCCTGCAAAATTTCTGATAAGAAAAATAAACAACATTCATCTAGAGGACTATGGTGATTCTTACTGTTCTATAACTATCTACTTTATGATTACTGGACTCTATTGTGAGAATAAGAAACACCTTTAAGTTAAGTTAAGTGATTTTTTGGACTGTAAGACGCACCGGGGTATAAAACACACCAAGATTTTGAAGAGGTAAACAAGAAAAAAAAGATTTTGCCCTCTCCGAGCCCTAGGAGCACTCTGCAGGCCTCCCAAATTCGCTGTGCATCCCATTTTATGCAAAAACAGGATGCACAGAGGGTTTGGGAGGCCTGCAGAGTGCTTCTGGGGGCTAGGGAGGGCAAAAAGCATGGGGGGTTGGGAGGCCAAAACAGGCCCATTTTTCACAAAAACAGGGCCTGCAGAGGGTTTGGAAGGCCTGCAGAGGGCTCCTGGGGAGGGCAAAAGGCATGGGGGGTTTGGGAGGCCAAAAACAGGCCCATGATTGTAGGACTCTGCAGGCCCCGTTTTTGCGAAAAAAGGGGCTGTTTTTGGCAAAAATGGGATGTAGGGGACAAGGTTTTGGGAGGCCAAAATTGGCTGTATTTGGTGTGTAAGACGCACCAACATTTCCACCAGTGGTGAAATGTAAAATTTGTTACTACCGGTTCTGTGGGCGTGGCTTGGGGGGTAATGTGACTGCATGGGTATGGCCAACTTTTTTTTTAACTTTTAAAACCATTTTTTCTACAATCTCTTCAGCCGAAGAGGTTGGTAAAAAATGCTTTCAAAAGCCTCTGACAATCCCAGCTTAGTTGGCAGAGGCTTTTTTTCTTTTAAAAACATTTTTCTACAACCTCTTCAGCTGAAGAGGTTGGGGGAAAATGCTTTTAAAATCCTCTGATGATCAAGCAACTCAGCTGGCATCATCAGAGGCTTTTTTTTTTTTTTTTTACTTTTAAAAGCATTTTTTTGGCCAAAGATGTTGTAGAAAAAATGCTTTTTTTTTTTTTTTTTAGAAAAGCCTCTTATGATTGTGCGGCTAAGCTGGGCATGGGGGGGGAGGGATGTTTGCTACCGGTTCTCCAAACCACCCGCCATTGCTACCGGATCAGGCAATCCGGTCCAAAGCGGGAGCATTTCACCCGATTTCCACCCTCTTTTAGGGCGAGAAAATGCATCTTATACTCCAAAAAGTATGCTATGTGTCTTGTTCAGTGGTGGTTGGGTTTCAACCTACCTTACCATGGCCACGTCTCTGAGAACTGAACACCTTGTACTTCTGGGCACTCCAGGTAGGTTGCAGTTCTGGAATATGATAGCACTGGGGGATAATGGATTCCCATTAGCTTCACTTTTGATTCTTCTCAAATATTTGGCAGTGAATGTGCATCTTTTTTTCTAACATGTTTTTTGCAACCCTGTTGACTATTTGCAACAAAATGTTTGATGGTTCTGTGATCACACCCCAAAATCTTAGCAAAGAGTGCTGTATCCCTCTGAAAAACTTTTTACAATTTTTGATTTTTCAGTTAAATTAAATCTCGCTTTTGGCCCATTTTGCCTGAGGAACAAAAGCTACCTAATAATTATGCACACCTTGATATAGGGTGTTGGATCTCCTCAGGCCACACCCTCCCTCATTTCACAAATACACATCACCTGATATGCTTATATCCACTATTCATTCAAGTTTATACAGCATGGAGATGGAAAATATGCATAAAAATGATATGGTCAAAATACTCACCTGCCTAATAATTGTGCACACATTATATATATTTAAAATTATGTCTTCAATATAATTAGAACATGTACTTAGAATACTTTAATTTTATTTACCGATCAGACTCCAGGTTGCCACATGAAGATTACTGTACTTTTTGGAATATAACACGCACTTTCCCTCCCCCCTAAAAGTGGGTGGAAATGTCTGTGCGTCTTTTATACTGAATGTTGCCAAAGCCCCTCCCACTCTCCAGCCCCCACCCTTTGGCCATTTTTGGCCTCTGCGCATCGCGTTTTCATCCTCTGCATGCTCCATTTTAGACCCGTTCCAGGTTTCAGGGATCACCACAGCGTATTGCTGCTGATCGCTGCCTCCTCGCATCACATTTTTAGCCACCGTGCATTGCGAAAACTGGCCAATCCACGCTGCCTGGAAGAGGCCAAAAATGCAATGCGTGGAAGCCAAAAACAGGGCATGCGGAGGCCAAAAAGTGACATTCTGAGGCAGAAAACACGTTGCGTGGAGGCAGCAATGGGCTGTGGCAATCCCCACAGCCTGGAACAGCTGATTGACAATATTCTGGGAGGCTAATCCAACCGCCAATCAGATGCTCATGCTGAATCAGGCTGCGATAACATGCTGAAGCTGACCAGGCTGTTTGCTGCAAGGATGAATAGCCAGATGAATACTGATGGATGCTGGTAGACAGAGGCAGATTTTTTTTTTCTTGTTTTCCTCCCCAAAAACTAATGTGCGTCTTATACTCCGGAGCATCTTATACACCAAAAAATACGGTAATTCATTTACCAGTGAACCAAAAGAGTAGAGCCCTTTCATACATTAATACAAAAGTGTTTAGTGGGCTGCAGATAAAGAAAATGGAGAGCATCACATCATGTCATTAAACACGTATTTATTTAATTAAAAACAGCTACTTTCTTTGCCACTTGTTTGAACCATGGTGAAGGCTGTGGAGTGAGGGTAACTGACATAAGAATTGAGCCTAGGGAGAGGCAGCCACACAGCCACTAATGAATTATGTGAAGCATTTTGATCATAAACATTTCAAAAAGCCACAAGAAATATTATGACCCATTTGGCACGACTCTAGCTAGCACACAAACTAACAGAAATATCTAAGCCCTTAGTGACATAGGAGAATACGAACAGCATCTTATTACACAAATTATGACTAACACATGGGCAGACCATAACCCAGTAAAATTAATTTGGAAAGGTTATCGGAAAAAGAGGAGATGGATGATGAACACCGAAATTTTAAAAAGCAAAGAGTATATAAAAATGATAGAAAAAGAAATGGAAATATTTTTTATGATCAATATCAAAGAACAAACCTCCCTTCAAAATTTATGGGACACGGCAAAAGCCTACATAAGAGGCTTAATGATAGCATATCTGGTGAAGAAAAATAAAGAAGAGCAACAGGAAAAAGACAGTTTATTGAAGGATCTCAAAAAATATGAATTGGAACTACAGAATGAACCTCAAAACAAAAGGATCAAAGAAAAAATAAATTTGGCAAAACATAAAATAAATTTGATCACACAAACAGAAATTGCGAGGAAAATCAAATTTGCAAAACAAAACCATTTCGAACACGCAAATAAGACAGCGTGATGGTTGGCATACAAATTGAAGAAAGAAAAAGAGAGAAGGACAATTCATGAATTACAGGACGACACAGGAGAGATATATTATAGGAACAAAGACAAAAAGGAAATAGCAAGAACCTTTTTCCAGAAATTATACGAACAGGAAGTATCTTCAGAAGAGGATATCAAACAATACCTCAACGAAGTCGACGTCCAAAAATTAGAAGAGTCACATAGAGATCTTATGGAGAGGCCGATTACGATGATAGAACTGACAGAGGCGAGAAAACAACAGAAAACAAACAAAACCCCAGGACTGGATGGTATACCCGCAGAATTCTACAAGGCTTGCCAACACCCAATAGACGAAATTCTACTTGGAGTAGTCAATGATGCACTTCTGGAAGCTAAGATCCCCAACTCCTGGACAGAGGCCATCATAACATTGATACCAAAAGAAGAGACAGACCATACTGACATCAAAAATTATAGACTGATATCGCTCTTAAATGTGAATTACAAATTATTTACATTAATAATTACAAAAGAATTACAAAAATAATTAATGAATATATACATTTGGACCAGAACAGTTTTATTCCAAAGAGATAGATAAAAAATAATTTGAGACTAATAATGGATGTGTTAGAATACTACAAAACAAATTCAGACAAACAACTGGCCCTAATTTTTTTAGATGTTCAGAAGGCATTCAATAATTTAAATTGGAAATTCAGCAACAAATTTACCAATATGATAAACAAAATTACTCCTATCAAACAGCAAAAATAGCAATAAATGGGGACTTGACAGAACAATTCCAAATATCAAAAGGAGTTAGACAAGGGTGTCCTCTGTCCCCCGTTATTCGTATTAGTATTGGAAATTCTCTTAAGGGAAATTCGAAGAGATAAGGAAATACAAGGTCTGACAATCAAAAGGGAGGAATATAAGCTTCAAGCCTTTGCTGATGACATTGTATTTATCACAGAAGAACCAATAATAACGGGTACTAAATTACTATATAAAATAGAGAAATATGGGAGAGTAGCAGGACTAATATCAACAAACAAAAGACAAAGATATTAACGAAGAATCTCTCCAACCAGCAAGAAAAGGAATTACAGGATGAATTAGGCATACAAACAACAAAAAAGATAAAATATCTTGGAATATGGCTAATCAGTAAAAATTCATCAATTAGAGAAGACAGTTATGATAAACTCACAAGACAAATAAAAAAAGATCTAGAAATTTGGAAAAAACTACAATTATCCCTATTGGGAAAGATTGCTTCAATTAAAATGAATGTTCTACCCAGAATGCTATACCTATTCCAAGTGATCCCAATAAAACCGGGGAAGAACTTCTTCAAAGACTTTAACAAATTAATAGCGGACTACATCTGGCAAGGCAAGAAAGCAAGAATTAAAATCAAATATTTACAAGACACAAGAGAAAGAGGAGGACTTGCACTACCGGACTGGAAAATATATTACAAAGCATCGACATTAATTTGGACCAAGGAATGGATGGAACTTAAAAATAAAAGATTACTAAATTTGGAAGGATTTGATCTACAACGAGGATGGCAAGCATTTCTCTGGGAGGGCATTGATAAACAACACGGATACTTCCAGAGACATAAGGTCAGACAAGCACTATACCACACATGGCGGGACATCAAAAAAGCACATTACTATAAAATTTTCCATAGCGCTGCCCAGTCAATTCATCGGTTGGGCTTTCGCTGTTTGCTTGCCAAATGACTGAACGCGATGTTTCTTTAAATTCTTTTAACCATGCCTCCTTTCTCCTCAGGACCCCAGATATTTTGTTTAGTCTGGCTGTCAAGACTACTTTTCGATCTGCTCTAGCAGTTTTCATTCTAATTTGACTGTTTCTGCATTTATTTCTTAGTTAGCTGTTGGGTTTTATTATTTTTGTTCTATTTTGGAATCGTTTAGAGGAGCCGAAGATCCTGAAGGGGCAACTTGCGGCTGCAGCTGTTCCTTGCTGCTCATTGGTGGGTAAGTGTTTCTGGAGCCTCAGAACCTCCCCGCCCCCGTTTTTATCGTAGCAGTGACAAGAGACTGTCTCGCCTGGGCAGTTCTCATCGGCCTTGAGCTGTTCGTTTAGCCACCGGCAAGCTTGCTGATCTCCTGTGAGCCGGGAGAACAGCGGCCGCCATTTTGGGCTCCGTTTAGTGAGGGCGGCTCTGGAGTCACTGCTCCATGAGGAAACAAACTCCGAGGCGTTTGTAAACAGTTGTAAATCACTTGGTTAAGCTGTTTATGGTGGATTTGCCTTTTAGGACTGGTTCAACAAAGAAAGTGACTGTAAATCATAGCGGAGTTGATGCAGAGGAAGTGGAAGCCGCTAGGGGCTGCAGAATTAAGGCAACAATTTTTCGCGCCATTTTCAACGGTCAGCAGACAGTTTGGGGAGCCGTGAGGAGATTATTTTCTGCTGACAATTGTTCACAATTTTGGAATTCTCCCTTGTTGACTGTGATACGGATTGTAATTAACTGATTTATAAGGTTTATGTGCACCCTGGTTATAGGGATTGTTTGAAAGGGATTTTATTCATTTGACTTTATTTGACTTGATAATTGATTGTTTCTATCTCTCTAGATATATTGATATGGCGGACCAGGAATTCTCTTCAGATCCTGAACAGCCTCAAACCCCTCCAAGTCCAAAAAAGACATCTAAGTCTAGGTCTAAATCTGTGGTTCCTTCCGCCAGAAAGGAACAGGGGCTGACTGCATCTAAGCAGGCCACACTGAACAAGGATGCACTGAGAAGGAACAATGCACTGGAGAAACAATGTGAAAAGGCTCAAAAGAGAGCCCAATTATCTGTGGCCCCTGCTTCTCCTCTTTCAGAGGAGGCGGAGGTTTTGCCCCAGCAAGAACTTGACCATAATTCCCCGGTGTGAGAATTACCTCCACAACGTGTACAGGACAATGGACAAGAGGCTCATAGAGGGCTGAGGACATCTCAGCTCAGGAGTAGGCCGACACCAGAGTCTACCTTTACCCCAACTGCTGCTGAACTACGAGTGGAGGAGGGGCATGACATTTCTCAACCTTTTAATTTTCAAACGCTTCTTACTAATGCTTTGGCCCAAGCCTTGGCTTCGGGTTTTTCTCAGCAGATGCAGATTCCTTCCACGTCGGCTGCGTGTCAGGTTCACTCGGCACAGCCTGTTTCTCGACCAACGCTTATTAACCAGCAGGATCCACTCAAGGGGGAGGAGTCATGGCATCACGAGGAGGAACCTGAGGATCCGTAATTTTCAGAGGACGAGGGCGCAACAGATAAGCCTGTGTTCACTCATCTGTTTTGACCATCTGTTTTTAAAACCTTGTTACCAAAGGCCAAGTTACCAACCAATATGGGTTCCCTTGAGAACCCTTCAGATCAGGAGACAAATAAACCCCAAAGTGAGTTTTTTGCAGTCCCAACTCAGGATCAAGATTTTATTCCCTGTCTGGAATTATTTTCCGATGTAATTAAAAAACAGTGGGACCACCCAGGTTCTTTTCCTGCTCCCTCAAGCCATGATAAAAAGATGTATTGTGTGGACCCTAGTCTAGAAGGGTTACTAGCACTTCCCTCTGTCTGTTCACCTGTAATAAATCTGACTTCAAATACAGCATTACCTAATGATGTAGTGGACGTGCTTAGGTCAGAGGATAAAAAGGCGGAGATTGCTTTCCGCAAGACCCACCAGGCGGCTGCCTGGGCGATTATATCCGCCACCTCGGCTTCATTTTTTAATCAGGCCAATGTTATTTGGTTGAAGCAATTAAGGAACCGTCTTCCGCCTGACGATTTAAGACTTCAGCAGGATATTATTAAAATGGTAGCCGCAGCAGAGTTTTCGGCAGACGCGTGCTTAGATGCAGCAAAGTTTGCTGCTAGGGCTATGGCATCTACAGCCACTTCCCATAGACTTCTCTGGCTCTGCCCTTGGCGAGCTGATTTAAAAGCTAAATGGAAGTTAGCGTCAGCCCCCCTTAAGGGTTCAGATCTGTTTGGGACAGCTTTAGACCCTATTTTAGTTGAAGGGAAGGATAAGCGGAAGGTGCTGCCAGTGTCTTACCGTAGACCAGGATGTCATTTTACACCTTACCAGCAGAGGCAGCCCTTTCGTTTCGATTCCGGACCCAGTGGGTCCTTCTCTAACAGGTCATACAGTCACAGTTGGGACAGATATTCTGACAGTCATTTCAAGACAGAGGCAGATACCAGTCCCCAGCCAGGAGGCCTTTCTGTGGTACTGGTTCCAAGCCCGTCATGCGAGGGAAGTGACTCACTTCCTCTGTCTCCCATTGGCGGCTGTCTCAGCCACTTTGCTCACCAGTGGGAGGTTCCGACTTCAGAGTGATGGATTCTTCAGACTGTGTCCCTGGGACTTCAACTAGAGTTCAGGGTTCGGCATCCCAACCATTTCGTTCCTTGTCCTATATCCATGCACCCAGAGAAGCATCGCCTGATGTCTCTGGAGATTCCTCCTCTACTGGACATTGGTGCGATAGAGCCTGTTCTGGCTGGACAGGAGGGGTCGGGGGTCTATTCAGTACTCTTTCTTGTCCCCAAGTCTTCAGGCGGCTGGAGGGGCATTTTGAATCTAAAATTTGTCAACGAATTCCTTCAAGTAAAAAAGTTCAAGATGCAGTCCCTCAGGACTATTTTAGATTGTGTTAGGAAGGGCGACTGGATGACATTCCTGGACCTACAGGAGGCATACCTGCATGTGCCAATACACCCGGACCACTGCAGGTTTCTGAGATTTGCACATGCAGGGAAACACTTCCAATACTGTGCAATGCCATTTGGCCTATCCTCGGCGCCACGAACTTTTACAAAATTTCTGGCAGCAGTGGCGGCCATGGTCAGGCGGATTCCAATAAGAATACTTTGTTATTTAGACGACATACTGCTTCTCTCTCATTCCCACCAACAGGCTCTTCAAGACCTAGAGATGGTTTGCAACGTGCTGACTCTTCACGGATTCTCCATCAATCGTGCAAAGAGTCACCTCCAACCGACCACTTGTATCTCTCACCTAGGGATGTCGATAGATTCACACAGGGGACAAGTTTTCCTGTCGGTGGAGAGACAACACGACATTCGGGACTTGGTCCACAAGGTTCTAGACAAGAGGCAGGTAACTTTTCTCACATTGTCACAATTGCTCGGCAAATTCATTTCTTGTATTTCAGTGGTTCCCTGGGCACGCAGATACGCAAGACAACTCCAGTGGTTCCTTCTTCCAGCTCAGAGATCGGGCCGCAGTACATCTACCACCAAGACCAGATTACCTCCCAAGGTACGGGCATCCCTCCAGTGGTGGACTTCTGGAGCCATCAGCAGGGGATGTGTGTTCCAGGAACCCGAGAGAATCGTTGTAACGACGGACGTGAGTCTAGTGGGCTGGGGGGCTCACCTAGAGCATCTAGTGGTTCAGGGACGATGGTCCACAGCAGAAGCCAAGAACCCTATAAACTGGCTGGAACTGTGGGCCATCCGTCGAGCCCTTCGACACTTCCTGGTTCCTGCCATGTCCTGGTTCTGACGGACAACATGGCCACAAAGGCCCATATAAACCGCGAGGGGGGCACTCACTCTCAATTGCTGATGATAGAGACCGACAGACTGTAGAGCTGGGCGGAGACTCATGTCCTCTCTTTGAGAGTGGAACATATATCAGGGGCCTCGAATGTTCAAGCCGACTGGCTCAGTTGGACACAGCTGGATCCATCTGAGTGGATGATTTCCAGGGATTTGTTCAAGGACATCATGAGGAGATTTGGCTGACCAGAGGTCAACCTCTTCGCCCGACCAGAGAATGCTCAGCTCCCGAAGTTCATTTCGAGGTTCCCATGTCCGGAGGTAGTGGATTGCAATGCTCTTCATTGCTGTTGGCCACAGGGGCTCCTTTATGCTTTTCCCCCTCTGCCTCTTATCCAGAGAGTGGTAAGAAAATTGATGGCAGAAGGTGCAGAGATTCTGCTGGTGGCACCTCATTGGCCAACACGTTCTTGGTTCGCCGACCTGGTGGACCTCTTGGTATCTCCTCCCTGGGAAATACCTCAGGACCGGATCTCTCTCTCCCAGGGGGCCATTCAACATCCAGACCGTCTCTGGTTACACCTAACCCTGTGGCACCTGAGGAAGAGCGAGGTCCCAGGGAAGGTTATCCATACCATCCAGGCTGCCAGGTGGCCCTCCACTACGAGAATCTACGAGGCGTCTTGGCGAGCGTTCTGCTCTTGGTGCTGTCTGCACCACGTCGACCCCACTTCTGCCACTATTACTGATATTTTAATTTTCTTACAGGACGGCTTCGACAAGGGGCTGGCCCCAGCCACCTTGAGGAGGTAGGTGACGGCATTATAGACAGTTCTATCCAGGGATGCTTCTCACCCATTAACTCAGGATCCCAGGGTTAAGGGGTTCTTACAAGGTGCATCTAATATCAGGCTACCTACGGTCCATAGGTACCCCTCTTGGGACTTATCGTTGGTGTTGCAAGCCCTTACAAGGGCCCCGTTGAGCTGCTGGCGTCAATCAGCCTGAGATTATTCACCTTTAAACTGGTATTTCTCCTGGCTATCACCTCGGCCTGGTGGGTGTCTGAACTGGCTGCCTTATCTATTCGCCAGGATTTATGTATATTTAGGCCCAACACAGTTACGCTACATTTAGACCCTTCATTCCTGCCGAAAATAAACTCCACCTTTCATAGGACCCAAGAAATTATTTTGCCTGACTTTTGCCCTTCTCCAAAGCATAAGTTAGAAGTGCAGTGGCATACTCTAGATGTGCGACGAGCGCTACGACGTTACATTGCACGGACATCCTCGTTTCGTAAAACTGAGGCGCTCTTGGGGTTGTTCCACCCTGCATCTCTGGGGAAGAAGGTTTCTTCTCGCACCGTCGCAGGCTGGATTAAAGCCTGCATTTCGTTGGTGTATAGCTCCAAAGGGACACCAGTTCCAAGTAAAGTGTGGGCTCATTCCACGAGAAGCGCAGCAACATTGGCAGCTTGGTCTACCCAGGCCTCTGTATTAGAGATTTGCAGGGCAGCCACATGGATATCATTGACGCCATTTGTAAGACATTACAAGTTGGACAGCTTTGCGTCTGCCGAGGCATCCTTCAGCTGTCGGGTGTTGCCGAGGGTCTGTTATGACTCACTGGGTACTTCCAGTCAGCCTTCCCCCCCTTGATATCTGAGGCTTGGGTATATCCCAACAGATTAATTGACTGGGCAGCACTATGGAAAATGGACGTTGCTCACCTGAAAGTCCTTTTTTTGTAGCGCTGCAGGTCAATTCATCCCACCCTTTCAGCTGCCTGGGTTGGTCGGGGAGATTGTTTGTGTTTTCTTCTCAGAGTAGCTTGGAGACTGCAGTCTTCGCGAAATATCTGGGGTCCTGAGGAGAAAGGAGGCATGGTTTAAAGAATTTAAAGAAACACCATGCTCAGTCGTTTGGCAAGCAGACAGCGAAAGCCCAACAGATGAATTGACCTGCAGCGCTACGAAAAAAGGACGTTCAGGTGAGCAACGTCCATTCCAGAATGGTTATCAACCATGGAGGCCCAGATTTACCCAAACACCACGGACAGCACTAAAATGAAAACCTTTAAGGACTTACTAAACAACCCAGGGGAACTAAGAACAAGTCAAGAACTGCAGGAGATGGGTACAGACATCGACTGGTGGCCATACTTACAAATAAAATCAAGATATCAAAAAGATTTGACTCAATTTGAATTCCAAAAAAGCCAAAACGAATTAGATAAAATTTTACAAGGACCACAGGATAAATTAATTTAAAAAGTTTACAATTATTTATGAGCATATAAATTAGAGGAAGAGGTGGTTAAAGATAACATGATAAGCTGGGCAAAGAACTTTGGCCACAATATTGAATTAGACAAATGGGAAAAATTATGAACAATAAATTATAAATCAATGATGTCTGTACCCTATAAGGAAAACCTGCTTAAAATGTTTTACAGGTGGCATCTTCCCCCAGCCAGGTTGGCAAAAATGTTCCCCAACACGTCTCCAATATGTTAGAAATATAATCTACACAAAGGAACTTACTATCATGCATGATGGACTTGCCCAAAGGCAAAACAATATTGGCAAATGATCAGAACGCAAATAGAACAAATTACACAACAAAGAATACAAATGAAGCCAGAAACCTTTCTATTAGGCATAATAACTGGACAATATGAAAAGGAAATAAAATACTTAATAATTCATATAACAACAGCAGCACGTATAATTTTTGCATAAAATTGGAAGAGTAATGACATACCAACCGAAGATAGAGTAATTAGTAAAATCATGGAATGTGCAGAAATGGATACACTCACAAAGGAACTACAAGATAAAGAGGAACATGATTATTATCTAATATGGGATAAGTGGTACACTTGGTTAGGAGAGAGAAAAAATAGGACTAGGAGACAACTAGTGGAACCTAGGAGACATAGGAACATATTTCACTTAATGTAGGTCAACAATGAATCAAAAATTAGACACAATGAGAAAGACCCAAACAGGGAGGAGTCAAAATATAAATGAGAAACAGATAACAGACTACAGTTGTGATAACTTTGACAAGATGTATACCTGACTTTTTGTTTACATGTTTTGTATGTCTTGTTGTTAATTGTTTTGTTTTTTAAATAAATAAAACAAAATAAATAAAAATTTGGAGAAAAAAAAAGAATTGAGCCTAGGGAGAGGCAGTCACACCGCCACTAACAAATATGTGAGGCATTTTGATCATAAACATTTCAAAAAGCCACAAGAAATATTATGACCCATTTGGCACGACTCTAGCTGGCACACAAACTAACAGAAATATCTAAGCCTTTAGTGACACAGGAGAATATGAACAGCATCTTATTATACAACAGAATATTTAGTGGTTTTTCTTCCTCTGTTTTAACTGTCTAGGAAAAAAAATGTATTTCTGAAAGTCACAAATAAATTTTAAAAATTGAATGGTATTCACATTACATTTGACTAAAGATGTACATATTTTCATTTCCCATAACATACATTCTGCCAGAAGAAAAAAGTCTGTTAAAAATTATCCAAATCTTATTTCTATCTTGATTTAACAAGTTTAGAGATAGAATTTGCTTATTTTGTATTAAGCTACACAAATTGGCCATTCTGAATTAGCACTTCATTTGTAGTATTTTCAATACAAATGTTTATTTGTATGAAGAAAAAAGGACCTAATCATACAGCCATGTACATGTTTATAAATACATATTCTATGTTCATTCACTCACAAAGTTATTTAATCAACCCTGTCAACTATTTCATATCCCACATTTGGTGTTCTATATGACATCTGTTAAAAATTAAAGTAGCATTTAACCATTTGAAAGATCTTATTCCACCACTATCATGGAGAACCCCTTGGCTCTTCCAAATATCCCTTAACACAGGGGTGTCAAACTCAATTACATTGAGGGCTGCATCAGGGTTATGTTTGACCTGGGGGGCTGGAGTGGGCATGGCCAAGGTGAGTGTGACCAGCTCGATGTCCCTGGGGTATCTGTGATGGACCGAGCACTCTGCCAGAGAAAACGGGCTCCCGAGCTCTGTTTTCGGCTGCGACAGCCTCCTGCAACCTTCTGCCAGCGAAAACAGGCTCCCAAGCTCCATTTTCAGCTGCAAGGACCTCCTGAAACTCTCCGCCAGCAAAAACGGAGCTCAGAAGGGCTGCATGTGGCTCTCCTGAGCTCCGTTTTCACTGGCAGAGGCACCACGGGCTGGTCCTTTGCTGTTTCCAGGGTGGCCCTGTGGGCCAGATCTAAGCACCCCACAGACCGGATCCAGACTCCGGGCCTTGAGTTTGACACCCCTGCCCCTATTACATGCATAGTTCAGCAAAGTAACAGTTGCTGACCATAGGAACAACTCATCGTGCTACCCAAAATCTGGGTATCTTAAATAGCTAAGATTTCTGAGACTTCTAAAAATGATCAATTTTTAGGGATAGAAAAATCAAATTCATTCTGGACAAACTCACTAACACATGCTACACATGAGCAGTGTTATATGAATTTGCAATTCTTTGTAAGAGCCTTGGTGGTGCAGCAGACTAAAGTGCTGTTAAGTAGCACCAGCTGCCTGCAATTACTGCAACTTCGAATCTCACCAGACTAAAGGTTGACTCAGCCTTCCATCCTTTCCAAGTAGGTAAAATGAGGACCCGGATTGTGGGGGCAATAAACTGACTTTGTATTAAAAAAAGAACACCACTTGGGGGGGCTGAAAGCCCTACTAAGCAGGTATATACAAAAGAATGAAGGCTATTGCTTAACGCATTGTAAGCCACCCTGAGTCTCCGGAGAAGGGCGGCATATAAATTTAACTAATAAAAAATAAATCATAATAATAAAGATCAAACTGTGTTTTCGCTACAGAACCTGGCTTCCTAGTTAATAATGAACAATAAACATTATGATAATTACATGTCTAAACCATCCAACTACCTCAACTCTGAGAAAAAAAATCTAGACTTTATGCAAATGATAGCCTT
The DNA here is from genome assembly GCA_030761175.1 of Masticophis lateralis. Classification (NCBI taxonomy): domain Eukaryota; kingdom Metazoa; phylum Chordata; class Lepidosauria; order Squamata; family Colubridae; genus Masticophis; species Masticophis lateralis. The sequence goes on along the minus strand of JAUDYJ010000003.1, from coordinate 94,554,101 downwards.
TATGCAAAGACCAGTTTCAAAATATACAGATAATGGGACCCAAACAATGGACAAATATTTAAATTTCCATTTTCCATAAGTTACATACCCAATTAATTTACTGTATTTCATGATTCTTTCTCCTACTTGACTAAATTGAACTGCAATAAATTGTGCTCAATAACATACACAGATGATTAATTTCGTCTATAAAGAATTTAAAGTTTCTGTTTGTTTCTAAATATTTCAGGATGGGGTATGTTAAATCCAACTTTGATCTAGGTATCTATATGACAGCCCAACCCTTGCTCTTTAAAAAGTTTGTAATCAATAAATATGGCTGACTCCACACATTTTAAACCAAGATTTGTAAACCAAGACTTGCTGAACTAATCAAAGTAGCTGGATCTGACATTATGTTTGGCCAAAAACAAGGAACAGTGTCTTAATGTAGTTACGCAAGGCTGCACCCAGGGATATCCACAGGTCAACATAGAAGCTGCAACCATGTGACTTAAACCTACTCCTTTTTAAAATGTGTCAGAATGCGCATAAATGGGGGAAGGGAATTTCAATCACGCAGTTGCAGCTGCCATTCCTGCTTTTTACCCACACACCCCATGGATTCTACAAGCTACGAAAAACAAGAATCTAAAAAAATAGTAATTATGAAACCCAACAGGTAATGAGGTAGTCACAATCCAACAGAGAATTAGACATGTTTAAACTCAATTAAAATTAATGGATTTAAGCATGCCCAACATCGTGTTAGATTACTCAACTCTGTTAGCATGATGAGATTGGCTGATGGCCCAAATTCCAGAAAAACACAGAGAAAGTACTTTCTCAATTTCATCAACAGATCTAGCCACACAAGTCCCTTACAATTAACAGAAAAATCAGGTCTCAAATAATAATCATCTATAATGAAGGGGGGGGAGAACAGAACTTAAATTAGTGCTTGCTGATCAAAACCATCCAAGTTAATTATATTTTGATGAACATGGGTCCTCCTACATAATGAATTCAGTTTGTGAGCACTGAAAGAGGCATGCCTGTTGATGTAAAATGACTGGCACAGGAAATCATAGCTGTTTACAAAGCACCAATATACCAGAATGTTGCCTACTAGATATAAACCGTCTTATTTTTGTCCTTCTGGAGTAGATAGACATATTAATGAAATATTTGTAGACTTCTGGTTACCTATCAATCTAATAGGCTCCCAATTGGGAATAAACAAATCTTTAGATATACAGTACAGGTGATACTGGAGGCTATGTCTTCACTTTGCATCATGCCAATTCACTATTGTTTTAATTAAAAAGCTGGTTGGACAAACTTCACTAGTTGGATACATCATGCAAACCTGTTTTTGGACATGAGGATAGGGAAAAAAATATGGTTTCAGGGAAGTGAAATTATGGCTTCTATTCAGACAACACATTGCAACAATGTACTTTGTTTGAGATTTCCTGACTTTTTATCTATGTTTTGTGCCCCATTGAAATCTCTAACCAATGGGACAATGTATGAGAAGAACAGATTGAAAATGGATGTTGGTCTTACCCAATATGCCCTTTCTCTGAGAGGGGGGAACCGCAGTCAGGCATGGGTTAACTCGTCTGTACAGCTATAGGACTGAGTCTGCTGATTTGTTTAGTTCCACCCTCTCCTGGTAGCCTCAAGTGTTTCAACAAGGATGCTGACGCAGACTGACGTGTTTTTCTGCAAAGAGAGAAAATTAGTGCCTGCCGCCCCTGCCCCCCTTGAAGCTATGGCTGGAACCTGTAGGATGGGGCTAACTGCCATTCCCCCCTCTCAGAGAAAGAATGTATCAGGTAAGACCAACATCCATTCTCCATGTCGATGAGAATGGCAGTCAGGCATAGGACATACCAAAGTTGCATGTCCTAAAGGGTGGGAACTACCTGGCCTTGCAATCCCATGCTAAGATGGACGGCCTGGAGCACCCTACGGCTGAACGCCACGTCCACTGAGACGAAGGAGTCCGTCTTGTAGTTGCAGATAAATGGAGTCAGGCTGGTCCACATAGCCACCCTGCAGAGCTCCTCCAGGGAGGCCTGCATTGCCCAAGCTGCTGAAGTAGCCGCACTCCTGGTGGAGTATGCTGTGATATTGTGCAGGACGTTGGTAAAACTGTGGTTATAGTCGCTCTGATCCATCTTCCCAATGTAGGCCCCATGACCTTGGTTCCAATGGACACCGGTTAGAATGAAATGAACAGAGCTTCCGTCTTACGTAGGACCATGGTTCTGCCAATGTAAATTTTGAGGGCTCGCCACACGTCAAGAGTGTGCCAGGAATGTTCCAACTGATGGCTCGGCTGTGGGCAGAAATTGGTGAGGACAAGTTCTTGTGCGTGGTGAAAAGATGAGTTCACCTTTGGTAGGAAGGTGGGATCCAGCAGAAGCACAACCCTGTCCAAATGAAAGATACATAGGTCCTGACAGACAGACAGGGCAGCCAACTCAGAGATGCAGCAAGCCAACGTGACAGCAATGAGAAAGGCCACCTTGAAAGTGAGGAACCATAGGGAAACCAGGCAAAGCGGTTCGGAAGGAGAAGATGTTAAGGCGTTGAGGACCTTGTTCAGATTCCATGTGGGATAGCAATGGACAACTGACGGATGTAGGTTAGAAGTGCGGTGCAAGAAGTGATGGTTAACTGGGTGCCTCAAAATAGCATCGGTAGAACTGCAGGCCAAGACTGAGGAAATGGCGGCCACTTGTCAGCAAAGTGTATTGGGAGCTAAGCCCGCTTCAAATCCATCTGTAGAAACTCTAAGACGTGAAAAATAGACACTGCCATGGGCACAATGTATGACCTCTGGCACCAGGTGACAAAGGTTCTCCAAGTGGCATCATAGATGCGATTTGTAGACGCCCTATGAGAAGCCTGGATGGTGGAGATGACGTATGCAGGTATGTGGGCCTTTGTCAGGAGGCACCGCTCAATCTCCAAGTGGTTAAGTGATACCATGTGGGGTCCAGATGTCACAGAGCTCCCTGTTTGAGGGTGATCTTGGAGTCGGGAATCCGCCAGGGCAGATAGGGATACTAAGTCTGCGTACCAAGGCCTCCTGGGCCAGTGAGGAGACAACAGAACCAGTTCTGCCTCCTCCTCCAACAGTTTCCTGATGACCCTGGGGATTAATGGGAGGGGAGGGGAGGGGAGGCGTAGAGGAGACCGGGAGGCCAGGGGCTTCTGCCTCGGGATCTGGAAACCTGGAGAAGTATCTCGGAACATGATGGTTGGTGGACAACATGAAGAGGTTGACCAAGGGAAGGCCGAACTTCGATGTCAACTCCTGGAAGAGAGGGGCTGTTAGGCTCCATTCTGTGTGGTCCACCCGATTGCAGCTGAGAGCATCTGCTTGACTGTTCGCCGCTCCTGAAATGTTGCCCACCCTGAGGGAGCTGAGATAGGCCAGAGACCAAGGCATAAGGCCTCCCGCATAAGGGCCTTTGAGTGGGTACCCCCCAGTTTGTTTACATCAGCTTTTGCAGGTACGTTGCCCCTGAGGATGAGGAGATCCTGGCCTGTCACAATGCCCTGGAAATGGAGAAGAGCCAGGCAAATGGCTCGTAAGTCCAAGAAGTTCATGTTGTGATGCCCCTCCCATGCAGACCACTGACCTTGTGCCATGTGGTGTTCCAAGCATGCTCCCCAGCCAGTGAGGCTGGCATGATGATGAGGAGCAGACGTGAAGGCTCCCAAACGAGCAGCCCCTTGAAATCGCGTCGGATGTCCACCACTGGAGAGAGGTGAGAACTGCCAGAGGTAGAACCACCCTGGTCATAGAGGTGCTGTGCATGGCCTTCTGATGAGGGAGGATCCACTGCAATTCCCTCCTGTGGAGGCGAGACCAAGGAACAATGTCGAACGATGATACCATTTTACCGAGGAGTCGGGACAGTCCTAGCACTGTTGACGAGCGGCTTGCAATATATTGGTTTGCCAGGGCTCGGGGGCTGGCCTGGCAGTCAGGAGAGAGTGAGACTATGGAAGTCACTGTGTCAATGACTGCTCCCAGGTGGAGGAGGCAGGTGGAAGGACCTAAGTGGCTTTTGGCCCAATTGATCGAGAAACCATGATCTTGAAGCACCCAGATGGTGGTTGCTAAATCCTTCTGCGCTGAAGGCATGGAAGATGATTGAATGATGATATCATCTAAATAAAATTGGAGTCTAATGGGCAGGGTGCGAATGTGACCAATTAGGGCAGCCATGATTTTTGTAAATACTTGGGGGGCCAAGGATAGGCTGAATGGGAAAGCCATATATTGATAATGCCCCCCGAGATAATGGAAGTGGAGGTATTTGCAGTGGGCAGGGAGGATGGGGATGTGGAAGTATGCCTCCGTTTAGTCCACCGATGAAAGGATATCGCTCCTGCGGATACACTCCAGGATCATGTGGAGGATTGCATTTTGAACTGACAGTAGATAATGTACCGGTTCAAAGCTTTAAGGTCCAGGATTGCCTAATCTACCACCCCACCGAGGATTTCCTCACAATAAACAAGCGAGAATAAAACCCCTGGCCATATTGGTCCCGAGGGACTCGCTGGATATCTCTGATATTTAAGAGGTGATCAACGGCCGAGGTAACTAGTGCCCGCTTGGTTTTGTCATTGAATACTGGGCAAGTGAGGAAAACAGTCAGGGGAGGGGAGAGGAACTCCAGGGAGAGGCCCCAATGGACCGTCTTCTGGACTCATGCATCCGTTGTTGAAGACTCCCATTGGCTGGCAAATAAGGCCAGATGACCCACAATGGGAGATTCTGGGAGGGAGCTACTTGGACCTGCAGAAGGGTCAACCCATCCCTCCCAGAAAGGAGTACCTGGATTGGGAGCAGGAATGGTCTCCGGTTCTACAGTAGGCTCAGCGAACAGCGAAGAGGCTAGGTCACTTGCAGTCGAGGTGGAGTCACTGGTCAATGGTACACTGCCAAGGCAAGTGGTAGAGAGTGCTTTGAACAGAAGGGACCTGAAAACCTGGGGTCGGAAAAGGCTGATGAAGGAGGGCTGGTCAGGAACCAGGCCCTCATTGTCTGATAGAGCAAGATCTCTGGTCCCTTCCTGCTCTGAAATGGAGCCCTGATCAGAATGAACCGGAGATTCGGCCTGTTCCTGATCTGACATGGAATCCTCGAGGTGCTGAGGTGCATGTTGGAGACTGTGATGTGTTGGGTAATCAGGGATAGATGGAAGAGAGCCCTGTTGGAGGCACTAAGCCATACCTTCCTGGATAGCCCTGGCCAGGATGGTTTCCAAAGAAGCCGGCAAAACTGAGCCTTGTGGTTGGGGAGGCAGTTGTGATGCCAGGGAAGACCATTCAGGCGCAGGAGCCTCCTGACAGGGTTTGGAATAAAGGCTCACTCCCTTTATGGGGAGAAAGGGCTGCAGGGTGCTGGTTGGTCTGGGGATAAATCCTGTCTAGATTGTCTTGACACTTGAGGAAGGGGAGAGCCAGGCCTGTGCTGTGGGGATTCAGTTGAGGTAGGCCTTGATCCCGATGTGGCAACTGTCTTGGTCGCTTGCTTTTGTGCCTTTAAGATGGCCTTTTCTATCGCCTTGTGCCACCTCTGTTCTTCTTTAGAAGGTTTGGCAGGCTTGTCTGATGGCAGGGGGGGAAACCGTTCTGGAGCCGGGGCCTTTTGGGACATAGTGGAAGCCCCGATGGACCCTCGCCCAGGTCACTGTCATGTCCCCGCTGCCCCCTAGAGGCTGCTCCCTTAGGAGAATGGAACCGTATGGTGTCTGCCATTTTAAAACGATGCTGGGGAAGTTGTGATCAAAGGTAAGTAATCGGAAAAAGGCAAATAGCCCAGAGTCAATCACGATTTAACTTTGAGGGATAACGCCCCTGCTCTGCTGGTGAAGAGATTCCAAGAAGTAATGGAGTGTGCCTGCCCCACAAATCGCTAGCCGTCTGGCTTCAAACGTGATCAAGATTAGCGCCAATGCTCCCACTCGAGCTCTCACTGCTAGGCAAATGCCATTAAAACACAACCAAATTGCTTACCCGATGTCTGGGGAGCCCTGGGACAGCGTGAGAATGAAATCAAGCTGCTGCCCAGATGGACCTGCCAGCGGGCAGTCCAATGCCACCCCACAGCACTCAGCAGTATCAGGAGAAAAGCCCTTCACGCTGAAAAGCATTGTGTCCAATTAGGACTGAAGAAACGGCCGAAACTGAAGTGAATTCAAAGGAAATTTGAAGAAAAAATGATCTAAAAGGTGAAGAAACGGCTAGGCTGGGAAGATACGTCTGTCCAGCATAGACCGAATTGAAACACTGGAGGCTACCAGGAGAGGGCAGAACTAAACAAATCAGCAGACTTGGTCCTATAGCTGTACAGACGAGTTAACCCATGCCTGACTGCCGTTCCCACCGACATAGAGAAAGGACAAAAACCAAACCTAATTTGTACAAACAACTTATGATTACTTATCTGCAAGGAGCTAAAACTCACGTTATTTACAAATAACATCTAGATTTGTAAAATAAAAATCTAGACTAAGTCATAATCAGTGAGCTCAAAATACAGAGGAAACAGGGACCATGATGTATGGCTCAAAAAAAATCCAAATCTCCACTAGACTGCAATAAATAGATAAAAGGTTTTTGTTTTTAAAGTAATCATTCAGAGTTTTCCAGACAGATGGGGGGAAATTAATTGTACAAATGTTTTAATTGTAATTTTTAATACTGCAAGCGACATAGAACACATTAAGTAGTTAACATACAAGTGTTTGTATGCATAAACAAAGGCAAGTGACCTTAAGCTCTTGAAGGATAGCCAGAATATAGGTTCAAAAAAACCTCCTAAAGTTATAATTTAAAAAAAAATTCAGCACTTAGTCTCCAGCTGAAATATATCCATCAGAGTCACTTTAATATTTTTTGCACTTTAGCTGCTTCATACACAACCAGGACTGTTAATGTATATCTTTCTTTTTCTTTAGGCTTTCTATAGTGCTGGACCAAGAGATGATAATTTCTATTAATTTCTATTAATCAAATGAAATTTTAAATGAAAGCTAGAGTCCACACAAATAATGTTTCATCTCTAAGCTATATCTTATGGCTCACAGACTGACAGCTAATTTATCTATAATTAATTCATTTAATCTTTTTTTTTTTGCTTGCATGACACAATTACCCTATGCCAAATTATAGTTTAATTCCTAGTCTTACAAGAGCAACAGAAAAATAAATTATCCTTCATTATATGACCACGATCATATTTCTGGTCTGCAATGTGTTGCTTTTTGTTAATTTATACCCATCTTTATTTATTTAATATTTATTTATTAAATTTATATGTCATGCATCTTGCCTAGGAGTAACTCTAGGTGTAGAGTACAAGTAGGGAGCAAGTGTACCCTATACAAATTCAAATCAGATCTCAATGAAAATCACAGGAAGCAGCTAGGTTTAGTATCTTAAACTCAGATTAAAGACTATATAGCACATGAGAAAGACAAATTAAGACTAAATATGAATGTACACTTATTAACAGACAGTAAAGGTACATACTGCCAACGTCTGTTTTCTGCCTGTAAAATATATGGCTATGAAAGCTGTGTTATTACAAAGGCTGAACAAATCTGATAACTTTAAACTGGATGCTGGAATAAATAGTGATTGAAGAATAAATCACTTGGTGTTAAATTAAACAGAAGAAGATTGCTCATTGGAAGCATTGATAATGAATATAAAAGGTTATTAAAAGTAAAAAGTAAAAAATTATTGGAGAACATCCTGACACCGTGGGAAATTCAAAGGCAATAGAAAATCGACAGTAGAAGACAAGGTGGTTAGATACTGTTGCTGTTAATACTAGGATGGACTTAAGCATTTAAACAAACTCAGAAGAAGCAGTTACTGACAGAAAATCCTGGCCAAATCAAAAGGATGCCTATTATGCCATAGACTCAGAAGTAAATAAAGAACAAAAGCAACTATTTCTCAGGTTTATATGAAAAAGTTATTTTGTCCAAAAAATGGAAAGATAGGGGGAGGACAAAGAGAGAAAGTGCAAGTCTAAGGACACCACAGAAAGTGCACAATTTAGAGTAGAAAATTTCTGCCACTGCTGTAAGTTCCTACATCAAATAAGGAGAACCTAAAACAAAATGTTGCAGCAAAATTGATGAATTGTGCGATATGTCAAAAACTAATAGATTATTACAAATTGCCAGCAATAAACTGAAGATAAAAAATACCAAAAAAGAACATGTCACAAATAAAATTCCATTATAGGATATACTAACACAGTAACTAGTATGAAATTCAATTATTCTAACATATGGAGGTGAGACTAACTGGAATCTAGTTACAGTGATAGTTATAAGTAACCTTAGGGTTAAGAGAAAAATGGCGATTACCAGATGATTGGAGGGGGGGGGGGCAGAAGCAGCACAGGGATGCTACAATCTTCAAATAGAGAAGATCTTAGTCTAGACAGACCTTCAGCCTGATCCAATTCCTGCAAATCATTTAGTAAATCATCTAGCAGCCTGTTATTAAAATCTGGGTCAGGTTATGTTGCAGAATGGCACAACATCTGACATCTTAAGTTATAACTCCTAAAGCATCTCCTTGAAACAAACAATGCTCATCCTGGTTTAAGAATATTGCGAATTGTAGTCCAACACAGTAGTCGGAGCATGTAGTCTGAAGCTGTTGGCTAGTGTAGAAATTTCTGTATTTTCATCTTACGAAAGTAGAAATGAGACTACATAAATGTGCAAACAGTGCTTAAAAGTAAAAGGTGGCCAGAGAGGCCCTGCAAAAGCCCCCAGCAAGCTTATATATTGGACAAGCGGATATCAATATTTTTTTAAAGAGCGTTGGTTTTACCTGACACTCCTTCTTGATGGGCTGATTGAGAATCCAAAGTATAGGTATTGACTCCGCCTTCTTCCTTTTAGAGACTGAATCCTTTTAACTTTCTGTCACACCTCTATTGGGTGACCCCCAGTTTGATGAAGATGTAGCAGATGACTTCACATATCACTGATCTTGTTGTCCGCTCCTTGACTCTGGACCAGACAGTCGCCAGTGTGGGGTTGGATTCTCAGTCAGCCCATCGAGAAGGAGCATGTCAGGTAAGACCAATGTCCTTTCTCCTATGGGCTGATTGAGAATCCAAAGTATGGGACATACCAAAGCTGACTTCTCCTAAGGGTGGGCTGCACTCTGGTCCCGAGTCCCCAGGTTTGTATGTACTTTCTGCCAAAGGCTGCCTCCAACTTATAGTGTCTGATGAACGGGGACAGTGAGGACCAGGTCACTGCCCTACAGACTTCCTCTACAGAGGCCTGTGTCACTCAAACAGCTGTTGTGGCTGCACTTGTGGTAGAATGGGCAGTCATTTGCCAGGGTAATGGAAGAGCTTGAATCTCGTAGGCTTTGGCAATGCATGTCCGTATCCACCATCCCACTGTTGATGCAGTAACCTTGCTACCTAGCGTAGAATGTTGGAATGATGCTTCATTTTTCTCAGAGGAGCTGTTCTTTTTATGTAAATGCAAAGTGTCCTCCTGACATCCAAGGTGTTCCACTTCCTTTTTAGTTCATGATTTGGACTCGGACAGAAGTCCGGCAGTATGATTTCCTGTGCCCTGTGGAACCTAGAATTAACCTTGGGTAAAAATGAAGGCAGTACTACCATGTCTGGATGAAATATACACAGGCCCCCCCTTACGGAGACGGCTGCCAGCTCTGAAATTCGTCTGGCTGAAGTAATAGCCATGAGCCTTGCATGTGAGGTATCATAGGCTAGCAATCTCCTTGAATCCAGGGATTCAAGGAGATTGCATGCAGGACCTTGGATAAGTCCCAGGTGGGATACCTGTGCACCACCGGAGGCTTTAAATTGGTTGCTCCCTTAATGAAGCTACACACCATAGGATGATATGCAAGCAATTCTAGGTCCTCGCATGACAACACTGATGCTAGTGCTGCAAACTGCTTGCATATGGTGTTTGGGGATAGTCCTCTATCCAGCCCATCCTGAAGAAATTATAGGATTTGGGCCACTGTTACTGAGATGGGATTGATACCGTCCTTGGAGCACCAGTTACAAAACATCCTCCAAAACTAATCGTAGATCCTGTTAGTTGATGATCTCCTGGAGGCTTGGATTGTTGTGATTACTATGATAGACAACTTGCCCTGTGTCAGGGCTCTCCACTCAAATGCCAGATGGTCAGTTTTAACCATTGTAGCTCCAGGTACACTAGAGACCCCTGGCTAAGGGATATCTTTTCTTGCGGGATCCTCCAGGGTCTGGATACCAATAGACTGACCAGATCTGAGAACCATGGCCTCCTGGGCCAGTGGGGAATTAAGAGTAACACTTCCGCCTTCTCCTCCAGTACCTTCCCAATTACCCTTGGGATCACAAGAAAAGGGAGAAAGGCCTTCTCAGCCACGGAGTGCAGAGTGCATTGGCCCCCTCCGCCCCAGGTGTTACGAACCTGGAGTAAAATCTTGGCAACTGGCTGCTTGATGGTGTGGCAAACAGGTTCAGGAGTGGAGTCCTGAACCATTCTGTTATTTCCTTGAACAGTTCCGGATGCAGGCGCCACTTCGCATGATCTTTTATGGTCCTGCTTAGCCAATCTACCTGGACATTCGTTATTCTCAAGATATGCTCCGCTCTGATGGAGAGAAGATGCCTCTCTGCCCAATGCCCCAATCGCTCTGCCTCTCCCATGAGTGCTCTGGAATGTGCCCCCTTGACAGTTGATGAGGGCTTTGGTGGCTACATTGTCCGTCAGGATGAGAATGTGATTGCCAGTTACCTTGTCCTGAAACCCTCTCAGGCCAGGCAAACTGCCCTGAATTCCAGGCAGTTGATATAGTTTGCTAGGTCCTCCTGCAACCACTGCCCCTGTGCCATCTGCTCCTGACATAGGGCGCCCCAGCCAAAGAGGCTGGTGTCTGTTGTGATGGTTAGTTGGTTGGCCTCCTTGAAGGTACAACTCCTGTCCATGGCCCGGGATGACCACCAACGGAAGGACTGTAGCACCTTGTGTGTGACCAGAACCTTGGTTCTGTTCACACACAATTGCTTTTTCCCAACCTCTGGTAATGTAAGAGAAACTACTGTAAGGTCCTTGCATGTAGATATGCCCAGGGCACTATCATGATGCATGACAACACCTTGCCTACAAGCTTTGAGAGAAGGGCTAGTGGGACCTTGCAGTCTGTCCAAATCAGATTTATTAATGTCTTTATGCTGTCCTGTCGGTCCTGTGACAAGTAGACCTCGCAAAGTGAGATATCTATGAGCATCCCCAGGTGGGGCAAACAGGTGGTAGGAGTCAGATGCTTTTTTCTGTAGTTGACAGAAAAGCCTTGAATCTGAAGAGTTCTGATTGTGACCTGTAGGTCCTCTATCACTCGATTGTGGGAACAGGACTGGATTAAAATATCATCCAGGTAACACTGGACTCGGATCGGTAGTGCCCTGATGTGGGCCGAGAGTGCTGCCAGGACTTTGGCAGAATGGACTGGAGAGATTGCATTTTGAACCTCTTGTAAGTGAGGTATTTGTTCAAACTTTTTAGGTCTAGAATTGCTCTCCATCCCCCAAGGCCTTTGGGACCAAAAATAGCATCAAGTAGAAACCTTGCTTCTGTTGGTCTGCTGGGACCAGCTGGATAGCTTGACTATCCAGGAGATGTTGTATTTCGATCTCTATGAGGCCTCTCTTTGTGCTGTCTCTTAGTATGGAATAATGTATGAAGAATCTCAGGGAGGTGGAAATAAATTCTAGCCTGAAGCCTAGTCTCACTGTATTTAGAATCCAGGTGTCTGACGTGCTTGCCTACCAGTGGTTCATGAATAGTGCTAGGCAATTGCCAATGGGAGGGTTTGACCTGGGGTCATTTGTAACACCAGAAGGGATGGTTTCCAGAGCCATGAAATGATTTCTTGGCCTGGAACTGCTGTTTGGTTCTATCTCGGAATCCTGCTCTAGCTGTTTGTTGCTCAGATCCCTGTTGGAATCTCCTTTGATAGTAGCCTGAACCAGTCTCTGCTGGTCGAAAGGAGGAACTACGCACTTACAGCGAGGCCCATCAGTCCACCCATGTAAGGATGGGAGGATTTTTCTCCTGTCCTTGGTTTCTACCAAGATGGGCTCCATGGCCTCCCGAAATAGTTTGCCAGCCGTGAAGGGTGCAGAGGCTAGTCTCCATTTGGATTTGGCATCCACCTGCCAATTGTGGAGCCACAGCATGTGCCAGGCCATTACTGCTGATGCCATAGCCCGGGAAGCAAATCTGGCCGTATCCAAGGTGGCATCCACCAAGAATTCTGTTGCCGCTATCAGTTTGGTGACGTCTTGTTGAAGACATTGGTCGTGAGGTGGGATCCTGCTTTGCCTGGACCAAGTTAATGAGGCCTTATTGAAAAGTGAGGCGGACGTAGATGTTCTGATTACCTAGGTTGCTGCCTAATGGACTCTGCAAAGGGCCAACTCTGTCCAACTCCTCCTATCCTCTGATTTCAGGGAGTCTGCTGTGTCTTGGAACACAAGGCTAGATGAGGTTAAGGCTGCTACCGGCCCATCTACTGTTGGTAATTGCAGTTCCTTTGTGAAGTCAGTGGCTACATTATAAAATCTTCTGTCATTCTCATTTGGGTTGGGATATGTTCCTGGTTGGGTCCATTGTTTTTGGACCATGTCACAGAACAATTATGGTGAGGGAACCTCCTTGTTCTGCACCACTGGTTACGAAAATAGGAGGGCATTTGGGAATGGTAGGCCTAGGGGTGCCTTTGAAGTACTAGGTTCCTCCCCCATGTTCGCTGTGGCCTTGACCTTGAAGAGGGAAGGTCGGAACAGCCCCGTGAAAGCCAGAGGCTCAGGAGCCAATCTCTCATTTTCTGAGAGACTCTATTCTCTCTGCTCCTCCTCTCCTGAAATCCAATCTCTGCTCTGTAGAGATGAGGTAGAATCTCTGAGCACTCATGCTCATTGGGGCTATGGATATGGATAATAAACATAAAATACAAAATGGATGTATTCATTAATGTATATTTATAGCCAATATTAAAGAATTTACAGATTTTAGTAACTTAATATTTAAAAAATTGGAAAATATTGTGCACAGATTGAGCAAAAAAAAAAAACCCCAAAATACAGGTCAGACTAGCAGTTAGCAAGTTCTACTCACACCTAAGAAAACTCAAGATTATGATGTAGATTAGATGTAAGGTGCTAATAAATTTAAATGTGTATACCCCAAGTGCTAATCTATTTGCATGTACTATTAGCACACATATATCACAAGTACATCCAAGTGTTGCAGGACATGCCTGAATGCATAATCACTTTATATGTGGCTCACATCAAATTTATTTTAGCCCTGTCTAAATGACTGGAAAAGGACTGAGAATGAAATAGCTAAAATTTAGCCCTGGATTCTCTGCAGTATTCTAGTAAAAGAAGTGCTGCTGTTAGGAGTTTTGCACTGTGGATAACCAGCTTTGCTCTAGTTTTGCTCAGATATTCTCTATGGGATTGGGCATGCCAGGTCAACTGACTGGTGACATAACAGCAGCTAACTATTTCTGGCTGCAACTACATATAGCCAAATATTTTATTAAGGTAAAAATCACTATGCAAAGAGCAATCTTTAAAAATTCTTTTAAATTCATCATGGTTACATTTATTTGCCAAAACAGCAATATAGGCATTTGCCCTCTTACGCTTGACTTCTGCAGCCAGACCCAGCAGTTTCTTTTACTGCTTGTTTGTTTGTTTCTACTTATACAGACACCCCTCTTGCCAAGGCAACACCTGTATCTCCTTGCTTTGACTGCAGGGATCTCTAATAAACAATGTATGCAAGGCAAAGTCACTTTGCAGCTTGACTGTTAATGATTTCATAGACACAACCATGCAGTTTCCTTTTTAAGATTAGCCAAGGTCAATTAGGTGCTGCTACAGCTAGCAGTAACACAAGCATTCATTAATGCTGAAGTCACTTCTTTGGACTGCCCATCTTACTTAAAAGCACAAACCACAGAACATACCCAAACAAATGAAAACCAAAACTGAATTTGTCTGCACAAAAGCTTAAAACCGGCTGTTTTACTAATAAAATTGATATTTTTCTTAATTTTATAACTAGGCTGGCCCTGATATGCCACCACATAAAACTTAGGCAGTAATTTCAATAAATTGTCCATATTCCTTTTAGCTTACTTACTATTTAAAATTATAATTAATCATTACCATATTTAACTTAATTTCTTCACAAATTAATTTGTTCATATAATTAACATGTAGAATAAGTAGGTTTTATCACTTTAGTAAAAGAAAATATTGACTATGCTGTTGAAGTAAAGTAATCCTTACACAACACATGCCCTTGCCCTTATATAACTATTCTCAACTAGCTTCCATTTCATTTAATAAGACTGACCTTAAAGTAATCCTAAAGTATATGGGAGCTCAGCCATAAAAAATTTGATCACCTGCCAAAACATTTTACACCTGTGAAATGATTACAATAAGCTATTTCTTAAAATTTTAAGGAGAAACAGATCAGTTCTTCAATAGGACACCTGACTATCATTTATCTATTTTATATTTTTAAAAGACAAAGCTTTCCCAAGACATCTTATTGCTGGATCTTGTCCTATATTTCCTACATCCGTTTTGTTTTGAATTAAAATAGATCCTTGCCTTTACTTCTTTTCTAGACTAGAGCACCATGTCAAAAACAAGGAATATATGAACGGTTATGAATATGAAATATGGAGATGATATGGTGAAAGAGTAAGAAGTTACTCGTTTGTTTCAGTTGTGAAGTACCACGTGTGCTACTTTGGGTTCTCCGATAAATTCTCTAAAGTAGTTTGAAATGATGTTAACAGGCCATACAGAAATTAGAGTTTTAGTTACTGCCCATCAGATCCATCTCCTTTCCTTACAAGCACATTCATTAGCAATATAAAAAGCAGAAGTTTAACTAGTTTGTCTCTCCCAGTATTATTCTGTATCAGGGGTGTCAAACTCGTGGCCCATGGCCAGATGAGTCATGTGTTGACCATACCCATGCCCAGTTTAGTGAAGAGGGAAAGAGTTGTGATACATCACCTTATAACACCGTGACAACTCAAGTTTGACACCCGTTCTTTATTAAATGGCTTGAGACTTTGATCTGCTCAATAACTTATTTACAGTACAACAATACAGTATTGAGAATAACAAAGATATATAAACTGATTACAATCCTTAATCTGCTTTTCTAGCAGAAAGCTTCCCTCTCCAGATCAGTCCTATTCTTTGGTATCTTCTTTACCTCAAGCTATTGGCTCCTCCTACTCACCGATTAGGACTTTCTATTCCACTAAATAAAGGAACCATGAAAAGAAACCTATTAAAATTTGGCATCCTCACACAGCTGATCATAGTACTATGTTTCAGTATAAATGACAGCATTAATGTGTTTACTGAAAAAGTGTGTTTTGCCTAAGAAACCACAGTCATAACTGAAACTAGATGTCACCTGCAGTCATATTTAGGAATGTTTTCAATTGAACAATTTTTAAACAAAACTATTTAGTTCAGTAGCTCTCAGGTATAATAAAGAGTTGTGATTTACTGTATGAAGCCTTAATTAAGTAAATATTCTTTTAAAAACTGCCATGTTTTGGTAAAGCAACAAAGTATACCCCTATTAGTGTGCAAATCAGATATTCTAAGCATCATCTATATTTTGCCTTTGATTATCCAATCATGCAATTAATCCCAAACCAACATTTTAAACAAGAAGACTGTTTATATAACAAGAGACATGGTGTTTAAAAAGATGTCAACTGCATGCTGTGGACCAAATTCAATCATCTCTTGCATTTCCTCTCTAAAATGCTGGGAGAAACATTGCATTTAGCACTATTATTTGCTAGCTATTCTAAACAACTTCATGAAACAGCAACCTTTTGTCATAGCACAAGGGTTTGGCTTAAAAACCCCTACATTTGTATAACAAGCACCTAGTTGCATTTGACCAAGCTAAACACGTTTCTGGAAGGAAAAAAGCAATCGTTTCTGGGATTGGGTGGGGGATAGTATTCAAAAGATAATTCTGCTCAACTGAAAAAGACAATTGCTTGTGAATGAAGTTCCATCTTCCAACTGAAGAGTATTTATAAGTTGATTACCACACCAAAGGGAGGAAGGTAGGTACATGAATTCACTCCTGATGTGTAAATGATATGGACGGAAGCAGAGTATGAAACTTTTCAGAAGGTTTCTTAGCCCTTTTTTATTCATGTAGAAAGCCTCAGTTTGAAAAGATGAGCAGCCACTGAGACATTAAATCAATCTCCTTTTTTACCTGTACCAAATCCAACTTTTATCTCCCCAACATTACATATTACCAAACTAAAAAGTAAAAAAATACAAAGCAGAAAGCTACGATAGTCCATATAAAAAATATAGGGGCTTGCATTAGTTTTAACAGCCCATGCAACCAAAATGGATTTGTTCCAAACCCATGGAGCTAGGCAGCAGATGAAAACAGGATAGGGGCACTCTGAAAAAGCCACTGCTTATGTGCCTACCTATCCTATTTTAACTTGCAGAAAAACTCAAAGTACAGCCTCTACTTTAGATCGCAAACCCTGGCCAGTCAAGTATATGCACACATGAAGAAAATGCTAGAGAATTTCAGCATGTAGTAGGTGAGGTAAGATGAGAAATCTTAGGTTTCAGATTTAAGACATACTTAACTGGAGGAAACTGTTCTGCCTCATGACAATTCCTCAAACGATGTAAGGAACAAAGCGCTCAGGTTAACTAATATAACTAACATTTTGTCAATATTCTTCAATCATAATCTATTTTCCATATGTCAGGAAAACAGTGAGTTCTCATCCGATCTTGGATTTCTTTCCTATTTTTAAAAATTGATTTTTGCATAAACGTGGAATATTCCAGATGCAAAATACCATTTCTTGATTATGCCCTTGAGAAATCTGAATTCAGTGTAAAAAAGAAACATGGTCCTGAAAAATTTGGGGGAGGGAGGCAAGGGGGAATAAACTTCCCATGAACCAAAAGTCACTGCAGTATTGGGAACTTCTGAAATCTGAAACCAGATTTCCTACTCATTTACCTAGAACATAGAATAATAGGAAGGGATTGCAGCGATCTTCTAGTCCAGAAGAAGGTGCTTAAGCAGGAGATCCTATGTTTGAACCATTAGAAAAAACAAATTGAGACATACAGCACTTCAACTTTTCTCCATATTTTATATGTCAAATTGTTTCCATAAGATTCTAAACGTAGTGTATGTTTGAAAACCCCATGAATGGAAAGTCACTTCAGTATTTCAGCATAACTTGACCTCAAGAATATAGCTATATCAAGAACCTTTGGTGAATTATAAATCTTACAAATATATATATGGATGTTTGTATTTGTATGTAATGAACACACATAAATATACTTATATATTTATATAAATAAATTGAATTTCTTGGTGTACTCTGAACTTGGTTGTTTTCTTGCAAACGTTTCATTATCCAAACTAAGTAACATCATTAGTATTAGTAATAATGACATTACCTAGTTTGGGTTGTTGGAAGTTAAAACACACCCCTCTACTAGAAAAATGAAATATTGTAGGATATACCAAAAAAGCAGAATATTTTCCCCCCAAAAGGTAGGTAGAAACTCATTCCCCCCACCTTTGTCAATGGGCTATTAGGGCCTCAGCATCCCATCTGCAACACAAAGAACCCATCTAGCAACAGAAACTCCCCACATGGCACTTGGGAAGATTAGCTAGCTATGACCTCTAACAGCAACCAATCAGGATACTCTTCCTGTGCCCCAGGAAATTCAAAGCCAGAGGGGGTATAAAACCCAGGGACTCTCAGCATCTCTTCCAATGATAGGTTGCCCCCATTTCGGACCAGTTTGCAAGAACTGGTAGTAAAACCAACAGGAGGCTCCGCCCACTGACCCAGATATCATAAGTGATGTGCACATGTGCAGAAGCGGGCGCGATTCGAACCAGTAGTAAAGGTAAGTAGAACTCACCCCGATCTCTTCCCTTTTTCTGTTCAGGAACTCAAGCAATGGTGGATTCCTGTCCACCATTAAACCATCTTTCCAAGCAGTCTCCATATTTCCAGTGTCTTTTTCCCCACTTGGAACTGAACCCAGATGGACATTTCTTCCAACAGGGTAATTAAATGTCTGCAATAAAACAGTCAAACTCGAAGAGCACCAAGGACCCCTTATTTCAGCCATGAGATACAATATTCTCCTTTATTGGTAAATTGAATTAATTTACTGTTCTTCCCTCCAAAAAATATCAATTCAAGAAAGTATATTATGTTTCCATGTATGTGATACATATATCTCCATGCATACTGATCATTCTCCAGCCTTTTGGTATCACATTCAAGCAGAGATTTTAAAAGAAAATTATTTTTAATGTACAGTCAGGTCCAGAAATATTGGGACATCGACCCAATTCTAACATCTTTGGCTCTATACACCACCACAATGGAGTTGAAATGAAACAAACACAATGTGCTTTAACTGCAAACTGTCGACTTTAATTTGAGGGTATGTACATCCAACTCAGGTGAACGGTGTAGGACTTACAGCAGTTTGCATATGTGCCTCCCACTTCTTAAGGGACCAAAGGTAATGGGACAATTGCCTTCTCAGCTATTCCATGGCCAGGTGTTTGATATTCCCTCATTACCCCAATTTCAATGTGCAGATAAAAGGTCCAGAGTTCATTTCAAGTGTGCTATTTGCATTTGGAATCTGTTGCTGTCAACTCTCAAGATGAGATCCAAAGAGCTATCACTATCAGTGAAGCAACATCATTAGGCTGAAGAAACAAGACAAACCCATCAGAGAGATAGCAAGAACACTAGGCGTGGCCAAAACAACTGTTTGGAACATTCTCAAAAAGAAGGAACCCACCAGTGAGCTCAGCAACACCAAAAGACCCGGGAGACCACAGAAAACAACTGTGGTGGATGACCAAAGAATTCTTTCCCTGGTGAAGAAAACACCCCTCACAACAGTTGGCCAGATCAAGAACACTCTCCAGGGGATAGGTGTATGTGTGTCAAAGTCAACAATCAAGAGAAGACTTCACCAGAGTGAATACAGAGTGTTCACCACAAGATGTAAACCATTGGTGAGCCTCAAAAACAGGAAGGCCAGATTAGAGTTTGCCAAGCCTTCACAGTTCTGGAACAAGATCCTATGGTCAGATGAGACCAAGATCAATTTGTATCAGAGTGATGGGAAGAGAAGGGTATGGAGAAGGAAAGGAACTGCTCATGATCCTAAGCATACCACCTCATCAATGAAGCATGGTGGTGGTAGTGTCATGGCATGGACATGTATGGCTGCCAATGAAACTGGTTCTCTTGTATTTATTGATGATATGACTGCTGACAAAAGCAGCAGGATGAATTCTGAAGTGTTTCGGGCAATATTATCTGCTCACATTCAGCCAAATGCTGCAGAACTCATTGGACGGTGCTTCACAGTGCAGATGGACAATGACCCAAAGCATACTGCAAAAGCAACCAAAGAGTTTTTGAAGGGACAGAAGTGGAATGTTATGCAATGGCCAAGTCAATCACCTGACCTGAATCCCATTGAGCATGCATTTCACTTGCTGAAGACAAAACTGAAGGGAAAACGCCCCAAGAACAAGCAGGAACTGAAGACAGTTGCAGTAGAGGCCTGGCAGAGCATCACTAGGGATGAAACCCAGCGTCTGGTGATGTCTATGTGTTCCAGACTTCAGGCTGTGATTGACTGCAAAGGATTTGCAACCAAGTATTAAGAAGGGAAAGTTTGATTTATGATTATTATTCTGTCCCATTACCTTTGGTCCCTTAACAAGTGGGAGGCACATATGCAAACTGCTGTAAGTCCTACACCGTTCACCTGAGTTGGATGTACATACCCTCAAATTAAAGATGACAGTCTGCAGTTAAAGCACATTGTGTTTGTTTCATTCCAACTCCATTGTGGTGGTGTATACAGCCAAAGATGTTAGAATTGTGTCGATGTCCCAATATTTCTGGACCTGACTGTAAATCTGTATGATTTTTAAATTGTAATTTTATTCTATATTCACCTACTCCCCTTTCATACTGCTTGTCCTATGTATAACTTTTACTTTTGTAAAAATCAAATAGCTTTAAAAAGTGTATCTTTATCTTAATATTTATAAATTCCACTTCACAAAAAGAGAATGAAACTGAAACTGCACTGTGAGAACTTTCCAAACTTATGCCTATCAATCATGAAAAGCAAGCATCTGCTACTCAAAATAGGAAGTGTATATGTAACTTTTCCTCTGCAAAATCAGTGATGTCACATTGTTCCATTGATCTTTCCCAAAAATATATTACTGGCTGCCAATGGCAGGAATATACAGAATACTATGATTCATGATGTGGGGCTACATCCAGCTCTATTATAAGAACTACTCCCAACCTTTTCCTTCAGCTATGCTGAATTGTAATTTTTTTTCCTTCTGTTAAATCATGTCAAGGATTTAAGGACTGTCTGGACAATTCCCTACAGTTTTTATGGCAAGGTTTTTCAAAAGTAGTCTGCCATTGCCTCCTTCCTTGAGCTGTGAAAATGTGAGTAGCTGGCCTTGGGCCTAAGGCAGGATTAGAACTCATGGCCTCCCAGTTTCTAGCCTGATATCTTAACCTCTATACTATACCAAATTTGGTGTCCTCAATTATAATTACCATAATCCTAATATTTATGCTGGATGGGTTAACAAAAGAACATGGTATCTGGAGGACTCTGGGCTAGAGAAATCAAGAAGGATAAAGGGATGTTTTTCTGAAGCTGCTCATTTGCACATCTATTAATAGTGTTAAAAGTATACAGCAATTATTACAATGCTATTGTGCTAGCATAGCATTTTGTAAAGGAAATAGCTATAAAAGAAAAGTGTTCCATTGAACCAAAAAACGTATTTCCTGTTCCAGAACAAGGCTGCTTTTTTCAGGAAGAAAAAATAGGAACTTGGAATCTACATCCTAAAACACATCACTGAAGTTGAAGCAAGAGAAAAAAGTAAAATATTCCAGCATGATATTCTAGTTGAGCAATGGAGCATGAGTAACTAATGGGAGGCTTTTCGTGGTCTGATGAGTTTAAGCTATGAGCTGAAAGTTTAACTGTTAATGCACTTGGGATGTGCACAAATGTACATTAAAAAAGCATTCAATGTTTTTTCTTCCCATGGGGTAGAGGACAGTTTATTCCCACATTTGCTGTTTATGGTGAATACAATAGTAAATCTCACATTGTCTCCATCTCATTATTGTCCTTCCCTTGTGTTTCAAAGGTTGTTTTGCTGCTTCTATTTTTAAAACACTTATAAGTTTTTAAAAAATGTTTGAAACTAAACCTAAAACTGTTGCAGAATTAAGGATAATGATGGAATCATGGTGCTCAGCCAAGTTTTATGATCAATACGCAAAACCACTTTCGTCTTGACAGAATGTATCATCAGGAAATGGGCAGGTAATTGTTATACACGTGTGTATGCACATGCACTCCTGAGCTGCTTTTGACTCCCAAGCTGGCCATTAGCAAAGGGAGAGGAGATGCAGGCAAATAAAGCTAGCTGAGGTCAGAACAACTGCCAGGGAATAAAGCAGATCAACTGACCGTAGCAACCTCAGAGGTAGCTAGTATATATCCTGAGAGGTCAGGTTGGGGGGGGGGGGGGGCAGCTGTTTCCAGCTTACTAGTTGTAAGCCTGGATGTGGTGATTAAAGCATGTGATGAAATGGCAGTCAGACAAAGCAAGAAAAGCTGCTGCTGACAGGAAATTCTGGTACTTCTCAGCACAGAAAGTAACTGAATAGCAATCATAGAAGAATGCTGAAGGAAAATCCAGGGGTGATGCAAGCCCACCCTTAAGGACCACATATGGCTGTCAAGAAGGGGAACTAGATCCTCTTGGACAAAGATCTTTTAAGATGCAAAAGAATCTTATTTTTAAGCCCCCGGGTTTGTAGTGATGAAAAGTTGTATTCTGGGCCGATTATACAAAGAGAAACAGAGAGAAAATCAGTCAGCCAGCCACCAAACCATGAATGAATTATGCCTTACAAACCTATCCAAATTGCTCATTTTTGAGAAACTTGCTTTTTAGGCATCCTGGGCTAGAATCTTGCAGATCTGTTTCCTCTCGCATACACTCCTAGAGGGGGACAGGAGATGAGATACCTCCCAAAATTTCAAGTACGGATGGCAGTCATGAAAAGCCAACAATATAACAAGAATTCACAAAAGAATCTACCTTGGATTTAGCATTTTCCTTGCAGAGCTCCTTTTAAAATTCTCTCAATTTTTTTTAAAAAAACATAACCTAGACAAAAAATTGAGGACATTTTTACAGAATCAACAACTATAGGTAGTCCTCAACTTACAACCACAATTGAGCCCAATATTTTTGTTGCTAAAATTAAGTGAATTTTGGCCCATTTTATGACCTTTTGTGCCACAGTTAAGTGAATCACTGTAATTGTAAAGTTAGTAACATAGCTGTGAAGTGAGTCTGGCTTCCCCATTGACTTTGCTTGTCAAGAGATCACAAAAAGTGAACACATGACCCTAGGAACTGCAACCATCATAAATATGAGTCAGTTGCTAAGCATCCAATTTTTGATCACATGACTATGTGGATACTGCAACAGTTGTAAGTGTGAAAAATGGTCATAAGTCACTTTTCAGTGCTGTTGTAGCTTTGAATGGTCACTAAGTGATCTGTTGTAAACTATCTGTACTGACATTTTTTTCACCACATCTCTGTAATAAGAAATAAAAATCAGTGTATTAAAAATAAGAGTTGAAATTAAATTGATGCAGCAGAATTCCTAATCCTATTTGTCTACATTGCACAAACTAATGGGGCATTTTAAAAAAGAGAAAACAGTAAATTGTTTTCACTTAACCCATCTTTTGACACAACCTTTTCTGAGCAATCCTGCCTTGTTTTATGGAGAAACTTATAATGCCCAGATGGGTATTTGAGGTAGCCTCTCCAGTAGGGATTCTCAAATGCTGCAGTGCAGTGCAATAATAAGAGAGGTAAGTATGATCATGACTCAAACTCATCAGTTTTCACGGGAGTTGAGTTGGCAAGAAACAAATACACCACAAACTTCAATGTATATATCAAATAAAACAGTAATACAACTTTAAAATTTTATAAAATAAATAAAATAGAAAGACAATACTGAATATTTATTCAACTGACTGCTGGTATATTACAAGCAGCCCTTGGTTAAAGATTATTACCAATTCTTCAAAATATGACAGTGCTAAATGGGAAGCCTTATGCCCAGCCCTTAAAGTCGCAGCCATCGCAGCATGCCCACTGTCACGTGTAGCACTTAGCAAGTGGCTTGTAATTATGGCAATCACAGCATCCCTCGATCATCATCACTTGCAACCTTCACTGTTGGCTTCCAATAAGCAAAGTTAATGGGGAATAGGCAGAAGATCATAAATGGCAATCATGTCGCTGCATCTAATGAACACAATTGAAAGTCACTGCAACCATGTGACATCATGCTTTGTAAGGCTTAATAATGGAGTTTCCAGTTCCATTGACCATCATTAACTAAGGATTACATATATTACATGGCACAATGGCAGAAATCACAGACACATGCATTTATTCCTGCAAGAAGAAAATCACAATCGCTGTCAATCAATGTCAATGGACTGCCATTTTCTCTATCATCTATAGGTAGTCCTTGATTTATTACTAAGTTGGTGCAGTTGTATTGCAAGGTGTCACATGACTGCACCAACTTACGACAGCAGTCCTGACTCTTCCTGTTGTGGCATCTTGAATGATAACGTTAGTAATCAACTCCCCCCACTTGCCTATCTCCTCTACCATCTCTGCCCTTTTGGCCACTGTGCACCCTGCCTTGTAGTGTGGCAAGCAGCCCTAGGATGCATGGTTTTGCATTTGCTTGCCATGTCTAAGACGTTTCAGCAAGTATTCATTTGCCTTCTCTCCCAGTTTCACCTCCCATCAACACTCAGCACCTTCCAAAATGGATAAAGCTGTGCTCTCTTCACAGACCTTTCCTTTGCTGGAGAAACTGGGTCTGAAAAGGAGAGAGCAAGGGAAGGGAGCTGTTGGGCGCCAAAGGTTGGGGTAGGGAATTGGTAGAGAAAGCAGCTGGGCAAAGGAATGCTTGCTGGTGGAGTTGCTGAGGCTCCTGGGCCATGTCAAGCAGGAGCAGAGCAATGCAGTTCTAGCCATCCCACAAGGATGGTGCAAGGCAACCAAAAGGCCAGACATGCAAGTGGGGAGATAGGTAGGTATAGGGAGCTGAAGTGTCCCTGCAGTCCTAATGTGGCTTTAAGGAACTTCAAAAGATTGCTGAAATGTGTGGTTGGTAAGCAAGGACTACCTATATTTTTAAAAATTGCCAACATTTTGAGGAAATGGATCGATTTAAGCTTTTTGTAAAATAAACTGCAAATATAAATATCCATTTCAAAATTTATATAACAAAAACTTTCACTCATGTAAGATTTATGCTGGATCATAAGAAAAGGAAGCAGGTGAAAACAGGTTCATAAACTTAGTAGTACAGATAATCCTCATTTAGTGACCACAATTGGGACCAGCAACTTGGTTGTTAAAGCGGTTGCCAAGTGAAATGGCAACTGTGCTATCAGCTTACTTTAGCCTTCCATATCTGCAAAGGTCATAAATAAGAGGGTTGGTTGAAGTTATTTTTTCATCACTGTCATAAGTGCAAACTATATGAGGCAGTTGCTAAGCAAGAACTACTTGTATTCAAAAGTCTGAGCTAGACTACCTTGCCTGATGCAAAATATTAAAAAACAGTTAGGATACAGTCCCCTTAAGTTATTCATTAGTCCTTTAGGAATTCAGAACTTCCAATACTATAGGAAAAAGAAGTCTTACTTATCACTGTGACCTTTCTACATTTGGCTGAGAAATAGAACCAAGAGGAAAAATTGGGTGCAGAAAGGAATTGCAAGAAAAACCAATGGGAAAAATATTAAGCAGTTCTGCAGCCTGCAACTTCCCACAGAAAATACCTCACATAAGGCACAATGGAAGGAAACCCACTTTTACTGCCAAATATATTGATGTAAATGAGATGATCCAGTGCTTTTTGCTTTTTTAAAAAAAGATTCAGTGTCCCTCAAATTAGTCCCAACTTTTGTGACTATTTACTGCAGGGGTGAAATCTATTTACCTTCCTTACCTGTTCGGAAGCGCACACACCACAAAACCTTCTGCACATCTGCAGAAGGTAAAATAACATTACTTCCTGATTAAAACCAGGAAGTAATGACACCCGGGCGGCGATCACTATGGGATCACCGAACCACAAGGAAAAATCGCTACCAGATCAGGTGATTCGGTCTGATCCGGGAGCATTTCACCCCTGATGTACCGGTATTTGTAATTTCCTTGGTAAATTACAGAAGTGGTTTGCCATTGCTTTGATAAACCAAGGCATAATTTGGGGTCATTAGGATGCTGCTTTTTCTTTTCTACCAACCTTCTGTTGAACTGTCATGTAAAGTCAGGAATAAATTTGAAGCTGAAAGCAGTAACAAAAGTCTGTAAGTTTTCCTGCCGAGTAGCCAAGCTAAAGATTTCTGAGCACTTCAACCTTATACAGTCCAAACATCCTGCAGCATTTTTCCCCAAATGGAAAGAAAGTAAGGATCACCTTGCAATTTATGGCTGCTCTGCCCGCCAAGAAAAAGAAGAGTTGAATTCTTCTCACACTTGCTGCATTGAGTATAAAATGTGGAAGTTGCCTTATCAGAAATGCAAATTCTTTACTAGATAGCAATATATTTTATTGCACAGAATGGCAATCAAAAACAGCAGATCAATAAGTCCTATATCTTAGTAGTTGATCTTCTTGTCATGCATGTGCAAAATAGAAAGCTAAAGATGTTCCCCTGCAAGTGTGTTAGTTTTCAGCACATTTGTGCAACTTAATTGTCCAAATGAAAAACACCTCACACGTGCTCTCAAAAAAATCATACAGCACTTTCAGTTAATATTGAATGCTAAATATTTCAGAGGCAATACATAATTGCAACAGCAGGAGGCAAAAGGTCCTGGCTTTGTGATGCAAGCTCTGCTCTTTTTCTCTGTGCATTGTGATATTGCACACATGCCCAAAAAGGACATAGGTGGCAGAAGAAATATTACTTTTATCAATACTAAATACAGTGGTACCTTGGTATTCATCTTTAATTGGTTCTAGGAAGCATGATGAGTACCAAAAACAGTATCAAACAAATTTTCCCATAAAGAATAATGTAGTGAGTCACAAGGCAGCCAACATCGATTAGTTTTAGCTTGTGCATTGAATACCAAACAAATGATGAGTACAGGGACAAAATTTTCATGTCAAAATGCATTGAGTACCGAATTTGATGAGTTTCAAAGTGGTTGAGTACCAAGGTACCACTATATGTTTGATAAGGTTACAACAGTTACATTGTATGTTGAATTTATAAACATTTTGTATACCACTCATAAAACTCCCATTTTACAACCCTTTAATCCCTTAATTCGGGGTAAAGTGGGGGCGACTGGAATAATGGGGATTAAACCTGATCAACAGGAATTCCAGCTATGTAAGCTAGACAGGAAAGAAAATCCAAAAGGCAGTAGCAACTATTTCACTATTCATGACAAGATACATGGAGCATTGAACACAAAAGTTTTGACCTGAAGGAGTCTTCACTTATCAGAAATTGGTATTAGCCAATAGCGCCTTTACTTCAAATCTGTTTCCCAAGATGCCAAATTCATTACCTAAAGGCCTGACATTTCACAAACTGCAAGAGAATTGCATCTTATTTTCAAACCTTCATGATCATTGGAGGGAGAAACCATATGGCAATATTTTCTCCCCCCATATCATTCAACCCCAGAAAATTCAGTAGAAATATTCTTCCATTTCCAAATGGAGAATTTGGAAATTTAGAGAGACTGCTCTTACACGTAGACAAAGCTAGCAGCCAAGTTTTTCAACTCTGAAATATGGAGATGGAACAACAGCCCTCCTAGATATAACAATATTATTCCCACTTAATTTCAATCTAGATTAAATTTACACAAAGGATGCAGGAAATTAATCATACATAAAATAGCATTCAACCAAATGAAATATCTAAATGTTATAAACAGCAACAAATTTTGCACAGGATGAAGTACAAATCCAACAGAATCCTAAACCAAGAACCATTGTGTACAGGAAATAGAATATTTGTAAGCACACACATTGTACTGGACACTTTTCTTCACATATACCGTACTTTCAGAGTGTAAGACACACTGCCCCCCCAAGAAAAAGAGGGTGAAAATGGCGCATTTTATAGACTGAATGCAGCCATTTTTGGCCTCCCAAAACCCTGTATCACGTTTTTGGCAAAAATGGGCCCGTTTTTGGCAAAAACAGGACACACAGAGAGTTTGGGAGGCCTGCAGAGTACTCCTGGGGGCCGGGGAGTGCAAAAACCGAACGCATGAAGGCCAAAAACTTTTTTTTTCTTGTTTTTCTCTTTGAAATCTTGGTGCATCTTATAGTCCAAAAAATATAGTAATTAACTCTTAAATGTTTCTGGTTTGGCTAGTGGGGAGGATGTGAAAGCATGCAACACAGGTTGGGAAGGTTACATGAAACAGTGTTGTGCAGATCAAGGAGGGACTGTAGAAGTTGTACTGTAGAGGTTGGGAGAGATGTACTCAAGCAACTTACAACTTTCCCTGCCATGGCCAAGCTTCTCACAGCAAAGACTCGTGAGAAGCTGGGCAAGGAGCTTTTGAAACAGCAGCATGGCAATGCTGAAGTAGCTACAACTTTCCCAAATTTCATTCCCATGGGATGGATCCTGGCATTCTGTAGGTTAGCACATTAGAAGTACCCTGGTTCAAAAACTGTTGCCCTATGACACCCTATTTTGCACAATTGAAGGTTACAGACAGACATAAGCATTGGGGGGGTGTATATGTTTGAATTCATAAAGATACATTTTAAAATGTAGCTTATACTCTACTTTGCTGGACTAGTTCAGAATGATTAACAGCAAGCTTCTTTTTGCTAAAGGCAAACAGTCTTTATCTTTTAGAGCAGGGGTCACAGGCCTCTGATTTGCAACAGATCAACAAGAATGAATTAACAGCAGCAACAGTAAAATGATTCTTCTTCACTTTAAAACAGCTAAAATGAAGGAAACTTGTTTTGTGCAGAGTAGATTAAAAACAGGTTTCTGTGATTAGGTTTTATTACTTCTGTTCAATTCTAAAGCACCAAAACAACCTCCATGGTTTAGAATTCTTTATTTTTAATCCTATGCACTTTGGAAGAGAGAGCGAGTACAGCTTGAGTTTTCTTGTCTAAATCAAAGCATAACACACAAGCTTAAAGTCTGCTTTCCCCTGCCCTGGAGACTTGCAGACTAAAGAAATTGAACAAAGCAATGTAAAATGTAAAATGAAAACATTATTGTAAATATAAAATCAGTTATTTAAAAGCAAAATGCAATGTCTACATTACATAGTGAATAACCAGTTCCAAAATGACATTTAAAGAACAGTGTGTTTCAGAGGAAGCTATCAGTTAAATGTTTTAAATGGACACTACAAAGTGGTCTGAGTATAATACAGATAACTAGAATAAGTCCCAATCTTTGCTAAATAGTGCCCACTTCCACTGCATATACAAAATCCATCAATATTTTACATGGGTGGTCAAATTTTAATACTAGCATAACACGGAAATACAGGAATATCCATCACACTGGAAGTTCATTTGGGAAGCAGAAGTCAGATTATGTGATACATGCCAATTAGTTCTCCCAAACAAGGAATGGCCAAGGAACTCAGAAGCAATTGTTAGGGAAAGATCACAACTGCTTCCCAGAGTCTATGTATCAATTGACTGCTTTACTCTACTAACAACAAAGTTAATCCAACTTTTGAAGTTTCTAGAGCTCTTCCAAGTGGTAGGGGCATTAACATTCACAGGTTCTAAAATGCTCTTCCTCTATACTTAACAGCACCAGTAGCCAGTGAGTACATAGCTGAAAACAAGTTGCATTAATGAAATTAATCTCAAATTGCACTAATTAATCTCTGTAAAACCAGGAAAAATAACAGGGAAACATATACCGGGACAGATTTTATTCTTAGTCTCATGAAGGAATCAGAGATAAGGAACACATCTTTATACACATATAATGCTCTTGTGCATGCTCTTTGTGCTTATCTCAAATAAGTTATACAGATGTGGTGAGGATTGCATTCCTCACCACATCTGTACAAATCAATTGAATTAATTACTATCCTTTGATCAATTTAGTAAAGATCTTGAATAAAAAAACAAGACATTGTCTTTAAATCAAGAATTTGTTTTTGGCTAATCTAAGTGCCCGAAAAGTGAAGAAGATAAAGAGTCATTTTATTGGTGGTGCCCAAAGAAGCTGAAGTGAAGATGAATGATGGAAGTCTGGAATTGTGGCTCACAATACTTGTAAGCAGCTTTGCTTCCCTCAACCAAGCATATATTTGCAGCTAGAACAAGACTGTAGCAATCTTTGAAGAAGGGTCAAAGGGTTAGAGCAGCAAATGGCCATACTTTAGCAGATAACAATAAAAGAGGAATTATCAAAAGGAAAATTTAGCAGAGACAGCTCTACAATAGCAGCTACCCATATGGAAGACAGTTGAATAGAACAGCAAGCAGGACGGATATGGTTAAGAGGCAGAAACAAGAAATGCAGAAGATATCCTGTATCTTTTGGAAGTCAAGCCCTTGTAATTTTCAAGCCCTGTTCAGGAGAAAAGACTCAAGAGAATGATAGATAAATATAAATTTCTAAAGAGGATGCAACTGTACCTATAATTGGAGTCAGGGTAGTTGGTGACTCATTACTATCAGGAACTGAGTTCAAATATACTGACCAGATCCATCAGTTTGTGAAGAGTGTTTTCTCCCAGGAATAATATGGAGGTGACAAAACTATTTCTAAAACATATCATGCCCACTGACAAATACTCCTTAACGCATATGGGGATAACGAGGTTAAAACACTGTCACTCGAATCTTTGAAAAACTTTAATATGGTGTTCTTTTTCATCCCTTCTTCTAGAAGAAAACTAAAAAAGAAAATAATACTGCAAAACAATTGTTAGCTATATTTTAAAAAATGATGTCAACTGAAGATTGTTAATGTTTCAAACTATGGTATGAATTTCCAGCATGAAAGGGGCTACAACCACAAGAACTGGTAAAATCTATTTTGCCAAAGAACAGTGAGCTTGATTAGAACAATTTTAAGAATTAATTCTAATTCTATGATAGGTTAAAATGAAAACCCTGAAGTAAAGAAATCTGATAGAACTTACACCACGAGTGTCAAACCCGATCACATAGCGGGCCATATTGTGACATATTGGGTTGTTTTTTGCCCTTGCAGAGCCGGGCCCGCAGCCCACCAGTTTGACAGGCCTTACACTATAGAAAGTTCAATTCTGTGGAAATGGGATCTCTCAAATTATTACATGAAAATCAGAAAGGACATTGGCTCATAAAGTTCACACCCATGATTGCCTATTTGCTAATGTATAGAATATCAGAAATAAACAAGGTGATTTTGACAAAAACAATTATAATTTAACAGATATAATGGGAAACCTGGTGGGATGCCTCCTATGATAGGAAATAGCAATTAAAGGACACAATTTGTTTAACAGAAAGATAAATAAAAGAAATGGAGGATGCATTGCACTCCATGTTAAAAATATGCATTCTAGTTTGGAATTCCAAATGAAGGAATTGGTAACACTAGAGTATACATTAACCTAAAAGAATCAAAAGGAATAAATAAAAGCAATTTCTTTGGGGGGTGGGTTAGGATCACTTACCTGAGCAGAGAGTAGAAGCATTAAGTAATGGGAGATTTATTTACCCAACACCTGTTGGGAAACGCTTTGCCATGGAATGGGCGTTGTCTTACCTGAACGCTCCTTCTGGTTGACCTGGGTCCAGCGGTCAGGTCTGGGTATTCCATTACCAATGTGATGGATTGAGTCAGCAAACTGAGAAGCTCCGCCTCCTATCCTTGCTCCCCAGTTTCATGATGAAATACGATGATGCTGACTGACGCATAGAGCTGTCAAGAAAGAAAGGTAAAGCAGTAGGAATCCCCAACCCCACGAGGGCCCTGACAGGGTGGGGCTGACCGCTGGACCCAGGTCAACCAGAAGGAGCGTTCAGGTAAGACAACGCCCATTCTCGTTGATCCTGGGTCCAGCGGTCAGGTCTAGGACATGCCAAAGCAGAGGCCTATAGGGAGGGACCCGCCCGAGCCGGGGAGGGAGTTCCCTGGATCACCTGTTGAAGAACCCTGCGACCGAATGCAGCTTCTGCAGAAGCAAAACGGTCCAGCCTGTAATGTCGTATGAAGGGTGTTGATCTGTCCCCCCCCTTCAGAGACCCACAAAAACACAGCCAGCCGAGGGTTAAGACTCACTTGGCACACTCTGCAGTTCTTATCTCAACCTTGGCAGCGATATGCACACCGTCTGCCAAGGACTTTATTGGTTTACACAAACAAGAAAATCACCTACGTAGCTTTGCCGTTCATCCAGCTTCCAAGACTACGAGGTTGCTCCGTTTGTTTAGCTGTGCAGTTAGCTTTGTTCGTCACGAACTTCGTGACCCATTGTACTGTCTTAAATAGATATGCTTCTGGGTGTGGTCCAGTGAGTCATGGATCCTATGACTCCAATCCAATGACTCAGGATTTCCTCATACGCCGCAGCTGCAGTACCCTTTTCTCTCGCCTTCTTTGGCGTGCGTCCAGGAATGACGTCTCTCCCTCACTCTCATCTGAGACACCTGTTTCCCCACTACTTGGCTCTCTTTCAGCTGGCACCTGAGCCGGTGCCAGAGGGGGAGGGCTGGGAGATCTGGCTGGCTCCTCTTCCTCCTGCTCAGAGTTGCCTTCCTCCAAAGGGATAGGCTCAGAGGACGGGGCCACAACACTATCCCCCACCGCAGGGCCCTTCCCCCGGGTCTGACGGTCGGGATGGGGTCGGGACGGGAACTGTTCGTGGAAAGTCCGCACCAGGTCAGGGGCCTGAACGGCAGATGCGTCCACCCAGGTGAAATCCTCGGCCCCGTACCCTTTCCAAGCGATGAGGTATTGGAAGCGCCCCTTCAGCCAACGGGAGTCCCGAATACTGTCCACCTCATACGTCGAGGCGTCGTCCTCGTCGGCTGCGGCTGGGGGGGCAGGCGGCGGCGGGCGGCGGAGACGGCTAGTGGGAGTCTCAGGGACCAGGAGGGACCGATGAAAAACGGGGTGGAGCCGCATGGAGCGGGGTAGAGTCAACCGATAGGCCACCGGGTTGATGACCGCCTCGATGGGGAAGGGACCGATAAAGCGGTGGGCCAGTTTCCTCACCGGCTGGTCCGTGGGGAGGTGTTTCGTGGACAGCCACACCCGATCTCCAACTTCCAGCGGTGGCGTCGCCCGGCGGCCGCGATCGGCGAACCGTTTATAGTCCTCTTTCGCCCGGATCAGCTGCCGCCGCACCAGTTGCTGCACCGCCTGCAGCTCCGAGAGGAAGTCCCGGGTCTCAGGAACAGGGGAGTCCATGATGGTCAACGGAAAAAAACGTGGATGGTACCCGACGTTGGCATGGAACGGTGTCATCTGGGTGGAGGTATGTTGGGAGTTGTTAAAAGCGAACTCCGCCAGGGGAAGGTACTCGGCCCAGTTGTCCTGCTGCTGGTTGACAAAACAGCGGAGGTACTGCTCCAGTATGCCAATGACCTTCTCCGTGCCCCCGTCAGTCTCCGGGTGGTGTGATGACGACAGGCACACCTGCACCTCCAGCGCAGCCATCAGGCTTTTCCAGAAGCGGGCCGTGAACTGGGCCCCGCGATCCGAAACCACCCGGTCCGGCAGGCCGTGGAGGCGGAAGATGTGTTGCAGGAACAGGCGAGCCGTGGTACGAGCTGAGGGCAGGCCGCGGCACGGGATGAAATGTGCCATCTTCGTGAGCGCATCCACCACCACGAGGACGGTCGTGAACGTAGCGGACAGGGGCAGGTCAGTCAGGAAGTCCATGGAGATGGCTCCCCACGGTCTCTCCGGTGTCGGCAGCGGCTGGAGGAGTCCAGGAGGGGGCCCGGACGCGGCTTTGGCCTGTCGGCATGGCACACAGGACGTCACGTAGGCGTGCACGTCGTGCCGTACCCGAGGCCACCAAAAAGTCCGCGTCACTAGGTTCAAGGTCTTAAAGAAGCCGAAGTGCCCCGCCGCGGGGTTGTCATGGCACTGGTTCATGACGAGGGCTCGGAGCGGACTTGTGGGCACGTACAGCCGACCCCGGTGCCTGAGCAAGCCCTCCTCCACGGTCCATGGGGACGCGGGGCCGACGTCCGCTCTCCGCTGCTGCGACCAGTCGTCCCGTCGCTGCGCTTCCAGCACCTGAGTCCGCAGGTCCACCGGTTCCTGGACCGCGGCCAAGGAGTCCGCTGGCAGCACCGTCCGGGGGGAAAGGGAGTCCTTTGGGCAAAAGTATTCCGGCTTACGGGATAGCGCGTCCGCCCTCTGGTTGAGGTGGCTCGGAATGTATGTGACGTGGAAGTTGAACCGGGCGAAAAACAACGACCACCGGATCTGCCGCTGGTTCAAATTCCTGGCCGTGGTGAGGTGCTCCAGGTTCCGATGGTCCGTCCGCACCTCCACCTGGTGTCGGGCCCCCTCGAGGTGATGTCGCCAAGCCTCGAACGCGGCCTTGATAGCCAGCAACTCCTTTTCCCAGATGGTGTAGTTGCGCTCGGAAGGAGTGAGTTTCCGGGAGTAGTAAGCGCAGGGAAAAAGAGTGCCACCATCCACCGGAGCCTGTAGCAGCACCGCTCCAATCGCCACGTTGGACGCGTCTGTCTCAACCACGAACGGACGGTGTGGATCGGGGTGCCTCAGGACCGGCTCCGTGACAAAGGCCTGCTTGAGAACCTCGAAGGCCTGCTGCTGCGGGGGCCCCCACTGGAACGGAACCTTCTTCCGAAGGAGCTGGGTCAACGGCACGGTCAGGGTGGCAAAGCCCGGGATGAAGGTCCGGTAGTAGTTGGCGAATCCCAACAGACGCTGGACGTCCTTCACCCGACGCGGGGGTTCCCAACTGCGCAAGGCCGCCACCTTGTGTGGGTCCATCGCGATGCCCTCGGGGGTGATGATGTGCCCGAGGAACTCTATGGAAGTCTGGAAGAAGTAACATTTCTCCAACTTCGCATAGAGCTGGTGCTCCCGCAGGCGCTGCAGGACCTGGCAGACATGCTGGAGGTGACTCTCCGGGGTCCGGGAATAGATCAAAATATCATCCAGGTAGATCACCACGAACCGATCCAGCATGTCCCGGAACACGTCGTTCATCAAGTGCTGGAAGACCGCGGGGGCGTTGGTCAACCCGAACGGCATGACGGTATATTCAAAGTGTCCGTATCGGGTGCCAAATGCCGTCTTCCACTCGTCCCCCTCTCGCATCCGCACCAGGTTGTAGGCTCCCCGGAGGTCGAGCTTGGTGAAAATCGAGGCCTCCCGCAACCTCTCCATCAGCTCCGGGATCAGCGGCAGGGGATAGCGATTCCGTACCGTGATGGCATTCAAGCGCCGGTAGTCGCAACACAGGCGCAAGTCCCCCGTCTTCTTTTTCACGAAGAGGACTGGGGCCGAGAGCGGGGAGGTCGAAGGCCGGATGAACCCACGGGCCAGGTTCTTGTCCAGAAAGTCCCGTAAGGCGGCCAGCTCGGGCTCCGACATGGAGTACAGGCGTCCCGAGGGCAGGGGCGCGTTGGGCATCAAGTCCACCGCGCAGTCGTAGGGTCGGTGCGGGGGCAAGCGATCCGCCTCCTTCTCGCTGAACACGTCGGCGAAGGATGTCAGCTCCGGAGGCAAGGAGACGTTCGGGGCAGAGACGTCCTGGCCGGCACAGGTGTGGCGAAGGTGGTCGACACACTGCAGGCTGGGGAACGAGATGGCATTTCTCGACCACGCCACCTGAGGGTCGTGCGCCCGAAGCCAGGCCATCCCCAGGACCAAGGGGAAGTGCAGGTCCGCCGTCACATAAAACTGGATCGCCTCCTCATGGTTCCCAATGGCAAGGCGCAAGGGCTGAGTAGCGAAGTTGATGGGCCCCGCCACAAGTTCCCGCCCATCAATAGTTTCGACCCTCAACGGAGGGTCCACTGGAACCAAGGGAACCTTGTAATGGGCCACAAAGGCCTGGTCCATAAAGTTCGTGGTGGCCCCCGAGTCCACCAGCGCGTGCGCCTGGAGCCCCTCCGACCGGTTAGCCAACAACACCCGGGTGTTCAAAATCAGGTGCCGAGGGGGCTCACAGTCCACAGCCGCCGCCTCCGGCGGGGCATGGTCACCTGCCTGACCCAGAGTTTCCCCTAGGCCAGGCCTGACCCGTTTCCCGGCTGGTCACGCCGAGGCTCCGGAACAGGCTTGAGCGATCCACTCCGCTTCCGGGGACACGAGGCGGCGAAATGTCCAGCCTCGCCGCAATAGAGGCACAACCCCCCTTGGCGTCTCCGCATCCGCTCCTGGGCCGTCAGTTGAGGTCTGGCTGCTCCGAGCTCCATGGGCTCCTCAGCCGTCGCCACCAAACGCGGTACGGTCCGGGGCGCTGTTGGTACGAAACGCGGGGGTGCCGGCACTGTCGGTGGTTCCGGAAGAGCCCTACGGGGCCGTCGCCGTTGTAGGCGGGCATCGATGCGCAGGCATTGGGTCACCAGCGTGTCCAGGGTCTGTGGCGCCTCCACCCGAACCAGCTCGTCCTGCATCTCATCGCAGAGGCCGTCCTGGAAGGCATCCATCAGCGCCGCCTCATTCCAGGCCGAATCCTGGCCTAGCAATCGGAACTCCGCAATATAGTCCTGCAGGGGGCGCTTGCCTTGGCGGAGGTCTTTGATGCGCCTCGCTGCCGTCTGCACCCGGAGGGGGTCCTCAAACATGGTGCGCAGGTGTTGCAAAAAGCCCTGATAGTCCAGAAGCAAGGGGCTGTCTTGCAGCAACAGGGGCGTGGCCCATCGGGCGGCAGTGCCAGAGAGGGAGCTGATAATAAAAGCCACCCGAACCCGGTCATCCGGAAAATCCTCCGGCCGCATTGCCATGTACAGCTGGCACTGTCCCAAGAAGGCCGGGAACATTTCCTGCTGTCCAGAAAACTTATCTGGCATGTTCACTGGGCATCTTGGACGGGGAAGGGGAGCAGGTGGAGCTGCTACAGGAGCATTTCCCAAAGCAAGTTGTGCAGTTAGCTGTGCTACTTGCTGTTGCAGAAGTTGATTGGCCTCCAGCATCTGCTGTACCTGCTGCTGCAGCTGTTGGTCCATCGTGGGTTAACGATGGAGTTTTGGGTGACGAACAAGATGATCTGTCCCCCCCCTTCAGAGACCCACAAAAACACAGCCAGCCGAGGGTTAAGACTCACTTGGCACACTCTGCAGTTCTTATCTCAACCTTGGCAGCGATATGCACACCGTCTGCCAAGGACTTTATTGGTTTACACAAACAAGAAAATCACCTACGTAGCTTTGCCGTTCATCCAGCTTCCAAGACTACGAGGTTGCTCCGTTTGTTTAGCTGTGCAGTTAGCTTTGTTCGTCACGAACTTCGTGACCCATTGTACTGTCTTAAATAGATATGCTTCTGGGTGTGGTCCAGTGAGTCATGGATCCTATGACTCCAATCCAATGACTCAGGATTTCCTCATACGCCGCAGCTGCAGTACCCTTTTCTCTCGCCTTCTTTGGCGTGCGTCCAGGAATGACGTCTCTCCCTCACTCTCATCTGAGACACCTGTTTCCCCACTACTTGGCTCTCTTTCAGCTGGCACCTGAGCCGGTGCCAGAGGGGGAGGGCTGGGAGATCTGGCTGGCTCCTCTTCCTCCTGCTCAGAGTTGCCTTCCTCCAAAGGGATAGGCTCAGAGGACGGGGCCACAACAGGTGTGGGGGACTGCCAGGCGGCAGCCCTACACACCTCCTCCAATGAAGCCTGGGTAGCCCAGGCCACAGATATAGCAGCACTACATGTGGAATGGGCTGTGATGTGACGAGGAACTGGAAGGGACTGACTCTCATATGCTTTGGCGATAGTGGCCCTGATCCATCGACCCCGAGTAGAAGCCGAAACCTTCCTGCCAAGAGAAGCAGGCTGGAAGGAAACCAGGAGGGATTCAGATTGTCGAAAGGAAGAGGTTCTGTTGAGGTAGATGCGGAGAGCCCTCCTGACATCTAAAGTGTGCCAAGAACGTTCCCAAGGGTGGGACGGTCACGGACAGAAGTCTGGGAGGACTAGTTCTAGGGCCCGATGGTAGGGGGTATTGACTTTGGGAAGGAAGGTGGGATCCAGACGAAGAACTACCCTGTCCGGATGAAAGACACAAAGGTCATCCCTCATGGAGAGAGCCGCTAGCTCGGAGACCCTCCTACCTGAAGTGATAGCCAGGAGGAAGGCCACCTTATAAGAGAGGAACCTCAACCCCGCCTCCCGAAGGGGTTCGAAAGGTGGACGTGTTAGGGAATCCAGGACCCGGGGAAGGTCCCATGTAGGGTACCGGTGAATGGGGGCTGGACGGAGATTGGATGCACCCCGGAGGAATTGTTTAATGAGGGGTCGAGACGAGAGGGGTCTCCTTGCCCCACAACAAAGGATGGA
Organism: Masticophis lateralis; assembly: GCA_030761175.1. Lineage (NCBI taxonomy): Eukaryota > Metazoa > Chordata > Lepidosauria > Squamata > Colubridae > Masticophis > Masticophis lateralis. Next base: position 94,516,260 of record JAUDYJ010000003.1, on the reverse strand, counting down.
AGACAAAGCTGCTACTTGCCTGCGGGGAGTGTTGGGGGCCAAACCTGCTTCCAGCCGCTCCTGTAGAAACACCAGCACCTGTTCAGTTGAAGCTGCCGAAGGCAATACGGACCTCCTGCCGCACCAAGAAGAGAATGCCCGCCAAGTAGAATCGTAGATTCGCGTTGTAGAGGGGCGATGAGCCGCCTGAATGGTGGTGATGATGTTGGGTGGAAGCCGTCGGTCTCTCAGCAGATTGCGCTCAACCTCCACGTGGTTAGATGAAGCCATGCGGCATCTGGGTGTAGGAGCGATCCTTGACGAAGAACCAGTTTGTCCTCTGGGAGGCGCCAGGGGGGAAGAACTGACAGAGATTTGAGATCGGCAAACCAGGGGCGCCGAGGCCAATGAGGAGCGATTAGAATTAGTTCCGCTCTCTCTAGCAGTATCTTCCTGATGACCTTGGGCACTAAGGGCAGGGGAGGGAAGGCGTACAGGAGGCCGGGGGGCCCGTTGCTGTGAAAAGCATCTACGGCTTCGGCTTCTGTATCCGGAAACCAGGAGAAAAATCTGGCTACCTGACGGTTGGACCTGGTCGCTAACAGGTCTACTACTGGAAGGTCCATTCGAGCCGTGACCTCCGAGAAGAGGTCTGGATCCAGTGTCCACTCCCCTGGGTCCAAGGTCGTCCGACTCAACCAGTCCGCCTGGGAATTCTCCACCCCTGATATGTGAGCTGGCCTAGACTCTCTGCCTCCGCATGAGGTGGTGAGATCGGGTCCCTCCCCAACCGGTTCACATGGGCCTTGGCGGCCACATTGTCCGTCCTGACCAGGACATGTTGGTCCAGGATTCTGTCCTGGAAGGCCCGGAGAGCTAGATGGATGGCCCTGAGTTCTAGCCAGTTTATGTTGTGTCGCAGGTCGGACCTGGACCAACGACCCTGAGCCAGGGAGGACGATAGAAGGGCCCCCCAGCCGTAGAGTCTCGCATCCGTGGTGAGAATAACCCGCTGTGCTACCCTGAACTCCATCCCTTGCAGAATGGCTGATGAGGTCCACCATTTGAGGGAGAGGAGGACCTTGAGAGGGAGGGGGACCTTTCGGAGAGACGTTCCTAGCTGCTGTCTCTGGAAGGGGAGGAGAAACCATTGTAGGGGCCTGCAGTGGAGGCGGGCCCAGGGAACTATCCCTATACAAGATATCATCTTGCCCAGGAGATGGGACAGTGAGGCCAGGGAAGATCCCCTCCTTGACCTCACTGACCTGACCAGGGACCGCAGGCTGGTCAGGCGGTCCTGGGAAAGGTACACCTTGCACTCTGCCGTGTCTATAATGGCCCCCAGATGTTGAATGCACATAGCCGGGGTCAGGTGACTTTTGACCCGATTGACTGAAAACCCATGGGACTCCAGGATCTGGAGGGTGTAGGCCAGGTCCAGATGTGCTAGCTCTTCCGAGGTCGACTGAATCAGAAGATCATCAAGATAAAATTGCATCCATATTGGAATGGATCGGAGGTGAGCCGCTAGCGCAGACATCACCTTCGTGAAGACCCTGGGGGCTGATGAAAGGCCGAACGGGAGTGCCCGGTACTGATAATGCTTGGTTGTGAAGCAGAACCTGAGGAACCTGCGGTGGTCGGGAAGGATGGGAACGTGGAGGTAGGCCTCCGTCAGGTCTATTGACATGAGGTAGTCTCTCCTCCTCAGACCCTCCAAGATGGACTGGAGGGATTGCATTTTGAACCGTCGGTAGACAATCCGGCAGTTCAAAGCTTTGAGGTCGAGAATCGCCCACCATCCTCCCAAGGATTTCCTGATGACAAATAACCGTGAATAAAAACCTTGTCCTAGCTGATCCGGAGGAACCGACTCGATCGCCCGGATCTCGAGGAGATGTTGGATGGCGGATTCCATGAGGGCTCTGGAATCCTTGTTCCGAGAAATTGGGCAGCGAAGGAACCTGTCTGGGGGAGTGGAGAGGAATTCGAGAGAGAGACCAAACCTGATAGTCTCCCTGACCCAGGCGTCCGATGCGGTAGCATCCCATTGGCTGGCGAAGTAAGCCAGGCAGCCTCCAATGAGAAGCTGGCGCCGACCGTCAGCAGGACCTATGGAAGCCCCTCCCCCTGTTGCCTCGAAAGCGCCTACGGGATGAACCCCTGGAGGTTGAAGGGCCGTATCGCTCCTGAGAACGGTTCTGCCTAGGGAAAGGAAATCGCTGCCTGCGGGGAGCCGGAAAATTGGTCTCCTGACTCCTGAAGGAACAAAAGGAGGACTGGGACCTGAAGTCCGATCTTCGGGACAAATTAGGCAGAATACGGCGTTTGTCCTTGGATTCCACCAGGAGTGGCTCCAAAGAAGCCCCAAAGAGATTAGGGCCAGCAAAGGGGGCTGAGGCCAGGCGCCATTTTGACTTGTCATCTGCCTGCCACTGCCGCAACCAGAGGAGCCGGCGGGCCGCTACGGAAGATCCTATAGCCTTAGCAGCGAAGCGCGAGGAATTTAAGGTAGTGTCCGCTGAATATTCCAAGGCCACAATGACCTTGCTTATGTCCTGTTGAGCCCTAACATCTGAGGCAGAAAGTCTGGCTTGCAGTTGCTTCAACCATAAAATGGAAGCCCTATTGAAAAAAGAGGCTGCCATGGAAGCTTTGACTGACCAGGCAGTAGCCTGGTGGGATCTTACCAGGGAATGTTCCAGGCATCAAACCTCCGGCCGGAGGTTTTCCTTCTGGGGGCTCTGTCAAAGTGGTAGAAGATGACAGTTCAGCCACTGGTTGGTCTACCCCCGGTACCTGTAATAGAGAGGAGAGCTCGGGGGCCAGGTTATAAATGCGTTTATCTACCAAATTAGGGCAAGGCCCTGAGGCAGGGGCAGACCACTGGCGTTGCAATATTTCACGGAAGAGCTTAGGACCCGGAACCTCTTACGTCTCAAAAACCGGAACCTCAAAGAGAGGGACCGTAGAGGAGGAAGAAGAAGAAGCACCCTCTTCAGTGGTTGACCTAGCCAGGGGTGAAAGGCCCAGGCCCGTTGTTGCCTTGGCCTTATGCAATAAAGATCGAAACAGCTGAGGCTTAAAGAGCCCTACAAATGCTGGTTGATCCGGGCCGAGATCCTCATCCTCAGACATCTCTTGATCTAGGGGATCAGGCAGGGCAGTGGAGTCCCTATCAGAAGGGGCTGGGGAGCCTGCCTGGTCTAAACCTGAGGCATGAAATGCCTGATCCTCAATCTCTCCTTCAGATAAAACGGAACCTTCTACATCCACTTGAGATTGGGAACAAGAAGACACCCATGAGGATGTCTCCTGTTGTAGTTCCTGCCTAATACCCAACCTTATGGCATCCTGAATGTAAGTGGCTAGGTTAGCAGAAATAGGGGGTCCTGTGGGGGGGGGAGGAAGGGGTGCTAGGGAGGAAACTACTTGAGGTGGAGGATCCTGGACTAGTTCCTGTACTGGAGGGGGGGCATCAGACTGCACCCCAAAGCCTCATCCACCCATTCACCAGCTTTGGTCATGGGAGAATCCCTGTCAGGGGATAAGGCCGGAATGGAAGCCTGCCTAGCAGGATCTGTGCTGGCAGCAGGAGTGCCAGAGTCAGAAGGAGGTAGAGAAGGAGGAGGGGGAGAGGGCTGAGGATCACTTTCTCCTGAAAGGAGACATTCTTGAGAGCCTTCTGAATTGCCTTCTCCATGGCCTGTTGCCTCCTTTGTTCTTTCCATGTTAAGGCCCTGGGCTGGGAAGCCTTGGGGGTCCTAGAGGCATGGTGGGTTTTCCTGCTCCTCTTGGAAGGGACAGGATCACGATCCCTTGAAGATTCCCCTTGAGGCTGGAGAGGGGAAGGCCCGGCAGTTTTCCTCGAAGCCATACTCAAATAAGCAGAAGTGCCTGGAAATACGAGGAAAAAGGGAATTCTTTTGTAAGGAAGGCCGTACTGCAAAGGCTCCAAAAATGGCCGCCGGAAGAATTCCAAGATGGCCGCCCCCCAAATTTGCCTAGTACACCATGCGGTCTCCAAGATGGCCATTAAGACGGGAGTCTTAATGGCCGACTAAGGGCCGCTCGACTATCCAGGAAGGAGAGCCTGCCAGGAGGGAGCCCTCGAATGCCCAGAGGGGTCCCGCAGTACAGACCCGATCTTCGAGACGCCCACGGATCTTCCAGGCGCTGGGCGCTGTGCCGCTGCTCTTTCGCGCCGCCGCTGCTCGAGGGGGCGCTTCCTGGCTTTTATTCTGCAGAGCGGCAGCGGCAAGAGGCTCCCCGAACTCGGAGGAAAAAGCCTCTGGCGTTCGAGCGATCTGGGGCCTTAAAGAGCCGATCGTTCACCCCGAAGGCTCACGCGGCAGGCGGAGGTAGCGGGAGGCTCTGGCTGGCGGATCCCCGACCAGCGCGCGCCTCAGCTTCACCTGCCTAGGCAGGACTTGCAGCCAGTCCTGGCTGCAAAGAACAAGGTTGGATTCCCGTTCTTCAAGGTGGGGCCTGGCTCAACCAGCCGGGAACCTTCAGCCCACACCTTCAGCGGTATTGGGAGCGAACCCCGTCTCGCTGACTGCTCAACCTGGTTTCAGAGGGAGCCAACAACAAAAAAGCAAGAATCCTCTTGCTGGAGCTTAACTCTACGCGTCCTACTCAATCGGATTGAGTCAGGAAACTGGGAAGCAAGGATAGGAGGCGGAGCTTCTCAGTTTGCTGACTCAATCCATCACATCGGTAATGGAATACCCAGACCTAACCGCTGGACCCAGGATCAACGAGAACTTCATGACTTGTGCTGCCAATAGTTTTTTTAAGAGAGTGGGGAGACATGCAAAAAGATGAAAAATCTTTAATCTAATTCTTGTGAACTATGAAAAATTGAGGAAGCAGTAGTAGTAGGAACATTGGGGAAGTGATGTGATTCTGAATTTATTGATTTTTAATGACAACTAAAATTGAGCATAGTCAAATGTATGCATTTGATTTTCAAAAGCATATTCAATGAATTCATAGCACTGTTAAGCAGAATTTCTTGGAAAAGCAAATGGGAAAAAAGGTTAAGATGGTTCAGAGATCCTAAGGAATATGCCAAAAGTCTGTTTGCTAACAATTCCAATTTGGGGTGGGGGGGAGATGGAGGACAGCAAAAGCAACTAAGATGGCTACACAAAAAAATTAGTGCAGATCTGATGAAGGGATGTATCTAACTGAGGTACAGGATTAAAGCTTGAGTCTGTAAAAAGCAAAACAAAACCTGGTAATGGGATACAGAATTTGTTTAACTCTTCAGGACCAGAACCGTATCCTCAGACACTGAAGAAACATGCTATTGACCTTGGTGAACCTGTATGAATTGAACATTCCTGAGAAATCTGAAATAACTTATAAAGTGCAGATGACTGGGGATGAGCAAATGTTACCGCGATCTTCAAAAAGACAGAAGAATCACATTGAACCATGAGATGATTGCATATAAATTTAATAACAATAATAGTAACCTAGGATGCTGGCAGCAACCTGTATCAACCATCAGCACCAGTCAATATTTGTGATATATTTTTTAAATGTTCAGGTGACTAAGTTTCATGTTTAATGAAGAGATTATTATCTTTATTCATTAAATATGAAACTTAGTCAACTGAACATTCAAAAATGCATCACAAATACCATTGACTGGTTCTAACGGTTGATACGGGTTGCTGCCAGCATCCTAGGTATTAACCAAGTACCTTCTTAAGATGTATGATGTTCTAAATAGCGCAATTTTTTGCAGTTCTGCTGGTGTTATTGCAGGAAGCTGCAATTTGCTGATGTATCTTATAAAATTCTTGGACACGGTACCAAGTGCCCTGAATGACAATGGGTATCACTGTTATGTTTCATCCATAGCCGTGTAGTTTCGATGGCCAGGTCGTGATATTTCATGATTTTTTCCAGTTCTTTTTCTTTGACTCTGGCATCTCCTGGTACTACGATGTCAATAAATTGTACGTTTTGGTTTTCGACAACTGTGATATCTGGCGTATTGTGTTCCAAGTGACGATCTGTCTGTATTCTAAAGTCCTACAAGAGCTTCACATTATCATCATTATCATCATTATCATCATCATCATCATCATCATCCAAAAAGTCATGGTAGCACAAAGTGGAAAAAGTTACCAAAAATGAGACAGTGAAGATCTTGTGGGACTTTCGAATACAGACAGATCATCATTTGGAACACAACATGCCAGATATCACGGTTGTTGAGGGCCAAAATGTACAGTTTATTGATATCGCTGAATCAGGAGACACCAGAGTTGAAGAAAAAGAACTGGAAAAAAATCACAAAATATCGCGACCTGGCCGTCAAAACTACATGATTATTATTTATTGGTTTGATTTATATACTGCCCTTCTCCAGAGACTGAGGGCAGCTTACAATGTGTTAAGTAATAGCCTTCATACCTTTGTATATACCTGCTTAGTAGGGCTTTTGGCCTCCCCTAAGCAGTGTTCTTTTTTTTATATACAAAGTCAATTTATTGCCCACACAATCCAAGTCCTCATTTTACCTACCTTGGAAGGATGGAAGGCTGAGTCAACCTTGAGCCTGGTGAGATTTGAAGTCGCAGTAATTGCAAGCAGCTGGCAGCTAAGTGCTACTTTAACAACACTTTAGTATCCTGCACCACCAAGGCTCTTTCATGGATGAAACATGACAGTGATACCCATTGTCATTGGGGCACTTGGCACCATGTCCAGGAATTTTACAAAGTACATCAAGAAATTGCAGCTTCCTGCAATAACACCAGCAGAACTGCAAAAAACTGTGCTACTTGGAACAACATACATTTTAAGAAGATACTTGGTTGATACCTAGGATTCTGGCAGCAACCCATATCAACCATCAGAGCCAGTCAATTATATTTGTGATACATTTCTAAATGTTCAGTTGACTGAGTTTCATGTTTAATGAATAAAAGAGATAATCATAATCAATAGATCAGAGGTCTGAAAGTAATACTTGAGCATTATTTTAAAGCAGAACCTGAAGACACTGGTCTCAAAGCATCTTGAAAATAATACAGGGTCATTAACAAAAGTCATCTCAATTTGTCAAGAATACCAGAATAGTGTGGAATCTTGCCACACAAATTCATCTAATTTTCCAATCTGTAACTTCCTTAATAGACTGTGTGAACATTATACAGATATCTTGATTCCAACAAAATATCTATCAAAGTACCTCATGACAGTAATAAATAACAAACTGGTTAAGTGCTACATTGAGTGAGTTTTAGGCAGCTGGTTCAAAAATTGTAATCAATGAATTCTCAGCAGTGGCCAGTTATCAGATCAGAAATTATCAGCCCTAAGGCCTTCTATATTTTAGTAATGAGAGACTAAGAGATAGAGGTAATGCTTATCCAGTTTGCAGATGATACAAGTTGTATACAAATCTATCACTATGCAGAGTACACAAAAAGAGCAAGAAACAATATGTAGCTCCAAGAAATTAAAGGCATGAAATAAGGAAAAGAAACATAGTTACATTGCTTAGATCAGTACCATCCACGCTGCCTCTCCATATCTAGGTACCTCTGCAACCATCTTTACTTCCTATGAGTTGGGGTTTGTTGCTTTACATTATACACAGTCTTTTTATTCTTTGTTTCTCAACTCTTTCTTTTTGAGAACTCCATCAACTCTATCAAACTATTATTTTTTTTATCTTCTTTCTTTTAACCATTCCCTCTTTATTATTGTAATTTGATCCTTATTTATTCTGTTTGCATGATCCAACACTTTTAACATTTCTTTACACCTTATCACATTTCTTTCATACTAGTCGCTCAGTTTTGTATTGTAAGTTTTGTATTCCAGTCACCTTCATCCAACACCCATTCATATATGACCCTACTGTTTTTTGGTTTAACACACAAATGGGGGGGAGGGAGAGGGGGGATTAGGCTTGGCACAATAATACTTTTAAAATGAATCTTGGACTTGGTCATAAATGCATGAATTACTTATATAATGTGCCTGCTAAAAATATAAACAAAATTAATTGAAATACAGTTTCAAAAACCCAGAAAGAAATTATCCCACTTTATTTTCCATTGATTAAATCCACAATAAGCATTACATAAAATTCTGGGCATCACACCACACATTCAGAGAAATCTGAATAGGTTCAGTGGAAGGCACCAAAGATGCACAGGTGACTGAAAATAAATCCTATGAAAGGAGATTTGGAAAACAGGATACAATATGTTTAGCCATGAGAAAAACAAGCAAGGAAGCATAGGAGAACATTCTTCAAATACCTTAAACAGAAAATGGCCAAGACCATTTTTCCTACATCTTAAAGTGCAGGGTGGGGAATGGTAGCTTTAAGTTAAAGGATAGCAGAATCTGGTTTGAATGCTAAGATAAGCTACATAATGATAAAAGCAATCTAACAGTGGAACTAATTTGAGAGATAGTGGGCTCTTTACATGATGTGTTCAAGCAGAGTTTGGAGAGGTGTGAAGCAGGACGCATCAATCTGGATTCCTGCAGGTTGGGGAAGTCTGACATACAAACTTATACTATTAACATCTCTTAAAATGCTGTATTGCCAGAGTCAATTGCTACCTGCCACAACTTTACATTTTTTAAAGAAACTGATAAAATAATGTTTTCTACATTTTTAGTTTACAAAGTTGCCAAATAATTTTCCAATTCTAATCTTCTTTGGCAAAAGAACTAATTACATGTTTTATAATATATTAGGTCCTTTTGTCAATCTATTTTACGTCATTTCAAATTGGGAAGCCTCTGTAAAAAATAAAATAAAGTACAACAGGTATTTTGGTGGCAAAATCCATGATCATGCAAGCAGACCTCCAATGACATGCTTTTTTCTATTCTCATGCAATTCCTTACTCTATTTCAGGTGGCTCCTCCAGTGCTTCAAGAACATGTTAGGGAAGCATGAAGAAAGTTACTAGTGTGCAGAGGAAAGGAGTCTTCCAGTAGTCTTAGTTTTTTCCACTTCCACTGAACTCACTACATCAGTTCTCTCAAAGCCACTGCACTGCAACTGCACAATAGGGTATCATACATACTGGGATTTGGAAGAGTTGACTGAAAAGCAGCATTATAGAACACTATGTGAATTTTCGCTATTAAAGAACACTTGAGAAGAAGCATGTCCCCCTAGCCTGTAACTGAATTCTGTTTTGTTTTCCTCTAGATTTCTTAAATATGACCGTTTTCATTTGCAGAATTTTGGAAGAGATTCCATTATTGTTAGATTTATAGGCCTGATCAACTTCTACTATACTATGTTGAAAGTCACTTCATTTTAGATTTCTAGGGAAACACCAAATCAGATTACCTATTAAGAATTTCAGAAATATTTCCTTAACAGAATGACTCAGACTGGGCAAAAAAGCAGTGGGAGTTGGAACAACTTTCAACTCCCTGCTGGCTTCTCCACTGAGTTGCCCTTGTGAGAATATAGCAGGAAGCATCAGAAATATCCCTTCCTTCCTTCCCTCCCTCCCTCCCCTCCTCCCTAGAATTCCTGCTAACTTCATAATTTACCTTTCTTGTGATAAACTTGCAGGGAGAACATCAGTGGGGAAGCCAGCTCACCATTCCCTTCTCTTCCCAGCAGGCAAGTGGCTGCTATTGGATGGGAGAGGAAGTGAATGATTGCTAGAAAATTGTCATAGAATGTTAAAAATGAAGAGCATGTGACTGCAGCAGCAGTCCAGAAGCAGCCAGTAGTACTGAAGTAGCCATAACCTTCTCAAATTTTATTCCCTCAGAAGTCATGAATCCTGAATTTTGGACGTATTCTTAAAGTTAGTCCATTAGAGGTAATTAGAACTGCATTAGAACTGCAGAAAAAACAATTACTACCAACCTGCCTTCCATTGAGAAGCTGTATACTGCACATGTCAAAAAGAGGGCTGTGAAAATATTTACAGACTCCTCACATCCTGGACATAAACTATTTCAACTCCTACCCTCAAAATGACACTATAAAGCACTGCACACCAAGACAACTAGATACAAGAACAGTTTTTTCCCCGAACGCCATCACTCTGCTAAACAAATAATTCCCTCAACACTGTCAAACTAGTTACTAAATCTGCATTACTATTAATCTTCTCATTGTTCCTATCAATCACCTCTTCCCACTTATGACTATATGACTGTAACCTTGTTGCTGGTATCCTTAAGATTTATATTGACTGTTTCCCTATGACTATCATGTTGTACCTTATGACTCTTGAAGAATGTATCTTTTCTTTTATGTACACTGAGAGCGCATGCATCAAGGCAAATTCCTTATGTGTCCAATCACACTTGGTCAATAAAGAATTCTATTCTATTCTATTCTATTCTATTCTATTCTATTCTATTCTATTCTATTCTATTCTATTCTATTCTATTCTATTCTATTCTATTCTATTCTAAAAAACTTGGTTCAAAAATGTTGTCCAATACACATTACAACCAGTTAAAGATTGTGACAAGGAGAGTTTTAGTATTCTCTGTCACCATTTTCTATGTTTCGTTTTATCTGGATTTGCTCCCAGTTTTCATCTATTTTACAGACACAGATGCAGATGTGTACAAACGCCAGAATACAGCAAAAGAAAAAAGAAAAAAAGCCAAGAGAAAAAAAGCATAAGGTTGTAAGAATAGCTAGTGCTGAATCAAATGCAGAATAAAGTCAGGCAGGTGCTGAGCAAAAAATTATATTTGAGGCACTGAAAATTAATATGCTCTCCCAATGTATTTTTAAATAACTGTCAAAATACGGAAGTCACAATACAATTGTCAGGTTATACAGTTACAGATTAACAGAGTTGGAAGGGACCTTGTAGGTCTAGTCCAATCCCCCACCCAGCAGACCCTACACCATTTTTGACAGATTGCAGTCCAGTCTCTTCTTGAAACCTTCCCACAACTTCTGAAGGCAAATTGTTCCATTGGCTGATTGTTTTCACTGTCAGAAAATTTCTCCTTATTTCCAGGTTGAATTTCTCCTTGTTCAATTTCCATCCACTATTTCTTGTTTGGCCTTCAGGTGCTTTGGAAAATAGCTTGACCCCGTCCTCTCTATGGCAGCCCCTCAACACTGCTATCATGTTTCCCCTGGTCCTTCTCTTCACTAGACTAGCCATTCCCAGTCCCTGCAATTGTTTATTGTATGTTTTAGCCTCCAGTCCCCTAATCATCTTGGTTGCTCTTCTCTGCACTTTTTCTAGTCTCAAAAACTTTTTTAAAGTGTGGTGATCAAAACTGAATGCAATATTCTAGGTGTGGTCTTACTAAGACTTTAGAGAGTGGTATCTCTAGGATCAAGAGTACCTCACTTGATCTTCATTGTATCCCTCTGTTAATGCAATTTAAGATTGCATTGGTTTCCTTGGCTGCCGCTGCACACTGTTGGCTCATATTTAATTGGTTGTCCAGTAAGACTCCAAGATCCTTCTCACATTTACTGCTATTAAGCCTGGTTTCACCCAGTCTATATGTGTACTTTTGGTTTTTCTTGCCTAAGTGTAAGACTTTACTTTTCTCTACATTGAAATGAATTATGGATTATCTAGGTTCAATTACTTCCAATAGTAAAGCACAAGGGATTCTGAAAAGGAATACAGGAGTATTTCTATAGAAATTTCTATGGAAAACAGCAATGGACCAGTGTGGCTGCCAGACAGAGGTCCATTCCTGAGCCAAAATAACATCACTTGGCCAATAAAAGTCAGATTTCAAAGTATAGAACCTTTAACATGTTAGGGACAATCAATAGCAAGATTTGGACTCACATATTCTCATTCCTGCAGCAACCATATTATGTATAGAGATTTTTTTTCTGCTTTTATTAACCAAAGTGTGTAGTTTCACAGAATCCAACAAACTATAAAACTCTAACTACAGTTGTTTGAAACAAACCGCTGTTCAAACTGTCTACTTCAACTAATGATATTTAAAATTTGATTTATTTTATTAATTTTTATTAATCATATTTCTATGCCGCCCACTCTCTGAGGACTCTGGGCGACTTACAACAATCGACAGTATACTAAATAGCATATTGCCCCCAACGATCTGGGTCCTCATTTTACCCACCTCAGAAGGATGGAAGGCTGAGTCAACCTTGAGCTAGTGAGATTTGATCTGCTGATCTGCTGAACTAGCAGTCAGCTGAAGTAGCTGCAGTACAGCACTCTAACCACTGAGCCGCCTGATATATGAATATTTATCATATTGATGGGCTCAAACTTAGATTAATTGGAAATTAATCGAGACAGAAGCAAAAATTCTTCACAGCTCCACTAAAAGGGAACAGAAGAGTGTGTTATCCCTAGGAGATGTCTTGGAGATTATTATAATCTATCAATTACCTAAAATAAAATATCAGTTCATCACTAAATATGCTGTACATTCTCATCTCAACACTGTTTTTCCACCATCTAACACATCTAACAGAGTTACCACAACAGTCCACATTTAAAACAAATCACTTGTTCAAAAATTAATTTCCATTCACATTCTTAGTTATATTTAAATAATTATTTTTATTTGCTGTATTAATTTTATTTAACAGTATTCTGAGCAGTCAGTTTCTCGTAACATGCTTTGCCAGCTTAAATTTATACAAAATCATTGGTTAGAACTTTCAGAAAGCGGACTTTTACTCTGGATTGTCCTGAAAAAACATGTGACAGGATGTGTTTCCCAAACAACCTACATTCTTTAACAAAGACCTACATTCTTTAACAAAGATATAGGGTCCTCACAGCCTCCAATACCTTTAAGTATATATGTAAACCATATTCTGCTAAAAAATAAAAAGGAACAAATCACTGTGTCCTTCACAACTCCACAACTTCCAAAAAAATCCAACTGAAGAATTTTGAGGCAAGCAGCATGATAAATAAGTCATCAACCCAACCTTGAAATTTTGTTTGTTCTAGAGCAGTGTTTCCCAAACTTGGTGATTTTAAGGTGCATGGACTTCAACTCCCAGAATTCCCCAGACAGTATGGCTGGTTGAGGAATGCTGGGAGTTGAAGTCCATACATCTTCAAAGGGTCAAGTTTGGGAAACACTGTTCTAGAGCAATCTAATGTTTCATGACAATTAGATTTTGATGCAGAAGATTTTACAAGTGAATGTACAATTGAAACCAGAGATCTTTCTTTTGAGCTTTTAATGGACAAACAAATGGGGGCTTCTTATAAGGCTTTGTTTTTATGTATGATAATGGCAGAGGAACTTTTACAGATTCAAGAGTGCAAGGAATTACAAATACCTTTACAAATGAAAAAATGGGTGGTGAAGGTGGTGGGATTGGTGGAGATGGAAAGATCGAAAGTGTTGATAGAAAAAACTTTGATTTTATTTTTACTTGGAAACCATTTTTGTATTTTGAAAGAAATTGAAAGAAATGAAATGTTGATTTTGGGATTTGAAGATTAGAATCAATGTGATTATGGAAATAATCTACACAAATGTTTATCTTAGAGAAAGGGTTTGATATATTTTTACTTATATCAGTACCAAAGAACATTGAAAGGCATTGCTTTTCTATTTTTCTCTCCTTTCTTCCTCTTTCTTGAACTCTTTTTCTTTCCCGAGTTTCTTCTTTCTTAAAAAAAAAATTGTTTCTCTTTTAAGCTTTTTTAAATCAATAAATGAAGGAATGGATTGATAGATGGATGGATGGATGGATGGATGGATTCATCAAACAAACATTATTTTAGTGTTTCTTGAAATAGTGTAAAGTAAAAGGTGGCAGATGTACCAAACTATGAAACAGTAGTTTCTAGTATTGTTAACTGATGCTCTGAATTTTGCTCCCTATTTGAGATAAAATACTGTTTCAAGTGTTCCAATATCTCTGAAGGAATAGACTCAGAGCATCAATAAAATAACCTATATAGGCTTATGATCACAATTATGACCAGAATTTCCATAGCTAAGATGATTGTTAAGTGAGTCATGCCTGCTTTTATGACTTTTTTGTCACAGTTTTAAAGCGAATCATTGCAGCTGTGAAGTGACTCACACAATTATTTAGTGTATCTCACATTGATTGTTGGACGCCAGCTGGGAAGGTCGCAAATGGTGATCACATGACCCCTGCAATTGTCGTAAATGCAAGCACCCAAATTTTTACCGTACAGCTGTGGGGATGCTGCAATAGTTTTAAGCGTGAGGATTAATCATGTTACTTTTTTCAGTGCCGTTGTAACTTCAAACAGTTGCTAAATGAATTGTAAGTCGAGGCCTACAATTTGACAGTTTAAATCTCATTAAGGCTCAAGATTGACTCAGCCTTCCATCCTTCCAAGATCGGTAAAATGAGGACCCAGATTGTTGGGAGAATATGCTGACTCTGTAAACCACTTAGAGGGCTGTAAAGCACTGTGAAGCGATATACAAGTCTAAGTGCTATTGCTATCTTGAGTATTTCCAGTCCTTAATTTAACTGCAGCTGATATACTGCCCATTCTCCTCTAAAACAAGTTCACTCACTGGCCATATATAGATAATCCAATTATGTTATAGTCAAAACAATGTTGGAAGTTGTCCACTACAATATTTAGGTTTGAATGTTGGGGGCGGGGGGACTGTAAATTGCAGCTTGAGATATTTCCCTGCTCTATGAAGGGAAATGCAGTGATGCAGAAGACTCATCTACACTTTACTTAAAGTGACATTTGATCCTACAAACAACACAGAAATGAAAAACAATTTTTTGTGTCTTGAGCATCATGATTTTCATCAATATAAAGTAGATTTTGAATTTTTTTTCAAAGCACAAATTCATCAATCTGTTTAGTATTTGGTGACTCCTTAAAACACTTTAACTGCACTTTAAGCTCTTGATTTCTTTGGTTTACTTAACTTTAAATTAGACCCTACACAATCACTTTCAGTCACTGACCTCTGACTTCCTAAATGCTTATTCACATTATACTGAATCAAATGGCACTATAGCTAAGTATTACTTTAAAATCAGGGCACTGAGCTTAAGTTTATATAAGCAAGAGTTTCAGTTGGATAGATGCAAGAATAAAAAACAGTAATTTTTAAAACTGATATTTTTTCTTCTATTCAAATTAGTTTTCAAATATTTGGTTAAAAGAGATTTAATTTTTTTCTTTAAAAATTGCAAAACATACCATTGTGAATAAAAACCATTTGTAATTTGAGGATTTTTTTATTTTTAAAGACAATTGATGAGAATAAGTAGGCATGTATGTGTACAGTAAAAAGCCTGTTCAAGCACATTACAGAAAATATATATATCATGTATGCATTCTTATTTGAACTATAATTGATCCCCCATCTAATTAAATCAAACTGCACAACAGCTTTGACAACAATTCAAATCAATTCATCTAAAAAAAATCAGAATAATTTCATTATAATATTAGAATGGAACTATCTACTAAAATAGAATTTATACTGTTCTGACTCTTCTGGGATTGAGATTTAAATTATTTTGAAGTGCTCAGAAACAAAGTATTCAAGCAGAAACAAACAGATGATTTTGGAGGATTGAAAAATATGCAATATGAAACTCTCTCTCATCTTTGTGTACACATATAAGCACAAACACCCTTTCATAAATGTCATTAAATGAGCAGGTTGGTAATATAATTGTAATGTATATACATTTTGCACTCTGGCATGCAACTGGTATAAAATAAAGATAGCACAATTCACAAAAAGGCAAAAGTTTGCAGATGCATCTAAGGTAGATATCCAATGGAGCTGGAAGGAGACAGAGCAATCCAGCCAATGGTAGCTGCAATTAAGAATTACAATTGAGTGAGCCACAACCGGAAATGCAAATTAAATACAAAAGAATTTGAAGTGTACTGTTGAAGGTTTGCATATGACTCATAGAACAACATAAAAGAAGTCTTGAAAACACCTGTTCACCTCATGCAAGCTACAGAATTACAGATCCTATCTATCTGAATCTCTAAAAATGCAAACATGACATTTCTGAATCTCTACCAGAACACGATCATATTTGGGAACAATAAAAAGAATTACATTGAAAAGACCACATGTAATAAAACATTATCAAGAACACTGCATTATTTTTTTTTCCTAGTTTTAAATATTTGTAGTAGGCAGGCTTAGATATCATCCCCTATCAGGCTAATGGGCAATATGGGAATTGAGAAAAAACAAAAAAAAGTTGAATGCATGGGAATAGATCACTGAAGAAGTGTTTCTGAATAAGCAAGAAGTGATAACGCCAAGCATGAACCGGTAATGAATATGAGCTGAACAAAAAAGTGAATTCACCAGTACACAAGCACACCATAGACCAGATATACCAGTGTATATTTACACACATACACACACACACAGATGACTTGGTTATACAGGTAGTCCTCGACGTAGGATCACAACTGAGCCCAACGTTTCTGTTAAGTGAGACATTTAAGTGAGTTTAAGCACATTTTACAACTTTTCTTGCCTCAGTTGTTAAGTGAATCACTGCAGTTGATAAAGTTAGTAACCCCATTGTTAAGTGAATCTGGCTTCCCCAGATTGACCTTGGGAGACAGCAATGGTCACAAATATGAACCAGTTACCAAGCATCTTAATTTTGATCACATGATCATGAGGATGCTGCAAAGGTTATAACTGTGAAAAATGATTGTAAGTCACTTTTCTCAGTGCCGTTGTAACTTGGAACAGTCATTAAATGAACTGTTGTAAGTCAAGGACTACTTGTATAGCGACATACTACAAATTGTAATTGCAAAACAATTACATGCAGGAAGACTAAGCAGGTTGAGAGGTAGAAGACGACTGAAAAACTATGGTTGAGTAAGAAAAAAAGGAAATGTATGGGGTGTGTGTGAGAGAGAGATATGAGAAGGATTATAAAAAAAGATATATTGGCAAGTTAAATAGATTTTGGAGTCAGACTGCAAAATCACTTTTAATCACCAGCCATCTTTTTTTTCTTCCAGAATAATCCTGACACCATAAGAGGCCAGAAAGACTTTTACAAAATGAAAGGCAGAACATAGAATAAACCTTTTGCTTTTCAATACTCTCTCAACCAAGCTGAAACGGCCATTCCTACTCAATAAAGTTTACAGGAACTGGTGCACAGAAAGGAGGTTAGCATGTTATTTATCAGCTTGCAAAAGGAAAGGGGAATATAGGAAAAGGGGGGGGGGGCTTTCACATTAATAAATGTAATGCTATTCTTGGGAGTCACAACCAGTTGTGAGGACAAGCTTGCCATCTATCTCACACTAAATTCAGGTCTTGCTGACAGGAAATCCTTGAGGAAGTTTGATTCTTTCTGAGCACAGCAAACCAAGATATTCTGCTCTTTCTCCTTCTCACTACAGACTTTTACCGTAGTCAAGTCCCAGCCCCACCCACCCACCCTGATAAGGTCCACTCCACAGACTTTTCCACTTACTATCAATGTATTATCAGGCAGCGTCACTGCTTAAGACTTTCCATACCTTTAAGGCAAACAGATGTGGCATAAAATGCAGTGGAGCGCTTTGGTAAGGTTCTCTCACCTACTGACGGAAATTTCCAAATGGTCAATTATGAAAAGCATGAAAAGCAGAGAACTCCAGCAAGGATCAGAACACATAGCCTGTAACCAACAGCAATATGGGAAGGACTAAGCATCATGAACATGAGCTGATGGGTGGTAGGGCCTGCTGCCTAAAATGAACAGCTCAATTAAGAAACAAATTTGGATTAAATTTATTTTAAAATATATCAGTTTGCTTTTTAGTCATGTTGATTTCCCTAATTAAGGCAAAATATCAACAAGCCCTTGGTTTTGCATCTGCTCCTGTTTCTTAGAACCATATTCTTTTGGCCACCAACAAACCCAGTTACCTTTTGGAAACTCCTTGCTGCTGCTGCGGGCCAAAGAGCAGTTTAGTGAGGATGGGGGAAGGGTGTCAGAGCAAGCTGACTGAGCCTGGAAGAGAGCAGCAACTTTGGTTCTCCCCTCAGGGTTTAGGGTTAGTGGGGTTAGGGAAAAGGGTCGTAGTGGGAAGGAAAGTCTTGTCCCACACAGCTTCTAGCTGCCCACATAGCAGACAGCTGCATTGTGGTGCAGTTCTACAATCTCCCAAGTCTGCAGGTTTAAAGCTAAGCAACGAACTGCAAAGAAAAGAAAAAAGTGTGGCTGCCACCACAAGATAAATGGATAGCCCAGAAACCAACCAGGAATCAGAAGCAAATGCTGTTTACAAAATAATCTTCAAGTAAATCCGAGACTTGTAACTTTTTTGCTGTTTATTTTGTGAAACCACCTCAAGTAAGAGAAGGTGAAATGAAGCCTTCCTTGCCGAAGAAATTAAGCTTCTAGGACGTCTCTTCTTTCCTGCCCACCGCATATTTTGGGTAAGGTCATCAGTAGCAGAGCCAGCCAACCTACTTCCCTCCCTCTTCCCCCGCCCCCAGCTTCAGGCGCTGCAGGAGGCAGGCATGGAAGCGCCAGCCAGGCTCGCCCACTGTCCGGCAAGACCTGGCGGGGAGAAGCGGAGGCGAAAACAGCTGACAGCCCCTGCAGAGGCGCTCCTCAAGGCTCGGGCGCCTCTCTAATCCGCCGCCTGCTCTCACAGGCAGAGCAGGGACGACGTGGTGGGTCAGCCAGACCCAGCAGCCTTCAACGCCTGGCTGGCTAGCTGCAGACACTACGGCTGTAACCTGGGAAACGAACCACCGATTAGGCGGCCCAGGGGGCGGATGGGGGGGAGGAGCTCTCGATCTTCAATGCAGTGGCCGACCCGAGAGGGGGGAGAACGGAAAGAGACCCTGCAATAAATCCCGTACGCTGAAAGCTGGCAGCTGTCGCCTTAAAGGAAGGGAAAGGGGGGGCGCTAAATCTTCCAAACAAAACTTTGCTCAGCAGCCACGAACCAAGCGCTCACTCCCCCCCCTCTACGCCCTCCCCCAAAAACCCCAAGGACCAGGAAAAACGAGAATTGGCCGAACCTTCCTGGCGGCTCCACTCACAGCCTCAGCGGGCAGCTCCGGCCGCTTCTCTTCCTGCTGAAACAGAAAAGGAGCCGAGGTCTCTGCCCCGGGTTGGCTTTCGGGATCGAGGGAAGAGCCCGCCCTCTTCAGGGGACCTCCCGAAGCTGCTCTTTTGCCGCTGGCGCTGCTCAGAATCGCACGCGGCACACACCCCAAATCCCCCCTCGCTTTTTGTCTGGAGCCACTGATCTGAGACCAGCGTGGATGTGCTGCTGCGGCAGCAACACTTCCCCAGAAGGAAAGCAGGGAGGGACGGAGGGAGGCGGCGCGAAGGTGGAAGGAAGCCAGAGGGACTTACGCCATCCACTCGGCAGCACCCGAAGGGAAGGGAATTACTTCACCGCCGCAAACTTTTCCGCAAGACTTTCCTCCTTCCCGCCCTGCATCTATATATAGAATCAAGAGAAAAGGCCTCTTCAGATTGTTGCACCTACCAGAAGCTAAGCGGTCCGGAGCTACAAGAATAGCAGCCGTGAAGCAGAGGGAGGAAGGAGAGCTGCACCCGCCACCCCGGGCAGTCCGTGTGTGCGTGTTGTGCGCGCGCTGGCGCTAGCCGGATTAGAGAGGCAAATCCAGAGCGTGCCCAGTGGTGATGCTGGCGATCTTAACACCTGCCCCAAGGTATATTCGCTCAAAAGGGGACCTCAGCGAAGCGGACTCCCCGCCGGACACATTCAGGAGCGGCAGCGAAGCTAAAGCAGGCGGCGGCGGGCATATTAAGAAAGAGGTCGGAGCGGACAAAGTCAGAATTGCAAATAAGTTGATAGCGCTAAAGATAGCTGACGAGAACAGTTCCTGCCTTCCCTCCCTCCATCCCCGCCAGCAACTCCACGACAAACCCACCTCTACATCCTCGCTCTGCAAGTGCCGAGACAGGCGGACCACATTGCAAAGGGCTGCCTCTTGCTGCCGCCGCTACTGCTAATGCCCGGGGCTGTAAGCAAAACCCGGACCGGACTCTCAGAGCAGGCTCCCATTCGGCTGCCTGATTTCTCCTCCCCTTCTCCTGCAGCTCGCGCTTTCTCTGCCCTTGTCTTTAGCGCTCCGACGGTGAATATCGCCCTAGCCTCTCTAAAAGCCACAAGTCGACAATTTCGTAGCCATCGGTTCACTGGCCTTCCGAAGCTGGAGTTCGTTCTTTCGGGGGTTACGTTTGCTTAATCCAAACAACGCCGCTATCTCCCACCCGATTCCTTGCACCTTCCCAGTGTTATTTCTGCGGTTCAATCTCCTTCCCCATCCTGAGAGAATTCCGATAGCAAATACTGTGGCAAGTTCTTTCCCTTTAAGCACTCATACGCACGCGACCCAAAGTAGAGATGCAAAACTTTGAAGTGTTAGTTGCGGGAGGTAGCTGGGCTGTACTGCACCACATACAGCGTTCCTCGGTTAGGAACTGCACCACATACAGCGTTCCTCGGTTCCATACAGTTAGACGTTTTCAAGTCCACCAAAGCAAAGCGAGTATATTTTTGGAGAAAGGGGTGAAGTTTCTAGATCCTCGCCGGGAGGCTGGTTTCAACCACAAGTAGGGCCACGTCTAACAGAAGAGGTGAAAAAGGGATAGGTTTGGACAACGAATGTAAACAAATAAATTAGCGTCAGATGTAAACAAAAAGCCTGATCAAAGTGAACTGTGTTGTGGTCATCCACCTCGGCCTTTAGAAAGAAATCAAATTTTGTTTACAGTGAATTTGAACGTGAGCTCAACAATCCAGAATAATACTAATTTTTATACTGGCAGGAAAGTAAGAGGACGGCGCGACCCAAACCCTCCCCTACGTACCGGATTAGGCAGGACCCAACCGCTTGGGTCAGCTTTTGGCTGGACTCTCCTCAGCTGTCATATTTCCATAGCAGCTACGTGGGCGGACCCTTGATCCCTTTAGATTCCCGTAACCGCGTGACCCCCAAAGACGCGGACTTGAGCCATTTTCTCTTCCTTCCACCCGCTCCTTCCTCTCGCGTAAGGCTACAGGGCAAGCTGCAAATAGCATGGCTCCTCCCTCAAGGCTGGGACGTGATGAGCGCAGTATGGGTGGGCTCGGAAGAACCAGACACCCTTTCCCACATAACTTTGAGTACGAGGGGGGGGGGAGCGGAAGCCTTCGCACCGCCTCGGCTCCGGGCAGTGGATTGAGTGCGTGATTCGCCCGAGGATCAGTGTGGGATGAGGAGGGAGAGGCAGAAGTGAGCAATTTATTCTCCGCAATGTGCAGCGCCGTATGACAAACGCCTAAGACATAACCGCTGAGCTCAGGCTAAAGAACAGCGTGCAGCAATTAGGAGCCAGTCCACCCAAATTTAGTTTCAATTCCCGTTGATTGCAGGACCAAAAAGTAAATTTAATTCGGAGTGATATCAATGAGCCAGTATCGTTCAGTTTAAACGCTAGAAACCCTTTAGGGATTCCAGTTTCTGCGACTGGATAAATAAATAACACATTTGTTAAATGCATTAATAAAGCGGTCCTAAGTGCTACAAAAAAGATACTCCTTTAATACAGGACTTCTGGTTGCCATGATGTGTTGTGCAGGCTATATAACAAGGGTGCTATTCAGATGGTGATCACCCGCGGCGGCCCTTTTTGATTTTCCGGATTCCTCTTGATGTCACATTCAAGTAGAGTTTTAAGTATATTAGGTAATACTTATTAAATATTTCACTTGTTAAACTTACTTAATGCCAAATTTTAGATTATATTTCAACTTGTTATTTGAGCCTTTTGCTTGTAAATAAATTGATATTACTGCTGTCAATTTATGTCTGATTTTTTTAATGAAAACATTTATATTTTGTCTTTTTTCTCCAAGCTATCCAAACAACATAATAAATATATTTAACATACAGTGAAAAACATCAAATTACTAAAAAGACCACATGAAACAAGAAAAACAAGGTTAAGAACAGCCAGTAGATGAAATGGGGCACAATCATTAAATGAAAGGTAGTGACTTGACCTGGCCTGAAAAGGGAGCGGAAGGAATACCAAGTTTCTTTCCCTGGGAGCAAATTCCAAGACTGATGGCAGCTACCAAAAGACCCCATACATCTATTCACAAGTAAACACTCAACATTCTTCAAATAGTGGTGAGCAATAAAAAGGGCTTTGGTTGAAAACCCAAAGTTCTCAGTATTCATATACAGGAATGGAGATAGATCCTAGCTACTTCCAAGAATGACTGGCCAGAGACTTTAAAGAGGTTGTCCAAAGAAGGCACAAACTGCAATTTCCTGTGGTTTCCTTAGCATCTGATAATTGGAACCATATTGCTGCTGAATGGGAAGTTCCTTTAGCTGTTGTGACTAACATCGAATGTTGTTTGTCTTGCATAAACTTATTCCATTCTTTTGAAGAATATCCAATGCAGTATTCATGTCCCTATCTTATGACATTGACATGAATTAGTACAGTTAAATTCACTTGATAACCCTGATTTTTTCCCCATTGTTCTTACAATAAGTTAATATTATTTGCAGCACTACATTTTAAATTCCCACCTCATTTTGTAGGGTCAGAAGGTCATAGGGGATCCTCTAAGCAAACCTGGAATCAGTCAATAAAGGCTGGTGCCAGAAATTATTGACTTGACTGAAAGAGAAAACGTACCAAATTCTTTTCAGGTTATGTGAGCCTTTTCCTATTATATTCAGAGAAACAATGTCTTGGGTGCTACACAAAAACAGAATCACATATATGCTTTTCCACAGATTAATGTAGAACACCAGTGAGAAGCTTAGAAAATAGATACCACAAAACTACAATTCCCAATAACTGGTCAGTAGTGAGGAATCATGGTTCAGTAACACAAGAAAAACCACATTCCTTCATTTATACTGCAAAACATGCATTTAACAAATAACAAACAAGGAATGTAATATATATTCACTGGTAGTCCACGGTGCCTTTAAAACATACATATGAAATACTACTGGGGATAGAAAACCTGTCCAAATGAGAAAGGAAAAAAAGAGGGGGGACAGGACAAACCTGTATAACACAAGCCAGGGAGAATTGGAAGAATTAAAAATATACATATCAAAATAAGACTGTATGAAGGAAAACATGGAAGTCACTAAAGCTAAATTAATTTGTACCAGATCACATGGAACCAATAGCTGTGTATGAACTAGATTTTATTTATGGGATTTATCTGCAGATTTATGATATGGAGAGATGATAATGACTATAATTAACTGAGAAAGGGAAATATTGGGTAGAACAACATAATTAAAGTTGTTATCATAGACATAGGTACAAATAATATATGACAGCATAAATAACCATCAAAACCATCGACTCTGTTAAGGTAGCAAAGCAAGAATTTGCATTTGATACCTCTCTAGATTAAACTAAAGAATTCATGTTGGACCAAAGTTAAAAAGTTGGTATTGAAAATAAATTATTAAAAAATAACAATAATGAAAGAAGGAATGTGAAAGCGGGCATATAGCTCGATTTGGAATAATACTAACTTTTGGAGATTTTCTAAGAATGTACATAAAGCAGCAAAGATTTTGTTTTGAACTTGGAACAAAACAACATGCAACACATAAAAATTCATCACAATAAAACTGGAAACACTTCCTTCAGAATAGAACACAAAAGTATTTTAAATTTTCCAGTCATAGGTAATAGCAACATAGAAAGAAGAGATTGTAAAAAAAATGCTTTTAAAAAGTTCTGACTATCCCAGCTGAGTTGCCTGATCATTTGAGGCTTTTGAAGCATTTTTTACAACCTCTTTGGCCAAAGAGGTTGTAGAAAAAATGGTTTTAAAGTTAAAAAAAAGTTGGCCATGCCCACCCAGTCACATTACCCCCACCACCAAGCCACGCCCACAGAACTGGTAATAACAAATTTTAGATGTCACCACTGGGTTGAACCATTAGATACAGGAGGTTCAGGAGATCATGTTTGAGAAATTTTGCATCTTTCCAGATGAGTGAGGCTGAAAAGACAAATCGGTAGAGCAATATGGTAGCTTCTGCTTCACAGAATGAACACATAAGATAGATTAGATAGATAGATTAGACAGATTAGATAGGTAGGTAGGCAGGCAGGCAGGCAGGCAGGCAGGCAGGCAAATAAAATGTTTCTATCCGGGAAAGAAGCCCTACATGGGAAATACAAAACTTGCCATCCCAATGTCTACATTTATATTCTAAAAACTCAGTAATGACCAACAAAAAAGATGAAGCAGCAATCCTGGACAATTCACTTCTTAGAAAAAACAAACAAATCCACTTTACACTTTGTGTGCCTGAAATGCACTTTAGCAGACAGACCAGTCAACAAATTAAAACATGTCTTTGTAGAAGAGTGTACTATGGACTGCATCAATCGTGCACAAAAATGTACATGTAATGTACATGTAAACATATCCCCCAAAGCTCAACAAAATAACCCTAACCAACTAGAAAAGTCTTTGCATTCTACCAAGAATAGGGCAAAAGATAATGTAATCAGACCAAACCAGAACAAAGATATTTAAGAAGAAAAAAGAGATTACATTTTTGCTTTACTTAGGTGTATGTGTGGGAATTCTTGAATGGTTCTGCTGATTGTAGGGCTTTCAGAGTGCCTTTGAAAATGAAGCTTTATCTTTAAAGGCATCTAGAATCTTGTCATGTTTACAGTTTTTATTAGCTTGCAATATAAAATACAAAAATAAAAAAGCAAATAATAGTAAAAATAAGAGAGGGGAAGGGAGAAGTGTAGAAAAGAAGGGAAAAAAGAAAAAAAGGCATTGATTTCTGACTCCCTTTGGTGAAGTAGAATAAGAGAGTAACATCAAACCTCAACTTTTTACTTTTCCATAATAGTATAAACTAGCCATTTCTACAACAACAAATCTAATCAGTAAAACCAAAAATCAAAGTTTCATTTTTTTCTACCTCAAGCACAAAGTTCAGAAGTGGTTTCCAAGTAAAAACAAAAGTACTTATGTTTTATTCTTTGATCAAAGCAGTCAATTTAGCCATCTCTGCTAACTCCATCAACTTTTGCAGCCATTCGTCCATTGGGGGGATTGAAATGTCCTACCATTTTTTTACATAAAGTAGTCTTGCTGCAGTCAATATATAACATCAAAGTTTTTCCAAAAAGCATCTGGAATCTCAACAGCAGATTATAAAAGCATGCACAGAACACACATGCATACACAATACACCTGTAGAAGTAATGTTTGTATTTATATTAAAAATAGTATGACCAAAATATTTTGTGTATATGGTTTGTGTGTGTGTGTGTGTGTGTGCACCATATTTCCCCTCTCACTACCAATGGTAGTGAAGAGAACAGACTCACATGAAATCTTATATTATGTGAACATCACTCAAGTGCTGTTCATGGATTAGAAGAGTCTTCCAAGTAAGCCACATGATATCTCTAACCAGCTGCATCTTTTAGTTAATGTAAAACAAAGACTCGTCAAGTAAGGCTTTTCAGATAAGAGTGATCAGATGAGCTGTATCATGGAGACAGCACTTAATCCTATCCAAGCACAAACCTGGACAGAGGGCAAATCTCCTCCAGAAAGCAGATGGATGAAGTCAGGTAGTAGTCCAGGTGCAAGATGGATAGGTTTAGCAAGGATAATTTTATATTTAATACATCTTGCTCTAACAAATCAGCATCTCAGAATGAATAATTTGTGTCTCCACAAATATCTGCTCTAAAGAACATCCTTTCACCCTGGATAATAATAATATATTACCTTAATATGGTTGTGAAGTTGTATGCTCTGAGGAAGATGAGAACTATGCCAGAGGTTTAACCGTATGGTCAAGTCTCACCAGAGGAGCCAGACAAAGATTGTTTCTTCTATAAGTAATATAGTAAGACTTTATTTACAGAAACCCATACTGAATCAGTCATTGCCTGGGTCAACAAGAACCATGTTAGGTGTTGAAGTTTCTGGACATCTGGTGACAAATGGACTACAGGACTCAGGACTGTGGGCTGAGCAACCAGTGCCAGGAGGTGCAGGAGGACTGTAGGGAAAGAAAGGACTTTCAAATGTACAAAGATTGCAAACAAAGAAATAATGATCTGTTATTACAAATCAAGTCCAACAAGAAGAGGATATCTGAAAAGAATGCACCAATTCTGAAAAGAACAAATCCAGAATCAGATGTAACAGAACAAGGACAATGAACACAACAAGAATCATACATCAATAAGATATTGTAACCAAAAAGATGGATGGAGAGTTAGGGAGCAAGGGGGAAGAGGTGAAGTCTGCCATGAATCCAGCAACCACCTCCAGTATTTCATCCCCAGACAAACCAGCACAGCCAAGTCTTCAGGGTCTTATGGAAGGATAGGAAAGTGGGGGCAGATCTTACCCTAGAGGATAAGTTGTCAAAGGGTGGGCACTGCAGCAGAGAAGGCTCTTCTTTTGGATCCTGATAGTTGGAGTTCTCTGATAGCCAGGATCTGAAGTAGGCTCTCTCTGCTGGCATAAGTAGGACAAATTATGATTATAGAATGGTTGAATCTTGTCTCTTGTGTATTCTAACATTTCTTAAAGAGCTCTATGGATAAAGGACAATATGGTGAGAATATAAGGCAAGCATTACAGTAGATGTTTAAATTGTTTTGAAAGTTGCACTAGCTTAAGTGAATGAAGAAGTAAATTGTCATCTGTTTTTGCCTCCTCTTTTCAACATGGGACCAGCTGCCATGCTTTGCCTTTTTTTAACAACTGTGAATGGGGGAGAGCTATGAGCAGTTTCTTTCCATCTCCATTTTGAAAGATAATTTTTCTACTCCATGAGACACTGTCTGTCTCTCTGTCCTCTCTCTTCCTGCTCTGTCATCATCTTCCTCTCTCCAGCCAACACAGTAGCATACAGCCATGGTTACAGTTATTTGGCTATAAAAATTAGGAGATCTAAACTGCAAAAACCCACATGATCACTGCTAATATGATTTAATGGTTATCCAAATCAAATTTCACCACCATTGTTAACACAAGGTTTTAATTTTATTGCAACTGTATATCAAGAACTTAATGATTATGCTCTTATAGAAATTTAATAAATGTTTCCTCCTACCTAGAGAAAACTGGCAAGAGGAAGCTAGTTTATTTGTTACTCATATATGATGTGTAAATAGTATTATTTGCTCAGTGTCTGTAGTCGCTTGAAGATGGGCACTGATATATAGATATAGCACTCTCTGGTTGGCTGGAAGAAGAGCATTTCCTGAAATATGGTGTTCCATGCCTATTCTATGCTTCAAGACTGATAAGCAGGCAATTTCAGGTCTCATTCAAACTGGTTTATAAAGGATTGGTAAATAGGAAAATTATGAAATAAAATCTGAACAACCCCCCCCCCCAGAACTAATAACAAAACTAATATCTTAATATTTTTCCGCTCTTATCGCATCTGCAGAGAACCGCCCAGCTGCTCTGTTTAGGGTGACCCGCTCTCTACTTCAGGTGGGAGTGCGGGAAGATCACTTGCAGGGGAGGGCTGAGGATTTTGTGCAATTCCTGCATGATAAAGTCGCTCAGATTCGGGAAGGTTTGGACTCCGATTGGGTAGGTCCGGGGGGAGGAGACGGGGGTAGGTCCTGAGAGTGTTATCTGGGAAGAGTTTGACCCTGTGGCTCCTGAGGATGCGGACAGGATTCTGGGCAGGCTTAGCGCTGCCAAATGTTTATTGGATCCATGTCCCTCCTGGTTGGTGCTGGCCTCCTTGGAGGTTACATGAGGCTGGCTTCAGGGGATTATAAATGCATCTTTGAGTGAGGGTGTCTTTCCTACCACCTTGAAAGAGGCGGTGGTGAGGCCCCTCCTCAAGAAGCCTTCCCTGGACCTGGCTGTATTAGCGAATTATTGTCCAGTCTCCAACCTCCGCTTTGTGGTGAAGGTTGTTGAGAGTGTGGTGGCGCGATAACTCCCCCAGTATCTGGAGGAAGCTGTCTATCTGGATCCGTACCAGTCGGGCTTCAGGTCAGGATACAGCACGGAAACGGCATTGGTCGCATTGATTGATGATCTCTGGAGGGCTTGGGACAGGGGTCGCTCCTCTGTCCTGGTCCTATTAGATCTCTCAGCGGCTTTTGATACCATCGACCATGGTATCATGCTGCACCGGTTGGAGGGGTTAGGAATAGGGGGCACCGTGCTGCGGTGGTTCTCCTCCTTCCTCTCCGGCCGTTCGCAGTTTGTGTTGGCAGGAAGACAGAGATCGAGCTCAAGGCGCCTTGTTTGTGGGGTGCTGCAAGAGTCGCTCCTCTTGCCCCTTCTGTTCAACATATATGTGAAGCCGCTGGGTGAGATCATCCGTGGTTGCGGGGTGAGGGTCCATCAGTACACTGACGAGACACAGCTGTACATCTCCACCCCGGACCTCCCCAACACCCCGGACCACCCCAATGATGCCCTTAACGTGATGTCCCATTGCCTGGAAGCCATATGGATCTGGATGGGGAGAAACAAATCTGTCAGTTGCGTCCCTTTCTGGATTGGGATGCCCTGCGCACGGTCACTCATATCCTTGTCACTTCCCGTCTGGACTACTGTAATGTTCTCTACATGGGGCTCCCCTTGAAGAGCACTCAGAAGCTCCAACTGGTCCAGAATGTGGCCGTGCAGCTGATTATGGGCGCAAATCGCTGTGCCCATGTAATACCTCTCCTGTGTGAGCTGCACTGGCTCCCAGTGGTCTTCCGGGTGCGATTCAAGGTGTTGGTTACTACCTTTAAAGCACTCCATGGCTTAGGACCTGGGTATTTATGAGACCGCCTGCTGCCACCGATAGCCTCCCACCAGCCAGTTCACTCTCACAGAAAGGGACTCCTCAGGGTGCCATCGGTCAAATTATTTTGACTGGCGACCCCCAGGGGGAGGGCCTTCTCTGTGAGGGCCCCTGCCCTTTGGAATGAATTGCCCCCAGAGATACGTAAGATCCCCGACCTTCGTGCCTTCCACCGTGCCCTCAGGACCCTGCTGTTCCAACAGGCGGGGCTGACCATCTAAATGAATTTTAATTGGTATTTTAATTCTGGGTTTTTTAAATTTAATTGGGCCAAACTGTTTAATAATTTTAAATTTTATATTGATGATGTTTGTGTGTTTGTGTATCTTGGCTGTCCACCGCCCTGAGTCCTTCGGGAGAAGGGCGGTCTAGAAATATAATTGAATAAATAAATAAATAAAATAAAATTTTGGACACATAATGCAAAGATGGAAATTGCTTAGTAAAAAATAGAAGACAATTGTAAAAGAAGCCAAAGGTGACAAAGAGGCAATACGACAAAAATCATGAGTATAGAAGACCTTGAAAAGCAGCTACTGACAGATGATCCTTAAGAAATTTTATCCTGTGGGTCATGAAGAACCAGAAGTAACTGAACAATTGAGCAACCACCATTCCTGCAGAATATTGGAATATTTTTGTTGGCTAGAAATGTAAAAAAAAATGAAATAAGTAATGAAAGCCCCCTACTCTAGCAGGAATAGAAACTCACAATAAGAATCAATTAACAGAGTCTATTCACAGAAAAATTAACAAGCAATTTATTAGCAATCTTG
The DNA here is from genome assembly GCA_030761175.1 of Masticophis lateralis. NCBI lineage: Eukaryota > Metazoa > Chordata > Lepidosauria > Squamata > Colubridae > Masticophis > Masticophis lateralis. The sequence goes on along the minus strand of JAUDYJ010000003.1, from coordinate 94,486,696 downwards.
CTCCCTTGCTCATCCAGAAGCAATAAAAAGGTAATAATACATAAGCAGGGAAGTTTTAATTAAAGTTTCAAGGAATCTTTACTAATTTTTAAGCAAATTGTAGGGAAAGATCCTGGTTTTGCAAAAAGGCATTGCTAGTGGCTGCAATGGTATATTAAATACTGAGCAAAACTTAATTTCACCTGTAAATGTTTGCAGAAGATAAAACTTCATGTCAAGAGATCTTGTGCGGAAGCATGCAAGAGAAAGGTAATGAGTTTAGAGCAGAGGTTCATAAGCTTTTTGTGGCATGGACAAAAGATGTAAGTTGTATTATCAAGAACAAATATATTCAAATGCAGTTATAAACATATTTTAAAAGAAGATATATGTAATACAATAAGACAGCCAGTTTGGTGCTTGGTTAAGGCACCAAGCTAGGAATCAAAATTCTGTGAGTTTTAGAGCTGCCTTAGATATACCTTAGACACCTGCTGAGTGACCTTGGGCCAATCATTCTCTTTCAAGAAGGCAATGGTAAATCAGTTCCAAAAATCTTCAAATAAAACTGTAGGTAGTAGTCCAGGCAGTCACCAGGAGTCAACAGTGACTTGATGGAACATATACCATATATACTGTATATGGTACATGCTTCTTTATCAATCAAATCAAGTACAAAGACTGGCAAATTAAAAAAAAGTTTAAAAAATAAGACAAACTGTAGAATGATCTTTGACAAAGGAATATGCATGTCATATTGGACATGTAAACAATTTCAATTTCCTGTTCTGATGGTTATAAATATTGAAAATTCTGTTTTAGAGAAATACATTGTTGCAAATGGAATTAAAGTTTCCATAGCATTTTAGAAGGCAAAGATTGGCCTTTTTCATGCAATACCAGAATTCTCTAAAGCACAAGCTAACCACAAATTATATTAAGTTTCCTATCCTAAGATCCACGAATTCATATTTGCTGAGGTCAGCATTATTGACACAGTTTATATCAGAAAGAAAAGCATTTTATACCCCCTTATTGAACCCTAATGCCATCAAAGTACAAACAACTTCGAAAAAACTTTGCTTTTTTAGACTATAATAATTTTCAAAAGTGAAATTTATTGAGATTAAATATTTTAGGAGTCTAAAGGTGATAAATTACTTTGTTGCCTGCATTCATTACTGATAGAAAGCTAACTTTCAGTTGGATATTAGTGATAATAAACTTGCATTTGTTTTCCCATACAAAGTTGAACACTTTCTGAAATCTAATTACAGATCCTCTATGCATCTCAGGTTAAGAAAACCTGCTTAATTTGTTTACATTTGTTCAATTTTGAGAGGAAATTATTGAGAAATATCAACAATGTCCCTTTTATTTATGATCTTGTTTTGGAACAAACATAACTATGCACTGATCCATCCCACTGGGTAGGTCTCAAACTGACTTCACTGCAAAAAATCAGTTGTCTATACAAAATACAGTTGATGATAACTCAACCTCATTCATTGTAAAGCAAAAAAAATCTGGCAAGAATATGTCCTTATTTGTTAGATTCAGTAATAATTATTTTATATATTTGGGATAGGAAAATCTTGGCTAGACCCTGTAAGATTCCTATTCACATACAGAGGGTTGATTCTATTTGAGAAATTTAAATTAAGAATAATGTTTCATTATTCATAATGCTTCAAGTAGTTTTGTAACTACAGGTAATTCTCAACTTACAGCAGTTCATTTAGTGACAGTTCAAAATTACAATGGCACTGAAAAATGTAATTTATGACCAGTTTTCAAGGTTATAACCTTTGCAGCACCCCTATGATCATGTGATCAAAATTTGGATGCTTGGAAACTAGTTCATATTTATGACCGTTGCTTTATCCTAAGGTCATGTGATCACCTTTTGTGACCCTCTGACAAGCAAAGTCAATAGGAAAGCAAGATTCACTTAACAACCAAGGTTTAAGATTACTAATTTATAACTGCAGTGACTCACTTAACAATTGTGGCAAGAAAGGTTGTAAAATGGGCGAAACTCACTTAACAGATGTCTCATTTAACAACAAAAATTGTGGGCTTAGTTGTGGTCGTAAGTCAAGGACTACCTGTACAATACTGTACTCGAGCTATTATTTGTTCAGTACATATTCCTTTCCTATTTACTATAGTTGTTTGCTCTTACAAGAAACAAGACCAAAGTATTTTTAATTAGAGTCTTCAAAGTTCTGAAACATTTCAGTGTAACTTTCAGTATTCTGAGACCATCCAAGTAATCTGCTAGTTGTAGCACTTTGATCTGAGTTAAAACAATTCACGGAAAATACAGCCATCAACCACAATTGCTCAGTGCCTGGGTGTTCTCTTTTTCCCTCAGCAACAGGTAGAGGAACCAGACACTCAACCAAGCTAGATGATAGTGAGAGGACTAAGCCCCTAAAAGTTTAGGCGAAAAATGTTTGTTTTATTTTATTTTGAATCTGTCCTTTTTTGTGGACAGATGTTCTGTGATGGCGAAGCTATGGCACACGTGCCACAGGTGGAATGCGGAGTCATATCAGTGGGCAAGCGTTGTCCTAGCTCAGCTCTAGCGTGCATAAGAGTACCGGCCAGCTGATTTTTGGACCTTCTGAGCCCACCGGAATTCGGGAAACAGGCTCTTTCTGGCCTCGGAAGGGTCTCTGAGGGGTGGGGAATGCCCATTTTTCACTCTCCCCAGCCTCCAAAGCCTTTTTAGGAACCTGGGGAGGATGAAAACGGCCTTTCCCACTACTCTGGAGACCTTCTGGAGGCAGGAAACAGCCCATTTGCTGACCGGAAGTTGGGAAATGGGCCATTTCTGACCTCCGGAGGGCCTCTGGGGGGGAGGGTTGCGGAAGGCCGTTTTCGCCCTCCCCAGGTTCCAAGAAAGCCTCTGGAGCCTGGGGAGGGCAAAAAATGGGCTTACTTGGCCCACTGTGCCATCACGTGCCAAAAGCAGGGGGAGCACAGGGGGTTCACTCATGCATGCACGGGGGGTGAATTATGGGTGTGGGCATGCACATGCATGACCCTCTGCACTCCCCCCACTTTTGGCACGCGATGGCAAAAATGTTAGCCATCACTGGCCTAGTTGATCTATGTTCTGTTCTCCATTACAAAGCGATCTGCATATCCGGGACAGGATGGAAACAAAGAGAATCTTGCCTCTTATATTTTTTAATAACAAAAGTAGAACCTTCAATGAATCAAATGTTTTAAGTCAATCTCTCAGCATCCTTGCAGGGTCCCTTGTTGTAATTTAATGCCACTTTATATTCTACTAGTCACTATGTTGTACCAGATAGTATCTGAACAGCATTCCTTGGAACTTTCTCTTACTCCACTTAAAAATTTGCAGTTTTCAAATTTTCTCATGACCATCACAGCTCCCAATGGATAGTATGCATCCATATTGCATTAGTCAGTCAGCACACATCTTACTTGGTGGATGTGTGCTTGATTATTGCCATGTTTCCACTGTGATTATGTTCATCAGTTAAAGCAGGCATCTTGCATATTTTTGTTGTTCAGTTTCAGTTCTATTCTGTTCTTGCTTCCACTTTTTCAGAGAGCTATTACTTCTGGATCATTTTCTTTCCTCACTTCTTAACAAACAGTAATATTTCTTGCAGACTGTGTTCTGAACTTGTATTTTCAATTATAATACATTCCTGTTTCTTGCATTGCCTCTTCATAGGTTTTTCCATCTGTACAGTATGCCACCCTCCTACATATTTTGGCTCTCTCAGAAAACCTGACCTAAAATATTAACAGCTGCAGAATGAATTCAGACTTTATACTTGACCTCACTTTTGCTTCTATTTCTTCCTGTCACTTATCCTTCCTTATTCTCCCTTTTTATCATTGGTGTAGTACAATGGTCCCCTCTCCTCTTATTAATGAGGCCTCTCCTTCCCTTCTGTCTTCTCTCTCTGGTCTAGTTGTTATGGGTAAATTAATCAGTTTTTACATTTTATTCCAGAAATAATTTGGAAATATTAAAAAGTAGATTTGTATTTTTTGGAAGATAAGAAAATATCTGTATTCCATATTTCTATCCAAACGGAAAAATGAGGAAACACCAATAGAAGAAGCAATAATCAAAAAAATATTAGACTGTGCAGAAATGGACATACTGACACTGAAGATAAAGGAAAAAGAAGACACATATTATTTTCAAACATGCGACTTATTTTACAAATGGTTAGACAACAGGAGCCTTGGTGGAGCAGCAGACTAAAGCGCTGTTAAATAGCACTTAGTTGCCAGCTGCCTGCAATTACTGCAAGTTCGAATCTCACCAGGCTCAAGGTTGACTCAGCCTTCCATCCTTCCGAGGTAGGTAAAATGAGGAACCGGATTGTAAGGGCAATAAGCTGACTTTGTATAAAAAAGAACACCACTTGGGGGGACCAAAAGCCCTACGAAGCAGGTATATACAAAAGTATGAAGACTATTGCTTGACGCATTGTAAATCGCCCTGAGTCTCCGGAGAAGGGCGGCATATAAATCTAACCAATAAATAAATAGAGGTAGAAAGTAGGAACTGGAAAAATAGTATTATGTAAGCAAATTAACCCAGACAACACGCTGTTCACAAAGCACTTATGTATGTAAAGAGAAAATGTATAAATAAATAATTTAAAAATTGCTTTGCTAATATAACTCTGTAATATGATTTATATAAATCCTTATGATTTATATTGATATTGTTTCCTGACTGCTTATTTGTATCCTATGACTATCATTAAGTGTTGCACCTTATGATTCTTGATGAATGTATCTTGTCTTTTTATGTACACTGAGAGCATATGCACCAAAAACTAATTCCTTTTGTGTCCAATCACTCTTGGCCAATAAAAAGTTCTGTTCTGTTCTATTCTATTCTAAATAAAAACCAATTATTAGTAAAAATAATTCTTCCATAAATTTTGCTTTGAAACTCTTTATTATGTAAACTTTTCACTCGATGCTATTTCCTACAGTTTTAAATAACAGTAATCTAAAGAAAGAAGTATTTAACTTCCCAGTGTTTCCATAGGCTAAATCTTGAAGACAACAATAACAATTGATTTGATTTCTCATGTGGCATTATTTTATAAATCTAGCCAATAAAACTATATTACAGTTAAATGCATAGATATATGAAACCGTGTTTCCCCGAAAATAAGACCCTGACTTATATTTATTTGAACCCTGAAATAAGCACTTGGCCTTATTGCCATGCTCTCAAAAGCCCGATTGGGCTTATCAGGGGATGCCTTGTTTTGGGGGAAACAGGGTAGGCATCAGCTGGTTCAACAGTAATAACTGTAAGAGGGATCTAGGTAGTGGGCCATAACTTAACTGTGAGCCAGCAGTGTGCTGCAGCTGCCAAAAGAATCAATGTAGTCTTTGGCTGCATCAACAGAGAAGTAGCATCAAGAACACGAGAAATGATAGTCCTATTTTATACTGCACTAGTGAGACACACTTGGAATATGATGTCCAGTTCTGGATATTATGATACAAAAAAGATACTGAGACCCTAGAAAGTGTGCAGAGAAGAACAAGAAAGATTGTAAGGGATCTGGAGGCTAAACTGTGTGATGAAAGGTTAAGGGCAGGACTGGTATTCACTTACCTTCGCTACCAGTTCACAAATGTGAGCACATACGCCACCTCCACACATGCACAGGGCCTTCCACACATGCACAGAGTGTCAAAAACAGGATGTGATTATGTCTGGGCAGGTAGGCGGAGCCTCCCACAACCACCGCTACCAGTTCACTCGAACTAGATAGAACTGGCTGAATACCACCACTGATTAAGGGAACTAGGAATGTATAGCCCCACAAGGAGAAGGTTTAATAAGTCTGTCTTCCAGTACTGGAGGAGCTATCACAGAGAAGAAAGGGTCGACCTATTCTCCAAAGTACCTCAGGAGCAGGACAAGAAGTAATGGGTGGAAGTTCATGAAAGAAAGACCAAACCTAGAAGTAAGGAAAATTTCCTGACAGTGAGAACAATTAATCAATGGAACAGCTTGCCTCCTGGAGCTGCAGGTGCATCACTGCTGGAGGTTTTGAGAAATAAATTGGACAACCATTTGTCCAGGATGATATAGGTCTCCTGTTGGACTAGATCAGGTCCCTTCCAACCCATGATTCTAGTTACCAAAATTGTAAGTTGTCTCAAACCCTTCCCACCAGAATAACTATCTCAATGAAGATTGTTGCAAATGAGGGTAATATGCACTAAATTGATTACACTTCTTCTAACATCATCTGGAAATACTCTGATTAATACAATTGCAACTGCAATTGTAACATCTTTTATGAATTATTTTTATTGATTTTTAAATATATAATTCACCAAAGTTGGATTAATGTTGTAGAGACAACTAGTGTGATATGATAGTTGAAGTACTGAACTGGAACAGGAAGATCAAGTTCTAGACCTCTCTAAGCCACAGAAGGCACCTAAGTAACCTCAGACAAAATGGTCCTCTTGGCCCTAATTAGTATCAGGCTCTGAAAAAGGCAGCTGCTAAACAAAACCCCTCAATGCATCATAGACAGATAACATCACTGTATGGACCAAACAAATGCAATAGAAGCACAAATAGATCTTGAAACCATATTGAATAAATGCTCAGAATGACAGCAGCCAGTACAGAATTTAGTGGACTGAACACCATAACAAATTCTAAGATGACTAAGTTCAGATCCCAATTTTTATTCAGAAGAAATAGATTTTCCATCCCTAGTCACCTCTAATCCTATAAAATTCTTTTGTCTCATGCCCAGAATTTGTCATATTCATCATGTATTTAAACTTATGTACTCAAGGAGGGAAGAAGAGGGAAATATAAGAATATATGATTTTTTTAATTAAATATCCTTTTCCCCTCTCTCTGTTTTCTCCTGTTTTTAATTTATTTTGGTTATTAATTTTTCTTTGTGTTTACATAATGTTGCAGACTACAACAAGGAATACTTTGGTGGGTATATGTATACAGTATGTGCATGTAATATCAAGGTAAAATGTGTTGCCCTAGCCTAGTAGACTCCAATATTTTCTTTGTCTAGCTACACACAGATGGGGGGGAGAGGGAGAGAGAGAGAGAGAGAGAGGGAGGGAGTGGAAAGCCCCCAAAATAAGGTCTAACCCATGTTACGGCACCATGTTCTTGGCCTTCAACTACCTAAAAAGGATTTTAAATGAATGAATTAAAAAAAACATAGCTAGTAAGTTTAAAGCAATAAAAGGTTTGATGGATGTGCTTTAGGCATATGTTGTTACAGTTACAGCTGGAATTGATAAAACAGTAGTTAACTTCCAATTTGTTGAAAGACAAACAGCTTCTGAAACTGCTGTAAAAACATGACAAAAAGCTGATGAAACGCTACAATCCATGCTTTTTACTCTGGAAGCATAATTGCACTAGAGCTACGTAACATTATTTGCACTGCTAAAGAGTCAGAAAAAGAAAGCCCAGGAGTCTTTACTGAAGCTTTTGTTTAACACCTTCAAAAAATTAAATATTATAAACATTGTGCTAACCATAAACCTATGTAGTATAGGAATGTAGCTGTTAAAATATTGTCTGGGATTCTTCCTTACCAGTTTCTGTTTGTACTAGCAAACTTGACATTTCTTGATCAAGCAGAATGTATTTGTCATGCATAAGGGTGTAATCAGAGGTAGTATTCAGCAGATTTTGACCAGTTCGGAGAACCAGTAAATACCACCTCTGACTGGGATTTTGCAGTAACCTTCCCCTGGAGTGGGGAGGTAATGGAGATTTTACAGTATCCTTCCCCTTCCACGCCCACCAAGCCATACCACACCTACCAAGCCACGCCCACAGAACCTGTAGTAAAAAAATTTGAATCCCACCACTGGGTGTAATATAAGATTAGTATACCTTATAGATTTAAATAATGCTAAAATAAATCCTACTGCAATTACTTCACTAAATGCAAAGGAGGATGAAATTAATTGGAATTATCTAGTACTATGGGCTTCAATAAAAACAAGGATTTGGGATAATATTAATATTTTATAAATGAATAAACTCTCATAGGTAATTGATATCACATGCAGTATTCCTTCACATATACATAAGCTATATTATCAAAAATGTAATGTATAGCTGTGGATATTTATCTGAAGAATTGTGTCTTTTTTTACTCAGGCAGATTCAATTGCCAAAGAAGGAGGTTTTCATTCGCCATGTTTAAATTTGTATCTGAACCTTTTTCTAAGATTAATCAATGGCATCTTTTGCCTATTGGGAGTTTGCTTCATGGACCATTTTGCAATTGCTAGTAGATCATGTTAGGAAACTACTTTAGAAAGCATGAAATTTCCATTCCATCGGTAAGTATGTGGAGGCTATCCAATTTTACGTCATGTCCGGACTACATTTCCCTTTAGTTTTGGGCCTGGCTTGGCTTTGGACTCATGATCCACACATTCTTTGGTCCCAGAATTTCATGTCGTTCCCAAACCTGCTGTGTGTGGATCATACTCGCCAAGTTTGTGCAGGCCAGGTGCAGGGTCCACCTGCAGTATCTTTGCCGGCCGACCTCTCGGACTTTGCAGACATCTTTAGCGAGAAAGAGGTGGACCAATTGGCCCCACACTGGCCGTACGATTGTCCCATTGACTTAATCCCGGATGCACCATTCCCTGTAGGGTGTATCAGGTTTTCAGGCTGTCTTCAAATAAATTGCATCTCAAACAAAGTCTTTTATGAAACAAACTTCCATTTTATTTTAGCACGGCACTTTTTACACCAAATCCATGCAGGCAGCATTGACGTGCTGACCCAAAAACCCTCCTCTTGCTGCCCCCACTCCTCTGCATTCATTGGCCATCTTCCCAATCATTCACCCCTAATCTAATGCTCCAATTCAAAGAATTTACCCCCTCCTATCCATCTCCTAGGGGACATTGTCTCCAGCGAAAATAAGTAGGTGAAAGGCAACCGTCCTGTTTGCAGACACCTGCGTTCTCCTTCTTATGTCAGCACTAGGATAAATGCATTTTGACGTGCTGACAGGGTGGTTGTATTCTATGTTGGACCCTGAATTGGTGGCATTAAGGGAATTCGTGGACAAAAACCTGGCCCGGGGTTTTATCCAGCCCTTGTTATCACCTTTATCCACTCTAGTCCTCTTTGTCAAGAAGAAAACTGGAGACTTCCATCTGTGCTGTACTGTGACTACCATAAACTGAATGCCATTATGGTGTGGAACTGGTACCCTTTACCCTATTCCTGAACTCTTAGAGAGACTTTGGGGGGCTACCGTGTTTACCAAGTTGGACCTGCACGGCGCTTACAATCTGGTTTGGGTACGAGAAGGGGATGAGTAGAAGACAGCGTTCGGCACCAGGTATGGCCATTTTGAATATACGGTCATGCCGTCTGGATTAACCAATGGTCCTGCTGTCTTCCAACATTTTATGAATGATATTTTCCGGAATCTTTTGGATCAGTTTGTGGTGGTGTACCTCGACGACATCCTGATTTACTCCACATCCCGGAAAAGTCATCTCCAAGATCTCCGTCTGATCTTGCAACGGCTTCAAGAAGACCAGTTATATGCCAAGCTGGAGAATTATTGAAAGCAAACTCTGCAATTGCTAAGTACTCTGTCCAATTGTACTGTTGTTGATTGACAAAGCAGTGCAAGTATTGCTCCAATATCCCAATGACCTTTTCAGTCCCGCCGTCAGTTTTGGGGTGATGAGCTGATGATAAGCAGATCTTAATGTCTAAGGCTGACATCACCCCTTTCCAGAACTGGGCGGTGAACTGGATCCCTCTGTCCTACACGACCCTATCCAGTAGTCCATGAAGCTGAAAGAGATGCTGGATGAACATGTGGGCGGTGGTGCGAGCTGTCAGCAATCCCCGACAGGGTACGAAATGCTCCATCTTTGTCAACATGTCCACCACCATGAACACTGTCATGAAACCCAACGATGGGGTCAAGTCTGTGAGAAAGTCCATCAAGATGACACCCCAAGGTTTCTCAGGTGACGGCAAGGGCTGAAGTAGTCCTGGGGGAGTGCCCATGGCCGACTTGGCCTGTCAACAAGGGACGGAAGATGTCACATAGGTCTGTTCATCATCATCAGTCCGTGACACAAGATTCAGAGTTTTAAACAAATCGAAATGCCCTGCTGCAGGGTTGTTGTGGCATTGGGACAAAATAAGACCCCTAAGTGGCCCCGATGGCACATAAAGTCTCTCCTGGTACCTCAAGAGGTCATCGGTAAACGTCCAGGGAGAGTCGGGCCCTATTTCCTGCTTCTGAAGGTTGACAAAGGCGTCCTGCTGTGCCTTCTGGATCTGACCCCATAGGTCGACAGGTTCCTGGACAGCAGTGAACAACTTGAAAGGAAGAATTGTCCAAGGCGGAAACGGGTCCTTGATTTGGGCATAGTGGGGTTTCCTCGAGAGCGCATCTGCCCATTGATTGCGCCTATTTGGAATGTAGGTGACTTTAAAATTAAAACAGGTAAAGAAGAAGGACCACCGGATCTGACGTTGATTGAGCTTCCGTGTGGTCTGCAGAAGCTCCAGATTCTTATGGTCCGTCTGGACTTCCTCCTGATGTCAGACCCCCTCAAGGTGATGTCTCCAGGTCTTGAACGTGGTCTTAATAGCCAGGAGCTCTTTTTCCCAGATGGTATAATTGCGCTCAGAAGGATTCAATTTCCAGGAGTAGTAAATGCAAGGGAAAAGAGTACCACCATCCATGCAAGCCTGAAGTAACCATTCCGACCGCGATATCTGACGTGTCTGTTTCTACCACAAATGGATGCTGTGAGTAAGGATGCTTAAGGATCAGCTCTGACATGAAGGCCTGCTTTAAGGCCAGGAATGCCTGCTGCTCAGGGTCGGCCCACTTTCTTCTGCAGGAGTCGAGTGAAGGGCGCAGTCAAAGTGGTGAAGCCAGGGATGAATGTCCGGTAATAATTGGTGAACCTGAGGAGTCGTTGAACATCTTTCACTGATGGGGAGGTTGCCAACTTCTCAATGCCTCGACCTTGCTCCAATCCATCATGATGCTCTTGGAAGAAATGCGATGGCCCAAGAAGTTGATGGTCGACTGGAAGAACTGGTACTTCTCAGCACACCACCACACAAACCACCCTGTCTTAGCCAATCTGGGATATCACCCACGCTTCTTCCTACTCACACCCCTTGACTCCCCAGTTCCAGCAGCAGATGAATTCTTGGCTGAGTTACAGGGCATTCATCAGCTAGTGAAAAGGTACCTCAACAAGGCCAAGGACAATTACAAAAGTGTTGCAGACTGCTCTCGGAGAGCAACACCACCATTGGCTGTTGGGGATTGTGTGTGGTTGTCAACGAAGCATCTTCCCTCAGACTGGCCAGTGAGAAAACTGGACCATCGATTCATTGGACCTTTCCCTGTAGAGGCGGTCATCAATCCAGTGGCCTACCGCCTGACCCTGCCTCGGTCTTTGAGAATCCACCCAGTGTTTCACCAATCTCTCCTGGTTCCTGAATGGCCTACTTGTCCGCTCCATCAACTGGACTGTCCTCAGCCAGCGCTCCATGACAGAGATGGATCACCGGAATACGAGGTTACAAGCGTTTGAGACTCCCGGTGGTTGAAGGGTCGGTTCCAATACCTCATCAAGTGGAAGGGGTATGGGCCGGAGGATTTCACATGGGATGCGGCCTCTGTTCATGCTCCAGACCTTATTTGTGCCTTTCACGAGCTGTTCCCATCCCGACCGCATCCAGATCGACATACTCAGGGGAAGGGCCCTGCAGTGAGGGATAGTGTTGTGGTCCGCCAGCAGCCTGCATGGATTGTGGCTGATCCTGACAATGAGGAGGCTGGTGTGGTGTCGCGCCAGCAGCCTGCACAGCCAGCGCTCGAGTTGGACAGTGAGGAGGCTGAAGAAGATGTAGTGCCAGAGGCAGAGATTCAGCCAGGGCCTTCAGATCCTCCAGATGCTCAAGTGAAGAGAGTGAAATGGAGGAGGCTCTTCTCAATGCACGAGCACACAGAGCTGCCAAAAGTTACTCAGGAGGAGGTCTCCTTGAGAGTAAGGCTTGGGGCTAATTGGCCACTCCCTTAGCCTATTTAAGTTTGCATGCAGCTGGCAAACGTTGCAGGAAACGTTCCAGTTGTTCATTGAGCATTTGAGAGTGAATCTTCCTTGCAAATCTGGTTTCTGGGCTAACTGTCAACTATTGTAAGCATTTATCTAATCTTTGGAATTTCTGGCAGGCTGTTGACATTTTTAGTAATAGCCTGCATTTGAAAAAGACTGTTCATAGTAAACGGAGTTTGGAGTTTTCTGTGTGCTACATTTCTTGGGTTCCGTAGCTGGGGCAGAACAGGCAATATCTTTTAAACTGAATATAGTTTTATATTTATTTATAGATTGAGACAAGGTGGCTCAGTGACTAAGATGCTGAGCTTTTCAATCAAAAAGTCAGCAGTTCAGTGGTTCAAATCCCTAGTGCCGTGTAATGGCATGAGCTCCCGTTACTTGTCCCAGCTTCTGCCAACCTAGCTGTTCAAAAGCACGTAAAAAATTCAAGTAGAAAAATAGGGACCACCTTCGGTGGGAAGGTAACAGCTTTCCATGAGCCTTTGGCATTTAGTCATGATGGCCACATGACCACGGAGACATCTTCGGACAGCGCTGGCTCTTTGGCTTTGAAACGGAGATGAGCACTGCCCCCTAGAGTCGGAAATGACTAGCACATACGTGCGAGGGGAACCTTTATCTTTTTATAGATTGGTAGTGTTAGTACTGGAGTATTTATATGCCTGTAATAACTATTTATGAATTGGGCATTGCAATATACAGTAAACTAAACTTTTACAACTACAAGAAAAATGTTATTGCAGGATACAAGTAGTTCTTATCTTACAACCACAATGGAACCCAAAATTTCTATTGCTAAGCAAGACTGTTGCTAAATGAGTATTGTCCTATTTTGCAATCTTTCTTGCCACAATTATTAAGTGAACCTCTGTAGTTGTTAAGTTAGTATTACATTTGGGTCTTCCAGTGGCACCGCTTGCGCCGCAGCAGCTCTTTTGGGAGCTCTGACTCCCGCGATCTGTAAAGCTGCCAAAACAGCGAAAATCAGCTGTTCTGGCGGTTCGGAACTTTCCCCTCGAGCGAAGAGGGGGAAGCGAATGCACAGGAGTGGGTAGAGCTCCCCAAACACCCAGGATTAATCCTGGGGGTGCAGAGGGCTCCCCAAGTGCCTGAAGCAGCTCCAGATCCGGGACGTTTCTGTCAATGACAGAACAAGGTGTCGCAACCACCCCTACGAACCAACTGATTCCAAGGAGTGACTTTAAAGCAGGCAGAGCAAAACATGAGAATAATTTCAAGTATTTTACTTATACTTTAACTCCAGTAAATACTACTACTTCCAGAGGCGAGAGAAAGTTTTTAAAAGAAACAAGATGGCACTGATTTGCTAGGAGTGAAAACAAAAGCTAAAGAAGTGATCGTTAATGCTCGTTAGCGCTCGTTAAAGTTGTTAAAGCTATCAGTATTTTAAGGTTTGGCTGAATGAACTTGAAACTAAGGTTTGCAGTGCAAGAAAATAGGATTTATTGGCTATTAAATGGTAATACCTGTTGGAGACTGAGAATAAGAATTTTACTGACTTTGTTGTGAGGCTGCTGGAAAGTGTTTTTTTGGAAATGGCAGTTAAACAAGAAAAAACAGCAGTGGTCAAGATTTCTGAAAGGGATGAAGGTTTATTATCACACACATCAGCAAATGTACAAATACTGACAGTGGATCTCTTTGAAGAAAGGCTAGAATCATTTACCTCCTCGTTAATGGAAAGATTGGAAGGACATTTAGAGAAGACTTTTACTCAAATTTCTAACAAAGATATAAGGGGAGACACTGTATTGGTATCCCAGATGCCAAATAATACTGAAATGCTGAACGAAGAGGAGGAAGAAGCAACCCAGTTCAAAGCACCTGAGGAAAATGGAGTGGATGTTCTACAAATTAAGAATGGAAAGCTGACAGGCTTGAAGGAGATTAATCAGGAGATATGGAGAGAGATCTTCCCAGAGGTTTTGACACAGTCAAATGGAAAAGTGACAGGAGGCGTTGGGATTTTTAATACAAGAAGAAGGATTCGAAATGGAACATTACAATTTCTTTCTAAAATGGACTTTCAATTCTAGTTAAAGAGGTGTGCTTACTAAAAGGAATTATTTTGCGAAGTGTACAAGATTGCAAGACTCAAAAATTACAGCTGAAAATTCAAGAGTTTGTAAAAATAAAAAAAGATGGAGGAATAAGACTAAAGAAGGTGGCTCGTAAAAAAGCCAGGAAAAAATGGAGATGGAAGAATTATACTCCTCCTTGTTGGGGAAGATAATAATGGTGAAAAAGAATTAGTATACTTGTATTAAGGGATATGATTTGTTTTGTTTTGAAAAGTTATATTAGAGTGAAAATGAATGATTTACTTATATTTAGGGACATGATTTACTTTGGAAAGTTATTTTAAGTAATGTTATGTTTGAATTGTTATAGGTTACTGGCTAAATTTTTGCTTGTGTTTGGAAGTACATTTTGAACAGTGTTTTTTTTTTAAAAAAAACTATAAAAGTTGATGGACTAAAAGGAAAATATTGTGGATGTTAAAATTAAGGTCAGTATAGATCTCTCAATACAAATTCAAGGGTTCCAAGAAAGATATCATTACAATTTTTATATTTTGTTTTAAGTTACATTAATGTTATCTAGTGGGTTTGTAGAGAATAAGTTGAATAAGTTTATGTTTAATATAAGTTTATAGGATGGGAAGTATAAGGTTTTTTACAATATATTTTACTGGAGACTAATTGAAGTATTTTCTCATTGTGGTAATATATGTAAGGGTTGGAAATGCGATGGCTAATTGTTATTAGGTTTTGACTGGAATAAAGAAGATCTGCTTATTGTTGAAGAATGGACAAGAATGAAGTGGGACTAACTACCTTCAAGCAAGAACAGTTATATTTAAATACGAATAAGGCAAGTTAAAGTGCAAGAGGAAGATAAATCTATAGATAGTTAGTGTGTGGGGGAGGGTTGTGTTTATCAAATGTTTTACCTGTATTTGCTCTGGGAAGTCTGGGGGTGGGGGGTGGGATAGGAGGGGGGAGGCGGGGGGAAAAATTTTTAAAACTTTTTCAAGCTTTGATGTATTAGATGCTATATTTTGATGACTGACTATGTTTTGTTTATATGCCTATATGTTTGCATGTTGATTATGAAATAAAATTTGTTAATAATAAAAAGTTAATATTACATTTGTTAAATAAATCTGGCTTCCCTCATTGATTTTACTTGTTAGAAGGTTGCAAAAGATGGTCACATGACCCCGGGACACTGCAGCTGTCATAAATACAGGCGTTGCCAAGCCAAGCATCTGAATTTTGATCATGTAACCATGGGGATACTGTAACAGTTGTAAGTGTGAAAAATGGTCATAAGTCACTTTTTTCAGTACTATCACAACTCCGAATGGTTGCTAAACAAACAGTTGTTGTCAAGTATTTGTATTTCTCTAACAATTGTAAAATGGCCTGAAATTCCTCCCCATTTCAGTATTTAGACATGCATTTTATCAACAAAGTCACAAGTGAAGGAATATTTTAAAATTCAGACTGCATAGTTTGCATTTAATTTCCAATTTGTTTCCTGTTGTTAAATGATTTAAATGTTAACAAATTACCACTAGGTAAATAAAATTCTGTTCATGGTAACCTCATAGATATCCATGCCCTCCCCCACCCCCACCCCCCCCTTTTTTTTTTGCAACAATACATATGTGGTTTACTATTACCTTCTTCCAGGAATTTTACCCTCAAGTCCAACTATAAGCTGTATTTTCTATTATTTTCTGGTGGTTTCTAAACCATAAATTATTGGTGTTAAATATGTAGGCTAAAATTTGGAATTTAAAGAGAATACATGATAATCAGGGATAGGTAGAAGATGAAATCCTTGGGCAAGAAACACATATAGTGATTAAATGCAGGGTTTCAACATCAGAGATGAAAAACGACAAAAAGTTTCTTAAGAATCTCAACGAACTGAAGAAAATAACAAGAAAAGAAAAATAACGTTTTTGTCATGAAAAATGTTTCTGAAAATCAAAGAAATCCCCCCAAAATTTACAGTTAAGGTAGAAATTATTTAAGTATAATCATAATAAGAGTTCTAATAGCCAAATGATTTTAAATAGGGATGGAATCATTACACTGAAAGTCTTAAAAATGGAATTGTAGAACAACTAAGCAGATGTCAGGAGGGAATCTCCTGAGACTCTTGACTCTTCATCGCTGTGAGGGAGCGATGGTTTTTCTTGTCCCATGTTCCATCTTCTGATTACATTGTATGTGCCCCTTCTCTTCTTCTTCATTTACCATCTTGGGTGCTGCGTCATTTTTGCCTACTTCATATGTTTTAATTTGGCCTATACATAGGTGGACCTTCTTGCTCTGCGAGATGTCCCCCTCTCGCAGACTTGGCCTTCTGCTTTATCTAAGGCCTACCTCAAGGACAGGTTTTGGGACCCCGAGAGGTGGCATGCCTCTAAGCGTGGTCTGAGGGGTTTTTTAACTAGGATTTTACATCAAATTTTAAGGGGATCTAGGAGGTGGGTGGTGAAAGATGAGCCGGGGGCGGCTCCTTCCGATCAGAAATTAGGCCCATCAGATGGCTGTGGGGGGAGAGGGGATGGGGAGGGAATGTAGAGGCTCGTTGGAGAGAGGGTCTTCCAATCCCTGTAATAGTTGGGAGGGGCAGAGGTGTTGGGAGGGGGAGGCCTGGAGAGCCCCACCACTTTGTTCAGGCGATGCGGCTCTCCAGCCCCCTTCGCCCATCCTGTTCCCCCAGTGGGGACAAAGTGCGGTCCCCTGGACTCTGGCTGTTGTACCTGAATGCCAGGTCCATGGTGAACAAGGCCCTCCTCATCCAGGATTTAATTGACGAGGAGGATGCAGACCTGGCTTGCATCACTGAAACCTGGCTTGGGACGGAGGGAGGTGTCCCCCTCTCCCCAGGCTTTCAGATACTCCATCAGCCACGACTCCAGGGGAGGGGCTGGGGAGTGGCGGTAGTGATTAAGGAAAGTCTCAGTCCTAGGGAGGTCACTGTCTCTCAGATAGGCGGGTGTGAATCGCTCCTTTTGAAGTGGGATCCTGGAGTTCAGTTGGGTCTATTGGTTACGTACCTATCACCCAGCTGAGTAACCTCAGCCCTGCCTGCACTACTAGATGTCTTGGCCGAGCTGGCAGTGGAACTCCCCAACCTTTTGGTCGTCGGAGATTTCAACCTGCCCTCGGCTGGGGAGACATCTGAGTCAGTGCGGGAATTCATGGCCTCGACGAGCCGCCTGCATGGTGCCAATCACATCATCTGGAAGGCGCCCTTTCTTCAGGATGACGCGCTCAAGCGCCAAACGGCCAACTGTAGCCATTGTGGCTCTGGGTGGCAGATGGCTCCCTGACACAGAGATATCCGATGCGGTGGTATGACCCACGGGCCCGTCATTGAGAACTCCACCAGATCGGCAAACCAAGGTCTGCGAGGCCAATAGGGAGCCACCAACAGTAGATCCACCTTCTCCGCCAACATCTTCCGAAGCACTCGAGGGACCAGCTTGACCGGGGGAAAGGCATATAGCAGGCCCATCGGCCACCGGCAACGCAGAGCATCCGAGTCCTCGGCCCCTGGAGTCGGGTATCTGGAAATGAATCGAGGCAGCTGGGCATTTGCGGGAGTGGTGAACAGGTCAACAACTGGATCCCCGAAACGGAGGGACAGTTCGCAAAATAATCTCTGATGCAATTGCCATTCGGTCGGGTTGATTTGTTCTCTGCTGAGCCAGTCCACCCTCACATTGGCCGAACCGGAAATGTGGTCCGCCCGGATAGACAGCAGGTGTCGCTCCACCCAGCGAAACAGCCTCTCCGACTCGAGCAGCAGAACACGCGATTTCGTGCCCCCTTCCTGGTTCACATGGGCCTTGGCGGTACCAAGGCCCATGTGAACCGGTAGGATGGACCAGTAGGTGACATCCGTGCACCGTCGCCGAGAATCGAAGAAGAGCCAGACGAATCGCCCGCAGCTCGAGGAGATTGATGCTCTGAAGACCTTCCGACCTGGACCACCGCCCTTGAGCTACTTGGCTGCCCAGATGGGCCCCCCAAACCTGAAGACTGGCATTGGTGGTAAGAACGAGTCTCTCCTGTTAGAGGAAATAACAGCCTCGTCGAAGAGCTGGGGACTTCCACCATCTGAGGGACAGCCTCACCTGGGGGGGAACAAACACCTTCTTGCACCTGACGGCCTCCCCCTTCCTTTGAAATGGCAACAGCAGCCATTGAAGAGGCCGAGAGTGCCTGCGTGCCCAAGGTATGATGTGGATGCACGAGACCAGTTTGCCGAGCAATTGAGACAGAGTCATGATGGAAACCAACCTCTGAGCCAGCACCAGATCCAACAAATCCCTGATGCTCTGCATTCTTTTGGGAGACAGAAACACCTGTCCCCTGGCCGAATCCATCACAGCTCCGAGGTGCAGAATGGAGGTGGATGGAACGAACTGACTCTTGTCCAAATTTATGGTGAACCCATGTGCCCGGAATGTCGATAACACCAGATCCATGTCGTGCCTCGCTCGAATCCGGGAGGACGAAAGCATCAGGATGTCGTCCAGGTAAAACAACAGCCTGACTGGAATCGGCCGGAGAGTTGCCGCAACGGCCGCCACCAGCTTGGTGAAGGTTTTGGGAGCCGAGGAAAGTCCAAATGGCATGGCACAATATTGATAATGCCTGCCCGCAAACTCGAACCGCAGAAACTTGCGATGAGAGAGATGTACCAGAACATGAAGATAGGCCTTGCGTAAGTCCATCGACTGCATGAGGTCCCCCTGCCGAACTGAAGCCAAAATCGAGCGAAGCGAGTGCATCTTGAATGGTTGATAACAAACTGCATGATTCAAGTCCTTCAAGTTGAGGATGGCTCTGACTCCCCCCTTGGGAACCAGGAACAGAATCGAGTAAAACCCAGCCCGCCACTGGTCCTCAGGAACCAGTTCTATTGCTTTGATGTCTAGAAGATGGGTTATTTCTGCTGACATCAATCGATGGTGTTCGGCTGACCGTGGAATGGGACATCGAATAAAGGGACTTGGAGGCAGACTCAAAAACTCGATCAGGAGACCTTCGGCCACAGTGCAGTGAACCCACAGGTCCGCTGTTGAGGCCGCCCATTGACGACTGAATGCCTGCAGACGACCAACGGGACCGGCCGGCCGCGAGTCATTTGCCCCTTCTGTATGGTCTGGAACCGGAACCACGAAAGGGACATTTTGCTGCAGATTGCTGCCTGCCCCAGTCCCGAAATCGCTGCCTATCGGAAAAATATCCGATCCGTCGAAGGGAACGATTGACGATAGGAGGAGGTCCTGCCAGGCCCTGACGTAGCCCGAAAGGAGGACCGTTGTGCGTAGGGGGTGAAACGCCTCTCCTGCCTGCGATAAGCAGAAGGCAGGACCTTCCGCTTATCTTTATCTTCCACCAGCACGGGATCTAGGGCAGCCCCAAAGAGGTTGGGTGCCTTGTATGGAGCAGCGGCCAGTTTCCATTTGTTTTGACGTCAGCCTTCCAGGATCTCAGCCAGAATAGGTGCCTCGCCGTAATAGAAGAAGCTAATGACCGCGAGGCAAACTTCACGGAATTCAGGGATGTATCAGCCGAGTATTCCATAGCTGCAATGATTTTGTTAACATCTTGGTGCAAACGAGTCTCCTCAGAAGGCAGTCGCTCTTGTAACTGTCGCAGCCAAATCAGGGAGGAGCGATTAAAGAAGGAAGTGGCCGTTGCTGTTCTGACGGCCCAAGTCACAGCCTGGTGAGACCTGCGGAGAGCCTGCTCCATGCGTCTGTCCTCCGCTTTCAGGCCCTCCAACAGAACGGATGAAATCATGGAATGAGAAGTGAGACTCGCCACCGGACCATCGATGGCAGGTAGGTCTTACAATGTCTCTAGTTCCGGAGCCGGGCAGAAAAGTTTCTTATCCAAATTACTGGGCACGGTAGCCAATCCCGGCTGGTTCCACGGTGTTTGAAGAACGTCCAGAAAAAGCTGGGGGCAAGGAATAAAATCCTTCTCCTGCTTAGCTTGTTTGAACAATATATCATGAGGCCCCACCTCGGATTGGGGTGCGGCAGACTGGGCCCCCACCGATCCCAAATTAGTAGTCAAGTGTGCTTTGTGTAGGAGGGATTTGAACAATGCAGGCTGAAAAAGGCCCATAAAGGCTGGAGACTCAGGCAGTAGTCCTTCATCCTCCGAGAATTCGAGATCCTCAGGACAGTCCTCCTCCTGATCGGAGGTAGAAGGTGAATCAGACTCTTGATGATGATACGAACGGGTTCTGCAAGTAGGAGCAGCAGGAGCCACCTGCTGAGGCACCTCTGAGCCGCCTGTTGGGCCCCCGCGGCCATGATGGAAGCCAGTGCCGTAGAAAGCATGGTTTGGAAATTCATCTGAGAACAAGAAAGTGGTGGTGGCTCCTCCGGACGGAGACCCGCAGCCGTGGACGTAAAAGTAGCCGAAGGAGCCTGTTTACGGCTAGGGCGACAAGCAGCCATTCAACAGCAGACACATCTGACAAAGACTGTGACACCCCTTTTATCAAGGCTAGCAGAACCGGAGAAGAAGATCTCGCACGAGCAGGATCAGTTTCAAGGCAGACAGGTGACGAATCCGCCGCGCGTTTAGCCTTCTCATACTGGCATTCAAACGCCTTGTGCCTCCTCAGCGCATCTTTATCAGCAGCTGCTGACACCTTGGAACGATGTGAAGAGCAGCTCGCGGACCCAGACTTTTTGGAACTCTTTGATTTGAGAGACTTGACTGACCTTGGAGGACTAGCCTCTTGCTCGAGGTCTGACGAAAGAGAAGAATCCGCCATAGCGAGCAGTGCGTAGGCAGATTGCTGAATACAAGGAAGGCAGCTTTTTTTTTTAAATTTTATGCTGCAGCCACGCCCATCAAGTAGTGCTGGCAATTATACTCAGCCACCCACTCGCACCAGAAACTGATCCGTAAAAGGCTTCAGTAAATTTGCATATCCTGGTCCAGCATGCACTGCAGGTGACCAGACTGCCCAATTAAGCCACGAGGGGTCTTACAATAAGAATCCCCTTTAGAGAGGGAGGCACCTCCCCTTTTCTTGTATCTCCAGGGGTAGTATGGCCGAAACGGATGGCCGTTACTAAAACAAAATGGCGGGCGCTATCCTTGCCTGAATCAAAATGGCGCCCGCCACGTGGAGAGCCTCCGCTCCAGCAGCTCTCCCAACTGTAAGGGCTGTGAGCTTGGCCGCTCACCAACGCCCTCACAAGCCTTGGCAAGGCCGGAAGCTGCTTCCTGATCAAGCTGCCGGTCACCTCTGCCTCCACATGGCGCCGCCCGCAGAGTCCTGACGGGATGGCCGCCGGATGAACACGTAGCCGAGAATCGGGCCTGCTCAGAAGTGCAGGACCCTAACGCCGCTCATTAAGGGAGGCTTTGCCAAGACCGCCACAGCCTCCCAAGCACGCTGCCTGTATGCGGATTCCACGCGGTGCCGCCCGCAGAGCCCTGACAGGACGGTCGCCGGAAGCCTGCACAGCTGAGAGTCGGGCGTGCAGGGAATTGCAGGACCCGAACGCCGATTACCGGGGGAATCCTCGGCGTCGCTCTCACACGGGGAAAGGCAGGGCAGCGACGGCGAACTCTCCGCTCACTGTCCCTCCCCCCCAGCGGCAAGTCAGAAGCCGGATCTGCCCCGAAAGGTCAGAATCCGGTAGCTGGGAGCGCGCTAAGCGCCGGAGCACAGCCCGACCCACGGGCACGAGACTGGTGACCAGCAACGCAGGCAAGGAGGCAATAACAGCAACTTAATCAAAAAAAACCCACTCACCACTAACCGAAAGGGGAAGAAAAAAGCAAGTTAATCAAAAATAAAGTAAATTCCTAAACGCCAACTATACTCCAAGCACAGAGCCAAATATTTCACCTCAGTCTGTCAGCAACTGAGAGAAAGACTAGGGAAGTATGGGAAAGAGGGGCGTGGTTAGGGCACAGAGCAGGAATAATAGATTTAAAAAAGTTCTCTCAGTTGCTATCAGAGAAGAGGATCTTACCCAGCTATGGAGTGTAGTAGCAGTGCTCTGGAAAATTGCATGGTAAGCAAGAAGAAACCACACAAACATGATCCAAAATGAAACATTTCACAGTCTTTATCAGATATATTCATCAGATAAAGCAGTGCAGGAAATACCCTGTACCATGGGCTCTTAGGTTACCAGGTCAGGTATGCCTGAGAGCAGAATTGTCCTAAAGATGGATGGATGGATGGATTGATAGAAGGGGAGAGAGAGGGAGGGAGGGAGGGAGGGAGGGAGAAGGAGAGAGAGAGAGAGAGAGAGACAGGGCAAGTAGTCATACCTTGACCTTGAAAGACCTTATCCTGCCACTAGGAAAATGACAATGTATTGCTAGTAAGAAATTGATTTGTGCAATGTGCATGCTTTAAATTCAGGGGTTAAATTCACCCTTGAGGACTGCAGAAGTCAGTGCACCTGAGGTAAAGGTCTGGCCACGACCAAAATTTCAGAGTTAGAATGGAGGAAAGATAGGGTAGTGGCACACACCCATCTGAGAAGAATCTATGGACTGTGAGATTGGATACTATAGGGCTTGGTTTCCAAGCCACTTATAGTGGCTTGAAAACCGATATCCCAGATATGCTGCTTAAAATGATTCCTGGCATTTCCAAACCTTAATGAGCAGTGACTCCCCAAAGACAGACCTAAAGACTGGGATTTCATAACCTGGCTGGTTTAAAATGCCCTCTGAAAACCAGTAGGCCAGACCCACTTGGGGGCGGGGAATTAACCTTCAATTGTCCAAATGCATATCCAAAATGTAAGCTCAGGACTGTTGCTGAAGGAATATCAAGGTGTCCTTTATTAAAAAATATGGGGAAAATATTGCATCAATTTAAAAATAATAATCCTTGTCTGAACTAGATTGACTAATTCCATTATTCTAAGCAACTCTGACTACAATATTTCTAAAGCCTAAATTTAATCCATCCACAATAATTTTCAACAGACATATCTCATGATTTGGAGTCCTGCATTGGAATAATATTACTTTAATAGTGGAGGATAAAATTTCACTCTTCAGTTATCAATCCTGGTATTACTGCTATCAAGTTCTTGCTTTCACATTGTACATCATAACTATTTAATATTCTGTTTCTCTTTTCTTCTTTTAACAAGAGCTGAAGGTAAGATTTCTTATTTCCATAACATCAACAGTAACAATCATGGCTAAAGTTTAGGACGAACATTTTCACACATCTCCGTCACCATTCATGCTTCAGGCTTTCAGAGTGATACCAAAATCCACCATAATTGCTGACTAATATTAATCAATTTATAGTAGTAAAAATGCAATTAGTAAAAATGCAGTATGCTTTAATATTTGAGTTAATGGGGTAGTATTTCAGTGAAGCATACTTTCCCTTTTAAATGTCATGAATGTAACAGTTTATTACCTCAGAAAAGCAAAAATTATGGATAGCATTGTGTAATGCTATCATTACCAAGGAGTCCTTGTTGAATATAATTTTCACGTAATTAAAATCAATTTATGTGCAATGTAGCTGTATGATTGCCCTAGGTACCTATTTGCGATGTTCTGGGCAATCCTTGATATTTTCATTTTTAAAAGTTGTTTTCTACATTTTCTCATTTTCTCAAGAAAATGTAGCCCTATACATCCTAAACTTAAGTACCTGTCACCCACCAGTTATTGTAAATTTAAAGTACCTGTCATCCACCAGTTATTGTAAATTTAAACAACTACCATTAGTGTTTTATTCTAATGTGATTGTCACTGAAGAACTGTGACTGATGTATTGTAGAGCTATGGAAGCAGCTTAAAAGGATGCATCCTTTAGTAGAACTATTATGAGTTTGGAGGTGTGAACAATTGAAGTCCAGCAATTGGACTTCAATTGTTCAGGCAGATCCTTTCTTCAGCCAAAAATTCAAGTAAAAAAAAGAATTCTGATAACTTGCCACCAATCAGACTGAACCTCCCAGCACACCCTAATCTTGCTAGCTGTAGAAAGTTTAACTCTTTTCCAAGGACCTCTTCCATCAGTTCAGCACAAGTAAAAACAGAAAGGAAGGTACATCTCCCTGGCCAATCCCAGTAAAGAATGTAGCAAATCTGTCAATTTGGAAACACTTGGGGAAGCTGTATAACAGAGCAGATTCGCATAGGAAAGTCTTTAATGTAATTCTAAAGTTAATTTATTCATTTCAGCACATTTAAATATTTTGAATAATTAATAATTAATTAAATTAATAATTAATTAAATAATTGAATAAAAGAAAGAGAGGATTCAGAATATTATGTGGTATGGGATAAATGGTATAGATGGATTGATAACAGAAATAAAAATAGGTAATGTTTATAAGGAAGTTAAACGTGTGTGTGTGTGTGTGTTTTCTTTCCTTTTCGTAGGCTTTATGTGTATTTCTCTTTAGACAGGTTCTTCCTACGTAAACCAAGATTTTTCTGCAGCCCTAGTTCAGTGAAATCACAATCCACTAGTTTCTAGGCTTTTTTCCTGGCAGCCAGCAAACCCTTTGCTGCCCATTGGGAGACTAAGGAGACTAAGATAGATCTATTTTGGGTTTATAAACCCTCATCAGTTAGCCACACCCTCATCCCATGTATCCTCCCTGTAAAGGTACAGTATTTATTTTCTTTCCTTTTTGTAGGCTTTATGTGTATTTCTCTTTAGCCAGGTTCTTCCTACGTAAACATTATATATATATATATAATGTAGAGTTTATATGAACAATTAACCCAATCTTTTTCTTGTTTTTTGAAGGAAAAAAATGACAGTCTGTTTGACTATGTATTGGAATTTTGAAAAAGAAATCCACAATATACATACATACATACATACATACATACATACATACATACATACATACACACACACATATAAAAGGAAAGTCTTTAATGAGAAATATCCTTTATTAAACCACTGTAGCCAAATTTCTAGCAATAAAAAGTAGTTGATTGGGAAAGGGGGAATATAAGAAAAACAAAGGATGGCAATAGTTACACACCATAAGAATTACAAATAAAATTAATACAGTCAAACTAAACTGAATATCTACTTGAATAAAAAATCATGCTTTGGCATATATTCAGGGATCATGAAAGCAAGATCATTCACTTGCAAAATATTCCTTCTCTTTCTCTGCTGTCTTCTTCTGTACATGATTCTAAATTTCACAGAATAAGGAATATAATTGAAACACACTCTTTGCAGAAAGGAACAATTACTATGACCATCCTTGATATCATAGTCAAATGGGGGGGGGGGGGTTAGTAGCTGAACTCACATTCCTAATGATTCTTAATTTGGTGATCAAGGTGCTTATCATGTAGACCGATTGTGCTATTATATAAAAAGATTATGTAGGAACAGATCTTTAAAATTCCACCTAGTTATTTAATTCTATGGCATAAGATCAAACATAAATGTACCAGAAAACAACAAAACCCTTAAAAATAATCAAAAGTAATCCCAAGTATTCAGGCTTCTCAGCATGGGGTCAATTTAGCAAATGATTAGGAAACTAGGGATTGTCATAGTATTTCATGCAGTGAAATCATTAGTCAAGTGATCACTATATTCAATACACTTTCACACATATTTTTAGAAGCAGACGGTATCATGCCTGAAGCAGTATTTAGTTGTTTGTGAGCAAATGAAACACAGAGGACAATTATTGCTATATTCTATATTAATTCACACTTGCACTGTTTTTCATAAATGTTAAAGTATTGTATATGGTATAGCAAATCATCTTCATTAGTACAGTTCCCACTAAATATTGTTTAGCAGTGTATTTTGGATTTAAGTTTTGGGACTACATATAAACTAAATATAAGCCCATTAGTTTTTAATAGATTGAAGAGAATATCACAAGGAATATCAATCCAAGGAATATCAACAATGGGAAAATGTTGGAATACAGATATTACCAAAAGGCTATGAATTCCCTAAATTAAAAAAAAAGTTTATGAATTGAAAGACAGAAAGAAAGAGAAAATTCTCCTAGGCCAGGAATAGACCTTATGGTTCTTCTTGATACTGTTGTGGATACGTCCCTTGGTGTCTACCAGGTTCCCCGATACCCGAGACTTTTTTTTTTCAAATGGCCACACCTACCATGGTGATTTTGTCTACAGCTGCTACAGCTGAGGCAGGAAATAAATTGATTAAATAAACAACAATACAACTCCTACATGCCTTGGAAATTCTAAATGTGCACTGGATCCAGAAATTCTCTATCCCTATTTTATGTTGTCATATAATGTATATTGTAAGAGAAGAGCAAGCAGAGCTAGGGGGCAGAGTTAAGCGGTTCACCAGCCTAAGTCATTATGTTCAAACGGTCTAAGTCCAACCCCTCTTGAATTCTGTTGACCTTTATCTGACACCAGTTTACTATCATATGTTAGTTGACTAGATTCTTATGTACAGGTTTGAGCATAAATCTTCTGAATTGGAATTTATGTATGACCCTTAGTTTTCATCCCTGACAATGTTGGACAAAAGCTTGCTATTGACTAAATTATTTTTTTCTTCCAGTATGTCAAGTAAACAGACCAAGGGTCTTTCCACACTGCTGAGCTGATTAACTATTTATCTACCCATCTATTCATCCATCCATCAGCTGAAGAAAAATATACCAACATTAAAAATGCTGATCAGCCTCTATTGCCTCTATTTCCAATCCTACCAGTCAACTGGTTTCATCCAAAATAACAGATTTGATACACCTTGTACTGAAATAATTGGGGAAATACTACTTTAACCCTGAAGAACGATTTGAGATCGTGTCAGTCATGAACTAGGGACAAGATAAATTTAATGTCACGAGGATGTGACAGAAAAGAAATATTGCCAGGATCTTTTTGTCCCACTGTAGATGCATCTGGACAAAAACTTTTAGTTAAGTCTGGAAAATATTTATTTAGTTCAGTATAAATAAGAAATTATTTATTTATTAAATTTCTTTGCTCCCTATCTCACCACAAGGCAACTTATGAAGTCAGAGCAATAATTTAACTAGGAAAAAATACCATAGAAAGCATATGACCAGTTATCATTAGCCAAAAAAAATGTAAACATCCACTTGATTGAGTTGGTTTGCTATAGAAATTGAATAAATAAAATGAAAATATTTTAATGTAAGAAATCCTTAGCCCAAGCTGTTGACAAATAATTATTAGCTGACTTTCCTTTTTTAGAAAGATTACTGGGCTTTACTGACCAAGATGGTGATAGGTTTTAGAGACTTAGACTTAGAATGACTTTATTGTCACTTTAAATGTACACTAATCAGCATAAATTAAAATGAAATTTTGTTGCATACAGCTCTCAAAGGGTCACCACTTCCAATATACACTACATAAACATGACAACAAACAAACAAACAAATAAATATGCATATACCCACATCCTATGAGATCGTTAGGAAAGTAGAAGTCATATGAAAGTATGAAAATTTAAAATGTAACTGTCTGAACTCTGTGTGAAATTCTCTCAATGAGGAAGGATGGATTGCATAAATAAGGATTCTTTTGGAAGAAGCTATAACTAATATATTTTAGGTTTGCCTGAAAAACTCTCATTCTGGCATTAAAGCCAAAGAAAGTTAGTAGAGTTAAGGTGTTTTTAGAATATTTATATTGTATTTGTGAGATGAGAGAAGATTAAGCAAATTCATGCAAGTGTTCATAAATATCAAAAGTAATTGTTTCAAGAACCTAAAAGATGATTGGGAATTAGCAATTAATGAAGGAAAGTTAGTCAGTTAAAAAGTTATTCAAATCTATGATTGGAAATCTCCGTAGTTTGTTTTATTTACTTATTTATTTTAACAAAGCAGCCATGTGGAGCTGTTAATTTGACCTAGGAAATAGCACCGTCAGTTCAGACAGTAATTTAGGACCAAGGAAATGACATAAAAAGAAACTCTTTCATCCTTACTCCATTTTCTCAATACATTTAACAGCCCCAAGAGACTGCTTTGAAGTTAAATAGTAAATCGTCTAAGATGACAGAATCCTGATAGGACAATTTTGGAAAATATTTGTCAAAATTATTACCTTCTGTAGTCCAGAGACAAACAAACAAAAGTATTTTATTACTAGTATGATTGATAAACTACTTAGGATTTTGTTAAATGTGTCAAAGCAGCTGGTTTCCATGCCTAAAATATGATTACAAATCAGGCTTAGAGTAGCACCTAAACCACTATACCAAATTGGCTGTCATTTTCTAAATAGGAAAGTCATTAAATTAATTAATAAATGTAAAATGACATAAAACTATAGATTAATATTAATAACAGAGAAAATAGTGCCATAAAACAATTTTTAAAATGGTATAAAGGTAGTCCTCAAGTTACGACCACCATTGAGCCCAAAATTTATGTTGTTATGTGAAACATTTCTTAAGTAAGTTTTCCCCATTTTACAACTTTTCTTGCCACAGTTGTTAAATGAATCATTGCATTTGCTGAATTAGTAACATGGTTGTTAACTGAATCTGGCTTCCCCATTGACTTTGCTGGTTAGAAGGTCACAAAAAGGGATCACATGCGCTTTTGACACAACAATGGTTCATAAATATGAACCAGTTGTCAACATCTAAATTTTGATCACATGACCATGGGGAAGCTGCAATGGTTTTAAGTGTGAAAAACAGTCATAAATCTCTTTTTTCAGTGCAGTTGTAATTTTGAACAGCCACTAAATGAACTGTTGTAAGTCGGGGGCTACCTGTACTCCAGATATATAAATTTCAACCTGAATATTACCGTATTTTCCAGCGTATAAGACGACTTTCTAACACACAAAAATCTTCTCAAAAGTTGGGGGTCGTCTTATACGCCGGGTGTCGGTCTCCAGCCCGAAAGGCTTTGACAAGCCTTAAATGGCTCTAAGGAGCCAAGCTGAATTGCCTGCTGAGTTGCCACTAATCAGCTGAGTTACACGCAAGCCCCGTGTAAAAGGGAAAAACTTTCCTTTTACACAACGCTGGCCATCCCAGCTGCTAATTTTTGCCTGCTAATTGGTACGTAGCAAAAATCCCCCCCCCCCTTCAGCTTGCTTACCGTAGCTGCTAGCCGCAACGCTTGCCTTGCCTTGCCTGCAATCCACTGCATCAGCAAGCAACTAAATATCCCTGCTTGCAGAGGCTAGGTCTAAGTTTTAGGCTAGGAAGTTTTAAATTTAGCTTTCATATAAAAATAAAAATAAAAATAAAATAAAATATTTGTGCAGCTTTCTGAGATTTAGTGTGTTTCTGTAGTGTTTCACTCTAACTACACAAATGCACAAAATCTCACAAAGCTGTATGTGGAATTTTGTGTGTGTAAAGTGTGAAAGTTGTTTTTTTGGGGGGGGGCTTTTTGTGGCTGTGTGAGGTTCCTGCTTGTTGCAGGGGCCATTTTGGGTCTAGCATAGCTGCTTTTACATTGTGGGTGAGCCAGTTGATGTTTTTTAATTTTTATTTGGTGTGTGTTGGAAGAGAGGTCGTCTTATACAGCAAGTATAGCCCAAACCCTATATTTTTACAGGAAAAGTCAGGGGTCTTTATACATCCAGTCGTCTTATATGCTGGAAAATACAGTACTTACTTGTTTATTTGTAACAGATAGCAAGCTCTAAAGGTCACTTTAGAGGAAAACACATACACATATTTGTCAGCCCTTTGAGGTAGACCAGAGTTGAACACCAAAGTCATGAATTCTAAATCCACTTTTATTATAGGGTTACATTAACAGAATCCTGAAATTTTAAAATTAAGAACTGGAAAGAGTCAAGTCTATTCACTTTCTCTCAGCTGTGGTTTCAGATTTCTCTTGTTTGACTGTTGCCTTGACTATGGCTCTTCCCCAAGGTTATTAGAACAGCCCATTACAGTACACACGCAACACAAATGACTGTAACCAAATTCTTGTCCCCTCTAGCAAGAAACCCAGGAAAGGCCTTTGGCTAAATTCCTAAGCAAACATCATTCTCACTCAACTAAGATTAAATAGCCACAGAGAAATTTTCTGGATACATTATGTTGCAGTTTTCTTGGGAGCATGGTGGTTTGAAAAAAAAAAGTAAATGCTCTAAAATGGAGGAGAAATGGAGCAGGATTTTAGGAAAGAAAGTTGCCTAAGTCTTGTCTCTCCTCTCTTCTCCTCTCCTCTCCTCTTGGATGCAATTCTTTTCTTAGCTATTTTCCCTGAGATTCAATTTTCATTTCCTCATTTGTCAAAGGAAAAACCTCTTAGCATATTGCTGCAACTAACTGATTGTTTGGTTGAGCAGTTTAAATGAACCAATCAGAGCACAGCTTCCTGGCTCTGAGTTTCCTCGCACTTTCCAACAGTCAGTGAAGAGTATATAAGTAGCTGCAGGATTGCAGCCAGCAGAGACTCTCACAGAGTGTGCTCCTCAGACCCTCAGAGAGAAACTTCAGAGCTGAAGTCATTGCAAAGAGCTGAGTCACTGCCTTGCTCCTGAGAAGACTCACAAAGAACACAGAGAGCCTCCCACGTCTGGGAAGAAGATTATAGCTAATGGACTTTGCTGAGAGGAGAATCTTGTAGGTTGTTGATGCCTTCTTGTAGGTTTTGTTATTAAAAATAGTTTCTCAAGACTTCTCAGTCAATTTCCATGCTAGTGTGTTTATGTGCGTATCGGGCCACGGGCCACTCGAACCCAGAAACCTTTTTCCTTCACATCATTGTCCTTTTATTTACACATGCTCTTGAAATTTTGGCCCTTTTCTCTAAATCCATCACCTCCTTTGTGTTTCTT
Source organism: Masticophis lateralis (assembly GCA_030761175.1). Lineage (NCBI taxonomy): Eukaryota > Metazoa > Chordata > Lepidosauria > Squamata > Colubridae > Masticophis > Masticophis lateralis. The sequence goes on along the minus strand of JAUDYJ010000003.1, from coordinate 94,455,689 downwards.
TTAATATTTCATGCTTTTTAATGAAGTAAATACAATTTTATATAAACAAATTTTACTGCCAGTTTATGTCTCAGTAGATGTAACCAAGTAATAGCCCTCAGATGTCCCAGGCCTCTGTAGATTGACTTAGCAGTTGCTACACTTAAACTGCAGTCATTTTTAATTAGGGAAAGGCATTTTCACTTTTTAACTTTGGTCACATCTCCTTGGCTTAGGGTTGGAAGAGACATGGTAAAAGTGACAAAACCTACTGTTTCTCCGGAGCAGTGGTTCCATTGCCAACCTGCTCTGTTAGGAAGAGAACCAGTTTTGCAGCAGCATCTGCCAGGAAGAGAAGAGCAGAAGTCAAGGGCGCCAAAAACCCCAACTCTTTTGTATAGGTCTTGTGATTTAACTCAGGCAGGATTTCCTTGACTTAAGTTTATCTTAATTTCAATCTTCAATCCTGCCCCCATCATCCTGCTTTGCTTCATAGCAGACAGACTTTTTTCTCAGCAAAAATCAAGCCAGAGTTAAAAGTTGAGCTGTTCTTCTTGCTTTTTAACTTATTACCTGTTTTACTACCTTCTTTGGTGAATTAGTGTGCTGATCAATTTCTCTTCTTTTTATATTCAGCATACTGGATCTGCTGGAGCTCTTTTTATTGTTCTTATATTCCTTCTTCATTCGGAGCTTTGGCCTTTCTAATCATTAGCAACTTTAATTCTAAGTCACTTGTCCATACTATACTCTGGTCCTGTGTCTCTCCTTCCATCTGTCAGGTTTCAGAATTTTGTTTTCTGCAGCCACATTTGGCTCCCGTCACAAACATTTGCAGTTCTTCCTGGCACAGCTCCCATACATCACTGCTCTGAATTTATTAAAAATTATTTTCTTGAAGTCCAAGATTATATTCAATTTAATTTTCTTTTAAATCAAGAACTCCAATATAATATTATCATTTCCCTAGATTTTCCTGCTATCTCTTCCTCAATCAATACCTTGTATTGGTTAGTATCAAGGCAAAAAACAGCCAATCCTCTTGTGATTTCCTTCATCCTTATTAACAGAGCTAATTAGGACACAGTAAATTCTTGATTCACTGGATTAATGAGTAGAAGTTGTATCCATTACAGATGAATGTTTGTCCAATCAAATATTTATCCTTATCTTGCCCAATAACAAGTAGGTCAAGGGGAATAAGTAGAATAAGGTTGGTGCACATCATCCCCATTTTCTTCAGTGGCTCCCAAACATGTCATATCCACCGACTCATTTCCCCCCTCCCTGTCTTCCCAGCACCTTCCCTCTCTCTCTTATCTATTGCTAATGTCCCAGTGGGGTTTTTCTATTTTGTTCATTAAAGTCCATTAAGCAAGATTCATTAAATCAAGGATTTAACACATCACTTTTATTAATTCCGTTACTTATTTTAGTCCATATGCTTTCTATTGTACCACCAAGTTCATTCACCTAGCTAGATTTTTTAGCAAGTGTGGATGTTTTAACATATGACTGTTCCCTTTCTATTGTTTTTGCTCCTTTCAAACAGATTGTATCCATCTAATACCATTTATTTATTTATTTTGTGTCCAGATCAAACCCTAAACTGCCAAAACAAAGCCATCTTTTTGGCTTTATCGTTGGCCAGAAACAAATCAGTTTCGGGCTGATAGTAATTGACAGATCAACAAATGGATAGATTCTGCATCTCACCACATTTGCACAGCATATTGTTATCCACCAGCAACACCCACCTGAAAATATAGGTAGTACTCGACTTATAACCACAATTAAGCCCAAAATTTCTATTGTTAAATAAGACATTTGTTAACTGATTTTTGCCCCATTTTATGACTTTTCTTGTCCCAGTTGTTAAGTGAATCACTGCAGTTGTTAAGTTAGTAAACTGGTTGTTAAGTGAATCATGGTTTCCCCATTGACTTTGCATGTCAGAAAGTTGTAAAAGCTGATCACATGAGCCTGGGACACTGCAACCGTCAAAAATATGAACCAGTTGCCAAGAATCTGAATTTTGATCATATGACCATGGGGATGTTGCAAAGGTTGTAGATGTAAATATGTTCATAAATCACTTTTTTCCTGTGCTGTTGTAACTTTGAATGGTCACTAAATGAACTGTTGTAAATCAAGGACTACCTGTATTGGTCCTATGTTTAGGCAGTCCTACCCTCAATCTCTTCAATGTTTTCCAAGTAACATAAGGGAGATCAGATTCCGCAGCCATGTTCTCTTCTGAGGTTATTCCTTATTCTGTAAATTCTTTACTCCCTCTTCTAATTCGATTTTGCTCTTGTGTGTTTTCAAAAATATTTGTTCTTGCCATAAAACTCTTCCTAGATCTGAGTCGACAAGTTTGGGTCATGTACCTACTCAGAAGACATCAGGGATCATTCTTTTGCTTGCCAAGAGAACGATCTCGGCATCTGCTGCTACTTCTCTTTATCTATTGCCATAAAATATTCCAATTGTGAGATCTCTGTTACAGCTATTTGATAAAGTTGTTTTTATGGATTCATAATTGAAATTCATATTTCAGAGTTTTTGGGGGGGAAACACACACTAATACATAGACAATGAAGGACATAAACTTTAATGCATAACCAATGGTCTTTCTGATTTTTATGGGTGGAGGGGCAATTATTAGCTCCCATTACACTTCCACTTCCTTTTATATTACATGAATATTCACAAACTTTTACTGAGGTCTTGCCTTTAGCATTTTTGTCTTCAGCCCACATAGGACTCATTTGAAAAAATCCCTATCAAACTCACCAGGTGCAAGAAAATGAGAGAATGCTCCAGACAAGACAGTTGAGTGTTTATTTCAGAAAAGGCAATTCAATCCAGTGCTGGGAGTTTTACCCACATTTATATATCCTTCTCATATATACATATAGTGAGTTATCATGCTATATTTAAAATGTAATTAATCTTTTTGGAGATGATAACCAGTCAGTCGATTGAATCAGTTTTGTTAAAAATCCAAATAGGTATTTCATTTGTAACTGAATTATCTACATATAATTTAGACTGGTAATTTTTAAAAAAAAAACAACTTCAGTACATTTCAGGATTTCCTATTAGTTCACAGGGGGTCTAGAATAGATATTTAAAAGTATTTATTACAAAGGTCTGGCATCAATTAAAAAAGAAATGTAATTTCTTATGCATAAAATTTAAAAAGTTGTAATAAGTTAAAGCTTTAACAAAACTTTCAATAATTGAAAGTTTAAATCAATTATCATAATTATTTTTAGCATAATATTTATTCTAAAACTTTGTTGCTGTTTCAAAAAGTCCAAATCCCATTGCAAATAGCTCGATTTCACTTACGGCAAAAGGTTTTTCTGCATTACTATTTACACATAATAAATAACTCTGGGTAAACCAAAGTACGGTGAAGTTTAGTAATAGCAAATTTGAAACAGATTTTTTTTTCAGTTAGGAAAATGAATTAACATAATTGTTTAATTTTTTTACATTATGGATTGAAAATGAATTAGCACTGGTAATAGTAAAGATGGTAACATTCTTCTTTAACAGTAAAAATTAATATCTCTTGGTTCCATGTTTAAAATTTACTCTAGATCTTTTTGCAAAAGTTTTATCACAAATTATCCCAACTGGTACATTCTTCTATTAATCCATAAATTACTACAGTATCAGAGATAGCAAAAGTAGACTCAGAAAGGATGAAGATGCAACTTCTCTATACAATTATGCTAATTAGAATACACATGATTGTTCAATAATATTGGGTTGAACATGTATATGGTTGGTGCATATGGTTAGTGAGTTCAGTTACACAGTACATTTTATGAGGTAACAAGATTGAAATACCAAAACAATTGTGAATTGAGAGAATAAACATAGCTACTTTCTCAAGAGTTACTTTTATGAGTTTATCAATATACTAGCCTTGCTTCCCTGAGTCATTGCTCTTCTCCCGGTATCTTTTCCCATCTTTATCAAGTTTCCTGGCCTTATAAGCGTTTTATGGTTTTACTAACAGGATTTATTGGTTTCCAAGTCCCTGGAAAAGTAATTAGGAAGGGAAATGTTTGGCCTATTTTTACCAATACCTTATTTTCTCCTGCAGTTTGGGGAAGATGGTAGTGTCCAATCCTTCTCCTTTTTTCCCATTTCTTGACCATTTTTCTTTTGAATTTATGGATAAATTAAAGAGTCGAATGGGAAAGTGTAGAATTGTATGGAATTAGGAATTTAATTACAGATGAGAATCTTGTTATTACTAAATCTACCTTGCAGAAAGAATTATAATGAATCATTATTTCCCTCATAAAATAACTATTTTGCATCAATTAGACAATAAATAAATTTGAAGAATGATGTATAAATACTTAATTTACTAGAAAGAGAATTTCAATTTTTACAATTCTTTGACTAAGCTTGATTGATTCTCTCTTCTTTTTTTTAATTTGATTTATATGCCACCCTTCTCCGAAGACTCAGGGCGGCTTACAATGTGTTAAGCAATAGCCTTCATACTTTTGTATATTTATACAAAGTCAGCTTATTGCCCCCACAAACTGGGTCCTCAATTTACCTACCTTAGAAAGGAGGGAAGGCTGAGTCAACCTTGAGCCTGGTGAGATTCGAACATGGAGTAAGTACAGACAGCTGGATGTTAATTAGGATGCTTAGTCTGCAGAGCTATCCAGGTTCAAATATCTTGAAAATATTTTTAAAAATTGGGAGGATGACAGATCTCATTGAAACTTTTGTGATATAGTGTTTCTTCCAACTCTATTTAGCAAGTTAATCAGGAACTCACCATGTACTTAATCCATAGTTGATCATTCCCTCTGCTAAAATTGTATCAAATATTTTTTTATTTTTCTGGATTGTGTTGATTTGCCATTGCTGGTGGCAATATTAATTTATTTCATCTTGTTAGTTGAAATTTGGTTGTTTTTCCCAATTATTTGTGGTTCATTGTCCAAATTTTCTAACACAAATAGGTTGGTGGGGAATAAGAAATGGATTTAGTTCCTATTGTTAGTTGCTAAGCTTATTATTGCAGAAATTGGGAAAAATATACTTTCATTGCATCAATTATATTTAAAAGTTTTGTTTGAAAAAATGATGCTATAAAGGAGAGTTTTACAATTATTCAAATTTATTCATAATGTATTAGCTATAAGAATGTTTTTCATATTACAAGAATCTACATTAATGACATTCAAACCAAAAATATGGATGTTTAAAAAGGATTTAGATTTTTAAGATTGTATTATATATTTTATAGACACAAACATGCACAAAAATTCAGGTATCTATAAACATGAGTAACTCTATGAACCCTTTCAATTTATTTTCTTCTTTTCACTTTTGTTTGTCATTTTAGTTCAGCATTTTTTTTAGTTTGTATCATTTTGTTTTGGAAAAATAAAAGAACAAAAACAGGAAAATTGATTGAAATTAATGAACTCCTGAATTTTCTTAGTGATTTAAATCATGAATTAATGTATCAGTGACTAAAATAGTCTTTCATCTTCTGATTCTATTCTGGAACTTACTTTTGCTATACTTAGTTCAAACAAGAGAAAATGAAGAGGCAATGGAGAATTCATTAGCCAATTACAGTATATGATGAATTTCATAATTTAAGTGAATACATTGGTGTGTATACATGTATTTACCTACAGTATATTTACATACCATGTTTTCCCGAAAATAAGACAATTGGCCTTTCGAGCACACGCAGTATAATAAGCCCCCCCTTGAAAATAAGCCCTCAGGCCGCTCAGGCCCCTGCCTCCAGCAATTGTGGCAGCTTTTAATTTGCTTCCCGTGCAAACAGCATGAGGTGAGGAGGCGAGGTGGGGGAGGGCAAACGGTGGGGGAACATGCCCCATGCACACCTGCCATCCATCCACTCCTGCAAACTCCTGCAAACTGTAGCTTGCACGCCCCTTCTCTTAGTGGCAGCCATTCTGAGTGGATGGTAGGTGCGCATGGGTCATGTTCCCCCACCGTTCCCCCCCCCCCCCGCCTCACCTCCTCACCTCATGCTGTTTGCACGGGAAGCAAATTAAAAGCTGCCACAATTGCTGGAGGCAGCGGCCTGAGCGGCACCGGCAAAGCACCTAGTCGGTGCTCCAGCACCAGTCCCCCTGCAACGGGCTGATGTTTAGAGGCCTGTTGCACCTGAAAAATAATAAGACCCCCCTGATAAGGCCAAAGCCATATTTCGGGGGTCAAAAAAAAGACCTTTCTTATTTTGGGGGAAACACGGTACTATAGAAAAACTTATTAAAAATAGAGAACTAGAGGAATAAAGCTAATGTAAAGAAAAGTTATTCTTTTCTTTATCACCTAAATCTACTGTCGGGATGGCAGCCATTTTGGCTTCTTTCAATTATCTCAGTAAAAATAGAGCTATGGGCCCAAAGCCACCTGCTTCATTTAATAAACTGCTTCTATTGTAAATTGGAGGAACATTAAGGATATACCCCATAATTCTGAGGTAATTCCTTAATACCATAGTAAATTGTTGGAATGAGCCTAAAAATAAACCAATTCTATATGTATGTTTTTGAAATATTTAATGTTTACATATTTACAACATTTTTTCAAAAGTTTGTAAGTCATTAATTTTTAACTCAATCTCAACTTGGTGAGTACTTTCTGTGTACTATATTCTGACTAGACTGACTGGGTAAACACAAAGGTCAAGCTTCTCCTGAAATCAGCTTTCTTTTTCTATAAATCATTGACAGTGCTGCGGAGGAATACAGCTGTGACTCGTCTCTCCAATAAATTCATCCTTCTTGTAGGGCTACAACATATTTATATTCTGAAGACACAATGGGAGAATTTTCAGTTGTGCACATAGGGCCGAGGCTATGTTTGTTCTGTTAGCTGGCAACAGCACGGATTGCCTCAACTGATACAGGGAATAGGTGATACTTTTTGTTTTCCACTTTTTCATCAGTTAATCACATCCACTCTGATGCATTACATTACTTTTGTGTGGCCAGAATATCACCCCAGTTTCTGAATTATAGATCATTTTGGATACTCTCTTCCCTTTATATTCCAATTCATCTACCCAAGTGCTGACAATAATCTAATCAGATGGGTGATTCTTCTTACATTTTCTGCTCCATAATTGTGAGTCTTTCAACTGTCTAAAGGTAGAATGCGCAAAGATATGCTTTGACTAGGTAGAACATTGTGTAAATCATGTGTTAAGCATGACAGTCTCTTTCATTCTGTTCCCTCAAATAGGAGAAGCTACAGTAATGGGTTCTACTTACCTTCACTACCAGTTCGGAGCTGGAAGCACGCATATGCGCCCACTTGCTTCACTCACATGCAGCACTTATGCGCATGTGCAGCACTTCTGCACATGTGCAGAGCATCTATGATGACATCCGGGCAGGTAGGCGTAGCCTCCTGCCACTGCCACTACTGGTTCGCCCAAACGGGGGCGAACCGGTAGAAACCCACCACTGAGATCCTGACTGATATGAAGGAGTAGTGGCAGTCCAAGGCCAATCCCCTTACTGAAAGTAGAGCCTAATGGATTGAGAAAGTCTATCTAGACTGTGCTGAGCTGGTCTTCCACACTCAGGTATTTTGAATGATGCCAGTTCTATTTGGCAGGGGCACTTTATCCTTTGCCTCAATCAGCAAAATGTATTTTGTTAACCATGGTGGTAAACCAAGCATCAAATCAAACAATACAAAAGTAAAGGACATAGCTACAAGCTCTATATGATGACATCTTGTAACAATTCACCTAATGAATAGCCAAAAGAAATGAAAATTATGATGTCTTACCTCTCAGAATGTGACAAATGACAGAAGCAATGGTCAGTTAGTTCCTGAAGCAAAGTGCAATAACACAAAACACAAAACAAACAGAAAGCAAGAAATAAGATTTGGAAAGGAGGCTCAAGAATATTTAGCAATCCTGTGTCTAATCTATCATCTTTGAACAAAGCTCTAGAATAATTCCAAACATCTCAGCAAGATGTAGGTTTCATTGTCCCTCTGATACTGCAGCCTGATTTTAAGATAGATCCAATTTCAATAGTACTTGTGATAACTTTCACTGTACATAAAATTGCTGGAGTATTTTATTCATTTCTACATTTCTGGACCATTTGACTTACAGCATTTCTTGTTTTTAACACTACCAGTTATTTTTATTGTTATTAGAATATTTTAGAGATTGAGTTTGAATCTGAGTTCTCTATTTTTCTACTGAATAAAAGAGGGTCATTAGGAAAATACAGAATAACACAATTGAAAGGGACCTTGGACGTCTTTTAGTTCAAACCCCTGTTCAAGCAGGAGACCCTATACCATTTCAGACAAATTGTTGTCCAATCTCTTCTTAAAAACTTCCTGTGTTGGAGCATTCACAACCTCTGAAGGCAAGCAGTTCCACTGATCGATCGTTCTTACTGTCAGGAAATTTCTCCTTAGTTCTAGGTTGCTTCTGTCTTTGATCAGTTTCTCCATCCATTGCTTCTTGTTTTGCCTTCTGGTGCTTTGGAAAATAGGTTGACCCTTTCTTCTTTGTGGCAGTCCCTCGTATATTGGAACATTGTATATGCCATCCCTAGTTCTTTTCACTGGATTAGACATGCTCAATTCCTGCAACCATTTTTCATATATTTTAGCCTCCAGACCTCTCAATCGTCTTGATTGCTGTTTTCTGCACTCTTTCCAAAATCTCTTTTTTATATTGTGGTAATCAAATTGGATGCAGTATTCCAAGTGTGGTCTTATCAAAGCATTATAAAGCAGTAGTATCACTTCTCTCCTCAATTCTCTTTGTTAATGCAGCCTCAAATTGTATTGGCTTTTTTGGCAGCTGCAGCACACTACTGATTCATATTTAAATGACTGTCCACTAGTATTCTAATATTCCTGCCACTGTTACTGCTGTTGAGCTACGTTTCACCTAATTTGTACTTGTACATTGGTTTTTCTTGCCTAAATGCAAAACCCTACTTTTCTCTAAATTGAATTTCATTTTGTTAGATAAGGCGCAGTGTTCAAGTTTATCGAGATCCATCTGGATCTTGTGCCTATCTTTTAGGGCAAGGGTGTCAAACTGGTGGTCTGCAGACTGGATGTATCATGCACAGGCCATGCCCACCCCAGCTCCACAAATGGGGAAAACATTGTGAAATGTCATGTTATGGCAACATGTTACAGCGAGTTTAACACCCATGTTTTAGGATGTTGGCTATTCTTGCCAGTTTAGTGTTATTTGCAAATTTGATGAGTTTTCCTTCTATTCCCTCATCTAAATCATTTATAAAGATATTAAAGAGTGTTGGGCCTAAAACAGAACCTTGGGGTACCCCTCTGCTTTCTTCCTTCCATATAGATGTAGTTCCTTTAAGGATTACACGTTGAGTGCAATTTATCAGCCAGTTATGAATTCATCTGGTGGTGATACTGTCTATCTCACATTTTCTAATTAAGAAGTAAGTTGTGGTTTATTTTGTCAAATGCCTTACTGAAATCTAGGTATATATGTCCACAATATTTCACTGGTCCACTAATTTAGTCACTTTGTCAAAGAATGAAATAAGATTTGTTAGGCATGGTCTGGTTTTGAAAAAAAACATGTTGGCTTTTGGTTATAACTCTGTTCATACCATATTTTATGTTCATCCCTTATTTTAGGGGTTATCCAAAACTATTCTGTCTGGCAAAGTTGTCTCAATTCAACACTATGATGATCTGGGACAAAGCACGAAGGCCGCATACTGTAGCCAGCTGAGAGTTCAAACTCAGCTTTACTGCTCCAAATTTCCCTCAAACACTCCCACATGCTTGGCAAGTCCCAGGGCAATGTGCATACATGCACACACAGCCTCTGGCTGCACACAATCCAGCAAAGCAAAGGAACAGGGAAATGAGTCCACAAAGCAAGGAAGAAACAATGAATCCATGAAGCAAGGAACAAACAGTGAGTCCATGAAGCAAAAAAGCAGCAATGAGTCCACAAAGTAAGCAAACTCCAAATGTCTGCAACAGCACACAAACTCTACAAATTCAGTGTTTGTTCCCAACAAACACCCAAACACCTCTCCCCAGAACAACTCTTTAAAACTTAGTCCCCTTGTGAAGAGGGGTGTGGCACTCTCCTCCCGAGTCACTGGGTCCCCCTGCGCTGTTCCCACCTTTTCTCCACTCTCCATGCTTGGGGATCAGGAGAGGGCGGTCCTTGCTTATCATTTCTACTGCTTGCCCTCTCTAGATCATCCTGCCCCTGTTCCTCCCTGCTCCAATCCTGAGGGGCCCTCGGCTGCCTCATCCTGCTCCTCCCCACATTCCTTCGAAGCCAGCGAAGCCATCACCTTGATCTCCATCGACTCCAGTTCCGGCTCATGCAGCTCTGGCTCATCTTCCTCCTCAGATTCAGGCTCCGATGGGGGCATGACAAACACTATGAAACATCACTCTAAGTATGAAGCTTGAGTGCCTTTCACTTATAGCAATAATTTCATTAATATAAAGAAATCTGGAAGTTGAATCAGCTTTATCTCCCTAAAAACCCAGTTTTTTGGAATAAAATTGATTTCTTTTTCATAACTCCTTCTTTAACTTGGTTTCTTGCTCACGCTAGAGTAAGAGACCACCCTGTAATATGAACTGACTTTAATACATGGGTATGATTTTTAAGGATAAAATTATAAAATTTGCCTTGCTCAATGGCAACAAAAATCTCACCAACATCTGGAAATGTCCCTCATTACAAAATCAGTAATATTTATTTACCTTCCTACAACCTAAACTTGTGAAACAGTAAACTTGGTTGAGAAGAACATTAACTATCACACACAGCCATATTGCAAGGAGCTGAATCAGCTAAGCTTGTGATCAATGTTATTGGAATGGCTGATAGATCTAATCTTTCTAGAATAGAAAACTCCCCCCCCCCCTTTATATGGGGGTCATCCATCACCCAAGTCAATGCTGTTTCTACAGCCTAAAGTGGACTGGAATATTCTAATGACTTCGGTAATTTTCAAGTATCTCCAGAGTTAATCAGGTCTCACCCTTAAACAAAAAGATTCATCTAAATAGTTCTTCTTTATCAACCACAATTGGCACTGATAGCTTGTTTGTTAAGCCAAATGGTCACTAAATGAAACCATGACCATCCTTATCATCTTACTTCAATTTTCTTTGCTTTACTTATTGAGACTGCAAAGTCTTAAATGCAAGAGTTGTTCATAAAGTTACATCATCATCATCTGCAAACAACCACAAAACAAGGCAATCGCTAAGTGAGGACCATCTGTATTTCTCATTCATCACTCTAGGAAAGTTTCAGTATATGCAGACCTCAACTTATTACCACAATTGGACCTGGAAATCTGGTCATTAGTTTTTGAAGTCATAAGTAAAGGCATCCACATGACTGAACCCATTTTCCCAACATTTTTCATGGTATTGTTAAGCTAAACATGTGGTTGTTAATCATGGTGCAGTTATTAAGTGAACTCATCCCAAATAACAATCAAAAGATCACTGAATGCTGCAGCCAAACATAAATGCAGCCTGGTTGCTAAGCACCCAGCGTATAGCCATGCGACCATGGGGGGGTTGCAACATTTTACAACAGTCAGAAATGCTTTACGAGCCATAATGCATTCTTCCAAGCCAATCAATATTCTGATGAGTCTTAAGTCAAGAACAGCCTGAACAACTTGATGTTAGATTAATATATGAATTGTGAAAAACTCCACTGATATGTCCCAGAAAGAAAAAAGCTTATAATGGAAAAAGTTGTGTTGCTCACTGTAAAATCTCACTGCAAGATTTTTCAATTCCCCAAATGAGCATTCCCATATGCAACAAGGTGACATAATGAAATTAAGATCATACCATTTTTGTCAGTTAAGACATTTGATATGCAATGGAACATAAATTTAAGTCAGGAGATTTCATAATTTAATAAAATTATTAAAATAATAGTTAAGACATTATCACCATCAACAATGGAGTACAGAAAACTAAATAGTTTCTGAAGGGAAGTTTTTACATGCAAAGCTATGGTCTTTAAAAAAGTTAAAGAGAATGAACAAAGCAAATAATGAAAAAGAAATCGGCAAGAGAACTGAACCCAACTAGCCAACGCCATGTACTCCATCTTCTTCATTAATACAGATTTCATGGGACCGGGATAAGTCCAAAATTATTTTTGTCTCCATATAGAACAGCGTTTCCTACTATTGTGACCTCCAAACATATTGAAATTCAAATCTCATACTTCCACCAATGTACAAATGAAATAATCAGATATATAGTATTATAGTACCAGTGGTGGGTTGCCCCTGGTTCACATCGGTTCTATAGAACTGGTAGTAAAACCGGGGGGAGGCTCCACCCACCGACCCCAACGTAATCAGAACGCTTCTATGCGTGTGCAGAAGCGCATGCGTGCAGCCCCATTGTGAACCGGTAGTAAAGGTAAGTAGAACACATCCCTGTAGAGTACCAAGCTATGAACACTCTTCAAATTTATGATAGAATCAAACTGTATTTCTCACAATGAACTACTTCTTAACCAATAAACAAAGAAGTAATTGCATGTGAAAAACAGTTGAGCAGAAGACCAAATTTCTAACTGCCCAGTCTATCAACTACCCAGCTCCCACCTACTTTTGTCATGCCCCTGTCGGAGTCTGAATCTGCGGGGGAAGATGAGTTGGAACAAGAACAACAGAGATCAATAGGGCAGCTCCGTTGGCCTTGGAGGAAACTGGGGAAGGGCAGAGTCAGTCCAGGCAAAGCTTTTCAGGATTAGAAAGGAATGCAGACAGGGAGGAGCAGGAGAGACAGAGCTCAGGCAAAGAGCAAGGACCACCGCCTTCTGATCCTAGAGCATGCAGAGAAGAGAGAAGGCAAGAACAATGCAGACTGAGCTGGCTACAAGGGAGGGGAGTGCCCCGCCCCCCCCTTCACAAGGCACGCCTGGGGACTGAGATATAAGGAGGTGCCAGTGGGAGGGGCATTTGTCGGGAACAAATGCCCCTCCCCCCGCAAGTGAATCTTATGTGCACTTGCCGACGCCTGGAGATTACTGTGCTCTGTCTTGTGAGGCTTGCCCACTTTGCCTGCTTCGCTGAACTTCTTGCTCTGGTTACTGTTTGGCTAACCTGGCTTACTAGACTACTCAAAGCCAGAGGCTGCTGAAAGTGTATGCGAGACCTTTGCTCCAGGACTTGTACAGTGGGGCAAAAAAGTATTTAGTCAGCCACCAATTGTGCAAGTTCTCCCATCTAAAAAGATGAGAGAGGCCTGTAATTGTCATCATAGGTAGACCTCAACTATGAGAGATAAAATGAAAAAACAAATCCAGACAATCACATTGTCTGGTTTGGAAAGAATTTATTTGCAAATTATGGTGGAAAATAAGTATTTGGTCAATATCAAAAGTTCATCTCAATACTTTGTTATATATCCTTTGTTGGCAATGACAGAGGTCAAACATTGTCTGTAAGTCTTCACAAAGTTGGCACACACTGTTGCTGGTATGTTAGCCCATTCCTCCATGTAGATCTCCTCTAGAGCAGTGATGTTTTGGGGCTGTTGCTGGGCAACATGGACTTTCAACTCCCTCCAAAGGTTTTCTATGGGGTTGAGATCTGGAGACAGGCTAGGCCACTCCAGGACCTTGAAATGCTTCTTACGAAGCCACTCCTTCGTTGCCCGAGCGGTGTGCTGAAAGACCCAGCCACATTTCATCTTCAATGCCCTTGCTGATGGAAGGAGGTTTGCACTCAAAATCTCACGATACATGGCCCCATTCATTCTTTCCTGTACATGGATCAGTCATCCTGATCCCTTTGCAGAGAAACAGCCCCAAAGCATGATGTTGAACTCAGCATTCTCTCTCCTCCAAACACGGCGAGTTGTGTTTCTACCAAACAGTTCTACTTTGGTTTCATCTGACCATATGACATTCTCCCAATCCTCTTCTGGATCATCCAAATGCTCTCTAGCAAACTTCAGACAGGCTCGGACATGTACTGGCTTAAGCAGGGGGACACGTCTGGCACTGCAGGATCCGAGTCCCTGGTGGCATAGTGTGTTACTGATGGTAGCCTTTGTTACGTTGGTCCCAGCTCTCTGCAGGTTATCCACTAGATCCCCCCATGTGGTTCTGGAATTTTTGTCACCGTTCTTGTGATCATTTTGACCCCATGGGGTGAGATCTTGCATGGAGCCCCAGATCGAGGGAGATTATCAGTGGTCTTGTATGTCTTTCATTTTCTAATTATTGTTTCCACAGTTGATTTTTTCACACCAAGCTGCTTGCCTATTGCAGATTCAGTCTTCCCAGCCTGGTGGTCTACAATTTTGTTTCTGGTGTCCTTCAACAGCTCTTTGGTCTGTCTGTAGTGGAGTTTGGAGTGTGACTGTTTGAGGTTGTGGACAGGTGTCTTTTATACTGATAACAAGTTCAAACAGGTGCCATTAATACAGGTAATGAGCGGAGGACAGAGGCGCCTCTTTAAAAAGTTGTTACAGGTCTGTGAGAGCCAGAAATCTTGCTTCTTTGTAGGTGACCAAATACTTATTTTCCACCATAATTTGCAAATAAATTCTTTCCAAATCAGACAATGTAATTGTCTGGATTTGTTTTCTCATTTTGTCTCTCATAGTTGAGGTCTACCTATGATGTCAGTTACAGGCCTCTCTCATCTTTTTAAATCGGAGAACTTGCACAATTGGTGGCTGACTAAATACTTTTTTGCCCCACTGTAGTAAACATGGTGACATTTGGGGGCAAAGTTGGAGCAATAAAGGGGAGTTAGACCTGTTATATGGCTGTGTTGTTTTCATGACACACTCCAGGCCATCCCAGCTTTTCTTTTAATCACTCTGCAAAGAACAGAAGCAAATATATCAGAAAGGACCCTAGAAAAGATAAGAGATCTAGGTTGAGGAAAATAGCAATAGGACTTAGATTTATATACTGCTTCATAGTCCTTTACAGTACTATCTAAGTAGTTGATAGAGTCACCACCTTGCCCCCAACAATCTGGGTCCTCATTTTACTGACCTCAGAAGGATGGAAGGCTGAGTCAACCTTTAGTCGGTCAGGATCAAACTCCTGGTAGTCGACAGAGTAGGCCTGCAATACTGCTTTCTAACCACAGCGGTACTATGGCTCTTGCACTGGGCCAGGAAGGATTCAAATTTCTTTTTTCTCCCTTAGGTATCTCTGCTTATACAACCACAGCATCATTCTGAAAGGGGATATGAGGATTGTACTTCACCAGGGAAATGTAATTTCAGGAAATGGCACAAATATTGCAACTGTATAGGGAGTCCATGACGCCCTTGCAAGATAAAAAAAACATTGAACATTGCATTACACAGCCAACTTAATTCGGTTTATCTAGTTTTTTTTCCTAATACTTAGATCAAGCAGGTACTGGTTTTATTGCTTGTCAGCTTTTCCCTTTTAATCATGATCTATAAACCTTAATGCCCTTTTGGCTGAGATCCTAATTCCTGACAAGGACTGTCTCAGCTGCCTCAAATTACGCCCATAGTTTTGCATTTCAAAGAAGCCAGCCCAGAAATAGACAAATAATGAACTCCCCAAAAGGGCCCTTAAGAATTATTCCTGCGATGTGGGATCTTGTCCTAGAATTCAAGATCAGGAAATCCTGAATCTGGTAGATAAAAATATGTTCACGGATTGGCTACATTCAAAACAAATATCGGACTAAGAAATTTCAATTAGCTTATGAATGAATAAAGAAATGTTATAATTTACCTAAATTTAGTCTAATAAAAGGGGAGTTAAAGTAGAAGAGGGAGATAGGAGGCTATAATTAGTTAGCTTATGTTAACGTATGATTGTTAAATGCTATACCCTGTATTTTGCTCTGGGAAGTTGGGGGGAGAGAGGGTTGGAAGGGGGGGAGGTTGGGGGGGAGGATGGAGGGGGAAGGGGAAACATTTGTAAAATTTATTAAAACTTTTCAATAAAAAAAATATGTTCATTAGAATCTTTCCAAATGAAATAAACATGAAACAAAAAAATGGCAAAAACTATATTGTAATTATTATTATTATTATTATTATTTATTGGATTTATATACCGCCCTTCTCCTTGCGGACTCAGGGCGGTGAACAGCCAGATAAAAATACAGTATACAAAAGTTAAAAATCTTAAAACCCATATAAACTTTGGCTGACAATTAAAAACAGTTTAAATATTAAAATACAACAACCCTAAAACACTAAAAATATTAAAATTCAACGGGGATCAGGCTAGACCGGCAAGCTGGAAAAGATACGTTTTCAGGGCCCGACGAAACGTCCGGAGGTCGGGGATCGTTCTCAGTTCTGGAGGAAGATCATTCCAGAGGGTCGGGGCTGCCACAGAGAAGGCTCTCCCCCTGGGGGTCGCCAGCCGGCATTGTCTGGCTGACGGCACCCTGAGAAAGCCCTCTCTGTGGGAGCGAACCGGCCGGTGGGAGGCAATTGGCGGCAGAAGGCGGTCCCGTAAGTACCCTGGTCCTAAGCCATGGAGCGCTTTAAAGGTGATCACCAACACCTTGAAACGCACCCGGAAGTCCACCGGCAACCAATGCAGCTCGCGCAGGAGAGGAGTCACATGGGAGCGCCCCGTCGCTCCCATAATCCCCCGCGCGGCCGCATTCTGCACCAGTTGGAGCCTCCGGGTGCACCCCAAGGGGAGCCCCATGTAGAGAACATTACAGTAATCCAGGCGAGAAGTGACGAGCACCTGAGTGACTGTGCGTAGGGAGTCCCGATCTAGAAAGGGCCGCAACTGGCGTATCAAGCGAACCTGATAAAAAGCCCCCCTGGCCACAGCTGTCGTGTGATCCTCTAAGGACAGCCGTGGATCCAGGAGGACGCCCAAGTTGCGAACCCTTTCCGTGGGGGCCAAAGATTCACCCCCAATAACCAGCGATGGTGTCAGCTGGCTATATCGGGACGCTGGCAGCCACAGCCACTCGGTCTTATGATGCTGTACAATAATACATTGGGGGAAATAGATTAATTCCATAGGTAAAGAACATTGGAAGGAATGTGAAGTGATTGTGGTCAACCATGAAGCAGATTTTGAGTTCATACAGGATAGCTCAATGAAAAGACCTTGAAGTGGGACCACAGAGACAAATAAGGGTTATTAAGAAAAAAAGCTGAAAGAAAAACCATTAGCATTATACTGCCTTTGTATAAATCTGCAAATGGTGCTGGGGAACTAATTTTGCATAATAACTGAAAGCTCATGTATTTTATTGTGAAGCTGGGCAGAACTGAAAAAACGAAATGCTGTCAGATGATTTGGGTGATTGAACAGAAGTAAACAATAAACAGGAAGTTGAACAATGTGAACTGTCTGTTCAAAAGGCAATTGCTTTTTAAAAATGTGTTTATAGAAGCATACACTCCAGACCATAATCCACTCTACTTGACCTGAAGTACCATGTCTAGTTCTGACACCACAGTTCAAAACTCTGAAGCAAGTTCAGAGGAAGGTCACCGGATGGTAAAAGGCCAAAGGAACAGATTGCAACATGACATAGTGAAGTCTACTTTACTAGAAGTCTTTAAATTGAGACTGGACGATCATCTACCTGAGATGATGTAATGACTCCTGCACTGAGCAGGGACTAGATGACCTTTATAAGTCAGTCTAATTCAATTATTCTTTGTCTCTCAAGTCTTATATTTACACATTTGACCCCACCCAGATCCACTAAATTACATGTGTAACAGTTGAACACCATTTTATTGATTCACTTGTTTACTGTGATTACATGTACTCTCTGAAGTACGGAAGACACTCTAATAAGGTGATGATGAACCTATGACATGCATGTTACAAGTGTCACGCCATGTCATTTTTGGTGACATGCCAGACCTTCAGACCCTCTGGAAGTCATGGGGGAGGGCCCTGCACTTGCGCACTTGGGTAGCAGCCTATGGAGCCTCCAAAGAGCGTGCAACAAAAAGTGTGCTTTTCTGCTCTTTTCAGAGATTATTAGGCTATGCACGAGCATTTTCTGAAATTTCCAAGCCTCTTGAGAATCAGAGCTATCTCAGATAGGCATTTAAAAAATATTTACAATTATGTAAATATTTATTTATTAAATAACAATTTAAATTATTTTATTTATTACCCTTCCTTATGATTATTTCTCTTTGGCAGGAGGTGTGACACCATGAGGCAAGGAAGGCATTTTCTGAATCTTAAAACAAAATGTAACCAAGTTTCAGAAATCTTGCGCTGTTGGTTATGCCTAACCGAACGGGGAAATGTGAATCTTACCATCAATAGCAAATGTCACTCTGCTATCAAGAGTCAGGCAAGAAAAAATGTAGTTTAAAGGAGCCAGATGAAATGAGATAAGGCTGAGAAGGTGTAAAGAAATACTATGGTGGAATTAAGGAAACAATCATCTAAGAGGAATGAAATCCAACAAAGTTTCAGAGATTTGGTGGCATTTTAAATCAAACCAAAGGAGGAATCTTCACTTGATTACAGGCTTTAATTTGAAGCATATATTATAAGGAAGCTGCCAATCCCAGCTCATGTGCTATGGAATGAAAGCTTAAAAAAGAATGTTTTGTTAAAAAACAATATTCCACAGTCACTTCCAGTAGAAACAGAGAACTAGTAGACACAATTTGCAAAGATTTGTTCAGCCACACTACAGGATTTGTGCTTTTCATTCTACTTCGGTTCAGTAATGCACAATGTTTAATCTTTGCTTTGGAGCTGTCAAGCAGCAATAGTGCAGTACCAAGTACAGCACAGTCCCATAACTAAAATTAAAATTCCAGCTCACTGAACACAAACAATAATTATTTAATTAATTAAATGAATACAATGGCACTCAAAGTTATGTATTAACCACCCTATAAAGTTGTACTGTGCTATAGAAGTACTTTGAGCTGAGAGATACTGATTGATTGATTGATTGATTGATTGAATCACTGAATTTATTTGCCCATCTTGCAATGAAATGACTCTGGGCAGCTAAATGAAACCCAAAAAAGTCCAGAGCTACAAGGCAGGACAGTAGCTACTTAAGTATTTCAACAGGAAAGGGATTCAGGTAGTCCTTGACTTACAACATTTCATTTACTGACTGTTCGAAGTTACAACATTGAAAAAAGTGACATATGACCATTTTTCACACTTATGACATTGTAGCATTCCCCAGAGTCACATGATCAAAATTCAGATTCTTGACAACTGCACGAATTTATGACAGTTGCATTGTCCCATGGTCATGTTTTGTAACCTTCTGACAGGCAAAGTCAATGGAGAAGCCAAATTCACTTAACAACTGTGTTAATAAATAATTGCACTGATTCACTTAACAAGAAAGATCGTAAAATGGAGCAAAACTCACTTATCAGCCATCTTTCTTAGAAACAGAAATTTTGTGCTCAATAGTGGTCGTAAGTCAAGGACTACCTGTATTAGAAATTGTCTAATCAAAGCTACCATGTCCAAGAACACCTTTTTTCGTATCCATTTGTTAGTTTTCTTTTACTTCCTTCTAAATCTAGCTAATCAATTTCTCATGCTCCATATTATCAGTCTCATTGCACAGTTCACCAAGCACAGTATTCATATCTGGTGGAAACCAAAAACAACAACAACGCAATAAGCTGGAGACCAATGCTAGAAAAGTCACATCTTGGATTGATATATAACACAAATCCAGGTCAAGACAATTTATAAATGTTGTATAATTTGAGATCGTAAATTTCCAAAGTAGGTAGAGTGCAAAACCTACGCTAATATATAATTCTCCTAAACTAAATTCTCCTTAATATATAATTAATCCTAAACTATTTAGACATGCAGCCATGATAAACAAATATTTAGTAGTAGCATTTTATACTGTTGGCTACAAAATGGCTATTATCTTCATGGGCTCAATATGATAAACTCTTAGCTGAAAACTGGTCAGAGCTTTACAATGTTTACAGACCTATATTCTGTATATTACATCATATCCAACAGCCAGATAAATCAAGAAGCTGAATAGCTACACCTAATAGCAAAACACACTAGGAGAATTATATATTAGCGTAGGTTTTCACATAGTCCAAGATTAGGAGAATTGTTCGTATCACTCAAAATGACACATAAAATTTCGAAATTCTTTGAGAAACTTGCTAAGAAAGTTTTTAAAAATGTGTTTTTACTACTACTACTATTACTGATAATAATAATAATAATAATAATAATAATAATAATAATAATAATAATAATAATAATAATAATAATTTTATTTCTATACCTCCTTTCTTCTGAATGACTCAGGGCAGTGTACAGCCTATTAAAAAGCACAAAAACAGACATCAATTAAAAATAATTAAAACTAATAAATAATTTCGGCTCAGAATTAAAACCCAACATTTAAAACCCAATTTAAAATCATTACACTGATAGCCCAGCCTGGCGGAACAGTAAGGTCTTGAGGGCACAGCGAAATACACGGAGGTCGGAGATCTTACGGACTTCCAGGGGCAGTTCGTTCCACAGGGCAGGGGCCCCCACAGAGAAGGCCCTTCCCCTGGGTGTCGCCAGCTAACATAACTTGGCTGATGGCACCCTGAGGAGACCCTCTCTGTGGGAGCGGACTAGCCGGTGGGAGGCTACTGGTGGCAGAAGACGGTCTCGAAGGTACCGAGGTCCAATGCCATGGAGCGCTTTGAAGGTGGTAACCAACACCTTGAATCGCACCCGGAAGACCACTGGAAGCCAGTGCAGCTCGCGCAGGAGAGGTGTCACATGGGCATGAGTTGCGCCCATAACCACCCGCACGGCTGCATTCTGGACCAGCTGGAGCCTCCGAGTCTTCTTCAAGGGAAGCCCCATTCCATATGCTTGGAAGTTACACCCATCTTTTTCTTTTAAGAGTCATCTGATCAACCACGCATAAAGATTGAATTGTAGTCTAAATGGACCTTTAACAGATCATTAATCTGATTTTATGAGCGAATTTACTTATTAAGGAAAATATGCACTCCAATTTACAAAATAAATCATAAAAAAATAACTAATACAAATATTGTTTGAAAACAGTCAAAAGATCTACTCTCACATTTTTTAACTCAGCAGAAAATTTTGCAAGGATGGGAAACTGTTTACCCAGACAGTGGAAGAGAGACAGATAAAGTAAACTTTCCAAAGCAAAAAGACGATATTCTCTGTACCGGTACTCAACTTGTGGATTAAACTTCCAGGGGAGGTTAGACAAGCTCCATTGGAGAACATTTTTAAAATTTAGTTCTGTAGACCTCACCTTGATTTTAGAAATTACTATTTATTATTTAAGCTATTACTTCTGCTGTTTCAATTATTTCTATATTTTGTTATTATAAGCCAATTATTCTAAAAGTATTAAATTATTCCAAATTCCCGTGAAGTTCCATAGGTCATATTCCAAGGCATGTACACTGTAGATCTGCAGCCTTAATCTTTATGGTTTGATTCTTTGCTTAGTTCTAGATCCTAATTTTTGCTAAAATGTGGAGGAACATTGTAGACTGATCCCATTTCAAGCCAGATTGCAATCCAAATAGGTTAACTTGCTTTTCTATCAAACCTCCTATTGTTTGTCTAAAAATATGCTATCACTGTTATGAACATAGTTTGAAGATGCTCGCACAGAATCAGGTTATCAGTATATTTTGCCTAAATTTTGTTTAGTCTTTTGGTGGCTCGTCAAAACCTCATTCAATATAATTCAAGCCTTGCCACCTGAGATTGTTTTAAATGGAAATGCTATAGAAACTGAACTTGAAGTGTATTTTCTATCTGTAAGCTATGATCTTTTCTGTCCAGAACATCTTTATTTTGGGCTTATTTTCCCCCCCAATATAGAAATATTAGGCTTTCAGTATTAGTTGACTCAAGCAGGAGAACCTCTAGACTCTCTAGGCTCTTAAAAATTTGCAATGACTTTTCTGAGACCTTGGTGAGCTGCTGCAAACAGGGTGCAGGGTTAGGTGAAGAGAAAGAACTTGGCTTGACGGTCATAAAATGATTCAATATAAAGCAACCTCAAGATTATTAAAATGTATTGACTGTAACTGTAAGCATGCACCTAAGTAATCTTCAACTTGAGGATAGGATAGGCACATCTGAGCTACATTTTTTAAAGAGGAGATAGTGCTATATCTTATCGGGTTACATACATGTTCAGCCCCATAACTGCCATCTGATAAAAGACTTTTCAGGAAATTCTCCTAAAGAAGAACATGGCCCGGTTTTTTGCTCACTACCAGCTTTAAAATAATGAGTAGTATTACTAGCATCTATTTAGTGTCCCTTTACTTTCCTGTTCAAGCGTATGGATACTGATCCCCAGTTTAAACTAAAGTAGTCCAGTCCACCTCTTAGCTGCAGCCCTGTGTCTGGCAGCCTGCCAGCTGAAGTGTGTGGAAATGACACCGCCAGGGCGGCAGAGATTTTCCTTAATTTCTCTCTTTCCCGAATGCAGACAGGCTGACATTGGCTGGAAAGTGGAGCAGCTCGTCAGGGACAATCAATGAGAATCGATCGAGCTGCTCAGACTAGGCTCAGGGCTGGGAAAATAACACAGCAATACCAGTGTGCAGTCACACACACATACACGGAATGAGAGGGATTTTAATGCGACCACCACCTACTTCTGTCTTTTCCCAAACCTCCTCCACATCTGCTCTTTGACCTCTTAGAAATAGCCATTAACCTCCCTTCGTACGCTGTAAAGTTTGAGAAAGTGGGGGCATCGATGACGCAACGACGGTTTTCCCATTTAATGTTTTTCACGACGGAAACTCAACAAGAGTTGAAGTACTTCGGACAATTGGCGACTTACTCACACGTGCACAATGCCTAAAAATAAATGTTTTCCTCCTTGTCTCTACTTCCGACAGCTCCGTGAGCGTGTGCGCGGGCGTACTGGCCAAACCACTCGCGGCATTATGGCTGCGTCTGAACGCGCGACACCAAAGCGCGCGCGAAATTGCAGCTGGCCTGGGGGTCGGGAAGGAGTCGGCGGCAGTCCTGGGAGTCAGCCGTGCAGAACTCCGCCCTTCCCAGAACGAGGTCACCGAAAAGGAACGTGACCAGGGGATTCTGGCGCCCTTAATAAAACAGGAGACGGACGCAGCCTAAGGAGGCAGGCTGTTTCTTAAAAGCCCGAGCCCTTGGAATAACTGCGGTGGCTTCTAGTTCTTTGGCGATAGCCTCTTAGCCGCTCTGCTCCGCTTTTGTCCTCGTCCCTCCACTCCCCTTCATGTTTACGAGAGAAAGCAAGGCGTTTCTTTTGACCCACGGCCCGTCTGCAAACGACCCATGCGGGAGTAACGATGATGGCCCTGCCTGTCCTGTCCTTCCCCATCTCCCTCCAGGGCTCCTAGCTCCGACGGCCTTTTTCATTTGAGGTTCCGAAGGAGAGGAATGGGGCGGCAAGTGAGAGAAAGCTGCAGTTCTGTGGGCGCTGGCAAGCCCCGCGGAAGCCAAGTAAAAACGCATCTGCTTATTATGTGTGGCAGCAATCACGTATGCACGAATTGGAGAATTAACTTGCTTTCGCAGCGGAGACCAGCCGATGGTGTACAGCGACCAAAAGCTGCTGCGCTCCAAATCCTAGGAGGAAGTAGGCCCATTGGCCACGGGACTTTGCTTTCCAATAAACGCCCCGCACGGCCTCTGTAAAACGGGAGGGCGTCATTGGGATTTAACGTAACATAGCAGATCAAAGAAACAGCTTGAGTCCCCTTCGCCGGTTCCCACGCGCTTCGCGAACAGCCATCAGGAGCCCAGGCCAGGTCGTAATTGCGGCGCAGGGCGAGGGGAAAGAGCCGCTTCTGGCGTAATTGGTGCTCACTCGCCAAGGACGCCTTTTCTTGCGCCTTCTTGGCCCCTTGATTGGCATGGCTGGTGCCGTTGTCAGGATCGGAGAGCTACGGCTATCTTCGAGGATCTGGCTGTAAACACTGCCGATTATCCCTCAGTTCAGCGCTTTTGCTTTCCTTCCGAGACTTTGTCTGTTTAAATTTGCTTACTGATTGCAACGAGTAGATAAATTAAAGTGGTCATTGGTTTAAATAAAATGCCACAGGCTGGATCTAGAAAAATCTCCGGCGAATCAGTGAGTCAGAGGTATCTGAAGCTGAAATAATACTTTCTTCCCAAATTTTTTTTTTTCGGAGTCTCGTATGGAAGCCAGTTACTACACTACTTATTTTATCATGCCTTTTAACTGGCAAATAAATGAAATAGAAGATTTTTTGGCTTAAGTTTTCTTTTTTTTAGGCCATGCGGTCTCTAACTTAATTCACTGGCACAAATGGATAGGGAAAAAATGTAGTTCTGTCCTTTCAGGAGCAAGTAACAACTATTTATCTTTTTGTAATATTAAAATAACTTACGAACTAAAATTCAGACTAAACCTGCAGTGTTGAAGCTTTCCTTTTCCAGGAATGCACCCGCTTACAGTACTAAAAAATCAGCAACCCTAACCCTTGCAGGGGTTAAACAGAAACGAATAAGCAGAGAAATTAGGTGAGAAGGAGCGTTCTATGCCAGACAACAAAAGCTTAACAGTGCAGTAAAGAAAATACTTTCTTGTTCCATTATTTAAGGCAGCTTTTCACTATACTGGACCAATGGGAATTAAGATTAAACTTGTTTCAGCAGCCAATCATGCCAGAGGCCTCCTTAAATAAAAGTCTGCAGCAGAAAGACTACAAACTGAAATTAGCTTGGCCTTCCTTGGCAAGGGATATAAAATAAATGTTTTGGATTGCCACAAAATATGACACAGGTACAACAGGGAAGAAAGTATCCAGAGAAGCTGGTATAAACTGGCAGGAAATGGAAAGCACTACTTCAGGTGTGAATCTCTCTGGAGGGCAGAGTTCCTGAGCTCCGAAGAATCTTCCTGGAGCAGTCTCAGTTATTATAGTAGACTCGTCTTACCCAAGCAAAGTGACTGTTTCTCCCATTGCTTCTGAGGTAGCTGGCTGTTAAGTGTTACATTTTGAAGGTAAGTCTCAGAACTCAGACTTCCACTTCTGTATCCAAATAAGTTCTCTACCCTACTAGGATACAACGACAAGGACTATATGGGCTGAGAAACACAAGCACTAACCAAATTGGTTGGTTAGCTGTTAGTTGTGGCTCTAGATGGTTTAACTGATATTGGTTGTTATTAATGATGTTTTGCCTATTTAAATTATATTTAAACATGACACATTATGTTTAAGGGAAAAAAGCAATGAATAGCACCAACAGCAACGATTTGGAGAATCTTTCCTCATATGGTTAAAAAGTATCCCACTTCAAAAACAGCAAAAGCGAGATTGAAAATATAAGAGTTTCTGGTAGGAATTAGCCGAAACTAGAGGTACATTTCCAGAGGACAAGTAGCCTTAGCATCTGATGCAGTTAATTTGCTGACTAAGAAAACTATTTGTCTCTCTGGCAATCTCTTGCAAAAGATTAAATAATGGAGTTAAAACTGTAATAATCTTTAATCCAAAAGAAATCTAAATTCAGTTCTATCCTTGGGATTTTTCAAAATGTGGAACACAAAACAATTTATTCCAGTTTCAATTTGCCAAGGAAAAGCAAGTTCAGAGAAATAAAATTTAACAGAGAAAATGGATTGTATAAAGCAAATAAAAAGGAGATTTATTATTTGAGGGATAATGCATGAACTTGGAGACATATATCTTTCATTTTACTCCTTTTCCTCTTGGCTTTGTTTACCTTCTCATACTTGTGTTTATTCTTTCATCCTTCCAGCATTAACTTTTTGCTTTTTTTCTCTTCCCTAATGTGCAGACCACTTGAATTCAAGTGGAAACTGTTTTAAAGTCCACTTCAAATGTTACATTTTTCTGGACTTCTGGAAGTGAAGTTAAATAAAAGCAACTGTGTTAACAATCAACAAACAAGACTTCCCCAAATTGAAACTGCATAGCTCAGGGGTTTCAAACTCGATTTCATTCAGGGCCACATGAAGGTTATGTTTGACCTCGGGGGGCAGGGGGGATGGCCAAGGTGGGCATGGCCAGCTCGATGTCACTTGTATGGGGGCACCTGGGTGGCCCAGGTGGGGTTGGGGGGATCCATTGTCTCCAGCGGAAGAAGGTCAGACCAGGGAGAGGGCCAAACCCTTGTCCTCCAGAGGACCCTCACTGTCCCTCTCAGGCCATGCGGTGAACCCCCACACAAAGGTGCAGGCTGTCCAGAGCCCTAGGCAGCAGAGGGCAAGTGCTCCACGCAGCGCTTGAGTTCCCAGGGCCCCGGGATCCTGCAGCCCAGCCCCATTTCCCTGAGGGTGTGCCTGGATGTCCTCCTCCTCGAGGCTGCTACTGCTGTGCTCACTCTCCTTAGTCAGATTGTTCATTGTGTGTGTGGGAGGGCAAAGTGTGGGTCAGAGGGAGGCCCACTTCCTCTCCACACAAGGAGACCTGACTTTGTAACCAAAACATCCTCAGTGGTAGGATGGGAGACCATCAGGAGAGGTCAGCAGGAGGAGACAAGGGGATGGCGAAAGGGCAGCAGGGCTGCTGGTGGCCAAGTGCTAAGGCAGGACTTCCCTCAGATCCTTCCTCCCTCTCATTATAATCCTTCCTTCCTCCCTCCCTCCCTTCCTTCCTTCCTTCTCTTCTTTTTCCTTCCCTTTTCATTTTTCTTCCTTTCTTCTTCCTTCCCCTCTTTCCTTCTTTTTCCTTCCTTGCTTTCTTCCCATCTCTCCCTGAGTCCCCCCAGGGAGAAGGGCAATATATAAGTTGAAATAATTAATTAATTAATTAATTAATTAATTAATAAATACATCTTTCTTTGTCTTTCCGTTTCTCCTTTCCTGCCCCCTTTTGGTTGCTAAAATGCAAAGGGGAAACATTTCTCAATGCCTCCTTGCCTTGTGTTCAAATGCCAGTAGTTTGTTGTTTTGCTAGTAATTTGTTTTGCAAGCATGCTGCCAGTGAAAACAGACTGCTGGAGGGGAGCGCTGGGCCCTCCTGAGCTGTTTTCAGCTGCCATGGCCTCTTCCAGCATTCTGCCAGCCACCAGCAGGTTGTAGATCAGTGCCCAGTCGGCCTGGGCTGGTCCTTCACTGTTTCCAGGGTGGCCCCACACATTAAGCACCAAGCAGGCCTTAAGTTTGACTCCCCTGACATAGCTTGTCCACCTCCTGTCCTCCTCTGCTTTTTGTTAGCTTATCTGCTTAAGCTTACTGATTTTATTTTTAATTTTTCTATAAGGCATATGCTACTTTTCAGATACTCTTTTCAAGTACTCTTCTTTCACTAAGGCTGTTGTCTATTAGGTGGATAAGTTTTAAGATATAAAAAAGGAAAGTGCTTAGGTTTTTTTAAAAAATGTTTTCTTCATCTTTCAGTCTTGCTTTTTAAGTTTCACTCCCTATACGGGTATACCAAGACAAACATCACAGTTTTTAATGGAAATAGTTGGGCTTCTTGCCTCTTGCTAAGATTTCTTAACCCTTGCTTATATGTAGGGTCCAGATGGGTAGAGCTGCTCAAGACAGACCAAGTGCGTAATCTGGGGGTCCTTTTGGACTTGCAGCTCCTGCTTTAAGAGTAGGTGGCACCATGGCTAGGAGGACCTTTGCACACACTCATGTCCTCATTTCCTCTCATTTGGATTACTGTACCATATTCTACCTGGAGATCAGTGGTGGGTTGCTACTGGTTCTCCCCAGTTCGGGCAAGCTGGTAGCGGAGATGGTAAGGTGAGAGCAAACCAGTTCGCTCTGACCGTCAGTTGGGCCTTTCTGCCTGCCCCTGCGCTATACCTACCTATATTTGTTCGTTTTTAGTCCAGCTGATAGGTGCGGCAGAGCAGATTGCCATGTCTCAGCTGTTCTGAAATTCAAAGCGTGTGCGCGAAGCAAACTGGTGGTAACACCGGTTGAAACCCACCACTTCTGGAGATGCCTTTGAAGAGCATTGAAAAACTTCAACTTATGCAAAATGCAACTGCACGGGTACTTAATGGTGATGGGTATAAGGTACACTATTATGGAAACTGCACTGGTGGCCATTCAAGATGCAGATTGCTACCTTTAAAACCCTAAATGACTTGCAACTAGATTACCTAAGGGACCATCTCTTCTCAATAGTTTTTACTTATCCAGTTCAGTCTAGTAAATTAGGGTTACTGTGGTCCCCATCAGCCTAGTAATGTCAGCTGGCAAGGGTCCCCTTCTCAACAATAGCCTCTGCTCTCTGGAACTTTCTTCCTTTGGAGTTCATACTGGGCCAACCCTATTAGCCTTTTGTAAAGATAAGACTGTGTGCACAGGCCTGGGGGTTCTGAAAGTGTAAGGGGCTTTGCTACATAGTTGTAACCTTAATTTTTTTGTAATTATTACAATAACTCCCAGTTGCCTATATGTATTGTTTGTAACTGTTTTGTGTTTTAATGGTTTTAATTGTAATATTTTTTGTAACCCTCAGTCAATTGGATTGAGATGTGTGGCTATAGAAATTGAATAAATATGATCAGCTTGTGTGACAGAAGTAAGAAAAGAGAATTTGCACCCATTGAAATAAGAGAGAAATAGAATGCTACAACATAGCAGAAAAATGATGACATGATGAGAACAGAATCTCCCCTAGTGCTGCATTTTTAGCAATACCAAGTTAAACAAACCCCAAACTCTGGGAAATATGTTTCATTGAGGCCTTTTTAGTTCCTCTATGAATTATCTCCACTACTCTTAAAGCCAGTTTTTTTCTTCTACATTTTTGGCTTTTTGGCCAGAGCTCATGATGACTTCAGTCCTATAAGAGACTTTCAGAGTCATAATCTACCAAGAGTGGGATTTATCTCCTAGGGACACTAGAATGTATTTTCCCAGTAGATGGAAACCTGCTCACAAATCCTACAAGAACAAGAGGGAGGTGGCTTCATTCCTTATTCCCAAAGCCACCATCTTTAGACCAGGTAAAGGAGGGAGGCTCATTCTCAAGGGCACAGCTGTTCATGCAGTAACAGAATCAAGAGAACAAGCATAAAACAGCGGGGTGCCCAGCCACAGATGGGCATCTGTAAGAGGATTGCTTTGAAAGGTCTTTTCCTGTGGCTTCAGAGGGAAAGAGAAGGAACAGGCTGAGAAGCAAATCTCTGTGCAGAGTGGGAAGTGTGAAACCAAAGGGCTGCTTTCATCATCAAATTTGGCAGGTATGCAAATTCATTAAAGTGCAAGAGCACA
This sequence comes from Masticophis lateralis, assembly GCA_030761175.1. Classification (NCBI taxonomy): domain Eukaryota; kingdom Metazoa; phylum Chordata; class Lepidosauria; order Squamata; family Colubridae; genus Masticophis; species Masticophis lateralis. The sequence goes on along the minus strand of JAUDYJ010000003.1, from coordinate 94,426,425 downwards.
CCATGTATAAATGACAACCTTTTCATTTGTCATAGAGATGACGAATACGATGTGTGAATAGTACTTGAATAAAATGCCTGACATATTAACTAGATCCATATATTGTATTGTGCTAGATCCTGGCTTATTTGAGAACATGTGGTATCTTTGAACCATTCCAGAAATCAACTGAAATCAACTGGGCTATTAAATCATGTATTAATTGTAAATTCACTTAGAACACATTGCAGAAGTCAACCCTTGAGGTTACCAGAGCATGTATTACCATTTAAATGTCATCTTGTTCTAAGAAAGGGCATGATAAAAGACACTCTTGGCCTTTGCTTCGTTCTTGGAAACAGGGAGAGTTTTGGATCCAGAAGCAATTACAAATGTAGTATCTGCTCTTCTGGAAAGTAAGAATGAGAAAATATGTCACTCTATTTGAATTGCAACTTTCTGAAGCTTCATTTTATTAGACCCGGTGTAGCTCATTAACAACTGCAGACAAACATTCATAGGAGCCACATCATTATCCAAACATGTTATAGACAAATAGATTTAAGTATACTGATAGTACCAATTTCCAAATCTGAGGTCTCCTGATGGTAGCATGCAGCTATTGGAAAGACAGAATGGAGCCTGTAATGACACCATGTAAAAGGCTTCCATTTGAAGAAACAACTGTCTTTCAATAATACCAGTTCAAACCTACCTGAGAGTTAGGAATGGCATTTTTACCACTTATGCCTTCTATCCTTACGTCTTCCAGACTGTCCAAAAGGATACAATAGTTGGTGCTCTCGAAAGCCACTGAGAGGGCATCCATTAGCCATCTCTGATGCATGCTTTAAAATGAACTTATTCCCTAAAGCATAAAGTAGAACAAAGTGGATCAGTAGTAGTTAAATATAATTGGAGACAGAGGGCTACAAGCATTACTTCCATGTGTTTTCAAGCAAAGATGATAAAAGTTTCTGTCCTACATTTATGCTGGGGATGGACTTTGAGAGCTGTCTTATCAACAGGAAACAAAGCCATTCCCCCCTCCCTCTCTCCCTCTCTCTTTGGGGGGGGAGGCATTTACATTATTCCAACTCCTCTTCATACAAAGGAAAAGAAAGAAAATGGGGAAATTCTTAGAACTGCTGCCACAAAATGACTTGGACTCTGTTGGTTTTTGCTTCTCAGCATTCCCGATACCTTAAGGAGATGGCATAGTTAGCTTCCTTTACTCAGATGGAAAGTTGTGGGAGTGAATAAAGGCCAAATCATTGTTTTAAGTACCATAAGTGGCCCTTCTTTCTTTGAAGAGATGAGACAGAGAAGGACTGCAGGAGAAGCCTTAGCAATATGAATGGGAGGAATCTTGCAAACTAAATGTGACTCCTGGTTTCAGTCACATTCCTTCAGGTTTCCTTTAACTATTCCTTGCTGTTTTTCACTTTCCAACTTAGTCACATTTAAAGAAAAGAAAAAAAACAAGATATGCAGGCAGTCTTCACCTTCATCCATTACAGGAGAACCCATAATACTCGGAGGCAAAAATTACCACACAAAAGAAAAGAAATACATCACATTTTACAGGTTCCAGCAAATCCTGGAAAGACTGTATCCGTCTTTTCAACTTAAATTGCTTGTGTTCATGGCTACCTGCCCAGAGGCTAGGAAGAGGCCAAAGATGGAGTGCTAGATTGGGTAGGCCATTGTTCTATACTAACAATGAAGGTTTTGGATTTTGGAAAATCACTGAATTCAGAAGGAGCTGGTGGAGAGGGGCAAAGCATGATGTTTAGGCAAGCATCTCAAAAGCAGAGCTTTATTTCTCTCTTGTCCTCCAGTTGTTCACACAAATAGCAAATAAACAAAGTAAATTCTATCTGACAAACTTTTGTCAAGCTTGAGACTCTTGAGGTTTACCTGGCAACTAGCTTGTAACAGTTATATATCTGTTTATCAATTGTATGATAATTATGTCCACTGCTTGCAGAGGCCTCACATACTACAGTCTTCTCTTCTAATCTTATTTGTCTTTAGTCAGCACACCTGGATCTCTGTGTACATCTTCCCTTCTTTGTGCTTCCTGCCACTTCACCTCACCCACCCCCAGTTCTCACATGCAGTAATAGTTTTCCCTTTTCTCCTCCTTTTCCATTCTCTAAACTGACCAGACTCTCCTCCCACTTACACAGCTTGTCAGCATTCTGGGATTTTTTTTTTAACGTGTTGTTGACCTCTACAACCTCTCTTCACGGAGAACTGCAGCACTCTTCCTGCTTTAAACATGTTCCATCTGCAACCTCCCTACAGAATTCCTAAATCTGATAACCAGGGGGTGTATTTTTGCTTTGAACAGAGAACGGTTGACCTTTGCTGGTGGAACAAAGGCTGCACAGAAAGGGAGGAGGGAGCCGGCTTCATTGAGAAGCGCTGTTGTTTTACAAACCCTGTGTAAAGAGGAAAGGGTGGCTGCAGTTAGCCACAAGCTGCTTTGCTTTGCTTTGCTTTCTTCCACCAAGTTCTTCCTATCACAATCTCCTCTGGATTTTAGAAGGGGAGAGAGGAAGAAAGAAAAAGAGAGAGAAAGAATTCTCTAAATTATTCAGTAACAATAGGACAGCTCTAATAGCCACCCACTCCCCTAGTTTATGTTTAGCAACTCCGGTCTGAAAGAGTAAGCAAATGCTATTTGTTTCTTCAAGAGTCCTTCAGTTCTGCTCAGAGCTCCCAGTGGCCACAAAAAAGTGCAAATGATTCTTGACATTTGAGATCACTTTCTTGTCCAAACTGATTTGAGCTCCTCTTAGGGTTTAATATTGCCTCATAAGACAAAGTGCTCTACGTTTCAGTACACGTAGGCTCTCTAGTGACTGGAGAAATGCCTTCAGATCATTCCTTTATTTTGGAAAAAAGAGTTCAGGGTTTCAATATCTGCAGTTTAAAAAGTTCAAAGTTTTATACACTGTTAATATAATCTACACCGTCTTTTCCATCAGGTAACAATATATTGCAGCTGTACGTTTGGACTTGACAAAATGTTGAAGTATATCCTCTGCCTCAAAGAAGTGTTCCAAATCATGATTCCAGCTAGCCATTCTGAGAGCATTTCCTGGTCCCTGCCTCCTCCTCCTCCTTTCTTCCTCCTCTATTTTTCTTTTCCACTTCTTGCTCTACATTCCTCAGCAACTGAGAATTCCCAGTACTCAGTGGGCTGTTTCAGGGAGAGGGGGAGGGGGAGGGCAAAGCAGTGTTTGGTCCCCCAGGATTTTTTTAAAAGATGTTTTTCTACTTCTGTAAACACTGGGGTTTCCCTCAGGCACACTGATATATGTGCCACTCCTTTCTTAAGTTCCTAAATTTTACCAGCATTTACCATCTAAGCTTATCCTTAGACAAAATATGAGAAAAAGTAAATGATTTAAAAAGCAAGAGTATGTCTCCTTCCTCAACTTAATTCCAACTCTAATAGGGAAAATATCTAGTAGTTCTGAATTATGTTTATGGTTAAAATACATCAAGGGAGAGGTAACCACAACAATGGGAGAGTCCTTATATTTTCCTGTTTAAAAAAAGGAAAAGCAATTAAAAGGTTTTTTTTCAATGAACAGACAGAGAAAGGTAGAGGCCCTCTCCTGTATTGTTGTGACAGTAAGCCACTTGCTTTAAAAAATTATGTGTCCCTAGTGAAACAGTAATCTCTCATTCATAATTACCTAAGGATGGCAAATTGGTGGTATTTTATTTGTTCCAGGTTTTACTTTAACATTCTGTCTCTGTTGATTGGATGATTCCAGATTTGGCTTTTTTCTCTTACTTTGATGCATCAGTTATATCATTTCGAGGCTATATTGTTCTAATTGCAGAACCATCTCTTGAAAGCTGTGTGAGAAATAGGACATTGTATAAGTTTAAAAATGATTGAAAACCCCTTATTGACTATTTTGTAGGAAACAAAAAAATGAAGTCATGATATATGACTTGTATGATTAGAATAAAAATAATGGATTATAGAAAAAATGTAAATGTTGTAACCAGAGAATAAGTGGTTAATATATCTATATTTATAACGGCAGTAAAAAAAAACCACCAGAAGTCACTTCATTGCATTCTTTTCATTTCTTTGATTTCTTACTTTTCTCTTTGCTCATTTCTGTCTCTTTTCATTCTTATTTAAATTCATACAACATATTGCTTATTTGATTTTATTCTGTTTACAAAACAGTTTATGTAAAAAAGAAAACTTAGCTGTGAAACTAGGAAGGTTGCTGACAATACTATTTAGAGATCTATTATGGCTGGGAGGACTTTTTATCAGGTCCGCCTGATTCGCCAGTTGCACCCCTTTCTGGATCAGGACTCGTTAAGTACGGTCACTCATGCTCTCATCACTTCCTGCCTGGACTACTGCAATGCTCTCTACATGGGGCTCCCTTGGGGAGCACCCGGAGGCTCCAGCTGGTCCAGAACGTGGCCACGCGGGTGGTTATGGGAGCGAAATGGCACTCCCATGTGGCTCCCCTCCTGCGCGAGCTGCATTGGCTCCCGGCGGTCTTCCGGGTGCGCTTCAAGATTCTGGTTACCACCTTTAGAGCGCTCCATGCATAGGACCAGGGTATCTACAAGACCGCCTTCTGCCACCAGTAGCCTCTCACCGACCAGTACGCTCTCATAGAGAGGGGCTTCTCAGGGTGCCATCAGTCAAACAATGTCGACTGACAGCCCCCAGGGGGAAAGCCTTCTCTGTGGGGGCACCTACCATCTGGAATGAGCTCCCACCGGAGATACAAAGGATCCTGGATCTGCGCACTTTCCGCTGTGCTCTCAAAACATTCTTGTTACAACAGGCGGGCCTGGCCTAACTTTTCTCTTTAAGTTGTTTTTTAAATTTGTCTTAAATTGGGTGTTTTAAATTTGTTTATTGGGCCAAAATATTTATTGTATTCTAAATGTCTTTTAACATTCGTACTATATGTATTTCATCTTGGCTGTTCACCACCCTGAGTCCTTCGGGAGTAGGGCGGTATATAAATTTAATAAAATAATAAATAAATACATACATAAATTTTTATGATTTGATTTGATTTGATTTGATTTGATTTGATTTTGATTTATATGCAGCCCTTCTCCGGAGACTCAGGGCGGCTTACAAGGTGTTAAGCAATAGCCTTCATACTTTTGTATATTTTATACAAAGTCAGCCACAAACCAGGTCCTCATTTTACCTACCTTAGAAAAGATGGAAGGCTGAGTCAACCTTGAGCCTGGTGAGAATTGAACTTGCAGTAATTGCAGGCAACTGGAAGCTAAATACTACCTTTAACAGTAGCATTAGTCTGCTGCGCCACTCAGGCTCTTATTTCCATTTTGATAGTGACATACACACCAGTGAAATGTCCTGTATTCTTCCACCTTGAAAAACAATCTCACTTCTACCTGGAAAACTTTTTATTGAGATAAAATCAATGTTTTTAAAACATACATTGCTTGAACCCTGCTTGTATTACATTATTACTATTACTGCTTGGGGGATATCAAGATATATATAGTGCTTCCAGATCAAATTTATCACTACCAATTTTCTGCTATAAATTAAAAGTAAAATTCCTATTGATTATCCCCATGTTTCAGAGAGTCTTTGTGTATGGGTGTTTGTGTGTGCATTTTACTATATTCAGTTCAGAGAGTATTATAGCCAGTGTTCATTCCTTATCCCCTCTTTTCTGATTCCTCAGAGTCATCACTTTCCTCTTCTGGCATATGGAAACAGATGTTCTTTGGCACAATTTTAGAGTTCTAATGCTTTGAAAAAAAGCATATATCTTTTTCAGTGCCAGCAGAAAGAGCAAGTGGACTGCAGACTTTCTTTAAAGCCAACTTGATTAGGTTTTGGTTTTGATCACTGTACAGCTAGAATACTTCCTGTTCTGATTCATTTTAAACACCACTTATTTTTTCTGATCATCCACAAGGATATCTCTCTAAATCATTTTTCCATTCACTTTCAAATGTGCCACTTGTTTACCTCATTAGCCTCACGAGCAGACTGGAAGCCACCTCCCTTCATCTGCATTTGAAGGAATTTACCTGATTTATTTTTTCCTCAAGTGTTGTTTCTTCAAAGGGAGAGAAGAATAAAGGCAAAGCTGAAATCATCAAGATGTTAGTTTTGCTTCAGTTAGATTTTCACATTCTAAAAAAAATAAAATGTGAGATTATCTGCACATATTTTGATGGACATAATTTCTTTTAAGATTGTTAGATAACCGTTTCTTTGAATACTCTTAAGCTCCTGCTTGTATCATCAGTGATGTTTTCTGGCCACCTTATGTTCTGTCAGTCTCTTTTTCATTTGCCTTCACTTTTTCCAAGCATTAGGGCCTTCCCCAACAGTTCTTTCCTTCACATTATGTCTTCAAAATACCTTAGTTTTAATTTCATTGTTAATACTTCCAAAGAGTCCTCTTGTTTATTTCATCTAGGAAATAATAAAGTTTTCTTGTGCCCAAGATGTTCTTAATATATTCTTTCAGGGACTTCCAGTTGATGTTGCGGTGGGAATGGCTAGAAAATAGCAGTGCTCCGCCTGGCTCTGTGAAATGTAGCCAGCAACTGCTTAATGGGCGACCCTACGGCAGTGTTGGCAAACCTTTTTCGCACTGAGTGCCAAAACGGAAGTGTGTATATGCATGTGTGTGCGTGGCAGAAACTGGAAAAACATGATATTCTGGTTTCCGGCCTGCAGGCACACACAAAGATCAGCTGGCTCATGTGCCAGCTCCACCTGGCCTTTTGTGGGCCCTCATGTCTCCCTGGCTGCCCCCCTGCCAGTCCCCTGGTCCCCATCAGGATGGTGGGACCTCCCCACTGATGACCTGGTTCTGCAGCCCAGGACAAGGAGAGAAAGTTGGGCGGGGAATGCCACCTCCCTCCACTAGAAAGCCGGAGCCCCTGAATGAAATACATGTATCAAAAAATCACGAGTATGGACTGCATTTTATACAAGAGCAACCACCCCACTGCACATAAAGTTAGCTGCATTCGGGCATTGTTCAATAGGGTAGACACCCATTGCAGCACAATGATGGTCAAAGCAAAGGAGCGGGCACATCTCTATCAGATCTGCACACTCAATGGTTACTCTATGGACTTTATCTGATGGTGTATTACACACAGGGCCTGACAGCCCATTGAGGTACAAGTGGAACATCTGTGTGGAGGGTGCTCCCATATATGTGGGTGGTATCCGAAACTGCCACACACATTCTTTCAGTGCATGGGGTTAAGGTGGTGCACAAACCAGATCAAACTGAGAATGAGAGTGATGCATCCAAAAGAAACATTACCCAAAGAAGAAGCATCCTCAGTGGTTTACCGTATTAACTGCAGTAACTGTGCAAGCAACTATGTAGGGGAAACAGCTAAGTGGCTACAGACTAGCATGCATGAACATGAACTGGCTGTCTGATGCAAAGAACCGCGCTCTCAGATCTGGACACATATGAAGGAGCACAATCACAGGTTCAACTTTCAAGAGGCTGAAGTTGTTGCCCATGATGCAATTAAAGGGGGATGCGTATTGAAAGAAGCCTAGTTTTCCAACAATAACTCCATCAATAGACACATCGACCTGCTATCAGCTTACCAAGCATTGAGGCACCGGGAAGATCCTGCAGGATGAGCAGAGACCGATTTCTATTGGGGAGTAGAGATCGACAGCACCCCCTCCCCTTTGGGCATGTAGGCTTGTCCTATGGAGGCATAGCCAGCCCGGCCCGAATGCTAAGGAGCCCAGCAGAGTGGCTTCAGGCCACAATAGACATGAATAATGAGGAACGAGCCAGGCCAGTTACAAGATCATGGGCAACACAACAAACAAATTTGGTTGATGTATCAAATATGCCTGTGAGGCGGAGGAGCGGTGGTGTGTGGGAAGTGGCCGGAGAGAATGCCTTTAATGCGATATCTGACAGCTCAGTGTCATTCATTCCCTGGGGATGGGAAGCCCAAGCAGTGCGAGATAGGGGACGAAGCAGCAGGACTTAAGCCTCCATCAATTCACATGTCTGAAGTAAAAACAACAAGAGCTAATTATAGGTGGGAGGCGGGTGGATGGGCCTATCATGTGTGCAGTGGCCAAATTGATCAATGATGCATAAAGGCAAATATCTCTTCAATGGTAGTTTTTACACTCTGACGATGTTAGCAGAGGCTAACGAAAGCTAAATGGATAATATATTTTAAGTTCTGGAGATAACAATGTCTGTTTTTTCTTTTATAGCTATACCTGGAACTCATATTTATATTTATGTGTGTGTGTGTGTGTGTGTGTGTGTGTGTGTGTGTGTACAGGTGATATCTCGGGTTTCTTCCCGTGTAATTGCAAACATATCTTTGGAAGTATTGCAGCGACGTTTCGATGAAATCTCATTCATCATCTTCTGGCTGATGTTCTCGGTTTGGTGCCTATGGGCAAACTGTGTGATCTTAACTGACATCCCTCTTTAAAAGGAGGCAGAGGTGTATTCTGATTGGTTGACAGTGCTGCTTTATTCTGATTGGCTGATGATGTAGTTGTATTTTGATTGGGTGGAAGCACTGTTGCTGGGATGTGGGTTGATGGATAAGATATGTTGGAAATGGTGGCAACACAGTGCTTCCACTGTGTTAAGATCACACAGTTTGCCCATAGGCACCAAACCGAGAACATCAGCCAGAAGATGATAAATGAGATTTCATCGAAACGTCGCTGCAATACTTCCAAAGATACGTTTGCAATTACACGGGAAGAAACCCGAGATATCACCTGTACACACATATATACCCGTGAAAATTTACACAGACAAATATATATGTGTGTGTGTGTGTGTGTGTGTCTGTCTGTCTGTCTGTCTTTGGTTATTTGGATGTTTTCCCGCGTAGAATTGGATGTAGGCATCTTTTTACCTCCAAAAAGAGGGTGAAAATCTGGGTGTGTCTTATAGTCTGAATGTAATCTCACCTATCCACCAGCTCCCACCTTTCAGAGGTTGTCGGCCTCCGCATGTCACATTTTCCGGCGGTTTCCAGCAGTGGGGATCCTCACATTGCCAAAAATGAGCATCACATTTTTGGTCTCCGCACACTGGGAGATGGGCTGCAGAAATGGTTAGGGTACTTCTTGGAACTGGCTGAAAACCGCCACCACCGTATACAGAATTAAATTAAACAAGCAGGAAAATGGTAAGAGAACACCTGTCTGACCTTGATGAATATAAATCACCAGAACCTTACTGATTACATCCCAGAGTTCTGAAGGTGTGTGTGCTGTGTGAAGCAATAGCCAAAAAAACTAATACAATCCTGGGTTGTATAAACAGAAGCATCGAATCAATATGATGTGAAGTATTACTACTGCTTTATAAAACCTTAGTAAGATGACACCTGGAACACTGAGACTGATTTTAGTAACCATACTGCAAAAAAGATGTTGAGACTTTTGAAAAAATTCAGAGAAGAGTGACTAAGTTGATCAAAGGCCTGGAGACTAAAACATATGAAGAACTGCTGCAGGATTTGGGCTTGACTAGTCTAAAGAAAAGTATTCCAGTATTTGAGGGGCTGCCACAAAGAAGAGGGGGTCAAATTATTCTCCAAAACACGAAAGGGAAGGACAAGAAACAATGATTGGAAACTAATCAAAGATAGAAGCAACCTGGAATTAGTGCAGTTTTGGTTGTGTAAAGGGCATTTATAAAAGTTTCAAACTGCATGGAGCTGGTTCTAAAGAAATTAGACTCCTGATTACTTCATACTAAGTGTCTATAAATTTATAATACTTTATAGATGCTAGTTTCTTTTTTGACCTGCTTCTTCAATCCATGTGTATCTCTGAGACAGATGCCTTTACATTCTGTGTAAAACAGATTCATAAATAAAGTATAGCATAATTTCTTCAATTAGTAAATGGTTAATATATGCTAATTTTCATAAATTAGTAATATTATTCTTAGATACTATGCATCCTGAAAGATCTTTTGATGTTAAAATGCTGTAAAATTTCTGGAACAAAGAAAAGTACTTCCTATTGTCTTCGAGTTATCATTTAGTTAACTCCAATACATTCAAGAGCAGCTATGCTAAATTTGTGTAGAATTCAGGTATCAAATTCTATGATTTATCAAACTTAGGTCACAATTTTCCAATTATCCTGCCCAGATTTGGACTGTAAACCCCAGGCTGCTTAGGAGGCAAACTAAACCTAAACTGTGAAAATAATTAAAGTCTTGTCAATTACAGGCAGCAGTTGGGAGCTGGGTAATTAAGGTCACAGAACTTTTTGATTTGTATTTAGAACCTTTTGGGGAAGAGCTGCACTGCTGAGAAAGGAGGTCAGGAAAAGAGATTTTATTTAAGGCAATCTCTCTATTCTTGTGGGGTGGGGGGAAGAAGGGATCAAGCACAAGGCAATAGGTTACCTACTAACTGATTGGAATAGCAAACATGTGACTAAGAGATGCTGAGAAGATCATGAATATGTGTCTTTAAATTATGCCAAAACTATCTGGTATTGTGCATAAGATTAATAGGGAATTTATCAAACTAGAAAGTTTCATTTGAAAGTATCAACTGACAAAAACATGACAGGTAGTAGAACTCTGGACTTATCTAGTAACAACCATGGCATAAGAATGAAAGAGGAATCAATAATAAAAATGATGAATTAATGAAAAATAGATGTTTTCTGTTTGTTAAACTAAGAGAAAAAATGTAACAGGTCTAAATGAAGGAATTGATAAATTCATGTATAGAAAGAGCTTATAGACCTAGTATAAAGAGGATAAAGAGGAATGAGATGAAAGAATACAAAAAAAGGTGATTGGACCATTCAGAGATCCCAATTAAGTATATATGGGAGAAATATAAATATAAAACAAGTTTGGATTCATTGTTTATGATGGACCAATAAAATTAGTAAAGGGTATAAGGATAATGAGAGGTTTTGAGTGTGGGCCTGACTAATTTTTGGTAGTGTGCTAATGGGAAGTATGAAAAAGGATGGTAAAATGAAATCTGCAGGTTGTAGATGACAAAAAAATGTATACAGGAGAAGGACTGTTTCAGAAATTAGGATAAAAGAAAGATTATATAATATGTACAGGTAATTTTTGATTTACAACAGTTCGTTTAGTGACAGTTCAAAGTTACAATGGCACATGACCATTGTAACTTTGATATGACCATTTTTCACATGTTATGTGAAAACAGTTATGACCTTTGCAGCATCCCAACAAATGATCAAAATTCAGATATTTGACAACTGGTTCATATTTATGATGATGACAGTGTCCCAGATGTAATAATTTTTTGCAATCTTCTGACAAGCAAAGTCAACAGGGAAGTCAGATTCACTTAACAACCAGGTTACTAACTTAACAACTGCAGTGATTCATTAACAACTCTGACAATTGTACAGAAAAATTGAGAAGCCTGAGCAAAGTATCCAAAATACTGTACTGTTACTCTTTTTGGAGAGCTACATTAGTGACCCTCAGAAGATCTTCCTTTGTTAATCTATTACTCCCAGGATGCATGCCTTTCTAGAAATGTACCCACTGTTGAGATATTTTGCTAATTCCTCCAAGCATGTGAAGAATTGAAGCCAGTCGGAGTATAACCACATGGCAATTAAGAAATTTGAGATCATCCCCAAGCTTTTCTACAGCAATAAAAGAATTAAATACCAGATCAATTTCTGCTATAGAAGAATTAGACAGTAATGTAAATATGCTGAAGGCTGGCCAGAGAACCATTGGGCTTAACTGGTTCTTCCTGTGCCTTCAACAGATCACAGAGTGCCAGGTGTGGCTAATGTAGCTGTACAAAAAAAAAAAAAAACCAACCCTCAGATAGTCATTAGATAACAGCAGAAAGGGTTTTCTGTATCTCTTTGCTACCATGTCTAGTGGATGTTATAGATTCATGCAGCCCAGATTGATAGACTAAACACAAAACACCAGCAGGAGTTTTAGCAAAAGAGTGATGTGGAAAGAAAAAGGGAATACATGATGAATAAACTGCTGCTGCTGTTGTCACCTCTTCCACCTGCTTCTCCACAGTCAGCTGTCTCCTCAGCACAGTGAAGTGCACTGGAAGTGGAACCCTTGAGGACCCTAGAGGCATCCCCATTGATTGCTGCTGCCTGCTGTCTTTGCTCTCTCCTTCCTGCTTCTGAAGAAGTGAAAGGAGGGAGAACAGGCATACTATATATGCAAACATCTGGATGACCACCAGGTGATAACCTCATATGTATTTATTATATGACATCCTGAGCCATCCAGAGTTACACTTAGGGCACAGAGACTGAAATATTATACTACCAATAGCCTGGAGGATTCCAATAGGATACCCAAGAGCTTATGCAAGACTGTTCCTGGGCATCAGAATGGTCAGTACACTAGCAGCAACCTTGACTTACCCCTCCAACCTATAGGCTTTCATCATGCCTGATTTCTTGAGGAGCAACACAATTGGTCACTAGGGGTTCTGAAAGATCATCATCATACCACCCAAGAGGGCAAATCTCAGCCAAGACTAATATCCCCACCCTTACGCAACTGGAAAACTATTGTCATCTTATGTTGTGTAAAGATTTGCCAGCCAGATGTGGTATGCCAAAAGATAAGGACTTTCAGCTGGCCTAATGGTGGAGGGATGCTCTTAGGAAGGTGTGAGTGATAAAGTTCAAGCAGGAAAGAGAAGGGAGATACTTCAGGTGACTGAGATGATGAAGTGAGACTTTGAATAGGCTCAGGTCCACTGTTGCGGTAAATCCCTTAGTATATGTAGTTTTACAGTATAGAGTCACAAATATGAGATGGAGAGTTACAGTATATATATTGAATGAATGAATGAATGAATTAATTAATTAATTAATTAATAAGTTTTGTGAACTTCCTCTTCCCTTTTTTCTGGCCTCTTTGGTTGGAAGAAGGAGCTTGATGATTGACTTCTCTCTCCAATGGATGAGGTTACTTTGGAATTCAAGAATTTAACCTCTAGAACTATGATAAACATTGTGGTGGATGCCATAAGAATGAATATGAAAGAACAATTCCTTGTGGAACAGGAAAAGAATTGATCATTTAGAAGGTTCTCAATTGCTTTTACACCCAGATCAGAAGATCAAGAGCCAGGATGCTCAATTGGGGTTGCTGCATTAAACATCTTATAAATATGCTAAGAGTAGTTTATGCAACATATCTTCCTTTCTCCTTTGTTGGCGGTAGAGTCTTGCAAACCACAGCAGCTTGATGAGGTCAACTAACAGGTAGAGAAATGTTCAGTGTTTGAAATAAATATGTCTTGGGGAAAGGGACCTGAGAAAATTTGTGCAGCTAGAACACATCTAGCACGTGCATACATACATCAGTCTGTAAATCTATTATGTGGGGCCTCTCAGGTCTGCTGTATAAGCTGATTTTTTCTCACCTGTGTTACCAGATTCTACCCACAGTGTTTATAATATTGAAATTTTGTCCTTTAAAAAAAACCTAGAATTTGGAATTCCTGAAGTACAAAATACCAGTATAATAGGCGCTATGTACTGTATTACGTTTCCCACAAACTGAACGACTTTCATCTAAGGGACTTGTGAAGGTCCCTCCCTAGCAAATTATAAGAATGCATAAGGACTGAAAGAGAGAGAGGGGAATCCCTATTATCCCATGTGCTAGTTTTCTTCCTTCCTGTACCTGGGCAGAATGGGATGGTTTGTTTTTTTCACATTAGCACTCTGAAGGTAGAAAACTGCAGTTATTTTAAAATGCTGAATTCTAGAACTCTAATGTTAGGATAAAGTATTAAAGTATGTGAGAACAATCGAGCAGAACAACTACATCCATAATTGGAAGAATCAGTAGAAGAGGAAAAGGAGGATCAGACAAATATAAGAAAGTCTGATGTACCCCACTGTAATTTCTCCCATTGGCTTCCATTGGATAATGCAGAAACAGGTTGTGGGACAGATAGTTCTTGCTTAGTGACTGGGAATTCCTTCACTAAGCAACACAGTCACTAAGCAAAACACGTGATTGCAACAGACAGCATCACTATTCATTTGGCCATTAAGCGAGTCATGGCAAATCAGGGGTGAAATCCAGCAGGTTTTGACAGGTTCTGGAGAACCAGTAGTGGAAATTTTGAGTAGCTTGGACCACCAACAAATATCACCTCTGGCTGGCCCCAGAGTGGGGTGGGAATAGAGATTTTGCAGTATTCTTCCCTCAGGAGTGGGGAGGGAATGGGGATTTTACAGTATCCTTTCCCTGCCAGGCCCACCAAGCCACGCCCATCAAGCCACACCACACCCACCAAGCCACACCCACAGAACTGGTAGTAAAAAAAATTGGATTTCACCACTGTAGCAAATCATTAAAGAAGACATCAAGGGTCTGTGATTTGTGGATTTATTGCCAGCTTTTTCATCAACTTTGCTTGTTGGAAGCTGTTTCTGAACACAAATAACTATCAAACAACTGACAAACTGTGACTGGATATAAGTACAAGGACTGGTCATAATTTTACTTTTTCAGTGCCATCTTAACTTCAAACAATTGCTAAACAGGACAATAATTAAGCAAGGTTAACCTGACAAGCAACAAAAAGGAGAGAAAAATAACATGAAAGGGGAAAAAAAACTTGCCAGCACCGTATTTCCTTTCATCATTTACTCTTTGTTTTCTTGTCTTGGGTTCATTATGAAAGCTATTAGAAGATTGGAAGGTGTGTGTGTACATTCTGGGGAATGTACATATTATAGATGTGATAATAAAAAATCATGTTAAAAATTCAATCCTCATATAGATCCTGAAATTCTACTCTAGAACATAGAATCATGGGACCAGAAGGGACCTCAGAGGTCTTCTAGTCCAATCCCTGGCTCAAGGCAGGAGACCTTATACTATCCTGGGAAATGGTTATTCAGTCTATTTTTGAAAGCCTCCAATGATGGAGCACCCACAACTCCAAAGGCAAGCTATTCCATTGATTAATTGTTCTCTCTGTCAAAAAATTTCTCTTTCTAGTGTGTTACTTACTTCTGACCTAAAATGGTTTGTTGCAACCTGTACAGATGACTCCATTGATTGGCTTTTATTGAAGGATGAGCTGTTCATCTATGTTTAACTGCCATCAGTATAGCTCAAAATATTGGCAACTCTTTTCTCAAACATCTCCTGGTGTTGTTTTAGCACTGTGATAGATGTCTTTCCTACCCATTGCCACCACTACCACCATCACCTTCTGCAAAACAACACTCACTCTCTGGTTTTGATCAGTAGCTTTTCACCAAGAAAGGATGGAACACAATTAATAGTTTGCCCCTCTTTTCCTTCCTTGTCAGTATTTATCTCCATCCTTTCTACTTCGCTGGGCATGCCCCATATCGGCAAGTCTGGAGATTTAATTGGTTTTGCAAACTAGTGTCAAGTATTTGTGGAGACTCGAGGGAGGAAGAATGGACCATTGTTCCAGAACTCTTGATGGCCTGGTGGGATTTATGGATTGTTTTCTGTTTCCCCTTTTTAAAATTCAATGGAAGGAGCAGTGTAAAGATAGATATGAAAAAGAACAGTTCCTTAGAAAATCTTTATGTAGCACTCAGAACGGTGAAGGTTGTGCTTTTTTCTCTTGGTTTTGCATGCAATATTGTGATTCATAATAAAGTATTCAAATAAAAGAATATGCAATGAACCCAGAAGCTAGGGATGAGTTGTTTTGTTTATTTGATAGGATTGAAAATTCCTTTGCCGAGAACAGCTGTAAGAGGCCACTGAAGTTCACTGCTCCTCCTCTCTTTCATTTGGTAAACTGATGACTGGGCAGGACAACAGCAGTCACCTTATCTCAGCACATCCTGAATTTAGTCAAGTGCTAAGTGTGGCTGAGAGAGGAAGGAACAGTGTTAGATTTAGAAGTCAAGCTTTAACTACCCTTGCCAGGTGTCCACTATTTGAGTGGACAGTCCGCTTTTTTCACATTATGTTCACTATTTTTTTTCACAAAATAGTGGACATTTTTTTTATTCAAAAGCTTTATGATGAAATGGTACGTAATCTAAAACTGTACAGTCTAAGAGAATAAGGATAGGAGAATCGCATTTTGTTGTCTTTGTTTTCATAAGTTAGAATGAGACAAAGATCGAATATCCATTGAACTCGATTCTCCGAAAAAATTAATGATGAGATTAAAATAAAAATATATTATAAAATTATTTTTTTATTTTTTTACTACTTAACCGCCCAACCCCATCCCACCCCCCGCTTGTCCGCTATTTTTCGGAAGCAGACCTGGCAACCCTAGCTTTAACTGGCAGAGAAGCACAATGTTAAGGGTCCAATCCAGGCTGTAGCAGCTCACACAAATCATTCTCCTCAACAGGATGAAGACATGAGAAAGGGGGAGGGGGGAGAAGGGCTAGCCAAAAGAGCCACAACTGGCTGAAGGATCTTATTTCATTTCTTCCACAGAAGCATCAGCTTATTGGACTACAGTTCTCACATCCACAATCAGATATGAAGTTAATTTTGCTGCAAAAAAAAGTGTACAGATAGTCTGCGACTTACAACCATTTGTTTAGTGATTGAAATTACAATGGCATTGAAAAAAGTGAACTGTGGTGATTTTTCACACTCTCGACCATTACAGCATCCCCATGGTCACATGATTAAAATGTTGACACTTGGCAACTGGCTCATATTTATGATGGTTGCAGTGTCCCAGAGTTATGTGATGACTTTTTGTGGCTTTCAGACAAGCAAAGTCAATGGGGAAGCCAGAATCACTATACAACCATGTTATTAACTTAAAAACTAAAATGATTCACTTAACTGTTTTGCTTAGCAATAAAAGTTTTGGGCTCAATTGTGGTCATAAGCCAAGGACTATCTCTATTGCTTTGCATAAATTTCTCATCACTTGACCTGTTCTTTGTAAAGATACTCTTTGGAAACTACCAGTATTTGTATTAGCTAGGTTTCAGGACATACTGGCTGGCAGTTATAGGCTAGAACCATGCCTGAGACAAAACATTTGTGACATGAGAAAACTATTGTAATTACTGTACCCAAAGATAGAAAGTCCTCTTACCTATCCTAAGTAGCACTTAGTTGAAAGCCAGAGACATCAAAGAACCTTATTATTCCTCTTCCCAAATCCAAATCAAAGCTACCTTGACTACATTCCACAAGTTTAATATTTGCATTATATCAGGGGTGAAATCCAGCAGGTTCTGACAGGTTCTGGAGAACCGGTAGCAGAAATTTTGAGCAGTTCAGAGAACTAGTAGTGGAAATTTTGAGTAGTTTGGAGAACTGGCAAATACCACCTCTGGCTGGCCCCAAAGTGGGGTGGGAATGGAGATTTTGCAATATCATTCCCCCAGGAGTGGGGAAGGAATGGGGATTTTGCAGTATCCCTCCCCTGGAGTGGGATGGGAATGGGGATTTTGCAGTATCCTTCCCCTGGAGTGTGGTGGGAATGGAGATTTTGCAGTATCCTTCCCCTAGAATGGGACGGGAATGGAGATTTTGCAAGTATCCTTCCCTTGGAGTGGGGTGGGAATAGAAATTTTACAGTATCCTTCCACTGGAGTGGGATGGGAATGGGATTTTGCAGTATCCTTCCCCTGGAATGGGGTGGGAATGGAGATTTTGCAGTATCCATCCCTACCACACCCACCAAGCCACACCATGCCCACCAAGCCACTTCCACAGAACCGGTAGTAAAAAAAAATGGATTCCACCACATTATATGTAATAGTAATTTCTGTCACTCTTGCACTTGCAGTTACTCACCGTCATGGGCAGTCTCTGAGTTCTATTGTTTTGAATGAAGAAGAGAGAATAACTCTATGGTAGGTAGGTAAACCCTTTTCTTCCTAAACTGTCCTGGCTAGGAAGTGCTCAAAAGATTGTGGCTCTTCTGATCAGAGATTAAAGCTTGGCTGGAACAGCTGCCCGCATTGTCAGAATCTAGAGCTAAACCTCGCAAGCCCGGCCTGAATTCTGGCTGCTGCCACTTCCAGGAGAGCTGAGCACCCGTGTTTTAACATGTTAATTTCGGGGGGTTTTTTTAATCTAAATGAGTCACTGACAGAAGAAGCAATGCAACCAAGGCATCTTTTCAATATTGTAAACACAAACCCCTTCTGTTGTATTCTGGCTTTTGGTCCAACAGGATTTTATAGCACTATCCCACACCTGTGAATAGATTGTGAAAGTGACCTTCAGCTCTCACTTCTGCTAGGTTCCTCTAAGTGTCATAATAGAAATAATATATAATTAATAAATTAGAAACCTATTTTAATGAAAAAAACTAAGATGAAATTTATCCAAAATACATGTTGAGTATATGGTGAATGCAAACACAACTCATTCACGAAACAAAATACTGTGGCTAGTGACTTAGAAATGAAGAGCTTCAAAATATTATTCATAACTGAACAGTAAGAACTAAAATACTAATTAAACAAAGAAAATGCATAAAATTATAAAAGAAGGAAAAAAGCTGAAACAAAACATACAAACCTACAAAATGCGTATTTACAGACACCCATATATCAATAAACAGAGGCCCTGATTCATGACAGAAAGAGAAAAGGAAGAAAACAGGACTAATATTTCAAGCCAGAGCACTGATGTTCTTCAGAGGGCAGCTGAAAGAAATAGTTCTCCCAAGGGAGCCAAGGCAGCATCCTTGCCAACTGATGAAATCTCTGTGGCACAGACTTCCTTGTGGCTCTTTCACTGGCAAAAAGAAGCATCAAAAGATGTTGCACTCTTCCCCAACCCACCAGGAAACAAATTTACTTCATCTCATTGACTTCTTGGACCCTATGCCCCTATGAGCCTCCCTTTGCCGCTTTCCTGCCTTTTAAAATGTTCTTGTTTTGGCCAGAACATATCCCCACCCAAAAAGACCCTCCCCAGCTCCATTCCATTCCTTCCTGCTTTGCTGTGCTAGAAGCTGCAGTTGATATTGGAGGGATGAGATTCTCCCTGCAGAAAACCACAGTATAATTAGTGAACATAAAATACCAGACTCCCCCTTGAGACTCTGTCCCCAAGGGGATATTTCTAGCCTCCAGAAGGCTATAGTTTCTTGCAGGAGACACTCAGTCCCCTGCATGATTGGAACATAGTTAATATTTTAAGAGTGGGAGGAAATCACACGTTGCTGCTTTTTCTATTCCAGCAGGGCTTATTTTGAATTTGTGGGGTGGATTGTGCTCTCTGGATAGTCCTCGGTTCTTATTCCTTTCTTCCCTGAATTCTAGTACAGTCTTGCAGCAGGGTCACATTCCAAGAGAAAGCGCAGATGTTGCAGCCTGAAATGTTTCAGCAGGCAGGCTTGGATGGGAGAGGGGCAGGGAAAGCAGGAGATCAGCGGGGATGCGGTGGCGGGGAGGGGGGGAGCTCCATAGCAACTGACCAAGTCTTCCCACATGCCAAGTGCCTTCTCTCAGGACTGTCAGGCACTAGTGGAATCTACCAGCAGCAAAGTGATAAGTCACGTCAGGGATGCTGCAATATGCTGGGCACCTTTCCAGATCTATCTTCACCTCCTGGGGTGAGAGAAGCTGTTAGTCAAGCACAAAGTGTGTATTGCTCACCACCCACTGATTCTTCAAGCTTTCGAATCAGGGAGCACTGCAAAAGGATGAGTAATAAACGCTTCCCCTTTTT
The DNA here is from genome assembly GCA_030761175.1 of Masticophis lateralis. Classification (NCBI taxonomy): domain Eukaryota; kingdom Metazoa; phylum Chordata; class Lepidosauria; order Squamata; family Colubridae; genus Masticophis; species Masticophis lateralis. The sequence continues at coordinate 94,406,725 of JAUDYJ010000003.1, read as the reverse complement.
TAGGTCCATTGGCATCATCTACCCCATAGCCTTAAAAGGAGCCAGTGGTCATTAAACATTTCCCAAGAGTGCTGTCCAGTCAGACCAGGCAAATACCAGCAGGGTGATGCAGGCAACCTCGGTAGCTGCGGTGGAGGAGAAGGCGAGCATGAGAAACAGTCTGTTGCAACTTGTGCTTCCATTTACAGGCATCTGGGATGAAAGAACAAGAGAGAAGGGTGCACCACAACAGAATGAGCATGTACTTTCATAGTCCCTATTCATTCCATGGATGCTTGTGAGCATATGTGCATCCTCATAAGTTTACATACAAAATAGGGCACATGTAGGATACCTGACTTAACACAAAGATAAAAATTCTGCAGTAAATATTTTTATTATCTCAATATGCTGAAAATGGACTATTACAAGTAGTCCTTAGCAACCACAATTGGAACTGGGAATGTGGTCATTAAGTGAAGTATTCATTAAGTGAAATTGCGATTTTACAATCTAATTTCAGTTTTTCTTTGCAGTACAGATTTGCATAGGTCATCACCATCGTAATTGAGAATGGTCACTAAACAAGGAGTTGCTAAATGAGGACTACAGGTAGCCCTTCAATTACAATTACTGGTTCAGTGTTCATTAATAGTTACAACTGCATTAAATGACTGGTACTTATGACTGCTCCTACTGTCACTTCATCCTTGCAGTCACATGATCTCAATTTGGGCACTTGGCAACTAGCTTGCCCCCTCAATGATTGCAGCATCCCATGCACGTGTGGCTGCCATTTGCAACTTTCTCTGCCAGCTTCCCACAAGCAAAGATAATGGGGTAGCTGGTGGGGAGAGTAATTATTTGCCTCCGTAAATTGCTCCCACCACTTTCCCCTCCCAAATCCTGCTATGGATCCCAGGGATCCATATTCTATAGCACTACCCCATCTGACTGCCCTCTGTAGTGTGCCTGCAGACAGCACCCCTCCATCCACCTGCACTCCGTAGCACAACCACTCATAGCACTGCCCCACCTGCCTGCAGCCCCCAGCAGCTGCCTGCCTGCATTCCATTACACTCACCCACAGACCCTGTCAACCTGTCTGTAAGTGACTGCATCGCTTAATGACAGAAATTCTAGTCCCAGCTGCCATTATAATCCAAGAACTACCTACCTGTGTTATAGGAATGTACAGGTTTTGCTTGTTTGAGAAGCACATTTGACCCTTAAATAAAATCATGGAGGGGCCACTTTTCCAAAAAAATGCAATATGTTCTTGCCAGCAACAGCAGTAAAGCCATGGCAAAAACAAAAGTTGATTTTATCTAAATGTAATTAAATTTACGCTCTTTAATATGACTTGTGCACTCTAATAGTTAACGGTTGTGTACATGTGTTAAAAGCATCACATGGTGAGGAGCATACTGTAAACAAGGTGAGCATATTTCATAGTCTTTCCCATTGTGGTTCCCTGCACCTAGCCAGAACATGCAGCCTGGAAATACTGTAATACAATTTATTAATGTATCTGAAAGGCCACAAAATAGTAGCTTTGCTTATTGATGATCCCTGATTTAAGGCTTTATACTTCATCAGAAGTGAGTCCAGAATGGAATCTTTAAGGAATAAATTTTGAGATCCAGCTAGCTAGTTACTAAACTGGCAATGACATGTCAATAGCAGTTTCATGTACAGATTTGTAGAGAACCCTAGGTTAATCTTGAATTTACCACAACATGGATGATTATAGCCAGGCAATTTGTCTAATACAGTACTGGTGTGCCAGGCATTACATTTAATAATGGGAATGTAATGTTGTATTTAATAGGATGCTCACATTGTGAACTTCATGAGAGCAGCAGATTTAGCCAACACTTTTTAGAAAAAAGGAGGGTAATTGGGAACTTGCAAATAGAATGAGCAAGTAGGAGTATAAATAGGAACAGAGGAATTATGTGAAGGAAGAGAGGAGTAACATACTGATATCTCTCCACCAGAGGTTAAATATGGAGTTCACCAACTGTGAGCAAGCAGAGCTCCAAACTTGGTAAAAGCATAACATTGGGACTAGATTTTAAAGCAATTAATTCCTGAAGAAGAAAAAAGGCTTGTCAAAACTCAGTATACAGAGAGCAAGCCAGCAAGAGATACTTTCTGATTTATTACATTCAACTTGACAGGTATTCAACTATTTGCTCATTGACCATGAGTTGGGATTTGGTGCAGCGTTATTCGGCTGCCAGGGAACAAGCCCATTCCCTTGAAACAAAGATAGTTGAGGTGGAGACACTTAAGGAGGAAAAGTAGTATGTAGATGAGATCAGTGGTGGAATTCAAATTTTTTTACTACCAGTTCTGTGGGCATGGCTTGGTGGCTGTGGCAAGGGAATGATACTGCAAAATCTCCATTCCCACCCCACTTCAGGGGAAGGATAGTGCAAAATCTCCATTCCTATCCTACTCTGGGGCCAGTCAGAGGTGGTATTTGCTGGTTCTCCAAACTACTCAAAATTTCCACTACCAGTTCTTCAGAACCTGTCAGAACCTGCTAAATAGCACCCCTGGATGAGATCTTCTGAAATGTGATCGTTTCATCTCAATCCCAGGAAAATAACTCCTTTCTTGTCAGGAAAAACAAGAATCTTGGGGAGGGACATCAATTCAAGAATGAGGGAGAAGTTCTCATAGAAGAAAAACATTTTTTTTCCAATTTTTTTTTTAATTTTTAAACAAAACATAAAACATAAATCCATCATCCATTACAATTGCAAACTGTGCCAGTCGGTTACAAATCTTTTGTGCTTCATCCCCATATTCAAAATTTACTAATTATCTAATTTCTCATATTCCATGTTTTATTATCTAGCCATTGGTAAAATAAATCCCATATCTTATAATATTGTTTATCTTCCTGTTCTCTGATTTTAAATGTCAATTTACTCGTTTCAGCACATTCCATGATTTTCTTAATAACTTCATCTTGCATTGGTATTCTCTCATTTTTCCAATTTTTAGCAAACAATTCTGGCTGCTGTTAAAACATTCACAATCAAATATCTCAATTCTCTATTGTATATTTCTGGCACAATCCCTAATAAAAAAAATCTCTGGTTTAAAGTCTATGTGTTTCTTTGTCATTTTTTCCAACCATATGTGGATTTTAATCCAGTATCTTTTAGCTTCTACAAATGTCCACCACATATGGTAATATGAGCCCGGTATCTGATGACATTTCCAACACTTTTTGGATTTGTTCTTGAACATTCTGGCTATTCTTGTCGGGGGTAAATGCCACATGTAAAACGTCTTATACAAATTTTCCTTATATGCTGTTGACATTGTCATTTTATAATTTTGCAATCACAATTTTTGCCATTTCTCTAAATCAATTCCATAACCAACATTTTTCTCCCATGCAATCATTGTTTCTTTAACTTGTTCTTCTTCCAACTTTATCTCTAATAAATAACCATACAATTTTTTAATTACATAGTCATCAGAACCTGTTAAAATTTTATCTAAATTAGTCAGATTATTATAAAAACCCTCTTTCTTACAATCTTTATCATATCTAGAATGTATTTGCATATAAGAAAACCAATTCATCTTTAAACCTTGTTCCTCCAGTTCTTGCTTCGATTTGAGTTCACCCTTTTCATTCAATAGTTCACTATATCTAACAATTTGTTCCCTTCTAAATATTATTGAGTATGAAAATGCTTCAATCGTCAATAACCAGACTGGAATTTTTAAATAGTGTTGTTTTTAAATCTTCTCTCAGTTTGGTGGTGCAGTGGACTAAAGTGCTGTTAAATAGCACTTAGCTGCCAGCTGCCTGCAATTACTGCGAGTTCAAATCTCACCAGGCTCAAGATTGACTCAGCCTTCCATCCTTCCGAGGTAGGTAAAATGAGGACCCGGATTGTGGGAGCAATAAGCTGACTTTGTATAAAATAGAACACCAATGGCGGGGGGCAAAAGCACTACTAAACAGGTATATACAAAAGTATGAAGGCTATTGCTTAACAAGTTGTAAGCCGCCCTGAGTCTCTGGAGAAGGGCGGCATATAAATTGAACCAATAAATAAATAAATAAATAAATAAATAAATAAATAAAAATTCGTCTAAAGTACCCCTGTGTTTTTGTTCCCTTGTACCATAAAAAAGCGTGCCATCCCAGCAACAAGTCATGTCCTTCTAAAGTCAATAATCTAATGTTTCTTAATGTTATCCATTCTTTGATCCGCATCAAACTTGTCACTTGATAATAAACTTCCCAATTAGGCAAACCAAAACCTCCTCTTATTCTAGCATCTTGCAACAATTTCAATTTTATCTTCGCCTTTTTACTCTGCCAAATATATTTTAACATTATTTTATTCAAATCTTCAAAATAGTTTTTTCCCAATCTAATTGGAATTGTCTGGAACAAATATAGAATTCTAGGTAGTATATTCATTTTAATTGTTAATATTCTCCCTATCAATGATAATTGTAAATTTTCCATTTTACCAAATCTGGGCTAATCTGTTGTTATTATAGTTATTCTCTTTAAGTGTGCTACATCTTGCTGTCAAACATATCCCCAAATATTTAACCTTATTTGTGACCTGCATCTTTGATATTTCTGCCAATACTTCTTTTTATTTTATTAACATATTTTTGGCCAAGATCTTCGTTTTATCTTTATTAATTTTCAAACCTGCTTCTTTCCCAAATTCTCCTATTTTATCTATCAATGTAAGGAAGGAATGAAACAAGGTTGCCCACTGTCTCCTATTTTGTTTGTATTAACATTAGAAGTGCTAAATAGAAATATTAGAGAAGAAAAAGATATAAAAGGAATTAAAATTCAAAAGGAAGAATATAAATTACAAGCGTTCGCGGATGACCTGGTTTTTATTCTTGAAGATCTTTTATAGTCAATAATTACATTGGTAGATAAAATAGAAAACAAATTTTTGAGATCCTGAGGATGTTTTTCTAGAGCTGAAAAGGCTTATAGTTGTAGGCTCATTGAAAACAGGGATGGATTTTTGATGGATTACATGCAGGTAGTGATTCTCTTGCCCGATGTGAAGATTTCAGACATCATGCACTGCCAACTAAGGTACTGAACAGTACAGTACTGGGGAGGAGGCAGTAAACATGATTCAGTTTGGAATCATACTGGGAAATGTGGTCAACCAGTTTTGGAAGCCAAATTTAAGATTTAGATAGCAGAGTGAAGAGGAGTACAAAATGGTCAAGGTAGCATTTTCAGAAATGCTCCTATTCCATATGCAGAGTTACCTAGTCTTGCAGAATCTCGATGTTTGAAAGAAATAAAGGTGCCATATAGGGAGAAATCTAGATTTATTAGGCATGAGGAATTTTAGAAGTTAACCAAAGCTGTAAGAGAAGTGGAATTCACTTGAAAGAGGGCCAGGTGCCTACCTCACTAGGTAGGCCAGAATATGAAATCAATTCTACAGGAAGGTTAACACTATTTTTATTGATATTCACTACTATAACAGAATCTTGCAACTCTGTGCTTTACCTTCTCCTCCTTCTTATAGTTCAGTAAATTAGAGAGGCATATGCCTCAGCTGTTTCCAAATCTTAACTTATATTTCTGGACTTTTAAAATGCTTCAGCCTTTTTGACTGCCCTAGATAGCCGTTCCTGCATATCCCTGCCAAGGTAATTTTCTTTCCTTTTGAGAACATCAGGCTGCTCTGTTACCAAAAAGATGGTGAAGCAAATTTTAAATTAGTTAGTATGGGCAGCATTCAATTCTATAGACACAAATGTCTAGAGCCGTGATGGCAAACCTATGGCACGCGTGCCACAGGTGGCATGTGTAGCCATATCAGTGAGCACGCCAGCTCAGCTCTGAGGCGCATGTGTGCACCGGCCAGCTGAGAAGTAGGGAAACAGGCTGTTTCCTGCCTCCGGAGCGCCTGGGGGGTGAGGAAGGCTCGTTTTTCTTTCTCACCTGGCTCCAGATCCTCTCTGTGCATCTGGGGAGGGTGAAAACAGCATTTCCCATGCCTCTCTAGGAGTCTCTGGAGGCTGGGGACAGCAAAAAAGTCACTTCCTGTCCCACCGGGAGTTGGGAAATGGGCCATTTCAGGTCTCCAGAGGGCCTCTGAGGGAGTGGGAAAGGCTGTTTTCGCCCTTCCCAGATGCACAGAGAGGATCTGGAGCCAGGTGAGAAAGAAAAACAGGCCTACCAGGCCATCGTGTGCTAGGAGCAGGGGGGAGGGGGGTTGTGCACTCATGTGCAGGGCAGGGCATATAGAATTATAGGTGTGGGCATGCACGGACCTCCCCCACCCCACCCCCTCCTGACACGCGATGGCAAAAAGGTTAACCACCACTGGTCTAGTGGGAATGGAAAAGGTTGAATGCCAAAGCATGTATCACAAAGTTCAACATATGTATATAAGGTGTAGAACTTGTAATCTGACATCATGATACACTTTTCATGATTTTGATGAACCTTCAGATTATTTAAATGATATTTATGTCATTTAGACAAGAGATTCTGCAAACTTCACTGGATATGTTTCAGAAAATACTGTGAGGAAAAGAGACAATATTAGAAGTATGATAGTGGTAGACAGAACAATCTGTAAATGAAAAAAACTCAAACTAACATTTGAAAAATTACAAAGAACATAGGTTAGAAGGGACCTTGAGGGACTTCTATTCCAACCTCTGCTCAATCAGGAGACTATATACCATTCCAAACAAGTGTCTGTCCAGTCTCTTCTTGAAAACCTCCAGTGATGGAACACCCACAATCACTATAGCAAGCTGTTCCATTGATTAATTGTTCTCCGTGTCAGGAAATTTCTCCTTAGTTCTAGGTTGGATCCCCCTTAAGAATCTTTCACGTGTTACTTCTTCTCTTGATCCCTTCTTCTTTGTGACAGTATCTCAAGTATTGGAAGACTGCTATTATCATCCCTAGTCCTTTTTTTAGAAACTTATCTAGTTTCCACACCTGCCTCCAGACTCTTATCATCTTTGTTGCTCTTCTCTGTACTCTTACTAGAATCATGGCATCCCTTTTGTATCATGGGACAAGAATTGGACACAGAATTCCAAATGTTGTTCTACTAGTGCAGCATAAAGTGGCACTATCACTTCACATGATCTTGATAACTGTCCACCTTTTGATGCAGCCTAGGACTGCTTTGGGTTTTTTTGTCAGCTGTAACACATCCCTGGCTGATACTTAAGTGATTGTCCACTAGGACACTTAGATCCCTCTCATGGTCACTGCTGTTGAGCCAAATACCACTTATTTTATGCCTGTGCATTTGGTTTTTCTTGCCTAAATGTAGGAAAACCTTACTTTTCTCAGCACTGAACTGCACTTTGTTGGATGGGACCATTCTTCAAGCCTGTAAAGATCCTTCTGTATTTTGAGTCTGCAAATAGTATTGGCTATTCCCCCTTCTTAGTGTTGTCTGCAAATTTGTTCTACTTCTATCCCCTTGTCTAAATCATTTATGAAGATGTTGAAGCGTACTGGGCCCAAGACAGAAACTTGAGGTACCCCACTGTATGCTTTCCTCCATTTAAGTGGAGTTCCATTAAGGACTACACATTGAGTGTGGTTGGTGAGCCAATTGCGAATTCATCTGGTGGTGATGCTGTCTATCCCATATTTTCCTATTTTTCCAAGCAGCAGATTGTGATCTACTTTATCAAATGCTTCATTGAAGTCTAAGTAAACTATGTCCACAGTTTGTCTGATGCACTAATTTAGTCACTGTGTCAAAGAAGGCAATCAGGTTTGTCTGGCATTCTCTGTTTTTAACAAACCCCTATTGGCTTCTAGTAGTAGCTGTGCTTGTTTCTTTCTCCCCGCTACCCGTCACCTTCTTGCCATCTTCTCCCATTAGTGGATTGTTCATTTACTTGACTTTTTTCCCTTGTTTTTTACATGTTGAATGAATTTTTTAAAACTATTTTTTGGCATTTGTTGCAAGCCTTAGTTCATTCTGAGCCCTAGCTTTCCTGACTTCATCCTTGCAGATTCAGGCTATTTGCTAGGACTTTTCATTTTTTATACTTGTCTTTTTTGTCTCTCAATTTACCTGAGAATTCTTTATGTAGTTATGCTGGTTTTATCTGGGGTCGCTTGTTTTGTTTTTTTCTCTGTGTATTGTGCTGGACTAGGCTTTTATAATCTTATTTTTTTCAAAATGTTTCCAACTATCTTAAATTGTTTCCCCATTTAAGATTTTTATCCATGGAATCCTTCAGTGGTGGATTGCTACCAGTTCGCTCTGGATCGGCCAGACTGGTAGTGATGACGATGGCAAGAGGCTCTGCCTACCCGCCTGGACACTTCTGCGAATATGCCGAAATGTTGTGCGTGTGCGAGCGTGCAAGCGCCCATGAGTGAACCAACGGGTTTTGAAACATGCCCCTGGAATCCTTCCTAAGTTCTCTCTATTGTAAGTTTGTTGAAGTCAACTCTCTCCCACTGGTTGTGTCTACTGCTGCTGCTGCTGCTGCCACCAGTTGCATTCCCAATGCCGCCGCTACTTGCCAGTGCCAGCACTGCTTGCTTGTTCTACCTGCTGCTTGCCAGTTGTGCTTGCTACCATTGTCCCTGCCACTTCCTTTCCCCCATTCTCCTCCTCCTTTTGCTCCTTCTTCCCTTCTTTCTCCTTCCTTCTTCAAATTGTACTTCTTTAGCTCCCACATAACTTTACTTGAAGCCCAGTTCTCCTTCTTTTCCACCTCGTTCTGCCCATGATGGAATGCTGCCTTAATCTTTAAATTGTAGACCAGTGGAGAAATGATGCATAGGTGTTTCTACTCCAATGCCGGAAGTCATTGAAACATGATAAGGGAGTTAGGTGCTTGATTGGAAATAAGTACATGATACAATGTGTATAACAATACTGGTGAAATGGACAGAATAAGTGGGATACATCATTCCTGGATACAAACTTTCCTGAACATTTTGGAAAGAAGCATAGGGCAGGAAAGATGTTACACATCATAGTAAAGGTTATATAAAGTCTAAATTCTAGGAGTTTTTAAAAGACCAAATTCCTCCACAGAATCACTATGGGAGCAATATCTAGCTCAAATATAAGTTAAATCTCTCTATATGTGCTATCCAAATATTGAGGATGATCTTGGGATGATTAAAAAAAATAGGAAAGCATTACCAAAGGAATTAACAACACTTATTCATGCTCAGGTGATGATTAAAAAAGTCTAAAAGTCTAGATACTCTAGACACTGGCTTACGACATTTGTTGTTATTCATTTGTTTATTTATTCATTCACCAATGTTTGGACCCAGCCATGTTGTCATCTTCCAGTAATTGTAAATCAGTCAAGAGGATCATGGATCTAAAATGCAGATGGACACTGATTGCCAGATAATTACATCAGATGGTGCCTTAGCCAATTCTCCAAGATCTGCAGAAGCAGGGTACAATTCTGAGTGAATTCAAGTGATTCTATCTAATGGACACCATTAAAAATTCTCACAGCAGACCTCCAGGTGTTCTTCCAACCCGATCTTGCCAATAGTAGATCCATTTATTACTACAAAGTAATCTGTAGCAAAGGTTTTTATTCATGTCTAGTCAAATTATGTCATCATTTTCTGCCAGTGTTGTTCTAAGGCTTTTCTTCCATTGTTACATCTTCCAAAACCCCTCTGAGAATCAGAACCGCACAGCACAATCTAGTCTAAGGTTATTGCCACCTTCTCGTTCCAAATGAGAAGGAAGGCCTTAACCCGAAAGCACTCACACTTTTAAAAATATCATTCAGGGATGGAAAGCCACACCTGAATGAAGAGAACAAAAAAGAGCACAAACTCTGGCAGAAGTAATACAAGGTGAAATCAATGATAAGAGAAACATATTGCAAAAAGCTATCAATATGAATTTTTAAAAATATTTGAGGTAGAAAATTGACTGTCAAAGTTGTTGGGCCATTAGATGACGACAAAGTGAAAAAGACACTCAACGGATGTCAGAATTATGGAGAAACTGAATTCTTTGCATCTTTTGCTTCTACTGAAGACACAGGACAGATATCTGAGAGAATAATGACCTCAGTAAGTGAAAAGGAAAAGCTAAAACAGATTTAATAGAACAAAAAGAAGTTCTGGGACATTTTGATAGACTACAAAGTAACACATTATCAAAACCAGAGGTATCTGTTTAGAGATCTTTTAACATGAAACTGCTGTCCTTCTTAATGGAAAGTAGACACTTATTCCTCCAATCAGGTTCAATGGAGAAGTGAAAAGTAGCCAATGTAACAGCAATTTTAAAAAGGGTTCAGAGAGAGACCCAGGAAATTATAGGGTGATCAACTTAATGTTTGTTCTAAGCAAATTGATGAAAATAGCAATCAAAGAATAAAGTAAGCATATTGAAGAATGAACTTTTCTGAAGGAAGACTGGCATAAACACTGCAATTGCAAATCCTGCCTCAATAGCTTGAGTTCTTTGACTGTAAGCAGCTATATGGATAGAGGTGACTTCTCAATGCATATTTGAGTAAAATGCTTTTGATAAAGTTCCTTTTCAAAGGCTCTTGAAGAAACTTTGCAGATGTTTCTGCAAGTAAAGAATAGGAATAATTGGACAATTTTCTTAATGGAAGTGGAATCTCTCAAAGATCTTTAGCAAGCCCCCATGCCTTTTAAAGCATTTATGAAGATATTGAGTTAGAGGCAAGCAATGCGCTTGCCAAATTTGCAGCTGATGTGAAATTATTCAGGGCAGTGAAAACCAAAAGTGATTATGAGGGGTTCCAGAAAGAAGTCTTTAACTGGGAAGATGGTCAACCAAGTGGCAAATATAGTTCAATTTAAATAAGGATAAATGATATTCTTTGGAGCAAAACCACCAAAGTTCACTAAAATATTGATGCTGTTGGAGACATCCATAACTACCCAGATAAAATATCTTGAGATCATAGTGAATATTTCAGTAAAGACTCAGCATTCCATGGCTGCAAAAAAAGAGAATTCCATGCTAGAGGTCATTAAGAAAAGCACTGAAAATAAAACTGCTGATAGTGTAGTGCCATTGTACAAACTATGGCACATCTACAATTGGAACAATGCAGAAGAGGAACAACCAAAATTATTAAGTCAAAAGACTAAATTATTGGGAAACTTAATAAAAATGACAACTATAGCAGATGACAAGATTAAGATCTACAAAATCAAATATGGCATAGAGAAATGGGCAAGGAAAAGTTTTTCTCTAGAACATCCAAAGAATACGATTGGAAGAAGATTTAAAGGAGATAAAAGAAAATACCTCTTCACCTATGAAATTCATTATCCTGTAGGTCATTAATTTGGATGGCTTTAAAAGGGGACTAAAGTAGTTCATGGAGGAAGTATGGAAGAAAGGACAGGACAGACCAAAACAGGATCAGGCAGTTCAAGGCTTGCTTCTCAGGGTTACCACCTGATTGGGAGTAGCAGGGAGCAATGGCAGAAGAAACTGTGTCTCCCTCTTCCGTTTGCAAGTGTCTGTTAGCCATTACAAGAAACAACATAGGGAATTTACCTTTACTTTTTACAATATGGGAAAAAATCTGACAATCTCTCGTCCCTTTTTAATCAAATTATTTTTTCCTTCTCCAAAACATTTGCAACATGTGTTGCTACCACAGGGAGAAGAGGAATAAGGGAAAAATACAATGGGCTAATCTGTATCATCTCTTATCCTTGGAAAGGCAAGAGGACTCCTCTGCTATAAAGTTTGGTAACCTTGCGTCTACAGCAGTGTTTCTCAACCTTGGCAACTTGAAGATGTGTGGACTTCAACTTCCAGAATTCCCCAGCCAGCATGGGAATTGAAATCCACATGTCTTCAAGTTGCCAATGTTAAGAAACACTGATCTAGACAGCTGCAACAGCAAAGAAGGAGAACAGCAGCAGCAGACTTTTATCCTATCACCTTTAGCATAGCGGCTTCAGAATACAGGAAGGACAAAGATCTGAGGTCAGCATAATGTGGAATGAATTTGAAATTGTGGTCAATGTTTTCTATAACTGCATGATCTTGTGTTGGGGAATACAGCAGAGCTTTATAGCACTTTATAGTGTGATGATGCAACCAATCTGCTTTGCTGATGACAGAAACAGAGCAGTCAGACATTAGACCAGCAGAACAGAGAAAATGTGTGCAACCTTCTTCTCAACTTTGTGTCCCCCAAAGTAAGATGCTAGTTTATATGAATAGTGGAATCCACTGATTTCTTTCTGATTCAGACTATTGTGTGCCATTACACATTATCTGCATCCACTCAGTAGTGCCCTCCCTGTGATAGGCAGCCAGGAAAAACATTGATAAAATCACCAAACTGAATAGTGTGTTTAAATTCCAATATTTGGAGCAGTCAGAATGCAACATGGTCCATCTCAAAGGACAAGAGTAAGAAGACAACAAAGTTTTAGTCATGAAGGATAGATATAGATGAACATCTCCAATATGAAGGTCATAGACCAGTCTGAAACAGCAAGAAAAATCAGTATGTCCACCAATTAGATGGCTGGGCAGCAACTCACTCAGTTTTAGTATATGGTCAGCAACCATATGCTGACCATGCATATGCAGAGCAGGATTTGAGGCTGGATTTGTAAGCATCAGTTGCATTGCTTACAAGCTTCACTCAATATAAAGGATTATCTGATTAATACTCACAGGAAGTTTGTAGCTTACTTCTACCATAGAAATAGACCAGTCATCTACTGCAGGAGAAGCAGCAGAGTTATACCTCCTGCAGCACCATCTTTTCTTGTGTGAAAGAGAGGTATAAGTAGAAATCCACAGCCCTAATGCTGGACTAGATGACTAAATAAGAAAGAGGCAGTTGGCCACTTACCATACTCATGAGATACCTTCTCACAAATGTTGTGGTGCTCAAACTACTGAAAAGTCCTCAGCTTGAGCATTGTTTCCTTGCCAAATGATTCCGGTGATCAAACATTTAGGGAGGTAAATAAATATTTCTCAAGAGACAGCATTCACTTTTGGAGAAAATGCATGAGTTGAGGATTGACATAATGGAGCATTTGGAAAAAATGTAGGTACTAGCCTCTCCAGGATAGATATTTGAGGGCCCACCAACAGTACTGGATTATGCTAGCAGAGGAGGTGAGAGATTATTGCATGAAGAAGATGACAGCTATATCACTACCACAGCCACGGCACTATGGGACCCACTCTTCCAATGAAATCAGAATCCTCCCGGGAGAGGCTGGAGCTTGTAAACTATGGCTCTAGAGCATATGGGACCAGACAGGAGGCAAACACACACATGCACACACATATATTCAATGTGATGTAACACTCGGAAAGATGAAGAAGCAGTATAATGGAGATCTCCTGCATTACTAGTACTAGGAAGACAGAAACTTAATCAGTTCAGACTAAACTATTGTTGCCTGAGAAAATTGAATATTCACTTATGAGTCCAGTAAGAGAAACTTTGTGAGTTTTGTGGCATCCCACTACAACTTCAGACTTTGTGGAAAATTCCATAAAGTAGTTTTTTAACAGTTTGGCCCATCCCACCAATTCTGATAGAGTGGGCATGCTCTGTATTTTTTCTATGAGGCAATGTCATCTGGTGACATCCAAGAGACATATCTTCCCTGTCATAGGAATATCCTCCTCCTGAGACTAGAATGCCTTGCTCCTCTTGGCCTTCCGGAAGACCATGAAGATCTGGTATTTTCCCCAGACATTCAGGTCAGGATGCTAAGGGAGTAACAATGTCCCTCCATATATGTTCTGGGGCTGCAAATTGGTTATGCAGGGCCTTAGTTATTGCATTGTGTTCCTTTTTCTAACTATATTTGTCATTTTGTTTGCAGGAGTTTTATCATGTTGGGTTTTTTGGCTTGGTGTATTGATTGTTAGCTTCTCAGAGTTATTTATTTATGTTGGGTAGGATGTAATTTTTTTAAATGATTGCATGTAAATAAATAGTTTTTTCTCCTTGGTCTCCATATGCTGAGCCCCTCAGAATGAAACCTGCCTCATCAATGAAGATAATCCATAGTTGCCTACACATTTTGCCAAATCTTGTCATCTGCTCTTCTGGGCTGTTTCAGTATCTAGTTGTCACAGCTTCCAGTGGTTCCTTCATTAATCTGGATTCAAGTCTATGCATGGCAATCCTACTTTATTTCCAAGAAACTACCAAGAAATTACTTAATGTTTTTAATAATTCTGAGGGAGCTGAACTGGTGAATTTCAATCAAATTGCAGGTGTTAAGGATTACTTGGAATTTGGGAAGGCTTCTGAAATGGTATGAGCAAAAATAAAATGACTTCTGAAGCCTGGAGAGCAAAGCAAAAAAGTGTGACCAAAAAAAACTTCTGAGGTCTGGAGAGCAAAAAGCCTTGTGTCCGGTGTGGGGAGAGAGTGATGTCACAATGAACAGAAGGAATGTGGTGGTGGGGGGAGGCTTTAGAAGTGGAATCTTGGAGCAAACAAAGCTCTTCCCTTTAGGCAGTGCCAGCTCTCTGGAGACTTGAAGCAAAACCTGCATGATAATACTGTTGCGCTTTGTGCACTGTTTTTCTATAGAACTGGTCAAGCTACTATGAATAAAGTGAAAAGAGGTGTGGCTGCAGGTGAAGGCCAGACGATAGGTATCCAACCCTTTTTAGTTGAAGAACAAATAGGGTGCAAGGAAAAGTTTATTCTTTTAACTCTGCCACAGAATATGTTAACACAAAAACAAGTAGTACTGATGTGTTGTTAAGCAAATGACCAAATTCCTCCAGCCTATTCCAGAGAGGCAGGATCATAAAACAGAGAACCAAAAAAAAAAAGTGGGGAGAGAGAACATGTTTATTTTATAAGCTAGTTAATCTCCAGTGTTCTAGAGGGTAGATAATATGGATATCCTCCATTTTCTTTTTACAGTTGATTTGACTCTTCAAGTTTTAGATAATTCTTCAACTACTGCCTCTGGGCAATTTTGGTTCAGGAGATATATAAATAGGCCAAGCTATAATCAAACTTCATTGAATCACTTCAGCTAAACAATAAATGAATGAACATTTTCCTGAAGAGGAAAGGTTTCTTTTTTAAAAAAAAAAAATCCACAATTGGATTAGTATAAACAGGTGGTGCCCACTACACAGATAATCATATTTTTGCATCTTGTCCAAACTTTTTCTTTATATGGACCAAGTCAGGATCAGCAACATGATTCCTAGGATTATCATGGTACCTTGATCTTCTCATACATCTTCCAGATAAAAAAACCTGCACCTTTATATAAATAAATAAATTTGAAAATCTCACAAGTTTGCCAAATTTCATCAGATTTGGAAATATGAACTTTAGTGTATAAAATAGTACTTTGATTGTATTTTATGTCTATGCTTTAGTTTTTATTAATTTTAAGTTGATTTTTTTCCTCTGTAGTGTTTTCTGGCTTAAGAGCATTAATAAAGATTTTGATTGATAGCATCCTCACAGACCACAGGTTAAGAATCATTGCTCCAGGAAACTACCGTAAATATAACCAGTAACATGAGAAGCTGCTGTGCTTCAATGTAGAATATCATTGAGGGAGTTACATCAGGTGATAAAGCATTTCAAATTAAAAATGAGTCCAGCCATGGTCCATTCAACAGCAAGTCTTCAGATGCCCGAAATAGGAGTATATGATGGAAGAAGTATTGGTGCCCTGTCTTCTGTATCTTATTCTTTTTCCACTCTCTGAATCTTCAAGTTCCCAGAAGATCCCTATTCCATGGTGTTGTTTTTTTAATGGAAGATCCATGAAAGGAGGTTTAGGGGACACTATTATCCTCCTTTATATTTAACCAACAAGTGAAGAAAAAGATAAATGTACATAAAAAGTATTGTGTATGTGCATTTATTAAGCAACATTCAGTTCATCTAAAAAGCAAAAGTAAGCATAAACTCATATATGAAGTCCAACATATTAAATAACCCTCCATATAAGGCCCTTGCTTGACAATATAATACCCATTCAATGCCTGCTAAGAGAAGGAACTCTTCAGACCCTTATTTGTTAGAGAGGTATCCTTGTAATTCAAAAGTATCAATTTTTTCCTACCATGAAAGTATTCCCTGTCTAGTTTTACCATCTACTCATTTCCCTTCAAAATGTTAATTGCATTTAGCAGCATGGCACAGCCTGGTACCTTACTCCAACTGATAACAGGCACATCTACACCTGCACAGTACATGCATAGAAGCTACTGTTTGCATGACAAATCTGCTGAGCCTTGACTCTTTATAGAAACAGATTATACAATTTTGTGAGCTGCTTTGTTGTGTTGAGACAGTGCATCTCATTTCTGTGAGACTGAATACTTCTTCAAACACTTGCCTGTGATCAGTTTAGTTTCCAGTACCCAGAAAGTAATAGTTTGGTTGATTTAATCATTCAAATCTATAGAAATATGATAGAGAGATGGGGAAATGGTTTTCCATTGATGCTGATGCATCTGACATTCCCGTTCCTTGCTCTTTTGTCTCTATATTCTTGATTGTTCCAGCACTTGAAAGTAAGCACATCATTTTGCAAACAAACAAAAATCCCATATATTTAAATATTCTAATGCTTCACGGGACTCTGTGCTGTTTAGGACTGCCTGTTCATATACAAACATGAACTTCAAATAAATTTATTTTATCTGAAAACATTACCACTCTGAATTCTGTGGCAATTAATACTAAATTTATTGAATAACATAAGTCGATAATCTGGTTCTATTAAATGAATAGAAATATACACTCCACATTTTGCCCAAAATCTATGATGTTTATCAACTGCAAGCAGACTTCTGGAGCCCTCATTTACAGCTTTACTTAAATCCCTGGATAATCTCACTTGCTTCATGTAGAATTTCACCATCAAGGAAGACAGTGTATATAACTGCAGGACTTCATAGAATAAATAGCACCGGACCAAACAGTAATCTATCTGGATAGCTAAAGAAAAATGCAAAAATAATGTCTTTAATCCCCAACTGTAGAATCACATCCATGATACCAGAGGCTCTGACTAAGAAATGCAGAAGAATAAATGTGTTTATAACCCCCTGTCCCTTTCTAATCTCATTCATTTTTCAGTAGCTTTGTTGCAATTTTAGCAGAATAAAATGCATAGTTGGGAAGGGGGAGATAGAGGAATGTCTCAATATGAACAGTGGATAACAGCAGCAATGTATGGACCACCTTTCAAAAGAAAAAAGTCAGATATCAAAAAGTTTTTCTCCCATTTTTCCCACTCTTCCAATTTTATAGCACCTGCTCTACCAGCTAGTTTTTGTATGTGATGTTAACTTCATTAAGTAACAGACAGTACTAAGAAAGTATCTAGATGAAAAAGCCAATCTAACAAATATATGTTACTGTTCTTCAACTCTTTCTTTTCAGTGCTTATGTTCGCAGTGCAGCACATCAATGCAAACCACATGGGGGGGGGGATGGGCAGAAACAAGAAGGTTCTGCCTACAAATATTTAAGCAGGACATCCAAATGATTTCTCTGTGGTGCCTGCACTGCAGTGAACATGTTCTGAAACCAACAGCCCATGGTATTTGAAGAGTTACCAAGCAGATGAATTACTGATATAATTTAAAATTATGTGTGGATCATTGTTGCCTCCCCCTGTTTCTTCTAAATTTTTTCTTTCTTAATAAATTCCTTTGCAATATCTAGTTATTTTGTTTCATTGGTTTTATATGGAAATTTCTCATTAAAGCTTCTCCAATGTGCAAGACTGCATGGTTATACAATTCCCCTTTGTTGGGTTCTGTATTTTTGCACTTTGGATGGGATGATCCAGAGAACCTCTCTAGAACTGGACTGGAAGTGAAGTCCTGGACACAAGACCAAAAACTTCCCAGCTAGAACGATTAGCAGAGGTCCGGAGGTTCAATCTGAATGGAGGCAGCAAAGGAACCCTTGGAAGAAGGTGTGCCCTGAGGAGATGTTCAGCTATTACCTTTCACAATTTCTTACAATATTTGTTTTTTCATTGCTGACGCTCCAAGAAAAACAGCTCATTTGCACATGTAAAGGCACAACTTCTCTTTAATCTGTATCTCTCTGTCTTTTAGGCCTCCATCTTAGCATGGGCCTTGTCTTTGCATACACTACTGAAGGGGAACTCCTTTTCCAGACACTGTTGTTAAAAGAACTGCATTTTGCCTCATCTAGTTGTTTGCATTTCTTAGCCTTTTTTAAATTATTTGCTAGAGCTTGAAGAACTAAGTGGTCCTTGAAGTTCTGGCCATTACAGCATTCCTGAAATCACCAAATTGCACTCAGCACCCAGCTCACAATTACAATGTTGCAGTATCCCATGGTGCCATGGTCACCATTTGCAACCTTCTTCCTACAAGCAAAGTCAATGGGGAAGCCATCAGAAGGTCACAAATAGCAATTATGTGCATCCTCACTAACAACAGCCATGATTTGTTTAGCAAAGGTAAAGAACAAAGAAAGTTCTGAAATTGCCATTATTGAGTGATACAGTCACATGACATTGCATTTTATGACTGCATCACAAAGCAAAAGAAATTCAGATCCCAGTTGCCAACCTTAGCCAAGGACTACATATATTTTAAAAGCAGCTTTGCCTTCTTTGTGTCTCAGGCACTCCATCAGTTTACTTACATTAGTTGTATTCAAAGAAAAAATTCCCATTAAGTGTGAAATGGAGTATAGGGTAGGAAATGGAGTGTAGGCAGGATAATTGTAAGATGCAAGAACTGGTTTATTAATTTTTTTACCTGTGCCTTAAGAACAATAAATTTCCCCTACCTTTTGCAAGTATAGTTACTCTGAGATTTTGCAATTTTAACTACCATCTAAGCAGGAATGTCTCCACAAATATATTCTCAAAATTTATGAAGGATAAATTTTACTTCTAAAACAAAGAATCATCTTCAACTGTGAAATTTTAGCTGAATTTTATGCATGACTAGATCTCAAAATCCACCTTAAGATGGTGATGATGGCCTTAAAATATGTGCATGTTTTTATTTGTTTGTGTGTGAGTGTATGTTTATGTAATAAATTAATACAGCCATTTAGCTGACTAATAAGCAAAAAAATATTGCCAAATGGCCAGAATTCAATATTGGTTTCATAAGAACATAGATCTCATAATGACAGAGTAGGAAAAATACACACAGCAAACTCAACTAATTTGTTGAGGCCCAGAAAAAAAATCAAAGCCATTTTCTTCATAATGAGAGGGTGTATGAGAAAGTTATTTGAATGGTAGGCTGATAGAACCAAGGAAGATGCTGTCTGTTGAATGCTTGGAACAGACATATCTAGAGAAAGTTCTCCTAACATTACAACAGCACCAGAAAAAGCAATATTTTATAAATGTTATTTATCATTCTCCTTCCCAAAACATTCTATGGGGCCTTTGAGAAAAGGGCATAATTCCACTTAGCCCATCTGAGAAGGATGCCATACTCTGGGGGAGGGGGCTCAGAAGCTCTTTCTTTGACCTTCACAATGTTGATCTAAATTTCTTCTTGAATTTTAGCTTCAAGGGGATGCATTTGGCTTAGATCCAGACAAGATATGATTTTAATCAGCCACATGCAAGCTATTTTGGAAGTTCTAATTACACCTGCTCTCCCTAATGCAAAGAATCCACACATGCCTCCAATGAATGTGAAGTGAGAGGAATAGCTTCCCACCATATCTTACAACACATGAAGCCCACTCTATAGACCAGCACTTGTTACTGCTCTTTTCCTTAACTCTGTCTCTTACTCTGCATTCAGATCATCTTGCTGACATCATAGATTCAGGTTCTGCACCAAAATGCTACTGTGAATGTAGACTGCCTGGATGAAACAGCTCAAAACTGTTATGTGGCTTCTGACTGTTTCTCTCACTCCTGGGAGATGCCTTTTACAGATGGTTGTGCCAGCTTCCCGGTGTTAAAGGCCATGAGAGATACAATGGAGCAACAGCACCACCTAGTGATACTTCTCCAAGATTTTTAAAGTGCTCATTTATTGTGTAATAAACAAACAAACAAACAAACAAACTCAGACATAGTTGGTGCCTCCGACCAGAATTCAAAAAAGTTAAAATAATATCACTTTTAAAACCTGGCAAACCACAAGACAGAATTGAAAGCTACCACCCAATTGCCCTTTTGAAGTCCTGCTACAAACTCCTGGAAAAATTAATTATAATCAGGGTAGTTCCTATAATAGATTAACATCTGCCCATGGAACAAGCTGGCTTCCAACAAGATGGGAGCTGTGTAGACCAGGTGCTAACAGGCTATATTGAAGCAGGTTTCCAATGAGGCGTCAAAGCCACAGCTGTATTTGCAAACCTAACTGTGGCATATGACACAGTTTGGAAAGATGGACTGTTATACAAACTGTGCCATATTATCCCCTGCAAAAATCTCTATTGACCAATTAATTAACATGCTGAGTGATAGGTCATTTCAGATAATAATGGAAGACAACATAAGGTTAAAAGATGAAACAGCCTCACCAAAGGTTCTGTAATGGCACCTATATTATTTGACTTATACATATCAGATATGCTGGATTAGGTTAGGATGCAAATTTCAATACATTGATGATTTGGCCACAATGGTGCAAGAAAAACACATGGAGCCTCCTGTCCAAAGAACTTAAAATCTTGAGAAAATACTTATTGACTGTAGGCTCGCTCCTAGCATCAGCAAAATAGTAGCTACGTTTTTCTACCTTAAACAGAAACTAGCATATGAAGCCCCGAAAGTTTACTTAAATAACAATGTACTCTCCTATAATCCCCATCCAAAGTACCTTGCAGTAACATCAATAATAACAATGATGGTGTGGGATTCGCTTAATAGCAATCAGATATTCTGGAACTGCTGTCACTAAGCTGCAAGTTGGTGTGACATCATATTTTACAATTCTGCCACTTAGCAATAGAAATATCAGTCCCTAGAGCTATTGAACTAAAAGGGCTTAAAAATCTGCAAAATGCTTCCTCTGGAGTAGCAGAGGATTTCATCCTTGGTCATCCTTTGGATAGGAGGGTTTATCTCATGTGCTTGCAGGACTGTGCATCACTTTGTGAAATGACTTCTCTGGGACAACCCATAGTAAAACTTGGGGCAAACAAGAAATCCCCCTATTTTGCATACATACCCGTACCAGTGGTGGAATTCAAAATTTTTTACTACCGGTTCTGTCGGCATGGCTTGGTGGGCATGGCATGGCTTGGTGGGCATGGCATGGCTTGGTGGGCATGGTGGGCACTCCAGGGGAAGGTTACTTCAAAATCCCCATTTCCGAGTCAGCTGGGACTTGGGAGGCAGAGAATAGATGGGGGCGGGGCCAGTCAGAGGTGGTATTTACTGGTTCTCTGAACTACTCAAAATTTCCACTACCCATTTTCCAGAACTGGTCAGAACCTGCTGAGTATCCCCTCTGACCCATACATGTACAATATATTATTATTTAATGGATCATTTGTATTAATCTATTTCAGTATTTCTCAAACATGGCAAGTTTAAGAATGGGTAGACCTTAACTCCCAGAATAGCCAACTCCCAGAGGATTCTGAGAGTTGAAGTCCACCCATTTTAAACATGCCAAGATTCAGAAACAATGTTCTAGAGCAGGCCGAATGCGTCACATGCAGGCCATGCCCACCTCAGTTCTGCGAAAGGGAAAACGTCACAAAACATCACATAACGGCAACATGACGCCACGAGTTTGACACCAGTGTTCTAAAAGTTGTGAGGTGTGTGTGTATTCACACACCTTATTATTAAATATAACAAGCAGCATTATTTGTCATTGTTTTAATGTGGTTTCTCTGTAATTCATATGAAGGCAGCCTTGAATTTGAGCAATAAATAAATGTGAAAATCGTGAGATATTTGTTGGGTAAGGCAGCACAAGGAAGGATTTGTTCTTGCCTTGGCTTTTCTCCTTTCTGCAAATTCCTCACTCAAAAGTCAAGGGGAACTAAGATCCCTCAGAATTATCCTTGCCATTATTGCTTAGCAGGCACTTGTTATTATTGATATTATTATCTATTTGTATCCTGTCAATTAATATGCTGCATGTAACTCCTAGTTAGTGAGAGAGGAGCAATAACGTGTCTGCTTGCAAGGTTGTCTCCAAATGAGAGAGCTGGGCTTGCATACAGTAATGTCAGCATGCATTGGTGAATTAGTGGTGTCCTGTCCAAAATGTGTGAAGACTGAGCAGCACTGTCTTTACCCAGCAGGTAATGCTGCATGTGGCAGGGCCAAAAATAACGTTTACAACCAGTGGTGGGATTCAGCCAGTTCGCACCAATTCAGGAGAACCGATTGTTAACTTTCTACACAGTTCGGAGAACCGGTTGTTGGAAAAAAATTATTTTGTTTTTTTCAACTTTACAGGTATAATCCTATAAGGAAGGCAGGAAGGAAACATTATGATGTTGTTTCTAGCCTAATCTTTATTGCCCTGCCTACAGAAACTGCCTCTCTGGTTAATCCTTATTACATTGTAACAGCTAAGGCGAAGTGCCCATTGACCTAAGTGGCATTGAGTTGGCCATGCCCACACGGTCACAAGACCACTGAGCCATGCCTACCCAGCTGGTCATTAGGGCAGAGAACCGGTTGTTAAATTATTTGAATCCCACCACTGCTTGCAACCTAATCTAAATCATCTCTATTTTTCCAGAAAGTACTATGTGAAAGTTTTGACTAGCCAAAGCTATCTTGAGCAGTAGAGAGTAGTATGTATGATCCTACTTAATGATGACCATATGCATGGAAGATTCAAGTGGAATAAAGATTAAAGAGCACAAATTAACACATGGAAGAAAAACATTGTATTGTGTCTGTGAAATTAAGAGAATGTGCAGGTAGTAAATATATAAATAAAAATAATAGATGTGAATGAAGCTGGTCTAGGAAGTGAAGGGATAAAGATAGGTTAGTTATAAATAAATAGGCTAAAATATGTCATCTGAGTTCATTTATTTAGAAAATTTATAACACCATCTGTCTTAAATACTAAAAAATTAAATATATGTCTTACAAGCAGTTTTCAAGAATACTGTACAATACAAATGAAACTTATAACCAAACAAGAATAAAAAGATCTAAACAAAGGGCTTCCACAGAGTGACTGATAAAAATAATGAAATTATTTGTTACAGAAGTTGAAATGAAGGAATACTGGAAGGAATAGTTTAGAGCTGTGGGTGGGAATGATAGTGAAATGTCAGAGTGGAACTGAAATGACTGTTATAAATCTTACTATCCAAGAAAAAAAATCATACACACAAAAAAGTTACAAACATTATGAGAATATTGCAAAACTAGAAGACTACAGGTGTTGATGGTGTAATTTGCAGAAAAATAATCCTGAGGAACAGAAAGAAAAGCCACAAGAAAATGGTCAGATAAAAGAAACTTGAGTCTGGGGCAGAACTATAACCTGAAAAAATGTTTCAGACAAGACTCTCCCTAGTTCTCATAAAGATGAAGGGAAGGAGGAGGAAATGCATTGAGACTTGCAAGACTGATATCAGCCCTTCAAGGTAGACCAGACTAGGAAATCGAAATGATGATTTATTATTATTATATGTTTATGTTAACAGAGTTTTGCAAGTCTGAATTCACTCCCCCATACACACTTTATGAGAATTAGGGATACTCTTGTCTGAGATATGTTCTCTGGTTACATTTCTTATCTGGACTCAGACTTCTTTTATCTGAGATTGCCTATGTAGAAAAAAAAATAGCAGGAATAAATGCAAAAACTACTGAGTATTAATTTGTTAAATGAGCCTTGAAAGGTTGGTTGCTGAATGCAGTTAAGAATGGTATATCACTGTGGTGGTGAACCTATGGCACACATGCCAGAAGTGGCACACAGAGCCATCTCTCTGGGCATGCCAGCCATTGCCCGTTGCTCTTCCGGTTTCTGGTGCTCCCGCCCCCCACGTGCGCGCTCCATTTCAGCATTCAGTGCTGAAAAGGTTCACCAACACTGTTATATCATGAAAGTAAAGCATACTTGAAAATGAATGGAATGCTAGCAAAATGGTTCAGTCTTGACCAGGGGTAAGAAAAAGATACATAGTGTTGTGGATGTTTAATGTATTTTTTTAAGTGTAAGAAATATTTGTGTAGATATTAGTAGTATATTAGGGATATGGACAGGCATGTATTTTTGTATAAAAATAATCTTTTGAGATTGGTGGAGAACCCAATTATTTGCAGTAGAAAATAAGACAGTAGAAATTAAATAATGCAACAAAGAAACATGGATATGAAAATTAATGCATCAAAGATCCAGTTAAATGTGTCAACCAAAAAAAGGAACCAAATAATTACAAGATATATATACCATATTTTTCAGACTCTGAGACACTCCAGACTATAAGACGCACCTAGCTTTTATTTATTTATTTTATTTTATTAATCATATTTCTATGCCGCCCACTCTCCGAGGACTCTGAGCGGCTTACACCAAAGACAATATACTAAATAGCTTATTGTCCCCAACAATCTGGGTCCTCATTATACCCACCTCGGAAGGATGGAAGGCTGAGTCAACCTTGAGCCGGTGAGATTTGATCTCCTGATCTGCTGAACTAGCAGTCAGCTGAAGTAGCTGCAGTACAGCACTCTAACCACTGCGTCACCTCAGCTCTTATTTTTGGGGGGAGGAAAACAAAGAAAAAAAATCTGCCTCTGCCTCCCAGTTATTTGCCTCCTTGCAGCAAACAGCCTGGTCAGCTTCAGCACAGCCTGATTTAGCACGAGCAGCTGATTGGTGGTTGGATCTGCCTCCCAGAATACCAGATGGTGGGGATAGGCAGCCGCCTCCTGGAATGGGCCGAAAATGGGATGTGCAGTGGCTGAAAATGGGGCACACAGAGGCAGAGATAGGTGACAGCAGCGATGGGCAGCGATGACAACAATGGGCGGCAGCGATCCCTGCAGCCTGGAACAGCTGATCAGTGGTATTCCGGGAGGCAGATCCAACCGCCAATCAGCTGTCCATGCTAAATCAGGCTGTGCTGAAGCTGATCAGGCTGTTTTCTGTTTGCTGCAAGGAGGCAAATTGCTGGGAGGCAGAGGCAGAAGGGTAGGGGCTGGTGGGTGGGTGGAGCTTCGGCAACATTCTCTCTATAAGGCACACAGACATTTCCACCCACTTTTGGGAGTGGGGAAAAGTGTGTCTTACAGTCCGAAATATATGGTAAAATGTGAAGGAAATAGAGCAGGTAGGTGAATTTGTGTACCTTGATAAAAGGTTCTTAAAGAAAGGAGAATGGTGTTCTGGGGAATAGTCAACACCCACTTCTCTGTGACAATCCCTCAAATTTTGGAAGACTACTATCATGTCACCCTAGTCCTTCTCTTTGTTAGACTAGACACAGTTACTGCAACTGTTCATATGGTTTAGTTTCCAGACCCTTAATCATCTTTGCTGTTCCTCTGCACTCTTTCTAGAGTCTCAGCATCTTTTCTGTATCATGGTGACCAGAACTGGATGTGATATTCTAAGTGTAAGCTTACCAGTTCAGTATAAAGTGATACTATCACTTCACATGATACTGCCTCTCTGTGATGCAGCCTAGGACTGCATTGGTTGCTGGTTCATAGTTAAGTGGTGGTCTATTAGGACACCTAGATCCCTCTTACAGTTACTGCTGTTGATCCAGGTACCACCTATGGCAAACATGATGGCAAACCTATGGCACGTGTGCCAGAGGTGGCATGCAGCGCCTTCTCTGTGGGCACATGAGCTATTGCCCCAGATCAGATCTCCTGTGTATGTGTGTGCAACTCCTGCCGGCCAGCTGGTCTTAGTCTCTGCTGCGCATGTGCGGGGGTGGGGCACATCGCATTTGGGGGGTTTGGGTGCGTACGCACACATTTGCATGCACGTGCGATTTGGGCACTTGGTCCAGAAATGGTTTGCCATCACTGACCTATTATATACCCATGCATTTGACTTTTCTTGCCTAAATGTAAGATCTTACTTTTCTCAGCACTGAATTGTGTTTTGTTGCATAGGGTCCAATATTCTTGTCTGTCACACTTCTGTGTCTTGAGTCTATCTTTTAAAGCAGTGGTCTTCAACCTTTCTGGCTTTGCAGATTGGCGGGGCGTGCGGGGGGTGGATGGTTCTGTGTGAGTGGCAGGTGCACACAGCTGCATTTGCACAAGCAGGAGGCATGCATACCTGCTGCTTGGTAGTGGGTCCCCTATTTTAAAGTGTTGGCTGGCCCTCAGCTTGGTGTTGTCTGAAAATCTGACAGCCTGAGGCAGAATTTTGAAGTACCCCACTGCAAGTTTCCCTCCATTTAAATGTACAATTCCACTGAGTGCAATTGGTCATCCAGATGAGAATCCATTTGGTGGTGATGTTGTTTATCCCACATTTTTCTATCTGACTAAGAAATAGGCTGTGATGTACTTTTTCAGACTTGGTAGCAATGAAGTCCTTGTGAAACAAATTCAGATAATTTGAAAGGATACTACAAAGATCAGAATCATTCAGGCAATGGTTTTACTTCTATGGAAGGGAAAGTCAGACCATGAAGGAGCAGGATATAAAGAGCATTGGTGCTTTTAAATGTTGATATTGGATAAGATTCCAGACAATACCATCAATGCTAAAGAAAACAAACCAAAAGAGCATCAAACATTCAATCCAGAGTTCTCATTCAAGGCACCAAATGACTAGGCTCAACTTATCCTTCTTCAAGTATATTATGTGAAGATCTATTTCTCTAACGATAGAAAAGGTGGATAGAAAAAGGAAGATGATGACCTGTACAAACTGGATGGGCTGGTTATTGGTGATGGGTATACTATTGGGAAAACCAAAGTACCAGGTTGGGGCATATCCTCATGGAGAAAGGCTATCTGTGTAGTTGCTAAAAGTCAACATCAATCTGATGGTGCAAAACCAAGCTACTCTTAAGAGAAACCCTTCATATCAGATGTAACAGTAGTGCAAACCTGAAGTTATTAAAACAGGGACTGCTGACTAAGTCTAGTGTCATGGCCCTTGGATATCTCCTGGAAATATGAGGGTTAGAGAAGTATTAGGTGTGGGACTGGGATGCAATGGAAGGAAAATTTGGGGAGACCACATCAATACTACCATGCTTGTGACACCAGAGTATAATTATATGGAATATTTATCCAATCCTATTGTCCTCTAGTTTGCCATTTTCCAATGGCTTACTGCACCAATTTAAAAGGTGAAAATTATAAAAATGAAGAAGAGTTTTGAACAATCTGTTTATTCACTGCAGTTATCAAGCCTTCTCTCCCTCCCACTGCCTGTATACCCAATGGCAGAATAAATGCTGCATTTTAGAGTCACTTGATTACATTCAGCTGTGCTCCATATCCTAGGGGGCAAACTGAGCTATTATTAGCCCACATTCGCAACTCCCTGGCCATGCAATTGCAGAGCTAACATCTGGAAAAGATACAGTATTCTCTGTGGCCAAGTGCACTGTTTGCACTGATCAGTCCTGTCCAGTTGATCTTGCATCAGTCTGTATCAATAAATAGCAGCAGAAAATCACCGTGTCAGGAACAGTCCTGATCAACAATACTTTCTCTGCTGCTCCTGAAATTGAAGATGTTTGTTCTGCTAAATGGCTTTCAATCAAATTTGAGATAACGCAGTCTGTATTGTTTCTTGTCACCAATCTGGGCTTCAGACTCATGCATGGCATGATTATAATTCAATTTTACACAAAAGCATCCTTTTACACCAACATAATAAATAGCTATGGGGGGGGGGCAATTTATGTGGCAAAAATAGTATGGCGGATAAGGGATAGTTCCTGTTTCCTACTACTGCTTTTTTTAAAAAAATAGAAATGTTACAATAGATATAAAACTTGCTGTGAATTACAGTGACTGGGATCTTAATCAGTTCTGAATCTTCTCAAGCCATGTATTCAATATTGGCTCTGAATATTTCAGAAGCCAAAGTATAATCCAAAGGCCCCATCTTGGTGGACTGGGGGAAAGTCACTGTGAATTCTGTAAGATGGTGATGATGTTGGTCATCCCGAAGTTTCAGTGATAAGGCAACATTCTACTTGTCTCTCCTGTCTCTCTAGGACAGCCTTTAAAGAGGACCCAAGAGCTTCAATTGGTGCAAAATGCAGTGGGCTGGGTGCTCAAAAGTGCTTTATGGAGGTCACAATATATGTACTTTGGGGACCCTGGCTTCTTTTCAGCTTTGAAATGCAATTGATTGCGCTGGTTTCAAAATATAAAGCCCTTTATAGCTTGATACCTGGTTAGTTTCAGGAGCGTATCTCCCACAGGAAACAGATTGACCACTTTGATCAAGTTGGAAGCAGCAATTGGTGGTCCCCAGATCACTTTTATCTCTTGTTAGCTGAGCCCTTTGGAATGGCTTTCCATAAAAATCGGCTTTGGCTCAAAAATCCTAACCTTTTGGATGTTTCTTAAAGCAGAGCTTTTCCAGGAGGGTATTTGAACTGGGAGGTATTGGCCATGAAGCAGCACTCATTCAGCTTTTGTCTCATGGCAGTAGGGAGAGAGAAAATGTTAACTCCTTCTTGCTAACCAATAACAGTTTGGATATTTTCAACCTGAATGTGAGGCTTGGGTTCTGCTTGGATTGGACTAAAGCCCATCTAGTTCAGCCTCTTGTTCCCACAGAGTCCAAGGAAAGACGAGAAAAGTCCACTAACAGACAGATGCAATGCTGACATTTTCAGCAGCTGTAAATGAGATGCAAACGTGTGTGTGTGTTTAAATTTATTAGTCATCCAATTCCAATTGATTCTGGGCAACTAAGCAGCTAATATCAGGGCCTTTCTGCTTTTATGTCCCCATGATAAGTGCGTCCCCAAAGCACCAGAACTTGCTAATAAATGTTAGTACAATTTCAACATCTTTTTGGTAGCCCACAGCACTATATTGTGTTGTTGGAAACCTACAGATTGTTTCAATGCAGAAAAACTAGAGATTTATTGATGACAAAACATAGCCATCTTCCATA
This sequence comes from Masticophis lateralis, assembly GCA_030761175.1. NCBI lineage: Eukaryota > Metazoa > Chordata > Lepidosauria > Squamata > Colubridae > Masticophis > Masticophis lateralis. The sequence goes on along the minus strand of JAUDYJ010000003.1, from coordinate 94,377,671 downwards.
CCCTAATGCCATCCATGTAAGCAAAATTGAAAAGAAGCTGCATTTCCTTTAAACTGCAGTGGACAAAAATAATTGATGTGCTGAAAAGTAGATAAAATAAAACATGCAGTGTTGCAATAGCACTTAGACTTATATACTGCTTTATAGTGCTTTACAGCCCACTCTAAGTGATTTTACAGAGTCAGCATACTGCCCCCAACAATCTTGGTCCTCATTTTACCCACCTCAGAAGGATGGAAGGCTGAATTAACCTTGAGCCTGGTGAGATTCGATCTGCCAAATTGCAGGCAGCCGGTGTGTCACCGAGGCTCTTTTGTGTATACAAAAAGGCAGAATAAGGAGCTCAAAACCAGCACAAAATCTCTTCTTTTACTTCTAGTAGCAAAGAAAGAATAAAGTATCCAATCTCGTGTGAACATATTCAGATAATTGTGGATGCCTCATTGTTTCAGGAATTTAGAGGGAATGTCTATGTATATATGGACATTGTCTTCAGATTGTACATCTCCTAAAGGCTGATACAAAAGGAAGGCCAGAATTATATCATATTTATATCTCAAATAAAAAATGGTTTGAGATATTAGGAAATCTTTCCTCAAAATGCATTTTTAAATATAGAAGTATGTTATGTTACATGGCAAGCTAAATGGATAGGAAATGGATAGGTTAAGGCAACAGGCTAAAAATCCAGCGACCATGAGTTCTAGTCTTGCCTTAGCCATGAAAGCCAGCTGGTGACCTTGGGCAACTGGGTCATCTTGGGCAACTCGTTCTCTCTCAGCCCAACTTACCTCGCAGGGTTGTTGTTCTGGGGAAAAGAGGACAGATTGTTAGGTATGCTTGCTGCCTTGAGTTATTTGTAAAAATTGTACCTTACGATTCTTGATGATCGTATTTTTTCTTTTATGTACATTGAGAGCATATGCACCAAGACAAATTCCTTGTGTGTCCAATCACACTTGGCCAATAAAAAATTATATTCTATTTTATTCTAAAATAAAAAAGGCAGGAAACAAACAAACAGTCTGATTAAAATTCATGGCCCAGTAAATCTTCCAAGGTGCACATCCTCTTGCTCACGTGACCTCCATGTCATAAATCAGCTTGCTCGGGGCAATTCCACCCCATTTGAGTCATCAACTAACCTTGAAGTACAATCAGTTTCAATCTGCTTTGTCCCATCCACATTCTAACAATCTCCAGGCACAGGATGAAAACATTAATGGCATCTACTGCACAGATAGCTGAGTATCATCAGCAAATTTTCCCAACCAGTGACTTCATGGTTGATCACAAAGTTTTAATAACCTTGCCTAAAATATGGAGGTTAGAGATGGGAGACTGCTGCTCAAGACACTAGATCCAGGGAAAGACTGGGGAGGGAGGGCTTACCCCAGGAGAGGATCTCTTTTAAATCCACAGGAACAACCTACTTTCACAATCAGGCAGTGATAACTTCCTGGATCCAATGTGACATAATTCATTTCAGAAGCCAAGGGGAACATGTAACTGAAGATATACCAGTATGTGGCTGGAGATACACCAACGTATACCATAGACACATTGATCCACAGATCAAAACAAATCAGTTTATCTGACAAGACACACATCTGATTCTGTCCTTGAAAAGTCAAGAGATTGGCAAGTCTGAGCAATTCTCAACAAAGTACCATTAAAACTGATCATAGAGGTCTGAAAAATCTACTTTTGGCCTTCCCCCCCAACACTCTGAGTTCAACATTTTTTTCTTTTGTTCAATTGTGTCTGATTCCTGGAGGGTGCCTGGAAGTCACTGCAGTTTTCTTGTTACGTTTTTTTCAAAAATGGTTTGCCATTGCCTCCTTCCTAGGGCTGAGAGAACGTGACTGGATCAAAGTTATAGTGTTGGTTTCTTGCCTAAGGAGGGAGTAGAAGTCCCAGTCTCCCAGTCTCTTCTGATAAACATCTTCCAAGGCATGCTTACTAACTCCTCTCCCCAAGTAGTTTTTGCGATCTTTGATTATAGGAAATCACAGCATTCTTTCAACTATCAGACACAGAAGGAATGCTGTGTAGTTGTAATCAATTGTCTGTTAGTTGATTCTTATCTGTTTCTGATGTCTTGTAATATTATCCTTTTCATAGCTGGTTGGTTGTGTTCTAATGGGTTGAGTGGTCAGACACTTTTTTGATAAAGTTGCAAGTGTATCCATTTTGTTTGAAGATATATCGATGGTTTAAGTATATTTGACTAGATAAGGTGTGTTGTGTCATATTGCTGCCTTGGATTCCTTTACTAGTTCTGTATTTGTGAATGTAAAGAGTGCTGTGACATCAACTCTCCACTATAGTGCCTCCAGAAAATCAAAAACCTACAAATAGAATATGAAATGATGTTTCATTTGATGTAACTGCACTGTTTATGAACATCGATGCAACTATATCAAGAACAGTTAAAAGACTATCACAACTACAAGGCATTATTGTAGCACACAAATCAACTAAAGCCCCCCCCCCCAAACATCTTACGTAAACCAAAACACCAGTGGTGGGTTTCAAATTTTTTTACTACCGGTTCTTTGGACGTTGCTTGATGGGCATGGCATGGCTTGGTGGGCGTGATGGCAGGGGAAGGATACTGTAAAATCTCCATTCCCACCCCACTCCAGGGGCAGGATACTGTAAAATCTCCATTCCCTCCCCAATCCAGGGAAGGTTACTGCAAAATCCCCATTTCCTCCCAATCAGCTGGGACTTGGGAGGCAGAGGATGTATGGGGGTGTGGCCAGTCAGAATTTTTACTACTGGTTCTTCGAACTACTCAAAATTTCCACTACCGGTTCTCCAGAACTGATCAGAACCTGCTGAAACCCACCTCTGCAAAAGACCCAATAGCTCAAAAAGAAAAAAAACAGAATAATCTATGACACGGGGGTCAAAGTCGCGCCATCACGTGATGTTTTTCTCCTTCGCGGAGCTGGCCTACGTGTGATGCATCCAGCCCTCAGGCTGCCAGTTTGATACCCCTGATCTACAACATAAAGTGTTAAGGACTGTAACAGCCACTGTGTAAGGCAGACAGGCAGAAGCACAGCGCATCTATGAACGAAACCCCCTTAATCTTACAACACATGGAAGACTCAACCATAGTTTCAACTGAGAAATTGTGAGCATCCTAGACCAAGCTAAATCCAAAAATGCTAGGAAATTCCTGGAAGATTGACATTCAGATGAATCAGCCATCAATAGACACATAGAAATAAACTATATTTGCAAACCATTCAAGAGATTAAGAAAGAAACAAAAAGTTCAGAACACATCCTCTTCAGCAGCCAACACTCAGATAAATAGGGATTAACAGCAGTCAAACAGGTAAAAAATAATAATCGAAACTACTAACGAGCAAACCACACCCACACCCCAGTCAAACTGGCAGGGTGAGCTACTGCATATAAACAGGGAGCAACTTACTGCAATGATATTACTTAATTAGGTAATGAAATCACTGCAAGCAAACAACAAAGCTCAGAGAGCACAAAGGACTCCACAGTTCAACCCTGAGCTACAAATATTCTCTTCATTTAGATTTATTCTTATTTCTCCACTTACACCATCAACACCTGCAGTTTTACTACTTCAGTGTTCTCATGGCATTTTGATATTATTTTTGGATCTTTTTTCTTGGCTATTACCGTTATTTCAATCATTTTAATCCCACTCCTTGATATATCACTGTCATTTCCACACAATTCTCTAAAATATTCTTTCAGCATTCCCTCGCTCCAATTTCATCCCCAGTAAGGTCAGTTACCAACTTACTTTCATATGTAACCCCAAACAAGTAATTTAATTGCAACTATTTTTATTTCTGTTCACTCTGCCGGAGTCCTTTTTACCAACCCCCAATATTATTTTAATTGCATCCAAAACTTATATTTTCTCTGCTTCTTTTGATCTTAATTGTATCTTTTTTGCTTTGACTACATTCTTTACAATGCTTTTTCTTTAAAATTCTTTATATAGATCTTTTGTAGAAATCATATACTTTCCCTCAACAGCTTCTTTCACATCAGCACTACTCAGCATACTTTCCTACTTCTCATTAGCATAACTAGCATTTGCTAATCCAATTCTTTTTAGTTTGTTCCAAGCAGCTTTTATTCAGGACTCATACTGCCACTTCTTGCAATTGCTCTATTTTCATTTGTTTCTGTCACTCTTTTCCTTTCCATATCCATTTCCCCCCCAAGATACACTTTTGACATTATCTGATCTGTCCCCAACACTCAGAACTTCTAGTCAGCTATACAGTACACTCATTCTCTCTATTCTTCATCAAGAAAGCCTCAAACTTTTGGACTAACATGTACATATAAGCACTAGTGTTTCAATCACTTTTCTGTTGTTTTGTTCATTTTTGTAACAGTAAACATTTATTGCCTATACATTTTTACCACATGTAGCATAATTCCTATGGACTAATGCTTAGGTTACTATGTAAAATGGAATTCAATATAACCTTCACAACCTGCATTTTTCTTGGCTATTCTCTGTACATTCAAATTCTGCTTTGGAAAGCTGTTGAAAGTTCACAGAAGTTGAAGGAAATGAGCAAGAAGGGAAATGCTTTAAAGTGAAATTCCTTTAGCATAAACTTGTTTTCATCAATGGAAATGTGCCACTCACATACTAATTATTCCATTGTCTACTTAGAGCATCCTGATGAAAGCTCAGAATTTTTGTTTCAGTCTCAGATTTGGCATCAATTCATTGAATGCCCCTAGGTGAGCTAACTCAGAGGTCAGTCTTATTAATATTATGGTAAAATAATGGGACTCTTGGAAATTATGTAATATGACTTTGAATACTTTTAAATTATGCTATATTACTGCTACATATCTGCAAGTAAAGAACACTCATAAAATAAGCAAATAGGATAAACGTAAAACATAGCTATTGGGAATTTATTCTCAACTGTGCTAAAAATGTATAGATGTATTTGAAAATATAGTGTTAAAATACAATGGTTAAAGTAGTTCAGCATCTCCTAGCCTGTAATTCCATAATTCTTAGACGGCTTCTTGAAAATATACATACACAGTGGATATTTCCAAATACTTAGAGCAACATTTTTAAAAACAAATTTTCTCGTAATCGGTAGTACTGTATTTATTAAAATGTTACCATTTTGCCCAATTTTTATCCTTTATGTATAGTATCCTCAACATCACATGAAATAAAATTATGTGATACTCAATTTGCAAACCCATTGCTAGGGTTAGCAATCTTGGTCTGACATATAAACCCAAATCATCCAGAATATCATCATGGAAGTTAATACTATCAGAACTGAAACTGGAGTCAAATTAATCTGTTTTTCCCACAGATGTACAGCCTTTAATGATGAATCTTTGAAGATTCACAATTCTCAAATGCAACCATCAAGAGAAAACTGATTAAGAGTGATTCTTAAAACAGACAACTAAAAATAAAACCTATTCACACAGTTATATGTAATGACTGTAGTAATCAGTTTATTACACAGATTAATCATTCTTGAACGTACAAGCTCCAAGGGAGCAGCTGGGTCTTTAAATATACACAAGTCTGTCAAATGAATTTTTACCCTTACATCCAGAAAGACCTAAGCCATTAAAAACTTAAGAAAATAAGAGCTATTAGCTATGTTAATTGAGAAAACACATACAAACCAAAATTATGAAAGGGAGGGAAAGGGGCAGGGGGAGATTTGAAATAAAATCAACATCACTTGATGCACTAATAGCTCCAATGCATTTAAATTCTGACCAGTTAAACTCAGACTTTTAAACACAGGATGTAGGTACAATTTGATCTTATTGGTCATACATTTACCTTAGTAGGTCCTTCAGAATAAAATACAGAACAGCTTTAAGTTCTTCACATTTTTTTCATTACAGTTATGAGTTTAAAAGGATTCCATTTTTAAAAAGCATCCTCTTGAATCATCAAAAGTCCCCAGAAACACAAGAAACAATTTATTCTTCCCCTTTCCCTTCATGGTTGGTTTTAGTGCCCAATTGAAATCCCTTAGGAATGCTTTTATGCTCACAACTAGACTTTGATAGAAGAACTGGCTTTTCACACACATTTCTTTGCTAGGAGTCAATGTTGGTATGGAATACAGTATTTCGTTGTTCCAAGTGTGTACAACACGCAGCACTGCTGTATCAGGTAAACATGTGCACAGGGGAAGATGAGGCGTGGGCTCATAGAAAGCAGTCAAATGGAAATCAAAAGGACTTTCTCTTTCAGAGTTCCCCTATCTTTATTTGTAGAGGTTATCCAATAATTTCTTTAATTACATCGCATACTTCTGAGTCCATTCTCGAGCTATTCTGTTGTACCTGTATATATATATAAAGAAAGATGATTAACAACAGGTAAGCTTCACCAAATATTAAAGCAGCTAATAAAAATAACATCTGTAGATGCCATATGCGAAATAAATAAATAATCACATCCACTCCAACACTGTTCTTAGAATAACAGGCAGAAATGTTTCTGATGTCTCCTATCAACAGTTAAGAATATTTTTTTTAAAAAATCCCAACAGTACTTGAACCTTTCCTAACACCCACAAATGAGCATATGCACACTGACACATACACATACTGTATTTTACATTTTTGATCGCACTTTCTTTACCTCAGTTATAAACTTCATGCACTGCACAGGCTGCAAAGTATGAAATCTAGTCATGTTCAATTTCTTTTAATGTTAGTAAAAGAAAAATATAAGGATTATGTTACAGATTAAATATCTGTTTGAATTTATATTTGTAAAATAATTCAAAATAATGAATTCTGATGTACTCTGTTATCAACTATACAATTTTCTAGGTCCAGAAGTTCAAAACAGTCACTTTCATTGTGCTCAAGCCTAAGAAATTATTTTTCTTTTTCAGGTGATTCTTAATTGTTAGCAGAATTACTGCTTAGTGGTACAGCAGTAATGATATAGGAAGAATAATGTATGGGAAATAGTGCATAGGAAATTATTTCTTTAAAATGGAACCAACAGAACCTCAAAAGATTTTCCAGTAAAACTAACTGGAGTATCCACCATTATTAATCATGCCATATCTCATGTATTTTTTTGTTCACCTACCACCACCTGAATCATGTGTCTTGTGATAGAAGTTTAAGATGTTCCTCCCTCTGCAGCCTAAAAGCAGAAACTGAAAGGCCTAAGACAGGCAATTGTAAAATAATGTGTAAAAGTACAAATAATAATAACTAGACTTTCAGTGGATTAATCAATCTAGTTGAGGAATAAACCTTATTCCTAACTAATAATTATATTTTAAAGCTGAAAATACAAAGCTGCTAACAGAAGACATTACTCTTGAACAAGAAAAAATATATCTGGTATCAACGTAGTCACAAATTAAAATATTCTCTTTATTTAAAAAAAAATAAGCTAACCATTTTATTTTTAAGATGTTTGACTACCGTACTCACTTTTCTCTATCTGTTTTGTAGATCCGTGCAATCTCAGGCACTAAAGGATCATCTGGATTGGGATCACACAACAGAGAACAGATGGACAAAAGTACTAGAGGGAATAAAACACATCATTTAGGATTGAAATTCCTCCTAAAAATTTTGCTGATCATTGTCTGAACAAAGTATTTAATTTCCTTTCAGGCCCCCTAAAAGAGATTTAAGTCAATCTTTTTCATGGATGAGATAAATTTGGATGAGATAAATATTTATTTGACAAGCTGTTTTCTAGAAATGTCTCCCTTATTCCCCCTGTACATATACTACTGAATTAGACAGCCCCAGTTTGCTGACTAATAAAAAGGTGAAGTCTGAAATAGTGTTTTGCCAACCCTAGAACAAACACTAATCACTGTTTATGAAAGTTTCTTCTAATCTGTGATACAGAATGTGTTAAATTCATCTACTGCCCAAGAAGGCAGGACAATCACATGGCTCTTTTTCATTCAGCCTGTTAGTGATAGGACAGACTGGGATAAAACAAGGGGAAGATAAGCCCCTGAAAGATCATTAATTTTAGGAAATGAGAGGAGTCTGTTTCAAAATAATAATGATAGAAATCCATATAAAATTAGAAAGTGAGAGGATTATCAGGTGGAAATCCACCTGGCCAAAATGATGCCTACAAAAAACACAACTTTCAGGGACATCAAGCTAAGAAAAAAGAATTTGGGATCTTTGAGAACAATAAGTGGGTTCCACTACAAATATCTATATACATAGGCATGTTAAGAAATGAAGAATTCTTTGAATTCCCTGTGAGTATTTGATAGTAGAATGAGAATCAAGACAATACTTATTTATATTAGGAAAAAATCAAGGATAATGCCATGGCTTGTCTACACAAGATATCTGGTTGAAAACCCCATTTACAGCCCATGATGGAAAAAGGAAACTACCTGTGTAAACCAACTGCCTTGCATTCAGCATTAACAAATAAAAGTCCCCAATGGATCTCATATATTCTCTGAGTAAAATACTTTTTGGATAAAGGGATACCTCTTATTAATAATTCAGAGTATCCTAAATTAATGTTTTGGTATACTCAAGTTGGATATTTCTCAGCAACCAAGCAGCTGGTTGCAGCAATTCAGGCTGGATGTGTAAAATTGCTAGAGTTGGTGGAGAAATACTGAGGCTCAATGACACGGCCTATATCCTCCACTGCTGAGTCACACCTAATTCTCTTTAGCGCCATTGCAATTAGAAGAAATTATGGGGAGGCACTTGGAAATCTATTCTGCCAGAGGAAAAGAAGCTACCCCTAGCTTCTGTTAAAAAAAGAATTTAATGTATGTATGTACGTATGTATGTATATCCTGCAATATAAACAATGCCCTGCTGGATTAAATCACTGGCCCATATAGTCCAGCAGTCAATTCTCGGCAGCCAAGGAGCAGCCTAGTTTATAGAATCCGAAATCTCTTTGATAACATTGATTTCTTTGAATGTGACTAGCAAATGTCTTTTTCTTTTTTTCTTTTTTTTTTTTAGTTCTCCAATATGCTCAGGAAGATAAATCTATCTCAGCATCTACTTCTGTCCAACTATCGCAGCACCACTGAGTGTCCTGACATATGGCATTCTTGCATGGTATGGGAGCAGCTCTGAAGTGGGAAAAAAAACCTCTACAGAGAATCATTAAAACTGCCCAGAATATCATCGAGCTCCAGCTACCAGCCCTGGGTGACATCTTTGCGCCTCATTCTCAAAGACTCTTCCTATTCTGCTTACAATCTTTTTGGACTGTTGCCTTCTGGCAGAAGATACAGAACAATTAAAACTTGAGCCACACGTTTTCTGAATAGTTTTTATCCCAGAGCTATAATTACACTCAACAATGAATTATAGGACCACCATCAGTGAGCTGTTGGACAACATTACTTGGGTCTGTTGTGTGGATGCTTGGGTGGTGTTGGGGGTGGGGAATTTTGGGTGGATGGGGGTGTGTCTGGGGATTGTCATGTGAATTGCGTCTGGTCTCTGGGTGTTATGAGAATTTTGTTGTATGGGTATACTGTGTATACATGTACAATGACAATAAACTTTATCTATCTATCTATCTATCTATCTATCTATCTATCTATCTATCTACCTACCTACCTACCTACCTACCTACCTACCTACCTACCTACCTAAGGAATGGAAGGCATGGTTTTCCTTTTATCTTTGGTTTTCCAGATATCCTTAAAGAGTTTATTGCCAAAGAGGTATTTTCCATCCAAATCTGTCTTGGAGGTTGTCTTGACTACCCAATGACAGATCTTCTAGAACAGCAATTGCAGCTGTATTAGATACTGAGGAATGATTTCTGCTATAATGTCAGCCACAAAGGAAAACATTTCATGCGGTTTAATAAGCTCTTTATGGAACTCACACCTATCCAGCATCCAGCAGCTACTCCATCTACACAATAAAAGTCCTGGCAAAGAAAGAAGTGACAGAGACTTTTAAGGAAGGACTTGCAGCTCAGTGCATTTTCTTAAGGCAATATTATTTTTGTGCAGAATCTTTTAAAGAAGCATCTCCAATTTTGGGGGCAGGGGAAGCAGCTGAACAAAAACGTTAAAACTATTTGCTGACATTCTTTATATTATCACTAACTTGATTCCTTTTTTTCTAAAGGACGGTCTGATTCCACCTTAACTATTTTTGTTTTGAACTGATGAAAAATGTTAAGTAGAATACTATGTAAGAACGTTTCAGAGTAACTCATATCTGAATTTTGACTGAATTGTATGTGACTAATGCTGTCTTGGGACCAAGAACTAAGGCTTCTATTATTTTATACAGCAAGAGGGCAATTTTACTATGCTATTCTCCTATGTAAGTAAAAGTATAACCACTTCCCTTCCTTTCTACAAATTCAGAATAGAAATAGAACAGAACTGGGAAACAATAGAAACTGGGAAAACCCTACCTAGGGGAAAATGAAGGTCAGGGATGTACATTCAATTATTAATATGCAAATCTTTAGATTTATTGGTTGGCTTCAATGGTTTTATGGGTTTGGAATAAGAAAATGAAAAAATCAAGAGAATTCTTGTGTGTGTGGAAACTTATAGAAATAAAATCTGAGTAATCTTGCCTAATTGTTTAATCTGTTCTATGAACGACAGAGTCAATATTTAAAATTAAACGGAGATCTGATTTTTTGTCTTATTTAGTCAGAAGAATCATTTCACTGGATGTTTCCAACTTCCAAATGGTGAGGTAGTGCCACCTATTGGTGGGCTTGAACTTCAGAAGGCATACTTTATTTTATTGCAAATACAAGGATAGTTAAGGCAGCAGAACACCTTCCCAAACATTTAGCACTAGGATTCTGTATGCAAGGCGGGACACTCAACATCAGATCAAGAATCATGACAGCATGGGCAGTTTCCAAGCGTTAAATTCCACATTGGACTGGCACACTGACTTTTGTAGGTCATTAATTGTGGCTTAAAGCTTCCAAGTTTTGTCTGATTTCTTTTTGTCACTGGTTTGACTACTCTGAACAAAAATTCTTTGGAGACCTATGCCCTAGTCTTTCAATTGTAAGGAGAGATGGGAAACTCAACAGATTAGAAAAATATACAACTCTGTTTGCTACCAAGATGGAAATGTAGCAACACAGGTTGAGAAAACACATACGACGTAACAGTCTTGGGAAAGCACATGGGAAAAAAAAAGAAGAGCATGGAAGCACTAACAGCTGACTTTAACTATGTGATCTTCCCTTCTTAAGCAACTGAAGAGTTTAACCCATATTTGGATGTCTCCAAGCACCAGAGAGTAAGAATTTCTATTGTACAAGAGTTGGAGTAAGAAAAGAGAAGGTGTTAGACGTCAAACATATTTGAATAAACAAGGTTACAACTGTAAAACTAGGCCAGACCAGTTCTGAATAGTACCAAACATAATAAAAGTTAATCATTCTTTTAGGTAAATCAAAACATTTTCATTCTGTAAACATATACAGATAATAAAGCTTGATATATCACTGCCTGACTGAAAGTACTAGAAACTGTAAGGTTTTTTTAATATATAAAATTTCTTAATATATTTCTTTTCTTTAAAATAAAACATTATAATACAAGATAAAACAATTTTTCTCTAGAGTTTGAAATTTGCTTTAAATTTTAACGTATTTACTAGAAGAATCTTCATAAAATATTGTTGTACAACATTATGAGTTGCATAATTGCTGTACAACATAATCACATGTGCACATAAGATCAATGTGCAATACTATAGCAATATTACAAGCTTTAGAAAATCAGAGAATTACAACCAACAAAAGGAATTTAGTATGCACATTTAAATGCAATGGTTGGCAGATAAAGCTATTGAATTTTATCAGAACCTATCCACAAATTTACTGAATACCTGAAAATTTAAAAATGAGTGAAGGATTTTATGCCTGCAGCCTGAAAATCATAAAGCAAGATTCTAGTTTGTTGAATGAAATATGTTCATACTGAGATTGCAATATTTCAATCAATGTGCCTATATTTTAAGCATAAGAAAATGTTAAAGAAAGGATATGTTAACTTAAAGGAATGTTATAGAAATTAGTTGTTCCCTTTGACACCAAATTTATGTGCAACATTTTGTGCATATACTTGCAAAGTGCTGTTGCATTGTTAAAACAACTGCATATTTTGAATATTTATTTTATAATTACTAAACAGAGCTTGGAATTCATTTTAATAGAATATTTAATCTACACAATGTTCTTTACTGCTTGCTGCCTTTTTTTCCTAATTTAATATTTCAATTCAGATATTTCTGGTTATGAGGATTTTTAAAAGAAATAAGATATCCAAATAATACATATAATTAAAACCAAATGCTTATAATGTTTCAGTCACAAAGTATAAGTCAAACTTGCTCACAAAACCAGAACAAGACAAAACTAAATTGATTTGACATAATTAAAATGTAACTCCACAAACTTTGGTGGAATCAGGTCTAGGTGCTTTAAATTCTGAATTGATTGCAAGTAGGAAATTAAAGAGTAAAGACAGCTGCATATGTCTCATTATCTCTAGAAATATACATGTACAGTAAAAGCTCTTTTGCTTACCTTTTGAAATAGTTAATGCTGGAGACCATTGCGACCGTAGAATGTCAAGACAAATACTGCCATTACTGTTAATATTTGGATGATAAATTCTTGTTGTAAATGCAACCTGTTAAAAATAAATTATTTCCTTGGTTTATAATACCTAGCATAAAAGGGATCAACAATGTTGGGATCTAAAAAGTTCCTTACCTTAGGCGGTTTAAAGGGGTAATCTGTTGGAAAGTGAATTGTCAAGAAGAACACCCCACCCTGATAGGGACTGTCATTCTGCAAAGACAAAGCTATTAGAAGGCGATATAAGATATTTGCCTCTATCATAATTAAAATTGGAGGGCTACTTACTGGTCCCATTATTGTTGCTTGCCAGTGGAACACTAGAAGAAAAAAGAAAGTGAAAGCTTGACTAAGACACTTAAGACTAAAGTTCCTCTCTTTAAAATCTCAGCCATTTTAAGCCATAATATGGCTTAATGGCAAAGTAATATGCTAATATTCTGATGACATTTAGTGGTTTCTAGATTATGAACAATTTCATGTATGGTCTATTTATATCATATCTGGGCTACTTCTTCTAGGAGCAAACAGAAATAGAAGCCAGGAAAGTGCCTTTCCCTGGGCAAATTCTGAAAAGAAGTCATAGTCCATGCCTTTTGCAACATTTCTAAAGAAACCAGAGACAGAGCCATCTGTTATTTACTACTTAGATCTAACTTAGAGGAGATGCCTGTGAGTGCCATCAGGCTAACATATTCCAGCACACTGATTTGTTACTAAACTGCACTGTGATTTAGCATGATCTTAGCACTGTCTCCCTGCCACCATCAATAGGTTCTGCTGACCTGGTAATTATTACACAAATAACTGGACAAATGCAGATCCCAGGCATCCAAACTGCTCACAATTTCAATTTAATTTAAAGTCTAGCTTATGTCCTACTGAATGAGTTTGGTGTCTCTATTAATATAATAAATGTGAGAAATTAATAAACCAAACTAGTTTGGGCAATTTGCATCTTCCTATATGCCAAACTACCATTGAAATGGCAATTAGAAGTTAATTTGATTAGTAGCATACAATATATGTATTTTATTCAGTGCTTGTCACTTCACATTGCTATTTCTGAAAGACAGAGATGGTTTATATTTGGTATATGAAACTGTAACTCCTGAAGAAGTACTTCCAGCACCCTTGCTGGAGCCCATCAACCAGCTGGCAGTAGGCCACACTCACGTGATCACAATTTGTGATCTTCTCTGCCACCTTCCCACAAGCAAAGTCAATGGGAAAGCTGCAAGTCACTCAGTTAAATCCCCACTCCTCTCTGAGCTTTCATGCACATGCACACAATTCATGTGCAGTCCTGCAGCCAGCTGCCCAGAACCTCACTCGCCACCCCCTGCAGCATCCCCATGCTCCTTACCTGAGATTCCTGCCACTTGCTGCATGTTTTGGGATTATGACAGCACCCAGGATTGCCTAGACTGCTGTCACTAAGTGATGCAGTTACATGATATCATGCTTTATTACCACATCACTCAGTGACAGCATACAATTGCTATTGTAACCCAAGGACTACTGTACAAAATTAGTTTACTAGATATTAAATTTTAATTTTAAGATGTAAGGTTGTGATTGCTCAAGATCAAAATTAAGGATTCTTCTATAAGCCTTTTAAGAACAGAAATCCATTCAATCTATATTTTACCTGTTTTAGGAAAAGTGGAAGTAGGTTGTTTCAATGCAATTCACTAACCAGATGTTTTGGTTCTGAATTGATTGAACCAGCAATGTGTGATGGTATGTGCTCTGATGGTATATGTTACTCCGATGGCACTCACTGGCTTAGAATGCTTTGCATTTAAAATAGAAGTCTAATATGAATACATTTAGGATTCTTCTTATTGCCCAAAAGAATCCTAATCTGAGGCCTTTTCCTTTTTTAGAGATACTTACTATCATCTCCAACAGGCCCTGCTGAACACTGTGCTGGAGGATCACGTGCCAGATCATTCAGCTCCTAAAAACCAGTCACATTAGATTAAAATACAGTCATTTTATCTTATAGGGAAGCATTCACTATAGCATTATTTTATTATTAAATTTTATTCAACATAAAGGAAATGCATAACATAATTAATAAAACAATCTTCAAAGGATTACCTGTATATTCTTATTACCCTCCTCCATCACTCCCTGCTTAAAAATACAAGACACCCCAATTTTGGAGAAGCAACTCAAATGATCCCATAATGTATTAAATAATTTGCTCCAGTTTGCACATCAGCACTTTATATTTATACATTTGTTTTTTTTAACCCATCTTTTCCCCAAATAACTCAAGGAAACATTCACTTTTTTCCATTCCCACCCCTCATCCTCACAAAATATTTGCTATGGCCCTAGCAAAACTGTTCTCAAAGATGATGTCCATTTGATAAATATAAATCTGCTCCAACTTGGACTATGACTAAGCAAGATAGCCAATGATGCCCAGGACACAGTCTGATGATATAATCTGGGTTGAGTTTAAACCAATGGCTCATGAGGAAATGGACAGAGTTCTCTGGGCTGTCAACTTGGCACTTGCTTATTGGATCTGGGCCCGTCTTTTGTTATAGAAGTGGTTAGAAAGTGACTTGCAGTTGGGTCTATGCTATGGTGTCAGCTTCTTTGCAGGAGGGCAGCTTTGGCCAGAAAGGACTTTACACAGCTTCATCTCACAGTTGCAACCTCTTCTACATTGTGAGGCCTTTCAGACAGTCATTCATGCTTTGATCACCGTAACTGTATCGTGCTCTACATAGGGCTGTCCTTGAATCTTCAACTGGTCTGGAATGCAACAATACAGGCAGTGATGAGCATGCCTCAGTAAACTCCTGAATTGCATGAGTTGCACTGGCTGCCAGTTTGCTTCTGGATGCAATTCAAGGTGCTGGTCATTATCTAAAAAATCCTACATAGCATAGGACCATGTACAGTTTCAGAGTGCTATCTCACATAATATCTGCTAGGCTGATGTGACCCAGTAGGGTTGGTACACTCCAGGTACCTTCAGTTAAACAATGCCATTTATAGAGACCCAAGAAACATGCCTTCTCTCCTATAACAGTTGCTCTCTAGAAAGAGATTCCACCAGAGACATGGATGGCTCCAACCAGCCGGTATTTCAGAGAGTCTTGAAGACCTGACTCTTCTCCCAGGCCTTTGGCAAGAGTGACTGAAACCCTCTTCCAGGTAATCTGGATTTGTTTGGTTCTTGCCCAGATTGTGCCATCTTCTGTTCTTTATCATTGGCTTATTTTATTTTGCATGTTTTATTTGTGAATTGCTCAGAGTTGATAGGCGTCGGACAGAGTAAACATTTAATAAATGAAATTGGATCTTCCCAATCCTACTTCTTACCATTATACCACACTGACTGGTCAGCCAACAAATAATTTAGCTGAGTCTCTATTCCTAATAAAATGCTGATATCTATCTGACATTTTGCAAAAGATTCTTCTCTAAATAAATGAAGCAATACCTGCTTTCTATACAATAGATTACAATTTTTGCTACAGGTATTTAGTCCTCAACCTTAGCATCCAACACTTAGCATCCAAAGTTATGACAAACAGCCCCCCCCACTACTTATAAACTAGTTTGTTCCAGCCACTGCTGCACCCGTGCAGTAATTTGTCCTTTTGACCGACTGCAGGGATGCTGCAATGGGCCTCCCATCCTAACCCGCCGGATCCCGCAAGTCTTGGAACTGCTTCCCCACTTCTGTCAAGCAAAGTCAATGGAGAAGTCAGATTCAATTAACAACTGGGTTATTAACTTATCAGCTGTAGTAATTCACTTAACAATTGAGGCAAGAAAGGTTGTAAAATGTGGCACATTTTACTTACCTCATTTAACAAATGTCTCACTTAACAACAGTAATTTGGGGCTGAATTGTGGTTTTAAGTCAAGGACTACCTGTACTTGTAACTACTCAACCATCTGAATTTCCATTACATAAACCGAATTGAATTTGCATTTTCAGTTGACATTTAAAAAGAGTCACAAACTTTCTTTGAAGTTTTAATACAGGCATGCAAAAGTGCAGCCATGGGTCTGATGCAATGCACAGAATTTATTTGCAACCAAACCGCAAAATTCAATCTATTATCTTTCATATTCTGGATTTTAAAGGACAAAAAGACGACAATAGGTTTGCAGAGACGAACAGCACACTTTCATGCCTAACCTTCCACCCCTATCTCTTCCAGAATTGAGCCAAATATGGGACCTACTTTTGGACTGCAACCATTCACAGTGCCACACAGTCATGCCAAACTGCTCCTATTTAATGTTTGGATTTTTTTATATTATGAAAATGGCAGCTGAATATGGTAGAGAAATATAGTTCCTACTTTCAGTTATGAAATCTAGCTTTAACACAAAAGTTGTAAACTAACATATGTCACATGCCACAGAAATGCATAATATTTTTTCTTGATTTTTTTTTTTTAAAAACTGCAACTTTTGAACATCTTTTCTACAAATGTTCAGCATTTCTTTCCTCCACATACAAGTAAGTTAACCACAGAATGTTAAGAAAAAGTAGTTTGGTCAATGCAGTGGTTAACATTTTTCTTATGCAAGATAAAGAATGATCAATTTTTGAAGAAATCCTGAAACTCTAAAATCTAAACAATTTTGTGGTATGAGTCCTTGACTTACAACTGTAAGGGAGCCTGGAATTTCCATTGTATGTCACGATAGTCACACTATCATGACATACAATGGATGTAACACTAACGAATGACCCAATTTTATGATTTTTTGGCAGTCGTAGAGCGAACACAGTGGTCATAAAGTGAAGACTCTTGCTATCTCCCCTGCTGACTTCCCCACTGACTTTGCTTATGGGAAGCTAGCAGAGAAGGTCACAAGTGGCCATGATGTGACCGCCGGATGTAAGCCAGATGCAAAGCCCATACATCGCAATCACATGACTGCAGAAATGCTGGCCAAAAGGTTATAACTTTGAATGGTCACTGAATAGTTGTAACTCAAGGACTACCTGTAGCAGAATTAGCAGTAATAATTATAAATATCAAGAATGTCTTTTTGTTTGGGGCAAAATCCAAACAAGAAGAAATTTAAGGCATACTTCTACACTTCCAGACAGAACATTTTAATCCATGCTGTTCCAGTTGAAAACATCTTGTGAAATTCCAGTTCTAATTCAAAACATGACAAAAAAGGAAGGTTTTTTCCTTAAAATATTTTTGGCATAATTGCCTTTTTGGAGTGGGGAATACAAGTAATCCTTATTAAACAGCCAAAATTGGGTCCAGGAATTTGATATATTAAGTGAAATAATTGCAACTGTGGTTATGTTCTTACTTCAGTTTTTCTTTGTTTTATAGACCTGCAAAGGCCATAAATGCAAGCATTGATTGTAATGCTACTTTTTCATCAATGTCATAACTGTGAATGGTCACCACAACAAGGCATTCACTAAAGCAGGACTACCTGTATTAGATCTTGAAATCTACAAATCCATACTCAATTCACAGTAAACTTTGAGATTAAATCATCAGTCATTCAATGAATATTTTTGGGGAAACAAAAGGATTTTAAGAAGGAAAAGCTTAATTTTACCATTTGCACCACTATTTTGTGAGCTATCTTAACAAGCATGTCTTTTTTTATGGAAAAATAAATCTTTATGCAAGATTTATATTTTTTTTCAGAACCTAACAATTAGCTGTACCATATTCAAACAGCATCATTATTCCCATTACTACATTTTCTTTTAGGCAACTTCCCTTAATCTCTCTTGAATTTATCAAACAAAACAATTATGAGCATCTACCTTGAAAATACCAGCATCAATTTCTATAAAATGTGGAGAATTGCCACCATATTATATAGCTTTCCTGTTAATATAATTCCATTGTGATAAGAAATAACAACGGCGCAGGCAGTGTTATACCTTTATGTTTCTCCCGTAATAGAATATTTTGATTTTTCCAAATTCTGCTCTGAAACTCAATTTCCAATCACCACAAAGAGATACAGTCTCTTTCTAGATCTTAAGATTCAACTCATGAAGCATCTATATAGGCTTTTCCAGCAAGTATCTAAAGATCTTCTTTTCTTGAAATGAGTAATATGCAGTAGATGACTGAACATGTATGTTCCTATACAGTGACTTACTTAGCTTTTGAATCTCAGCTATTTATCCTTCTTTGTGCAGAAAGTGAAGAATCTGTCAAAGTATCTTTTGGAGTAGGGGCAAAACTAGCTTCAAAAACAGGATTAAAACAGCATATAATCACATCTAACTATATGGATAGTCCTCGAGTTACAACCATAATGGCGCCTGCCCTATACAATCAGAAGTTGGGACGACCTTTAATTGAACCACCTCACTTAACCACCCCCCATTCCTGTTCTCCCCAACGCAATCATTAAATGGGACAGCCTTTAACTGAACAGCCTCACTTAACAACACCCCATCCTTGTTCTCCCCAATAAAATCTTTAAACAAACACACGGGACATTAAGTGGAGCGTGGGATGTCTCAAGGGTAGGGGAGGCCCTGGGAGGCTTATTGCAGGCATAAAACCACCTGCCTCGGGCTTCCCTCACCTCAAGACACCCTGTGCTCTGCTACCCATCCCTGGGGAGCCACACAGTCCTTGGGTCTTCTTCCCACTCTCTGGCTCCCCGCAGGGCTTAAGCCTCCTCCCCACCCTTGTCTGCTCCAGATGGTGCGAAGCATTTGATTTGCGAGGTTGTGTATGAAAGAATTCCTGGGGGGGGGGGGGAGCAGGAGGAAGGGAAGGGAAAAATTAAGTCTTCTGCAGCTTTACTAAGTTTTGCTTTTGGAAGAACTAAGGCTAGATACACATCACCATGGGCAGAGCAAGACTATCCCTCCCTTCATTTTGCACATCCCCCATCCCTTAGTTGAGGAGCAGAAGTCGGAGAAAAGGCTGGAGTGAAGTCTTCAGAAGTGCTACATTGCAGGTGAGAGGAGAGGAAGCCACTGAAAGGTGAGTGGGAAGCTGCTTCCCTGATATTCCCCGATTCTTGCTAAGAATAGGAAGACGTGCATTTTATGCTTTGTCTGCGTCCTTCATTGCTAGGCGGAAGAGGGAAGAGAGACAACTCATGTTTTAGTGGATGTTCTTATTGCTGATGGGGGCATCTTTCCAAAGCCCCTTTGGCGAAATTGAAAGAGAGAGGTACTTCTTCCCGCTCTCTATGGAAGCAGCACCTTCACTCTGCCCGATGAGAAAGCCCAGATTTAAAGGCTCCCAGTGGATGAGCAGCTTTGCTAAAGCAGAGGCCAGACTCAAGAGTCAATAGCCGGAGAGTAAAATCCAGTCTGAATAGAGGGGATGTGAGTTCCTGAGCAGGAAGAAATCACAGGAAGAATTTCTTCCTAAGCAGGAAGGAGGTTTGGTGAACCTACTCTAGTTATGGAACACAACAGAAGTAGATCCCTGGATTAGCCGAAGTGGGGGACTCCTACATAGGGGAACTGAATGAATTGCTCTTGGTATTTCCCTTACAGTATTTCAACAATTCCCAACCAACAGCTTTATATGCTGCTTGTCACAGTCCAGTTGCTAGTGAAGCTAATACTGGTGGAACTAAGCCTAGTTGGCGAGGAAAAGCAAACCCAGCAGTAGCCTTAGCTCTACCATGTGTCACTGGGTTTGTAGTTGCACTGAGAAAAAGATGGCCGCTTCTGGGATTGCACTATGTTGCCCAACAGCAGAGCTGCCTCCTCTCCTTCCCTACCCCCAACTCTTGAACTCTGGAGATCTTTGAAAGCTAAGTAAGCAATTGGTGACTGCGGGGGGAGGGGGGCTGCAACAGTCTTTTATATCTTTGAACAGACACTAAGCATGCAGCTTTACATCTGATTATATAATACAAGAGCTCAATTCAATGCATTACTCTTTTGCTCTTTTCTCAGCAAAAAAAATCATAGAAAGTTTGAGCACACAATGTATGTGAAAGCACAATAAACATACGTCTCGTCAATGGCTATGCTAAGCCAATCCATTACAAAAATACATCACAGGTAGTCCTTGACTTAGCAACCATTTTTAGTGACTGTTTGATGTTTACACTGACACTGAAAAAAGTGGCTTATGACTGTTGTGGCATTCCCAAGACCAAGTGATCCAAATTCGGAATCTTGGCAACTGGCTCATGTGTATGACGCAGGGGTGAAATGTAAAATTTGTTACTGTCGGTTCTGTGGGCATGGCTTGGGGGGGGTAATGTGACAGGGTGGGCGTAGCCAACTTTTTTTTTTTAACTTTTCAAAGCATTTTTTCTAATGCTTTGAAAAGCCTCTGCCAATCAGGAAACTCAGCTGGGATCATCAGAGAGGCTTTTTAAAAAATACCTCTCTGCAGATCAGGAAACTCAGCTGGGATCGTCACAGACTTTTCAAAGCATTTTTTTTACCATCTCTTCGGCCAAGAGGTTGCAGGAAAAAATGGTTTGAAAAGCCTCTGATGATCCCAGCTGAGCCGCGCTATCATCAGAGGCTTTTTTTTAAACTTTTAAAAGCACTTTTTGTCGGAAGAGGTTGTAGAAAAAAGAAAAAGAGGTTGCTGGGGGGGGGGCCACAGGGATTTTTGCTACTGGTTCTCCAAACCACCTGCCGATCCAGTCCGAACCAGCAGCATTTCACCCCTGGTATGACGGTTGCAGTGCCCTGGGGTCATGTGATCACCTTTTGCGAACTTCTGACAAGCAATGTGAATCCAGATTCACTTAACAATCATATTACTAACATAAGCCACAGCTTAACAATTGTGGCAAGAAAGGTCATAAAATGGAGGAAAACTCATTTAACAACTGTCTTGCTTAGCAAAATAAATTTTGGGCTCAATTGTGGTCATAAGTCAAGGACTATCTGTAAAAAACTCTGTTCTCCTTGGGAAGGCAGGATTAGAATTAAGATAAAAGGATTCATCTTTTCCAGAAACAGGAAGTGTGTTTGATAATTCCTTCTTTAAAAGTGAGATAGGAACAATCATCTTGTCCAAGTTATTCCCTTCCACTGAAAGAGCTTCTAATTAGAAGAATCTATCACTTAGCTAGTGTTTTTTTTTATTCTTGGTTCAAAAATATTACAATAGAATTTCTATTTGTTTCTATAGAATGACAAAACTGGTCAGCCACTGATTTACAAGTGGCATGAGTCATATGAACACCTATCAGTGAAAATATTCCTTCAAGATATCATGCACAGAATTATAGCACCAAATAACTAGAAGATCTTGCTTATGGAAAGATCTAAGCGCTATTTCTGGCTTGCCTCTGAATAAGACACAAAGAAATACAGAAAGTACAGCATAACATGGAAGGCGGCTGCTAACTTTTTATACTGCTGCAAGCTTCTAGACAAAGAATGCAATTTAAATCAACTCACTATTAAGAATTTCTATTTTAAAAAATAACTACAACTGAATGAAACAATTCATAATTATGCATGCACCCCAAGGTCATACTTCAATCCCATGGGACAATTTACCTGGAGAAACTGGTAAAGTATTGTATTTTATTTTATTTTATTTTTGTTGCTAAGAGCATCAAACAGAATGCAATGCTCACATTTGTATCCTTTGACTTTGATACCAGTGGAGCTAAAAGAAGGATTATTAAAATAATGTTCTCATTAAAAAATGGGGATTATTTATATAATTGCAGAGAATTCTGTGTTATCTCCTTTTTTGCTATGGGTGGTCTATAGGAACAGAGGTGTGAGTGGAACATTTTAGCTTATGACTTCCCAAAGGCTTTAGATCAGCTCTTGGAGCTTCTGCCATCAGTTTCAACAACTGAAAACATTCTGTATTTTTAAGAAATAGGACAAACATGCAGCTGGACATTTAACTCCAAAGCCAGAAATGCTACACCACACTGTATCTGATTACAAACTATTATTAAAAAGTCTAAGCAAACTATAAGCAGTGATGCAAATTAATGTGTCACGTTGTAGCACATTCAAGCCAACTAACAAGTTCAACTAACAAGTTCACTGAACTGCTAATGCTCCGCTTAACCCTTTAGGTGCTGTTCTACACATCTTGAGGGTGCCAGGGTTAAGGAAGCTCGTCTAGACCTGGAATTCTGGATGTTCTTCACAGTGATGTGGATTTTCTAAAGATCTGCCACTCTCTTAATTATTATTTAGCAAGTTCTGAGTATTTTGTAAACAAAATTGTGAATATATTAATTTTTAAGTGCTTTATAAATTATAACATTTTTTTTTTTACAATCTAGAGTAAATGCACTGAAATCATTGATTTAAAAAACAACCCAAAACCACGTAAAGCAGTTTAAGTTTTGTACTAAAAATCTGGACGTTACTTGGAAATTATTTTTGCTTGGTCAAAATTTAAGCATGACAGTCCAGTAGCACATACAACAGTTACTGCTTTGTGTAATTAATATTTGATTAAAAAATGAAGGGATTGAAATTATGTAATAATTTTAGCACAGCTAACAAGCTGTTTTTGAACAGATAACTTCTAAAAGATATCATTACCATTCTTATATTGCTTCATATTTATTTTTCTGGTAGGTGGGTATTGTAATATTTTCTACTGAGGAATACTCCAGATTTGGAATGTTCCCTCTCTGAACTTTTCATACATTTCTAGATAATGTCCTCTGGAAAACAACTGAGGAATCTTAATGAAGCAGCACAAGTGCCATTTTGGTAGCAGAAATAGAGAAAAACACCAGAATTACGACTGGCTAAAAAAAAAAAAAATCTCCCACAAGTGCTCTATATGTACAAACTAAAGCTTATTCTAGGAGAAATGTGTACAGCACTAATTAGTCCCAGTCTGCCTGTGGAATTAGCATAGACTGATTTTCTAAGTTTAAATCACAAAGAAGTTTAATGGTTTTTGAACAATGTGCGTACTATTTCATTGCTATGTTATTGATTAGATATTTATTTATATCCTCCTCTTCATCCAGTGTTGTTTACTGAATAAAAATAAGACAGACACCCCAAGAAATACACTAGACCAGGACAGGGCAAGCTTTGGTAATTGGGGACTGCCATTTTACATAGGGCTGCAGTACACAGAATGATGAAGCTATGTCACAAACAAGGTGATGAGACCAGGATTTCCAAATGTGACCATTTGCTTTCATTTCAGGGGTGTGTTAAGCCTAAAAATGAAGCTGTCGCCACCTCCCACTAAAACCAGCAGGAAATCACATCTGGGTTTCTAAAAATTTGGCAGTACAATTTAATGAGGCTTGAGTTGCCCACCCCTCTAGATATATAACATGGTAGTGCTTTGGCACAGAAGATATAATTATAAACTATAAGAAGTGTAAACACAAAGGGAAAAATTGAAGTAATGGTTGTATTTATATATTTGGCTCTTCCTTCAAAAACAGTGTAGAATACAATCACAAAAATAATATCTGAAATCCCTCATAGATGTATTTAGAAAACAGTCCCCTCAAACTGAGAGCTACATGTTTCAAAAATAACTGCCTGGAATTAAGAGAAACAATATTAACCCAGACAAAACAGTGCTTGACTATAAAATGGAATGTATCTTAACTGATTTGTAACATCAGTTTTTATTTCTGAATGACATAAACATCATTGAAGAGGTGAGAATTTTCAACCTCCTCGTACCAGCTGTGATATTATAAAGCTTCTATATTTTAATTCACATTTAAAATAAGGTCTGGACATGATTCACCAAAAAAAAAAAAAAAAAAAAGCACAATAGCATGCATAATTTGGGATATGCTGTTCTGAAGCAGAACACCAAACAATTACAGGAGGATTAGTCTGCTTTGGAGGAGGAGTACTTTTACGTAGAAATGAGAGCATCTACCTTAGAGAATCAGAAATCATCAATTACATTGGTGCAGCAACCTTTGGAAGTGAAAGAATTACAATGAATGAGCAGGGCATGAATTCACCAACAGGAATTTGGAGAAATTTATGGGAGGCCCTTTTTTTAATTGTAATATGTCTTCTAACTTATATGAACCTCTTGTGTTTCCAACATCTAAATCAAACTCACCATGCCCTGCGTTTTCAATAATCACTGTCAAATAAAGTTCAGTGGCTGAAAAGAACAGGTTTGGAGAAGGGTGCAATAGGTTATCCATTGCTGAATTATACAGTTACATTCCATCTCTAGAAATCCACTGAAGGAATTGTCTTCCTTAATGCTGTTGTGGAGATGTTATATTTTTGTCCTTTTTGTGTTACATTTTAAGTTACCTTAGCTTTGAGAAAAGAACTCATCTTCCTTTGTTCGTGATCAATTTGAGTTTTAGAAAAGAATAATTTTGCCTCCAAATTGTTCTTTCTTGTTCCTCTATCTTTGAATATCTCTCCCCCAGGGGTGAAATCCAGCAGATTCTGACAGGTTCTGGAGAACCAGCAGTGGAAATTTTGAGCAGTTCATAGAACCAGTAGCAAAATTTTGAGCAGTTCGTAGAATCGGTAGCAGAAATTTTGAGTAGTTTGCAGAACCAGCAAATACCACTGGCTGGCCCGAGTGGGGTAGGAATGCAGATTTTGCAATGTCCTTCCCCTGTCACGCCCACCAAGCCACACCACGCCCACCAAGCCACGCCCACAGAACCTGTAGTAAAAAAAATTGGATTTCACCACTGCTCTCCCCGTTTTTTCCACTGTCATTCTTATCCATTCTGAACATTTCTGGATCTTTCCTCCCACTTAAGAGATACCAGAGGAATTACAATCCTGTAATGGAGCTCAACTTTTTAAATTTCTTATTTATACTTCTCAAGGTTTTTAAAGAGCCAGTGGCTGAATGAGTGAATCACTGTGTCTTGCGCTGTACATGATTATCTTTGACAGCTCAGGTTCTTGCTATTTGAAGCACATCAGAATATTCCCTTTGCTACTATTTCTATTATTTCCTCTCTTCTGTTTTCATTATCCTATTGCTTTTAAGGCTTACCTATTTACTAGAAATAATTTGACACTTACATCAAAGTGCTATAAAGAGGAAGGTAAGAGAGTGTTTCCTGTGTGTTATACTTCAATTCTGGAATTTAAAATAAAAGTGCCATGGCTTTTTACTCTGCTTGCATACACTATTTTTTAATAATGTCTAATGATGATTTGTATTTTGACTATAATAATTGTCAAAATATTTTAGCTTTTTAAAAAAACTTGATGCAAGCAATCCTATGTTTTTTATAAGTGTGGAAACTATTTTCTATGCACAGAATACTGCATTTCAATCAACACGTTTCTTGTATTAATATTTGCAGTAAACATATGTGAATATACGTGCAATACAGGGTAATCATTTCAACATGATAAAAAGCTGTGACCTCTACTAGCTATATACTGCTATACTATACTAGAAATGCAAAAGCCAAAA
This sequence comes from Masticophis lateralis, assembly GCA_030761175.1. Classification (NCBI taxonomy): domain Eukaryota; kingdom Metazoa; phylum Chordata; class Lepidosauria; order Squamata; family Colubridae; genus Masticophis; species Masticophis lateralis. Next base: position 94,351,662 of record JAUDYJ010000003.1, on the reverse strand, counting down.
AAAAAAAAATACACTAGTTTCTTTCTGGCATCCTACTATGCCTGAAAACAATTAAACTGGAAATTCAAAAGAAAAATATTAAGTATTATTTCATAATAGATGTTACAAATTAAGTCTCAAATGATTTTAAGACCTGAGATTCAAAGATAGTAACACTGTAACATTAACATTGCTACTCTGTACAGTTAAGATACTATATACACAATCTGTAATTTATCTGGGGGAAAAGCTCCCTATTTTAAAGGATACAAAATACCTTGAAATATTTAGTGCGAGAATTATTCAACCATATTAGATCTGGAATATGGTGACAAATGCTATGCGCTAATCAATCAGACTTTTTTTAGTTTTCATATGCCTCATGTTCCTTCATTTACTATACCAAATAAAAAATGAAAAACTGAAGATTTCAAAATACAGAAATGCTACCAAAGCATGAATTAACATGTGAAAACATTGAGGAACTTGCTCCATTCACTTTCTGAATGCCATGAAGCTGAAAATAAAACTTCAGAATAAACAGCTATAGACCTTGCATATATAAATTCTGATTAGCAATATATTTATTCAATATTTTCCACGTTACTGTTAACAAGAAGGATGTAAATTAATTTTTAAAGGAGTAACTAATCTACTTATTACATAATACCCGTACTTACAGCCATACAAATTTCATTCTTCTCATTTAAATGTATTATACGAAATATAAATTTCTTCCATGTTATATCTAAAATGCTCTTAAATCAAGATAAACCTAAAACAGAATATTTATTTCCCATTTTTCAATTATAAAGTCTGTATCTTAAAATCAAGCAATCTCAGTTCTATTTCTCACAATGTGTATATACACATAATTTTAGATAAAACTTTCCTTATGACAATGTTTAGATTGTCTAGGCATCTATAGGGGGAAATGATTGATCTGAGTACTCTTGCAACTGCAGTCTATCAAGTATCCTCTAACATCATTTCAATATGTATTTCTCATTTTTCAAGCAGAAATAGAATATGCTACGTATATTAATCCCTCAATGGAAGGAATTATATGTGCTCTCTCTTTAAAAGTATCCAAACTTTTCATACCAGTTCCTCCCTATTTCTTCCAAACATCACAGCAAAATAAATAAATAAATCTTGAAGCCGAGAGATCAATATGCTGCTGAGTGACTCTGTTACCAAATTATCAGCCAATCTAATGGGATACTTGCACTTATGCAAATTTAGGGTAAGCACCTTTAGGGCAATGCCTTGGCTTCTGCTCTGAGGACACTTGCTTTTTCCTTTTGCCCAGCTTCACTTGGCTTAAGTGCCATCAAGTTGGTGGCACTGGATAGATATCTGGATAGATTCCCTCCTGGATGATCCATCTTCAACTTGGCCTTTTAATTTGAACTTTTTCTGAACTCACTTATCTAAAATGATTATAAGCAGGGGAAAATTAGTATTCTGTGCACTTTTACCAATAGAATTAATCCAATTAACAGATTTGAATAGTAAATAAATAATGAAAATCTTAAATTTTCTTGTTGGATACTAAAGATGAATAAGCAGTGTCCACTGATTTTCACTATTACAGCACTTTCTTATGAGCCATTATATAATATTGAGATAAAGTTTGCCAGTATAAACAGAAAGGAAAAAGATATTTAAGATAACTTTTTTTTCCAAAAAGAACAGAAGCAAAAAATTGTCATATCTCTAAGAAAATCAAATCAATGAACTGGGCAACACTGTTTAAAGCAGGAAGGCAAAGTGAAGGAATAAATAAAAACAATACTGGTTTTGATACAGTACTGCCAGATCAACCAGATTTTCTTCCAAAAGGAAACAGATGTTTCAGTGGCCTCAAGTAGTAGTGAACTTCCATTAACTCAGCATCTATGGAAGATAATCTATCCCAAGTACGATACTTTCAGAAAATTCCTGGCTTAACCCACTGATCATTTTCTTCTGTTCAAAGGACAGAGGAAAGAATAAGACTTGACACTAATCAGTAAGACTTAGATGAAGAACCAGAAAATATTATTGGAAAGTAGAATGTAGAGCGTGTTGCCCATTTGCAGATATTTTGGCCTGTTTTCTAATGAAATGAAAACTTTGTCTCTTCTGATTTTTTAAAAATAATTGCATTTTGGTACACCTTCCAATTTTTGTGCTTGTGTTTTTTGTGGGATATTCATAAAGGTTCTATGAGACATGGAGGAACAGCTGCAGTTTTTCAGAATATTATCTATTTCTGTTTGTGGCCAAGCAAAATTATGACTTCTACCATGCTTTATGAAGGAAAAATGTAATTTAGAAGTCAGATTCCCATCAATCATTTGGTTGGGAAGGAGCAGCATGTATGAAAATTGATGCCAAGGAGAATGAAGAATCTGGGAATGAGGGAGAAGCAAAAAGAGGAAAGGTTAGTATAAATTCTTATATTTTTAAGCTGTTGTCTTCTGTTGAATTAACAATAGAATTGGGCAAAGTACAAAAACAAATAAAGAGCCAGGAATGCAAATTTATAAACAATGTTAAGCAATGATTTTTAAAAATCAGAAAGGAAATCTGATTTTTTTTAAAATCATTGCTTACCATTTTTTATAAATTTGCATTCCTGGCTTTTTGTTTGTTTTAATATTCTTCCCAATTCTATTGTTAATTTTATTCCACTATGTCAAATGTTCTTTCCTGATAAATAACCATGATTTCTGTGTAAGATGTGTTAGACATTCAATCACAATGACACAAAAATCCTGATTTAGTATTGTGAGGAAATAAGGTCACAAATCAGAAAATTCTGACTTGGAAATATCCTAAAAATTCTACCAAATTCAACAAAGAACTGCTAATATTTTTTAAATAAAATCAAAATACAGTTGACCGTTCTCCTTTACATAAAAGTTTATTCTTAAATTCAGTATTTCAAGAATGGCACAAAACTAACAAATCAATAACTAATGTGTGATTGCTCTTTAGCAGTTAAGCCAATTATATGCACTAAATGAAATCCAAATGCACATAAAAATCCTTGCCTAATTCAGCAACCTTTCACAGATCAATATATCAGCCTTTCTAATTTAATCTCTTTAAATACATGTTAGCTCAAAGTTAGAAAAATAGTTTGTAACAGAGAAATAAAAGAACAAAATAGTATTTTAGTTTCTTATTAATGAACGATTTTAGGTTTTACAACCAGACAACTAAAATATTCAGAATATTTAAACACCCAAAAATATCAATCAAGTTCCGTTCTCAAATGCAACAAAATATTGTTTAAAAAGCCAACCACACACATTACTATAAAAAAATAACATCACCAATATCACTGCAAAATCACCTGAGAGCCTTTACTCCCAGCCATAGCAACCTTAAAGCAAAACTATTTTCCAAAGCAAGAGCTTTCAATAGAGGTAGCATTTTCACCTATTGCTTATTCTAGAACGGTGATTCCTATGAGCACTGTTTTGTAATCCAAGCGTGCATTAAACTAGTTGTTATATTATGTGGTGTTTATTACTCCCAGTGCTACAAATAAGTCTAAACCAAGAGCCTAGAACTTTTAACTGATTCCAATTACATCCTGATGTATCAACATTATCATCTGTTTGGGGCAAAAAAATCACCTTGGCAAGTTAGAACAGTGATATCATCAAAATATTCTTCTTGCAACTATAGAAACTAATTTCTATACTTACTTCTTTTGAAACAAACTCCACTGAGTTTAGTAGAATTCACTCCTAGAATTGCTTTCCAGGATACTCTTGCTTAGTATTTTGACATCAAATAAACTTTTGATGCAGCAAGACACTCAATCGCAGTAATGAAAATAGAGAGGCAAAACGTTGTAAGCATGAAAGCAATAGTGGGAGCAACAACTATTAACATTATTTAAGAGGGCATATCCCTTGGGTAGTGAGAGACGCTGAAGCAGATCTCAGGGTCAGCACACTTACTGGCTACAGCTTTTTCCCTTTGTTCATGCAAGGCAAGGGAACGGTCCCTTCCCTCGATCGGCACCAAGCAAGACGAAGGTACAGTAGGTCGTCCAAAATAACTTCTTAAGAAGGGATGCCTAAACGCGCACCTGTGGCTACCGGCAAGCCACCAATTCTGAACCCAACTGCTTCGAAATGTATTGGACGGATGACTTTCGAAACGGTGCTCGAACCCTGCTTCGGTGACGAAAGTAAGAACTTTTTGCAAACCTCCTAGAAAAGCCCTTCCAAGTTGGCCAGGTGCGCCTCTTGCAAAACCTCACAAAATGCTAGTCTAGCCGGGGGGTGACTGCATTCTTGTCCGGAGACCGACGGTAAGGCGGCTGACCGAGGGGGAAAAAGACCTCCCTTGCAACAAAAGGCCGCCTTCCTTCCCGCGGCGGATGCCACGAAGGTATCAACCCAGCTGGGCTAGCAACGAGCCAGAGAAAATGCTTTCGGGCTTGGAGTTGGCCCCACACCCCACGGGCGAGAGAGCCGCCCAGGCCATAAAGGAGCGCGAGCCGGGTGGCCAGAGGCCCAGAGGTTCTCGCGCGGAGCGTTGCCTTCCAGCCCTGCCGGAGATGCCCGAGTGCCCCAGGCCAAGCTGGACCGAGCTTACGTAAAGTGGCGGCACCGAGGATCGTCGCCAGCAAGAGCATCACCGGCACGATCGGGGCCTCCAGCCCGGCCCCTCTGCGCGGCCTACAAGGGCGGGAGAAAACCATGCCTAAGCTGGCCCTCGCACCGAAGGGGCTTCCGGGTTGGCCTTCTGCCGAAGGACTCTCACCTTGTGGATTCTCTTCAGCGCCATCGCGGCGGAGCCTGTTGAGAGAGGCAAGCAGGAAGAAGGAAAGGAAGGAGGGGGACTATTTTCCGGCGGCGGAGGGAGCGCAGGAGCTTTTCGGCGGAAGCGGGAGGACAGGTGTGAGTGCCGGCCTGGGGGGAGCCCGGTGTTCTCTATTGCCTTCTTTCCCGTCGCCCCCACCTCTTTGCTCGCCTGCCGCCCTTTCACTGCCTTCCCGATCCTGCTCGCTTCTCACCGTCGCTCTTCCCCCTTTCTCTCCCCGAGGACGCTCGGGCTCTTTCACTGAGTGACTGCCTCACAGAGCAGGGACTGCTCCTCCCGCATCACTCCCCGCGCGAAGTTCTTTATGACGCGAGAGGTTAATAGGATTCCTCCGCTAGACGGAGTCGAGCGACAAAAGTCACGCATGCGCTTTTGACTGTTGTTCGGCTTTGGGGTGCGCGGAGAAGCGTCGTGGTTTTTCACCGGCCGGGAAGCGGGTTATACGCCGCGCGCCCGGGAACACACGGCCCGACACCCCACTAGCCGCTTGGCCGCGGACAAATAATTACCCTGAAAAGAGGAAGAGGGAAGGCGGGCGGAAGGATACTCTCTCTTAGGAGGAGCAAAGCGAGAACCCGAGAATTTTACCGCGAGATTGTGGAAATAAAAGGAACTGTGGCTGGTTGGAGCGAAAGACATTGGGGGGTGGAGGCTGCCTGGAATTTGCTCCTCCTTCGTGATTTGCACGAAATAGCCCCTAGGCTCACTTGGCACGACTGTTACTTAGGAAAGAAAAGGATGCAATAGATCTTCCCCAAGTATTACTACTACTAGTGTAATATATGCACAATCAAAACACAAGTGTTTTTCTTCGGGTTTGGTTCTGCGCCTTGGGTGTACATGAAATACATCCCTTGGATAAAGAAATGTGGGCGATCCAAGGATCGTAGTGCACGTTTTCTTGCGCTCGTTTGAAAAACTAAAATGCTGTTTGGATCTCAAAATGCATAATTATATATTAGATGAATTTACAACAAAGCTGAGCTTTGTTGTTTTCTTGCAGACATTTCATTACCAAACTAGGTAACATAATCAGCACTGATTATGCATGAACTCTCTCTGATCTTACAAGGTTTAGTTTAGCTTTAGTTTTATTTGATTTATATACCGCCCTACTCTATGAGAGCATACCAGCTGGTGGGAGGCTATTGGTGGCAGCAGGCGGTCCTGTAAATAACCAGGTCCTAAGCCATGGAGCGCTCTAAACGTGGTAACCAAAACCTTGAAGCGTACCCGAAGACCACCGGGAGCCAGTACAGCTCGCACAGGAGAGGTGTTACATGGGAATGCCATGTTGCTCCCATAACCACCCACGCGGCTGCACTCTGCACCAGTTGGAGCCTCCGGGTGCTCCTCAAGGGGAGCCCCATGTAGACAGCTTTACAGTAGTCCAGGCGGGAAGTGACGAGGGCATGAGTGACCATGCGTAAGGAGTCCCGAACTAGAAAGGGACGCAACTGGTGAATCAGGCAAACCTGATGAAAAATCCTCTGGGTCATGGCTGTCAGATGCTCTTCTAAAGACAGCCGTGAATCCAGGAGGACGCCCAAGTTGCAAGCCCTCTCCGTGGGGGCCAGCGATTTGCCCCCAAAAGTCAATGATGGCACCAACTGACTATATCAGGACGTCGGAAACCACAGCCACTCAGTCTTGGATGGGTTGAGCCTGAGCCTGTTTCTCCCCAGAGAAACAGATCCACACGGCCTCCAGGCACCGGGACATTACTTCAAGGGCATTGTTGGGGTGGTCCAGGGTGGAGATGTACAGCTGAGTGTCGTCAGCGTACTGGTGGTATTTCACCCCAAAACCACAGATGATCTCGCCCAGCGGCTTTACATAAATGTTGAACAGAAGGGGCGAGAGGACCAACGCCTGTGGTACCCCACATATGAGGCGCCTCGGGGTCAACCTCTGCCCCCCTGCCAACACAGACTGCCACCCACCCCTAACTCTTCCAACCGGTGCGGCATGATACCATGGTCGATGGTATCAAAAGCCACTGAGAGATCTAGTAGGACCAGGATAGAGGAGCAACCCCGTCCCGAGCCCTCCAGAGATCATCAACCAACATGACCAATGTGTTGGTTGGTTGGTGGGCAGAAACTAGAAGTAAGCAACCTGACAAATAGCCAACCCTTATTCCCTAGAGGACTTTGTAGGTGATAGCCAGCACCTTGAATTGTACCTGGAAACCTATTGATCAACAGAAAAAATTAACAGAGGAAAGGTGTCATGGCATACCATGGCATACCCTTCAACTGTGGATTTGCCAACTTGTGGATCAGCTCTATTTCCAAATGATCTTCAAGGGCAGCCCCATGTACAACACATTGCTGTATAAATAATCCTCAATTCACAACAACTTGTCTTGTTTGCATTGGAAGTTTGCTTTACAACTGCCACAATTTCCAAAAATTCATAAAATTAGGTTAGTCAAATGGATGACCTGATATACAACTATCATGACTTATGACTGTAAGGGGCAGGCTTCATTACAGTTGTAAATTGAGGTCTACCTGCATAAGGATTGGGGAGATGATTTTGAAAAAATAACCAAGCTATAAAAGTGAAACATGCAAATGTATGTGTGAGTTCTATGTCTATTGTTTTATAACATATTCCAGTTCTATTACTGTTGATACTAAATATTCTCTGTTTTATTACTATTATTGGATTACAGAGTTGTAAAAAGGGAGTTTATGCTATGTTGTATATTATTTCTACTTCTATGCCATATTATACTATTGCTATTATTAGTATACTATTGCTACTAGTGTTACTTTTATTACTAGTATACAACAGTGTTTTACTATTATAGACCCTGGTCTGTCTTTCAATTTTCTTTATCTGATTTCTTCCTTTTTTTCCTTTTGTTTATTAATTGGCAGCATATAAAGCTCTGGCACTTTCCTAACATTGTATGTAGTTTTGCTGTGCTATGTCCCTTCTTTTTCCTCTGGACCAGTCAATCTCTGTGAAGAAAAAACTCCTTTTATTTTGCTGCTTTTTCCATTTGTTGCTGCTGCAGAGCTTCAAAATACACACCACACATCTCATCGCCATCTGTTTCAAGGTTTCACCTCTTAGAAACAGTTTTGCTGTGCTAACACCAAAAGGCTTGAATGGGGTAGGGGTGGGGGACACAGCACAGATGCCTGCAATTATTCACCAATACCCTGTTCTTCCACAGGGGGTTTCTAAATTTATGTAGGAAAAGCTGGATGCATGGATACAAGATTGGCAGCACCTGATTCAACTATAGTAATTGTGAGAAGGATCTGCACATCCAGATAAATCACGGATTAAGCATAACCTGATGTCAGCTCTTCAAGTTAGTCCAGGCAAGAAACCAAAACCATAAATACCAATGCTGTGTTTATTATAAGCTTACAGTAACAGAATCTTGCAAGTCTGCAAGCGCTTCCCTTCCTCCCCTGCCTTTACTTTCCAGAGAACTAGGTAGGATCCCTTCTGAGATCCTTATTCTATCCCATTTAGGACTTGGATTTTGTTTACCAGGCCATTGCATAGACTGCGTCTCTGCCTTCTGCCTCCTAAAGTTACTCTCGCCGCCCATTTCCACCCACCAATTTGCTGCAGCTACCAAAAGAGCCAATGGGTTGTATCAATAAAAAGATATGTCAGGTTCACGGGACAGGATAATTTTACACTGCAATGAATCTGGAACACTTGTGTCCTAGTCTGGTCACCACAATTAAAGAAGGGAACTAAAAAGCTTGCAAAGAAGAAAAATGAAGATTTTGAGAGGTTTGTGGCTAAACATTATGAAGAATGTTTAAAGAAACTGAATTAAAGAGGAGAAAACAAAGGAGAGCTGTGACAATAGTGTTGCAATATTTGACAGGTTGTGAGGGGAAGTATTTATTCTCAATAGTGTCTAAAGGTAGATCTAGAACCAATAACTGGAAGTTTTACAGAGAGAGAAGAAGAAATTCCCAGATTGTGAGAGTTGCTAAGCAGTGGAACATCCTGCTTCCTTGGATTTGTTGGTGCTCCATCACTGCAGGTCTTTAAACACAGCCACCTTCCTTAGATGGTGTAAGGAGTCTTTCTTTGGGCAGAATATTGGATTAGAAGTCCTGTAAAGTCTTTTCTAACCCCATAAATTCTGGAACAATTTAATGTGTGATATGCATCAAATTTCATAATGAAGTTCAGTAGGATATTGTGTTGATAAATCGTGCATGGAATGCTTTTTCCAGATATATATTAAATATAGCATTATTAAGGATAATTATTGAACTTAGATGAAAGGGCCTAATGTGACAGGAAGTTGTGTTTTTCTCCAGAGCACTACAGTGATGATGATAATGCATGTCAAAATTCCTCGATCCAAAAGGTTTAATCTTCATGAGACTGTATACTCCTTAGTTATACTTATCAACGGCAGGTCATTAGGATGCTGTTGCTAATTTGTATCATTGCTGCAGCAGCTGTTTATATAGTTCTCCACAATCTCTGCTGTTTCGATTGCTTTTTTTCCCTCTTTGTTATACTATAGTTTAGAGCAATGTTTCCAATTCTTGTCAAAGACCCTGGTGACAAGAAGAAAGGACAGTTTGGGGATTCTTGCATTACTGGATGATGACACAAATTTGAGAAAGGCTGTTCTAGTTTTTAAGAACAGGAAAGAAAAAATCTGTTGTGCTTTATAAAATGACAGATGTGCTACTTCAGAAATTTTTGTGGTTCTTATATCTATAGTAGTTTTTGCAACTCAACCCAATCTGCAATCTCTGGGCACTTTAAAACATCAAACAGTAGGAAAAAATGTATTAAATTAGTATCTTCGTTACCCCCAGATAGTCACCACTATCAGTGAGCATGAGTTAAAAGCCTACTATCATAAAATTATAGACAAAAGATAATTCAAATAGGAATTAAGAAATAATATGATGTGAATAATTGCAAATTCTTCTAGGTATGCTTTCAATGTCACACTATTTTCCTTCAAAATAAATGCAGCTTTATTTCCTGATCACACAGTAAATATTTAGAGCTTTTCACATACAGAATCCACTTGTTAACATAAGCATTATCATGAACACATAGCAATTCCCCTTTGTTTATCTGGTATCCAGATAATACTGAAATGCCTCAAGTGGCCACAGCACTATTCAATCCTGATCAAAATGGGTTGGCAAGATGTTAGTATCTCACTGTAGCTAGCACCCTGTCCAGAATATTAGAACCAGGGGTGGGTTCTAAATTTTTTTACTACCAGTTCTGTGGGTGTGGCTTATTTTGTGGGTGTGGCTTGGAGGTCATGTGACTGGGTGGGTGTGGCTAGCTGGTCATGTGACCGGGTGGCCATGGCTATGTGTATAGGGACTACTCAGAGGGCTGAAAAAAGTAATTTCTGACAGGTGCTCCCACTTATGACTGGTCCTCACACTTACGACCATCCTCACATTTATGCCCGTACAGCATTCTTAACAACCATGTCACTCATTTCACAACTGCTTCTCTTCACCATGGTGATAAGATAGGGCAAAAAATGTAAAATGTGAGGACAGTTGTAAGTTTGAGGACTGGTTAAAAGTGCGAGGACTAGTCAAAAATAACCTTTTCAGCCCTCTAAGTAGTCCATATGCACAAAAGGACTACCCAGAGGGCTGAAAAAAGTGATTTCTGACAGGTCGTCGCACTTTTGACCAGTCTTCGCACTTATGACTGATCATCATTTATGCCCATTGCAGCATTCTTAACAACAGTGTCACTCATTTAACAACACTTCTCTTCACCATGGTGACAAGATAGGGCAAAAACATAAAATGTGAGGACAGTTGTAAGTTCGAGGACTGGTCAAAAGTGCGAGGACCAGTCAAAAATAACTTTTTCAGCCCTCTGAGTAGTCCATATGCATAAAAGGATACAGCAATAGAGAGGGATGAAAGTAGGGAAGGGAAATTAGAGTAGGAGTGAGGGTAAGAGAGGGAGAAAGAGAAGAGGAAAAGGAGAAAGGAAGAGGAAGTAGGGAGGAGAAGAAGAGGGAGGGAAGAGAAAGTAAGAAGGAAAGAAAAGAGAGAGATGGTAGATTTGAGGAGAAAGATTGGTGTACAATAAAAAAGATGAAAGGGAAGAAAGCAAACCCCAAACAAATATAAAGATATTAAGATAAAGAATGAATTGTTAAACTTTAAACAATAAAAGAGAACAAATATGAATAAATAGCAATAATTAGAAACACACATACAAACATACAATGTATTTTCTTTGAACAGAGTATTTGGCCGGTTCACAAATTTAAACAGTGTTTAGTCATTTCAATTAAATTTACAATTTCTATATTTCTTTTGCCATATTTATTCCTCATCTATTTTTTTAAAAAACCAATATTACCCTTCATCCTTATCTCTAATCTTAATCAAATTCAATTTTCCCTTCTATTCTATATTATACCCCTTCCCATTGTCATCTATTTTTACATCCATCCTCACACTGGTTAATTATGTAATATTACAGTTGTTTAATACAAATTCAACATTTTAATATAAATTTATTAGTTATATAACTATCTTTTTTGTATATTAATCAATATGAACATGAATATTCCAATTATTTCCATGCAATCCAATTGCTTACAAATCAATTAATTATATTTACCAATAATAAATCAAATAATTTCCCCCATATTTCACCGCCCTGAGTCCGTAAGGAGAAGGGCGGTATATAAATCTAATAAATAAATAAATAAATAAATAAATAAATAAATAAATATGTTCCTCCAAACCACAACTTAACCATTTCTGCTTTCAACACAATATACAATTAATACTATCTCAATTATTACAATTCCCTAGTTAAATAGAGCTTTTTTTCTTTTGTGTTTTAAAATCTTGAACTCTCCTCTTCTGCCCTAAATTTCCCATTGTTTGCAGTTTTGCATCTACCTTTTTTGGTGAGGAAAAAGAAAAAGCAATCTCTCTCTGCCTCATTTTGTCACGTTGCAGCAAAGATCCTGCTTTACTTTCAGTTTCGCTTTTTCAGCATAGCTTGGGGGGGGGGAACTGCTCCAGTCTTCTTTGCAGCTACAGAGCCCTGAGCAAAACAGCTGAGAGCAAATCAGCTGAGAGTCGGGACCCCAAGCTAATCAACTTGTGGTAATTAACCTATGCTGAAGCTGAAAGGGGCTGTTTTTTTCTATTTTTGCAGGCACCGGTCTACTCATTTGTTTTCTTTTAACACTGATCAGCTGTAGGGCGGCCCTTTGAAGCCCCATGGCAAGAGTTTAAACAATTTTTTTCCCTCTAGCCATCAGCTGGGACTCAGGAGGCAGCAATAGATTGGGAGTGGGTGGGGTAAGCGAACAGCGACCGGGCCGGGAACCAGTTCGGGGGCATGGCCAGCCAATCTTATTACCAGTTCTCCGAACTATTACATTTTTTTATTACCGGTTCTTGCGATCCGGTGCGAACCAGGAGCAACCCACTTCTGATTAGAACCCTGATATCAAAGGCAGATTCACTGCAATTTTTACAAGAATTTGTATACGAATTACATTTCTGGTACATACTTACCAGAAAAGGCAGAAAAATACTACACCAATCTTCTCTCAATCTCCAACTATACAATAGCAATTCTGTGTAGCTGCAGTAAAAATGCAGGAACATTTAATGCAAATGTAATAAACGTTCCAGCTTGGTCCTATTTTATTAAATTTACTACATCCTTCAAACTGTTTTCTTCTGAGGGTGAGAAAAGTATTTAGGGAAGGAAATACTTTTTCTCAAATTGGAAATGGGATCTTTGACTAGTATGTAGCACTTGCATTTTAAGTAATATGCAAGTTGTACATAGAGTTAAAGATAGGATCAGGTTTGTGTTATAAGGGTTTCTTAATGCATAATCTGTCATAGTGATCAGCCATTTCTGTCTTGACCCAGCTAGACATAAACACATATGAGGAGTAGGTGCAAGAAACTGGAGTAGGATTTAGTACATACAGACAGCAATAGAAGGGGAAAGTGTGCAAACTCACACAAAGAGCAACAAAGTCCCATATTATAGAGAGCTTGCCTGCACTGAGTTCCAAATGGCTAGAGTCCAAAGCAGAGTGTTTTCTGGAAAACAGAAAGGAGGAGAGGAGGAATGTTTAACATACTCTTATAATAAAGACAGAGCTAATACACCTGATTGTGTTGTTGCTTGCCTGGATTACCTTGCAGGGCTAATGGTTTCCATGTATCTTTATATCTTTTAACAAAGCTTGACTAATTCATCAAACCTGACACTTGTTTCATTCACACCCTCTGGTAATTTTCCATAGAGTGTTGTTCATTCATTCAGTGCACATGAGAACATTCTGTTGTTTTGGCAACCATCTATTGTGAACACTATATTTCCTGTATCTTACAATGTGCTCTTCAAAATAATCATTCTTCATGTGCTGCATAATGTGAAATATTCCTGAACTAGTGTTGAACTAATTTCATATACTCCATCTTTTTCAATGTCCTCTTAACTTAAACGCATGGCATAAACCTGCACATTATCCCTATACCATAGCATTACCACTGCCTTAACTACTACACTGAACTGGTTCTCAGTGACAGAATATAGATATTAATATTTCAATATGTGATTCATGAATTAATGTGGATAACATATTCTGACATGTTGTATTCTTAGCTATGTATCTGCATCTATGCATGCATGATTGGCTTCTGGAAACAAAATGTAGTCTGTAGGTTTTTCCTCCTGTAAGAGGTATTATTTAGATGAGAATATAACATACATTATATCATGATAGCTTTTATTGAAAATTTTAAAAAGTTTTACATATAGTTCCCTTCCCCCACCCCATTCCCCCTTACCCTCCCTAACCCACCCTAACTCTGTCTCTGAATCAATTTCTATCAATATATTATACAATCTTTTTATGTGCATTGGCCTCTGATCTCTAATCTGTTGTATCAAATGCTCTTCACTTTGTGCAATACTGATTTTTTGATTTTTCTTCCACCTATTCTGCAACTGTACATACTGGAACCATGTTTGAATTGCCCTTTCCTGTCTTAATATATTCAAGGACTTTAATTGCAACACATTCTTTTCTACGATCAGTAATTCTTTATAAGTAATTATATCCTGTCTTTGCTCTATGCTTAGGTTCTCTATCGCATGTCTGGGAACGGTCCACAGAGGTATCTTATCATTTAATTCGTGTTGATATTTTTTTCAGACACGCAAAAGAGTATTCCTTAATATATGGCTTTTAAAAGTCCTATCCACTTTTTTGTCATAAACCAAGTAAGCATGCCAGCCATATATCAAGTCATACCCCTCAATATTCAGTATCCTTTCTTCTGATAGGTTAATCCAATCACTAACAGCCTCTAAGACAGCTGCGTCATAATACAATTTTAAATTAGGCATTTTCAAACCTCCTCTTTCACGTATATCCTGCATTATTTTTAATTTAACTCTTGGTTTCTTTCCAGCCCAAATAAACTTATTAATGCCTTTCTGCCATTCTAGCAAATTTGCATCTTTTTTAAGTATTGGTATCATTTGAAAAAGAAATAAAAACTTGGGCAAAACATTCATTTTAACCTCTGCTATCCTTCCCAGTAATGATAATTGTAATTTTTTCCACTTATCTAACTCTGTCTATATTTTATGCCATAGCACTTCATAATTATGCTTATATAGCTTCCCGTTTGATGTCGCAATATAGACTCCTAAATATTTAACCTTCTTCACTATCTCACAGCCAGTTACATTTTCCAACTTTTCTCTTTCTTTTTTAGTCATATTCTTGGTTAACATCTTTGTTTTTCCTACATTTATTTTGAATCCTGAAACTTGACCATATTGCCTAACTATATCCATTAGACTTACTGCTGATTTCACTGGTTGGGTTAAAGTTACAACCATGTCATCTGCAAATACTCGTAATCTATAGTCTTGTTGTCTAATTATCTGCCCCCCGTATTTTATTCAGCAACACTTCCAAAGTCAAGACAAACAACAATGGTGACAAGGGACACCCTTGTCTTGTTCCTTTTTCAATTTTAAATATTTCAGTTAAATTACCGTTCGCTATTATTTGTGCTGTTTGTCTCTGATATATTGCTTGAATTGATTTTATAAAGTACTCCCCTAATTGCATCTTTTGAACTACCTTCTCTAGAAACTGCCAACTCAGTCGATCAAAAGCCTTCTCTGCATCCAAAAACATAAGCACTGCAGTGACCTGGTTGTTCTTTCCCAAATATTCCAGTATATTAACTATTTGCCTTACATTGCCTTTCATTTGTCTGCCTTGTATAAACCCAGTTTGGTCAGTGTGAATCACTTGTTGCAAAACTGACATCCTATTTGCTAAGATTTTTGCAAAAATCTTATAGTCTGTGTTAAGCAATGATATAGGTCTATAATTTTTTGGTTGAGTATAATCCTGATCTTCTTTCGGAATCAAAGATATAAAGGCTGTTCTCCTGAATGGCGGTACCTCTCCTCCCATTTGTATTTTAACAAATAACTCCTTAAGTGGTTCCACCATTTCTAATTGGAGATTTTTGTAATACGCTAATGTCAGACCATCTGTTCCAAGAACCTTTCCACTTTTCAGTTGTTTAATTGCAAGGAGAATTTCCTCAGTAGTAATCATTGAATTCAATCTTTCCCTTTGTTCATCAGTAATTATAGGAATACTCTCCTCCTGCAAAAATCTATCTATATCAATACCTTGTATTTTATCACCAGCATAAAGCTTCATGTAAAAATCTAGAAAGGCCTTCTTGATCATGCTCTGTTGGTACACTACTTTACCTTTATATTCTATTTTTTTCTATTGTATGTGATTTTTGTTTTTTCCTTAACACATATGCTAACCATCTGCCTGGTTTGTTTGCATTACAAAAAGTGTTATGCTTAGCATATTGCAGATTTGTTGCCACTTGATCTGACATCAACATATTAAACTGCCCTTGCAATATTGTAATAGCTTCTTTTATATTCTTATCATCTGGTTTCCCTATTAATGCCTGTTCCTTCTTTTTTATTTCCTCCTCCAATTCCCTCCGTTTTTTCCCCTGTTTTTGCCTATGTACATTATTTAAATTTATTAGCACTCCTCTCATATATGCTTTACTTGCATCCCAAACCATTTCCATAGCTGTACCCTTATGCATATTTAATTCAAAAAATTCCTTCATTAATTTTTTACATTCATTCACATTTGCCTCATATCGAAATAAATTCTCGTTCAGTCTCCAAGACCTCCTGGAACTTTCTCCAGCCTCTAATTCCATCCATACCGGGCTGTGATTTGATAATGTTCTTGGACAAATCTTGGTTTTCTTAACCCTAGAAAGAAAATCATTAGTAATTAAAATAAAATCAATTCTGAAAAAAGATTGGTGTCTATCAGAAAAAAAAGTAAAATCTTGTTCATCAAAATTTCTTTCACGCCATGTATCTCTCAGTTCCATATAATCCACCATGTCAAAAAAAGATTGGGGAAGTTTAGCCCATGTATGAGAGTTTGGCATAATTTTCTTCTTATCCTTCTTGGTATCGAATACCCCATTCCAATCGCCCATCATTATGCATGACTTGTAATCCATTTGTATTAACTTTGTATGCAAAAATTTATAAAATTTCTCTTGTTGATTTGGTGCATATATTCTCATTAAGAGGACTTTCTTCCCTTCTATTAATAGTTCAATTGCTATATACCTCCTTTGTGTATCTACTTCAATTAATTTGGCTATTAAGTCACTTCTAATATATATAACTATTCCATTTTTCTTCTCAGGTGTGGCTGCTCCAAATATGTACCTAATCTAGCATTTACCAGATATTTTTGATCACTTATCCTTATATGTGTTTCTTGCAAGCATATTACATCGTTTTTAAATTGTTTCAAATAATGAAATATCTTTTTCTTCTTTTGTGGTGAGTTTAATCCATTAACATTCCAGGTCAAAAATTTAGTTGCCATCTTTAGCTCCGGAAAGCTTCTGGAGAACCTTCTGAAAATTTTCATGGAATTTTTTCTTAGGTCTAGCTCCTCCCACAGCTTCTGTATTTGAAGATGCCATTTCTAGAGTTATCATATGGCTTTGTTGTTTCTTTTGCTCTTCTTTGCGTTTGGTTGCCGCTCGTGTCTGTCTTTGGTCTTTAGGTTCTTCGATTTTTTCAAATAAATCCAGTAATTGTACATCTCCGAAATTTGCAACAATTGTTCTTGAGTGGTCAGTGCTCCTCCTTGAGCTTGAACCTGTGTTGTTTCTTTTTCCCCCTTTCTAGCCTCGCCAGCTTCTTTCCTTCTTTTAGCCTCTGGAGATGGGGGCTTTCCAGCCTGCAACACAGGAGTATAAAAAACTCTTGTTTTCCAAACTGAGTTAAGGCGGTATCTCTCACCTAAGTAATTCACCACTAGTCCAGCTGGTGCATCCCATCTATATTGTAATTGATGTTTTCTAAGCTCATCCACTAAAAAGGCATAGTCCTTCCTAGATCTCAACATTTTCAGGGGAATCTCCTTCATTATTGCAACCTTCTGTCCTGCTACTTGAAGTTTCTTATTGTAGGATGCCTGTAGGACTTCATTCCTCATTCTCCTTGTTACAAAATAAATCACAATATCTCTTGGCAGCTGTCTCTGTTTTGCAATCCATGAATTCACACGAAAAATTTTGTCCAGTTGCCAGGCACACTTGCGTTTTGATTCTCCAGTGAGTTGCACAAGGGCTTCTGCAAAAATCTCTCTAAGATTATTTTCTTTCAATCTCTCACCTTCACTGCCCACTCCATTGCTTTGTATTGTCCCATTACGAGTTCAGCTTCTGCTTTCTCTATTTTTGTCTGAGCTTCCTCCAGTTTAGCATCCACATTCAAGTTGTGCTGATCAATTTCATCCAGCCTTTCCTCTAATGATGTAGCAAAACCCCACACTCCTTTAAAAGCTTCCACTATGTCTTCCCTTATTTCATCATTGTTGGTTTGAATTGTCTCTTTAATATCCTGCAATTCATCATACACCTCTTTTAATTTTCCTTCTAAACGAGTTGTAATTTTTTCTTCCAAATTATCAAACAGCTTCTTCAATACCCCCTCCAGAACTTCTAAAGTTAAAGCTTGTGATTCTATGGGGGCTGGGGAGGGGGGATGCCAAAGATTGAATTCTTGAAGTCTGAGCTGGGGATGACCCAGCACTCTTAACCACCCCTGGCTTTACTTGCTTTGCCGCCATTTCCAGGTTTCACTTTCCCCAGCCTCAGCACAACAAAGCCAATAAAATTCTTATTCTCAGTCCTTAGTAGATATATTGCAATTCATCAGCCTGTTAGTCCTATTTCCTTAAACTTGCAAGCCTCAGTTTCATTCAACAAAGTTGTCTGTTAACAACCTTAACAAGTTTAATGAGTGTTAACAATCACTTTCCTCTTTTAACTTTCGTTTTCACACTCTCAGTCCAGCCAGCGCCATCTTTATTAATTTTCTCTCATTTCTTGAAGGAAGTAGTAATTTTTGGAATTAAAGTATTAATATGTGCAGTTATTGCTGTTTCTCCTGTCTTTGCTCTGCCTGCGTCCAGTCAAACCATTGAAATCTTTTAGTTCGCAGGGGTGGTCACGGCACCTTGTTCTGTCAATGACAGAAACTTCCCGGGTCCGGAGCTTCTTCAGGCGCTTGGAGAGCTCTCACCCTCCGCACCCCAGGATTAATCTTGGGGGGTTTTGGGGATCTCTACCCATGCCAGTCCGCTCACTTTCCCCTCTTCACCCGAAGGGAAAGTTCTGAGCCACCAGAACAGCTGATTTTCGCTGTTCTAGCGGCTTTACAGATCCTGGGGGGGTCGGCTGCGGCGCCGGTGGTGCCACTGGAAGTCCTATCATGATAGCTTTTATTGCATCCCGGACTATGACAAATTGTATCTGAATTATGTTTACCTAGACATATTATTCTAGTTCCTTAACTGTCTGGCAGTTGAAAAATAAAATAAAGAAAAGAAAATAAGAAAGAAAAGGAGCCACCATATTTTCCAGTTTCTAGTAAAATTATAGCATCTGGTTGTTGTGGTTGGTTGCACAATCAGTCAAATGTTTAGATTGTTATTATTATATAGACAACAATGTGAAATTAAATCTGCCAGTTATTTAGCTGATGTGGGCCCCCATACGCATCAAGTTGTTTCCATGAACCTAAGATATAGTAATGTATCAGTGTGGATCCAAGGAGTGTGCGGCCTTTTATAATTGACTGATGGAAATTTTGTCAATGTGCAGATTTTCTAATGTATTTTTTGTATGGCACCCAGTATGCCAATAAGCATTGTAACCAGTTTATGCCATAATCTTTCAACTTTGATTTTCAGATCTTGATACTTTCTTATCTTCTCCAATTCTTTGCCTTCTGTCCCTGATATTGCCATATAAATTATCCAAATTTACTCTTTTTCAATCACAGTTAAATCTGCTATGTTATAAGCCATTCGTTTTATCTATTTATACTTGGAAATACTGCAATATTTTGACCTTGTTTTCAACTACCTTTTCAACTATATATAATATTCTCACCAATTTTTCATTATTGGCATATAATAATTTTTACAGATATCTCAGTGAATTATTTTGGCAACTATATTATGTCCTTGCTCATAATCGGTTTGTGTGATCTTCTTGCCTGAACTAAGTATATGATTTATTATTTCTTATGCTTCTTTATTTGCATTATTCAATGATTTTTCAATTCTGACCTTGATTGCATTAGTTTGAACAGTTAGTTCACGAGGAGCCAAAATCAAACCCTTAGTTTCTTTTTCTTTTTTTTTTAATGTTCCAGTTACTGTATAAATCATTGCCAGGATTTATCTTTATCCATTTACACGTCAATCTTTTGTAGAATGGACATTGACTCACCTGAAGGTCTCTTTTCAGCATGCTGTGAATCCAATCCACTCGATGGGTAGAATCTCCTTAGTTCCTCGGAAACTGAGTGCAGAAACTTGTCTGGCTGACCACGCCCACTCTGTGCTGCACACATCAGTCTTCCTCCACGAAGTCGTAGGAAACCAACTGCAATTGTAAAAGGTAAAAACTATACCAACAAGTGGACTTCAGAAACAGGAAGCCCAAACAGGCTGGATATGGATTGGATTCGCAGCATGCTGAAAAGAGACCTTCAGGTGAGTCAATGTCCATTTTCCAGCATGCTGCTCATCCAATCCATTGGATGGGATCTACCCAAGCTCATCGACCAGGGCGGGAGGCTGACTGCTTTCTGAGTCATGGGAATTGGCCACTTGTTGCAGCACTCTATGGCCAAACGATGCCTCCGCCAAAGCAAACGAATCAATTTTATAGTGCCTGATAAATGAAGATGCTGATGCCCATGTAGCAGCTTGACAAATGTCCAAGATCGATGCTTGAGTGGCCCAGGCCGCCATCGTTGCCGCACTACGTGTCGAATGTGCGTAAATCCTATTAGGAAGAGGCTTCGCCTTGATGTCATAGGCAGTCGCTATGCAAGCTTTAATCCAGCGAGCAATCGTAGACGAAGATACCTTCCGCCCCATTGATGCAGGATGAAAAGACACGAACAACGCCTCTGTTTGTCTAAAGGAAGCAGTCCTCCTGATATATCTACATAAGGCTCTCCTCACGTCAAGCGTGTGCCAACTTTGCTCGTGAGGATTTTTTGGATCCGGGCAAAAGTTTGGGAGGACGAGCTCCTGTGACCTATGAAACCAGGAATGTATTTTTGGAGTGAATGGTGGATCTAATCTCAATACCACCCTATCAGTGTAAAATAAACACAAGTCTTTGCGGATGGACAATGTTGTCAACTCGGAAATTCTCCTCACAGATGTAATTGCAATTAAAAAGGTGAGTTTGAAGGTAAGTAATTTAATTGGAATAGAAGCCAGTGGTTCGAATGGATGAGATGTAAGTGCTTGAAGCACTAAAGGTAAGTCCCAAGAACGGTATCTGTGGACAGCAGGAGGAAATCTATTAGAAGCGCCGTGCAAAAACTCCTTGATGCGGGGGTTCTGGGACAAAGTACGATGTGGTTCACAGGAAAGAACCGTGGCTAGAGCCGCGACTTGTCTCCGTAATATAGCAGGCGCAAGTCCCTTCGACAGGCCATTCATCAAGAAGTCCAGTACATCTGGGATGGTAGCAGACGTGGGATCTATGTGATGAGATGCACACCAATTAATAAATGCCTTCCACAATGCCTGATAGATCCGTGTTGTGGAGGGACGTCTGGATGATTGGATCACCTCAATCACATCAATGGAAAGTCTGTCCTTCCTCAGCAGGATCCTCTCAAATGCCAGACGGTCAATAGGAGCCACTGAGGCTCCGGGTGGATGACGACCCCCTGGCTGAGAGAAATCACATGCTGAGGTATTGTCCATGGATGAGACACTGACAGACTCACCAAGTCCGCGTACCATGGTCTGCGCCGCCACATCGGAGCCACTAGAAGAAGTTCCGCCTGCTCTGCTATCAATTTGTTGATCACCTTTGCTATCAATGCGATCGGAGGAAATGCGTAGAGTAGGCCTTGGGGCCATGGACATCGAAGCGCATTGCAGACTTCTGCCTCTGCGCATTGGTAGCAAATGTAAAATCATGGCAGGTGCGCGTTCTGAGGTGTGGAGAACAAGTCTGCTATTGGTGTGCCGAAACGACGTACTATCTCTAAAAAGATGTCTGGGTGTAGTCGCCACTCTGCTGGATCGATGCTTTTTCTGCTTAGCCAATCCGCCTGAGTATTCAACACTCTGTATATGTGATCCGCCTTTATTGACGCTGTGTGGCACTTGGCCCAGGCCAGAAGACTTTCGGCTTCCAACATCAGTTTCTTGGACCACGTGCCCTCCTCGCGATTTATGTGGGATTTTGTTGTTATATTGTCCATCCGGACTAATATGTGACGTCCCTCCAACACTGGTTGAAAGTGACTGAGAGCAAGACACACCGCCCTTAACTCCAAGAAATTGATGCTGCTGTTCTGTTCCGATGGAGACCAACAGCCTTGAACAATCGGGTCCAACAAATGAGCTCCCCATCCCACGAGGCTCGCATCTGAGGTTAGGACTAAGCACGTGACTTCCAGAAAGACGCACCCCTTCAGGATCGCCGGAGATGTCCACCAGTTCAGAGATAACCTCACCTGAGGTGGAATAAGGATGCGAGATGTGGACGTGCTGCGTTTTGTCCTCTGAAATGGCAGCAGAAACCATTGCAAAGGTCTCATCTGCCTGTGTGCCCACAGAACGATGGCAATACAGGATATCATCTTCCCCAATAGCTGGGATAAGTGGAGAAGAGGTACCTGTCAGTGGGTCTTGATCTGTTCCACCAAAGTTCTGATGCTGTTCACTCTGTCCTGGGATAGGAACACCTGCCCCGCAGACGTGTCGATCACCGCCCCCAAATGAAGCAGTCTCGTTGTCGGGATGAGATGACTCTTCTTGTAGTTGATCGTGAATCCATGGGATAAAAACCCCTGGATCAGAGCCTCCATATCCCGCCTGGCCTGATGAGCTGTTGACGACAGGATGAAAATATCGTCTAAGTAACAGAGAAGGCGGACAGGAAGAGCCCTCAGAGACGCTGCTATGACCGCCACCAGTTTGGTGAAAGTTCTGGGGGCGGAAGAGAGTCCGAATGGCATCGCACAGTACTGGTAATGATGGTTGTTGAACTCGAACCTCAGGTACTTGCGATGCGCCGGGTGTATCGGGACATGTAAGTCGGCTTCCTGAAGGTCTACTGACTGTAACAAATCGTTGCGCTGGATGCAAGTCAGAATCGTAGCAAGCGACTGCATCTTGAACCTGCGATACAAGATGGATTTGTTTAGTTGTTTCAGATTCAAGATGCCTCTGTGTCCCCCCGATGACTTGGCGACTGGAAACAGAATGGAATAAAAGCCGGCCTTCTCCTGGTCTTTGGGGACAGACTCTATTGCTCTGATGGCCAGTAGATGAGCAATCTCGGCCTCCATCAATTGACACTGTTGCGGATTGTGAGGCACCAGGCAACTTTTGAAGCGGTAGGGAGGAATCCCGATGAACTACAGGCATAGGCCGTAGCGTATCGTGCGTCGGATCCATTCCTCCAGAGTCGAGAGATCCCACTGGTGGTGAAATAACTGGAGGCGACCACCAATGGGACCTGAAGGGAGAGAGTCATTTGCCTCTCTTGGACGAATGGAAGCTACCTCCCCGGGGGGGTCGCTTGTTTCCTGTCTGGACTCAGCCTCCGCCTCTGAATGGTTGTGTGTCAGGCCCACAGTCTGACCCACGGGAGAAGTATCTCTGAGAATAGGACCCGCTGGGTCCGGAGAAAGGCCAAAAGGGCTGCCGCTGATTATAAGGGACAAAGCTTCTGTCTGGGCGACGATAAGAAGATGGGAGGATCTTCCTTTTCTCTTTGTCCTCCACTAACAGAGGCTCCAACGAAGCCCCAAACAATGAAGGAGTCTTAAACAGAGATGCTGCCAACTTCCATTTTGCCTTTGAATCGGCTTTCCAGTTTCGAAGCCAGAATAAACGCCGATTAGTCACAGAAGCTGCCAAGGCGCGGGAGGCAAATTTGGAGGCAGTTAGGGAGGCATCCGCCGAATACTCAGTAGCCGCTATTATTTTGTTTATATCTTGATGGATGCGCTTCTCGGTGGAGGGGAGACGCTCTTGTAGCTGGCGAAGCCACATCAAAGATGCCCTGTTAAAGAATAACGTTGCAGTCGCCGCCTTGATCGCCCAAGAGGCCGCCTGATGAGCCTTGCGAAAACCCAATTCTGTCTTTCTTTCCTCCGACTTTAGACCATCTAGCACGTCAGCCGAGACCGTGGAGGGTGATGATAAGTTGGCAACTGGCGCATCAACAGATGGCAGTGCCAATATATCCTCCAACTCTGATGCCGCACAGTAAAGCCGCTTGTCCAAGCCACTCGGAGCGGTAGAAGATCCTGGTTGTCCGACTGCACTTTGTACCACGTCGGCAAACAGTGGTGGGCAGGGGATAATGTCTTTGTCTGGCTTGGATATTAGGAATAGTGCATGCTGCAGAGCCGGGAGCTGCTCAGTACTGTCTGCTGGATTAGTGATCAATCCAAATTGCATTGTGACCTTCGCTTTATGCAAGAGAGACTTGAAGACAGATGGGCGAAAAAGTCCAGCAAAAACTGGCTTCTCAGGTGGTAGGCCCTCGTCCTCCAAGAATTCAAAGTCTTCGGGCCCCTCTTCCACCTGGTCCGACTCGTCAGATGAGGTATAATCATTGTGATGTGAAGTCAAAGGCTTGGGGCGACAAGAAGAACAAGCATGACCCTGCAGTCCTGATGTGGAAGGCTAAGCAGGTCCGGTAGTTTGCTGCAAACCAGCTGCCAGAATCTTTGCCAAGGCATCTGAAAGCATTGATTGTAAGTCCAGTTGAGGCGCAAAGGCCTCAGGACGGAGTCCTGCAGCCGTAGGTGTAAACGTAGCTTCAGGAATATGCCTTGGACTGGCAGACTGGTCCGCTTGAGGTGCCAAAGACACATTGGGCAACGAGAGAGACACCCCTCTAGATCTTTCAAGATTAGATACTGCCAAAGATTGGGGGCCAACAGAACCGATAGCCTCCTGTTGAGGCAAGGAAGCATTGTCCTGTGATTGGGTTTCATCAGAGGCCGCTGGCACCAAATGTGTAGTGCTGTGGCCTTTGGTCTTTCTGGCTTTCTCAAATTGCCGCTCAAGCGCCTTGTGGCGCCGCAGTTCAGCAGCTGTATGATCCAAGGAGGGAACTGACTGGACACCCTTGGATGATTTTGCAGATGATGACCTGGCCTTAGTGCTCTTGTGCGCCTCACGGCGCTTGCTTTGAGGAGGGGGTTGGTCATGCTGCTCAAGGTCGGATGACAAATCCAAATCCGCCATGTCTTGCCACCCTATGGGTCACAGTATGGCAAATGCGTAAGAAGCTGACTGGGTAAATAGCACCCAAATTGAAGAGGCCGAGACAGTTGTTATCCTAGAGCAGGCCACAGGAATGCCAGCAAGTCCACCTATGGCCTTTCAAAAATTTGCTACTTATAATTTGACAGGCCAGGAAATTCCAATAAACAGTGAGCTAGCGCCCGACACAGCGCTTCAAGCACCCTAAGGCCTCCTCCATGCCACACCCTGCACCTGAGTCACTCGATGAAATGAGCTCAAAATGGCAGCTGCCAGACTGAAGTCTCCCAAAATGGCGGCTCCCAGTGTGGTCGGCAGCTGTGAGAGTCACACAAGCAGGCAGTCCAGCTAGGCCTCAGCAAGGGCCCTAAACACCGCCTCAATGTGCCCCTGAACGCTCCCGGTGCTTGGAATCCATGTGGGCAAAAAACAAAATGGCGGCCGCCACAGTTCGAACATCCAAAATGGCGGCCGCAACTGTCAAAACGGGCTGGAACGCCGCACACCGTCCTTTAGGGCTTCCCCCGATGAAGAGAGGCTTGCCTGCCCTTCAGAGTATGCCGGCAACATGGCAGGAACTCTGGAGCCGCTTCCTGATCGTGGGGCTGAGGCGCTCGTGGCTGAACTCTTTCATAAGAGCTAACGAGTTGCCGCGGCTGAAAAACACTCGGATCCGCCCTGCTGGCTCAGAATCCGGCTTGCTGCTCTCCAGAGAGAAGTCCTGTAAGGAGAGAGAGGGGCGGAACGGCCTGGATCCCCAGGCACGTTACCGCTCCTCAGCAGCAGTAACAATCCCACGTAGCAGCCCCCAAATGAATACATTTTTCAACAGGAGATGTTAGGAATTAAAAAAAAAAATATTAGAAAAAAATTAGAATAAAAGTAAATAAAATAAAATAAAATAAAGTCAGCCAGATATCTACTCTAGAGCAGAATAAAAACCCTAGTTTCCTCAGAAACTGAGTGAGAAAGACTGACGTGTGCAGCACAGAGTGGGCGTGGTCAGCCAGACAAGTTTCTGCACTCAGTTTCCGAGGAACTAAGGAGATTCTACCCATCCAATGGATTGGATGAGCAGCATGCTGGAAACATTATTTATTTATTTATTTATTTAGTTTATTTATTGCATCAAGTTGTTGTTGATCCTTAGCAACACAGACAGGTTTTTGCAATGATGATCTGTCCTTAAACCTGGTCTTTCAGGTCTTTCGGCATAACACTTATTACCATTGTAATTGAATCCACCCAGAGTTGCTTTGGATAGCAGGATGGGTGGTATATTTATTTATTTATTTATTTATTTATTTATAAAATTTATTGGCCGCCTATCTTACCATAGGGTAACAATGCGTAGCTTACAGTTAAAACATAAAAAGTTAAAATCAAACATTAAAACCAAAGACACACGGGAGGGCAGGGGCAGAGGGGAGGGGAGGTGGGAATCTGTTATTACTCAATCAACCACTTCCATTGCGTTGTTCCAGCACTGGGGCCTCAAGCTGACTGGCAAAGCAATGGCTTTATGCCCTTAAAAAAAGATAGGAGGGTTGGGGCCAATCTCCTATAAATTTAATAAATAATAAAGTTTAAAAATCTAGCACTTTCTACTGGCCATCCTGTTCTTCTCTTTCTTTCCACTTTTCTTAGCATTACAGCCTTTTCTAGAGGGCTAAGTCTTTGTATAATGTGTCTGAAGTAAGATAATTTGAGCCTGGCTATTTGTGTTTGAAAGAGAATTCTGGATTGATTTGTTCGATGATTCACTGGTTTGTTTTCTAGGCTGACCACAATATTTTCAGGCATCTTCTCCAAAGAGCAAAAGCGTCAAGATATGATAAGATTACATTTATTGTTACTTTTTTCTGTGAAAACACTGGCACACATTTTAAAATGTGTGATAGTTTTCTTATCCTGTGTCTTCAGAGCCCATCTTTTGCTTCCATAAAGTGTCACAAGAATATCACTCTTGCACAATTCTGATCTTTGTAGATATAGTCATCAGGGTGCTTTTCCAAGTGCTGGTCTGCAACATATTTCTTGACTGCTTATTCCTTTACTGTTGATGGATGATCTTAAAAAGTAAAAGCTATACATCACTTCACTTCGTCATCAATCCTAAAACTGGTTATAAGGTAGTCCACAGTTTACAATGGCAATTGGGATTGGAATTGCCATCATTAAGCAATGTGATCATAAAGCATGACATCACAGGACTATGCTGCTTAGAAATAGCAATTCTGGCAATTCCATCATTATGTAAGGACTGTGGAGGTTATTAAGCAAAGACTCCACATGACTGCGTCTTCCAACTTTCTGCTAGCTTTCCCATTGACATTGCTTATGGGAAGTCAACAAGGAATGTCAGAAACAGTGATCATGTGACCATAGGACATTGAAATGGCTGGAATTCTGAGGCCTGGTTATATACCGTATATATATATATCCCTCTTTCAGTGCTAGCATAACTTTGAATGGTTGCTAAATGAATGATTGTAAGCTGAGAACTTACAACCTAGGACCTACTCTTTTACTGATTGATTTATATAAATGATTTATGTGACCAACTTAAAAGCACTTGTGTCTTCTTTGTTGATGATGTGAAATTGTTTAATACGACTGAAAATTCACTTGTTTTGCAAAATGACATTGGCCAAGTTTTTGAATGGTCATCCATTGGCTGTTCAAGCAAATAGACTGACTCTGATTCTGGGTTTATTATTTATCATTAATTAGTTATTTGATTTAAAGTGTGATTTTATTGTACATGTTTCTTAACTTGTGTTTGCCGCCCTGAGTCCTTCAGGAGAAGGGCGGCATATAAATACATGTAATAAATAAATAAAATAAACTTCAAATTTTCATTAAGAAATGTTTAATTTTATATATTGGAAATCAGAATGTAAAGTGTAAGTTAGATGGTGTTGACTTTCATTTTATTAAGGACCTGGGTGTGCTCATCTCTATGAGAATTCCTAAAAAGTTGTGAATTTGATTCTATAAAGTTTTTTTTTTCCTGGAAATACTGTATTGCTCATCAGAGCTTACAAAAGATATGTTAGGCCAATTCTAGAATATTGCTCAATTGTTTGGAATCCTCACCACATATCATACATTAATACCATTGAGAAAGTTCAGAAGTACTTTACAAGAAAAATCTTGCACTCTTCTACCCATATTAGATTAGAATACCTTACGCTAGTAGTCTTGGAATTCTTGGTTTAGATAGTTTAGAATTGCGACACTTACAAAATTGTACATAATGCCTTACCTGTAAATGATTTTTAAAAATTTTAATTGTAATGTAAACTATACAAACAACTACTTTAAAACTTAATGTAAACAGCTTTAAATTTAATTGTAAAAAAATAGATTTTTATTACAAAGTTGTTGAAGTCTGGAGTATCTTACAGTTGTCTCAGCTACTAATTTTCACAGTTTTAATTCCAACTTCTGTGGACTTCATCCCATATTTAAGAGGTTCCTAAAGGGGCATGCCTTTCATCCCTGTCATAGTTCTTTCATTTTGTTTATTCAAATTTGTAATTTTTATTTGATGAATAAACAAATGAACAAAAAACAAATACATAAATAAACTACCTTATATCTAAAGTATTGTCAGGAATTTAGCATGCTTAGCTTTGAGCTATACAGAGAAACATCAATTTATAGGACCTTAATACAATGGAGTTTCCATACAGATAGAACAGATTTCCAGAATGATTCATATCGTTTGTGTAACAATATCATTTGCATTAAGTTGCATCATTTATGCAATAACATAAATCATGCAAATGACATACATTGCTGCAATGATGCATTTTTATACTTAATGGACATC
This sequence comes from Masticophis lateralis, assembly GCA_030761175.1. Classification (NCBI taxonomy): domain Eukaryota; kingdom Metazoa; phylum Chordata; class Lepidosauria; order Squamata; family Colubridae; genus Masticophis; species Masticophis lateralis. The sequence continues at coordinate 94,323,085 of JAUDYJ010000003.1, read as the reverse complement.
CTGAATAATGGACACCGCTCTTCAATTAGCTTGATAAAAAAGTTTCACAATATATGCAATAATTTGTAACAATTTGCAATTTCCATAAGTATATGCTCTAATTAATACACAAAGAGAAATGGTCTTATATGTCCATTACACTATCATTACCATGAGGTGGCAGAATTGTACAGTAAGTATTGCAAACTGCCTAAATTTAACTGTGCCAGGCAACAAACTCTCATCTAAACCAGGAGGCCTGAGAAGGGGGGGCTGGTGAATTCCCTGCAAACAAAGAAATAATAGTTTTCCTCCCATAATATTTAGAATTCAGGAAGGTTTCACTTAGTTACCTCATTCATTAACTTTAAAACTAAGAATTCTGAAAGTAAACATTAATGAGGTATTGGCATGAAAAGAAAATATGTTTTTATAGCTTCTAGTATATACTAACACACTCAGTTTTAGCATAGAAAATAATATTTTTGTTAAGCTAATCAAAGAAACATGAACACTACTTACTTTGTACTTACAGATGACTGTACAAAGACTGTACAAAATGGAGAAATCCATTTTGTTTAAATCTCTTCTTATCAGTGTAATGGGAACCCTGATTTGAATGGATACAACTACAGGAATATTGGATGACGGTTGGAAAACTTGAAGGGCCAGGTTGAGGCTGATTATGGACAAAGTCAATTTATGTGTCAATATTGAATTGATGGCACATAATTAATTCAATGATTGTATTGCACCTGTATTTGCCTCTACTCTGATCATTCTGAGAAGTGATTTCACTGTAATCCTATTCATAACAACTCTATAAGATATGTTGGTTTGACTGGCCCAAACTCACAATTAAATTCCTTGGTCAAGTGAATATTAAAACATGAGATTCATCGGTCCAAGTTTAATAATTTAATCATCAAGAAACTGAAATTGCCCCTTCGTGGAACATTTGCATTAAGGACCAAAAAACTTTCTTTTATTGAATTGCAATTATCTCAATAATCCTAGTCCAGGCGTTCACTCGCCCTTGAATATTATCCCAGATGTGCAATGTGCTCTTCCAAAATCACTATCCGTCAATCTGAATACTATATAACTACGGTAGTAAATTTAGTTTCCAGACCAACCATTGTTTAACTCTCTGCCACTGGAAAAGTATGACAAGGTAAATTGTTATGATCATTGCATTCTTTGTATTCTCCATATAAATTAAATTTTTCTAGCCTTTGAATGCTGCTTCTTTGCTTTTAAGACTAATCATAAATAATCTGTGCCACATTAATATAATAATTATAATGCTAAGCATGATAATTTTACATGCCAGAGATTTTAGAGCAGAAGTTCAGTTTGCAGACCGTTCAATTTTAAGATCTTATTTAACTCAATTTCATAAGATCAAAAATTTGGATGAGGTGTATTTTGCTATCAAGCCCAATCCTTTGCTCAGTGAAGGAAACTAAATTAAAGCATTGCTGAGAACTGACTACACTTGAATGAATCCAGTACGGGGGACTTTTTCATCTTTCTGGGGAACTGACTTCGTTATCAAATTTAACTTTATGCAGTTTTCTTATTACATTCATCCCTCTCCATTTTTTTTCAAGGCTGAACATAGAGAAATATGACAGAAACATGAAACATATGAACCTAATTTTTCAAGAACTTTCTAAGCAGCATCTTCTAGCATATTAGCTACTATAGCCCATTCTTTTATCTACAAACCTATTAAGTATTTTCTTTATTTCTTCATCAAGACCATTGATGAACTGAATATTGAACCTCCCTACACAATATTATTTTTAATTTTTAAAAGGGAAAGATTATTAACTCTGAGTTAAATAGCATATACATTAGAATATATGCATATTTTGCTAAAATCAAATAACGTTGAAAGCAGTTCAACTTTTCTTTGTTTCTTCCTAGCATTTTCTTGCAAGTCCACTTTTTTCAATTCAGCCAAGTGTTGATTCATTGGTTGCGACAGGAATCGACTGACTGGCTTGTTTCTCAAACCTGATGTCATGGGCTGAGTGGCCCAAAGTCACCCAGCCAGCTTTTATGCCCAAAGAGGGACTAGAACTAGTCTCATGTTTGCTAGCCTGCTGCCTTAACCATTAAACAAATATTTTTTTTTTAATTTGATTTATATGCCGCCCTTCTCCGGAGACTCAGGGCAGCTTACAATGCGTTAAGCAATAGCCTTCATACTTTTGTATATATTTTATACAAAGTCAGCTTATTGCCCCCACAAACTGGGTCCTCAATTTACCCACCTTAGAAAGGATGGAAGGCTGAGTCGACCTTGTGCCTGGCTAGGATTGAACTCACAGAAACTACAGGCAGCTGGTGTTAATTGCTGCCTTTAGTAGGAGGCATTAGCCCCCTACGCTACACAGGCTCGGTATAAATATGGCTCTCTTCTTCACAATTTACACAAATCTATCCTGAATTAATTACTTTTCCAGCAGTTTATAAATCAATCATTTTGTGATCTATTACAGAATCTTTCCAGTACTGATATTAGATTGACGTGTATAATTCCACAGACCATCCAACAACTCTATTATAGCTAAAGGGCAGAAATAAAAGGTCCAATGAAAACAAGTAAAAAAATTAATACAGGAAATTCTTCATAGTTGAAATAAGAGCATGTTACAACTGTGGGAGATTTTTCATCAATTGACACCTAATTTTCATTGCTGCCACACAGTATTTTGCTACATCTGAGTAATAAATGGGTTACAATCTGAGGAAAGGATGAGCATATAACTATTGTCAGATTGCTCAGTGTCCTTCTGGGAAAGAGGTAGATCATCCTTCTCTTCCTGTTCATTATTATTCTGAAGTAATTAAAATATATTGGGGAGTGAGTAGTTAATTCACAGTATGTGTTTAACTACTTTAAGATTAAATTTCTCAAAATGTCACATTACTTTCATTCTGCCTACACGTTTATAATTGGTTTACATCAAATCAAGGCTAGCTGATCCCATTGTGACTTCCTCCAGCTCAGAAAGACAAACTTAACAAGACAAGTCAACAATATTTTGGATGTCCCTGTTTCCAAAAGTTTGTCCCCCAGCAGATAACTAAAATCTCTGTAACGTTCTTAGCTCTTTTCTTGGCCTTGCTTTCCCCATGTATTACATTAGATGATTTTTGCTGCTACAATTTGGTTCCAGCAACTTTCCTAAAGCCTCAGAAGTTTATTGTCTATTACTGGTAGTTTATCCAAGAATGCATTCCTTTTCTTTTGAAGTATTTGAAATATTGAATCCCTTTTTGCCATGTAGGGCTCAGAGACTTAAAGAGATGCTACATTAGAGTTCAAACCATGCCCTCACTAATGGCAGACTCTTGACTCCAAACAGGATGCTTGATATGCACATGGCTATTTTCCCCACAGTTCACACCCATTAACACTGAGCCTTCCTGCTATTATCTGTTAGTCACCAAGGAGAGACTTGCAAAACAAATTACCAGAGCACAAAATCTGGATACTGTCCAGAATCTTTAAAAACAACAAATCCTCAACCACTTAAAATAGAATTAAATATGTGTTTTCTTTATCTAGTATTTTTTTCCAAGGCATGTATTAAAAAATTTAAAATCAGACAGAAATCACGACCAGATGAACTAATTCTTTTATGGATACTGTTTTATGGAAGGAGGTGGACCATCAATTTTTTTTAATGCCACAACCATCTGGACCACCCACCGTGAGAGGGTGGCTGGGACATTTTACCCTCCAAGTGTGTTCAAGGGCATGAGACGCCTCCCACTGCTGTGAGAGGGCAGTGGAGTCCAGCTTTCCCACATTGAGTTTCCATCTTCTGTTTCAGAACTTTGTACACCAGGTTACTGGACCCCACCCGGATGTCAGCTCCATCTTGGCTTTAGTGGATGTATTCGGTGGCCGAGCTATTTGCACTTCGAGACTCCCCCCTCTCGCAGGCCTGGCTCTCCACTCTATCGAGGGCCTACCTTGATGACGGGTTTTGGAACCCTGAGAGGTGGCATGATGCAAGGAGGGGGTTCAGGGGCTTTTTGGGGAAGTTTTTAATCAAAATTTTAAGGGGTTCGGGAGTGGGGGAGGGTTGTTTTTCGGGTGGATCTGGGAGGGTCCTTGCAGATCAGGGCATTAGCCTGTCTGACAGCATTGGCAGGGATTGCGGGGAGGGGGGACCGGACGGGGCACGGGAGGGTGAGGGTCGTTTTTTCACTGTGGTGGTTGGGAGATATGCTGGTGGAGTGAACAGAGGATGGAAGAACAACAGAGGGACGTGCCCCCGCTGCTTGCAGCGAGTTCAGCATTCCGATCCTTATGGTTCTGCTTGTGTCTTTGGGGGGTTAGGAGTGGGGAATCCTGGACTCAGGCTGGTGTATGTCAATGCCAGGTCCGTCGTTAACAAGGCCTCCCTCATGCGAGATTTGATAGACGAGGGGGGCGCAGACCTGGCCTATATCACAGAGACCTGGTTGGGCCCGGAGGGAGGAGTTTCTCTCTCTGACTTATGCCCACAGGGTTTTTGTGTTCTACATCAGCCTTGACTCCAGGGGAGGGGCGGAGGTGTGGCGGTTGTTATTAGGGAAAGTCTTAGGCCTAGGGAGGTCACTGTCCCTCAGATAGGCGGTTGTGAATCACTTCTGCTGAAATGGGACCCTGGAGTACAGTTGGCTCTGTTGATTATGTACCTGTCTCCCAGCTGCGTGTCTTCAGTCCTGCCCGCACTGCTCGAAGTCATAGCCGAACTGATGGTTGAGCTCCCCAACCTGATGATTATGGGAGACTTTAATCTCCTGTCAGCCGGTGAGACATCTGAGCTGGTTCAGGAGTTCTTGGCCTCCGTGACGGCCAACTCAAGTTGTACAGGGCCCAACTCACAGAGGTGGACACACGCTTAACCTAATTTTTATCTCTGGGCAGTGAATAAATGCTCAGGGGAGGGGTGAATTGTCAACTCAACTCCTGTCATGGACTGACCATTCCCTCCTTAAGATGGACTTTCCATCTGCCAACCCACACCACTGGGAGGCAGAACCAGCTTGTTGGTTCCACCCCAGGCACCTGATGGACCCTAATAGGTTCCTGACAGAGCTTGGGACATTTCCCACTGACCTTTCCCGTGATTTGCCAGAGGCCTTCGTGGATGCTTGGGAATGAGCAGCCACCGGAGTGCTGGATTGAATCGCCCCTTTGCGGCTCTATGCCGACAGGGATCCCGTTTTGATCCATGGTTTTCCGTGGAGCTGCTGGAGATGAAGCATTGGAAGAGACACTTAGAGGGCCTTTGGAGATCTTCCCATTCTGAATCCAACCGAACACAGCTAAGAACCCATATTAGGTTTTATCTTGTGGCACTGGAAGTGGCAAAATAGGACTATTTCGCTACTCTCATTGCGTCTGCAGAAAATCACCCAGCAGCCTTGTTTCGAGTGACCCACTCTCTCCTAAATCAGGGAGCGAGGGATGACCCCTTACAAGGCAGCGCTGAGGATTTCGTACAATTTCTGCAAGACAAAGTCGCTCAGATCCGGATGGGGTTAAACTCCGACTGGGCAGAGTCCGACGAGGGAATGGGAGCCAGTCTTGAAGATGACATCTGAGTTGAGTTTGACCCTGTTTCCATAGATGAGGTGGACAGGATTGTGGGTAGATTGGGAGCCTCCACGTTTGCTGGACCCATGTCCCTCCTGGCTGGTCACAGCCACCAGAGAGGGGACTGGGGACTGGATCTGGGCGATTACCAATGCTTCTTTGAGAGATGGGGTCTTTCCCACTGTACGTAAGGAGGTGGTGGTGCGGCCCCTCCTCAAGAAGCTGACACTGGATCTGGCCTCCCTAAGCAATTTTCATCCCGTCTCCAACCTTCGCTTGATAGCAAAGGTTGTTGAGGCTGTGGTGGCCTACCAACTCCCACAATTTCTGGAGGAAACTGATTACCTAGACCCATACCAATCGGGCTTCAGGCGCGGTCACAGCACAGAAATGGCATTGGTCGCCCTAGTGAATGATCTCTAGCGGACCCGGGATGGGGGTTGTTCCTCCATTCCGGTGCTACTTGACCTTTCAGTGGCATTTGATACCATCAACCATGGTATTCTACTGTGATGGCTCCAGGGGTTGGGAGTTGGGGGCATTGTATTACAGTGGTTCTCCTCCTATCTCTCGGGCCATATGCAGTTTGTATGGGCGGGGGGCCAGAGGTCCTCCCCAAGGCCCCTCACATGTGGGGTGCCCCAGGGATTGGTTCTCTCCCCCCTGCTCTTCAACATCTACATGAAGCTGCTGGGCAAGATCATCTGTAGCTTCGGGGTGATGTATCAATATGCTGATGATACCCAATTGTATATCTACACCCCGGAGCAACCCAGGGATGCCCTTTCCATTATGTTGAAGTGCCTGGAGGCAGTGCAGGTCTGGATGAGTAGAAACAGGCTCCAACTCAACCCTTCCAAGACTGAGTGGCTGTGGATTCCGGCATCCCCTGATCTAGCCACCCCGTCACTTATGATGGGAGGGGACTTGTTGACTCCCTCTGATATGGCTCGCAATCTTGGCGTCCTCCTTGATTCATGGCTGTCTTTGGTAGATCATCTAACGGCCATGACAAGGGGGGCTTTTGCACAGGTCTGCCTAGTGTGCCAGTTGCGGCCTTTTCTAGACAGGGATGCCCTCCGTACAGTCACTCAAGCTCTCATTGTCTCTCAATTGGATTACTGCAATGCCCTCTACATGGGGCTGCCCTTGGGGTGCTCCCAGAGGCTCCAGCTGGTCCAAAATGCAGCTGCGTGGGTTATTACAGGAGCCTTCTGTTACTCCCGGGCAACACCTCTCCTGCGTGAGCTGCACTGGCTGCTGGTGGCCTTCCGGATCTGCTTCAAGGTGCTGGTACTCACCTATAAAGCCCTACATGGCATGGGCCCGAGGTACTTGCAGGACCACCTCCCACCGTCCTCCCACCATCCCCATAGAGCTGCCGTCTTCCAGGTACCGTCGGCTAGACAATGTCAGCTGGCAGCCTCCAGGATGAGGGCGTTCTCTGTGGCTGCATCGACCCTCTAGAATGGGTTACCCACCATGCTCCGGACGTCTCCTGATCTCCGCACATTCCGCATCAGCCTTAAGACATGGCTTTTCCATCAAATTCCCTGACCGATTATGGGGGTTTTTAATTGGGGATTTTAATTTTTGGATTAGATTTTAACACCACATTGTCGTCATCATTGTTCTTGTTTTTATTGTGTGAGCTGCCCCAAGTCCTATGGGAGAAGGATGGCATATAAATTTTAATAATAAAATAAAATAAAATAAATAATTCTACTTTATTGAAATGCTACATTAACAGAATTTTTTAAATTTGATAGTACAAATCTCTCACTGTCTTTTTTACAGTATAAAATGTTAGAAAGGTTCTCTTCTGAGTTTCTTTGCCTGTTATGCAGCCATGGGCTATATCCTCAGGGTTATGTCCTCTCTTATCTGATCACTTCCTTGGCATTTTCCCCACCATCATCACTGGTCATTCCTACATAACATTTCAATAAGTATATGCTCCCAGTTGAGATGCAATGTTGGAAGAAATTAAATAATCTTATGACAAAATGCTATACTAAATGTAAATGTATGATAAACCATGAAATATAAATGTTTTGTAAACAATAAAATGTATGTAAATGTATGTAAATGATAAAATGTAAATAATTTGTAAACTGCCCAGTTTCATTTAGGTGAGATGGGCAGGGTAAAAATGTGATGTATAAATAAAAATAAAATAATCTGCAACATTTGGAGAAATAGCCAAACCTAGAATTAGAAGAATATTTGGATTAGGTAAATGCAAATATAGGTTACAGGTTAATACATAATTTAAAGGCATTTGTTCTTTGTCAACCTCTTCCTCAAGCAACATAAATGCAAATTTTATATGTAATATCATTTGATGGATAACATCAGAATAAAATCAACTATTATAATAAGAAGCAGAAGATCCAAGACTTTCAGGTTAGATTGCAAGACAGATAATTAATTACTGATGTTAAATATATAGTAAACTTGGAAAATTAAAGTTAAGAGGTATGCCAGAAGAAGTTGTGCTGGATAACATAGTTAGTATATAAGATCATTATAATGAACAGATTTTGTATGCTTAATGTGTATAAAGTAGATAACTTGAGCAGTTATGGGAGAGACAAAGGAAAATGTAAAAGGAAAGGAAAGTAATAATCAAAGCAAAAGAAAATTTATCAAAGAAATTTGAGAAATTTCTCAAAGAAAGAAACTAGTAACTATCAATGCAAACTATCACAGGGAGAATGAAGGCCCCAGACATCAGAGGCCAACATCACATTCAGAGTCAAACTACTAAGGACAAGGACATATTTTAGCCAACAATGTCAAGAAGTAAAGGAGAATATATTAAAATCCACTAGTGTGCCATTATTCTGAGGAAACTTTACAAGGACCAAGAAGTACTCTAAAAGCTGAGTTTGGGGATGATTTTGAGCATGGGATGAGAGCAGATGTAGGTTAGCAGACTCTCTTGGCCAGAGAAGGAAAATAGCAAGGGAAGAAATAGATGAGGTGGATGTATTGGATATTATTGGAATATCTATGGAAGCATTATGGAGTATTGCTGGAGGCAGATTACAGATATTTGTCCATCCGAGTCTCTGGCCTGAATTGATGGTACTTAGCTAACCATCTAAAAATGAGATGAACAGGGTGAGACTCTTCACAAGCATTTTCTTATGAAGTCAGTCAAGCTTACCTTTTCATGGCCTTTTTCTAGGACCAGAATGCGGAAATTTTCATTTTCAAATCCAATCCTCAGATTTAAGTTCAATTTTTTACATGCACATAATATCATCCTCAGAAAATAGGTACTCTGGAAGTATATAGTGTTATAACAATAGTGACTAAATTTATTTTGTACTGATTAATTCTATCTCATATCCTTCAAAACTATAACAGGCAAGAGAGGAATTCCACAGCGTCAGTCCGCTTGTTGATTGAGCCTGCTTCCTTCTATTATTTTACAGGAAGCCCTGGGACAATCAACTCACACAGTCAAAGTTCATCCCATTTTTCCCCTGATCACAGAATGAATAGAACAGTAAGGAACTAAGGACTGGCAATTGAAAGAAAACATGATAGCTTTAAAAATGTTAATATTTTTGTGGCTATGTCACTGTGTTCTTCTCCAAGGTAAGGTACTATATTGACCAATCATATAGCTGCTCAATACCATGTTTCCCCAAAAATGAGACCCTGTCTTATATTTTTTTGAAACCTGAAATAAGCACTTGGCCTTATTGCCATGCGCTCAAAAACCCGATTGGGTTTATTATCAGGGGATGTCTTATTTTGGGGAAAACAGGGTAGTAAGCCTCATGAAGTTCTTTAATAATCAAGATTATAATTGCAGCTATCATTGCATTCAGTTAGAAAATCAACTTACAGAAATAGAGTAGTTGGTTAGCTTGCATAACTGTTATTTTTCTGTGACGATACAATTAAAAAATGTCTAACGTGTTTAGATAAGGCTTCTTTTTGCTTGAGTCACTGGAGATTTGTTGATACTGCTGAGCTAGATGCAACTACATTCTTTTTCAGCTTAAATCAGCTTAATAAATTTTCAAGAAATAAGCTAAAGCAGTTTCGCTGTATTCATGAATGGTCAAAAGAGTTGCTAGTTGTTGGAAATCTCTTGCTATTCATATTGTACTACAAATAGATTCTGAATTCTTGATTTTACAAATTGGCTCATTACAGATAACACGACTGGAGTGAGGGGGGGGAGAAATGGCTTATTACCAATAATAATATTTCATATAACTTAATTGTTTAATCAGTTAATTAAATTAATTTATAACATTTATAAATAAATAACATATATTGTTTAACAAATGATCACTTACAGATAGAACCAAAAATGGACTTTATGTACATATCTGATGCCTGAATTTTAGACAAATTATAATTCATAGTGAGGTATCTGCAAATACTTTTCCTTAGGCTGGTGCAGATACCGACATGACTTTATATGTACCATGTCTTCCCCAGATAGCTGAGACAATAACTTTGAAACACTTCCTTATTACATATCAAAGCTCAGCAAGATATCACAAAGACAGAAAGACTGGAAGACCACTTGTCTTCAGCCTAGAACTGTCACTATTGCGGGTTTCTGATTTCTCTCTTTCTAGCCTTAATATTGATGGTTTCACCTGAGAAATTGATTTAGTGGACAAAAAAGTAAAAAAGAACAAATGATACATATATTTCAGAAAACATAAATTAAGTATAGTATCTCTCAAATCATGCTCTATTCTCTAGAGTAAATATTCTTTTAAGGTTATACTTAAGGGAGTTGATAAGCAAACCTCTTTTGTATCCTGACCTTGTTCTATTCAATCTTTAATCCATTCCTGAAGTATCAGCTTCTGTCATTTGAACACTAATGATCTTATTATTCTCAAAATCAGGGAAACGTAACTTCCCAGCAAAGAAATCATAAATAACAATTATCTTAACTGAATCAGAGTTCAGTGACAAATTTCTTTTCATTGCAAAATAAAGTTGTTTTAATAAATTAAAACAATAAATTTTATTTTCAAAGTATCATACCAACAATAATATTAAACAAGACACACATGTAGCATGTTTATTTATTGGATTTGTTAAGGCCTCCAATATCAAGAACACTCTGAGCAATGTGCAATATGTCATAGACATATATTAAAAGCATATTAAAAATCAAAACAACATTCCCCAACATGCAAAAACTCCAGAGGGGTTCAACAATCGCCCTAGCCCCAACTTTAGTACCAAAGCCAGGTCTTAAGAGACTTTGAAAAACAAGCAGGATGAACTCCCTGTATATATCCAGGGGGATGTTATTCCAGAGGTCAGGCCTGCAACAGAAAAGGCAAATTAGATAAAAAAGAAATGGAAAATCAGCTAGAGTGACAGATAGCATTTAGCATTTAAATGCAATAGCATTTAAAAAACGTGTGGGAAAAATCAGAAATTGAGCAAACCATATGGGAAAGAGGTGTCAATATGGGAGTGATGATCCACACTGTTTATGGATATCTGAGGGGAGGAGATATGTAACAAGCTTGAGTATGCCACGTTGGATGAAGTTCTTTTCAAGATCATTGAAATATTTGTTGAAAGGACCAGAAATAAAGTACAGATCATGCCTCAATGGTCTGAAACAGAAGTACTAGTAGCTAATGAATGGGAATAAGTGGGCTTTGTTGGAATAATGGCTACTTATTCAAGATTTATGAGGGAGAAAATGAGTTTTTCTTAAAGTACATACAGTTATGAAAACCAGAACTTTTCTTCAAATGTCATCTAAGAACATTTTTGTTTTTCATTTTGCTTGTAGGTCCTGAGCCCAAGGAGAATAGCAGTCTCTTTCTTCCCTCCTTGGCAGGTAGAGGACAGCTGCTCCTATTTATTATACTACACCATTTTCTTTTCAGTTAGAACTATGTGAAAACTAAACAAAGTCTCATAACTGGATGGATAAGAATTAGCTTGAAATGTATTTTTTTCTCCATGAAATAAAACATTAATCTTCATATCCTCCTTTTTATTTTCAAAGCCTATTATACTAAGTTCCAAGCAAATTCTGTGACAGTGTGGATTTATTCCACAGTAATGGTAATCAATGTTTTCCTATGGATTTAAAAGATTCTAGCTTGTTTTATGAGAGAAAAAGTGCATTTAGATTATTATCAAAGTAACTAAAAAAACCTGTTAGATAGTTGGTAAGATACCTTCAGTCCTGTTCCGGGACTATTTCCCACACTATTTTTCCCAGTTTTTCTTTGTGGAATATACAAGGCATCATGTGACACCCAACTATGTAAAAGTGGAGCAAATGAAAGCAGCAAGAAAGAATGACAATAATCCAAAACAGGAAATCAACATTAATTTATACATTTAAAAACTGCTTTTCCCTGCCTTTAGGCAGCCTGCAACTTATTAATTAACATGCATATATTAAAATTTTAATATAATCTGTATGCAAGCAGCATGTAACAAGGGAGATCACAGCAGCAAAAAGAAGCTACTCTAAAAAGCTAAAGAATCAGTTCTCAACAAATGAACCAGCAAACATTTGGAAAACTCTTAAAAATATCACTGGTTATGGCAAACCTCCTTTCCAAGCTGAAGGAAATCAACAACTGGCAGATGACCTGAACATGTTTTACTGCAGGTTTGAAAGGAAACTACAGCCACCTATCTCCACAACCCCCATCTCAGACACACCAACAACAGCCAAGCCTCCTACAACTGACCCCATCCCATTGTGTTCCCAACCCCTAGTGATCACAGAAAAGGAAGTGCAAGAAATGCTATTTCACAGGCAAAAGCTAGGAAAGGCTCCGGGCCCAGACAAGATAACTCCTTCTTGTTTAAAAGGGTGTGCTGAGCAATTGGCCCCCATCTTCACCTGAATCTTCAATAAATCACTAGAGATGTGCTATGTTCCTTCTTGTTTCAAATGCTGTACTATCATCCCAGTGCTGAAGAAGCCCACCATCAAGGAACTGAATGACTACAGACCAGTTGCTCTAACATCTGTAGTCATGAAAATGTTTGAAAGGCTAGTAGTGTCCCACTTGAAAACCATCATGGATCCGCTGTTAGACCTCTTGCAATTTGCATACTGAGCAAATAGATCAACAGATGATGGTATTATGGCTCTGCACTACATCCTACAACGTCTTGAATCTCCAAAGACCTACCCAAGGGTCTTCTTTCTAGGCTTTAGTTCAGCATTCAACACCATCATTCCAGACATTCTTCTAAACCAGCTAGTGATACCTGAATACACTTGTAAGTGGATCATAAGCTTCCTAACAGACAGGAAGCAGCAGGTGAAGCTAAGCAGAATCACATTAGATACCTGCACAATTAGCAGAGGGGCCCCACAAGGCTCTGTGCTCTCTCCACTTCTGTTCTCTCTATATACCAGTGACTGCATCTCAAACAATCCATCTGTTAAACTACTGAAGTTCACAGATGACACAACAATGATCGGTCTCATTCAAGACAATGATGAATCCGCATACAAGACCTAAAATGGACACCTAACATCAAAAATGTCATCAAAAAAGCACAACAAAGAATTTCTTTCTGTGCCAACTCAGAAAGCTCAAATTGCCCAATGAGCTGCTGATACAGTTCTACAGAGGAATTATTGAGTCTGTCATCTGCACCTCTATAACTGTCTGGTTTGGTTCTGCAACCCAATAAGACAGACGCAGACTTCAGAGGATAATTAGAACTGCAGAAAAAACAATTACTACCAACCTGCCTTCCATTGAGGACCTGTATACTGCACGAGTCAACAAGAGGGCTGTGAAAATATTTACAGACCCCTCACATCCTGGACATAAACTGTTTCAATTCCTACCCTCAAAACGATGCTATAGAGCACTGCACACCAGAACAACTAGACACAATAACAGTTTTTCCCTGAATGCCATCACTCTGCTAAACAAATAATTCTCTCAACACTGTCAAACTAGTTATTAAGTCTGCATTACTATTAATCTCCTCATCATTCCCATCACCCATCTCCTCCCACTTATTACTATATGACTGGAACCTTGTTGCTGGTATCCTTATGATTTTTATTGACTGTTTCCTAATATGATTTGATTGTTTATTTGTTCCCTATGACTATCATTAAGTGTTGTATCTTATGATTCTTGACGAATGTATCTTTTCTTTTATGTACACTGAGAGCATATGCACCAAGACAAATTCCTTGTGTGTCCAATCACACTTGGCCAATAAAGAATATACTGTAGGTTGAGCCAATAAAGAATTCTATTCTATTCTATTCTATTCTATTCTATTCTATTCTATTCTATTCTATTCTATTCTATTCTATTCTATTCTATTCTATTCTATTCTATTCTATTCTATGTTGTTATTACTGTTATTATATATTACATCAGTGATTATCAGTGAATTGGTCGCTGAACAGCTTTCTGTTTTGCAAAGCAAAAGTTGTTTAAGCATGCATCATCGAAAAGACTATTCCAAAAGCCTTTCGAAAACTACATAAAATAGCTGTTTTAACAGTTGCCATCCAACTAGAAAAGTACTCTGCTTTCAGGGGAGAAAGAGAGGAAACAAATTTAATTAATTTTTAAACTATTTTATTTATTCAAAGAAAACTTAAAATAAAAAACTAAAAGAAATTTAAAAAATACAAAATACAAAAAATACAAAGCATCTAAGACATTAAAATGGGATGTTAAAAAAGGGAAAAAAACCCAACATACATACACATATTATCCCCCCTGGCTGAATACTGATTAATACATTGCTACAATATTAGTTCCCACCCCTTGCGAAAGAAGTCCCCTTTCCATTTTTTAAAACTAGTAAATCTATTTGCAAACTATTCAACTGTCATCTATATGCTATATTAATGACAAAATAGATAACAGGAAGAACAATAACAATGAAAAGAACAAAATTAGACTTTCCAAACTCTCTGTTAACAAAGTGTTACTGTGATCAATTCGTAGAAAATTTACCATGGCATTTATCTACCCCAAATCATACCAAAAGTTAAGAGTAATTAATCCTGGATCAAATATCATGTTTCTTTCTTGATACAATTGGTCTATCTCCACAATTGGTCTATCTTCCCAGCAAAGTCCAGATAAAAGTGGTTGGCAATTAAGAGTAATTAATCCATTCTCCAGTCTTCCCCAATCCTCCCAAGAAAAAACAATTGACACTTCTCCATCTCAGGTTTCTGCTATTGAGAACAAATGCAGATTTAAAGTTCAGAGTTATGTATGGAATCAACTCAGTTAGTTCTCTGTCTGTACAGTCAATATCTCTTTGATCTGCAGCTTTCAAATCAGATTTCTCCAAAGACTCCGCATATTTTTTATGAGCATTATTATCTCATCAAATTTTTTAAAAAAGTTTTCAGTTAAAAGTTGCATGTTGCCAAAAGATATTTTCTCAGATTTTAGCAATTGCTTGTCTGTAAAATTGTTGCTCTATGAAGCTTAACCAGAGAATAAAGAAGCTGAAGCAGAAGAAAGCAGGAAAGGTATTATCTGAATATTTCGATCCAAGATTAAAATAAAAATAAAATAAAAAACACACCAAGTATTTTGTAAATTAAAATGATGACAACAACCCTGTGGTGAGAGTCCAATATTAACATAAATCAAATGGAAGCACTTCACCTTCGACACACACTCCCTGTTAAAGTGAAAGTTATTTAGAACAATAGCATAAATCAAAGGAAAAAGAAAGAGAACAGCTAAACTTCAACAGGGGGTTGAATTTGCATTCAGCAGGTCTACTGTATTTTTAAAGACAAAAAGCAAGGCAAATTTCAAAAGTGAAATTAAGACCCAGGCACACTTAAAATTCCCCCAAAATGCCTACAGAAAGTTGTGCCCATGCCTTTTCGACAGCTCCCAGTGTGAGTTTCAAAACTTCCCTTCCCCAAAGTTGACTTGGGTCATTCCTAAGTATTTCCATTGACATCTAGGGAGCAGCACTGCCAGCGAGCCAGCTTAGGCAGCAAAATCAGCAGATCATTGGTAAGAGAGAAATATTTCCTTGCCATTCAGCAGCCATCTTGGTGAGGAGTCCAAAAATTTTCTTAATTAATTAATTAATTAATTGACTGATGTTAGCTTGTCTCTAAATTATTTTCCAATATTTGTCTCTGTGTGTGACAGACAACACTGGTAGAAAAAATGTAATTACATGTAGTTTAACATAATTGAACAAGGTTCAAAATCTTCAGTTAAGTTTGTCTGCCTTGGTTAGGTATTCCTACTGAATCATAGAACTAAAAGGGAATCATTCCCATGCAGATTCAGTTCCATCTGAAGAGTAAGTTACTATAGCAGCCCAACACACTTATTCCCCAAAGTTGCACCTCCATGGACAATGGTTTAAATAAAGGAAGGATTTACTTTATCTTTGTTTCACATATAAACAAAGAGGTATTTGTTTTATTCAACTGTATCCTCTTTTTCCAAGTATCCACAGGCACATCTAAACTGATGATTCTCACAAAACATTTCCAGAATGAAAAACCAGATTTTCCTATTACCCCTTATCCTACAGAAGAAAGATCAGCAGCATTAACAGTGGCAGCATTAAGTAAGTAGACATGGTGGCATAAGTTTTGTTTCATTTAGAAATATTAATGGAAATAGTTTAATATTGACATTGATTTATTTAAACCTATCAGTTTTTGTCCTATTTGCAGGTACACAATTAAATTTTACATGAGGAGGTTTCTATTAAACCATTAGATCTCATGAGGTATAAGGCAATAAAACCTTAACAGTGATTCCTGGGACAAATTACAATTCAATGTAGATCTCCAGTCTCATTTAGCTCACACTGTTAAGTTCTGTATCCATCTCTATTATTGCTTAGTTTTGAGCATGAGAACTCAAAAAGTGAGCATGTTCAAACTGAATTCTCTCCCCTCCCTTTTGAGCAATCATAATAATGTTTGTTAGGGCAGAATTGTTGAGCAAGTCACCTTTGGTTATGTTCCTCTTGGAGGAAGAAGTATTGGTAACCATTGACATTGTTACTATCTAATGATATACAATAGAAAAGTTATTATGGATGTTTTCCACTCCCACTTAGGTATCATCATCTTCATTATTATTCTGGTGGTGACTGTAATAATCCTTGTCAGCATGGTCAGCATAAAATTCAATTGCCGTCACTGCAAAAAGGTAACAGGTATGTAGTAGTGATCAATGTTGTAGCAGTATCATCCATGTTAGTAGGTCATATTTGATTGCTAATTTCATTTTAACTAGTTAAATTCATATTAAAATTATTGACAACACCCTTGTTTTTCTAATTGCTTCCTTGATTCTATAGATATTCATTTTAGTATTTGTTTTATGTTTCTTCCTTCCTATTATTTCTGGTATCAAATCAGTTAAGAGTAGAATGGAAAATTCTAATATGCTCTATTTCTGATTCAAAATCCTTCATGAAAATCTGTCTCCAATATGTATTTGAGAACACTGTTATATACTATAACAGAATTTTGAAAAATTGATACTTGCTCTTGTAAATATTCCCTTTTGGTTGAAGGGAAAGGAGGAGGAATCCTGGCTTCAGTGACTGACAATGTGTCCTCAAATCAGAGTGATCATTGATATCCACATTTTGTTTAATCAGAGTGTCTTGGGGGCAAAATAAAAAGCAAGATACAGAATACTTCATTCAGCTATTTTATTTCATTAACTTTCTCTGTATCCATGGTCTCTTAGGCATTCAATTACAGTTGATTTCTTGACAGAATCATCAAAGAGAGCTGTGAACCTCTGTGGAAAATTTCAAGACCAGTACAGTGCTAGTGCTATTATGATTGTATGACTGTAACCTTGTTGCTGGTATCCCTATGATTTATATTAACTGTTTCCTAATATGATTTGATTGCTTATTTGTTCCCTGTGACTATCATTAAGTGTTGTACCTTATGATTCTTGATGAATGTATCTTTTCTTTTATGTACACTGAGACCGTATGCACCAAGACAAATTCCTTGTGTGTCCAATCACACTTGGCCAATAAAGAATATTCTGTAGGTTGAGCTGCTCTTGAAGATCACTTGAAAGCTGCAGCTGATCCAAAAGCCAGAGATGCAGGCAATTATGGGCACATTTTAGTATGCCCGTGTAATACTTCTGCTGATCACTAGTAAGCTTCTAGGTGCAATTCAAGATGTTGGTTGTGACCCATAAAATGATTTACAACAAGGGTCCTCAACCCACAGGACATGGACTGGTACTGGTACATGGCCTGCTAGGAACTGGGCCATGCAAGTGAGTGAAGCTTCAGCTGTGCATGTGTGGGGTTGAGGTAGTGCACAAAACCATTTCCCACCACCACCACCACCACTGGTGCATGGAAAAATTATTTTCCTGGAAACCAGTCCATAGTACAAAAAAAGTTGGGGGCCTCTACTTTATAGTATAAGGTCTGTCTAACTGAGGGATCATCCATTTTGCCCATGGGTGATCATTGTTTCTGTTATGTCCTTATAAGGACATTCGCTGGGGATTGGTCAAATCCACCGACGGGAAATTCAAATAGCTATTTATGGGCGGTGCGACTGCCAGAGTGAATATAAGGAGAGCTCCAGCAGCGCAGCGCCAGCCTTGTTCTAGCCTTGAATAAAGTGCTGAATGGACCTCAACTGGTCGTGTTTTCTTTTCCTGCGCCTGATCTAACACTGGCGAAAAAGGACAAAAAAGAACCAGAGCAATGACTGCGTGGCATGAACGCCAACTGACCGAAGAGCTGACCCAAGCTGAAGTCACTCGACCACGGCAAACTGAAGCATGGCATCACCACAAGCTCCAATCATCTCGCTGGCCCCATTCAACCCCGAGAAGGAGAAATGGAGATCCTACATGGTCCGGTTTCGCCAGTTCCTCATGGGAAACAGCTACCAGGACCTGGACGACGACCGCAAGACAGCCCTGTTCCTGGCTCACTGCAGCTCCGAGGTCCTGGAAATGGCCATCGACCTCGTGGCGCCCAGGGGTATTGAGGAGATGTCCTGGGCTGACCTACAAGAGATCCTGCACTAGCACTACGCTCCCACCGGCACACTGATCGCCAACCTGTTCACCTTCCACCAGAGGAACCAGCGGGATGGTGAACCCATCAAGGACTTTGTGGCTGCCGTCTGTCAAATCGCAGCGAATTGCGAATTTGACAACGTGGACAATGCCATCCGTGACCACATTGTTTTCGGAATGAAGGATGTGGCACTCCAAAAGAAGTTCCTGAGCCGCAAGAGAATCCCACTCAAGGAAGTCATCAAGGAAGCCATAGCGGCGGAAATGTCGGAAAAAGTGGCAGCCGCAATGTTGAAGGCAAGAGGGATCCACAAGATCCATAAGACTTCACAGAGCTTCATGGATGATTCCACCGCCACATCTGAATCTGATGAAGAGATGGCCGTCCACAAGGTCTTCAGACCCCCAAGGTGGGAAACCGCTCAAAATGGCAATTGGGTGGAGCGCTGCGGCAGCTGCAGAGGAGACCATGCCAAGACAAGCTGCAGATGGAGAGATGCCACCTGCAGAGCATCAGACCCAGTCCCTGAGCCATCCAGACACCGAACCCACAAAAATAGGAAAGAACACCAGAGGTCATCCAAATGGTCCTCTTTCCAGTCTAGACGCGGGTACGACGACTACATCTGCAGAGGGGTGGTCCATCAGACGACCATCGCTTTCTCAAAATGGCTAGAGGTAGTCCCCATGGCATCCACCACAGCAGAAGCAACGATCCGGGCTCTCCGCTGGCTCTTCGCAACCCACGGACTGCCAGACGTGTTGGTTTCCGACAACGGGCCCCAACTTAAGCGCTTGCCCATGGAGGTGTTCCTGGCCAGACTGGGCATCCGCCATGCCCTTTCAGCGCCCTACAGACCGGCAGGGAATGGACAAGCGGAAAGGATGGTGAGGCTCACCAAGGAAGTGCTCACCAAGATGGGCACGGGCGACTGGCAGGAATGAATTGATAACTTCCTCCTCACCCATCACACTGCATGCCACCACCCACAAGTGTCCGGCGGAGCTACTGATGGGCAGAAGACTCAGGTCACCACTGGACAGACTGCACCCTCAGTACAACCCAGAGGTGCCAGCAATCGCCAGCCACCAAGTTCACACCTTTGCCATAGGGGATCCGGTATTCGCCTTGAATTTCCACAGGTCTCCAAAATGGCTGAAGGGGAAGATAGACAGCACAACCGGCCGGAAGTCCTACCAAGTGGAGTTGGAAGATAGACAGGTCTGCAGACATCACACCGACCAGCTCCAGAAAAGATGGAGCGAAGTAGGATGAAACCAACCCAACAAGGTAGGCCTGCAACACCCCAATGAGGTAGGCCTGCAACACCCTGAAGAGGTGGGCCTACCACACCCTGTTGGAGTAGACCTGCAACACCCCGTCAAGGTATGACTACCACCCCCGACCAAAGTGGGCCGACATCCATCCAGGGTTGAAGTCCAGTGGCGCTTATTGGGAGTAGAACGGGGACCATCCAGAGGGGGCACCCCGCATCACCCCAGCAAGGTCAGCTAGCGACACCCCAGAGAAGGAGACCAACACAACAACAAGGCGGTAGACTGGGACAAGTCAACGAGGGCACCCCGCAACGTTCCGGCGAGGTCGGCCAATGCCACCCCGGCAAGGGAGACCTCCACTACTCTGGCAGGGCAGACCCGTGACACCCCAACAATGACAAGCACCAACTTGATGAGGAAGGCCAAAACCATCCCTGCAAGGTCAGCCAACAATCTCCTTGCCTCAGCAAGCACCAATGATTCACCGGGCAACACCATCCCAGCAGAGAGGGCCTCCACCACCCCTGCGAGGGAGGCCTCTACCACCTTGGCGAGATTGGACAGAAGATACCACAACCCAGCAGTCACCAAGGGAAGTCATCGGACTCAACCGAGGGACGCCAATATCAGAACTGACCACAACAGCGGGGACCGAGACCCCAACTGGAACCCACCACCCCAGAATCTGTCAAAGTTAAAGAGAACACCAGAGACTTACCGGGATTCAGCCGTTCCCCACCGGTCAGCACGACGGTCAGCAGCAGGACTTCCATCACCCAGGCCAGGAGGAAGACCAGCATCGCCAGCAGACGGAGCTCCGAGACCTGGCTGGAAGTGCTGGGGCAAAGCCTGCACATTCGACGGCTGAATCCTGTCTGGTTCCAGGGAGGGGACTGGAGCCCCGCCTGTCCGGTACGGTGGCGAAGTGCAACTGGGACTGCGCAAACTGTCAACCAGGCCTTCCCGTCGTCCTGCGTACTTGCGCGACTACGTACTAGCCGAACTTGATGGACAGACTAAGAACTAGGGATGAGGAGTGTTATGTCCTTATAAGGACATAACACCAGGGATTGGTCAAATCCACTGGCGGGAAATTCAAATAGCTGTCTATGGGCGGTGCGACTGCCAGAGCAAATATAAGGAGAGCTCCGGCAGCGCAGTGCCAGTCTTGTTCTAGCCTTGAATAAAGTGCTGAATGGAGCTGACCTGGTCGTGTCTTCTTTTCCTGCACCTGATCTAACAGTTTCTTTGCCCATTGTTTCTGATCAACAAGTAATATTTGACACTGCCTACAATCCAGGTCCCATCTTTAAAATTCTATCATTTGATGGGACATAGACAGCATGCCTCTTCAACATGATATTTATTCTCAGGAATAGTATCCCCCTGGAAGGTTCAAGTTGCCCTTACCATGCCATTCTTTACACAGACCTTTTACATATGAATGGTATCCTTATCAAAACTTCCCTCACTAAGGAATTGCCTAGTGGATATTTGTGTATCCATCTGTTCCACTGAGATTTTTTTTTTACACTATGACTCCATCAGCATTTTGCATATAATGGGTTGGGCTTTCCTTCGAAAATCTGAAGCCTATCCAACCTTTGAGTTACTCTGAATCTGGACCTGGCAGCTTCCATTCCCTTTTAGCTACTGCCTGCACAGTCTAGGTCAGTTGAAAAGGATGTGGGCAAGTGGGGATGGGTATGTGAGAAAATAAATGTACATTGCAATCAATAACATTTTACTGTAACTTTAAATTAGGAAACTTATGTGGCTCAGTGCTCATATGAAAGTGATTAAATGTGTTCCTACTTATTTCCCACCTGTATGTATGCTTTAGCCATATTTATCAGGAAAACGCAGGTAGGAAGCAAGGGCTGCTGTGGGATCTCCACGGCTTGACAGGCAAACTGTGTGTGAGTGAATAATCCAAAACTGTGCATGTGTTTGTGTAACAGTAGACTCGTTCCTGGTCCTTCATAACATAATAGATGGGGAATCTATTTATCATCCAGTTCCAAGCACCTATTGGTACTTGTGAACATTGCTGAATTTGATAAAGGGCTGGATTAGAAAGAATAAATTGAGACTATACAATCCAGAAAAGGTGGAGGAGCTGTTGTTAAACAGAAGAGTGTTTATTTGTACATATCTTTAATTTCTAATATAAAATGGTAACATATTTTTCTTTTCTTGTCAGATAAACAAAAACTTCAACATTCTATAGTATCATACAGGTACATCTCTTAATAATGTCTTCTTTCTGATTAAAAGACAATTCTTTATTATGATGTTAACTGGGATAAATTCTATTGTCATCTTTTTTTTTCCTGAATTCAGTTCTGTCCCACCCTGAATGATGCAGTGTTTCTAATACTTACTTTACTTTATTGATTAGCCCTTGGGCCATATCAAAGTGCAGAGTTCCAGACACAAATTATTACTAAAATCTGATAAAAACAATTTAAAATGGAATTGGATAAAATATAATTTAAAATGAAATTGGAATAAAATACGATTTAAAATGAAATTGGAATAAAATACAGTTTAAAATGATAGCTTTGATTAGCCTATAGGCCATTTCAAACCACAAGGTGCAAACACATATTGCTAATAAAATCATATACAAACAATTTAAAATAAGAGTAGGGTAAAATACAATAGTTATAGGATAAAATACAATATAATTTAATACATAAATATATAAAATAGAATAAAATGGGTTGAGTCAGATGAGTTGAGATGGCCAGTCACATCAGCCAGAATATGTCAAGAGGGGTGAATTGTCTCTGCAAAAGCAGATGGGTGCCTGAAGTTGTGTGAGATCATGGCCCCCAGAGGATTCCAGTCTCCAAGTGAAAAGTGTTTGCATGCCAACGGGACGCTTGAAGCAACACTGCAAATGCTTTTCTGCGTCGACAATGGAAGTTTTTGGAAGAGACTCACTGAGGCTGCCCACCACTCCAGAAGTGGTGGACAGCTCAGTGAGTCAGAGAAGCCGAGCAGGGAGTGCTCGTTTTGTTCTCCCTCTGCTCTCATTGCTCCGCTTTTAAAGCTCTGGAGCAGACAAAGAGGCTGGAGAGGAGACAGCTTGCTAGATCTTCGCAAGGTAAGTGAGTCTCCATAGGCAGATCTAGCATGACAGGATGGGGGGGAAGCAACTTTGGGGAGAATGAGATATCTCAGTGGGTCAGGGGAAGCCTTGGGTGGTCTTAAGTAGGTGGCCTGTTCCATCACTAGGCCGTCCATGGCCTTCCCCACTGTGAGATGCCTCATGTGCACTTAGCGACCCGCATATTCAATTAGCGAATGAGTGGGCGAAAGCAGGGAGTGATCATGGTCAAGTTATGCAATTAATTCCTATGAATCCTCTGGTTATGAATGTAATTGGCAGGCTCCATTGCATTCATAACTCAAGGACTATCTGTATTAGATAGCTGAAATGGAACAGAAAATGGCTAGTGTAGCCCTGCACTCATCAACCTTACTTATCATAGGACTTTTTAAATCAAAGAAAATTGTTAGACTGTCCTATAGGACATTGCTGTCCAGACTGCTAGAGGATTTACAAAAAAACCTCCATTAATTGTTTTCAATTTAGAGAATCCATATAATTTGGCAAACTGTCAATATGGATTTACTCGCACCAAACTGAGGAGGGCATTCACACTTATACATCTTGATGTGATGCCCTGAGCAGATTAGCAGAGCCGATGAACAAGCATTCTTTATTCTGAATCCTTGTGGCTCTTGAGAGGGGCATCAATTAGCCACGTCCTAATATGCCAAAATTTGCCTATTTCTCACTTGTCATACTGATTCTTCTACTTTTATCCAGGCAGATTTCCTTTTTTTTTCTTTCTCTCTACTGTCCAATATAGAACATAAAATAACACTTCAGTTCGTGAAAATTTGCTATTTTGTTTATCTGTTTGGCAATTAGAGAATGTTATCTATATGTTTCTATTTTGTGCTGAATTGTATTATTTTTGGTTGTTCATTTATTGTAATAAAAAATTAGAAAATAGCTGGCAGTTCAACAGAAACAACTGCTTTTCAGTTGAGGATTATCCATTCCCCCACCCCCACCCCACCCCCAAAATCTATCCTTAGACAAAGGCCAAAAGCAGATTTAGGATTCAGAAGTATTGTAAGGGACATTCCTCTGGGGTTGCAGGGGAGATACTAGAATTGTACCATGCTTTGGATTCGATTTAAAAAAGGGACTGAGGGGAGCCATTTGACCTAATGAAAAGATGTGACAATATTAAAGAGTAGCAGTCAGATGCTGTAACTGTACACAGTCAATCCAAAGTGCTGCTGCACAATTCAAGGAGACAGATCTCTCTCAAATCAGCAGAGAGAAATAACTTTTTGGCCCAAATCTCCTTGATCTGGTCTGAAAGCAGTTTGGTTCTGGAGCCAGAATATTTTTGTTCCAGGCATTCTAATTATTTCTTATTTACATGCGTAGTGATTTTTTCCCAAACTATGCTGAAAAGCCTACTTAAAGAAAACATAAGTGAAAATAGTTAATCCTGCAGGAAGTAAAATATGCATGTATGTACATTATGTGCAAAAAAATCTTGTCACCTGGGAACTACATGGACAAATTCATACAGTTTTCTTAGCAACATTTTTCAGAAGTAGTTTGTCCTAGCTTTCTTCCTAGGTCTGGCAGAGTAACTGGTCAAAAATCCCCCAGCTTGGTACATATCCAAGGCAGGATTAGAACTCACAATCTCATGGTTTCTACTCTGGTCCCTTTAACCACCATGTAATTCATAATCTGCCCCATCATATTTTTTGTTTTAAAACTAAATCACTTTTTAAAATTTGGATCAAGCTTCTTGAGCCAAACACTATCAACATTTCAGAAAGACAGAAGACCTATTCATTACTTTGTGATATTAATATAGTACCTATGCTTAATATAGTACCTATGCTATGTGAGTTTGTTCTTTTTAAATACTATCATATTGTGACAGAATGATATTAAAACAAAAGGATGTATATAATTCCTAGTTTATTGGGATGGTTCCTTCTTAGAATACATATTTTACATATTTTCTCATGAAGGAAATAGAGAAGTAATGTCTGCATTTTTGTTTCTTTGGTAGCTGTTCGGATGCTGATACAACAGGTGGCAGTAAGAATGCTTTATTGGTCTCCATGAAGACTTAAATGCAACCAGCAGCAAAAGTAAGAGGATGAGGACATGGACCCAAATATTGTTCAAGTCTTCCTCTTTTGTTCAAGTATTCAGAGAAATGTTAGAATGGCAAAATTGAATGCAGCATAAATATCTGAGGAATATTTAGTGTTCTCAGTTAACAATTACTTAGACCAGAGTTCTACTAATTTTGCCTTTGTTTTGTTTTTCTAGATCTTGTGAAGGTAATTACTCATGAAGAATAGGAGGAACTAAACACTAAATACTTCATTTTTATTGTATGTGTTCATGCAGAGAGAATTCAGCAAAGCATTAAGAAGTTACCATTTGGAATATAACTATCTGAATTGCATTATAATCAGGTTTCATACAGTATTTGAAAAATACAAAGCAAAAAGGTAGTTTAGATCCTGGGGGGGGGGGCACAAACATTACTTGTATTTGTAATTGTTTACAGTAGACAGACCTTCCTATAGAACAGGGCTGTCAAACTCTCAGCCTGTGGGCCAGATGCGTCACATGTTGGCCATGCCAATGCCCAGTTTAGCAAAGGGGAAAAAAAGTCCTGATATATCATGTGACACCACCATGATGACATGAGTTTGACACCCCTGCTATCGGATTACCTGTTGGTTCACTGCAGCTGCTAGCAATCTGGAAAAGATGCATATGGTTTTAAGACTTGCTGCAATCACACTCCTGCATACTCCAAAGGGCCTTTTCATCTTTCTTTAGGAGCATTGCACAGGCCTCATAATCAGATAACTGATCCAATAACCTAGTATCATATACTCAAGAGCATTTCAGGGCCTTAGGCAGACTCCTAATAATTGCTATCTGAATCTATAGAGGTGTGCCCGGGACTTCTGTTGCGTCTTACTGTTGGGCTATTATTATTTGTTGCTATACTGTCTATTGAGCACAGAAACTGAGGGCTGGATGTAGAAAACAGCAGTATAGTAAGGATTGTGGAAGCAGAGGCTTCTGTCCCTTCCCCAAATACTCTTCCAGCCTCCTCAAAAGTTCCCACCTATTTCAAGGGGGCATGAAAGAGTAGGAGGACAAGTCCTTTTGCTCTATCATAAGCAATTTCTTTAGATTGAACTATTTCAATTTAGTTTCCTGAAAACATGTAGCATGTTTTAAGATGGATTTCAATTTATCTCTGAGATGAAAATCTTAATGAGTTCCATTGTTTTATTTTACATTCCAGTCATTGCCATAGATATTTTTCTGTTTGATTTTGAAAGAATATCTTCAGAAGATAGGGATGGAGTTTGCCTGGTCTTTTGGTATGAGTGTCTTTTCTCTTACATGCTTATATCAGAAACTTTGGCCTTGAAATCTTGAAAGTTCAAAAGCATCAATATTCATCCTAATCTGCTTTTTCAAAGTCAAAATCATATGAAGTATCATTGCTTACACTATTCTGATCTTTATAGATATAGTCACATCAGAATTTCGGGATATTTTTTTCCAAGGCCTTTACAGTTGCTCTACCAAATGCTAGTCTGCAAAGTATTTATTGACTGCTTGTCTATTTATTGTTGGTGGGTTGGTCCTAAATGACAGAAGGTTTTTTCCACATCTGATACCTTTACTACTAATTTTTTGTTACACATATCATTGGTTTGTGGTGGAGAAAATAAATCTAACAAACAAAATGGAGATTGCTGCACCCTTTTTTCTTCCTGTCTTTTGTTCATGACTAGGGTCCAATCCAACTCCCATCTTTGCCTAATCCTATCAGGCCCAAATTGACTCTCTGCCCCAAACAAAGCCCCTGCAATCCCACTAATGCAAAGAATAGAAGCCTCCCTCATCAGCTCATGATATAACCTGTTTTTGTTTTTTGTCTGTTTTTTTTCTGCATCAAAAATTTAGATGCCCAAGGACATATATTTTGCCTTATTGGCCTTTTAAAGTTTTAAAAAATCTTTATGTTGAAGAAGATATTTAAAGGACTGATACATGACTTATTAAGAGTTACTTTAAGAAATGGCAATATTTATATATACTGTGTTTTAGGGGTAAAATGTAAAAATGTTTGCTACTGATTCTGTGGGTATGGCTTGATGGGCATAGCTTAGTGGTCATGTGACCAGGTGGGTGTGGCCAACTTGACATTTTTCACTGTTAGAGCCAGGAGCTGCACATTTTGAAGCACATTCTGCCCTTCTGAAGCTCCCAACGCATTGAGTTTCCCTGCACCACCCAAGCAAACATCGGAGCCTTCTCTTGCAGAAGCAGAATCCAGGCACAGAAATGGAAAAATGAGGGGGGGGGGAATGGGGAGGAAAAGATGTAATTAGCAGAATCCAGGTAGAGAAACGTAAAAAAGGGGGGGGGATGGGAGGAGAAGGTGTAAGAAGACGTTTCCTTAGATTGCTGATGCTCCCAACGAGTTTGGTGGTGATCTAAGGAAATGTCTTCCAGCTCTTCAAGATTGACTTTAAGCCGACAGCAAATGTAGTGATGGTGGGGGGCAACAGGGGCCCCGTTTGTGTGTTCCTCCCTCCACAAGGACTTGGGAGGCAGACACTGCCCCTCTCAGGAAAAGAGGAGGCGCCGAAGCCCTGGCTGTCACCTGGGAGAGGAGGACCGCAGAGGGATGGACACACACACACATGCCCCGGCGCCCCCACTGCTGCTACTTTTGCTGTCGGCTTCTTGGCGCTCTTAAAGTTGATCTTGAAGCGTTGGAAGACATTTTCCTTAGATCGCTGACACTCCGAACAATGAGTTTGGCAGCTTGGAAGGCAGATATGTTGGGAAGGGAGTAAGCTGCTAGCTACCTTTCCCTCAGCCCTGCCATGCTTGCCTGCCTTCCACATGGCCTTCCACTTGCCTACCTTTGCAAGCTGGCCACAGGAAGGCTGCATGAAAGGCAGGGAAGCATGGCAGGGCTGCGGGCCGTGGTCGGATTCGGCGGTGTGGCCAGCCAGTAATTGCTACCACTACGGTGAACCAGCCCCAATCTCTGCTACCAGTCCTTCCGAACTGGTCCAAACCGGTAGCATTTCACCCCTGCCGTGTTTCCCCGAAAATAAGACCCTGTCTTATATTTTTTGAACCCTGAAATAAGCGCTTGGCCTTATTGCCATGTGCTCAAAAGCCCGATTGGGCTTATTATCAGGGGATGTCTTATTTGGGGGAAAAATATATTATGGTTTTTTTAAAAATAATTTATTTTGATATAAAGATTTGTAGTTTATCCTTTAGCAGAACTTCAAAGGCAGTAAAAACAAGATAAAATACAATACTTCAATGAAGTTTTTGAACTGCCTTCATTTTAAAATCCATAGAGATTGAAGAGATTATCAATTTGTTCTATGAATTGATTTCAAATCTTGAAATTTTTGGAAGCTATTCAATTGGGCAGCATTCAGTTGACATTAATATAATTTATCTGTAATTATTACCTTTCCGGATGAAAATCACTACATTAGTACAAACTAATTAGTACAACACTACAAACATTAGACATGAACTACAATGAAATGAAATACAAGTTTTTTATTTATGTACTTGTGTCTTTGTATGATGTTTTTTTACAACACTCCAGACAGTTCATAATTAAAATGTAGAAATATGATTAAAAATAATAATAAAAAACATAATAAAACAAAGTAATCAGGACCTTTGATGGAAAAGAGTTTTCAAGAGCCTTGTTTAACAGTCTTTACTTTCCCAGAATATAACCTAAATAGGGGCCATCAGATACTGATGAGAGGGAGCTGCTACCAAGAAAGTTGTGAGGTGAAGTGCTCTACCCATTTCATCTCACAAGGGGAAGAAACTTCCTAAAACCTATGCAAGTTGTCTAAATAAGGCAGACAGATTCTCCTTCGAGAAGATGCTCCCCAATATTGTAGCTTTTGTAAGCCAACAGGAGCACTTTGAACGCTTCTTGGAAATCTATTCACCATTATATTGCATCCACAAAACAAGTATCCTAATGCTGAATTGATCATCAGCCTAGAGACAGAATAATGTGATCTGTTTTGTATTCTGGTAAAGGAGATTGGCCCAGTGGTGGGATTCAGCCAGTTCTGACAGCATTTCATGAGGTTATTTCTCAAAGGTCTGAACATGTCAATAGCGCAAAATATTGGGATGCTAAATTTTTAACTGCCTCAATTTCTTAAATGTTGTAATAGTTGAGTTTGCACCACAGTTATGCATAAACCATCATTTTAATATGCTAAGACAAAATCATTAAAAATTGTGCTGTCAGTGTTTGCTCAGAGTAAAGAAAAGTTTGAGGAGAATAAGAATATACACGAGAAAGAGCAAGACTGTTGTTTCAAAGATTGCATTTAACTACGGATTGCTTAGCCATGGGGGACAAAACACAACTGATAATGTTCATACATTATACAAAATAAAAATGAGCTACACTATAGCTTAGCGTAATGTGCATTTTCAAAGGATGTAAAGCACTTTGCAATGCCCTAACAAATTCCACTTTTTACATACTTACATGTGACATGATTCAAAAAATAAAGGATACATCTTAAATTGTAACACACCACTTATTTTATCAATATGTCATTGTTGTGTTTAAGTAGAGACACTCATGGTTAGCATACTGTATGAATCCTGTTTAGTTTACATAGGGCAATAAGTAAAGCCAGTCAGTGCTTATAAACCATGGTTTATGACATGCCGTTTTGCCAAGTCATCATAGCTTCAGTTTCCACACTATAGAAAGTCATAATATCGTTAATTTATGGTTTCAAATTACTTCCGAGTTCAGCCATTAGAAATTTGTCCTTAACTCTGACAAAGCTGTTAGATAAGCCTATTAAGGATTGGTCCATTTCAATGGGTTTATCTTAAGCATTTTTTCCTCAACTGTAATTTGATCCATACAAATATTCTTGTCAGCTGAATTTAAAATTGGGCATTAATCAGCAAAAAAGCTTTATTCAAAAAATTGACAAGACGAAAAGTACTGTCTAGAAATAAATACGTTCGATTTCAGTTCTGCTAGATTGCGACTTTCATCACATTTCAACTCAAGCGACAAAAGAGCTGTAGCATAACCCCCCATTACAAGATTCAAAGACCGACTGCCGTCCACCAGCTTGAACCTGACGCCGAGAAGGCCCCCTCACCCCGCCCTTCCGCGTCAGGATCCGACGACCGAGGCGCCACAGCACACACAGCCCCCCCCTCCCCCACGGAGGCCGGGCGGAAGGAACGGGGCGGAGCCAGGGGATAGCAAATCGCTTGTGCTGGGGCCAGCGAGCGAGCCCCGCCTTTTCGTTCCTCCCCTCGGCGGGGCCGGTGCCGGTTTACGTAACGCCTCTTCGGGCGAATTCCGGCTTGGTCCCGCCGCTGACTTGGGACGGGTCGCCAGAGGCCCCGGCAGGTAAGGGCGACCTTGAGGGAGGCCGCTGCCGTCTCTCTCGGACAGCGCTGGATCGCATCCCTCCCTTTCCCCCACCCCGCTGCCTGTCCGGCCTGCTGAGGCCTGTGGCGCTGTAAGGCGTGAACGGACTGGATAGGCAGGCCTATCCTGATTTGGCCTGGCGGCCTTGTCCACCGAGTGATCGAGAGGCCCGGCTTAGTCGGCGCAGGGGCAGCGGGGCGCCCCCTCAGGGAAAGAATGCTAGCGTTCCCTGGCCCTGTCCGCCTCCGCCTGCGTCCCGCAGGAGGGACAGTAAAACGGGCAAGTCCGTGCCGCGGCTTGCCGCTCGGATCGCGCCGCTCGGGATGGGAGGCTACTACGTCCTTCGTGAAAGATCTTTCGGCCAGCGGCCTTTTGCGAGATCGGTCCTGAAGGCAGGCAGTTACCGAAACAGCTTGGTTTCCCAAATAACAGGCGTGTTTCTTAACAATACCCCTGTGGTTTTGTTCAGATCCGTTTCTTCGTCCTTGGATGGTTCGGCACTGCGGTGCTGAACTGCAAGAGGGTGGAAAAGATCCAAAGACTTTGCTGTGAGAAGCGCTGCTTTTGAGTGGGCACCTTGGCTGCTGCAGGTTCGCACCTTGTTTGACTGCTGGAGGTTTTGCTGGATTGGACTCTATGGATTTGCTGAATAGTATGGTTGCACCGTGAGGCTCAATAAGTAGCGATTCAGTTTTGTTGGCTTTGGTATTTACTGCATTTATTAACTATTTCTGTGCTAAGTGTATTCAAGATGGTATAGGCATATAATTTAGGTATTACATAGTGCCAGATGAATGTAGGAACCAAACATTCTTAACTGTTTTTGTTCCAGGTGTGTATTGCCAGTAGTAGATAGGTGACCTTGGTTGATCTTGAAAAACTTCAGCTGTGTTAGACTGGTTACTATTTGGATGGGAGACCATTAGGAAATCTAAAGTGTAGGGTTTAAACTGGGAAGTAAAAAATAAATCCCCAAAGATGGTAATGGCAAACTGCTCTTGTATAGTTGCTAGGGTAGATCACTACAAGAATATGAGGAAGCCTTGAATGTTACTTATTAAAGCAAGTGTTGATAACATTGGTTTTCACATAAAGATATTGCTGACTATCTGAACCAAGCCTAAAGAACATATTACTAGCTTTCCTGCTCACAACTGTCTATTCATCTGTGGCATATCAATATTTTGATGAGTTACTTGCTAAATTGCAGTTGAAATGCTCATAGTATTTTTATACCTGTACTTGAAAGCAATTATTTGTCTGAAAGGTATTACAAATCTTAATATGATGGAAATGTATAACATAAATTCCTAATAAACCAAGTTTAGTATGTGGTTTGAAATCAAAGACTACTCTGAAAAAAAGCTTTTTCTTCAAACTGTTCCAATTCCTGAATCTTGGGAGGTTAAAATGGTTTTGATGTTATCCTGGATTAAAAATAAGACATTGAAAGGTAGCATTTGATAACTGTTTTAAATATTCAAAGGAGGAGTTTCAACTATTTAAAATGAATTACTCATCCAATTAAGAAATACTTGTGTGGATTGTGTACGTGGGTTGTAAAACAGAGCATCTTCACCCACCCACCCCCATTGAACCAGGACATATATATGTTGCAATCTTAATTAACAGGGTGCTTGTGTAATTTATTCTCAAATTGTATATCAGTAGTTCATTTTCAATCTTGAAGATTATTAAGCATAGTAAAGCACAGTTTCTTTGACTATATGACAACTCCTTGGTTTCATGCAGACCTAGTCCCTGGAACTACAGTGTTTCTATTCCTTCATTATCAACACATAAACATTAGTCTCTGAATACATGATAAATGCTCATCAGAAGATCAGATCTGGGACTTGTATTGAAATATACAGTTGAGCTCCCTGTAACCCCCCCCCTCTTAAAATTCATATTTAAAATATATAATATTCCATGAATCACTGTGATTCTCATAGAATAATGGATTTGCAGTTGCACTTCAGGTTCTGCTTTTTTGTTATGGAAAAGTATTTCTCACAAGTGTCTTTTAGTGAGTTGTCACCATTGATTCTCTGCATCTTTAATAATGCTGCCAATATTTTAATGCCTATTTTTTTAATAGAGTCAAAGTTAATAGGTTCAACATTATTCACTTATCCAGTTCCTATTTTTGCTATGCCAGAGGGTATTTCCCATAGTAACTACTGTTCATGTTCTTTCTGTTCGGTAGAATTGCTTTTGTCAGTCAATATTGTAAATGGTGATTTACAATAGATGAAGGCAGAGGATTTTCATAATAACCCCAGTTTTATTGTATAACAATTTAGGTTGTAGAGTCAATTTGGTATAGTGGTTAAGGTGCTAAACTAGAAACTAGGCATTTTATGAGTTGTAGTCCTCCCATATGTATAAAGATGGCTGGGTGACTTTGGGCCTGTCGTTTTCTCTCAGCCCAACACACCTTGCAGGTTTGTTGTTATAGGAGGCCAGGTGCTGACTTCAGTTGTACAAAATAAGGGTGCAATATAAATAAGGATATTCTACTATGTCAAATAATTCAATGTTGGAAAATGTGCTTACATATTAGTTAGAATGTGGTAATTTTTAAAACTACAAAAACTCAAAAATAATGTGAAAAGTATAATATAGTTTATTTCTAAAGTAATACATTTTAATATATTTTAGTTTGTGTATTGTATAAACCTGGTCACTCTTCATATGGTTTATGTTATAGCATAATATATGAATTGAGTGATTGCTTGTTAGCAATGATTGGTAAGCTTATGTGGGGAAAGGCTAGAGTGAGAAAAATCATATTTATGAATATTTCCGTGGTATGAGTGAACTAGGAGAGCTAATAGGAGTTTGGCAACTGAGTTCAAGGGAGACTAACAATTTTTCTCCGCTGTCAGTACCAATAGTTTTTGTTTAGTGACTTCCTTGGACAGTGATCATTTGCAGTTATGATGATGATGAAAAGTAACTTTGAAACCACTGCCTGCATTTATGACCTTCATAATATACCTCTTTCTCTCTCTCTCTCTCTCTCTCTGTCACACTTTCACCGTTTCAATCAGATAGTACATGTTGTCTTGTGCCTTGGTTTTTTTTTTCTTTCACTGCCTCCCCCCCTGCCCCCCCCCCCCCGCCTCCTCCAGTGAAGAGATTGTTTAAGGAAGCTCTCTTCCAGAGCTGCTTTTCTCTCAAGTATAGTAGAGTCCTTTCCTAAAAACTATTAAGAACAAATTAACAAGTTGGGCTCTGTGACCTTAATTAGGTGATTAGCATTCTTACAGTTTCTATCTACAATTGATAAGCTCTAATCAGTTTCACACTACAAGTAGTCCTCATTTTATGACCACAATGAAGTCTCGAATTTTGGATGTAAATTGTTACAGCTGTAAAATCAAGGCATTATGTGACCAGCCTCAATTTTACGACTATTTTTACAATGGCTCTAAAGCAAGACAACATACTCATTAAGGAAATTGTGTGGTTAAGCAAATCCAGTATCTCTAGTAAGTGTTTTTTGCCATTTTTTGACAGAAAATAGCAAAACATTTTGCAAATCACAATCATTTAATTGTGGAACATTACAACTGGTTATAAATGTGGGCAATTGCCAAAGTGCCTGAATTAGTTTGATGGGAGGGAGGGCAATAGTCATAACTTTGAGGACAGATTGTAAGTAGTTTTTTAAACCATCATTTAAGAATGGTTCTTAAATGATTGGTTGTAAGTTAAGGACTACCTGTAAAGATTTTTGTTTTCTCCTAAGCCTGGTTTAAAAGCATCAGCAGGGTCCTTTTGATATATATTCTCTGTTATGTCCCTGCTTACTCTCTTGTAATCCTTTCTTCTCCAATGGATGCAAATACAAACCTCAATTCTCCTCGTGCTGATTATGCCAGCATCAAGGAGAATATTTTAAAGGATGGGGGAGAAGGCAAAAAGAAGTTATAAGATTTCCCCTCTTACCTGGCTTTCTCCTAAATTGAATTCCAGAAATCCTCCTGGCTGTTTGGGATTTATCTAACACCTTAAAATAAAGGAAAGCTGAAGTAAAACATGTTTGCACTCGTGAAATATTTTCAGCAAATGCAAACTTACTCTGGTGATGGGAGAAGTAATCAAAATAGCAAATGTCCAGCTCCTAACCAAGAATGAAGAATTTTCAGATCAGCTAGTAGATATGTGACAAAGCTACTGTCTGTAAAAAAAAAAAAAGAAAAAGAAAAGAAAGAAAGAGAGAAAATAATCATTTAGAATTATAACCAAGGGAAAAAATAAAACAGCTATAGCTATGTCATCATGGACTTAGAGGAAGGAAGTTGAAAAATTCTGAAAAGTCACTTGGTGGTCTCATTATATTCCTGACCCATGAAAGAAGAATGGAAAGGGAAAGAAGAACATTGTAAGTGAATGTTAAAAGTTCCACAAAGTGTGTCATGGATATTTAGTTTTTGGATAAAGCTATTTAAAGAAAGCCCTGTTGGCAAGAAATAAGGTGTACTTTGTAAAGGAAAAATATATTTGTCTTAAGAATATTGAGGTTGTTTACAAAAACTTTAAACTTAATCCTGTGGTGGCTGAAGATGAAAACCCTGAAAAAAAGACTTCAGATAAAAACATTCCTCTAATGGGGCATGTAGTTTGAAGTAAATGAAGGAACAAATAATATTTTTGCAAGTATCCAGGGAGATATGGGTGATAGTTTTGAAACAAAAATTGCAGATTTTTCAGAGAGGTATTAAATTGTAGTGATGGGGAAACACAGGGAGATAGACAATCTGACCCTTCAGACCAGAGTAGATTCTAGAGCAGACAATAAAGTAAGCAGAATGAAAATGAGGGCGTTTAACATGTATTTGACAGAAACAAGTCTTACCAGATTGATAATCTAATTATTGGATCAGGTAACTTAATAGATTTCAGGAATGTTGTAGGCATAATATATTTTGATTCCAGCAAAATATTTCATAAAGGACTATAGGATATTCTAATTAACACACTATTCTAATTAGCATGAGTTAAGTGAATTCATAAATACTTCAAATTGTTTTCAGAGAGCCCATAATCACCCTAATAATATGTATGGATGCCACAAGAGTCAGTGTTTGTCCTTCCATTCTATTTATGACTTTTCTTAATTTAATTTAATTTAATTTATCGCATTTCTACGCCACCCAACTCCCAAGGGACTCTGGGCAGCTTACAGCAAAAATAATGTGAACAATGAATATAGAAAAATTATTTAAAAACATTATAAAAACATTATAAAAACATTAAAAACCCATGCACACCATTCATATCTGGATCTCAGAAGATTACAACAGCGAGATCAACGGCCCCAGGCCTGCCGGAAAAGCCAGGTCTTCACTGCTTTCCGGAAGGTCAATAGGGTGGGGGTAGTTGGGATCTCAAGAGGTAACTGGTTCCAGAGAGCTGGGGCAGCCACAGAGAAGGCCCTCCCTCATGGGTCCGCCATTTTGCTTCCCCTATCACCACTAAATAAGTCCTAATAAAGACTCTTAAGAGTACTCGGTCAGATTCGGAGTTACTGGTCCTCCAGCATCACTTTAGACGTCTCTTCTGACGTTTCATCTTGCCACCATTAGGTGAATCACTGCAGTTGTTAAGTTAGTAACATGGTTAAGTGAATTTGGCGTCCCCATTGTCTTTGCTTGTCAGGTCACAAAAGGTGATCACGTGATCCCAGAATACCGGAACCATCATGAATATATGCCATTTGCCAAACATCTGAACTTTGGTCACATGACTGCAGAGATGCTGCAATAGTCATAAGTGAAAAATGATCATGTCACTTTTTTCAGTGTCACTGTAACAGTCACTAAATGAATGGTTGTAAATCAGGGACTACCTGTGATTGAAAGACAAAAATGAAAATGAACAGATACTTTACTTTGGAAGAAATCAAATCAGATTTAGAATGCAGAATACTTAATTTTGATAAATGTGTGAGAAAAAGAGCTTACAGTAATAGTTGCAAACTGCATGAGTCAACAGAGCGATGGAACTGTGAAAATGTACAGTTGCAACCTTAGTCTGTACAAATAGAAGTATGGTTATAAAATCATAAAAAGTGATACTTTTACTTTACTTTACATGGCTCAGATCCCATCCCATATGTTTCAGATAGGAGCCACCCATTCAGTTTGTTCATTCTGTATGGGGATGCCAATAAGTTTTTCATATGAGTGGAAGCAAGGCCCTGATGTCCCATTACTATGAAATTGAAATTGTCTTCCTCTGGAAATTCAAACACTGCCCTGTCCTATAGCAATTTGAAAACTAATTAATTGGAGGGTTTCCACAGCCTTTTAAATTATGAAAATCTAATCCAGTTGCGTATGTCAATGGCAATGTTAATAGATAGGTTATTGGTTTATGGATTTTATATCTCAGGTTTTATTAATTGGACATTAGACTTATCCCCTTTTGAAATGTTCTTTTAAAAAGTAACCTCTTCTATTTAATTTTAAAATATTGTTGTAACGTAAGTCTAACCATTATCCAATACATTGAAACTTATTTCAACAGACTATCTGTTAAATAACTGTTAAGAGTTTTGTTATTCACAAAGATAGAGCTTGGCAATATCATACAAAATTAGAAGAAACAAATTAAGATAGTGTAGTATGATGTATATAATGCCTAATATATTTATTTATTTATTATTCATATTTCTATGCCGCCCACTCTCCGAGGACTCTGGGCGGCTTAAAACAATCAACAGTATACTAAATAGCATATTGCCCCCAACAATCTGGGTCCTTATTTTACCCACCTTGGAAGGATGGAAGGCTGAGTCAACCTTGAGCCGGTGAGATTTGATCTGCTGAACTAGCAGTCAGCTGAAGTAGCTGCAGTACAGCACTCTAATCATGGTGCCACCTCTGCTCGAATTTTACAAAACTTTACATTTTTCTGTTCTTTTGTTACTATATCTTCTTTTTTTACTGTATGTTATTGTATCTAAAATGATTGCCTTATTATAACATATATTATGGATATATATTACTTGAAAGCATTTTTAAATGTCCAAATTCCATTTTGTAGGAATAGAGAACTGTTAATGCAAAATGTTTTTTTTCTTCCTCATATCCCACTTTTTATTGGCATCCTTTACATTATTCTGACATTTTCATTTCCTTTTATCTGGAGATTTTGAGGGTGTATGGTATAGGAGGACAGCACTGGGATGATTTTAAAAAATTACCTGCCAGGTGCCTCTGTTTAGTTTTAATGATGAAAAACATTGTATATTATCCTGTATTACTAAAGAGTAATATAGTTCAGTGATCACTTAAAACTTTAGAGAACGCTAAAACATTGACTCACTAGACCACAATACAAGGCAAGAGATTAAATTTCCATGACATTTGTGTAATATATAATGATATCACCATGAAAATGCTGTAAATCATCATGATGACATCTTTTTATACTTAATGGATATCAAGTCTAAAAATAGACATCCCTTTGCCCCCCCAATTAATGTATTAAGAAGAAACTGCACTATACATTAAACTTTTTCTTGTCTGTAGTTATGCTAAAATCCTGTAAATGCTTAGTGAACATAAAATCATTAAACTTTGTAAGGTACATGAATAAGGTCAGCTGGAAAGTTAACTGTCTTGGGCTGGTATGCTCTGTTGTGAGAAAAATTGGTGCAGTTTAACTTAGTTTTATTAGATTCGGTGTCTAAAAATGTTTGCTTCTAAGCTAAGACTTTCATTTTTGATACTGGGTTTTAAAAAATGGAAAGCTATTACAAACTGAAATAGCACAATACAGTACTGTTTGGGGAATATTGAGACAGCTAATTTATGGTGCAAGTGCAGCAAAAGTGCACGTGTGTATTAGGCTTTTTGGAGTGCTCTTTTGCCCAGAGTACCTATTCACTTTAAAGAAAGGCTAATAAGGCAGATTTAAATTAGTCTGCAATATATTACAGGTAGCAGACCTTTTAAATAAATCAGCACCAAGGAGCCTGTAAACTTTGATTCAGTTTGCTTCAACTCTTGATGTTATCTAGCCACCTTCCTTTTGTGTTGGCAGAATCTGTGGAGTTCAGTTTACCTTTTTTTGGTTATAAAATTCATTCTAGCTACCTTCCTTCAAGCTAGCCAGCTTTCATTTGCTTAACTAAATTGTGCTACCTAGCCATTTTTTTGGCTGGAAAGAATTGTAGCTGCTAAAATAAGCACTTTATCAATATTAATTATAGGTTTCAAATGTTTCTAAATATTCATTGATAGCAGAATATTAAATGATATAAGCAAGAAAATGATGTAAACAAGTAATGAAGAATATATGGTCCAGTAAAAGACTAATGATTAAATTCAAGATTTTACAAGGCTTGAATGAGCAAGGCGGATTAGCACTTCCAAACTTTAAATTGTGTTATCATGCTAGCTACTTAAAATGAAATTCAAAATGAATTCTATCTCTTTATGATTTGGTTGTATTTGTGTGGAAAGGCCAGATTGGGTTGCAAGTCTGGGTTCCCCACACAAGACCTGGAAATTGGTACTCCGATGCACTCATCTCTGTTTCCCTCTATGACCGGCCTTGGAAAAAGCCTGCCCTCACAATCATATGTCTGCAGCCAGAGTTGGGCTTGCAGCTCTCGTGCGGGGAACTCAGGCTTGCAGCAACAGTTTTGAGCTTGTTAAGACGGACTGCTCCTCCACCCAGCCATGTATTTTCCAGTCTGGGCTGCTTGGAGTGAAAAGCATGCAATATGTTGTTGCTCCCAGGATTCCCTGCACGAGCGCTGGAAGAAAATTGGCCAAGCTCCCAGTGCCTGAACTGGTGAGCTGGAAGAGAGATTCGCTGTCGTACTGGTGAGTACTTTTGGATCAAGTAGACTTTTTGCTCCCCCCACCTCCCCATCCCGATCCAACGTGGTGCGGAAAACGGGGCGTTTCCATCGGCCCTTCTCTCCCCCCCGCCTCCTTTTGCCAGTATTCGGCAGGCAGGCAATACTCTTTAGATGGGCTTTTATTTTGTCAGCCCAAGGACGGGAGGTGGGGGAAGAGAAGGTAGGAAATCGCCATTTCTCCTAGCTTGCTGCAGAGTGGTTCAGGAATCGGTTAACCGAATCCAATCTGCCTGGAGACTGAGTCATGATTTTTAGGCCACACCTCCCTGTGTCTACTTCCTGTTCCAGTTTTCGACTCAGTCCATCTGAGAGAGACATCTTTGGCAGTTGCTCTTCAACCAATTCCTGAATCAATTTACAGGTTTATTTTTTCTCTAAAATTGATATTTCTTTCTAGGTTGGAGTGCTGGCCACATTAGTCTAGGCTGATAAAGCCACCTCCACCTATACAGGGGAGAGCCCCTTGGGCTCAGGCCTTCAGACCTTGTCCTATCTTATCCAAGGTAGAAGACCCCCACACCCCCACACCCGCCCCCCCGCCTCCTCCAATTCAGCCGCTACCACCATCGTAACACTACCACCACCGCTGGTTTTTGCCTCTTTAAACAAATAAAAAAAGCAGGACGGCAGGCTCAGCTGCACGGTAGTATTCCAATCGCCATTGCGCCAGCCATCAGTTGAGAAGCGGCTTGCCTTTTAGTGGCTGCCATCTTACCGCAGCATTATCTAGCGAGTCATTGCTGGCCAGATCCTCTCAGATGAGAGGTGCTCCACTTACGCCGCCAACGTTTTTTAGGCATTTTCCAGAGCGCTGCTACTACACTCCATAGCTGGGTAAGATCCTCTTCTCTGACAGCAACTGAGAGAACTTAATTTAAATCAGTTACTCCCACTCTGTGCTCTCTCTACGCCCCTTTTACCCATACTTCCTCAGTCTTTCAGTTGCTGACAGACTGAGGTGAATTTTTGTGCTCTGTGCTCTGGAAATTAGTTTTTATTGTGTTAGGAGATTTATTTATTTTTGAGTAGTTTAAAACCTTTTGCTTTCGGTTAGAGTTGTGTGTGTGAGTGAGGATTGCCTGCCTGCCAGCTGGGGAGCCGGTTCGTGCCTCGTGCAGCTGGGCCGTTCTCTGCTGCAGTAATACACCACCAGCATCCGGATTCTGACCCTTCGGGACAGATCCGGTCATCTTGATTGCCGCAGGTGTCCAGAGGGCTGGGTGGTTCGCCGTTGCAGCCCCTAGCGCCTAGTCCATCTAATTTTGCGCGGAGGCTCGAAATTAAGGCGAGAAGCGGCGAGGCGGTTTGCATGGCATTAGTGCAGCCTGACTATAACAAGGAAGCAGTAGGCGTCCGGCGACCGTCCCAGCAGGGCTCTGCAGGTGGCGCCGTGACTACCGGCGGATCGTGGCTGAGGTGGCTACCGGGCCTGATCCTGTGCATTGCGGGGAGTGGTGTGGCCCCTGGCTCACATCCCCATAGAAGCTTTCGTACCGGTGGTGAGTTCCTCGTGACGGGCGCCATTTTGGGTCGTTGCGAGCGGCACCCGCCATTT
This sequence comes from Masticophis lateralis, assembly GCA_030761175.1. Classification (NCBI taxonomy): domain Eukaryota; kingdom Metazoa; phylum Chordata; class Lepidosauria; order Squamata; family Colubridae; genus Masticophis; species Masticophis lateralis. Next base: position 94,282,164 of record JAUDYJ010000003.1, on the reverse strand, counting down.
TGAATTAACCGGACTTTTTTTTCTGTTGCTGCGACACATTTTGAATTACATTTGGTCGATTTCCCCCCCAAAGGCCTTTACATTAGGGCCTTTCTGGAGGTGTAGAAAAAAAAGGGGGGGGGAGGCCTGCCACAATATAAACCAGTGGGAGCCCAACTGCAAAGCCTGGTTTAACCTTAATTGGTGCTAATTGGTCCTGGGTGGATTATGCCACTGTTGGGTGTATTCACCAATTTGTGAGTGCCAGAGGCCTTAACTCGGACAGTATCTGCCCTAGGCGGTGAAAGAGGGGGGGAGTCCTCTCCTTCCCCTTACAGGCAATTGTGGGAACGCTGTTTCCTGCTGTGACCTCATTCAAAAATAACGTTGTTTATTCTAGCTTGGTCACTGTTTGTCCTGGCTGTGATTCACCCAGAATAAAAATCCATCTTCTGGTGATCTTTTCTCTCTGAGAAGCCTTTGGGTAATTACATTTTTGGAAAGCACCTAGTGGGCGGGGCAACCCCCCCCAGGTATTAAAAAAAAAGATAGGTGGCAATATATATAGGCTGCTTCCACTATGGCAGATTCTTCACTTTCATCGGACCTTGAACAGGAGGCTAGCCCTTCTAGGTCCGTCAAATCACATAAGTCCAAGGGGACTAAGCAATCTGGGTCTTCCAGCCGCTCCTCCCACCGCTCCAAAGCTACAACAGCTGCTGACAAGGATGCCCTGAGGCGCCACAGGGCCTTTGAGCATCAGTATGAAAAGGCCAAACATGCAGCTGAATTTTCGCCATCATGCCTTAACCCGGAACCTTCTTGTGTGAGGTCTCCTTCTCCTGTTCCATTGGCTTTGTCGAAAGGAGTTTCACAATACTTACCCGATGTGTCTGCTGCCGAGATAGCATCTTGTCACCCACTACGCAGACAGGCACCTTCAGCGACCTTCACACCCACTGCTGCAGGTCTTCGCCCTATTGAACCGCCTCCTTCTGCTTCTCAGATGGACTTCCAAACCATGTTTTCTACGGCCTTAGCTTCTATTATGGCGGCGGGTGCTCAACATGCAGCTCACGGAGCTTCATCGGGCCTTGGTCAGACACCGCAACCTACTCCTTCCGCTAGTAGATCCCGGTCTTCTCACCAGCAAGAATCTGATTCAGCCTCCAATTCTGACCAGGAGAAAGATTGCCCTGAAGATCTAGAATTCTCGGAGGATGAAGGGTTGCCTCCTGATTCCCCGGCCTTTACGGGACTTTTTAGGCCTGCTCTGTTCAAGTCCCTCCTACACAAGGCGCGCTTGACAACCAATTTGGGGTCAGTGGGGGCTCAATCTTCTACGCCCCAGCCTGAAGCGGGCCCGCATGATGCCTTGTTTAAACAGACTAAACAGGAGAAGGATTTTATTCCTTGTCCTCAACTATTTCTGGACGTTCTTCAGGCACCATGGGGCCAGCCCGGGTCGTCGACCGCGCCCAGTAACCAAGACAAGAAGCTTTTCTGCCCGGCGCCTGAGTTGGAGTCTCTTTTGGGCTTACCTGCTGTGATGCCCCGGTGGCGAGCCTCACCTCCCAATCGGTGATTTCTTTTGATCCCTTGGATGGCCTGAAAGCAGAAGATAGGTGTATGGAACAGGCTTTCCGTAAGTTCCACCAATCGGTGGCCTGGGCCGTCAGAGCAGCTATGGCCACTTCCTTTTTTAATCGCGCCTCTTTGATTTGGCTACGCCAGTTGCAAGAACGGCTTCCTTCTGAGGAAACTCGTTTGCACCAAGACGTTAACAAGATCATTGCAGCCACGGAATATTCGGCTGATGCGTCTTTGAATTCTGTCGAGTTTGCTTCACGTGCATTAGCATCTTCCATCATGGCACAATGCCTGTTCTGGCTATAGCCTTGGAAGGCTGACGTTAAAACAAAATGGAAGTTAGCTGCTGCAGCTTACAAGGCGCCTAATCTCTTCGGTGCCACGTTGGACCCCGTTCTAGTGGAAGGATAAGCGGAAGGTACTTCCGTTGGCTTATCGCAGACAGGAGAGGTGTTACATTCCGTATCCTCAGCGGCTGCCCTTTCGGCCGGCTTCAGGGGGCGGCGGGTCCTCCTTGTATTGCCAATTGTTCCCTTATCTAACCGATAGAGGTTTCGGGTCCGGGACAGACAGCAATCAACCGCAAAGCGCTCCTTTCATGGATCCGGTTCCAGGCCCTTTAGGTGGGGCAAATGACTCACCGCTGTCCGGTCCCGTTGGCGGTTGTCTCCAGGCCTTCCACCGTCAATGGGTGGCGTCGACGTCAGATGTGTGGATTCGTCGCACAGTGACCGAAGGTCTATTGATCAAATTCTTGGATCGCCCTCCATGTCGTTTCCTCAGGTGCCCCGTACCAGGTCTGCTGAGCTTCGCGGCCTTATGTCAGCGGAAATATTGCACCTTCTGGACATCAAAGCAATAGAACTGGTTCCCAAGGATCAGTGGGGTGCTGGGTTTTACTCGATTCTCTTCCTGGTCCCCAAGAGTTCGGGAGGCGTCAGAGCAATCCTCAACTTGAAAGACTTGAATCGAGCGGTTCGCTACCGGCGGTTCAAGATGCACTCGCTTTGGTCGATTTTGGCCCTGGTGCGTCAAGGGGACATCATGCAGTCGGTGGACTTACGCAAGGCCTACCTCCATGTTCCAGTACATCCTTCTCATCGCAAGTTTCTGTGATTCGAGTTTGCGGGCAGGCATTATCAGTACTGTGCCATGCCATTTGGACTTTCCTCGGCACTCAGGACCTTCACCAAACTCGTGGCAGCGGTTGCTGCAACCCTTAGGCCGTTTCCGGTGAGTCTATTGTGCTAACTAGATGATATCCTGGTTCTGTCGTCTTCCATGGAGCAAGCAACAAGCGACATGAACCTGGTGTTCTCGACATTTCGGGCTCACGGATTCACCATAAATCTGGAAAAGAATCTGTTATTCCCATCCACTTCCATCCTTCACCTCGGAGCCGTGATAGATTCTGCCAAAGGTCAAGTTTTTCTGTCACCCGAAAGGGTGCAGAACATCAGGAGCTTGTTGGATCTGGTTTTAGCCCAGAGGTCGGTGCCTCTTATGACTCTTTCACAACTCCTTGGGAGACTGGTCTCGTGCATTCACATCGTTCCGTGGGCACGCAGACGCTGACGCCTGCTTCAATGGCTTCTGTTGCTGTACCAAAGGAAGGGGGAGGCCACCACCTCCAGGACCATCTTCATCCCGCCACAAGTGAGGCTGTCCCTAAGATGGTGGAAGTTACCAGCTCTTCGACAGGGCTGTTATTTTCTGGACCAAGAGAGAGTGGTTTTAACTACCGACGCCAGTCTTCAGGGCTGGGGAGCCCGTTTGGACAGCCAAGTGGCTCAGGGTCGGTGGTCTCAGTCAGAGACGCTTCAGAGCATCAACCGCCTTGAGCTGTGAGCGATTCGCCTGGCCCTGCTCCACTTCTCAACAACAATTCACGGGAATCACTTGCTGATTCTCACAGACAACACGTCCGCCAAGGCGCATGTGAACCGAGAAGGGGGCACGAGGTCGCGTGCCCTGATGCTGGAATCGGAGAAGCTTTTCTGTTGGGCAGAACATCACCTGCTGTCAGTGTGAGCGGACCACATCTCCGGCTCAGCCAATGTTCAGGCGGACTGGCTCAGCAGGGAACAGATCAATCCAACTAAATGGCAATTACATGCGAGGCTGTTTCGCGAACTGTCCCTCCAGTTCGGGACCCCAGTATTCGACCTGTTCGCCAGTCCCGCAAAAGCCCAGCTTCCTCGATTTGTCTCCAGATACCCGACTCCTCAGGTGGAAGACTCAGACGCCCTGCGGTGTCGGTGGCCAACCGGGCTATTGTACGCTTTTCCTCCAATCAAACTGATTCCTTGGGTGGTCCGGAAGATGGTGGCAGAAGGAGCAGAACTGCTGTTGGTAGCTCCTTACTGGCCACGCAGGCCCTGGTTTGCCGATCTAGTGGAACTCCCGGTGGGCAGCCCGTGGGTGATACCACCGCATCGGATATCTCTGCGACAAGGGGCCATCTGCCACCCAGATCCCCAATGGCTGTAGTTGGCCGTTTGGTGTTTGAGCGTGTCACCTTAAGAAAGGTCGACTTCCGGATGATGTAAGTGGCACCATCCAGGCGGCACGTCGCCCTTCCACGACATGGATATATGAGGCGTCTTGGAAGGCCTTTTGCAGATGGTGTTCGGATCGCCATGTGGACCCGACGTTGGCAGTGATCCAGGACATCCTTGGTTTCCTTCAGTCGGGGTTGGACTGGCTCCTGCCACGTTGAGAAAACACTCTTTCTACGGTCCTGTCTGTTCCTCCTTACCAATCGCTGTCACACCATCCATGGGTGCGGGGGTTCCTTCATGGCACCACGAATTTACGGCCACCCTTGGTGCATCGATACCCTTCCTGGGATTTGCCCCTAGTGTTATAAGCCCTCACCGAACCGCCCTTTGAGCCGTTGGGTTCCATTTCGTTAAAGTTCCTTTCCTTCAAGGTGGCGTTCCTTTTGACGATTACTTCAGCCAGAAGGATGTCGGAGCTTGTGGCTCCTTCTGTAAGGAAGGACCTGTGCATAATTCATGCTAATACACTCGTGCTCTGATTGGATCCTGCATTCACACCTAAAGTGAATTCATGGTTTCACCGTTCGCAGGAAATTGTGTTGCCTGATTTTTGCCCTTCTCCCAAGCATCACCGTGAGCTTCTTTGGCACACCCTTGCTCCGTACGATGTTATATCCAGAGGACTGCATCCTTTCGTAAGACGGAGGCCCTCCTTGTTTCCTTCCACCCAGCGTCTATGGGACTGAAGGTGTTGTCTGCCACAGTGGGCCGTTGGATCAAGGCCTGCATTGCAACTGCCTACGAACGTCAGGTACGTCTGGCTCCGGCGAGGATTTTGCCTCACTCCACGCAGAGTGTGGCCACGTCGGCTGCTTGGGCTACGCAGGCTTCGATTCTGGACATATGTCGGGCGGCCGCTTGGACCTCGCTGTCTCTTTTCATAAGACACTATAGGATTGATGCTTATGCTTCAGTTGAAGCGTTTTTTAGATGGCGGGTTTTGCAAAGTGTGGTTTCTGAACTTTCTGAGGGCAGTCAGCCTCTCTCCCTTGGGTTTTGAGCTTGGGTATGTCCCAGCTATGGAGTGTAGTAGCAGCACTCTGGAAAACGGACTTTATCTTACCTGAACGTCCATGTTCGGAGCACTGCGGATACACTCCATTCCCTCCCGTTTGGCTTCCTGTTTTGTTGGTTTGTTGGTTGTGGTTGTTAATAAACAGTGTTGCTTACCTTGTGTGTGCAGCATCTTCGTTCAAGACTGAGGAAGTATGGGTTAAAGGGGCGTGGAGAGAGCACAGAGTGGGAGTAATTGATTTAAATTAAGTTCTCTCAGTTGCTGTCAGAGAAGAGGATCTTACTCAGCTATGGAGTGATCCGCAGCGCTCCGAAAATGGACGTTCAGGTAAGACAACATCCAATTCGAGGCTGCCTGGTGCCCTGAGGAGCGTTTCTCTTCAAAGCTTTGAGGGCCATTTATTATTGTAGCATGCCATGAGGCGTGCTCGGAGGGCAGCAACCATTTTGTTTCTCAAATTAGCAGCCACCATTTTGTAGCTGCTCCATCAGGCAGGTCTGAGGCTGAGCAGCCAAATTTTTGAACTGAGATTGAATAGTTCAAACTTAAAACGTGTCTGCAAGTCATCTGCAGTTCCTCCTTCCAGCATTTCAATGAACAGTTCCTGTTGGGAGCAACATCAACCTTGGTTGCAGTTTGGCAAGTATTGCCACCAAGGGGGGCCCTAGCTTAAGGGGGATGGCAAGGTGCAGGCAGCACATAGGCTCGCCCTGTGTAAGCCGCCCTTTAAAAGGCCTCTGGTCAACCTACACCCCTAATTTCATCCAAGAGCCTTAAATTCTTCAACCATGGCAGACAAGTCCCGAGATCACAGGGAGGCCTCTATTCATAAGAAAGCTTTATGCAAATCCAAGCATGGCAGCAAGGTCTCACAATTAAAAAATACGGAGCGCAGACAAAAGGCTCGAGTGAATCAGTTTTCCCTCATGGAAAAGAGGCAAAATCAATTGGAGAATGCTCCCAAGTCCAGTGACCAACCTATATCTCATTCCTCACCACAGGGGCAGGGGTGAAATGCTCCCGGATCGGATCGCCTGATCCGGTAGCAATAGAGGCAGGTGGTTTGAAGAACCGGTAGGAAAAATCCCCCCATGCCCAGCTGAGCTGCACGATCATCAGAGGCTATTTTTCTTTTAAATGGTTCTGACGATCCAAGCTGAGTTGCCTTGATCGGCAGAGGATTTTTAAAAATTCTGCGATTTGAAGTGTCCACAGGGCTGAGAGTTGCTGAGATTGAGAAAATCTTGGCCACTTCTATTCTAAGCCTGAAACAGCCGAACCCTGGTTAATTCACAGCTAGCTAAGGGGGTCAGCCATGCCTGACCTTCCCCACTCTCTCAGAGCCAAGAGTCAAGATCAGGCAACTCAGCTGGGATCGTCAGAACCTTTTGAAAGTATTTTTTTACAACCTCTTCGCCAAAGAGGTTGTAGAAAAAATGGTTTTAAAAGTTTTTTAAAAATTGGCCACGCCCACCCAGTCACATAACCATCACCACCCCACCAAGCCACGCCCACAGAACTGGTAGTAACAAATTTTAGATTTCACCACTGCACAGGGGTCTCACCAGCCCTCACCACAGGCTCCCATGTAGGCAGTTCTGGGGGTCTCTCTCTAAGTCCTGTACCTTCAGAATTACAGGAGCCTGCTCCCCCCATTGACCTGTCCAGGATGAGCCATCCCTTTGCATGTTCTTCTAGCGACCAGAATCCAGGGCCTGACAGAGCTGTAGAGCCTACTGAGGCCCAACTGTCTGATTTGCCAGAGAACCTCCAGTTGCTAATTTCCAGGGGCATTTCAACAGGCATTGCTGCGGATTATGGGGTTTTAAGACCAAGAAAGCCAAGATTTGTTTAATGTTATTTTAAATGGGTTTTAAATTTTGTACAATTTATTGTCTTTTATTATGGCTGTACACCGCCTTGAGTCCTTCAGGAGAAGGGTGGTATATAAATCTAATAAATAATAATAATAATAATAATAATAATAATAATAATAATAATAATAATAATAATACCCAAGGACAAAAAATTTGAAGCTTCTTTCCGTTAGACTCATCAGGCGGCTGCCTGCGCCATTAATGCAGAAACAGCGGCCTCCTTTTTTAATGGTTCTAACATTTTATGGCTGGAGCAACTACAATCTAAATTGGGAACTAAGCTATTTGGATCGGCCCTTGAACCCCTACTAATAGAGAACAAGGACAGGCACAAGGTATTACCCTGGTGGGCTGATAGGCGGGCACCTAGTCGAGACAGCTGATGCAGGAAGTTCTCCACCTCGGGAGATGGGCAGAAGCCAACCTCCTATCACTGAAGGCGGATCACATCGCCAGCAATTCCAACACGCAGGCAGACTTCCTAAGCAGGACCACAATAGACAGGTCCAAATGGTGTCTCCACCCAGACCTCTTCCAGGACATCTGCATTCGCTTTGGTCAACCGCAAGTAGCCCTCTTTGCATCTCATCTCAATCTGCATCTGCCTCATTACATCACAAGGTTCCCAACCCGAGGGACAGAAGGGGCCAACACGCTACGCTGTGACTGGCCTCCGGGGCTCCTATACACATTCCCACCCCTGCCTCTGATTCCAGCCATCATCCGAAAGATCATCGGGGAAGGGGCAGAGGTGATCCTAGTGGCACCGCATTGGCCACAAAGGCCGTGATTTGCGGACCTCGTCGCTCTCTCCATTTTGCCACCTTAGAGAATTCCCCCTTGGAGGATCTCTCTCAGCCAGGGGGTCCTTCTACTTTCGGAGCTGCAATGGCTCCAACTGACCGCCTGGCACTTGAAGGGATCCTTCTGAGATGGCGAGCGTATTCAGACAGGGTCATCCGGACCATGCAGGCTGACCGCAAACAGTCCACGATCTGGATATACAATCACATCTGGCAGGTATTTTCTCACTGGTGCTCTGTGTGCGACATTAACCGTGTTTCAGCTTCTGTTCCACAGGTGATGGAGTTCCTGCAGGATGATCTAGATAAGGGGCTAGCTCACAACACCATCAGATGTCACGTAGCTGCCCTCTCCACTGACAGGCAGGGAAGGAGAGTCCCTTGCCCCGCATCCCGACATCCGCAGGTTTCTCAGGGGAGCTAGTAACCTTCGCCTCCTGGTCATACGCTGTTATCCCATGTGGGATTTACCTAAGGTGTTGCGGGCATTCACAGAACCGCCCTTCGAGCCTCTGAGAATGGCTAGTCTTTGCCTTCTCAACCTTAAGGTTATCTTCCTGGTAGCTATCACATCCGCACGGCGCATCTCAGAACTGGCGGCCCTTCAGTGAGTTTCAATCTCTGTATTTTCCATCCAGACACAGTAATCTTACAACTGGATCCATTTTTCATTCCCAAGATTAACTCCTGGTTCCATAGGGCCCAGGAGGTCATCTTGCCTAATTTTTGTCCCAGGCTGTCACATGCCTTGAAAAGAAAATGGCATACCTTGAATGTGCGGAGAGCCACACCGCGTCCTCCAGGAAGACCAAGGCTCTGTTTGTCTCTTTTCAAGCTCTTGGCAACAAGGTACCATTGTCTACTATAGGTCGATGGATCAGGGCATGCATCACCCGTGCCTACGAAACCAACACACTGCCACCACCTAGATGCATCACAGCTCATTCCACTCGTAGTGCAGCGACCACAGCTGCTTGGGCCATACAAGCCTCCCTTGAGGAAATTTGCCGGGCAGGTACCTAGGCCTTTACTTCGCCTCTTATCAGGCATTATAAGCTTGATGTTTTCGCCATGGTGGAGGCGTCCTTTGGGAGGAGGGTCCTTCAACAGGTTGTCATAGCTGGGGTGATCCAGGCCACTTGTAAATCGGCAGGCTTGGGTATGTCCCTTTCCTGAACCACTCTGCAGTAGGCTAGGAGAAGGGGTGTTTGTCCTACCTTAAATGCCGATTCTCTCTAGCTGCAGAGTGGTTCAACTCCACCCTTTTTTGCCGGGGCCTGGGTCTGGTACTTACTAATCTTCTGGTCCAGATTCTCTTTCAAGTCTTTCTTCGCTGAAAACTGGGACAGGAAGTAGATACAGGGAGCGTGGCCTAAAAATCATAACTCAGTCTCCAGGCAGATTGGACTCAGTTAACCCATTCCTGAACCACTCTGCAGCTAGAGAGAATCAGCTTTTAAGGTAGGACAAACGCCCCATCTCTGCAGCATCGATCATGTGAATGAGCATGGCCAACTTGACATCACTCACAGCAAGGTGCTGCCCCACCTTGCCCTGAGTGACGTTGAGTTGGCCATGCCCACCCAGTCACATGACCACCTAGCCACGTCTACCTAGCCACGCCCACAGAACCAGTTGTTAAATTATTTGAATCCCACCACTGACTACAACCTACTACAACATATAATTCCAATTGATAATTTATATTGTGTTGACTATAGTGCTTGATATTTAGTGTTAGCCCAAGTTTGATACAGTAGTGATTCTTTAAACCAGCCAGATCTGGGCATTTTACAGACCCTGGGCTACATCCAGCTGTTTGGCTGTCCCTGTCCAGCCCACACGAGGTCAACCAGAAATCAATTGTAAATAAGTGTATGCAATGCATGCAATATAAGTGCATTGCTTTTATTTTGAAGGTGACTGCTAATTCTTTTTTCAATTTATGTGTGTGTACCTTTGTACCTGCACTGCCCTATTGGTTCGGCCCTCCACAACCTATTTCTTTGGCTTCCCAGTTTCTCAGGCGTCCCCTTGGGAATATTAATTGCCCAACCCTTTTATAAACTGATATAATATATACAATATGTTTAACTATTTAATTAATGACATTAGAAAACTGTAGCTTACATGATACTTTCAAATCCCTGGTTTTGTAATCTATATTACATTCCTTTTTTTCTATGTTCCCTATTTGCTTATCTATAGCTTTTCTTTAAAGTGTATAATGAAAAATAATTTTCAAAATAGAAAAAATAAAATGTGAGGAAACATTTCATGAATGGATTATACTTTGTCTTGAAATTTATTATAATTAGTGTTGTGATAGCTTCCTGCTGGCTTCCAACAAATAAAACCAATGGGAAAGCTGGCAGAAGTCACAAGTCCCAGGGAGCTCAGAAGCAGGTAGGCAGGTAAGTGGCTGATGCAGCGGAGTGAAGGAGGTTATGCTTGTGGCTGCTGCATCACAAACACAACAAGGTCCAAGATGGCTTCTTCTGGGCGGGAGATGTTGTGCAGGGGCAGGTGGATGCTGTGGTCACATGGAAATTTCTTTAAAAGTTTGCTATGGGTTTTATGGTATTTTTTAAAAAAATAGCACAATTCCTAATGTATCAATTATTTAATTAAAGACTATATTACTTTCATTTGTTGGAGTAGCAATACCTATAATGAAATAATTATGAGTAATCCTCTACCATCAAGATTTATTTTTATTTATTTAATATTTTTATATTGTACCCAGCTCATTAGTGAAATGAGACTGGATGGCTTACAAACACTTGATTTTTGTCCCTTCTCACAGAATCATCTCTTTTGAACATACAGTAAAAAAAAGTTATCAAAGTCATTTTTCTGCTTTGGTATTTGTATATGTTATTAAGACATCACCGGTTTCATTTGTATAACTAGCATACCATCTTTTTTCAAATCGTTCTTGTAACTTGGCATTTTAAAATCCACATTCAAATCAATTTCATTGTTATCCAGGACAGCTTATTCCTCTTCTATGACATCATTAATAACTACCCATATATGATATCAGCATTCTTAAAATTGATTACTGAGTCCATTGATCAACAATATCCTTCAAAACATCCACTGTTAAAAGTATTTTGTTCCATTCTTTGTTAACAAGTTGAATGTAAATATTCTTCTCCTTTAAATCTTTAGTTTCTTCTGGTTCCTTCTAGTGTTCAGACTTTCAAAGTCCCATCCTACCATTTTTTCAAACAATACTACTTTTTGTTGTTTATAATATATTTCAAATTTTTATTCCAAATCCATCTGGACCTTCAATCCATTTTTAATTTTCCAGAATCAACACACTAAACATACTTTTTCTGTTAATTCCAAAAAGTAATATTTTTTGAGTTCTGAAAATCATATTTAAAACTTTTTTAAGGAGGAGACTTGCCTAGTGAATGCAATAAAAGCTTGATGTTGCCAAAGGTTCTTGATATTTCAAAAACAGCAAAAATAATTCCAAAGATAATTAAATGAGGCTTCCCTAAAGACTGTGTTACAACTGTGAACTTAGAGGGAATCCCTTGACACCTAGCTGCGCAATATAAGTTGACCACAAAGTCCTTGATTTCTGCAGTCTAAGCACAGGAAGTGGCTGTCCAGAAAGTGCAAGGACAATCTCATGATTTTTCCTTTCTCCAGAGAGATTTTGCTGATCATTATCCAGGATTCAGCTGCCAATCTCAACCATAAATTCCAACCCACCAACAGGGAAGTCTAGCTGACTATGGCTTCAATGGAAATCTCTATTCTATATTTCCTTTTTGAGTGATCAGAATAGATATTGGAATAACATTTTAATATACTGATCCTCTTAATAGACTCTGTGTCTTCTCGTGATTCTATTCACAATAGCTTATATTTATGCTGCTAAGCAATAGTGAGGATTTTGATAATTTTTGAAAAGGTACTTTGCTACAGTGAAGGTTCAAGTGAAGCACACTCTGAAAAATCTCTTACAGCCCCTTCTAAGAGTAAAACCAGTACTGGGAAGACTGTTGTGTTTATTTTTATTCATTAACTCAATTTATTATTTATTAAATAAATCAATTTCACAAATGTGATTTGGGTAGCTAACCACACATTAAAATAATAAAAATATGCTAGCAATCCCATTGTATTAATTCCCAATATGCTCCATCAACTCCTCTCAGTTTCTGCTTTCAATCTTGTTGTTGACTCATGAATGCTGCTTTGTGGTTTGCCCACTTCTAGCTAACTTCCTTTCTGGGAAGGAATGTTGCCCAGCTTCCTAGGATGGAGGAACTACATTCCAAAATAACCAGAGACAGCCCAATTTAGATAGTTTATATGGGAGAAAAAGGCTCAGAACAGCTCCTCCCTAATGATTCCCAGAATATATATTTCATGAAATAAGTAAGATGCTTTAGTTTGACAAGGTTTCTGTCTATAGGTGAGGAACAATAAAAGAAACTGCTTAGAAGAACGTCTACCTGTCTCTTGGGTTTTTCAGTCACTTACTGACTGAATCCCTCTGAAAATAAAGTGATATTTTCCATTTCATCTTCAAGTTCGAGAGGCTCTGAAGGTGAAATGAGATTTGAGCTATCTTCAAGATTGTGTAAAATTCCAATATGATGCAATTATGACTTTCAACCATGAGTCCTCTGTCAATTCCTTAAACTGCTGTGTATGATGCTAAAACCACGAGTTTCAAAGTCAGTTCTGTTATGTTTTTGAAACTATAGCTTCAAATTTCTGAAGAAACTTCTAGACTCCTAGGCAATCACTGTGATTTCTAGCATTGGCACAATCAAGCTGACGAAGAACTGGGTTAAGAACAGGTAGGAAAATAATAAGCACCAGAAAAACTGGCATTCCATTGGAGACTCCCTCCCCTGGAGACATAGAGACTGGTATTGTGTAATGGTGTTATTTTTTTTTATTTTATTAGTATAAGGTATCCTTTCTTCCTAACAGCTCAAAACTATCACAGTTGCTGCTTTAGGAATGTATTGAGAGTGAAAACAGATAGATATTACTGCACACGTTGGCAGCCCTTTAAAGGGCTTGCAACTATGTATGCTCAAGAAAGTATTTGTTCATGAGGCATAGTTGAAAGTGGCAGGATATAACAATATGTTGGATACCCAGGCAGCCCCTGGTAATGTCCAGCAGCACTCACTAATGTATCCCATCCATATCCACCACCACCAAACGAGCATTGATTGTCTTTCAGTGCCTTCATGTGGCTTACCTCTATGTTGAATTTCTTTGCTAACTTACCTCATTTCCCAGGTGATAAGCTCCAGATGACTATTAATAAGATTTCTGATTGATAAATAATCATGTCAACTGATGCACATGAATGTGCAGTAATGCAACATTGGATGCAGCAAAATCTTTTGATATACTGGAATATGACTAGATTGTAAATATATTTTTCTATTGGATTAAAATTGTTGCTCTTCATTCCAGGAGCGTTCAGTTTCTCCATAGCCAGTTAAGAACAGCTGTCCTTTTTTTCCTTCAAAAGTGGTAGATATGCTACACCAAAGCAAGCTAATTTAGCGGCTGCAAGTGGCAGGAACCTAAAGGGTGGTTAGCCATGATACATTTTTTCTTTTAAATTTTTCACCAGAACATTTTATCAGTCCAACTCATGCTGAGATGGTCCACCAAACTTGCTGAATAGACTTCAAAAGCAGTCTATGTATATCTCACTTCCATAAGACTAGATATTTATCCAGAAGGTAATATAGTTGATATTACAGCCTCAATATTTAAAAGTTCATTACGCTAGTAATATTTATATCCTCACTAATAAATGACACGGAGTATCCCCAGGATTGCAAATCCTGTAGTAATTTAAACTCCATATCAATTTGGCCATTGATTTCCCCAACCTTATTTCACTGGTCAGACTATTTTATGGTTTTTCTTTGCTTGAAAATTACTACATAAAGATTAAGTGATGCCAGGATGGATAAAAATAGATGGTTTTTTTAATTAAAAAAATTAAAAATCAGATTTTTTATTTAAATCAGATTTTTTTATTTTTATCAAATTAGTTTTTATAAAATGCTTTTAGAGTAAAAATCTTTCTATATATAGTTTACTATTTAAGATACATTAATAATTTAGTTTATTCAGCATGAAATGGAGCTTAGTTATGTAGCATGAGGCTGTATATTCTGTAATATTTACATTTTTTGTAAACTCATTCAATGAATCCAAGCTCTGCAATCTAAATAGGAAACCTTCATTTTGTTTGCAAATAATAATATTAAAGATTCTAACTACCAGCAAGAATGAGTCCTTACGTTTAAAGAGCACCTGTCATTTCAGATCCATCATGGCAGCACCTGCTAGTGGGCATCCACTCATCTGTCTGTCACGTCCCTCATTTCATTGTGTCACTGCCGCATCACCAGCTATCCCATTAAAGTGAATGGGACTGTCAGTGAGTCAACAGCGGGTCAGAGAAGGAGCCGTTATGGGACAGAGATGACAATTGCTCTTTAAAAATTATGATTTAAATTGAGTTGATTTAAATGAAGCCTTTTTACTAGTGATTTAAATCATGATTTAAATTATGATTTAAACCAAGTTGATTTAAATCACAATTTGAGTGGTGACTACAAGTTGAGTGGTGCTTTGTGTGTTAGCATAAATCTTTGCATACACTATATTTATTTAACAAACAGATTTGGGTTGTTCTATATATCATTAAAATTGAAGGTTGTCTTAGATTATTTGAGACCATAGTAATGGAGGCACATGGGAGGTTTTGTGAGAGGCAAGTAGGTTTTGTTTTTGCCTTTTTTTTAGACTTTTGTTTCTTTTGGACAGTACTTGTGCACTGCATGCTTTTTACATAACAGCTTGCTTGCAGAAAACACATTTAACAGTAGGGCTGCAAATGCTCTGAAAATTATATGGAAGAAGTGTTTCCCCATAAATATATCATCTCTGTTATTCTTTGTACCAGTCAGACTTTCAGGTTTTTGTGTGAGCCTGAAAAAGGATCTCTTTAATAGTAAGTTAATTCATCTGCCTAAAGAAAATAAAATGAATGTGTGTGTCTTTAAGTGAAGTGTGGGTTGCCTTTAGGGTGGAAAAGGCAGTTGGAGGCCCAGTACAGGCCTAGGGTCACCTGCCTGGCCCTCCAAGCCCCTCCCCAAGATGTCCTATGTTCCACCTCCTCCTTCTTGGGTCCCAATAAACCTTTTCCCACTCCTACCAAGCCTGGTGGGGTAGGCCTGATTCCCACCCCACCAAGAAAAGCACTCTTCTCACCACTTATAATTTGAAGAGGTCTGAGGCTTTCCAGAGTGCTGGGATGACTGTGTGTGTGTGTGTGTGTGTGTGAGAGAGAGAGAGAGAGAGAGAGAGACCACGTGGCACAGTTCCAAAAGCGGCCATGTTTTAGTCCTACCCACAAAATGGTTGCATTTGGGTCACCACCACAGGGCCTTGGGACAAACTGCTTCATTTTGCTGCCTTAACAAGCTCTGTACAGCATTGCAACAGCTTTCAGCAGTGTTCAGAAGCTTCTGAAGTACTGTGGAGCCTCTCTAAGGCAGCAAATGAAGCAGCTTGTCTGGCAGCTACCATTTTGTCTCCGCCTGTTTGTGGGCAGGGACAAAATGGCAGCTGTATTTGGGTGACTGTTGCACCGCCCAGAGACAAATTGTTTTATTTTGCTGCCTTAACAAGCTCTGCATTGTGCTGCAGATGCTTTCTATGACAGCAAAATAAAGCAGTCTGTCTGGTAGCCACCATTTTGTCCCTCCCCATCTGTGTGGGGGCAAAATGGCAGCCACATTTGGCTTGCTGCAGTGTGGCCTGAGGACACATGGCCTGCCCTACTTCCACAACATGAGGTCCTGAGAGCTTGCAGAAAGTATGTGTGGGGCAATGACAAGTGGGGAGGAGACCCAAACACTAAAGGCATCTGGTGGGGTGGGGTGGGAGAGAAGTGGGATGGTGCTGCAGTGACCTTATGGTAAGTCATAAGGATGAATGATTGCAGGCCTGCTGCAGCCATCGTAATTTTGAAATGGGGTCATAAGTAGCTTTTGAGGGGTTGATTGTAATTTAGAACATTCATTAAATCATCTTTCATACCTCAAGGATTACCTGTGGGGCAGTTGATTTGTTGCTGTACCTCTCTCTCCTTCCTTGGCAATAAGGACAGTATCTAAGGAGGAGAATATAACATGGGAAGAAATTTAGCACTTCACTTCTATATGGACATGTGCTGAAGATCTCCTCCTCTCTACAAATGTATGATAGTTAAACTTAAAGAAATAGCTTTATTGATACTAATAGATTTTTTAAAAAACTTAATGTCAGTATAAGAAAATTGTGAATTGCAGCATAAGAGTTGGAAAAGATTAACTAGCCTTTCTCTGACAATACTTCCCTGGCCCTAAGTTACTAAAGCTTCAGAAAAAAGTATATATTTTTTGGCATTAATAAATGTACACAATTCTGAAACTGAGAAAT
Organism: Masticophis lateralis; assembly: GCA_030761175.1. NCBI lineage: Eukaryota > Metazoa > Chordata > Lepidosauria > Squamata > Colubridae > Masticophis > Masticophis lateralis. The sequence goes on along the minus strand of JAUDYJ010000003.1, from coordinate 94,265,840 downwards.
CTTTTGAAAATAATCTGAACATGCTCTGTGATATATAGGCCATCCTCAATTTACAACAGCAATTGGGATAGACTTTCAGTTGCTAAGTGATACAGTACACTTGGCAATGGCAATTCCTACAGTTCCAATTGCCATCATTAACTGAATTGTGCAACCTTTAGGCAAGGCAATTTCCTGCTGGCTTTCCACAACCAAAGTAAGCGGGTAAGCCAATACAATTTTGCAAGTTCCAGGCACGTAGGCAAGTAAGTGGATATTGCTGGGTGGGAGAGGAAACAAAGGAGTGTACAGAGATGTGGGGGAAGCCAGGAAGGATGCATGGGCATATGAAAGGGACTTGGGTGGGGGGTTAAAGAGAGTGCACAGGTGTGCACAAGATGTCCAGGATAGGGAAGCTGCAAGGGGTATCTTAACAAGTGTTGCACAGGTTGGGGAGAGTACACAGGAGTATCCCAGCGACTTGCAGTCTTTCCTGCCCAGCTTCTCTTTTGATTTTCTGGAAAAGTCAGCATGGAAGGTTGCAAATGGCTGTCGTGTAAATGCAAATGAGTTGCCAAGAACATGATTTCATGGATCCAAAACTTCAAAGACAGATGTAACCACCATTCGTTCAATGCCATTGTAACTTCAAATGGTTGCTGAACAAATGGTTCTAAATTGAGGATTACCTGTAAGAGTCAGATACCTCAGCCCCTCCCTATGCTGGAGATAGAAATGTTTGAGTGGCCATTCCCCTTGTTCTCTCACAATAGAGAAACCTCTTGGTGTAATCCTGTTAGTAGATGTCAGGCCTGTTGCCGTAGTTAGTGTTGCTATCAAACTCCAGAGATGATTGCTCAGGGCAAATGGAATAATGAACTGATTGTCATTCCCTAGTGTTGAAGACATTGCTCACTAGGTTATCAGTAGTGATCCCACCAAGGTTGTCCTGCAATAGCAGCTTGTTCTGGATAGATGACTGGCTTTCACAAATGGGCATATAGTTGGCAGCCTTTTTGTAAATTCATACATACCTGATGTAACTTCTATGTTTTGACAATTTCTAAAATCCTAAGATATAACTAATTCTCTGCACCATCTTTTATTTCAATATACATTTAGAACTGGAAAGCTGAGCTTTCTCTCATAGTTTTCAGACATTAGAAAATTAATTATTAAGACTTTAAGCATAGGAAGTTTAAAAAAAACGGGCAGTCATTCAATTCCTCCTCCAGACCATGCCAGTCTCACCATTCCTGGATGGCTCAGTGGTTTTATACCGGTAGAAACTAACCCTTCAAACTGGAAGAGATTTTTTGTGTGCTGAACATAGTATAAAGGAGGAATAGAACATTCTAGAGTTAGAGCTAGGATTGTGAGATTATTGTCTAGCACAGTGGAGCATGCAATACTATAACATAATTAATGCTTCAAATATTCTGTTAAGGAATCATAGCTGCATAATTCTGTGCTCTCAATCATTAACTAACTTCATTTTTTATATAAATGAATATTTCTAAAACTATTAATTTAGCAGCAGATTTTTGACTAGATTGACATTTTTTCTCTTTGTGTGGTACTTTCACACATTATAGTTGTAGTTCCTTTAACTAACAAGGCACTGCTATTGTACTAAAATTCTATTCACATTGCATCTATTATAAGATATAAGCATGTTCACTGCTTACTGCTAATGTAACATGGGGTGCATGAAAGTTAGTGAGTTCCAAAATGGTGAATGCATTCATAGATAGTTTGTATTTCTAAATGTTGAAAAGACAAAAAAATGCTTTGGAAGAAGCTCAAGTTTTTAAAAATTCTAACTTCTTGGCATTCTAAGCAGGTGCATGCCTAATTTTTTCTGTGAGGCTTGTCTTTTATTGTATGCGTCCATTTATAAGAAGCCAAGTTTGATTACTGCAGTGCATCACAGAGAGAGAGAGAGAGTGTTCTTAATTGCTATCTGTTTTCTTAATACAAGTCACAATTTCTTTTTTCCCCTTTTTATAGGTCCTGCTGGGGATATACATCTGGCTTCAATGTGAAATTAAGGTAGAAAAATGCACATAAACATGTGTTTCCTGTTAAGATTTAGTATACTCTGGTTATGCCTGAAGAGTGGGTCTTGTCTTTAGACTGTTAACTGCCAGCAAATATAAATGATTGTCCTAGATGTCAAGCGTCTCTCCTCTGTACTGGAGTGAAAATATCCACCTCCAGGTTCCCACGGAATATCATCTACAGAAAATGCTTCATGTTCTAAGGATGAAAGCCACCTAGATTCATGCACCTAGTCTATACAGTTGTTGTGGATGGTTTGCCATCTGAAAGCTCCTCAAGCTCCTGTCTGGGTCCTGTATCTGTTTCAGAAATGTCTCTGCTTCAGGCTTTGGGCCCTGTGCAGACCTGGCTGGGACAAGAGCTAGAAAAATGTGGCATTGATGCCATGATTTATACTCGCTATGTCCTCAGTCTTCTGCTGCATGATAATTATGACTACGATCTGCAGGAACAGGTATTTACATATTTTAGATGTGCTTGACTAAAAAATAAGTATGTTTTAAATTATCTGTGTATGCTATTATAATAAATAATACATCATGGTTTCATTTTTTTAGAGCAGGAAACATAGGACTTTTAAAGCATATCCCAAAATTTAGATATACTCAATGGGCTATTTGATAAAATAACCATCATGACAAATCACAGAAAACCTTTGTAAAACTGAACTTCAAAAATAATTTGTGTTACAATTTGGAAGACAGCACATATCTTTTAAGAAACATGATTTTTAAGTCTAGCAATTAGTACTATGTCTACAAATAGCCCTCAACTTACAACTATTTATTTAGTGACCGTTCAGAGTTACAACAGCACTGAAAAAGTGATTTATGATTGGTTTTCACACTTTTGACAGTTTCAGCATCACCATGGCCACATGATCAAAATTCAAATGCTTTGCAACTGGTTCATGTTTATGACAGTTGCAGTGTCCCATGTGATTACTTTTTGTGACATTCTGGCAAGTAAAGTCATTGGGGAAGCCAGATTCACTTAACAATGGTGTAATTAACAACTACAGTGATTTGTTTAACAACTGTTATCAAGAAAGGTAAAATGGGGCAAAACTCACTTAACAAATGGCTCACTTAGCAACATATTTATCTTTGGGCCCAATTGTGGTCAAAAGTTGAGGGCTACTTTCATTAGAAAGGCATTGTATGTTAAGTCTTGAACATTTGTAGTGAACTGTGCTAAATCTTTTTAGATCGTTTTAAAAAAGAAAATTTTAAAGAACAGAAAAGTCTACCTTCACTGTACTAAGCTGTGGTTTAAATCATGCTTTAATTATACGAGTTTAGAAACTGCGGGCAGAAACTGGCTTTATCCATTGCCCTGTCACATTCCCACTGGTGTGCCTCTCTTTCTCTTTGCCCCATTTTGCTACGCTACAACTCAGTCCTACTATCTTGAGTTTGCTGTGCTCCAATGCCTCATTGCCCTCCTTGTTCCCATTCCCTTGAATTTTTTTATTACCTGGTGCATCTTCCCATCCTCCTTGTCTTCTATTTTTGCTTCATTTTCATTACTGTCCCTAGCTTCTCTTTTTGCATTCCACACTATGTGCTGTACTCTGCATAATGCTGATATCCCCTTCTTTTTTCATTCTGTTTTTCCCTTCCTCATCTCTACCTCATCCCATTGCTTTCATTTAGCTCCCCACAACTTTCCTGGTGTTCCTTCACTTCCTGCTGTACTTTTTCTTCCCATGTGTTTTCTAGTCATTTACTTATACTTATTAAATGCAAATGCTTTTTTTATTCTATTTCAGTCATATAACATACAGCTTTCATACACCACTTTAATTGGATTTTCTTTGCTCCCCACCCCATCTAATATTATGTGTGCATTAATGCGTGCAAGTATTAAGGTGTGTGGGCATACATATTAGTGTCTTTTTGTATATGCGTATTCAGCTTTTTAAAAAATCTGAATAGATACTATAGCAGTTCTCTCCTGTCCCAATTTATTTGGAAGTAGGAGAAGTCTGGACTAAGCAACTGAAATTACTTTGGGAATGTGCTTTGTACCCTGCATCTCAAAATATGCATGGTTCTTAGCTAGCTAACAAGTAGAGTACTGAATAAACATATTTTGAAAACCACTGTGCTTGGTTTTGTATTTTGTATTTTTCATTTAAACTATTCATTTTAAAAGCTGTGCAATATGCATTTCTGCTCAAAAATATTAAATGAATAGTATATTCCTGAAGCTAGGTTAAGTGCTTTGTTCTATGTTGTGAAACACAGTTGGGAAGCCTTTTTTCCCATTAGGGACATGCCCCAGTCAGGAGGGCAGAATTCAGAGCTGGGTGGCCTTTTTCTTCTCCAATTGGTAGAAATCTTGAATGGTTAATCGCAGAGACCTTCTAAAGTTAGATCAAAAGCTAAATATTGCCCACCTTTGATGTAGAAAAGTAGTTATTGAGAGAAAACTGAAAACTTTGTTCAAGTGAAATGAGATTGGTGGCTTTTTTAGCAAAGGGACTTTGCTAATGAAATGTCCAGGTATTTTTACTTGGGAACCTAAAACATTTTTTTCTCCCAAGCATTGTTATGCTTTGTATTTAAATTGTATAAATTGTGTGTTCTGTATTGGGATGTAGAATTATGCTTTTTGCTCTTACTGTAAAGGTAAAGGTTCCCCTCGCACATATGTGCTAGTCATTCCCGACTCTAGGGAGCAGTGCTCATCTCCGTTTCACAGCCGAAGATCCAGCGCTGTCCAAAGACATCTCCATGGTCATGTGGCCAGCATGACTAAATGCCAAAGGCGCACGGAACGCTGTTACCTTCCCACCAAAGGTGGTCCCTATTTTTCTACTTGCATTTTTAATGTGTTTTCAAACTGCTAGGTTGGCAGAAACTGGGGCAAGTAATGGGAGCCCACCCCATTATGCAGCACTAGGGATTTGTAACACATCCCTAGAGTTATATAATCTATTTATAACACAGTTCTTACTGTGCTATATATTAATTATCTTGTATTGTTTTCATGTTAGTTTTCTGTTTTTTAACTACTCATTGAAAAACTATTCATTTGTAACTACTCATTTATTAGACCATTCATATAAGTGACTAACTTATGATGGTCTAGAAAAGCTATGGTTACAATATTATGCGAGTAATTGCTCTTCCTTAAAATATTTTTTTTTAAAGTCGCAAGAATGCTATTATCACTATATTGGCTTATATTAGGTTTCCTACACCATCCTTTATGTGATACTGTTCAGATAATATTTTGTGAGTACCTGAGTTGTGAAGGAGTTAGGACAACTCGCTGTGGCCGACTTGACCTGGCCAATTCACCATGGGACAATTCAACGTGATATAACTCAAGAGAGGGACAATTGAATTGCAGCAGGCCTTGTCTTGCTTTAGGGTTGAACCTTCTCAGGTTAGAAGTCCTTGAGGCTAGGATGAGCTGCAATTCTACTTGTCCCTCTCTTGAGTTATCCTGAGGCGAGTTGGTTACAGCGAGTTATCCCACAGTGAGTTGTCCCATGGCTAGTCAGTCAGGGCACGTTCCAATTTGAAGCCTCCCATTGGCCTAAAGTCCTAGCCCTTGTTGCTTTGCTGTCATGAGTAAAAAGAAGATGATGGCTGGGAAATGTTTTTAAAAGCTGCACTCATGTATTCAATATTATACAGTGTTGCAGTCACCATTCTTAAGATTTAGATTCTAATACTAACAGGGCAGCACATAGATTACTTTCTTTCTATAATTCTTCATAATTTGTAGGAAAGAATTAAATGTTAATTTATTGTAAAGTTCATGTTTTAATTCCAGATATGAGCATCAAACATTCTTGGAAATATTTGCTTACACATTGTTTGACATGTCACTTGTCTGCTACATGTTTTCTGCCCCCTTCCAAGTTCATCTCTGCTTTCTGTGCTGCAGTCTTCCTGGGGAAGACTTATGCAATGCTAAGGGAGAGTCTCAGAAAAAAAAAGGCTTTTTCTTAGGCATTGAGCAGTTACTTTCATGTCTTCTTTATCACACCTTAATACTGAATAAATAGGCTATCTTGCCAACCAATGCAAATTGCAAAATGTGCTTTTGCTTTATTTGAGTTATTTCCATATACATATCCTGTGTTCCAGGATTTCTGTTCATATGGCTCATTGATTACTTTTGCAGGTGTTGAAATATAAGTAGTTATATTTGTTCTGCTGCTTCTTTCTAGAAATCTTAACTCTTGTTCCTTAAAGGAACCATCTCTTCAACTGCATTATACTTTGCAGAAAGTAACACACACACACACACACACACACACACACACACACACACACACACACACACAGACTTCCTAGTAAATATAGAGATGCTTATTGTTGTACAGAGATATAATTTGGCATGCTTATTCTGTATATAAAATTGCTGTTTTCTATGAGAAATTAGGTGCAGAGAATCTGTTGTTACTTTCTTCTCCTACATCAGTTCTACGTGTACCATAGAATAAAATAGAAAAATCAGAAGAAATAGATAATTTGAAAGCTTGAAACTTGAAAGCCAAATGCCAAAGAACTCTTTGCTTTATCATTTTGTCTCTGTTATGTCTTTCTGATACATTAATATAGCTTTGTTTAACCTTTTTCTAGTATATTATTTCTTATTTTAATTGTCTTAAATAGTATGATTTAATTTCTAGCATCTAGTTTGCGTAGAAGCAATATTTCTGGTACAATTTATGTTGCAAGCATCTGATAAGCCATGGCTTCTTTTCTGCTCAAGTGCATTGAAGAAATGGGAGACTTGCTATAATATAATTCAGGGGAAAAGGAAAGAAAGAAGAAAGGACTTAAGATACAATTGTATATTAAGTATTTTTTTAAAAAGGTAGGATTGAACCATAGAAGAAATAATCCAAACTAATGAGAGCCAGTAGTTTGGATAACTAGGAAGTATACCTGAGATTTTTCTGTTGAATTATGTCTCTTTGATATGATACCTGCTCCCATTTACTAGCAAGGTCAATCTACATTGGTACTTAAAAGTTTGTGAAATCTTTTGAATTTTCAATATTTCTGCATAAATCTAAATATGCCTCAAATATAATCTGTTCTCCTTGCAAGTTCTAAAACTAGATAAAGAGAACCCAGTGAAGCAAATAAGTCAAAATATTATATGTGTTTATTCATTGAGGAAAATTATCAACTTGAGATCATTGGGGAGTAAAAAAGCCCATAGTCTTTGAATTGTCATGCAGAAGAAGTCAGTCACCTAGTGGCAGCATATGAGCTGTGACATAATGAAAAATTGCTAATATTTTCTGATACATGGATAGAGGGAGTTTTTTAGTTCTTCTCATGATAAGTATGATATTGGATTGGGATTATATCAGCTTTAGCCTTTCCATTTCAGGCAAAATCTGCTTATCCAGAGACTCTTAAGGACAACTTGAGTGTTTTTATCTCCCCCTCCCCTATTTTTGCCTTTAGTTGTTTCATATCCTTTTTTCTCCAGTTCTTGTACATTTAGCTTGAACATTGTGTTGTTGCTGGTTTCATTAACTTCTTTATTTGGTGTTTAATATTCTGATTAATGGAATAGTCTGCATAGTTCCTGTTTTAGTGTCATTTTGACATAAAGTCAATTTAATTTTCCTCATCAGTAAGTTGGTTTTTACCCACTTTTATTATCTGCTATTTTAAGATGTTGCCACTACTAATTTCAATAAATATTACTAATATTACATTGCATTTTGAATAGTAAAAATAGTAAAACCGGAGAAATCTCTTGGAAGGATGGGGTATGGAATGTCAAATATATAAACCAAGAATTGTAGGAAATAGGCACACACACACACACACACACATATACATACATAGATACATATATATATATCTGTAATTAATCTTTCCAGAGTCATACTCCCCCAAGTGTCTTTCTTAAAAGTTATTAGAAGTTGCAAAAACAATATACAAGAAAATATTGCAGTTATTATGATTTTCAATTTTTTTTAGGAGAATGACATCTTCCTGGGCTGGGAAAAGGGAGCTTACAAGAAATGGGGGAAAAGTAAGAAAAAGTGCTCTGATCTTACACTAGAAGAAATGAAGAAACAGGCTGCTGTTCAATGTCTCCGCTCTGCTTCTGATGAAGTAAGGACTAACAATATAGTTAGTTATGTTTAAATTCTGATTCTTAATTGTGATGTAAAATTATAATTTTGTTCATTTTTAAAAATCTAGTTAAAATTGTTACTTTGGAAATAATTTTCAATATATTTAAATGGAATAGAATGGAATCTGTATTTAATGTGAACTTGTTAAGTTCTGCATTTGCCGTTTATTAAACTTAAATCCATAATCATTTATAATAGGATTAAAATAGGCTGACCACAAATAACCCCTAAGCAGTTCTTAAGATGCTTGTTACTTTTGTTGTACATGGGTAAATAGCAAATTTTGATGGTAATACCAGTGTCCCGTTGCATTTTTCAGCACAACCTAATCCATCACACTAATTTAAATTCTCTGTGCTCTTTTCAGGAAGGTTCAGGAGAGAACTCTTCCATCCTGCTATTTGCTTGGCCATTTCCATTAAGCTTCAGGTTTTCGCATTAATGTTTTGGTGATAAAGTTAATTTAATCAGATTTAAAACTTTAAAAAACTTCTAAAAAATTTAAACTTAAAAATGGAAAGTAAAAGTAAGGAAGATACAATTTAACTACTGCTCAGAATAATCTTTCACTAATTTTAAGAATTTATTTTTTGGATTGTATTCCTTTTGCAAAGAAATTGCTATTTTGAAAAGAAAGATTCTTTAAAGTCACTTACAACTAATTCTTCAGGATGGGAAGGATAAAAAATAGGGCCACAAATAGTCAATGGTGTACAGAGTTAAGGGCAACTTACAAACTAATCACTTACTGCTGTAAACTAGTTATGTCAAACTTTTGTATCTGTGTATGTAACTATGAAAATGTATTCTATATTTCTTTTTGTTTCTTCTTATTTCTTTTTATTATAATATGTTTTCTATTTGCATATTGTATTCAATTATGGAAAGGGTATTATATTATAGAAAGAGAAGTAACTTCTGGGTTGTTTTAAATTTATTTGTAAGAGAGAGAGTTTAGTGTAGCGGCTCAGGCATCAGGCTAGAACTCAGGAAACCATCAGTTTTAGTCCCACCTTTGGCACAAAGGCAGCTGGGTGACCTTTGCTCCATCATTCTCTCTCAGCCCTAGGAAGTAGACAATGAGAAAATCACTTCTGGAATCTTGCCAAGAAAAGTGTAGGAATTTATCTAGCAGTCACTAAGAGGCAACACTGATTCAAAGAAACCATAAAAAATGTGTATAGGTAGTCCTCGACTTACAACCATTCATTTAGTGACTTTGAAGTTACAATGGCATTGAAAACAGTGACTTACAGCACTTAGCTATAGCACTTAGACTTATATACCGCTTCATAGTGCTTTTACAGCTCTCTCTAAGCAGTTTATAGAGTCAGCATATTGCCCCCAACAATCTGGGTCCTCATTTTACCCACCTCGGAAGGATGGAAGGCTGAGTCAACCTTGAGCCATTGAGATTTGAACTGCTGAACTTCAACTAGCAGTCAGTCAAAGTAGCCTGCAGTACTGCACCCTAACCATTCTGCCACCTTGGCTCTAGTATAAACACTTTTCATCCTTACAACTGTTGTAGTGTCCCCATGGTCACTTGATTAAAATTCAGACGTTTGGCAATTTGTGAGTATTGCAGTGTCCTGAGGCCATCACCTTTTGTGACTTTCTGGCAAGCAAAGTCAGTGGAGAAGCCAGATTCACAATACCGTGCAGTGATTGATTTAACAACTCAGGGAGGAAAAAACAAAATGGGGCAAAACTCACTTAATAACTAACTTGCTTGGCAGTAGAAATTTTGGGCTCAATTGTGGTCATAAATCATCAGTCCCATTTAAGCCAACATTAACTGTTTGCTAGTTTCTGCTTGAATAAATCCAGTATAAAAGAGCTACTGCTTCTCTGGATAATTGATTATATAGCTCAGGGGTCCCCAACCCCTGAGCTGTGCAAGTGGCAGACAGGTCTGTGAAGTTTCATTTCTGCATGTGCAGGAGCTAGGATGCATGCACAAAACCATATTCTCCCCAACTGCTGCTGCCGGTCCATAGAGCTAGAAAGGTTGGGGATCACTGATATAGCTCATTTGTTGTAAATATTAGGAAATTATTTGTAATATTCAATCAAAACCTCCATTCCCATAACATAAACCCATTATTCTTTCCTCTTAAATGATAAAAGAGCAGGTTTCTCACCCGCCCTTAAATATGGCAGCCTTTCAATATTTTTTTACAAATATCTTATGCTGCTTATGTTAGGCAAATCTAAGTAACTATCATCTCTATCCTTATGCTTCTCTCCTGAAGACTAAATATTTCCAGATCTTTTCATAAGAATCGGTTGCTAATATTCTGATAATCTGCACTGGCATTCTCAGACTTGTTTTAGGTTGCTTGAATCCTTCTTAAGCATACCACCCAGTACCATATTCAAAGTGGGATCAGACTAATAAAAAATCGGTAGAACAATTATTACCTGTTATTGGGAAGCTTTATGTCTGCTTATGCATTATAGATTAAAAATATAGTACAGTAAATTACTTATGGAGCTATTATGTGCTAATAGATAATTATAGACCATTGTTTCTTAACTGTATCATTGCTATGTATGTTAAAATTAATTACTTCGGTTCTTAATTTTTTTAGTATTCAAAATACAGACGAGGAGGATTTGCCTTTGTGAAATTGGCATTGAATTGAAACAAATGTCACATTAAAATCTTCAAAGGAACAATGTGATCCTTAATGGTCCTTTTCTGATATTCCTGCAACAAATGGAATGTTGTTCCCTAACAGAGAAGAAAAGAAATGAAGCATCGTTACAATTCCATACATTGCAGGAATATCAGAAAAGCTCACATGGATTTTCAACAAACCCAACGTGCATGCACAGTTTAAACCAGGAACACTAAGATAGTAGCTAATGCACGCCAATGACAAAATAGCCAGACACAAACAGTAATTTTGTATATTCAGTACAGTGCAGTGAGGCATGTGCAGACTTGTACACTGGGGAAACAAAACAACAACCATTATACAAAGCATGGTACAAACACAGAAGAACCAATGCAGCAGGACAGAATTCAGCAGTCCATCTGCACCTGAAAGAAAAGGGCTACTCCTTTGAAGACAGCTAGGTTTACATTCTGGACAGAGAACAACTGGCTTGAAAGAGGAATCAAAGATGCTATTTATGTTAAAATTGAACAATCCTCTCAACAGTGGGGGAGGGATACAATACCGTGTGTCTTCTCAATTCACAGTTCCACACTTGTTGCATTCTTATTCTGGCGGGCTCTGAGGACACAGATGATTTCTGAGGACCCAGGTGATTTCAATGGACCCTCAGAGTGGTAATCGGCTAACTGACTACAAAGACTATAAATCTTTTCTATTCCCCATCAGTTAGTTAGAATTGAAGAAGCTTCTTGGATAAGATGTAAAACGTCTTCAAGAAAAATAAAAAAAGTCTAGTGGCTTTTTTAAAAGCACCTTTGGAACAATATACTTTTCTGCTTCATCAATTTTATTTTGGCCTTAAGACCAATCTTCCCGTTATTTAGAGATCAATAATCCTGTATATCTATTTACATGAAATCAGTGATATAAAATTGAGGAAAATATATATTTTAATTTTATTGCAACTACATGACATGCATTTTATGAAAGTTCAGCTATAAATAATTCAGTTTAGTTTTTTTTTTTTTAATTGCAGAGTTCTGGGATTGAGACATTAGTTGAGGAACTTTGTTCCAGGCTAAAAGATCTCCAAAGTGAACAAGGTGAGATTCCATTTTGGGATGAGATTTCTTGGAACATGTTAAACTGGAGTGTGGCGCCTTGATCAGAAATATAAAATCCTGGCCTGAAGCCTGTTCTGTGGTTAGGATTTGTCTCTGAATCGATTAGATTTTTATAGATATTATTGGCAAATAATTTGCTTGTTATACTTAATAGGATGACTGGACAGTATTTAGCTGGATTAAACTTGTATGCCTTTTTAAAAATAGGGATTTTACAGAGTGGTTCCTTTCATTGAGATCTGCATAGAAATCATATGTGTAAAATACCAATACACAACACTATCATTCTCGTATCAAGTCCCCTCCAGTCCCTTTATTAGATTTGGGAGATCAAGTTGTGGATTTCTGCAGTAGTAATGGGAGGGGGGGCACAATCGGGATCCGAGATGAAATGCTTGGAAAGAAACAGTCTTGCCATCTTGAGAGAAAAATAAGGGGGTTGTTCCATCAGAACACAACTCATTCTAAATAATTCAACAGAATATTTATTTATTTATTTATTCTAATTTTTATACCACCCTTCTCCCAAAGGACTCAGGGCGGTGTACAGCCAACAATAAAACACATCCATCTACAAAAACTAAAAGCAGTTTAAAAATATATTAAATAATTTGGCCCCCAGTCTAAAAATAAACCAACAGTTAAAACTCATGTTTAGGCCACCCCGGCTTGTTGGAATAAAAACGTCTTGAAGGCACAACAAAAGGTGCGTAGGTCAAGGATCCTCCACATCTCCGGGGGCAGATTGTTTCAGAGGGCAGGTGCCCCCACAGAGAAGGGTCTCCCCCTGGGGGTCGCCAGTCGACATTGTTTAACCAACGGCACCCTGAGGAGTCCCTCTCTGTAAGAGCGTATTGGCCGGTGGGAGGCTATCGGTAGCAGAAGGCGATCCCGTAAGTACCCAGGTCCTAAGCATGTTGAATGGTCATACTTTAATATGAGTTGGATAAAAGGTAAAGGTAAAGGAGTCCCTGCAGGTTTTACACTGCTAGTCATAGCTGACTTTAGGGGGTAGTACTCATCTCTATTTCTAGGTCATTGAGCCAGTGCTGTCTTTTGCAGTCATGTGGCCAGCATAACATCACACCATAGCGCAGAGCATGCGGCAAAACATGTAGCATTCTTACCTTTCTCATCAAAGTGGTACCCATTTATCTACTTGCGTTTAGATGCTTTCAAACTGCTAGATTGGCAGGGGCTGAGGCAAGTGATGTGAGCTCACTCCGTAATGCAATGGTAGGGCTTGAACGCCAGAGCACAGACATTCTCTGGCATCTTTTAAACCACTGAGCCATCATTAATTGGTTGACATGCATAACCTTCATGTTATTTATATTACAGTTACTTTGCTATATAAAGAAATAATTTCAGTGACAATAGGTTACTTTGGTTAGTTATACTTTGATCCCTCAAACAATATTTAAGTTCAGAATTCTGTATTTATCATGCTATAATATAAAAAGAGAAATGTAAAGCTAATTGCACTCTTATGTGGAAAATATTTATCAATAGCAATAGCACTTAGATTTATATACTGCTTCATAGTGCTTTATAGCCCTCTCTAGGCAGTTTACAGAGTCAGCATATTGCCCTCAACAACTTGAGTCCTCATTTTACCAACCTTGGAAGGATGGAAATCTGCGTCAACCTTGAGCCAGTCAGGATCGAACTGCTGGCAGTTGGCAGAATTAGCCTGAAATACTGAATTCTAACCATTGTGCCACCACACCATTAAGTAATAAACGTAATTATTCTCAGAATCTTCTTAGAGCAATCATAATGGAATAATATTTTGTTTTGGTCCTGTTGGAAAACTTTGAGAAAATTAGTTGTGACTATTTTAAGTATATACTGTGTACTTTTGCAACAAACTGTAAATAATGCGACTCATGGCTTAGAATTGTGTGAGAGCTTTGTCACTAATTTAATAACTGCCCTACTAATATCCAGATAGATGAAATAGTTTACTGTTAAAAAATGTGGATGATGTAATTAATCATTTTGTAAATTCAGTGTATACATTCTTAACATAAGCTTGTGGGCCAGAATATGGAATTGATGATTGTATATTTGTATTTATTTCAAAATGAGTCTGATCAGATTTTTGTACTGACTTTTTTTTTAATAGCGGAGGAGAAGATTTCAAAAAGACTTGAGGACTCTTTGCCTCCTGAAATAGATTTATCTCCAGCAGCAAAAGATCAAGTAGAAATGTATGTTGCATTTCTTAAAAAACACCCTCTTAATTATTTTATTCTTCTAAATTGGAAAAGCACACATATTTTCTGCAGTGGTATTAGCCATAAAGTAATGAATTCAAGCTATCATTTTTTATTAAAATGTTTTTAACTGATCATTAATTTTTTAAAAAAACAATAGTATTAGTTTGGATAAACTGTTTTCATTCCAATATAGTTTCTTTTCCATTTAGTGAGTGATGACATTGATTTTTATCCTCAACAGTAACACATATATCTTCAGGTTTTTATTGTGAAATTATGTTCTTTTAGTGAAATAATGAGACACAGATTCCTAACCTGGGGAAGTAGAGAAGCGTGTCACAACATAGAAACACCACAGCATACTGTCCTGACATCTTGTCAACTCTATGGAGGCACCTAGATATTAGAGGGAAAGGGTTATACAGAGTGCAAGCAATACAAATACTCTTGGAAAAATAATTTTTGGTTTATTTTACATGCTTTTCTCAGGGCAGAATTGTGGCATTTTTTGTTGTCAGTTACAAACTTTAGTTAACGTTCATAACTTAAGGCTCTGTTACGTGCATGAATCTGATAACAGATGGAATTGCTTTAGAGTATACAATACATAAGTTGGTATGGTCAGTAAAGACAGCATTGCTAGCAGTTTTATCATGACAGTAACTTTAGTATGTTTGACATATCCAACTTCCAGTGTAGAATAATTTCAATATCAATCTGATTTGGGAAGGACATTTTGACACAATCAATGGCTGAAAACTGAGTGGCTGAGTGAGAATGGCTGTGTGAGAAAAAGCACACAATGTAGCTGACTCCTCAAGTTTCTAGGTCTGGAAGGAAGGCCTTCTGTGAGAGATGATTTTACTACTGTGTTTCCCCGAAAATAAGACCCTGTCTTATTTTTATTTATTTTTTTTGCCACCAAAAAAGGCACCAGGTCTTATTTTCAGGGGGATGTCATCCACTGACTCACCTCACTTATGTGCGTCGCCCCCAGCCTCTTTTTCACTATCAGAGGCCTTCAGGAACTACTTCTTCGGGCAAGGCCAGCAACGCTTTCCTGAAGGCCTCTGTACCCGATAACAGAGTTATGGATCAGTCCGGAGCTCTGTTATTGGCTACAGAGGCCTTCAGGAAAGCCTTGCCGGCTGCAACAAAACAAATGGGCAGAGGTGTGCAAGACCTGGCTGCAACTATCCGAAGGTAAGTATTAGGGTAGCTCCACCCACCATCCCCACCCTACCTTAATTTTTACCTGTGCACCTTGGATTGGGTGGGGGTCTTAATTAGGGCTTATTTTGGGGGATAGGGCTTATATTGGGTGCACGTGTAAAAATCAAGCTAGGACTTACTTTCTGAGTAGGTTGTATTTTCGGGAAAACATGGTAGTATTAATTTTACTGATCCCCTGCTAAGATTAATAAGAACTAGAAGACACACCGCTTTAATAATGAGCTTGTTGCCATGGTCTTGACCATGCCAAAGGCTAGTAGATGTTTCAAGCACACTGTCAAATCAGTCCTCAACAACCTTAGCAACATAAGCTTATAATGTTACTACAACATTTGGAAACCTTGAGAACTGAAGAGTTTTTACCTGGTAAGCAGTGAAATGGAGCCAGATCAAGAAATACTACTCCAGAAATAACCAGCTCTGAATGATGAGGCCATCAGTGCAGTTTGAGAAGGGGTGCAACAGTTTATCATATGCAGCTCTGGTTCCAGACCAACAATTCAATCCTCTCAGTCATTCACAGGATCCCAGTACAAAACACCAAAGCAAGAGGAAACAAAAACTATTTATTCCTCCACTAAAATAGTTATTATGAACCTGTTCAAAAATTGCAGAGCAACTCTATTGTCTATTTTATCTTGTAGTCTTCCTCAGTCCCTGTAAAAGACCAACGCTGTTCTGCCCATTTCAGTCAATTTGAAAATAATTGTAAGAATTCTGTAGTTTATCTATTGAACAACCACCAAGCTTATTCTTATATAAAAGGAGGAAAATTATCTTTCCCAATGTGGCGCTCAACAGAAATGTAGAATTACCTATTCCCAGATAGCAAATAAAAATAGAATATTTCAACTGTGTATTAATATTTACTGGAAAAAGTGTGTAATAATATTTTGTTTTATTTTAACTACAGTGACAGTATTTAACTTATTAATCACTTAATAGTTTTTGAAGTATAGTAATATATTTTTTCCTTAGAGATGAGCTAAATAATATATTGATTAGTAAGATTTGTATTTTAAAACATAGGTCATAAAAAATAATAAAAGTGAATATTGATAGTAAAACCATTAATGTTTAGTTGGTCTTGAAACTGCCTTTTGGTCTGATTTTCCAAAACATGACACTGCATGTTTATCCTTTTTTTTCTCTCAGGTATTATGAGGCTTTTCCACCTCTTTCCCAGAAACCAGTTTGCCTGCAAGAAATCATGACTGTGTGGAATAAATCCAAAATGTGTTCTTACTCCAGTACCTCCTCATCTTCCACTGTCCCAGCAACTAGCACAGATACATCATCTCCAAAGGACTGCATTAGTGAAAATGAAGCATCCAAAGAGAGAAATAGTAACAAAGCATCTGTAACTATACAGGAGAGAGCCACAGAGAAGAATGACAAAGATGAAAAAGAGAATAAGTTTGGAAATCGTATTGAAGGAAAATCTGTTTCATACAAAAAGCAATTCCGGCATAAATCTGAGGGGAAGATACGTCTTCGATCCTGGTCTTCTGGCTCCAGTGAAGAAGGTTCAAATTCTAGTGGCAATCATGGTGAATTAAAAGCAGCTACAAAATATGTAAAAATAAGGCATAAAACAAGGGAGGCTCGGGGTAAAAAAGGATGGAATGGACAAAGTAAGTATTTGCCAAAAGTTGGTGAAAAAACTGAAAGGAAAATTCCTGGCAGCAGCAATGGCTCCATCAAGCAACTATGTAAAAGAAGTAAACGGCCGTTAAAAGAAATTAGACGAAAAGAAGGTGGAAACCATGAGAGGAAAGAGCTATATTTTGATAGCAGGAATGAAACTGAGTATAAGGAGGAGCCTTTGTGGTATACTGAGCCAATTACAGAATATTTTGTTCCCCTGACTAGAAAAAGTAAGCTTGAGACGACATACCGCAACAAGCAAGAAGATGTATGTGATGCAACATCAGAGGCTGTAGAAGAATTAGCTGAATCAGTGCAAGGTCTTTGCATTAGTAACAACAATAATATTAATAAAACATACCTCGCAGCAGGTACTTTCATTGATGGTCATTTTGTGGAAATGCCTGCCGTTTTAAATGAGGATATTGGCCTCACTAGGACCTCAATTTGTTCTCCACCAGAGGACGATATACATTTAGATGGTGTTCATCTGTCAGAACTAACACACTTCTATGAAGTGGATATTGATCAATCCATGTTGGATTCTGGTGCCTCAGGCAAGATGCAAGGAGAAAGTCGGATTTTGAATATGATTCGGCAGAAAAGCAGAGAAGGAACTGATTTTGAGGCAGAATGTTGCATAGTGTTTGATGGAATGGAATTGAAAGGGGAAAGTGCAATATGGGCAGATTCAGCCACCTCTGGTGCGGAAGGGTGGTTCTTGCAAGATCTTAGTAATTTAGCTCAATTTTGGGAGTGCTGTTCAACTTCTAGCTCTGGTGATGCAGATGGAGAAAGTTTTGGGGGAGATTCTCCTGTTAGACTTTCCCCAACCTTAGACAGCACAATGCTTAATTCATACATGCTTGCAGGCAATCAAGAGCTGTTTTCAGATACTAATGAAGGGTCTGGTTTAAATTCTTTTTCAGTGTTTGAAGTGCAATGCAGTAATTCTGTTTTACCATTTCCTTTTGAAAAACTAAATTTGGGAAATGAAAATACAGATTCTAGTAGCAATGTTGGTATGTTAGGGAAAACACAGTCAAGATTGTTAATATGGACCAAAAATAGTGCCTTTGATGAAAATGAACACTGTTCTAATCTGTCAACAAGAACTTGTAGTCCATGGTCATATTCTGAAGAAACACGTTCAGACAATGAAACTTTAAATATTCCACTTGAAGAATCCCCTCAATTTAACTCTGATGATATTAATTATATAGTTCCCAGGGTATCTTCAAGTTACATAGATGAAGAAATTGTAGATTTTTTGCAGGAGGAAACCTGTCAGGAACAGTCAAGATCTTTAGGAGAAATACCTACTTTAATTTTCACAAAAAAGTCAAAATTAGAATCTGTCTGTGGTATTCAGTTAGAACAAAAAACAGAAGATAAAGAATATGAGACTCCACAAGTATGTAGTGACAGTAGCCCGCATGAAGATGACTATGGCTCAGGAGTTATGAAAGATATCTGGACAAATATGACAGATGAAAATTCTGCAGCAATTGTAGAAATAGAAAGAATAGAAGAGGAACTGTTTCCAACTGATATAAATAATTATTGTTGCTGCTTAAATGATGCAAAGGTAGAAATTCTCCAAGGTCCAAACAAAGCAGTGCAAAGATCAGAATACCATCTTTGGGAAGGTCAGAAAGAAAATTTAGAGAAAAGAGGCTTTGCTTCAACCAATTTATCAGAAGTAGATTGTGGAGATTATACTACACCCTCTAAATCATGGGATGTTAACCAAGATAAAGAAAGTTCATTTATCCTTGGTGGTGTGTATGGGGAACTGAAAACTTTCAACAGTGATGCAGAATGGGCAATAGTGCCCCCAAATCACCCAAAAGGAAACTTACTACAGTGTGCAGCTTCTGATGTAGTCACAATAGCTGGTACAGATGTCTTCATGACACCAGGAAATAGCTTTACTCCTGGTCACAGACAATTATGGAGACCTTTTGTATCATTTGAACAGAGTGAGCATTTGAAATGTGGTGATCATGGATTAAATAGAGGTTTTTCTTTTATCTTCCATGAAGACTTGTTAGAAGCTTGCAGTAATTTTCAAGGTGAAGAGTCTGGTCTTGAATATTCTTTCTCTTCCTTTGACTTAAATAATCCATTTTCACAAGTTCTTCATGTCGAATGTACATTTGAACCAGAAGGAATTACATCCTTCAGCCCTTGCTTTAAACCCAAATCAATCCTTTGCTCTGATTCTGACAGAGACGCTTTTCGCCCTAGAATATGTGGTGCTGGGAGGACACAGTACAGAGCAATACGGATTTCTCCTAGAACTCACTTTCGCCCCATTTCTGCATCTGAACTTTCTCCATGTGGTGGAAGTGAATCTGATTTTGAATCGGAGAAAGATGAGGGAAATATTCTTGTCTCTTCTCAAGCTGAACCATTTGATGATCCACAAGCAGATCTCAAACCACTGGAAGAGGATGCAGAAAACGAAGGGCATTATTATGGGAAATTAGAACTTGAGTCTGGAAAGTTCTTTCCTACATTAAAAAAGTGTGGAATGGAAAAGAGTGCACAGACATCTCTAGATTCCCAGGAAGAATCATCTGGAATATTGCTGGTAGAAAATGAAAGTTCTTGCTTAGAATGCAGTATGAAAGATGTGCAAGATACAATGGCTGTGAAAAATTCTGAAGCTAGCTGCAGTGTTGTGGAGCCACAAGAAGAAGAAGAGAAGTCTTGTAGTTGTAAAGAAAGCTCATCAGTGCAACTGAAAGAGGTATGTCCTTGAGAATTGTGCATTGTATAGATAAATTACAGGTTTCAGTAAAATGATATATAATTCAATGGATTCAATGCCTTTAAAATATATCAGGAAGATGTATTCCTGATTTCACAAGAATTACTAACCTTTTCCAATCCAAGGTGCTACTGTGCAATCTTAATTTTTTTTTCCTGCACAAAAATTAATGTTTGAAACAAAAAAGTATTCTAACTGAGCATCTGCCTACTTTCTCAGGTGCCTGGAAGAAGTGATATAATTCTGTTCTGAAAATGAACATAGCAGGGAAAAGAGAAACTGCTAATAGTTTCTAGGACACATTTCTTTAGTGGGTAGGGGTAGGGGTTATATTACATTGAGTCCTCCCCCTTTTCTTGCAAATAAACATATATCATTACTTTTGTGCATTTATTTATGCATTTGTCAGCCATTCATTCGTGTCCAATCCTTGACCACTCTATGGATTGGCACTCTTCATTCCTCTCTGTCTCACACTGCCTCCTTCAGATTCTCCATGGTCATCTTGGTATCATCCTTTATAATATCCAGCCAGTAAGTGCTAGGGCAGCCCCTTCTCTTTTTTCCGTTGATCACTCCCAGCACAATTGACTTTTGAGTGAGTCAGCTCACATGACATGGCCAAAGTATGATAGCCGGCAATCTTGGCTTCAAGTGATATTTTGGTGAGGCTCAGTCTAGGACCTGTTTGTGATTTTTGCAGTCCATGGGATGTGTAATAGTTGTCTCCAGTGTACACTTATTTCGCTAGTCAAAATAGGCATTAACCCTTAACTTTCAGAGGAAAAATGAAAAAGAAGTTTTTGAATATAAAAATGTACAAGAAGATAATACCTAAGTAACATTTAATGTTTATGTGGAAATAGTATTAGAAAGTTTGAACACTAAACTTTTATACTGCCCCATGCAAATTTATCTTAGTTGAGTTAAACATGTACATTTATGCTTTGCTGAACTTACTGAGACCAGCTGTTTGTATGGAAGCATTTCATAATTTCTTGAAACAATATCACACTTTATTGGATTCATATTCTCTAGAATAAGTATACTATAGGGTTATTTTCTTTTGTCTTTGAACTAAAATACAATTCTCCTCAAACAGTTTCCTGTATTGAGTAGTGACCTTCAGAAAATAAGCTACAATCAAGCAAAACAGTGCTGGTGGGAGAAAGCTCTTTATACTCCACTCTTTCCTACATCACAATATGAAGGTAGTAGTATCTTTGACCTCTTTGTAATTGACTGAAACTTTACAGCTGAGTTAGATAAAAGATGCAGATGATCATGTTTCAAATGGAAGCCACTTAATTATCTGAAAAATTGTCCTATTCATGTGCTTCCATTGTTTTCTCATTAGTGGCCATCGTTTCTCCATATGGCAGGAAGATCCTAATTAATTTATCAAGTGGGTACACTTTGATAAACTAGTTCTTAATAATCAAATAAATAGTCATTGTTTTCCTTGCTATCAGACTGGAGTGCAAAGGAATAAGACTATTGATAAATAAGAGTGGCAGTGTTACTGTGTGGGGGATTCTGAGCTTTGCCGGAAGGGAATGAGCTGTAGTTAACTGCATTAGTTTCTGCTAGCCAGCTGTGAAGTCTAGTCTTGCTTGGGTACTCCAATATTACATGCATATGTCAGTAAAAATATTGTTCAATGAACTCTTGGTTCTAATAAGTTTAAACATTTAACAGGTGATTCATTCTACATACTTAAAACGGTCATCTTCTTTTTCAACTGTTGAAGGCTGCTTTTTCTTTCCCATCTCTCCTTTTCCAGCTCAAATGTGAAAAGAGCATTTAAGCTGTTTTGTATAAGGACAAACCAGGAGGTCCCTGCATGGATTAAGATATCATTGTTAATGGACTTTTAGTAACTTGAAAATATTTTTGACATTACTTTCACAGGTTGCCAAAAGTCTTTGAAGAATGAAACTCCTTTTTCAAAATGCATTGCACTGACATGAACCCCACTGCTAAAAATATTCTTCTAGGCAGGCATATGGAGTAATATCTCTGATATATATTCAAGTTGTACAGCCTTTAAGATTAAATTATTCTGAATGAGGAACTGAATCTGGCTGCTCCCAGCACAGCTGATGAAGCATAGGCACAATCTGATCAAACAGTAAATTCATGTTAATGATTGTGTAGTCTTATTTTGGGTTAAGTATACTTTCTTTATTATATCTACTGTAATATGCTGCAGTATTTGCATTTTTCTGTCATATTAAACATTGCAACTTGGCAACAAGATGGCTGTAGAACCATCTCCAAACCTTGGAGGTTACATAGGATCATGGGAACTATGAGGAAGTGTACTAAAAACTGTAGTATTTCTCTCTTACACAAATTAGTCTTGCTTGCTTTCATCTATTTAAGAATGTGCAAAGAGTAGGAGAGGAGTAAGAAATACAAAGCCAATTTAAAGGCAAGAGAAGAGAAAAGGAAATATAGCTACAGCAAGTTTATACTAACACCATTCATTATAATTTCATATTTTATGTCTTTGCAAACTAACATTTTTTATCACATCTGTACGCAGCTTTGTATCTTGCCTTTTTTTAAAAAAAAATTTCTATCTTTCTCTTTTTCAGGGTCTCAACAACTCTATCCATTCATGACTTTCTTGATCTTTTCCTTCTTTTTGCCCGTTCATTCTTCCTTGATATTTATTCCGCAACTTAGTCCTTTTTCATTCATCCTGTATGACCACATAAACTTGATGTACTTCTTTCTTGTTGATCATTCACTTTTGTATTTAATCTGTTATCCATCAGTGTTTATTCTGAACTCAAACTCCTCTTATTTTAACATTGCTTAAATACAGTGTCTCATTTCCACCATATTTCACTTCATGTTTCTCTTGCCATTCTCAACTCTCATTTCCACGTAACAGGGCAGAAACGTGCCCCCTTTTAATTCTTTCATTCCTTATCTTTGACCAGATAATACTTGCTATCTCTCTGCACACAATTTTCCCATTTTAAGTAAATATGTTATTTTAAGTAAGATTTATAGTTCTCTCATCAGAAACATTCCATTTTATCTAAAAAATAACTTCATTCTCTTATGTCACAATCAGCAACCACTCTGAACTCTGTATTTACCTAAACCTTCCATAAGTAAGTTGATTTGCTTATGTGCTTTCTCTAAATCAGAAGACATCCAATAAACTTTCTTCTCACATATAATTTTAAATAATTCATACATTTCCCAATCACTTACTGAATTGGACTCTTTTTTTTTTTTTTTTTTTTTTGCTTGTTGGCATCCCTTTTCATCAGAATTCTGCTTTTAGAATTTTAGACATGCTTAACTAATCCTCCTATAAATTTGCATTTATGTTCTTTCCTGTTCCATAGGGAAGCAATAACAGTCTCTTCTGTTCTTTGAGCCCAGGTACTATTTTTTACCAATGTATTAAACAAGCCACACAGCTAAAGAAGACACATCTATAATTTAATATTGCTCTACTTATATAATCTTCAGTCTTAATATTTTGAATATAATTTTATTAAGAATTTTAATTACACTGGTAAAAACTAATACAAATTATACTTACAGAAAGAAAAGAGAATGGAGGGAAAAGGAGGGATTAAGAGTTTAAAGAGCATTTAAAAGGCTGCACCAAGGTTGCAAGCAAGATGGCTTATCTCACTGTCTCCTGGTACTCAAACCCGTGGGAAAAAAGTGTCCTGTGGTCTTCTCACGAGAAGCAGCTGCCAGAGCATATGTGGATGATCTTCTGTCCTCTTCTTGTCTGGAAAGACTTCAAAAAAAGTACTCTACTTACTGGTTCCTTAGTGTTTGCCATTGCTGGTTCCACTTTTGCAGAGTCATCTTAAGTGCGCCATACCTTCCCCAGAAGTTCATCTTAATATTTTTCAACATTCTAACATAATTTATTATTCTTTTTCTTCAGTTGCTTCTTGTACATTAAGTAGGATGAAAGCCAATTTAAATTAAACTATAGTCAGTTTTACTTAGGAGTATATAGAACTCATTAGCTGCCACTGTCTTAATCCCTTTTGCCACACATAGAGCAGAACATGTATATTTCCTTCTTTGTTCACTTGTAAAAAGTCATTTTGAAGTGCTAGGAAAAGAATTGCATCCAAGTCTTAGTATTGTCCTGATGTCTCTTTAATTTTTTAGTACCCATCATACTTTTCCCATTCGCCATTGCAATTAACTGCATATATGTAAGATTAAAAAAGAGATCTACACTCTAGTTGGAATGGAGCCTGGGTTTTAAGGAAGGAGCGTTTTGAAGAAACCAGGTTGGCAAAAGAAGGATTGAGCATTTGCTACATCTTCGCAACAAATTGTCCACAAAGGACCTAATTACAAGCTGAATAACACGTATACTGTAATTTGTAATTAATCTGCAGCTTCTATCATTTCCCATTCCCATTTCAGTCACTGTGGTTATTACCCCAAAATGATGCTAAACTTCACATACATAATTTTGATCATATATTATATTGTGTTTTCTTTTTCCTTGCCTTAGATATGCATGGAATGATTTTTTTTCTTTGATTCACTAAGAGGACAAATTTAATTATAACATTGTAGAGAAATCAGAATTGAAATATATTATAAGACAATACTTTATTATAAGTCATAGATGCACTAAGCATATCAAAAGCAATAAAAATAGAATACAGTTCAATAAGAAAATACATGTATTTACTGATTAAGTTTATATGCCACCCATTTTGGTTTGAGAGCAACTCTGGGCAGCTTACAATGCAATAAAACAAGGGAATCATCCTCCTCATCATCATCATCCTAGCCATTATCTTATCCAATGCAGAATGAAGTTCTTCTGCATGTTTCCAACCAATATAATCTTGACCTTTCTTTTTGCCAGTTGGGCCTGCAATACTTGCTGATGTCGTCAATCCATCTTATTTAGGTCTCTTTTGTGGATGCTTTTTATCAAGTGGAGTCCATTCTATGACTGCCTTAGTCCATCTGCCATCAGTTCTTGCTATGTGACCAGTCCATTTCTATTTCAATTCTTTTACTCTCTTGATAATATCGTATACTTTCATTTATTCGCTAATCCATTGAAAAAGTTTTACAAACACAAATTTTTCCATTTCCCCCCCTTCCCCTCTCCAGCCCTCCCCTCCCCCCCATGACTTCCCAAGGTGAAATCCCAATCATATCATATTATACAATACCCCCCTACAATTCTGCCCCCTGTCTATACTATAAATATCTTCATGACATTCAACTAAAAGCTAATAATAATCAATAATCTAGCTGCTGTGACCATATATAATGTCAATTTTGTTTCAGTCAGTGAAAAATCCTTAACTATGCCATGTGCAGGTTTTTCTATCTTGTCTTCTAATGCCAACTATGTATCTTTCCGTGGCTCTTTGTGCCACTCGTAAATTCTGTATCAATTGTGGGGGTTAATGTCCATGTTTTGTTGACATATGTTAGAACAGGTAGCACTCACTGATTGAAAACTTTTCTCTTCAGGCATAAGGAAGGGAAGGTTGTTCTTGAAAAGTATGCTTAGCTTGCCAACCGCATTTAAAACGTCTTTCAATTTCCTTTATTGTATCATCTTCCATTGAGATCTGTTGGCCAAGGTATTTGTAGTGATCTACTATGTCTAGATCTTCTTCAGATATTGTTCTTTGATACTTTGAACAGTTTGCTGTTCCTATAAAGTGTATGCAGGTAATCCTTGATTTACAACAGTTCATTTAGTGACCATTAAACATTACGATGGCATTGAAAAAAGTGGCTTATAATTGTTTTTTACACTTACGAGCATCCCCATGGTCACATGGTCAAAATCTGGATACTTGGCAAATGGTTTATATTTATGATGGCTGCAGTGTCCTAAGGACAGGTCAACAGGTTTGTGATCTTCTGAGAAATGAAGTCAGTGGGGAAGCCAGATTCACTTAACTATCATGTTACTGACTTAACAACTGCAAAGATTCATTTAACAACTGTGGTAAGAAAGGTTGTAAAATGGGACAAATATCACTTAACAAATGTTTCACTTAACAACAAAACTTTTGGGCTCAGCTGTAATAAGTTGAGGAATACCTGTAGAAGAGGATGATGAGTTGTTTATTTATTATGGAGGATTTAAGTTTGTGTCAAAGATTTTCCCGGGAATTGAATCTATAAATCACTGCTATATTTGGGAGAGTATGCCTTTTAAATAAGAACATATTGTATATTCATAAACCTTAAGTATTATTTCATGGATGAGTGTGTTTGTATGTGTGAGATAATCTCCATTTCAACCTGTTCTTAGTTGGGGATAAATTGAAAGTCCTTCCAGAGTCAGTATTTTGCTAACCAACCTACCACAGCAAAGATCCACATCTACTATGGTTAAACAGAGAATTTATGTTAGTAGCTTGGATTTTTCACCTAAGTTGAAGGTATAGAGTCAAAGATAAATGATTACAATTTGGAGAAGTAATAATTATAATTTTTTTCAGGTGCTTTAGGAAACTTCATGAAAAGGCTGTGTAGTTATTTGTATTAACTTTGGAATCTGCCTAGAAAATAAATTTCCTTGATCTGTTTCCCTTGGTTGCTCCATTTAAAATGTGATATTTTATTATATTTTGTCTATTTTAGCAATACATTATGCAAGGCAAAGTTCAGCATAACTGCATTTTTCATCCCAAAGTTGAGGCAACTCTAATGGTAGAAACAAATTACAGGTAATCCTCAAGTTTTGACAGTTCACTCAGCAACCATTTGAAGTTATAACATAACCTCCCTAGTACTTATGACCCAGTCCTGAAGTTATGAATATTTCAGCAACATGGCAGTCATTCACCAGGCACTGCAACATTCACCCTCCCTATTCACCACCACCACCACCACCACCACCCCAGGTCTCCACAAGCACTGGGGCTGTGGAGACTCACTTACCTTACAAAGATCTAGCAAGCCTTCGGTTTTTTTGCCTGCTTCATTGCTTCAGACCTTCACTGCATTCGCTGACAACAGAGGCCTAAAGTACCACGAGATCAATAGCACGAGCTGGTGTTGTGTGATCTCACACTACTTTAGGCCTTTGTTCTCTGAGAATTGAGGCCTGGACGAGATCTGCAGCAAAAAGCTTTGCAAACAGAGGGAAGGCTTCGGTTCTTCAGGCCTTCCCTCTGTTTGCTCTTTCCTTGCTGTAGGGGCAAGAGATTGCTTCTCTATAGGCTGTGGTCCTCTGCAAAAAGCCTTTGCTGGCAAGAATGGAGCCCAGGAGGGGCCGGCACATCCCTTCCAGGCTCCATTCTTGCCAGCAAAGGCTTTTTTCAAAGAGGACTGCAGCTTACAGGAGATTGTGTCCCTGTAGGCTCCAGTTGTCTTTGCAAAAAAGCCTTTACCAGCAAGATCGGAGCCCAAGAGAGGCCAGCACATCCCTTCTGGGCTCTGTTTTGCTGGCAAAGGCCTTTTGCAAAGACAATCAGAGGCTAGACAGGCGCAATCTCCCTCTAGGCACCGATCATCTTTGCAAAAAGCCCTTGCCGCCAAAAACAGAGCCGTGCTGAAAACAGCCTGGGAGGGATATGGCAGTGACTCCGTTTTCGTCAGGGCTCCGTTTTCAGCAGCAAATACAATCGGAGCCTGGACAGATGCAATCTCCCTCTAAGTTCCATCAAGCCTTTGTTCAAGGCAAAACCATGGCAGAGAGGCTGGAGAGAAGACAGCTTATTAGATTTTCAAAAGGTAAGTGGACCCGATCAGGCAGGATTGGGTGGGGGAAGGGGTAAATTTGAGATATCTCAGTGGATTGGGGGAGGTCTTGGGTGTTTGGAAGCACTAGGCCCCCATCCTCTTCCCCACCCTGAGATACCTTGTGCACTTAATGACATGCACATTCGATTAGTGAATGCATGGGTGAAGGCAGGAAGATTTCACATTCATTTAATGTGATTCACTCCAACCAATCTTTGGGTTACGAATGTAATTGGCAGGCTCCATTACATTCGTAACTTGAAGATTACCTTTACTTTCTTTAGTTGGGGGTACAAAAGGTCAGATCACTTGACTCTAATCTTACATTTAAAATCATTACCTAGCATAGCTTGAATTTGAGGTTGATTAGCTGTCAGGTTGGAAGCATAATTTTCTAGGCTCTGACATATTTTTTGTGATTATTATGTGGTTTTATACTTAGTGGAATAAGTAAACATCATCTGAAGAGAATGTGAATTGAAATTAACTCACTGCCATTGCCTTGAATGGCACTATTACGATATGGTTTATTTCAGCTTTGGGGGAAATTAGTATAGTCAACCTCTTATTTGGCTGATTTCCCAACCGAGGCTCTACCACAGTCAGTGAAATTATGTAGGTGTTCTTTCATCCATTTTTCTGGTACAAAGATATCAAAATTAGTTATAAAATTGATACAATATGAATCTCTTAACATAGCTCTCCATCCTGCAGTATTATGAGATGAAAGCAGTTATCAGCTTCCTATAATCAGAAGATCAGCCATCTCTTTTGTGATAATGACTTCTCTGTCTTGGGATCAGCTGGCCTTTCTTCAATTCTTGAAGAATAGCTTCTGTGGAATAGCTCTCCTTATGGAATAGCTTCTGTTATTTCATTTGATTTGGTGGTGACTATATCCAGTGAATTATCTGCAAGGGGATGACTTTCTAATTGCAAACATGCATTTCAAAATGACATACTTTATTTATTACATGTATACGCCCCCTATTTTGCCAGTCAAAGCAACTTTGAAAGGCTTAGAGTGTAATAAAACATACAGATATAAAAACAATTATAAATATAAAAATATATAAAAATTACAAAGTATTAAAACAGAAACAAAAAACCACACAGATTTGGAATGGAGCAGTGGTGGTATATTCTCTATTTCTGCACATACTACCTCCAGCCAACTGGCATAATCAAGTTTTAAAGCTTTTCCTGAAGGACAAAGAAAGGGGCAGATCTCACCTCTGGTAGCAAGATGTTCTAAAGTTTGGGTAGAAAAGACTCCTCTGGTGGACCCTATCAGCTGAAACTTCTTGACGGCTAGGGTCCACGGTAGGTCCCTTCTGCAGAATGAGTGGGGTGGGCTGATTTCATTGAGGAAAGACAGTTACTCAGATATTCTGGACTCATGCCACAGAGGGCTTTAAAGATAATAGCCTACACCTTGGATTGGACCTGGAAGCAGATGAGCAGCCAGCTCAGCTCATGTAACAGTTGTGTCTCTTCTTGGTCCTCCCCCCTCCCTCCCCCCTTCCTCTCCCCTTCCTCTTTCTCCTCCTGCCTTATTTCCTAAACAGCATGGAAGGAAAGATAGCCTTCTTAAGTGCAATTACAATTCTGATACCATCATATGAAAATGATAACCATTCTACATAAACCCCATATCAACAGGATAGATTTGTGTTTACATCAGCTGTCCCAATTTAGAATTGCCGTATCTGAACTCCATTTCATTCTATTAATATTTATCCTTCTCATTTGCAGGAGTGCTTAGTTATTTGAAAATTCATTTAATACCTGGAATTGTTCTTAAGTTTGTAGAAGAGCTTGTAACTCTATAGTAGCAAAAAAATCAGAAGAGTGACAGTACCTTCTCTGACTAACAAATTTTATTAAAAGCACAAGGGTTTGGAAGCTGCAACTCATTTCATTACTAATTAAAAAGTGCTACCAGACTGGTTCTGAAAGAAGCTTTATTAGCTGGATAAGGTTCTCTGAGGCTTAGTTACCTCTTTGAGCATGATACTGTTCTGTTCTTTCTTCTGTTCTAGCTTTCCTCTTTTTTATTATTAATTTTTTGTTCTGGCTTTCCTCTTTAACATCACTCAGGATTTTACTTTTTCAGCAGACATATTCCAATTCTGACTTTTTAGGTAATTTCTGTACTTATGTGGTTTATATATCGATATATATAAACAAATCAAAAAAATTATTTAGTTCTGTTTGTTGTAAATTTTACCTGTGTGTTCAAAAATAGAAAGCTCAGTTTGCATTAGTAAAAGGCACTGTTTAGATATGAATAGTCACTCATAGTTTCTCTGGGTTGTAACAGACTAATTTATTTATAATTGCTGTAGCTGTATCTATGTTCAGCTTGCTTTTTTAATAAAGCTAATACCTCACATTAATTGTCCATTAGTCCTAAATTTAAATTATTCCAGATATTTATGAATGCTTTAAATGTCAGCAAAAGTTAATTTTCACCTTTTTTTTACACTTTGTTCAATAGTTATTCAGAAGTTATCCTGCTTTGGTTTTTAAATTTATTTTTATTTCCCATCTCTGTAGTGCCTCCTGTTAGTACTTTTGTATCACATCCAGCAATAGCACAGGTTGTAAATATATCATTCAAACAGTGAAGTGATATAAGTAAAAGATATTCCTAATAAAGATAGATAGTGAGTTAAAACAGAGCTCAGTCTCTATCCTGCTAGTCACCTCCTTTCTGTATGAATAAAAAGTACATATATTCTATGTAATATAATATGATGGGATTGTGCAAAGCAAAATTAAAAGGGAGTGTTGAAGGACTAAGTCTCTTAGCAGAGTCACAATTGTCCAACCATCATTGTAATAGTTCAAAACATCATGGATGTTGGAAAATATTAAACTTTATCTGAATGTCAAATTAATATATGTAATTACTTCTTCCTAAAATTTAACATTAGATGGTCACAGAGACATTTCATATCAAAGCATTTCCAACAGCATGAGGATTTATTCATATATTCATATTTTCTATGCAAATGAAGTTGGATCTATTAATTCCAAAACATAATTTCCCATTACACAGGCTGTCCAATATAAAATCTATTTTTGATACTGAGGTTAAAACAACTTCTTTTGTTCAGATAAAATGAGTATCTCAATTCCTTATTCCATTCCATCTTTAAAATTTGTATATCTTACTGATTTATCAATCCCAGGATTGTAGGATTACTTATAACAGTTTAGGTAAATTCTGAGGCTGAAAATGTCTCTAGTCCACTGAGATGTCATTAAATGTTATAAATATTGCCAATGGATGGTGATGGGCAAATGATATTTTTCTTTTAACAAAGAAAAAGATAACAAACATCATCAAATAGCAGATATAAAGAAAAACGTTAGGATGCATCTAGATTTTCCTTATAATACCTCTCAATTTTAAAGTCTGAATCATACATAACATCAATTTGCATGAGAAAAAAGATCAAAGTATTTTTTTAAAAAAAGGATATCTCAATTTTCAGTTTGATACAATAATGACAGAAAATATATACCATATCTGACATTTTGGAGTCAAAATAGTAAAAATAATGAAAAGTTTCACATTTGAATATTCCAAGAAATAGAAAATAAAATCTATGCTAAAATGAACATATCCAAATTTTGGTACTAGTATAAGTCAAGATTCAGGAAACTAAAAGTACAAATATCAAATAACTTATAATTACATTCATGCTGAGATGCTGTATCTCAGGGGTAGGTCTTAAAGACTTCCATAGACAAGAAAACATCTCTATTTTATTCAACTTTTTCCATGTTCTATAAGGCACAATTTGTGCATTATAGGAATTAGAGCAGATCTACTCTGCAGTAATATGGATAAGAGATGTTGGTGCATCTCCTCGTCAAAGCAAAATTATAGTTAGGTTGGGTCATATAGAGAGTGAGGCTATTCTCCCTTGAAAAAAAAATTAGGAAAATGACAAAAAACAGACAAATGGGTAAGCTTAAACTATACTGTGTCTAGAATTGTATCAATTCTTAGCCTGGTTCCAATATAAAATATATAACTCTGAATAGAAACACAATTTTCTTAATTAGGGCTTTCTTCCAAGTGGATTGAAATGTATGATCAGTCCACCAAGATGGATTATAGTTAAATTTCTGCCAATAATTAACAGCTACAATCCAGGCTTTGGCAGATATTGAAGACAGTATTGGGAACATGCTTAGGAGTGATTTCTGTACTTGTATTTATAATGCTTTTGAACACAATTGGTGGCATTTCAGTATGACCCACTTATTATTTTTAAATAAAGTGCCAAGTTATTTAATTTTTTTTATTCAAATAGTGCTTTTTAATAGCCTATAAATGGACTTTGGATCTATTAGCAACCACTACTTTGGGTTTTTGATAGTTAATCACTAAGTGTTGTTCAGTGCAATATTGGAAAATAGTTTTTAAAAGATCATCACTTTAGATTGGGGTTGCATAGAGTATTTACCTGTTTTATAAATCCTTTGAGAAATCCACTTTTGGCTAAAGTATGTTTTACACATTTTATCAAAAGCTTTTTTTCTAATGTGACAGAATTGCAGCTTTGTCTTTTTTGTTCTTGTTCAAAACCAATCAAATCTACCATTCACCAAATATTATGTGATCTATGTATAGTTAATAAAGCCCATTTCATTCTATTTAACAACTGAAAAAATTACTTGTTGAAATTTATTAGCCAAAACAAAATATCTAATTAATCAATGAAGTAGGATTGTAGTTAACATAATGTATGATCTTTTCCAGGTTTTGATATAATTGTAATATATGCTTCACTAACTGAAGATAAAACACCATTTTTGTATGGTTTATAGAATTTAGGAGCAAGTATATCAATAAATGTTTTATGCCATTTCACAGGAAATCCATCCAGACCTGGTAGGATCTTGGCAAACCGCTTGAAGTGAAAATAAAAAAGAGATGAAAAAGATGGGGATGATAAAATATATAGTTCTCCTGAAGATATACATTTTCCATTTTTAAAATATTACTTGGACTTATATAGTAAACTGAAAACTTATCTGATGAAGATACAGAGGTTTTTTTAGCTAAACTCGACTGTCTGCAATTAGAATTTGAAAGCATGCATAGACCCTGGGACCACCAGTGGCGTGTGGTGGCTCTGCATGCACACAGATGAGGAGACAGCCTTCCAAGCAGTTGAGCAAGCCTTGCCTGGAAGAGGTGCTTTCTGCTAACGCACCTTCCGAACCACCTATTTAAAATGCTTTGCACAGCCCAAATATGTTATTTCTTTTCAAACAGGTATACCAACAAAACTACTACTCTATACTTAATTGTGAAATGATGGTTTAGCGTGTCATAAGGAGTTACTAGATATCTTTTGTCTGTACTATGATCTTTATTGCCTTTTCTTTTTCCCATCATCTGATGGCTGTCTTCCCCTTCTCATAGCCTGTTGCTCCAAGTTTTCTGCTTTGCACCTGCTTTCATTGTAAAAACAGAGTTTGTTAACCTTTATATGCATTCTTAATGGAACAAAAATTACCTTACACATATTTCAATTTCGTTTTGATCTTAAGGTTTTATTAATATAAATTTATAAACGTTCTGTCTTGTGTGTTGTGAACTTTTAACCTGATGGAGAACGTGGCTGTAGGAACAAAGATAAATGCAACTTCAAAAAGTGCTTGAAAAGACTTTTACGGTGTAGTATGTTTCAGTTCAGCCAAGTCACTCTTCTCACCTGTGATTTAATTATTAAGAGAATCTGAGATACACCTCTGAGATACGGTTGTGCTGATGTCTTCTTTGTGAGTTATAATGAGAAAGTCTCACTACAGTAGGAAAAGGATAACAGCGAGCATGGGGCAGAATGTTTGGAAGGAATGTGAGAATGTAGGCAAGTTCCAGTAATCCATGAATGCTTATTGGAGTCTAACCACATTCTCTGGCATCCGCTCAGAATAATCAGAATTTTGAGGAACAGTTAATGTTTGAAATTAAGACGTGTTGAAACTATGTTAACATCATGGTAGGACAGTAAGCATTTTCTGTCCTGTCTGTAAAATAATTAATGTAATATATCTCCGTGCTAGTAGAAATAAGGTTAGCTATATGGATTAATTGAATGCTTGCATTCCTTTTTTAATGAAAGAAGATTACTAGTGCTAGAGAAACCTATCGCAATTTTATTCATTTACATTTTTTCAGTGGTTTACCTTTTTGTATCAGTTTTGAACTTGAAAAATAAAGTTGATCGAGAATTTCATAGATATTTTTTGAGATATAAAGTTTACATTGCACAGTTCTAAAAAGCACTGGACTTGAAATTTTTTTTGTTCAGGATAGATTTGAAAGTGCAGTTTCTATAAATATTTGGAGGGACTGAATTTGTCATTCTAATCAGTAGGAAAGGATGACAGAATAATATTTCATCTGCATCACAGTACCACCATCTGGAATTGAAATGGGACTTGATTAGATTTTTCTCTCTCAACATTGCTCCTTCCCCTTATGCTAATGTAGTATTACACCTATGGAAAATTAGCTTAAAATATGGCATAAATGTATCGTTACATTTTCTGATTGGAGATAGTAATGCTCTATACAACTATATCATGTGTTCATTAAGCTAATGAGCATTTGGCAAATTTTAACAGAGGAGGACTTTGTGTAAATCACAAATAGCCAAGGCTATACAGTAAATACAAGAATAGCAGATGAATAATTTTTGTATTCTTAGACCCCTTACAGGTACTCTGCTTCTGGACTCCAGGCATGCATGTGCACCAGGAACCCCATTGCTGTAACTGGGGATTAAAAGACAAGGCGCCTCATATAGGTAATCAAATGGGAAGCTATTCACTAGGGAAGAGTATATCTGAAACTCCTGGACATTTTCTATCCTTTCTAAGCACTCTCAAAATGAGCATTGTATTCCTATTCATAGTTAGACATTTTGCCCCATAACTTCTGAAAACTTCAGAAACTCTGTATTAATTAAATAACAACCCGTTACTTATTAGAACAAAACAGTGATACTGTTTTGCCAAACTTTGTTATATATTCTTCCTTTCAGAATCAGAAATGGTTGACGTTGGAACAGAACAGCTATTGGACAAAGAGTTCCGGTGCAATTCCCTACATTTGACAAGTAATTATTTCATCCAGAGTAACAATACCTCTCATACTTGACATTCTCTCAAATCACAAAAATGCACATTTGCTGGGATAATGGCAGAAGAATGTGGAATGGCAGCCTCTTTTTCTTACATCTTAATGTTCATTGACTATATTACAGAGAAGTGGTGTGTGTGTGTGTATCATGTTTCCCCCAGAATAAGACATCCCCTGATAATAAGCCCCAATTGGGCTTTTGAGCGCATGGCAATAAGGCCAAGCATTTATTTCAGGGTTAATAAAATATAAGACAGGGTCTTATTTTCAGGGAAACGCCGTGTGTGTCTGTGTGTGTGTGTGTCTGTGTGTGTGTGTGCGCGCGCGCGCGCGCGCCACATGGCAGGAGGTGCTGGTGGCTGCTCTCTTGCAAGCAAATTCCTGAAGAGCCAGGTGCAGGGACAGGAGGATGCGGGCACGGCCTCGGGGGCGAACAGCTGATGAACAGCAGCGCAACACAGCAGCAGCCATGAGGTGACCACGCTCACCTCCTGCATCCTCGTGATAATACGGCCAAGCCCTTATTTTGGGGTTTAAAAAAATATAAGACAGGGTCTTATTTTCGGGAAAACATGGTGTGTATGTATATGTATACATACATACACACCGTGTTCTTCCGAAAATAAGACCCTGTCTTAAACCTTGTACAATATCTGCCCTTTTGTTTTTCCACAGGTAACCAGGCAGACATTCAACATACACAGAAGCAAGGATATTCTTCTCACAGTTTGTCATGTAGACAACAAGGAAGATTTACAGCTTCAGCAGCTGCCAGTGAGAATGCACTATTTCTATACGGGGTAGTCTCCATTTTGTTTCAAGGGTTTTTTTTTTTTTGTTTTTTTTTAGCTTTAAAAGCTATAAGATACAGTACATGGGCAGTAGGGCCACCTGTTCTTGGCATATGAATGTAGTGTTGGGGAAAACTGCATCAATTTGCTCCTTTTTTGTGCAACTTTCAGAAGGACAATCCTCCTTTTGAACAAGTAGGAGCCATTTTTACCCTGTAGCGATGCCAGAAATTGCTCCACAAATGAAACACTCAATAAATGTGGTGACTTTTTCATCTGCTTTACAACTGTTAACTGGTCGCAGAGGACCAGAGCCAAGTGAAAAGTTTCTCACAGCTTTGTTGTTGGAGTCAAAGAGATGATTCTAACAATCTTGTGTGATTATTCCCCTTTCTTCAGTTACTGCTAAGACAATAAATAGATCAGAATTAATGTAATGACGTGAAAAAACCATAAGCTGCTATGAATAGAATGTGGAAGATAATCATGACAATTTGTGATTTAGGCATGAATGAGTTAGGCAGTTATTTGAATATAGTAAATGTCTGTTACTATTTAAGTGGCTGTATTAAGTTGAATGACAGGCAGGAGAGGGGGAAGTAGGCTCTTACCAGTTTATCATCTCAAGATAGCACTATGTCCTCAGTGTGCTTTTCTTCTAGGGTTTCCTGGAATGATCAGTATCAAACTAAAGGGTTGATGGAACTATCCAAGGAGTTGATGTTGATGTTATTATTTGTAGTATTATTTATGAAAATAGTATTTATTAAATTATTTTCCAGAGCGCTGCTCTCACTATCCATGAATGGGTTAATCCTCAGCCTTTGGCAAACAACTGAGAAAATTAAAACAAGGGACCTTCCCCTTTCCCTACTCTAGCCACACCCCCTACTCCCGTGGTGCCCCAGTCTTCTCTCAGTTGTTGGCAAACGCTGAGGTGTTTCTAGGCTTTGCTTTATTGTTGATTAGTTGTTTTCGGGCATTTCTCTTCCTTTTTTGTTGAGCGCCACGTGGCAGAGCGCTCATCAGCTGGCCGGCGGATTCCTCCCAAGCCGCCCACGCTGCTGCAAGCGAGTGGCGCCGCTTTTAAAACACTGCTGCCTCCGGAGGCCGTTTTTTCGCTTGCGAAGGTCTGCAGAGCGCTCCAGGCAGACGAAGACATTCGGGGGAGCGCCGCTCGTCGCGGAAGCATAACGGCAGCCCCCGCAAAGCCTGGCACAGCCGCGCAGCGCTCCTACACTACAGAAAAAGGGGCGG
The DNA here is from genome assembly GCA_030761175.1 of Masticophis lateralis. Classification (NCBI taxonomy): domain Eukaryota; kingdom Metazoa; phylum Chordata; class Lepidosauria; order Squamata; family Colubridae; genus Masticophis; species Masticophis lateralis. The sequence continues at coordinate 94,229,085 of JAUDYJ010000003.1, read as the reverse complement.
TGGCCATTTTGAAGCGGCAGCAGCCGCCCACGCCGGAGCAAGCAGTGCTTCCGCCCTACGCTACAGAAAATTAGCAGAGGCCATTAGCGAGGCGTGGGCCTCACTTTCCCCACGCCCTCGCGCTGCACAGAAAGAGCCGGAACCGCCTGCGCCACATTCAACCGCCCCCCCACCTGCAGAAGAGAACGTGGGGGTGGCTGCCTAGCCCGGCATCTGGCTGGACCCCAGGGCCACCAGTACAAGTCCGAGGCTCTTATCCTAGCGCAAGGCACGATTAGCAGAAAAGGCTCCAAGCGCGGCACCTGGTAGGACCTTCGGGCCGCCAGCATAAGACTGCTGCTACTGGCCACCACAGCCTGACCACACCCAGTGGTAGCTGCCCCTGGTAGGCCCTCAGAACCGCTCCCACCAGTGGAACTGCTTCTGAGCACCAGACCGCCAACTGCTGCCTACGCCTCCCAGCCTATTCCAGGCACCTGCGGAAGGAGGGGGACCCTTTCTCACTCCCATCCCGAGCCAGGGCGGTGGTTTCCTCACCAGAGGGCAAGCCTAATCAGACATGGCGGATTCTCCCTTATCTTCTGACCTGGAGCTCGATCTAAGCCCTGTGCGCAAGCCAACCAGATCGGGGAAGAGGGGTAAGACGACCAGCAGAGCGGACAACCGCAACTCCAAGTCAGACAAGTCGTCTACGATCCTGGACAGAGACGCCCAAAGACGCCATAAAGCACTGGAGTGTCAGTGCGCCAAGGCGCAAAAGGCAGCCAACGTCTCGCCAGTCAGGGCGGCATCCGTGGCTCAGGGGGAGACAGAACCGGGCATTGCAAACCTCACAGAGCTGGCCAGGACCCCGGCTACTCCCCCGCCGACCTTATCGGGCCAGACTTCCTCAAGGCAGGAGGCACAACCTGGAGAGGTGCCACAGTGTTCAGGGGTTCCAGCTGCATAGCCGCTTTCAAGGGCCGGTCGCTCCGATTGCCACAGCTACGAGCTCTCAGGCGGGGCCTCAACCGTCCTTCCCCATGGACTTCCAAGCGATGTTTTCTTCGGCCCTATCATCATTTCTCGCCACAAGCTGGCAACAGGCTGCACAGCAACAATCCCATGCACCACAACCGCAGGGGCATCACCATAACCAGCTACCACATCACCACCCCTCCCAGGCGCTACCATCCTCGTCGGAAGATTCTGACCAAGCGGAAGAAGGGCCCGAGGACATGGAGTTTTCAGAGGATGAGGGGCTGCCGCCTGACACCCCGGCTTTCACCGGCCTATTCCGGCCAGCACTATTCAAGTCATTGCTCCATAAGGCCCGTCTTACGACCAATCTGGGAGTACCAGGTGATGTGGGCCCCCAACCACAATCATCAGCTGCGGGGCCTCATGACGCTCTATTCAAGGCGTCTAAGCCGGAGAAGGACTGTATCCCGTGCCCACAACTGTTCATGGAGGTCATCCAGAACCCCTGGGGCCAACCAGCTGCTACAACAGTGCCTAGCAGTCTAGACAAAAAACTATTCTGCTCGGCTCCGGAGCTGGAAGACCTGCTAGCACTTCCAGCCATAGATCAACCAGTAGCCTCGCTGTCCGCACCGTCACTCCTCTCTACAGATGCCCTCGACGGTCTCAAAGCGGAAGACAAGAGAATGGAGGGGGCTTTCCGCAAAACGCACCAGGCGGCTGGCTGGGCGATCAGGACAGCAACGGCAACTCCGTTTTTTAGCAGAGCAGCCCTCATCTGGCTCCGCCAAATGCAGGAGCGGCTTCCCCCCGAGGACACCAGGCTGCATCAGGACATCCACAAAATAATAGCGGCTACAGAATATACAGCGGATGCATCCCTAAATGCTGCCAAGTTCGCTTCTAGATCCATGGTGTCCACCGTCACAGCTCGAAGACTCTTCTGGCTGCGCCCCTGGAAGGCAGACCTGAAGGCAAAGTGGAGACTGGCGGCAGCGCCATACAAGGCTCCAGACCTCTTTGGGGCGGCCCTTGATCCAGTTTTGGTAGAGGACAAGGACAAGAGGAAAGTGCTGCCATCGGCCTACCGTCGCAGAGAACGCAGGTACTCTCCTTACCCTCTATAGCCGCCCTTTCGTCCCGGCGCTGGGCCCAGGGGGCCCCCTCCCATCGCCCTCAATACCATGGGGGGGGAGAGATACCACGACAGACAGCAGTTCCGGGACCAAGGTCGAAACCAGCAATCCAAACGCCCTTTCCGGGGGGCTGGATTCAAATCAAACAAGAGGGGGAAGTGACTCCAGGCTCCGGGGGCCCATAGGAGGAAGGCTCCGTCTCTTCCACCACCAATGGGCCCGGTCCACCTCGGACACCTGGGTATTGCACACAATTTCCTCAGGACTTTATATCGAATTCTCGGGCCCTCCGCCCCATCGATTTGTGCGGTGCCCTGTCCCTCACTCCAAACAACTTCAAACCTTGATGTTGCAGGAGATCCATCACCTGTTAGAGGTCAATGCAATCGAACCAGTACCACTGACCCAGCGGGGCTTGGGATTCTACTCAAGCCTCTTCCTGGTGCCCAAAAACTCGGGAGGCTGGAGAGCCATCTTGAACTTAAAACATCTGAACCTGTCGGTACGCTACCGCAGGTTCAAGATGCACTCCCTCCGCTCAATCCTGGAGGGAATCAGATGGGGGGATCTCCTCCAGTCAGTGGACCTGCGAGAGGCATATCTCCATGTGCCTGTTCACCCAAACCAACGCCAGTTTCTCAGGTTCGAGTATGGGGGCCGACACTTCCAATACCGAGCCATGCCCTTCGGCCTATCATCAGCTCCCCGCACCTTCACCAAGCTGGTAGCGGTAGTGGCAGCCAGCCTGAGGACCATCCCAGTGAGGATCCTCTGCTACCTCGACGACATCCTGATCCTCTCGTCGTCGCAAGATCAGGCAGCCAGGGATAGAGAGAGTGTGTTGAGGGCCTTCCAGGACCACGGGTTTACCATCAACCACGAGAAAAGCCACCTCCAGCCCACCACCCAAATTCTACATCTGGGGGCGGTAATAGACTCTGCCCGAGGCCAGGTGTCCCTGTCACCGGAAAGAATCCAGAACATTCAGAGTCTGGCGCAACAAGTGTTGTCAGTGAGGAAGGTACCATTAGTCCAGCTGGCATGCCTCCTCGGGAAAATGGTCTCCTGCTACGGTATTGTTCCGTGGGCACACAGACATTCGAGAGCCCTACAATGGTTCCTCCTTCCTTTCCAGCGCTCAGGGAAGGCCAGCTCTTGACAAAAGATTCGACCCTCTCCGCGGCTCCTCAACTCCCTTAAGTGGTGGACATCCAACTCCCTTCGCATGGGTTCAGAGTTCCTAGTACAGGACAGGATAGTCCTCACGACAGATGCAAGTCTTTGAGGTTGGGGAGCCCACCTGCACAACCTTGTAGCGCAGGGACAGTGGTCCAGCCAGGAACAACTCTGCAGCCTCAACCTGCTCGAGCTGCGGGCAATCAGGCTGGCCCTGCAACACTTCCAAGAACAAATCCAAGGGCGCCACGTGCTAGTGCTGACAGACAACATCTCAGCAAAAGCACACGTCAACAGGGAGGGGGGCACACGGTCCCGGTCCCTGATGGAGGAATCCGAGGCCCTGTTCGACTGGGCGGTGAGACATCTTCCATCGATCAGGGCAGATCACATTTCTGGATCAACCAACCTCAGAGCAGACTGGCTCAGCCGGGAGACAATAAATCAAGCGGAATGGCAACTCCATCCCAGTCTGTTCCAAGAAATCGCAGCCAGGTTCGGGCAGCCGGAGGTGGATCTCTTCGCCTCCCCAGCCAACGCACAGCTTCCCCGGTTCATAACCAGGTATCCGGCTTCCCAAGCGGAAGCGCACAACGCCCTTTGGTGCAAATGGCCGGGGGGCCTACTCTATGCATTCCCCCCGATTCCACTTCTTCCATGGCTGGTCAAGAAGCTGCTCCTAGAGAGGGCCAATCTACTCCTGGTGGCCCCAAATTGGCCCAGAAGGGTGTGGTACGCCGACCTCGTGGCTTTTTCAGTGGACCAACCGTGGCTGATCCCACCCCACAAGGTAGTCCTACGCCAGGGAGAAGTACTTCATCCAGAGCCGCAGTGGCTCCAATTAGCCGTCTGGCACTTGAAAGGGTAGTCTTAAGGAAGGACAACTTACCAGACAGCGTTGTCAGCACAATCCAAGCAGCCAGGCGGCCTTCGACAGCCCGTATATACGAGGCATCCTGGCAGGCATTCTGTCTTTGGGCTTCTCGCCACCATGCTGATCCCACAACAGCCTCTATACGGGACGTTTTGGTATTTTTACAGGCAGGGTTGGAAAAAGGTCTGGCTCCAGCCACCCTGAAACGACAGGCAGCAGCCTTGTCCACAGTTATCAAGTGCCCACCATTCCGATCGCTCTCGCACCATCCGCTAATCAAGGATTTTTTGCATGGGGCTACGAACCTTCGCCCCCCAACAGTACATCGTTACCCATCCTGGGACTTACCTCTGGTGTTGAGAACGTTGACCGGCTCACCCTTTGAGCCACTGGGGACAGTCGGTCTCAAGTTCCTGTCCTTCAAAGTTACGTTCCTCCTGGCCATCACATCGGCTAGGCAGGTCTCAGAAATAGCGGCGCTCTCCATCCGCAAGGACTTATGCATCTTCCGAGATTCCACGGTTGTCCTGCGCCTCGACCCAGCTTTTCTACCAAAAGTGAACTCCTGGTTCCACCGTGCCCAGGAGCTCGTCCTGCCGGACTTCTGCCCGTCGCCGCGTGACGATAGGGAGAGGCGTTGGCACACCCTCGATGTTCGCCGTGCCCTACGCCTGTACATCCGCAGAACGGCCTCGTTCCGCCGCACAGAAGCGCTCCTTGTCTCTTTCAATCCTTCATCCCTGGGTCAAAAGATTTCAGCGTCCACAGTGAGTAGATGGATCAAGGCTTGCATAGCCCTGGCATACGAATCGAACTCTAAACCTAAGCCGGGCAGAATCCTTCCACACTCCACCAGAAGTGCGGCCATGTCGGCAGCCTGGGCCACTCAGGCGTCGGTTCTGGACATTTGCAGAGCAGCTACCTGGTCGTCCTTGTCGCCTTTCATCACTATAAGATAGACGCCTATGCTTCGGCCGAGGCGGCCTTCGGTCGCAGAGTCCTCCAAAGAGTCTTGGCTGATGACAATGCAGAGAACAGTCAGCCTCCCATCCGTTGTCTTTAGCTTGGGTACATCCCATTCATGGATAGTGGGAGCAGCGCTCTGGAAAATGGACGTTGGCTTACCTGAACGTCCCTTTTCAGGGCGCTGCGTACACTATCCATACCCTCCCTAGCTGAGCTGGCTGACTGCTGGGGGGGGAGGGGCACACCCCTGCCCTTTATCTTTTCATTCTGTTGTGTGTTGGTTGTTAATAAAGTTATGATTTGTTTCACCTAACAGCCTTTTCATTCACTATGCCTTCGTTCAGACTGGGGCATCACGGGAGTAGGGGATGTGGCTAGAGTAGGGAAAGGGGAAGGTCCCTTGTTTTAATTCTCCCAGTTGTTTGCCAAAGGCTGAGGATTAACCCATTCATGGATAGTGTACGCAGCGCCCTGAAAAGGGACGTTCAGGTAAGGCAACGTCCATTTTCATACAATGAATGGAGAGTTTGATGAACAATATGAAATTTCATGAGGGGATAATGAACAGACAACTTTGGGACCCCTGACTTAGGACATAGCTATTAAGGAAGGTCTTCTCTTAAGGAAGGAAGATGCTGGGATTTCTGAGTTTCTTCACAGGGGTGGAAAGGGAATATCTGTTGTGCTATCCGTACAGATCAGTTATTTCATAATAAACTGCTTTTTTTGTCTAATCCTGTGGCTACATAAGATACATCCAAAGTATTGTCTACATTCAAAGAATTGTCTTTGCATTTTGTTTCCATACTTACTCCTTATTCAGACATGAAATTAAAGCTATGTTTCCTATTAACCACCGCATTGATCTTTGCTGTGGGACAACTTCAGGGTGTGTTAACCAAGTCTCTTTCAAGAGGAAGGTCATAAAGATATCAATATAATGTACACACAGCCCACTGGGCTGTATATTTTAAATTCAGTTCAAAATGTTTCTTTGGACCATATGTAATTTGAATGACCTTATGGAATAAGCTACACTGTTTGAAATAAACACACTTGCTTTATTTGAGTCACCACACTTATTGCATTCCTGTTTCTTTGTGTTCCAAAACAACTTTTTCTGAATCAGATCAAAAATATTACACACACCTGTTGCTTAAATAATGTAGCATAATCTCCTCAACATAGGGCCATTTGTTAGCAGTATGAAGGTAATGTGAGTTTATAATAAAACATTTGAAGGTGTTGCACCGGGAAAGGTTAGCTTAGTTTCTTAACACAAAAAATGCTTGTTGGAGAGCAGTTGCCTATTGATTCATTTTGCTTGCCAAACTAATAAATGTTTGGCATTTAAAATTGGAATGATAGTCTTTCCTTGCTTGTTCAGTGTTGGCTATTTATCTTACAAACAGTGACTTGAAAGCTCTGCAGCATTTTAGTTGCTAGTGGATTTGGACTCTGTCTGTGGAGCTTTGGTTGCAAAGTACTAAAACTCATTATCCACAGAGATGTATGTGAAACTCTTCTTGTGGCTATAGGGCTGTATCCAGATGTAAATGTGTTCAATCATAGCATTATAGTATCAAATGTGCATTCTCTGGATGAGTAAAGTGAACAGGAAGAAATTAAAAGTGGTGTCATAGGAGAATCTTGGAGCTGACTTATCAAAGTACCTCTTGATCGTCTTAATTTTTTTTTCAAAATATGTCTAAAAGTTTGAAATAAATTAACTTGACTTCGGAATTCTTTTTTTCACCAGCTGGAGCTTAATTTTGGTTAACAAATATTATAACTAGAAGGGTTTTTTTTACTTAAAGCTTGTTGAATTTAATTTTTAAAGTCCTTTTTTCTCTTTCTCATTGCTTTGATACTTTGAAATCAAACTTTCAAAGAATGCTGTACAAATATCAAGAGGGAGAATAGCGATGAAGAATTCACTGATATGAAAGAATTACTACACAGCGAAGACCATCTTCAAGATTTTAATATGGTAAGTTGAAAAAACATACCAGGTATGGTAGATTCATCTAAAATATGTAAATGTCTGCTAAAGAACAGAAGACATGTTAAGTTTATAGTAAAATGAAGAGTGAATTGGGGAACGGTTTTTAATTTTAAATCTTCTGATAGAGATACATAAATAATCCTTGTTTAGCAACCACAGTTGGGTCCAGCAACTCAGACATTAACCAAAAGGTCACTAAGTGAAACCGTGACTATGCTTACAATCTTATTTCAGCTTTCCTTTACTTTACAGACCTGCAAAGGTCGTAAATGTGAAGATAGGTTGCAAAGTACTTTTTTATCTCTATTATAACACAAATGGTTGCTAAACAAGGCAACTGCTAAACAAGGATTACCTTTGTTTTAAAGGCATACAATCAAATAACTCATGAGTTCCAATTCATCTGTGTGACAAAACCAAACAAAAGGAAGCCTAGACCAAAGGGAGAAATGTTGATAATTATTTTCAAATCATAGCCCTTTAGAGGAGACAAAGATGCTTTAATGGAAAAAAAAACCTAAGCTAGAAGGGCTCACTGTGTATTTTTCAGGATTGATAGTGATAAATCAGAACTCCCAAGGTTTAGCAATAGATTGGACCCATCCTTGCTCCTCTGAATAAGAAGGCCTTTTCCAAGAGTGATTGAGCTGAGTTCTAATAGATAAAGGAGGTATTTGTCTCCCTTTCTGACAGAATCATTCAGCACATTGTCCCAGAGGGTTCCGTAGAAATTCAAACTGGTGCTAAGGGCTGCAGGGAAAAGAGCAATTATGAATGACATCTTGTTCCCTTTTCTCAAGTCCAACAAAAATCTGCTTACTATAAATTTGAATCCAATTTTTTAAAAAAAATTACAACATGAAAATGTGAACAATTTTGATTTTTAAAATTTTTAAATCTTTTACGAAATTATAATGTATAATGTTTTTAAATGTAATCCCATAGGTTTCTTCCATGCATGAAGCAAGGTGTGCAGATCCTAGAGATTCTAAAATAAAATCAAATGGCTTTAGAAAGAAGTTATACTCCAGTGACAGTTCCAGTTCTGAAGGTGCAGCATCAGAAGGTGGAAATGGTTGGACAGATCCTTGTGAAGAGGAGCTTTTTTCTCGAACTCACTTATAAAGTTATAGGATAAAAGGATGGCTTAAAGAATAACAGCAAACTCTTCCAGAAGGCTTGTAACTCAGAAACAAATTGAGTTCTTCCTTCATATAATGGATTCAGAAGTGTATTTATCTTTCTCTTCTTGGTATTTTATTTTTAATAGTGGGGTATGGTCCCACTAGAAGCTTTTTTTCTCTTTTTCTCCAAAATATTAGCTCCTTGGCTATTTGGACCTAGAGTAGATTGTGTTGTCAAATCAAGAATGGATGTGCATGTGATTGTCTTAGTAGTATCACTGCTTTTGCATCCTAGCTGCAGTTATTTTTATTTTCAACTGCAGCTGTATCAGTATTACTATCCTACTAGCATTGCAGTGGCTACAACTATTCAGAGATTTTATCTTTTAGCACATTTAGGCTTTTAAGATTTGGGAGATAAATACTTAACACTGTAATCTATCAGTGCCTTTCTGAATGTGAGAGGAAAGCATGTATGGCTTGTCCTGTCTTTTAAGATCTTATAACTTGGGAATAGAAATACTAGGGCTGTGCTTTAGAGACTTTCAGAAACTGTACTTTCAATTCTAGGATCTCTTCTCCTAACATGCATAGAAACAAATAGAGTTGGAACAATTGTTTGTTACCTTCTTGCTAATTAAAAAAGCTGCTCATTTTTGCAGGGAGGAGGAGGCGGAAGAAAAATGATCATTCCCCCTTTTCTCCTCTTGTTTTCAGGGCTTAGTATTTCTTCTTTTTCAGGACTTGGTGTTGAAGAGTAGATGATTCAACAAGTTACACTACAGCCTGAACAAGCACACTTACTTCATACTTGTAAGCGTACTTAGGATTGCATTGTCAGGAAATTATGGAACAGTGAACTTTGTAATGAGCTTCATATAGTTGGCCTGAACAACAAAAGAAATCTTAAGAGTCAATGTTTAATATTTTTTATGCAGAGGATTAGTATATCACTCAGAATAAATCCAATGGCTCCTGCAGTTAGCTACTACTATAGCTGTAATTTAGTAAAATTTGTAGCTAACCTCATGTCCTGAGAGAATGTTAGGAGTAAGTTGTGTGTTGTGGACGGGAGTGGGAACATGATTTACATGTGTGATTGCAGTAGTGATTGTTGCTTTATGTGACCTGCTCTTAACATTTATTTTAACATAGTCAATGCATCTGTCAAAATGTAACTGTGCAAGACTATCAACTCCCTGTGCTACTAATATATTATGCAAATCATAAGGATCAGGAGGAGCAATATTGGTTTATACCATTTCATAGTTTTAAAAATTTAAAACTATATAATAGCAGCATGTTTAAGACACCAGAAAGAACAGAAAGTTTACTGTTGACTTGAAAATGCTAAGCCATTAATTTTAATAGGCAAGAAACTCTTTAACAATTATAGTTCTTTGAAATGGTAAGCTGAACTGGCTTTAAATTTTTATTCTGTGCTAGTGAGCTTAATTGAATTGAATGAAGTTTTTTGCCTTTTCTTAACTGATAGTACAAGATTTAAGAACTAGAGTTTCAACTCCTTGTACGGGTTGTTTATCACCCTTTCAGTTGAAACTTCAACTCCATTGGCTTGATTTGTACCTTCCAGGGAAATGTCATTAATAACATTAATAATGGCTTTTAAGCTACTTTATTTTAGCATCCATATTACAAATCTTTACAGGTTTTTTTTTCCTTATTTAAAATTTTGGATATGTGTTTAAATATTTACTTTCTTCTGGAGCTTCCTTTAAAATGTTATATAGGCACATGCACTAAGGATATTATTGTCAGTATGAAAGCAAAAAGAACAAAACTGATAAATCCTAGTGACTAATGTAAAGTATTGTTAGAATTATGAAAAGCCAAATGGGAATATTTGGGGAGGGAAGAACCCACACTTCAGAAATTCAGCTTATTTGGACTTTCACGTCAGTGAAAGGATGGTTCATTTTATTATGATTCAATATTCTAACCTTGGAAAACGTGTATGTTACATGTGTGGGCAATAACAAATAATATTTATTTGTTTCATATCTGAATGGGTAAAATTCTGAAGCTTTCCAGTGAGAAAGTGGATGTGTGAGTTCGTGTTTCTGTTTTCTGCAAGGATAATTTAAAAGTGGAAATGCTAAAATGCACTGTGGTATGAAGCACATTGCATATCCATAGCACTGAAGTATCAGTTTTTCATTCCTGGGCTGAACTTGTTTCTACCTTTTCGCTTCAAGTGGTGTATTGTTCTGATTTCACATACATCAGAGTAACTGAATTTGTTTTTTTGTGGAGTTACTTAACACCAAATAAAAAAAATAAAAGAATAATTAAATTGTGTTGTCTTTGTTCAGTATATAAAATTCCTTCTTAAATAGCACTATGGAAATAGAGAACTTTGTACAGTACAGCAAACCTCAATTTTATGTACCACTTCAGATTAAATATAATCTGAAGGCAACCATAAAATGGTTATTTTTGGTTTCTCAACACCTCCCTAATTTTTAAATTTATTTTAATTGTTTTTAAGATCATAAAAAAAAGAAAATAGAGCAAAGCACAAAGGTAATTATAATAGAAATACATACATTGTCAAAAAAAAGAAATGACACAAAATGCTTGGAAAAATGATATACTGTGTTTTTTTCCACTTTTTAAAAAGTTGTTTTTTTCTTTTTTTAACAAGTTTTATTGGTTTTTTTCTTTTCTCTCCCACCTTCACCCACATCTTTCTTTCTTTTTCTTTTTTCTTTTTTTTTTTGAACAGAGTGTTGGTGGTTTCTTATCTTATACAATTAGTTAAATTCAAATACATTTTACTCAATTACAATTTTTGTCAAGATCATCTCCCCCCCTTTCCTTTTTTTTTGAGTATACCTCAGTATTTTTATACTTGCATACATAAACATTATCTTCATTTATCTCTAAATTCTAACTTTACTATTTGTACACATTTGTCCTCTTTTATTCTTAAACAATTCATTCTTTTTCTTAATATATTTATATTTGTTTGTTCAGAGCTGCCTTTCTTCCACTTCATCTTTTTTTATTGTACAGCAATCTTTCTCCTCAAACCTAGCCTCTCCCTCTTCTCCTTCCAACTTTCTTTCCCCACCTTCTTCTCTTCTCTACTTCCCCTTCCCTTCTCCTTCTCTCTTCCCCCATCTTACCGTCTCTCCTACTCTACTTTCCCTTCCCTTCCTTCCTCCTTACTCTTCCATCCCTCTTTCCTTCCTCCTCCCTTCCAATTCCTTCATCTCTCTCTTGCTGTACTCATTTTCAATTTATTGTTTTTCATTGTGGAGTTCAGGCAGTCCCAATCCCTTATTTTTTAAATTATTAATAATATATTTCATCTTGTTCTCTTTTTTCCTTCAAATCTTTACCCAAACATTTTTCTAATCTCTTTTATTTTTTTTTACTTTTACCAATATATTTTTTCTGCTTTACTACTTGCAAGTATAATATTTAAATCATTTTTATCATTTCAATTTCATTCAGTTTTATATTCAATTTCAATCATTAAATATATTTCTTAAAACATCTTAACGATATATTTCCACTTATTCAAATATATATTTATAAAGCGCATCTTAATCCTTTCTCATTTTACCCAATCCAATTAGTTCTTAAAATATTCTTAATTTGTCATCTTTTCTCTTTTTAATGATGTTTCATAGTTTGAAATATTCCAAATATTACATTTCCCCCAACTGGTTTATTCATATTGTTAAAACTTATCATTGTATAAACCTCCAATATTATTGAGCATGTGACATTTATTACAGTTTTCCCTTTGTTTCTACTTTTCTTTTCCTTTTTCGTATCTTTTCATTATTAATATTTTGTATCATAAAATCTTTGCCCTTTCTTTCCCATTATTTTCTATCCCTTTCCCCCCTTTCTCATATTTCCACTGTAAATCCCAATGTAATCATTTGTTTTTAATATTTTTTCTTCACCACCACCCTCTTTTTCCTTCTTTTCCTTTTATTTTCCCTTCTTCCTCCTTTCTTTTGTATTTTAAAATTCTGCACTCTCCTATTCTGCTCTATATTTTCCATTATTTCTCCTTTCTCTTTCCTTTTATGCGTCTTTCCATTGTTAATCCTAGTATGCTTATTTTGTATTTTAAAATCATAAAACCTTTTATTTTGTCCTTTGTTTCTTATTATTTTCCATCTCTTTTCCCTCTTTCTTATCTTTCCACTGTAAATCTCAGTGTAATCGTTTAAATTTTTTATATTTTTCTTGTTCCACTCTCTTTTCCTTCTTCGTTTCTTTTCTTTTTGTCCATACTTAATATTACAATTGTTTAATTTCCCATAGTCTCTTTGTCTTTGTCTTCTTCAATATCCATCTCTCTTTCTTGTTTCTCATTAGTCATTTCCTTTTCATCTTCAGTGCATTCTAGCTGTCTTTGCCTCCTCAGATTTTGATTTTCCATGCGAATTTATAATGATTTCTTTTATTTCCAAACACACCATCTTTATCAGTTCATTAAGTTCCTATTCCATTTTATTCTTTCCAGGTTGAATTATTCCAGTTTTAAGTCGCATTAAAGTCCCTTTTATAATCATCAAAGTCTATCCTCTTGTAGGTGAAACGTATCCTCCTTAATTCTCGCCAGTTATCTTTTTAAAAGTTGAAGGTTTTATTTCCCCCCCCCTCATTTCTTCAAAGGTTTTCTCAAAGTAAACAATTCCATATCATGCTCTTCCTTCTCCTACATATATCTTTATAATCCACAATTCCACTCGACTAATTCACAAATCGCCATTTTATTTGTAATCCACATCCGTGTTTACCGAGTCATAAAAGAGAAAAAAGCCAGTTTTCACATCTTCTTTCACCTTTATATACCACCAATTTATAATCCAATCCAAATTGAAACCAAGTTCCAGATTTACATTTCCATTTGTCAATCACTTTTAATTCTTTATTCGGATTCTTCTATGGCACACTTGTCCTTCTCACTTTCACTTTCCATCTGCCATCTCCCCCCACCGCTATTTAGCCGCAATTTCCACGCCGGGGTAATTTTAGTAATTGTTTAGTAGTTAAAAATATTTAGAATTTTCTTTTTATTGTCTGTGGGTTAGCTAATTACTCACCCAACACCAGCATTCTGTCCAAATCTTCCGTCCTGCACATTGCTTGCTCCAGAGGCTCCAGCTTCATGGCGATTCACTCTGATCGCCGCCCCCCATCACCGGCTCAGAGAGAGTTTCTTGGGCTATCCAAGGGATTTGCCTTTCCCTCTTTAGACACTGAGCTGCCTATCTTTCTTCACTGTCCCTACAGGACAGCTTCAGTCCAAAGACCCTCCGGTGATGGTTCGTCTGGCTGGATTTTGTCAAGCTTGTCAGAGCCCGGCATTTTCCCAGCCAGTAACGCCGTGCCGCTTCTTTTTCCTGTTTTTTTTTTCTTTTTTAATATATGTAATTCTCTCCTCCCAAAATTTGTTATTTGCATAACTGTGTAATGTATGTCCATTTAAGTAATTTGCATGGCAAAATAACATCAGTTAACTATGCAAGTTATATAAATTGATGTAAGTATTATAAATAACATCAGTTAAATACATTTTTAATGGACAACCTTTACCCCAAACTGGTTTGTAAAATCAAACTTTTGCTATAGTGTATGTTCAGTGAAAGTCCTCTATTGTCTCATATTGAATCATAACAGTTTATATGTATCTATTACAAAGCAGTCCAAAATAGCATAAAAATAAAACTTGCTAATTTCATGCCATCTCTTGTCACACTAAATTGAGCACCTTAAAAAATCTTGTGATTATCAGTTTCCAACTATTAATAATATAAAAAATTATGTTTGTATCCCTCAAAAGAAATTTCTTTAACGCTTATCTTCAGACCGAAAAGCGAAATAGTTGCAAGTGCTGACTTGGCAGGTGATACTTGAAAGTACACTAGCTAATGTGAATGGCTAGTGTTGCTGCATAGTTAGATGCTGTTTGGTTATGTTATATGGAGTTTGGTTCTGTATCTCTGCCTGAATAGAAGCTGAAGCTGATACACTTTTTTGGGAAGGAAGTATATAGAATGGCTAAGCATTCAAATCAATGAAAAGTTCCTTTTATTTCTTTTACTTCCAAATGCACATATCTTATGCTTGTGCTAACTCGAGAAAATCTGGAAACACTTCCGTTTTAAGAAAACAACTCAGTTCCCAAACTGAGACATCTTGTATTAAAAGAGCTTTTGTAAACAGAACTAAAAAGATTCAAATCATCTTAAGAAAACTGAATGGTGATAGCAGTTAATTTTGTGATTTGCATCCTGGGCATTCAAGTGATATTGCGTATCAGTTCCTTAATATAGATTATTATTATCCTGTAAATCTTAAAAAAGCAATTTCAGCCCAAACAGAATTTGTGGAAGCATCAGATCTGTAGCAGCATCTAATCATGCTGTTAATAAAAGTTTTCAAAAATATTTTTAGAAATACACTTTGAATCAGAAGAGCTTACAGAGCCTTCAGTGAACTCACCAAATGGCAGCTTTTCAACAAATTGCCAGATCTGTCAAAGATAAATGATGTTAAAGCTTCATTGCAAAGGTGAAATGCTCCTGGTTTGGACCAGATCGCCTAAGCCGGTAGTGATCGTGGCGGGTGGTTCAGAGAACCGGTAACGATCGTGGGGCGAGGCTCCACCTATGCACCTGGTTGTTACTTCCTGGTTTTAACCAGGAAGTAATGTGTTTTGTACCCTTTGCGCATGTGCAGAAGGTTTTGCTTTTTTACTTTTAAAAGTAAAAAAACAAGTTTCTGATGATAACAGCTGAGCTGCGCAATCATCAGAGCCTTTTTTTATCTTTTAAAAGCATTTTTTACAACCTATTCGGCCAAATAGGTTGTAAAAAAATGCTTTTAAATGTAAAAAAAAGATTGCATGCCACAGCTGATCACCCTCCTCCTGTGTGCGCTGTTCTACTTACCTCATGCCTCCTTTTGGCATGCACTGCATGTGCGCACCTTGCATTTGGCGCGTGGCGCGCGGCATGCAGCACGCACGCGCAGCCAGCAAACCGATAGTATATATTCTTTTCTATTTTTTAATCAAACATGTTGGAAAAAGATATATAAACAAAACAGTAAAAAGAGGTAAAAAAATAAAATAAATGAGTAAATGTATAAAAGGATTACAAATATGGTGCTTATAATTTCTCAATATGTTATATAATTAGATAATGAGTAATTGAATAATTTACATTATTTTAAAAAACTAAAAACCACTCTAAAGCTTGAAGCAAAATCTGAATATCAATAATACGATAAAACTATAAATTATGAAATGAAACTGCACTCTAGGAAAAAATCTAGTCATGTTTCTAAAAACATGAAAAACATATTCTGATATGAAAAACCTATATAACTTTATCCTATACCAGCTGGATACCCATGCTTTGCTATAAAACCATGTGATTGGGCTTGATAAATCAAAACTTACACCTTGAAAATTAATGAGTAGTTACGATCGGCCTCTCCTCTCCCCTTCTCTCCCTCAGCCTTGCCCCACTGAACCTTATCCTATCCTATCCCCTTTCTCTCCCTCAGCCTTACCCCACAGAAGCCTCCCCTATCCTATCCTCTGGTTGCTGCTGTGAAAGTAAAACTGAAAGTGAAACTCCTCTGCTTGTGTTTTGCATTTGGAACAGATTTATTTTCAGGTGGGGAGGAGGAGGAGAACTCCTTAGCATCAGAGTGTGTTAATCATAATATAGGAAATACTAATGCTTTGAAGGTCATTTCGAAAGATCCTTCCTTAGTGAGCAACTAGAAGCCAAGAGGAACATACGTGGCAAATTTCAAGTTTGTAGGCTTTACTTCTGGAGATTTTGTGATTACGGCATGAGTGGTTTTATATATTTATATATTTATTTTTCAAATTTATATACCGCCCTTCTCCCCAAGGGACTCAGGGCGGTGAACAGCCAGAATTTAAAATAGCATACAATGTAAAAGTTAAAATAACTAAAAATAAATTAAATTAATCAGCCACCCAATTTAAAACCCAGTTCTGTACAAATTAAAAACTAACCCATAAAACCTATTTAGGCTAGGCCGGCTTGCTGAAATAAAAACGTCTTCAGGGCCTTACGGAAAGTGCGGAGATCCGGGATTAGTCGTATTCCGGGAGGTAGCCCTTTCCAGAGGGCAGGTGCTCCCACAGAGAAGGCTCTCCCCCTGGGGACCGCCAGCCGACATTGCTTAACCAATGGCACCCTGAGGAGGCCCTCTCTGTGAGAGCGAATTGGCCGGTGGGAGGTAATTGGTAGCAGGAGGCGGTCTCGTAAATACCCTGTCCCTAAGCCATGGAGCACTTTAAAGGTGAGAACCAACACCTTGAAGTACACCCGGAAGACCACCTGGAGCCAGTGCAGCTGGCGCAGGAGAGGTGTTATGTGGGAGTGCCACATTGCTCCCGTAATCACCCATGCGGCCGCATTCTGGACCAGTTGGAGCCTCCGGGTGCTCCTCAAGGGGAGCCCCATGTAGAGAGTGTTACAGTAGTCCAGGCGAGAAGTGACGAGAGCATGAGTGACTGTGCATAAGGAATCCCGATCCAGAAAGGGGCGCAACTGGCGTATCAGGCAGACCTGATAAAAAGCTCCCCTGGCCACGGCCATCATATGCTCTTCTAAAGACAGCTGTGTGTCTAGGAGGACGGCCAAGTTACGAGCCCCCTCTGTGGGGGTCAATAACTCGCACCCAATAGCCAGCAATGGCACCAGCTGGCTATATCGAGATGCCGGCATCCACAGCCACTCGGTCTTGGAAGGGTTGAGTCGAAGACTGTTCCTCCCCATCCAGACCCGCACGGCCTCCAGACACTGGGACATCACTTCAAGGGCATCGTTGGGATGGTTTGGGGTGGAGATGTACAGCTGAGTATCATCAGCAAACAGATGACACCGCACCCCAAATCCACGGATGATCTCACCCTTCACATAAATGTTGGCTTCACATAAATGTTGAACAGGAGTGGCGAGAGGACCGACCCTTGCAGCACCCCACAAACAAGGCGCCTCGAGGTTGACCTCTGCCCCCCTGCCAAAACAGACTATGACCGGCCGCAACACGGTGCCTCCCACCCCCAATCTCTCCAGCCGGTGCAGCATGATACCATGGTCGATGGTATCAAAAGCCGCTGAGAGGTCTAACAGGACCAGAACAGAGGAGCAACCCCTGTCCCGAGCCCTCCAGAGATCATCCATCAATGCGACCAATGCCGTCTCCGTGCTGTACCCAGGCCTGAAGCCGGACTGGCATGGATCTAGATAGACGGTTTCATCCAGGTACTGCGGGAGCTGTCACGCAACCACACTCTCAACAACCTTCGCAATAAAGTGAAGGTTGGAGACTGGATGATAATTTGCCAGAACAGCCGGGTCCAAAGGAGGCTTCTTGAGGGGCCTCACCACCGCCTCTTTCAAGGTGGGAGGCAAGAAACCCTCTCTCACAGAAGCATTTATAATCCTCTGGAGCCAGCCTTGTGTAACCTCCCAGATGGCCAGTACCAGCCAGGAGGGACACGGGTCCAATAAACATGTTGCGTTTAACCTCCCCAGAATCCTGTCTACGTCCTCAGGAGTCACAGGATCGAACTCATCCCAGATAATATTCTCAAGATCCGCCTCAGCCACCTCGCCGGAATCTACCCAGTCAGAGTCCAAGCCTTCCCGAATCTGAGCGATTATTGTGCAGTTACTGTGCAAAATCCTCAGCCTGCCCTTGCAAGGAATCCTCTCGCGCTCCCTGGTGTAGGAGGGAGCGGGTCACTCTAAACAAGGCGGCCGATGGCAATAAGAGCAGAAAAGTAATTACGCTTTGCCGCTTTTATCGCCACTAAATAGGTCTTAATATGAAACCTAACTAGTGTTCAATTGGAATCGGAGCAACTGGCTCTCCAACCACTCTCTAGGCATCTTTTCCGGCGATTCATCTCCCTCAGCTCCTCGGAAAACCGAGGAGCTTGGCAAGTTTGGCGCCGGATCAGAGGCCGCAAAGGCACAACTCGATCCAAAGCCCCGGCGGCCGTTCTATCCCTGATCTTAAGTCAAGTCATGAGCCAGAGTCTCAGGAAATGGCCCAAGCTCCCTCTGGAATCTATCTGAATCCATCAGGCACCTGGGGCGGAACCACCTAATCGATTCCGCCTCCCTGCAGTGGGGTGCAGCGGTCAGAAAGTTCAGCCTCAGGAGAGAATGATCAGACCATGACGGTCTCAGTAGCTATATCCCCTATATCCTGGCCATTCAGCCACTGACCAGAGACAAAAACCAAGTCCAGAGTATGTCCTCCCGTGTGAGTAGGGCCATGAATTATTTGTGTCAGGTCCATGGCCGTCATGGAAGCCATGAACTCGCGAGCCACCTCAGATGTCTCACTGGCCGACGGCAGGTTGAAATCCCCCATGACCAGCAGTCTGGGGGGTATCAACCGCCACTCCGGCAATAACGTTGAGAAGCTTGGTCAGGGCCGCTGTCACGTGGCAGGGAGCCAGGTATGTGATCAGCAGGCCCACCTGCATCCCATGGCCCCACTTCACCAGGAGAGACTCACATCCAGCTATCTGAGGTACAGTGGCTTCTCTCAGATCAAGACCTTCCTTTATGACAACCGCCACCCCCCACCCCTATCCTGGGCCCTCGGCTGATGAAATGCTCGGAAACCTGGTGGGCACATTTCTACGAGGGGGACCCCCCCTCTTGGCCCAACCAGGTCTCTGTAATACCCACCAGGTCCATTCCCCGCTCCTGAATTAATTCGCAGATGAGGGGGGCCTTATTAACCACAGACCTGGCATTGCACAGCATCAGTCTAAGGCCTGGGGTCTGAAACTCTGGACAACCCGGGGAACGAGTAGAGCCCTGGGGGCCAAGGCACGCCACTGCTTGAAAACAGCAGGTGCATGCCCCCATAACACGATATGGCTCCCTGCTCCCGCCATATCTGCCCCTCCCAACGGTCCTGATGGAATCGCCCTCTTCCCTGTCCACACTAAGCCCCTCCACATCCCACTCCGCAACTCCCATTACATGCCCCTGTGCCAAGCCTAACCTATAACCTTCCTTCCCCTCCCCCCCTGGAGCCCCATAAAAGATTTGCTAAAAATTTCAGGCCCCTCTTCGCAGCATGCCACTTCTCTCGGTTCCAAAACCTGTCATCGAGGTAGGCCCTCGATAACGTAGAAGGCCAAGCTTGAGAGAGGAGGGACTCTCACAGCACGATAAGCTCAGCCGATGAGTACATCCCTAAAAGCCCACCTGGGGAAGACGGAATGGGGCCCAGGATTCAATGATGGTACAATTAGAAAAAGAAGAAAGAAAGGTCCAGGAGAGACAGTCCGCCATTTCGGTACGGGTCGAATCGGAGTTCCACTGTTCTCTCACAGCAGTGGAGAGGAGTCTCATGCCGCTGCCTCGGAAAGCAATGACCAAGTTGCCCTCTCATGGCAACTGGTATCGACAGGTCTCATTCGATGTCAGCAACAGCAAGGTGACTCCCTCGGTGCCCGTGTCCAGTCTTGACCCTCTCCTCACAGCAAGACATGACAAGTGTAGATGGTACCAATGATGTAGCTGGAACCAGGAGTCAAAACAGGGGGCACATAAGTCCAAATGCGGGTAAAGTCCCGTCCGAGTGGCAGCAGCCCCAGCCACACCCACAACCAGGCTGTGGCGGGAAGGGGGAAGTGGAAACAGACCAAGACGGCAGGCCAATCCCACGCCATCACCAAATTGCCAGTTTTTGCCAAATTCATCCAGTCTCCACTTCTCGCCCCTCCTTGAGTCCTCGGTCTTTGGAGGGGTCGTGAACCGGTCAGTTCCAGCTTAATCAGCCCGCATTCTCCCCTCCACAGCTGATACCAGACTATGTTCAAAGTCTAATAAGGTCCAATAGGTCTCAGGTCGAAGCTCGAGAAGACCAGCCTGGGCGATGCCGTTCCCCTCAGCGCCGCCCCCAGCGGCCGCCATTGCACCCACTGCTGCCGCAGCCACCACTCCCAAACGTCGCCGCCACCCGTTATGAGCCTTTTCAGGGGATTGTTTTCCGAAGGGGGGGGTCCAGCGACGCTCCAACAAGCTGCCATCACCCCCACACCCCTCCCCACTCCGGTCGTATATATCTAGATACGGTAGTTTTTTGGTAAGTTTTTTGGTAGTTTTGGTAAGAGTCCAGGTATTAGGTACAGTCTAAGATTGGCTTTCAATTTTAATTAGATTCTGATTCAAAATCATACAACTTTTCCAGTAAAGAATATTATACCTTTGCAGTAACTGATATGTAGAAATGTAGTTGAAGAAATCAGTTTTGTAAATATAATAAAAGTATTGCAGGTTGAAATGACAATTCATTTTTTACATTTGTTTTACTTTGTTCTGAATTATTTTTCAGAATTGTAATTGCTACAACATTGCTATTAGATACAAAAAAATAATCCACCTGCTCATTACATCTTCACCGAGTTTTTAGAAAATTAATTATCAGTTTTAACAATCAAAACTGGAGTAATATACTGACATTATCTTGTACATATATTCTCTAACTAGTTTTGGGCGTTAATGTAATACTCTTCTATTGAAATTCCATTGTGGCAAATGTAATACTACATCTAAATTCTAAATCCACATAATCATGTCTTATCTTTTTGGTTTTTTAAAATAATATTGCACCACCAATTTATTAAAAAGTTGACCTAGCAGATGTTCTAAATTATGTATTAAAAGATTGTAAAATTCAATTGTGTCTCTCAGATTTCTTCCTTTTTTCTGCAATTCTTATGATTCTGGGCTATTTATGTGAAGATACTAAAATTAGTCCAATGAACTACACTATTATGAAGTAAGAACCTCAAACATTTTTATCTTTGTGTTATTAAAAATAAGGTCTTTCAGTCTAAACTAATTGATTCCATAGAGCAAATTGCTTTCTGTATTCATAAGAACAAATGTTTAGTAATAATGAAGCAAGAAGGGAAAGGTCTTAGGCATTCTTTTCCAGTATATTTTCCAAATGTTCAATTTAAACCCAGTGTCTACCCAGGTGGTGAAGGAACCAAAAAAACCCTTCAAACATACTTTACTGTAATGTCTATTTTAGGCCAACATTTGTCAGGACCTGTTAATTCTCTGGACTCTTAATTAGTTCTATTTAAACCTCCTGTTCTCAGATTCAAATGACTATTCCTTAAGTGTTGCCAAATTATGTTACATACTATGTAAGATGTGCAGCAGTCTGAATGACAAATCTATTACTTACTTGGATAATATCAATTTTATGTATTCAAGTGTTTCACTGATGGGTCATTGACTGCAATCAAGATTCTGATTCCTAATGTTCAATACATTGCTTACTATTGCATGATCTCATATAAATTGTTTATTTCTATTTGTACCAGTCCAAAAATATTTATATTTACTGGAATTCCCATCGCTTCTGTATTAGGGCCATAAGGAGATACGATCCACTCTGTAATCTATTAATCACCTGGCATTATAGTACAATATACTTTACAGCCATCAATCCACTTCATTTTTCAACACCTGTAAATATTACATTTAATCCTTGTTTTATTTTTATTGGACCATATGTTGTTCATTATGCCAGTCAGTGAATCTCATTTTCAATATGTATTGGAATCATTTGGAAAGAAAGTTCTGGTAAAAAATTAACTGATGGCTGCAATTCAAGAAAGTTTATTCCTCCTCTCCCAAAACAACTGCCATTATCTTTTTCTAGCTGTTTAAATAATTATTTTTAAATACATCATTTTATTGTATTTAATTTTTTTCAGAAGTCTTAAAACCATTACTAGATGCAGGTATTGTTTTTCTTCCACTGTTAGTCACAATTATGTCAATATATATACTATTAACAGTATTGAGTGTTGGTTGAGTGACTGAGAATAATTTCATCGGCATATAATTTCAGAGGTTTTATTTTCTTGACATATTTTCATTGCCAATAGTTCTAATGCCAGTAAAAAAAAAAGAGAAGGGAACAATATTGTCTTTTCCCTTTTGTATAATGCATGGTAGTGATAAATAGCTATTTACTATTAACTTGGCATTTTCTCCTTTATAATCTGTATCCCCATAAAAAAAAGCTACATCTTTTTAATGCAAACTTAAACCATCCTAAATTGTCATAAGTTTTCTAAATAAACAAAGACTGTAGCCACTTTTTTGTTGGTGTGATTTAATCAATAACATTGATAAAACTGATGTTTAATCAACTGATGTTGTCTCTGATGTCTCTTCAGAACAAGTCCAGTCTGATTAGGTTATATCATTTCAATTTAAAAACCATTTATTTGTTGATTCGATGAACAAAGATGCATAGGCAGGAATGATGGTTCATGGGAAGGCCCCTTGGTGGGAGGCGCCTTGGTGAGAAGGCACACTGACTCCATCCAAAAGGCTCCCTTTTATTGTCATTTTACAACTGTATGGCAAAACATTTACTCATTCTTATTGGCTAAAGAAAGCTCATGAATTTCACGTGGATTCTTCATGTTTCCCTCATGTCCTTCCTGTAACAGACAATGCTTAGGGTCTTGCATATTTGAGATAGGGTTTCTGCCAGATATCCTGTCTTACTGTCCTGAGATAGGGTCTCTGCCAGATATCCTGTCTTACTGTCCTGATGAGATAAGGATTTTATGGAGATACCGTTTTACTCTGTCAGAGCGGCAATCAGCCCAGTTACCTTGCGTGGGGTAATTGCCCTCATTTTGAGTTGGATCGTGGCTTTTATCCTTCTGCATACTTTGATCAATAAAACCGAAGAAACATTCTCTAATTAAACTCATATTTATTATAAGAAAATAAAGACATCTCACTATCTAAATCAGATTACATATTGGCAAAGAATCCCCAGCCGGACCTTAGCTGGCTGGAGAACAAAGGAAAGTTTCTAGAAGAAGCAAAGGAATGCGGACATACGTAGTAGGTGCTGATAAGAAAGGTGACTACGGTAAGTCTGACAGTCCAGAAATAATAGCTCTGCTGGTAAATATAAAAACGCAGTGACACCCCTTCTTTTGCCAGTTGAGCAAACATCAGGTATATCATCAGATAAGGCACATCTTCTTACGCAGATATTCGTGTTGAGCTGCTGGAAACGGTTTGTTGAGCATGTCTGCAATCTGATCATGTGTAGATACATACTGTAATTTTACAAAACCTTGTTTCACTAATTGTTTGATATTTCTATAACGGATGTCAATGTGTCTGGACCTAGAACATGTGAAATGTGATTCAGAAATATAAACCACCGATTCATTGTCTTCCATCACTGTGATTGGTCGGATCGGACGTGTCCAGATATCTGTGACCAAAGCATCAAACCACGTTAGAGAATTACATGCATCGGAAACACAAGCATATTCAGCTTCAGTAGAAGAACAAGAAACAAAATTCTGTTTACGCACTTGCCAATAAACAGGACATCCATTTAAGAACATCATATAACCAGAAGTACTTTTACGTGATTTCTTATCACTTGCCCAATCAGAATCTGCATAACAACTTAATTCTGCATAATCAGTATGTGTTGGTTCTAACAATAACTTCATATGTTTAGTGTGCTTTAGGTATTTCAATAATGAAATGAAACTGTTTTGCCTTATCTACGTGTCGAAATAAGAGATTAACACTGAGTGCAATGTCGGGTCTTGTCCAACTACTAATGTATAAGAGTGATCCAATAACTGAAAGATAAAGTGTTTGATCCTCGAACTCAGGACTTGGTTCATATGTTAAGTTGTGAAAATCTGTTTGCATGGGTGTCTTTGTTGTGTTAGCATCCTTCACGTTGCAATGATGCAAAACTTGTTCAATTTTATCTTCTTGTGAAAGACTAAACCCCTTCTGTGTTTTTTCAATCTGAACACCTAAATAAGTGCTAATATGACCTAAAGATTTCAATGTGAAGTATCTCTGCAAAGCTTTGGCAAAATTCTCACTCATCTGCTTATTTGGACCAATATAAACAATATCATTAACATAAACAAGACCTATCTCATATGCATTGTTAGATCTTTTTGTGAACACGCACTCATCAGTTTCAGACTTAGTAAAGCCCGTTGAATTTAGTTTGTCAGTAAGACATAAGTACCACATTAAACCAGACTGTTTCAGACCATAAAGACTTTTGTTTAGAAACCAGGTATCTCCTTCTTGCTGTTGGTATCCTGGAGGACCTCTCACGTAGATTTTTTCATCTAGATCAGCATGTAGATAAGCGGTGTCAACATCAAGCTGGAAAACTTCTAAACCAAGGATAGTTGCAGTGGCTGAAGCAATTTTTACACTTTCAGTTCTGACTGTCGGTGAGTAGGTATTTGTGTAGTCCTCAGGATAACGTTGAGCGAAACCCTGAGCTACAAGTCTGGCCTTGTACAATGACTCACCATTTGGTTTCTTTTTGATTCTGTAGATCCGTTGAGTGCCAATGACCTTTTTATTTGCTGGAGGTTTTGCAGGCGTAAACACCTTAAGTTTCTTTATTCAGCCTGCATTGCATCATACCACTTCTCTTGCTCTAAATCAGGAAGATGTTTGATTTGTGTGAAGTTATCGGGAGGAAGTGTAACATTACAAATCAAAAGCAAGGGTGCTTTTGTCAATTGCCACGAATATTGCTGTGGAGGGATTCCCTTTGTGGCCCTCTTGGAACGCCTCGGAACAGTCGTCCATTCTTCTTCCATTTCGTCATCTTCATTGTCGCTAGCATCAGCATCCGTGGCTTGCAAAGACGGAACATCATGTTTGGAAGAACTGGTGGATGGAACATTTGCCTGTGAATCTTGGTCATCAGGCTGCGTGGCATCAGTAACATCATCTTTAGGAAAATAAACTCCAGGATCATTGGAATGAATCCTGGACCAGTCAGCATCTTCCTCAAAATTAGCAGATTGGGAAGTCACTAGTCTACGATTAGAGTCAATAAATTTGCTCCATTTTGAATTGTCATCAAAACCCATAAATCTCAGTCTCTTTGCTGCTGGACCTCCTTTCCTTCTTTGATCTAATGGAATGTTCACCATAGCGTATGAACCAAAAATACGGAGGTTCTTGAGATCTGGCTTATAGTCATACATCATGAAGAAAGGAGTTTGATTTATCGCACTACTCCAAGTACGGTTGATGATGTAATTTGCATATTTAAGAGCTTCACCCCAGTATGGGTTACTGAGGTTGGCGTCTTCTAAAAGACAACGCATCATGGTTTGCAGGACCCCCTGTCTCCTCTCTATGACTCCGTTATGAGCGGGAGTGTAAGGAGCCGAAGTCTGATGAAGAATTCCATTCTTACTCATCCAGTCTTGGAAACGCTGAGACATGAAATCGGCACCACGATCACTCTGGATTCTGGCGATGCTTACTCTGTGTTGGGTAGAAACAAGGGCTGCAAAGTCTTTAAAGATCTGAAATGTCTCAGATTTTTCTCTCATTGGATATACATATCCATATTGTTAAAAAATATTTTCTACCACGAATTGTTGGCGGAAATGGACCAACTATGTCAGTGTGTACCAAATCAAAAATGTGTGTTGACAGGTGTGTAGCGCGTTTTGGAATGGCTGCTGCTTTGGATTTGGCTTTCTTGCAGACAGCACAATCCAGAAATACCTTACACCCCTTTAGATCCAAACCTTTTGCGAAATCCGGCATTTTTCTAAGAACCCGGAAGCTGGCATGTCCCAATCTTCTATGCCACTTATGGATGCACCTGGAATGCAAAGGTTTACCAGTTAGTGAATTTTCAACATTAACAGTTTTATGAGGAATCTCAGGCTTGCTCTGAGCAACCTGTTTCCCAATTTTCTTTTTGTTGGCTTTAGGAGCCTTTGGAGTAGCAACAGGATCTCTCACTGGGACATGTCTCTCTGGGTCCGTGCTCTTCTCTTTTGGAGTTTGTATACTTGCCTGTGCTTGCGGTTTAGATTTTGGTTTTAAGTAATAAACACCACCAATTAACATGGTTTCAGCAACAATATCTCCATCTTTAACTATGTAACTTGCTTTCTCGAGGTGATGAACCTGGAACTTTAAAACTCTAGACAAGTGAGCCTGACTAAGCAAACTAAAAGTTGCTGTTGGTATGTAGCAAACATCAGGAATGAATGCATTGAGCTCTTCAACATAAACAGTTCCTTTTCCTTTGACCTGACAAGGATGATTGGAAAAAGAATAAAGTTCACGTAGTTCAGGTTCAGGCTCGTGCATCTCTGTGAAAAGTTCTCCTTTTCATCTGAAGAGGATAAAGCTCTGGGCTTCATTTTGCCCCTTTCCTTCATTTTTCCTTTCTTCTTCTTTCTTGGTATCTAAGAAGTTAATTGTTTAGTGTTCCGCAGTCACTAAATCAACTATCTGTCTAATTAGCCTAGACGGTCATGATCAAAAGTAACAAACCAGGAAAAGCCATAAATCAACCATCCTCTGCTACCACTGTCAGAGCGGCAATCAGCCCTGTTACCTTGCATGGGGTAATTGCCCTCATTTTGAGTTGGATCGTGGCTTTTATCCTTCTGCATACTTTGATCAATAAAACCGAAGAAACATTCTCTAATTAAACTCATATTTATTATAAGAAAATAAAGACATCTCACTATCTAAATTAGATTACATGTTGGCAAAGAATCCCCAGCCAGACCTTAGCTGGCTGGAGAACAAAGGAAAGTTTCTAGAAGAAGCAAAGGAATGCGGACATACGTAGTAGGTGCTGATAAGAAAGATGACTATGGTAAGTCTGACAGTCCAGAAATAATAGCTCTGCTGGTAAATATAAAAATGCAGTGACATACTCAGTGCGGTTTGCCGACCTCTGAGATAACATAATCTCCACATTTATTGTTTTTGAGTATTGCCTTTAAAACGTTTATAATCTATATTCAGTAAAGAAATTAGGTTGCATGTCTATGGGCAAATCAAAATCTTTTTAAATTTATAGCTAAAAGTATTCCTGAATCTCTTTTAATAGTAGTTTTAACTATGACTACTTGGAAAGTCTTCTGGTATATTGAAGAAATGACATCATATCCCGAACCTTACATTTTTTAAATTGCCTCTTTAGTTTTATCTTAAGTTATGGAATGATTACAGACATATTTGTGTTGATCTATACATCTTGGAAGTAATATCCTACTCAGCTATTCTTCAGTGTTTTCTGGATTTATAATTCAAAATAATTTAATTTAAAATAGTACATTATTTATTAATAATAAAGCATGTTTGGTTCCATCCCAAATAGAAATAATGACTCACCTCAGTTTTTCTGCCTGTCTGATTTTATCCCATATTTATTGCTTTATAAATAACTCAAGATGGTGAACATACCTAATAACAATACTTCCTCCTCCTCCTATTTTTCCCATAACAACAGCTCTGTGAGGTGGGTTGGACTGAGAGACAATGGCTGGCCCAAAATCTCCCAGCCTGCTTTCATGCCTAAAATGGGACTACAACTCACAGTTTCCAGATTTGTAAGGCAGCACCTTAATCACTACACCAAACTGAATAGGCATGCTTCTGGTCTTGTTAACTAAGGAGTGCCGATTGGCAAGGTCTTGAAGACCTGCCTTATGGAACATTCTCCCCCTGGCTTTTTGTAAGTTTTTAAATACCTAGTTTTTGCCTGAGCTTGAAGCCTTGAGTGTTTTCAGGACATTGGTTAATTTAGGTAATTTATTCTTAGCTTTGTATTTTAAATTTTGTATTAAACTTTTTATTTTTTAAATTTTGTTCACCACTGAGAATCATTTGGTGAGATAGGCAGACATACAAATTGATTGAATATTTGTTCATTCAGTCAATCAATCAATCAATCTCTCTATTCATACCTCCAAAAAGTAAGATATCTCCCTCTGCAATTGTAAGAATTAATTGGTTCGTTCATAAGCTTTGTTTTATTAATAACTTGGGAGAATAAGTGTATTTTTTTCAAGTTCAGTCTGAAAAAATCAAATTTCCTTCCTCATCTTGAATTTGTTCTTCTAGATCAGGGATGACGCATCCAGCCTGTGGGAGGCCACACCCACTCCATCTTTGTGAAGGGAAGGGAAAGAACATTGTGATACATCAAGGGATGGCGATGTGACATGGCGAGTTTGACACCCATGTTCTACAGTCTGACAAATTTTTCATATATGTACAGTAGCTGCTCTATTTTCCCCACCTATCTGAGGCCACCCATTTTTGTGTATATAATTGTTACTAAATCTTTGAATCAATCAAAAAACCAATGCAAACTAATATAAAGAAGAAGAAATCAAAGGAAAAAGATGGAAGAAAAGAAAGTTGAAGAAAATCTGAGATCTGGGTAGTTATGACTAGTGATGGGTTGCTACTGGTTTGCCTCGGATCGGGCGAACCAGTAGCTGCGGTGGAAGGTTCCTCCCACCCACCTAGACGTCTGTGCATGCACAGAAGCTTCTGTGCATGGACAGAAGACTTGCGCATGCAAGTGCACACCCACAAGCGAACCAGTAGCAGCCAAAATTGAAACCCACTATTGATTGTGAGACATAAAATAAGCAAATAGGTGAGGAATAATTAAGAACCTGACTAAATATGGTAATACAAAACAATGGATAGGAGCACAAAAATCCAATATTTGTAACAAAGCCCTCTTTTTTAAAGAAAAAGTGAAGGAACCATCATATTCTGGGTTTTGTTAACAGTGCTAATGGTATGAGCAATATGCTTTGAATATTTCAATATCTGGTCTATAAATATTATCCCTTACTTGCATTTAGCCACATGTTGCAGCTGCCATACATACACTCTCTGTTGTGGTCTGCTAGCAGCCTACAGAGCTGGCAGCAGAGTTGAACAGTGAGGGAGCTGGGGAGGAACATGGGCCAGTCCTGGAGTCTGGGGAAGGCTTGGGCAAGGGCTCTGCATCGGAGGCAGAGATCAGGCCAGGGGCATCTGGGAGTTATGTGCGGACTCTGAGCTTCCAGAGTCGGACATCAGAGAGGCAAAGGAACAGGGGGAGCCTGTTCCTAGTGTGTGCATGCACAGAGCTGCCAGAAGGCAAGATCAATTAAAGCAAAAGGGACGACTTGGGAGTAAGGCTTGGAGGTGATTGGCCCCTCCCATAAGACATAAAGGAAGAGCAAAGATACATGGGCCTTTGCAGGAAGCAACGTCATGGATGGTATCGGTTTGTACTTTGAAGTTTTGTTTTTGACTCTCTGTTTCTGTGTGGCCTTGCCAAGATAATTGCCAATTAGGTCTTTGGCAGCGTGTCAAAAAAGATAAAACATGGGTGTTTACCAGTCTTATCCGAAGGACTGTGGCAGACTTCTGTTGGACTATTTATAAACTTTGGTGATTCAGCACGTGCTGTGAATGAAAGGAATTCACAACCGTTAAAATAAAAAAAAGGGGTTTTGGGACTAATTGTGTGCTTTTTACTATTTCAGGAAGCCTAGGTCAGAACACTCCCCTATGCCCATCTCACATAGAAACATAGATAAGTGAAGCCTTTCATGTTTTGTATTTATAGTTCTTTATCCACACTCCGAATATTGACACCAATCCTATAAGGTTTTTCATTGCTAATGGTGTTGAAAGATTGAGAAAAAAATGGGTTGGTTAAAAACTATATAGTAAATCTGATGAGAAAAGCTACAAAAAGTTAGCTTTCTTTAAAAACATGCAGATAATTTATCTTAAAACCAATAAATACAGAACCAAATCCAGTTGCAAAGCACCGAATTACTTAAAAGTCAAAGCAGACAAGCTGACAAATGTTATGGTATTAAATGTATATGTTCCT
This sequence comes from Masticophis lateralis, assembly GCA_030761175.1. Taxonomy (NCBI): domain Eukaryota; kingdom Metazoa; phylum Chordata; class Lepidosauria; order Squamata; family Colubridae; genus Masticophis; species Masticophis lateralis. Next base: position 94,199,043 of record JAUDYJ010000003.1, on the reverse strand, counting down.
CGTGTACTGGGAAAAAACCTAGGCCAATGGTGGCGAACGTTTTACTTACTGAGTGCCGAACAGGAATGCGCTTTGTGTGTTGTGCACGCTCATGTACCATCCGCGGTAATATGCAGCTCCTTCCCAAGTACTGCGCATGCAACTGTACCATCTCCGCATGTGCACAGCTTGTGCGCACCCCCACCATGTACTGCGCATGCAATTGTACCATCTGCATATGCGTGCAGCTTTCATGCATGTGTACTAGAGTGCACTGCATGCACAATCACCATATGTGCATGTGCAGCTTTTCCGCATGCAATGCACGTATGCAAATGCATTCTGTGTCCAAGTTCGAGTTGTCTAAAGAAATAAAATGCCTCTCACATTTTGATAATAAAGAAAAAAAAACTTTTATTTGTTAGAACGTCTTCACGGACTCATATGCAGTCAGGAAATGACCTCTGCTCCAAATTCCCTCCCTTTCCTGGCTTGCTTCCTTATCCTTATTGGTCATTATCTAAATCATTCTACGGCTCTACATTCTACATTCTCTCTTACTAATCCCACAGGAATTTAATCCCCTCTTTACTATGTCAGCCCTGAATGAAATGCAAGTTGAGAGGCTGACATCCGGCCCCTCTCCCTTCATTCTTCAGCAAAACTTGCACAAGATAAAACAACAGGTCTAATACCATTACCCCGTCTGGGACTGTGTCCCACCCCCTCCTGGCCTGTCCAGGTGATCTGCATGGAATTTAGCTATAAGGCGGTCAGCTTGAATGTTCGTGCTCTTCACCCATGATGCTTCTGACGATGGGTAACCCTTCCACTTAATTAAGTATTGGAGGCGGCCTCTGTGCCACCTCGAATCGAGAATTCGCTGTACTTCATAATGAGTTTGGCCCCCAATGATCAAGGGCCCTGGGGGATCACATGGCATCGGCCTTAAAGTTGACCCCACCACAGGCTTCAGAAGACTACTGTGAAAAACGGGGTGTATCTTTCCTAGTAACCGGGGCAACTGCAATTGTACCGTGACCGGGTTGATTATTTTTACTATAGGAAATGGTCCTATAAATTTCGGGCCCAATTTCCTAGTCGGGAGTTTGAGTCTCAAATACTTGGTGGAGAGGTAGACCTTCTCTCCTACTCGGAGCCGTCTTTGAGGGGCTCGGTGCTTATCTGCTTGCTTCTTATAAGCCTGTGCTGCCTTGTCTAATGCCTTTTTGACGTTCTCCCAGGATTCTCTTAGCATCGCCATCCAATCGTTCAAGCTGACTGAAGAAGGGGGTTCCCTGGGATATTCTGGCATGGGGACAAAATCCATACCGCTCACTACCTTGAATGGGGTTAGTCCTGTACTACTGTGGACAGCATTGTTGTACGCGACCTCCGCAAATGATAGGAGGTCCGCCCAGTTCGACTGTTAGTAGTCTACATAGCACCTCAAGTACTGCTCTATCATGGGATTCAGTCTCTCCGCCACGCCATTGGTGCTCGGGTGAAATGCTGAGCTGAGACCTTGGGATGATCCTATGGATCGTAGGAATTCCCTCCAAAATTTCGCTGTGAACTGGACACCTCGGTCGGAGATGATTCTTCTGGGTACTCCATGCAAGCAGTAGATGTGTTTCACAAACAGCTTGGCCAATTGGCGGGCTGAGGGTAGCCCATTACAGGGTATGAAATGTGCCTGTTTGGAGAGCCATAGAACCTTCCCCCCTTACCTGCCACTTAATGGGAGTCCAGCAAAAGGCATCATAATTTTTTCCTTTTCTGAGGCAAACCTCCGGTGGAGATTGTTTCTTCCATGGCCTCTGATAAGGTTGTTTACCTACGGAGACATCTGAAGGTCTCCCAACGTCGGCGTGGAGTAGCTTAGGAATGCATGAATATTTTTAGAAGAAAAGTTTTTGAAGAGAGCATTTTTTTAGTTTTATTTTTCCTGACTGTCTGTCCAAGTTCGAATTGTCTAAAGAAATAAAATGCCTCTCACATTTTGATAATAAAGAAAAAAAAACTTTTATTTGTTAGAATGTCTTCACGGACTCATATGCAGTCAGGAAATGACCTCTGTTCCAAATTCCCTTTCCTGGCTTGCTTCCTTATCCTTATTGGTCATTATCTAAATCATTCTACGGCAGTCCCTCTTACTAATCCCACAGGAATGTAACCCCCTCTTTACTATGTCAGCCCTGAATGAAATGCAAGTTGAGAGGCTGACAGTCTGCACATGCACGCACTTCACACCAGTCATCTCACATGCATGTGCAAACACACACGCATGCAGAGTTCCAAAGAGCAGCTGGGTCCCCTGAATTGTGCACATGCGCACCAGAGGCCTGAACACCAGCTGTGGCGCGTGCATGCGGTTTCAGGTGAGCTTGGCGATGGCTCACGTGCCCGGAAAAATGGCTCTGCATGCCACTTCCGGCACGCGTGCCATAGGTTCACCAACACGAACCTAGGCTCTTCCGAACAAGCATATCTATTCCAAAACCTTCAAAGTCCTTGTCCTATCAGAATTCCCTGAGCACGTCTCTCATTTCCCACTTCCCACACATACACATTTAAGGACATTTTTTAAAAAAGATTTGAGAACCATCTTTATTGAGGAAAGAATCAAATAACTAAAAAAAATTAACATAAAAGATGTTGATACATAAGTTTTTTAATTTACTAGAACAATTTTGATACTATTAAAGAGTTAAGGAAAAATGAAGATAGGTTACCTATTATGGCTAATTAAAAACATATAAAAATGCAAATTTCAATGCTAAGCACTTTACAATGTTATTATGCTTATTTAATAATTGCCCACATTTGCTTATAATCTATTTTTACATTAAAAATTGAATGATGATTCTGTTATGAGTTTAGCTTTGTATACTTTTACTGTCAATTATAAATTAACAGGATACTTATGAATTATTATTAAAATGATATCCTATCCTGCTTACATAAGCAGTCATGATGGTTATTTGGATTTGAGGCTTGAACCACACCTAACTGAAATATAATCTAAAGGCACTAGTATGTTTTATTTAATTTTTTTTTATACATTACTTTGTTCTGTTTACCATTAAAGACATTTAGAATGGCAGAAAAGATTTTGCCCCTTTGATTTTCTTCTTTATTCCATTGCAAGTAAGGGACAATCCAGCATGATGACGCTTCAGTATTTCCAATTTCTCTTTTAGTATCTCAGCAGCATCCACTTTCTCCTCAAAGTCCCTCAATAACAATGTATTTCCAAGTAAACCACATTTCTGTTGAAGCCTCTGATTGTCTGTTCTCAATTTATCACGAGCCTGCTTTGTCCTTGTTAATATATCTCTGTTTTGTGCTACTAGACTTTCCACTGCCATTAGCTGAGCCTTCTGGCCTTGATTCTCCGCTTCCACAAATTGCAGTTTTTCTTTTACTTGAGATAGGACTTGTACTGTATTGGTGACCTTTCTCCGGAGTTTCTGAAGTTCTTCATTACGCTCTTCAATCTTTTCATTGTAAGTCTGGTTTTCTATCTTCAGCTGCTCAAAGTCTATTAAATGTAAGCCTTCTGCCAGTTCTTCTTGGGCTTTTAGACTTGCATCAAGTTTTTGGATCCTGTGTTTCAATTTTATATTTTCAAGACGTACCTAAAATGATAAAAACTGGTCTAATAACACCACCAAATAATTGTTTTATGTTGGAGCAATACTAATTTGAAATACAGTTTAGCATACCATGAAAACACAGCCTTTCATTAGCCATTCTATAAATCAGAGATTTGGATAATAGTTCTGAAGAATCTTTAGGAATGGTTTGCAAAGACCTCTGCAATCAATTAAAGAGAAAATTTCTCTTTCTGATCTCTGTTAAGTTACAGGGTAATTTTGTCCACGCTTTCAGATAAGCCCCATTGACTTACCCCTAAAACAGCATGGGATTTTAGATTTAGTGTTCAATAACACTATCACATATAAATACTTGATTTTAATAGAATTTGCGCCAGATTTTAGTCATATCCCAACTATATGTAAAAATGAGTCCAAATGAGTTGAACAGAATTGGCCTTGATAGATAACTTTTCCCTTATGATCACTTGTTGAACACTGTGCTGATAAGCCAACAAATATATATTTTCAAATGAGGAATCACAAGTTCAGCACACTACTTATTTTTAGATAATGCTACTGGATATAACTTTAATCTGGATGCCCAGGGCCTTATTTGCAACCTGTCACTATCAGAGATACATTTGATGAGACTATAGAGAAGGCTTTCTTTATGGTTGTTTTAATATTTGGACATCAAGGCAGAACTCTGTCGTGAATGAATTGATGATGCTGGGTGGCATACTGCATATGATATCTGATGAATTATATTGTTAACTTGAGCACCATACAATATGTGGATCATCCCACCTGTTTACAACTACTAAAACCTTTAAGACTTCAAGCTTTGTTATTTTCTATATTTTGAATTTTAGAATATACCAAGTCAAAGGCATGAGCTTTATGAATCAATGATTAAGTGCTTTTAATGGCTCATTCAGCTATTATTTTCTTTTGAATAAACATATTTGTCATCTACACCAATGACTCTGATCTTACAACAAGAATATAGTGGAGTTCAAGTGAATACGTGGTGGTCATAGATAGTAGCCTATAAAAAAATTGGACATACAGATAGCACATTAAATTGGGCTCAGTAAACATACTCTATTTTTCGGAGTATAAGACGCACCTATAAGATTCCTTTGGAACCGGGATAGATCCCGATTCCGAAGGAAAGTGTTTTCAGGAGGCAGACCCATGATCCCCTTCCCGATTCCAAACATGGGGTGTGCAGAGGAAAAAAAAGTACATCGCGTTTCAGCAGCGGATCTGGCCAGGAGGAAAGAGAAGGTGAGTCTGCTGAGAAGGAGGATGAGGGCGCTCAGCTCCGCAATGTGCAAAGGGAAGAAAAGTATTTTCAGGCGGCAGCACTGCAATCCCCTCCCCAAATCCAAAACAGTTTATGGTTCCTTGCTGCACATTGCAGGGGAACTGGCCGCCTCCTGAAACGCAGCTCTGAGAATTGCATTGGGGAATCTGGCCAATGGGCAGTGGTGGCTGGAATAGAGGGACGTTTCACTTTAGGGGCTCCCGCTTAGTTTGGCTCCTGGGTGCTGAGAGGGCTTAGGTGGCAGTGATGGCTCCTCACATTGCTGGGGAGTGAAATCATCGCGACCATTGTTTGCCCTGAGCTGCCTGCTGGGCAGCCAGAGAGGTGACCAGCCACGAACCGTGGGGCCCGCCTTGTTCACTAAAGCCACCAGGCATTCCACCCCCCCCCCCCGACCGTCCCGAAGAGGTTTGTACTTCAGGCTGTGCTCTGACCCTCCCCCCAGAGCATGCAAGGGGTCTCTTTGGGGGAAAGTGAGTAGTTCCTATGGATTGCAAGACTACCTTGATAAGTTTTCTGGAAAATAACTTTTCAGTAATCACCGCCCTCTTTCCCAGCAGAGTCTCTGAGGCACCTGTTGCTTGCGGGAGGAGGAGGAGGGGGCATAAAGCAGCGTCACCTCACCTGGTAGGCAGAGGTAGAATTCTTTTTTTCTTGTTTTCTTCCCCCAAAATTAAGATGCGTCTTATACTCTGGTGTGTCTTATACCCTGAAAAATATGGTAACTAATACACCTATTTGGGAAAATCAGTGATGTCACACCTTCACAACTCTGGGAAGCAATTCTAGAATAAAGAAATATAAAGAAATTGCAGAGAAGCTAAATAATTTCTAAAGTTTACTATGGAAAACAGAACAGAAACAACAGCTTAAACTGATATTTCCAGGAAAGGAAACCAAAATAAAAAGAGCTAAGACATATACTGTATTTTCCTGCGTATAAGACTACTTTCTAACACACAAAAATCTTCTCAAAAGTTGGGGGTCGTCTTATACGCCGGGTCTCATTCTCCTGTAACCAGGCAGACCAGCCCACAAGGCTCTGACGAGCCTTAAATAGCTCTGAGGAGAGTCGTTTTATACGCCCAGTCGTCTTATACGCCGGAAAATACGGTATTCATGACTGTAGGGCATTTTCCTTCTGCCAACTGAGCCTCTATTTCCTCACTGTTTCCTATTTCTGATTTAGATACCAATGTTGTGGACAAATATGAAGCCTGAGATGATCCAGCAAATACTATTTACTTGGACTTTCAAAAGTTTTGTGATACAGTCCTTGACCATTATATTCCTGGCTACCACAAGAAGTTTTTCATCAGTTAAACCAGTGAAAGATTGAATATAGAAGAATAAATTGAAACTTAATCTAGATAAGTAGTTCTTTTAAAAAAATTCTAGTAAGAAACTATAAACTAAAGGAGAACTAATTATTCTTCATCATCCTGTTACTATTAATAGCACAAGTACCAACCTAGGCTGTGTATCTGCAGTTGAAAATTACAATTTCTGCCATTATAAAGGTTTACTTACTTTGCAAGTTAGGAATTTACAGGCTTATTTGCAAGGCTGGCAATATGATCCAGGAATTGGTTTGGTTTGGGTTAACTTTGCTTTTTCTGTGAATGACATTTCAACCAGTTTCAATTCCTCCTAATCCTGAATTTGGCCTTACAGTTATGAGATAATATATGCCTGTTCAGTGTTGTCTCAAAGACTAGTAAACTGAAAGGTGTAGAAAAAAAGACTGCCACATCTTAAAATTAATTAATGCAATTATCCCAACAGCAGATTGTTTAGATAGGGCCTTTAACATCCCACTTCTATGCAGGGCTCACCTCCGTCATCTCCTTTTCCTTGCTTTGTTCTTTAGCTTGGATCTTGTCCACTTCCTTGATGGCAGCTTGTTTACCTCCTAGCCGCCTCCCCATAGTATATACAGCTACTTCCTTCTTGACCGCCTGGTAAGTCTTCCATTCACTCTCCACCTTAGTCAATTTCTGATCGCAGGACCGGTGGAGAGCATCGATCTCCTTCTGGTACCAAGCCGTCTCTTCCGCCTGCTGGTTACGCAACTTCTCTAACATGGCCAGGTAGCGGCTGTAGCGCTGCTCCCAATCGGTGATGTGGTGCTCTAGTTCTCGGACGCGATCCTTGCCCTTGGCTTTGTTCAAGAGCTCGGCCAATTTGCCCTGCAGCTTCGTGTTGTAATTGCGGAGGCGGCCTCGCTCGGTCAGCAGCTGCCGGTACTGTTCCATGAGTTCGGTTCGCCGCCGCTGTACCTCGGCCGCGCGCCGCTCCCTCTGCTCCTCCGTCTCTCCTTCCAGCGCGCCTCCCTCGCTCTCCGGGCTGCCACCCACAACTAAGGAGCGGCTGCTTGCTTTCCTCTGCTCCAGCTCCCAGAGGCTGCGGCTGATCCTGCGGCCCAGTTCCACGCCCACCTGCAACGGAGACGGCTCCGCCGGCTCGCCCTCCTCGAAGGAGGCGCTGGTGGGCAAGTCGCGGAGGTGTATTAACCTGGAGGGAGCCTCCAGCGCCTCGCTCTCTTCTTCCAGTTTCTCCAGAGAAGGAATCTCCGTGGGGCTCCTCTGGTCCTCCTCCCCAACCTTCGGGGCCTCGGCTCCTCCTGGACCTTCGCTCGAGGTTTCGCGCTCCGGTTGCTCCTCCAGCGCAGGCTTCTTGTCCGCGCCTTCTAATGTTGGCGGCTCTTCGGTCGTCCGTTGGGGCTTCTCTCCCGCGGTCGCCTCGTCTCCCGCTCCTTCCTGCGTCGGCGTCGGCGGCTCTGCAGTAGGGGGACTCTTCGCGGCCTCTGTTGTCTCCGCATCCGTGGCCGACTCCTGTGGTTCCGGGGCAATCGGGACAACGACATCCTCAAGATTTTGGGGTGTTGGAGTAGAGATCTCCTCCGCCACCTCCTGTATCTCCTCCATAGCTTGCAACCGCTCGACTCTCTCTCGCTCTCCCTCCGTAAACAAACCGCTTTGCTCCGTCGCTAGGCAACAAAAGTTGATTTTGTCAACCAATGGGAAGAAATTAAGAGAAGCGAGGCTTGATTGGACGTTGCGCGAGAAAGAGCACAAGAAATTTCGAAGTCTATTGGCTATTTCTTCCTGCGACACACCCACAAAATTCTGCCTCGATTAGTGGGCGGGAGTTGGTCCCTGTCGCAAACGTGGACGTCAAACCTTCGCTGCTCTTTTTACCTCTTGGGGGGGGGGGAGGAAAGCAAGATGGCGGAACTAGGGAAAAAGTATTGCGTGTACTGCTTGGCTGAGGTCAGCTCACTTCGTTTCCGCTGCACCGAATGTACCGACATCGAGCTTTGCCCCGAATGTTTCTCAGCGGGCGCCGAGATTGGCCCGCATAGGCGCTGGCATGGCTACCAGCTGGTAGATGGTGGGCGTTTCACTCTCTGGGGTGCTGAGGCCGAGGGTGGCTGGAGCAGCCGCGAGGAGCAACTCTTACTGGATGCTATCGAGCAGTTCGGCTTCGGCAACTGGGTGAGAAGTTCCATGCTGGTTTGTCGGCCGGCCCTGTCCTTCCGCGTCGGGGAAATTCTGTTCCCATAGCGGCTCCTCAATTCACATTTTTAATAGCACGATTGTTTTTCATGGAGCTGGGCCCTTGTTTAGCTAAGGGAAAAAATATCTGGAAATAGTTGGACAAAGCTAAAGACTTATTCTGGTCAACATTCAAAACACAGGTCAAGCAATAGAGTGAATACAAATCTCAGTTTTATCGTTGAATTTAAAATTAACCTAAATTCATCTGTATCATATCTCTGTAATCAGACCACTGCCTTTCAAGCTATCCAGTAATAGAATAAAAATAATTGTACAAAAATATGGTGAATAATCTGTATGTTCAAAATGCTGCAGCTCACATTTGGATAACCCAAAACCATACGATCATGTTTTAGCCAATTGTCCTGAAAAGTAATTACCTTGCTTGCCCAAAGCTGTGAACATGGCACCCACTTTCACATTGCAAGAAGATATTAATAAATAATCAAATGTCTGGTTCCAAAAACATACATAGCCACCCCAAATCATATGTTCACATGTCATGGAGAGTTCTTTATATAATGGGAATGTATTTTATTCAGTTCAAACTTTGAGAGGTTCTTGGTGGTCTCTAAACTTGTTTTTCTTGCAAACTTTTTATCACTCAAATTAGGTGATGACATTTATCTAGTTTGCGTAATGAAATGTCTGCAAGAAAACAAGCAAGCTCAGAGAGCACCAAGGACCCCTTATCCAATTCTGAACTCCAAATATTCTCCTTTATTAATTCAAACTTTATCTGTTTGTGACCTACTATTCAATAAGACTTGCATATTTCCAGGAAGGAATGAAATAAGAAAAGTGTATGGAAAAATAAAAAAAACCTTAAAAATCAAAATTATGCTAAAATACACCTGTAAATTTTAACTAAATGAAAATTTATGTAACTTTGTGAGAGATTGAAATTAAGGAGATCTTGCTGCCTGACTGTTTTTAAATTATTTGACGTCTATAGATAGACCTCTGAATAGATGAGATACTTCAGAAATTGAACCACATAATAGTGAACATTCTTAATCAAACTACAATGTTCTGTCACCATCCATGTAATAGGCCTTTGTCAGAAATTCAGCCTTTCATTGCATTTGGAAATATTTAAACTGCTGAAATGGGATTACATCATAGATAATTTGGATCTATGGTTGTATAATTTTAGGTGATTTGGGATATAGATGCTGTATTATGGTTCGTTGCAGTCAGACAGATGTTTAGACTGGATTTGGCATTTTCTTCCACTTATTGAGTCGTTCCCAAGGGCCTAGGATAGGGATATGTTGTTATTTCATGGTATTAAATGTATTGTAGGATGTAAGTTGTCTTTGGAACTGACTGCTGGTGATTTGGCAATGGCAGTGGCCTTCAAATGGTGCTCAAAGTTTTTGGGATTGGTACTAACTTTGTTTTATTTTGCCACAGTCGTTCTGCTTCTTTTTGCAAGTCTTTTTATTTTGTGATTTTCTCCAGTTCTTTCTCTTCTGTTCTGCTGTTTCCAGATACTGACAGTATCCAGATACTGGATACTGTCCAGTATCCAGGCTTTATTGACTATTTGTCAACAATTATTAAGTCTGGTATGTTATGTGGCAGGTGATTATCTCTTTCAAATCTGAAGTCTGTCAGTACTTTAGCCCCTTCATTTTCTATTATTTTGTCTATTTTACAATCCCACCAGTTCTTGCTTGAAGATAAATGGTATTTCTTGCAGACATTCCAGTAAAGCATTATTGTGAATTTATCATGTGATTGTTTGTAGTCGGTCTGTGGGATCATCTTGCAGTAGCTAACAAGAGGTCCATAGTTTTTTCAGGTTGCAGAGATGGCATTTGCTGCCTGTTGCTATTTTCTCAAGTCAGGTTTGTATGTATTTGTTCTTAAGGCTTGGTCTTATGGAGGCAGAAGTAGTCCCTCTGTCTTTCTTCAATTTTCCTATTCTGGCCACTGTCAGATCTTGATTATTTTTTGTTTTGCCTTATTGGTTTATTTTTTTAAAAAATCACACTGGCTATGTAATGTTTTGTCTTGCCCAATCTCTTTTCTATTCTTCATTTGATCTTTCTTGTAAGCCACTTTGGTCCCTTCAGTACTCAGTATTACTTCATGATGTACTAGCTTCATGGTGTACTAGGTTCAGTGCATCTTCTTCACTGTCCTTCAGATATTCTTCCAATGCCCTTTTTTCTTCTTCAACTGTCTGGTGTACTTGCAGCATTCCATGCCCACCGATATTCCATGGTAGGTAGAGTCTGTCAATGTTGCTGCAAGGATGAAGGGCATGATTCATTGTCATTATATTTCTGGTCTTCCTATCCAAGGCTTTTAGTTCTTCTTGAGTCCAATCCACTATTCTAGCTGTGTAACTAATGACTGGAATAGCCTAGGTGTTAATTGACTTTCCTCCACAGAGTTTGGACACTATTCACTTGCATAATGTATTGACTTGTATATGGAGATTCTCAGTCATCCAGGTCATAGTTGTCCCAAAGGTGCTTTTTCTGGACTTAATGGAAAAAAGAAAAGTCCAGTTGCCTCTTGAAAAAACACCTTTGAGACAATGTATTCACTTCTTGACTTTGCGTGCTTGATGTAATTGACTTGAAGGATGCTTAGGTATTTGTAATGATAATCTTCATCCAACCTTTTGATGCTATTTACATATATACATACATGATACAAAAATGATCCAAAAGAAGACAAAAAAGAAAAAAGGACAAAAAACACAAACTACTCAAAACATTAAAAAAGGTGCATCAAAACAACACACCTACGTATATTATCCCCATTATAACGTTAATTCCCACCCCTTGCAAAACACAGCCTCTTTACTAAACCTATTTGCAAACTATTGACCTGTCTTGGTGTATGTAACATTAATGTTACATTAATGACAAAGTAGTTAACAGGAAGAATAATAATACTAAAACAAAACAAAAAGTTTCAAAACTCTGTGTTAGCAAACTTTTATTGTAATCCACTTGTAGAAAGTTTACTATGGCATCTTATCTATCCCAAACCATCCCAAAAGTTATAATTTGTCCTGGATTGACTATCCACTTTACTACTTAATGCCATCTCTTATAGAATTGTTAAGTATAATAGATTCAGTTTCCGGAATAAGCCTATCTTCCAATCAAAATCCAGAGGGAACAAAGAACAAATTTCAATCCAAGATTATAAGAAAATAAAAATAAACTCCAGATATTTTGCAAATTCAAAAAATACAGAGATCCAGTGATGAGTCTAAAAACTCCTTACATATCCCCAAATGCTGCCATGCTTCCATGTGAAAGGAACAGAATTTATCCAGAATAACATATATCAAAAAGAAAGAAAAAGAAAAAGCAATTAGAGTCTAGCAAGCGGTTGAAATACACTGTGTGCAATTATTAGTCAAGTGAGTATTTTGACCATTTCATCATTTTTATGCATATTTTCCATTTCCAAGCTATATAAACTTGAATGCTTAGTAGATATAAGCATATCAGGTGATGTGTATTTGTGTAATGGGGGAGCGTGTGGCCTAAGGAGATCAGCACCCTATATCAAAGTATGCATAATTATTAGGCAGCTTCTTTTCCTCAGGCAAAATAAGCCAAAAAAGTGATTTAACATTTTTTAACAGAGTCAACACAAAATACAAAGGAAATAGAAAAGCAAAAAGAGAGATTTAACTGATTCTAAAGACAAAAATTGTAAAAAGTCTTTCAGAGGGATTCAGCACTCTTGAAATTGCTAAGATATTGGGGCATGATCACAGAACCATCAAACATTTTGTTGCAAATAGTCAACAGGGTTGCAAGAAACGTGTTGAGGAAAAAAAAGACGCACATTAATTGCCAAAGATTTGAGAAGAAATCCAGAACTGCATATTCCATAACTGCAATGTACCTGGAGTGCCCAGAAGTACAAAGTGTTCAGTGCTCAGAGATGTGGCCAAGGTAAGAAAGGCTGAAACCCAACCACCACTGAACAAGCTACATACGATGAAACAGCAAGACTGGGCCAAGTAATACCTGAAAACAGATTTTTCAAAGGTTTTATGGACTGATGAGATGGGAGTGACTCTTGATGGGCCAGATGGATGGGCCCATGGCTAGATCAGTAATGGGCATAGAGTTCTACTTGGATTCAAATGCCAGCAAGATGGAGGTGAGATACTGGTATGGGCTGGTATTATTAAAGATGAGGTAGTTGGACCTTTTGGGGTTGAAGATGGACTCAAAATCAACTGCCAAACCTACCGCCAGTTTTTTAAGACACTTTCTTCAAGCAATGTTACAGGAAAAAGTCTGCATCTTTCCAGAAGACCATGATTTTTATGCAGGACAATGCTGCATCACATGCATCGATGTACTCCACTGCATGGCTAGCCAGTAAAGGCCTTAAAAGATAAAAGAATAATGACATGGACCCCTTCCTCACCTTACCTAAAAGGCCTCTGGGCCTTTTTTTTTCTTCTCAATATTGTAACTACCTTACAAAATATTGTTTCTCTATCCATCATCTCTCAACCTTTCTAGAATTTCGTCATTTATTGATTTTTTTGGTGATTCTTTTATATTTCTCTCTTAGAATCCTATATGACTAACATTTTTACACAAACTGATTATTACCTCTGTCTTATCCTTCATCTCCTTCTGCTGCATCATTTATTTATTTGTTTGTTTGTTTGTTTATTTATTTATTTAATTGGTTCGATTTATATGCCGCCCTTCTCCAGAGACTCAGGGCGGCTTACAATGCGTTAAGCAGTAGACTTCATACTTTTGTATATACCTTAGTAGGGCTTTTGGCCTCCCCAAGCGGTGTTCTTTTTTATACAAAGTCAGTTTATTGCCCCCACAATCCGGGTCCTCATTTTACCTACCTCGAAAGGATGGAAGGCTGAGTCAACCTTGAGCTTGATGAGATTCGAACTTGCAGAAATTGCAGGCAGCTGGCAGTTAAGTGCTATTTAACAGCGCTTTAGTCCACTGCTCCATCAGTCTCCTTTGAATATCCATCCATACCCTTTCTTTGTTTTTGTGAGCTCGTCCTTTTCCCCCTCTATTTTATTATAAGCTCTTAAAGGATTATCTCTCTGATTTTTAGTATTTCTCATTGCTGTCTTTTCAATATTTTTCTCTGCTTTTTAGTTATTTTTATCTTTTTGTAATTTATTTTGAATTGACCCCTCCACCACTCCTAATTTCTCAGCTGTCTTCTGTGTATCATATTCATCTTTTCCCACCATTTGTTGAGTGTCCTCTAGTTTCACATCTTTATCTTTAAATATTCCCATCAACTTCTTATAGTTTTTTATCACTATTTCTAACATTTCGTCATAAAACTTTATTGTCTCCTGCTGGGTTATTTTGTAACAAATTAATATCCCTCAAATATCCCAGTATCCCAATATCTAAAAACTCCAAAAAAATAAAAATAAAAAATCAATTATTAGCAAGATTTGATCAATCCCAGAATTATTTGTCCAAGTCCCCAAAATGTCTATAAATTTGTGCTTTTCAGTCTTTATAATTTCCAATTTACACCTTCCCAATTGTCCAGATTTTAAAATCTTATTTATCTTTTCTTCTTTTTCTTTTTTCCTTTCTCCCCTTCTCTCTCTTTTCTTCTTTTGCTTCGTAAAATGATCTATCATGTAATGTTAATAACCCAAATCCAATATAGCCCACAAAGTTTCTTCCAATCTTTCAAATCCTCTTTTCAGTGTATTGTTCCAGTAGAGTTTTAGTGTTTAATTTAATTTGCCTTCTGAATCTTGAGAAGCTCAGTGAATATTTCCCAGCATTCCAATTGCCTACTAAAATAAAGTCAAGGTCACATAGTTTTCCAGATGTTATTTCTCTTCATTTCTTTTTGGATTTTGTACAATGCAATAAACTTCTTCCTTCAGTAGATGGCTCCCCTGCTCCCAATTCCAGCCTTCCACAGAATATAAAAAACCAAAAACAGCTGATTGTCATCCAGTCAGGGGAGTTGGAGATAAAGTTTAGAAAAGTGATTTCTCTCAATAGTCACTTTTCACAATGCTGTTTGGCTTTTTGTGTTTTAAATCATCCTTTATTTCTTTTACTTCTAAATCTTTAATCTTCCTCTTTAGTTTTTAGTCTTTAATTTTTCTCCATAAATCCATTCACTGCTTTTGTAGTGTTTGGAGATCATTTTGGAACTTTAAGTTAAGTCTCTAAGGTAACAATTGGAAATTTTCTTACCCAGTTTCACCACTCTGCCCAAACACCGCTCCAGCACAAGATCTTAGTGTCTCAATTGTCGCAGCTTGTAACTGACCAAAAATGGCTGCCGTCATCGTTGCTGTTCAGGAGAGCTTTCTTTGGATCAACAAGGAAATTGCGTTTTCTTCATGATCGACAATTCTCCTTTCTTCACCTCTCCTTTCTTCACCTCCCCTCCAGGGAGGCTTAACTCCATAGGGTCTGTGAGCAAGCAGTTGCTGGTTGCATTTCACAGAGTCCTGCAGAGCTCCGCTATTTTCCAGCCGTTCTCGCTGCAGCATCAACTGGAAGTCGATCTTGTGGGCCCTTCTTAAATGGGAGATTTATGGTGAAGGGAAACAGTATACCTCTCTAAACAGTGTCTATGAGGCTATGGTTGCTGCTGCAAAAAAGTTGATCGTCAACAGATCAATAAACTGATAGACTCCATGAATGGAAGGCTTATTACATTATTGAAAAGAAGGATGGCTATATTGGTCACTGTTTTTTTTTTTGAACTGTCAGAAATGTTTATTTGTACATTTTCAGTTAATTTATTATTCTCACTTTAACAGATGCAAATAAATGAGTGAGATGGGCACATTTTCAGTTTTCATTTAGTTGCATAATAATTCTGCACACTAATAGTTGCCCAATAATTGTGCACATGGATATTTTCCTAAGAAAACCAAAACATCACTTTTCTTAAATATTCAAGTTTGAGGTTTATTAACATTTTCGATTGACCAAGAGTACTGTAATTGTTTAATAATAAAATTAATCCTTCAAAATACAACTTAACTAATAATTGTGCACAGTGTAAATCAGCAATCACTAATTTAACTTTCAAAGCAAAATGAAACCATAGATTCAAAAAGTAAAAGTTAGTCCTCTGGCAAGCTTACAAAATGAAATTACTAAGAGGAAGTTGTATATGCCCACTGTCACCCAGTAACCTCGATCGCTTCCAGAAGGAATTGGAATTAAGTCCCCCTCTTCTCAACAGGGTCCATGATTGTCCAAAAGCCAACTTGGGTCATTCCTAATTATTCCCATTCAAAACCAGGGAGCAGCACTGCCAAAGAACCATCTCATCAGCAGCTCTTATTGTGCAGCAACCTTCTTGAAAGGATGAGCTCCATAGGGCATCTTGATTCTGTTTTCACTATTTTTCCAGTTGATGGTGAGGGTGGTAAAATTCTCTAATCCAAACTCCACTGCAGTATTTTGGCTATATATACAGACAGTGCTAATCAGTGATTCTGTGCTAGTTTTTATCCATATAGTTTCAGATCATTCATGTAAATGAGATGGGATAGCCTAGCAGATGTTTTGATGTTTTGATCATGGCCTGTCTTGTTCAGTATTGTTGCCAGAGGAATCAGTGCAACACAAACAGCAATACTAATTAATTAAACCTTGAAAAATTCCTCTCAATAATAGCCTCTGCCAGTCAATCATATTGACTGGCAACTGTATCTATATCTTCCATTGTGCTATTGATCTTTGCACAAGACTTCTACTGACTCTTCGTTATTTCTAGGCACTTGGTTATCCAATAATGGGGCAAGTACTCATATGTTTTTTATCTTGGGTTTTAACTCTGTTGTTGAAAATAAATTGTAATGAGAGTTCTCCAATAAAATGTTGAAAAAATATTTAGCGCTTTCAAAACTATCAACTGTGAGCAGGACTTGTTCATTTGTAGCTATTTATTATATTATTACAGAGTCCTCGACTTGTCGTTTAGTTATTATTCAAAGTTACGACAGACCTACATTGGGGCTAGTTACGACTCAGATTCAAAGTTCCAGTGGTTGCGGCTCCCCCCAAGATCATGTGACATAACTTTGTGGACTCAGCAACATTTGCTGCATTTACTGCCATTTGCCGTGTTTCATAGTCACATGACCATGTTTTATGATGATTTTGCCAAAAACTGGTACCTGTGGTTTTTGGCAAAACCATGCTCAGAGTGAACCATTGATTGGTTTAATAACCATTGTATTGAATCAGTCGTGCGACCAAACTGTTTTACAACTGTCGCAACTTACAACCAGGATGGGTAGGCTCTATTAAGGTCATAAATTGGGGACTACCTATACCAGAATTTGATTCTGTCTTTGAAAATAAAGTGAAATTTGTGAAAATTTCTTAGCCCATGGAAAGGAAAAAAATGTGAGGAAGGGACTCACAATAGTCCTGCTTTTAGTCCTTAGAAAAGGGACAGTTACAGTTTTTGACATGCTTTTGAGATGTTTCTTGAGCTGGCTTACCGTGAATGGGTGACATCATACCAAATGCTGTTTCTTGGTTAACTTAATCCAGATTTATGCCATTAATCCAAATTTATGAATCTGCATGAACATTCCAAACGAAAAATTTATAACACTCTGCTAGGCAGTAATGTGGTTTATTAACTTGTAAAAATAACTTTTAAGCGGATCACAGTTTACTCAACCAAATATAAAGGATGCTTAAGTGGGACTGAGATATTTTTAAGAAATTGGTTCCATAATATCCATAACATCCAATTGACCCTATGAGGTCCTCAGGTAAATTTTGCATCCTGTATTTTTTTTTTAATAATGAACACATGCTATAACACTTTCTCTTTATAGTTAAGATCAAAATTCATGATTAATGGTACTCCTATAAAAGTTACAATAATCTTGGGCAGCATATGTTTTAAAAGTAATCCAAAAAAAGATAAATTTATAATAGTATTACTAAAATAAAAATAAACATTCCTTTTTAGATCCATGCAATCACTTATTTAGGGGTAGAGTTGGGATGACTGAATGGAGCTGAGCGTTTATCGGCTGGGTGCCCTTTCTGAGACCATGCCGAGCAGATATTTTTTCTTTGCGCAGTTGATCAGTATTGCTGGTATTCCTTATGCCAATCAAGCTTGTATTTTATATATATAAAATAGTCATAAAATAGTCAAAACCACCCCCTATAGTTAGTAAGGATCAATAGAGTATAATCTGTACAATAGTGGCCAAAATTGTGAAAACCTTTTGGGAAATGAACATTGGAACTTACCTGAATGTTCGATCTATGTGCGCTGCAGGAGAATCCAAGCAATTGGTTCAAGTTTAGCTTGGTTGGCCAGAGACTGAGTTGAATTTGCCTGGCCACACCTCTTTCTCCCATGAGCCTTCAGTGTTTCGACGAAGAGGTCTGTAGAAGATGTAGCAATGATGATAGAACAGTGTCCTCAATAACTAGATGTTGGATGCTGGACTGCTACATTAGGGAGGGGTTGGACTCTCCTTGGATATACCCAAGCTAAGTATCCCTAGGGCGGGAGTCCGAGCAGTCCAGGTGCCGTTCGCCGGGTAGAACCTGCTGCAGGACACTTCTGCCAAATGATGCCTCGGCCGAGGCAAAAACGTCCAACTTGTAATTTTTGATAAAGGTAGTGGGAGAAGCCCAAGTGGCAGCCCTGGAAATCTCCAATGTGGAAGCCTGAGTAGCCCAGGCTGCTGTGGTGACAGTGCTACGAGTTGAGTACGCAGTGATGTTTCCAGGAATTGGAGCAGTTTAGTGTTCGTAAGCCATTGCGATGCAAGCTTTGATCCATCTCGCAATTGTAGATGGGGTAACTTTCTTCCCCATGGTAGTAGGTTGGAATGATACAAATAGTGATTCAGACTTCCTGAACGATGTGGTCCTTTGCGAAGTGCCCTACGAACGTTGAGCATGTGCCAACGTCATTCTCTAGGATGTGCTGGATCAGGGCAAAAGTTAGGTAAAACCACCTCCTGTGCCCTGTGAAACCAAGAATTGACTTTTGGCACGAAGGTCGGATCCAACCTGAGGACCACCCTGTCAGAGTAAAAGATGCATAGGTCTCTATGTACCGACAGTGCTGCCAGTTCGGAGAGCCTCCTTGCACACGTGATTGCTATCAAAAAGGCAACCTTGAAGGTAAGTATTCTGAAGCTGGTGGATCCTAAAGGCTTGAACGGAGCAGATGTGAGTGCTTGTAGGACAAGAGTTAAGTCCCAGGAAGGATACCTATGGATTGGAGGAGGTCATAAGTTTGCAACCCCTCGAAGAAAACTTCTTACCATGGGGTGTTGAGAGAGAGAGATAGGACCGTCGCCATGTAAAATAGTTGCTAAAGTGGCCACTTGTCTGCAGAGTGTGTTGGCAGTAAGTCCCCATTAAATCCTGAGTGTAGGAAACTTAAGATGTCCAGAAGGGAAGCTGCCCTGGGTGGAATGTGCAATTTTTGGCACCAGCTAGAGAACGTTGACCAAGTGGCCTCGTAGATCCTGGTGGTAGATGGACGATGAGAAGCCTGGATGACGGAAATGACTTCGCTCGAGAATCTGGAGTCCCTCAGGATTTCCCACTCAATCGCCAGATGGTCAGTTGGAGCCACTGGGGCTCAGGATGCTGTACTGCCCCCTGGCTGAGGACAATCCTGTCTGGCGGAATCCTCCACAGGCGGGACACGGACAGCGATACTAGGTCTGCAAACCACATCCTTCTGGGCCAGTGCGGGGCCACCAACAGAATTTCTGCCTCCTTGTCCAGAAGCTTCCGGATGACCCTTGGTAGCAGAGGTGTCAGAGGAAATGCATATAGAAGGCCTCGAGGCCAGAGCGCCCAAAGGGCATCGGTCACTTCTGCCCCTGGCATTGGAAATCTGGAAAAGAACCATGGTAGGTGAATGTTCTTTGGTGTTGCAAATAGATCCACGCATGGTTGGCCGAACCTGGTCGTTAGTTGGTGAAACAAGTCTGGATGGAGACGCCATTCGGAGTGGTCAATGGTTGTTCAACTCAAATCAGTCCGTCTGTTTGTTGTGTGTGGCTGAAATATGTTCTGCCTGGAGGGAGAGCAGGTGTGATTCCACCCAAAGGCCGAGGCTCACTGCTTCGCACATCAGGTCCTTGGACCGGGTGCCTCCTTGCCTGTTCATGTGTGCTTTGGCAGTGACATTGTTGGTTAACAGCAACACATGATAGTTGGTTAGCGAGAGATGGAAATGACGTAGAGCTAGGTGGGCAGCTCTGAGTTCCAACCAATTTATGTCATGTAACAGATTCTGTGGTGACGATCTGCTCTGTGCCATCTGGGAACCCAGGTGAGCTCTTCAGCCGAATAGACTGGCATCCGAAGTCAGTGTTAAACATGGGGGCTCCTTGAAGAGACAGACTTTCTCTAGGGAAGGCAACGTCCACCAGTTTAGGGAATGGAGAACTTTTGGAGGCACTCTGACTCTTGTTGTGGAGTGACTGATGCCTGCTCGTTGGCTCGGTAGGAGGAACCATTGCAAGGTTCAAGTATGTAACCTTGCCCAAGGAACAAGGCCAGACAGGAAATCATTTTCCCTAGCAACTGGGACAACACTGTGAGGGAGACTGACCTGGCTGACCTGACCCGCTGTATCAAGGCCCGTATGCTGACTAGACGTTCTGGTGATAGAAAGACCTAGCAACTGACTGTATCTATCGAGGCACCTAAGTGAAGGATAGAGTGGAATGGAATTAACTGGCTCTTTTCTAGTTTTACTGAAAACCCGTGCAGTTGCAGAGCCTGAATAGTCTCTGACAAATCCTGTCTCGCCTGCCTGATGGACAAAGATTGAATCAATATGTTGTCTAGGTAACATTGAAGCCTGATTGGACGAGTCTGCAGATGGGCCGCCACCACATCTGTATTGGAAGTGTTGCCCTGACTAACAGAATCTGAGATATTTCCTGTGTGAAATCCAAATTGCTATGTGCAGGTAGGCTTCCTTTAGATCTATGGATGTAAGCAAGATCCCCTTGCCTGATGCAATTCAGAATTGAGGGTAGGGATTGCATCTTGAATCTCTTGTATTTGATGTTTTTGTTGAGCCTTTTTAGATCTAGTATTCCCCTGAAACCCCCTGATTTTTTGGGAACCAGAAAGAGGATTGAATAGAAGCTGACACCCCTCTGCAAGACAGGCACTTGTTCTATTGCCTGGATGGAGAGTAGATGAAGGATCTCGGCTTCCATCAGAGACCTCTTGGTGGCATCTCTGGGAAGAGTGCAAGAGATGAATCTCCTTGGAGGGAGGGATGAAAATTCCAATGTGAGACCGAGCCAGACAGTTTGCAGTGCCCAGGCGTCGTTTGTGATGAGTTCCCATTGGGCGGAGAACCTCATGAGGCGGCCTCCAATGGGAACCTGTGACTCGGAGTCATTTGGACCTGCGGTAAGGTCTACCGCCAGATTCTCAAAAGGGTCTCCTAGATGGGTTGTCTGGACCTGTCCCTGAATGGAGTCCTATCCTGGAATCGGTCTGAAGTTGGGAGGTAAGTCCTCTGATAGGTTGGGGTGGACTAACCGCCCTCCGACCCACGAAAGGACTGCCTGCGATAATATGGGGAGTATCTGCTGCAGCAATTAATTTGTTGGTGTCTTGGTGTAATCTGACAGCTCCAGGGGGAGCCCTTGCCTGCATTTGGCGTAGCCACAGGAGGGAAGTTCTATTAAAGAAGGAAATTGTCGTGGCTGATCTGATCGCCCAGGCAGCTGCTTGATGCGTCTTACAAACTGACATCTCAGCTTTCCTATCCTCGGTTTTCAGCCCTTCTGCAGAATCTGAGGGAAGAATGTTGGAAGAGGCTAGATTGGCAAAGGGAGTATCTATTGCAGGCAACTTAAGCATGTCCTCGACCTCCTGTTCTACAGTGTACATCTTTTTGTCTAATCTGCTGGGATTAGACAAGGACCCTGATTGAAGCCATTGTTTCTTGATAATGTCTATGAATAAACTGGGAGAGGGAACAGGGTCCTCTGTAGTGACCGGTTCTGTAAATAATCGAGCATGGGGGTCCTGCTCAGCCAAGCGGTCAGATGTCCCAGCTGCAACCCCCAGATTGGCAGTGGTCTTGGCCTTGTATAACAGGGTCTTGAACATGTTGGGGTTGAATAGGCCAGTGAAGGCCGGTTTGTCTAGAGATCTGCCTTCATCTTCAGAAAGATCATGTTCTGCAAATTCTTCCTCCTCCCCAGTGTAAGATCATTCGCTGCCCTGAGAAGCTTGGGGCAAAGGAGGGGCCCGGGAATAAACCCTATCAGGGTGGGCCTGGTGTACATTGGGAGTGGTACCAGCTGAGGCGGGTGCAGGAATGCCCCTCCTAAGCAGGGCAGAGTCTATGCCCTGGGCAATGGTCTGAGCTAACATCTGGCAGAGTTCCTGAGAAAGAACAGGGGCCTGATTTACCTCAGGGCGGAGTCCCGCCGCTGTAGGCGTGAAGGTGGCTGAAGGAGCTGACCTCCTAGGGACTGAAATGACTCCCTGATCAGATGAGCCCTGCCCTGATATAGGAATAACCTCTTCAGCACACTCAATTAAATCAGTTGGAGGATCTGTATAAGGATCTGGAGACCAAGTCAATCTATCTTCGTTTGAAGCAGAAGGAGGAATATCCTGAATTGGAGGAATATTCGGCTCTGGGTGAACAATGATGAGGCCTAGGCCTGAGGAGGCTTCTGCCTGCTTTTTGCCCCTTGCAAATTGTTTCTCTAAGGCTTTTTGCCTTCTTTCTGCATCCTTATCAGCAGCTGTGGAAGAAGAAGCCTTGGATCTGGTGGAAGGCCCAAGCTGTGTCCCAATTGCCTTACTGTGATCAGAAGACATAGCTTTCTTAGAAGCAGAAGAATGGGATGCAGTATCTTTGGAGTGAGAGGAGTCACGATCCGCCATCTTGGAATGACAAGAAAAAAATAATTCAATCAGAAGAGCTCATTAGGAGCAATGCTTATAATAATATTATTCCTCACTCCTGTACTGGCAAATATGGCACCAAACTGACACAACAGTTTGTATGCGCAAATTTCCATTGCTGTTAGGTATTAGGTGTGAGACTGTTCAATGACCAGCTCTAAACAACGCAATGAGAAAAAGCAGTATTCAAAATGTCACGGGACAGACACAGCAGTCCTCAAACCACAATAATCAATAGCGGTAAGCAGTAAAGCAGTCTAAAACGCTAGGCCCGATCGCCAAACTCACGTGGCTCCTTGCTGTGTTTCCGATACAGAAAACTGCTAAATTACAATCCCACAACGTTCCTGAGGCATTTGAGGCTTTCCTCTGCGTTTCTAAGCTAAGAGCAGCCGAAATTGCCTTTAAAAGGGATCGCAGCCGCTGCGTTATTAATGGTGGCAATGGCGATCGGCCCCTGATGTAAATTAGCAGCTCCGGAGCTAAATAGCTCCACAGAACTCCTGGCGGTTGCTGCGCACCACCGGGAAACACTTCAGGCTGTGACTTTAAGTTTTGAGAGAGAAGGGAGAAAGAGGACTTCTTCTGTGGCTGGCAGAATATTTTAAAGAATTTTTTAGTAACAGAGAAAATTAGAGCAAGTCTCTTTAGGCCAACTGAATTGAAACACTGAAGGCTCATGGGAGAAAGAGGCGTGGCTAGGCAAATTCAAGTCAGTCTCTGGCCAACCAGGCTAAACTTGAACCCATTGCTTGGACTCTCCAAGCAATGCACAGGAGATAAGTGTATTTTCTAAAAATAGCTAATAACACCACTTTTTTTTGTAGTACCATAAAATTATTTATCAATGGAAAGATAATTTAATCAAGAATGTAATGTAATAATTTTTATGAAGGATTTGCTATTAGATAGCAGTTATAATATAAAGAAGAAAAATGAAACACGTAGAAAAAACAAGATATACAAAAATTATCACCATAGAAAAAATTATATACAAAAATTATCACATCAATTAACACTTAGTTCGGTAACCTTTAGCATGAACTTCAGCCTTTCAAAGTCTTCCCGTGGAGTGAACCAAGTATTTTAGTTCTACAGTTGTTATAATGTGAAACCAAGATTGAAGGATTGCTTCTATTAACTGGGTGTTATTGCTGGGTCGCTTCTGACTAACAAGTTTCTTTAGTCGGCTCCATAGATTTTCAATTGGGTTATGGTCTGGGCTATTCCCAGGCCTTTCCAGCAGTAGAATATGATTATCTTGAAACTCCAAAAAAAAAGTGGTGTTACCTCAAAAATACACCTATGCTATGCTATGCTATGCTATGCTATTTCTATTTCTATTTCTGTTTCTGTTTCTATTTCTATTTCTATTTCTATTCTATTCTATTCATTTTTCCAAAAAGTTTCCACAATTTTGGCCACTACTGTAGGGACTCCTTTACATTCAGACATATCCATTCTAAAATTAAAGATATTTTTTTTAAAATGTAAAAAGTTGAATTTAGAACAACAGACACCTACCTTATTACTTATAAATTCTTTATATCAGCATGTTGATAGGAATATATATCATGTTTACCAAATATATATGAGTATAAAGTTTTCTTAGAGCCTTGTCTTATTTATATTATTGCCTGATTTTATAGCTTTTTCTGCCTGCATATTAATTTAATTCATCACCATACTCATTTGTTAATAGGACCACAAGGAAAACAATGCCTTCTTCCTCCCAAGAAGTGCTCTGGTGTTTAATGGATGTTCCAGAATAAAATTAGGCACATATAGAGGCTGCAAGATAGGAAATTGGTTTTCCTTGGGTCATTTCTTCCGACTTGCTTAGGATCTTTACATTTTTAACAAGCATAAAATTAAATCTTTGTATTTTAAGATTGGCTTTTCTAAGAATATTTCAATTAATTTGGGAATTTTTATAGAGGTTTTTAATGCTCCTGAGCTATGGGAGAAAATGTGCTTCAGCATCTTTCATGTAGTACTTTCCAGTATGTTAAAACTGCATTTTCTTTGGGCTGTGGAACTGCCCTTTGCAGCTGCAACAAGTAAAGCATGTTTAGGTGTTGCTGATAGGTAAGATACACTCCATACGTGCTTCAAACACTTTTTTCACTTTGAACCTCAAGCACTGCATAGCCCTATTTTTAAAAACTGACTCTAGATCTATGAAATACTTCATTACAAAGCTCCAGTTCTAAACATGATTAGCAAAAAATGAATTTATGAGGAAAGCTTTACATCAAATTCCTCCAGTTTAGAACCTTTTGTTTGAATCCAGTGAACTTAAATACCTTAAGATCACTATACAATATATGAACAAGCACTAGTACTTTGAAGTTCATAATCATTGGCTGTATTTAAAAGAATGTGAAATGTTGGGTTGTGATAAACATAATAGTTGTGTCTATATCTAGCACATGCATGTTCTTGAGACAGATAATTCAAAAATCGGTTTTCTTTATTGTAGGAAGATATGGCTACGCATGTTGGAGCATCACGAACACCTCAAGAAGTTATGGAACACTACGTGAGCATGTATATACATGGAAATCTTGGAAAAGCCTGCATTCCTGACGTTATTCCTAATAGAGTGACTGATCATACATGCCCGAGTGGTGGTCCACTTTCTCCAAGCCTTACCATGCCTCTGCCACCTTTAGATATATCAGTGGCTGAACAACAACAGCTTGGATACATGCCACTTCGAGATGATTATGAGATTGAGTATGATCAAGATGCTGAGACTCTAATTAGTGGCCTTTCAGTTAATTATGATGATGATGATGTGGAAATAGAATTAAAAAGAGCTCATGTGGATATGTATGTAAGAAAACTGAAAGAGAGGCAGCGGCGAAAGAACATTGCTCGTGACTACAACTTGGTTCCTGCATTTTTAGGCAAGGATAGGAGAGAGAAAGAAAAACCTTCAAAACGCAAAACTACAAAAGAAGAAAAGGAACTGAGGTTAAAATTGAGGTCTCTTTATCAGTTTATGTCTTGCAAAGAATTTGATGATTTCTTTGAAAATCTACACAAGGAAAAGGTGCTTCGAACAAAAATAAGAGAACTCCAGCGTTATCGCCGAAATGGCATAACAAAAATGGAAGAGAGTGCAGAATATGAAGCAGCTAGACACAAACGAGAGAAAAGGAAAGAAAATAAAAACATTGGTACTTCTAAAAGAGGAAAGGATGAGGGTAAAGATGGAGAATTCTCTGCAATTGAAAATCTTCCTGGCTTTGAACTGTTATCTGACCGAGAGAAAGTACTTTGTAACTCTATTAATCTGAGTCCAGCACGCTATGTGACAGTTAAAACTATAATTATTAAAGATCATCTCCAAAAAAGGCAGGGCATCCCCTCAAAAAGTCGCCTTCCTAGTTACTTGGATAAGATACTAAAAAAAAGGATTTTGAATTTTTTGACAGAAAGTGGTTGGATATCCAGGGATGCGTCTTAAATCTTGACTACTTTGAAATAGCATCAGTATCAACAGAGGAACCAACATTTCGCCATTGATCTAGTTACCAGCTTTTTTTAACATCCAAGATCTTGTAAAAAACTCACTCAACAACTGGATTTTTCTGTAATGGATCATGTACATGTTAGATCTTATTTTATGAACCACTTTACATATTACCTTAAAGCAGCACACTCTGGGTGAAGTGGTTTGTTTTACCAGTGTATCAGAAGTGAGATGGGAAACTCTGATAATACTTACTGAACTCTACCTCTGCTGCACAAACTTGTATTTTAGACATGATACTGGTTTAAGGTTGCTATTCTTCACACATTTATTTGGAAATATGCCCCACTACACTGAATAGTATTTATTGTCAAGAAAAACTATCAGATAGGGCTGCTTATGTATCCTACTAAATCTTGGATAATGAACTTAGGCACAAATTACTATTTCATATTGGAAATGTATACTACAAGTTCGTTACATTTTTTCATAAGCCAAGGCATTCTGCTATATTGCCACTAGAGCAAAGAGAATGCGAAACTGAGTAATATAAAATGGTTTAACACAGCACACATCATTAAAATGAGTAGTCTAGCTCCACAACCTAGCTTGCATAGAATCATTGAAAATTATTTTCAGCAAATAACAGGCATTCTGATTGTAAAACATAGTGGTGGTGAACTAACTGCTTTAATGTATATACTAATGTTCCACTTCTATACAATTTGAAAAATGAAAGGAAGAATTTTTGTGTGGTTTTATTTAAATATAAGTATCAACTGAAAAAATGGGAATGATACGAGTTTATGAGAATATAATTGGTATATACTGACACAAGATTCTTAAGCAACTGTACATTGCTTGTGACTTTTGTGGTGGTGGTGCTGTTCTTCAGGTTTACAAATACAACACTTGTTTAAACACACTTTTTCCAGTCTTGGGCAAGAATCCCCAAATAGGAAACATACATTTACCGAGGTTACACATGGATATAACAGGTGATCACAAAGTGTGATTAGTGTATGATGCTTGGTGTGTCTCAAGATGTTTTAGCAATGTATCAGTTTACAAAATGCATCACATTGTATTTTCTTTCCTGCTACTTTTTTCAACATTGTAGCTGCAAGTCTTTACTTTCTTGGTGGATTTTATAATACCTGTGCTTCCCATATTCCCTTACAAACTACTTAAAAAGTAAGGAGGGTCACTTTTCTTTTATCTTGGGCATGAACAATCTGAGTTATACATAGGCAAGATTCTGATATCTATGAAGATTCTCAGTCATCCAGGTCATGGTTCTCCCAAAGGTGCTTTTTCAAGAGGCAATTGGACTTCCTGGTTTTTTCTTTGAAGACATTTCACTTCTCATCCAAGAAGAGCTGAAGAAGCTTCTTGGATGAGAAGTGAAACGCCTTCAAAGGAAAAACCAGACAGCTCAGTTGCCTCTTGAAAAAGCACCTTTGGGACAAGATACTGATAAAATATCCATTACTAAAAAGTAATTCTGATTTACTTAACTTTGCTGGAGAATGAGTCTCAATACCTTTTTATTGAGCTTATTCATAAAACTTTTGAATGCATAATTTACTATATGTGCAGGAAAATAATAAGTGTTTCATTTGTCAGTGAAACTTAGTTACTAGTAAATGTGCTTTGAGTTACAATATTAAGTTTCTTGTATTCTCGAGTTTCTGATTCTTAGAAATCAGAATCACTATGCCATTGCATGGAAAAGTTCAGAATAAATTGTATGCATCTGTGAATCCCTAAATGAACAGAAGCCAACAAAACAATTACAATGTACAATTTAAACACAGCATCTTTCTGCAAATCTGAATGCGTATTATCCACATGCAGTTTTTTTTAAGTAAATATGGCAGATGCACAACTGAGTAACTAGTACCCTTGCCACAAGTAACAGCTTCCAGGATTACTTTTTTCCTCACTATTCCTAGCATGTGTCTTTTTTTTCCTGCTAACATGCCAATTTAATACACAATTCAGGAGAAGGCTGATACTAAAATATATTTGTAGTCAATAATGATAGATTTATATCTTTCTGCAAATCTTACGTATCTTCCACGAATACCTTATTATTGCACACACGGGGGCTGGCAACATAATTCATGCAGGCACAATTTAATCTAAAAAAATAACAAAAATCTTCCAAGATTATCACACAACAATATAGCTAAACATTTTAACATTAAAGATCATATGTTGTCATTTCCTGGTGCTTGCATTTTATGATAGAATTCAATAGCCAGGGAAAATATTGCATACACCAGTGAATACAAAAGTTACAAATTACAGTTCTATTTAACACTTTCTTACTAATGAAGTAACAAGTACAAATACCACTGTTCCTGTAGCAGGTACCTTTCTTCAGCCTTCTCATGAAACCTCATTTTGCGTGCCTTTAATCATATGTGATCTCTCATTATTACGATTTATATGAACAAGATCCCAACTATAATAATGAACTTTCATTACTGTCATTGTCAAATGCAAGATAAGACACTACAGTTAAAAATTGATTTCCCTCTGCATATACCAACTACTTAGGTACAAACCATTAATACAAAG
Organism: Masticophis lateralis; assembly: GCA_030761175.1. Taxonomy (NCBI): domain Eukaryota; kingdom Metazoa; phylum Chordata; class Lepidosauria; order Squamata; family Colubridae; genus Masticophis; species Masticophis lateralis. The sequence continues at coordinate 94,170,571 of JAUDYJ010000003.1, read as the reverse complement.
AAATGTCCATGATATCCCTATTTCTCACCCTTCAGAAAAAATAGAAAAGAAATGGAGCATAGTAACTTCACTGAGAAATATCAACTGCATTGGGAAGAAAATTGAGGAAAAAGATTGCAGTGAGATGACATGAAAGAAAGACAAAGGAAAGAAAAGGCAAACTGCCGTGCTGACCCCCTCAAGCAAGAGTCAGTTTTAAAGGCATTCATATTTAGTTTAGCTGCATGTCAGTCATCTACACCTCCAGTTCATTTTGCTTCTTTCCAAGTGTCTTCTCAATGATGCAAAATAACCTTCAATTCAAAGGTAAGCAATTAACAGTATTTAGACTAATGGCATATTTCTTTAGCATACTATTTTAAGACACCTTTATATGAATTAAAGCATTTATGAATTTAAGTGGCATCAACAAGGAATGATTTCCAGTAATCTCACAACGCATAAGATGAGGGCGTTATTGGTTGTGCATGTATATCTTGCCACCTTTTGTTCCATCAAAGCTCCATCTCAGCTTAAAGATAGGGCTTGAATAGAAGCATAAACAACATGACACCAACAGTTCAAAAGATTTCAATGTGGAAATAACCTGTATGGCATTCTTATTGCTCCGTTATTAGATAATTATCCTTGAGTACTTACATTAATGAAAAGGTACTATGTATAATTTGATGTTGTAATTTATGTTAGTAGTTTGCATTCTCTCCACATTATATACATTCATGTAAAAACATTTTTACATTGCTTTATATGCTTTATCATCCATCCATTATTTTTCTCTGTATCTCAACTCATTTAGTGAATCTCCTCTATATAATGGGCCATTATTAAGAAATCTAACTAGTATCTATGTGATGCTTATTAATTCTTTCAGATTAGACTGCTATTGTTCCTTCACAACAGCTACCAATGCAGGCCTTAAAGTACGGCTATGCAATTTATAGCCAACCTTTGATACTAAAGCTACAGTGCCTGGTTCTTTCCCTTCTGTGGGGACATGAAATAATGCTTCATGTTCATAAGGATCAAACTTGGCTCCGAGAGGATTCAATTTCACCAATCCATGTTTTCTGAATATTTTCTGTATTTGAACTTCAGTCATGGCAAGACCTTCATAAAGATTTTTCAAATGGGGGTTTTCATCTTTAAGTTCTTCTTTGGGAACAGACTCGGTTGCTTTTTCTAGAACATCAGCAACTTCCAATAAGTCCTTGCAGAAACTCTGAATTCCTAAAGCACAAAACCACAGTAAAATTATAGTCAATCCTTAAAGATAAATATTTCAACCACATGCAAAAATGGTATTTGAAAATGCATTTTACTATAATAAATTGAAGCTGAGAATCAGCTAGATCCCGAATGAATCATGATCATGCTGCACATCAGAACAAGTTTATCATAACTATTTAAGTACCTTCATTTCAGTAGGACTACAGTATGACTTTTTAAATATAGATCCAATCAATGGATATTTTTTAAAACTACAATATTAAATTTATGATAACATTTACCAGTTATTTAAGTATTTCCAGAGTCACTATTAGCTCCAAATTGGCTAATAGTGGCTCTATATGGTAAAATGGCTGCACTATGTTTTTTACTCTGTAGAATACCAATATGTTTGCTACAGGTTACATGACAAATACAGTTTGTCATCTCAGAACACAAAGTCTTTATTGTCTGAAATGATTTCCTATCATTTTTTTTCAAATAAAGAATCCAGCCCCTCACATCTTTTTGTTTCCCATTCTTACAAAGCTCAAACAAAAAATCAAGCATTGATAACAATCTCAGGAGAAAACTAAATGGACAGTTTTAATCAATGACCATTACATGAATTTGAAAAAAACCACTAGTAAGTATGGTGTATTTTATAACTATAATTGGTTGTACAAAACCATGGATCACCACTAACAATTTACAAAGAGCACTCAAAATCCAGTTAAAATCTGTAAAATTTAAAATGTTCGGGCTTGCATCTGCATTCTAATCCCAATAAGCAAAATGTACATGTACCATATAACTTTGCTTCTTCTACCAATTTCTGAGTTCTCTGCCGCAGATTTTCTGCATCTGCCAGAGCACGTTTATATTTATCCTAAAACAGAAAAAGAAGTATAATGACACAAGATGAAACATGAGACAAATTATAGCACTCCTTGCTCATACCATCCTCATTGATATCCATTTAACTTATCAGAGTGAGGTTTTTAATTGTATTTTATTCTGATTATTTTGGAGGTTCCAAATATGTTACTATAAGTTCAGATGACATGCTAAACTTTCAATCCTAGTTAATGAATTACAAGCATGCGTATGTTCTCATTAATCCACTCTCATTAATCCTTTGTTGTGACTTAGGATATAGTGTGAATACTGCTAGTTAGGTGTACTGGTCATACCTGGCTAAAATATAAAACTATTACTGCAGCAACTTGTATATTAATTAGGATGATGGGAGAGACATAAAAAAAAAACACTTGTTATATTGCACAGAATAATCTGTTGCTTTATTTTGCACACACCACGTTATAGTTTATGGCCAATTTTGACTTTATGGTTGATGTATGAGTTTTTGGTTGATTTGATTTAACATTCATTAAAATCGTTTGTCACCACTTAGCATAATATAGATAATCCTCAAATTATGTTGGCAATTGTGACTGGGACTCCTCCAATTCCTACATTCCTATTTGCTGCTGTTAAAATAAATCCCATGATTGTTAGATAAGGCAACATCTTGCCAGCTTCCCAAACCAAGTCAGTGGAGAAACTGGCAGGAAGTTGCAATCCCAAACTGCTCATAAGCAGTTAAGTGGCTGCTGCCAGGTGGGGAAGGGTACAAAAGAATACAGGGGAGGCACACAAAAGGGTGGGGAGGGTGCCTAGGGATGCAGGTAAGGCACAGTAAGGGGGTGCAAGGGAAGAAAGGCAAGGCTCAGGGAGAAGGTGCAGATCAGAGAGGGTGCATGAAGGTGTAGGTTGGGGATGGTAGCAAGGGTCTAGTGTGTGCAAGAAGGTAAGGGGAGATGTGAGAGTTGGGGAGAGTGCAAAGGGATGCATGATGTGAGAAAGGTACAGTGTGGGTTGGGGAATGAGAGAGCAAAACAATGCAAGTCTGGGAGGCTGCAAGGGAACTGTAGCAAGGATTGGAGAAAATACACACAAGAGATGTGGTACAGTTGGGGAGGACGTGAAGGAATGCATAGGTGGCCAGTGTGTTCCAAGCACAGAAAGGTTCGTGGAGGAGACTTACTCAAATGACTTGTAATGTTCCCTGCCAACTTCCCCACTTATTTTCTTGGGAAGCCGGCAGGAAAGGTTACAAATGGCGATCATATGACTGTGGGTGCTGGAAAAGGTGGAGTTCTGAGAACCAGTCATAACCACAATTCATTTAAAATCATTGTAACTTCAATTGCTGAATAAATAGCTAACAGTTGAAAATTATCTGTATAAAAACTCACCCTAACTGCAGAGGTACAGGCAATCCTCAGTAACCATAATTTGGACCAGGAACTCTATTGCTAAATGATTTTTAGAATCATCACAAATTTTAGTTTGTACTGTGACTAATCATTAATTCAAATTCTTATTCACATAAACTAAAAATTCTATTTGTTCCCAAAAGAAAGACAGATGTGAGCCTGTTGTCCAGAGTTGCTTAGCAGATTGTCCGGGCACTCCTGTATATCCTCCTTTTTTTAAAATTGGAAGCAATGGGTAACAGCTTTCTGTGGCATTGGAATTAGTTTTTATTCATGATACAGATAATCCTCAATTTGAGATCATTTTACAACCATTCAGTTACAACAACATTATGACTAGTCCACACACTTATGATTACATAGTGTTGCTGCAGTCACATGATCAAAATTCAGGCACTTCACGGCAACCAGCATGTATTTATGACAGTTGTAGCATTCTGGGGTTTCATTTGTGACATTTCCAGGGGAGCTATGACAAGCAGTCAATGGCAGAAACTGGATTCGCTTAAAAAAAGGGAACATGATTTGCTTAATGACTATGATAGATTTAAAAAAATGTAAAAACAGGCAAAAGTCACTTAATGATTGCATCACTTAGTGACAGCAGTTCCATTCCCAATTGTGGTGGTAAATTGAGGACTATGTATAAAGCATTAAATGGTCTTCAAGAACTCTGATTCTTCATTAACAATCTTAACATTCATAATAAAATCTAATATTTATATTTCGATTGAGACTTTGATACACCGAGAGAAAAATAAACTTACAGGTAGTTTTTATTTTACACCTGGTCACTTAGTAATCATTTGAAGTTACAATGGTTGTCCCCAATAGGCACTTATAGCTCAGTACTAATGGCCACTCCCGCCTCCCCCAATCATATGACTGTATTTTGGGCACTCAGCAACTGGCTCACAATTACATTTGCAGGGTTCCTTAGTCACATGACTGCAAATTATGACATTTTTTTGAAAACTGTAATTTACTTCCGATTCCCATTGCTTTCAGTTTTAAACAAAGGAGGATATACAGGAGTGCCCGGACAATCTGCTAAGCACCTCTGGATAACAGGCTCACATTTGTCTTTGTCTTTTGGGAACAAATAGAATTTTTAGTTTATGTGAATAAGAATTTGAATTAATGATTAGTCACAGTGCAAACTAAAATTTGTGATGATTCTAAAAATCATTTAGCAATAGAGTTCCTGGTCCAAATTATGATTTTTATTGAAAACTGAAATTTACTTCTGGTTCCCAGCAAAACTGACCATTGTGGATGTGAGGGCCATCTGGCTGCAACATCTGTCACCCTATTGATTGCCAGAGTTGATCTAGCTGGCTAGGCGAGTCTCTCCTTCCTGCATCACCACTCCATGTGTCTCCCTCCCAAAGCTGTGCATTCAGTGGAAGAGGACCATCCCAGGTAGCAAACCACCCATAGTAAACAATGGGTTTGCTTAACAACCATGATGTTCACTTAACCACCGCAAAGAATCGTAAAATCACATGACTCACTTTATGACCATCATGACTTATGATTGTAATTGTTAGGCTCAATTATGGTCTTAAGCAAAGATTACCTGTACATTTCTACAATTCACTAAAATTAGGAGCAGAAAGTAGGTTAACTACACACATACATCTCTATCATACCTGATTTTTAGTATTTTATTATAAAAAACAAAACAAAAAAAACAGGCAACAGTGTCAACTTTCAGTATCATTCTTATTACAGTATTACAGAATAAGAGAATTGAAAGGGACTTTGGAGGTATTCTAGTCAAACCCGCTGCTTAAGCAGGAGACCCTATTCCCAAGAATGATTCTAGTCCTCACAACCAATCTTCCATAAAAAAACCTGCGAGATTGCAGACTGACATTTGGAAATCTGTTCATCTGCCCCAAAGTAGATCAAGATGATGTTGAAGGGAATGGAGGTAGAGAATATCATCACCAGTTTATCTTTTGTTAAGCAACCGCTGCTGGTTAGCTATGCCCACTTTTAGCTTTATAAAAATGAACATATCCTGTGACATGTGATTCAATTTCACTAGACTACAAAAAGTTGCTTTCCCTACAATAAATAATTTAAAATTCTTACAGTTATTTCCTTTAATTGCTGTTCCAGTTTAGTCTTTTCCTCTATTAATATATTTGCATCAGAGCAAGAATTGGGTTTTTGTTCATTGTGGCTCTGGGTTTGTTCTTCTTCCAAATTTGGTCCAGTGCTTTTCTCCTGGGTCATTGTGCAAAGCAGTTGAGTAGATCTAAAACAAGATCAGAATCAGCAAAATTCTAAAAAATTAGGAATATAAATGCACACAAATCCAGAATATTTTAGAGCAAGAAAAATGTTTTTGTATTAGAAAAACTGGTAATATGCTGCTTAACACACTCTGATCCCAAACCACTTAACTAATGTGTTTTTGGTCAATGTCATACAAACTAAGTCTCTCTGGGAGGTCACTTATCCTTGTATTAAAATAAAATTAGTCCTTTAATCATCATCACTTTTTTCTTGGATGTGCAGAGTCTGCTTTTCAGATCAACAAGTGTCCTTTTGTGGCAATCAAACGATTAGTTGTCCTTTATTTGACTATTAAATGTATTAAATGTATACCTAAGTAACAAACTGCTTCCATACGAGGCAACACCAAAATACCTGGGGGTTACCTTAGACAGGACCCTGTCCTTTAAGAAACATATTCAGAATATGGCTGCCAAGGTTAACAGCAGAAATAACATCCTACAAAAACTATGCGGAACAACTTGGGGAGCTTCAGCCCCAACTCTCCGATGTGCAGCCCTCGGGTTTTGCTACTCTGCAGCGGAATACTGTGCACCTGTATGGATAAACAGCTCACATACAGGACTTATTGATATTCAACTTAACCATACGATGAGGCTAATTACTGGGTGCATAAAATCTACACCTAGTTACTGGTTACCAATTCTTAGACACATACTCCCCCCGCACTTACGACGACAAGAAACTCTCATTCGGGAGTATAGTAAGATCCTGTTAAATTCCTCTCTACCCATACATGGATACATTCCTGATCTCCTAAGATGCCGATTTAAGTCAAGAAATCCACCAATCTTGACAGCACATAAGTTGATGGCCGATCATCAGAATACCACACACAAGTGGATGGAGGCGTGGAGTAGCTATTCCCCCCCAAGATGTCTCTGAGCATATCAATCCTAGTAGTATACCTCCAGGATTTAGCCTACCCCGTCACATATGGGTGACATATAATAGAATTAGAATAACTCATGGGGTGTGTGCTGACTCCCTGTATAAATGGGGAAAGACACCTTCAGCACAATGTGATTGCGGGGCCCCTCGACAGAATATCCAGCATATAGTGAGGGAATGCCCTAACAGAAGGTATCCAGGAGACTCTAGGGACTTCCTTTGCATAACAACGGCAGCTACTGACTAGATCTCCTAACTCAACATTAAACTTTGAAATGTTATTTCTGTTTTTCTTTTAGGTTTTCTTACTGCTTCTTTATTATTTTAATTGTTTTTAATCTGTAAAAATGAAGTGTTTTAATATTGTGTGTGACCAGCCATACACTAAATAGATAAATAAATGACTATTAAAACAAAGTTAAAAAAATACTAACATTAAATCTATTTTCATATCATCTATAAAAGCACTTTCCTATAACAAGTTTATCATAACCACTGTAGACCTCAACATGATTCTAGAAGCTTTTATTCTAGTCCAACAACCATCATTCTATTTCAAAATGTTAGTTCAGTTACATCCCAGGGACCTGAATTGTTCCATTATTCAAATACCATAACTATTTTAACAAAAGTGGACATTATTCCAGCCTGATTCCAGCCTCTCATTGGTAATCTCCAGCTTCAGGATGGATAAAAATTGATTTAAAAAATAAATAAATTTTAAAAAATCAGATTTTTTAAATTTGTTATCAAATTTATTTTAATAAAATTCTTTTGGAGTAAAAATATATCTAAATATAATTTTCTATTTAAGATATATTAATAATTTAGTTTATTCAGCATGAAATGGAACTTAGTTATGTAGCATGAGGCTATATATTCTGCAATATTGGGACTGTGTGAGTCAACAGGTCAGAGGAGGAGCCATTGCGAGACACAGATGACAGTTGCTTTTTAAAATTATGATTTAAATCAAGTTGATTTAAATCAAGCCTTTTTACTAGTGATTTAAATCATGATTTAAATAGTTTAGATTTAGATTTAGATTGACTTGATTTAACTTAAATCCATCTTGTCCAGCTTTCCTTTTTTATGTTATTGTGACCCATTTTAGGAGGCTTTTGAAAATAAGAAAACAGGAAGAATGATTTTAGCTTTTGGTGTAATATTTTAACATAATGCTAAAACAAACAGGAAGTTAATCCTTAAAATATAAAGCAGGCAACTTTTAACTTAGTTTTAAGTTAATAAGCTTTTGAATCAAAAACTTTATTTCAATCCACTCCTTGGCCCATTCCATGTTATTTCACAGTTCTGTATTTTATTTACTTTACTCAATAAAGTTATTGAGTAATTATTGAAGTTATTGAATAAAAGAGTTATTAAGAGCTACTATTATGTGGTATGGAGATTCAAGTCCTTTCATTATGACCAGCAAACTGCTATTTAATTTCCTGCTTTACATACAGTCCAGGATATTTTTTTTAAATACCTACTTTTTCCTATTTCTGGCAGTAAAATTATGTTTACCTCATAATTTTACTGCCCGATTTTTCTTTTTTACTGAAAAGAAAGTGGAAAGAGATTGAAGTAATCCATAAGACTGGCTTGCCCGCTAGGCTAAAATACTACCTTTTGCTTGCCTTTTGGAACTTTTAAATTAAGTTTTGAAGAGATTTAATAAATAGTACTTCCTGATACACACAAGCTTTTCAAAAACTTAAAGAGATATTCTCCCTCGAAGTCGAGAAAACCCGAAAAGCAAAAACAGGGATGTCACATTATCCTTCCCACCTTCGCCAGAAGAAGATGGCCCAGCTCGAAAACCCACGTTTCCTTACTCTTACAGGTCGGACCTTTCTAAACCCGGCCACCTCCCTCGCCGTTCCTCCCGGGTCTCTCAGCACAACACTCTCCCAGCTCCATCTCCTCCAGATGTTGGAAACTGTCCCCGCTTCCCTTGCCTAGCTCGCTTTTCCTAAAGAGCGAGAGGGCCCAGCTCGAAAAGAGACGCTGGGTATATTCGCTCGGCGTTTGCCGGCCGTGCTCCCCTGCCAGGAAAAGAGAAGCGCCGCCTCCATCTTCTCCCTCTTACCGCCGCGAAGCCCCTGACAAGAGAAAAGCCGCTCGACCCGCTAGCCGCCGAGCGCCGAACACCACAACCGCCGCCATGCCGCCACCTGAGTCCCTTCCGCTTAATTTCCAACGGAAACTGACCCAGGCAAATCAGAGGGTGCAGCTATCGTACTTGGCGGCTCACTTAGCCAATTAGGAGCGTCCTTGAAACCACGTGCCACGAGGAGCACGCGGTCGTCTCCTGCAGTTTAAGAGGCTTCGTCCTAAAGAGATGAAGTAGGGTTTTCCTAGCGGAGTCGCAGTTGCGTAGCAGCTTCATTTCCCTACGAATTAAGAAGACAATGTCGGTTTTTCCGCGTCATACAAAGTCAAATTTAACAAAATGATACTTTAGGTGCCTGGGTTTCTTTCTTTTTCAAATGCATATGCGTGTTGCTTCTGGCGGCCACCTGGACTCTAATTCTTCCAGTTTTCTTGGCAAGATTTCTGAAGCGATTTGCCACTGCCTCTTCCCTAAAGGGTTAAGGGAGTTGAGTGACTGACCCAAGGTCACTCAGAATTGGCTTTGCCGTCTTCCGGTTTCTAGCCTGCTGCCTTAACTAACATGCTTAATCTGGCTCTCTTGCACCAAACTGACTCTGCCGGGGTTTCTACTCAGAGTCAGAACAACCACAAGGGGCGAATAAATACTAATTCATTAGTCCTTAGCTACTATGTGCTGCAAATCTAGCCAATATCGGACAAGGGCTACATGAAGTTTAGCAATAATTTTCTGAAAAAGCTCTTACAGATACTAAAGTTAAGTTACTTTATGGTTAAATTTACATGACAGACATTAACCATAGCTACATCTGGTCTGAACTTTGGATACCTGACTTGCTCAATGATCCCATGTCAGAGTCATTTCTGATTAGATGGAGGAAATCATCCCTGAGGTGGCTACACTCTTGACTTTAAAATATTTAACAAAACAAAACATTAGCAAAAGGTTTAGCTTCTATTACCTATTATTGCTCTCATTTCATCTCTCCCAATCAATTGGAAGGGTGGGATGAAAATACCTCCTTCAATACAGCTGGAAGAGCCTTCTAACTTCACTTTTTATCAGCCTGCTTGCAAACCAAAAGGCAAGGTTAGCCTGAAGTTTTCTTTCATTTTTTGATATGCCAGTAAGAAGTCATGCCTAAAACTGGATGACAGCAAGCAAATGAGGTACAGGTAGTCCTCGACTTAGGATCACAATTGAGCCCACATTTCTACTGTTAAGTGAGACATTTGTTAAGTTAATTTTGCCTCACTTTATGACTTTTCTTGCCACAGTTAAATGAATCACTGTAGTTAATCAGTTAGTAACCTGGTTAAGTGCATCTGGTTTCCCCATTGACTTTGCTTGTCAGAAGGTTGCAAAAGGGGATCACATGACCTCAGGATACTGCAACCATTATAAACAGAATCAGTTGGCAAGCATCTGAATTTTGATCATGACCATGGGGATGCTGCAATGGTCATAAGTGTGAAAAATGGTCCCAAATCACATATTTCAGTGCTGTTCTAACTTTGAACAGTCACTAAACCAACTTTTGTAAATTGATTACCTGTATTGAAAACGTTTCTACCATTTAATGGATATTCTCATTTTTACAATCTAGATCTTGTAGTTCTGGTTAACTTATTCTTGTATTATTTAACTTATTGGGGGGGGGGGCTTTTAGATTAGTTTGGCCATGATTCTGACAACCTACTGGACTTGCAAGGCCCAAGGTCCTAATTCATGCAAATTAGTCATTTCCAGGCCAAAACTTATTAAGAATGATTACAATGTAGAAAGTTAGCATTCACCCCTCTCCTAGAAGAATGAAATATTTTAAGAAATATTAAAAAGGCAGAATATTATATTTCTCTGGATGAGAAATGGAGAAACATGCTCTTGGAAAGCAGCCCTCACCTTCCTTAATATCCCACAGCAGATGTTAGCACTTAAGAGATAAAGCGTTCTGGGTAGCTCATAATAGACCCTCTTTCCAATCAGCATCCATTTTATGTCCAGTGCCTTTCTCCCACCTTGGAACTCAACCAGAGTTCCAACAACAAGAATGATTATTTCTTCCAACAACAAGAATGGTTAAGAAACTGGAAGCTAAAATATATGAAGAATGGTTGCAAGAATCTAGTCTAATGAAAAAAAGGACTAGGAAGACATGATAGTAGTATTCCAATATTTGAGGGGCTCCTACAAAGATGAGGAAATCAAACTGTTTTCCAAAGCACCAAAACATGAGAAGAAACAATGGATGGAAACTAACCAAGGAGAGAAGCAACTTAGAACTAAGAAAATTCCTAACAGTTAATACAATCAACCAATAGAAATCTATCTTCTTATCTCCCCCCACCCCGCTGTCTTTCTTCCTCCCTGTTCCTTCCTATCTTCCTTTTTTCCTCCTTCCCTTCCCTTTCTGTTCCTTCCGTCCTTCCCCCTATCCTTTCCATCTTCCCTTCTCCCTATCCTTTATCCCTGTTCCTCGGCCCCTCTTCCCTTCCCTTCCCTTCCCAGAAGACAGGAAAGTGTCAGCTGCCAAGAGATGGAAAGAGCAAGTAAATGCAGTGGAACATTTCTGCATTGACTTTTTCCCAACAATTATAATCTCTTCCAGGTTCCCAATTGACTTGTGAAAAACTGTCAGGAATGTTGAAAATGAGGATCACATGATTGCAGCTGACCTTGGCAGTGTGGTAGCAGTGTTACATACAGCAGCATAGCAAAACAAATCCCCCAAATTTCATTCCCTCTGGAATATTGGGTCCCAGCATTCCACAAATAAGCCTACTTGAGGCAGAATGGTACAATTTGCTGTGGCCAGCTTGGCATGATCAGGTCACTGCCACCAGCTTGCTGCTGCCAAGTAACCTCTGCTAATTCACTTACCTCCAAGTTGCCACAGGACAACTACACAAGGACAGCTCACTACGGCCAGCCAGAGGCAGATCCGAGCAGTCAGGCAAATGAGCAGGTGGGCAAAGGATAGAGCAGCAGTCGCACCAAACTTCCCATTTTGACACACAATCCTGACTGCTGCTACCATCGAGCTCCAGGCTGAAAAGGCTGGGAATAGTAGTGGCAGTGGACAGGGAGGGGAGGTGGCAGCAGCCGCCAAGTGCATCCCATTTTCACACACACCAATACTGCTGCTGTGCTGAACTCTGGGCTGAAGAGATCAGGGACAGTGGCAATGGGTGGGTAGGAGTGGGTGGCTGGGGGCATCCCATTTTCACACACACCACTGCTGCTGCTGTCACTGTTGCCATGTGGAGCTCCAGGCCAAAGAGATTGGGGATGGCAGTGGTGGTGTAGATGAAAATGGGATGCCCCCCTGGCTGCCGCTGCTTCCCTACCCCATCCACCACTGTCCCTGATCTTTTTGACCCAGAGGTCAGCAGCAGTGGGACTGCCGGGGCATGTGTGAAAATGGGATGCTCCTGGCTCTGCCATCTCCCTGCTGCCTGCTCCACATGCTACCACTATCCCTGGCTTTTTCAGCCTGGAACTTGCGGTAGTGACAGTGGCAGTGGAGGTGTGGAAATGGAACATCCCTGGCTGCCGCCGCTGCCTGCCCACCCACCGCTGCCGCCACTGTCCCCAGCCTCTTCAATCTGGAGTTCAGCGTGGTGGCAGCAGCAGCAGGGATGTGTGAAAATGGGAAGCCCCAGCCACCAGGTCTGCACTCTGCCCACCCACTCACTCACCCATCCATCCACCTGGGTCTTTCTTCAGCCACCGACAGCAAGTTGTCCCCATGGTGAGTTGGCTGTGTGGAGTTCTGTGGCTACTTGGAAGCAATGAATTGGCAGTTGCAACTTGGCAGTGGCAAGCTAGAAGCAGTGAGCTAGTTGTCCTAGACCTCATTTGATGTACCTTTGCTGACAAAGTATTGCCCTATGATGCATTATTTTCCCTAACTGAAAGTTACAAAGTATCAAACACACAAGCATTTTAGTAGTATCCAGGTAGTGATTCCTAAAACCACCCGCTTGCATCTAAAATAATACAGTCCAGAAATAAAAGGAGAGAATGATTAAATTTTGGGAAAATTGTTTGCATAAATATACAAATCAGGAAAAAAACTATTTTAAGGAAATAGAAAAGTAATAAAAGAAAATGGCTAGAAACCAGAGCCAGGAAGAATCACATTTTAGCTTAGCAATCTATACAGGTAGTCCTTGACTCACAACCATTTGTTTGGTGACTGTTCAAAGTTACACCAACACTGAAAAAAGTGGCACAACTTTTGCAGTCTCCTCATGGTCACATGATCAAAATCCAGGCACTAGCTAACAGGTATTTATAACAGCTGTACTGTCCCAGCATATATGGTCATCGTTTGTATTCTCAGCCAGCTTCCAACAAGCAAAGTCAATGGGGAATGATAGATTTGCTTAACAATTGCGTGAATTCACTTAACAACTGCAGCGATTCGCTTAACTGGCAAAAGCCATAAAATGAGATGCAACTCACTTAACAGTTGTTAAGTGAGTTGCATCTCATTTTAGGACTTTTGCCAGTTGCCTTGCTAGAAACCGAAATTTTGAGCTCATTTATGATCATAAGTTAAGGACTTACCTGTATAAACTTTGCCTATATGATGGTTAATGGTTTAATATGGTAAGCAAACCTAGAAAATTGAATTAATTGATAAATTGTAATGTATTAATGACAGTATTTTAATTCTACTGATAAGAGTAAATATTGTACTTCTACAAGAAACGATGATTGCATAGGGGAAAAAACTTATGAATACAGGTAGTAGAATAATTCAGAAAACAAAAGTTATAGAGGGAAAAACAATTGATATCTGATAATTATTTACAATATATTAATTGTCAATAATTAATAATTCAACAATATGGAAAAATAAATTATATTTAATACATGATTCAAACAGATATAGCCCAATAGGATCTCATATAGGCAATATTATTGTGTAGTACACTGGCTTTGTTATATTTTTATTTTGATGCACAGAATGGGACTTGTATGGTCTTAGAATTGGTTCTTGTTGGAATATTTAAAAACTTTGTGAATAAATAAAATAGCTTGTAGTGTAGTAGATTACACTTGTATTATAGAACAGCACTTTTCTTTTTTAGTTTTTTGTTGCACAGGAACATATCGTTCATGGTGCACAATTCTTACACAGACTTTTAAGGTGCATTGATGACAATTGCAATAGACTGCTGGAAGAAAAAATAAGATTAATTTAATGAATCATTATTGTCATCTAGCTCTTGAGTTCAGTATTTTAACCCAAAGAAGGGTATAATAGCCATAATGTTGATTGCTTTCTGATTGGTACCTTGATTTCATCATATTTTCTACTTGCTATTCTGCTGGGAGTTCAGAACTACCTCTTATTACAGCAAGAGGCTAAATGCTGAAATGAAGAAATCTTTATCTTGCAGGGCTGTTGTTTTTTTCAGGCTTAACAACAAAAATGAAAACCGAAATGCTAAATCCTGCTGTTCCCAGCATACCCTACTTTAGAAGGTTGTTGAAAGGATGAAATCATAGATGGAAGCCATTTATGATATTCTGAGCTTTGAGGAACAATCCAGTACAAATGAAATGTGTCCAAGACTCCAAGTCTGAATCTTTCCCAGAACTAGTAACCTCCCTATATTATCCCTCACGAGATAATTATCCATCAAGTTCAAATAATACTCGTTCCTATCATCGGAAGAATGTCGTTTGATATTCCTTGCTATTCGATGACTGCCCCTTGGAAAGGGGTTGCGATTTGGATTTTTCGCGGGGCTCTCTCAGAAGGTGGCACTCAAACTCTTCAAACCGACCGCGTGAGCGAAATGTTGTTATCCAAGGGCTGACAATTGCTCGGCCACGCTTTCTTCACACGGCTAAGTCTCGTCTGCTACGGGAGCATCAAGCACACCGCACCGTCTGGTCTGTTCTTCGGCATCCAGCAAACGCACCAAGGAGAGCCGGCAGAGGGCAGCGCTGCTCCTTAACTGGGCGTGGAGACTCAGACACGTTGTTTTCCACGCAGCGCAACATCGCGACGCTCCCTCCATCTCGGGCTCAGCCTCCCTCGCGGTCGCTCATCTGCCAGACTCCTGTCTTTGCCCGGCAGCAGTGCAGCGGAGGCCGAGCGGGGCGCCAGCAGCTCTCCAGCGAAGTGGAGCCTCGAGTTTCGGGATGCCGCTAACGCTGCCGCTGCTGCTCTTGCTGCTTGCGCTGGATGCCTCCCGGGCGGCGCGTCCCCACGACTGGCTGTACCGCCAGAGACGGGGCAGCCCGCGGGAGGAGGAGGAGGCCCTGCGGGATCGTGCCGCGGGAGCCCCGGAGGCGGCTTCCTTATTTAGCACCTCTTTCGTCCTAAAAGGTGATGCGGCTCACAACCAAGCGATGGTGCATTGGACAGGCGACAATAGCAGCGTAAGTGCTCAGTCGGTGCCTCTCGCCTTGCGATCTGGGATCGCCCCTCGAGCTGCGGGCTTTCCTGCTTGTAGAGCGGCGTCCTCATGGCGCCTTCGCCGGCAGCGGGAAGGGGGAGGGGTAGTGACGTGCCACCTTTGGGTGGGGAAGGGAAGACCCTCTTCGGTCCTCCTCTAAGGAACAAGAGGGATCGCACAGATGCCATTCGGAACCTTAGCGAAGGTTTTTTCTAGTCGTCTCTAAAGCTAGCTTCATCCTCAACTGGTCAAACAGACCTCAAGGCTTCCAGTCCGGGGAAAGAAAGCCTGACATGTAGGTGGGCGAATGGGACTCACGTTTTCTTGGGTTTTGCATGCTTCGGTTTATTTGCAAGCCAGACGAAAGCCGTTGCTTCCGAAATGGTTGGAATAAGTTAGTATCTCTGACAGGGCCTGCTCCAAAGACCAGCTCTAGAAAACAATGAGATTTCCTCTGCTCCTTCCCCCACCCTTAGAGATAAGAACCCCATTTTTCATATCAGTTTCATGATCTCCCAGATGTCAGTGGAAGTATATTTGGCCATTTAAATCTCTCTCAACTATTTTTTAATCCCCCATGTAACTCTAGGAACACAATTTTGCCCTCTTCTGGATTGTGATAGTAGGGGAATCTTCCCCTTTTACATTTAGAAATACCTGCTTGTCCCAGATTTCCATGTTACAGGACCACGTTGGGACTCCTCCAGTCCCCACCCCATCCCCACCATTTGACGGTTACAAATGGACATGTGTATGCACACTTGCACACAAAGAGACACAAGCTTTCTCTTGGCAATGTAAGAATGGAATCACATTTTGAGATCCTCTAGATATCCCATTTGGATGAGAGGTGTGCTGATTCTCAAGAAAATTAGAATTCAGTTCTCATCCTATTTTGTTTTATGATAGTTTTTGAAGAACATGATTTCAGACGCAAAAGTATTAATCTTTAAACCGGAAAGATCTCCAGAAATGCCAGTACCAATTAAAATCCATCTGACCAAAAACAATGTGTCTTAAAATTGAGGCAGTTATTTCATAATTTGGAGGCATTCTGTGTTAACTATTTCATTTTTTTGCTTTTCCAGATTAATTACATTGTTTTAGACAAGATTTTTGGGGGGGGGGCAACTGCCACAACTAATTAATTCAAATTTTGTGGAAACACTGCACATTACCATGTAAAAGCAGACAGCAGCTGTTTTTTTAAAATAAAAATTAAAGACTATTGTTCATCTTTTATATAAAAATGGAATGATAATGTAATTTCCATAGCTGCAGATATATTGAGCAGTGGTACTCATTTTTTTTTCAAAAATAGGTTGGATGTGCTCATTGATTCATAAAGCAATTCAAATACCAAATCACAAATGTACATTCAGTATATTCTTTGCAGTGAGTTACTTTATATCTGATATATTTTATTACTTTTTAAAAATAGCAACCAAATACTTTTCTGGATATTTAAAAGGACATGTTTAAATAATATGGTTTTAAATTTAAAAGAAATTATATATAAAGGAAAAATTAAGAAAAAGCAGGAAAATCTACTACAAAAACGTATCTTTATTATATGTTAACACAAACCAATTATGCATATATATTTATGTCACAGTGCACAATTTAAATTTTAAATCAATTTTCTTAAGAGTGCAAAGGGGAAATTAACATATTAACCATTTTTATGCAGTCCAGATTTTCTAAGTAATGTTTTCTTTTTTTAAAAAGTATTTTATTTCATTTTACCACATGTTCGAAACTAACCAAGAAAATTATTTTTCAGTTTCTAAGTCATATTTCAATAATGTCTTATAAACAGAGCTTCTGAATGTTGTGTTACAAGCTTTTCAAATTCAGTCAGGTCTGACTGTTCTGTTTATTTTCTAATTCTTTTTGAATTAGAATGAATGTCATAAGTCAAGGGCTACCTATATGTTTTAATTAAGCCACACTTTATCCTGGGTCCACCAGTATTTTGAAAGTATGCCCTGTTTATTGGATCTTAAATGTGACTCTCAATCTGAGAGGAAATATGTGCTCTATGAGGAATGAAATATATATGTGCAATTTCTCTCTCGCTTTCCCTCATTCTCCCTCTGTATGAAATTTCCTTCCACCAAATTCTTAAAATGGCTAATTATCTGTTCCTACCCTAAGCAGGGAGCAAGTAAAAAAGAACATATCTCATATACCACCATGGTTATTTTCCCTCCCCAAGCACTGTCATTGCAGTTACTATAGGCTGAAGCCTAGGTAGACAATTTCCTGAGAGGGCTGCATTGTCATCTCTGCCCAGCCAAGTCTCACTAATATCTACCAGATCGTCATCCACCCTCATATCAAAGTTGGATGCAACCTGGTTATAATCTGTCTTTTACAAGCATCCCTAGAACTGGGATATTCCTTTCTTCAGCAGCAAAATGCCCAGGGTGATGTGTTGGAACTTCTCTTGCCTGTCACTATCCCAATTTGGATCCCAGTTGCCATAGCCCCAGAGACAGACAATAATTTCTCCCATCTATCTTTACATGCCCCATTCAATCCCACTCTTTGGTTTACATTGATGCGTACAAGCAAGGAGATTGTATTAACCAGATACATAACCCCTGATATTCAAGGTCCTATCTGTCGACCCAAATACTTTTGCTTTCAGCCACATAGCTAGCCTCATCCAAACCTTTCCAGGAGCTTTCCCCTGCTCTCCATGCAGTATCATGCACTACCTAATAAAATCATAAGAGAGAAAATAACATTTCAGCACTTCTCAGATGCATCTATAGCATGTGATCTGAAAAGTCCAAGTCTAGGTTTGATTAAACTAGCTTTGCTTCTGGGTCACTTCCTTTCTTCAGCCATGGTATTCCTTCTCTCCCTGCCACTCTTTTCTTTCTCCATATCACTGGTCTCCATGAATTCGTTTCTGAAGAAGCCAATTGAAAATCTCCACTTCTGTTCTCCTTTCTCCTTGATTTCCTGCAAAACCAGATTCCACCCTCTAACATTGATCTTTGTTGCTTTGTGCCAATAATGGTTAGTACTCTGTTGCCCTCTGCAGCAGTTTCCATGTAGGGTTTTGAATTATTTCTTGTTGGTATTTCTGTTACAGCCAAGACCTCAGTCCTTTCCAGTTCAGCTCTCTTGTGAGTATGGGGCAGGAACTGGTGTCACCAACCTGGATAATCTTTTCTTTCATTTATCATATTTCACTAATCTCTTCCTTCCCTCTGGGACTCATTTAAAGATACTTGCAGTTTTCAGCCATCTATCACTTTTACCCTACTCAGTTTCCTCACTCCCCTCTTCTCACTTCTCATTATCCTGCAGTAATATAATTAACACCAACAGCAAAACATTTAACCAGAGTGCTGCTAAAAATAAGCATCTGTCTGATAGTTCATATGCATTTCTAAATCCAAATGTTGATTCTCCTGAGTGATGGGCAGTTATGAGACAGAGTTGTGGAATTACTGCATAGTTTCATAAGGTACATCTCAGTTCTGGGAGGAAAAAGTGCCCTCAAGCACCAAAATTGGCCAGTACAAAACAGAAACTATAGGTTCATGCTATAGAACTAAATTTTCATTGAGATATTAGAACCTGTGATATGTGAGTCTCTGATAAGGCATGACCCAAAAGAGTTGTGTCTGTTTTCCTTCAAAAGAATAGAACTAATTTTGGAAAAGGAATATGTATGTCCTCAGTTCCTTTGGAATTGAACATTAAGGATCCATAATGATTAATACAGCAAAGCTTATATTTAGAGAAAATATAAATCTGGTTCAGGGACAGATCAACAGGACAATTTCCTTCCAGTACTGAGCTAGATATTCATCCTTAAAGTTCTCTTAGAAAAAAGATCAGTGGCATGACCCTGCTGAAGTCCCAGTGTAAAAAAATGAAAGTTTCTCTGTACATTGAAAGATCAACATCTATCAATTTTCCAGGTATTGTGAAGCTCAAATTATGCTCAACCCCTACCTTCTCTTGCTTTTGAAATCTCTTTCATTCTACTGGATGTAGAACTGAAATGGTAGGCAGCCAGTCTTAAAAACAGGGTGGGGGCATTAGGTAACATTTGTTACCAAGCAGAACAAAGCCAAAGAGCTAATTTGGGAAAAAACTTCATTGAGAACAAGTGAGCAGTACGAGCAGCTCGCCTTGCCTCCCACCTCTGTTCCTTAGTAGGTAGCTTGAAAAAGGAACACAAACAATTCAGAGATAAACCATAGGTTCTGCTTCAGCTATCATAAGAAACTACATTGTGAACATACCACATTCTCTAAACCAAAGATTGAAAGGATGTTTTGCCAGGAAAAAACCCTCAATTTTATTTATGGAATGAGTTCAGGTGTAAGAAACAGACAAAGAGCATGATGGCTTAGCATTATGTGAGAATACATCTAAAAACTAGAAGTTTAATTATAGTTCAGTTATAATGTTAATTTAAAAATCTGTATTTCATCTGTTCATTTAAACTGTAAGCCTATGTACACTTTGCAAGGAATAAGTCCATTTAATTTCATAATTCTAAAAAAGCTGCATCAATCTGTTCTGCTGATTTTCTGAAACATTCTTGGTTTACAATGCAAACTTGGATTTGTCTGTTTGGCAGTAATCCCCTTTGATACCTCTCTGACTGCAAAAAGGCAAAGAAACAATGGTCAGCTTTTTAAAAAGCAGTAATAACAATGGATAATTAATAATTCTTAGAATTTAAGTCTTATAAGTTCATTTATTTTATTGTATGTTAATATGCATAATTTAAGTGTGTGTATATGTATAGCTTAGTTTTCTTTTTGCATGTTTTCTTTTAGGTAATTCTGATCCTTACCAAATATTACCACACTGATATGGGCAAAGTGTTGGAGAGTTCTTTGTGGAGGTATGTTTGCTGCTTATATTCTAGTTTTCCTAGAAATCAAAGAGAAACTATTTCATGCTTGAACATATTGGGTTTTTTTGTTACAGTGAAAGGGAAAAAGACACAACATGGCTAAGGCCAATGTCTTCTATTTTGGAGACTAAGGTTAATGGAGACTAAGGCCAATGTCTTCTATGTCTTCTTTTTTGTTTGTTTGTTAGTTTTCTTAAATTATGTTGTTTCATGTTTACTTCAAAATTATGGGAAAACATGAGGGGAAATCACCACATTGCTTCTTAGTAGCCTCACTCAGCAATGTAATAATAGAAGCTCTGGGAGCTGCAAGAAAGGGGATACGGAATTTGCAGATTTTTCCCTCTTGGTCATACAATTAGTCTATTATATGATTAGCATGATTCACATGAGCTCCAGTGTCTATTTGTTTTCGTTCAAATTAATATCTGTTGAGTGAATGAAAACTTGAAAGTCATTTTAATGCTGTTAAACTGGAGAGATTAAAAAAGCATTCTAAATCTATAATATCTGCTTCAAATCCCACTGCTTTTAATCCAAATTACTGTAAAATTAGTACTTGCATAAAGATTTCAGATAAAAATCCCTCAATTTTCACAATGAAAATACACAGGAAATCAGAAATTAGGGGGAGGCAAACTTATAAGATCAGGAGAGGACTCCCATGTTCTATGTCTATTATAGTATGGTAATGAATAAAAAAAGCTTTGCTCACATGCTGAGTTTCTAATTTTAATTGTGACGTCATTGATACAGAATTAGAATAGGCTTTGCTTCTGCTGCCTTGTGCTAAAAATGTTTACACTAGATAGTACATTTTTAAAATAAAGGTGTGAGGAAACAAGAGCATGATTATCTGTATGACTGGTAGGTTAAATCTGGTTCATTTTTACTATATTCTACTCTTCTTCCAATGGTATAAAACTAGCCACAGAACAATAGCATTGAATGGAATTGTCTACCTCTGCAAACCTTCTCATAGAAATAGAAATAGAAATCCATGGCTAGATGATTACTTAAATCAGGAAATTTAACATTAAAGCACGCATTAAAGTGGGCTGCATATAATTAATTAGTTTCCCAGTTAGCAATACCAATGAGAAACAATACTGAATTAGATGTCACTAAGAAATAATAATCATATCTACTAGCTCAGAGGACTTGTCGCTATCATCAGTGGAAAATAGGACTGGAAAGCTAGATGAGCAGCAAAGTAAGAGTCTGGCAAGGACTGTGAGGTTATTTACCTCTAAGTACTTGTAGCATATGTATCATTATTTATGCCTAAAATTGTATGTGATTGTGTGCTAATGAAGAAGAGAATAAAAGAAGACAAGGTACAACATGCAACTTGCCAGCATTTCCCCCAAGAGCTTCCCAAATGTGTGGGGGGAAATTTTGATCTTTTTTAGAGATTTTGAAGGATGCTCGCTGCTGCATTTTTGACCAACAGGAGCTTCAAAATGGTCTTCAAGGGACCCTCATGCAGAGTGCATTACAGTAATTCATTTGTGAGGAGATTAAGGCATGTTTCTAAATGAGCTCCTAATCCAGGAAAGGGAACAACTGATGCAGTAGATGTGCTTCCACAAAGATCATGTTGACTACAACTGCCCCCTGCTTTTTGAGTAGGAGTTGTGAGTCCACTATGACCACCAGGTCAGTGATGAAATCCAATTTTTTTTACTGCATATTCTGTGGGCGTGGCTTGGTGGGTGTGGCAGGGGAAAGATACTGCAAAATCTCCATTCCCACCCCACTCCAGGGGAAGGATACTGCAAAATCCCCATTCCCTCCCCACTTCTGGGGGAAGGATATTGCAAAATCTCTATTCCCACCTCACTGGGGGCCAGCCAGAGGTGGTATTTTACACTTCTCCGAACTACTCAAAATTTCCACTACCGGTTCTCCAGAACCTGCTGGATTTCACCCCTGCACTAGGTTGTACACCAGTCTTGAGTGGTACAATCCTATCAAAGTCCAATCCTATCCATGCACGAAGATGGAAGATCCCCAGGCTTGTCAGGATTGAGCCTGAGACTCTTCTTCTTCATTCAGATCCCGATATCCTAGACAGTACCTTGACAGTTTCATCTGCACTGCCTGGGGGTGAAATGTATCATCACGTATTGGTGATTCTGGATCCTCAACTTACTAATGACTTCACCCAGAGATTTCACGTAGATATTAAACAAGGTTTGTGTGTGTGTGTATGTGTGTGTGAATGAATCTATCCCTGAGTTAATTCATAAGTAGGATTCTAGAGGATTCTAGACTTGATCTCTCCCATCCTGTCAACACCAATGGAGACCAACTGCTGAGAAAAATGTTGAGATATATGTTGTTGAGTAGAAAACAGTCTTCACATGTAAATATTCAGTTAAACCAGTAATGTAGAGTCTTCTTTTTCAGCAACATATGCCTTTGCGTAGGTGGTACTCTAAATGCAAGTGCTGTTGTATATAAAATAAAAAGGAGTAGTGTGATAATTCCAACATAAGATATCTTCTTAATAAACAATATATAACAAGGAAAATTGTCAAACAAAAATTGAGCAAATTAGTTTTAATGGGTAACCGTGAGAGATGGAGGGGAGGGGAGCTGGTGTAACAGGGACTACAGTGAAATGTTTCCCAGGATGATGGAGCACAATCCAGAAAGGAGCGAAGGAAAGAAGAGGCAGCACAGAAGAAGAGACTTAGAACAGCCACTCCATAGAATTCCCCAGGGTATTTCCCAGGGTATATCTATTGGGGTGAGAATAGTAAGGATTCTATCTATATTGAATTCTTGCTGGCAATTCTACATCATTCTTGGGCTTAGAGTTACAGTAATTGAAATAACAGTGCAAGATAGTTTGTATAGTATTTAAGACATCAGACTAGAAACCGGGAGGCCACGAGTTCTAGTTTTGCCCTAAATATAAAGATAACCTGGTGACCTTGGGCTAGTCACTGTCAGCCCTAGGAAGGAGGCAGTGGATAACAATCTCTGAAAAACATTGCCAAGAAAACTGCAGAGACTATTCCAAACAGTTATCAGGAGTCAAGACTAACCTGAAAGTGCCAAAAATAAATAAATAACCAAAATATGGAGCACATTGCTTTTATATCGTATCTTATTTGCTCAAATTTTGGCACAGCTGAAAAAACTTTGACCAGAAATTCAAAGAGCTGAGAAAAATTAAACAAGTTTTATTTTTTCATGCATTTTTAATTAGAAAAATGAAAAATATAAAATATTTTGTTTTAGAATTATAAATAAATTTTTCAGACAAGGTATTCTTATATTGGAACTCTTTATTCAAGCTGAACTTTGTTCCTAAAAACAAGAGAGAATGTTTCTAAATGCAGTATAGAAAGGTTAATAACAATATTTGAACTGAAGACAAAAGCAATTTTGCCATATTTCTCTGACACAAGAGAAGAAGGAGGATCCACTGTGTTCTGTACTTGTAGGTGCTCATGTTTACTTTTGTCGATATTGATAAATATTGCTGTGCTCTTTTTAGCCTAACTAGGTCTCAAAAGACTAGAGAAATAATAAAGTGGGTAACAGCCCATTTATTCCTGTAGAATAAATTGAATTAAATTAGAAACTGATCATCCTAGTTGTACATGAGACTCAGCAGATCTGTTCTGACCTAGGCTTCCCGATACAGTAAAAGCACACAATGAGTCCCCAAAACCCTCTTTTTATTTCAATGGCTGTGAATTCTGCTCATTCAGAATCTGTTAATTCTCAATCTGTTCATTCACAGATGAGTCCCAAATAGTTGTAGAGAGTTGGACAGAAGTCTGCCACAGTTCTTTGTGATAAGGCTGATAAACACCCACTTTTATCTCCCTTGACACCCTGCCAAGACCTAAATGGCAGTTAACTTTGCAAGGCCACACGGAACACAGAGTCAACACGGAGTTGCAGTATTGAAACCGGCCAGCACGAACAACAGTTGCTTCCTGCAAAGGCCCATGTGACTTTGCTCCTCCTTTATGTTTTATGGGAGGGGCCAATCATCTCCAGGCCCTACTCCTGAGTCATCCCTTTTGTTTGAACTGTTCTTGCCCTCTGGCAGCTCTGCGCATGCGTGCACTGGGAACACACTCCCCTTTTCCTCTGCCTTACTGATGTCCGACTCTGGAGGCTTCAGAGTCTGCACATAACTCCCAGATGGCCCTGACCCTACCTCTGCTTCTGACGCAGAGCCCTCATCTGAGCCTTCCCAGACTCCAGGATTGGCCCACGTTCCTCCCCAGACTCCTCACTGTCCAACTCTGTTGCCAGTTGTGCACGCCGGCAGCAGACCACAACAAGATCTAAAGATTTTGCAGAATTATAAATACCATCTTTCCCCAAAAATAAGACCTGGTCTTAGTTTCTTATTGGCCCCAAAATAAGCACCAGGTCTTATTTTCAGGGGATATCTTATTTGCTTACTTTAGGACAACTCCAGCCAAGCTTCCCAAACCCCAACACCTGTTGCGTTGCTGTTTGACTTCTTCAGCAGCTACTTGCAGCCGCTCGTAGGCCAGACACTGTGTAGGTCATCGCACCAGTGCCATCGCTCACAGCAGGGGGTTGTGTGGTATGTTGTGCCATTTCATGTGTGAGCAATAGCACTGGCACGATGTGCCATGCGGCGTCCTGCCAAGAGCGGTGGCACTAGTGCAGCGAGGCTCACAGTGTTCTGCAAGAGGCAGCATCAGAACGACAAGCCATGTAGCATCCTGTGACTACAGAAAAAGTGAGGCAACGGCACAATAGGTGTCGGGGCATGGGAGGCCTAGCTGAGCGGTCCTAAGGTAAGCAGGTGCAGGGCATATGGGGAAGCTCCACCCTCCCACCCCCGCCCTAGCTTGATTTTTATGCCTGCGCTTCCCTTCACCTCTAACAACCAGATGGTGGGTGGGGCTTAAAAGGGATTATTTTAGGCGGTTAGGGCTTATATTAGGTGTAGGCATGAAAATTGAACTAGGGCTTGTTTTTGGGGTAGCTGAAGAATGACGTAGAATCACCCACGTAGAATTCAGTTTTTTATTTGTGTATTGTTGATTTAATATCTTTAGCTGTTTTTATATCTTGTTTAGTTTTGTGTGCTTCCCAGAATACATTGGAGTTGGGTGGCTAATAAATACTTTTATTAATTAAAATTTCTGGAGATTCTATAGCTATTTCCATATAGTTTTCTCACCAAGAATTTGGTAGGGTTTTGCCATTACTTTCTTCTGTTTGAAGAAACATTCTAATCTACAGCACTGAAATTCTCGTGCGATCTCCAAGTACTAACTAGACTAAGCCCTGTAATGGACCATACTATTATCTCCCACCCAGTTTATTCTTCCCTTCTTTAAAATAAAAATCCTACAAACTTTCATAAAACCTTATATTTGTAGTTTGTTTGCCAATCCGGATATCCAGTTGATTCTTGGTGAAGTTGAATGATGATATCTGTCCATATGCTATTGAAATTCCAGTTTCATTATCTTAACTTTCTGAAAGTTTCTAACAATCTTAGAGATATTAAAATAAATGAAAAATCAATGAAACATGAAAATAAAATTACTTGAATTAGCATTTGCATTTTTTGTTGATTTATTACTTTTTAAACAGATATATCTTACATTGGTTTGTACCATATTTATCATTGTGCTCTTTCTCAAAGAAAAAAATAGTCTTGTGGAATACTGATGCTGTCTCTGAAGATCCTTCCAATACCATAATGAATTCAGAAGGCTTGATTCATATAATATACTGTCAGAAAATATAGATTCTCAACACAAAAGAGAAAATGTCAATCTTTTCTTTACGAGTTATCCTCAACTTACAACAACAATTGAAACTGGAATCTTTGTTGAGTGAATCAGATGTCATATGCCTGCTTTAGTCAATGACTACAATCCTGGTGCTCCCAGTTGACGTCATTAAGTGATCTCCTGGATTGTTAAATAGACAGAGTGAAAGAGCTGCCTGCTAGAAAGACTTGGTTCCATGCGGGTCTGAATCCCCCTGGACTCGGTCCCATGCAGGACTGAATCCCTCTGGTGGGCAGCCTTTTATTCTGATCCCTTTGCTGCTGCATCTGTCCTGAAATCTGAACAGGATTTTGGCATGGAGAGTTTGCAGCACAAGGGTTTGCAGCCAGTCCCCAAAGACAAGAGGACTCCCTCTGGCTTTGGGGGCTGACTGTCAATGCCACGTGTTGCAAACATTTAGTGCAAAAATCCTGTTTGGATTTCAGGACAGATCATTTTTAGCCAATCCTCAGAAACCAGGAGTCTTTCAGCAGGTGGCAATGGCTTGTGACCTTCCCTACAAGTTTCCCTATTGACTTTCTAGGGAAACTGGCCAGGAAGATTACAAATGACAGTTACATAATTGTGAGCACCCAGATCTCAATCCTATGAGGCTACAATGGCTGTAACTGTAGGCATGGGTTGTAAGACCCTTTTTTCAGCACTGTTGTAATTTTGAGCAGTCACTTAACAAATGATTGTTAAGTGAAGAGTGCCTGTAATTTATTGGATTAACTCAGCTAGCATGATTTGTAATAGCTATTTGTACTTCACTGTATCATATATTTACCTGATCAAATTTTTATTCAAGAAACCATTATTACCCAAAATATGGCTTAGTATGTTATGTGAACACAGACAAAATTTGATAATCGTTAATCAGAAACTGCTCTCAGAAAATATGAACAGGTTTTGGTTTTGGTTTTGATCTCCAAGACCGAAGTTAGTTGGGCCAGATTCTTTTTTTCTGTTGCCCTTCATATAAAATAATCCTTTTCAAGGTATTTTGAGACAACTCCTATTCATGTGTCAAAGAGGTCTGCTTTTAATGTATGTTTTAAAATACTTTGTAGAAAATCTTGGGTAGTTTATACTATGTAGTAAACTGAAAATGGAACTAATTCATGAAGTACAGCTGGGGTTGTTTCAGATTTCACTGTATATGCTAGTGGGTTCAGATGTGTTACAGTAACAGTGTAAGCTAGTTGTGCATGTCTCACCATCCCACACATCCTATTTTGCAGTTGGGAATTTCAAGTGCTTTTGTTATTTTCTGTATCCAAAACTAAAACACAGAGCTGCACAAGAGAAGCAAAAGAGGAACGCATAATGTGATTCAAATGCCACAGGAAGAAATTAAATCTCGGCTGCTTTGAAAGAGGGATGCTTCTCAGCAGGAAATGAAAGAAGCATTACTTGTAAGAATAGAAAATTGAGATGGGTTGCTAGGAAACTAATAAATTAATTGAAAGATAGTTTCAGAGGGAAAATTGAACAGTTGAAATCTATTGTTACTGTCACATTCATTTCTATTTTTGGGTAACCCTTTTAGTACAACCAGCCAAAGGTTACTAAAGAATAAGCAAGTTTTGGAATTCTCCTGAACTTTTCAGCATGCAAGATGTGGAGGAAAGCTGAGAGAAAAATGGATGTTTTAGTCATTAGCTCTGTAATTCAGGGTTACAATGAAAGTTGTGGATTGAATGTATAGGCAATGAGGCCACAACCCGAAAAAAGAGAGAATGCAGTGGCTGTTGTTATTTGAGGGGCTCTAGTAGCTTTCAGAGGCATGGCCCCATAAGGGAAGATCTTGTTAAATTGGGTTCTAGGATTCATTTGGGAGCACTTGTTTTACCAGTCTTCCTACTACACATGTACCATCCTGCAAAGCTGCTTACTATTGTTATGAACTTTACTATGATATTGGTTCTGGGAGAGTTAATTTTGCCTGAGTTCGGTGCAGAATTTAATGTTCATGGTCATCAGGGAATCATGAACCTCACCCAGGTTATTGTGGGATGGACACTTGTCACTGGTCACATGTTGTCTCAGGGCAACTGCTGTGTTCTCTGGTGATGCGGGACATCTATCCTATCTTATAGTCAGATTGCTTTCTGTTTTCCTTGGAGCTGTTTAGTATTTACACACACACACACGCACACACACACACGCATCATAAGGAGAATGGCCTTATCAATTGGTTTCGAGGCTTGATGGATCAAGTTGGGTTTCAGATAGTGTTTGGGGAGTTTCCTTAGGCTCTGAAATGACAGTAGCCTTTGGTAGAATTGTAACTGAACATCCTCCTCTGTTTGCTAATCCTGGAGGTTCTCTGGTTCTCTGAGAAGCTATACGAGATGGGGGCAGAATAAAGGTTTCAGTTCTTTGGAGGAAGTGTGAATCTCATAAAATCCATGTTCAAGCCTACGTTAAGCCCAACAATGTATGATAAAAGTAGCAAAATGTATTTTTTTATTCCTCTTTCATCCAAATATTGCTGACTGCTGGCCCTTTTAGGCTTATTTGGATCTTTTTAGGGAAAAGGAGGCATGAAAAATATCTTAAGAATCACTTGATGATATTCTAGGCATCTGACACTTCAATTTATCTGAGATGGACCTTACTAGTCAGAGTAACTTAGGAGTAACTCATGGCTACTCATGCCTTAGTCATTTTGTGATTGAATTATTGCAGCACACACTACCTAGGGCTGCACTTTGAAGTTATA
This sequence comes from Masticophis lateralis, assembly GCA_030761175.1. Taxonomy (NCBI): domain Eukaryota; kingdom Metazoa; phylum Chordata; class Lepidosauria; order Squamata; family Colubridae; genus Masticophis; species Masticophis lateralis. The sequence continues at coordinate 94,141,936 of JAUDYJ010000003.1, read as the reverse complement.
GCTAATCAAGAATGCAGGGGCATTAGTGGTAATCGGCCCACTTCAGTTCACTCAGAAACACCTCTGATCCATGAATTGTATTGCTTCTGGCTAGAAGTACTGGTCATTAACTATAAATCCCTTTATGATTCAGGGCCTAGTTGACTTCCTTTCTCCAGTTACGTATCCTTGTCTTATAAATTTAGTAGACACTGCATATTCAAGATCCCATTGTTAACATTATATCATTTTGTAGTACCTTGGAAGTACTTCTTTTTCATGCCTAAACTTGCCCTGTGAGGTAGTATCTTTTTCCCAAATCCACCCAGCCCTGACCCCGTTGTTAAGGAAAGACAATAAAACATAGTTTCCCATCACGCCTTGGGGTAGGATTCTTGGGAATTCTCACTGATGTTGGGACTTTAATCCTTGGTTTTCTTAATGTTTTTTAAAATTAATGTTTTATTTGTTTTATTTATATAACATTCAATTTTCATCAAACAATGTATGGTCTGGGTACAGTTATTTTTAAACAATCATAATATACATATTTGTTGTGGTATTCATCACTGTAATATTGATAATATAATAATATGATAATATAACAATAATACGTAACATCATCTTCTTTAACAACTCTTCACTTTAGTAGTTCCTCCTTTTATATCTCCTCCTTTCTAACTTCTGTTTCTGTTGCCTAGCCATTGATAGAATATGTCCCATATAAAAAAAAATTCTGTTTCTTCTTTAACCTTAATAGTAAGCAATAGTCTATCCATTTCTGTGCATTCTAATATTTTCTTAATTACATTCACCTCAGACGGGATCTCATCATTTTTCCATTGTTACACAAATACAATTCTAGTTGGGTTTAATATATGCAAGACCAGATATGTAGTCTTTTTATCATATTTTTCTGGTAGAATGCCCAACAAAAATATCTCTGGTCTTGGCTTTCCGTCACAACTGTGATCACAAACTCACGCCTTCACTCAATCCAGCAGGTAAGTAACGTGTTTTATTGGTAACAACAGCTCTTTTCGTGAGAAGCCGGAATGTGTGAACAACACAAAGAAGCGGCTAGTGGGTACTCTGTTGAGATGCCTTTTATATTAATCCTTAACGATGCGTGCGCCCCTAATTCTTAATGAGGGGGCATGTGGTCAGCTGTAGGTTCTCAGTCAAATCGCCCACCACTGCAGTTTGAGCACTCTGTGATGTCATCAGCCACAACAATCGTGCCAGCTCCGTTTCCGCCGGCATCCCGCTTGCCGCTGGCTGTGTCATCGTGGCTAGTGCTCCTCCCATGCGCCCCGAAATACCATTCTACCACCCGGTGTGCTACAACTCCTAATCGGAATGCCTAACCCCTACCACCAACACCCGTGTTATCCACCACCCGTAGGAAGCTGTCCGTTCATCAGGTAGTTATGGCGCCCGTGGTGCGGGTAATACAGTGCATTGCATTGTCGAGTGGTGGCTATGCTCGACATCTGCTTTCAGGTCAAATGTCTATTTGCCATTTTTTCCAGCCAAGTATGTATTTTCGTCCAGTATTTTTTAGCTTTTGGGCATGTCCACCACATATGGTAATATGAACCAGATGATTGATTACACTTCCAATGTTTAGCAGATCTATCTTTATACATTTTTTCCAACCTTGCCGGTGCAAAAAGCCATCTATAAAACATTTTATACAGATTTTCCTTATATGCAGTCGACATGGTCAATTTAATATTTCTATCCCATAATTTCTGCCATTTATATAATTCTATTGCATATCCAAAATTTTTAGCCCAAGCAATCATTGTCTCCTTTACTTGTTCACTTTCAAGTTTAATACTTAATAGGTAACAATATAATTTCTTTATCAGTCATCTGTTCCAGTTAATATCTGGTCTAATTTTGTTAATTCTTTATTAAAACCATACATTTTAGCATCTTTCTCATAATGGGAAAGCATGCACATGCATGCACTGGCCAGCTGATTTTTGGGTCTTCTGGGTCCACTGGAAGTCAGGAAACAGGCTGTTTCCAGCCTCTGGAGGGCCTGGGGGTGAGGTGGGGAAGGCCCGTTTTTCGCTCTCCCCAGGCTCCAGAGCCTTTCTAGGAGCCTCGGGATAGAGAAAACAGCCTTCTCCCTCCCCCAAAGGCCCTCTGGAGGCTGGAAACAGCCCATTTGCTGACTTCCGGTCCCACCAGAAGGCCTGTTTTTCACTCTCCCCAGGCTCCAGAGCCTTTCTAGGAGCCTGAGGAGGGCAAAAATGGCCTTTCCCACCAGAAGTCGGCAAATGGACCATTTCCAGCCTCTGGAGGACCTCTGGGAGGATGGGGAAGGCTGTTTTCACCCTCCCCAGGGATGGGGAAGGCTGTTTCGCCCTCGAGCCTGGGGAGAATGAAAAACGGGCCTACCAGGCCCACTGTGCCATCGCATGCCAAAAGCAGGGGGAGTGCGGGGGGATGTCACACGGGGAGGTGCATGGGGGTGCAGGGCGCATAGAAGTATGAGTGTGGGCACGCACGTGCATGATCCCCCGGTGCTCCCCCTGCTTTTGGCATGTGATGGCAAAAAGGTTAGCCGTCACTGGTATAGAGCTTCTCCATCTTTGGCTACAAAGCACATAGTCAATCTGATTTCTGTGTTGACCGTCTGGTGCTGTCCGTGTGTAGGATCATCTCTTGGGTTGTTGGAAAAGAGTGTTTGCTGTAACCATCATATTCTCTTGACAAAATTCTACCAGCCTGTGCCCTGCTTCATTTTGTACTACCAAGGCCAAACTTGCCTTTTATTCTGGTTATCTCTTGGCTTCCTACTTTAGCATTCCAATTCCCCATGATGATAAGGACATCATTTTTTGGTGTTAATTCTATAAGGTGTTGTAGGGATTCATAGAACCGGTCAACTTCATCCTCTTCAGCGCCAGTGGTTGGGGCATAGACTTGGACTACTGTGATGTTGAATGGTTTGCCTTGGATTTAAACTTGTGGGTTTTTAACGGAAAGGCCAAAAGTATTTAATTTGTTTTAATTGCTTTTAAATTTTGTATCTTATATTGTTTTATCATGGCTGTACACTGCCCTGAGTCCTTCGGGAGAAGGGCGGATAAATAAATAAATAAATAAATAATAAATAAATCAATAAATAAATCAATAAATCAATAAATAAATGAAAGAAAGATCATTCTGTCATTTGGGGGATTGTATCCCAGTACTGCTTTTCCTACTCTTTTATTGACTATGAAGGCTACTCCATTTCTTCTGAGGGATTCTTGCCACAGTAGTATACCTGATGGTCATCTGAATTAAATTTACCCATTCCTGTCGATTTTAGTTCTCTGATTCCTAAGGTGTTGATGTTCAGTCTTGTCATCTCTTCTTTGACCACATGCAGCTTGCCTTGATTCATGGATCTTACATTCCAAGTTCCTATGGAGAAAAAATCTTTACAGCATCGGACTTTCCTTTCACCACCAGATGCATCCACAGCTGGGCATTCTTTTGTCTTTTGCCCAGTCGCTTCATTCTTTCTGATGCTATTAGTACTAGTCCTCTGCTCTTCCCAGTAGCATATTGGACACCTTCCGACCTGAGGGGCTCATCTTCCAGTGTCATAACTTTTTTCCTTTTGGTACTGTCCATGGGGGTTTCATGGCAAAGATACTGGAGTGGGTTGCCATTTCCTTCTCCAATGGATCACATTTTATCAGGGCTCTCTGCTATAACCAATACCTCTTGGGTGGCCCTGCACGGCATAGCTCATAGCTTCATTGAGCTACACAAGTCCCTTCGCCATGACAAGGCAGTTAATCCATGAAAGAGATGTTTCCTACTGTTTTATTAATATTTCTACATATTAAAAAATACCCAGAGTTGCTCGGGCAATTGAGGAGGTTGATGAATCAGATAGATAGATAGAGGACTAGGGGAGGCAACTATTTTCTTTATTTCTTAATACTATGTAACCTTGTCTAGGAGATGTGAGGAGCTTCCTTCCAAATATTTCACAGAAATCTGATAAACATGTTACATGAATGTTTTAAACAGGCTTCTGGCAGATATTACTTAAAATAGATTATTAGAGCAATTTGTAGAAAATTTCAGGCGCACTAATTTTTCAGCATTCATATCTAGAATTTCTAACTGCTTTTGGATCGCCACACAGCTTAAAATCTAAGACAATTTCAGCCACCTGCCATCTCTAGTTAATTAAAAACTACAACATCTCAACCTACTTTCAAGAAAACAATTCACCCATTATTGTACAAAAAGGCAAATTCCAGTAGTATGTATATACAGTATGTATTTCAGATGAAATACAAAATCATATTTTAGAAATTAAATTTTGGAATTTAAAAAAAGAGTGTAAATAGTATTTAAGAAGAAGGAAAGTTCTATAAATGGCAAAAAGTATCAGAAGTGGCCTGGATGAGAGATGACACTGTGATACGGTAACCAGGAGTTTGAAGGAAATAGGATAATTTTTTTCTTATAACTTTTTAAATTTATATCTGGCCTTTATTGTTTTTATAAATAATGCAAATCAATGAGCATGCCTAATACTCCTTCCTCCTTCTACTTTTCCCACAAGAACCCAGAGAAGTGGGTTGGGCTGAGAGAGAAAGAGTGATTGGTCCAAAGTTGCCCAGCTGACTTTCATGTCTAAGGGGGGCTAGAACTCACAGGCTCCCAGTTTCTAACCTAGAGCCTTAACCACCAGATTAAACTGGCTCTTACATTTCCAAATTGAACATTTTCTTATAGCTTGCAAATGTTCCCATATTGCTAATATCATTTCTATGAATTCTCAAAAAAGCACAGCTAAAATTTAGCATACATTTCAGGAATATTTAGATCCGTTAATAACTATTTTAAGCAAGATAGTCAAAAGTAACTCTGATGCCATTTTAGAAAGAAATAAAAATTAAACAAATACAATATCTTTTACAGAATTCAGGCAAACTAAAAATGGCAATCCAAACTCCTTGAAGAACACAAAAACAAAGTGCAACTGTAAAAAAGGTCAGAAAAGAAAGGTAAGCCTAGAGATTAAGCTGGTATAAATAAAATGATATTCGGACAGGTAATTATTTTGTCTTTAATGAAAAGAAATATTCATCACATTTTAGAGGAAAGCATAAAAGGAAAGGAAAAAGATACAGTTGGACTAAAATCCTCCTCCTAAGTGGTACAAAAAGGATTATAATAGTAAAATCTGTTTTTAACAGAGAAAGTATTTGCAGCATTAACATTTGCATTGTTAGTGGGCTTAAAGCAAAGATGGCAAATGTCTGGTATTTGGCCTGTGTGGCATTCCCCAGCCAGCCTTCTCCCCTTCTTCTCCCCTTGCTTGTCACATAGGACTTAGGCATGATAAAAGTTTTTTATTGTTAATGGTAGATTCTTTCATGTCTAAGTTTTGAAGAGGTATTTCTTCCATTGTACTATGAATATGTGTCTGAAAAAAAGAACAAATGAAACATCTGTATTTGTGTATGAGAATTAACCAAAGTATGTGTCTATCATATGTGAACGTGTAAATGAGTGCACAAATGTGAATATTTTATGTAAATATGATGTGGACGTTGTGCTATTGAACATGCTTTTTGCTTTGGCTGTGTCTACTTTAACTCTAAAAATTACCTAGGAGGGAATATATTTTTTATACCAAATGAGGAATTACACAGTGGCTTATTATAAAAAAAAATTTCTTCTATTCAGTTATGTCTGATTCTCAGAAAGTGCCTGGACAGGTCCCTGCAGGTTTCTTGGCAAGATTTCAGAAGTGGTTTGCCTCCTTCCTAGAACTGAGAATAATTTGCAGCATCTTCAGGCAGTCTTGGTGACAGTATTGAAAAAAGCAGATGATTATGAATTATTATTGTAAAACTGGCTTCAGAAAGGGCTACAGGATTCTGATTGCTCTGATCAGCCTGATGAGTGATCTTTATTTAGAGATTATTGAGGGAGGGTGACCCTATTGATTTTTCTCACTGTTGCAGTGGCTTTTAACGTCTTTTATAGTATTACCCTTTTGGATTGCCTGAAATATTTGGAAATCATAATGTCTTGATAGATTTCAGATAGTGCTACTGCAGATAGCTGCTTTTGAGGGGCGGGGGGGAAATGTAGATATGGTCTCGCACATGACTCCACTCAGTCACCAGTGCTTTGTGATCTCAACATGAAACAGAGCAAAAGTAGATTTGGAGCTGGACCTATCAATAAGCTGATGACAACTAGATCCCTAGATAATGGTGTGATATAGTTGATTGCATTCAGGAACCCCTTGGAAGAAACTTAAAATGGCAATATGCACACTGATAATCTCCAGAGTGAATTACTGCAATATGTAAGACTACTTTTAGTGCAGAAAGTTCAGTTAGCATAGAATTATCATACCAAGTTGGTTTCAATGATTCAAAGACATACTTACTTACACTGTGCTGAAAAATATACACTTGGTGTACTACAAGTCATAGTTGGTTGGTTTGGATTACCTGAGATTGTCTTCTTCTACACAATGTTCCCTTTGCTCATCTGGGGAGCTTTGCATACAGAGGTTGCAATTATATCTCCATGTCATTTCCCACATAGTATAGAGGAAAAAACTTAAGACAACATGATATAACAGAGAAATGGAGCAGATGATGAAACTCAAATGAATTTAAAATGGTTGAAGTATGAACCTGAATTCCTGTCTTTTGAAGGAAGAAACAGATATGCTTGAATAAAGTAAAGAAAAAAATACATAAACCATTATTTGATTAAGATATTGTATGTACTAATACGTTAAATGGTTTTTTCAAAATTGATATTTTTAATTGAAATAGAGGTAGGAAAATTATTGTGGGAAAAAACAGAAACAGTAAAAGTGAAGGAAAAGATGTATTAACATTCATCAAAATTCATTAAAATATCAAAAATACAGTAACAGGAAGCCATATAAAACTCTATCAAACTTGCTTCTAAATAAGCATGTGTAGAAAGTTTTATTTAAAAAGTCTATTCTCTTTTTTGTACATTAAAAGTACAATACTTGTAGTACTTGGAATATTATTATAGTTCCCATAAGATCTGAGGGATGTCTCATGCATAACATAAGACCTTCATACAGTGGTGGGATTCAGCCAGTTTGCACCACTTCGGGAGAACCAGTTGTTAACTTTCTGAGCAGTTTGGCAAACTGGTTGTTGGAAGAAATCATTAGGGCAAAGAACCGGTTGTTAAATTATTTGAATCCCACCATACAGATCATTGTTTTAATTCCTGTCATGTTAATCTGTTTGTTGCCTTCACTTGGCTTGATTACAAAAATATAGTACACCAACATCAGTGGTAGGCTGCTACTGGTTCACCCCAGATCAGGCGAACTGGTAGAGGCTGCAGCAGGAGGCTCCAGCCACCCGCCCAGATGCTTCTGCATGCACAGAGGCTTTGTGCGCACATGTGAGCATGCGCGCGCCCACGAGTGAACCGGTAGCAATGGGTTTTGATACCCACCTCTGGCGAACATTATATAACAAGTACAATTTTATCTTTTATGAGTATAAAAATATGTAGGTTAGAAAAAGGACAGAGAAAATAAGCATTTCATTTTAGAGAAAATTCATATAAATCAATAGCAATGCTCTAGGAATGTCTTTCATGTTCCCTACTATCATTTTTAAAATGACATCTTTATCTCCCTGGCCTTGCAGAAGCTAACAAGTACAAAATCAGGTAACATCCTGTTGAGGGCCACAGCTAGCTCTTTTACATAGGATTCCAGTTCATATCAGTCATATGCCAAGGCAGCATCCTGAAATATGGAACAAAGCAGCACTTTACTTTTGGATACTGTCCGTGGTGCTGACTCCATTCTCTTGTGCTAAAATTATTTTGACCCTGATCTCTTGGGCTTCCAGAAAAACTTGTCCTGACAGTGTCAATTTATTTGAACTGCATAGTGTGTATGTACTACGGATAGAAGAGACTGAGATGGCACAGTCTCTTCCATCTCTTAAAAGAGCTGAGGTGGCGCAGTGGTTAGAGTGCTGTACTACAGCTACTTCAGCTGATTGCTAGTTCAGCAGATCAGCAGATCAAATCTCACCGGCTCAGCCTTCCATCCTTCCGAGGTGGGTAAAATGAGGACCCAGATTGTTGGGGGCAATATGCTATTTAATATACTGTTGATTGTTGTAAGCCGCCCAGAGTCCTCGGAGAGTGGACGGCATAAAAATAGGATTAATAAAATAATAAATGATTAATAGATGCAATAGATAGGGTAGTATATGGGGAGTGGGGATTTTACCTGCATTAACCTTTTCTAGCCACATTTATGGTTGCAAGCGTTTAGTCATTCTGGTAATTTCAGCATACTCCCTCTTGCTAGTGCCTGATTTGCCCCAAGTAGTAGATTTTGTATGAAAAATTAGCTTGCCCTTTGCTAAAACAATGTTTACTGCCAGTCTTCTCATAGCCCCAATTCAGATAGCCAGATGATACATTGGAAGAGATATTTTAAAAGGATTGTAATGCTTTCCTTGTGTTTTTTTAAAAAACTGTTATGCTAGGAAGTACTTGATACCCTTTGACTTGGTGAGGTTAGGAGGATGTTGGAGAAATGATTATGCAGTTGATGATATATCACTTGAGACTTCTAATCTGGAACATGATGATTCCTTGGTAGCAGCAGGTTCTATTTATTTTTCAAAGTTGCCTCAGAGACAGTTTATCAAATACCATAACTGTTGCTGCTATGAACTGTGGAAAGATTGTGTCATGTACCCCTACAGAGGCTAAAGCAAATAAATATAAAACTTCATTATGGGAAAAGAAATCAACAAAGTATAATAGAAATTAAATTTGAACCTTAAGAATTTCACAAAACTCAAGACTTTTTTGAATATAAATCTAAAGGAGCAGGAACATTTGCTGCAATCTCAAAAAGAAAGAGAGATTGGAAGAAGGAAAACTGGTAGATTAATAGCAATCTTGCCAGTTTCCTTCTTGGGTCTGTGTCTGAAGGTCTTTCCTTTATAGTAGGTTGTTGGGATCCTTAGCTATTTGTTATTCATACCTGAGCTCCAAACATGAATTAGTTTGGCCTCTCCCCCACCCATCTGTTTGGCTATAGCTGACTCAAAGCCCAGAGCCTATTAAAATTTGGGTAGAAGGGGTAATACCATAATACTATTTGGTAGGCCTCTAATGAGGCTTGAATGTCAGGGTTTTGCTATTCTGCTTTTGTTTGTATGTATTTATATGGGAGCGTATGTGCATACCAAAGAAGAATCCCTTTTTGTGGCATAAAGTTATATAACTGTTCTCAGTTATATAACTTTATGTCTAGTGACTACCCATTGAGGATGATTACCCTCAACACTAGTTATGATATTTCAGCCTAGCCTTTGTGGGGAAACAATTACAGATCACTGATTGATTTTGGGTTCCATTATTCACACTGTAGCTGTTCAGAAAGGAACACCTCAGGAGATCAGTCCCTCTGAGGCAGCAATGGACATGTTGAATTGGCCTCTGCTCATAATTGCAAACAGGCATATTCTATATCTGCATCTCTGTTAAGTTGAATGATCTCTTGATAACTCTTCTTATCATATTTTAGGCAGTCCACTGCTGCTTACAGTATCTCCAAAGTGATAGTGGATAGTTGTAATTATGTATCCCATATTATGGCTCCAAATACTTTCCTTGAGAATTTTCTGGCATTCTTAGTGGTACTGTCAAAACATTGGCTGATTTATGGACTAAGGAAATAATAGAAGAGAATGTGTACATCAGTGGTGGGTTGCTACCATTTTGCCCCAGATCAGGTGAACTGGTGGCGGTGGCAGGAGGTTCCACCCACCTACCCAGATGCTTCTGCGCATGCACAGAAGCATTGCGCGCAAGTGCCCATGTGCCCACAAACAAACCGGTAGAGACAGGTTTTGAAACCCGCTCCTGGTGTACATGTATCACCTCTCCTGCGGGAGCTGCATTGGTTGCCGATTTGCTTCTGGGTACAATTCAAGATGCTGTTTGTCACCTTTAAAGTCCTTCACGGGCTCAGGACCAAGGACTGTCTCTTGCCGGTCACATCTACTTGACCCACTGGAGTGGAGAGGCAAGGAATTTTACGGGTCCCATCCCCTTGGGAGATACTCCTGGTGAGACTCAGAAGAAGGGCCATCTCCATGGTAGCTCCCTATCTCTGGTATATTATTCCCCCAGAGATTAGAATGGCCTCCATTCTAATCTCTAATTCTAATTCTTCCAGAAAACACTGAAAACCTGGCTCTGCCAGCAGGCCTAGGAATCCCAGAGTGGGATGGAGCCCGTTAAATGGCTTGTGTGATGTGTGGTCACTGGAGTGGGGGGATATTATTACTTTATTATTTTCTTCTATTAGTTTTTATTATTATTATTATTATTATTATTAAATCAATATCTATATAAACAGTGTGTTGTCTGGGTACAGTTAATTTTGAGAAATAATAATAAAATTCATAACATTAATAATGACCACATAATAATAATAATATTTGCTTATCCATTTTAGTAAACCTTTCTTATATAATCAGTCATTCTCTTATGCTTTTAATTTTCTAACTTCTGTTTCTGTTAGCTAGCCATTGATAAAACAAAACCCATGTTAAAAAATATTCAGTTTCTTCCTTCTCCTTAATTTTAAATGTTAATCTATCCATTTCTGCAGACTCTAATATTTTTTTATTACATTTTCATCTGTAAGGATCTCATCATTTTTCCACTGTTGTGCAAACACAATTCTAGCCATGTATAAAATTAAATATGTATTCCCCTTATTGTATTTTTCTGGTAAGATACCCAACAAAAATATTTCTGGTTTTGAATCTATATGTTGCTTTACCATTTTTTCTAGACATATATGTATTTTTGTCCAATATTTTTTTGCCTTTGGGCATGTCCACCACATGATAATACAAACCCAATATCTGATTACATTTCCAACATTTAGCAGACATGTTTTAATGCTCAGTAGATAGATTTTTAAAACTCATTTTTCATCTGTCCCTATTAGTATCTGAACTAGTTCTGTTGGTTCTTTATAGAAGCCATACCTTTTAGCATCTTTCTCATATCTTGATTGTATTTGCACATGTGGCCACCATGCTAAATCAATCCCTTAACTTTTTAATTCTTGCTTAGTTTTAAGTTCCCCTTTTTCATTCAAAATGTCTTTATATCTTGTAATTTTTTTCATGTTAACAACATTCGGATGTATCAGTGCCTCCATCATGGAGAGCCAGACTGGTATTTTCATGCAGTATTTTTTTAAATTTTTGCCCACACTAACAATAATGCATTTCTAACTTAACGTCTTTGAAAGTATCTATGTATTTTAATTTTCCCATACCATAAGAAGGCATGCCACCCCAGTTGGAGATCATGTCCCTCCAAAATCAATAATTGTCTATGCCTCAAATTTATCCATTCTTTCATCCATGTAAATTCAGAGGTCTGGCAGTACAACTTCCAATCTGGCAGCCCAAAACTCCCTTTATTTTTAGAATCCTATAACATTTTCAAACTTATTCTAGCTTTTTTCCCTTGCCAAATATATGTTGACATTATTTTATTTAATTCCTCAAAGTAGTCTTTTTCCAGCTTTATCGGAATTGTTTGGAACAAAAATAATAATCTTGGAAAAATATTCATTTTTATATTAGCTACTGTATTCTTCCTACCACTTCAATCTAATTTAATTTGTTGCATTAGCTTGATATAATTATCTTTAAAAGTTGCACATCTTGCTGTTAGCTGAATTCCTAAACATTCTACTTTTTTGACTATCTGGATACCTGTCTTCTTCCAGTATTTTATTTTTTACATATGCAGTTTTTATATTCATGCTAGCCCCCTTGAGTCGCCATGTGCAAATAGGCGGTAATATAAATTGTCTACATAAATAAATAAATAAATAAATAAATAGCTCAGGATTGAACTATCTTTGGTCTTTGGTCTTTCTTTGGTCTTTCTCAGCTTCATTGTTTCCCTGCAGATATTTCATTATCAACTAAGTAACATCATCAGTGCTCTGAAGATGTACATATGGTGCAGAGGTGGGTTTCAGCAGGTTCTGACCAGTTCTGGAGAACCAGTAGCGGAAATTTTGAGTAGTTCGGAGAACCGGTAGCAGAAATTTTTTGAGTAGTTCGGAGAACCGATAAATACTACCTCTGACTGGCCCCGCCCCATCTATTCTCTGCCTCCTGAGTCCCAGCTGATTGGGAGGAAATGGGGATTTTGCAGTAACTTTCCCTTGGAGTGAGAAGGGAATGGAGATTTTACAATATCCTTCCCCTGGAGTGGGGTGGGAATGGAGATTTTACAGTATCTTTCCCCTGCCACGCCAACCAAGCCACACCCACAGAACCGGTAGTAAAAATTTTTGAAACCCACTATTGGTGTGATGTAACACAGCATGTTAGATGAAATGATCTTGGAAAAAATAAAATATAAAATATAACTGGTTATAAATAAAAACGCAATGTGAGAATGCCTGTTTATCCATCACTTTCCAAATAGTTTGCCTAAAATATCAGGATACCTTTAGAATAGTTATTTTGGGATAACTTGCATTTAAATATTTCACATTTATGAATGAATATATACATGAATTAAATATACATTCAGTGTGATTTAAAAAGGTAAACATGTAATTGCTTAAAACATACATTTAAATTACATATTTTAATAGCATATTTCAATAAAGCAAGACTTCCCCAGAGCAGCAGCTCTACGAAACTGATGTCAATATATTATGTTGACAAATATAATTATTCTTGAAAAACAACTTAATAGCAGTAAACGATGTGAATCCAGAGGGAAGACTTAACCAAAGGCCTTTTCAAATAGCCATGCTTTTATCAAGTACCTTGATCATTAAAGAGTTATATTGTACTTAATTAATTGAGAGTAGGAAAATAAGGGGAATCCATGTTAAAAAGGATAAATTACTAGTGAAACAAATGAAAAAAAAATAGATAAGATCTGTGTCTTAAAATTGGGAAGGATGTAAATCAAATAGATTCAAATAAAGGGGGGTCTGATCTCATAGAATGGTATTGGGGAATACATGCGTAGTATATTCCTCAGTTCAATTGAGGAAGTGAAGGTGTAGGGTTTATTATGAATTTAAAAACTCAGGTGTATGTCAAAACGTATGAATTAGTGGCATCTAGAGTGATATAAGAGTCACTCTAAAATCAGCATGTCAAGTATGACTTGGTATAAAGAAAGTACAAATAAATGTTATAAATATATTAATGAAAAAAATACATTGGTACACAGCAGATGGTTAGAAAAGTAGGAATCAGAGGTAGGTTTCAGCAGGTTCGGAGCAGTTCTGGAGAATCGGTAACAGAAATTTTGAGTAGTTCAGAGAACTGGTAGTAAAAATTCTGACTGGACCAAAAAAACAATAAAACTCCAGGGACTGATGGCTTACCAACTGAAGTCTAAAAAGGTTTAGGAGAAACACTGAATTGGAAACTATTAGAGACATACAGTATAATGAGGCATTGATAGAGGCAAAGCTACCAGACTCATGGAGGGAAGCATATATCTCATTGATACCAAAGGAAGGAGTAGATCAACACAAATAAAGAATTACAGACCAATCTCCTTATTAAATACGGATTACAAAATCTTTATGAACATAATGGCAAACAGAATGAAAAAAATATTGAACCATAGAATACATCCAGATTAGAATGGGTTTTTACCTACAAGACAAATAAAAAATAATATAAGAACAGTAATCAATGTATTAGAATATTACGAGATGCATACAGAAAGACAGGTAGCACTGATATTTCTGGATTACAAAAAGCCTTCGATCAGATTAATTGGCAATTCATGATTCACCAAATAAAAAATATGAAATTTGGCGAGAGATTTGAAAAAATAACTGCTATATATACCACAAGGCAAGTATATTAGTAAATGGAGATACTACTAAATTTTTTGGAATAAATAAAGGAGTACGGCAAGGATGCCCGCTTTCACCTTTACTTTTTATCTTGACACTGGAAACTTTACTTATAAGAATTAGGTCAAATAAATAAATAAAAGGATTAAAAGTAAAAGGAGAAAAATACAAGATCCAAGCATTTGCGGATGACCTTGTATTCTTCATAGAAGATCCATTAAAAACAACATCAAAATTAATAAAAGAGATAGAGGAATTTGGAAAAGTAGCGGGCTTAAAAATTAATAAAAAGAAGACAAAAATGATAACGAAAAATATAATAGCAAAAAAGTAGAGAAATTAGGGAATGAATCAGGACTACAAGTAGTAAAAAAGGTGAAGTACCTAGGGATAAACCTGACAGCCAGAAGTGCAACTATAAAGGATAATAACTATGAAACATCAGTCCAAAAAATAAAAGAAGACTTAGAAAAATGGGGGAAATTGAAACTATCTCTATTAGGGTGGATTGCAGCGATAAAGTCAAATATACTCCCGAGACTCCTTTATCTATTCCAAACAATCCTGATAAAATTGGATAAGAAATTTTTTAACAACCTGGACAAAATAACTACAAAATTCGTGTGGGAGGGGAAAAAACAAGAATTACATTAAGTATTTTACAAGAAAACAGAATCAGAGGTGGATTTGGATAGCTGGCATGGGAAAAATATTACAAAGCAACAAGTCTTACATGGATTAGAGAATGGGTGAGCCTGGAAAATCAAAGATCATTAAAACTAGAAGGACATGATTTAATGAAGGGGTGGCACGCCTTTTTATGGAGTACCAGGAGCAAAACATATAAACATTTTGACAACCATATTATTAGAAATTCGTTAATTGATACATGGCAAGAAATTAAAAATTAATATTATATGAAAGTTCCCGGATGGTTATCGACAATAGAGGCAATAATGCACCTCAACACATTAGCAAAGCAAAAGATAATAAGATATAGGGATATATTGGATTCACAAGGATTATTGGAAACACAGGAAAAATTTAAAGAACAAGGAATATTAATAGATTGGTGGCCCTATTTACAAATAAAAACAAGATATAGAAGATATAGAAAAGACCAAGAGGAAGGAGGAATAGAATCAAAACCGAATCGATTAGATAAATTATTGGAAACCAAGGAAGAAAAATTAATCTCAAAAATTTATAAATATTTATTAGAATTTGACTTAGCAGAAGAATTGGTTAAAGGACAAATGATAGCATGGGCAAGAAACATTGGACGTAACATACAGCTAGAAGAATGGGAAAGTGTATGGGAAACCAATTATACATGACAAAATTAGTAGCGTATAAGGGGAATCAATATAAAATGTGGTATAGATGGTATCTGGCCCCTTCGAGGTTAGCGAAGATGTATCCAAACCTAAATCCAGCGTGTTGGAAGTGTAAATCAGCTCAGGGCACCTTCTTTCATGTCTGGTGGCTTTGCCCAAAAATTAAGAAATACTGGAAGAAAATAAAAATTTGGATATCAGAAATAACAGCAGAAGAAATAGAATTAGAACCAGAATTTTTTTTATTAGGTATGATTAAAGAAAATATTAGAAAAGAAATAAAATACCTAACATTACATATAATTACGGTGGCCAGATTGGCATTAGCACAATTTTGGAAAACAGATTGAGTGCCAACAGATCAGCAAATAATTCAAAAAATTTATATATGTGCAGAACTGGATAAATTAACACTGAAACTAAAAGACAAGGAAGACTCAAAATTTTTTAAGGTATGGAATAGATGGTATGAGTGAATAACCAAAAGAAAAGAGGGTAAAGATAAAATGCAGTAAGAAATTAAAAGCAACAAATAGGCACTGTCATTAAGATAACAGAAGTAATAAGTCACTGTCTATATACATGTATATAAAGATTTATGTATATTTAGTTTGTAAATTTTGATTTGTATTGTCTTATGTAATTTTATGGTTGTGAATACTTTGTACAGTTTTTATTTTTTTAACTTCAATGAAGTTTGTCTTTTTTTTAAAAAAAATTCTGACTGGCCCCACCTCTATTTATTCTCTTGTCTCCCAAGTCCCAGCTGATCAGGAGGAAATGGGGATTTTGCAGTAACCTTCCCCTGGATTGGGGTGGAAATGGACATTTTACACTATCCTTCTGCCACACCCACCAAGCCACGCCCACCAAGCCTTGCCATGCCCACCAAGCCACACTCACAGAACTGGTAGTAAAAAAAATGTGAAACCTACCACTGATATGGTAGTTGAGTAGTGAAACATCTGCAAGCAACCTCACAGAGTACCAGGACTTCTACGGAAACAGCCTTGAGAGTTAAAAGTGTCACTGCTTAGCATGTCCCAGAAAACTTTCTGTTTTTTAACAGAAAGCTAAGGAAGCCAAAACAAAAGAGCAGCAGCTAAAGAAGAATAGTAGATGTGTATCAGTCTCACACAGATTAATAATCTCTTGCACCAATATTCCATAGTTTATTTTATTTATTTATTTATTTTGTCAAGCATAGATAAGATAACAGGTAAAAGTATAAACATAATTTGAATACATGAAAAGAGTAAGTTAAAAGGAATATTAGGACAGGGACGGTAGGCACGCTGGTGCACTTATGCACATCCCTTACAGACCTCTTAGGAATGGGGTGAGGTCAACAGTAGACAGTTTAAGGTTAAAGTTTTGGAGGTTTGGGGAAGAAACTACAGAGTCAGGTAGTGCATTCCAGGCATTGACCACTCTGTTACTGAAGTCATATTTTCTGCAATTGGGGTTGGAGTAGTTTACCTTGGGTTTGTATGTATTATTTGCTCGTGTATTGTTGTGATTGAAGCTGAAATAGTCATTAACAGGTAGGACATTGTGGCCTCAAACTACGACCCCTGGGCCAGATACATGCAATGAACATTTGTGTTGCTGCAGAGAGTCTCCCCCTTCGGGGTCTTTTTGTGTGGGTCAGAGGGGGGCAGAAATTCTGACTTGGGGTCTGCTTTGGCCTCCTGGTGCGGGGCTTTGGGTGAAGGCTGGAGAGAAGCACCACTGGTGGCATAGAACCAAAGGGCCTTGTTCCAGTGGGATTGCATCATAGCCTGGAACTGGCTGACCTCAGCCCATTGAGCCTCCAGGCGCTGGTACCTGGTCTTGCACTCCTGCAGGTCTTCCCTCTGCTTGGAAAGCCTATGCTTGTAGTCCTCAGTGAGTTGCTTTTGCTGAGCCTCCTTCTCGGCCAGATCAAATTTGAACTGAGCCAGCTGTTTTGTCAACTCTTTCTCATGGTGTCTGCTTAGCTCCAACAACTGCTTCCTGTTCGGGCCCTAAGGAACCCAGGATACAGGCAAGGAATGGTTGGGAAGGGAGGGGCAAGTAGAGGCTGGCGAGACGCTACTCAATGTGAGTGGTCTCTGAGGTCTGAAAGGTTGGTGATCCCTGGTATAGCTCATTGTGATAGATGTTCTTCACAGACTGTGTTGCTTGATCCGTCTCAAGTTGGTTTCCAATGTTGAAGCAGACTACAGTGATTTAACCATAGCAATTGTTTTGAGCTGTTGATCTGAATTCTTTTCAACTTACAGATCTCAAGGATTCAGACAAACCTGTCTAGAAAGATATGGGCTACCTTGTGCTTGTTTAATTCTGGTTAGTTAAATTGGTTGGAAGAAGGCTAGATCCACAATAAAAAGTAAATTAGTGCTTTTGGTCTGTCCTTCCATCCCTAAAGCAGACAGTGATAAGACCACTATTAAACCACTATTCACTGCCCTGAGTCCTTCGGGAGAAGGGCGGTATATAAATTTAATAAATTGAATTGAATTGAATTGAATTAAAGAAACATTTGCTTAACCATGAAGAAACTATTGGTTAATGACAATTGTACCATCCTTAGCTAAGTCTATAGAGATAATGATGATCTTTCCACACAGACATACCTGGCATATATTATTTACCTGGAACTATTTTATTGGGTTTTCAAATAGAATAATTCAGGTTTTAAATTTTAATATGATCCATTTCAGGATCAATTAGGATGGCCTTCTCATCATTGACTAAAATCAGATATATCTTTAGTGTCTGTATTTAGCAGTGCAAGTCGTCCCCGCCCCCTGCTTCCTTTTCCCTCCAGAGATAATAGTTTAAGGATACCAACAACCATTCCCATAAACAAAGAAAGCAAATGTGGTCCTTTTGCTTCTGACATCCTGGCTTTTATCTGAATGGATTCAGAATTCAATTTCATTATAAATGCTTTGAATAATTGTATCAAAATCTAAAGGCAGACAAACTGAGGAAACTGTTAGGATTTATTCTCATATCACTGAGGAATAAAATCCACTTTACAAATATTGTAAAGAGTGTATAGAAACTAAATATCAAAGAAGGAAGGAAGGAAGGAAGGAAGGAAGGAAGGAAGGAAGGAAGGAAGGAAGGAAGGAAGGAAGGAAGGAAGTGTTTTCCTTCTGCAAATCAGAGAACTGGAACTGAAATTAGGAGATTCTTTCTTGGTGTATCCTATTTTTCATCAGCACTGGCTTAGAATGACCAAGTATTATAGAAAATTGTACTATTAAAGGATGATTAATTCAAGTTGATTTAAAGATTTAAAAAATCCTAAAGGAAGGAATGCAAGGACTATATGATTACCAATCATAGCAAACATCTGGACAGCAAACAGAGGAGATAAAATAGGATGTCTGGACATATTCTTTCTCACGGTGGTAAAATATGCCATATCGTCATTTCAAATTTCAACTCTACATCTATATTAAGTTTCAACTTCCATGCAGATTTGTATCACATTTTGCCAATTTGTTTTGGTGACTGACTTTCTGACTTCTAGCCTTATATACAAATAGTCTTTGACTTATGACCACAGTTGGGACCAGAGTTTCAGTTGCTAAATGATGCAATCATTAAGTGAGCCATTAAGTGACAATACATGATTTTACAATCATTTTTATTACAGCTGTTGAGTGAATCACAGTGGTTGCTAAGCAAATCATGTGGTTAAGTGAATTGCATGGTGATTACTGAATCTGATTTCCACAATTGGTCAGAAGCCATCTGGGAAGGTCAATCATGGGATTGCAAGACGATGCGACCATTTTAAGTGAGCTAATTACCAAGCATCTGAATTGCATTGCATGACCTTAGGGCTAGTGCAACAGTCGTAACTGAGGAAGAGTTGTAAGTCACTTCTTCTGAGATAATTATAATTTTAAACCAGAGGTGGGCTGCTGCCAGTTTGGACCAGTTCGGGCCAACTGGTAGTTCCAACCAGCGCCTGGACCCATCCACCCACCCTGGGGCTATCCCGTCCTATGTAATCGCCATGTGTTTGATGCTGCGTGCATGCAGTGAAGGCATGCAAGCAAGCAAGCAAATCGAGCATTTTTGGTTCTGGGTGAACCAGTTGTTACAGTATTTGACATCCACCTCTGTTTTAAACCATCATTAAACAAATAGTCATAAATTGAAGTCTGCCTGAAAAAGTTCATTGAGTACTTCACTGATACTACATTTGTTTTCATTTACTGAGAACCCTGTTGAACGTATAGTATAGGCATTGCACGTTTTATAGTCTAAAATTTTTCTTGCTTGTTTCCAAAAGGCCTAAAAGAATTCAAAGAGTTTGCAGGGGGACAAGTGGACTTGCTGATTTATATTGGGTAGAATGCCCCCTAGTTTCTTTCAGTTGCATTCAGCTGAACATAACAATAAATGTCTTTTTGAATTAGAAATTTTGAATTTGGGAATATATTAAGAATCTGTAGGTGTTTTAAAAGGCAGTTTTATAAAGTAGGTTATAACTGCATTTTGTTCAATTTTCTTTCTTTACTTTTATTTTCTTTAATCTGCTGATTAAAAAAAAATCCTTAAAAATATCCTAAAGATAATGTTTTAAATAAATTATCTATTGCAAGGGCTTGATTGACTGGTTTTATATTTAGGCGAGGTATGACATTTTTAAAACATAGGTCATGAAATTGATACATTATAAATTTGTACAACTTTGCAGTTAAATGTGTCTTTTCATACATTTATCCATGGTGGCATGAGTTAAGCAGCCATCAAGGTATAGTCTTCTGCAAGCTGGTGTTCTCTGCATGTGCTTGATTACAGGACCTTTATTACAAAACACAAGCAATAAAAAATAATCCAGCCAGCGTTTTAAACTTCAAAAGAGCTGATTTTAACAAACTCAGAGAGAGTTTAGGAAAGATGGATGAAAATCCTAAAGGGGAAAACAACTCAAGAAGGATAAAAAACTCTGAAAAATGTGATCATAAAAGCCCAGTCCAGCACAATACACTGAAAAAGAAAAACAAGAAATTCAAGAAGAAACCAGCATGGCTGCACAAAGATCTCTCTGACAAACTGAAAGACAAAAAGGATAAGCTCAAAAAATGGAAAGAGGAATGCATAACTAAGGCTGATTATCAGCAGAGAGCTAGAACATGCAAAGATGAAGTCAGGAAAGCAAAGGCTCAGAAAGAACTAAGGCTTGCTACAAAAATAAAAAATAACAAAAAAAAGTTTCTTTCAACATATTAATAACAAGAAAAAAGTCAAGGAAACAGTTGGTCCACTAAAGAGAGAAGATGGCAAGGAAGTAACTGGCAGTAGGAAGAAAGCAGAACTGCTTAAATCATTCTTTGCATCAGTATTCATAGAAAAAGAAATTATAGCCCAACATACAAAATAATAAAATAAAAACTACTGTAAAAGACAATCTAGAAATAAAAATTAAAATAAGCAAGAAAATGGTAAGAGAACACCTATCTGACCTTGATGAATATAAGTCACTGGGACCTGACAGATTACCTCCCAGAGTTCTGAAGGAGCTGCCAAATGTTATCTCAGAACCACTGTACCATACCTTCCAAAAATCCTGGAGCACCAGGGAAGTATCTGAGGATTGGAAAAGGGCTGGTGTGGTTACCATCTTCAAGAAAGGAAAGAAAACAGACCCAAGAAACTACAGACCAATCAGTCTAACCTCAATTTTTAAATCTGGGGTTTTACATTTGAGCTGAAATTATTTAATATTTTAATTATTTTAAATTCATGTTTGTCTTTGTGTTTTTAATAGGCTATAAACCGCCCTGAGTCCTTCGGGAGAAGGGCGGTATAGAAATAAAATGATTATTATTATTATTATTATTATTACCTGGGAAGATCCTGGAAAAAATAAAAGAGTACCAGGTGCTGGTACTCACCTATAAAGCCCTTCATGGCATGGGCCCAAGGTACCTGCAGGACCACCTTCTACCAGCCTCCCACCGCCCTGTGTGATCTCATAGAGCTGCTCTCTTCCAGGTGCCATCGGCCAAACAATGTCGGCTGGCGATCCCCAGGATGAGGGCGTTCTCTGTGGCTGCACCGACCCTCTGGAACGGGTTACTCCAGGAGGCTCCTGTACTGGCCTGAAGACATGGCTTTTTCATCCAATTCCCTGACTGCTTATAGGATTTTAATTTAGGGATTTTAAATTGCACTGTATTTTAGAATTTTTATTATTGTTGTTGTTTTTATTATGTGAGCCGCCCCGAGTCCCATGGGAGAAGGGCGGTATATAAATTTTAATAATAAATAAATAAATAAATAAATAAATAATAAAAACACAGATCTGCAAACAACTTGAATCAAATAAAGTTATAACTAGTAACCAGCACGGGTTTGTTAAAAACAGATCATGCCAAGCCAATCTTATTTCATTCTTTGATAAAGTCACTAAATTAGTAGACCAGTGAAATGCTGTGGACATAGCATTTCAGTAAGGCATTTGACAGAGTAGACCACAATCTACTTTTTGGTAAGCTAGAAAAATGTGGAATAGACAACATCACCACCAAAGGGATTTGTAGCTGGCTGACAAACCATACTCAACAAGTAGTTCTTAATGGTACTACATCCACATGGAGAGAAATAAGCAGTGGGATACCACAAGGCTCCGTCTTAGGCCCAGTACTCTTCAATATCTTCATTAATGACTTAGATGAGGGAATAGAAGGGGAACTCACCAAATTTGCAGATGATACTAAACTGGCAGCAATAGCCAACATCCCAGAAGACAAGCTCAGGATCCAAAAAGATCTTGACAAACTTGAACAATGGGCCCTATCTAACAAAATGAATGTTAATATGGAGAAAAACAATTTTTTACATTTAAGCAGGGCTTCCTGTCCCTGCTCAAATTGGATGCAATTTTGGGGTGGCAGGTGGGGAAGGGTGGGGCCAGGGAGACGCAAGAAGCCCTGCCATGCCCAGCGAGAGGGGGAGAAGAGACGGCAAGAGAAGCCCTGTCACGCTCCACGTGTCTTGCTTCTCCCTTGCCCCACCTGCCACCCCTCTCGATAAAGAGCTGGGCACTGTGGAAAAGGGAGCCGGGCAGGTGCGGGCTTTGGGCGTCTGGGGCTAGCGGAGAGGCGGAAGCAGAGTGGGAGTTTGCAAGTGCTTGCTTTCACTTTGCCTTCTCTCTCAAAAGCGCTTCTCGGGTGCAGCCACTTCTGCAGCAGGAGACTTGCGCCTCATGTCGGCCTTCCGAAGGGTACTGTAGCAGCAGCTATCCACAATTTTTTAACCCTTATTTCATCCCGACTGTACTGGGCCACATGGATCGGAACGAAATAAAGGTTAAAAAACTGTGGATAGCTGCTGCTACAGTACCCTTTGGAAGGCCGGCACGAGGCACATGTGGCCCATCGCTTGGCTTCCTGCTGCAGATGTTGTTGTAATCAATGGCAAAAGCAGCTGTGCTTGCTGGAGACGCCAGCTGGAGCGGCACCCATGAGGCAGCTGTTTCTTGGATGGAATTGCCTGCTGTGTGTGACTGTCACCATTAGGTAAGGAGGGTGTGAGGCATGTGGGGTGCGTCACTTGGCCTCTGGCTTCTTTTGCAGCCACAATTGGCTACAAAAGCAGCTGCGCTTGCTGGAGGCAGTGGCCTGAGCGGCAACTGTGGATCAGCTGTTTCATGAATAGTGGTCTGAGTGGCTCAGCTGATCTGATTAAGGAGCCAAGAAGCCAAGAAGTGACCAGGGAAGAGAAGGTCTGCCTCCTGTGCTGGCCATGCCCACCCCTTCACTAGGGCTTATCTTCAGGGTAGGGCGTATGTTTACGCCCACCCCAAAAATCAGGTTTGGCCTTATTTTTGGGACATGTTTTATTTTCATGGAAACACGGTAGTAGTATTCCACTATGTGAGGGGCTGCCACAAAGAAGAGGGGGCCAAGTTATTCTCCAAAGCACTAGGGGGCAGGACAAGAAATAATGATTGGAAACTAAAGAGAGAAGCAATCTGGAATTAAGGAGAAACTTCCTCACAGTGAGGACAATTAACCAGTGGAACAGCTTGCCTTCCGAAATTGTGAGCACTCCCATCACTGGAGGTTTTTAAGAAGAGACTACTAGATAGTCACTTGTCTGAAATGATATAGGTCAGTGATGGCTAACCTTTTTCTCTTTGTGTGCCAAAAGCAAGCCTGTACAACAACACTCGTGCCAGCACCCATAATGCAATGCGTGCCCCCTGTGCATGCATGCACAACCCCTCCATGCATGCGCATGAGGGGTGGGATTCAAAATTTTTAGCAACCTGTACCACAGTGTGGGGGGGGAGGTGTTTTTGCCCTCCCGATGCTCTGGAGGCTTTCCTCAAGTCTCTGGGAAGGTGAAAACAGCCATCCCCGGACTCCAGAGGCTCTCCGGAGACTGGAAATTGGCCCGTTTCTGCACTTCTGATACACGCGTGCCACTACCCCTGCACTCCTCCCACGCATGCATATGTGAACCCCGAGCATGCACGTGCATCTCCCACATGCGCCCTGCCCCGTGCACCCTAAAAATCAGCTGGCCAGCGGGAGGCACACACATACGCAGTGGAGCTAAGCTGGGTGACGGCTCGTGTGCCCGCAGAGAGGGCTCTGCGTACCAGCTGTGGCACACATGCCATAGGTTCACCATCACAGATATAGGTTCTCCTGCTTGAGCAGGGGCTGGACTAGAAGACCTTCATGGTCCCTTCTAGCTGTATTCTATTCTAATTATATTCTAAGACTTACAACAACTAACCAGCACTCAAACTAACATGATATCTGGAAATTATGTGAGTATAATCTAATACATTTTTAACAATCCATTAGGAAATGCAGCCATGTTACACATTATTTTTTTTAAACTAGCCTAGGTTTGAATGGGTGTAATGCTTGATCCTGACTTTTTCACAAATGTAATAGCTTGCTTCCCAGAGTTGTGGGTGTTCCAGCACTGAATATTTTGAACATTTAAATCAGAGAACCATTTGACCAGGATGATGTAAGGACTCCTGCCTGGAGTAGAAGTTTGTAGTAGAAGACCACTGAGGTCCTTTCCAGCCCTTTGATCCTATGTGCTATCCCTGGAATTGGCAAAGAACATTTTCAAAATATTTTTCAAGAAGCTTTCAGCTAACATGAATGTGTGTCTCCCTTAAAATGGTGTAGTATCACATGCAAATTTTCATCAAATATGTGTGTTATGTCCTTATAAGGACATCCGCCTGGGATTGGCTGAAGATCCTTTCGGCGGGAGATTTGAATCCCTGTCAGTGGGTGGTGCGTCTGCCGGAGCAAATATAAGGAGAGCTCCGGCAGCGCAAAGCAGTTCAGTTCTTGTTAATAAACATTGTTACTTGAACTCTGCTGGCCACTTCTTCTTTCCTGCGCCGATCTAACACTGGCGACGAAGGACTAGAGAAGAACCACCGCGTGGCACGATCGCCATAACGAGCTGAAGTCACTCGACGCGGACTGAGAGATGGCAACGCCGCAAGCGCCGTTCGCCTCGCTGGCTCCTTTCAACCCCAGCCGGGAGAAATGGAGCTCCTATATGATCCGTTTCCGCCAATTCCTCCGGGGAAACGGATACAACAACTTAGACGACGAGAGGAAGAGGGCTCTCTTCCTCGCTCACTGCGGCACCGACGTCTTGGAGCTCGCCGTCAACCTCGTCGCACCCAGGGACATTGAAGTCATGTCCTGGGTGGATCTGCAGACTGCCCTACAAGACCACTATGCACCAACGGGCACCCCCATCTCGAATCGGTTCACCTTCTGCCAACGCAATCAGAAGGAAGGTGAATCTATCAAAGACTTTGTGGCGGCATTGCGTCAAATCGCAGCAAACTGCGAGTTTGAAAATGTTGACAATGCCTTACACGATGGGATCGTCTTCGGGATGAGAGATGCAAACCTCCAAAAGAAGTTCCTGAGCAGGAAAAGACTGTCTCTGAAAGACGTTCTTGAGGAGGCTACAGCTGCTGAAACATCCGAGAAAGCCGCCGCCGCAATGCTCCAATCCCGAGGGATCCATAAGATCCGCAAGTCGTCCTCAGAATCTTCTGAAGACTCCGCCACACCGTCTGACTCAGAGGGGGAGTCAACCGTTTTGAAAGTTTCCTGCCCGTCTAGGCGGGAAATTCAAAAAGATGGCCGCCGCAACGCTCAGTGGGCAGTTGCAAGGGACACCATCCCCGCCAATCCTGCCGCTGGCGTGACGCAACTTGCAGACGTTGCCTGAAGAAGGGGCACATCGCTGAGGCATGCAGAGCCTCTGATCCGGTTCCAGAGTCGATTAGGCCCCGGAATCCCGAAAATCGCCGCGACTCCCAGAGGTCATCCAACCGGTCCTCACTCCAGCACAGCCGCGACGATCGCAACGGTTCCCAGGGCAGCGCAGTGAACCAGACGACGATCGCCCTGACCGGTAACAACAGTGCCACCAAATTCCATGTGACACTGTTGGCTGAAGGCTTGCCGTGCACGATGGAAGTAGACTCTGGCTCTGTCTATTCCATCATTGACTGGCACCAAGTAAAGAGACTGAAGCCGACACTTACTAAGCGCCAACTTGAACCCCTTCACTCCAAGCTGGTGGACTTCGGAGGGAACCCCATTGGCGTCATTGGATGTACCAGCCTCCAGATCGCCTTCAAACAGTTCCGAGGCCAGCTCCCAATCACCGTCGTGGAGCATAGCCGCCCGACCCTGTTGGGCGTGGAGTGGTTCCAGCCGTTGGGGCTTTCTATTGGAGGCATCCACCAGATTAGCTCAGGCGAACTCGACTCACTCATCGGAGAGTTCCAAGAAGTCTTCGATAGTAAGTTAGGGACCTTTACAGGGAAACCCATCTCCTTTAATCTGGACAAGGGGGTAACCCCAATTCGGCTCAAGCCCCGCCGGCTTCCATTTGCCTTGCGGGCTAAAGTAGATGCTCAGCTAGATAAGCTGATTGCCCAAGGCATCCTGGAACCCATCGATCATGCTTCATGGGAAACTCCCATTGTGACCCCCATGAAGCAGGATGGATCTGTGCGCATCTGCGCCGACTACAAAGTGACCATCAACAAGGCGTTACCGCAGAGCGCATACCCTGTGCCGGTAGTGCAACATTTGCTTCACTCACTCGGCAAGGGCAAAATTTTCGCAAAGCTGGACCTGGCCCAGGCTTACCAGCAACTGCCAGTCGATCAGGAAACGGCGGAGGCTCAGACAATTGTCACCCATAGAGGCGCGTTTAAGTGCAACCGTCTTCAGTTTGGAGTCAGTGCAGCCCCAGGCATCTTCCAATCCATGATGGAACGCCTTCTCCAAGGCATTCCAGGGGTGGTGCCTTACTTCGATGATGTACTGATCTCCGGGGACTCAAAGGCACAACTCCTTGACCGGCTGAGGCTTGTCCTCCAGCGGTTCAGAGAGAAGGGCTTGAGGGTCCGACGGGACAAGTGCATCATTGGGGTACAGGAAGTCGAGTTCCTGGGCTATCTCATAGATAGTTCTGGCATCCACCCCACCAAATCAAAAGTTAAAGCTATCCATGAAGCTCCCAGCCCCAAAAATAAAGCGGAGCTTCAGGCTTTCCTTGGATTGCTTAACTTCTATGCAATTTTCCTCCAACAGAAAGCCACTATTGCTGAACCGCTCCATCGCTTACTGGCAAAGGCGGCTTCCTGGAGGTGGAGCCGCGAGGAAGAGTCTGCATTTAGAGCCGTTAAGCAACTGTTGACTTCTGACAGCGTGCTCATTCAATACAATGAGACGCTGCCCATCAGGCTCACCTGTGACGCTTCCCCCTACGGAGTCGGCGCTGTCCTCAGCCACGAACTGCCTACCGGCTGTGAAGCCCCCATCGCCTATTTCTCAAAGACTATGTCCAGTGCTGAACGCAACTACAGCCAACTGGACAAAGAGGCGTTGGCTATTGTCGCAGGGGTGAAGCGTTTCCACGAATACCTCTATGGACGGTGGTTCACTATTGTCACCGATCACAAGCCGCTCCTGGGCCTCCTTGCAGGTGACAAGCAGACCCCGGCCTTCATGTCACCCCGAATGACTCGTTGGGCTATTTTCCTCGCCGGCTACTCATATAGACTCGTCCACCAGCCGGGGAAGTCCATCGCGAACGCCGACGCGCTAAGCAGATGCCCATCTGCTGACTCCGTGGAAGACCCGGCTCCCACACTTGAGCTGCTGCATATTGACAACGACAGCAGCTGTCCAGTAACATCTGCCGACGTGGCGACGCACACAAGGAATGACCCCATCCTCTGACAAGTCCACTCCTGGGTACTGAGGGGATGGCCGGCTCGAATTGACAACGACGACTTCAGCCCGTTCAGCCGCAAGCAAGGGGAGCTGTCCACCATGAGCGGCTGTTTACTATGGGGAGATCGGGTGCTGATTCCCAGCACGCTCCAACGAAAGACTCTTGAAGCGCTTCATAAAGGACACCCGGGCATTGTCCGGATGAAAGCCCTGGCACGGAGCTACGTCTGGTGGCCAACACTGGACAAAGACATTGAACATTGGGTCGCCAGGTGTAGCCCGTGCCAAGAAGTCAGAGCTGCGCCACCTCAGTCTGACCCAACGCCTTGGGAGACTCCTAGCTCTCCCTGGTCACGCATCCATATAGACTTTGCAGGCCCCATCCAAGGGCGCCACCTCATCATGGTCGATGCCTACTCGAAATGGTTGGAGGTCATCCCCATGGCATCCACCACAACAGAAACCACAATCCGCGCACTTCGGCGTCTCTTCGCGACTCATGGGCTTCCAGACGTTTTGGTCTCCGATAACGGGCCCCAACTTACGTCCGTGCCCATGGAAGCTTTCCTGGCAGGCTTGGGCATCCGCCACGCCCTCTCCGCCCCTTGCAGACCAGCTGGAAATGGACAGGCTGAACGGATGGTGAGGCTCACCAAGGAGTCACTCGCAAAGATGGGCCCGGGCGATTGGCAGGAGCGCATTGACACTTTTCTGCTCACCCAGCACATCACACCTCACTCTGCCACAAGAAAGTGCCCTGCCGAACTTCTAATGGGCAGAAGACTCCGGTCACCCCTGGACAGACTGCACCCTCAATACACTTCCGAGGTGCCCGCCACTGCCAGCCGCCAACTACGACAGTTTGCCATCGGCGACGCCGTCTTCGCTCTCAATTTCCACGGCTCGCCAAAATGGCTTAAAGCTACAGTACACAGCACAACCGGTCCCAAATCCTACCGTGTTGAGCTGGAAAATGGACAGATCGTGAGACGTCACCTCGACCAACTCCGCAAAAGGTGGAGGGAAGCGGGCGAAGACCAGCCTGACGCGGTAGGCCTAAACCACCCAGACGCGGTAGGCCTAAACCACCCCGACGAGGTAGGCCTAAACCACCCAGACGAGGTAGGCCTAAACCACCCCGATGAGGTAGGCCTAAACCACCCAGACGAGGTAGGCCTAAACCACCCAGAGGGGGGAGGAGCGGGCACTCC
This sequence comes from Masticophis lateralis, assembly GCA_030761175.1. Lineage (NCBI taxonomy): Eukaryota > Metazoa > Chordata > Lepidosauria > Squamata > Colubridae > Masticophis > Masticophis lateralis. The sequence goes on along the minus strand of JAUDYJ010000003.1, from coordinate 94,113,183 downwards.
AACACCGAGCCAAGATAAAGACTCAGCAAGGTCAGTAGACTGGGGACAAGGCCCAGAGGGAACCCCAAAACACCGCGGAGTAGATGGCAGCCAACATCCCGAGAACCGAGACCTACACCCTGACAACAGGAGTCGAGTAGACCGGGGACAACCTAGCAGGGGAAGCCAACACCAACCCTGCGAAGTGGGCGACCGACACTCCAAGGAAGGTAACCTCCATCCATCACACCAAAGGGCGCCACAACAACAGCCCGACCACGCAGAAGACCAACCCTGTCAGGAAGGCCTCCACCACCCCTGCAGGGTAGGCCTACATCAGCCAGACCAGGGGGAACACCCAAACAACGGAAGGCGGCGACCATCACCACAACGCCAACCATGCAGAGAGGGCCTACACCACCCCTGCAAGGTAGGCTCGCACCACCCCGACGAGGCCGACCCGTGTCCAACCCGTACCACCTGCCGCCCCGGGAGTGAATCGGACTCAACCGGAGAACCCAGCCACCACCGCCGGACTCGCACCCAAGACCGGACCAACGCAACTCCAACCCAGAGGGAACCCGAGGGAGACCCAGGGACCTACCATGGCTCAGGAGTTCAGGACCGGTCGAGAGCAGGGATCCGTGCCGGCGACATCAAGATCCAAGCAGGACTGAAGCAGACCAGCATCGCCCGGAGGCGGAGGTCCTCGACCCGGCCGGAGGTTCGGGAACATCACCCGCACCCTCGACGGCCAGATCCAGCCCGGCACCAGGGAGGAAGCCCCGAGCCGAGAAAGCACCCTCCGTCCGGGAGAGCGCCCAACTTGGGTATGAACTGCGCAGGTCTACGCGAGCACGTAGACGTCCTGTGTACCTTAGTGACTTCCTACCTTGATTGACTAAGAACTAGGGGGGAGGAGTGTTATGTCCTTATAAGGACATCCGCCTGGGATTGGCTGAAGATCCTTTCGGCGGGAGATTTGAATCCCTGTCAGTGGGCGGTGCGTCTGCCGGAGCAAATATAAGGAGAGCTCCGGCAGCGCAAAGCAGTTCAGTTCTTGTTAATAAACATTGTTACTTGAACTCTGCTGGCCACTTCTTCTTTCCTGCGCCGATCTAACAATGTGCACCTGTTCAGCTACTTAAACGGAACTTGATGTGTGGAAGGATATCCAAGCAATATTTTTTGTTTACCCTCATCTGTCTTTTCTTTTTCATCGTTTTGCTGAGAAGGGAATTTATCGTAATGTGTTTTCATTGCACCTCAATCCACTTTATATTGAAAACACGGTTGTAGAGCAGATACAGTTTGAAGGGATATGTTTTCCCTTGCAGAAGAATGACTTGGTCCCCTCAGATTTCTTATTAATTGTATTTTCTGTTTATAATGTTGTAAAAATAATAACAGAATATAGTTCTGCTCTGGATTTTCATAAATAATATTTCAATTGCTATTACAAACTGCCTTTTTGCATATAATGTTGTTACAAATATACTGTTTGTCTTTATTAATTATATCTATATTGTAAAAGGAAAAATAATTGAAGGTCTCCAAACTCTAGTCTATGTGAATTAAAACAGTGAATGAAAGAATATATTTCTGTATTATTTTACGATTAGTGAAAATATATTCTGCAAATTGAAAGCTGTGAAAAAGAAGAGAAATCACAAGTTGTGTTTAGCTCTCATTCTTTCTGCTTTTAGGAAATCTGTAAAGCAGATCTTTCTAACTAAGCCTTTAAAGACCAACAGTTTTATTTTTTGTTTTATTATGTGTCTATGGAGATTCTCAGTTATCCAGGTCATGGTTGTCCCAAAGATACTTTTTCAAGAGGCAACTGGCCTTTTTTGGTTTTTCTTTGAAAGCTGAAGAAGCTTCTTGGATGTGAAGCGAAATGTCTTCAAAGACAAATGTTTTAGTTATTTTTTTTTAATAAAAAAAAAAGAAAAATATTTTATTATGTGTTTTACTATTTGTAAAGTTGCGTGATAGCTAGATTTAAAGTCTTTTTAGGATTTTCTTTTTTAAACTTGTGCTTGATAAATTTTATTCTTTGTTGTAGAATTTATCTTTCTTCTGATAAATTAAATGTTTTTGTATTTCAGAGGGGATATTTTGTAAAAAAAAAATTACAGTCATTTTGGTTTCCTACTTGCATGAATTTTTGTATTTATTTTAGTTGCCAAATATATAATTTGTGGCCTGAACACTTCTCAATTATCTCAATTGGAAATACATGCAGATTATCAGAATGCCACTTTTGTTTTTTCTTGTCTCCCAGGTCGTCAGATTTTGGAACATTATATACTAAATTAAACTTGCAGCCTGGAATTGTTACAGTCATTGAAAATTTCTACATCTGTCCTGCTAACAAGAAGAAGGTATGGAGATAATTGTTTATTTCAGTAGAAGAGCCCAGAAAAAAAAATTGTGTTTAGCAGAATAAATTTCTAGCAAAGTATTTCAGTCACATGTTCGAAAGAGAAATCATTAGAAGTACTAAATACATAGAATTAAAAGTTCATTATGAATTATCTAACTGTAATCAAATAATAATTGTGCTAACTGTAGGTAGAATTATTCAAGCATGAGAAAATGATGATATATATGAAAAAGTAACAGCAGACAATACTGTGTCCTGGAACTTAAATCATGTAAATATAGAGACATCCAGAGGTGGGATTCAGCCGGTTTAGACCGATTCGGGCAAACCAGTTGTTAAGATTCTGCGCAGTTTGGCCAACCGGCAAATCCCACCACTGGCTGGCCCCACCCACCCCAGCCCGCCCTATCTCACCTCGCCCTCCTTGGCTGGTGGCTAGAGTCATGCCCACACCCAGCTACTCTCTGGTTTGTTCAGACCACATGGGCCAGCTGATCTCTGCACTTGCCCGCTCTGCTCACCATGGCTGCCCGTAAAGGTAAGACACTTGGATGAAGGGCTGCCTCAGGATAAGCACGCTCGCCCGTCAGCTCAGGTTGGGGGGCACGCCAGTCCCTGGTTCTGGCCTTTTCCAAGGCCTCCACCAGAATGCCACCTGCTCAACCTTTGCCTCAGGTTGGGCTAGCGCTGTGAGAATGGTGTGAGTCCTGTGGGCTGGAAAGTATGGTTGATGGCGGGGAAGGAAGATCCACTCTGAGCTTGCTGCACTTAGCTTCAGCCTGCCTACACTGTCCCACCTTGCTGTGAGTGACATCAAGTTGGCCATGCCCACTTAGTCACATGACACACACCTGAGCCATGCCCACCCGGTCTTTAGGACGAACCAGTTGTTAAATTAGTTGGATCCCACCACTGGACATACTCTGTACAAAACAAAAATAAAATCCTGAAGATATCTGCTATATGAGCAGGAGGAAACCATAATTTATTTGGAAGTATATTTAAGTATAAATAACACAAAGCAGGGTTAAGATTAAAGTGTAGTTCTTAATTTCTGAAATCCTTTGATTATTTGTTGCACAGATGACTAATACTTTCTTTAGCACTGCAACTCTGGCATCATATATTGAATCTACTTGAACAGCTTTTCTGGGAGAGGGCAAGTTATTCCTTCCCTCTTATGGTACCTCATCCACAAACAATTTATATCCTCCATCTTACTTATCACTCTCTATAGTATGTGTTTCTCTTGGTGAATAAACATGTAATATTTTTCTGAAAACGTTAAATTGGCCTTAGCTTATATTGTATATCATAATGCAGAGTAGGATTGTGTAGAGAATATTGTGTGTGTGTGTGTGTGTGTGTGTGTGTGTGTGTGTGAGAGAGAGAGAGAGAGAGAGAGAGAGAGAGAGAGAGAGAGAATATATGTGTGTGTGTGTGAGCGTGTGTATGTTCAGGTATGTTTACACAGTCTTGGATACCATTCTATGAAATTAAATTTATCTGAGAACTAACAAAACGTAGTATTTCCCTAAATTTTGCTCATATCAGAAACAAATATCAAATTTACTGCCAGCTTGCTTGTACACAAATACCTCTTTTATTTATTTTGTCCAATGTAAGGTTCTAAAACTTATTTGAATGGTGTCTTATTTCAGAGGAATTCTGCAGCTTAATTGTGACAATCTCAGCAGATGTGCTCTAAAACAGCCCGTAATTATTAAATATTCTGTGAGAAATTTTTTAAAATTAAAATATTTTCACTTAAAAACCATAAAATGTTTTATTTATAACAAGGAAAGGAAGAATACTTCAAAATATTATGTATAAATACCGTAGGCAACAGAACAAAAGGATCACAACAGAAATATTGCAACACAGCATAGGATAGAAACAATTATAAACAATTGGAAAAAGTTTGGACAGAAAAGACTTCCAAACACCAATTCTATTCTCACTCTTCTATAATGCCGTGGAAGCTAGTTTTGTGTGGCAGTCAGGAATGTATAAAAGAAGCACCCAGCTAGGATTGTTTGCCTACATTTCCCCCATGTTTCTCCTTTCCTGCTAGATAGATAACTAGATGTACATTTTATGCTATCGACCTTTATACTTTCTTCCTTCATAGAAACCTTGCACCATCCCTTATAATATTATAATGTGATGAAGCAATATGCACCTAGTAGACTACAGGCTCCTTGTTCATGCATTGGACCTGGTTTCTTGTAAAGTCTTTACACTAATTCCAGCACATGACATATTGTATTTTTATTCTCACTGATGTGACATACTTTGCTTCTGGAATGCTGGAGGATATAGGTGGTTGCCACTATAATTAACTATAGATTAAGTCATTTTTGTAAACGTTGAATCTGACAAAAACTCTGAATTCTTCATTCTTCACTTGTAGCTTTTGAAAAAATCTCTTGTTTCCATTTCCTGTTCTGAGTACACTGCCCTCTTTGTTAGGATGGAATGGGGCATTTCTAAGATTGCAAGACTTCCTGGCTTTCTTTGTGTGTCACCCTTGTTTTAGTGCCCAAGTCAGACAATAATTAAAGTTTTGTTAAGATGAGACCATCAGGCATGCTTGAAGGAATGAGAAATTATAGACTGCTGTTAAATGGAGTGACCAAAGCTGAAAACATATTGATAATGCCTGGTAGTTTGGCTTATTTGTCAATCAGTTGTTTCAGATGACATTTGAAGGTCAGTTGGAGTTAAAGATGCCTGATGCTGGAGTTTGGAATGTAATGAATGCTTCTTAGTTCTCATGACATGCCATTAATTATGGGTTGTCTCAAAACAAAAGAATTGTTAGTGCTTGATCATTAGTAAAGTAGTTTTAGTACTTATCACAGAAATAGTCAAGAAAATAAAAGGTTGCAATGTAACCAAGAAAGTCCTGATGACAGCAAAGATCCTTCAGCTTAAAGATCTTTTTACTGTCAGGTCAGTGATCAAGATGAGCACTTCATCCAGGTCAGTTAGATGTTTTGCCAGCAATTAATCAGGTTTGACAAAAGGAGAGGATTCAGCCTTCCTAACTGTAGCAGGCTAAGTCTGTAGGGGGAGGAGAGGATGTGAGTGTATAATATACAGGATTCTGTCTCACTGATTAGATACATCTTCAAGCAAATACCATTTTGAGTCCTCTGTTGATTTTAGGCTGCTGGGGTAATGTAGATAGTTGGCTGATGTATTTGTATGCTGTTGGGGTAAAGTGGTTGGGGTATTGTGTGTGACAATTGGGCAGTCTCAGGCATGATGTAGCATGTTTTTTGTCCTGGAGCTTTTCAGTGACCATGCTGAGGTTGCCCAGTCAGGAAAAGCTCAGAACGTCAACTCTGCCTAGGCAACCGTGGATGCATCACAATGTTTGGGAAGAAAAAAAATAGTACTATAGATGATGTTTTGAGATATCTAACACTAAGTCTGATATTCTCATATGGACTTGGGTGGAGAGTTTGTTGGATTAGGTGGGATTGTAAAAGAACTTTTCTAATGCTCTTTTTAACATTTAAAAACTATTCAGATTAGCTTTAGAGAACAAAGTTAGGAAAAGAGCATGTGTTTGCCTCCTCAGTATTATTTTCCTAATTAAAATTCTTCACATCTCCATAAGCTGCTTAGAGCTTAACGGGGAAGTATGGAATAACAATTTTTTTCTTTTATTCCAAGTCTGCTTTTTAGCTTAAAAAGGGATATTTTAATGTTCATGGTATTATTTATTTCATTCTGGTACCCTGCTTTTCTCTTTTCTAATCTAGGTGTTTATTTTCTAATTTCTTGTTTTTATGCATCAGAATTGTATGTTGCCCAGAGTCACTTTTTGTAGTTATTTAAATTGAATAAACAAACAAACAAATAAATAAATTGGAACAGAACTGCATGTGGTCAGTTTGGGAAACATAAAGTTAAAGAAGATTTTCATTTATTTATAGTAATGTAGATTTAGTATAATAATATTACCAAACATTATTTTCCTTGTCATTAAGCAGGGAAACAGGAAAAAGCAAAGGTTATGGAAAAGAGCTAAATTATAAATTATTAAGTGGAAAAAATGTAGAAATTGTATGACCATGCAGAGAGGAAAACTAACTAAAAGGATAGGTTTCATATTATCATGAGGAGGAGTGTGGGAAAATGTCAGGGAGCCAGAGTTGTTGGGCACAGTAACAGTCTGCTTAGGAAGCCAAGACTGAATTGGAGCCAACTTGTGGAGATCTTCCAATGAAAAGGATCACAGACAATTTCAAATTTGTTAAATAACATGGCACAGTTAAGAAACTTACAAAGAAGTGAACAAAATAAAAAGGAAATTGTTAGATTAAGATCAATCTTGTGTGACATAGTGTGCTCGAATCTTTTGAACTACCTCAGTGATGACAGAAGCCTTTCCCCAGGTACTTAATAGTCTTGTCTTGACTTTCAGATTTGCCATAGCAAATGTAATAGGATCAAGAAAAGAAAATCAGACTCTCATTCGCATTTGTTCTAATGGAAGTTTAATGGATCCTAAAACACTGAATTCTACAAATTTTTATCTGATAATAGGTTTATTAATCCATAGTACCCTAAAACTCAGGGAGGAGGTTGCAGGGATGGCTTTAAATCACACTTTTGGAAGCACTTGGAATATTTTACTACTCTTCTGCCATATATATATTTATGGCTACTAAAATAAATATCCAAATATAAAGACACAGCAAACTGGGCATATAGTGAAGATACAATTTTGGATTATAAATGTAGATTATAGTACAAACAGTAAATTTTGTATAGTTGGTAAACTCCTTATTTAAACAATACGTGTATATTATTCCCATGTATGTCCAGGCTTTTCCCTTTCTCCATGTTCCCCATCTATTTCTGTCTGAGAGCTTGCTTATTCTGTAATGGAAACTTGATGAAAGCATATAAAGCTTTTGATGACAGATTTATTCAGTCCTTAATTTCAAACCATCCAAGTTGCCACTTTTAGCTCTGGCTTCCATATAACAAGAGATTTAATTAGCCACTCCACAAACTTCCCTCCTCTGCTCACCTTGCTCTCTTTTCCCACAGATGAAAGAGATGTTATGTATCACAATCCAGAAAATTCTTTGTGGTTGGGAAGCAGGCACAAGGCATTTGAAAGTCATTCTGCAGATTTAAAAAAAAAAAAAAGGGGGGGGGGAGGAAGGCCATTTAGGAACTGCCAAGAAACAGGAACAGGCAGCCACTCTAAGCCAAACACCCCCTGAAGTGTCTTACGGAAACATTCATTTAGAGAATTCTTTCGCTCCCTTGACGTTTTAAAGTCCTTTGTTTCCCCTCTGCTATTCTATTCTCTCTGTAGATTAGCTTTCCTTTAGGGTCTGGCATGCAGCAACAGTGTTGGGATGGGAGGAAAGCATTTGGACATAAAAGGTGCTATTCCCTCAGCCTCAGCAAGGTTTCCTCTCAGCAGGTAATGGCAGAAGTGGGATTCAACCGGTGTAACAACCAGTTCTCTGAGTGCACACTTCGCTCACATGCACATTAATCATGCGCTGTGCGCACAAACACAGTCCATTTCAAAACACTATTAAAAGTTACCTTCCACTCAGCTGAGTGAAACAGCTGAGGCGCAGCAAGCCGCTCTGCCATCCCGATCAGCTGGGCTTCAAACAAACGAAATATAGGTAGGTATAGCGCAGGGGTGGGTAGGCCCAGCTGACAGTCGGAGCAAACCGGTTTGCTCTCAGTTGATCGTCGTAGCAACCGGCTCACCCGAACTGGACCAAATAGGTTGAATTCCACCCCTGGGAAATAGGGTTATTTCAGGGCTGGTTTTCTCCTCCTCCCAATATCAGCAGCCACAGCCCAGTAGATTACAGAGCCTAGTAACTAGATGACAGTCCATCTTGGCTGGTATTGGCTAGAGGGGCTCGCCTGCGATTTGTGCTCAGCCATTAATGCAACCTTCACTAGGAGTTGAAGGAGGCTGTGGTTCATAAGCTTTGTAAAGAAGCCAATCTTAGAACCCTTCATTTTTGACTGGGTCAGGTTTGAACTAGAAATGCACTTTTGTGTTGTGGTTAAAACACTAAAATGGAAGTAAATATATAATGAATTGATTGAATAAAATAAAGTAAAAATGATTGTAAAATTACAAAGCACAAGGATTAAACCAAAGGAGAAGCCTATAAAATTACAGTTGATAGTTTAAATGCTGTAAATAAATTAAGTTAGATAAATATAAATGTCTAAAAGAACTAAGATTTATTATAAGACACCACAAAAATGTAAAACTATGCTAGCTTATATTGAGCCTCATGCTTCCTGAAGCCCGATCAGGATTTGTTGGCATTATGATAGCTATGATTCACCCAAATGCGATAAAGCATTAGCAAGATATTTAAAATATTTACAGTAAGGAAGAATTGTCCCAGAGCTAAGATTCTAACAAAAATATGTGGATTGTAAACCCTGAGCAGATACACAAGCCCAATCTTACTGCAGAGCAAATCATTTCTGGAGGTTTTGGCATCTGATCTGAAGTAACTGGATTCATAAAGGCAAGGGTAAAGCATTTCTCTAAGTTATAGTAAGTTCTTCATAGCTAGATACTGGTTTATAAATATTAATTAATTTTCTGTGAACTAACTAACCAACTATGTGAGCTAACTATCCAACTATTGTAGCATAGAAAGCACTGCAGAAAGCAGCATATTTATTTATTTATTATTTTTTTAATAAATAACTCAAGACAGTGAACATACCTAATACTCCTCCTTCCTTCTATTTTCCCAACAAAAACTCTGTGAGGTGGGTTGGGCTGAGAGAGAGTCACCCAGCCAGCTTTCATGCATAAGGTGAGACTAGAACTCAGAGTCTCTTGGTTTCTAGCTGAATACCTTAACCACTAGACGTGGGGTTCCGAACCCCTGGGCCGCAGCCTATTACAGCCATAGCCTATTTGCAACTGGGCCATGTGAGCAGTGGGCTGGCACGCACATGTGCAAGTGCAGCTCAAATTGCGCAAGTTGAGCTGTGCACGCTGGCCCACAACTCGCAGAAGTTGAGCTGCGTGTGCTAGCCTGCCACTTGCATGGCCCGGTTCTACTCTCACTCCCACTCCCCCCACCCTGGTCAGGCCAACAAGCAACATGGGTTGGGGACTGCTGTACTAAACCAGACATGTCACACTGAAGGCTTGTGGACCAGATGCGGCCCATGATGGAGATGGTTGAACTCGAAATTTCTGTTGTTAAGTGAGACATTTATTAAGTGAATTTTGCCCCATTTTATGATCTTTCTTGCCATGGTTGTTAAGTGAATCAGTGCAGCTGACTTCAGTCCTCTGAATTTTGGTCACATGATCATGAGGATGCTGCAAAGGTCGTAAGTGTGAAAAATGGTCATAAGTCACTTTTTTCAGTGCTGTAACTGAAGCACTGAAATTTAGTAACTTTGAATAGTCACTAAATGAAATATTGTAAGTTTTGGACTACCTGTATACCATACTGGGCCTAAATTCCAAAATTAAGGTTCCACAAAACCCCAGATTATAATAATTCTTCCAAGCTTTTGCATAATCTAAACAGCATATTGGGGAGGGGGAGGTTTAATCAGTCCACCCCATTTCCTTTCTGAGAAAGAGCCAAATTGCATTAGGAATTTGTCCTAATATTGCCATTTTCATTTGTGGCAGCCTTATGGGATGCCAAAGTGATGGGATGCATACACATTCCTGGATGTTGTGATGCACACTCTGACAATTACCCGATGGATTTTAATTTTTTTTAAAAAATCAATTTTAACCAAAAGGGGGGGAAAACCCTTTAGACATTTCAGCTTTCCATACAAAGCCATGAACTGTATTTCACTGATGTCTGGAGGTGATAACACGATTTGTGAAAATGTGAGGGATCAGACAGCTCAAGCCTCCTCTGCAAAATGGGGAGTGCAGTAACCTCAACTCTGCAACCCAGAAATCAGTTCGAAGGACCAAGGCCCCAAATGCACCTGGTCACATAGACTTCCTTGTAAACCTCAGCCGACGAGGAAGTGAAGCAAAAGCTGGAGTTCAGGAGGCAGAGAGCAGAGAGCAGAGCCCGTCCCCCTCCTGCTCAGCATGGCGGTGCCATAGACAGCACAGAAAGCACTACCGAGGAAGTGCCTAGAAGTTGGCAGACAGTTGGCAATGGCAGTCTTTGCGGAGCCCCACACAAAATACTCTGAAAGCTCGCTACCAGCTCTGTTCCTCTCACTCCCTCAACCCATCCTGCTGTAATGCTTTCATTGCAGCGGCAGCAGATCCCAGCAACTGTTGTATCCAGCTGGCATCTGTTTCTCCCCCTCCTTCCTTCCCATGCTCCTTCTCCCATAGAAACTGCTGTGGCTGCCTGGCCTTTGAGCTCCCAGGGCATGAGGACTCTGCAGCCCAGCCCAGCCCAGTCCTGACCCCAGCCCCCTTCCTCTCCAGGCTCATAGACTATCCAGGCTGGAGGAGAGTGGAGAGGTTGCAGGGCTCTTGCTGGACAGGGCTGCTGCTACTGGTATTGCAGCCATGGGGTGAGGTGAAGTGAGGCAGGAGGTGAGGCTGGGGTGGCCTGGCTGTGTGTGGGGCCCCAGAGGCACAAGTGCGGTGCAGGTGGGGTGGGGCCAAGTGCGGCTTATTTGCTGCCACGGCTCACATCCAGCTGGCCATCGCTGCCGGCCAATGAACGACCAAGGGGCCAATGAGCTGCATACTCACTGCCTCCTGTGTGCATGCCCTGGGGTAACGCCAGGCCAGACCTGAGGTGGTGGGGGCCAGTCCTTTGCTGTCTCCAGGGCGGCCTGCAGGCCAGATCTAAACCCATCACAGACCAATCTGGCCCACGGGCCTTGAGTTTCACATGTCTGCCATTGAACTTGGTATCCTTGTATGCTGGCTTTGGAAGTTGAGAATGGGCAGTATTGCATTGTGCTTATTCTCCTCCTCCTTCTGGGGTTGGTTTCAGCTGGTGTTCATGAGTGACAGAATTCAATGCGTGGCCCTTCGTTTATGAGGTGCCACATGGCTGAATACTTTTTCTCTTCCTCTTTAACATCTACTGGGCAAGGTAATCTGACAGTTTGGGATGATGACACTATATTTCTATCCCAGGTGGCCTAAGTGAGGCCATGGAGATTCTGTCTTTTTATCTTGAAGCTGTGGGGACTTGCTGGCCTTCTGCAAAGCCTTGAAAACTTGGTTTTGTGCCCAAGCCTGTGAACTAGCTCATCACCTGGTTATTGTTAATGCTTGTTTTACAATGCCAGCTGCTATGTGTTTTATACTTTTTGTGTTGTACGTATTTTATTTATTTTATTGTAAGATATCCAGAGACATGTATGTGAGGTAGGGCAGATATATAAATGAATTAAATTGATTAAGTATCAATTCAATAAATATCCAAGAAGTCAGTCAGAATGTTCAGGGCTGGGTTCAAGGCAACTGGCTATGGACACATGTAAAAATGCAGGTCATTTCCAAAGCAAGTAGAGAGTTTTATATAAAAGGCTTCTGGCTTTCATCTCAATTCAGTTGGTAGTATATAATTCATTCAGAAAGCAAGGAGTAAAAATGAGATCACTAATCCAAGGGCTTTTCTTACCTTGTCACACATGCATGAGAGTTCTTTGTCTGTACCAGCTGTCAGAATCTCTGCAGCAAGCTGAGATTTTTTTCCAAAATGAGAAAACTATGCATCCTGATGTCATAATGCAAGTTCTATCCTTTACAAATTTGTGTCCAGCATCATAATGCAAGTATGAACTGGGCAAAAGTTGCAACACAATATGTGTTTGACATTGGCCACAGCTTGTCTCCTCTGTGGTTGCCCATCATAGTCACACCTTCAAGATTATATTGTGGAACCTAGAGTAGAATCTGAGGCTGCAGATTCTGTAATAACAGACTCCTTTTCTTCTTTGCTTGATATTGGGTGCTGTGTCAGTTAATTCATTGCCTTCCAAGGTTCCTTTGGTTCCTCATCATCACACAAGTCTTCTACAAGGCTTATAACAAATAATAGAGTTTTGTTATATTCATTTTCCTAGCATACATGACTGTATTAGAAAGGTAAGTTGAATGGATATATTTTTCCAGTTTCATGATACTTTCTAAGTTGCTTCCTCCTCCCAAGACATCTTTGCTGATCTGATACAAAGTAGACCTAAACTCAGATTATGAGACTGCAATCCCACTTACTAGAAGTGCAGAAGAGCATGCCTTAGTTTGTATAATAAAACTTGTTGCTTCTTTTTACAAAATGTGAGAGTTGTAGTTATGTGAAAACCTCTAGGGATTAGTTAGAAAATCTCCTGCAGTTTTGCTAAGCTTCAATTTTTAGGAGTCTTTAGATAAGCAGTAAGAATTTAGGAGATTATCAGAATACTTGGCAGAATACTTCTTTTAATCTATTTGGAATCAATTGATCCAGGCATTGCTTGTTTAGTTTCTTTTTTTTTCATTTTTAATTAAATAAAAATATGTGCAGATCGTTTTAGAACTTGGCTGATTTGTTCGCTTTTTTTTTTTTCTTTTATAGATAATTCTTGTAAGTTCTTCCCACAATGACCTGGACCAGAATCTTTTTATTAGTACAGATGAAGGTGCTACTTTTCAAAAGCAGCCCATTAGTTTTTTTGTGGAAACACTGATATTTCATCCAAAGCAGGAAGATAAGGTGCTTGCTTACACCAAGGAGGGACAGGTAAATAACTAAAAAATGTTGTGTGGCTTTGCTTTTGATATATCTGAAACATGTTCTGGACAGCTTGGAGGAACAGTATGGAATATCGGACCATTTTACAACATAAAATACTGTTATATAGCCAATGTAGGAAACCTTTCCAAAATACTTCATATCATATCTGCATGCATATCATTTCCAACGGTTACAGATGAATAATCACATATAGAATTAAATCATATTATAAATGGTGTTAAACTTAATATTTAGCAACAATGATTTATTTGCAGTTGTATATCATTAGTTGGTCCTGCAGTTACTGAGTGATTGATTTATGCATGTGAACCAGTCTCTATGCATTGTGTTCATTTATACTCATGGTCCAGAATGCGTCTCCGTGGGTGATTATAGGGGCGACTCGATGCACTCACATAACACCTCTCCTGCGCGAGCTGCACTGGCTCCCGATAGTCTTCCGGGTGTGATTCAAAGTGCTAGTCACCACCTTTAAAGCACTCCATGGCTTAGGACCTGGATATTTACGGGATCGCCTTCTGCCACCGATAGCCTCCCACCGGCCGGTACACTCCCGCAGAAAGGGCCTCCTCAGGATGCTGTTGGTCAAATTATGTCGATCGGCAACCCCCAGGGGGAGGGCCTTCTCTGTGGGGGCTCCTGCCCTATGGAACGAATTTCCCCTGGAGATACGTACGATCCCTGACCATTGTACCTTCCGACGTGCCCTTAAGACTTTGCTATTTCAGCAAGGTGGTCTGATGGAATAATGAATTTTAATGGGATATTTTTTAGTCTTGGGTTTTTGTTTTTTTTTTAAAAAAAAATAGGGCCATACAATTGAGTACGTTTTAAATAGTTTTAATTTTTGTGTTATATGTGTTTTACTATCCTTGTACACCGCCCTGAGTCCTTCGGGAGGAGGGCGGTATAAAAATTTAATTAATTAATTAATTAATTAAATAAATAAATTGGAATCCAAAAACTGGGTTCATTCTCAATCATGTTTGCTTAATATTGAAATGAATCTGCATTAAAAATCTGTAACAAACACGTACACTATTTTGGCTCTCTGGTATTAATTCAGCTTTCAGTACTAATTTGTATATGCTTTATTCCTTGGCAAAAAATATTATAGATAACTATGTAAAGTTGTAAATATGTTTTAAATATCTTAAAATATGAAAGAGCCAGGTGTGTAATGACTAAGATATTTGACTAAATCAAGTCCATTGTCAGTTATGAAAATTCATTGGGTGAGTTTGAACCATTCACTTTACTCTACCTCACAACTTGTTGAAGTTGAAAAGTTGGAAGAGTTCTATGCTTTTACCTTGTGCTCTTGGAGGAAATAATAATACGTTTTCTTCTTCTTTTTCATTTTAAGCTTTATGCCTCTCTTGATTTGGGAATAAAATGGACTCACATACAAGATCATGTGTCAAAAGATCATATTTATTGGTAAGAGTCATATTCTTGCTATCTAGAATTACATAAAAAAAGAATTATGGAGAAAAGTTATCTTTTTCAATTTTTGAGGGTATTCTACTCAGCTAGAATTCTACTGTATTACATAATATCTACAACTTTTTGCTAGTATTCATAGAAAGTGAGAAAGTTTAATAGATTTAGTTACTATAATAAGGAAAATACCTTCCATTTTTCTACTTTACTTAAGTAATTTATACTTAATTTTTATTATTTATGTTTTACTGAAAGATTTCCTACTATACCTAATTCTAGAATGTTTGTTGCTTCAAAGTACCTGCCCTGGATGAAATAAGACTAAATTTTAGAAGGTCATTCTTCTGGCGTTGAACATTTTTCTGCCGAAAATTTGTTGATTATTCATTTGCCAATTATTAAATCAAATACTCTTGTGTAAGACATTGAACATACTCACCAAAGCTTTTTAACCTCCTGAAAACTGCACCGTGATATAAATCAGGAATTCAGACTGGGCTTTATTTCTATCATTTCTTTCTTACGTACAGGTGTTTTTGTAGCTGGTTGTTCAAGTAAACGTATATTCTAATTGGTGCTTAAATGATTAAATCATCTCTGCAACTGAATCCTACAGTTTTTCAGAACTTTTCTCAACAGCATGATTAATGCTGATGCCTTAATGGTTTTGTTACCTTTGGTTCAGTGGTGGGATTCATTTTTTTAAACAACCGGTTCTGTGGGCATGGCTTATTTGGGGGCGGGGGCTTAGTGGTCATGTGACTGAGTGGGTGTGGCTAGCTGGTTATGTGACCGGGTTACTGTGGCTATGTGCATAGGGACTACTCAGAGGGCTGAAAAAGTCATTTCTGATCGGTCCTCGCACTTTTGACCGGTCATCACACTTTTGACTGGTCATCACACTTATGACCACCCTCACATTTATGCCTGTTGCAGCATTCTTAACAACCGTGTCACTCATTTCACAACTGCTTCTCTTCACCACGGTGACAAGATAGGGTGCAAAATGTAAAATGTGAGGACAGTCATAAGTACGAGGACTGGTCAAAAGTGTGAGGGCCGGTCAAAAATAACTTTTTCAGAGTAGTCCATATGCACATAGGGACTACCCAGAGGGCTGAAAAAAATGATTTCTGACAGGTCCTCACACTTTTGACCGGTCCTTGCACTTATGACCAGTCATCATTTATACCCATTGCAGCATTCTTAACCACCGTGTCACTCATTTCACAACTGCGGTGCTTCATGTGACTGGGTGGGCGTGGCCAGGAGGTCATGTGGCATCGCTTCTTTGCCCTAATGACAGTTTGCTGCAATGGTCCTAAGTGTGACAAGTGGTCATAAGTCACTTTTTTCAGTGCCATTGTAACTGTTGTAAGTCAAGGATTACCTGTACAAAAATACAAAAAGCTTCTTTGCTTGCAAAAAGCTGCCCTAAATACCAATCATTAGATTAGAAATACTTGCAAACTGGAGTTACAAATCAGGCAGGGTGCCAGAGCACCTTGAGGAATTAAAATAGTTAAAATGCAATGATATCAGCAGCCAACTCTTGCTTATAAAGTGAAACCCTTTAGCAGAGAGGTCATTTAAACTCTCCAGAATGAAGCAAAGGAGCAAACAGAGTATCTGTTGCTTGTTAAACCAGAACAAATAGACACAGGAACTAGTAGATTTCTGAAGCTGCTTCTTTTCAGGAACAGAGATTAACATTTTTCCTTCCAAACAAAGTTGAATGGGGAAAATTATCTCCTCACTAAACACAGGTTTAAACATCACCAAGCACAGAATTAAACTTCACCAAAAACCTGTTTTAGACTAAAAGTCAGAAAGGGTATGTAAACTCATGTTTGAATGTCAATCTTTCTAGCTAGCCAATAATCCTTGCTGAATGTCACCGATCTTGGTTCCTTGTCATTAAAAGCTGCTTCGCTATTCAATTAGTTCTTCAAAGTGCTGATCATTGCACCCTGGCTGGAAGAACTCCAACAGGGGAGTATTTCCTCCCAACAGCGGTGTAAAAAGCTTAAAACAACCCTTCCCCTTTAAGAAAGTCAAGCCAAAAAAAAATACCTCAGAGAAGCTCCAGAATCGAAAGCAACAGTAAGTCTAGACGTACTGCCAAGAATGTAGTAAGGGTTAAGGGAGAGGCAGTTTCTGTAAGCAGGGCAATAAAGATTAGGCTAGGAAACAACATCAGAAAGTTGTAATTCTTTACAGGATTAACCCTGTAAAGTGGAAAAAAACAAACTGAGATTTTTTCTAACAACTGGTTTTCCGAACTGCTTAACTACTTAACAACCGGTTTTATAGAACCGGTGTGAACCAGTAGAATCCCACCACTGCTTTGGTTGTTCAGAACCTTTATTTTAGTAATCTAAATTATAGCTGGAGGTCTGTGCCCTTCCTGATGTTGCTACATTACAATTTCTATTAGGCCCAACCAGTATAGTATACAGCCAGCTAAGCTGAAAGTTAACAATTCACCGAAAAACTGTTATCATCTACAAAGTCCCAAAGCAGACCACCAGTCAGTATTGCAGAGGATTATTTTCACTGAAAGGAATGAAGGAATCTGTGGTTTTTCCTTTCTTCCCACAGAAGCTTTTAAAAATACTGTGTTCATCTTGCAATAGGAGTGAGAATACAGCAGTTTTTTCCTACCGCACACCCTTTTGTTGGGAGGAAAATAAAACTTCTCTAGACAAACTGCATGCTTCAGGGCTTATTTCTAGAAAAAACCCAAATGTGGGTATAAGTTGCTTTTCAACCAACTGAAAAGAAACAAAAGAGATATGTTTATAAATGAGAAAAGTTATTTTTAAATATAGATGCATGTGATACAGTGAGTTGCGTGTTTGTCTATATGGAGAGCCTGTATAGGCTCTTCCTCTTGTCTGTGAAAATTCCTCCTGTCCTTGAGTTGTGAGGAAGGTATGTTGCTACTATAATTATTGTTCCCACAGCCTATCCTTTTTTGCATCTCTACAATGGGGCTGGCCAATGTGTTCTCTATAATGTGGTGTAGTTCAAGGCAGGGATTGGTGGTGCGATTCAAATGTTTTTACTACCGGTTCTGTGGGCGTGGCTTGGTGGGCATGGCAGGGGAAGGATACTGTAAAATCTCCATTCCCACCCCACTCCAGGGGAAGGTTACTGCAAAATCCCCATTTCCTCCCAATCAGCTGGGATTTGGGAGGCAGAGAATAGATGGGGGCGGGGCCAGTCAGAGATGGTATTTACCGGTTCTCCGAACTACTCAAAATTTCTGCTCCAGAACTGGTCAGAACCACCTGAATACCACTTCTGGTTGGAACCCCTGCTGTCCTTCTTCCTCCCACCCAGCATAATCCACCTCTTAGAAATTTTGATTACATTAACCATGATGATTAATCCAGGCTACTGGATCATTAAAGTAATAGACTTGTGGGCTAAAGTTATTAAAATAATGGACAAGAGGGCCCCAAGAACAAATCTTGATTCAAATTTGCAATTCAGTAGGCAACCTTGAATCAATTATCCTCTCTACATACCTCACAGGGTTCTTGTACGTATAACAAGTTGCTCTAAACTCCTGGAAGGGCTACATCAAAATGAAATTAATTAGTAAAATATAATATATTATATTTTACTATTATAAGTAAAAATTAGCATCCTTAAATTTATTTAAATTTCCTGATCTAAATCACCTGAGTTCGTAATATAATAACATTTGTAGACCAGCAGGCTGAACTCTGTAGTTGCTTGGGACAATCTCCTAAGATTCCCTCTGTGAAATGGCAGAGGGATGTAAAAAGATAAATACTGAGAAATGTGCAACAGTTTCACATGTGATTATGATTTCTGAGGGAAGAGGTTTACAGCCCTGTAGTTACTCAGTGAAACCAATAATAATATAAGAGGTAGAATGGTGTGGGAAACCTTACGCTACCCAGTGTAACCCTTTACCCAATTTAAGATTATATACCTAAACTGTCTGCAGGTAGTCACAACAGTTCATTTAATGACTGTTCAAAGTTACAACCGCACTGAAAAAAGTGACTTGAGACCGTTTTTCACATTTACAACCGATGCAGCATCCCCATGGCCATGTGATCAAAATTCAGACTTAGCTACTGACTCACATTTATGCAGTTGCAGTATCCCAGGATCATGTGATCACTTTTTGCAACTTTCTGGCAAGCAAAGTCAATGGGAAAGCCAGATTCACTTAACAACCGAGTTACTAACTTATCAACGGCAGTGATTCACTGAACAACTGTGGCAAGAAAGGTTGTAAAATGGGGCAAAACTCACTTAACAAATGTCTCATTTAGCAACAGAAATTTTGGGCTCAATTGTGGGCATCTAATTTCCCTAATATTTGCTTTTGTATTCTTTTTGTATGTCATATTATAAATTAATAAAACTATGAATATGCAGAATTGTGACCATGTTGAGAACTACCCATATACAGAATCTAAAAATTGTAGATAGCCTTAAGAGAAGCCTAGTCCTCTGGCATACCATGCAAGCCTAGGGACAATGGTCACTGAGCTTCTTCTGTAAGTATTTGATTGCCACAGCAGTAGGACATTCTTTCTCATGGCTTGTCAGTTGTTCTGGATTTTTTCCACTTTGCTGACTTTATTTTGCATTATTTATTCTTAGCATTTTTCTTACACATGAAGGGTTCCAGGTCTTAGGTCACCATCCTTCCTTCCTTTTGGTTCCATCTCATGATCTTATAAAGATCCCATTTTCAAAATGCCAGCATAGTTGTAGCAAAGATCCTCCTTCAGATGGAACATAATCTTTGTTTTTTGTTCTCTGGAGAAGACAGTACAGTAGGCTTTCCTAAACTAGCTCAATATATTCATTTATACTATTTGTGAACAACACTTTGGGACCAAGTAGATGCTGTGTGACTTTGGCTATATCTACAAATTGTATTTATCTCAGAAGTTGAGTGGAGCCTTTCATGCCTTGTATCAAGCATGTTTAAGATCTTCATGTCCTACTGCGAATTCTCATGATTCTGCAATATTAACATAGTATAGAAAAATTCATCTGGAATGCTGGTCCAGATCAATCGTTTTCATTGGATCTTTTGGGGACTTATTTTGTCCTCTTTTCCAGGCCACGGATGAAATTTTGACGTGTCTGCTATGTCTCTTTCTCAGGTTCTCCATATCACTGCTGAATCTTTTTCAATTTATAGCTACTAATTTTATTCATTTAATTTCATGGAAGACAGCATTTTTATTAGTCATATATCAGCCCTACTCAATAAGATACGAAATGGACTCCACACAAACATCATTTATTGAGTTTGGCAATAATAACATAATCTTGCATGTCTGATTGTGCTGCACCACCTCTCTCTCTTTTTCATTCACTAAATTAGGGAGGCATCTGCTTGAACAGCTTCTGAATGTTATCTTGTAACTCTGGACTTTAAAAAGGCTTTGAAACCTTTTACCTGAGGAACAGTTTCTGCATAACTACGGTACTTCAAAGTGGTCTATCTTTATCTTCATGTCATGTCTGGTTTGCCAAGCAGTAGAATTAGTTGCTTTACATAGGACTCTCTATGGATGTTCCGTATTTCTTTTCTCCTGAAAGACATATCTGCATTTCATTTGGGTGAAAGCATTATATTGCGTATCTATCTTCCCAGTCCTTGGATGCTGATGGAAAGAGCACTCCTGTTCTGTCCCCGTCTCACACATGCACCCCCACAGAGAGCCAAGGGTTAAATAAACCAGCCAGCAGGAGTTTCTTTGATAGCAGAATTGGCAGCAACCCAATGGCTGGCTGCCAAGAGTCTGTTACTTATGAAGGGAGGGTTTTTCCCTCCGTCCGGAACATCAAAACCAAAACATAACAGATAAGAGAATAGTCAGATTCAGTCCAAGAAGTCAAGAGAATACAAAAAGTCCAGCAACGCAGAGAGATTTGTTAACTGTCAGCTTTTGCTCGTCACAGAGCTTGAACGGCCATCACATCACCTTTTATCCCCTGTGGAGTGTGGTCCAGTGATTCAGATTAATCCCTGGCACGCCTCTTCCTCTGCTGCGCGCGCTTATCTCTGTGACACTGTCGAGGGTCCAGCCAAGACTCATCATCATCATCACTGTCCACTTGCAACACCTCGGAAGTGCTTGGCCCCTGGCCTATCTCTTGAACTTCAGAGGACACCTGAGGCATTGCCAGAGAGGAGGGTCCTGGAGAGGGAGGCTTGGCCAACTCCTCTCCTTCACTTTCAGAGTCCTCTCCTGCTGATAATACAGGCTCAAGATTCGGAGCCACAACAACTCCATTCCTTTGATGTTCAAATAATGCATTCTTTCAGTTTGCATTTAGGATAGGATAATTTTATTTGTATACCACCCCTCTCCTAAAGGACTCGGGGCTGTGTACAGCCAAGTAAAAACACCATACAAATATCATAGTTTAAATTAAAAATTATTAAAAGTATTACATTTAAGGCCAAAATTAGTTAAAAACCCTTAAATTTAAGAATTCCAAATTTAAAACTAATTACAAAGCTAGCCCTGCTTGTCGAAAGAGTAGGGTCTAAAGAGCACAGCAGAAAACTCAGAGGTCAGAGATCGTGTGTATTTCCAGGGGCACTTCATTCCAAAGGGCAAGGGCTCCCACAGAGAAGGCTCTCCCCCTGGGTGCCGCCAGCTGACATAATTTGGCCGATGGCACCCTGAGGAGTCCCTCTCTGTGGGAGCGAACTGGTCGGTGGAAGGCTATCGGTGGCAGAAGGCGGTCTCGTAAGTACCCAGGTCCTGAGCCATGGAGTGCTTTAAAGGTGGTAACCAACACCTTGAATCGCACCCGGAAGACCACTGGGAGACAGTGCAGCTCGCGCAGGAGAGGTGTCACATGGGCGCAACGAGTTGCACCCATAACCATCCGCGCGGCCGCATTCTGGACCAGTTGGAGCCTCCGAGTGCTCTTCAAGGGGAGCCCCATGTAGAGAGCATTGCAGTAGTCCAGCCAGGAGGTAACAAGGGCGTGAGTTACCGGGCGCAAGGTGTCCTGGTCCAGAAAGGGATGCAACTTGCGGATCAGGTGAACCTGATAAAAAGCCCCCCTGACCACAACCATCATATGCTCTTCTAAAGACAGCCGTGCATCCAGGAGGACGCCCAGATTGCGAGCCCTCTCTGTGCGGGGTATTCACCCCCTATAGACAGCAATGGCATCAGCTGACTATACTGGGACGCTGGTAGCCACAGCCACTCGGTCTTGGAAGGGTTGAGTCTGAGCCTATTTCTCCCCATCCAGACCCGTACGGCCTCCAGGCAGCGGGACATCACGTCAAGGGCATCATTGGGGTGGTCTGGGGTGGAGATGTACAGCTGAGTGTCATCAGCGTACTGAAGTACCCTAACCCCAAAACCACGGATGATCTCACCCAGCAGCTTCACATAAATGTTGAACAGGTGGGGCGAGAGGACTGACCCTTGCGGCACCCTCCCCCCCACAATTGAGGCGCCTCAAGGTCGATCTCTGCCCACCTGCCAACACAAACTGCGAGCAGTCAGAGAGGAAGGAGGAGAACCACTGCAACATGGTGTCTCCTATTCCTAACCCCCTGAACCGCTGTAGCATGATACCATGGTCGATGGTATCAAAAGCTGCTGAAAGGTCTAATAGGACCAGAACAGAGGAACAACCTCTGTCCCGAGCCCTCCAGAGATCATCCACCAATGCGACCAATGCCATTTCCGTGCTGTACGCCTGTCTGAAGCCCGAGTGGTAAGGGTCCAGGTAGACAGCTTCATCCAGGTACTGGGGGAGCTGTCATGCCACCTTACTCTCAATAACCTTTGCCACAAAACGAAGGTTGGAGACCGAATGGTAATTTGCTAATACAGCCGGGTCCAGGGAAGGCTTCTTGAGGAGGTGCCTCACCACCGGCAGGAAAGGTCCCCTCACTCAAAGCATTTATAATCCCCTGGAGCCAGCTACGTGTAACCTCCCAGGAGGCCAGTATCAACCAGGAGGGACACGGGTCCAATAAACATGTGGCAGCACTAAGCTTACCCAGAATCCTGTCCAAGTCCTCGGGAGCTACAGGGTCAAACTCTTCCCAGGTAATATTCTCAAGACCTACCCCCGTCTCCTCCCCTGGACTCACCCAGTTGGAGTCCAAGCCTTCCCGAATCCGAGCGACTTTATCATGCAGGAATTACACAAAATCCTCAGCTCAACCCTGTAAGAAACATTGCCTTTAAGCTTTTCTAGGCCCATGCAAAGGCTTGATTTCTTCCAGTGCTTTTCCAAGTGTGTTTTTGTAACTCTCAAGCTTTGTTATCAGCTTATGAATCAACAGTGCCCTCTGGGATCTAACTCTAAAAAACCCAATATTTATCATTGATCTTCTTTTTTCAGACAAATGCAGCTTTTGGAAGAGCAATCCTTATGAACACCCAGTCCCTATTAACAAATTCATTAATCATTGATGTATGTGAATTAGGCCATAGTGAAGAAGGATACTACTATTTATTATTTATCTACATTAGAGTTCATTGACTATATTATTGCTAGAAGAAGGTGGAAAAGCTCAATTATACCATCAAAAACATTGCTGAGTATTGAGTGTGGAACACATCACAAACCACTCATGTGCAAGCTCCATATGACCTAAAGGGAAAGGCAGGCAAGCAGAATCCATGATATGATTTTGAACATATACCTGCTGTTTTTAAGGAGAATATCAGGAATTGCTCTGAAGTGATGAACCAGCGGTGAAATCCACTTACCTTTGCTACCGGTTCGGGAACAGGAATGCGCATGAGTGCGTGCATGCTATGTATGTGCGTACCTCTTCTGCGCATGCGCAGAGGGTCAAAAACGGGACATAACATCCTGGCGGGTGGCCGGACCCTCCTGCTGCTGGTGCTACCAATTGATGCAAGCCAGATAGATCCAGCCGGATTTCACTGCTGTGATGAATCCCATTGATACAAAACCAGAGGAATTACAGAATGATCATAAAGAAGTTAGAGTTATAGTACAGGTAGTCCTCAATTTATGACCATAATTGAGCCCAGATTGCGGTTGTAAGTCATTGCAATCATTAAGTGGGATGTCCACATGACCATTTCACTCAATGTTTGCAATCCTGGCTGTCCCAGTTATAGTAATTAAATGGTGGTGTGATTCGTTAAGTAGAGTGAGAGGGTTCCTTGGGGTTGCAGGAAGCCCAACACAGACCATATGTGAACTGGGGCTGGTGTAGCATAGTGTAAAGCCACAACTGCCCCAGCCTGGCCCTGCACAATGGGATTTGGAGGCAGTGCTGATGCTGGACCTGGAGTAGCTGAGGCCTTCAGCAGTCTCAGGCAGCTGCCATCATCCCAGGCTTCTATGTCAGCCACACTACTGTTGCTGCTACTCAGAAGTGCTGCTTTGCACTGTTCTCCACTCCAATCTTCTACCACATGAGCTTGGGAAATGGTACAGTTGCCCCTGCCACTTAGTGCTCCCACGGTTCTGTCCCGGTTCTGGTTTCTGAACCAGCTTTCCAGAGAAGCATAATTCACCTCCATGATTTCACAGTCGGCACTCAGAGTAATCCAGTTACTAATTACTAATAACCAGTTGCACATTCTTCCCACAATATATAATTTACTTTATGTGGAATATGAAAATGAATATAACTGAATTGTGGCATCCTGAAATGAATAGATTATCACATAAACATTTGTTCATGTATGGATATGCCATACCATGGACCTGACCCAGTTAATTCATGGCCCTACTCACACGGGAGGAACATGCTGGACCTGATTTTTGTCTCTGGCCAGTGGTTGAGTGTTCTTGAGATAGGGGATATAGCGATCGAGCCCTTGTTATGGTCGGATCACTTCCTCCTTCGCTTAGACCTTCGAACCGCCACACCCTGCCGTAGGGAGGTGGAACCAATGAGGTGGTTCTGTCTCAGGTGCCTGATGGATCCAGATAGGTTCCACAGGAGCTTGGGCCACTTCCTGAGGCTCTGGTGCACGGCTCGGCTGAAGACTTAGTGGCCGCCTGGGATAGGGCGGCTGCTGGAGCTTTGGACCGGGTCATGCCTTTGCGTCCTCTGACCCGGCGCCGGTCTCACTTTGGTTCACCGAGGAGCTGAGGGAG
Organism: Masticophis lateralis; assembly: GCA_030761175.1. Taxonomy (NCBI): domain Eukaryota; kingdom Metazoa; phylum Chordata; class Lepidosauria; order Squamata; family Colubridae; genus Masticophis; species Masticophis lateralis. The sequence goes on along the minus strand of JAUDYJ010000003.1, from coordinate 94,088,514 downwards.
ATGAAGCGGCGGAAAAGAAGCCTAGAGAGCAGTTGGAGTGCTAGTCCTTCTGAATCTGCCGAACACTGGTATAGTCTTATATTAAGACCTACCTGGTGGCGATAAAAGCGGAGAAAAGTAATTATTTTTCTGCTCTTTTTGCATCATCAGATAATTGCCCAGCCGCCCTGTTTAGGGTGAACCGCTCCCTGCTCCACCAGGGGGCGTGGGAGGACCCCTTGGTGGGTAGGGCTGAGGACTTTGTACAATATCTGTATGACAAAATCACTCAGATTCGGGAACACCTGGACTCTGGGTAGAACCGGGGGGAGGGGTGACAGATGCAGGTCTTGAGAATATTATTTGGGAAGAGTTTGATTCTGTGACTCCTGAAAGTGTGGACAGGATACTGGGCAGACTGAGTGCGGCCACATGTTTATTGGACCCATGTCCCTTCTGGTTGGTGCTGGCCTCTCGGGAGGTTACACGAGGCTGGCTCCAGGGGATTATAAATGCTTCCTTGAGTGAGGGTGTTTTCCCTGCCACCTTGAAAGAGGCAGTGGTGAGGCCTTTCCTCAAGAAGCCTTCCCTGGACCTGGCAGTGGTGGCTAATTATCATCCAGTCTCCAACCTTCGCTTTGTTGCGAAGGTTGTTGAGAATGTGGTTGCACGACAGCTGCCTCAGTACCTGGATGAAGTGGCCTATCTAGATCCGTTCCAGCCGGACTTCAGGCCTGGGTACAGCATGGAAATGGCATTGGCCGCATTGGTTGATGATCTCTGGAGGGCTCGGGACAGGGGTTGCTCCTCTGTCCTGGCCCTGTTAGATCTCTCAGCGGCTTTTGATACCATCGACCATGGTATCATGCTGCACCAGTTGGAAAGGTTGGGGGTGGGAGGCACTGTGTTGTGGTGGTTCTCCTCCTTTCTCTCGGACCAGTTGCAGTCTGTGTTGACAGAGGGGCAGAGGTCAGCCCCGAGGCCCCTTACATGTGGGGTGCCACAAGGATCGGTCCTCTCGCTCCTTCTGTTCAACATTTATGTGAAGCCGCTGGGCGAGATCATCCGTGGTTTCGGGGTAAAGTACCACCAGTACACTGATGACACTCAGCTATACATGTCCACCCTGGATAACCCCAATGATGCCATTGAAGTGATGTCCCAGTGCCTGGAGGCTGTGCGGATCTGGATGGGGAGAAACAGACTCAGACTCAACCCATCCAAGACCGAGTGGCTGTGGTTTCCGATGTCCCGATATAGTCAGTTGGTGCCATCACTGTCTATTGGGGGCGAGTCGTTGGCCCCCACAGATAGGGCTCGCAACTTGGGTGCCCTCCTGGACTCACAGCTGTCTTTAGAAGAGCATTTGACGGCTGTGGCCGAGAGGACTTTTTATCAGGTCCGCCTGATTCGCCAGTTGCATCCCTTTCTGGATCGGGACTCATTATGTACGGTCACTCATGCCCTTGTTACCTCATGCCTGGACTACTGTAATACTCTCTACATGGGGCTCCCCTTGAGGAGCACCCGGAGGCTCCAGCTGGTCCAGAATGCAGCCGCGCGGGTGGTTATGGGAGCGATGTGGCGCTCCCATGTGACCCTCCCTCCTGCGCGAGCTGCATTGGCTCCCGGTGGTCTTCCAGGTGCGCTTCAAGGTTTTGGTTACCACCTATAGAGCGCTCCATGGCTTAGGGCCAGGATATTTACGAGACCACCTTTTGCCACCAGTAGCCTCTCACCGACCGGTACGCTCCCATAGAGAGGGGCTCCTCAGGGTGCCATCAGCCAAACAGTGTCGACTGGCAGCCCCCAGGGGGAGAGCCTTCTCTGTGGGGGCACCTGCCATCTGGAATGAGCTCCCCCTGGAGATACGAAGGATCCCAGATTTGCACACTTTCCGCCGCACCCTCAAAACATTTTTATTCCAGCAGGCTGGTCTGACCTGACTCTCCCTTTTAAATGTGTTTTTAAGTTTTATGTAAACTATGGATGTTTTTAAATTCGTTCTTGGGCCAAAATTATTTAATGTTTTTTTAACGGGTTTTTAACTTTTGTATGATGTATTTTTTATCTGTGGCTGTTCACTGCCCTGAGTCCTTCGGGAGTAGGGCAGTATATAAATTTAATAAAATAAAATAAATAAAAAAAATATTTCTATGGCAATGAGTGTACCACTAGTAAAATACACATACTAAGTCTCTGCTAAAGAGTGATTTGTAATATATTTTTATAGAGCATTTTACAAGTGACAAAGATAATTTAAGATTCTTAAAGAAAAAAATTGTGTGACAAAAAACAATCTGAACCATTAAAGTACTAGATAAGTACTGAATACTGTGTGCAGTATCAAAAGTAGGATGTTTGTTGTACAATATAAGCTATGGCTTGAGGTAAGAATATCAGAAGAGAAAACATCTGGCTAAAAATGCAATAATAAATTAAACATACTGTGTTGAGGAAGTTATTTTCTGTCTCTGCGAGTAACTAAAAATTCTAGAAAACATGACTTTCATGCTAATTAGAGGAGACTATTTATTCAATACACTGAAAACAAAATCCCCTCTAGAAAAGTACCAGCATCATGTTTCAAATTAGCTGTCTCATTGTAGTCATGAATAATGCTGCTTGATTAAAGGGTAATTTATTAATAAACCAGTATTATGAATTGGAGATCTTGACTCTATTAATATGTTTGGACAAAATGTTTAGCAATTTACCAAGTATACTGAAAGAAGACAGACATTACATTATCTTTAGTACTTGTTTAATTTGAATTGTTTTGAGGATACAGTTATTTAAAAATAATAAAATAGTGCATCCATAAAATCTAGAAAATAAAACAGCACATAGAACACCAAAGCAATATATCAACTAAATAGAAAAGCTACCTAAGAATAAGAAAGAAAAGGAATGAATTTTGAAATATATATGCTGTATTTTTTGCACAATAAGACACACTTCCCCCCCAAAAAAGTGGGTGGAAATATCTGTGTGTCTTATGGAGCAAATATTGCCTATCACCGCCACCTGTTGCTGCCACCACTGCTCACCACTGCCGCTGTTCACCACCGCCGCTGTTCACTGCTGCCTATCGGTGGTTTGATCGGCCTCTCAGAATACCGCCAATCAGCTGTTCCAGGCAGTGAGGATCGCCGCCGCCTGGAACAGCTGATCAGCTGTATTCTGGGAGGCTGATCCGACCGCTGATAAGTGGTGGCAGCGAGCAGTGGCAAATGGCAATGATAGCCGGGGAACGTTGGTGAAGCCTCCAGCGTTCCCCGGCAGAAGCAACAGGTACAGAGGAGGCAGCAATTGTGCCATTTCTGGTCAGTCAGCCCATCAATTGGCGGGGCTATGGGAGGCCAGGATCCAGCTGTCGTTCAGCTTACCGGTGGTGAACGCAGTGGAGTGAAGCCCTGACGAGCCACGTGCTAGGGCTGGGAGGCAGAGGTAGGTCTTTTGTTGTCTTGTTTTCCTCCCCAAAAGCTAGATGTGTCTTATGGTCCGGAGCGCCTTATAGTGAAAAAAGTATGATAAATACATGAAATCTTAAGGAATCTAAGGAGAGATACAATATTTAAACATCCATATTCAATATTATTTTCCAGAAGTATTTCTGTAAACATAATTTACTGCAAATTACTTTGTTAATGTCAATTTATTTACTATACTTATATAAAGGGAGATTTTCAGTATTTTCTAGTGATTAACTTCACAATTTATTTTATTGATGAGACAGAGAGGGGGTCTCTCTTGATAGAGATATAAAAATGAATGTTTTGTTAGGGGAGCTAAAAAAATAATTTGCTTAGAAAGTTGAATGTAATAATTTTGGAAATTATAGATATTGAGATTACTTGTTTTTTGAAGAAGTAAAAACTCAACCAAATATGTTTATGGTCTTTTAGGTATAACACAGTCTCAGTACTATAGTTGGAATGAGTTTTGCTAATTATTTATTTTAAAGAATGATTAAATTGTACTAAATAATAGTATTTGTTTTTCTTAACATTTTGGTTTTGGTGAGGCAGATAGTAATGTGAATTTATTTAAAATGTAATTAACTCTATTTAATTAACAGTATTCATAGAGCTGTACAATGTTGGTGACAATGATTATGTGTAGTAATTTTCTCAAATGAAACTATTTTTTTAAATGAAATTACCATTATCTAACATGCCAAAGGAGTTATAAATTTGAAATTAAGATCTGCCTTCAAGGAAAGATAATACTTTAGATATAATAAGCAGCATTTAGTATACATTATGTGTTAAAAAACATTTTATCTTATGTCTACATCTTGTTATAGTTTTAAAAAATTTGCTTATGTAGTGGATTGGATATTTAGACTTAAAGAAGTCTAAAGAAGCAAGAATTCAAAACCTTGCTCAGCTGTGAACTTGACTTCAGAGATTATTGTAAATGGATTAAAATAGGATAATTTACATGGACTGTATCAAGCTTTTGAGAAATAAATCAGGAAATAAGTGTATATTTTTGGATAATAGTAAAATCATTCCTCCTTTACATGAGTGTTTTTGAATCTTTTTCTGCACTGTATTTTGAAAGATTTTAATAATAAAGCAAGGAAAAGAAAGAAAGAAATACAGAATTGGCAGTAGTTAAATATAAATTATTAATTTTATTCACCCTAAAACTGTAGTTTTCCATTGGTAACCGCAGTTTTATTACTCTTGCAGGGCTGTTGATGGAGTTGATGAAGATCCTGATTTGGTTCATATGGAAGTCCAAGATCCAAATGAAGGTACTCATTAGGGTATTGTAGTTGTTTTTTGTTTTGAACATTTCTGGTTAAACTCATAAAAAAAATAACCAAAAATAATCTGGTTAAATTCACAAAAAATGGGAATTGCTTTCTAAATGCCATAATCTATCTCATTCTCATGCATTCAGCAACTCTTCATCTCTTTTTCTCATTTTATATGTGCTATAGTAATGTCAGTGTAAAAAAAAATCTAAAAAATCTTTTATTATGGATATCAAAATGTATATCATATTTAGTACGATTATGTTTAAAACTAATTTATTGTTTAGTCAATTTATGATATTGATCAAGTGGATATAAATTAATATTACTAGAAAATAAGTCCAACTCCATTATACTTAAATGAGCTAATAATGTACACAAAGGGCAAACAAAAGATTTTGTATAAAACAAAAGGATATAAACTAAATCAATGCACATATAACTTTTTATTTGTAATCTGTTATATTTCTTCTTTCTGTGTAAAGTAACTTAGCCAACCAGTGTGTCCCATAAGTGTCCTAGTGTAATGCCTGTGTAAACATTAATAAAAGATTGTTCACTGAAGCATCGGCATCTATTCCTGTGGAACAGATCCAGTGATCACTACTAAAGAATCTAATAAAGAAAATTTTCACTGCAGGATCCAAAAAACTTTTGCTTTACTTACTTAGTTGTACATTGGGTAAAGGACTATATAATTCCACAATGCTTTGGCATGAGCAACGAGATGGAAACAGATATTCAGTATAGATTTGAGTGGAAGAACAGGGTGCCCATAGGTTATTTTGTCCTTACCTTCATTTCTTCCTTATCCTTCTCCAATCAAAGCTGGTTGGGGGAAAGTACAGATAAAGCAGCAAAAAGAGATACCAGGTTTGCTTCTGACAGATCCAACCCTTTCCCCAATGCAATCAGTCTGTGATGGGGATTCCCCAATTTATTTTTAACTAGGTCACAAGTATTCCTAAATCCCAGTATGGGGTTCAGAAGCAGGAATGTAAAATATTTGTTGTACAGTGGAATCAGTGGTGGGATTCAAATTTTTTAACAACCGGTTTTGTCGGTGTGGCCTGGTGGTCATGTGACTGGGTGGACATGGCTGGGTGAGCATGGCCAACTCGACATCACTTACATTGAGTGGTGCCTCACCTGGCCCCTCTCCTCCCAGCCACTCCTTGTCATGCCTGGTCTCAATGTATCTATAGTTCTGTAAAAATGTTGTTCACCTTTTTTCGACTTTATTATCTGCATCTACATACTATAGATGTAGTATAGGTCTCTGCGTGAGCAGGGGGTTGGATTAGATGACCTCCAAGGTCCCTTCCAACTCTGTTACAGTTACCTGTTACTTTCATGGACCACCGAAAGGAGGAAATGGCTCACATGCTTTGCCCAAGAGTGTGATAGGCAGATCACAAAACAGGCTTTTAAGGGGCTGCATGAAGTGGGGGGCAATATATTTTCCAAAGAAGCAAAAGGTAAAACAAGAAGCAATAGATGGAAACTGAACAAAAAGAGAAGCAACCTAAAACTAAAGAGAAACTTCCTGACAGTGAGAACAATTATCCAGTGGAACTACCATACTTTTCAGAGTGTTAAGATGCACCGCCCCCCCCCATAGTGGGTGAAAATTGTGGTGCGTCTTATACACTGAATGTTGCCGAAGCCCTGCTCAACCACCGGCCCCCACCCTTCGGCCTCCGCATGTTGCGTTTTGAGCTTCTGCACGCCCCGTTTTTGGCCTCCATGTGTCACATTTGCGGTAGGGATTGGCAGCAAAAGAGGTGCTCCCGCTGTGAACCAGTAGTAAAGGTAAGTAGAATCCATCCCTGGATTAATATATATAAAATGTATAAGATATGACCCGGTCAACACTCTGTTCCTAAAATATGTACGATGAAAGAATTTTTTTTATAAAACTTGTTTTTTAAAAAAGAAAGAATCAGAAGGTATCTTGAAAGCCTTATAGTTCAATCTTCTGCTGATACATAACGCAAGTTCACAGACATTCCCGCTTTGGCTGCAAGAACTGCAGGCAGCCTTCCACACCACATACTTCCTACACCCGCCGCCCCATATGAGGCAGGAGGCTCAAGAGAAAGCACCTGGTCTGGGCACGCAGCCCTCCATGACGGAGCCCTTCCCGGGGAGCAAAGCAAGAACTTACTGATCCATCCCGAAGGTGAGTTCCAGAGTGGTGGCGGCAGCAGGAGAGCTCCAGGACAGCGGCACTCTGGGCGGCCAGCCCTTGGAGGAGGAATTTTCTCTCAGGCCTCCTACCCATCAAGATGTTGTTTGATCTCACAGTCGCTTCTTGCGGCCCTTGTTGGTGCTGGGCATGTCTTGGGTGCTCGGGGAGACGCTCCACATACTCTCCAGGTTGGCAGCTGTTTCTCTCTGCCGCTGATCTTGCTGGGAGAGCATCTTGCACAGCACAATTGTAATTGATATATCTGTAACCGGTATGCCTATTGAGTATTCTAGATTGAACCATGTCCTCAATGTTTTGTTCTAATTTTGTAGATTTCATTCCACAAAACCAAAGTTTTATATTGTAACCCACAAGTGAGAAATGATGAGCCAATTAAGAGGTTTTATAGAATACTTTATTCCTGTACTAAATACCCTAAAATTCACATGGTTTTATTAAAATACTATAAATTATGTGCAATTCTGGTATTTTTATTTTACATGTGTCTGAATCTTAGCAGAAATACCTTGCTCAAATTCTAAAAACCAGCTGTCAAGGAAAGCAGATCAATACTAGTTGAAGAGAGTGGACTTTTTGAATCATTCAGCTTTTATTCTGGCAAATAGTGTAAGCATTTCTTTATTTACTTTTATCTATTATTTTTTGTTCTCAACAGATTTTTACTACATGGCCTGTCAGTTTCAGAATTGTTCTGAAAAATCAGTGAAATCTCTCTTCAATGGTAGGATTGACAAGAATTCCTTGACAGTACAGGATGACTACATATTCCTTCAGGTTAGATCATTGACTATGTTAATGTTTACATAATTTTCAATACAAATCTATGCTTGTTTACTTAGGAAGCTTTTTAATAAGGAAATAAATGCAGTCTCAAGAAGGTAGTGCAAAAATTACCGTAATCAAATGTTGGTGTTTCCCTTAACCTCCAAATGATAAATTATTTTCTAATCCAAGCTGCCATTTAAAAGCTAATTGTTCATGTTGTTGGTTTCATTTTTCCATGCGATTACTACAAATATTACAAATCAGTTTAAACTGTCTCTGATGTTGCATAATTTGCATCATCCTTTCCTTGCAGGTAGATTATTCATTTCAAATTTCATACCAAAAGACACATAGTTTCGATTCTATTATATAGCTGATTAATTGTGTAGCTACTTTTAAGACTGTCTAGCACAGGTTTAGTAACTTTGTGTCTGTACAGTTCATTTTTGCATTTGTAGAGTCCCCCCAGATTAACAAAGCTAGTCTCATTTGTTTCTTTACAGCTTTGCTCATTGTATCCCCGGTTGTCCTCTCACTCCAAAAATAATGTTTAAAAGTGCAAGCACGTAAGCTGTTAGCTACCCATAGCTTGATAGGTACTCTTTCCCCACTTCATTCAAGAAGAATTTCTGCAGATGCCCATGATTGTATTAGTGCCCATTGTATGTGCACTCTCTCTATAGTCCATGTTCCTAATTAAATAAGTCATTACTGTGTACATTTTTACTATTTTTTTCACAGATAAAATTGTATGCCCCTCTTTTTTCACAGGTGTCTTTAGGAAACCAAACAAAATACTATGTCTCTTACCGTCGGAATGAATTTATACAGATGAAATTGCCAAAGTATGCTTTACCCAAGGTAATTTCTCACAAAATCCATAATTCTTCTTTCATTGCTTTAGAAGAGATTTACTCAAATTGTTTATTAGAAAATATATTTCTATTTATAAATCATTCTTCAAGAGTTTTTTATAATTTCCATACTTTTATTTTAGGGTTGGTTGGTTTGCACTTAAGCACCATGCATATCCTATGATAGAACATCATTATGGGCTAAATCTTATTAGATAAGTGCCATCTGCAGAGTCCCGCTGCTTTTGTCATCTCAAGAGTCTTGAGGCTCTGTGCTTTGAAGCAGATTGGCTACCAGCTCAAAGTTGGCTGGCTGCCTGCTGTCCAGGGAAAGGCTCCAGCTCATTGCCTGAGCTTCATTGCAGCCAGTGGGGTCACTTGGTGCTGCTGCAGCTCAGACTGGGAAAAAGCTCTGATCATGTGGTGCTTCTGTTCAATTTGCACCAGGGTACCAGCAATCTTTGCTGCTCCAATGAAGCTTAGGCAGCGAGCTGGTGCAGGACTTCTTGCTAGTCATGGACATGGAGTTTTGGTGATTGGTAACTAAGTTTATTATTTAATTTTAAAATGTTTAGTTTTAAATATTAAATATTAGGAGTGGTATGGTGGCCTAGAGGTGGAGCTCTTGCCTCACAATCAGAAGGTTGTGAGTTCGATCCTAGATAGAGGCAGATGTAGGGTCTCCTGCTTGGGCATGGGGTTGGAATAGATGACCTGCAAGGTCCCTCCCAACTCTGTTAATCTGTTAAAGTTGCATTTTTCATTTTTAATTAAATATTTACCCAATTGCATTTAAATCTGGTACAAGCAGCATTCAGAATATAATGTACTGTTTATAAAAAACTGCATTACCATATTGAGCTGATCATAGTCTGATATGATTCAAAAGAAGTACTGGTACTTAGGACGTTGTATAAAAAAAACCTTTCTGCTATTGACTAAAAGCAGCTGAGTCTTTTTTCAAGCATTTGCATAAAGGAGGAAAAAGTTGCTGTGACTTTAAAAGTCAATGCAATTCTTAAATACAGCAACAGATTTTTTTGCAAGTCTGTACTTGAAAAAGTGATTGCAGAAAGCTTCCTTGCTATTCTATTTTTCTGTCCCAAATAATACTGAGTTGCTTTGGGGAGATGAGAATCATGGTATACAGTATTTTCATTAACACTAGGTAGCTCCAAGTTGTAAATCTCATTTTTTTTTTCACTTCAGGATTTACAGATAATCAGCACTGATGAGAGCCAGGTGTTTATAGCTATCCAGGAATGGTATCAGATTGACACATATAACCTCTACCAGTCTGACCCGCAAGGCACTTCCTATTCCATTGCATTAGAAAATGTCAGGAGTACCAAGCAACCTGAGGAGAATGTTTTAATAGATATTTTGGAGGTAAATGTCTCTTTAAAAAAACCCTACAATTTTACTAACTATAGTAACATTTCTTTAGCCTCTTTGACTTTTGGTTTAAAAATTTTTGTAATGGTTTTCCTGTTTTCCTAAAATGGAATATTCCTATCAATATAACTATCTTATTTGAGTACAAATAAGTCAGTCCTCAGTTTAAGAATGAGTTTGGTTCCTGTTGTCTGTTAAGTTGAATTTGTACACAAGTTGCAACAATGTTATTGTATAATACTGTATAGGTAGTATAGTGTAATGAATTTGAATTATTATGTAATTCACTTGAATTTTGCCTTAATACGCTCTTTTCTTAATTATGGATCATCCTAAAACTGGGGGTTCTTAACCCACAGATTTGCTGTATTAGAGACAGTATTATAAATAGAAAAGTAGGTATATATATTAAAAATAAAAGGAAAAAAGTATTCCTCTTTGTTATATGTATATTTTTGACAACTGAGGCTGCATAGCTATTAATTAACTGCCTTTCTGAGACATATTGACCTGATAGGAAGAAAATTCTTCCATCTATTAATTTTATTAGTATATACATATATCTGTCTACATATGTAATTAAATCACATTTATGGGGCAAAATGCATGTCAGATATATAGTGTACACGCCGCTGTCAGTCTACACCAGGGGTGTCAAGCTCAAGGCCCGTGGGCTGGATCTGGCTTGTGGAGTGCTGAAATCCGGCCCGCAGGGCTGGCCTGGAAATATCAAAGGACCGGCCTGTGGTGCCTCTGCCAGCCAAAATGGGCCATGTGCGCCCCCTCCCTGCAGCCCGTTTTTGGCCTCTCCGGCCTCCAGCAGCACTCTGCCGGCCAAAAATGAGCCATGCAGAGGCCTTGCAAGGCCCTTGCAAAGCCCCCACTCCCTCCCCTCTGGCCCATGGAGGAGAACTACAATGCTGATCCGGCCCTCGAAGAAATCCAGTTTGACACCCCTGGTCTAAACATATGTAGCCCATTAATTATTACAAATAATTGAATTGTCTATTTGCCTTTCAAAAAGAGGTGTGCTTTCACATATTAAGGAGTCTTCAGTTGTATTTGAACACAGGTAGAAAACTCTTGAAGGGATAATTTCACCCTTTGTTTTTATCCCCTTGTACCCTGTAATGGAATGGGTGACGACCTTGGGGGAATAAGTGGAAGAAGTGCTGTTTAAGAAACAATCAGTCAAGAGGCAGGAATGGCTTAACAGGCAGAGAAAGAAATTTAGGAAGGACTCCCCCATCATCGATCAAGCAGTTTCCCTGGAAGGATTGACATACCCATTATCCTCTCTCAGCCATATACCATCTTAGAGTGCCCAAGAATATTTGTCTGAAATAGTAGTCTTTTCCTTCTTATACTGTATAAACTGTTGGAATGAGAAGTTGTTTTATCTCCACAGGGAATGACAGGATTGTTGTATTTGGTCAGTCAGATGACTAACCCTACACATCCATGTATCTTAAAGGGATTTGTTCTCAACATAAAATATTTATAGGATAAGGGTTTAATACTGTATAAATAGAAGAATATCTAAACCCATGTGACTAAAAATATTAACCAACTACATAATTGCTATGTTTGACTAGAATCAATCTCTTCAATCACCAAAAGTTGAACACCTCCAACTGATGCTTTCTTCAGAATTGTTCTTTATCTTTCTTTTGGGAAGAGAAAATGTTATCCCTCAGTGAACTTCTGCTGCATACTACAACTTAATTTACTTACATAGCAATTAGCAGTATAAAATGTGGTACAATGGATGTTCAACACAACTTCAGAGTAATTTACTCATACAAGGAAAATAGATTTCTGGTTTAGAAAGATGATTTCTTATTCTGGTTGGGAATAGCTGTGATTTTCATATGATGAAAAATCATATGAAAATGAATTTCAAAAGGTTTTATCTAGATCAGTGTTCTCTCAATTAGCAGTACATATATCATTAAATAGTTCTTTATAAGAGTACTGAGGCAGAGAATTTCTTGAAGTGTAGAATTAGAGCAGCCCCTGGAAGGCTACAGCTTAGGAGTCAAAACATAACTAAAGGAACAATTGCTCTCTTTGTTTGGGTGCATTTGGATGGGCGAGTGGAAATTACTGGAAGATTGTTCCCATAACAGCAAAATCTGCTTCAGCTCCAGTTAGCTCTTGTTATTTTATAATAACAGAATTCTTGCAATGTTTATAACTTTTATATATATATATATATATATAATAACTATTATATATATAGAGAGAAACAAGAATTCTGTTAGAAAGGCGTCCTTTTTGGTGGGAAAAATGGTGAAGGCCTTTCTGTTTTTGCCTTGGTCAGATCCATATTTTTGAGGGTAGTTATATTTCAAGCTATTGACATGCTCACTTTTCTACTAGTAGCAAATGAACCTTAATACATTGAATATATATTTGATGATTGTTTATTAACTTGGCTATATTTTATGTTTGTAACATAGGTTAAAGGTGTCAAAGGAGTGTTTTTGGCTAATCAGAAAATAAATGGAAAAGTTACCACTCTTATAACATTTAATAAAGGCCGTAACTGGGATTATCTAATGCCGCCAGCTACTGATATGAATGGTAAACCAACTAACTGCAAACCAGTGAGTATTTCCCCCTGCTTTTAAAATAGCAACAAAATTGTATAACTAAAAGTCTGTAGAGATTCTCAGTCATGTCATGGTAGTCCCAAAGATGCTTTTTCAGGAGGCAAGTTTTAGCTATACGGTTTGGGATGAACACACTTTGAATAATGTGGGAGTAGGAATGGATTTCCAGAGAAAAAATTATAGACTATAGGAACCAGGAGCACTATTCAGGTGACCCTGAGGATGCAGATAAACTTCCAACAACCCTCTAAAAGGATGCAAATGACCATCTGTCTGTAAGGAATATAAATGCTTCCATTCCCCACTATCCTGTCAATGCTGAAGAAGCTTCTTGGATGAGAAGCAAAACGTCTTTAAAGAAAAAACAAGAAAGTCCAGTTGCCTCTTGAAAAAGCACCTTTGGGACTTGTGGCTACACAAGTCTGTAGCCAAGGTTGTGGCTACAATAGCAATTTAAGCAACATGTGTTCAACAATGATAAAGATGGAATTGTGAATTTTCTAGCATTTGCAAGAGAGAAACTGAGGAAAAGAAAAGCAATTGACCTCAACATATTTTGGATGGAGAGCATGTAAAGATTATGCAACCTAAAATATTGATTTAGGATAATGGAAACTTAGCTTTAAATCAACACATAATCCTGAAGTCCACCAAATGACTTTATGCTTTTCCAGCCCAAGTTAAATCAGAGGACTGGTTGATTAAATGCATTTACATAGTCCCCCAAAAGATGGAAAATACAATAATACAATGAAACTTTCATGCAGTGAATTTCAGATCAATGGATGACATTTTGGGGAATAATTGTTCATTTAAATAAAAAGTTTCACGTGAGGAAGAAGTGGAGAAGTAGAGTAGTAATTTTATGTAGGCAATTTCAGTATAAACAACAATATTCAGTAACAGTGATGAATTAATTTAATCATCTTTTCTTAAGGCTCTAATAGGTACTCCCAAATAGGGCCTCCTCCGGGTGCCGTCGGCCAGACAGTGTTGGCTGGCGACCCCCAGGGGGAGAGCCTTCTCTGTGGCAGCGCCCGCCCTCTGGAATGACCTACCCCCGGAGATATGCAGGATTCCAGATCTCCGGACCTTTCGACGGGCCCTTAAAACCCATTTATTCCATCTAGCTGGGCTAGCCTGATCCCATCCTCCGTTTTTAAATTTGAAATTGATTTTAAATTGGGTTGTTTTAATTTTGGCCGAATAATATTTAATATTTTTAATTGTTTTTAACTTTTGTATACCATGTTTTATTCTGGCTGTTCACCACCCTGAGTCCGCAAGGAGAAGGGCGGTTTATAAATTGAAATAATAATAATAATAATAATAATAATAATAATAATAATAATAATAATAATAATAATGATGATGATGATGATGATGATGTTTCTGAAGTAACCCTGAAGCTGGAGGCAGGCTTTCCAAGCATTAAAACTCAGGCACGGTCCAGAATATTAACAGTTATTTCAAATCTCAGAAGATTATTTCCACTGTTGTTAATGAGTGTTATTATCCAGTATAGATTGTAGCAATAAAGACAATTGGTAATAGATTTGCAAACAAAAGCTTATTACTTATGTTTCACACCTGAATATATAAGCCAACTGGGACTTGACGATGCCATGGAGATGATTAATGAAAGGATAACCAATATGAAACACTCGAGAGACCTGGCTCAAGCCTCATACTTCCAGTACTGGAATTTCTATAGTTCATTAAACTATATATTTTGGACTTGGACATACCTAGCTTGATCCAATCCATGCTCATATGAATTAAATAATAAGCAATTTTAATTTATTTCAAGCAAATTGAAAGGTGTACTTTTATGCATATTAGATTTTATCAATTATAAGCATTAAAATATTGGACAAGTAAAAAATATCCACTTTATTTAAATCAAAGGACTTTCTTTGGCACTCTACAGAAGGCTTGTTTTAAATATAATAGTTCTGTTTAATTCATCTTAATCTTGTCAGTATTTTTCCTTTATTTCTCTTTGTGAAAAAGTACAATTAAAAACCCAAATACCTGAATCAGTAGGCTGATTAAAACTTAAAATGTCTGAAAGCAATGATCGGAGACTATGCTGATGAAATACTATTAGAATGATTAAGGTAATTAGTACATTTATAAAATCTTGACACAGAAGTTTTGTCTTGCAAACATGAGTAGTTATTCTTCTGGCATTTGTACCTGGTATATTTTAAAAATGGCAAAAATAGTTTTAAAACAGATTTATATCTCTTTGGAATATACAAGCCTTCAAAGTAGGTGTGTGTGTGTTTAATTTTAAAGAATACAGTTACAAGTAGTCCTCACTTAGCAACCACAATTGGGACCACAGCCAGAATCACTACACAAAACATTATATCACTGTGACAGGTTTATGTTCTCACTTCTGCTTTGGTCATTAAGCAAATCACTGCAATCATTAAGAGAATCACCATATGACTGGGACTTAATGCTTTTACTTCCACATTCTCCATGAACTCTGTTATAAGCCAATTAGAAACATAGAATGGTGATCACATGAATGTGCACCAGTTGCAAAGCACCTGAATAGCCCTTGATCACAGGATGCTGCAACAATTTATAAAGGCAAGGATTGGTCACAAAACTGGTTTTTTAAAATATAATCATAACTTTAAATGGTTGCTTAAAGAGGCATACAGTAAGTAAGGACTACCTGTATATATTGCTTTTTAAAAAAAATTAGATTTATATGCCGCCCTTCTCCGAAGACTCAGGGCGGCTTACAATGCATTAAGCAATAGCCTTCATACTTTTGTATATTTATACAAAGTCAGCTTATTGCCCCCACAAACTGGGTCCTCACTTTACCTACCTTAGAAAGGATGGAAGGCTGAGTCAACCTTGAAGATGTCAT
This sequence comes from Masticophis lateralis, assembly GCA_030761175.1. Taxonomy (NCBI): domain Eukaryota; kingdom Metazoa; phylum Chordata; class Lepidosauria; order Squamata; family Colubridae; genus Masticophis; species Masticophis lateralis. The sequence goes on along the minus strand of JAUDYJ010000003.1, from coordinate 94,073,033 downwards.
ACAGTATTTTTACATACTGATGATGTTCAGGTAATCCTTGAGGTATGACAAGCCATTTAATGAACATTCAAAATTAGAACCCCTACATATGAACCATAATGATGGCTACATATGATAGTTATGATGGTTGCAGTGGGCCTGTGGTTTTTCACCCTTACAATCAACCACAAGGTCGCTGCAGCCCCCTCCCACCTCACTCCCCCCATCCCATCCTGCTGGAACCCTGCAGCACTTGGTGCCCATCATGCACCACACTTACCTTCTGAAGTTTTCCAGAGTTTATGTTATACAAGGAGGGCAGACCATGTGCCCCAAGGCTATGTTGCAGTGACCCAAATATGGCCGCCATTTTGTCCTACTTGGCTTCTTGCTTCTGGGCAGGAACAAAATGGCAGCTACCATAGATATTGCTTCATTTTGCTGCCTTAGAGAGGTCTAGTGCCAAAGAAGCTTCTAAATGATGCAAAAATCTTCTCCAGCACTGTGCAGATCTTGTTAAGATAGCAGAACAAAGTTGATTGTCCCCAGGCTCTGCAGCAGCAACCTGAATGTAGCCATCATTTTGTCCCACCAGTTTGTGGCAGGAGACAAAATGGCACCTGCCAGGCAAGCTGCTTCATTCTGCTACCTTAGAGAGGTTACACAGTGCTACAGAATCTATACAGGGCTTGTTAAGGCAACAAAATGAAGCAGAAGCAACCCAAATGGGGCTGCCATTTTGTGGGTGGGATAAAACAGGGTCCACTTTTGGAACTGTACCATGCAGCCATGCAAAGAAGAAAATCACCCCAGCATTCAGAAAGGACTTGGTGTCCTTCAGAAGGTAAGGAAGGAGAAGAGTGTTTTGCCTGGTGGGGTGGGAATCAGACCTGAGTCCTGGGAGGATCCAGTGGGGAAAGGCCTGTTGAGACCCAAGGCATGAGAAGTGAAGCATGGGACATCTCAGGGATGGGGGTATGGGTAGGTTTCAAAACCCATTGCTACCAGTTTGCTGGTGGGTACGCATGCACTCATGCACACATGCAACGCTTCTGAGCATGTACAGAAGCATCCGGGCAGGTGAGCGGAGCCTCCTGCCACTACCGTTTTGCCCGATCCAGGGCAAACCAGTAGTAACCCACCAATGGAGGGGGAGGAGGGCTTGAAAGGGCTAGGACAGGAGGCCTGAGTCTATACTATGGCCTCCTCCACCCAGGAGGTATCCTACACTCTACTTAACAACCCACATGTTTGTTTTACATTTCATTGGGGAGAGCAGGGATAGGGGGATGTTAGGTGACATGTTTCACCTAACAATTGCTGGGATGGGACCATAAGGAGCAGGCTTCATTACAGTCATACCTATACCCTGTGGTAATATTTTTTGCTGGTGCAATGGTGAAAATTTCAATATGATGCCATTATTACATTCATAGTAACAATAAATTGTCATGTTCTGTTTAATCTTGGTGTGGCTGTTTCAGAAATTAAAGGTATTCCACTTACTCTGCTAAAAACAGTGTTTTTTCTTTGTTAACTTTATAGCCTGATTGCCATCTTCATCTTCATCTGCGCTGGCCAGATAATCCATATGTGTCAGGAATGGTTCATACTAAGGATACAGCACCAGGACTCATAATGGGGGCAGGTAAAAAAAAACATTTTGCTTTTGGTGTTTTTCAGTCAAAAAAATACATAATAATGCAACTTTGTCTCAAATTGCCTATTTCTAACTGCTATTGGTTTCAGTTCCATCCCATCTGCTTGTTTCTGTTGTGTACAAAATCAAATCCACAGAGGGAAATAACTGGCAGTAGAGTTTTCACTATTTTTTGTCTTTATCTTTTTCTATAGATATTGCTATAACAGATGCTATCACCATAATCTTATTTCTGACCTGTGTGGGAAATGCAGTGAGAGCTATATATAATAGATAGAAAGGGAATATTTGAGTAAGCCAATTAGTGGTATCTGAAATACTGTATTCCCCTCTCTTTCTCAGATAATATGTTCAGGCTGTTGCCTTCTGAAAGGGTCTCTAGCAAAGTCAGAGGGCTCCTGAAACTTTATGAAGCTTCTTAACCTTCCCTTCTCATTTAAGAGCTGAAGGAACAAAGTATCATTCCAATTGCATAGGAGTTAAATTGAGGATAAGGAGAAGGGTGTCATTTGAGATGGAAATTGAACGGCGTAAAGAAAAAACAGGTGGCAAAATTGGCAATAATAGCCGGAAACATTCTCTATGTTATATTTCACACTACAGGCAATCTTGTTTAATGACCACTTGTTCAGTAACTTTCACTGCCCAATCCAATTTAGATTCACTAGTTATTCTTTCTTTAGAATGAAACCAACAGTATATCTTCACCAACCACTGAAGTTAGGATCATATTAGGCATTTAAGCTGCCAGACATCACCTCCATTTCCAAGTTTATTCATCTCAGAATCCTCTTGAATGAGTTTTAAAAGGTTTTACTGCCTATATGAGCCCTCCTTTTTATGTGAGAATTATGATTATCTAAACTAAATCCCTACTCTTAGCCCCTTATTAGCAAAGTAAGTATAAATTGTTTTGTCTGAGTATCTGCATGGGAACATAGTAACATGAAGGGCTAGCAAGAAGAAATTGTTAAATACAGGCTGAGCACAAGGATACATGTGGTTTGTAAACTGCAGAGTTCATTTTAAATTTACAGATTAATTCTAGCATTTAGGCCTTCATATTAGATACACACATTTTCTCCAGGTAGAACACTGTATTGTTTTAATGTGATACATGCCAGCAATGTTCCTTTGGATACTCACAGGACAAACAGGACAACTTTGTGTAAAAAAAATTACGGTCACAAATTTGAAATTAGGACTCCAAATAAGGACAAAGTAATATCTGAGCATTTCAATCTCTCAGGAGATCTCAAAAATTTTTGGAAAACAGAACCAGTGAGCAAGAAATAGTTGAACTCACATCAAAATGTTCCAGGGGATCTTGGATTTCGACAAGCACAATAGGTTTTTAACACATTATAATTGTTAATTGTTGAGGAACTTGCACTCTGTCTCACATGTAAACATGTATAACCAACCTCTCTCTTTTTCCCTCTCCCTCCCTCTCCCTCTCTTCCTCTCTTCTTTCCTCTTTCCTTTCCCATTTCATCACAGTTTAAATCCTACATCAGTCTAGCCATGCTGTTCATCTGATGAAGTGAGCTGCAGCTCATGGATATTTTGTCTTTTAATAAAAATTGTTAGTCAGAAAAGGTGGTATCAAACATCTCTATTTTTACCACCGTGGGTTAACATAGCTCTCCTTCAGCAATGACTCCTCATCTTTTCTAGTAGCCTGATTTCTTTGCATACGTTGACTTGCAGTCAAAAAGACAAAACATTGGAATAAATCTGCAAAGGGGGGTCAGAACCTGCACAGATAGGGTGATAGAGAGACTTTCACTCTATTTCTGCCTTTGTGCAGGGCAGGGCAGCCATGGCATGTGGTCCTAGACCCTAGAGAAGACCTCTAGCTGTTTATCTCCAAGTTCAGCAGCATTTAGCCATTCCAGAGTAACAGCTTTTATGAAGAATATGAGAAAGGAGTTGGATTTTTTTTTCTTTTCCATCTGGAGAAGAATGGGGAGTGAAGAAATTGATTCAAATAGGAATAAAATCAGATCAGAAAAATAAACAGAAGCAGTTTTTTTTCAACTAATGAGTGTCACATCAAAGATGAAACTAAGGAACAGGTGGCTGAAACAGTAGGATGGTAAAGCAGCGAATCCAAAGCACTTGCAAGCAAGTTGCAAGGTAGTTTTGATCTATGTACCTTAGAGGATATCTCAGACATATCAGAATAAATAGAAGTAGTAATTTCTATAGTTTTGGTGGTGTTGAAGATTCTGATGACAGAAAAAATCACAATAGACTAAGTCCTGATATGTACTATAACACAATGGTGAGTCTAGTGAAGGTATTAGCGATGCCTATTTTCTTGGGTACTCATAATATGGCAGAGCGTGTAAGCATTGAACTTGAAAACTTCTTGAAATGTGGTTATGTTAGGGTTAGTCATTAACCAGCCATGAAGTTTACATACTGTCTTGAAAAAGTAGCATCACTCAATTTAATTTATATAGTGTGGTTGTATTAGTGTGTTAGATTAAAGTAAAAATCTTTATATGTCCTGCTTTTAAGTTATTGGATAAAAATGTGGGACAAGGATAAAGGATAAATACTATAAACTAGGGGTGTCAAACGAGTGGCCTGCAGGCCGGATGCATCATACACAGACCACTCCCACCGTAGCTCCACAAAGGCAAAAAACACATGATGCAATCAAGTTTGACACCTGTGCTATAAATTTTTACATATAAAAATTGATATGTAACCCTGTTGTTAGGGGCTACCGATCATTAGTGCCACTGAGAACAAATCCCACATTATTCTTTGGTGGGGGTTATTATTGGGCCAGTTGTGGCTTTAAGATAGTCTTCTCCAATTTGACAGCCTCCAAGCTGTGCGTGGAGCTTCAATTTCCTTAATTGTGGAAATACCTGGATGGCAGGTCTAAAGTAGAAGCTGCCTTAGGGATTCTCTCTTTCCCTGCATGTGGAAGGGGTTTTTCAGCCATAAGGGAGGCTGGAGAATTGGAGCCTTTGTAGAAGTAACTGCCTTAAGCATTTGCAATACTTTAGTAATTTTACTATTATTATTATACTTTTATTCTCAGGAAATCTGGGTGCCCAACTTGTGGAATACAAGGAAGAAATGTATATAACATCTGACTGTGGTAGAACATGGAGACAGGTATTGAAATGAACTAATGGTTTGTTCATTTTACTTCTTTTTTTATTTATTTATTTTATTGTTTGTTTATTAAGAAACGTGGGATACAAATAAATAAAAAATAAATATTAATATAAAATTATGCAATCTCACAACCCATAAGTATATTCTGATTCAGTGAAAAGAAAATATATAGAAAATAAGCTTTTTAATAACTCATTCAAGCTGAATGAAAGGCCTCGTGTGAATCCTAATATGACCAAGCTATTCATTATCAATAGATGGGGCTTCAATGATAATCCAAATCAACTCTACAAACAGAAAGAATGAGTGAGTTATTGTTTATTAGCAATCATCTTGCCACAATGCTGTGCTCAGTAGAATAGGTTTTTGTATACATTAAGAACTAGATTAGATTAAGGAAAATATATTTTTTATCATCTATATTTTATTAGTACTGGGATTTTTTTCTTGAAGGATTGATGACATAATCACTTTTTAAACAATTAGTTAATTGCAGTCTAGGTCTAAGCATATTTACACAAAATTAATTCCTTTTGCATTTAATAAATATTCAGAGGACTATAGCCTTGGGAAAGCTCAGCGAGACTTTATTTTTTAATTATGGTATAACTTATTTCTTTCTTGAATGATATTTTAGATGAATGTATTCTCACATTATCACTTGGGATACTTATGTCATATTATCTTTCATACTTTCCCATCATCTGTGCTGTGTCTTTTACTATTTTCCTGACCCAAAATACAAGTAGCCCTCGACTTATGATCACAATTGAGCCCAAAATTTATGTTACTAAACAAGAAATTTGTTAAGTGAGCTTTGCCCTATTTTACAGCTTTTCTTGTCACATTTGTTAACTGAATCACTGTTGTTAAATTAGTAACATGGTTGTTAAATGAATCTTGCTTCCCAATTGACTTTGCTTGTCAGAAGGTTGCAAAAGAGGATCACATGACCCCATCACATTGCAACCGTCATAAATGTTGTTAATTGTCAAACATCAGAATATAAATCATGTGACCATGGGGATGTTGCAATAGTCGTAAGTGTTAAAAATGGTTGTAAATCACTTTTTTCTGTGACGTTGTAGCAATAGCAATAGCACTTAGACTTTTATACCGCGTTACAGTGCTTTACAGCCCTCTCTAAGCTGTTTACAGAGTCAACATATTTCCCCCAACAATCTGGGCCCTCTTTTTACCCACCTCGGAAGGATGGAAGGCATCAAACTTGAGCCTGGTGGGATTTGAACTGCCAAATTGTAGTCAGCTGGCGGTCAGCAGAGTAGCCTGCAATATTGCACTCTAACCACTGCGCCACCAAAGCTCTTGTAACTTCAAATGGTCACTAAGTGAACTGTTGTAAGTTGAGGATTACCTGTATCTGATGTTACAATTTTCATGAAATTTTCATTGTTTCCTAATCTCCATTGTTATTCCCCCCCCCCATTTTCCTCATTCTGTTGTCACTCATTCCCAGATTTCAGTGTGTGACACACACACCAACCCAGTACAATAAATCCCCTTTCCTCTCTTCCAGTATTAGTCTATTTTTGATCCAATATGCTTATACACTTTCCCTGAAAACCTAATTACTTTGTTATTTTTCTTTTCTTGGCCATTAGGTTTTTGAAGAGGAGCATCATATCCTATATTTGGATCATGGTGGTGTGATTGTGGCCATCAAAGATACATCTATTCCTCTGAAAATACTCAAGTAATTCTACAGCAAACTTTCATTAGTCTACTGTATTTTCAGTACTAAAAATATTCCAACTGAAATGGGTTTTTTTTTCTCTAAGAGAGTTGCTTAGTAATTTAATATTTGCTCCATGTTTGCTAAAAGTCTATGGAGATTCTCAGTCATCCAGGTCATGGTTGTCCCAAAGATGCTTTTTCAAGAGGCAAGAGCTGAAGAAACTTCTTGGATGAGAAGCAAAACGTCTTCAAAGAAGAACCAGAAAGTCCAGTTGCCTGTTGAAAAAGCACCTTTGGGACATCCATATTTGCTAGTTATATTCATATATGTAATAAATACACTTATCCATGGAAATCAGGAAACAAAACATAGGTAAGGAGGTCATTCTCTTCCACAGCTATTTAGAACATAGAAGATAGAACAATAAAGTTAGAAGGGACCTTGGAGGTCTTTTAGTTCAACCCCCTGCCCATGGCATCACTCCAGACTTTCATTGGGCTTGATGCGATGGATACACTTGATCATAGAAAGAATAACAAAAACAGAACAGAATGGAAGAGTTGGAAGGGACGCTGAAGGTCCTCCAGTCCAGCCCCCACCCAAACAGGAGACCCTATACCATTTGGCTGTCCAATCTCTTTTTAAATATCTCCACTGATGGAGCACCCACAATTTCTTAAGGCAACCTCTTCCAGTGATTAATTGTTCTTACTGTCGGGAAGTTTCTCCTTAGTTCTAGATTGCTTCTTTCCTTGATTAGTTTCCATCCATTGCTTCTTGTCCTATCTTCAGGTTCTTTGAAAAATAGGTTGACCCCTCTTCTTTATGGCAGCCCCTCAAATATTGGAACACTGCTATTATATCACCCCCAATCAGTGGTGGGATTCAAGTAATTTAACAACCTGTTCTCTGCCCTAATGATTTCTTCCAACAACCAATTTGCCAAACTGCTCAGAAAGTTAACAACCAGTTCTCCCGAAGTGGTGCGAACTGGTTGAATCCCACCACTGCCCCTAATCCTTCTTTTCATTAGACTAAACATACACAATTTCTGCAAGTATTCTTCATATGTTTTAGCCTCCAGGATTCCAACCGGTGTTACCAATGGTTCTCTTCACGCGCGCGCACGCAAATGGACACTAAATGGATAGTATAAGTCAAGGGCTACCTGTATCTGTTTCAGATTTTGATATAATCTCTTTTTACTGCTACCTTAGTAGGATAATTTTTTTTATAAAGGAAAGAATTCAAATATGTATACATGTAGTCCTTTACTGACAATTGGGATTGGAATTTCAATCGCTAAACAATGTGGCTGTAAAGTGTGAATGTGTTGCTTAGTGACCGCAATCCCTGTAATTAACAAACTCATAATTGTTAGTCAAGGCAACTTCCTCTCAGCTTTTCACAACCAAGTATTTGGAGAAGCTGTCAGGAAGTCGAAAGTTCCCCATCTGCAGACAGGTAAATGGCTGCTGGGCGGAGGAGAGAATGAAGGGGGGTTTAGGGCATGAGACTTGAGGAGGTGCATGAGAGGCATAATCTGTGAGGAAATGCTCAAGGATGGGAGAGAGGATCTGGGAGATTGCAAGAGAGGTGCCACCAGGGTCAGGGAGGGTGCGCAGGGGTGAGAGTTTGCGGAGGGATATACAAGAGGCACTACGTGGGTTGGAGAGAGTTCATGTAGGTCAGGAATTGCAAGGGAGGCATAGAGGGGGTTGGAGAGAGTGTACTAGGATGCACAAGTGGCCACTGTGGCAGAAGTGCAGATGGTCTGGGGGAGGGTGCAAGTGTGGGAGAGATATCCCAGCAATAGTGAAGGTTACAAATTCATATGATTGTAATTCATATGATCGTATTCATATGATTGTGGGGTGCTTGTAAGTGTGAACAGGTTGTCAAACTCCTAGATTGCAATCACACAATTGCAGAATTGCTGGAACACCAGAACTTCAAGGACTGGTCCTAATCACCATTCATTCAGCATCAGCAGAACAGATAACAGTAACAGAGTTGGAAAGGACCTTGGAGCTCATCTAGTCCAATCCCCTGCTCATGCAGGAGACCTATACTAGGGATTCAAACTTTGAAGGGTCACTGAACAAATATGACCATTTGTCGAAGTCGAAGATTACCTGTAATGGTTAGCTTTAGAATATCTGCTGTTTAACTACTTTGGACTTTGTGAATCCTATTAGATTATTTAAAGAAATGGTGATTATTTTTCTACTTCCATTACAGATTCAGTGTAGATGAAGGTCAAACTTGGAGCACCCATAATTTCACAAGTATTTCTGTGTATGTGGATGGCCTACTTAGCGAACCTGGGGATGAGACTTTAGTCATGACGTAAGTACCTTTTATTGTATCAACCCACCAACTACATGGAAAAAGTTTAAATGTCAATGATTAAAAGTGTTTAACTTAATCTAATGAAACAATTACCCAAGTAATTAGTTTAAGAACACATCCAAGGTCTTCATTTTTTGCTGGACATCTTTAAATGAAAAGAAAGCAATTTAATGGGTGATAATTAAATAGGAGAGTACATATGGGAAATACTTTTGTGATAATGTGGAGGCTTCAGGATTTAGTAGAAGAGTAAAAGGAGTGCCTTAAATATAAAGATAATAGATAAATAGATATAAAGATAATAGATTAATAGATGTCTGACTAAACATACATTACTTCAAAGCTAAACACAAATAAGCCAAACTTTCTGTTGTGAAGTCAAGTGATTATAAATGTTCAAGAAAGCAAAATCCTTGACTACCATATAGTCTCCACTGTTGATTACTACAGTCTCTTCTTTAGTTCTGTTATGCCTAGGTACTGAGATATAGATATGCAGGGTCAGTTAATTGCTAATATTTAAAGTATGGTACAGAAGAGCCTCATTATGAAAATAATTTGAAAATATAACATTTTCATGTACTGAAGAGCTATGGTGGCACAGTGGTTAGATTGTAATATTGCAGACTAATTCTGCTGACTGACAACTGTCAGCATTTCAGCAGTTTGAGTCTTACCTGCTCAAGGTTGAGTCAATCTTCCATCCTTCCAAGGTCAGTAAAATGAGGACCCAGATTGTTGGGGGCAATATGTAAACCATTTAAAGAGAGCTGTAAAGCACTGTGAAGTGGTATATATGTCTAAGTCAGAGGTGGGCAACAATGGCCCTTCTATGACTTGTGGACTTCAATTCCCAGAATTCCTGAGCTAACATGGCTGGTTCAGGAATTCTGGGAGTTGAAGTCCACAAGTCATAAAAGGGCCATTGTTGCCCATCCCTAGTCTAAGTGCTGCTATTGCTACTGATTGCTTTTTCATTCAAAGTTACATTAGCACTGAAGTTGCAGTTTTCTGTAGACTCATGATCACAATTTGGGTGCTTGGCAACCAATATACATTTAGAATGGTTGCAACATCCATGATTGCTATTTATTTATTTATTTTATTAAATTTATATACTGCCCTACTCCCGAAGGACTCAGGGTGGTGAACAGTCAGATGAAGTGCATATAATATAATGTTAAAAACATTTAGAATATAATAAATATTTTGGCCTAATAATTTAAAACACCCAATTTAGGATAGATTTGAAACAGTTAAAAAGGGATGATTAGGCCAGGCCCGCCTGTCTAAATAAGAATGTTTTAAGGGCATGACGGAAAGTGCGCAGATCCAGGATCCTCTGTAATTCCAGTGGGAGCTCGTTCCAGATGGTAGGTGCCCCCACAGAGAAGGTTCTCCCCCTGGGGGCCACCAGCCGACATTGTTTGACCGATGGGACCCCGAGAAGCCCCTCTCTATGGGAGCGTACTGGTCAGTGAGAGGTTACTGGTGGCAGAAGGCGGTCTCATAAATATCCTGGTCCTATGCCATGGAGCGCTCTAAAGGTGGTAACCAGAATCTTGAAGCACACCCGGAAGACCACTGAGAGCCAGTGCAGCTCGCACAAGAGGGGAGCCACATGGGAGTGCCACGTCGCTCCCATAACCCCTTGCGTGGCCGCATTCTGGACCAGTTGGAGCCTCCGGGTGCTCCCCAAGGGGAGCCCCATGTAGAGAGCATTGCAGTAGTCCAGGTGGGAAGTAACAAGAGCATGAGTGACCGTACTTAACGAGTCCCGATCCAGAAAGGGATGCAACTGGCGAATCAGGGGAACCTGATAAAAAGTCCTCCTGGCCACAGCCGTCAGGTGCTCTTCTAAAGACAACCGTGAATCCAGGAGGACACCTAAGTTGCGAGCCCTCTCTGTGGGGGCCAGCGATTCGCCCCTAATAGTCAGTGATGGCGCCAATTGACTATATCAGGATATCGGAAACCACAGCCACTCGGTCTTAGAAGGGTTGAGTCTGAGTTTGTTTCTCCCCATCCAGATCCATACAGCCTCCAGGCATCAGGACATCACTTCAAGGGCATCACTGGGGTGATCCGAGGTGGAGATGTACAGCTGAGTATCATCAGCGTACTGGTGGTACTTCACCCCGAAACCACGGATGATCTCACCCAGTGGCTTCACATAAATGTTGAACAGAAGGGGCGAGAGAACTGACCCCTGTGGCACCCCACACACAAGGGGTCTTGGGGTCGACCTCTGACCCCCTGTCAACACAGACTGTGATCGGTCAGAGAGAAAGGAGGAGAACCACCGCAACACGGTGCCCCCCACCCTAACTCTTCCAACCGGTGCAGCATGATACCATGGTTGATGGTATCAAAAGCCGCTGAGAGATCTAATAGGACTAGGATAGAGGAGGAACCCCTATCCCGAGCCCTCCAGAGATCATCAACCAATGCGACCAATGCCGTTTCCGTGCTGTGTCCGGGTCTGAAGCCCGACTAGAATGGATCTAGATAAGTCGATTCATCCAGGTACTGAGGGAGTTGTCGTGCTACCACACTCTCAACAACCTTTGCAACAAAGCGAAAAATTTATGATCTCAGCTGGCTTCCAACAAAGCAAAGTCAATGGGGAAACTGGTAGGAAGTCACAAGTCACAGTTATATGACATCGTATGATGCAGCCACAACTGACATTTTAAGTCAACATGGTTCACCTTACAATCACAGCCAATAGTGATTGAGTTGTTGGTCACAACTGCAGTCAGTAATGAGACCTACCTGTATTTACCACAGCCAACCATAGTAGAAGGTATTCCTTATTATATTCTTGTGTTTCACTCCCAGTCTTTTGGTTGGGAACTCATTCGGATTTTTTTCTCTTTAGGGTGTTTGGACACATCAGCTACCAGTCAGACTGGGAGCTAGTGAAGGTAGATTTCCGTCCATCTTTTTCCCGTGAATGCACTGATGAAGACTATGAATCATGGGACCTGACCAATCTGCAGGTGCAACTACATAGGAAGAAATAACTATCATATTTAGTGACATTTGTTTATGTATTACTAAAACATGTTTAATATTATCTGTACTAACTGCACTAAGGCTGTGGTTCAATTAAAGAGAAGGATAATTTGTTTAACTGAACTGGTTAACAAACCAGCACATCAAACTAAAACTTAATTTTGAGTTAATATCTAAATTCTAAATGAAATGTAATTTGTACAGACCTCAGTTTTCCTTATTCGAATAATCTGGAAATTTGTACCATTCTTTCATTCCATCATAAACAAGAGACGGAGAAGGGAGAGTATGCAGGTCGCACAGCTTATGTACGTGATATAATCTCAACTTTTGTTCCACTGACTGTAGCTTGGTTTCTAAATAGCCAGGCATAGGATTGTACCATATTTTCCGGCGTATAAGATGATCCCTGACTTTTCCTGTTAAAATATAGGGTTTGGGCTATACTCGCTGTATAAGACTACCCCTCTTCCAACGCACACCAAATAAAAATGAAAAAACATCAACTGGGTCACCCACAATGTAAAAGCAGCTGTGCCAGACCCAAAATGGCCCCTGCAACAAGCAGGAACCTCACACAGCCACAAAAAGCCCAAAAAAACAACTTTCACACTTTACACGCACAAAATTCCACATACAGCTTTGTGAGATTTTGTGTATTTGTGTCATTAGAGTGAAACACTACAGAAACACACTAAATTTCAGAAAGCTGCACAAATATTATTTAAATTAATTGTATTTTTATTTTTATATGAAAGCTAAATGTAAAACTTCCTAAACTTTAAATGGCTAGGTCTAAAAAAGAACAACTAAAAAAAAACCCAATTAACTATTTTTTTAAAGCTCCCAAAGGGGGAAAAAACTTACCCAATAGAACAGGGGTCTCCAACCTTGGCAACCTTAAGACTTGTAGACTTCAACTCCCAGAATTCCTCAGCCAGCTTTGCTTTGCTGGCTGAGGAATTTTGGGACTTGAAGTCCACAACTCCCTGCCTGCTTGCTAATCAGGCAACTCAGCTTGGATTGCCAGAGCTATGTAAAAGGAAAAAAGTTTTTTCCTTTTAAATGGCTCTGACAATCCAAGCTTTGACCATTCCAGCTGAGTTGCTGCTAAAATCCCCCCACCCCTCCAGCTTGCTTACTTTAGCTGCTAGTAGCAATGCTTGCCTTGCTTCGCTTGCCTGCAGTCCATTGCATCAGCAAGCAACTGAATCTCACTGCTTGATTGCAGGCAGGGAGATTCAGTTACTTGCTGATGCAATGGATTGCAGGCAAGCGAAGCAAGGCAAGCGTTGCTACTAGCAGCTAAGGTAAGCAAGCTGGAGGAGGGGGGGAGATTTTTGCCACCAATTAGCAGGCAACTCAGCTGGGATCGCCAGAGCCATGTAAAAGGAAAAAAGTTTTCTCCTTTTACATGGCTCTGGCGATCCAAGCTGAGTTGCCTGATTAAGCAGGCAACTCAGCTGGGATGGTCAGAGCTTGGTGTCAGAGCCATTTAAGGCTTGTTGGAGCCTTTTGGGCTGGTCTACCTTGTTACAGGAGAACGATACCCGGCATATAAAACAACCCCCGACTTTTGAGAAGATTTTCATGTGTTAAAAAGTCGTCTTATACACCAGAAAATACAGTACTAAATCCATGGCTTACCAATTAAAGATGAAACAGACTGCTGTGAGAGAACAGCTTGATTTCTAGGACTATGTTCTGATTATTCCAGGAAATTCACACCCATAGAAGCCATCAAAAATAAACATTCTTGATTAATTAAAATCAAAAGTTATATATATTAAAGGCATAACTTCTAATCTGAATTTATAGCTCAAGATTTATTTAAGAAGGGTAATATGGCACAAGCTATCAGCATTTTGATGCAAAGCAAAAAAGCGAGGGGCGGGAAGATGTTTCAGAATACAATATAGAGTACAGTGTTTCCAATTAAGTGAACATAAAATGAAAATTTTAGAGGTATGATTTGCTCAACTGCAAAGTGAATAGTGTGAAAAGTGTGCGAAACACTATTTCAGACTAGTATAGTGCTCCTTATATTCTACAACAAAGGCTGTCTTCTAGCTCAAATATTTACAAAAACAGTGGTGTGTACTCTTTGATTCAACTTTTAGCTGAGTAAGTATGCATCAGTATTTTATTAAACGCAATAAACATGATACACATTGAACATGTTGTAGACTAGCTAAGATTTAATGATCTGGAGATAAAGTATTTATTATGGACTGAGTATGAATAGGTTTCAACAATCAATCTCTTAATTGCTTGTAATTGATGTCAGACCAGTTAAGATCAATGGATCAAGATATTTTTAAGATACAAAATTTAGGGACAATTTCTTTTTGACATACAGGGAAAGAAATAGAGGTACTGTATGATTTGAGCAAAAGGCATACTTGAAATGAGCAAAGTTGAAATATAACTTGCTTAGTATAATCAAATTAATTGAAAGTGAGGAAAGATGCCCTGTATCGAGTCTACCTCAGTATTGCTGCACTGGAAATAGCTCTGTGTAGATTTAGGCAAGAATGTTTCTCAGTGGAAGTTGCATAGCCCAAGAATTGAACTTGTTGTCTTCTGTTGCATGAGATCAGTCATTTTGTTTTAGGATTTAATTTGTTTCTCCTTTCCTTCACACACATGTGCCTATAAACATTGCTATATTTTCTGTACTAAATATTAAGATGTGGTGTTAAGCTTGCTCACAATAGACATTGTGTATTTATAACCAATACAAGAAATGGAAAAAAGGAAGAAGTTAATTTTTGTTGAAAAAGATCAATTCATGCAATCTGCATGTGAAACACTTGTTAGATCTTATTCTTATACCTAAAAGTCTGTTGACAATTTGTCAGAGTTTGTTGCAAAAATCAAATTCAGAAAGCACACACAGGCAGATTGATGCAGCAGGATTCATTAATTTCTTTATATACATAGTAAAACATAAAGTAAATTTACAATACCAATAACAGATTCATCCAATGTAGCAGTTACAAGGAAAACACAAAGCAAGAGAGAACAGTTAGTTTCATTTCAGCAGAGCAGACTAGTTTCAGTTTCTCTGCACAGACTCAGAAGCTGCAGACTAAGACACGCCCTGGCTCATTTGTCTCAGCTCCCAAACAGCCCTCATTGGCTGATTTAGTTGCTATGTCTATACATTGGCTGACCTTATTACCATGTCCTATTCCAGTTGATGAATATACTCTGACACAATTCTTACCAGATACTGAAAATTAGTCCAAGAATTGGGTTACAAATAAATAAATAACTTTATCTAGCAGCTATAACAATTAACTTTTAATATTCAGGGTGACCGTTGCATAATGGGCCAGCAGAGAACCTTTCGAAGGAGGAAGAATTCATCATGGTGTATTAAAGGAAAAAACTTTATGTCAGCACTTTCTTCCAAAGTTTGTGAATGTAGTTCTTCTGATTTCTTATGGTAAGTTTTTCTCTCTTCCTGTCTCCTCAAGTGGCCGAGTTGTTAATGTTATGTATAGACATACTGAAAAATTAATAGAGGTAGCCCTTGATTTATGACTATAATTGAGCCTGACAATTTATGGTCATAAATTGTGATGGTCGTAAAGTGGGTCACAAATGATTTGCCCATTTTTATTACCTTTATTGTGGCAGTATTAAGCAAATCCCTTGTTCAGTATAGGCATGGTTTTGCCAGAAACCAGAAGAAGATGCTAGTTTCTGCCAAAGGCATTGTATATCATGGCCACTGGGTACAACAAAGAGCTGTAAATGTAGGCCAGTTGCTGAGTGCCCAGAATGCAGTCACATGTCTGCAGAGGAGAGTTGACATCAGAACTTCAAATCTGGGTCTCAAGTCCCTTTGAGGGGGGGGGGGTGTTTGTTGCAACTTCGAACAGTTGCTAAGTAAGTCAAAACTACCTTTATTAATAGAAATTATGGTTTTTATTTGTTTGGAAGGGAACAGTTATCTTCGCAAAAAAGAAAGGGACAATATAGCCAATATTTCATTTATTTTATGACAGTACCAAAACAATTCGTATGACAGTTCACAAATACAGTAGATAATAGATAATGGGGAAAAAAATCCTTCAGTAGAATAACAATGAATTTTTTTATCAATAAACACTAATTTGTTCCACCAACAAATGACCAGGTTGAGCCAGGGGAATATTTTTCAGATGGAAATCATTGTGAAGTCATTATTGAAAATGATGACTTGGGGACTTGTCCTCCTTACTTCTTAAAGGTGGCAAAAGCAGAAACCAGATTTGGAGATATCAATCTGCATGAATAGATGGGATTATCTACCCCAAAGCTATTATATCAGCTAAATGTTTAGGTTTTAAGGGTTAAAAAAGTAGAATGTGGATTACCCAGAAATTGTAGTTTGTGTGTCTCTGTTTGCAAAGTATAGATCTGTCATTTTGAATTGTGCTTGGAGATGAAGTTTTAAGAAATACAGATAGAATTATCTTGGAGTTTGTTTGTTTGTTTATTAAAATTATTTGCCACCCATTTGTATCAAAACAACTCTTGGCAGAGTACACTGAATGCATATGGTATTTTCTCTTCTATTTCAGCAATACAGTATTCTTTTATTAGATTTAATACAATTGAAAAATTTATATTCAGTTAAACATATATTCAGTTTTAAAGATGGCCAATAACTAGAGAAAATGATCCATATAACTTGAATCATGTCAGTTCCTCTGTAATAAGCCTCTGCCTTCTCTGAAATAGACTTGTGGACGATGAAGGAACTATGTGTCTGCCAGCACAGCTGCTGGTAGCAGATTTATTACAGGTGGCCACCAAGGCTGGTTGCCAGAACCATCTGCTCCCCTTGAGTCTCCTCTTTGGGGACAGCCTGAGGAACTTTGTTTCAAGAGGGATTTGCTGTCTGTGCTAGACATTCTTTTCTTCCTTTGAATCTAAGCTGGATATCACAGCAGTCCATAACAAAAGAAGGCAGGGCGGAAATTAAGACCTATTTCCCTTCCAATTGCCCATATGCTCTCCAATCTTGTGGAATGTTCTAGCCTCCCAGAAAGATTGTGTTCCTTTGTAAACAAAATTGACTA
Source organism: Masticophis lateralis (assembly GCA_030761175.1). NCBI lineage: Eukaryota > Metazoa > Chordata > Lepidosauria > Squamata > Colubridae > Masticophis > Masticophis lateralis. The sequence goes on along the minus strand of JAUDYJ010000003.1, from coordinate 94,056,112 downwards.
AAGGATTGTATACTTATTCATCATTTTTCACGTGAAGAGAATAAACCTGTTTTTTGTAATGGGGACTTGTTGCTGCTAATTAGAGTGCTAATGAGCACCTGCTGAACTCAGCTGTCAAAACTATAAATACACTCCTAGAAAGTCAGGTTATTGGCCAATATGACAAAAGCTATGGAACCCAAAAGATGTCTGGTAAAATATGCCATCCCAAAAGGATACAAGCTGTTTTAGCTGTAATTCATACAGTTTTGAGTACAATAAAAACCTATTTGTTATTATTATTCTTTAGTGATTATGGATTTGAACTTTCACGGTCAAAATCAGAGCCCAGCATGTGCTTTGCTGACTTTTGGTTTAACCCTAAAGCCCCTCCTGAAGACTGTATCACAGGACAGTCCTATAAAAGTAGCACAGGGTAAGTAGGTGAATATTTTGTTTGGAAAATAGCTCTCTATTTTCTTTCTGCCTTGTATCAGCCTCCTTTACAAATTGCTAATGTCACAGAGACAAAAACTATTATTTATTTCTAATAAAATATTTTGGGTTTTGAAAAAAAAATGATGTGGAAAGTTTCTGCATACTATTTTGCCTTGATGAATGCTCCTTAATATTTAGAGATACATGACCTCTGGAGATTTCTGTTAGCCACCAAATTCGTGTCACTGAAGCTGCTTTTCTGAAAGATAGCTAACATTATCAGCAAGGATGCAGTTACTTTTCCTTTCTGGTGTATTTGGCAGCACACAATCATATTAAGTAAGTCAAGGATTGCTATTTTGAGAAATGTAGGGTTTTTGTCTGCTTACTACATTGGCAGGGCTCCAATACATGGGTGCCTCTTTCTTCCCTATCCAGTCAATACACTTTGGAATTGTAACCGGCTTTTTGGGCAGTTTGAATAACAAGTTCTGACCTTGCCAAGTCTTCACAGGGTCTTGTATTTTTATTTATTATACACCTCCATTTTTTTTAATCTTAGAAGGAATCACTGAGCAGTATACCAACTTATTATGATTAAATAATTATACACAAAAATGTGGTTGGTTGAGAATTCCTTACAATTGCCCTGGTACTGTTTTCTTTTAAAATTGCCCCTATCCTGCTTCTGTACTTACTGTGTACTTACTTAAATCAAGGCTTTCTCATAGTGCTTCTTAATAATGTAAATAAGGTATAGACTAGTTGATCAGCCTTACTCCCATACAACATTCAGCCTTTCCTGCCAATATTAAAAACTGCATCAAATATTTACCATATTTTGGCCACATTGCTACCAAGCCCATCAAAATCCAATATTAGCTGAAGCATTTTAATGTTATTTTTATGGAAACTAGAATCTCTAGTGTAGATATTGCAATCCAACATGTTATAGCTTACATCCTCGCAGCTAGGAGCTATATGTGATATACTGACAGCTTGCTGCTTCTGCTTTTGTCCTAAGTATGTTGTGTGAACATCATCATCATCATCATCATCATCATTATTATTATTATTATTATTATTATTATTATTATTATTATTGATTAAATTTGTATACCGCCCTTCTCCTGACAGACTCAGGGTGGTGAACAGTCAAAAATTAAAATACATGCAATATGAAAGTTAAAATAATTTAAAACATAATTAAATCAATTTTGGCTTCCTCAAAATTTAAAAACCCTCACTAAAATTAACCCATTAAAATCTTTTTAAGCCAGCCCGGCTTGCTGAAATAGAAAAGTCTTCAGAGCCTTGCGGAAAGTATGGAGGTCTGGGATCAATCATATTCCTGGGGGTAGCTCGTTCCAGACGGTGGGTGCCCCCACAGAGAAGGCTCTCCTCGTGGAGGTTGCCAGTCGACATTGCCTGACCGACAGCACCCTGAGGAGACCCTCTCTGTGAGAGCATATTGGCCGGTGGGAGGTTATCGGTGGCAGAAGGTGGTCTCGTAAGTACCCAGGCCCTAAGCCATGGAGCACTTTAAAGGTGAGAACCAACACCTTGAAGTACACCCGGAAGACCACCTGGAGCCAGTGCAGTTCGCGGAGGAGAGGTGTTATGTGGGAGCGCCACGTTGCTCCCGTAATCACCCACGCGGCCGCATTCTGGACCAGTTGGAGCCTCCGGGTGCTCCTCAAGGGGAGCCCCATGTAGAGAGCGTTACAGTAGTCCAGGCGAGAAGTGATGAGAGCATGAGTGACTGTGCATAAGGAATCCCGACTCAGAAAGGGGCGCAACTGGCATATCAGGCGAACCTGATAAAAAGCCCCCCTGGCCACGGCCGTCATATGCTCTTCTAAAGACAGCCGTGCATTCAGGAGTACGCCCAAGTTACGAGCCCTCTCCGTGGGCCAAAGACTCGCTCCCAATAGCCAGCGAAGGCACCAGCTGGCTATATCAGGACATCGGCAGCCACAGCCACTCAGTCTTGGAAAGGTTGAGTCTGAGCCTGTTCCTCCCCATCCAGACCCATACGGCCTCCAGACACTGGGACATCACTTCGAGGGCATCATTGGGGTGGTCTGGGGTGGAGATCTACAGATGAGTGTCATCAGCGTACAGATGACACTGCACCCCAAAACCACGGATGATCTCACCCAGCAGCTTCACATAAATGTTGAACGAGAGTGGCGAGAGGATCGACCCTTGTGGCACCCCACAAACAAGATGCCTCGAGGTCGACTCTGCCTCCCTGCCAACACGGACTGTGACCAGTTGGAGAGATAGGAGGAGAACCACCGCAACACGGTGCCTCCCACCCCCAATCCCTCCAGCCGGTGCAGCATGATACCATGGTTGATGGTATCAAAAGCCGCTGAGAGGTCTAATAGGACCAGAACAGAGGGGCAACCCCTGTCCCGAGCCCTCGAGAGATCATCAACCTAACATATAGGGTTGAATCCAAATTAAGATTTTGCTCTAGGGTATGAGTATAACCTTTTCTGTATCTGTTGATCAGTTGTGTTCCTCCCTCAAATATGCTCTCCGTTGACTTCTTCCTACAGATACCGTAAAGTTATATCTAATATATGTAAAGGAGGTGTGGATTTACAGAAAAATTCTTCTCAGCATGTGTGTCCACTAACTGCTCCCAAAGGATTGCAGATCAGCATTAAAGGGGAAAACCTAGCCATTAAGCCAGGAGAATATGTCACCTTTATTGTCAAACAAAATCAGGTATTACTGGAATTTCTCATCTATGGAAGTCAGAAAAAATGTAATTGGTCTTTTAACCTGAAAACAGGGTTGCACTAGAATTTGTCCTGCAATGTATTTTGTTCTCCTTTCTCTGCTGACTTATTATGCTCTTTATTTGAAGGTAAAAACTTTAATAGCCTCCTTCTTTTACTTCATATTTTTTTCCCGAATGTCCTATAGGAGACACCTCTTTTTTCCCCGCACTGATACAAAAAAAGGGAGATGGGAGCTATATTTATAGTCTGTTACTTTCTGGCAGGTTAGCATGACAGTGGTGTATATTAGTATGAAGATAAAGTGGTTGGCTTGGCTTGGCAGCAGGAGGTAGTATGTGAGTCACTGAGGGTTTTCTTCCTTTCCTAGGAATGAAGTAATTGAGAAATAACTGGAGGTAGTGTCAGTAATCAAGAAACGTCCTCTAGCAGGAAATGGCTAAACCGCAGAACAGTTAGTGCCTACATTTAAATTAATTATTAGTGAAGAGGATTTTAATCACTTCCTTTTCCCAGAAAGCAGGAGTATATCTTACTTATGTATAAAACAGAATGTCTTCAGTGTCCTTTTGTTTCTGTTTTGCTGGTGAAGAGGCATTGGAGTTTTACAGTAAGTTTCAGCTTACACAGAGGCAGTTAAGCAAAAACTGCAAATAATAATAAACACATTTGCCACATATTTTGTTCCTAGGAAAAGCATTGTCTGTAAGATATATATGTTTTCCCCAGAACTTAAGGAGTATTAGAGACTGATGAGTTGTTATGGTGAATTTGGTATTGTTTATAAAGGACAGGATTGTGTGCAGTGCATCACATGTAGAGATTGTTGATAGTGTCACTTCATCTTAAATAAAATAGATATAGCCAGAACAGAAGTTGCTTTGATATCTCATGCAAATTTGGGATGCCTTCAAAAGCAGATCTGCAAATCTTTGACTAAATGAACGGATAGTAAGATTCTAGTAGAAGTGACTGGTAATAGGTTTACATACATTCTCACGCCCAAAGAAATTGTTTCAATTCAACTATATGGCAGGGTGAGAATTCACTGTAGTACGTAGCAAGCTAAACAACTGAAGAGCAGATAGCTACATGAACAATTCAGGCAGAATGTGTACCCACAATCATTTGTTACAAGATGCCTGCACAACATGATAAGGTGAGAAAGGAAGCAACAAAATTCAGGACCAACTACATGGCATACTGTGCCACACATCAAAACATTTTGGAAGCAGTAGAACACAGCTTCCAAGTTCTGCAAGTGGGCATCATATGTTGCCCAGAGGCTACCATACGAGGACACATTATGTATTGTAAAGATCGCTTAGAGGTGGGAGATACTTCTAATGGAATTTACTGGAACCCCTGCATGGATTGCTCCTATGATGATGTAGGACAGACATGGAGAAAACTAATCACCAGATTGCAAGAACACAAGTGAGCAATCAGATGAGGAGACCCAAACTCACTGGTAACCTCACATTGCAATCAACAAGGACATACATTCAGTTTTGCAGCTACTCAGTTTGTTAGATGAGCAAGCACAAAAACAGCCTGGAAACTGATTGAAGCCTGAGAAACAGGCCTCTCTGTCAGTCAATGGGAGTGCTGATTTTCCACCAGTTTATCAAGTAATTAAGAGGTGAGGACTTGGTAGCACAGGGAAACAACAGCCAAAGACTTAATAGCCAGCCATCAACAGCCCAATCAACAATTAAAGGTGAAAGAGACACCATATAAATACCACATACAGAATAACCCAAAGCACACACTTTGCCAGAGAGAAGTTCCCTGAGGATGGCCTCCAGCACAATTCCTAAAGCTTGGAAGTCTAAACCTCTGGTTGCAGTGACCAACTCTGATTGGATCCTGAAAATTGTTCAACATTTGGCACTTTGTGTAACACATGCTCTGGCCAAAAGCTTTTGCAAAGTGTGTGCAATCAAATCAGTCTCAGTCAGCAGATTGAGTTGATATAGGTTTTAAAGCCAATTTCTTCCTTAGTGAATGTCAAAATCACTGCCAAGCTTGGTAAGAAGCGGAAGTCTCTTGGGGAATCTGATAGTGTTTGATGGGGCACATATTGAACCAGAAAGAATGGCTACAGTCTGATGCAAACTAAGCATGCAAGAAGCTGATTTGGATGCTTATGTTATTATCTTTAATACTACCAATTAAGAGTTTAATATTTAATTTAAATGGTCTAAGCATGGATATATATATCTCCAAAGTTAAGAACAACATCACAAATAAAAATTTCATTTAGACAACCTGTCTATGTTACTTTTATTTTTCTACACCCACCCTCCCTATTTTAAATGATTCAGTTCCAGCCGAAATACCGTGAATTTTAAAATACTTTTAAAAGAGCTTTGAGAAAGTCTGTTTATGATGTAGCAGAGACAGCAATCAGTTCAGTGGATCTTTAAAGTTTGGCTTCAGAGCTGCCAATATTGATACATAGCTTGATACATAGTTTTGATTGCTCTCCTCTTCCATTTTTGTGATGGGCCTGTTTTCTCCTCCTCATTCTTGGTTTTCATAGGGTGATACTTTAAACACAAAATACCAAGTGAACTTTGGAGATGGCATTAAGGCAAATTATATGAACCTGACACTGATAGGTGAAACTTTTCAACACCATTATGAAAATCCTGGAGTTTATCATGTCTCTGTGGTGGCCAAGAATGCTGCAGGTCAAGATGAAGCAGTCATATTTATTCAGGTTCATCGTAAGTTTTACTTTATTTTTCTCATTCTCATTATTATAGCAGTATTAGTATAGCATTAACTTACTTATTTGTTACATTTGTATATTTCATTATAAAATGTCTAGCAATTTACAGTGGAATACATATTTCAATCTGGAGCTTCTTAACAGTCAACAGAATGTTGGATTTTGTCCGTCTAGAATGGAAATGACTTTCTGATCTCAAGTTTATTCATCTGTCTGCTATTGTTATCAACACCCACAAATCTATGTCGAGAAACAGGAGGGATGCATTTTGAATGCATCTTGGCTATAACCTACATCATAAAAAATATTTAGGTTATGTCCATAAATGGATTCTGGTCCTATTCTGTATATTTTCAGTGTAGTAGAATAGTAAAAGTTGATCTAGTATCTTGCTCAGATAAATGCTCATCCTAGTCATAAAGGAAATAAGATAGCCTTCAGGATGAAAAATGGAACATCAATCCCTGTGATGCCTCATTGGTTTTTCCATTTGCTGTCTTCTGCGTATCACATTTTGTGCTGGCACACAAAACAAGTAGAGCAGAAACTCTACTCCCACTTCTTGGTACAGCTGAAGGTAGAGGTGAACAAATTAAAAATGCATAAAATCTGGAGGTAAGTTTTTTTCTGTAAGTGAAAAGTGCAGTTTACAGATCCATGAATTTCTTTGACCAAGTTGGGAAAGTTTCCTATTTCCACTAAACTGAAGTTTGTTCACACTTTCTTTTTATATACTGACATCAGGGATATAGGACAGGGTTCTACCTAAATTTAATTTTGAAGGCAGTATAGCAGACATCTGACTTGCCTCATGACACACAACCAACACTGCTTTCTCTCAGGATTGCTAATACTGCTTTCATTGCTGTTTTCAGTAATTACAGCTTTGAAACACAATTGAATTCTGGTGATTTAATGTTGTAATATATCCAACTATGGCCAATGAGAATAAATTCAACTTTTGATTTTGTGGATAAATGGAGGGATAAAATCTGTCAGTTTGTTTTGGAAGAACATAATGGTGCTGAGAAAAAGAAAACCACAGTCCCAGCAAAGAAGTTGAACTTCTTTGTAAGTCTTTTATTGATTATGTTCATCTCTGTGCAGTGCTAGATATATGTGATGATTCACATATAGTTGGTGGAATTCCATGGGAGAAAGTTATTTGAAAATGGCAGCATATAAAGCCTGAGATTTGCAAACCAATACAATAGGTAGAAAGCATTTGTAATTGTTCTAACATCGGTTGATCCTGCACTTAGAGCACTATGCGACAAATATGTAGTATAGTTTTCTAATAAATGCATTGTCAACAATGAGTAACAATTGAATTGGGGGAAAATAGTGATGTACAGTGCCAGGACTTCACTCGTATGAAATTAGCTCTAATGTAAGGGAATCCCTGTTAAACTGTAGGATCAGTATATCCGTCTCATGGTTCACAGGCCACATGCACCCTGCAACAATATTGGAAAAAAATAGTTCCTGTAGCTTATGCAGCTTATAACTAATAAATTCTGCTCCTCAGAAGGCAGCATAACGCTCAGTGTAAATAATGCAAATGTAAAGCTTTCTCTAGACTTGGTCAGACAAGTTCAGAGGTTTCACAGTCTCTTGTTTCCAGTGTTTGGAAACTCTGTGGTCCCCTAATTGAAAATCTCACTCTTCCTACTTGCTTCTATCTTTATATATATATATACGTATATATACACAACCCATCAGCTTTAGGTTTCCCCTTCCTGATTTGGAAGGAATATAAATACAGTATTTATTTAAGTCTTCCAAATAAAATAAATGCAACTTTTAAAAAAGTATCTTCATTAAAATTTCAACAAGTTATAAAAACCAAAGACAATTTAATTTGCAGTGAGAATTACTAACATTAATTTTCTATTGAGCAATAAAATTTTATATAATTTAATTCAGTCCCTAAGGAAGTGATGTTCTCTTGAATTTGCTTGAAAAGTTTAAAAAATGTCCCTGAGCGCTCTGGTGCATCTTTAGAAGATGTATTTGAAAGCACAAGATGTTTGATAAATTAATGGCTTTTTAATTAACAGTTGGGACTCTTTCCAGCTCCACTGCAGGCTTTACATCTTGAAGTAGTTCCTGCTGTTGGCAGAAACCGGGAGGTGAATTTGACAGCCATCATCCTGCCAAGGAACTCTAACTTTACACTTTTTTACTGGTGGATTGGAAACAATATTCAGGTATTGAATAATTCTTTCTGTCATTTTTTTGGTTCAGCATTTGAACCTTTTTATGCTAATTTCAATATGTGTATGTATGTATGCATTTATTTATTTATAAAATTTATAGGTATCTTAGTATCCTAAAACAACTAGTTTTTTTATCTGAAACTATAGTTTTATTGTTAAATATTTTTGAAGGTTTGACATTCTGTACTTCCCCCATATTCACTTTAGCACTGCAATCTCAGTGAGAAGTATAAACTGCTAACTGAGGTTCTTTGAGTGGCTGTCTTGCACGTACTCCAACCCCCTGCCCATGGCAGGAGATCTTATATAATTCTAGACAAATGGCTGTCCAGTCTCTTCTGGAGAACCTCCATTGATAGAGCACCCACAACTTCTAGAGCAGTGTTTCTCAACCTTGGAAGCTTGAAGATGGGTGGATTTCAACTCCCAGAATCCCCCAGCCAGCGCTGCTGGCTGGGGGATTCTGGGAGTTGAAGTCCACCCATCTTCAAGCTTCCAAGGTTGAGAAACACTGTTCTAGAGGGAAGCCTGATTAATTGTTCTCATTGTCAGGAAGTTTCTCCTTAGTTTTAGGTTGGATCTTTCTTTAATGATCTTCTGCCTGTTACTACTTGTCCTGCTCTCAAGTGCTTTGGAGAATACATTTACTTCCTCTTGTGTGTGACAACCCCTCAAGTACTGGAAGGCTGCTATTATATCACCCCTAATCCTTGTCGTCATTAGACTAGACATATCTAGTTCCCTCAGCCGTTCATGTTATATTCATGTTATCCATTCCCCTAATCACCTTTGTTGCTCCTCTCTGCACTCTTTCTAGAGTTTCAACATCTTTTCTGTGTCATGGTGACCAGAATTGGATGCAATATTCCAAGTGTGGTCTCAGCCATGCAGTATAAAATGGTACTAACATTTCACATGATCTTGAAACTATGCCTCTATTGATGCAACCTAGAATTTCATTAGCATTTTTGGCAGCTGCAGCACACTGATGGCTCATACTTAAGTAAGGAGCTGCTTATACACTCAGAGCTAAGGCTGGCAGGAGCATAGAGATTGTTGGTGTGAAAGCAACATAACAACCTGCAAAATGCTACTGCCAGAAGAGTTTACTGTTAGGCATTTTGTTTTGAATGGGACTTTGAGTGTAGGTTTGAACTACTGAAGTGCTAAAAAGGTTGTTTTTGTTCTCAAACTGTGCCCCAGAATGCTCAAGGGACTGGGGAAAATAAACTTTATCAAGTTCTCTACACCTTTGGAGAGTCCAATGTTTGCCTTCTGTTACTCTCTAGCCAGCTCCGCCTTCTCTGTCTGCCAGGGTCTCCTCCTTTCCAGTATGAAACCTCACAAATGCAGCCCACTTGTAAAAAAAAAGGTTGAAACTGATAGGGGTGAGCAGGTGAAATAAAGGAGGGAGACTTGGATTGTGCCAGGCAATTTCAAGTTGACTGGTAAATCTGGCAAAGACTTCTATAACAGCTCTCTAATACAGAAACAGCAAAGCATCGTGTGTTGCAAGCTTAGGTTGTTGTTTGTTAGCAATTCAGACTGTACTCCTTAGTACATGAGATCTTTTTTCTCACTATCCATAACTCCCCCTCTTGATGTGGGGAGTTACTTAGTAGTGAATAGTGGCGATTGTCCTGTTAGAAATAGCATTACTCCCAATCCCCAATTTCATTAACAGGAGTTAATAGCAGCATTTTCACTCAGGTAAGTGTGACTATCAGATAGTTTAACCACTCACAATAATGTGCTCCAAGTGAACTATGATTATGGCAAGTTTTTTTAGCAACATCACACAACAAGCCTGTGACTCCCAATTAATGCTTGCAAACATAGTGCTTCAGTAAGTGTCTAGTTAATTTTTAAAGGAAAATATTCCTGAACTGTCATAATTTGGTAAGAACACATAGTGCATCTAACTCTGAATTTGGAGTCCTTCATGTGGAAAAAAAAAGCTTCAATGCAAGAAACTTCTGAAAAAGAAGATAATGCATTGTGAAAAAAATAATGTACATATTTATAATATAATATTTATATGTAATATAATATTTGATAGAGGGATTTAGAGACTTTAGAGGATTTAGAGCATAATATTCAATAGAGATATTTAGAGACTGAGACTAAGAGTGAGTGAGATTTAGAGACAGAGACTTTAGAGACTAAGAAAATTCTGTATTAATTTAGTTGTCAGTTTATGGAGTGGAAATTCTAAAATTAACTAGCCACCTACTAAACACCTGCTGATTTTTTTATTGTGGTTAAATCCAAATCAAGAGTTCTACTCCATAGTCTCTGACAACTAGATGGATGCAAGGATATCTTAATTTCTTGTGTGATTCTGTTGCCGAGAAAAAAATCAATATTAGGATATTTGTATCATTATCAGACATTTATATGCCCTTCATCTACCACAGTGAAAAACTCTAGGCAGTTCAAATAGGAATCTTTTAGATTCAGTTACTTTCTTCCAGTTGAAATTAGTTTTTATCATGTTATACGCTTCCTGCTTCTACTTGCTTCTTTGTTTTAAAACTACGTGTGCTTGGAAACCATGGCAAGCAGCCATCTCCCCCTCTCAGAACTCTTAGAAATGTTGAAACCAAAGGGATTCATTGGAACCAAGTAGGTTTGGGGCTTCGCCAGGCAAAGCATCCGGTCATCAATTAAAAAAAAAAAGTGTGTGTGTGGGGGGGGAGTTGTTCAAGGAAAGGTTTTGCTGGATTTTTTCCAGTTTTGAAAAACTGAGTGGTAGAAGCTTGTAAATGTAAATGAGGGTTATGAAAATACATTTTCATTTAAATGAAATTATGAATTGTATTTTAATTCTATATTTTATTCTTCATTCATCATAATAATATAGTAATATTAATATTGCTGATAATAATACTGTATAATGTTTTACTTTTCACATGCTTAGAATCAATACTTTCTTTCTGGCTATAGATGAGGGAAGGTGTTTGCATGTTCATGAGGACATGCCTCTTCAGAGGTACACATAAATAGGCCAGATCAAACACAACACCTGTACTTCGTAAGTTGTGTCACAGTTGCAAACTTAAATGGGACCTGTACATCTGTGGCTTGATTTTTTGCCTCTCAAAAACTACTGAAAAGAAACTACTAGAGTCATGATGTTGATGTGTGATACCTGAGATGAATAATTCTGGGATTTATGATTTTGTAATTATAATTTTTAGCATGAAGATTTTATTTTTTTAATGTTTCATTGCTGTAAATTACCAAATAAATTATTTACGACAGGTAGCAAACCTAATAAATAAAACAATGTGGGGGGTTTTGAAGAAAAAAATAAAATTCTGGTTCAAAGATAACTAGAAATGAAGCCTGACTTTGACTCCTTCACCTTAGTTGTGTACATACTGGAACAATCTTTGTTATTCATTGCTAAGAGAAATTACCTGTATATCTAATGAATATTTCCATAATTGAAACCCATTATGGAATTATATCAATATTTAATATTTATCAGGATTGTTGCTATTTTTACTTCATTATTTTTTGTTTTTGTGATGGGTTGCTTTTTCCCTTAATACAAACAGTTAATACATGTAGCAAGCAATTAATGGTAGTTAATGCTGCTGGTGACCCTGTTGCTGCTTTACAGAATAAATATTCTGAGGATTAGGTCATATGCATTCCCTGATTTTCCCTGATGCCTATGATATTTTAGTGAATTTCCAAATGAGGGGAAAAAGACATTACTTTTGGCAAACCTTCTAAATACCCCAAATTTGAAGATGAATATTCACAGTTGAGAACTTTTTGACTCACATTTATTTCCTCTCTATCACTTATTTTCTTTAGCCAGTTCTTTCACTGGAAAATTTCTTGGTAACCAGTTTTGCTGAAGCAGGCACAGTCAGAGTTACAGTTCAAGCTTCTTGTGGAAATTCTATGCTTCAAGATTCCAAGATTATCCAGGTTTTGGGTAAGGCACCATCCTTGTAATGATATTTAGTAATCCTGTATTGTTATCATCCTGTTGGAGGTACTGTGAGTTTAGAGTGAAGTTTATAATGTACAGCCATTGCAATTGCTGTGAAAATGCAAATCAGAGCACTTTTTGATATCTGTTTAATTCTGTTCCTCCCATGATTTATAATTTATAGTTATGTTACTTGTTGTTTTAACATAACAAATAAGTTATAACTTGTTTGATAGACAAGCATAATTACATTTATAGAATCCTTTGAATCATTTTAGAATTTCTATTTTTAGAAAGCTTTTTTTTCAATTATTTAGTTGCACTATTTCTTCATATTTCCAGATCATTATCAAGTTCTTCCATTAAGGTTTTCTGAACATCTAGATTTATACAACCCAAACATACCTGCTTGGCGGGAAGATGTTGGTCATGTGGTAACACAACGGATTGCCCAGGTACTCTGTTTGGTTATGGATACCTCCTTCTCAGATTGTAAACTAGCAAATTTAAAGTAATTAAAAGTTACCATTGTGGCAGAGATTGATTGTTCTTTAGTACATTACTTTTGATAAGTATATGTTGGACTATTTCTTGCTACTGTATTTTTAAAAATCAAAACTCTGTCCCCTAAAATAAATTTAGGTTTAGTTTTAGAAAAGTAACCCACCGGATGCTTGCTCTTAATTTTAGAAAATGCAAGAATGTCTGTATTAAAATTGGGTTGATATTTTTAATCTGGGTTTTGTCTAAATTTTATTTGATATTGAAATTTGGATGGGGAGGTGGAATTTAGGCACCACATAAGGTTGAGGAAATTCTTCTAAAATGCCGTGTAACATGCTGGAAAGTTCATGAAGGACTCTCTTTGAATCATTAAAGCAGCTGGGAAACAAGTGAACTGAAGTATACACAAGGGTAGACAGCTGGAAGCAGATGCATGTCCCTGGAAAAAAATAATGGCTGTTTTAATAAGTCAAAGAGAGGTCTTTGTATATTCTCCTCTATGTTGGCAAGAGAACCTCTTTTGAAAGATTTTCCTTTTCCTAATAGAAATACTCCAATCATCAAGCATCTCGAATTTTTGGTTATTTTTTATTAACATCTCTTCCTCCTTCTGAAAAAGTGTTTCTAGTGTAACTACATAATGTCAGTCAGGATACAGTTTCTATACTTACTGTATATCTGACTAAAATTTTCAAAAATAGATCAAATTCAAAACTTATTTAAAAAAAATCTAATTCAAAGTAGTCATCCAGATCCAATGGTTCTTCTTCTCTTAGGAAACATGCTTACCTGAAGAAAGTCTTATGACAGTAATAAAACCTGGGCTACCTACCACTGCTGACTTTTATATGCTTCTGCCTACAAACCATCCTGAAGGAAAGAAAACTGTATTTAATGATAAGGTATTCAACTAATGTATATTAATCTGTAATGAGTCATCCCTGCCTACATCTCATTCTTAATGAAATTAATGGGAAATCATTTTCTAATTGTAGGGTGATGGTAAATTTTAATCTGACAAAAGTGTTCCCACAAATTACAGTAGGCAGGATTTGAGAGGGAAGCTCAGAGGACACTGTCCCATTCTCTACATACTCAGTTGATTTTCTGTGGAGATAATGAGCTGCCTTTTGAGAACAAGAGAATCTTTGTTTTCTGGCTTTCCTGTGAGCCAAGAAAAGTATTCCTTTATTCACTCAGAAGACAATGGAAGCAAGGGATAGTTTACTTTCTTTAACTAAGAAAAATACTGAATTGGAGAGGAATAGGAGTTGCAAATGGGAAGTGGCCTTTTCCCAGACTTCTAGGGACAGGATACAGAAATCTTGAGAACCATATCAGACATCCTGTGAAGATTCTTGGTCCTTGTTAACTCTACAGTGGTGAAGTTATCATTCTATGACTTAGATGAATTTTTCATTCCATGGTTCCTCTAAGAGACAATTCATGTTCATCACCATAGCATGAGGGCTCTTTCAGTGGATCTGGGTGATGAAGTGTGCATAAGGTAAGGGTTTCATATACTTCATCACAATGGACTACAATACTATCAAAAAAATTCATTAGTTCCTCTTAACCTGGAAGTATTAGAATTTATTATGTGGAATTATTAGGGTTAAAATAAGGGCAGGGATAGACAAGAATGAAAATGTCACTCTTCCAGTATCCTTTTTCTTGGCCTTACACTGGGAGCTAATCAGCTTGCACATAGAAGCAGTTAACAGTTTAGAAGCAAAGCTTCCATTTCATTGTCTGCATAAGTTGCATACAAGTGCAACTGCATAAGTTGCACCTGTATTAGAAAATACAGGTGTATTTTCTACAGGTGTATCCTGAAATTCAACAGAATTAAAAATGCACTGATTTGTTATTCTGTATGACTTTTTTTTTATTTCCAGTGGTTAGCAGCTGTTAAACAATCTCTGAATGCCCAAAACATCAGTTTCTTTATGAGAGGAGGAAAATGGGTCCTTGTGGCATTAGGTAGTTCGGATTCAGGTAAACTACCTCTCCCCTTACCACCTCTCCTCTCTCCAGTTTCCCTTTTCCTTCCTCCCTCCTCTCCTCTCTTTTTGGACAATTACAGTAGTAAAGTTTTCTCCAGGGAAAATATTTTTCTAATACAGGTAGTCTCATAACAGTAATGCTTACAACAGTTCATTTAGTAACCGTTCAAAGTTACAATGGTATTGAAAAAAGTGACTTATGACCATTTTTCACAGTTACAACCTTTGTAGCATCCCAATTATCATGTGATCAAAATTCAGATGCTTGGCAACTGGTTCATATTTATGTCCATTACTGTGTCCCAAGGTCATGTGATCACCTTTTGCAATCTTTTGACAAGCAAAGTCAATGGGGATGCCAGATTCACTTAACAACCGAGTTACTAACTTATCAACGGCAGTGATTCACTGAACAACTGTGGCAAGAAAGGTTGTAAAATGGGGCAAAACTCACTTAACAAATGTCTCACTTAACAACAGAAATTTTGGGCTCAGTTGTAAAGACTACCTGTATTTAAGCTATATTAATATTGATGATAGATAATTCAGAATTATTCTGTGGCAACAGTTTTATATGGAATTATACCAAATAAAGCTTTTGTTTGTGTTAATTTTTTTTAACTAAGTTTGGGAACTGAAGGGCTATATTGTGAAACTGGTCCACCAGGTAATTAAAATTAAGATCTATTTTAGCAGAGTCCAGGAATTGGAAAGAAATAGAGGTGAACATGAAAGCATGATTCACGTTGATGCCCTCCAAGTGTTGAATTTAAGGCAAACCATGAAATCCAACGTATTTAGAGAGCACACAGATAGTGAAGGCTGATTTCATTGCTGCATCACTGTGAAAAAAATTGTACTCCAGTGCAAGTTACAATTTGAACTGTTTTGAACTGTTCAAATGTTTTACAATGAATTAGAAGATGATTCTGCTAAAGATACCACTTACTAGGGTTTATCTTTAATTTCAGATTCTCAGAGCATCAGAGGAGGCAATGGGTACTGGATGATCATGGCTCTCTTTGTCATTTCACTTGTGGTTATAGGAGCCATAATCCTCTACAAATTCAAAAGGTAAGTGTATATCTACAGGCTGAAAAGACTATTATTTATTATTTGTCAGATTCATTTTATTCACCCAAAAGGAAAGTAATCATGAATTTACAACTATCCTTTCCCAAAAGAAAGAATAAAAGAATACATGGAGTTATAGTTTAAAATGTTTTTACTGCTTTTTGCAGCTTTCCTGCCCTGTCAACACCAACTGAAATAAATCTTGGGTATTTCCACCTCTCCATAAATGTGCGCATATGACAGACTTCTCTCTATGTCTATTTATGTATGCATAACTGTCTGCCAACATGGGATACCCAGGACAAAAAATAACAGTTGCTATTTAAATGCAGTTTCCTTGCCAATTGTTTTGGGAATGGTTTACCTTTGCCTTTACCTCTTGTATTTTACAGTACTCTAAATTAATTCATCTGTAGTTTATTAATATGCTAACTATTTCTCTTGCATTCAGAATTTGGTGAATATGTACACACATTTCCATACATACCTGTTCCTTCCAGCAAAAACAGAAAAAAGCAGATGGGGATTGGATGAAGTAACTGTACTTCCTGATATGTTTATAATTTTTGTTCATTCTGCAATTTTAAATTCAGGGCCATCTTCCTTTTGGGTAAATACAGAGTGAGGGCATGGTCAGGTGAAAAGAATATTTAAATCCATTCTATATGAATGAATATAATGTTTGATATATAATGAGGGTCTAATTAGCTCTCAATTAGTTCCAGGTTGGATCTTGCTTTAACGAGCTTCCACACATTGCTTCTTTATGAAAAAATACAAAAAATATTGCTGTATTTTTTAAAAACACAAAACATTATTTTATTTATAATTTAAAATTATGAAAACAGCAAAAAAAATTAAATACTTGCATTTTAATGAAAAAATCATAATCTGTAGTGGAAAAGATAGCTTGCATTTTTGTATAGGTAACTAGGAATGTAGAGCTCTTGCTGAACATACCCCAAAGGTGCTGCATTGTATGCTCGAAAACTCTTTTAATTCCTCTATATTAAGATAAATGCAGAGAATTGAGCAACACACAAGAATTCCAAGAGAATTATCTGAATCTTGATGCCATTTGGAGTTTTTAACCATAGATTAGCTTGGAATATTTGCATAAGCATCAGAAAGTATTTCATAGTAGTGAAGTCTGAATTAACACATAGACAACCATATTTGCAATGGATGCTTCCACCTAGGGGGCACTCTTGGTAGATCAAGGCAATGCAATGCAATATTTAAAAAAAAAACTATCTTATGTTCTTAAGGAAATTACCAGGGAGAAATGTCTATGCTCAGATGCAAAATGAAAAAGAACAAGAAATGACCAGCCCTGTAAATCACAGAGAGGATACCCAAAATACCCAGGGGGAGGAATTCATTGATGACGATCTTGATTGTCAAACACTGGGAAATGCAAGAGGTAAATATAGAATCTCTTTATGGAAATAATGTATCTATCTACTTGGTATTTAAGATGATCCTAAGACAAATAATAATATTGACTTCCTCTTAATTCAGCTCCCACAAAATCTTTTCCAGTCATGTCAGATCATTGAAAATAAGTTTAGGAGCCAGGTGCTCCCTGAGAAAAAACATACAGAAAATGCTAGCAATTGCGATGATTACTGTAAAGCATGGTGCCATTTGTGACTGTTATTGGAGATATTTATAAAAATGTATGTAGGCTGAAGTAATTAACAGGGCTAAAAGAATATTCAAGACTGAATTCAAATTTTGTTTGTGTTAAATGTTTTAAATTTATACATTAATTCATTGAAGCAGGCATGTTAAAAAAATGATCTGACAGCATAATTAATAAATGTGGGGGGGGGGACATCCCTTAGTATTGGATGTACTGATTGCATTGGTAGACAGTATAATTCAGCAGCATCTTTGGGACACCCAGGTTCATCCTTCTGTTTTAAATGATGGAGCAACTCTCCTTATATTCCCAATGCCTCTCATAAAGTGGCCTAATGGCTTCATAAAAGTTAACTGCTGTACGATACTTCCATGAACATGGATTGATACCGTGATCCTGGTTCCTGAAAATAAAATTGAACAATATTGAAAAAAGATGCCTGAAATCACATAAAATACCAACCTCTCACAGCATTTGAGAGTGAGACCTTCTTTTTGTTTTTAAGCTCATCTGCCCAGTGCCTGAAAAGGTTGCTGATGCCTGGTCAATTACGTCCTATGCTTTTAGTAGTTTGGTGTGGGATTATTTTACCACAGATGATTTTGAAGCCGAGAGTAGAATGGAAGCAAGAGAAGGAGAGGCATAGAATGAGAAACAAACCTATCCTATTGGTTTACATTTTATCTGTAGGGAGGTCACAAAAAGTGAAGATGGCAGGCTCAGTGATGTAAGTGAAGCCCCAACTCCTATGTATTGGAGTTGATACAGCAACTGTTGCCACTTTGATTTTCTGGGTGGTCCACCCCTCTTGCTGCTTGTCTAACCTGGTTCACTGATAGGATACGGCTGGATTGCTAACTAAGATTGGAATGGGACAATATGCTGTAGCCAACTCACTGCAGGACAGCTCACCATGGCCAACCCGCCATGGGGCAATTTGATGAGGGACAATTTAACAATTCTATTTCATTATTTAAAATAAATAACAATTATTTTAATTTTTGCAATTCACATTTCATTCTGTCCCTCCTTTTGCATTCTTTCTTTAATTATTCTATTCCACTATTTCTTTGATATTAGTGTAACTCTTGTCCCACAGCGAGTTGTCCTGCAGCGAGTTGTTCCACAGTGAATTGGCCGCAGCAAGTTATCGGTGGAAAGTTAGCCATGGCGAATTGTCACAGACCCACCTAAGATATTCTGATAACTTTTTCATGCTGAGAGACAGGAATGGGTAGAAGGGAAAGGAAAGAAGGCTAATAGTGTGTTAAAAAATGTAATACAGATAGTTAAGAGATTGTAAAATGGCTTTTTGCATCTCCAAATTTTGGGTATCACCAACTAGAGGTTTAGGAGAAATGTAATATCATCCCAGAAATCCTAGAATGAATTTCTGAAAATAAAATAGAATAACTACAATCTAAAAATATTATAATCATATGAAGAAGTTACATTACATAAAGTAGCCATGGGATAGCAGCAATTTATCGCTGGATCTTTGCCTTATATTTTGATTTTTAATAATATATATTTTTAACAAAATATTGAAGAAAATTGCTGAAGCCAGTAAGAATAGATACCGAAAAGGGTGGAATAGTTTCCTAATTGCCTTGGATTCTCAATTTTCTGTTTTGCTCAGGGTAAAAATAATTTTGAAGACAGATTCATTATTTTTGTATTGCTAGATGAATCACATTTTTTTGATAAAAAGCCATTCCAGAATATTTTTTTTCCTCCTCTTCATTTCTATCATTTCTTCATACTGCTAACTGGAACCTACTACAAGTTTGATGTGCATTCTGTAGCCAAACCTACTAATATGCTTTTGCACTGATTCCTGTGATATGCTCTGATTCAGCTTAGTCAAGCATAAATGGAACAGCAGTGAAATGCACTTACCTTTGCTACTGGTTCGGGACTGTGAGCGCACACCTCTTCTGCTCATGTGCAGAGGGTCAAAAACAGGATGTAATGATGTCCCGGCGGGTGGGTGGAGCCTCCTGCCACTGGTGCTACCGGTTCTCGCGAGCCGGATAGATCCGGCCAGATTTCACTGTTGAAATGGAACAACCCTAATGTTCCATAGTGGATAATAAAGTGATACTATAACTGACTGCATGTCAGATTAGAGCCAGGAAAACATGGGTTCAAATTCTCACTCATCACTATAAAACACAAGGGCTGATTTGGACCAATTACTCTTAGCCCAGCACAACCTCATGTTTTCCTATGCAGGGCACTTTATAAACATCTGGACTGTAACTTCCAGAAGTGTCAGCAAAGGCCATATTGGTTGGAAAGTTCTGGAAATTAGTCCATAGTTCAGAAGATGATCATACTTGAGGAAGTTTGATCTAATGCAGAGGATATTGTGAGGGTAAAATGCCCTGGTTGCATGCAAATGAATTATTCTCTACCTCTTCTTACTAGAATTTAAATATTTGTGAGGTCATTTAAATTTGAAAGGCCCTTTTGTCATCCCTGTTTCACTGATGAGATAGTTAAGTTATTTTCTGCTCATAATATAATGAAGCAAATGGGATTTTCTGTTTTCATAATTTTGAACAAAAGAATTAAATGGCATATTCCTCAGCTCACCCATCCATTTCTGTTGTTTTTGTATATTTTATGTTGCCTACTTTATCGCCATCCCCACCTTGGGACTCCTCCTCCACACCATTACCTTGCAGTGACTCCTTCTGGGAGAGGTGGAAATTTGAACAGCTACAGAGTTCCCTTATTGCTGATGGCAGTCAGTGTCCAGTCCCAGGTCAGTGTGTGTTGAAGGAAGCCTGTGGGGCTGTCCTCCTTTCTCACCTAACTCTGCTTTAATCTGAAGACTGACTTTTGGCTCAGAGTTGTAGGAATTCGTGAGGATTCGACAATGGCCAACATTTTCAGCATTACACCTCAGATCTCCTGCACCATTTCCACAGCCTTCCACAGTGGGAGAATTGTTCCTTGACTAAAAGGGGGGTTATTTTCAATGCCCCACAATTTGCTAATCTCGGTGCTTTGTTTGTTTGTTCCATAGGCAATCTCTCAGGCATGGTTCTGAGCATTAGTTCCAGGGAAATGCACAGTGACCTGATTAGCTGGTACAACTCAACCTATATTCAAGAATCTTCTACTGTGGGTCCCTTCTTTCCTCTCTGAAGAATTCACTGCTAGTGGGAAGGAGACTGTCTCGAAGATACAACAGCCACGTGTTACTTGGAAAACACAATAATACGCTTTGTGTTCATGGCTGCTGACCTCAGACTAAGATAGCAGATCTGTATCCCTAGGCATGTTTGCAACCACTTTGTCTGTCTCTGGGTCCCTTGGCTTATTTATGTCCACGTAATCAAACTCATTTCAGACTTTGTTCACAATGGTGACATCAGGCTGCCATTCTTAAGGCATGAGGGTTAGTTTTAAAATAGTCGAAACAGAAATGGGTGAATATTTGGGATTTTTTTCCTAATAAATCAGCAACTTGGATCTGATATGGCACATTTCGGAAGGGATGCATTGAAGAGACAGGATGATGCGTCATTGGCATAGCCCACTGGAGATCTAGTTTCAGAATATAAAAACGGATGCTGATGTTGGAAAATGAGTAGAGGCTTTTTGTAATATATCACCAAAAGAAGCTTTCAGCTTCATTTTGCTCCCAAATCAGGTTCTTCCTAGTCTTGACACCCCCATTTTTCTGTCCACTAGACTGCCTGTTAGTTTGCAACCCACACCATTAAACAGCTTGGGCTGCCTTACCTTTTCTTCAGTTTCCAGAACAGCAAGTGTAATTACTTTTTAAAATTTCAGTAGTCTTTTTTTGTATCTTTTTACACTTTCTATTTTTATAGCTATAAAAGCATTCTTATCTCAGGATAACGCTGTCAAAGCAGACTATTTCAAATTTGCTATTTTATTCTTTTTTCCTTTTTCTACTTTGGGGCTGAACAAACTAAAAGTATCACTGCCTTGGATGTGTTTGACAATCTGATGAATCAAATTTGATTAATTCCATTTAAATAATTGCACTTTTTCAATTTCATCCTAAATATCATGCTTCACTTTTCAGACTGGAGCTAAGTGAAGTCTTAGGCAGGAAATAACTTCTGTTGCTATTTAGAAGAACTGTGAATATGCTTGTTTCACCCCAGTAATTTTATGGAGCAAAAGCGCAGTCAGACTGGTGGTACTTGTTCAAAGAAGACACGTGTAGAAAACTAGCCACAAAGTAGTCTAGAAATAATACACACATAGGTGCACATTTAGAAAGTGTTTCCGAATATCAGTGAACAATCCTTACAAATCACTTGTGCTGCACTTATTGTATGTATTACATGATGTCTCCAATGAATTCTTTCCACCGAAGGCACATTCCATTTTGTGTTGATGTATTTTGTTCTCATGCATGCACAAAAGCAACTACTGCAGTACTGTGTCAAGCACAATGTATTCAGGAACTGATCATTCTAGCAGATATAAAGCTGCTGGAAATGAATGGCAACATTTATTTGCCACCTGCTCAGGATCTCTCTGTCTGTCTATGCAGCAGAGCTCCTAGTGGCCTGCACATTTTCTTATAAAAGAGCAACAACTCCCCACTGCCTTACCTGTACAGAGAATAATTGCAGTTGAAAAAATATGGAAATCTAAATGTTTAAAACAAGGGGGGGGGGGGGTCCTCATAAAATATTTTTATGCTTGGTATTAAGGGACGGAACACTTCATTTTACCATTTATAGTATTGCTGGTATTGAAAATTTTAAAAAACACACAATTTTTGTGATGAAAAATTACTGGTCCACAATAATTTGAAAACATATTTAAAAAGTAACCCTAGCAATGCAACAGGATGGGCAGATCGCAAATCTAGACTCCATGTTTTTACAAATCTATGAATGATCAGCAGTAAAAAGTATACATGTACTGGTCACAAGCATGAACATCTATTTTTGTTATTTTCCTAAAGTGAAAACCTTGTTTTTAGCTCTGCTCTTCCACAACTGGAGATAGAGTTAAATGAAGGGTGATCTTAGAGATGTTATTTTACTTTATTGCTGTTCAGCAAACTTAGAATATCCCAAAATTCACACTTTCTGTTTCCTTGTTTGAAATAATGTCCGTTTTAAGGTGGGGCACTACAGTACAGTACTGTATATTTGTAGTTACTGTAGATAGAGCTATAACTTCTTACAATCTTTACTGGAGGGAGCAGCTTCATCTACACAAATTACTGTTTTCATATTGCTAACTCTGACTGAAACGGGTGTTATTCATGTCAATATCTTCTGGACCTTATGCATGTATTTTACTACCCGGGCCCATTAAAAGGTCCCTGGTTTTAATGTTTCTCTAGCAGTGTTCCTCCTCTCCTTCTCCCAATAAAGAGATTTTTGTTTCTGCACATAAAAAGAGCAGGTTGAGATCTAGCCACTGCAAAGACATTTCAGTCCTCTAGATCTATTAATACAACACTGCTTTGCTCTGTAAAATGCAGTGGCAGTATTTTTAAGGCAACTTGCTTTCATTTTTGTTTGAAAAGCTGCTTGTTTACAACTGTGGTTGAGCCAACAAACAAATATTGGTAATTGCATCTCTACTCCTAAGAATGAATAGAAGCAATACTGGTCATGGGGTTTTTTATAGAATAAAAAGACTGGATTCTTTAATATTTTCTAGCCTTAGATGCAGGTATCTCTTATATTGGCAGATTAGTTCTTGAGATAAATGTTTGTTGCATCATTTGTAAGAAATTCACCTTGTACAGCATTTGTATAATTGAAATAGACTGATACAAAAGAAGCAGATTTGGTTGCAAGAATAGGATATTTTTGTGACACTGACAGTAGTGAGTCAAAAGTGGACTTGTGTTCAGAAGCAATAACTTTCACTGAATGCCAGCATTTAAAAATGTGGAGAAAGAAGACTGAATGGAAAGAAACTGCTGGCTGTTTTCTCATGCAGTTCTTTCTCTGTCTCGCTATTTAGGTATATGTTTTGTCCTGCCAAGAATGCTTTCCATTAAAGCTTCCCATGGATATTACAAACCATGTTATTTTTTGGGTCAGACCTCAATATATAACATCTATTTCACCTTTTATTAAGAGCCAGTATCGATCTACAAATAGCAAGCCTTCTTGTTACCCCAGAATAATTTTTCCCTTTGTTTCCAAGTCTGCAGAAGGATTACATCACTGATGTCACATAATGAAAATACACTCCATCACACTGTACTAGATAGATAGACAGATGGACATTACATTTCCAGAGATAGTATATTTTTGTCCACCCATGCAACGGAAAGAGAATATAGACAAACAGATGAAAGTAAATGCAATGTCAGGGTGATCTGGCTGTCACATCTCACCCCATTGATCGCCAGGATTGATTTGGCTGATCTGGCTGGCTAGGCAGATGTCCCCTTCCTCCCTCACTGTTCCATGTGTATCCCTCCTGAGCCTACACACTTGGTAGAAGAGGATGACCATTCCAGATAGAAGGAGTGATGATGAAAGCAAATACCAGGCCATATGTTAAAACTCCAAATTTCCTTTGGTGATGGGTGATAAAAGACTCTTGGAGGAGAGAAATTTAAATGTTGCAGTAAGGGGAGGGGGGGCAGGTAAATTAAGTTCATGTCAGGGAATTGATTAGATAGAATCCATATTCCCATAGGAGATGTGCCTGCCTTGACTTTCTGGACAGTGAAATTTCTGACAGTGAAGCATTGTCTCCCTTACCAGCCTTCCTAAACAAGCTAAAAGGAAGGCCATCTAGGCCATCTGGGGTCTCTTCTGGGTGCATGGTGGACAATATTTATGGGCCAGAAGCCTTGAAATTTCAGAAATTTCACCAAAAAGTAGGTGAAAATTACATTGATGAAGTTCAGCCTTTTGTTGTTGAATTTTAATGGTAGGGTCTTGAAATGATGTTAGGGGCTAATAATGCACATCTGTTGAAGAAAATGAAGACAAAGATTGATGCTCTTGTACCTATTTCTTTTTGGTTTGATAGGATCAAGTGTGGGCATTGCATCCTCTAACCAATCATCTTGTTCTTGGTGATGCTGTGGCTCTGTGAAGGCCTTCTAGGGAGAAAATTCCATGTAAGAGTTTGCAGGTACATAAATAATACACAGTCTGATAAATTCAGGGTTAGTTGTAGTTTAAATGGATGAATAGGTCATTTTGGAAATGAGATGGATAGACTTAAATGGATAAAATTTTTGATGAAAGGTTGTGTTTTGAATGGAAGGTAGGAATTGAATATTAAGTGGTTAAAAACTAGGGATAAAAGGAGAGAACAGATAATTTAAGAAGACTGGTAAATTGAACCAAGGCCCCATGAATGGGCTTTTAAGGGCCATTGATTATAGTGGGAGATGTAAGTATGTACCGTATTTCAACGGTATGAAGAGACATTAATACCACTTAAAACTACTTCAGACAGATTATACTTTATATTAAACGTAAGCCTGTGATTACACAATCAGTAGGTGAAATGGAGCAGCAAGACTAGACGGAAGACTCTAGTACATTAGTGCTGCAACTTTAAAATTCTAGAAAATAAGAGAAAATTGATATATATATAATATAAAAACATATTTTTCATATATTGCTGTTAAAATAGTTGTGTTTTGCTATATGTAAACACAAAGTGGATTTACATGAAGAAGATTATAAACAACATAAGGTACACAGATACAATAATATATAACTAAAACTATATGTACATAAATTATATATCTGAAGTGAAACCAACAAGTCTATATATTTCCATAGAGGCAAATATATGAACTACATGAATCAGGATAAATAAGAGAACAGAAAAGTTCTCCATGTCATAAGTAACCTAAAATTCCTACTGCTTACAATACAGGCAAGTACTATAATATTCCATATAATTGAAACACAAATTGACATATAGTATGTATTTTCTTGTCTGGCAAAATCTGAATTATATCATTGAAATCCAGTCAGTCATATTTAATAACCAAGATAATTATTTTGCATTAAAAGACTTCACTGTTGGATACCCTTCAGACCCAGTATGTACAGTGTAATTTCAACATTAGAAGATATTGCTTTTCAGAGCTCTTCCTCACACTGAGCTCAAGGATTATTTACCAGTCCTTGAGTCACAGAAAACTATGTTGGCATGAAAATGGCCAGCCTTTGAAAAGCCTCAGGCCCCAGTTTCCCAGCTCCATCTAAAGAAACTGAGATCCCAGCCTCAGCCTCAGAATGGAAAAAGAAGCTATAAATTTTAGGGACTTGCATTACACCCATCTTTAACTGCTAATGTTTGTTGAAAGTTCACAGGTTAAATATTGTGTATGTCACTATGTTATGAGATATTTCAAATACGCCACAACTGTCAGGGATCTGCAGGGATGGGTAGTGCCAAACAACACAAGATGGCAGCCACAATTTAATAATCAAAGACCTTCCCCCATTTATTAGGTAAAGGTAAAGATTCCCCTCGCACATATGTGCTAGTCATTCCCAATTCTAGGGGGCAGTGCTCATCTCCGTTTCAAAGCCAAAGAGCCAGTGGTGTCCGAAGATGTCTCTGGGGTCATTTGGCTGGCATGTCTAAACACCAAAGGCGCATGGAACGCTGTCCCACCAAAGGTGGTCCCTATTTTTCTACTTTTTTTAATGTGCTTTCGAACTGCTAGGTTGGCAGAAGCTGGGACAAGTAATGGGAGCTCACCCTGTTACACAGCACTAGGGATTCAAACCACTGAACTGCCGACCTTTCAATCAGCGTCTTAGTCAAAGTGGGACGGCTCCTATCATAGAACATAGAATAAAGATTGGAAGAGGCCTTGTAGTCCAAACCCCTGCTCAAGGAGATGGGTCTGTAGTTTCCTGAGTGGTCCCCCCCCCCCCTTTTTGAAGATTGTGACCACATCAGCTCTTTTTTCAGTCTTCTGGTAGTTCCCCAGTGCTCCAGACTCTTTTTGTTCAGTGGTTCCGAGATCACATCTGCCAGCTCCTTTAGAACTCTGGGATGTAATCCATCTGGTCCTGGCAATATGAACTCATCTAGAGTGGATAAGTGTTTTCTTACCACTTTCTTGCTTATTTTAACTTGCATTCCTATTCTGTCATCCTTTTGTGCTTTCTTCCTGCTACCTGGCACCTCCTTACCATTTCTTCCATTAGCGGACCAAACATTTTCTTGATCTTTTTCTTGTGTTTTACATGTTGAAACCAACTTTTAAAATTACAGTATTTTTGACATTTCTCGCAAGTCTTAATTCATTTGAGCCTTAGCTTTCCTAACTTCATTCTTGCAGAGTGGAGCTATTTGCTAACATTCTGTTTTAGTTACGTGTCCCTCTTTCCATTTCTTATACTTGTCCTTTTTGTCTCCGAGTTTATCAGGGTGTTTTTTTTATGCAACCATGCTGGTTTGACCTTGTTTTTGTTGCTCAATAATATTATATTAGACTGAGCTTTAATCTCATTTTTCAGAGTTTCCCAGGCATTTTGTTTTCCCCCTTAAGATTTCCATCCAAGAAAGTCTTCCTACGGTCTCTCTAAGTTTGTTGGTCATGACTTTTTCATATCCACCCACACAGCTGCAATTGCCCCTGCCCCTATCCTGCTGTGAGGAAACAATTTGACTTCAGTGGCATTAATAGAATATTCACCATCAGTTAGGAGTTGCTTTTTTATTTCTTTGGCGGATGATATTCGGGGACATTTCCTTTTGCAATACTCTCCAATTGCAGAAGCCTAAGAGAATAGCTGAATGGAGGTTTAGCATTTCAGGACAGCCAAGGCCTCTTTCGTTATTAAAAATTTCCTTTGTTCTTTGGTGCAGTTATAACACCAATACCCATTTGTCTCTATTGTAGATTTTGTCTGTTAACCATCTAGAAATAAGCTTGTAAGAAAATCCTTTCTTTTTCTCTGGTAAACCTCTCATATTTTTCCAAAAGTTTTGAAAATTGAGCAATCTAATACAATGGGTGTGGATAAGTGGGGACTTAAGTATCTTGTTGTGCAATTTTATCCCATTAATTTCTCTGGGACTGAGGCACACCTATTTTGCAGAGGATTGTATGTACAATATATGCATATTTTGGGCATTGGCAATCCTTAGGAATGAGATGGGTGTATTTTTATGTTTTGTTTTGTTAAGATTTATTCCCACAAGCCTTGGAAAACTATGCAGGATAAATGATCTTTTCGAGATAGTGGTTTCCAAAAGATAAATATACAGAAATATTGTAATAGGAATTACAATACACCATTCCATTTTGCTGGTCTTCATTGGTGCTCTAGAAGGGCTTTTCTCTGGGTTTTGTTTCTTGAAACAACTATTCTTATGGATTATTCTCGACTTCCAGTGTGAAAATTGCCAGCAAAAACTAAAGTGATGTTCTAATTTTGGTTTTGACAGTTGTAGGACTTGCCAATGTTAGTGCTATTGTTAGCCTGTTCTGCTTATAAACCTTCCTTACTCTCTTAATATAGTTCATTTTTTCTTTTCCCTCCTTAAAATTTGAACCCCTAAATTTAAATTCATATAACATAATACCATCCCCAATTATTACCTTAAATTCTTATTCCAATCACCAAATATTCTTTTATCAACTATTCTAAATAATAAATTTCAACAATTAAACATATTTAATAAAAAATCAGTTAAGTATCAATCTTACTCCAATACCTCTACGTTTACATTCATAAAGCATAATACAATTCCCAATTATTTTCTTAAATTCTTTAGTTCCAATCTTAAATAATTTTTTCTTTGTCAATTGTTCCAACTAATAGGCTTCAACATTTTTATATCATTTTTATATCATTTTATATCATTTTTACAAAGATCAATTAAATATATTTAATTAATTCATAATCCAATATATAATTAAGGATATTTCATTTATTACAATCCCCTTCATTAATTAAGAATATTCCAATTATTCATACACCCATATAGTTTTAAAATCACTTCATTACAAATACAGTTTCATCTTTTATTTATTTTCTTTACCCCATATTCTCCTTGCATTTCTTTCTCCTTTTCTATCTTTATATTTTACTTTCTTTTTCTTTTTCTTACCCCTTCTTCTTTTTTGCATTTTAAAATCCTGATCTCTCTTTTCCCTAATCCCAGTGTAATCATTTTGTTTTTTAAGATCATAAACTTCTATTTTGCTGTATCTTTCCCATTATTTTCCATCCTTTTTCCCTTTTTCTTATTTTCTCACTGATAACCCCAGTGTAATCATTTAAAATTTTAATATTCTTTCTATTCCATCTTCTTTTGTTTTTTTCTTCCCATTTTTCCATTTTTTCCATTGTTAAACCCAATGTAATAATCATTTAATTTTCCATAATCAATCTCCTTGTCTTTGTCTTCTCCTTTATTTTCAGTCTCTTTTCCTTTCTTCTCATTAGTTGTTTCTTTGTCACAGTGGTGAAATCTAAAATTTGTTACTACCGGTTCTGTGGGCATGGCTTGGTGGTGGTGGTGGTGTTGGGTAATGTGACTAGGTAGGCATGGCCAATTTTTTTTTTACTTTTAAAACCATTTTTTCTACAACCTCTTCCACAAAGAGGTTGTAAAAAAATGCTTTCAAAAGGCTCTGACAATCCCAGCTGAGTTGCCTGATCCACAGAGACTTTTTTTCTTTTAAATGCCTCTGCCAATCAGGCAAAGCTTGGATCATCAGAGGCATTTAAAAGGAAAAAAATGTTTTTTTTCTTTTAAAAGCCTTTGATGATCCCAGCTGAGCCACGCAATCATCAGAGGCTTTTTTTTTTATTTTTAAAAGCATTTTTTTGGCAGAAGAGGTTGTAGAAAAAAATGCTTTTAAAAGTTTTTAAAAAGCTTCTGATTGTGCGGCTCAGCTGGGCATGGGGGGCAGGCAGGGATTTTTGCTACCGGTTCTCTGAACCACCCGCCTCCATCACTACCAGATCGGGCGATCCGGTCTGAACTAGGAGCATTTCACCCCTGCTTTGCCAATTTGAATGTATTCTAAATCAATTTTTTGGTTATCAAGTTTCAATTTTCCATGCAGCATCGTAGTCATTTCCGTTTTTTCCATTTTCAATGATAGGTACATTGTTATCATCATTTCCTTCAGTTCCTGCGCGATTTTGCTCTTTCTAAAAAGTTCAGTGCTATAATGATTTTTTTCCCCTCCTGAAGATGGCTCTCTACAATCCACATTTACAATTTACAAGCTTAAAAGGCATCCATTTTGGTTGCAGTCTGTTTTAACAGTTTTTAGTTACACCATGTCAATTTAAAATTCAGTCCAGATTTATATAGTCCAAATTCCATGTTGTATTCTAATTAGGGTCCAGTTAAGATCATTAACCAGTCCTTTCTATTACAGGCTTTTCTTCATTTTTTTTTAAGTTTACAAATTGAAAAGGAGTCATTTCAAGTTTTTGGTTTTTCTTTTCTTTTTTTAAAGTTCTCCAGGTATTTTAAGTCCAAAACAAACAAATTTCTAATTGGGTTCTGTTACTTTGTAACTTCCACCTTACTCCTCTTCTTCCATCCTTTCCCACACCTATTAGCTGCTATTATGACGCCAGGACATTTGCAATTGTTTTAAAAAACCTCTTTTTTTCCTTTCTGCCTATGAGTTAAATATCACTCACCCGGCAGCAATATTCTGTTCAATTCTCCACTCCTGCACATTGCTTAATCCGGTTGCCCCAGCTTACTGGCAGTCGTAATGGCCGCCCCCCCCCCCCCCCGCAAAGTCAGAGAGAATTTCCTCTGACCTCCAAGGAACTTGCCTGTTCCTCTTGGTCTTCCGAGGTGCCTCTCTCTTTCTTCTCTGTCCCTACAGGACAGATCTAGTCCAAAGACCCCTCTGCAGCGGTTCGTCAGTCCAGGATTTCATGAGGCTCATCAGAGCCTGCTAATCCCTGACTGTCTCGCCCTGATGCTTCCGGTCGAATCCCAAACCTTCCTTACACTGAAGATTCAGGTTGCTCAATACATAAAGACTTAATTCTATCTATTCTCCCTAGACCACTTTTTGATTCAAAATTTTGAGGCCTAGATTCTATTGGTCTGCAGGAATGGAAATTCCTTATTTTGGAAATGCTATTCCGTGATATTTGAGTGTGGGGCTTGAAAGATTTTCAATTGAGCTTTAAAATGAACAAGCTCAAATATACAGTAGACTCTGAACTCAAACTTTTGTTGCTTTTTTTAACCTGAAAATAAGGATGCAGAGCAAATGCTGGCAAGGTGCTCCTTGTAACTTGTTCCATTAGTGCATTCTGTTCCATAGAGGACATGGAGACAAACATGTAAAGCACATTGTAGTAGACTAGTCTCAGACTTTTGAAAGAAGGCTGCCAATTTCATTTTTGTTTTGTTTTTTAAGGCACATTCCTCCCTTCTGAGATGGAATTGAAGGATGAAGGTATGGCAACAGCCCTTGGATTTCTTTTGCCTTTATAAACATTGCCCTCTCCTAGGGCCTGGAATTAATTAAGAGCTAGACAGGCAAGAGTTAACTGAAGGTAGATAGGTGCCTAGAAGCCCTATACTATAGTTGATTGAGGGGGTACTGCACGTATGGGGCTTAATTCTCTTTGAAAGAGCAGGCAAACAGCTTAGGGGTTTTACTTGATTCAGCTTTATCACTTCAGGTTTTGTTGGCCTCCAAGTTCACCAGCTGCAAATGTTGATGAACAAGTCATCTAGCCACATAGGTCCCTTCTTGGATAATCTCCCAGTGTGTTATTGAAACACAGAGTGAGGTGCTGTCCACTTTTACTGAGCTGCATTTCCCAATATACCCAATGGTGATGAATGCTGAAAGTTGACTGTAACTTCTGGAAAGAAGCAGGTGCCCCACCTTTACTGTATTGTGTTGCATGTGCTGCAATTAGCCTTAAAGAGGAGTCAAGAGTTTTAGCTAGCACAGTCAAGAAGTCCAAGCCAGATTGAATCGCATTAGATCAGTCTGGAGGGAGCTGTGCTGGATGTTTCATGACTCCAGATCCAGTTCAAGTTCTGATTTTAAACAGCCTTAAAAATAACACAAAAGGCCACTTTGGATCTAAATGAAAACACATTTTCCCATACCAGGCAGTTTGTATCCAAAATCAGTCAAGGAGTGAGAATAGTGGATCTCACATAAAAAGTACCTTTAGAGATTTCTGCCATTTCATCTCCGAAAATATCTATCCAAAGTTGGGTTTTTGTGCCAGAGTCATTCAGGATATTTTTGAATTTAGCTTTCCTACAGGCTGACATTAGTTTGATGTATCCTAAGTTACACTAAAGTGATCATTTGCAAGAAATATTTTTCATATGCACAGCCATTGCTATATGGTACAGATTTCCAATGTGAGTGATAAGGAGTGATGGTTAGGATTGCAATCCTGAAGCATTTTCATGCATTGATACCAAGTCCCCAGTGAGTCATAAATGAAGAAAATGAAGAGTATCATAAAAGGCTATTTAACAGAAATGGATTTAATCAAGACTTTACGGCAAAACTGAGGTATGTGCAAACCACAGCTAACAAAAACTTGTTTGTGATTCAGCTGGCAGCATTTTTTATGAATGAAAGTATCAGTGTGATATTGATCCATGATATTTCTTTCAAATTCATTTCTAAAATTAAATACTCTAGAAAACAATGTCACTAAGGGTTGGTGAAACCATATCTTTCTTCTACCTCCTTGCTGAGAAGTTCCCTTTCGTCCGTTTTTTCATTTGCTCTCTTTTTCTTTCACTGCTCTGCCTTAGCAGAGAACTCTTT
Source organism: Masticophis lateralis (assembly GCA_030761175.1). NCBI lineage: Eukaryota > Metazoa > Chordata > Lepidosauria > Squamata > Colubridae > Masticophis > Masticophis lateralis. Next base: position 94,024,047 of record JAUDYJ010000003.1, on the reverse strand, counting down.
CAGTTTTTTCCCACTCTTGCGGTGTCCTTGGTGCTGAGTTTGTTTCATTGCAGACATTTCATTACCCAAACTAGGCAACATCATCAATACACTGATGTTACTTAGTTTGGGTAATGAAATGTCTGCAAGAAAACCAAGCTCAGAGAGAGGCAAGGACCCCTCATTTCAACCCTGAACTACAAATATTCTGGTTCCACTCCTGCCTCATAAAAGAGATCCTCACAGCAGACTAAGCAATCCTGGCCTTCCGCCTCTGCCGTTCCCTCCTTTTCTCTGGCAGCCCCACCCTTTCAGCTTGTCTGCCCAAGCAAAATCTCTCCTCTGCTGCTTCTGCTTGTGGAGCTGGATATTGACCAAGACGAATAGTATTCAGTGGCCCACAAAAGCATATGGAGATTCCAGCAGGTAGTGCAGTTTAGCATGTTGACTTATACCACTCAGCTGACAAGGCATTACTCTTGCCAGGAGATACACCAGGTTAGGCTGAAGTAAGTGGTGCGTGCTCTTGCAGCCTATTCCTCTTCTGCAGGTTTCCATGATCCAGCTTACCTAACTTTGTGGTATGTAGAGCCTCCACAAGGGATTTGTGGTATGTAGAGCCTCCACAATCTTGTTGCAGGTCACAGAAAGTGACTTGAGCATATAGCTCAAGAATTGCAAGTTTGAGTTCTTTGTTACACAATCTTCCTATTCACTTACTCTCTCCTGCCCTGTTTTGGACAATTTGTCTTTATCTCAAGAGATTTGCATTAGACATGTGCTGGGCCTAAACGTGCCCAGTCTTTTATGACTGCTTCAAGATCTGAATGTTATCCCATCCATCAAATGCAATCAATGGCATTATCTCCTCAAAAATTATCTTTTCTGCTGGCATGTCCTTTCGCTCTAGGGAGTGGTGCAGTGGCCTAGAGGTGGAGCTCTCGCCTTACAATCAGGAGGCTGTGAGTTTGATCCTAGGTAGAGGCAGATATTTCTCTCTCTGGGCACAATGAGAATATATCTGCTGAACAAAACTTTGCATTGGCAAAAGGAAGGGCATCCGGCCATTAAACACTCTGCTAGCTCCATTCAGTTGCCCAGGCTCCACCCCACAAGGGATTATGGGTTCGTTAAAAGATGATGATGATGATGTCCTTTTGCTCTAGGGCTGTGGTATGTTTAGGCGCCACGTGGTCTTGTTCCTTTTGTAGTTCCCTTCCATTAAATGAACCATGTTGATTCTCCCTAAATAAGTGTAAATTTATTTTCCTCTTATTTTCTTAAAGCTTATTAGTTGAATAGTTAAGAAATCCTTTTTTTTAAGAGGGAGAAATATTTGTTATTGGGCCTTGAGATTCCCATATTTTTGAAAATGCAGTGATGTATTCTGATATGCACCCTCATTACCCTCCACTTTAGCCATCTTAAAGGGTTCAGTGGAAATTTGTCACATAGAAAAACCAGATTGCACTTTACTTAGTATTTGTGTTTCTTATGTTTATATGATGATTGCTGCAATGTGAATGCTTAGAAAGAAAACCATCTCTGAACATGACCATCTTGGTGCCCTAATGAATAAATACCACACAATCCTAAGGAGATGCACATCATGTTTTATTTCCCATAGCAAGCAGCTTCAGTAAAGGGAAAATGTCTAAAAGTGTTAATAGGCCCTAAAATATGCAAGTCTGGCTTAGATATTATTCATTTAGGACATGAATAGGTAAGCGACCTGATGAATTTTATGGATTTGAAGGAACGTAAAAGGAAAACCATCTCAACACTCATAAATTATGAAAAGATTATAGTTGGTATAATAGTAAAACTCATTTCTTTTTGCCTTTATTTCATCTAGTTTTGTGATAATACAGTATACACTTTCCTATTACTATTTTAGATAAGATTACCCAAAACTTGTTTCTATACAAGGGAAAACAAAATATTCATAATTGTCAAAGAGGTGTAAAGTGGATAAGATTTAGGAGTCTGTATATTTTTGTATATATGTGACAGATAAATTGTCAAATTTGTAGTGATGTGATCACATTGAAAAGCAGAAGCAAATGTTGAAATATACATAATGTTAACACTTAACTACAGTTCAACTGCACAATCTAGATAGCTGAATTAGGTCTTGCTACAGTTTTAATTGCAACTTATTTATAAGCTATGGAATTCATCTTAAGACTGTTCTGCTTTGAAATACGTAGCAGGTTAATTAGTGTGCCCAAATGAATGCACTTGTTCCAAGAAACTGTATGGCATTTTCTTCATTAAAATGCTTTGACACTCTTTGCTTGTGCTTTCTTTTAAAACAGAATAGACCAAGATGGAGCTCTGCTCCAAAGAATCCCATTCAGTAGATTTAACTGGCCATTTATAACCTCTTCCTCCACACAATTAAACCATTCCACCCCAGTTCTCAAGCTGCTCTTTAAATATGTGTGCCTGTTTATATAAATATAAAATGTAACAGGATGATGTCATCTATGAGGCACATCTTTCTAGCCATGGCAGAAATTTATCTTAACTATTTTTAAATAACTTTCACTTTGTCACATTACTTTTAGCCGCTTGATCCCAGCCTATGGTGAGGCAGCTTAAAATGAGCCAAAATTGTTTGTTTTTAAATGTTGCAATCTGCCTCCTCTTGTCACTACTTTTTCCTATGGACACTATCTAGGATGCTTTGTGAATGTGGTTGATGATGAGTGAAATATTCCCAACTTTGGCAACTTTAAGGTGTGTGGACTTCAGCTCCTAGAATTCCCCATCCAGCATGTTTCTGAATTCTGGGACTTAAAATCCACACATCTTAAAATTCTCATTGTCAAGAAACATTGCAGTAAATGCTGTGATTTGCCTACCTCCTGCTGACCACTTGAAGCTGAGGCTATCTTCCCTCACCATTCCTTTTTGTTTCAAGAGAACCTAGAAACTCAATTAGCCCTGCAAAAACTGACCTGTCAATGTGTACAGGTAAGAGGGATGCAGTTCAATGACCGCATGAATTTCTTATCTGTGAAAACTGTACCTAGCAGCCTGTGTTGTGAGAGGAGCAGGCAGGTTGGAAACCTTCAACCACAGACCAAAACTTTTTTTTTAGACTCCGATTGAGTCTAAACGTTGCCTATTTGGGACTAAGATAGTTTATTAAATATATTTTTGCAACTAATTGCAAAAGGAAACAGCCATCCCCTAACTAAACAGTAACTCAGCAGCCAGGAAGTTCCCCTCTTGTTTCCTGCCCTGTGATCCCCTCCTCTACACATGCAACTTATTGCCCCAACCCTCCAACTCTTATTCTCATCCAATCTCACCCCGATTAGATTCTCATAATCTGTGTGGTTGGTCCATGCCTATTGTAGTATCCGAATTACTATGAAAAAAAATATGGATGCACACATACAGCCTGCTTAACCCAGAGATCACGTGCAGTGAAAATGAACTAAAGTGAACATAAAAGTAAAATGAGATAAAGCTAGACATATGCTCTGGGCATTAGGATTCAAACAGATAAAACAGATTTATTATATTGAGGAAGATGTACTTTATGCCAGACATCTACAGCACTTCTCAGGAATCAGAGGCAGCTTGCCAACCCTCACTGCAGAATAATGATCTGAGACTGGAAGTAATCTACTGTTTCATCTCTCAAATGGAAAATTATTTTTACACAAACAGCAGGAGATAGTGATGTCATGGAGAGGGGCTTAGAGCATGAATGAAGATTGATAAATAATAAGACAGATTAAATAATTCTGTTCCACATCAGTGCTTATTCTTTCCTGCAGTTAAGTGCGAAATCTCTAAAGAATGAGAAGGCAACAGGATGCATTCCTAATAGAATCAATTAAGACACAGATAACCCATTTCCTATGTTTTTAGATTTGGAATTCGTTTATAAAGATATACTATCTCCAAAGTGAAATTAAATTGCAGGTATAATTAATACTACTGACTGTTGGTATCATTGTTCAAGTTGTGCTGGAACTAAAAAGTGTATTAAAGAGACAATTGTATTAAAACAGTTCAATTGTTGAACCACATTCTGCTGTATTCTGTGGTGGGCACCACTAGGAGCAAAGATCCACTAGTGGCTTAGGAGTTAGCCAGTCCCATATGTTTCTCTCCCATAGACATGGACAGAAAAGTATACTATCCAGGTTCATAAAAGCCTCACCTATTTACCTCCTCCCATATGTAATAGCACCGTTACAGAGATCATACCAAATTGTCACAGGAGAAAGGTACAATCCAGATATATCAGTGAAAGAAGAAAGAGAAAAAGGCATAAATGACCTATATAAAACATTTTCATAGCACATCAAGCGGTAAGAAGTTGTGCAAAATATTAGAAAAAGAATTCTGACAAACAAATGTTGGTTTTTCACAATTTTTCTTTATTAATAAGAAGTAAATGTTACACCAAAAAGGTGCCTGTCATAACATTTGGGGGACAGAAAGGTAAAAATAATTAAATCATAGCTAATGAGGCCTAAGTTTCTCATGGGCATTTTTTTTCATTTGGAATTTATTTATAAAGGTGTTATTTTCTCTAAAGTTAAACTGCAGGTTTAATTAATTCAGCATTTAATTTCTAATAGCTGAACATTGACAAACACAGGAAAAACATTAAGTAGTATAATAAAGTACAACAGGAGACATAAAATAAATATAGAAAAAAAAACGCTTCCTCTTGTTGATATGTTTTGCCTGCTTGGAGAACTGAAATAGGTTTTCATTTAAAAAATACAGTAGGAAATTACAGTTTTAATATATGAATATTTTGGATTAGACAATTCAGATTAATTGGTAGGTGCAGTAAGTAATATTAGAAGACTGATATAAAATTAGTATTAAAATGTTGCAAATATATTGTTTTTTTAAAAAAACTGCCCATTCCCCAAATACATTGAAATTATACTCATATCCCAACCCTATGACTTCAAATATGATTTCCTAACAAAAATTTAAACAATACCATTGCAACTTAAATCTGTAAAATGTCCCTGTACAGTATTGTAGAAATGTATATAAAACTTTTTAAAAATTGCTAGGAGCACTATTGCCAAGGCAGCCTGATGAATGAGTTCATAAAGCTTTCCTATTTATGAACAGAAGCCTGCAAAAAGATAGTGAAATGCATGATGGGAAAAAAGAATGGACCAGTGAAATATATTTTACGTATACACCACACAGTGTGGTGGAACAGCGGTGTCAAACTCACATTGTCACGTATCACAACTTTTTCCCCCTTTACTAAATCAGTTGTGGTGTGGCCATGTGACACATCTGGCCCATGGGCCGCGGGTTTGACAGCCCTGCCTTAGAAGATGCTATATTGCTCCTCTGGTCTCAAAATTAAAATGTTCTGTGCCAATTTTTCTTCAATAAATGTATTCCAAAATGCCTTTCATTAATTTCTTAGAACAACGAAGTGTACACACACACAAAATTAAAATCAAACAAGCAATAAATTCAATTTTAAAGGTCTTCTGGAAATGTTTAGGCAAACAAGAGCATTAAATATAATTCCAACAAGTCAAAGTCAAAGTATCTTTAAAATGTATACAACTGTTCGACAGTAAGGCCACTGGAGCAACATAACAGGCTCATCTCTCATGCTGGGTCTGTCAGCCTTGGGGTTAAATTTAGCGCAGGCCTAGGGAATCCATTGTCTTCTGATGCTGCTGAACTAAAAAACTAACAACAAAGCTAGCTAGAGTTGCTGGAAGCTGTAGGTCGGCAACATCTGGAGAGTCACAAGTTCTCCAACCATGGTATTGCCAGCTTAAAGGAGGATGAAATGATAGCAACTACCATTCAAAATGCACCCAATGCTCAAAATAATATTCATAAAGATAAAGTTGCACGTATCTGATAAAATTATTCTACCATGTTTCCCCAAAAATAAGACCCGGTCTTTTCTTTTTGGCCCCAAAATAAGCACCAGGTCTTATTTTCAGGAGAAGTGTTACCCACTTATCTTAGGACCACTGCAGCCATGTCTCCCATGCCCCGACACCTGTCACGGTGCTGCCTGACTTCTTCTGCAGCCTCTCGCAGCCATGCACCATGTGGTCTGTTGCACCAGGGATGCTACTCGCAGCAGGATGTCATGAGGCTCGTGGCGCTGCTTGCAGCAGGAGGCTGCATGGTATGTTGAGCTGTTGTGCATGCAAGCAGTGGCACTGGCGCAATGAGTCTTGCCATGAGCGGTGGCACCAGCACAATGTGCCATGTAGCATCCAGCTGCAAGCAGCTGCAGAAGTCAGGCACTGGCGCAACAGGTGTCAGGGCATGGGAGGCCTGGCTGTGGTGATCCTAAGTTAAGCAGGGGCATGGGGCAGCTCCACACCCCACCCTGGCCTACCTTGCGCCTCATCTCACCTCATAGAACCAGATTGTGGGTGGGGCGGGGCTTAACTAGGGCTTATTTTGGGGCTAGGGCTTATATTAGGCACAGGTGTGAAAATTGGGCTAGGGCTTATTTTTGGGGTAGGTTGTATTTTCGGAGAAACATGGTAATTATTCTCTTTGTTATGTGGTAGACATCATAAAAGAAATCACTTCCTTACTAAACATTTGTTGATTAGAACTAAATCTAGATTCATAAATATGTACATCCATAAATTAAACATTTATTCAAACATATAAATAAATTAATTTCAAATAATTTGCCTAAACAAAATAACTTTTGTTTAAAACTTCCTTTCAGTAAAGATCAATGGGCTAGTGAAGATATTTCAGCATACTGCACTTTGCCAACCCTGTCAAATAGACAAAATATCCAGACAACTATTAGAAGAAGCAGCAGTGGAAAAATTGTATTATCAAGCATGTAACTTCAGGGCTTCAAAAGTATACCCCATTTATGGATGCTTATCCCCCTTCATCTTTCTGGCATAAACAAGAAGATAGTGCTACAAGCCATTGCATATAGAGTTCATCACTGGCACACACAAATATAGGCTGTTTTCTATGCCAATTCCTTCCCAAGCATAGTACTGCTCTCTCAAGTTTTTGATAAAACGGAAACAAGGATTCATTGGGAATTACCCCAGCTTGCTCAGAAGATTCAAGACAGCTAGTAAGCAGGGCTACACTTTGGATGGATTTTGCAGTCCGATGCAGAGCATATAAAGCTCACATACATTTTTGGAAATAAAGCTGGACACATGCTATTTAAAATTAAATGTATCTTTATACATTAAATCTTCAAGGAAACATAATACCAAAAAAGTGATGTATGAGCATACCATGCCTACTGACACTGTGCTGTATATCCCATGTTGATCTCATTCTCTGTGAACAAACAGTTTGAGATAACTGATGTGCATGAAATCTATTGTCCCTACAACTCTGGAAAATCGTTTATTTTTGATTATGACTGGACTCCCAAAGATCAGTTCATCTTCCTGCCACAGCCTTTCTTGTAGAAAATGAAAAAGTCAATCTATCATCAAGATGTGTAAAGACCTGTAATATTTTTAAAAACACCCCATGTGCATTACGGAAGCTAGAATAATTTATGGATGTCTGTAACATCTGGAACTTAAATGCAGACATTAATCCTTAATAAAAAGTCACCAAAGGCAAGATGAATCTTTTCAGGGTGGTTATCCCCCAAGGACATTTTAATATTCTTTTTTCCTAAATTCAGGCAGTTGAATTTCATGACAGCCCAGTATTTGTTTATTTTAACTGTGTGCTGTTTTCCCATGCAATTTTCTCAAAATAGCTTGGGTGCCTTTGAGTCATTTTTTGATTCCTGATGATTGCCTGGACTAGTCTCTGCAGTTTCCTTGACAAGGTTTTTCAGACGTGGTTTGCCACTGCTTCCTTCTTAAGGCTGAGAGTGCAAGAGACCCAAAGTCACTTTGAGCCTATGGCAAAATAACATTCACAGTCTCCCAGTTCATAGTCTGATGTCTTAACCACTACACCAAAGTAGCTCTCCACAATTAAATTATAATAAATTAAAAAATAATCATCTAAAGAATAACTGTATTTGCACAGGAAAGGCCTAAAAGCAATTGTAAGTCTTCAGCAAAGGCTTAATAGACCCAATACCAGCAGAGGAGGAGAGCATTCTAAAGAACAGGTATCTCAGAATATTTCTTTTTAAAAAAGCAACTTATTAGAGACTTAGCAAGATTATTCCAGGATTTTTTTAAAAAGGTACCTCCATCCTGAAGCTGTGGCTGGACATGGCAAGTTAAAAAACTTTAGTTCTATTATGACCTGCAGTTTGTGGACGTGAAAACGCAAGCAATACAAAGAATAAATGCCATATCCAAATGCAGAGTTGGAGATTAAACTATAAAAAGATATTGATGCCCAAAGCATTCTGCCTTCCCCAAGCAGTTCTCTCCTTAAGTGCTTTAAAAATATATGCTTTTCGACTTAGACTTTGATTCTTCAAGTTGTCACTTGTGTTATAAAGTTGAGAGATACAGGTGCATAAAGAAATAGTAACTAGTTCAGAGTGCTTTGGTCTCTGTTCTCACAAGTAATGTTAGTTGTGGATCCTGCCACTTTGACAGTTTCTACTTACTCTAACTCAATTCAAGAGAGATGATGGCAGAAACAAACGGCACAGAGCCAAGTCTGGCTATTTTGTCACTTACTCAGAACTTCCTATCAGCAGCAGCTTCTTGTAAGGACTTTCTACTTCAATATGACAGGGAGGGGAACAAAGGAGAAATACTGAGCATCCCCAGCCATGATTTTTGTCACAACTCTTGGATAAGAAACAAAACTGAAAAGGGGAGAAAGGGGTGCAAAAGCATTGCAAATCTATTTACTATCTGATGGAGGATTTCTCTGTCCAGCTGTGTTGCATCCTATGCCAGATGATTTTGGAGCAGCCCATATGCACAGAAGGAAATAGTGGAACTCTATCCGAAGAGACATTTTACATTTTCTTTGAAGATGGAAAGACAATAATGAAAAGGTATACAGACTATCTCAAGCATTGTAAGTACTTCACAAATACTATCTCAGTAAGTCTGCAATGGTGGAGTTCCTGTGCTGAAAATGGTGTTTGGAAACGAAGACACAGAGCCTCTCTGGGTTCCCCAATGCTTCCCAGCTGGGCGCTTCCTAACTCACAATTCAGATTCGTGTCCTAAACCACAGTTACAGCAGGAAAAGAATGTCTTTTTAAAACAAATTTTATATTGTTGCCTTACAATATTCTGTCTTTTTAATAGACAACAGCTTTTAGAAATAATACCACCATTTCTTTTTTGGGAGAAACATTCATTGCTGCTTTTATTAGAGAAAGTAAGCAGCAATTTTAAGTATTTTTAATTTAAAATTAACAAACTTAGATATTTTTGGGTACTATTTTGGATTTTTTAATCCAAATTTATCTTTTGTTTTGAAAAGTTTTAGAATACGATGGCTTATTTGCTAGTCTGATTCTTTCATGAAGTTGCTTCAAAACATCAGCTTTTATATTTGTGGAGCTTTTTTGAATCTGTAAAGTGGCACCCATTGCTATTTAATTTTTGAAAATAAAATAAAATCCGTAAAAACATTTCAAAACAAGCTAGCAAATAAATACATTTTTTTTTAAAAAAAGTTTAAAACAGACCAGTATTATTACTTGGAGTTGGGAGATGTCTTTCTATTTGCTCCAATCTCCCTTCCTAGTTGAGAATTTAGTCCTTCTCTGATCTCTAGTCACCATGGAAAACAGCAGTTGTGTAATTTCTGCAAAGACTACAGCTTTCCATTCTTTTGTATAAAATTCATAAGCCTTGAATTAATATTACAAGCCTGTGAATCCCCACATTCATACAGCAAGGTTTTAAGGAGTCAAGATTGGATTTCATATCTAATAATTAAAATGTATCTAACACTATTCCAAATGGGTACTGAAACATGCCAATCTCCATTTCCATCCAACACAATTGCTAGTGCTAGTTTTACCTGATCCATCTACATAATCATTTAAACTGTTCCTTTCATATTTTAAGTGAGTAAATAATCACTGCATTTGAAATGACACATTCAAGAAGGCCCCCTTTTTAAGATGCATTAAGCATACTGACCATTCACTAAACAGAACTGACAACCCATTAATACCCCTGTGCAGATTAATCTTCCTTAATCCATCTTGAGTCAAGAGTCCCAAAGCAGAATTCTAATAGCAATTCTACTTCTTTATGTTCCATTTTTCATCTCCCACTCCTAGAAAGAATGAAAAAGAAAATATAAATATAATTACAAATGCACATATATTCATATCAGCTCAGTCAAATATTATGCACCAACTGGATTAAAAAACAAGACAGCTCCAGAAAGAAATTCCAAACCTTCGCAACTTCTAAGGGTGTGGGCTTCACGTACCATAATTGCTCAGCCAGCATGGCCATCCAGCAAAGCTGGAATGCCCCATTGTAGAGCCTCAGAATCTTACTGACTCAAAAAATAATGATGATGATGATGAATTGTATAATGTATGATTTCAATAAAACCTTGCAACTAGGAGTTAAATCAGGAAGAAGGTAAACATGAACATCTTATTAAGATGGAAAAGAACTGTTAAGCAGGTAGTCCTGATTTAGGGACCTGAGACCAACAGTTCTGTCATTAAGTGAAATGGTCTTGGGAAATCACATGACTATAACTGTGCTTCCCTCTCCCACTTCCATTGCCCTTTGGGATCTCCACATTATGCTATGGGCTGGAATAGCCATCTTAAAACTGACAGGTGTAATCAGTTTTGCACTTTCAGCTTTTGTCGGCTTCCTAGCCACTCCCACCCCTTTGGAATGCCCCCCCTCCCCCCAGCAGGGGATAATTAGCAGGAAAGGAATTAATGTTTGTATTTACATTCATTGGAGAAGAAGGGAATACAAGAGAGTAAGCAGGCACACAATGGGAAATATACATCAAATCAATGCTCTGGTGCCAGCATCCCTGAGAGTGCTATGCAAACAGTCTAGTGTATTCCCCACTGTCTCCCTGCTTATTCTATTGTAACCCCTCCTTTTCAAAGTATCCTGTGAGGAGGGGGGGCTAGATCAAGCCAGGAGAGATTGCCCACAAAAATAAGGGGGAGGGGAAGAAAAGCTGTTTCTGAAGGCAATCTCTCTTGTGCCTTATTCATCTCCTACTCCATGTGGAAAGATTGGAGAAAGAGAGTAAGCAGGCACACTATGGGGAATACACTGGACTATTTCTATATCATGCTTAGGACTACTGATGCCACCACATTCTTTTCCTTGTGCATTTCCTATGGTGTGCCTGCTTACTCTTCTATAATTCTTCCCAATCTCTCACCTTTGCAAGTGGGTGGGGAAAGAAAAATAACAAGTCAGGCACAGGACAACTTGTACTAATTATAATTGTAATCTTGTGAGTGAGAGGTGCTGTAAAGGTCATAAATGCAAACATTGACACTATAGGAAATTAGCACCCATCCCTTTCCTGGAAGAATGAAATATTTTAGGAAATATTAAAAAGGCAGAATATTATGTTTTCCTGGATGAGAAATGGAGAAATAAGTTTTAAAGACAAAGCAGCTTCCTGCCTCCCCGCCCCCCCCCCCCACACCTTTGTTAATGGCCCAGAGGCAGAAATTCAATCCTTTGTCAAAGGACCATCATCTGCAACACAATAGGACCCATCTAGGACAGAAACTCACCACATGGCACCTGGGAAGATTACATCAGACAGCAAGGCTGACCCCCATCCCCTGGGAGCCTGATAACCAATCAGGATACTCTTTCAGGGGCCAAGGAAATTCAAAGCCAGAGAGAGCATAAAACCCGGGGACTCGCTGTATCTTGCCCCTTTTCTGTTCAGGAACTCAAGTCATGTGATCCTGTCCACCATTAAACCATCTTTCCAAGCAGTCTCCATGTTTCCAGTGTCTTTTTCCCCACTTGGAGCTGAGCCCAGAAGGATATTTCTTCCTACAATACTAAGATTAGTTTTTTCAGCACCGTTGTAACATTGAATGGTTGCTTAATGAGGCAGTTGCTAAGCAAAAACTAAAACTAAAGTGCAATCCAGTAGAATGTGATTCTGTATTTGGGCATCTGACAAGCTTAAGAGCTTCCTTTGAGACTTGGCTTCAGACAAACACAATAGGTGGTTGGTAGGAGGATGCAATTCTCACACAGATCCAATTGCTAGACCTTGCTTGTTCTCCTTCATAAAGCAGTTAATATAAATCAAAGGTAGGCAATTTATGGGCAATATTTGCTCCTATCACAAGGTTGTGGGGCTTCTGGAGGCCCATTCCTCATTTCCCTCTGTAGATCAGCAGTGTTAGTTTGGTCGTGAAACTATGCTGAATTCAGCTACAAGCTATGATAAAACCATGACCATTGAATTTAACTAACGTGAGAGATAATTGCAAATCTGGATATTGTTTACTGTGGGATTGTTTGTGACCACCTGAATAATTTCACCCTGCACTCTTGTAGTGATTTTCACAGCACAGGTCATACTTTGGAAACTACATAATTGTCCCAAACCTTCTCTATTTCAAGACTATTTTTCTGAGTAGGCGCTAGTTTAGGTGTAGAGCTTCATGAATATTTTTCTTCATCTTTTCAATGCCTTTTTTACACGTTTTCAGAAATTTATTTTTATTGCTTATGTGGGAAGATTTTACTGCAATAAGGGGGGAAGTCAATGTTTGAAGTTTATGTGAGGCAGGCCTGGCCCAAATAAGATTTTATTGTTGAACAAATAGCCCCAGTTCTTTTATCAAATTGATGGAAATAGGGGGATTATTACATTTTTATCCTCACATACTGTAAATTGGATGAATCTGTTTATGAAATAATGAAGCAAGAACCAGACTTTGGTGTCATTTGTTCTCATGGATTTTCTTTATATATAAGACTAATGTTCTGATAACATTCATGGCAAAGCTAAGCAAACATACAAAAAAAATCCATTATTTTTTTTTTTACAAAATCATATTGCAACTGGAGAACGATTTTTCCACATTTTTTTCTCTCACCTGAACTAAAAGAACAAACTTTTAAAGGGTAATATAGCTACCAAGGGCTTTTCCCCCCCCGAGCAACAGTATCTATATCAAAGTATCAAAGCAAGACAGCAAACTGGCTTCTCTATTATGGAGAAAAGATAAATAAACCAAGCCACTTAGTAATAGTAGGAGAATATGCAACAATCGTGTGAATCTCACCTTTGCCTTCTGAAGCACGTGGCCTCGGCATGGAGAGGTGCTTGAGGAGGAATGTCTTTTCAGGACAATTGCACTATTCACAGGCATAGAACATTCTGTATCACTTGTATCACAACTGGAGATGGGTGAATTCTCCAGAGTCTGATGCTTTAGAACTGGGGACTAAATAATAAATAGAAAACAATTTGAAACCAGAGTTATTAAAAAGTGTCAACAGTTATATCAGCAGTTAAACTATCCTGGTTCTTGGAGAAGAGGATATTATCCTGTTGGACGAATATGAAGATTTGTCCAACAAGATAACAAGAACAAGATAATACTGTAAGATTGGTAGATACACAGTGAGGAATCTCTGCAATCCTTTAAATGAGTTAATAATTTCAGAGTCATATAACTTGAAATCTAGGAGTAACGAAGAAATATACCGGTATATCTCTCAACAGCAAAAATGGCTATTCTACTCATGCCTGATTCCAGATCATTTATAAAAAGCACTGGTCCTAGGAGGACCCCACTAATTTTATCCCATTGTGGGCAATGTCCATTTACTTCTACTGTAAATTTGTTACAATTCTGTTGGCTATTGACAGGTTGCTTACCTATAAGAGAACTTGCCTTTTTATTCCATTGCTGTTAAGCTTACTGTGAAGTCTTTGATTTTGGACTTTATCAAACACTTTTTGAAACACTAAGCAGCTGATGTTTACTGTTTTGCCCTTATTTACATGCTTATCAATACCCTCAAATACTTGAGTAGATTAGCTAAAATAGGACCTTCCCTTAATGAAGCCATGTTGGGTGTCCAACTGCTTGCTAATTTTATCTTCAACAGCAGTCTCTACTATCTTCCTCAGAAGAGACATTAACCTGACAGACCTATGATTTTCTGGATCTCTCTGTGACTCCTTCTAAAAAATTAATTACGTTGACTACCTTCCAATCTTCAACTACAAAGGCAAGTGTATGAACAGGGTACATGTTTGAGTTAGAAGTTCCAGAATTTCAGATGTGTTTAATGTTTAAAATACATTTTGTCTTATCTCCATCCATGTTTTCATACAATCTTGTCAACTGTGGTGCTCAATATGCTACAGAAGGTCAAAGTAACCCTCAGATGGCATAATAATTCCCCAAGTAATAACAGATCTAAACAAGGAAAAGTGTACAAACAAATGAGAGAGTTGAATGCTGAATCTCATATGTACAGCATGACAGATAGTAATTATTTAAAAATAGCAAAATACTTGAATGAGTTATAAAATATATTTTACAGTAGAATCTATTTAAGTTTAAATTAAATTAAATTAAATTAAATTAAAATACCTGTGCAGTTAAACTCCGTGATTTAGGTTCAATTGCCAATCCTAGTGTGATGCCTCCAGCCAAAGCCTTTTTCAAATTCTCTTTCACTTCTGTCAACTCTAGTTCCAGAGACACACGCTCAGACTCTTTCAACTTACACTCTTCTTCCAACTTCTTTAATTTATCTTCAAGAATTATTAGGGATTTCCTGCCTGAAATCCAGAGGAGAGAAATGATCTTTGAGGCTGTGATAAAATTGTACATACTGTTTTTAAACCAAGGACTGAGAAGTTGGAAAGTGAAGACACTTCACAGCAGGCAGCTTCAGAAGTGAGTCATCTTCATCAAATACAAATTACTGTAATCTGATCAGCTACATTAACATAGCCAAATGTGTTTGTTTGCTTTTTTACTTTTCATTTCAATTGTTATAGCCACCCACTTCAATATCACTCTGGTTGGATGAAATATTCTATAATTAAAGGACAATAATCAAGACTGCATCAGCAAATTATTGCCAAAGTAGGTTATATCTAGTGCTACAGTTATTCAACAATATAAACTAGTCTTTAGCATTTAATTTCATTGAAATGATCCAGCCTGGCAAATAAAATAGTATAAAAATGCTATCTATAACACAGAGCTACCTTGAAAGTGGCACTTTAATGCTAGAACAGTTGCCTCCTCTTCTGTAACATCATATACACAACTACAACACAACTGCTGTAAAACAAAGAAACAAATAAGAATCTCTGCCACCCCTTCATAACATTCGCTGTCATTAAAAAGAATAAGGAAACACAATATCTCATCAGCATACTGAAATTTAATTGAATATTACAAAGGGACAGAAACCTGGTATGGAGTAGCAGTTTATATATTAGTCTCACCTTTGTAATGCAAATTCCCTTAAGTTATAAACAGGAGGGAACTTCCTCTGTATAACTACTCTTGTTTCTAAGCTTGTATCTTTTCATAGAAAAATCATAATAAAAGCTACTTCTGATGCTAGAGACATTATTTCCTGATACTTTGATTATAAACAAAAAGTGTCTAGCATACCAGGATTCATTTCAAGAGCTGCCCGGAGGTCTTTCCTTTCCTTTCGTAACTGAGCCAAGTGATTCCTCAGGATTTCTTTTTTCTTTAATAGTTCCTCTTCTTTTGTTTGTAATCTCTTTGCATCTGCTTCAACACGATTCTTTCCATACTTGTACTGATCTGCATCTACACACAAGTTTAATTATAACATATCTGAACTAGGAACTTATGTCAGAATGAAAGACTAATCCAAATCTAGGCATCCTATTTACTTGTATGTCCACTTACAATCAAATGTTTTAACAAAGATTTTACTATTACTCTGTATTTGACAACATACCCCTTGTCAGACCTGCCACAGTCAGATTCCTTAGGAAAGAAAGACCCTCGACTCCATTTGGCTGAAGTGACAAGTTCTTTTACTAAGGGATAGTGGCTGAAGTAAAAATAGGATAGAACTGAAGTTTCTGCGCCAAAAGTTACAAACTTTTCCCCTTCATCATGGCCCTCCCCCCCCGACCAATTTTTCTTCAACCAATGGCGAGCCGCATACGTGTTTTGGGAACTGTTCAGATGTTTGGAGCAATTCACGTTGTTTTCCCAAGGTTTGAGGCCTTAAAGACTGGCAAAGGCTGGTTTCATGTACCTCTGGTGTCTGTCAAACTGTCATCCCACCTCCCTAAGTCCCATCTCTAACCTAACATGTTGATTGCCCATTTGCTCTTCTTCCCCTCCCCACAAACATTTAATGGCAGCTGTTAGTGAGGCACCCCGCCGAAGATGGCAGAGTTGACACCTCTACTCTATGGTTGCTGTTACATCTTCAATCACTCCAGCTTTAATCCAAGCAAAAACTTCTTCAAATAGATAAACGTATGTCTTATACACCACCTGCTGCACCTGAGCAATTATCAAGATAATGGTAGCAACCATACCAGCCAAATTACACAGAAAAAGTATCCAAAAATACCAAAACTTTAAAGAGTGGTGTTGAAAGAGGAAGGATTTAACTCAAATTTTCTATTTGTTCTGCCCATATTATGCTAGAAAAGTAAATAAGGTAGTAAGATAAAAAACTTGTTCATGAAAAAAGAAAGATAAGGGCATTTTTATGACAACTGGGAGCAGAACAATCAACAACCACGAAAACTGGACATTGTGAAATAGTGAAAGAATATAGACACTGTTGAATTACAGATTTGGAGATTATCAGAGGCTGCAAAAAGAACCAATCATTTGGTCATGTACAAACTGAATACCGACTGCTTCCTTGAAACCATGATCTACATGGAGAAACCCATATAGTTTAGGCATATGATGCAAATGTGGTCCAAATTTATATTTTCTTTTATTTCTAAAATAAATTATAATAATAGAGTAGCAAAAGTGACTATGTATTAAGCAAAGTAGAAATAGAAGACAACAAGAAGACTGAATACAGTTCTTCAGAAATTACTTATAATCTATCAATTTGAATCTCCCACTTAGATCATTGTGATGAATGACCTTAGTTTTGGCAATGAAATTTCTGTGTCAGCATCATTTATCTCATGGACAATAGACAGATGCATGGGTAATAGATAAATAAATAAAGACAGTAGATAAATCCTTATCTATCATGCGCAAAGAATTATTTTACCTAATAATTTCAAACAGTTTAAAAGAATAAGATATTTCAAAGCCGGAAGAAATAAAGAATACTCACTAGAGCTGCTACGTTTCACATTTGAAGCAAATTCTGATTTTTTTGGTGAATTACTTAATGTTCTCCCTTTCCCTGAAATCCCATTTGCAGCTACTGGCATTTTCTTTCCTTTAAACTGTAAGGAAAATCAAGAATGCATTTATTGCTAAACATTGAGTACAGCTGTTATACATAAGTGGGAACAAAAAGAGGCAAATTTTGGTTAAAAGTTTAAAATCGAGGTAGTTAGAAAACCATGCTTCTGAAGCAACCACAGGCATCCATTGTGCTTTTTGAAAATACGGGAAGTCCTCAATTTACAACAGTTCATTTAGTAACTGTTCAAAATTGGAACAGCACTGGAAAAAGTGACTTATGACCGCTTTTCAGACTTATGACTGTTGCAGCATTCTCGTGGTCATTGATAAAAATTCGGACACTTGGCAACTGACTCATAGTTATGACAGTTGCACTATCCCAGGGTCATGTGATCAACTTTTGCAACCTTCTTCCAAGCAAATTCAATGGGGAAGCCAGACTCACTTAACAATCGTGTTATTAACTTAATAACCACAGTAATTCACTTAACAACTGTGGCAGGAAAGGTCATAAAATTCACTTAACAAATGTTTCATTTAGCAACAGAAATTTTGAGCTTAATTGTGGTCATAAGTTGAGGACTACCTGTTCTATAAGAGATGAGACAACATAAAATTAAAACCAATGTTTGAGAAAGGGCCACTTCATAAAATAATCACCGAAAAATGTGCCCAGAAGCTTTAGAAAACTAAGACCGATCTCTAGGAAATCTCTAAGTGGCTAGGAAATGAACTGACAATAAAATCTTAAATTAACATTAGCCTTTATTAGAGCTGCAGAATGTTCAGAACCAAGTTGTAATGACTTGGACAATGGAACATTTTGCAAAGAGTGAAAAGACATCTGTTTTTAATTTGACAAGAGCAGAACTTCAACATTTAGACTTACATTATTTGGATTTATTATTTACAAATTGTTTGTTTATTTACAAATATGGAAAGGAATGTTTGATTTATTTTTATATTATTTTGCCTCAGAATAACATTGGTTTTTGTGAGTCATTAAAATGATTGAAGGAGGCAATACATGTGTTCATCTGATTTTTCAGAATCTTCAATTACTCATTTCAATAAGAAAATACTCTTGGTACAATGTTGCATAACATTCTTTTGAAACAAGCAACAATCATTATTTTTCAGGCATATAATAAAATGAACTGATTAAAAAAAAGATTCCTCCAGCAACTCATAATTTTAAATTTTAGCAGATCTTCTGATTCTTAGAACAAATCTTTTAGACAAATTTTAAATTGGTTTTCTAAATATACAGCATACAGTATAATGGTCACTGACTGCAAAGGAGTAACTGTTCCACTCCTCAAATGAAAACGCTGTAAAACCTAAGACTGTAACAGGGCACAAGTATATGGCCAACTTGTCAAAAACGTCTCCCATCCTCCCATTATGTATGGAAACTGCATCATCTCTCTAATATTTCCAAATGTGAAATATTTCCAAATGTGAAACGTTTGCAGAATGTTTTAAGCTTTGGAAAGATCACATCCCCAAAGATTTGAAAGTGAACACAAAATTGAATGAAGCATATTTATTTGAAACAACTTTGTATTCAAGTAGTCAATTTGTTTCTTTTAGAATGAAGCAGAACCATCTGCATAACACAGAACAGTAGGAATTACCCAAGCCACAATAATGATCTATATTCAATGTACTAACTGCAGTACAGTATATTCAACTACTCACACGTAACTGCACACAGATAGTACAGAAAAGTACAGAGTGTTGTAGGCTATGAAACTGACCATTGCCAAGGACTTAATTTCAGCTGTCGAAGCAATGATATTGCTAATACGTATCCTCAGAAATCTGCTCTGTGTAAAATCCAAATGCGTTTTATTTAAATTGAAGCCTTTCAGAAATGTTACAGGTGGAATTCCCAAAATCTTCAAGGATAGTTGGGAGTCTGGTCAGGTTGGAGCAAGCTAAGTTAAGCTAAGAATTTTAAAAAGAAAAATGCATAGGTTTCTAAGATGTTATTCTCATATCCAGTGTTTCTAAACAATTTATGTGATATTATATTATTTAGCTTTAATTAACTGTAAGCATTTAGGGACGTGGTGGCTCAGTGGCTAAGATGCTGAGCTTGTTGATCAAAAGGTCGGCAGTTCAGCAGTTCGAATCCCTAGTGTAACAGAGTGTAACAGAGTGAGCTCCCATTACTTGTCCCAGCTTCTGCCAACCTAGGAGTTCGAAAGCACATAAAAAATGCAAGTAGAAAAATAGGGACCACCTTTGGTGGGAAGGTAACAGCGTTCCATGTGCCTTTGGCATTTAGTCATGCCGGCCACATGACCACGGAGATGAGCACCGCCCCCTAGAGTCAGGAATGACTAGTACATGTGTAAGGGGAACCTTTACCTTTACCTTAACTGTAAGCATTTAATGATTAGTACACAAAAGCAAGAACAGAAATATGATTAAAAGAATTAAGCATTTTAGTACCTGTGCAACAGATCCCTTCCCCACAGCAGAGGTATTAGTGACAGACTGAGCAGAAGACAGATTGGATGAGATAGGTTGTTTATAATGGTTAGATGAGAGTTTGTCAGTAGATAACCTATTGGCTTTTCGCTCTGCTGGTGGACAACGTGCAAAAATTTTCGGGGATGGCAAATTATCATACAGGCCCATGTTATCATAAAGCCCATCTTCTCCTGTGTTTTTGCTAGAAGAAGTAGGAAAGCCATCTTCTGGTTCCCACTGCAATACACATACTTAGTAAATTAGCATAACTTCATGTACTGAAAAAAATGAAATAATTTGAAAGTTAACTGAGAAATTAAGAAAACTCCTCCAACCCTCAGTAAGAGTTCCTTCCCTACTGGTTCTATACAGTAATACTTTGATAGTCGACTGCTTCAAACCTCGTCAAATTTGGTATGCGATGCCATTTTGATACAAAAATGTTATTGTGTTACTCATCATTTGTTTGGTACTTGATGCACTGCAATAGGAAGAGGGGAACATCCATGGAGAATAGGCAGGAAATTGGTTATGGTAGGAAGGTTGCTCAAAAGTAAGCAGGCAACGACTGCAAAGGGTGGACAAGAAGTCGGCCATGCTGGGAAGGTCACTGGCATAGGAAAAGGGACACATAGGAAGTTCTTCCCAGCCAAAACAAAGGGTTACACAGTAAGTCGCATGGTTTATTTGGTTCTCATCATTTTCAGTCCTCGTTGCATCTCCCAGAATCAGTTAACAGAGAGTACTTAGAGTACTAAGTACTTAGAGAGTACTTAGTATTTTTATTCTAAAATTTACTTTTATTTTAGAGTAACTATATCAAAATGGAAATCTTGCAAATTCCAAAGTTAAGATTTCTAAGCACACTGCTGAAAAGAATAGTTAGGAATAATGCCATTCAATATCCTAATGTTGTCTATCTTATAGTCTATAAGATAAGTTTCAATAACATATGCCAACCATCTAACTACTGATTTGAAACCACAAATTAACAAGAGGCAAGTTTTGGCCTTTCCCATATAAAACTTTTGATAGAGCATCCCTCTTTTTTAATATGTCTTGGTGCAAAGCAGTCTTTTGATTCCTTGGTTTAATTTTTATCATTTTGATTTAAGAAGTTCCTACAAATTAGAGTTTCAAACTAGGTTCTTATACTGATTCATCAGTTCTTATACTGATTCATCACCAATTTTTAAATCTTGGGACCCTTATTTGGATATCACAATAAAAAGAGATTTAGAAACCAAGAAACCATAACTACAGGGAATTGCCTAACAGAAGGATGCACGGAAAGAAATGTAAGCAAAGAAATCAAGAAGTAAATACGCATAGCCACACAAGTCCTGTTGCTGGAGAACTTCTTATTCTTTTGTCAATGTATCAGAATGATTAACGTGTTACTAACATTTGTCTACTTTGTCAAGAATTATCTGAGAATATATAAATACTGTATACTGTGAGCTATATAAAATACAGAGTTAAGATTTTGACTGTCTCCTAAAGATGGATGGATAAGTACTGTAAGAAATGCAATTATATTAGAAAGAGGAAACTATCATATGGTAAAGTTACACTTATAGGATACACATGAGCAATCATAGTCAATCAACTTCTCCTAAACTATCTTCCTAAACCTTTATACTAGCCTTTCCCAAACAGATTTACTCTAGATATGGTGAACCATAAATCATTCAGAATTCTTCCATTGGAATGATCTCTGGATAGTCTGGAGCATGTTTGAAAGGCATTCAGCTGGGAAAACTACATAATTCTATAATAGAAGAACTACTGAATTAAAGTAAGGCATGATCTCATGCCAATATGCATAAAAATCTATCCCAGTCATTCCAATTTTTGAAATATTTGTGATTAGAGGTAATCCTCATTTAGTGACTACTAAATCACTAAACCAACTCTGATTGGTTGAGTGATTTAGTGGGGGACCACCAACTCTGTCTCAGTGGTACAGTTGCTAAGTGAAGCATCATGTGACTGCAACAGCTTATCATTTTACATCTATTGTAGTCATTAAGCAAGTCACTACTGGATCATTAGGTGAGACATCATGTGACTATGACTGGAGATTTTGTTGCCACCTTCTCCATTGAGTCTGCTGGTTTTAAAGCATGCAAATGGAGTTCATGTGATCGCAGGATACAGTGGCAGTTGTAAATGCAACAACTGGTTCTGAAGTTACTTTTTCAGCATCATTGTAATTTAACAGGGTAGCCATTAATGAGGTCTACCTGTATATGGCTAAGATATATAGGATAAGAAGTGCATGAAGGCAAATCCATGAACATTTTCACTTACATCCCCACCCATATTTTAGCCATAGAACATGCTTAGTCAAACCCTTTTATTTTTCTCCAGAGAGAGTTATATTATGTTTAGGTTTAACTTAATGAATCAAGGAGACATATTTGTGCTGGCATGCACATGCAGACATACTGAACTAATTTCACCCACTTCTCTGGTTGAGACACAACAAAACCTTGTGATAATATCCTGGTGATAATGAAAAAATTATGAAGGTTCAACAGAGATAAATTATTTGACCTACACAAAAATCAATTCTTACTGATCCATTTATGCAAGGAACATCATCATAATGAAGTGCCATTCCACTGGGACACGCATAGCCATTAGCAGCATTTCCTCTGTAAGGATTAGTAGAAAGAACCCGTCTGTTCATAAAACTGAAATACAAAAACAAGCAGGACAACAAATAATGAGCTCACTTTGAAAGAACATGTCTTTCCATAAAGTAAACACACTTTTCCATAAATTGTTTTACAAGTCTCTGCCTCTTAAGGGATTTCTTCTAGAATACATATTGAATGGCACTACAGCCTGAAGTTGTGAGTAAGCTTCAATTTTTACTTACTTGTATGTGAGGAGGGGCATAAATTGTTAAATCAAAAGACAGACAATTGATTTAAAGGGCAAATCTGAGGAATTAGGCTTACTCAATAGAAAAACTTCTCAGGAATGAACCTGTAGTTATAGAAATGAATCTGTTCCTTTGAGTGCTATCAGGAAATGGCTTTAGGTTTTCAAATCACAATGTATAACTGCAAAGAGAGACAAACTACACAGAATAGGAGATGGGACAATTACAGTAATAAAGCACAGTAATGCACAGACTCCCTTTGATTTTACACAAGCAATCTTTTCCTGGAGCCAAGAGCTTTGTGTGATTAGTCTGAGACAGCATAAAAGTCAGGCTTTAGCTTTTTGCTCAGAAGAAAAGAAGATATATAGCTTGAATTTGGCAAAAGAAAAAAGAGAAGTCTGGCAGAGGAGACTTTAAATGTTTCCCTTATTCTTGAGGGATTTTGTAATGTTTTAGGACTGGCATTGCCTGTTTCTATCTGTGGTAAGAAAGATAAACAAGTTTAAATCCAGTTGTGTTTTCTTTTAGAGAGACTGCCCTTCCCTCAGTATCCATATTTTAAATTTTCATTTAGTGCTGCCTTGGGCAAATCACATTGTTCAAAAAAATATAAGAATTACCAGTTGAATACAATAAATAACTATTATGAACTATTATTAAGTTCTATGTAAAGATTTGAAAACTAAACTTTCAGAAGCACTGAATTTTGAAGGCACATTTCCAAAATGTTATTTTGGCACTAATAACCAAATCCAATTATTTATGTAACACAATCCTAAGAGAAATGAAAGATTGGTTTTTGTATCTAGTTTTTCGTTTTCCTGAGTTACTAAATATAACAATGCATTTTCTTATATTGTATACCATTATATTTCTTGAAAAACTACTACTGAAAGATTATTTACCTTCTGTAGTTTCCAACACAACCTCTCTTAACAAACTGGGAAAACATAATGGGAATTTAAATGGGCCATAAATTATTGAAGGGCTTCAGCCTTGAATCAATTGATTAGACAAACTCATTATAAAGTTAAAGGGCTGATTAGGGGAACAACACCATGGGAGTAAGTTTTATGGGAAAGTTCCTTCTGTAGTAAAAAAAAATAAATCTCCATTATCATAGTTTATCTGCCACTAGAAAGAAAGATGATATCACAGAGGTAAATCAAGAAGCACCCTTGATCACAGAATCTTAAATTCTCCATGTCCTCTGCATATGTTAGTGTCAGTCCTATTGTTGCAATTAATTTCTTTCTTTGCTTGCAGCAGAACTACAGGTCGTCACTGGGTTATAACCATTCATCCAGCAACTATTCATACTTACAATAGCACTAAACAAGTGATAGTTACCACTAGCCCTTGGAATTCCAACCATCAGTGTTCCTATGGTCCTGGGATTGTAATCCAAGCATTTAGCACCCAGTTTGCAATTTTAAAGTCACAGCGAGCTGCAGTTACATGAGTACAATTTCCAACATTCCCTGCCATTTCCCATAAGCAAAGTCAATGGGGAAGCCAGCAGGAAATCAGAAATTGCAGTCTTAATAGCCTTTCACTCCTTGCTTCACAATGGCAACCAATACTGTTGGAACTGCCACTGTAAGGAGAGGCAGGGAGGCAAGGAAGGGAAACCATGGGAAATGGATTAGGATTTCCATGAATATGCCATGCTGGGACTTGCTGTGGTGTGGCTAAAAGAGATGGAACATGCTCCAGTCTTGTCCTTGTACAGATCTTGTGTTATCCAAACTACAGAAAAGTCAAAGCATTACAGGTTTCACTTTTATAGAATTTGTGGTTGGTCCATAAGGTCTTCCAGAGTGCCATGCTTTGCTGCAGGTTACAAATTAAACATCTTATTTATTTCCTACATGCCCATATTATTAAGATTATGTTTTGAATCAAGAAAAAATGAACTAGTTTTGACATCAGAGGCTTCCCTGTCTCTCCTTGGCTACTATTGTCTTTCACTTTTTCCAGGTTTGCTACCGGTTTGGGGGGCGTGGCTTAATTAGTGGGCGGAGCTTGGTGGTAAGGTGACTGGGTGGGCATGGCCAAGTCAATGTCACTTCTTTGCCCTTTTTTAACCTACAAAACACAACACAACACAACTAGCTCACCCACAATGTAAAAACAGCTGTGCTAGACCCAAAATGGCCCCTGCAACAAGCAGGAACCTCACACGGCTACAAAAAGCCCAAAAAAACAACTTTCACACTTTACACACACAAAATTCCACATACAGCTTTGTGAGATTTTGTGTGTTTGTGTAGTTAGAGTGAAACACTACAGAAACACACTAAATCTCAGAAAATTGCACAAATATTATTTTATTTTAATTTATTTTTATTTTTATATAAAAGCAGCTAAATTTAAAACTTCCTAAACTTTAAACGGCTAGGTCTAAAAAAAGAACAACTAAAAAAAACCCCAATTAACTATTGTTTTTAAAGCTCCCAAAGGGGAAAAAACTTACACAATAGAACAGGGGTCTCCAATCTTGTCAACTTTAAGACTTGTGGACTTCAACTCCCAGAATTCCTCAGCCAGCTGTGCTGGGAGTTGAAAGCAGGCAGGAAGGCAGGAAGGCAGATAGAGCTGCTCACCGATGAACTTGATTGCAGGCAGGGAGATTCAGTTGCTTGCTGATGCAATGGATTGCAGGTATTACAGCAAGCGAAGCAAGGCAGGCGTTGCAACCAGCAGCTAAGGTAAGCAAGCTGGAGGCTGGTGGGGGAGGGGAGGGATTTTTCCTAGCGGTTAGCAGGCAACCCAGCTGGGATTGTCAGAACTTGGATCATCAGAGCCATTTAAAAGAAAAAACTTTTTTTCTTTTAAATGGCTCTGGCGATCCAAGCTGAGTTGCCTGATTAGCAGGCAACTCAGTTTGGCTTGTCGGGGCTTGGCTCATCAGAGCTTGGCTCGTCAGAGCCATTTAAAAGCAAAAAAGGCTCTGATGATCGCGCAGCTCAGCTGGGCATGGGGGGCAGGGGCAGGGATTTTTGCTACTGGTTCTCCGAACTGCCCACTGCCATCACTACCTACTTGCCTGACCTGGTCCGAACCGGGAGCATTTCACCCCTGACTTTTTCCCTTCTTCTTCCCCACCCCATTCTGAGTCACGTCTGCCCAGATCAAAACAACATCGTTTCAGTCCAAGCATAGATCAAACCAGCAGAAATATGTATGTATAAAGAATATAGTTCTCCAGATGTTACTAGATTTTAAATTTGATTATCTCCAACTATGATCATGAAGGAATTGATGAAAATACAGTGTTGCCCCACAGATTTGTCACAGATTCCCTATTCAAGCATGTCTAGCAAAACTACTTGATAAAATTGCTAAATGATGTATTTGTAAGTAGGGGCATTTGTTGATATATTTTACCTTTCAGCTTTGAGAAGCAAATCCATACTTGGGCAAATGATACTATACAATATACGAAGCATATTGCCTCTCACCATCTCAGGTTTTTGGTTTAATAATAAATAAGAATTCAGATTTCTCAACTCCAAATCAAAAACACTGAAAAAGCCAGAGATCTTGAAAATGCTCTTAACTGATTAAGTCGTCCTACCAGAATGTTTGCTTTGCAGCTTGAATGACACTGGCTGTCACATCTACATCTATGTAGTCATAGTGCAGAGTGCCGGGATCTGCAGATGACCCACTCTCAGCCAGCAGAATCCCAATCCACCTGCCCATATCTTCTGAAGATGAAGCCTACACAAACAGAAGAAAAATTACAGGCAAACACTGAAACTTTCACTAATATATATCTATTTTAGTTCAAGTATACATTTACTTGTTTTATTTATTTATTTATTTGTTTGTTTATTTGTTTATTTATTTATTTATTATTTATTTATTTATTTAGCATTCTGATGAATACAGATGTTCCAGAAGCCCATTCCAGATTTCCTTTTGTAATGCCCAGAGATATCACCCCATTCCCACCCACCCATTCTAGAGCCCAATATTTGGGCTTTCTCTCAGGTCTTTAAGAGATAACATGAATACCTTAGGTTTTGATGCTTAAAATACCTTTTCCTTCCAAAAGCACTCTGTCCAGACACCCTTAATACAATATGCCAAGCCTAGAGTGATCCTTAAGGATACATAAATTCTGCCCTGCCTGATATATATGGCACTTTCAAATCTGCTCTAAGGACATGGGCAGGCTCATGCTGGCAACAGTAGAAGCTGCTCCATGCTTGTACCCTCCAGACATGGATCTATTCCCAGTTGGTTAAAGTCTTTATCATACATTTCAAATGTCTCTTTTCTATGGACTTCAATGTGTGTAAATTCAATGTGTGTGTGAGAGCGAGAGAGAGAAAGGGAGGGAAGGAGAGACAGAATATTAAGAATTAATATTCACTGAAACTGGTTTGTGGCCTGATACTGATGTTCAGTTCAATAGCATTGTTTACTGCCTTCTTAAATGTCTTGAGTTTGAGAATTTCTGGAAACAGAGTTTTGAAAGTTTTTCAAAATAGTCTAATTAAGAAGTTAATACTGATATATATTAGCTTATATCTAGCTAAGGACTCCTGTCATGGGCAAGAACAAGGAAATATTATGCATTCAAAGTATTAATACCAGGATAGATTCTGTTTATGTTATTCCTTTACAGTATACCTCTAATACTGCAACCTCCTGACCATTTCGAAGCAAGCGGAATGTCAGGGGATGTTTGGAATCCAATCCTGGAATAACTTCACAGCCACGGAGAGGGATAGAAACAATATGAGTCTTTAGATCTGTCCTGTCTTTGTGGAGTATAAGCTTATTATCTTTTACTCTGCACCAGCGCTCACGCCAACGGTTATTTGACAGCACATTAAGATATCCTGCAAAACATAAAAACAAGTTTCTTAAAGTTTTCTAATGTATATTCACAATTTATTGTCAGGCACAAAAGACCAGGACCACACAAGGGTCAATTAAACTGATTTAATACTCAAGTCTATGTATAAGAATTCTCTCAGCTAACCATTGATGCCTGGCTAGAGTTAGATATATGGCAATGGTTGTCTTACATATTTTTATGAAAAGAACATGAATTACCACTTTATCACACAGTGGAAAATTTCTTAATTCTCAGAATTTTCTTCTCTTTATTTAAAATAGTAGATTAGAAATGCTATTAGTTTGTGTATTGCAAATGCAAAAGAACCTTATTATGGAAGAATTTACCAGGTAGTCCTTGACTTACGATCATAATTGATTCCCTAAGGATGAGCTCCAGCACAAGTCTGAAAGCTCAGAAGACTAAACCCCTGGTCCTGACATGATTGGATCCTGCAATATTATCCTGGGACACATATATTTGCCTTTATTTGAGACCAAAATTGAGCCCAGTTGTAAATCATGGCAGTTGTTAGGTGATTTATCACATAATTGACTTGATTTGACTTTTTTTTTTTACAGTAGTTGTTAAGTGAACCGACTGTCTCATTTCCAGCAAAAAAATCACTACAAATTGCAATCACATAACCACAGAATGCTGCAAATAGCCATAAAGGTGAGCTGGTTGCCGAGTGCCCAAAATGCAATCCTGTGACGGGGCGAGGGGGCATTGTAACTTCAAATTCAAGTCATAAGTACCTTTCTGTGGGTCTGTTGTAACTTTGAACAGTTGCTAAGCATCTAGTTGCTAAGTCAAGGATTGCCTGTACAAGACAATTATTTTATAGGAAGGGGAAAAAAATCACACAATCTTGGGACACTATATAAATGACCATTCACTATTTCCAAAAAGTTAAGACGAATATAGCAACATTAGAGAAAATTATGAAGGAGAATAAGAGAGGGTAGATGCTGAATAAGAGGTTTCTACTCTAGGAGATAGGTGGGACTATAACAGAAAAATGGAGAAGACTGAAAGCCATGGGAGGTAATTGCCAACTAGGGTGGTGAAAATCAGACACAGAGACGCTTACAAAGGTGTTTGCACAGATACATGATACTGCATAATTCTGAATCATAAAACTATTCAGGTCATTTGGAGTGTTTGTATGTGTGTCGGGGAGGAGAGGAATGGATTACAGGGAGTGTGAGATCAGTAAAATGCAAACATTGGGCAATGTTAACCTGAGGAGTGAGAGTTGCTAGGACATGACTAGTTGTTTATTACTGACACATTGGTGTGTGGATAAATATCCTCCAGACAGTAACTGGACCCATTAGGCATAGTTTAAATGTTTCAAATTTAAAAATGGAAAATGAGGTAATTTGAAAGGAATTCTTTAGTGGACTACGATGTTTAAAGCAGTCTGACAACATATTTGTTTAGTGAAAACTTTTAGAAAAGCAAAGTAGTGTGCATGGAGATTGGGAACAAGAAAAATCTGGTTTTGAAGAGTGGCATTTTTTAGAAATGAAATCAAATAACATTTTCCACCAATAAGTTGTTTCTATAAGAGATCATAAGAAGTCATTTACCACATGTTGGTATATCTTCTTCAGCAGATGAGGTCTGTTCATCAGTAGATGGCTTTTTTTTCCCTAACCCAATTATCTTCGTTATCTTCTTTCCTGTTACTTTAGGTACAGTGCCTTTGGAGTCCACTTTCGAGCTCTTTTTCCTCTTTACTATCAACCAAACACATACACATAGATAGCTAAGTCTTCTAAGATTTTAAAAGAAACTTTGATCAAATAGCAGAAACTGTGGCACAAAAAATATTTCACTTCAGAAGCAGCTGAGTTGCCTTTACTGAAAATCAATTCAGAACCCCAAATTCATTGTCTCATTCATGACAAATCATTGAGTTGGCACATCGCTTTTTTAAAAATCTTAAACTTATACTTGAATTTTTAGTTTGGATGTCACTTTTAGAATCTGGCACGGGCAATACATTATCCCAGTACTTGGTTTTTAAACAGCAACAAGCAGTAAAAGTGCCAAATGGTTTGTGCCAGTGCAATGCTTGTTCTTCATTTAATGCAGAACAAGCATTAACTGTTCTATTAAATAATAGAACAGTTCTCTTTTACTCATACACTATAGCTCTTCAACAATGTTGAAGAATTGCAGGACATAAAATTAAAGGTAGACTCCCTACATGTAATATATAAGTATCCTTCTTTGTGAACAAAGTTGGTCTTTATTTCTATTTTCAAGCAGCAAATATTTCCAGTATTCATTAAAAGTGATCTGGTAGGTTTTCCTATTGTATATCTCCCAAGTTTGCAATTTGTTTTCTAAATAAAGGGCTTAATTTAATTGAGCCTTTCAATTTTCATATATTACCATATCTACTCTCAGTTGATCGTCGCTAAAAATTAAATATGAATATAGCCTTCTGAGCTCTTACAAAAGACTTTTAATCATTTGCATATTTTGTTTTGTTGTTCGATGAAGGAAGACAGTCTGTCTATCTGTCTATCTATCTGTCCAGCTACCATACCTACCTACCTCCCTCTATCTTTTTTTTATTGGCTTTTATTGTAATATATAGTAATACAATTCAACATTTTTCTGTTTCATGATGTTTGTAAATATATACATATATACATATTATTTACATAATATTGCATCTTTAGTTATAGTTTGACAAATAGTAATACCCAATTCATTTTAATCATTATTGATTATTCATTATACCCCCTCATGCTTTACTTTTTGTTTCTATCCTCTATCCACTTATGCCACATTTCCCACACTGTATAATACTCCATATTCTCTCTTTCGTTTATCTCAAGTGTTAGCTGATTCATTTCGGCACACTCTAGTATTTTTCTGATAACATGTTTTTCCAGTGATAATTTTTTCTCTTTCCAGTATTGAGCGTACGTTATTCTTGCCGCTGTTATTACCTCTTTTTTTTCTCATATACTTTTTTCAGGATTCCCAGGAGAAAGGTTTCTTGTTCTAAGTCAATATTTTCTTCTATCATTTCCGAAATCCATTTCCGAATCATTCTCCAAATTTTTTTCGCTTTGGGGCATGTCCACCAATAGTGGTAGAAGGTGCCTTGATGGTGGCCGCATTTCCAGCAATTTGAGTTCATATTCAGATAAATTTTTGCAATCCTGGCGGGGGCTAGATGCCACCTATATAGCATCTTGTATTGATTTTCCTTGTAGGCTACCGCCCTGGTCATTTTAAGGTTGCTGTTCCAAATTGTGTCCCATTCGTTTAAATTTATGCTGTGTCCAAAATTTTTGGCCCATGCTATCATTTGGTCTTTGGCTACTTCTTCTACCATGTCCTATTCCAGCAAATAATTGTATAATTTGACTAATAATTTATTATCGGTTCCCAACCATATCTTATCAAATCCATTAATTCCTATTTCTATGCCAAACTCCTCCTTATCCTTTTTATATCGGGATTTTATTTGTGCATATGGCCACAAATCTTTAGCTCTTTAGCTCTTCGTTTGTTTGGAGGTTCCATCCCCCATCTAAAATCTCCTTATATTTAACCATTTTTCCCATATCGAGAGCGTTGGGGTAAATCATACTTACCTCTATCATTCTGTCATAATGAATCAAGGCTGTATGCTGTCACTATTTTTGCTTTGGTTTTTATATAAATATGCTAATTAAATATTGGCAAGAGATTATATACATGCATACGTATACACACGTTATTTATAAGTATGCTAATTAAATATTGGAGATATATATATATTCTTACTTTTCATAGGTTTTATGTGTGTTTTTCTTTTAGCCAAGTTTTTCCTACGTAGCCAAGATTTTTCTGTAACCCTAGTTGAGTGAAATTACATTCGCTACTTTCTGGACTTTTTTTCCTTCTGGCAGCCAGCAAGCCATACATACAAACACCTGTGAAAACCTCAGAAAACATATACATACATACATACATACATACATACATACATACATATTTCATATTCATTCCATAGGCAAATAGCCCATGATAATTGTGCTTCTTCTTTAACCTAAAAGAGTACAGCCGACATTTAAGATTTCATCAGTTGGTATAGGAATTTTATCCCAGGCACAGTATTAAATTATTGGTTGCAAAAATAGTTATGTAACATCTATATATGGAACAACTATAATCTTTTATCAATTTTTTATGTGAGCTCTCTCGTACTATTGATCTTGTGTGATCCCGCACTTTAGGCCTCTATTTTCTGTGAATTAGGGTCTGGATGTTTGCAAACAGAGGGAAGGCTTTGGTCCTTCAGGCCTTCCTTCCGTTTGCTGTTTCCGTGCCGAAGCCTGCAGGGATATTGCATTCCTGTAGGCTTTGGTAGCCATTTGCAAAAAGCTTTTGTTGGCACCAGCAGAGCTTGGGAGGAGGGGCTGCCTCCTCTGCAGCTCTATTCCTACTGGCAAAGGCTTTTTGAAAAGGGCTGCCAAACCCTACAGGGATGCAATCCTCAAGTGCTTTGCCGATGAGAAAGGAGGCCCAGAAGGACATGCACAGGTCTCTTTTTTCAGTGCAGAAGCCTTCATCAAGGCTTTTCCTGATGAGAAAGGAGGAAGCAGCCAAAGAAACAAGCTGGAGAGGAGACAGATCTTCAAAGGTAAGTCACCAGGTGTGGAAGGATGGGGGGCAGGGAGCAATTGTGGGGATCCCAGAGAAGGGAGAATGAGGTATCTGTAATTCTGGGGAGGTCTTAGGTGGTCTTAAGCAAGTGGCCTGTTCCATCAATAGCCTTCCCTACCCCAGTATCTCATGTGCAGTTAACGAACTGCATATTCAATTATCGAATATGTGGGCAAAAGCAGGGAGTGATCTCATTCAAGGTACAAGATTCACTCCCATAAATCCTCGGGTTATGAATGGAATGGGCAAGCTCCATTACGTTCGTAATTCGAGGACTACCTGTACATACCTGCCATCAATTAAAGTTACTCTCATCAAGTCCATGTAAAGTTAAGCTATTCTAGTAGGATTTTTCTGACATTTACAGCAAAAGCCATGGTCTGCAAAGAGCTTACGAAGCATCAAAGGAATCTCATTGCTGGAAGTTATCAGTCCGAAGGGTACAAAAGAATTTCCAAGTATTGGATATAACATGGAATACAGTGAAGATAGTCACCAACAAGTGGAGAAAATATGGCATAACAATGACATTGTCAACAACTGGGTGTCTCTTCAAAATGAAAAAGACAAGAATAAAACTGGTTCAAAAGGCTACCAAGAGGCCTATAGCAACATTAAAGATCCTTCAGGAATTTTTGGCAAGTACTGATTATAAAATACCATGTTTCCCCAAAAATAAGACCTGGTCTTATTTTTTAGGGGGGGTCCAAAAATATGCACTAGGCCTTATTTTTTGGTGTGTGGGTGTGTTATTTTTGTTCCATACAGGCGGCTTCACAGCACGAACCAAGGCGGGGCGGGGTGGGGCGGGGCGGGCCACCTCCTGTGTGAAAAAGTAAGACAAAGAGAAAGACATCCAGGAAAAAGAAAATGGAAAGGCAGAAAGAACCAAGCGAAAAGTCACGCCCTTCTGACTGCCGGGTCACTTCTCCCTTCCGGAGACAAGCCAAAGTTTCGATCCCACTTCAAAGGAGGCCGCTACCTTCCATGAAGCCCTTTCCATTCTTCCTGCAGCCACAGCTGCCCTCCAGCCCTGCAATACTGCCCATCTCCACACATGCCCCATCTGGACGGGTGGCGAAGGATATTGTTGGGGCAGCAGAGCCTGCAGAGCCCTGATGCTGACGGGATGAGATGGCAGCTGCACAAGTCCCGGCCACAGTCATGGCAACCAGTGGTAGGAGTGATGGCAGGAGGCACCTCGCTGGTCCTGTCACCAGATGAGATGGGGAAGGGGCTCTTCCGGCCACAGCCACTGCCTCATGCTGCCAGCATCAGGGCTCTGCAGGCTGGATAATGAATAGACCAGGTGAGGCAAAAGGGTGGGGTGGGGGTGGTGCCATGCCATGGCCCCTGCGTGCTCCATCCCCATTGTCCTACATCATCCTCCAGTTCCATCCCCGCCCCATGCCTCGCCTGATTCATTCAGTGGCAGCGCTGCATAACCTCATCAATAGCCAGGTGAGATAGGAAAGAGGCTGCTCTGGCCACCACCACTGCCACCACCACACACCACTAGCGCTCCTCGCCCATGGCTGAGCTTGGCTGCAGGGGGCCGCCGGGCTTCTGCAGGTGGCAGTAGCAGCAGCAGTTGCAAAATTCTGCTTTTGAGTAATGAGTATTTATTGAATCATTGCATTTTCATTAGAGCTTGAATGGACTTTTATTGGGCGAAGCTGAAATCATGACTTTTTATACTTTTTTTTAATTCTTTGTATCTCTGGTTGTATTCTGATAAATGATAAAATGAGGACACAGATTGTTGAGGGCAATATGCGACTTTGTAAACCATTTAGAAAGGGCTATTAAGCACTATGGAGCGGTATATAAGTTTAAATGCTATTGCTATGGCTATTCTGGTCTAATAAAGATTGTAATGAAAGAATTGCTTTCTTTTATTTGACTTATATTTCATCATCTAAAAATGAAAAAGAATACAATAATTGGCAACATAAGTTTATGTCCAATGCTCATGTTTATTGGAATAATTAAAAAATATGTCAAATGACATGATTTTTAAAAAGGGCATAAATACTAATGTTCTAAACTTAAACTTTTATAAATTTGGGTAAATAAGAGTTACTATATTTATAAAAGTAATTCCAAGCCAGATTTTAAAAACATGCAAAGGCAACTGCACTAGAATTTAATGTTGTGGCCTGTCAGCCGCCGGCTCCTCCAGCAGCCAAATCAGATGAGGAGGCAGCGTGAGAGTCAGGGTCAGCATCAAGGCAAACTGAGAGCTCCGAGAGGGAAGAGGAAATGGAGCTGGCAGAGTGAGAAGCAGAGGTGGAGCCTGGGCCGGCTGTCAACCCTCAGATGGAGAGTCAACAGTATCCAGGTCTGGAGGTGACTGATGAGGAAGAGGAGGAACAGCTGGGTCCAGTGCCTGAGGCGCAGACACACAGAAGGCACAGGAGAGGAGAGCAATGGAAATCCATTGGCCAATCCTTGGAAGGAAGATTCACCACTGCTAGCAAAGCCCCACCCTAGCTCTGAGGATAAAAGGCAGGGGGCAGAGATGAATATATGTGGCAGACAACTATTCATCTCCCTGCCAGACAGACTTGTTAGCCTGTGGTAAGAGAGAAACTTTTTGCAGGGGCTGCTGGTGCTCCTATTAAACTGGCCTGGATGGGGAGAAACAGGCTCCGACTCAACCCCTCCAAGACCGAGTGGCTGTGGCTGCCAGCGTCCCGATATAGCCAGCTGGCGCCATCGCTGACTATTGGGGGCAAGACATTGGCCCCCACAGAGAGGGCTCGCAACTTGGGCGTCCTCCTGGATGCACGGCTGTCTTTAGAAGAGCACATGACGGCCGTGGCCAGGGGGGCTTTTTATCAGGTTCGCCTGCTACGCCAGTTGCATCCCTTTCTGGATCGGGACTCCCTATGCACTGTCACTCACACTCTCGTGACTTCCTGCCTGGACTACTGCAACGCTCTCTACATGGGGCTCCCCTTGGGGTGCACCCGGAGGCTCCAACTGGTCCAGAATGCGGCCGCGCAGGGAATTATGGGAGCGACAGGGCGCTCCCATGTGACACCTCTCCTGCGCGAGCTGCACTGGCTCCCGGTGGTCTTCCGGGTGCGCTTCAAGATGTTGGTAACAACCTTTAAAGCGCTCCATGGCTTAGGGCCTGGATATTTGCGAGACTGCCTTCTGCCGCCAATAGCCTCCCACCGGCCAGTACGCTCGCACAGAGAGGGCCTCCTCAGGGAGCCGTCAGCCAATGTTGGCTGGCGACCCCCAGGGGGAGAGCCTTCTCTGTGGCGGCACCCGCCCTCTGGAATGACCTACCCCCGGAGATACGCAGGATATCAGACCACCTGACTTTTCGTTGGGCCCTTAAAACCCACTTGTTTCATCTAGCGGGGCTGGCTTGATCCCATCCTCTGTTTTAAATTGGAACTAATCTTAAATTGGACTGTTTTAATTGTTGGCCGAAAATATTTACTATTTTTAATTGTTTTAATTTTTGTATATTATGTTTTATTCTGGCTGTTCACCGCCCTGAGTCCGTAAGGAGAAGAGTGGTTTATAAATTGAAACAAATAAATAAATAAAGGAATCTTTGAGTTCACTTCAGAGGGTTTACCATGTTTGGGGAGCTGGGTCAGAACACTTAATATGCAGACAACAATGTTGTCAGTGCACCTATAAAAGCAAATAAGGATTGGAAATCATGTGAAAAAATAACGTGCAACTCACATTATTATACATCTATTACCTTCTAAAAATGGCACCCTCCCAAAATGTGTTTAAAAAAATATAGACAACCTACTTGAAATGAATGAAACCACCTTACTGTAGACCTCCAGAAAAGGAGTGCCATAGGGTTAACCATTATTAATTGACGTGGTTATGTTGCCATTTATTGCAACTATACTTCTACTCAATAGTCTTGCCCAACTCTGAAAAAAAGACTGTCCAAACAAAAAGTGTGGTTTCTAACCTGTGCTTATACTACATAAATTGCTTATGAGTTTATTGCAGCTTCATGCCAGTTTCACTATGGAAGGCTAGGATCTTCCTTTCCAGTTTTAAGGATGTTGCCTGGGCATCCAGGGAAAACCAGTACTGGCAATTCCAACTGTCTGAGATTATAATTTTCCAAGCCAAGTTAGATAACTTCAAGAAGATACTATCCAGCCTTCTAGTTATATCACAGACAACACGAAGTGTTGTCTGCCTGTGTGATTGAAGCCTCACCTTTTTTCTACATGTCACTGTGGCACTCACATACAAAGGGTTTCAATTGCATCACTGCAACCACCATCTTGATTTTTTTTTTAAAAAAACCCTGTTTGAGGATTTAAAGGGGCTACAACCTAGTTTTATCTAAATGGATTGTCAATCTCCAAACAAAACGAATCAATTTAAATTAGAATAGATTTATAATGAATTTTTCAATTTAAAATATTCAAACGTGAAAGAAAATTAAATTCGGTAAATGCAAAATTTGCACACACATTTAATCCAACAATTATTAGCAGTTTTTATGATAACCTGACTTTCTCACATTTGTATTTGATATTCTTAATTATATCTTCACATTTTGACTTAAAGTCCTTTTCATTTTAGAAACAAAAGGCTCAGTAGTGAATTGGATGCAAAGCTGGCTATCCAACTGGCCATTTCACAAGACACCTATAAATTGACCAAACTTAAAGCAATTACATTTTCAATATAGAGTAACCAGTCAGAGCACCATCTGAGCAATTCTTGTGATATTTTTTGTTTTGCATAACAGGGTCTACTTGAATTCCAAAGCATTACTTTTCTATTATTCTACAAAATACTCAGGAACTGAAAATTGATCCCAGAGCCTAATGGTCTTTTATGCCTCAAAAAACCTATTCCAAACTGAATTCTGGGCTTCTTGATCTTGTTGACTTGGCACTAGTTCTGCATTACTCACAATGTTGATTGCTGCTATTAGGAATAATAGTGACACCAGGTAGGCTGTAGTGTCCCATCCATGTCATCCTCCAATAAAGCATTAATGAAATCACAAATTTATTGTGGCGAAGGATAACACAGGAGCATCCTCGTTTAACTTTTAATTACTTGCAAGGAACTCACTCTCATATATGAATTCCTGTTTTTTAGACTGGTCAGGGATTTAAAAGAAAGCTGCTAATGAAGTACTTTAAAACAATATAACCGATTAAGTGTCTTTTAAATCTTTGGATTAATTTAGTAATTAGCTTCCTTTTCTCTTCTATTTTCTAAATGTCCTTATCCTCTCATATTTGTGATTTCTTTTCATGTACCAGTATTTAAGAAGTTGACACTTAAGCATTTTTTTAATTTCTATTTTTTTCACCCTAACTTTTTTGAATAATGCCATTAAAAAACAGTTAAGCTTCTATTCATTATTCATACCCTCACTACATTTAAAAGGTTAAGACACTTTTAAAAGGTTAAGACTATACCTATTAGTTTGCTTGGGTCAAAAGAATTCTAAGAAGTGTTAAGCACTTCATTTTTTCCCCTTCCTAATGTTTTCTCACAAGTTCAGGCTCAGGTTTCTTTCACATCAACTGATTGATTTTTCATGTTTTCATTTCCTTCTAAATTTCTGGCAAAGTCTAGAAAATTAAAGTTAATTAAGAAAATTAAATGTAAGTATTTTTTTTAATCTTCATTTTTTAAAAGTATCCTTTGGCCTGCCTACCACCTTGATACAACCATTACTATTTCTGTTGACAATAAGAGGTTTTACATTCAGTGAACTGGCCTTTTCAGGACTATGCCTATGAAAATGTATTATTGACCTTTTCTCAGCATACAATGTTTGTGAATATTATGATTTGACTTGAGTACTATTAGCAGCATCTTACCATGTTCTTTCCCATTACAAACATTGGTTGTGCCATTTTCTACCACACCTTCTCCATCAGAACTTGGTCTTTCTAAGGACAGCTTCTGGATGGAAAAAGAATTAGTAATATAGTTACACGGGAAATAATCTGCTGTGAATCAAATGACAAAACATCATCTATCATGAGGCAAACACAACACATTCAAGAATTATTCTGTCAGGAATTATGTTTTTTACCATTCAAGTGTTACATCTTATGCTCAGCATAATGCTGATATACACAATGTTCACAGGGGATAAACTGTGGAAGCTGTAATCACTTCTTGGCATTCTGCTGTCATTGTAACTTTAAAGGCTCAGGGTCTTTTTTACTGTAACATTAAGTAAATGCTTAAGTAAACCATTTAACTGTCTAAATAAGTATTGATTAAATGAGATCATCTAATAAATCCAAACTGAATTTTAAGCATGTGTAAAATAGCAAAACCAATTTTGTGAATGACCATGCAGCATATGTACAATTTGTCTGTAGCATCCAAAGTGTGCTAAAGAAAATGGCACATTTATTTTATGCATTTATGATACTATATGTAACAATAGCAAGTTATTTACAAGGAAAATAAAAAATTGTTTCTCTAACTACTCTCTATTTCATTCCACTCAGTGGAATGAGAAGCACCTGAAAAGCACTTTTGAGACAACCATGACCTGGATGACTAAGAATTTCCATAGACATTCCACTCAGTAGAAATGCATACAGTATTTCTTGGCTTAGAAACATTTGTTTAGTGACTGTTCAAAGTTACATTGGCACTGAAAAAAAATAACTGGTTTTTAATTTATGACTGTTAGTCACATGATCCAAATTTGGGCACTTGGTAGCTGGCGTGTATTTATGACAGTAGTACTGTCCCAGCCAGCTTTCGACAAGCAAAGTCAAAAGGGAAGCCTGATT
This sequence comes from Masticophis lateralis, assembly GCA_030761175.1. Lineage (NCBI taxonomy): Eukaryota > Metazoa > Chordata > Lepidosauria > Squamata > Colubridae > Masticophis > Masticophis lateralis. The sequence continues at coordinate 93,985,066 of JAUDYJ010000003.1, read as the reverse complement.
TGCTTAACAACTGCATGATTCATTTAACTGCAGTGATTCATTTAACAACTGAGGCAAAAAGGGTTATAAAATAGGACAAAAACTCATTTAACAACTGCCTTACTTAGCAACAGAAATTTTGGACTCAATTGTGGTTGTAAGACAAGAACTACCTGTACATCCTTTTCTGTTTTAAAATTGTTTAATCATTGATTCCTTTATTCAAGAAAAATGCAGCTTTCCTTCACTGTATTCAGTTCCAAATAATGTTTGATTAATGGAGCTGCCGGTTTTTAAAATACTTGCATGCACAAATATGCAGAGATCCCTTTGGCAAACGTTAGACCGGAAATAACATTCACAGTAGCAGTTTAAAAAAGTATTTTATTTTTGTTTAATTCCACGTAATGATTTTTTTTTAAAGTTAACCACACTACATAGGGAAGATCTGCTTCCAAGCAATGGTCAGATAAGTGAGCCTAGACCAAGCAAGTGCAAAAATGCCTCAGGCAACCTCCCTCCTTAAGTTAAAAGGGGAAAGGAAGTTCAGACTTCCAAAATTCTGTTACTATAGCTGTTCTAATAAAAGTAGCTTTAGGTCTGCTGTGTATTTCTGTGTATTTCTTAGACTAGTCTACCTTATATGATGTCTGCACATCCTGCTAAATTTGTTTGGCTACTCACTTTTACTTTTGTCTACTTTAGAAAACTAAAGCAAAGAGGAACGGACTGTATGAACCAACACACTATTGTTCATCTCCTTGGAGATTTAATAATTCAGGACTCCTGGCTCAAAATGATTTCTGAACAACCCGAAACCACCATACTGTGTTTTGTTTTTTGCAATTTAATTACCTTTTCCAGATCAGACTTATACACAGAATTAGAAGATGGTCCATCTGAATCTACTGTGCCAACATAGGTGCTGCAAACGTCCTTTATTACCTTTAAAAATGGGGAGGGGGGAAGTTCATTGGTATCTTGCTTGAAACTCAAAAAACTTATAAAAGCTTATATTGAAAACAGAAAAGATAGTATAAAAAATAAATGAGTAGTTACAATCTTGATAATTAGAGAATTAGAATTTGTGTTAGAGTACAAACCAGAAAGTATCTTATAAATATCTGCCATTTACTCAGTTAACATCTTATGCATGACATGAAGAAGGCATTAAAACTACAGATAAAAGGTTTAGTTCCAGATCTGAAGCTTCTCATGCTGGACAAAGGAATATTTATATAATATGACCCTACTCCTTCTTTCTGTTTCTTATTAGATTTAACATTCCTTCTTTTCATCTCCTACTTACAGCCAATTCTTTCTCTTTTATATACATATGCATTTAGAAAAATGCTAGGCAGCTTAAATTCAAATTGAACTTTTCAATTCAAGTTTAAACTGAAAAGAGGTATAATAACTGTTTTAAAATGCAATTATCTTATCTTATTTACTCTTAGTATTTTAATTTTGTGACTTTGTCTATTTATGTTTTCTTTTTATTGACATGTACAGGTAGTCCTCGACTTATGGCCACAATTGAGCCCAAAATTTCCATTGTTAAGTGAGATATTTGTTAAGTGAGCTTTGCCTCATTTTATCACCTTCTTGTCCCAGTTGTTGTGGTCACTGCTAATCACTGTTGGGTTAGTAACACGCTAGTTAATTGAATCTGGCTTCCCCACTGACTTTGCTTGTCAGAAGGTGACAAAAGGTGATCACATGACCCTGGGACACTGCAGTGGTCATAAATAAAACTCAGTTGTCAAGTCGAGGGCTACTTGTATACATATTACACACACACAGTCACATTCACATACTTATCTCAAGTAACAATATAATGGAGCTGTTATAATAAGATAAATGCACAATTCCTATAAAACCAAAATATTTTTTGGTATTTGTTTTATTACAGAATTTGACTGAAACACTTAAGTTGCTTCTTCCTGTTTTTCCTTTATCAAAAAAAATCTTATAAAAAACCCCCTGCTCATTCTCCCCCACCGCCATATAAGCTAAAAAATCTGCTGTTTATTAAACAGCATATCCATATGGATTTAAAAAAAAAACCTGATGTGATTTGTATTTCAATTTAAGTATCCCTTTTAGTTGTGCAAATATTTCTGTATTCTGTGTTTTTGCTTCTGCCTCTTCAGTGACCCTTAGAGTATTGCTCATGTTTTCAGCATCTGTTTATCCCAGAGGCAATTAGTTTTGGCTACACAAGACATAGAAGTCAGACAGAGGACAAAGAGAATAATTTGGCCATGAGCTGTGCCTATGAAATCATGCATTCTTTCAAAAGATAGATTTCATCATTCCAGTAAGACAGAACTAAGGCCCCTCACTGTTATCAGGCTAGCTATTTTCATCTCAAACTGTTTGCTATATAATTAAGAACTAGGGATGTTTTAAGAGAGCAAGGAGAGATATGCATCTGCTGCCAGTCTACCCTTCTGTTCAATACCTGAAGAGAAGGTTAAGAGGTTTGCAAACTGTCAAATTAAACACAAGAATAAATACATTAATATTCTAAAAGAATCACATCCCAGTTTGAGCTTTAAATGCCTAAGAGCTTGAATTCTACAGAACTTTGTGGTTACTTTTTCAGGATATTGTATTATTATTCTTAAGTATGATTTAAATTAATTTTTTTGACTGCTGCATAGCCCGAAGGCACAAAAAGAGAATTTCTAGAGCTGCTTCACTCAGAGTTGGGAAATTTTCTTCTTTGTTTGGGAGAGGTTTGAGTTTAGAATGTTTTCTAGATGAACCTTATTTGGACTAATTTCTAAAAATATGAATTAAGGCAGAATAATTTAATTCTGTAATGGATATTTTCTTTTTCCCCTTATATGTTTATTTCCCTCCCAATGGTACAAAATTGGCAATCAATCAAAACAAATAAATAATAAATTGAGAGTGAAAAAAAATTGTTCTGGGGATTAACTTTTTTTTTACGAAGACAACTTTGTTATCTGCATGCAAGTCTCCTGCTGAGCTTTTTCATAACCTCTGCAAGGCACATAAGGTGAACTTGGCATGGATGCCTGTAGACAGTTATAGATAAGTACACTTGTTTTTTTCTTTCTTAAATCTGTACAGTATCTCATATGAAATATATCTTACATGAAAAAGAATCTATTAAATCTTGGAAATATAACTCCTGAAAATATTGCCTGTCTCCCTTCTTGTACAGGATCGGAATATGAGCAGAAAAAAATCATGAACCAGTAAGTATCAAGGCATTATCAGTATGTCACAAAGATTTTTGCAGACGAGAGGAAAAAACCTAAGGCTACTATTTCTCTAAAGATGAAAACGTTAAAGGGAAAATCAGCTGAGCTTCAGTGCCTGGCTAGAGGAAAAAGCAAATATGCAGGGATTGCTCTGAATACCCATCCTCGGTATCGGCTGGCGGGTGGGGGGGAGGATAATATGGCCAAACTGGCTATGGTTTGTATTATGAAATGAAAGGGCATGCCAGCCATAACAACAAATGGAAGATCCAAAGGCAATTGGATATTGCACCAGTTTTCTCCATGCAAGACCGCAAGGTTGGGTTAATTCTGACCTAAATATTTGGGACAGGTGCTTTAAAAGAGCAAACACCTGTAAGGAATAAATACTTTGGAATGGAAGGTCAATTCCTTTAAAATAAACAGATATGCAACACATGCCTAGGTACGACTTTTCAATTCAGTACTGTTTTATTTTCAAAATCTAAATTAATTATAATTGAACAAGATATAATTATGCTAAATTGTATCTCTAATTACCCAAAAATAGCCATAGCATTTACTTACATACTGCTTCATAGTGCTTTTTACAGCTCTCTCTAAGCGGTTTACAGAATAAGCATATTGCCCTCAACAATCTGGGTCCTCATTTTACCAACCTCGGAAGGATGGAAGACTGAATCAATTGCCAAATTGCAGTCAGCCAGCAGTCAGCAGAGGTAGCCTGCAGTATTGCATTCTAACCACTGCGCCTCCTAATAATAAACTTAACCAGGCCACATCTAGACCTGCAATCATCAGCAAATCCACTGTTGCTTCCAAACTTTAATACTTTGTAAAACAGAAATTGTCCTCTCCCACGTTATTAGTTTATTGGAATTAAATAATCTTGCTAGAGTCAGAAGGGGGTAATTTTTAATGTCCAACCCTAATTTATTAAGTATGCTGATTGGCTGAATTCCTATATCACTACGAGTTTAATGATGGGGCAAAATTAATATTTTACATGTTCAATTTTATTCTATGGTTTCATATATTTTAAATACATTTTTATCAATCACCACTTGGCCTTAAATTAATCAATGGAAGGTGAGCAATGGAACTGATTACAACATAACATACCTTCAGCCACTGATCTGCCTGTTCCTTGCTCTGTACAGCAAGGACTAAAGCATCTTGACCTTGATGTGCAATTTTTAGTTCATGCTTCTTCTTTTTACTATCTTTGGGGATATATGTAATACTGCAGTCACACAATAACAGTTCCATCTGAGGCTGTTGCTCCTTGGAACTTTTATAGCACTAAAGGCAAAAATAAGGAGGCGAGAATCAAACTTCAGTGAGCAAACATCAACTTCACATTAAATAAACAATTCCATTCACATCATCTTTCCATTATTCAAAATTAACAATGGCCAAAAAAAACCCCTTTGGTAATAATATTATAGTTACAATAAATGACAAACATTGTCATTTAAAAAACAGCATTAATCTCAGCTGAAATATGAACATATCATTGGACAATTTTCATCCAGTTCCAATCTTCCTCTTTTAAGGAAAGGGTCTGGAAAATGTGTTTTCCAGCAGTTTCAATAGAAATTGCTCGTGCTTTTGGATGATCTCTGGCAGGAGCAGGATCATCCATCCTTGCTCTACTTGACCGCAGGCTTCAATATCATTGACCATAGTATTCTTCTGGATCTGCTCTGTAGAGTGAGAGGGGGCAGTACTGAAGTGGGCTGGTTCTTTTCTCATCTATGAGATTGATAACAATATTGATTGGTGGCGAGACCCCACTCTCGGTCTCTTATTATGTGGGGTTCCACATGGTTTGATGTTCTCTCCACTCGTTTAACATCTACGTGAAACCACTGGATGAGATCATCTGTCACCATGAGGTGAGGTATCCTCAATATGCTGATGATACTTGATTATATCTCTCTGCTCCTGGCAAAGTAAATTATGCTTTTGACGCCCTATCTCTGTATCTAGAGACTGTTGGGGTTTGGATAGAGAACAGGCTTCAACTAAACTGTGGCAAGACTGGCTTTTGTTTTAGGGCCTTCCAGTTCTGTGACATCACCATCTTTGGTATTAGATGGAGTTGCAATGTCCCAAAGATCCCCAGGGCACATTTAGTGGGACTTCTGGACTCATGACTCCCGCTCAAAGCGCAAATCTAAGTAGGAAAGCTTTTGCACAACTTCATGTTGTGTACCATAAGATTCTATTCACAATTACTCATGTCCTGGTCACCTCCCAAATGGACTACTGTAATGCACTCTACATTGGGCTACTTTGAAGCATCTGTAGACTTCAACTGGAACAAAATGTGGTAGTGCAAGGAGTTATTATATGTGCTCCTAGAATGACACGTGTTATACCTGTGCTCCATGCATCGGTTGCTAGTTTGCTTCCTGGTTCAATTCAAGGTGTTATATTTGAACTTTCCCACAGTCTTAATTTATATTTTATGTGGAATTGTTTGAAATGGTTATTTTAGATTTGTTTTTAATTGCTTGTTTTATTGCATGCTGTCCATAGACAAGTGTGAGTTGGGTGGCTATGCAAATTTAATATATAAATAAAAATTATTTCTGACACGTTCCAGGATTATGCTTTTCCAACACTTTTTTTAATGAACATGTCAACAGTATCAAGGTTCTCAATATAGAAATTTCTTCAAGATCAATTTTTGGCAACCAATTGTCAAAAGCAGCCAGCTTTTGACAATAATTATATTATTCTTCCAATGTAGGACTGTCCATTATTATAGAATGATTATTTAAATTATTCTAAATTGGGGTTGGATTTGGGCAAAAGGGCAAAAATCAAGACTTGCATGTCTGAATGTCAAGATGCCTTTCAAGTACCAGCACTGTATGCACAGCATTCCTACTTATTCTTCAATCTAATTATTCTGTACATCTTTTTCAACCTGCCTAAATCTCCTGCAAAACTTTACCATTAATTATAATTCAGTCAGAATTCAAATATTGTTTGCACTCTGGGCTGCCCATGCTATCCCAGTAAGTAACCATACTTCAGGGAAAAAAACCAAGGATATATTGCCGAAGCTAGGCACTAGCTACCTCCTTTTTTATGCAGAATTATCTAAGCCAGGGGTGTCAAACTCAAGGCCAGGGAACAGATCCAGCCTTTGGAGTGATGTCGAGCTGGTCACACCCACCCTGGCCACACCCACCCTGCCCCCAAAGTCATACACAACCCTGATGTTGTCCTCAATGAAACCAAGTTTGACACACCTGATCTAACCCATGAAAAGACAAATTAAATCATGATACTTAAGCAAATGCATCTGAGTCATACGGATGATTTTCTAGCATAATAGCAATAGCACTTAGACTTATATAGTTCACAGTGCTTTATAGCCCTCTCTAAGTGGTTTACAGAGTCAGCCTCTTGCCCCCAACAATCTGGGTCCTCATTTTACCAACCTTAGAAGGATGGAAGGCTGAGTCAACCTTGAGCCTGGTGGGATTTGAACTGCCAAATTGCAGGCAACCAGCAGGCAGCAGAAGTAGTCTGCAGTACTGCACTCTAATCACTGCGCCACCGCAGCTCTCTGACCTAATTCTGGACTGCAACTGTACTGCAACTGGCATTTCAATAAAATTCATAAGGCTTAGTTACCAACAGTTTGTTTTCTTTGATCACACACAATAGTTTGGTCCACTGTCCAAATCGTTTTTTTCGTAAAAGGAAGGCACAGATTTTAGCATCCTTAACAAGGTCCATCGATGCTTCCTCTGAAGGCCATTGATGTCTCATTTTTTTCCCTTTTCCATCTTCATCTTCTTCATCATAAGATTCATACGAACTACTCATTGCATCAGAATCATAATCTTAATGAAGCAAAAAAGTTCTATTAAAATAAAATCTGCATATAACAGACAAACAAAATCACATCTGGAATTAAGCAGTATAATCTCATTATTTAATAAAATGCACTTTTGCCTTTAAAGTTAACAGCAGAGAATTATATACTGCATAGATTTAATTCTATTGATATGTATATAAAAGTATTTTTATTTTATTTATTTATTTTATTTATTTATTTCCGAAAATTTATATGCCGCCCTTCTCCCTAAGGACGCAGGATGGTGAACACAGGTTAAAACATACAATAATAAAAGGGACATAATTAAAACCCAGTTAAAACAACAACAATAAAATAATAAAACCCAAGGATCAGGGTCAACCCATTTGTTGAAACAGCCAAGTCTTTAAGTCCCAATGGAAAGAGCGGAGATCAGGCGCCATCTGAAGCTCGGTGGGTAACTCATTCCAGAGGACAGGAGAACCTACAGAAAACGCTCTACCCCTGGATGTCACCAGCCGACATTGTCTGGCCGACAGTACCCTGAGGAGGGCAGCCCTGTGTGAGCAGACAGGATGGTGGGAGGCAGGTAGGATATGGCCTTGCAAATACCTTGGACTTAAGCCATGTAGGGCTTTAAAGGTAAGTACCAGCACCTTGAAGCGGATCCGGAGGACCACTGGTAGCCAGTGCAGCTCGCGTAGGAGAGGTGTTACATGGGAGTAATGGGGAGCTCCCGTAACCACCCACGTGGCCACATTCTGGACCAGCTGGAGCCTCTGGGTCCACCTCAAGGGCAGCCCCATGTAGAGGGAGTTGCAGTAATCCACACGAGAAGTAACCAGGGTATGAGTGACCATGCGAAGGACATCTCGGTCTGGAAAAGGGAGCAAATGGCGCACCAGGCGAACCTGGGCGAAAGCTCCCCTGGTCACGGTCTTCCAAAGATATCCAGGAATCCAGGAGGACACCTAAGTTGCGGGCCCTCTCTACGGGAAGAAGCACTTTTACAAGCAAAATTATCTTGCTTTGAAGTCATAAATAATACCAAAGCTAAAAAAGTGTAAATAATAAAGCAATTATTGCTGATCTTTCCTTATGATTATATATTCTTATAATATAAATGATAAAATATTTAACTGGCAAAATTTTCTTTATACATAAAAAAATAACTATATAAATCTAGAAATTGGCAACTGAAAAGTTAACTACAGGTGGTCCTTGACTTATGACTGGTCACTTAGCAACCATTCAGTTATAACAGACCCCAAAACTGTAATTATGGCCCAGGATCAAAGGTCCAATGACCAGGCCTCCCCTGCAGTCACATGATCGCATTTTGGGCACTCGGCAATCAGCCTGCATTTATGATTATTTGCAGCACCCCACAGTCACGTGACAGCAACTTACTACATTTTTGCAGGAAAGTGGAATTTACTTCCAAAAAAAAAAAAAAAAACCACCACTGCAAACATTAGGTTTGCTTAATGACCATGGCATTTGTTTAATGACCACTGGTTTGCTTAACAACAATGGTGATTCACTTAACTGCCTAAAAAACATCATAAAATCAGATCAGTCACATGATAACCTGTTTAACGATCAGTACAACTTATGACTATAATTCTGGGTTTACTTACGGTCATTAAGCCAAGGACTACTTGTAACTAACTCTCATGATTGCCTGAGAGGTGGTTGTGGGAACATGTTTTCTCCTGAAAGTTACAAAAACATTTAAGCAATGTTCTATATACTGTATGACTACAGTAATACGATCTTTTCTTTCAGAAATGAAAAATAAACTTTATGAATGCAAAGAAAAGTGCAAGAAATAATATCTAAACATGTTTCATTAGAAGTTGTTACATCTTCACTCATGAAAAAAGATGCAGGGTTTTGGAGGCCCTAAACTGTGGGGCCCTGGAGAACTGATCCAGTTGTCCCCCACAAGTTAACTCTGCCATTGTGATGGACAGTTCCCCAGAGAAAGGAACCCAATGTTTCAAGTGCCTGACATGAGGATGCTTTTAGAGCCAGTTGGGTGTTGCAATAACATACTGGATCAGGAATAGGAAAGATCCAGGTTTTTCTCTGCCTTCAGCCATGAAAACTCACTGGGTGACTTCGGGTCAGTCACTCTCACTTAGCTCAATCTCCCTTTAAAACTAGCATGAGGATAAAATAAAGGAAAACCTTGGTAAGCAACCCTGAGCTTCTGAATGAAAGATGGAATATGTATCTAAACAATGAAACTATAATAATCTATGGTTTGTAATGAATTGTATAATGTATTGCCATGAAGTTACTGTAGAAATTCTTGCTTGAAAAAGTTCAGCAAAAAGTCCTGTACAGGAATCGTGACTCTAATATTTCAGTGTTTTACTTCACTGATTTCTGCTTCAAATTCATACTTCTTGGACCTTCACCTGTTACCTATCTTAGACCAGCATTATCTGATCCGTTCTGACTGTATTAAGAATATATTCAAGAGAATGGGTGTTGGTCCTACCTGAATACCTTTTCTACTGGAGGCTGGGAGAGAGAATCCAGGATGTGTGTTGCTCTGTTCTTCTGCCTGGAGACTGAGCATGTGATCTTTTATTTGCATATGTGGTTACTCCTCCCTTATCTGGTGCTTCCCAGTTCAGCGAAGGCATAGCAATGAAGAAAGTGTGACCTGAAATTTATTAGCCCTCCCGGACTGTGGACCAGACATAAACAAGGGGGAGGCTGGATTCTCTCTCCCAGCCTCCAGTAGAAAAGGTGTTCAGGTAGGACCAACACCCATTCTCCCTGGAGCTGGATCGAGAGAATTCAGGATGGGACATATCAAAGCTGGCCTGTTCCTCCAACGGGTGGGTAGCCGTCTGGTCCTAAGTCCCCCCTGTAGTATGTACTCTCTGGAGGACCCGCCTCCCAAAGGCCACTTCAGCCAAAGTGAATGTGTCTAATTTATAATGTCAGATAAATGGGGAAGGGGAGGACCAGGTGGCTACCCAACACACCATGCCACCATGGTAGCCGCACTTCTGGAAGGAGTGGAAGGAATAACCCTGTTGCCCAATGTTGATGGTTGAAATGAAATAAACAAGGACTCAGTCTTCCTAAAGGAAGACGTCCATTTGATGTAAATATGGAGGGCCCATCTGACATCCAAGGTATGCCACCTGTGTTCAAGGGAATGCCTTGGTTCCAGACAGAAGTTGGGCAGAACCAACTCCTGGGCCCTATGAAACCATGTATTAATCTTCAGAATGAAAGAAGGGTCCAACCTCAGGACCACTCTATCGTGGTGAAATATGCACAAGTCAATGACTTTTTTTGTTTATGGAGAAGCCATGATCTTGAAGCACCTGCATCGTGACACGTAGATCCGCCTCTGCTTGAATAGCTGAAGAGGACTGGGTCAAAATGTCATACAAATAGCACTGGATTCTAATTGGGATCAATTGCAGGTGGGCTGCCAGAGCCACAATGTCTTGGTGAAGGCTCTAGGAGCTGATGAGAGGCTGAATGGCATGGCTCTGTATTGGTAATGATTGTCCAAATAAGCAAATCGAAGGAACTGCCTGTGCGCAGTCCTGATTGAAACATGGAGGTAAGCTTCTGTTAAGTCTATTGAGGTGAGGAAGTCGCTCTCGCGTGTACTGTCCAAGATTGATTTGAGTGACTGCATCTTGAATTTTTTTAACTCCAGACACCAGTTTAAATGTTCAGATCTAGAATTGCTCTCCCCTCCCCCTCCCGGAATTCTTTTGGATCACAAACAGGATCAAATAGAACCCTTGTCCCCGTTGTTCTGGAGGAATAGGTTCGATAGCCTGGATATCCATCAGGCTTCTTTGGAATGCATCTTATTTATTTATTTATTTATTTAAATTTATATACCGCCCTTCTCCTAGTGGACTCAGGGCGGTGTACAGCCAAGAATAAAAAACACTCCAATACAAAATTTAAAATATTAATAAAAGAATTAAATAATTTTGGCCCAATAAATTTAAAAACCCAATAGGCAATTAAAATTTAAAACCCATAAAACTTTAAGCTTAAAAAAGAGGGGGGGGGGTTACGCCAGCCCAGCTTGACAAAATAAAAAAGTTTTTAGGGCACGGCGGAAAGCCCGGAGATCGGGTATCGTACGGATCTCCGGGGGCAAATCGTTCCAGAGGGCTGGTGCTGCCACAGAGAAGGCTCTCCCCCTGGGTGTCGCCAGCCGACATTGTCTGGCCGACGGCACCCTGAGGAGTCCCTCTCTGTGGGAGCGAACTGGCCGGTGGGAGGCTATCGGTGGCAGAAGGCGGTCCCGCAAGTACCCAGGCCCTATGCCATGGAGCGCTTTAAAGGTGGTCACTAACACCTTGAAGCGCACCCGGAAGACCACCGGAAGCCAATGCAGCTCACGCAGGAGAGGTGTCACATGGGAGCGCCCCCTTGCTCCCATAATCCCCCGCGCGGCCGCATTCTGCACCAGTTGGAGCCTCCGGGTGCACCTCAAGGGGAGCCCCATGTAGAGAGCATTGCAGTAGTCCAGGCGGGAAATGACGAGTGCCTGAGTGACTGTGCGTACGGAATCCCGATCTAGATAGGGACGCAACTGGCGTATCAGGCGAGCCTGATAAAAAGCCCCCCTGGCCACGGCCGTCACATGCTCCTCCAAAGACAGCCGTGCATCCAGGAGGACGCCCAAGTTGCGAGCCCTATCCGTGGGGGCCAATGACTCGCCCCCAATGGTCAGTGATGGAGTCAACTGGCCATATCGGGATGCCGGAAGCCACAGCCACTCGGTCTTGGAGGGGTTGAGTTGGAGCCTGCTGCCCCCTTGGACCTGGGACACCTTATAAAGAATTTCGGAGGGGGGGAGAGGAACTCCAGTGCCAAGCCATAACTTACCATGGCAAGGACCCATTTGTCTGAAGTTGTGGCCTCCCACTGATGGATGTGGAGGCTGAGCCTTCCACCAATTGGTGGCACGGCCCTGCAAGTCATTTGGAATGATGGTAAGACTACTTCATGCTCCTCGAATGGGCTGTTTACCGTGAGACAGTTGACGACTCCTGAAGTCTGACCTCTCAGGTTGCCTATCCTGCCGGCTAGGGTACAGCCTTTGGAATTGTTGATAGTCGAGACCCGCTTCTGGGATGCAAAATGACTGCCCCCCATAAAATGGGAAGGACCAGCGGTCCCCCCGTCTGTAAAGGGAAGGAATGGCCTTGCCCTTGCCTCTGGTCTTGACCAGGATAGGTTCCAGAATCTCACCAAATAATTTGTTGCCCGTAAACGGAGCTGATGCCAATATCCATTTGTTTTTATTATCAGCCTGCCAGTGCTTAAGCCAAAACAGGTGTCAGGTAGTCATTGAAGATGCTATAGACCTTGAAGTGAACTTAGCCACATTCAATGTCGCATCTGCTGAAAACTCAGCAGCAGCTATTAACTTATGAATATTCTGGTGTACCCTGGTATCTTCTAGTGAGATGTGTTCTTGCATCTGGAGGAGCCAGAGCAGCGAAGCCTGATTGAAGAATGAAGCCGAAATGGCGGCCTTAACCGCCCACCTGATGGGCCTTACATAATGACAATTCAGCTTTCTTGTCATCAGGTCTCAAACAATCCATTGCATCAGTTGGGAGAAGAGAAACAGATGTCAACTCTGCCACCGGTTTATCCACCATGGGTACCTGCAAAGTATCAGCCAGATCTGGAGAATGTTATATAGCTTCTTTTCTGCTCTAGGCGGGGGAGGCACTGCACCAGGGTTGCTCCATTGTCTTGGACAATGTCCAAAAATAATTTGGATGATGGAACTACTTCAGCCTCGACTGCTGGCTCTGTAAAGAGCACATGATCAGAATCCCCCAAACTGGGAGCAGGGTCTGAAACAGCCTCAGATTCCAAATTTATAATGGACTTGGCTTTACGAAGCAATAGTTTAAATAGAGCCAGCTTGAAAAGGCCTGTAAATGGGGAGGGTTCTGTATCCATCCCCTCATCCTCAGAAAAGGCCATAAATTCCTCCTCCTCAGCTGAGGAGTCACCACTCCTGATAGAAGGGGCCGTAGATGGATACTCTGAGGACTCATCCATGTCTCTTGATGCACAGGTTGTAACAATGGAGGCTGATGGAATGGAACCGCTGGAGAAGGTTGGTTCCTTTGCTGCAAGCCTATGGCTATACCTAGGGTAATAGCCTGAGAAATCAGTTGCTGCAAATGACCAGGCACACTGACCCAGTTTCCTCCTGTGGGCGGACTCCTGCTGAAGTAGGAGTGAAAGAAGCAGCTGGCCCTGAACTGGAATGCGGGTGTGGTTCTGCAAAACTTGCTGCAGGCAAGCTGGGGTTTGCAAAGGCAAAGGCTTTAGCTCTTTCCAAAACCTCTCCAAAGGTTGAAGAGGATGTCTCCCTGACGCCATCTGGTGACCAGGCACTGTAAGAGGCTGGCTGTAAAGGATCCGGATCATTAATGGGATCCACTGTGTCCTCTCCTTGAGGGCGGGAAAGTTCCGCTCCTCCTGGGGTGGGGGTCGCTTCGCTACTGGCTCTGTTTAGCCTTCTGGAGCTTGGCCAGCTCTTTTTTCAAGGCCTTTTGATGCCATTCTGCATCTTTTTCGGCCGATTTGGAGCCTCTCTTGCCACTCAAAGTGGCTGCCTGGCTCCTCATTGTTGCCCCCTCTGCTGCAGCTCTCTGGCTGGAGGCCCCATGCCTCTGATCCGGGGAGGTTGTAGGGCAAGCCCACTTATCCCCTTTCTGGGCCTGCTGGCTGGTGGTAGGCACGCACGACACCATTTCCCACCACTATGAAGGCAAGCCAGACCTTGAAGGTCCGAAACTGTCATAGCTCTGATCTGCACTCTTGTGTGCTCCAGCCACTTTACAGTGTGCCCAGATGAAACTGGGCAGGGAATGATTCCCCTTCCATGCTCCGGAGGGATTGCCCGGGCCCCAGATCGAATAGTAGCTGGCCTACTAAGGCCCTACCACTAATCACAGCTGGCGGGGACCTCGGCTTGTTGAAAGCCGGCACAAGGCCGCTAACTGGTGAACCAGTTAGCTGGCCAGATCACAGAAGCAAGCCACATAAAAATAAATAGCAAGAATGCTTCCAATAAGCTCTTGCTTTGCTGATTGAAGAATCAAAGGCAAAGCCACTCATTCAAACATGTCTCTCTCCGCTGAAGACTGAGCCGAACTGGGAAGCACCAGATGAGGGAGGAGTAACCACATATGCAAATAAAAGATTACGTGCTCAGTCTCCAGGCAGAAGAAGAACAGAGCAACACCCATCCTGGATTCTCTCGATTCAGCTCCAGGGAGAAGATGAACATTATTTAGTAACAGTAAAAGCAGACTAAATACATAAGAAATGTGTAACAAATCAATAGCACTATTTCTGGTAACATCTGCAGTATCTTAATATTATTTAGAAACACTGTCATATGTTCATTAGGAGCTGGTTAAGGGAAAAGCAATACCATTTTAATAAAGTATGCTACAGTCAGAGATACTTATGAATAGTCTTACATCCCTTTAAAGGTATATTTTACTTACTGGATGTAATATATTCAGGAGCTTTCCCTGGGCTAAGCGGCACAGCCTCTTCATAGTAACCTTCAGGAAGAGAAGAGGAAGGCAACGGAGGAGGACCATTATCTGGTGGCTAAATGAGAGAAAAAAATTAGACAAATTCACCAATCAAAGAAAAACATTAATATAAAGAATGGTTGTTTGATCTTTTATTCAAATCTTATTGATTTGTTGTAAAACCTTGAATCTTTACTGTAATTCTATACAGCTTAACAGATATTATTCCAAAAATAATCTTTTTCATTTTTTAATGTAGCAACATCAATTAAGCTGAAATGTGTTTGGCGCAGTGGTTAGAATGCAGTACTGCATAAATTAATTCAATTTAGCAGTTTGATTCTCACTGACTCATGGTTGATTCAGCCTTCCATCCTTCGGAGGTTGGTAAAATGAAGACCCTGGTTGTTTGGGGCAATATGCTGACTCTGTAAACTACTTAGAGAGGGCTGTAAAGCACTGTGAAGCGGTATATAACTCTAAGTGCTATTGCTACACATGAACTTATTAAAGGGCTGGAACCAAGAAAATATATGTAAAATATTTATAACTAATACTTGCCATTTCAAAACATGATATGTACTATCAAGATCTACACTCACTAAGGTAATCTTTAGGGGAGGGTAATAGATAGGGATGAAATAAAAATTGGTTGCTTCAAGACTCAAAAAGTGTTGAAAAATACCATCCCTCTGGATATATATATTTTTTCTAACAGAACTTTATATCTTTCTTTCCTCCTCTTTTGGACTCTTTCTTTTTTCTCCCAAACCAGAAAGTTGCATGAAGGGAAACATATTTTGGCATACATACCATTAAGCCAGGGTCACAGGTTGCCTATCCATTATTTAATGGCCAGATTTTAATAGTAATTAAAAGTAATAATTTTAATAATTAAGGTTCATTGTGGTTTTTACACAATATCCTAGAATGGGGCCACTTTTAGACCAAAGCCAAGGAGGTCCCAGCCTAGAGCATCAAAGTTTAATGGGTACCAACATTTCCTCTCTTTCTGAATCTTTCTAAAAATGCAAATGTCCGTGTTGCCACCACCTTCTGTTATTGTGAACATTTGCATTTTTAGAAGGAGCCTATCATTTTTTCTTGTTTGTTTTACAATACTGGAAGATAGCTAAAAGCCATTTGGTATATGATATACACATTGTTCCTGAAAAGTAGAAAATCTGAAAAATCACCTTTGTTATAATTTCATATTAACTGTTAAATACGGCAAAATATCAACAGTTTTATACTAGTAATTATCATTGAACTAATAAACTAATGAAAATAAAACACAATGGATTACTTTGCATCAATCTCAGATATAAGTCATATACTACATAACTGCTGGGGGAGCTGATGGCTCAGGAGCTGGTCAGCTAGAAAGTTCAAAACCTGAGCACCACACAACAGAGTGAGCTCCAGCCCACCTAGCAATTCAAAAGCCGACAAATGTGAGTAGATAAATAGGTACCACTTCAGTGGGAATGTATGCCTTGGGGTATTGCCATGCTGGCCACCTGAGCACGGAAATTTCTTCTGACAGTGCTGGGCTCTCTCAGCTAAAAAACGGAGATGAGCATCGTTCCCTAGATTTGGACACAACTGGACAGGGGAAATCTTCACCTTTCTTTACAGAACTAAGTACATTACAAATAATCACGTAATACCCAGTTATAATTTGAAAAACATTTCGAATGCAAATTTATTTCAGTGATACTAGTTAATAGACCAGATGGATAACTTGTGTAAGTAATCTATAAAGAAAACTATTTATCTGCCGAAATCTTTCATAAAATAAACAAAATAGTGAATATTTAGATGACATCATAAATAAATTTTGAATCAGTGTAAGACATCAATTTGTGATGGAATAATATTTGCTTGTAATTAAATAATTACTTTAAAAAATGAAACTGTCTTTATACAATAATTTAGAAGGAATCCATTTAGATAAATGTGTAGCTTGATTTAAAAACTGAGGAAATGAGGAAAGAGATCTCTTATGACAGACTTACCAGCCATTGTTGTGGGATTTCTGGCAAAGGCATCTGAGGTGGTGCAGGTAAACTGATGGCAATCTCTTGTCTCTGAACATTTTCCTTTACCTCAAAGTCTAATGGAAAGGGGAAAATGCATTTACAATAGAAAATATTAAATGGACCTTTCCACAATATCTGCTGATACAAACATATGTATATATGAAAAAACAAATGGGAAAAAAAAACCAGAATATCTCATCAAATGAAAAACAAAAGCTGGAAAGGACTAATCCCCAAATACACAAAACCATTAATCTGTATTAGAAGGCAGCCTTTCCCAGTCTAATGTCTGCCAGAGCTGTTGGGTATAGCTCTTTAAATTCTCAGCTAGTATAAGGTCCAGTACATTTGTTTGGGCGTTTGTTAGTTATATATCTTGCCTTTCCTCCAAAACTCTAAGGCAGTGTATAGAGTTCCCCCTCACTCCACAGTTTTTCCCCACAAGAATCTTACGCGATAGGTTGGCCTGAGAGAAAGGGTTTCTCCCTGCTAGTTCAATACCGCAAACAGAAAATAATAAAATGGCAATGAAGACATCCCTCTATTTTTCAGGCAGCTCCCACAGAGCCGCCTCGTAGGGAGACAGGAAAACAGCCCCAAAAACTTCTAAGGTGTTTTGTATAAATACCGCATCAGTGTATCGAATGGCAGAAGTGAGGATGTCAGTTGTTTTCTTTCTATCTCTGCATGTTGCTTTAGAGCATCATGTATGTAAACAGTGTGACAATGACAATGACCTTTTGTTGCCTGTATCCTTAGAAGAATGTTATTTAAAACTGCTTTCTTTTCCCTGACTGTAGACGTCAAGTATTCATGGTCCAGAAGTTGAAGAAACAGCTGCAGTTCAACTATTAATTCTTCCATGGCTGAAAGATAAAAATAAAGCATCTAAACTGAACCTAAAATTAAAAAAAGTTATAACCTATGAGCTCTATAAACAAATATTACTATTGTAATGTATTAAAATTAACATTAACTGCTGCCTAATCACACCCTCACACATAAATCCATCATAATATTGTTTTTTGAAGTACACAACATTATACAAGATATAATAATTATAATAATATAATATAATCTGTCAAAAAAGAATAATTTTAGTAAGCAAAAGAAGCTAAACACTTCTTTTGTTTGAGAAATGTGTGCTGCTGAATTTCAGAAGCATTATTTATTTATGCTTGGCAATCATATATGAGGAGTATCCTCTACGTACCTATGCTCTACAGATTTACATGTTGTATTTTATAAATTGAAATAAAATGGTAATTATGTATTCTTCAATTAAGGGATATGAATTCTGATAACCCTCAGTCAGGCTCAGATGCTTTTAACAAAATTAAAAATATGAATGGAGGAAAAACGTATGGCTGCTTGCTTTAGCAAAATGTAATCTCTATGTTCAAAAGACAATATGCTGGTAAGGAGAATTATCTCTATGTCCTGCTGGCAAGTTTACAAATGATGAAGCATTCATTAAAGTCTCATGAGTTCCTGGGAGCGGCTTTTCATATTTCTGGAATCTTACTTCTGAATACAAATTTCATATCCAGATAGAAATTTGTCATGAGAGCTCTAATCTGCTGAACCTTTAGATCAAGCAATAAAAATCATTCATTCACACAAGGTTCATGAGCAAAATTGAGAATGCTTTACTTGTCTTGCCAATAACCTCATTAATAACTTGTAAATTAAAAATATGTCTTTCAGAATTAAATAGTTACTGCCACCATCTGTTTAAGACCAAGTCATGTAAATTTAATAATCTCACAGCATGCTGTATATTGCCAACATGGAAATTGTTTTATCCCAACAGAATGCTTCATAAATAAAGTCTTCAAGTATCATGTGTTTTCAGTTTGAAATGTTTAGTACTAATTTGCTGTATTTTTAATCTATCGCATACTTAACTTCATTATTAAATACTGTATTTAAGTGTTTTTACATCTAGTGACAGATAAAATATGTCAGAATATACACAGCAAAAAGTTATCTGTATAATTCTTCTAGCCCTAAAGAGAAGTTTCCACATTATTATCAAGATTTGATCAAGATATGCCTGGAAATAGTCAAAGTAGGATTTGTCACATCCTATGACTCAGTCCAAAACATGTTGGCAATAGCACCAACATATCACAGGCCCAAGGAATCTATTTCACGTAAGTTTTTTTTAAATAAAAAGTGCTTTTATTGAAATTATAACTTCTTCCTCTCCAAATTCTCTTATCAGAAGTGTAGGCAATATACAGAGAGACAAATATCTTGATTTGTTACAGAAAAATCAAATAACTATTTTATCTAGTTATTATAATACAAATTTTCAGACTGAGACTTTCTGTTCATGAAATATATATATATATGAAATTCATAAAGCTGCTCTTCAGTTATACATGATTTTTAATTGAAAATGTTATTTACCAAATTATTCAATATGCTATAAAATAAAAATGATTCAGAATTCTGAAAAGCATTTGAAACATCATAAAACTACAAGTACTCAATGTTCCTTTTCTGCATTCATTTTACAACATATAAAAGAAATTAGTTGCTAAGAGGTTCTTTGGCACAGTATTTCAAATATGAAAGCCACACCTAACTGAACCAAATTGACCTACTGTTTGTATGCCAAATGCAATCGGGTATAGTTTATATGTGAACAATAACAGAGCATTACATCATCAACATAATCAAGACCAAATATCCCTTTCTTTTCCATCACAAAAATGTTTGCATAGTTCCATGTATCACTAAATGTCTACTTTTGTTACCAAGATCCCTTCGTTCTTATAAGGTAAAGATTCCTCTGAGTCAAGGTTGAATCCTGGTGATACTGTACATTCATGAAGTTTTCTTAGCAAGATTACAAAACTTGTTTGCTAATGTCTTTTTATGTCTTTTTTTTAACTTCCCACACTAATCTACGGCCTTGGGTTTATCTAGTGGTCTTGGATTCACATTCTAACCAGATGAGAGCCTATTTAGATTTTTTAAGATCAGTGTGGTCATTACCCAGGTGGGAATCTCACTGAGTTTGGAAACAGTTTAACTTAAAGCCTAGCTATAGCCTTCAAGGACCTTTTCAGCAGTGACAGCATCTACCTGGCCACATCAGGGTTCAGATGTTAAGCAGAATCAAGCCTGGCTAGTTCTTGAAAAGGAGATTACAATCGATTTATGTGACTAGATTTGGCCTATCCATGTAGTCTTCTTCATAAAAATTCAAGAGTAATTTACTATTGCCTTCTTCTATATAGTATGAATTGATGCCTTTGCTGCATCTAACATTTTCCTATATCACTGCTGCCCAAGAATAGATTTCTCCTTGCTTTAAAACTAGGCAGTGGGATGATCTTTACAAGCTATGTGATCTTCCTGGGAAACATATTTTTGCATGCACACCTCTCAGAAACAGCCCCCTACCAAAATCTGTGTGGTTGTTAAAAGAAAACAACAAAATCAATCAGAATTGGTCATCTAACTTATAAATAAAACTTATTAATCAAAGAATCAAAGAACAGGAGTACGTGTTAAAGGTCATCTAAGTTTAATTCCTTGCAGTTATAAGAAATCTACTACTGATAATTGGCCATCCAGCCTCTTACAAACTTCTGAGGGAGCATTGCTACTCTGAACAATTCATATCATCAAAAAGAGGGAAAATGTCATGAAGTAAACATCTGAAGAGAAAGGTTTTGAAGTAGCCCATCTGCACATGTAGATATGATTAGATCAACTCCCCATGTACTGAACATCAGCATTAAAAAAAACTCAGAAAGAGATAGATAAATTATGTTCCTTATTATAAAAAGTTAGAACACCCTACAGAAATTCAGGGAAAATGCAAACAATTTTAAGTATGTTAGTTTTCCTTTTTAAAACATCTCTCTGTACCTTAATTTTTTTTCTCTCCTTACAATTTCAATTTGGGAAAGACCTCCCTATCAGGGCTTACTCTGATTAGAGTCAAGGTTCTTCAAGGACTGCAGAAAAGAAATCAGTATGGTAATCTGTCAGTGCCACCCAACTAAAGCCGTAAATACTGGAAGTCCTTCCTTCCAAGATAATGTTAAATATAACAGCACAGACACTGAATCAAAGTAAAAAATTGTTAATATCATTCAAATGTTAAGAAATTGTTGCATGTTTTGTTTACTTAGTATCATTCAAATGTGGTGACTAAATTATAAGTTAGATACACATATCGTACTCTTGGACCATTTTAACCTATCAATCCCAGTGGAAACTGGTCTCATCTGTCCACTCCAAAAACAGATGCCAGCAAATTTTAATTTATTTCCATTTCCAAAGAGATAAACGTATCTAGCAGTACACGTAATCCTCGACTTACAACCACAATTGAGCCCAGAATTTATTATTATTATTATTTTATTATTATTTATTGGATTTATATACCGCCCTTCTCCTTGCGGACTCAGGGCGGTGAACAGCCAGATAAAAATACAGTATACAAAAGTTAAAAATCTTAAAACCCATATAAACTTTGGCTGACAATTAAAAACAGTTTAAATATTAAAATACAACAACCCTAAAACACTAAAAATATTAAAATTCAATGGGGATCAGGCTAGACTGATCACTTATGTTGCTAAGTGAGAAATTTGTTAAGTGAGTTTTGCCCCTTTTTAGTACTTTTCTTGCCATGTTTGTTAAATGAATCACTGCAGGTGTTAAATTAGTAATACGGCTGTTAAAAGAATATGGCTTCTCCATTGACTTTGATTGTCAGGTCATAAAAGGTGATCACATGATCCTGGGACACCACAACTGTCATAAATATGAGTCAGTTGCCAAGCATCTGAATTTTGATCATGTGACCAATGGGGATGCTGCAAGGGTCATAAGTGTGAAAAACAGTCATAAATCACATTTTTCAGTGTCGTTGCAACTTTGAACGGTCACTAAATGAACAGCTGTAAATCAAGGATTACCTGTAGAAGAATTCACAGTAGAAAATGACTACCAATCCTTACTATCTTATCAAGTTCTTCCTGCTAAGCCAGAAAGGGCTTTTTCAAATGTTCCAAAGCATGAATAAAGTTCAAAAAGTATAGACAACAAAGTATGTATCTCTTTTGAATCCTTTCTGTGTTGAAAAGGGAAATCTGAACAGGAGTAAACATGAACAGAAACTGTCATGCAGTGGTGTGCGTGTGTGTTATACACACACACACACACGTACAGAGAGGGAACCTTTCTCTTCAGAAAATCCCCCACTAATTGAGCCCACTGTTCAAGTCTTCATTTTAAATAAAAATAATGTGTGTATATATTCTGATAGCAAACAGGCTGATTGTTTTGTATTCCTAGATAGAGTATGTCACGGAAGTGAGTACACCCCGCTCACATTTTGTAAATATTTAAGTATATCTTTTCATGTGACAACACTGAAGAAATGACACTTGGCTACAATGTAAAGTAGTGAGTATACAGCTTGTATAATAGCGTAAATGTGCTGTTCCTTCAAAATAACCCAACACACAGCCAGCAAACCGTTTGTGTGCAGCAAACCATTTGCAGGCTTTCTTGTGCATTATCTTTAGAAGAGGCTTCTTTCTGGGACAACAGCCCTGCAGACCAATTTGATGGAGCCTGCGGCATATTGTCTGAGCACTGACAGGCTGACCCCTCACCCCTTCAACCTCTGCAGCAATGATGGCAGCATTCATACGTTTATTTCCCAAAGCCAACCTCTGGATATGACACTGAGCATGGGCACTCAACTTCTTTGGTTGACAACGGCAAGGCCTGTTCTGAGTGGAACCTGTCCTGCTAAATCCCTGTATGTTCTTGGCCACAGTGCTGCAGCGCAGTTTCAGGGTCTTGGCAATCTTCTTATAGCCTAGACCAGTGATGGCTAACCTTTTTGCCATGTGCCAAAAATGCGTGCATGCGCCGGCACTTATAATGCAATGCGTACCCCCCTGCGCATGCGTGCGTGACCTCCCAATGAATGTGTCCCCTGCATGTGCCCCACCCCGCACTCCTGGCAAGGGGGTAGATGTTCCATGGCTGCATGCAGGTGCTGATGGCATGGCCACGCTAAGAGGAGCTGCCCAGTGGGCATGTGCACGCCGGGAAATGAACTTCCGGTTTCCAGCACATGCATGAGCATTGGCCATCTAATTTTCTGGTTACTGGCACACATGCATGCGTGACGATCAGCTGGCTGGCTGATCTTCTGGTTTCTGGCACTGCCACACGCGTGAAGGCCACCTCATTGTTGTGCACGCATGCACACCAGTAACCAGAAGCCTAGCTGGCTGGTGTGCATGCATGCGCCAGAAACCCAGAAGAGGAATGTGTGATACCACGCGTGCCAGGCGACATGGCAACATTCAGGCACGCATGCCATAGGTTTGCCATTACAGGTCTAGGCCATCTTTATATAGAGCAACAATTCGTTTTTTTCAGATCCTCAGACAGTTCATTGCCATGAGGTGCCATGCTGAACTTCCATTGACCAGTATGAGAGCATGAGAGCAATAACACCAAATTTAACACACCTGCTCCCCCTTCACACCTTAGACCTTGTAACAGTAACGTGTCACATGAAACCAGGGAGGAAAAATGGCTACTTGGGCCCCATTTGGACATTATCATTTAGGGATGTACTCACTTTTGTTGCCACCAGTTTAGACATTAATGGCATTGTGTTGCATTATTTTGAGGGGACAGCACATTTACACTGTTATACAAGCTGTATACTCACTACTTTACATTGTAGCCAAGTGTCATTTCTTCAGTGTTGTCACATGAAAAGACATACTTAAATATTTACAAAATGTGAGGGGAGTATACTCACTTCTGTGATAAACTGTAAATCCCTTTTCATGGTTTGAAATAGTGTACTAGGTGCACCTCTTCCAAAGTTTAAGCATTTTGAGCCATTTTTATACATGAAAATTATTTGCTAAGTATGTGTTCTGTAAATGATATTTTCCATTTAAAATTTAGGACATTGCAGACTAAAAGACAGATTCAGCACAAATGTGTTTGCCTTTTTTGGAACCCATAGAAGGGCGTGTCTCTCTGATCCTATGCTTACTTTGGAGTCCCTTGGAGAGCCGAAAGAAGTCCTATTGTTTAAACAACTGTAACCACAGCTAAGTGTGAGGTCAGAGAAATAGCCTGTCTTTTTCAGACTCAAAAGAAAGCCAGAGACTTTTGCCAGAATAAGCATGCTTGCCAAGTGCAAGCAAAATTGAATATTCCTGCCAATTCATTTGGGATTTTATCTGTATTGTTCATAAATGTGAATGACCTAATAAGGACTGCCCCCTCTTTTAAAGTTTCAATTACAGATCCCAGCTGGAAATGTATCTTCTTCGGACACAGCTCCTCTTCTGATTTAACTTACTCTTGCAACAGACCAAGCACATAACTTACCCAGCAAATGAATATTAATTCTATCGAAAACTAGGTTCCGCTCTTAATTTTTTTTTTGACAAAGTTGTCTTTGAAGCAGTTAACACTTCAATGAAAATAAACTGTCCTGAAAATAAAATATCTCAATTCTGAGTTTAGTAAAATTATTTTCAAATATAGTTTGAAAAAAGAACTAATTCTAAAAACATTGCATCTATTTTTTTCAACAAAGTGTTGTAATTGTTAAACTGTACATTGTCCAAAAATAATTTGAAATAAGTACTTTGGAATCTGCTACACCTCTTCAACAGCCTACCATGTTTTTCCCGTGAGTCTATAAAAAGATGTGATAGCATTAATACCTTAACTCATTAATGTGATTTTTAAAGCAGCTGCATCCCTTTTTCAATCATAGAAATCTAAGAAAAGCAGACTGCTTTATCAAATAGCACAGATGTGCTATGGCTCTCTAAGGGCTGAAGCACATTTTTCTAAGCATTTCTGAAACATGCATACTTCTAATTAAGAAGCAGCATTAATAATTATATCTTCTTTCTCAGATGAAAGGAAGATGTAAGATAAATTAAAAAGGAATATTGAAAAGCAAAAATGCAAAGCTCTTTTTCCTCTTTATTGACTGAGATAACTGTCATTTGCCAAGAATTTGGGACAGCCCCCCTGTTGACCTCAGATTTGTTATACTGTATCTAATTCTAATCCAACAAAGGGGCATATATTTTAAAAAGCTATCCACTTTTAGATACTAATGATGAAAATATATGAACACTTAATATGCATGGGATTAAAGCATCAAAGCAGCATTGTTGGAAATCATCAGAATTAATACATAATCTCCCCAGACTATAAAAATCATAAAACTGCTAAGTAAATAAAATATTAGTATAATTTGTCTCACAGTACAATGTGTTATGCTATTTCTGCCTATATTTTTGTTTATTTCTATGGTGAATACTTTTTAAAATAACATTATGGAAGCAAAAATATCTACCCTTCATAAAAAAAACAAAAAATCGTTTTCGCAGTTCTTTGTTCTTTTTACAAAGGGTAGATATGTTTTCTTCCATCACATTATTTAATAAAGTGTTTGCCATAGAAATAAATAAAAATATAACCAATATTACAAGATAATAGCCAATTATAACTGTTTGGTGCTGTGGTTAGGAATCAGGCTAGAAACCAGGAGGCTATAAGTTTTAGTCCTGCCATAAGTACAAAACCAGCTGAGTAACGTTGGACCAGTCACTCTCTCTCAGCCCTAGAAAAGTGGCAATGCCACTTTTGAAATCTTGCTAAGAAAACTACAGGGACTTGTCCAGACAATCACCTGGCATCAGCATTGATTAGATGGCATTCACAACCTTCAAATAACTGTTCAAACACTGCCACTATGTTAAAAGTATTGTCCTTTTTGTTGATTAAACCTCTCAGTGGCCACCAAATATAAAAGATCCTGCAGAGGAACATTTTAATGAAATTACTATATTTGTATGTAAAACAGCCAAAATTAAAGATGAAAATTGTGTGATAAAGAAATGAAGATCTTACTACCTAAAGAAAACATCACCAAGAGAACTGCTTTGATTTTGAAAGTGCTGAATGTCAGTAAATAATCCTTGAGCATCATAGTTCCTTTTTTCCAAGTACTCTGACTTTTCTGGTCATAGATTTTGAATGGGATTTTGAAATTACTATGGTTATTTCTGTAAATGAACAAAAATATAATTGGTATGCTGATGATTTACAGATAATTGAACTCCTTCAGTCAATAATTCAAATTTTACCCCTAAGTAACAAATTGATAGTTTCCAGAACTCTCTGAATAATTGATGTGATGCAATATTTCACATAATTGTGAAATATATATTTCACATAGCATGCAATACTTCAAATTCCTTACAATTAAAGTTTTACTATATTATGACAGTTTAATTAGTTAAACAAAAAGGTAGATATTCATTGAATCCTCACTTTTTAAATGCATAAACTCAGTAATACTCAGTCAAGCGGTTAGTACTTTAACTGTTTTTTGGACTGTTTTATTTACAAGAATTTACAAATCAAAATGTTGATTTGGTCCATCTGTACTATCTACAATACCATCATCAGTGCCCATGGTTTCAGAATTATCTGCAAGTGAGACTATACAGGGATCTAGATTGTCAGGTTAATAAAGGAAGACTACAGAGTGGTAGCTTGACACTACAGAACTTGGGTCAGAAAAGGAAAAATTCAAACTGAGATGTTCAGGATGATACAAATATGAAAAAATATTTAGTTTTGTTCAAATGAAGAGGAAATGAAAAGAATCAGTATACCAGCTATTAAGTGAAGATGGCTGGCACACTGGTAAGTAACAGCAAAGGAAAGATAAATCTACTCATATTTGATTCACTCATTTCTAACAAAAAGTATGTAAACTGTGAATATCAGAAAAGTATGGAGATCAAGATAAAGAAACAAAGATGTGATCGCATAACTATAATTGGAGTGCTTGACTTGCAATTATGAGATTGCAGCAAATTGGAGTTATGTGATCACACTTTCCAATATTCCACGCCAGCTTCCCACAAGCAATGTCAATGTGAAAGCAGCAGGAAGTCAGGATCACAAAATCCTCACTTAACAATCTAAACAATCCTTAACAATGGTAATCAGGGCTGCTGGGATTATTGTTGCTAATCAAAATGGCCATTTGATGTGGCATTATTTTAGCAAGAGTAATTCAAAGTAATTCCAATCCCAATTGCCACTGTAACCCAAGGAGTACCTACATGTATTCAACCTGCTATAACAAGAATACTCTTCAGTTACAAATGAATGTAACATCATAGCATCTTATAACATTAAATTGAATCATCTTGACTATTGATTTACGTTTGCTTGGCTAAAAAGAATCTTATCTGACCAGTTTGGTTAAAAGTAGAAAAAATTGATGGATATTTAAAAGAGGATAATAATCAGGTTCTTGGTAGATAGAAACTCTTGCCCATGTATTCCTATATGATCCTTAAATAATATCCTAATTTACAATTATTTCTCTTATTTGCTCTACACAATTGTTTCCAGATTTGACATGATACAGATACATTTTATGTTCTTTATTTTTTAAGGGATGTTAACTCTTCACTCACATTCTGGGTTTCAAAATACCTTTATTAAGCCATACAAACGTGCAAAGTTTGTCCAAGCTTGCTTGTTCTCCTGTTGCATGGTAATTTTTTGGATAACAGATTTTCTATAGCAATTTATTTTCCTTTTATTTGTAATGGAGGTTAAAGTCTATATAAGAAATCCTCAATTTATGACTCCAACTGGGAACAGAATTTCCATTGCTAAGCAAGATGGTTGTTAAACAAGTTGCACCCAATTTTATGACCTTTTTGCCTTGATTGTTAAGCGAATTACTGCAGCCAGCTGGGAAGGTCACAAATGGTGATCACCTGATCTGGGGACACTGCAACCATTTTAAATAGTTGCAGATTCCAAAATGCCCAAATTCTGCTCTGCTGACAGCGGGGAAGCCGTGAAAGTTGTAAGTTTGAGGACCAGTCATAAGTCACTTTTTTCAGTGCTGTTGTAACTTCAAGGATTACTAAACAAATGGTTGAAAGTTGAGGACTACCTGTAATAAAGAAAGTTCAGCTTCAAAGATACCATGTGTGAAAATTGGAATCAATTATTGAATTTTTAGTACAGATGATGTAAGTGAAATGAATGTAATGGGTTTCTACTTATTAGGCTTCTCTCTTCATTTGAAGTTTTATTCACTGTAATGTTTTTATGCAATTGTTTTTACTAGCAATGTTATCTTGAATTACTCCATTTATTATTGCCTTTTGAAATAGAAATTCATTTGTTCCCTTTAGGTTGAAATTATTCCCTTTAGTTGGGAACCAATACAAATTGAATGGAATTTGAGGAATAGGAAATCCTACTAAATTTTTATTTTGTTACAGTAATCTCAGATATTGCAGATACTTTACACACTAAAAAACACATACCTTTTGTTGCTATTTTCTTGCTTTTTAGCCTATGGATGTGGAATGTTTCCTATATATCTGCCTACCTTGATCCTGTCCATTCCTGCACCTAATAATATTATATCATATTTATTCATTAGCCTAGTGTTGCTACTTTGTTCTTCAACTAATTTTTACAAAATGTTAATATAGCATATCACATTAAAGCCAAAGATTAAAATAAATTTTCCCAGAAAAGATTAACATTTTATCTCAATTAATTTTACCAAACTACATTATGAAGGCTATGCTTTTTTATTAGCGCAGAAACCACAACAATAATACATGGCAGTCTTTAGCATAAGCTAGCAATTCTTTGAAAATACATTAATTAAAATAATTGTAAAGGTTTTCAACCAGTTTTTAAAAGAGGTTAACAATATTTCTTTTTCCAGTATGCTGAATTCTTACTTATTTCAAACATACATAGGACTGTTTGACTTACATCTATTTTTGTCTAAAGTTGCATAAATCCGCCCCTTTCCACGTCTACCAATGTAATTAACAGCAAGCGATTGTTTTCTCTATTCAACATTTGCTGTAAACAGACCAAGGAGACCTATATTCTGCGGCTCTTAATTATGAATCTGACTATGCTACATTACTGTACAAGCGTGTAACGCACAGATTTGTGCAACGTATCCCAGACACTCAACACAAAGCCGGAGCATCGGTACCATCCTACTGAAGTCTGGAGACCGGTGCTTGCAAACAGTTTCTCTCTAAACCTCTCCCGCTTCAAAGCACCCTCTTCCCGGCCGCTCGGAAGTTCCGCTCCAAGCACTATTTCGTATTTCTTTGGTCGGTCAGCCTTCCAAATCCCCCGCCAGTCAATCCAACCTACCAGGGCAAGAGGCGGGAGGCTTTCTTGGGCCTGGAGAATTTAGCAAAGAGCCTTCCGCGCCCAGTCTGGAACGGTTACATGATGCAATCTCCCTCGCAGGCCGAAAGGCAAGATTTTGGGCAGACCCCCATCTTGCTTTCGGCCCACATCCCAGAGACTCAGCGCCACAAGCAGGCAGCCTTCGACCTCGGGGGTCTCGTCAGGGCATTCAGAAGTAAGGCAGCCGGCCGCGGCCGTCAGAGGCCGCCTTTTGTCTCCGGGCTGGAAGGCTGCCGGGCAGCAGCTCCCTCCCTCCTTCCTTGCTCGGCCTTGACTTGAGGGAGCGGACGCGCTGAGGTCGGAGCGCGCAAACCCTTACCTGGTGCCTGTCTCGCGCCGCTGCCGTAGCCCGGGACGAGGCAAAATGGAATAAAGGCAGCGCCGGGGCTCCCCGCCTCGCCAATCTCACCCAGGGTCGGGGAGCGGGACCAAGCGGGTCCCCCCACCCCGAGTGAAAGCTGCATGAGCCAATGGCCAAGCTAAATTGAGGGAGGGGCGGGGCCGAGAGAACAAAGGAGGGAGGGGGCAGCCCTGAAGAAAAAGTGGTGGTGGGTTTTCGGTACAGCCCTCCTCCATCCACACGGAGACTGGATACGCCCTCCAAGCGCTACACGTTGCCTGGGATGCGGCCGCCGCGCCGCGCCCCCTCCTCAACGCGAGGGGGGCTCCTAACCCCTGCAACGGGCCCAGGAAGCCGGGAGCGAGACGCAAGCATGGCTCCGAAAGTCAGGAAGTCCTGGCGTCTCCAGTGGTTTTCGCTTGGTTGGAAGTTGCTGCGCTGCCTTGACTTGCAGCCGAAACAGAGATGGGAGCCAGAAATTCAACCAGAGTAGATGTTGGGAGAAGAGGGTGCCTTTTAGTCTCGCTGCTGAGATGACAGAAGTAATGTAAAAACTGGAAAACTATTCGAAGCACTGATCGGCCGCATCTCTATTTGTCCAAAGCTTCCAAACTTATTCTTAGATGTGGCTTACACATCTGCCCCTTTCACAAACACAACTTATCAAATCCCTCCTTGATTTAAATGTGCTCTAAATGAAATAGCACCAGGATTTTACTGGTTGCTTAAAGCCTCCTTTAGGCAGAAGTGTTTGATTTTTATTTTATTTTTTTGAAGATTTTTATGTTCTTGCCTGAGGAAGTTAGGTAAAGCAAAGGATTTCCCCACTAGCAGCTGCTTTCCAGTTAGCCTGCCCTGTTTACTCACCATCATTAAAACTACACCATTAAAGCCACCAATTTGGCTTTAATGTGGAAAAGGCTGGCTAAAGCCTTAGGGTAAGGAGGAATGGGCAAGGTTGTTCTGTTCTGTTGATATCAACAGAATAGCAACCTCTGCAATTCAGGTATATATCTTCCAAAGATGCTGAATGATAGTGAAGCATGAACCTCCAGCACTGCCAATAGATGCTGTCAATGTACATTCATGTTGTGAATTTCAGATGAAATATGACTTGCTATATCCTAGAAAAAAGTTAAGGAGCTTAGAGTAGGGTATGAATCCAGTAAATTCCTTCACCCTTATCCTACAGATATTCGCCATTATTGCAAATTCACTAAATATATAAAACTGGCTAGAAAAAAGCTGGCATATAAAAGAGAAATTTACTATAAAAAAGCATTATTTTATATACTACAGAAAGTACAACTATAATAAAAGTAGGCATTTTGATAATCCATCAATAGTGGAGTTGTTGGGGTGAAAAGAAAATGGAAGTTCTACCTTTGAGGCAAGGGAAATCACAGAAATATGTATAATGTAATAGAGAGCTGAACAGCGAAGCAGGGCCTAAAGATGAAAAATTTAGATGTAAACAGTCACAAAGCTCTTCTAATCTTAGTTGAGAGAAGACTCATCCATACAATTACCTCACTATGCCATAATTCATCTTCCATTTCAAGAACAGAGATCTGCAAAACTTACCCCAGTGTTAGCTACAATACATCCTTAGAATGGTTCTTGTCTTCCACAGCAAAAGTGGGGTTTTCTTCAAACATACTCCTCAGTCTCACAGGAGTTTAACTCTAGATAGACAATTGAACTGCTACTTTAAGTTCCTCATCGAACTCTCCTCTCCCGAAAGGAGATCTGGAAGAGGAAATTCCATGCAAATGGCTATTTCATTGAGTTATATGATTGGGAAAGTTATGCAGCCAAGCTCTCTTCTTGCTTTCCTTTTTCATTATTTTTCACCCTATGCTTGTGTGTGATGTGCATCTTTTCCTGAACAAAGGCAACAAGAGCATTGGATCATGCAAATTCATATCTACATCAAGAGACAATGGTGGTTGGTCACCCAAACCTTCAGATGTCTGTGGAGATTCTCGGTCATCTATATCATGATTGTCCAAAAGATGCTTTTTCAAAAGGCAACTGGACTGGTTTTTTCTCTTGAAGACATTTTGCTTCTCATCCAGGAAGAATCTTCAGTGAATTGAAGGGGTATTTGTCAAAGTGGACCTGCTGGGATGACAATGAGACAGTGCTGGAGATAGTGCAGCTGTTGCCATGTGTTGTCTCCCGCCCCCTTTATTTTTTGATAGGCAACAACATATTTTAAATGGCAACAATAGAAATATTGACCTTGTGCACTCAGGGCTGCTATGTTCCATGGGTGATTGTTGAGCAATTATATGACTTTATTGGTAGCGATGCATAGGTCCAAATCTGTGCCTGTTTAAAAACCTTATACTTTAGCTGCTGCAAACAGTGGCTGTATTGGCATTTTCAGCAACAATCTCCTTCCGCAATATAATTTGTTTCTCTTCTGTATGGTGAATAAAAGACTCTTCTCTCAGTGTAGGGCTACTGCCACTTCTTTCTACACAACTTTGCCAACCAGACATTGCTGCAATGTCACACATAAAACTATTGTTTATGAAAAAAGAATTACATGAGGAAAAGTGGGAGGGAGGGAACAAAGGAACAAAGAGGTTTAAAGGCACCTTGCATTGCATGGCAGAAAAAGACAGAGATGGTGAATTCTGAAGCATTTTGATGACAGAAGTGCATAGCTTTCAATATGGGAAACAGCAGGCAGTAATGTAGACAAATGCTTTGTCTGTTCCTCTAACTTCTGCCTGGTCCAATGCCATGATGAAAGTATCTTTCCTTGAGGAAGAGTATGGTAAACACTCCAGTCTTGGATCCATCTGTGAGCACAGTAGTACTGCCAATGTTTACTCCTTATGCATTGTGCAGATCTTAGCTTGTGATAAACTTATGGGTCCTTTTTAAACCTAATCTCTGATACTACAGACTGCCACTGTTGAACTGGTGGTGTTCAGCAGTCATACAGATTCTGATCCCAGAATGCAATAAAAGTTTATGGGCGACCTTCTTATCCTGCCTGTTTTGATCCTGAGCGGTGAGCTGAGAGTGATGACACCTGCTATTCTTCTTTGAGCAGTCATTGCTCATATGCACTACTGGAAGGTTCATGCAGAGAGGTGGTCATGCAACCAGCAATGTATTGTTTTCTGACCAAATATATACCTTTCACACATAGCTGCATCTAAGTGGGGAAGAGTGGCACTCCCTTTGTCCACCCCTAGAACCTATTTGGCTATTTTCAAAGTGCACTCATGCAATTAGTGACTTAAAATAACTGCTTCACTGTACCTTCCAGGTGGGTCAACAGAACAGATTGTCAGAGTATAGAATTTTATCTGGGTTGCTTTATACACTTTGTTTGATTACAGTATTACAAGCTACCAAAACCCAGATATATTAACCTTCAGGAATTGCCTGGAGTGCAAACAGTTTATATGTACAATCCAGAATTACATTCCTGACAGAAATGCACTTTGCACTGAGATGAATTGTATTTCATGCTTTCAGAGTATGCATCACACACTTTCATACAACAGCTTTTTAACTTGCTTGCCCAATTTCTTGCCTTTCAATCCTTGCCTCTAGCTGGCATTAAATACTTCTCCTGTCCTCCCCCTCTTTGTTTTGCCCCTACAGAAGCACACTAATATCAGGCCAGGTGAGAATGAATGGTTCAACATCACCCTTTCACTTTCTGTATCAAAAGGAGGATGATATCTCAGGTCTTTTGATCCATACTTCAGTACTGTAACTACAACTACTCTGATATAGCATAAGCGGTGGGAAGTGTATAAACTGGGATAGCAACACATAGTCATGAGAACAGGACATGAAGGAGATAGATCAGCCAAGTAAAACACCTCCCAATGTGATCTCCCACTAGACACAGACATCTTCCCTATGTCATGGAACCACAAGGACTGGTGTTTAAATCACAGCTTCCCTGTCATATTCTGTCTACACCAGGAACATCTGCAAGAAGAACTCAGTTTCCTGTGTCTGCCAGATGTGACCCAACCCTAGCAGCTAGCCTCCATGGGAACCTCGGAGCAGGATGAGTGTTGGTCTCTGGTAAATTGGCTGACAAAGGGGCACAGCAACCCCTGGTGAAACCCTTTTGTAACAGCAAGTAAACATTATGAAGTGGATTGGAAGGGATTTATACAAATCATTGTCTTATTTATCAAAAAATGTGAACTCCCATGTTTTTAAAGATGAAATCATAGGGAGAGGTATCTATCTAATTGGATAGTTCTTGCATTTCTGAATGTATTGGTCCAGCATTGTAAAATGTTTGCACTACAGTGCTCTAATGAAATCAGCAACATAGCTACTGCCAGCAAACATTCTTTTCGTGGGTTGCAAATTGGTTGATAAACTTTTAAATGTTCCAAGGATGTTTCTCATAAGCACAAAGAAAATTGAGTAGGTTGAGTTTGGGATCACAAAACAGTTCACAAGTATAGCTGTTGTACTATACTTTCTTTCCTTCCTTTAATCATACCAAATATCCTGTCTTAAATTATAATAGTAGTAAATATTTGAGAAATAATACATCCTTTAAATAAATAAGGACTTGGAACTGTCAACCAATAATTTATGAGTCTGAAATCTATGAGTAAAAATAATAAATTGTTAATATGTTCTTATTGTATTGTCATAAAAGGAGTAGTTTTACTTCAACTGCTACATGGTGCCCAATTTAGACCCATGTAATTCCTTTGGTCCCTTAAAAAGGTTAAGACCAATTTTCTCCAGAACATATTATTTTAATTCTCCTGTTGTGTCTCAAACCCTATTCTTTAGAATTTGTGGATTCTCCATCACTGAAGAGATTGGACAGCCATTTAGTATAGGGTCTCCTGCTTGAGTGGGGGTTTAGACTAGAAGACTTCTAAGGCAGGGGTGAAATTCATCAGGTTCTGGAGAACTGGTAGTACAAATTTTGAGTAGTTCAGACCACTGGCAAATACCACCTCTGGCTAGCCCCAGAGTGGGGTGGGAATGGAGATTTTGCAGTATCCTTCCCCTGCCACATCCACCAAGCCACACCATGCCCACCAAGCCACGCCCACAGAACTGGTAGTAAAAAAAAATAAATTCCACACTGCTCTAAGGTCTCTTCCAGCAGAATATTCTGTTATTCTGAATCCACTTGACAAAATGTGTTTATGTTCATACTGTAAAAGCCAAAGAGTCTTCATCTTTCTAACGGATTAAGCAAAGGCTTCTCTGTCTCATATGACTCAGTGTATTCCTACAAAGATGTATATAATGTATCGGGAACCCTGTGCCAACGACCTTTCATTAGAACTTTTAGCTAAATGTCTTCATTGCTGGGCCACTGTGAAGGGAATTGATCAATTAAACCAACACATCTGGTAATAATTTTATTCCATAGAGAGATTAAAGGTAGTATAATCTAGTAGGTACAAGGGCAGGCATTGTTGTTTACCTACAGACAATAAAACACGGGTGAAATCCAGTAGGTTTTGACAGGTTCTGGA
Organism: Masticophis lateralis; assembly: GCA_030761175.1. Classification (NCBI taxonomy): domain Eukaryota; kingdom Metazoa; phylum Chordata; class Lepidosauria; order Squamata; family Colubridae; genus Masticophis; species Masticophis lateralis. The sequence continues at coordinate 93,950,241 of JAUDYJ010000003.1, read as the reverse complement.
GAACCGATAGCAGAAATTTTGAGTAGTTTGGAGAACCGGTAGTGGAAATTTTGAGTAGTTCAGAAAACTGGCAAATACCATTCTGGCTGGCCCCAGAGTGGGGTGGGAATGGAGATTTTGCAGTATCCTTCCTCTGGAGTGAGGTGGGAATGAATATTTGCAGTATCCTTCCCCTGCCACGCCCACCAAGCCATGCCTACCAAGCCACATCACACCCAACAAGCCACACCCACAGAACCGGTAGGAAAAAAATTGGATTTCACCACTGCAATAAAGCATACCCACTTGATTGAATAGTGGCTGCTTATGTCCCTATCTGATGTTGTGGCCCCCACATCGACCTGGACTGAGGGGGTTTCAAGGGTTAATTTTTAAATTTTTAGATTTTAGATTTTATTTTGTATTGTGGCTTGTGTTTTATTATTGAAAGCCGCCCTGAGTCCACTGGCAGATAGGGCGGTATATAAGCCAAACAAACAAATAAATAAATAATTATAAGTACTTTTGCTAGGCCATCTAGAAGTTGCAGTGGATTGAGGATATGAAAATCCAAAATGAGCTAAGACAGACAAGGATTTACTGGTTCTTAACAAATCCCCTAAGATACTTGCCTGCAGACTATCTATACTCATTTATTCCAAATTTCTTTGGGCATTCACCACAGCCTGTTTCAATGTTTTTTCCTCAGTAATTTTAGAGGTAGAGCAGTAATAATGCATCAGCTCCTCAAAGAATAGTGGGGAAGTTGAAACAATTCGACATGGTCTTTTAAGTTAAGTTGGATACGATTAATTCAGCTCTATTTAAAAGTTGACAAGGTCACTAAAATGGATTTTATATCCATTATCTGTTAGAGTTCCTAAAGTGACATATGCAGTTGCAAAATTATTTCATAAACTGGATTTCCATTCACTAGCAGAGTGCAAAGTCCCTATAATCTTCTACACAGGTGCCATAATTTCATAAACCCCCATATGGCTGAAAAAAGCAATAGCAGCAATATATTTTGATACTGCAGACAAAACCACCTGGTTCTTTTGATAAATCTAAAATTCTGGTCTTTGTTAAGAGAGCTATTCAACTGTCCTGAAGAATGGAATGGAAGGGCAAATTAGAGCAGACTACTGCATTTAAATACCTTGGGATGGTATTCTATTCTAAAAGGCACCTGGAAAATGCACCAGAACACTGTAGTACACCTAGCTCTTAGAACTGCAAGTGCTATTAATTGCTTTCTTTATATAAGCAGAGGACAATTAATCCCAGTGGTATTAAAACATTTTGAGGCCATACCACTGGCCCAAATTCTTTATGGGGCACAAGTAGGAATTTGCTTGAAGAAAAATGCGCTGGAAACAGTAAAAAAAACTTTTTTCAGATCAAACTTTGCTGCTCCAAATGGAACAGCAAATGCCCAGTTATGACTTGACACAAGAATGCCTCCAATATGGCTAAGGACTGGGAAGAGGATTATAAACTACTGCCTGAAAATCTTTCCAGTTGGACTGACCCTTTTAGTTTTAATAGAAAATTCTCCCTGGAAACAGGCAATGGAGAAGAATTTGGCCTTATGGCCTTCCTGTGCCATTCCTAAGGGTTTTTTTAAGGATATTATCAAGCCAAACAACTGTTCACTCAAATAATGAGGGGAATAGAGTTTCAGGCTGAAGTTAATGAGCTGCCCCAATGTGATAGAAATTGGACAAATAAATGCTCTTGGAAACCAAAAAGATATCTACAAAATCTAATTTTCTCCAAGCTGAGATATACAGCTATCTAAGTATTTATTTCCTATTTACTGAGTTTCAGTAAAACTAAATGGAAGTCTTAGACATTTCTCTGTTTTTGAGACCTACAAGTTTGCTCTCATAATAAATTTAGGATAACATATACAACTTAAGGAATGGTGAGATGTTATAATTAATAAAAAAGAATGGAGTTTTGAAGCTTTTTCGGTTTTCAGATTTACAGATGAAAACATATACAATGACCTGTAAAGCATCTCATAAAATAGATTATATTCCACCAAAATTTGTGATGCCATTCAGCCCCCCCCCCAAAAACCCACAGCCTTTGGGGACAGAGTAATACAAATTTCTTAAATTTCTTACAATTTCTTAAAAAGGAGAAATGAAATAGTTAGGAAAGATTTGGAAATACTTAATTACATTATTTGTTCAGCAGATGATTTAAAAAAATTAAGTGAATATGATTATATCATTTGCTCAGCAGAGGGCAGCAGAATAACAAAATGAAAAACCACAAAGTTAAAAAAAACATTTAAATTATTTTCCACCAAATCCTGACCTGTTCAGTAAGAGTTAAATTGAATTAATGAATTTATAATATTATTCAGATATGATAGATAGATAGATAGATAGATAGATAGATAGATAGATAGATAGATAGATAGATAGATAGATCATATTGAATTATTGGAATAAAACTTTAAGTTGCTTTATTCAATACAAAAGAAGTTTGGCCGTCTCTTGCCCAAACCTCTTGATGGTCACTTTCACCCAAATTAGTACTTTCCAGTTCACCAACTTTATTTATTTATTTATTTTGCCTCAGTAATGTACAGTAAACTTGTCAACACAATCATCACCATAAGATATCTGTATTTGGTGGTGAATTTAAATTGGAGGGATTCGTTCAAAAATCACAAATGCAATCATGGAACGTAGCTTAAAGTGATGAGTATTTACTACAGGCTTCCCTTTTATGAACAATAGCAACACAACCTTTTCCTAACAGTAACTTCCCACCAACTAAAATGAAATAACAGATCTAAAGAAAGTATCAGAACTTTTAGCCGATCAGTCTTGTCTTCCATTTGCAACTAACAATACTGGAGGCATTGTCTTACAAAATTGACCATATGTTAAAGTTTCTTTATTTGTTTTTCACATGAAAGCAGAAATAGCTTCATATTTAAACACTCTATTCTAAACAAATCATTTTTGTGTATAGATGATCCCTTGTCACCATTTTCATTCATTCTTAGGTCTTTAATTGTCCCAATCACTTTATCTTCAATCCTGTTCTCATCAATCCATCTGTTAGCTAACAAAATCACACACACAAAACACATTCATTCAGAATGTTGCACAAATCTTCCCAAAATACATATTTGGTTCTTCCATTTTCACCATTCACTGGCGCATAACATAACCATGAATTCCAATTCTCATATATATCCAAACAGCCTAGATGACACCAATTTGTAAATCAGTTCTACCATTCATTCTGGCCCTTTTATTCACAATGAAACCTACTTTTCTTTTTCCAAAAAGTGTATATTCATCAGTTTCACTCTACAGGATCAAGTCACCTTCTTTCAGATCTGTTAATCCTACCTTAGATTCAGTAATACACTTTTTTTTCTTGATTGGTTAATTTATGTAACATGAGGGAAAAGCAGAAGGACATACATAATATTTTACATGTTACATAGAAGAAAATAAGCTTTTGTGGGCTATCATAAACTAGCATGGATCTTCTTATATATGTCCTAAACAGTATACTCTGCTAAGGGTAAAGATGGCACTGTTCAGGTTTGACATATTTTCTAAAGTATGTCAGAATTATAACTAAAGCTCAAGTATTTTCAGATTATTCTATGGAAGCTAAAATACCTCCTCTAGAGCCTTCTTTGCAAACCAACATATTGTTGCCAATATCCCATCAACTAAGAGGCATATGCAATATACTAACAACACTCAGGATATGTGAAGCAAAGATCAAGAAATCTAAAATTTATCCCCCTCATTAAAATGCTTTTGTTCCAATTGGATAACTCTGAGCAGAGCTGTGTTCTTTCCAAAAGCTCCTGCCAGTTATTTAATTAAAATTGAATGCTACATCTCCCTTGTGCTGCAATATATATTTCTGCACTTTCCTAATTTTTCAGATAAAACTGGACCCATGCCAGAGAGAAATTGCTCTGCAGCCTCAACTTTCTTAAATGTCTTTAGAATATCCTTATACCAAATACAAAATGCAGCTGGATATTTAGTCCAATCCTTTTGTTCTCTGGGGAGCTCTTTGGTGTGAAAGAAGATGTGCTTGGCCTCCATAATGATATTCGTATAAGCAGAAAGAACTCTTTCTTGAAGTCTGTTCAGGTAAACTGAAGTTGGACTCTAGATAAAGTGTATCTATTCATAAAATTTGCTGGAAGATTCTTTCTCTTTCATAGCAAATCTCAAATACTTGACATTGAGCGGATGAGGGTATCTAAACAGGTAAGTTAAAATAATAGTTAGGAAAAGACACGTATGTAGCAGCTAGTGTGGTTCTTGTTCCTCTCCTCTCCTCTCCTTTTCTTTCTCCTGTTTTCTATAACAAGTGAGGTAAGTGAATTGGTGGCAACAAAAAAGGCTTGTTGAGAGCATGCTGTCCAGTTCCCCCTTCCTCTCTAACAAATCCTTTCTTCCATTGCTTCCTATGTTTCCTAGTCTGGAGTTTACAGACGTAACATTCCTTCTTGCTATCACTCCCTGGCTCCAAAAAAAATTCAGTAAAAACTGGGGCAGTTGTACAAAAGAGCAGAGAAACCCTGGATTCCAACCAGGTATGAGTAAAGGGATAAATCAATTGGTTTTACAATCCACTTTTTGGATTAAAAAGCAGGAAAATTAATTCTGGCAACAGGAAAGCATTTGCTACCCCTGACATATGTGCCTTGAGAGAGAAAAAGATACATTTCTAGAAGCCACACTACATCAACCGCCATCAGTAGACTAAAATTCATTTGCAAGATTCTTGCCAGCTAGTATTTGTTTTGGGATCATTATTCTCTTTTTTTAAAAAAATCTAAGGGAAGAACTTTTTCCCTAAAGTTATGTTTCAATAGGAAACAGAACTGGTAAGTTACTTCCTTTCTGGGTTTCTCTTCCTGCAAACTCAAGATACAGAAATATTAACAATCAACATACAGCTGCTTCTCCTGGAATGGTATGGAGTTTTGTGGTTAAAATTTTACCTGCTAACTGGTTGTATTTGGTTCCTTTTCCCTTAGAATATCAGGGAAATAAAATACATTGAACAGACACCACCAGGGCAGAGATAAAGATGGGTCTGACTGGCATCTAGTTTCTTTTGTGCAAGGAAACAAGGCATGATTAACAAAAGAATGATCTTCAAACACAAGATACATAGACCTTTATAGCAGAACATACTCAGTGCTATTTAAGGGATAATAAAGTTAAAAGTTAAGTTCAATATTTCAGGTAGAAGTTTCTACAGCTACAAATTCTAAATACAAAGAAGAAGTAGCTTTATTTGCAAACAAATTCAGATTATCATCTCATCATTCCTATCACCCATCTCCTCCCACTTATGCCTGTATGACTGAAAGCTTGTTGCTGGTATCCTTAAGATTTATATTGACTGTTTTCCTATGACTATCATTAAGTGTTGTACCTTATGATTCTTGATTAATGTATCTTTTCTTTTATGTACATGAGATCGTATGCACCAAGACAAATTCCTTGTGTGTCCAATCACACTTGGCCAATAAAGAATTCTAGTTTATTATTCTATTCTGTTAGGGTTGGCAGATAGATATCTGCTCCTTGATGTCTTGTTTTGCTTTTTCTCACTAATGTTTGCTTTAGTGTCCAATGACCTAGAATTTGGAGTTTTTGATCCTTGCGAGGGTTTTGATAATCTAGTCACCTGGGGAATACATATGTACTCTATGGTCACACATAATTCTTGCTTAGGATAAAAAAAAATATGTCAGCTTAACATAAATGGAGGGCTGTTCAGTATCAATTCTAAAACTGTTCATGTTTCCAAATGCTGCCCTTTACACCTTCCACATCTATCCATTTTTTATTTGCTAATCATTTAGGTAGGGCTAGATGCATTGAAGCAACTCCAACAGATCTGTTGAACCCAAGGGTGAAATCCAACAGGTTCTGACAGCTTCTGGAGAACCAGTAATAGAAATTTTGAGAAGTTTGGAGAAAAGTAGTGGAAATTTTGGGTAGTTTGGAGAACTGACAAATATCACCTCTGGCTGACCCCAAAGTGGGGTGGGAATGGAGATTTTGTAATATCCTTGCCCCAGGAGTGGGGAGGGAATGGGGATTTTGCAGTATCCTTCCCTGCCAAGCCCGCCAAGCCACACCACGCCGACCAAGCCACGCCCACAGGACCAGTAGTAAAAAAATTCGGATTTCACCACTGGTTGAACCCCTTGCTGAAGTCCAGTTTGCTCTATATGTCATATAATAATATTAGATGATAATATTGTTACTGCGACTACAGGCTAGTAATTTACTGGGAGGTTGTGAATGGAACAGATGGGCAATAGGACCTTGACTGAAGCATTTGGATGCTTCTTCTTACTGCTTTCCATTTATTTTAACAAGTACATTTAAAAAGACATTGGACTCTTCAGGTGGTCAGAGATCTAATTTACCCTTCACTGTTCCCTATAAGACACACATTCCATGTTTTATTTCCTTGTTTCCTTAACTCTCCCTCTTGATCTTGTACTTTAATTCATTTAATCTTTTCCTCCAGGGGTACCAGAGGGAAATGTTCCATCTTCCTGTAGCTACTCCTTGTCTCATTGAGTGAACCTTGATGGTGGCAAGAGTTTCTCTAGTTTGCTATTGTGAAGCATGACTGTTGGAATACCTTTATAAATCATGTAAGAGCATTCTCTGAATTATTTTGTTTACTACAGTATTTATTAAGTTTTATATTCCACCTTCCCTCCAGGAGTTCAAGGTGGTATACATAGCATTCTATTCTAAAATTTCTTCCACTCTGAGATAGTGTGGCTGGCCCTATGTTTCTCAGTAAACTCTCATGGTTATGAGTGGACTTGAATATGAATCTCCCTTTCCTAGTTCAGCACTGCCACTGGTACACAGTTAAAAGGGCTAATCAGAATATAGAAGATAGCATTGGCAGGACCATTTGCAATGTATAGTAATAGCTGTCTTTCTACATGGCTCCCAAAAAATTGTAGAGATGAGATAAGGAGGTTCCCCAGACATATGTCAAGCTTCCTCTGCAGCTGTTTACAAATCACACCAGAGCAATGTCCACATTTTCTTTCACAACATTTTAAAACAATGTTTAATTATACCCTCAAACCGTTAACTGTTATGGAAATATTCCATACCTAATGTCTATGTTGTGCTCTCTGCGTAAATGTCTCCACTGGAATTATAAACACTTGATTTTAAATATTTGTAGCCATCAACGGGCATCATCAACATGGCTGACAGAATTGAGAATTCTGAAATAGAAGAATGAAATACTTCATATTTAAAATATAATTAACAAAATAGAGCTTAAAATAAATTTTAATTTCAGAGAGTGAGAGTTTTCTTACATATTTTTAAAAGCAAGTACTGGGGGAATTAAAAAGGTTGATCATTGAGTCATTGTCAGAAGTAAACTTTTGTGTCATTTTAGTTGAAAAGGGCAAGTGAAGCAAAAACTGAAGAGTCTTTTGGGGTCCATATTGACATTGAAGCAGGGGTGGGTTCCAAATTTTTTTACTACCGGTTCTGTGGGCATGGCTTATTTTGTGGGTGTGGCTTGGAGGTCATGTGACTGGGTGGGCATGGTTATGTATATAGAGACTACTCAGAGGGCTGAAAAAAGTCATTTCTGACAGGTCCTCACACTTTTGACTGGTCCTCACACTTATGACCATCCTTACATTTATGCCCATGCAGCATTCTTAACAACCATGTCATTCATTTCACAACTGCTTCTCTTCACCATGGTGATAAGATAGGGCAAAAAATATAAAACGTGAGGACAGTCATAAATTTGAGGACTGGTTAAAAGTGCGAGGACCAGTCAAAAATAACTTTTTCAGTTATTTTTCGTGGGTGATTTCTGAAAGGTCCTCGCACTTTTGACCTGTTTTCGCACTTATGACTGGTCATCATTTATGCCCATTGTAGCATTCTTAACAACCGTGTCACTCATTTCACAACTGCTTCTCTTCACCATGGTGACATGATAGGGCAAAAACATAAAATGTGAGGACAGTCGTAAGTTCGAGGACTGGTCAAAAGTGCGAGGACCAGTCAAAAATAACTTTTTTAGCCCTCTGAGTAGTCCATATGCATAAAAGGATACAGCAATAGAGAGAGATGAAGGAAGGGAAGGGAAATTAGAGTAGGAGTGAGGGTAAGAGAGGGAGGAAGAGAGGAGGAGAAGGAGAAAGGAAGAGGAAGTAGGGAGGAGAAATAGGGGGAGAGAAAGTAAGAAGGAAAGAAAAAAGAGAGGTGGTAGATTTGAGGAGAAAGATTGGTGTACAATAAAAAAGATGAAAGGGAAGAAAGCCAACCCCAACAAATATAAAGATATTAAGATAAAGAATGAATTGTTAAACTTTAAAGAATAAAAGAAAACAAATATGAATAAATAGCAATAATTAGAAACACACATACAAACATACAATATATTTTCTTTGAACAGAATATTTGGCCAGTTCACAAATTTAAACAGTGTTTAGTCATTTCAATTAAATTTACAATTTCTATATTTCCTTTTTGCCATATTTATTCCTCATCTATTTTTTTAAAAAACCAATATTACCCTTCATCTCATCTCTAATCTTAATCAAATTCAATTTCCCCCTTCTATTCTATATTATACCCCTTCCCATTGTCATCTATTTTTATATCCATCCTCACATTGGTTAATTATGTAATATTACAGTTGTTTAATATAAATTCAACATTTTAATATAAATCAGTTATATAACTGTCTTTTTGTATATTAATCAATATGAACATGAATATTCCAATTATTTCCAAGCAATCCAATTTCTTACAAATCAATTAATTATATTTACCAATAATAATAAACCAAATAATTTCCCCCATATATTCCTCCAAACCACAACTTAACCATTTCTGCTTTCAACACAATATACAATTAATAGTATCTCAATTATTACAATTCCCTAGTTAAATAGAGCTTTTTTTCTTTTGTGTTTTAAAATCTTGAACTTTCCTCTTTTGCCCTAAATTTCCCATTGTTTGCAGTTTTGCACCTACCTTTTTTGATGAGGAAAAAGAAAAAACAATATCTCTCTGCCTCATTTTAGCACGTTGCAGCAAAGACCCTGCTTTACTTTCCATTTCACTTTTTCAGCATAGCTAGGGGGAAAAAAAACTACTCCAGCATTCTTTGCAGCTAGCAAAAGACCACTGCGCAAAACAGCTGAGAGCAAATCAGCTGAGAGTCGGGAGGCCGATCTAATCAACTTTTGGTAATTAACCCATGCTGAAGCTGAAAGGGGCTGCTTTTTCTATTTTTGCAGTCACAGGTCTACTCATTTGTTTTCTTTTAATGCCTTCCCGAATCTGAGCGATTTTATCGTGCAGATACTGTGCAAAATCCTCAGCCTGCCCTTGCAAGGGATCCTCCCGCGCTCCCTGATATAGAAGGGAGCGGGTCACTCTAAACAAGGCGGCTGGGCTTTTCCATATATTTTCTACATCATAATTTTATATGGGTTTTTTGCACTTCCTTTTATTCACCTTCACTTTAAAGAAATTTTTTTACTGTTTTTTCATAGAGAAGCTCTTTGGCTATTTAATTATTTTGGTTGCACTTTTGCAGCATTTCCCGCATTACAATGTCCTTTATGTGGTACAGTGGTAAGTCTATGCACATAGCATTTCAGCTGCAGTTACACTATAGATTTACACAGAAGATTTATGGGAGGTTTATTTTCAGTTTCCTTCCTAAGCATTCCTAGTAGGGATTTTGCCTTTTTAAAAGCAACTGCCCCCATGCTCTGACATTTTCAGTGAGCTCATACCCACATAATCTGCTTTGCCAATTTAGAAAAGTTGAAGGGGAGAGATTTTGTACCAGCATGCATAATTAAGCTTTTGCTTCCAAAGAGCTACATTTGTCATTCTAGGATAAATTCAGTCATCAGCATCTGCATTACATCTACCACAACAAAGACAGATGAGAAGAATTAATTGAGTTTTTCTCCAATTTCCTTTTCCTTCCTTAGCCAACCTTTAATAATTGCCATCCAATATTCCAGAGTCTTCTTTGTTCATTTTCTTGTTTCAAATATATTTATTTAATTTTTGTTGCTGCACTGAATGTTTCCGTATGTTCCACAGTGTGTACATAGAATTTTTAAATAGCTCTCTTCAATTCTTTTGCCATTTTTTCCAATTCTTTTTGTTTGATGGGACTTCCCTTATTATTTTTGCTTCAAATAAAAATAGCTTATTTGATCCTGCTAATTCTGATGTGTTTGGGGCATAGCAACACATTTTGTGATCTGAGGTTTGCATTTTAAATGAACTATCATTTTAGTATTGAATAATCTCTAAGAATTCAGAAGATAACTGACCATTGCTGAATCCAACAGAGTTGGACATTTTAAAAGAAGGTTGCAGAGAAAGTGGTCATCTTGTAACTCCAAAGGGGCCTGGAAGAAACTAATTATCTGGACCTCTTTCAATCTGAATTCAGAGCACAACATAGTCCTGAAACAGTCAGTCATACTTGATGAACAATGGTAAACATAGAATGGAGAAATACATCATGTGGTTCTCTCAATAGTTTTCAGTACCATTGATCATGGCATCCTTCTAGAACATCTCATAGGGTTTGGAGTAGGAGATACATATTGCAGTGGATCTCTTTCATTCTTCAAAATTCCAGTCAGTGTTGGTGGTGGAGAAAGGTTGCCCTTGAATTTACTTTGCAGGGTGCTTCAGGGCTCCATTCTTTCCATGCTATTTTTTTTTGTCCATACAAAAAGAAAAAAAGAAAAGAAAAGGGCTATTCTATCTATCTTATTCTGTTTTCAAAAAGTAACATAATAAAATATTTAGTTATTTGAATGCATTTAAACACAAACTGTCCCAATAAAATAAATTTTAAAAACTACAGTATTCACTGTTGTAGAAAAAGATACTGTACATTGATATCTGTTCTTGGTTAGAAGTAACAACATCACTAATAATTAACATTGCCAAGTTTTCTCACTGCAGTACTATACCTGACTTTGATTCCATTATTAATTTTTGCACAAAAATTGTTTTGTCTATAAGCTTTTTTTAAAAAATGATATTTGTTTATTTCTTTAAATTTTTATTAATCAAATTTGTATCAGTTGCCATCTCACCAAATACTTTTTAAAAGTTCTATTTTTACAATCACATAATTTCTGTATATTGAACTTATCAGCACTATAAATGAGCCATTAATCAACTTTTCACATTGGCATTAAAATAGTTTATCAGCAATTAGCACTTTAAGTTGCTTAGAACAACATAACCTTTAAGAATAACTAATTGGACATATGCATGAGTGGAATCTTTGGTTTCAATTTTAAAGTCTATAATATAAATCATCTTTCAGTTCAATTTGAATAGTTGAGATATATGATTGAAATATGATTTCATTTCCAGTGATTAGAAATATAACAAGTAATGTGGCTTATTAATGGATTATAGACAAGTGGAACAGAGTATTAAGGAATATTGGGTACAACCTCAAAAACTGAATATGATCTCAGTTTAAACAAATCAATATTAGAGTGATCCAATGGTATGCTCTAACCACAGATGCAGAAGAAGAGGAAGCTAAACAATTCTGGGCAGCTTGCAACACCTTATTGACATAACACTGATAAAGATATACTAATTACACTAAATTGGAATGTTAAAAGTAAATAACATCTCTAACAAAATAAAATTTTGCCCTTAAAAACTAAATGAAATGGCATATATTAATGCTTGTGCAAAAATGTTAAATCTTTATAGAAAATATTTTTTCCAATAACCCCAGAAATTACTTTACTCATGGATAGACAATATCAAAATCAAATACACCATATCATCTGAAAGCAAAGAGGTAAAATAGTCTTGGTATACCTGAAGAAGTTCAAATGCTCAAGGCAAGCTCATTTTTGTTTCTATTGGCCCAAAGGCTCAGCTTGCACATTTTTAAGTATCTTCTTCCCCTAAATTCTATGGGGATAATTCAGCAATCATTTATCCTTATGGAGGCATGATAAGCACAAAGCAAATTTGTGAGACTTTTGATTTGTAAGAAAACAATCATCCAAGATAAATAATGTTTCCATAATATCACAGATAAATATTTTTTATTCTATAGAGAAAATTAATCCATCTCCTCTGTATAAAAGAAGTAGAATTTTATGTATCAGACTATGAAAGAGAAAGGCTGATTAGAATGTTTATATCAAATAATATTCTTCAGCTGCTGAATGATGAGAGGGAAAATGAGTTTTTAAATTACTAATTTAAAATTTAAAATTATTTTATTTTATTTTATTAAATTTGTATATGCCCTTCTCCTACTGGACTCAGGGCGGTGCACAGCCAAGAATAAAAACATCCCAATACAAAAGTTAAAATTATTAAAAGAATTATACAAATTTTGGCCCAAAAATTTAAAACCTCCTGACTAAAATCAATTTACAATTAAAAATATCTAAGGTGGGGTGGGTATTACGCCAGCCCAGCCTCATGAAACAGAAATGTTTTTAGGGCACGGCGAAAAGCCCAGAGATCTGGTATCCTCCATATCTCCAGTGGGAGGTCATTCCAGAGGGCAGGTGCTGCCACAGAGAAGGCCCTCCCCCCAGGGGTCGACAGCCAACATTGCCTGGCTGACGGCAACCTGAGGAGTCTCTCTCTGTGGGAGCACACTGGCTGGTGGGAGGCTATCGGTGGCAGAAGGTGGTCCCGCAAGTACTCAGTTCCTATGCCATGGAGCGCTTTAAAGGTGGTAACCAACATCTTGAAGCGCATCTGGAAGACCACCGGAAGCCAATGCAGCTCGCACAGGAGAGATGTCACATGGGAGCACCCTGTTGCTGGAATGATCTTCCTCCAGAATTGAGAATTATCTCCGACCTCCGGACATTTCGTCGGGCCCTGAAGACGCATCTTTTTCAACTTGCCGGTTTAGCCTGATCCCTGCCGCATTTTTAGAATTTTTAAAATTTTAAAATTTTTAATGTTTGTAGCGTCGTCGCATTTTAATATTTATTTGGTTTTAATTCTCAGCCTAATGTATATGTGTTTTAAGTTTTAACTTTTATGTATTGAATTTTTATTTTGGCTGTTCACCGCCCTGAGTCCGTAAGGAGAAGGGCGGTATACAAATCTAATAAATAAATAAATAAATAATCCCCCGCGCGGCCACATTTTGCACCAGTTGGAGCCTCCGGATGCTCCTCAAGGGGAGCCCCATGTAGAGAGCATTGCAGTAGTCCAGGCGGGAAGTGACGAGTGCCTGAGTGACTGTGCATAAGGAGTCCCAATTCAGAAAGAGACCCAACTGGCGAATCAGGCAAACCTGATGAAAAGCGCCCCTGGCCACGGCCGTCATATGCTCTTCTAAAGACAGCCGTGCATCCAGGAGGACACCCAAGTTGCGAGCTCTCTCCACGGGGGCCAATAACTCACCCCCAATAGCCAGCGATGGCACCAGCTGGCTATATCGGGACGCCGACAGCCACAGCCACTCAGTCTTGGAAGGGTTGAGTCGAAGCCTGTTTTTCCCCATCCAGACCTGCACAGCCTTAATGGGGGAATTAAAGGTAAAGTGGAACGCAGAATTCCTTGAAAACTTTGTGTGAGTGTGAAAAGTCATCATGACAAACAATGGCAGATAACTCTTCAAGAAAAAATAGAGTATATTTAAAAAGGAGTGGTATTATCACAAATTATTAAAAAGCACTATGTTAAGGGGCTGTGTATAGCAATAAGAAATGGAATATGGATGGAATAGCCCTAGTTTTATATTTTCACCATACATTCTTCGAAAAAGAAAATTGTATGAGAATACAGATTAGGAAAAGATTGACAATTTTTGGAACATTACAGAAGAACATCAGCCTTGATATTATGGTTTCTAATAAATATATTTTTGGATGAGATTATTCATTTTATACACTAGAGAAAGATGCAGAGAGATGTCTTGTCATCAGAGAAGAGGCACTCAATCAAAGTTTATGGGTGGTTAGCGAATTTTATAATAAAGCAAAGCCACATATTATTACAAGCACAATCAGACTATTTTCTCTTCAGAGGATTTTGTCGAAGTATGTAATAAAATGCCACTGCCCTCTGCCCTAGTGTTGTCTCTTGAGATAGTCCACTTTATTTCACAATTCAAGAATAGTAAAGCAGTTGAAAATAACCTGATCGTAGCAGAAATGCTGAAGGACATGTGATATTGCTGTTTTCATTTATAGCCTCTTTTTTCCAGATGCCTGAAAACCAGAATAGATTCATTATTTCAATTACTACTGTATTGACTCCAGTAATTGCAAAAAAGGAGATAGGAAGGATTTGCCCATCAGCCTGTTAAGTGCAATTAGCAAGCTCAATGATAGGCACCTCTATAGAAAGCTAGTAAACTCAGTGGATAGTGCTCTTTTATCCATCACAATCTGATTAAAAAATCAGATTATAGACTAGCTGCTATGCAAAACCATGTATGTTTTTTTTAATTGATTTAAAGGGGAGCTTTAAGGCAATCCCTAGAACTAGATTCTGGGGGAAATGATTGTTTCTTCCACTGACTGACACCTATTGTTGCTATTATGGAACAACATAAAAGCAATGTGATGCTACTTCAGTAGTGTGTTTCGGGGTTTTGCCATAATTCATGGTTATACGGAGTGAAATAAGGTTGCATTTTAATGTTTATCCTTTTCTATTTTTATATCAATATGATGGTCCAAGCATGCTTTTTACTTTCATAGCAATATGCAACACTATCTCTCTCAATATGTAGACAATGCAGCATTCAGCAATTCTTTCCTTCACATACATGAACTTGAAACGGAGTCTTTATGTCCTGTCCTTTATTACAGAAAGGAGTTAATAGCTATAAGAAGTGGAACTGGTGTTTTTTTTTTCCTAAAAAAAAAAAACCAAACCATTGCCAGTTCAGGGGAAATTGCAGTTTTAGTATATATTAAATTAAGGTCCTTAAACATTGGAGCACATCTTTATAAGCATTGGCAATTTGGAATCATCAGCAGGGAGGTCATTCCTAGGAGCCATAAACTTGCAAATGAAATGTTATGTTTTCCTAACCATAACAGCAATAACTGCATTCCAGCTCCTATAAAATTTGCAAAGCCAAGTTGTTAGTCACTTAATACATGGTAACTTATTACAATTAAATCCCAATAGAGGTAAAACAATCTAAATTCTTGAGTTTATTGAAAATGCCCAGCTATATATTAAATTATTTGTGGGGATCTGCATATTGCTTTGCCACTTGAAATATAGAAAAGATAGGTCTAAATTACTTTTTTGGAGTGTATACTCTGACCTCCCTTGGTCCCAGAGGACAACTTCAAGTTTTTGTGGAAGACAGGTATCCTCAGTATGTGTTACCAGCTTATTATCTTTCTTTGCTTTCCCTCAGTGACCTTAATCAGAGTGGGAACAAAGAACTCAAGATCAATAACCAACCAGATCTAAACCCAGCTCCCTCCATTATAAAGAGGCCATTTTCCATGCTAAAAATATCTAGGAAATATTCTGTATCCATCCCATAGAACCATGATGGCGAACCTATGGCACGGGTGCCACAGGTGGCACACGGAGCCGTATCAGTGGGCACGCGAGCATTGCCGTAGCTCAGTTCCTGCGCACATGTGTGTGCCAACCAGGTGATTTTTGGCACTTTCAATCCTACCAGAAGTTGGGAAATGGGCTGTTTCTGGCCTCCGGAAGGCCTCCAGGGTGCGGGGGGAGGCTGTTTTCGCCCTCCCCAGGCTCCTAGAAAGCCTCTGGAGTCTTGGGAGGGTGAAAAACGGACCTACCAGGCTCACTGTACCATCATGTGCCAAAAGGGGGGGGCAGGGGCAGGGGCACACACATGGGCAACCTCGCTGCACTCCCCCCGCTTTGGGCACACAACAGCAAAAAAGTTAACCATCACCGCCATAGAAGAACCTTTTCTCTTACTTATTATAAGAATATTGTCATCTTTATTGTTAGAAGGAAGATATAGTACTATCTCTTCACAAGACTCTGCCCCTACTCACTGGAACAAATGGAAACTGCTTCTTCTCTGTTCTTTATATATGACATGGTGACCTAATTTAATATTTTTTTAATACTATCGGGCCAGGTCTAGAGAGGAGAGTACAGTACTGTCTTTCTTTTAGCTGAAAAATCATCAGATATTTCCAGAAGAATTCCTAATTTTAGTTCTATCACTATTAGTATTAATATTATTTAGAATTATTTATTGGCTTTCTTTATTTAGCAGTTAATCTCTATATATTTTATGCAAATATTTGTTTAAAACTTTTGGCTTTCAGATTTTTTTTCTAATTTTTTTGGCCTTCCGAAATTAAAGTACACATTTTGTGCAGAGTTGGGTTTCAGCAGGTTCTGACCAGTTTTGGAGAACCAGTAGCGGAAATTTTGAGTAGTTCGGAGAACCGGTAGTAAAAATTCTGACTGGCCCCACCCCCATCTATTCTCTGCCTCCCAAGTCCCAGCTGATCGGGAGGAAATAAGGATTTTTCAGTAACCTTCCCCTGCCACGCCCACCAAGCCACGCCCACCAAGCCATGCCACGCCCACCAAGCCACGTCCACAGAACCAGTAGTAAAAAATTTTGAAACCCACCACTGATTTTATGTAATAAAAGTATCACAAAATAGCAGCATAGAAATCTGTTAAAATTGACTTTATCAGGATAAAATTAATGCTTAAGAAAACTCAGGACAAAATAGATAAAAAAGAAATTGTAGCAGACAGAAACCAAGTCAAAAGCTAACTTCATTGGCTGCAACAGACTTCATTGGCTGCAACAGACTGTGTTTCCATGAATGCATGTTCAGGTTGTCCCCACTTCCCAACTGTAACTGGGACCAGCAACTAGGTCAGGAAGCAACAACTCAGCAAGCAACATGGTCATAAAGTGAAACATCGCATGAGTGTGCCGAACTTATGATATCAGTTTTTGCTGCTGTTGTGAACCAGATCACCCATGGTCATTAAATGCAATGACATAGGACTGTGACTTATAAATTCTTGGTGCTTCCCCATTGAATGTACTTCTTGGAATCTGACTGCAATCAAGCAACTGTGAGACAATGTGATCTTTCTAAATGTACGCCAGTTGCCAAGCTCCTGACTTGCAATCATGTGACCATGAGCTACTGCAACAGTTGCAAATTTGAGGATTATTCATGAATCTCCTTTTCCAGTGCCACTATTACTTTGAAAAGACATTGAACAAGAAGTCAGTAAGTGAGGACTACCTATATGGTATCTGATATGTTACTACATATCAGGAAAATAAATGTTGGTAATTGAAGTTCATTATTCTTTTTCACCATTATCAAGATAGATGTGGAAATGCAATCCAAGGAACCTGATCAGTACACAAATATTCATATATGTAGAATAAAGTCATACATTATCATGAAGGACATCTGGCTCATTTCTGTCAATATGCACAGTTCTGATTTATTATGCTGCATCTCAGAGGTTCTCAAATTAGTGGTACCTCAATCTGCTGAAATGATAAATGAATTTGAATTGCTCTTGCCCTGAATAAAATGACTGATGCAATTTGGCTGAGGGCTGAGCAAGCAATAAATATATCACTTTCTTTTAATAATTAAAATTTAATTTATATGTTACAGGAGTTCTCCAACTTTATGTTATCATACCTGTTTGCTGGGATTTGCCTAGGCAAAGTGAGGAGCAAAGCACAGGATGTGATTTGGAAAAGTTTCTATTATCTGGATAATACTGCAGCCAGATTACATGGAGAGAGCAGGAAGCAGAGTCTAAAGCATATACTGACCATGCTCCCACTTTGACTGCACAATCTTGATAAAGCTTGAAAGAAATAGCACCCACCTCTAAGTAGTTCAAGATCCGCTGAAAAATCCTGGGCCTCAATTGGAGAATGGCTATTTTATCTTGATTCTAAATGCAGCATATATATTAAATACTGCAAACATTTAAAGAAATGCTGTCAAATTTCACCATTAGACGTAAGTGGCATCTAACATACAATTTAGAATGGGTTCTGCAACTGTGACCTTCTTGTGTTTTCCTTTTTCCCAACAGGTATTATTCCATTACAGTATTGGATTGCTACCGAACTTCACTGGGGAAAAGAGAGAGAGAGAGAGAAAAAGACTTCATAACCAAGTTGAACTCATGGATAACATAAAGACAAATAAATCAGAAAGTCATTAAAAAATTCAGTACTCTAGTTTCCAGAAATGCTTCAGAAAGATTATTCTCTGTTACACAATGCAAGAATATGACCTTTCATCTTGGCTTTGTGCTTAATAGGTTATATGTATAGAAAAATCAACAAGGACGTAGCGCTTCTGGGCCACTGTTATGTTAAGACTAATTTATCCTGCCTTGAACTAAATGAATTTCCATGTGACATATTCAAATTGCCAAAGATCTGTGGTAAATGAAGAATTTGTGACAGACCAGAATATTTTCATTATCAAAACCAAAAAGATATTTTGTTAAAATGATTAATATGATTATGTGGTCTTGTGTAATGTAAAAGAATCACTTTGAAGATAGTAAGTGAAAAAAATTTAAGGAAAATATTATGAATTGCTTTGGAGTCCTTATTCACAGGGAACCAGAGGAATAATGGAATGAAATTAAAAATGTTCTTAAGAATTAATTTTAAGAGAGACTATCAAAGACCAAAAAACAGGAAAAAAAATGCTGGATGTCAAAACAAAAAGTGACAATTGTCAAGAAGTAAGACAAAGATCCAAGCAAGGATCTCAACAAAGTCTGAGAATTGTTAGAAGATGTAAGAAACAGTATTATAGCACCTTGCATGAAGGCATTTACTTGATGGACAAATAGTAACTGATTCAAAAAGATCAAATAGAGATGGAAGGAATAAATTGAAATTCTGTACAGTAAAGAATTCAACAACTAAGAATTTCTCTATTTACAAGAACGTCTATTATTTGAAGATGAAGCTTTCTAGTCAAAGACTACAGAAATTGAATGTCTTCAGATGTGTGGCAAGCAGCAAAAGAATCAGTAAAGATTCTAACCAAATTATGCCAACAAATATGGAGACTAACATAATGACCAACAGATTGGAAGAAATCAGTTCACATCACTGTTTTTCAAACTTGGCAACTTTAAAATGAGTGAACTTGCCAGCACTGGGGAAACACTGGTCTGCATATTAATACCAAAGAAAAGAAATTTAATTGAGTGTGCAAAATAGCATACAATATCTTTAATTTCACATGCGAGCAAAATAATGCTGAAAATAATTCAAGATAGATTTGGATTCTACTGAAAAAGGGGATGCTAAATATTCAAGCTGGTTTTAGAAAGGTTTCCAAACAAGAGACATTATTGATGTGACATGCTGATAAATTAGAAAAAATGAATACATAGTTTATTAAGTACAGAAAGGTTTTTGGTTGTGTCAGCCATCTCAAGCTATAAATGGGAATCCCAGACCATCTCATTGTCCTCAGGGAGTCCAAGAAAGTTACAGTTTGGGTGGAACATAATGAAACACATTGGCTCCAGGTCAGCAAAGGAGTTAAACACTGCTGTGTACAGATAGTCCTCGACTTACAACAATTTGTTTAGTGACTGAAGTTAGTTACAACGGCACTGAAAAAAGTGACTTCTGTTGTTTTTCACACTTGCAACCCAGGGGTGGGTTCTACTTAACTTTACTACCGATTCGCATTGTGCCCGTGCACATGCGCAGATTGCCTATGATGACATCCGGGTCAGTGGGCAGAGCCTCCCACCGGTTTTACTACCGGTTCTTGTGAACTGGTCAGAATGGGAGCAACCCACCACTGTTACAACCCTTTTAGCAATCCCATCGTCACATGATCAAAATATCAGACGCTTGGTAACTGCACTCATATTTATGATGGTTGCAGTGTCCTGGGTTGCATGATCCCCTTTTGCGACCAACTGACAATCAAGGTCAATTGGAAAGCCAGATTCACTTAATAGCCATGTTACTAACTTAAGAACCACAGCAATTCACTTAACAACCTTAAATCAAGGATTATCTGTAATCTCTTCTTTTTATTTAACCTTTATGCTGAATTTACACTGAGCGACGCTAGATTGGAATATGAGTATGATTTTAAAGCTGGAGGAAAAACCATCAATATTCTGCACTATGCTGATTACATTACTCTGATGGCTGAAGATGCAAAGAATCTGTAAGCTCTAATAATGAAAGTCAACAGCACAGTGAAATAATTGGATATGATTAAGAAGGTCAAACTAATGACAAGCTATACAGCAACCAATATTAGAATGGATGAACTGGTAGCTGTTGATGAACTATTAGCTGTAAGAGAAGCTTGTAAAGCAATAAAGAAACCTGGTAGGGTAGCAATAATGGTCTCTGAAAAGGTGTCCAGAAATTGTTCTTTATTTATATGTACAAAGATTCAAATTGTGCATGCAATGGTTTTGCCCTGTGACATACTATGGAAGCAAAAATTGGATTTTGAAGAGCCAAGATAGAAAAAAAACTGATTATATTTAGACATTTTAATTTATTTAAGTGTATTTCAGAGTACTATATGGGATGACTACAGTCATTATAGCCTGATTATAGCCTGATACAATTATTGTGTAAATTATTCACACATAGTTAAATTTATTAGACATGAAAAAACATATTGTATATGCCACTTCGTTTTAAAAACTAAAGTAAATTCTGTGAGCATTTGTATACTGAAATTCATCATGGAGTCAAAGAAATACAAATAATTAGCTTTTATCTGCTTTCTGAAGATTTGCTTGTGCATTAATTTTGTGTAGATTTTCTCTCTAGTTAAGATTGATTCAGGAGTTTGGTTGGCTCGGCTGATGAGAAAGATGTGAATGTTTTGGCACAGTTTCGAAAATTCATAAATATCTTCTGCCACCAAGCAGAACAATTCAAGGTGATGCAGCTGTTATTGCCTTCCACTGTGTTCCCCTCAACCAAGACTATTAGAGCAGGATTAAAATAAGGAAAATACCTTTCCATTTCTGTTAATTGAAAATTCCTTAGGTCAGTGTCTGGTAGTCAATTTGTAGAGGCCTAGGGAAGTTCTAGGGTATGTTATCAAATTAATATCCAAGATAAAAGCCTCATTAAAATTTCTGTTAGAATTAGAATGTTGTTTATTAGAAATACATTACAACAAAGAAATGTTTGAGTGCTAGGCTCAGAAAAAAAGAATTAGGATTTACTTTTTAAAAAATTAACAGTAAGAGTATAGAAGGAACAATGGGTATGCTGCTCATCTAAAATGGGGACGGCCTCATTGAAAAATAGTTTTAAAAGAGATTAGACAAAGCTTTGATCACAATGAGCATAAATGAACATTCAAGCGCACTATATGTGTTTCTCACTGTCTAAAAATTTGGATATATTGAAGTCCTTCTTTAATCTTGCAAGATAACACCCAGGGGTGGTATTCATTTACCTTCATTACTGGTTCACAAATGCGAGTGCGCGTGCTTGCTTCGCTCGCACACACCACCTCCGCACATGAGTAAGACCTTTTGCGCATGTACAGAGTGTCAAAAACAGGATGTGATGATGTCTGGGCAGGTAGGCAGAGCCTCCCATAGCTGCCGCTACCGGTTTGCCCAAAGAGGATAGAACTGGCTGAATACCACCACCGATAACACCTCATAACCTGCATGTGTATAATTTTTTTGAAAACAGCTTTCTAGGAATTCAAGGAAAAGAAGGAAAAGGAAAAATATCCATCAGACCCTTCCCTCACTACTCCACTCACCTCAAGGGGGGAGAGTCTTCTTGGGCGAGACAGAGAGGACTAATCTACAGGCCAACTGCATATCTGATCCAAGAGACACTGTTGGAGCTTGCATTAATAGAGGCAAGCTCCTCTATTAATTAGACTGACTTCTGCCTGGAATGACTAATAGAATATGATAGTCATGAAGGACTTCAATGTTATTTAATCAAGTTCTTCCAGTCTGATTTAACAAGAGAAGTTGGTCTGATTTGCTGGCAGGTAACCTATTAGCAAAATCCCAAAAGTAGAATTTTCCCTAAAATGAACACCAAAATAAGATTTCTGTAGAATGTTTCAGCTTGATCTCATCAAGATTGTTTAGCCTGGTATGATTGATGAGTCCAGTTAATATAACTAGTCAGATTTAACTCGCCATCTACAGAGTGTTTTTGATGGAAATAAGCATTGTTTTAGAAGTGAGGGAAAAGGGCTAACCCCAGTAGAGTAATGGAATTCAAAATACATTAGAGTGGTTTAGATTAGATACAAATTGGTTTTTGATGAATCAGAACCACAGAAATACTGGAAAAAGTCTTCGAGATTTGTATGTGAATGACACTGACACGATGAAGAATAAAACTAAAATAAATGCTCTAATATTAGTAATATTAGCAAAATTACTAATTGTGGTGATAGCAATACTGTACTGCAGATAAATAAATAAGAAGTAAAAATGCTGTCAGAATACATTGTTAAAGAATGGCTACAAGTATATATTGTGCAAATGTTATAATATTTTGAAAGTTTGCTTCTGGAGTTGCAAGGTGCCAATTTTATGTACAGAGAGACAACATCTGTACATGACATTTGGGAGAAAATCTATAGAAAGGGAAAGGTAGAAAGAATGAATGTAAACATTACATATAGATTAGTTTATATTGATTTGGGAAGGCCTTTAGAACTATTATTGAATTAGTGGCAGAAGGTAACAATGATGGAAGTTTTCAGCTTCCTAAGGCTACATGACTGATAATTTTGGGTGCTATTGAATGATAAAATCACCATGATTGAGATGAAGGAGGCAATTAAAAAACAAGAAGACAATAAGACACTGGGACTGGATGGAATCCTTGCAGAATTACATAAAGAAATCCAAGAGCCACTGGAGATATTAATGTTGGACTTATATAATGAAGCCACTGAACAAGCAAGATTACCAAATTCATGGACAGAGGCATTTATTACGCTTATACCAAAAGACAATACAGATAATCAGCAAATTAAAAACTATAGGCCAATCTCGTTATTAAATGCAGATTATAAAATATTTATCACAATAATTGCAGAAAGAGTTTTAAAAAATACTAAATGAAATCATCCATTCTAATCAAAATGGATTCTTGCCAAACAGACACCTAAGAAATAATACAAGGATGATAATGAATGTGTTGGAATATTAAGAGGCCCATCCAGAGAAACAAGTGGTGCTGATATTTGTGGACGCGCAAAAAGCATTTGATAAGTTAAACTGGAAATTCCTCATTAATCAATTAAATATTATAAATTTTGGAGAAAAATTTATAGGGATGATTAGGGTGATAAACTCCACCCAAACAGCAAAAATTATACTAAATGGAGAAACAACAGATAAATTTTTATATAGCTAAAGGGGTAAGACAGGGATGGCCTCTACCCCACTCCTATTCATCCTATCACTAGAAGTACTGCTGAAGTTATTTTCTTTTGAAACCCCCCCCCCCCAATAAGAGCTTGGCCTTATTATCAGGGAGTCTTATTATTTTGGGACTGCAGGAGGTGGTGAGCATGGGACTGGATGTCCCGTTGCAGCCGTTGCCTCCCCCCCTTGCCCAACATATCCCACCCTACCCCAATGGCAACATCTGCTTCCTTTCCCCGCCATCTCTTTATCAAGAGGGGTGGCAGGTGGGGTGGGAGAGAAGCAAGACGCGTGGAACGAGACATGGCTCCCCTTGCTATCTCTTCTTCCCCCCTCGCCAGACATGACAGGCTCCTGCCCCTCGCTTAGCCACCCACCCCCTTTAGGGATGCAATTTGGGGGTGGCAGGTAGGGCAGGTGAGAAGTGGGACGTGTGTCTTACTTTCCCAGCTCTGACGCGTTCCTCGCCATTGTGTCCAGGGAAACAGTCTGTAAAAGAAAACCTTCTTGCGAGTTCAATCAAACTTCTCGAACTCACAAGGTTTTCTTTTACAGGGTGTTTCCCTGGACACAATGGTGACGAAAGCAACAGAGCTTGAAAGGTAAGACGCACATCTCACAGCCCAACACATCCCACCCCACCCCAATGACAACAGCAGCCTGGCTGCTTCCCTTCCCTGCCATCTCTTTATCGAGAGGGGTGGCAGGTGGGGCTGGGGAGAAGCAAGACACATGGAACAAGACCAGTGGTATGGAAAAGAGGTATGCTTGCCAAGGGCTGCATTGAATGAAGAGGAATTGTTTGGGGTTGCATATAAAATATATAACATAGTTAAGGTACATATATGTATATATATGTGTGTGTGTGTGTATGTGAAGTGCTAATACTGCTTTATACTGCACTGATAAGACCACACTTGAAATACTGCATCCATTTTTGGTCACCACAATACAAAAAAGATGTTGAAACTCTAGAAAGAGTACAGAGAAGAGCCACAAAAATGATTGGGGGACTGGAAGCTAAAGCATATGAAGAATGGTTGCAGGAATTGGATTTGTCGTCTAGAAGGATCAGAGGTGACATGATAGTAGTCTTCCAGAATTTGAGAGGTTGTCACAGAAAACAGGACCTATTCTCCAAAGCACCTGAGGGCAGGACAAAAAGTAAGGGATAGAAGCTTATCAAAGAGAGATCCAACCTAGAACTAAGGAGAAACTTCCTGTCAGTGAGAACAATTAATCAATGGAATGGCTTGCCTCCAAAAGTTGTGGTGTTCCATCACTGGAAGTTTTTAAAAAGAGACTGGACAGCCATTTGTCCAGAATGGTATAAGTCTCCTGCTTGGGGGCTGAACTAGAAGACCTCTAAACTCCCTTCCAACTCTGCTATTCTGTATTTTAACAAATAATGTTGTAAGTTTATGATCTTGAGAAGCTGCATTACTAGCTGTCTAGCGCCACATGCAGCTCACAGGCTGTGGGTTGGGTACACCTGATTTATATTTAGGCCTAGGTAACTTGATGGCAGCAGCAAAAGGGCAACTTACAGTTCCCAATTAAACCTATTACTAAATAATACCAAGTTGCTTTGATATGCAGTATAACCTTTCAGCCGAATTAGCCTATCTGGGATGAGTCCCTAGACAAGGAAGCACATTCAGGTTGTTTCATGCTACTTTTGAGAAGAACTCTACTTTGTTCATAGGCCTTTCATATTTGTTGCATCTTTATTCTCTGTCTTACATAGGTTGTCCATCTGTGTCCTGGTTTTGATTTTGGCTTGCTAGATTCATTGTTACAGGTTTTGAAAATGCTATGAATTTAATACAAACAACCGTTTTAATAATAATAATCATAATGACTCTGGAATCACTTAATCACGTTTGTTTGTTTCTAGTCGTTATGAGGCACTAAATAAATTTTAAAAAAGCAGGTGTAAATACTGAAGGCGACAAGTATGCCGAGTGTCGCTGCTTCTTGGTACTGATTCACAAGAGTTCATGCTTCCCCGCCTTGGTTTGAGGAGGAGGAGGGTTGCCTCTTACTGAGCGCGAAAAAGGCTGTCGGCTTCTCTTCCGCAGTACGCAGTAGCGTATCTCAGCTCTCTTTAGGACCTGGGGGGAGCTTAGTGTTGGTGTCCCCCGTTCTCTGTGCAGGGTTGTAAATTCCTTCTGTCAAGGCAGCCCAGCCGCGATTGCAGTGGCAGCAGAAGCTTGGGAGACCCGCTGCTGTTCGATCGCCTAGGGCTGTAGCGCCTGGCACTGGCTCCCAGTCTCGGTCCGCACCATGGTGGGGCGGCGGCGGCGGCAGCAACCGCGGATGGTACGATTCCTACTCTCTGCCGCTTTTCCCGACCTCCCGTGTATTTTTCCCGCCACCACGAGGCGAGACCTCGCCGGCTACAGCCCACCCCTCCGTGGAATCGCCGTCTGCTCCTTTTCCCTCCGCGCCCCAAACTCGCTGCTTTGATTTGTATCCAGGGCGTTGTAGGTAGGAGGCCAGGAAGGAGGGAGGAAGGCAGGCAGGCAGGTGGACTTGGAAAAACAGCCGCTTTCCTGAGGTCCTGCCGCCGTCTCAAATTCGACGAAGACTCCGGAGGTCACCTTCCTCTTGCCTCTATTGCTGCGTCGTCCGGAGGTGAGTCCCAGCGCAGAATAGTGGCGGAGGGAGGGCAAGATAAAGCGACAAGGCACAGTCCGCTAAACGCCTTCAAACGCGGGGAAAGAGCTATTTTTTCCCGCTTTGGAGCGATTTATAAGTGGCGCAGGACCGTAAGCAAGGACGGAGGCGTGGTCGAGAGGTCGTTCCCGGGGTGGATCTTAGCCTGGGACTTGAATGTCGTCGGAAATGCGGTGGGGTTAAGGCGCGGATTCGCCTTCCTTTCTACAGGGTTGGGAAGCTGGCTACCTTCGATTTGTAGCCAGTCACTAGATTTTCGGAGAAAGAGGCTGTTCCAGTTGGGCTTCGCCCTCGATCTTTCGGGATCGTCATACCTGGGACTCTGTCTGCATGCCAGGCACGTGCGCGCCCGTGGAGTTCCGGACTCTCAGCCCCATCTTGCTTCTCCTGGCGTAAGAACGAGTAGGTGCGTCTGGATTTAAGCGCTCGTCCAGTCAAATAAAGTTGTTTGCGCTTGTGGTCTTTGGTACAGACTTCGTTGCCGAGATGCGCCAGTTCTGCATTGCATTGCATTGCATTGCATTTAGCATGTGGAGGACATGCTTAGAGAAATAATACAGGCGACGCCGGTTAGGTTCTTTAATTCCTCTCGGTCCTCTGTATGTCCTACCGGTTTATCCAAATGATTTATATAGTGTACATTTCGGAAGCTGTATATAGGTAACACAATGTATGTACGAAATGTGGAGTGGCTTGAGGGCTGGCTAAAGAAAACACACTTAACTTTTGGCTGGGGGAGCATTCCAGAAGCAACCGATTGAATTGAATTAAAAATTCAATATACTTAATATTATTTATCTCATAAATTTAAATAATTCTTCTCAAATTAAAATTTACCTCACTAGCAACTTTTGGATAGGCTCTAAGGGCTGTTCCCTTGGACCTTCATTGCATTCCTGGGACATAGAGTGTATTTATTGTGATATATGTCAAGAATGTAGCAATTTGTAAGTAGGTTTTAAAATAAACAAATGCTTAAAAATAGATACTTTGATGTAAATTTAAATGAGGGACCTCTGTCATTTCTAGATTTCTGTAAAAAGAGCTAAGTTATTAGAATTCTTAACATTCAGAAACCAGCTTCCAAACTGGAGATTTTTAATTCATATTTTACAGTGTTTACTACATATCTAGATTGACTGATTGATTGATTTGTTTTCAGGTGGGGGAATCAGGTTTGAGATAATACTTCTGATATAATTGATTAGGGAATTAATGTAGGCAACAATATTGGGTTTAATTTGGGTTTACTATTTTAATATTAGACCCCACCCCAGATTGATTTAATTGTAAGAATATTTTAATTTTAGTATTTTAACTTTAATACCTGTTTTCTTAATCTTTATTCCTTTTATAATCCAAACTGTTTTGCATGTTTTGGCCCATAAGGGAAACTTAGAAATAGTACTCAGATTTGGTAAAATTATTCAAAGTGACAACTTGTCTATTGACTCCGATGTCAGTATCAATATCTTTCCTCCCCTTTATTTACTGGGTTATAGTAGTTGATTAGTAAAGAAAATCTGACTTTCCTTTTTTAGTGTGAATCAGCATAATTTAGTTAGTGACAAAACAATTAAACTGAACGAGAAATAGTACATTCAGATCTTGCCTCTGCTATGATCTGGGCTTCCTTAGAAAAGTAATTATCCTTTCTTCACTTGTTCCTTTTCTATAACGTAATAAAAGTGTTATTGGAATGTTATCAATGTGGTGTAAACAAGGATATTTACATAAAGGAAATTCTATATTGCAATCGTCTAAACCTCTGTATCCCAGAAGAGCTCTACAAATGTGGAATGGGGGGATGAAAAGGGGGAAAGTCCAGTAGTGGATTTTTCACACACACAGGCCTTTCCAAAAAGTCCTCTCTCTTAGAAGAGGATTTTTGGCATAGACAGGCAGTGTTGGTGTGGTAAATAAAAGGAAAATGCCTTAAAAGGATAGGTTCTTTAAAAAAAAATGTGTGAGAGGCTTCTGCTTTTATTGGCTGTAAATGAAACACAAACTCTTTTACAGAATTCTGAACAAGCCTGAACTCAAAAATGACTTTCCTCAATAGACAAATAAAATGTTTTAATAATGTCCCTTGCTTTTTGATAATTAAGCAAAAATCGTGAGCCCTATGGTTGCTATGTGCCAGTAGATGATAATGGTGAAGATGATTTATTAAACTTGTATGCTTCCCAACTCTCAATGACCCTGGATGGCTCATAATAATAATAAAACAAAGAACTTGCAATAAAACATAAAAAATAAAGATGGTAAGGACAATGAAATGAGGGATTTCATTCTCCTTGGCCGAAGCTCTGGTTGAAGAGCCAGGTTTTCCTGCAGAGTGGGGGGCTATCCAGATCTTGGAGGGGAGGACCTTGTTCCACAGGGCAGGCACCACTACACAGAAGGCATGCTTCTGAGATCCTGAGAGATGATGTTGTTTAATCGAAGGAACCTGGATTAGGCCAACTCAGCAGGATCAAACCCACAAGGTAAATGTTATGGGAGACAGGATATCCCTCAAGTGACCAGGCAACATATTCTGTACAAATAACGGAATAGTTAAGATTCTGTTGCAAATATATTGTATCTAAGTATAATCTCCAATTTGCTCTTTATTTGCCTTCTGTGTAAGATAGAGAAGTATACTAGTATTTCTGTCTTTCATCATCTACTTTGGTAGTAAATATAGAACAGATAATAGTGTTCTTCATGACATTCACAATATGTTTGTTGAAAGTATTACAGCAAGGTTATTGTGGAAATGTGGGTTGAGAAAAAAATCATGGAGAGTAAACATATCAATAGCCAATACCTGAGACTGGGACTTCTAAAGCAGAATGGCCTGTGAATCCCAGACAGTGGGGGTAGCAACAATGGTGCATTATGTTTTTGAGACATCTGGCAAATCTCTTTGCTCTGATATAGCAGAGTTTTAAAGTTGCATAAATGTAACATAAAATTGTATAGTCTGAATTGCCTTTTAAGGTACTTGTAACATAGTAATATTGGTCATGGATGCGACAAATAAATCTTGATAGCCAATTTCAACAGTGTTCTAAAACTAACAATGTTGCTATTTGTTCATTGAATATTGACTAACACTGATTATGAAATCCATTGTCATTTACATATTATAATAGAATTGTTTCTTCTCGTATATATTTAAAGCAATTAAAATAGTTTGTAAATGTTAATTTGGTTAAACAGAGGAAATAACATATATTTGCTTTAGTATTTATATATGTTTTAATTTTTATTACATATCAGTAAGGCTATTAATTATCACATTTAACCAGATAGGATCCTGAATTAGAATAATCTCCCCATAAAGGAAAGTAAAGAGTTCCTCAAGTACCCCTTATAGTTCTTTTGTAGCCATACAAATTCTTGGAAAACATATTTTCAACTGGAATTTTTAATAATTACACTTTTGAACTTCTACAGCCTGCTTATAAATCTTTAAAGAGCTTGTCCATTTCTAATGAAGGTCATTATCAGTAAGATCTGTACCAGGACTTGTGAAGTCTTAAAATGAAAAATAAAAATGAACATTATATATTACCTATGGCAAAAGCTATTACTAATTTTAATAAAGCTCTTAAAACCCTTTATTATCAGTACCATTATTTACTTTTAATTTTGGCAATAAAATATATAATTCATTACTGTTTTTTGCTCAATATTACAGAGGTAAAATTGAAATGGAATAATTATTTCCTAAAACTTAAAAGCTCTTGCCTAATCTCTTGGAAGTTCTATCTGGCAGCTTCCAGAGACAGCCAATTTATTTAGTTATTCATTTACTTAATATTCACAGCTCATTTTTTTACTGTGGCCCTATCCACGTTTTACTTTTAGCTCCATCTGCCTTCGAAAGTTACATTTCTTTTCTGAAAGCCATATACTTTAAATCTGATTATTTCCTGCATCTCATAAACAGCTGCTTATTCCTGGGCTAAGAAAATGGTTTTGTGTCAAGCATAAGTTAGTTGACAGGGAATACTGAACAAAAAGACAATATTTCTGAGTTAGTTGCTTAGGAGGCTATAAATATTCAACCCCACCTCCCTCCATTGTAGTGTTGTAAGAAACATCCTTGTAGGTTCTGCTCCAAGTGGGGACAAAGACACTGGAGACATGGAGACTGCTTGGAAAGATGGTTTAATGGTGGACAGGATCACATGGCTTGAGTTCCTGAACAGAAAAGGGCAGATACAGGGAGTTCTCGGGTTTTATGCTCTCTCTGGCTTTGAACTTCCTGGGGCCCAGAAAGAGTATTCCGATTGGTTCCAGGGGGCGGGGGTCTTAGCTAGCCTTGCTGGCTGATGGTCATGTGTGCTTCCCTGGTCACATGCTTCCCAGGTCACATGTGGTGAGTTTCTGCTGCTATTGTGTAGAGGGCTAATCCTATCTTGCTGGATCTTTGGCAATTCCTACTATGGCTGTGTCTGAAGGAGATAGATCTTTGTTATGTAGAATAGACTGGCCCAGGCCTTAATGGCCCATTGACAAAGGGTGGGGGGGAGGAAGATGGGAGCTGTTTCAAAGTATGCTTATCCATTTCTCATCCAGGAAAATACAATATTCTGCCTTTTTAATATTTCCCAAAAATATTTCACTCTTCCAGGAGAGGGGTGGGTGTTAACTTCCTACAATCCCTATTCTTTTTTTTCTTTTTTCTTTTTTTCAAAACGTGAGTTTTCAAACAAGTTCTTGGTAAACTAAAATTAAAATTGATCAGACCAGGGAGACTTGGTAGGTGCTTTTAATTGTTCTAATCCAAAGGGGAAAGCATTGATAGAGGCAACAGAAAAGGATTCCTTCAGTGGCTCCTGAAAGCTTTCAACCATGAAGGTCTAGCAGCCAGGGGAAAGTTCTGGTAAAAATTTTACAGTATCCAATTTTCCATGCCAATTAATTTCAGATTTCAGATATCACTTTCTGTGAGCTTTCAGTCAGGTTTCAAGCAAACACGTCCCAATTTTTTTTCTTCTCACAGCCATGGTTTTCCTTTAAATTACAGGCTGCCCATTTCATGGGTTGGTTACTGAACCTGCCCTAGCTCTTACTTTAGTGCATCCAGGATTTGTGAGTTCAAATTGAGGTTAGCCAGTGTACAATCCAAGCTTTTTTCTTTTTCTTTTTCTTTTCTTTTCTTTTTTTTTTTTTTGGTGTTACACACAATGAGCCCTGGGACTTCTACTCATGAGACCACCAGTGCAATATATCTTTCTTTACTGGGCAACTGGGCAGCATCATTTGTGAGTCACAGTCAGGGCTTGGGTTTTGGATGTCACTTTTCTGCTATCTCTTCAAGTGAGGGGATTGCCTGAGGGGGATTATCCCCTCCCCCATGGAATTAGCAAGGAGATATGACTACTTGGGCTTTTAGTGCCACAGAGCAAAAATCAACCTAGGAGAAGCTTTGTGTGGAGGTAAGTGAAGGGAATAGTTTCAGTCTAATTCTGAATGGTGTGCCTCTCTGTGTATGCAGCTACTTCTAAAATAAAGGCAATACAAACATTTCGGACATATTTCTCCTCCCCACCAGACAGAAATCTAAGGTGTACATAACTTGCTGTGGCAACCACTCCCAAATACAATTCTTACAATAAACTGATTACAATATAAATGAGACAAGAAAGAAAACCTAACAATGAATTTTCACCCTCCCCATAGTCTTTCCAGCTGTCTTCTGGGGATTGAAAAGAGTCTTTTAGTCTTTACTTGTCCATCTCAGGGTCTTTTCTTTCACATCTGCTAGGAGGCATGCTTGGTGGTAAGGCTGGTCACTCAGGCTTGGGAAGGTCTGCTCCACTCTGATTGCTGTGCTGACTTTCAGTGAAGACTGGATTCAAACCCAATTCCTGGTTCAAACAGATGGAAGGTCTCCTCTGGAGGCAGCATCTGGATCCATGTGCTCTGCTTCCACAGGTTGCAGAGTCCTCTGTGCAGGGCTGAAAGACATTAGAACAGGGTCCCTTCCCCCCTTTTGTGGGTAATCTTTCCAGGAAAGGCATTGTAACAGGATTAGAGATTGCATAGAACACAGAGAGACAAACAAACAAACAAACAAACAAAACAAAAAACCCCAACATTCCTTTTCTTTTATTTATTTAGCCAAATTTGTCTCCCAGTATTATCTCTTAGCAAAGCCCATTCTTGACACAATTTCCTCAATTTTTTTTCCTCATGCCAGCTAAGACTGGCACCCGCCTGGCATCCCAGGCCACAATCAATTCCTCAGGGGATTTCCCTCTACCCTCGAGCTACTGCTTCCCATGTTCCTTGGAATGTAAGGTTCACTTTGGCTGTAGCCGGGTACCACTCCTACGGTTTTCAGAAAAAAAGGTTCTGGGAAGGACTTCGATTCCCTGACGAAGTACGGGCCCCTTCCTTTAGGGAATTCATCTAGGTTTTCGGATCAAAAAGGGATCCGGGAGGACCTCACTGCCCCTACACTTAGTACTAGCACCTCCCTCACTTCAGTACTCAATACTCACATATATACTGGGCTGATTTCCTTGGAACACTGGGGACTCCCTTCTACATTTTTATTACCACCCCTTCACACGCTTGGCTTTCACTCAGCTTCCATTCCTTTTAAACACAAAGTTCCACATTTGGCTCCCCCCCCCTTGCTTTCTCTATCCTACTGGTCATGGCTCAGTGGAGCTAGCAGTAGGCATAGGTGCGGCTAGAGGTCACTCAAAGAAGTGAAATCAGACTGTTTTCCAGGTGGAATCCCACACACACACTTCCTCCTTCCCTAACAGAAGGTCTTGTGCTCTGGCAAAACCCCCATGCTCTCCAGACTGTTAGTCTTTCTGCGGTTAGGAAATGCACAAAGGAAGCAAGATCCAGCTGTAATTGGGAGAAGAGCCCTAACACACGTACATGCAAGCATACACAAATTTCCCATGCTTTTCCATGCTTTAAAATTAAAATTTAGAGGTACTCACCTTCTTTCCAAGCAGCCTTTGAGCTCAAACTCAAAACCCCTTTAAAACCTAGTTCCAAATGGCCAAGGTCCAGGAAAACATGCCCACAGACTCAATAGGTCTGCTGCTAGCAAGGGATGCTTACCTGGGCCTGGTCCATTGGTTAGGTTAGCTTGGAGTCCCACTGGCTTGCCAATTGTAAGAAACATCCTTGTAGGTTCTGCTCCAAGTGGGGACAAAGACACTGGAGACATGGAGACTGCTTGGAAAGATGGTTTAATAGTGGACAGGATCACATGGCTTGAGTTCCTGAACAGAAAAGGGCAGATACAGGGAGTTCTCGGTTTTATGCTCTCTCTGGCTTTGAACTTCCTGGGGCCCAGAAAGAGTATTCTGATTGGTTCTCAGACTTCCAGGGGGTGGGGTCTTTGCTAGCCTTGCTGGCTGATGGTCACGTGTGCTTCCCTGATCACATGCTTCCCAGGTCACATGTGGTGAGTTTCTGCTGCTATTGTGTAGAGGGCTAATCCTATCTTGCTGGATCTTTGGCAATTCCTACTATGGCTGTGCCTGAAGGAGATAGATCTTTGTTATGTAAAATAGACTGGCCCAGGCCTTAATGGCCCATTGACAAAGGGTGGGGGGAGGAAGATGGGAGCTGTTTCAAAGTATGCTTATCCATTTCTCATCCAGGAAAATACAATATTCTGCCTTTTTAATATTTCCCAAAAATATTTCACTCTTCCAGGAGAGGGGTGGGTGCTAACTTCCTACAGTAGTACTGGAATTCATACAAAAGCATCAGCAATGATAGTTCCCATTTGAACACATTTGCAAAGGGCAGCCCATCACCTTTGATTTATTGGCCCCACAGCTGATTACTGTTAGAATTTTTTTTTCTTAACAGTTAATTGCAATCTGTCTTTGCATTAAAGAGACACTCCATGATCTGCCAGACACTGACTGACACACATCCCAGGTGGCAAAAAAAAAACCCATTTAAAAAAACTTTGCTTCCTGAGTAGGACATGCCTCATAGTACATAAACCAAAACACCCTCTTCTATGGCTAGGAGAAGAAAAGTTTAATCATTTCATAATCCTATTTCAGAATACTGTTCCTATTTAAAAGGCCTTATCTTTAGACATGTAAGAAGGATTGGACAGAGTGTGTGTGGCGGGGGGGTGGAGAGATCACTGGAAGATGTACTTGGAAATGGAGGAACATGACCTCAGGAACATCCTGGAAGTCAACAGAAAAAAGCCCTACTCTGAAAAACAAAGGGCAGCTCTCCAGCTCTCTGGAGGAGTAAAACTATTTAGATTGATTGCAAACAGAGCTAAATTGGTTTCTCTGAAAAATGGAGGGAAAGAAAGGTACTCCAAAGTGGGACTCAGACAGCTCCTAAGCCTAAAAATTAATTTTTAATTCTGGGTAGATTACATAGTTGTAGTACCAAATCTGTGCCCATGAAATATGATCTTAATTCAATATAAACACTACTTCTTTACCATATTTGCGTGATTCTCTTTTTATATAAATGTGAACAAGTAAGTTTTTTTATATTAAATGATGTGTTGGCTGTACTACAGCATAGGTGGGGGAGTTCTGTGTGTGCTGAACAAAGTGTATCAAACTGTGTAGAATTTACAGGATGCTGTCTTTGGCTTCTGCATTTATTAGATGCTCCAGACCAAAGCCTAGCACACTGATTCTTCCTGCAGTGATATCATTGGAGGTACAATTAATGCTCACTCTTTTAAGTGGAATGAGTTTTTAACCAATTAAATTAAATTTGTTTTTTTTTCCTTGAAGACAAGGCCTTAAGCATTTAAGTAGTCACTTCTGAAACACTATAATTAGAAAACTCAAAGGGATTGGTTGTAATAATGTTGAAGAATATTGGTCCCATCATTGCACTTTAACTCTTTGATTGTAGTTATTCATAAAATATCCTGTTTTGTCCAAATTATTAATAGTGTTAAATCTGTAAAATGAATTAGTGAGTTGAAATAATACATTTTTTAAAAAAGGAGGACAGTGTTTGATGGAATGCTTGTATTCTACCTTTTGCAAATATATTCCTTTCCAATTTATTTTATATCTTACCTCTAAATGTGAGTATTATTTTGTATATGTAAGAATGTCTGAACAATATTAGCTTATCTAAGACCTAGTTCAGAGAGGTGATTTGAGCCAGATGCTTCATGGATCACCTCTCTGGCTCTTGGACCTTACGCTGCATTAACTATCCAACGATGTAAAAAACTTCTCTGTTGTAAAATAATTTTCAGCACTATCTTCAGTTCATTAACAATGAACATTTGTACCAAATGCTTTAGAAATATGATTTGCATCTGCAAGGGCTAAATTTATTTTCAATTCTTAAGAGCTGGCATTAGATCAGCATAAAGGTGGGTGCTTATTTCCCTTCTATAATGAGCCTTCTTTTTTTCTCTCTCTCTTTCTCTCTCTTTCTCAGGAAAATGGAATAATTTTTTTCTATGTGATTTTTGTCAGACAAATGACAATTCATTGAGACAATAGAGGAAAAGGAATCCAGGATGGATGGCTTAGTTAAACAAAAATGTGTGCTTAAAAAGCATAATAAGGCAATTGACACCAAGAAGAAGAATGGGTTGATTAACACAAGGAACCTAATGGCTGAAAACAGGGAGGGGTTGGTATCTGTGTATCCAACTGCTCAGTATCAGGGTCGGCCAGTTGGGGCTCTCTATCCACCAAATGACCCAATACAACAGCTTCTTGACCCCAGTACTCTGCCACAGACAGTAGAATCCTGCTATCATCCAAACATCATCCTCTATTCAGAAAGCATGCTACGATCGTGGGGAGAAAGCCTGAGTGCAGAATGCTGTGAAACAACTTTTATTGAGAACAAGTCACCCACCAAAGGCTGCCTGGATTATCCTGAAGGCAAATTTGTCAGTCTATCCGCAGATGAGATTAAGATCCAGACCCTCTCCTATGATGTGGAAGAAGAAGAAGATGACGACGACGACGACGAAGACTTCCAAGAACTAGAGGTCAGGGAAGTTTTCTTGGTATATTGTCAATTGCAAGTAATGTGATAGGATACATTCTGTTTTAAAACATGCTAACCGTGTTAGCATTATTTAAATAATTAAATAATGCCCACCCACAGAAACAGCTTGTTAAATTAGATAAATCACTGTTACTTTCTTCCTTTTCATTTCCTTTGCTGCAACAGATGTAACAGTATCATTGAAGTAGTCCCAAAGCAGAAAGAAAGAGGATCCATGTACAAAGATGATTCCCACTTTGCTTGATTGACTCCATTTCCATCAGAAGTCAAATTCAGAATTGGGAGGTGTGGGCAAGAAATCCTAATTACCAAGGTGTTTTTGTCTAGACGGATGCAAGAATCCATTGTGTAGACAGTGCTAATTCAGAAAGAAAGGGTTCTTCTGATTGTAGAAGTTCAGGAAATATTACCCTATTTGCTGGGCTGATAGTTAGAGCAGAAATAAAGGTGAGAAAGTTGTTTTTAAAACATACAGTGACCAGTGTGAAAAGTGCAGAGCTCCTGTAACTGATTGTATATATATATATATAAATGCAGCAGGTATGGTTTACATGATAAGCTACAAGCTATAACTTTCATCCTCTAAAAACTGTATCTGGATAGGTTTTGTAGGAGGTTGGCACCCACCCCTGTCCTAGAAGAATGGAATATTTTAGGAAATATTAAAAAGAGGCAGAATATTATATTTCCCTGGATGAGAAATGGATAAGCATGTTTTGAAGCTGCTCCCATCTTCCTGCTCCCACCCTTTGTCAATGGGCCATTAAGGCCTGAGCCAGTCTATTCTACATAACAAAGATCTACCTCCTTCAGGCAAAGCTATAGTAGGAATTGCCAAAGATCCAACAAGATAGGATTAGCCCTCTACACAATAGCAGCATTAACTCACCACATGTGACCTGGGAAGCACGTGACCATCAGTCAGCAAGGCTAGCTAAGACCCCCGCCCCCTGGAAGTCTGAGAACCAATCAGAATACTCTTTCTGGGCCCCAGGAAATGCAAAGCCAGAGAGAGCATAAAACCCCTTTTCTGTTCAGGAACTCAAGCCATGTGATCCTGTCCACCATTAAACTATCTTTCCAAGCAGTCTCCATGTCTTCAGTGTCTTTTTCCCCACTTGGAGCAGAACCTAGAAGGATGTTTCTTCCAACAGTTTCTTGTATGTTTATGTGATTGTGATTGTATTTTCATGGAAATGTATAAAATCAGTATAGATGGGCGAAATCTAATCTCTCTGAAATAATTCTGAGATATACAGCTACTTAGAACATCAGAAATGCTTCCTGGGATCAAGATTTTAAGAGGTTTCTACAGCTAATAGAAGAAATTGACTAATCTATCAGAAGATTATTAAGTACTTCATGGTTCATAGGAAGAAATTAAAATAAGAAGTCATCTGATATGCTCACAAGTATGAATCAGCTTTAAGATCTCCAAAACTGTTGGTTTATTTAGTTGGTTCATTTCTTAAAACAGCAAAAATTATATACCAAAATAAAGTCCAAAAAGAATAAATTGTATAATTCAGAGCACAATATGGAATAGAATAGAAAGATTCAGATATTACTGAAGCAGCATAAGGAGTACCATGTTGCTTTTGTGACAAATTGTAGCCTTATACAGGTAGTCCTCAATTTACAAGTTTGTTTAGTGACAATTTGAAGTTACAACAGCACTGAAAAAAGTGACATGATCATTTTTCACACTTACAACTGTTGCAACATCCCCATGATGACATAATTAAAATTCAGATGTTTGGCAACGGACTCATATTTATGATGGCTGCAGTGTCCCAGGGTGATGTGATCCCATTTTGTGACCTTCCGACAAGCAAACTCAATGGGGAAGGCAGATTCACTTAACAACCGTGTTAATTATAAACTGCAGTAATTCACTTAACAATTTTGGCAAGAAAGTATGTAAACTGGGGCAAAATTCACTTAACAAATGTCTCACTTAGCAATGGAAATTTTGGGCTCAGTTGTGAACATAAATTGAGGACTACCTGTATATCCATCTATAGGATGTGAATAACTAGTATTGTGTACAGTATACTGTAAAGTAAATATTAGATGTTTCTCTAACAGCTGTTTTTAAATCTAAATCCTTTATTTGGGTTTTGAAATGTATGTGGAAACACCTAAATTAGTTGGAAAAAATTCAAGGGTTAAGGATGCTTGTTGACTTTATGTCAAAAATTCTAGCAGAAGTAATTAATCTCAACCCTGGCAGTATGATGGATTAGGATGAAATAAAGAGAAGTGGCTTTCTAGCTTTATATTCTGGTCATGCCCATTGTTGAGTTTGGGTCTTCCATTGCCAGCATATTCTGAAGGATTATGGCTTTCCAAAGTAGTTTATCAGCTCTGTCCCAATAGATTTATCCCATCTTGACAAGATTGTAGATAATAAAATAATTTATCATTTTGTCCTGATTTTTTTTTGTCCTCTCCTGCTCTTAAAGATCAATCCAAGTCAATCCAAGTTAATGCCATAGAAATTGATGGATTTCAATTGAGGGCATTTAGTAAATAAATTGATGTATTGTTCCTAAAGTATTTATTGTGATATATGCCTGCATGTTTTTTGTGATTCTTATGAAAGATATGCTGTAATATATTTGTTGGATTTTTTTTAATTGAAAAAGTTTTACAATCAAAGAAAACAACATTTTCTCCCCCCCTACAATCCTCCCTCCCCCTTCCCCCCTCCTCCCACCCCCACCCCCACCCCCGACTTCCCAGAGCAAAATACAGGGTATTAAAAGAAAAATCAATCATGAACTAAATTAATCTAACTATCCTTAAACTAACAAGTCCCCGCCCTGAAACCTTAACTCCCTTGTAGATAACACAATATATTTGTTGGACTTTAAGGTATGATAAGAATATTATTTTTCTTGTAATGGGCTAACAAGAAAATGTAAACGCTTGTTTACCATCTGAGTGTTTAATTTTGCGGGATTTTTATTTGTAATCTGATAGCTGTATTGATGGATTGCAATTCTTGGGGTTCCTTACCATTAACCGTACTGGGAAGGCCTGATGTTATTCAAAAATATTTGAACCTTGATTTCAGACTTGATATTCTTACCTAAATATCATTTTTTTTCCAGAACATTATTCAGTTGCAAGTTTCTTGATTAATAATTTTGTTAAACAGCTGCACCAAGGATCTTTTTCTGTTCCGGCAATATATTTAGTGCCCAACCAATTAAAAATTCAATACCAAAAAAGGAGCAATGTACAACATGTAACAAAACAAAAATAAATACTGTAAGTCTCTGTGCTTTCTGGATTTCAATATTTTTGCAGTAGCAAAAATAAAACCCCCAAACTACTTTTTTTTTATTAATACAAAGGTAATATGCATTCTGTGGATGCCATCCTGCTAATATTATAATTAAAAGGGGGGGAAATGAAGTTCACATGAAACTGGAAAATATTCTGTTCCAGTTCTTCATTGCATTCAAGCTTCCAAGGATATCGCTATCACTTAAGCTCTTGTCTTTAAAGAGGTTAAAATGTCACAGGGAGGCTCCCGGAGTAGAAGCCAGTTTTGTCTCTCTATGTGGGACATACAGTCAAATAAAATACAATCAAATAATATTTTAAAAATGAAAATAAACATTAGGAAATAAGATACTTTGATGCTTCCTGATAGCTGTTTAATAAAAGGATAAGTGTTTACAAAAAGGTGACAACTTCATGATGAAAACCATATGGCTTACATACTTGCATTGTATGTTGGCACAAGCGTAAAAGTCTGGGCTTTGTGCTGAAGTGTTGATTGCAGCAATAAAGGTGTGGCTCATTGTGGCCTGTATTGGCTTTATAAGAATTTACAGGCTCAATTTATAATACATCACAGAATAAAGTATCTGGGAAATACCGATCTCTTCTACGTACAACTGTTATCAGACCAGTACAAAGTAATTTCTCTGAATGTTGTCAAATTCTGTTACGCTGTGTGCAAAATTAGGCAGACTCTTAACTGCTCACTGATAATCCATCACCGATTGTAATACAATGTTTTGTCTTTTATTTATTTTTATTTTTTATTATTATTGTTTAGAATGCTTTTATTCATAACACTAAACTATGGCTTCAATTATGATGTCTGTGGGAGAGGTGGTTAGCTTGTGGTAAGCCAATTGTTGAATATATTTTGAAGGGATATATAGTGCTAGAATGAATGCTACATTCCAACTGGATGCAGTTACTGTTTGCTTATTTGAACTGAAATAATCAAGGGGTCAATTAATGAAATTGCTTTCCTTTTTCATTGTCCTTGTTGATAGCTTCACTTTAAAAAAAAACACCCAGTTCCTTGTGGCTCAATTTCAAATCACTTCAAATTATGAAAATATTCAAGTTTCTCCCTTCATTTGGCTGTCTCTCAACTGCCTATTTGGCAGTGCTACCATTAATTTTACTCTGGAATCTAAGGACATTTTTAAAATAATGTTTTTCCCCCTGTTTGTTGGCAACTAATGTATAGCTGCAAGTCACTTTTTTAAAGAAAGATGCTGGGTTTGACATTGTCATTGTCAGCAGTGTGTCCCAGAAGCTGTATCATTTTGAAATATTGATCAGAACTCTTAACTTGTACTCCAAATTTCCTTCTTATTGGGATTTATTTGATACAACCTTTTGCATTATTTTTTTCTCCTAATCTAGTAGCATGGTGTCCTCCCACTTGTAAGGTTGAGAGTTCAATCCCAGGTAGTGGCAAATATTTCTCTCTCAGGGTACAAAGAGAAAATACCTGCTGCAAACTCTACATGGTGTCAGGAAGGGCATCCGGCCAGTAAATGCTCAGCTCTATTCAGTCGCCCTAACTTTGTCTCAAAATAAGGGATTACAGGGTCGTGAAAGGAGTTTTTTTCTTAATGACACTCAGATTTCTTCTATGATTTCTTCTTGACAAGTCCCTTAGATATTCCCATGATTTATTAATCTAAACCAAAATTTTACAGATTGTTCATCAGCCTTCCCCAATTTGGTATCCCCAATACCCATAACACTAATCAAATCAATTAACCATAGACATTGGAATTATAGGAGATATAGGACAACTGCATTTGAAAGTAAAGCAGTTCTATGCATTCCAAGGCATTTTATTAAGATTTATAATGCATAAACACAACAAGGAGTAAGCAAAAGCACTTGATTTTGTTGAGTCTAGATTGTTCAGTATAAAATCTGCTGAGTACCACCTTTAAAACTATATGGCTTTGATCTTCAGAAATAAAAGGACCTTATTTGGCTGGGATGGCCTGAATTCACATGCAAGGGTTATCACCTAACAGAAGGTACTATAGAAGGGAGGGCTGTTGATGGGGACTCTTTTTTGAAGGCTCCCCTTTTATGTAACAACCTGTCCTCTAGGCTCTCTGCCCTTTGGTTTCCATTCTTACTGCATTCCAGCAATTGGTAAAGACCTAGATCTTCTGAAGGACCTTTTGAGTTGATTACAGAGCCACCAACTTTGAAATTAGTTAATTATATTATTAAATTAATTATATTATTTAACAATAATGTATATTTATTACTATAAAGTGCCTAGAGTCTCACAGTTTTGTGGAGTTGTAAGAATATTAAACTCAAGATATTCCTCTCTGATGCTCCTTGGGGTGAAATGAAATTAAATACACTGAGTGTAATTGTGTAGTTGGCCAACAGTAATAGGAGTAGAGATAAGGGAGCATGTAGACTAGACGGTGGCTGGATTTGTATCATCACTATTTTATATTATTGCTTTTCCCTTAAACAAGGGAAGACTGCTGTATTTCCAGTTTAAATCTAGTTTCTCTGACTTTTCCCTAGCCTTATTTGTTTTGCTAGTGTTTCTTTAGCTACTAATCATCAGTCAGCTTGAAATGAATTCACATATCTGAATGTGTATGTGTCTCACTGTCAACTGCTTCCAATCTCATCTACCTCAATAGCTGATCAAACACTGCTTATAGCCACAGTGCAAGGATTTCATTAAAATATTGTTTTGAATGTAAAAGTATTCCATATTAGACAGATGTATTATTATCTGAACCTCACATAAGCTTATTATTTCAAGTTTTTGGGCTGTTAGCCAATATATATTTTATGTTTTACTGATTTAGTCTATTTGATTTTTAATAGATTCTCTTTCTGTAGTTGCCAGCTGACAAAGCTGGGGAAGAATTTTATTTGGTTGATGAGTGGCATCTGGTATTTTAATCTTCCCCATAGCAAATTAAATGTTTGGCATTTGGCCTTTCGTTATGAGTTGTACTTTAGCCATCTTCAGAAGATCCATTCAGACTTAAAAATGTAAGCAGAGCCAAGTAAGTAACTCTAATAATAAAGTCATATGTGTTGGTCTGGCTTTTGTATATACAAAGAATGCTTACAAGATTAAAGGCTTCACACATACAAGAGTGTGTGCCAAGGGATATATTCAGGTAGATGTGTTCCTTGATCTGAACCCATGTAGCCGTGGTCTCATGCTGATTCAGATAAGCAAAAATGTCACAACCATCACAAATCACCCCATAATACTGATAGTGGGGATATGTTTCAGTGTTCTTAAATAGTGTAAGGATGACTTTTTACCAGTGTTATGACACTCATGGTGATTTTCCTCTTTTTAAAAGCTGTTGCTACAAGTGTTCTCCCTGTGGTCACTGTGTTGCAGAATAGGATGACCCTCCTTCATCATAATTTTAAGAAATGAAAAGTTACCTTTTCTGTATTAATTTCTAATCATGTCATCCTATCAAAATCTTTTTTAAAAAATATGATTCTTCTAAAATGTTCTTTCATTGCAGGAGAGTACAAATATCTCTTATCCATAATTTCAGCCAGAAAATTCTATGTTGCCTTGAAGAAAATGGATCATAGGTATGCCTGATGCAGAGAGAAAGGGCTAGTCTTGCCAGTAATTTATCTACTTCATGGTTCTTTTCTCTTGCTGTTTCAGAGTGATTACTCAAGTGACACTGACAGTGAAGACCATTTCCTTATGATGCCTCCCAGGGATCATCTTGGGCTCAGTGTATTCTCCATGCTGTGTTGTTTCTGGCCGTTGGGAATAGCTGCTTTCTATTTGTCACATGAGGTATTTGTACAATTTTATTATTCCACTTATCTTGGTATGGCAGAGAGACAATGTCCCATTAGTATAGAGATGATAATATGAAAAAAAATGGCTAAATTATTTTATAATACCAAAAGTTATTTAAATGCACTGGTCCATGAGAAAAAACTCACACTTGAACAATACTTTTATTATTTATTTGTTTGTTTGTTTCGATTTATAAACCGCCCTTCTCCAATCAGACTCAGGGCGTGAACAGCCAGGGTAAAACATGATATACAAAAATTAAAACAATTTTAAAAAATATTAAATGATTTTGGCCAACAAATTAAAACAATCCAATTTAAAGTCCATTCCAATTAAAAACAGAGGATGGGATCAAGCCAGCCCGACTAGGTGAAATAAGTGGTTTTAAGGGCCCGATGAAAAGTCCGGAGGTCTGGTATCTTGCGTATCTCCGGGGGCAGGTCATTCCAGAGGGCAGGTGCCGCCACAGAGAAGACTGGAAGAGTGGAAAAATAGCTAGATTTCGCCGCTTTTATTGCCACTAGGTAGGTCTTAATGTGAGACCTCACCAGTGTTCGGTCAGATTCGGAATGGCTGGCCCTCCAATCGCTCTCCAGGCATCTTTTCCGGCACTTCATCTCTCTCAGCTCCTCAGAGAACCAAGGAGCTGGGTGAGTTCAGTGCCGGGTCAGAGGCCGCAAAGGCATGATGTGGTCCAAAGCCCCAGCGGCCGCACTATCTCAGGCGGTCACCAAGTCTTCAGCTGAATCGTGAGCCAGAGTCTCGGGAAATGGC
Organism: Masticophis lateralis; assembly: GCA_030761175.1. Classification (NCBI taxonomy): domain Eukaryota; kingdom Metazoa; phylum Chordata; class Lepidosauria; order Squamata; family Colubridae; genus Masticophis; species Masticophis lateralis. Next base: position 93,906,210 of record JAUDYJ010000003.1, on the reverse strand, counting down.
CCAAGCTCCGTCTGGAACCTATCAGGTTCCATCAGGCACCTGGGGCGGAACCACCTAGTCGGTTCCACCTCCCTGTGGCTGGTTGTAGCGGTTAGAAAGTCCAGTCGAAGGAGAGAGTGGTCAGACTATGATAAGGATTTGATGACTATATCCCCTATATCAAGACCACTCAACCACTGACCAGAGACAAAAACTAAGTCCAGGGTGTGTCCGCCCATGTGAGTGGGGCCGTGAATTAACTGAGTTAGCTCCATGGCCGTCATGGAAGCCATGAACTCCCGAGCCACCTCAGACGTTTCGCCGACGGATGGCAGGTTGAAATCCCCCAAGACCAAAAGTCTGGGGGTATCAACCGCCACCCCGGCTATGATGTTGAGCAGCTCGGGCAGGGTTGTTGACATGTGGCAGGGAGCCAGGTACGTGCCCACCAAGCCATGCCCACAGAGCTGGTAGTAAAAAAAATTGGATTTCACCACTGGGTGAAATGCTACTGGTTTAGACCAGTACAAGTGAACTGGTAGTGGAGATTGGGGCTGGTTCGCTGAACTGGTAGCAACCATTGACTGGCCATGCCCCCAAACTGGTCAGCTTGCGAAGGCAGGCAAGTGGAAGGCCACATGGAAGGCAGGCAAGCATGGCAGGGCTGCGGGGAAGGGAGCTAGCAGCCTACTCCCTTCCCCACAGCTCTGCCATGCTTGCCTGCCTTCCATGTGGCCTTCCCGGTGTCCCCATGGCCATCTTGCAAAGGCAGGCAAGTGGAAGACCACATAGAAGGCAAGCAAGCATGGCAGGACTGTGGGAAAGGGAGCTAGCAGCCTAGTCCCTTCCATGCAGCCCTGTCATGTTTGCCTATCTTCCATGCTTGCCTTCCCGGTGGTCCACCACACCTGCTTGCCTTCCAAAGTCGGTGTCCAACTAACCCTAACCCCCACGCCCTTGGAGTAGACTGGCTGCTACCTTTGCCGTAAATGCCTCTCACATCTTTCAGAAGCGATTGGGGGGAGTGGGAGGGGGGAGAGCACCATGCAAAGGCCAGGAAGACCCAGCCACCCCCTACCTCCCCCCCCCATCTCCTGGCTGGCTGGCAAGAAACAGGGCATGGACAGTCACCACTGCGCTATTCTACCTCCTCTGCAAAACTGCTCCATGGCTCTGCTCGCCTCCAGCGCCCCGATGCAATGCCCACAGCTTGTGCGGGGCAGACCACGGAGGCTGCAAAGCTGAGATGCTGCCCGTGCAAGGGGGGGAGGATGCAGACATCACACCAAGCAGTCCTCCTCCTCCTCCTCTTCTTCAAGGCTGGGCAGGGCTCAGAGCAGCAAGAGGAAAGGGAAGGCGACCACAAATTTCTCCTCCTTCTCTTTGCAGGGTTCACTGAGTTCGTTTTGCAAGCTTGCCTGAGGTTTGCAACTTTTCACAGCCTTTGGGGCTTTTGTACAGCAAGTCCCCCTTTTCTTTTTCCTCCTCTGCAGCTCTAACATGGGTTTTTAATTCACGAGGAAGGAACATAAACCCTCCCCTTCCCACCCAAGGACTGATTAGATTTTCTTGTTGCTGGCAGTGGGAATCCAGCCTTTACGTGGGAGAGAGTTGATTGCTGCTGGCCCAATGGCCCTTGGGGGAGATGTAACCATTGTGCTGGGGCTGAGAGGGGCGGTTTCACCGACACTGAGAGGGGCCGCTTGCTTTCTTCCGTCTCCTACCGCTGCTGCTGAACCCGAGACTGCTGCTCCACTGGGGTGTGCATAGGCAGCCCCGGGAGGGTGGGCAGATATAATGCCGACGCTGGTGGTGGGGAAGGGAGACTGCTGCGTTCGGCTGAAGAGCTGCCTTGGGGGAACACGGTGAAGCTTGCTTGCCTTTTGGGCCTGGCGCACTTGGCTTCCTCAGGGCCTTTGGGTGACTGCCGCCTGCTTGCCTTCCCCTCCGCCTTGGGTCCCACTGCCTGCATCCAGCCCATGATGGGGGATGCGCCACTTCCGGGCCAGGCCACCTGCCCTCCTGGAGCACTTTCTTCCTTTTCCCTCAGCAGCCGCTCAGACCAGGTGTGTGCATGAGAGAGAGAATGAGCATGTGTATGAGAGAGAGAGAGAGAGAGAGAGAGAGAGAGAGAGAGAGAGAGAGAGAGAGACGTGAGTGACGTCATGTTGGCCTTTCTCCCAGACTTTCTCCCAAGTAGTAGACATTTCTTTATTTAATGGTTGCAGCAACGATCTCTGTAAAATTTTAAGCCTAGCAGGATAAAATCGATTTTTGTTTCTGTGTATATTTGCATTCAATTGTCTGCTGAAATCTTTTTAAGCAGCAATCAATTTTGCACTCCTTTATTTTCAGCAAAACATTCTCTAAAACATCTATCAAAGTATCATCAGCATATCTGAAGTTGATGTTTTCCCCAGCAATTTTAATTCCATTTTCTGTCTTTTAGTCCATAATTTCTCATGTTATAGTTTGCCTATAAATTAAAACACAAGGTGACAGTATGCAGTCTTAGTGCACTGTTTTTTCTATTTTTGGACCAAAGTTTAGTTGTTCCATATTCTTTTCTAATTGTTAATTACCAGAAATTTAAAGGCTATCCACAGTATGCTGTGGTCTACAAAGTAAACACACTTGTATATTCAATAAAGGGGAATAGCTCTTGTGCTGCTTAAACAGTAAATTAGTTACTTTAAGAATTAAGAGCTGTCTCCTTAAGAGATTGCATTGTGGGAGATATAGTCCATGACATGTGACCACATTTTGTGTCTGATTGGCCACTGAGATTCTCTGCCTGGGTGTAGAACAAAGCCCCGGCCATTAAAAATTGCAACAGAGGAGAGAAACATGTTTTCTTAAAATGAGGACCGTTCACCAACGTAGATTTGGACATCTTTGGCCCATAGTTCGTGTCTGCCCGTCAGATCAGAGGTGGCCAAGTTAACAGCAAACATTGGGCCATTCTCTTCACATGACTTAGCATTCGAGCTGTTCACATTGAAGTCATTGAATCCATGGACACCTCCTGATTTACCAATGCTCTAAGAAGATTCCAAGCCTACAGAGGTCCAGCTAAGATGTTTAGATCTGAGCGCAGAACTAACTTTGTAGGAGCCTGCAAGGAGTTACAGATTGCTGAGGGCACTCACCTTGATCCGACAATTGACGAATACCTGAAGGCCCAGAACTGTGTATGGACATTTAATCCTCCCCATGCCTCCCATATGGGAGGAGTATGGGAACAAATGATAGGAATAGCCTGTAAAAGTCTAGAGTCCATGTTGATGAAGACACCCACGCTGATGCATGAGATCCTCATCACCCTCATGGTAGAAGTGGCAGCTATCAACAATGCTAGACCCTTGATTCTAGTTTCCTCGGATCGTGAGAATCCAACTATCCTCACTCCAGCTATTTTGCTGACCCAGAAGACGGGTGACTGGCCAGCCCCAGTAGGAAACTTCATTCCAAAGGACATGATAAACAACAATGGAGACAAGTTCAACTGCTGGCCAACACCTTCTGGATGCACTGCAAGCAAGACCACTGCAAATAGAAGACCAATGAGCCTAACCTAGAAGAAGGGGATTTTGTTTTACTAATAGACAAGGACGCACCTCGAAACTCTTGGCCCATGGGACTTGTGCACCAAGTTCTACCCAGCTCTGATGGACTAGTTCGCCAAGTTGAAGTTCAGGTCGCGAAGCCACAAGACTCATGCCATGGCTCACAGACTTTCACCAAGAAGTTTTACACCAGACCAATCACCGACCTAGTGTTGCTGAGAAGGAAGACCAAACTTGAAGCTTGAAGACTGAACCTCAAGCTTTGCATGCCTTGTGTCTACCTCATTGTCTATATTGTTTGGTCCTTTGTTTACTTTAGTCAATTAGATAGTTAAGTTTGCATTGTTTTATGCTATGCCTTTGTTTACCTCAGTTAATTTGTTAGTTAATAGTGGAATTTTATAATTCCAGGCAGGGAGTGTGCTGCTTAGACAGTAAATTTAGTTGCTTTAAGGATTAAGAGCTGTCTCTTTAAGAGATTGCATTGTGGGAGCTGTAGACAGGGATTGCATTATGGGAAATGTATTCCATGACATGTGACCACATCTGTGTGTCTGATTGGCCATTGAGGCTCTCTGCCTGGGTGTAGAACAAAGCCCCGGCCATTACAAATTGCAACGGAGGAGAGAAACATGCTTTCTGAATATAGGGACAGATCTACAGCTCTTTTACCATGGGAAATGGGACAGATTGTGACTAATCGGATGAATCTCATCTTGACTATAGGGAGGATGCCCGATAATAACCTTGATCCCTGCCTCTTCTGAATCCTGTTTGGCAATTCTTGTTCTATGTATTGCTGAAGTGTGGATTGCAATTTTTTTAACATTATCTTACTAGCATGTGAGAGAAGTGCAATTGGTTATTACCTGCAAGGTCCTTCATGGCACATCACATATCCTTCCAGGGCATGTGAAAAGCCATCTTGCTCCAATGGGACTAGCTTGCCTCACTTGTTCCAGAGGAAGGGGTCTGCAGCAGACCTCATCTGTTAAGGAATTCTAGTTGATGGGGTCAGTGGCAAGAGCCTTTTCTGCTGTGGCCCCTTCCTGTGGAACATTCTGCTCCTGGAAGTGAAAACTGCTCCCACACTTTTAGTCTTCTGTAAGGCCATTGACACCTGGTTTTGCGAGTTGGCTTGGAACCCCAAAGGGGCGCTGTCCACTGGAAGTGATTGACGAGGTAAGAAGATCTCATCCTGACGCTGTCCATCAGCTTGGTTCTAGTTTTTTATATCACTTTTTAAACTTTAATTATGTTTCTTTTTACTATTTGTAAGCCACCTGGAGAGGATGGCATATAAATTTAATAAACAAACAAACAAATCATTGTATGGTATTTTGAGCATCCTTTAGCACTGCCCTTTTTGGTATTGGAATACAAATTGTTATTTTTTTGGGTTAATTGGCCATTTCTGTATTTCCCATAAATGCTTGTACACTACAAATAGCATTTTGACTACATAATTAAATATATTCTGCTGGTTTTTTGTCATCTTTTGCAGATTTGTTTGGAATATTTTCTATTTACTTAAGTGCCTGACTTGAGATGAAATCCTCCAAAAGAACATTCCTATGAAGTACAATCTCTATTATATCCTAAGTGTCTTATATATTGGGCATGTCGCTCTAGCCCTTTTACACTGTCTGCCCAGGTCCAGTATTGATTTCCCTTGTCATGTTAATCTGAGTAACCATTTGTTTCACAGTCACATAAATCCTAAAATGTTCTGGTGCTTAGTTATTGAATACAATTTGGCCCAAAGTTCCCTGAGTTCCCTGCAGGGACCAGTTGTCCCAGGGTTCCTCCAATAGAAGATCTGACTGTCAGACATCAGCAACTCAAAATAAAAACTCCTTTTACCTTTCCATGCTTACTATTTCTTATAAATTGATCGTCCTTTCTCACTCTCTGTAACCTTCATCTGTTTTAAATTGACTGGATCTTTATTTTCATTTCTACTATATGTGAGTTAATCCCTTTTGCTTGCCCTTGCTTTTAAAAAATAAATTTATTTTGGCTTGGAAAAAAAATTGGAATAGGATGAATGAAACTGTCTGTTAAATTGGATTGACATATACAGGTGAAACTCGAAAAATTAGAATATCGTGCAAAAGTTCATTTATTTCAGTAATGCAACTTAAAAGGTGAAACTAATATATGAGATAGACTCATTACATGAAAAGCGAGATAGCTCAAGCCTTGATTTGTCATAATTTTGATGATTATGACTTACAGCTCATGAAAACCCCAAATTCACAATCTCAGAAAATTAGAATATTGTGAAAAGGTTCAATATTCTAGGCTCAAAGTGTCCCACTCTAATCAGCTAATTAAGCATTAACACCTGCAAAGGGTTCCTGAGCCTTTAAATGGTCTCTCAGTCTGGTTCAGTAGGAATCACAATCATGGGAAAGATTGCTGATCTGACAGTTGTGCAGAAAACCATCATTGACACCCTCCATAAGGAGGGAAAGCCTCAAAAGGTAATTGCAAAAGAAGTTGGATGTTCCCAAAGTGCTGTATCAAAGAACATATTAATAGAAAGTTATGTGAAAGGGAAAAGTGTGGAAGAAAAAGGTGCACAAGCAGCAGGGATGACCGCAACCTGGAGAGGATTGTCAGGAAAAGGCCATTCAAAAGGATTGAGGACTTTCATAAGGAGTGGACTGAGGCTGGAGTCAGTGCATCAAGAGCCACCACACACAGATGGATCCTGGACATGGGCTTCAAATGTCGTATTCCTCTTGTCAAGCTACTCCTGAACAACGTCAGAAGCATCTTATCTGGGCTAAAGACAAAAAGAACTGGTCTGTTGCTCAGTGGTCCAAAGTTCTCTTTTCTGATGAGAGCAACTTTTGCATCTCTTTTGGAAACCAAGGACCCAGAGTCTGGAGGAAGAATGGAGAGGCATACACTACAAGATGTTTGAAGTCCAGTGTGAAGTTTCCACAGTCTGTGTTGATTTGGGGAGCCATGTCATCTGCTGGTGTTGGTCCACTGTGCTTCATTAAGTCCAGGGTCAACACAGCCATCTACCAGGAGATTTTGGAGCAGTTCATGCTTCCTTCCACAGACGAGCTTTACGGGGATGCTGACCTCATTTTCCAGCAGGACTTGGCACCTGCCCACACTGCCAAAAGTACCAAAACCTGGTTCAATAACCATGGGATTACTGTGCTTGATCGGCCAGCAAACTCGCCTGACCTGAACCCCATAGAGAATCTATGGGGCATTGTCAAGAGAAAGATGAGAGACATGAGACCGAACAGTGCAGAAGAGCTGAAGGCCGCTATTGAAGCATCCTGGTCTTCCATAACACCTCAGCAGTGCCACAGGCTGATAGCATCCATGCCACGCCACATTGAGGCAGTAATTGATGGAAAAGGGGCCCAAACCAAATACTGAGTACATATGCATGCTTATACTTTTCAGAGGTCCGATATTGTTCTATGTACAATCCTTGTTTTATAGATTTCATGTAATATTCTAATTTATCTCTTTGTATCTCCTGCTGAACAAGTTAGCTTGCCCTGCACTGTTAAGGACAAGGAGTTCTCAACTTGGCATTCTTGTGCTTGCTGTGACTTCTGTTTATTAAAGTTCTTAGTCTGCTTTTGAAAACATTTCAGCCTGGAGAGGTTTTTAAATTGGCTCATCAGTCATTTTGATGCCAACCATAGGCTTACTATCGGTTTTTTTTTTTTTAAAGGAAAGAGTTGAAATGCAATTATTGCAGAAATGCCCTTCAGGACAGCAAAGAAAAGAGAATTGGGATTTTATCTCATCCATATGAAATGCATGTCTCTGGTGGGAGAATTTGCATTAAGCTTGGCTATTTCAGTGTGATAGCATATTCTAGACCAAGATTTTGCTTTCTTTGAATTCCTCAGAAAGAATTAATCTTAATAACAAAATTTTAACATTCACTAACTGAAGCAGGATTACTCATTAATTTTATTTTGTGCGTATATAGCGGAACGTATTCTAATCTTAGATTTATTTTCAGTTTCAGCATTGGTTTGCTCACAGCTTTTTTAGACAAAATCCACCACTCCTTCCTTCAAATTTCACTGTCTAATTAGATGAAGTAAATAATGTATTTGTTCTATCAATCCTTCCCCCCTATTCTTACGCAGCTTTTTTTTCATTTGGTGAGCATTATGCAGAGTGTTTTTGAAGGATCATTTCCCTTGCCAGTACTTAAGAAAGGACTCAGTATTGGAGTGTGCGCTTTTTAGGACTAATTTAGTTGTATTGACTAATATATAGACTCAAACTAATATAAAGTCTGAGAAAAAAGAAAGAAAGAAAAAAATCAGAAAGAAAGCAAAAAGTGCAAAAAAGGAGAAAAAATACAAGAAAAATAGAAAAGAAAGAAAAAAACACAAAGAAATGGCTTCCAATCTTTTTTACAGCAATTATAAGTGCAATTATAAATTCACCTTTTACTCTAAGCTGTTATAACATGACTCTTTTCTTTCTATAATTTATCCTGTCAAATCATCAAAATTATAAATCAAAAGTTCACTTTTCTCTGTTTTATGCAAAAAAAGTGCTTAAAGGTTTTCTAGTGACTATAATATATTTTAAGGAAGACCACTTCCTTTTGGAATCATACTTTTTTTAAATCAATGCCAATTTCAGAAAAAGATTTCTGTTGAACAAATGGTATGGGATAAAAATGTTAGTACTGTTCTATAGTCCCTGTAATTTCAACCAAGTTGCTACTACTGTGTTTCCCCGAAAATAAGACCCTGTCTTATATTTATCTGAACCACGAAATAAGCGCTTGGCCTTATTTTCAGGGAGGTCTTATTATTTTGGGGCGCATGGAGCAAGATGGGGCTCCTCTTGTGTTTTACCTGATTTCCAGCTCTGCGTTTAAATATTTTCAGGGAGGGCTTATTTTTGGGGGAGAAGCTTGTTTTAGCGCAAGTGCTCAAAAGCCTGATTGGGCTTATTATCAGGAGATGTCTTATTTTTGGGGAAACAGGGTAGAGGGGGGAAAAAGAACTTAATCACAAATTAACTTAGCAATAAAGTGCTATCCAAATATATGTACAATTTCATTCTGTTGGATAAACTGTAAAATATTTTGTGGATATACAGTATGTCCACTATACTGTGGTCTCTGTGGGCTTTTCTATTGCTATTTGATGAAATTGATTTTAATAGTAATTGTGTTGGAGGGGGTGATAGATAAGAAAAAAACTAATAAAGAGTTATCTTAGAGGGCAAATGGTGGAAGAAACACATTTCTGGTCATACTCACAAAGGAGCAGCTGTTATTGTCTGCAAGGTAAGGATGCAAATCACAGATGTTATGCCCCTTGAAAATGTTGGACTTAAAAGCAAACACTTATTTTATTCCATGAAGTAGATGAAAGACAGTTTCGTCTATGAATTGCAGAAAAAATGAGAAAAAACTTCGTGTGTTTGAGACAAAATAATAGCCACTAAATCCCCAAATCTTCTATAATTTTTTTTTCAAATTTCTTCATGCTATTTCCTGTTAAGTGACTGCCATGTCCACACTCACTAATGCAAACTTTATCTATTCTTACAGACAAACAAAGCCATTGCTAAAGGGGATTTCCACCAAGCAAGCTCCAGTTCACGGAGAGCTCTCTTCTTGGCTGTGCTATCCATCACCATTGGAACAGGCATCTACGTAGGAGTTGCTGTAGCACTCATAGCTTATCTATCAAAAAACAACCACATATGAAATTTGACAAATTAGACTGCTACCAAAAGCTATAGAGGAATGATATCGTAACTTTCAAATATAAATAGTTTCGAGAGTGAGAAGGGCTTTCATAAATTTATACAATTTGAATTCTGAAGAAAAATGTTCTGGATTGTTTTCACTTTTCTGATTTATTTTTAATATTGGCAAAACTGTAATTGCAAGAAAGCCATGGGCATTTCCAAATACCAAAAGGTAGCTCAGACCTTGTTTGTAATTTGTTTCTGGTCTAAATTAGATTCAACTCCAAATTTGGGATCACCTGTCAAAAAGTAAGAGTCATCTGAAGTTACAAAACTAAAGGTGGAGTGTCTGAAAGTGGTTTTGTTATCCCAGAAAGCTAATTCTGGATTTTGGATGGCTAAGAACTAGTAACCGGCTTAATGCTTATCCATGACTAAAATACAAACAAAGCTGCAGAATCAATGTAATGTAGGAATAGCAAGGGACTGTCAGTTATTTTATTCAATCATAATCAGAAAAGGGCCACCCTTTAGCCAAATGAAATGCAGTAGATGAGGTGGCAGATTTTGATGTTATAAGGAACAGCAGAATGGGAAAGTGAGGGTTCCAATTAAAGTATAAAGGTGTTACATACTTTGCATAAACTGCACTGGAATAAACAAGCTGTATAACACATAACAGTGTTCTTTGACTCAGTGTAGCTTACACAGGAATATTTCTATACGGATGGTTCATAAATGAATTCATTAAACAGCTTTGAAGTCAAAGCATCTTGTGCTGGTTGGCCCTGCTCCTATCCAAAAAAAAAAAAAACCTAGCTTACAAAGCATGCTATTCTTTCTGGCAGCATCTCTTTTCCAGAGAGGATTTTTTTCAGCAAGTAAATATATGAAACCCATCCATAAATGTCATGGCAAGGCATGAAGTAACTATCACTGAGAAAGCAGCCTACTGGCACAAAAATATTTTCTTAGCTTACAGACTCACATCTGAGCAAAGCTGGAATATGTTGGAAAATGTCTCTTGGTACAAAACATGGAATAAGCAATGGTCATATTGTAAAGAATGTATTTAATATTTTAAAAAAATTGTCTAAAATCATGATATAACATACCTCTTCTAATGGTCTTTTGCTCTCTTGAAGCAATCTTTTCATGTGGCATTTTACAGAATCTTATAAAACCATTCACTGCAATGAAATAAGGTATTATCTGTCTTGATTTTTATCAACATTATTAATCCAGGGTATTTTCAACATTTGAGGATGTTCAAAATTTGTTTACTTTGGGATTAATATATTTTCTGTAAAAGCTCCTAAGCCTATGAATGAAAACTGCTATTAAATTGTAGTTTGGATTGGGAAAAGCAAAGTGAGTTTTCAAGGAAATCTTGTCCAAATACCAAATCAAGTCAAAAGATACCAATATAAATTATTTTCAAAATCTGGGCTTTCCTACAGCTTCGCTAAATCAATCATAGTTTTTCCTTATTTTATAAATTGTTTGGTATCAGTTCTTAAACTCTACTAATGTAAATACCTTGGATGGATCTGCCAGTTCATATAGTTACAGATCCTACCGGGGAGGGCCAAACAGGTGAAGGAAAGTCAGATAGTAGACCTCTGACTGGTGATGGTAACTTTTGACGCTAGTAATACTACTTGCTACTGATAGTTATTATAGTGTGCTTCTTCAGTGATCCATTATTGAGGAAGAACTGCATTGCTTCCACAGTCACCTTAAAAGTAATGTTGCTCCTATACTACAGGTGGCTTGAAATGTCTAACAGTATAATTAGAAATTGGCATTAGCATATTGTGGAAACAATGCCTTTTCAGGAATATGCTGAGTTGATCAAATTATATTCCCACAACACCATGAAGTAAGATTCCATGTTTGTACATGGGGCTGACGAAGAATGTGACTTGCCCTAGGCCATATATAAAGTCCATAGAAGAGGTGAATTTTGAAACAAAAGTCTCCTGAAGAGAAACTTCACTCCTCTCATTGGTCTATATTGAAGTTTATTCTTATCCTTTAAAGTATTTTGCTGAATGCTCAATAGTTTAAAGATTTCTATCCAACATGTCTGATGATAAAAAATACATCTTCTTTCTTTAAGATTTATTCATGTGAGGAGAAGGACAAGGTAACAGCAAATCAATTGGAATCTTGATGGATTTCCATGCAAACAACACATCAAAGAGTTTCTTAAAAACATTGCCTTCTCCCTGTTAACGTATATCAGTTTTATGACAGATTTACCAAGAAATATGGTATGTTTTTCAAGAAAGCATTTTTAATAGAAACTTATACATATATGTAGTCTGGAAAACATTGTCATAGACACTGAGCCCAATGTTTATTTCTTTAAAAATAAATGTATACTAGTTTTATGTCCATGCATGCATGTATTTGCAGTGAAAAATAGCCAGGATTTGAAACACAAATGTTTGTGATTTGCATTTCAATTATTATAATTTTTAAAAGACACTAAAACTAGAATACCAAAAAGAGTCTAGATGTGCTTCACTGAGTATAAAGGTCTTTGAATGTGGTAACCACATCAAGCTTAGGAAAATGGGAATCCCAGGACATCTCACCATCCTCATGCAAAACCTATATACAAGACTGGAAGCCATTGTCTAGACCATGGGTGCTAATCTTGCAGAGTCACATTGCCATCACATGAGATTTCACAATGTTTTTCCAATTGCGGAGCTGTGGTGGGCGTGGCCTGCGTGTGATGTATCTGGCCTGCGGGCCATCAGTTTGACACCCATAGTCTAGACATAGCAAAAAAATGAAAAAAAGCTGTATACTCTCTTCTTATTTATTTAGTCTATCTCTGTGATGGTGAACCTATGGCACACGTGCCAGAAGTGGCACACAGAGCCCTTTCTGTGGGCATGTGCGCCATCACCAGCTACTCTTCTAGTTTCCAGCACATGTGTGCCAGCCCGCTTATCTTGGTGCGTGCTAGAGACCCAGAAACCCGAAGACCAGCTGGCCGGCCCACACATATGCACTGGCCAGCTGGTGCTTGAGTAGGCTCTGGTGCATTTGTTCCGGTTTGGGCACTCAGTGCCGAAAAGATTCACCATCACTGGTCTATATGCTGAATATATATTGAGGGTGGCTAGATTTGAAGAAGATGAACTGGGATTTAAAAAGAAACAATTTTTTTCTCTAAAGAAACATCAATAACCTGTGCTGTTGATGGCACTATTCTGATAGTGGAAAATGTAAATAAAAGCTTTAGTAAGGAAAGTCAAGAACCATAGTAAAAAAGAAGGGACTACCATTAAATATAACAAACAACAAACTAATGAAACAGTTAAAGCTTTGGTGTGCGAAGCTTCATTTGTACATACATAGGATTTAAGTTGTGTGTGTGAAACCCTCCACCCCATCACCAAAGCCACTGTTGCCAGTCCCCAGAACCAAAAAGGTTGGAGATCCCTCAGTTACAACAACCAGACATAAGATTGACAAGTTGTGGATTGATTCTCTCTTTTAGAATTAACTTTCAACATTAAAGGAACCAGTAGACTAATATTTAGTAGGATAGCAACAAAGGCCTTTGGAAAGATATTCTGATGCCATGATATGTCTGTATCTACAAAAATTGTAATTGTGTAGGCAGTTGTTTTTCCTGTGACTTTCTATGGACTTCAAGGAAGCAGGATAAAAAGGGAAGCTTTTGAGATTTGGTGTTGGAAAAGGCTCTTAAGAACACGACAGTAAAACAAAAATTGGATCATACAACAAATCAGTCTAGAGTTCTCATTTGAGGTACAAATGACCAGCCTCAAATATTATATTTTGGGCACATAATGTGAAAAATGAACTCCCTTAAGAAGTCCCAAAAGCTGGGGGAAATGGAAGGAAGAGAAGAGGACAATTAACAACAAGGTGGATAGATTCAGGTACAGAAGTGAAAGATGCATTATTGGAAGATCTAAAGGGCCATGTTGGGGGTAGATCATCCTGTAAAACTTATGTGGCTTCTAAAAGTCAATACCAATTTGGTGGCACATAATCAAAATGTGAAAAGTAATTTCTAAGGTCAACATAAAAGTTCCATTTTTTTAAAAAAAACCAAATAAAAATACATTTTAAAAACTTCACAATGGGCACCAACACTATGAACCAATAAAATAACAAGCACATGTATAATGTATTATCAGAAAACAAGTGTTCCGTAATGTTCACTTTTAAAGCTAACTTTTTTCAGGCTAAGAAACACCAGCCCTGAATTAATCAGCTGCAGATATCACTGATATATGGTATTAAGGCCCAGTCCTGTGACAATTTGGAACGCTTCTTTGCAAGTCTATCAGGCAGGGTACAAGAACTATTTATCAGATGGGAAGTTGTCCTAAATCAGAAGCAATCTTGATTGATGACATAAAGAATACAAAGGTACTTTCTGTATAAAACAATATATGGAACCTGCAGTGATTCACTATAAATACAGGCAAAAGGAACCATGTATGAGTTTGGATAATTTCAGAAAGATCAGACAATCTTCCCCAACTCTTTCAATAATTAAATTTAAAATAAAATTGTATTCTCTCCAATATTCTCTTGTCTGGTGGGGATTTATAGCTACATTTTTAACCTGTACCTGGCACATCTGATGCCCACATTATCATGTCATCCCTGGTACAATTTGTGTTGTTCCCACGGTCAAGCTCATCTTTGCCCCAGTGATAAAATGAAACTTTTTACAGTTTTAATGCACAAAAACCAACTGATGGTTTCCTCTGGTGATCCATTTCATCCAGCATCGCCTGTCAATTTCATCAAAGATTCTGAATATCCTCAAACCAATAAGTGGGGCAAAGGGACATCTGTCATAGGCAACATAATGTTTCCCCAGTGCCATAAAACCAGTAGAAAACAGAATCATGGAAACATCCTTATCAGCAGAATCAGCAGAAAACCTGTAGTGCAGAAATGGAGGCTAGACTGAAAATCTCTTTCCTGTGTAATTATCCCACTACCAGACCTTTTTAAAAGATCAGTTTAACACTCTCAAAAAACTGTTAATTATGTTTAAAAAGAAGGCTAGCTAATACCAGTAAATCCATGTATACAAAGAGAGTGCATAATGTTTGATCAAAATTGCCCAGGCAACTGGGCATATATATCCCAGTTGCTCACTGTGTCATTGCCCAAATAGTTAATGAAGCACAGCAGATCGTTCACCCAGCAAGATTTCTATTGGAAGAAAATGGAAAATGCTACATATTTTGAAACTGGAACAAGTACAAGTATAAGCTTCTTCCACAGTTGAAGATGATCTGATACTGTAAGTATGTGTCCTCTATATATGGTTAGTGAATATCTTTATGCTGCAGTTGGGGAAACATGAGGATGGTCTCCTAGCAGGTTTGTACTGAATGGGACATAAAGGCTTTGAGTGCCTAAGCAGGATCCTTGCAAGTAACATACAAAATACTTTAGTCATCCAATCATTTTTGGAACAATATAACAGTAATCGGGATAGTCTCTATCAGTTCAGCAATGGCTGGATATTGTTTGGCTGCTCTAAGAGTTTTTCAAACTGAGAACTTGAAGGTGTTCTGTGAGAAGGTGGGAGGAATTCACTCAAATATTGCTTTTTTGGGAGGGGGCAGCCTTCAAATCAGTCTTGACTCCTCATGTCTGCTTGGACAAGTCCTTGCAGGGTTTTTTGGCAAGGTTTTTTTAGAAACCATTGTCTCCTTCCTAGGGCTTAAAGAAAACAACTGGCCCAAGGTTACCCAGCTGGTTTTGTACCTAAGGCAGGATTAGGACTCACAGTCTACTGGTTTCTACCTTAACGTCTTAACCACTACATCAAACTGGCTCTCTCAAATAGAGCTAGTCTTAAAAAAAGGTTTAAAGTTGTTCTACCAGAAAAAAATGTTATATTTGCCATTTTCTGGCAATTATTTTTAACTGGCAGATACCCCAGTCCATAAAATTTTGAAGTTTGAAAGCCTTTGCTTTAAGCAGCTGGGGTGGCAGTGGAGGAATGCTTTAAGAGGACCAAATACAAAAGGGTATTTCTCTTTTAGATGTGAAGAAGGCATTCTTTCAACTTTCATGTAAAGTTTCTGTAGCAGCATCATAGGAATTTTGTCCCTTTGGGAGAAAAAAGTCACCTTTGGAGATATTTTAAGATGAGCCATTTAGTAGGATCAAGGAACATCCACAATTTCTCCTCCCCTTCAACATGATTAAAGAAACATTTTTTAAAGTTACTTGGTCTTTCCTGCAAAATCTTGACCCAATGAAAATAGGAAGATGAAAGAAATACTGTATTGTTATTTTTTTTTAAAGATACATATTGCAGCTCTTGAGTATGCAAACTCTGTGTTGCAAACACATTACTCCCACGCTCAAGCAGAAAAACAAACCTGTCTGGACAGCCACAATGCCAGTCTGTCGACTCTTCAATTCAGCACATTCATTAATTTTGTACTGATTGGTGGCTACTATACTGAATAAAGAACTTCTCCAAAAAACGATCGTTGCAAAACTGGCACTAATTTATCCTTATTTGTAAGTACATATATTAGATAGCTGAAATAAAAGGACTTGACTGTCTAGCCAAAAATTGTAGACACCTACCCCTTTATATTCCTGCTGCTCTTCCTCTCCCTTTATCGTGGGCAACAGCGGGAACAATGTTAGTTACTTCTACTAAGTCTCATAGTCACCCTGGTCACCATGTGTCTGGATTCTTATAATGCACTTTACATGGGATTGCCCTTGAAGAGTATTCAGAAGCTTCAGTTAGTTCAGAACAGTTTTGTGCAAGCCTAGACTTGTGTATGTGTCATCTCTTCTGTGGGAGCTGCATTGGCTGCCACTTTGCTTCTGGGCACAATTCTTGTTGCTGGTTACACAGCTTGGGGCCCGGTTATTTGAAGGACCACCTCCAATCCACCAGGATGGGAAGGCAAGGCATATTCCCAGTTATATCGCTTAGGGATTGACACTTGGTGAGACCACAAAAAGAGCCTCCTCGGTGATGGCCCCTTCCTTATGGAACATAATTCCTTATGGTTGGTCCCCATCCTGTTGCTTTTCTGAAAGGTCCTAAAAACATGGTTTCGTCACTGGGCTTAGGAACCACAAATAGAGAGGGAGAGCCTCCAAGTGGTTGATTTGATTGTGTTATTGCTGTCATGGGGGTAGGGGAATTTCTTAAATGGGTCTTATTATATGATGGATTTTTAAAATTTTGTAAACCATCCAGAGTTACCTATATAATTTTTATAAATAAATAATAAATAAGTGATCTGTGTGTAAACTTATTGTGATGTTGTAAAATTCACTTCTGAGTAATTGTGCACGTGCATTGTACTATAACTAAAATTAAGTTTTGGAAGTTACGTTTTAATGACTGTAATACTATCAAGCTACAATTCTTTAACCATTTAACTTGGGATGACCTTCTGTGAAACACAATGGAGTCTGCTTCTGAAGAGGACTGCACTGTAAAGTCTCTTTCCAACACATTTTGATTAATTTTTCACTTTTCCACTGCTTTCTGTATAAATACTCTTTTTCAGGAACTAGTCCTATTTATCAGGGTATTTTTATTTTAAACATATCCTTCATTTCAGCATATGCTGTATTTGTTCTTGAGAAGCCCTCTCAGTCTTAGAATAGAAGGAATAAAAATAGTCTGTCTAAGAAGCCAAAAGCAGGCCAAATTTAACATTTTGTTTGGGACACTGTGTGGTCACAGACTATTCCAGGAAGCACTTGGGAAGAAGCATCTAGGAAAAGTCTGTAATTGCTGAAAGCATATTTAAGATTTGAAAAGATGAGGAAAAAACCCTCAGCCATATCAGGAAGCTTAAATAGCAATATCATCCCCATCTGCTCTCAAGTACAATCAGGGAGCGCCTTGAATATTGTTTGGTAACAGCTTTTCTTATATAAGTTTGACAACTTCACACAATTCATCAGCCTATATCACGGGTGTCAAACTTACGGTGTCACATTGTCATCATTTGACGTATCGCACAATGATATTTCCCTTCAGAGAGCTGGGGTGGGCGAGGCCTGCCTGTGATGCATCCGGCCTGCGGGTCACCAGTTTGACACCCCTTATTTGTGTAGCTTGATGAATAACATTAAGCTGTTGAATAATCCAACATCTCTATAAAACATGAAATAGCATTGTTATCAGTGGTGGAATTCAATTTTTTTTACTACCACTTCTGTGGGCGTAGCTTTGTGGGCATGGCAGGGGAAAGATACTGCAAAATCTCCATTCCCACCCCACTCTGGGACCAGCCAGAGGTGGTATTTGCCGGTTCTCCAAATTACTCAAAATTTCCGCTACCGATTCTCCACAGCCTGCTGAATAGCACTCCTGATTGTTATGATAATTAGCATTGACATAGCCCACTCTTCTAACAATCACAAAAGCCCTATATTTTGCCTCCCAAAATCTGAATCCTGAATAAGTCAGCAGGAGGCACCTAAACCAAATACCCCACAAATATCACAACATTTAAAGACACAACACTGGAATATTTTATTAATTTGGTCTGATGGAATGATGAGTTTTAATGGGTATTTTAGCTTTGGGATTTTAACTATTATGGCCAATTTATTGAATCTATTTTAATTGTTTTTAACTTTTGTGTCTCTGTTATTTTTATTAATAGGCTGTACACTGCCCTGAGTCCTTCGGGAGAAGGGCGGTATAAAAATTTGATCAAATACATACATACATACATACATAATTTATTTATTTACTCATATCACATATGTGATTCTGAAATGAAATGAAATGAGCTACGTGATAGTTTGATAAATTGCAATGAGCTTCCCAGAATATTTTGTGCTTTGCCCACTGAAGAGTATTTCAAACAAAGGATAAGCTACAAGTGGACATCTTTCCTCCTGACATTTGTGTAGGTTGTCACAGTTTATTTATTTAGTGTATGGCACTGTTACTTTAGCCAGGAGACTATAGTGTGAGTACAAAGTAGTTATTTGGTTGCTGACGAAGGTTGTCACAGTGGTTGACTTTGTCCAAGCTGAGAAATTCAGGCTCAGTTAGGTCTTGAAAGGAAAACTTTCAGATAAATAGGAGAAACATTCCAGAATACTTTGATAGCAAGTCACTTTTTTATTCCCTGGAAATTATATACCTTGTGTACCTGTGACTTCAGCAGGACTTGGTTTTTTTACAGCAGAGTTTCAAAACTTTATTAAATCTTCTTGCATTGCATTTGGTACATGCTAATTATAGGGCCACCTACAGAAGCAGCTTTCTCAACATTGAAATTGGGGCATTATTCATCTTTACTTTAGGATGCTGTAATTGTTATATAAAATGGTAAGTTACTGAGCAGCGTTATGCTGCTCAGAGTCATTTGGAAATGCTAGAAATCTATCTAATTCAAAGTATAAAATGTAGGAAAAAGATAGGAGCCAAAGATCCTTCAATAATGGAGAAATTCCAGTCAGACCAACTGATGGTATAAAAAAAGATAAAAGCTGATTTCAAACCAGGGGTGAAATCCAGCAGGTTTTGACAGGTTCTGGAGAACCGGTAGCAAAAATTTTGAGTAGTTCAGAGAACCAGCAAATACCACCTCTGGCTGGCCCCAGAGTGGGGTGGGAATGGAGATTTTGCAGTATTCTTCCCTGCCACGCCCACCAAGCCACACCATGCCCACCAAGCCACGCCAACAGAACCGGTAGTAAAAAAATTTGAATTTCACCAGTGCTTCAAACCCATTGGATAATTGCTGTTATTGTTGATACCTTGTCTGGAATTTAACTGAGGTTCATATTTCTAGCAAACTTTCTTCTGTTTCATGTTTTGTAAAGATTTCATTAGAAGTATTTCCTAAGCCAAATAGGCCACAAACTCTTGTTTTAGTTAAGGTGAAGCCTCATGTCTGACTGGCATCCCCCAGAGGTGATTAAGTTTTGTCTGGAAATTTAGATTTAGCTAACCTTATGCAGGGCTTCTCAATCTTTTTCAGGCTATAGAACCTGGCAGTTTTTTAAAAAAAAAAATCCTAGAACTCCTTATCGACAAGCAAAGCTCTATTTATAGGCAATTGGTAATTTAAATAAAATGTATGCTAGGTGTTCCTATTGGCTGCCTGTCCATAACATTAGGAATTGCCACCTGGAGGGAGATACCTGCCCTGTCCACCTAACATCTCCCATTTGACTTTGCTTGGGAGAAAGGAGGCAGGGTTGGGGCCAATATGGAAAATGGCAGCTGTAACTTCCTTTTGCAGCACTCCATGCCCTATACATTTTCCTAGTAAAGCTATTGAGTTTCAATGTCTCTTTGCAAGTCCAATACTAGCACATGATTGTCTATGTGACAAGGGAACTGGATACATTCTATTATTAGAGGTACTTACAATTTTTATCTTGATTTCTCCAAGAAAGTTTTCATTTTTCCTACTTGCTGCTTGGTGGTTTATTTGCCAAATATACTGTACTCCAGAGTTTACTTTCTGTTGCTTCTTTTTTCTTCTTACAATTATAGATCTTGCTTAATTACTGCCTTGTTTAGTGACCATTAAAAATTACAAAGGTGCTGAAATTTTATGACTAGTCCTTGCAACTACAACTGACACAGCATCCCATGGTCACATGATTTCCATTTGCATGTTTCACAGCCTACTTTAGACAAGCAGAGTCAGTGGAGAAGCTGGCAGAAAAATTGCAAGATGTGGTCACATGATGTTTCAGTTAACAATTGCATTGCTTAGTGATGGAATTAATGATCCCAACTGTGATTATTAAGCAACAATGGCCTGCATCTCTTGGCATAACAAAACTAATAAAATACCAAATAGCAGAAGATAAAAGCCATGTGAGGTTTAAAATTCAAAGGTTAAGAAAGCTGAGGGAAGGAGAACATGGGTTAGTACAGGGGTCGGCAACCTTAAACACTCAAAGAGTCACAAAGGTCCTAACTGGAAGCCCCCATTCAATTCTGGAGCTGACCGGAAGTCCCGTTCCCCCATCGTAGTCTCCTCCTAGCGTGGCATCCTCTTTCCTCTGCCGACTAGAAGTCCAGTTCCACCACCATCACCACTATAGAGTCTCCTCCTAGAGCAGCATCCTTTTTCCTCTACCTGTCCTAACCGAAAACCCTATCAATTGTTGAGCTGACCAGCAACAGGGAGCTGCAGCAAAGGGATGAAAGAGCCACATGTGGCTCCAGAGCCATGGGTTGCTGACCCCTGGGTTAATATGATCATAGGGAGGCTGAAGGTTAGTGTGAACACAGGCCAAGGAAAGAAGGGCACTAATTGGAATGAGCGGATGAAGGCCAAGGGAAGGAAGGTGAGGGTCTCTGTGAGTGCAGGGAGGTTGAGGGAAGGAGGGTGCATGTTGCTGTACAGGGAGACCGAGAGATGGAAGGCATTACACTGTGCACAGAAAGAAAAGGGGACTTATCAGCACAAAAT
The DNA here is from genome assembly GCA_030761175.1 of Masticophis lateralis. NCBI lineage: Eukaryota > Metazoa > Chordata > Lepidosauria > Squamata > Colubridae > Masticophis > Masticophis lateralis. The sequence continues at coordinate 93,885,488 of JAUDYJ010000003.1, read as the reverse complement.
GCAACTTTCCCTGCTGACTTCTCCATTGATTTTGCTTGTGGGAAGTCAGCAGAGAAGGTTTCAAATGGCGATTATAGGATTCTGCAACCTTCATAAGTGGAGCTGGTTGTCTTAGTCCCCAAATTGTGAGCACATGACTGCAGGGGCGCTGGAATGGCTGGAACTTTGAGGACTGGCTGGAAGTGTCATTCAATCAGCACCATTGCAACTTTGAACAGTTGCTGAATGAGTGGTTAATAAGCGAGGACTACTTGTATTGTGCAGAATATTGAGACTTATGTTCAATTTTTTTTTGACACAGTCCCTTTTACAGAGATTTCTCTGTTCCTCGCCTTCCCCTGAATAAATCCATCTCTGCTCATGTTCTTAGGTGACCAAGAAAACAAAGCATCTAAGCCTTGCAAAGCTTATCTTACATATCCTGCTCTGAAATAATAAATAAAACAAACCCCAAGGCATTGCATTGGAACAATGAGGCAAATGCACAACAGTACCAGGTGTATTTTCAGAATCAATACCTGCAGAAGTCCTCCTGAATTGAAAAGAGCCCATTTCACCACCGAATTCCATCTCTTTCCATTACCACCACCTGCATAATTTTGCGGGAGAGCAGGTGTATACTTGGCCCTGTTACCAAACAATCCCTCTCTCTATATTCTTCAGGCAAGAGCTTCCCAGAAGATGTCCTCCAACAGGAGTATCTGTTCCCTGACCTAATAATGGAACCTGATCAAGGCAGAGCCAAATCTGGCCATCCCTTGGCCTCATTTTTAATGACAGTTTTCTCTACGTCATGGCAAATCAATCAACCAAGCCCGTGAAAATTCTTAGTATAAGAATGGGTAGAAGTTAAGCTCTGGTTCTATTCATATTTTTTAAATTTTATGCAGAAGTTAAAATAGGCCTTAGTCTACTCACACAAATCATCTTTCTTTAAATGAAGATCCAAAATAGAACTGCTATGGGCAATCTGTGAACAATACCTTACAAATTAATATCTCTCAAGGGGATTCCCTCCACACATGACTTCCAATCCACCTACCCCCTCAATCTGATTAGGATTGTGGAGCTGGGAAAGAGACAGCTTATTTCTCTCGTACCATTTTCCTGGAAGCTGTTGTTTGTCTCCCAGGGCCATTTTATGTCGTCTTATAAAGCTCTAGTCTAGAAGTTTTTCTGCATGATAACCAGAAAAGGATTTTTGACTTCAGAGCTCAAGCATTATTTCAGGAGATTTAGTTTAAATTTGTAAATCTCTATTGCAAGATTTTCCCTTCCCAACCGTAGTTTTTCAGATGCTCCCATCCTAAATCAAAATCAGTGATAAGTCTACAAGCAGAATAGCCCATTGATTTCAAAACTTCAATTCCAGGAACTGGTTTCTAGAAAAATGGCAAACTTGCCGTTTGGACAGCAGCAACACCCTGAAGCTATGGCTTCCTTTCAGGATAGAGAGAAGTTGGGGCAAAATTGGCCAGCTTAAAGAAGATCCAGTTTTGCCTTTGTAGGTGGACAAGACACATAGCCTGGCAGATAAACAGAATTGTCTCTCTAAGTGGTTTACAGAGTCAGTATATTGCCCCCAGCAATTTGGGTCCTCATTTTACCGACCTCAGAAGGATGGAAGGCTGAGTCAACCTTGAGCCTGGTGAGATTTGAACTGCCAAATTGCAGGTAGACAGCAGTCAGCAGAGGTAGCCTGCAGTACTGCACTCTAACCACTGCACCATGGTGGCTCATACTACCAGGCAGCAACTTTGTCATGGATGAAAGAGTGGGTTGTATTACGGAATATAAGGCTATTGACCTTGGGAGAACATGATTTACAACTGGGGTAGCATGCATCTTTATGGTATGGGAAAAACAGATACATGGATATTTTCAAAGACACTATATAAAGAATGCATTATTATTAGTGTGGGAGAAAATTAAAGAACAACAATATCTGAGGATACCAGTTTGGCTTTCAAAAATGGAAGCATTGATTCACCCAAATATTATTAATATGGGAAATATTGTAAGTTATAATGATATCTTAAACGAAGATGGGGGACTTAAAACAAAAGAAGAAATGAGCAAGCAAGGGATCAATATAATGTGGTATTCAGGGGCGGTTTTCAAAACCCATCGCTACTGGTCTGCTCATGGGCGCTTGCGTACTTGTGTGCATGCACAACATTTCTGCGCATGTGCAGAAGCATCCAGGCAAGTGGGCGGAGCCTCCTACTGGTGTTGCTACCGGTTCCTCTGATCCAGGGCGAACCAGTAGCAACCCAGCACTGATGGTATTCATATGTGCAGATACAGTCTAGATATGAGAAAGATGTTAAATTATAAATAGGGCTTTTATAAAGAATTAATGGAGTTAGATAAAATCCTAACAGGAACAGAAGAGAAGGCAATAAAGAAATTGTATAATTATCTATTGGGTATGAAATTGGAGGAGAAATAAGTAAAAGAGACAATGATAGCATGGGCGAAAAACTTTGGCTATGTGATAGAATTGAATAAATGGCAGAAATTGTGGAATAGGAATTATAAATTAATGATATCAACTGCATATAAAGAGAATTTGTATAAAATGTTTTACAGATGACATTTACCACTGGCGAGGCTGGCAAAGATGTTTAAAGACAAATCAGCTAAATGTTGGAAGTGTCACCAATTACCTGGATCTTATCATATGTGGTGGACGTGTGAAGAAGCGAAGAAGTACTTGGGAAAAATTAAGACATGGTTGGAAGAGATGATGCAACAACGTATTGAGTTGAAACCAGAACATTCCTGTTAGGACTTTTACCAGAATCCTATAATAAAGAGAATGTATATTTAATTATTCATGTATTAATTGCAGCTAGAATTGTATTTGCACAATATTGGAAAAGTGGAGAGATTCCTATTGAAGAGAAGGCGATAAGGAAAATATTAGAATGTGCAGAAATGAATAGATTAACATTAGCAATTAAAGAGCAATTATATGATATGGGAAGTATTTTATCAATGGTTGCAGAATAAAAATGGAATTTGGAAATGAAGGAGACCAAAAATAATTAGAAAATATATTAAGAAAGAGTTATAAATAATATGAAAATAGTTAGTATATGTATGAAAAGAATAATGATATTTGATGTTAATATGGTATTATTACTGAAAGATGTTAAGAAGAAAATGAGGAATTTTACAATATTTAAATGTGTAATGTACTTAGCATATTATAAAATTAGGGTTAATGTGAATATAAAAGATGTGATAAATAAGGAACAATGTAGCACAGAGATGTACATACCCAGATAACACACTGCATAAAGACAGATGGAATGTTTTATCTTTGTTTTTTTTAAATATATAAAAAAGAAAAAGAAAAGAACTGTCTCATGCAGTCTTCTGTTTTTGTTTCCCACAAGCTATTATCCTTGCACTTTTTAATCTTTTATACTCCCATTTAACAGTAGCACTACTATATGTCACATTTTTATGGCAGCAGTTCTAAGGACAGCTGGCTACAGAGTTATCATATTTTGCTTGCATAAAGTGCTTGAATCAATAGGCAATTCACTGGCAGTGGCAATATTCAGGTAAAGGCAGATAAAAGTGATTTTAAACAGACTCTTACAACAAATAAGATTAAGAGGTTTAAAAAGCTTTGTGCTTCATTTTCAGGGTTAATTAATCAGCCTTTCTGGAACTGACATTTGTTATTCCATGTTCTGGTTTCTGGAGTGATTCAGAAGAAGTGTTGTATGGCAACACGCAAAAGGCTGCTTCATTTATCTAGCCGCAGCTATTGGCTCTTTGGCTTCTCATAAACTACTAGAGGAAAATATTTATTTTCCCCAATGGGTAAAAGAACAATTACTAGACTGGATATGATTGAATGGAACTGAAAGATAGAGCATTCTTGCCCCTTCACAGCTTTGATTTGTCACCTCTTATAGCACCATTTAGCTTTTTCTATAATCTTTTATAGACGGTTTGAGTTTTCCCTTCACCTTAATATGCTCTCAGTTGTTTAATTTTCCTATTCACCTACTTAGGAAGAAACTATTAAAATCTTGCTAATTCTTACTTTAAGTTTAAAAGGTAGTCTTCAAAGATGACATAAGATTTGACGGGCAGCCTGTGGATATTTTTTCACAGCAATGAATCTTCATTGCTTGACAAGTCAAAACAATAGTTCTTTGAAAATAACTTTGACAGACCTTTTCATCTTTTGATATTAAGGGTCAGATATTGTATTTTTAAAATTATGCTTTGCTTATATTTCAAAGATGTTATTACAATTAATACTTTCAATACCAGCTGAAAACTAGGACTGCCATGACCATGGAATGTTACTACTATGTGCATGCTGTTACATACAAATATGTCTTATTGCTAATGGATCACAACTCAGCTTCAGCTTGAGGAAAAATGAAAGTCAAATGAAACTGGGGCAATTTGGGATGTATTGTGATTTACCTGATGAATTCTAACCATTTGACCAGATTCAAAATTCTTCATGCATACTATCCCTAATTTGTAATCTAATTTATATAATTTAGGTGCTGAGCCCACTATGATGTGAATAATGGAGATGCTGTAAGAGCTCCGGAGGAAGTTTAAGAAAACAAAAGAAGCAAAATAGAATGCTAATGTAAGGCTTTTGCTATGAAGCTTGTTTGTTTACCATATTTCAGCCTGTCAGCAGCACATCCAGCAGATTGGAGACATTCTGAATACATATTTTCTCCCAGACATCAAAGGCAGATTTGCAACTCTGCTGCTCTATTTGGGAGACAGCAGCTTTGGGGTTTGGTTTTTTTTTGGGGGGGGGGGAGGCTGCAGGGAGAACTGTGGTGAAAAGGAGGAAGAAGGTACACCAAAGGTGTTGGAGTTGAAAGAAAAGGGCAGAGAAAGCTATTAGAAATCTCTGGTTGAAATGGAATGTCCAGGTAACATTCCGTTGAATCTGATTCAATGATAGTATAGAGGAGTAGGAAAAATATTACAAAAGAATTGGACTAAATTTAACCTTTGCATTCTGCTTATGCTAGTTAGACTTTAATATCTCTCGTTTATAGTGTTGGAAGAAAAATCCATCTGGTTCAGTTCCAAGCTAGGAGAAAGACACTGGAAACATGGAGGCTGATTGGAAAGATGGTTTATTGATGGAGCAGAACCACATGTGATTCTGGGCAGCTTACAAAATGGAGTAGAGAGTAGGTGGGTTTTATCTGGGCTTTGTTCCTATGCAATAACATATCCTTTAATATTCTATTGGCTGTTGTTAGATTACTATGGAAGTCATGTAGGGGTTATATAGGGGTCATAGCTGGCTCTATAGGCAAAAGAGGAAATGCAAATCCTAGGTGTTTATCTAAGATAATTTGGTCAACTTCTGGCTTATTGTTTATCAGTTCCAAGGCTTCTGTGACTTTGAAGTTTGGATTGCTCTGGGGGTGGTACAATGAAGGGGCTTATGTTCTGAAAGGGTGTTGGCCAATTCCTATTATGGCTAATGGCTTTCCTCCTGTGTTGGATCTTGGGTGAGGGGCTGCTTCTAATCCTATCACTCTGCTTTGGTTAGCTGTCAAACTTTGCTGCAAGCAGTTTTGAAATATCCTGTCTTGAATTGATTTCTGCCTGGAGTATTTGCTTTGCTTATGAATAGAGCCATCTAGGTAGTTGGCTTCTTCTTTCAATACACTCTTTATCTCTTTTAAGTGCTGGCATCCGCTGTAGGCTATTAAGAAAAAATGGGGGCTGCTTCCTGCCTCTAAAACATATTTCTCCATTTCTCCTTTAGGGAAATATAATATTCTGCCTTTTTAATATTTCCCCAAATATTTCATTCTTCTGTGGGGTAGTTGCTGACTTTCTACAATAGCTTTGTAAAATATATAAAACATGGGCGTTTCGCTTGCAGCAGTTAATACTTAAATCAGACCAGGCTCTGCAAAATAGTTTTACAATCAAAGATATTTTATTTTATTGAGATTGATTGAGAATCTGAATACCACTCCTATCTGTAGAGGACCTGTGATCTGATGAGAGCAATGCATTAGACATTTTCCTCTTTTGACTCATTCAGAAGCTACTGTGTGATTATGAAATTGGACAGTTCTGAAAGTATTTTTTTCAATGTTACTTGAAGTTAAAAGGATTGAAGTTAAAAGGATTTCCACACTGGAAAATTTCTTCTCTTTAATAAAATTTAATTTTGTCTGTACTCTGAAAGACTGAGTTATCACTGGGTATAGCCCCGCTCCATCTATTCTCTGCCTCTCAAGTCCCGGTTGATTGGAAGGAAGTGCGGATTTTGCAGTATTCTTCCCCTGCCATGCCCACCAAGCATGCCACACCCATCAAACCACACCCACAGAACCGGTAGTAAAAAATTTAGAAATCCACCACTGGTGTGTTAGGTAGTGGTAATTAGAAGTGTGGATTTCAATCGGAAGCATTGCGGTGAGACAGTCAGGGATTAGCGGGCTCTGATGAGCCCCACGAAATCCCAGGTTGACGAACTGCTACAGCGGGGTCTTTGGACCAGATCTGTCCTGTAGGGACAGAGAAGAAAGAGAGGCACCTCAGAAGACCAAGAGGAACAGGCAAGTTCCTCGGAGGTCAGAGGAAATTCTCTCTGAATCTGCACGGGGTGGGGAGGGGGGGAGGCAGCCATTACGACTGCCAATAAATTGGGACAACTGGATTAAGCAATGTGCAGGGGCGGAGAATTGAATGGAACACTGCTGCGGGGTGAGTGATATCTAACTCATAGGCAGAAAGGGGGAAAAAAAGGAAGGATTTTTAAAACAATTACAAATGTCCTGGTGTCATTATAGTGGCTAATAGGTGTGGGAAAGGACGGAAGAAGAAGAGTAAGGTGGAAGTTACAAAGTAATAGAACCTGACTAGAAATCTGTTTGTTTTGGATTTAAAATACTTGGAGGACTTTTTAAAAAATTAGAAAAACCAAGAACCCAAAAAGATTCTTTTTCAATTTGGACACTTTAAAGGGAGTTTTTTTAAAAAAATGAAGAAAAGCCTGTAATAGAAAGGACTGGTTAATGACTCTAAATTGGAACCTAATTGGAATGTAACGTGGAATTTGGACTATATAAATTTGGACTGAATTTTAAATTGACAGTGTAAGTAAAAACTGCTAAAACGGACTGCAACCAAAATGGATGCCTTTTAAGCTCACCAATTGTAAATGTGGATTGTAGAGAGCCATCTTCAGGAGGGGGGGGGGGTATCATTATAGCACTGAACTTTTTAGAAAGAACAAAATGGCGCAGGAACTGAAGGAAATGATGATAATAATGTACCTATCATTGAAAATGGAAATAAGGGGGATGACTACAATGTTGCATGAAAAATTGAAACTTGATGACCAAAAAATTGATTTAGGATACATTCAAGCTGACAAAGAAACAACTAACAAGAAGCAAGTAAAAGAGACTGGAAATAAAGATAAAGACAACAAGATTGATTACGGAAAATTAAATGATTATTACATTGGATTTAACAATGGAAAAAATGGGAAAGAGGGAAAGAAAAAAGAAGAGAAAAGAAGAGGAATAGAAAGAATATAAAAAACTTAAATTATTACACTGGGGTTATCAGTGAGAAAATAAGAAAAAGGGAAAAGGGATGGAAAATAATGGGAAAGATACAGCAAAATAGAAGTGTTTATGATCTTAAAAAACAAAATGATTATATTGGGATTAGGGAAAAGAGAGATCAGGATTTTAAAATACAAAAAAGAAGAAGGGTAGAGGGTAGAAGGTGGAGGGTAGAGCTGAGGACTTTGTAAAATATCTGTATGACAAAATCGCTCAGATTCGGGAACAGCTGGACTCTGACTGGGTAGATCCAGTGGAGATGATGGGGGCAGGTCCTGAGAATATTATATGGGAAAAGTTTCATTCTGTGACTCCCGAAAGCATGGACAGGATACTGAGAGACTGAGCGCGGCCACATGTTTATTGGACCCGTGTCCCTCCTGGTTGGTGCTGGCCTCCCGGGAGGTTACACAAGGCTGGCTCCAGGGGATTATAAATACTTTCTTGAGTGAGGGTGTCTTCCCCGCCGCCCTGAAAGAAGTGGTGGTGAGGCTTCTCCTCAAGAAGCCTCCCCTGGACCCGGCAATGTTGGTAAATTACCATCCTGTCTCCAACCTTCGCTTTGTTGCAAAGGTTGTTGAGAGTGTGGTTGCGCAGCAGCTGCCTCAGTGCCTGGATGAATCGACCTATCTAGATCCATTCCAGTCGGGCTTCAGGCCCGGGTACAGCACGGAGATGGCATTGGTCGCATTGGTTGATGATCTCTGGAGGGCTCGGGACAGGGGCTGTTCCTCTGTGCTGGTCCTATTAGACCTCTCAGCAGTTTTTGATACCATCGATCATGGTATCATGTTGCACCGGTTGGAAGGGTTAGGGGGGGGCACCGTTTTACGGTGGTTTTCCTCCTTTCTCTCCGACTGGTTGCAGTCTGTGTTGACAGGGGGGCAGAGGTCGACCCCGAGGCCCCTTGTATGTGGGATGCCGCAAGGATTGGTTCTCTTGCCCCTTCTGTTCAACATTTATGTGAAGCCCCTGGGCGAGATCATCCGTGGTTTTGGGGTGAAGTACCACCAGTACACTGATGACCCTCAGCTGTACATCTCCACCCCAGACCACCCCAATGATGCCCTCGAAGTGATGTCCCGGTGCCTGGGGGCCATATGGATCTGGATGGGGAGGAACAAACTCAGGCTCAACCCATCCAAAACTGAGTGGCTGTGGTTCCTGTCATCCCAATATAGTCAATTGGCACCATCACTGACTATTGGGGACGAGTTGTTGGCCCCCACAGATGGGGTTTGCAACTTGGGCATCCTCCTGGACTCAAGGCTGTCTTTAGAAGGGCATATGACGGCCGTGGCCGGGAGGACTTTTTATCAGTTTCGCCTGATTCACCAGTTGCGTCCCTTTCTGGATCAAGACTCATTACGCACGGTCACTCATGCCCTTGTCACCTCACGCCTGGACTACTGCAATGCTCTCTACATGGGGTTCCCCTTGAGGAGCACCCGGAGGTTCCAACTGGTCCAGAATGCGGCCGCGAGGTGGTGATGGGAGCGACGTAGCGCTCCCATGTGACCCCCCTCCTGCACGAGCTGCACTGGTTCCCGGTGGTCTTCTGGGTGCGCTTCAAGGTTTTGGTTACCACCTTTAGAGCCCTCCATGGCTTAGGACCAGGGTACTCACGAGACCACCTTCTGCCACCGGTAGCCTCTCACCGACCAATTCACTCCCATAGAGAGGAGTTCCTCAGGGTGCTGTCGGCCAAAGAGTGTCGACTGGCGGCCTCCAGGAGGAGAGCCTTCTCTGTGGGGACATCTGCCATCTGGAACGAGCTCCCCCCGGAGATAAGGAGGATACTTTTGTATGTTAATTGTATGTTTATTTTGGCTGTTCACCACCCTGAATTCCTCTGGGAGTAGGGCGGTATATAAATTTGATAGATAAATAAATAAATAAATAAATAAATAAATAAATAAATAAATGGAAAGAAAAAGAAAAAGAAAGTAAAATATAAAGATAGAAAAGGAGAAAGAAATGGAAGGAGAATATGGGGTAAAGAAAATGAATACTAGGGAAAAGATGAAATTGTATTTTTAATGAAGAGATTTTAAAACTATATGGATGTATGAATAATTGGAATATTTTTAATTAATGAAGGGGATTGTAATAAATGAAATATCCTTAGAAGTGTGAAGCTGATACATTAAGGAGCAGGGTGTGGGACCAGGGTAGGAAGATCCAGAGGGCTATCTGGAGCTGAACATGCTTCTGTAGAGATGAGAGTGGATTTTAGGAAGAACCCTTTTATTCGACCATCTCTTATTATATTATATAGCACAGTATCAACAGTAGAATTTGGTGAGTTTTAAGGTTCTATAATCTCCCAGGACTTGAAATGGACACTTAATATTAGAACCATCATAAAAAAGGCATAAAAACAAATGTTATTCCTGCATTAACTCAGGAAGTTCAGAGGAATTATTGACTCTGTCATTTGTACCTCTATAAATGTCTGGTTTGGCATAGAAACCAAACAGGACAGGTATAGACTCCAACTGATAGTAGGGCTGCAGCTGCTGGCTCGGTTCTGTCTGGCAAAGAGGCTTCTCATGCCGAAAAAGTGGTGGCGGCTTCAGGCTTCTTGCACCGAAAACTACAGGCTGAAAAAGAGGCCTGAAGTTGCATCATTGGCATCACTGCCCTGTTCTTCTTGCCAGCTGTGCACGTGCACCCCATTGCCTGCTGGTGCGGGTGCACGGCCATACTCCATTGCCAGACCCGGCCAGGAGAATGGCCTGCTGCGCCAGAGGGATGGCATTGCAGCAGAGCTGCTCAGAAGGCAGCTGGACTGCGGTGTTCCTTTAAGGTACTTCGATGCAGGGGAAGGGTTGGACCATAAAGGGACAAGATGCAGGAGTTGCCTTTTCTGCCGGTTCTGTGGGTGTGGCTTGGTGGACGTGGCTTGGTGGGGGTCATGTGACTGAGTGGGCATGGCCACTCAATGTTACTCACAGCAAGGTGCTGCCTCACCAAGCTACACCCACCAAGCCAAGCCTACAGAACAGGTAATAGAAAAATTTGAATCCCACCACTGGTTTCAACTCTTTTCCTTGAGTGCTGCTATAGGGCATTGGATGCCAAAACAACTAGACTCAGGGACCGTTTTTCTCTCATGGCATCACTCTACTGAACACTTATCTCTCACAGTAATGTCTAAGTATATTTATCATGTTGTATGGCTGTAGTATTAGAAATGGTCCTTGATTTATAACAGTTCACTTAATAACCTTTAAAAGTTACAATGGTACTGAAAAAAATGACTTATGACCATTTTTCACACTTATTATCATTGCAGCATTCCCATGGTCATGTGATTAAAATTTGGATGCTTGGCATCTGACTCATATTTATAACAATTGCAGTGCCCTGGGGTCATGTGATCACCTTTTATGACCTTCTAATAAGCAAAGTCAATAGAGAAACCAGATTCAGTTAACAACTGTGGTAAGAAATGTCATAAAATGGGGAACATTCACTTAAGAAATGTTTCTCTTAACAGAAATGTTGGGCTCAATTGTATTTGTACGGTGAGGACTTACTGTATTATTATCCTTTTCATCTTCTTTATTATCCCCTCTTATTGGTATCATTATTATGAACATTACTACTCTGCTGCTTTGCATGTATACTGAAAACTTTTGCACTGGAGACAAATTCTTTGTTCGTCTAATCACACTTGGCCAATAAACCTGTTCTGTTCTGTTCTGTTCTGTTCTGTTCTGTTCTGTTCTGTTCTGTTCTGTTCTGTTCCATTCTGTTCCGTTCCACTCTACTCTGCCTACGGGTTTTCCAGTGCCTCTATAGCTTTGAAGGGTTCTCAAGATTTTTCATATCAACATAAAATTGTAGATTGAGATAATTTCAAGTTTTATTTTAAATTTTGATCAGATGTTGGTGAGTTAACACAATTTTAGTAGACAAACTAAGGTCCCTTTTGTTGCCAGAAGATTCATAGATGGTTAAGTCCCAGACAAGTTTAGTGTTTGAGAATGCTGTGGTTCCACCACATTATTTTTAGGCATCAATAGCAGCTCCTTTATGGAAAGATATTTTGGATAACTGCAGTGATGGAGATTTCTTGAATACTTCTGCTTCTAATGATAGAAACTCTTGCCCTTAGAAAAATCCCAGGCAGATCCCATAACTTCAGGTCCCCATTAAAGCACTAGTTCCAGCAAAAAGCCATTCTTTGCACAGATGTGACTGATCAAAGTTGGATACCCACATCTTCTAATAGGACCACTACTTTGCTGTTGTCCCATTGATGGTGCCTTTGTAATTCGGATACATCATGTATCTTATAGCCTCAAGTTCAATAGTGGACCAAAAGGCCAGGCATATGGAAAATTCTCACTCACTTTAATAGAGGCCTCTGGATAGTGCCAATGAACAGCTAATGTTTTTTTTTAAGCAAGCAGTATATTTGAGAGAATATAGCTGTCTATCAGATAGAGACATACATACTCAAATACTATGTTTTTCTTCAACCACATTTTTTAATAAAACAATACACAGTACAGGCTTATACATAAACTATGATACAAACTACAATACATTTACTATGATAAAACTGGAACAAACCACTTTTTCCTTAGCAAAATGCGTTCTCACAGGGAAGGCCTTCTCCGGGTGCCGTCGGCTAGACAATGTCAGCTGGTGGCCCCCAGGGGTAGAGCTTTCTCTGTGGGCACACCCACTCTTTGGAATCAACTTCCCCTGGGGCTTCGGTTGGCTCCTGACCTTCGCACCTTCCTCCGCGAATTAAAAACATGGCTGTTCACATCGCCCAGCCTGGACTGAGGGGTTTTTTGATTATTTTAATGGGTTTTAATATATGTTTAAATTATATATTTATACATTTATGTATTTTATGTATGCATATTTATGTATTTTAGTTTTATTGGGTTTGTTTTTATTTGTTGTGAGCCACCCTGACTCCTACGGAGATAGGGCGGCATACAAATTATATTAAATAAATAAATAAATAAATAAAATGTGTTAACCATTTTTTTAATTTGGGCAGATCATCTCTCTTCAAGACATCATAGTCTTGTTAATAAATACAAAAAATAATTATTTTTGCCTGGATTAGAAACTTGTTTTGACAGTCCCTCAGCCAATGCTAAGAGATAGAGATGAAGATGCATGGTGTTTATGACCTGTGAACTATTAGCTCAACATCTGAGGCCTGCTTCCTTAATGTGCTCAGCAAAGGGAACAGCAGACTGAGCGACTGTAGCAGTAGTGGGTTTCAATTTTGGCCACTACCGGTTCGCTCATGGGTATGCGCATGCTCACGTATGCATGCAAGTGAAGAAGCTTCTGTGCATGCGCAGAGATGTCCAGGCGAGTTTGGTGGAGCCTCTCTTTGCCACTGCTACCAGTTCACCCAATTCGGGCAAAACGGTATCAACCCACCACTGGACTGTAGCCCTTTAAGGCATGGCCTGAGCTGAGCACTGTGATCATTCTCCAAACTACCATTCCTTGCACAAATATAAAACAATAGTGGGGAGTCTGCCCGGAAGTTGTGTATACCGTTACACAATTGCTTATATCACCATTCCTACATCACATAGCATATGGCCTGAAACAATGGGGGTCATTATGCCGTATTGTGCAGCCCTCTGATCCATTTTGGGTGCAAATGTGCCTATGTTCTGGCAGTCATCCCAAAATAGCCACTTCAACAAGTCACATAATTTGGACTTTATAATGTGGGTTGCTAGGCAAGGGGAGGTGGCCATCATGCTCCTGAAGGAAGCTATAGAAGTCACCAGTGGTGGGTGTCAAATAATTTCATCACTGGTTTGCTGAAAATGTGAGCGGATGCACATGTGTGGCTTCCATGCATGTGCGCACAGAGGACATTTCCTTACCTAGGCAGACAGATCAGGGCTGCTCAGTTTATTTATTTATTTATTTATTATATTTCTATACCGCCTTTCTCCCGCGGGACTCAAGGCGGTGTACAGTCAAGAAAAAATAAAAGATACATAAACATCATAAAATTGATAATTAAAATTATAGCATAGTTTAGCCCAAATAAATAAAACCCAGAATTATATAATATTTTAATCATTCCCAGTTAACGTGCTCAGTTGGGCTGCAGGCACCATGTGGGAAGGCAGGCAAACCACAAAAACTGTGTGGTCAACACAAGCCAAGAGCCACACAGTGTGCTATGCTGGGGAGGTGAGATGAGGAATGACTGAGAGGGGTGGGGCAGGGGGGTGAGGGGGGGGGCAAGAGGATGGGAGGGATGAGCGGCAAGCGGGCGGGCGGGCAAGGGCAGGGCCAGCCAGACTGGTATTTGCCAGTTCTCCGAACTACTCAAAATTTCCATTACCAACTTGCCCGAACTGGTCTGAACCAGCTGAATACCACCTCTGGAAGTCACCCTTGAGCTGACAGAATGTTGTGTAGACTGAGGCCACTCATATCCTTCTCTGCCTGGGCCTCAGGTTTCATGCTTGTTTACTGAGGAGGGAATCTGGCTATTGGTCAGCATGGTCTTTATGGGGTCCAATTCTGGGCAAGCTTTTGCAAATGGCTCCACCTTATTGGATCACCCATATACTCCAGCACAGGGGACAATGCTGTTTTGGATATCCTGAGTGCTGAAGAAGCCTGATTGCTAACAGAAATTAGCTTTGGAAGCTATGCAGAATTCTGCAGAGGGGGGCTGGCATGCCATGGGCATTGTCTGGTAAGTACATGCAGCCACTGTTTCCTAGCAGCAAGTGAGTTTGCATAGGTAACAGCTGCTAGTTTAAAAGTATGATTCACCTAAAGTTGTTCAATTAATGTTTTGATAAGGGGAGAAGGGAAGAAATCATGCAATATCAATTGGCAGTGGATTCACTAACTGTCTGGAAACACTTGAAGTCAGTGATGGGCTGCAAATAATTTAACAACCGGTTCTCTGCCCTAATGATCGGCTGGGTGGGTGTGGATGGGTGGGCATGACAGCATGTAGCCTCCTACAGCACTCTGCCAGCCAAAACGGGGTGCAGGGGTTAATTACAAAATGTGGGCTTTGCTTTGTGATATCCAGATCCAGAGAGCAAGGGTTTGAACTCATAGAATATACACTTTTGTTTGGTTATGAAGAAATATCAGTCAGATGTACACTTAATGTAGGCTGACTTTTAGCTACACGCTTCCCCAGCAAATAGCAATTTTTGAAGCTCCAGGTAAAGAGGATTTGTTTTAGGATGAGTAACCACAGTTTGCATGTTGGAGGTTCCCAAAGGAATGCTGGGAAACTCTGTGTTTTAAAGAATATTTGAGGGAGGGGTGCAGAATAGCTCTTCTCTGTCTGAGGGTGTAGAGACCGGCACCAATCAAAGCACTTTTTGTGAAGCAACTTATCAGCACTGATAGGGTAAGCCACTAATATGTGAAAATAAGAGCAAACTCCACCCTCTTCTAGTATTGATGATGTTGCCTAGTTTGGTAATGAAACATCTGCAAAATAACCCCACCAAGCTCAGAGAGCACCAAGGCCCCCACAGTTCAACCCTGAGCTACAAATATTCTCTTGTATCGATAAACACTTTTCGGTTAGTGGAACTCAGAGCCTGCCTTATATGAGATGGCTCCCAGTGGATTTCATTCTAAATTTTGATACGATTTCTATAAATAAGGAATGTAGAATTATAATGGCTGAGTATTTGATCCCTCATACATAAAAAAACAAAAACAAAGCTAAGCTAAGGGATAAACAAATAAAAAACAAATTTGAAAAAAGAAAAGGCTCAGGAAAGAAAAAGAGTGAAGGTGTAAGAAAGAAAGGGAAATTAGAGTGGGAGTGAGGGTAAGAGTGGGAGGAAGAGAGGAGGAGAAGAAGAAAGGAAGAGAAAGTAGGGAGGATATATATTTATACATTTATGTATTTTATGTATGCATATTTATGTATTTTACGTTTTATTGGGTTTGTTTTATTTGTTGTGAGCCACCTTGAGTCCTACGGTGATAGGGCGGCATACAAATTATATTAAATAAATAAAAATAAATAAATAAAATCAATAATCTCAGGAAATCTCAGGTGGAGAGCAGCTGGAAAGTGATCACTATCAGAACACATAAAGATTGTGAATATTTACAGGAAGAAAACTAAGATCTTTGAAACCACAGCATAATCTATCAAGTGGGGGCTTTCTCCTGTCCCAATGGATATATTCCACTGCAGAGTCAGTATTCACCATGTCACCATGCCTGATTTTACAAGGTTTTTGTGGCAGTGATAAAGCAAACTGAATGGCTGTTTTTTCTGAAAAACAAGAAGTAATATCTCTTTCCAGAAAAAATGTAAACTGTGAACAAAGGATGCTGTAAATGGCAGTAAATGCAAGCTGGTTGCCAAGCATCCAAAATACGATTGTATAATTGCGCAGAAAGGGGTGGTGGCCATCAGAATTTTGAAACCAGGTCACAAGTAGCTCTGGGGAGAGCTGTCATAACTTCAAATAGTCGCTAAGTAACTGGTTAAGTCAAGGACTACCTGTGATCAGTGTGGTGATCAAATTATTTTGAAATGTGCAATTCCTCTTAATTTTAGTCTCCTGTTTCTCCTATATTTGAAGGGACATTCTCTTTGTGTTTTATCATCCTTTTAATTTGCTCAAAGATTTTTCTTGATTCATAACATTGTTCATTTTTAATTCCAGAGATTTTTGCTAGCACAATCTTTGCTAATTTGTCTCAATACACTTTGGAAATATAGCAAGCATCTATTTCAAAAGTTCCAGACTCAGAATGAAAATATTACTGATTTCATCTGTAGTCAATGCTTATTGACTGTCCAAAGGATAATATCAACCCTTAAACATCACAAACCACTTCTTTAATCAACAGAGTATTGATTGAAATGGCAGCAGAAGGGATTGTTGGTAATTTGATTCTTCCTCAAGGCAGATGA
The DNA here is from genome assembly GCA_030761175.1 of Masticophis lateralis. NCBI lineage: Eukaryota > Metazoa > Chordata > Lepidosauria > Squamata > Colubridae > Masticophis > Masticophis lateralis. Next base: position 93,868,955 of record JAUDYJ010000003.1, on the reverse strand, counting down.
GTTCTAACTTTTGTTGACTTTTGGCCACTGTTTGCAAGTCCCATGCTATTATATGATTATCTATTTAATAAGTGCACTGGATTCATTCCATCATTAGAGTTACTTACAATTTTTATCCTAATTACACCTAAGAACTTTTGAAATTTTGCTGCTTTTGTGGTTTATTTTCTAACTGTATTCCAGAGTTTATTTTCTGATACTGCTTTTTCCCATCTTCCCATCTTTTTCCTAGGAAAGCTAATAAATTACCTAATTGTGGAAGATAAAAGCTATGTGAGATTTAAAATTCAGAGGTTAAGAAAAAAGCACAATAAAATAATAATAAACCTATGTAAAAATTATTTCAAGAAGCACATAGAGAAGTATACTTTCTCACCATTTTTAGCCTGTGTAAAATAAGTACATTGTGCAGATTTGATGTTTTCTGTGGAATATTGAGATTATTTTTTTCTGCGCATCCCTTTTACAAGGATTTCTGGGCAACACCGCTATTAACCAAACTAATTTTATCTTTGGTACCTTGAGAGAAATAACAGTCTCCCTGAATGACTCTAAGGTTGCCTGCAGATATTGAAAGGGAATAACTGCTCAATTATCTGTGGCAGTACAAAATCTGTGCCAGTATTTTATATCTTTTGGATACTGTATCATTCTAAATTATATATATTACACTAGTCTTTGAATGAAATAGTCTTTTGCTTATTTCTGTAGGAGCTTCCATGGTGATATGTTACTACACGAGGCATACATAACCAGTGTCTGAAAAAAAAACCCAGGGACTATAGTTTTTGTTAATAAATGTTTAAAATTTATTTCAATTTTGAATAGAAACTTGCTTTGACTAACAGCCTCTCAGCTGTTGCCAAGAGATAGCGATCAAGAAGCCTGGTGCTCAACTGCCCCCTTTTCTCAGCTTGAGTCACAACATTAGGATCTGCAGTGCAAGGAGCCCCTTTGCTGCATCAATATATGCCTCTCCGACACATTCAGGAAATCCTAATTTGCTTGCCACATGGATAAAACCGTTCCCTTGTTTTCATCAGCGTTAAAGAAACTAGAAAAAAATAAAACGTTTGCTTAAATAAAGCAAATGTTTTCGTGTTACACGAAGTACGAACTGTTACTTTCGGCTCCATCGGTTATTGTAGTAGGAAGGACGAGAGAAGCAGCGATAAAGCTCAGCACAGCCCGAATTACTTCCTTTGTATTCTCTTAGCTATATTCACAAACGGAAAAAGCATCGGATCCTCTTTTCCAACATCTATGACTCTTCTCTGCCAGCCTGCCTTCCCCCGTTTGCCATTTTGGAAGAGGGCAATTCTCCAGACTGAAGGGAGAATCATATTATACTCAATGGCATAAAGGCGACAGCACCTTCCTCAGCGGCCAAAATACTCTTCTAAACCATTGAAATAGAGAAAAAGTTAGGTCAGCGCAACCAGCTCTGTAGAAATCAAAATTCCCGATTGCTTTTGTAGTTAGCGCGGGCAGCCGGCTCCTTGATCCGCCCTTCGGATCGCGGCGTTCGAAATCACCAGGGCCTGAAAGAAGGCGAGAGAGGCAGGAACTGACGCTACAACCCCCATTTTAAGTCCGGGCGAGGTGGTGCTGAGCTGGCCTTAGCGCCGTGGGCGTGGCTTAGCCGTGGAAGCAGGTCCAGGCGGCGAAGAGGCAGCCGATCTTCTTTGAGGCGAAGGGAGGAGAGGAAGCGCGGAAGAGGGGAGCCCGTGTCTCGTGAGCTGTCGAAAGGTTGAATTCCCCCCCCCCCTTTTTCTCCTTCTCCTGAATGTTTCCTCTTCGAGGTGGCCATTGGGGGCATCGGAGGCTGTTGGGGGGGAGGGGTGCCTGGCAGCGCCTTCTCGGCCTTTGGGCCTCTTTCTCCCCCCGCCGCCTCCGGTTTGAACTTGTTTGCGGCTCCCTTGAGACGTTAACCGGTTAACAGAAGAGTTCCCGTCAGTTCAGTCACTCGTTTACTGAACCGTTTGCAACTGTTGATGTTCGATATGTTATATACACAGAGAGCATCATCACCAGTAAATTAGAACTGGGCTAATTTAGTGGGCTCTCCCATAGGTTCTTTTCCAGAAGGCAACTGGACTTCCTTGGGTTTTTTTTTCCTTTTGAATTAAAACGTTTCCCTTCTCATCCGAGAAGCTTCTTCAGTTCAGTGTGCAATATTTTACATGGGAACATTTCTTTTGGGGTACTTAATACTTCTCAACTTTGCCAGTGCAACCTTCTGAAGCATAAAGGCATTATTGTAAATAAGTAGAGTGCTGGAGGTTGGTGCTTTGCAACATGCTGCTTTCTTGTTTTTTCATTAAAAATATCTGAAACAAAAATCAGGTGGGACAGAGATTGGTGGGCAGCAAGAAAAGTGATCTGGGGAATGATGGTTGCCTATCCATACAGTCTTTCATTTAGGAAACTCGTCTTTTGTAGGTCTATTTCTTTTTCAAAAAGTGTAATATGAATGTTTGTGGCACTGCCACAAATTAATATAAAGGCATGGTGGTATTGCCAATTTATTTCAGTTCTTTCTGTATAAAAATCCAACAAGAATTTGCCCTTTGAATATATTAAAGTCCTCTACTTACAATAGTTTATTTAGTGACTGTTCAAAGTTACAGTAGCCCTGGAAAAAGTGATTTATGACAGTTTTTCATACGAACATTGCAGCATCCCCATGATCAATCAAAATTCAGACACTTGGCAACTATCTCATATTTATGACAGTTGCAATGTCCCAGGACAAGCAAAGACAGTGGGGAAGCCAGGTTCACTTAATCATTACTTAAGCTAGTAGCCATGTTATTAACTTAACAACTGTAGTGGTTCACTTAACAATTGTGCCAATAAAGGTTATAAAATGGGGCAAAACTCACTTATGAACTGTCTTGCTTAGCAACAGAAATTTTGGGCTCAATTGTGATCATAAGTCAGACTACCTGCATAGCTGTGTTACCATAGTATTATGACTCTATCCACAATGTCCCATTGTCCCAAGCATCTAGTGCTGTATCGCTTAATGCCTTGGTTCATACCTTAGTGCCTAATTGTGATTTAGCTTGGAGTTTATGAGATTTACTTCCAGTAAATTTAATTAGAATTGCACCCTTAAATTTCTATTAAGTAGTTTGAAAATAGATTGCTCTTTTATCAAAATTGTGTGTTAGCTAACTCTTCAAGCTGTTTTTGATAGCTGCTGTGAATGTATCCTTGATATATGATAATTGCTTGCTTGAATACCTGATTTGTCTAAAACATCTTTTGGTAGTCTGAGGCCCAGTTATAGGTTTTGTTACACGAGCTTACATTTTACATAAACTTAGTAATTAACCTACTAGCTTTACATAAAGTCCCACTGCTATATAAGCTGCTGTTTAAGAATACCTGTTCTTCTTAAACCACAGCAATGAAGTAGCATTATATAGAGTTATTGTTTCTTTTTTGAATGTTTGCCTATTTTTTTCCTGTATTTCCCTGGCAAAAATGTGACGGCCAAGTTTAAAGATCATTTATAATATGGATACAATAGACATCAGTAGTATTCATTCTATTAAGCTAACCTTTTCACCTTTTCAGTATTTCAAAACATCAAAGATGCTCCAGAAGAATTTCTTCTTTTACTAAGAAAAAAATGCAGTAGAGAACACATTGTTCAATAAACAAAAAAAGGTGCAGAGAAACAAAAGGCAAAACAGTATTTATAATTGTAAACTGTTTGAACTACCATCTGGGGAATGGTAAAAGAAAGGCATGAAAAAAGGATTTATTTCATTTTTATTTTACCCTTCTTTGCAAAGGAACACAACTGCTTGTCTGAAAAAATGAATGAGTTACGAATGATAGTAGCTGTTTTCAAACGTAGTATTACAAATAAGATACTTATGTTCATAATATGTAAATGGACCCTTTGTGCTTATAAATCCATGGTTACAGTTTAGTGTGAACCAGCCATTGTAGCACGTTATCAAATTAGAACAACCCCCTCCCCTCAATATTACGGGTGAATGTCACTGGTTGAGTAATTTTATAGTGAAGCCTCTGAGTACCTGAATAATATACTATATACTGTGCATAGTTTTCAGTTCATTGGGTGGAAAGAAGCTGCCATTCTATTCAAGGCTCTAAAATTGTATTTCAAACTTGTGTTCTGGTTTTGCAGAAATACAATTCTATGGCGACTTACCTAGAATTTATCCAACAAAATGAAGAGCGTGATGGAGTTCGCTTCAGTTGGAATGTTTGGCCTTCCAGCAGATTGGAGGCCACCAGAATGGTTGTTCCATTGGCTTGTCTTCTAACACCTTTGAAAGAGCGGTTAGATTTACCACCTGTCCAGTATGAACCTGTTTTATGCAGTAGACCAACCTGCAAAACTGTTCTCAATCCACTCTGGTATGTATTTTTAGTTCATTTAGTTTTGTCTGTGGATTGTTTTGATTGCTGTGAAGTGGTAAAATTATTTACATCACAGTTCCCCAACCTTTCTGGTTTTGCAGACTGGTAGGGGTGGAGAAAGGATGGTTCTGTGCGAACAATGGGTAGGTGTGCATGAGTGCACAGCTCTATTTGCATGAGTGGTGGGATGTGCACCTGCTGCACATAAGTGGAGAGCACACACACATGCTTGCCCACTTCCTGCACAATTTTCTTAAATAAATGAACTAGTATAATGTTTTGACTTGTTCATGTAATTGGATTCTCTTCATCTAGTTTTAACATGTGTAGAAAACAGATCACATTTTAGACAATATTTATTCAGAAACATTGAAAATATTTTTAAGCACAATTGTAGATTCAGTCCTGAATTTTGCAAAATGCTTCTTCAAGTTTTAACTTTAAGATTATTCACGTACTCCGACTATTTAAGGAGATAATATTGGGTATTTTAAAAGAAAAAAGCTACATAGTAAGGTGATAAATGGATTTCTTTTCAAGTATGACTAGGAACTTGTTGAATTTCAAATGTTGCTGAACTTAGAGTTCACAGCAACTTTAACATTACTGATGGTGAAGATTAGTAGATATTAATGTAGCAACATTTGAAGGACCACATGTTTCCATCCCTGCCTTAAATAATTAAATCAGAATTTAAGTTTACAGTTAATCTGATTGTTTTGATGCAAAACTAACTTTTATTCATGTCAACATTGTATTAAAAGACGTTCCCTTTGTATTACAATACTATCCTTCATTATTTCATTGTTCAATATTTCAATATACAATTCTAATACACCAATCACAATATTATTTAAACATACAAATTAATTCTATTCATATTCTTTACATTCGTCCAATCTATATGATTCCACTTTTAATACACCTGTTTATATTAAAATATAAACTATCTTTCATTGTTTTATTACTCATTGTTTCACTTTATTATTCCATTACAAATCAGAATATTTTTTAAATATAATAATAATACCATTACTCAATAACACCATTATTCAATCTCTAATTTCCCCTTTTTAATACTTAGTTATTATTCACTCTTAGTTATTATTCACTCTTTCACTCTTTGAATCCATTTATAATAAAATACTATCCTTCATTGTTTCATTATTCAATGTTTCAATATACTATTCTAACGCCAATCACAATATTATTTAAACATACAAAATAACTCTATTCATATTCTTTGCTTTCATCCAATCTATACGATTCTAGTATTAATACACATGTTTATATTAAAAGTTCTTTTCATTATTTAATCGCTCGGCATTTACCAATCACTATGTTATTTAAGCTTACTTAATAATACCATCATTCAATCTCTAATTTTCCCGTTTTATTATTACTTTTGTTTCATAATGTAAAGATATATGTACAAGTAATCCCTTAATCTCTTATTGAACACATTCCTATCTCTGTTCTAATTTCTCCTCCTGCCAGCATTATAAAAAAAAGAAAGAAAAAGAATTTTTTTCTTTCTTCTTTTTCCTATCCGCCTTTTATCCATCATCTCTTGCCCGCATCAATATTTTAATTCTTATTCTTTTTTAAACTTGCCTCCCATATTCTTCTCTTAAATCTTTATCTCTGTCTGTATCTGTGTCTATATCCTGCCTAGTCAATCTAAATGTTTCTCCCATCCCTACCTTCTTCCACAGTCTAGCTTTGAAATTATCAACCTGGACCCCTGCCTCTCTTCCCAAAGTATCTTCCTGCTCCTCCCATTCTGTTTTCAGATCTCTTAGAATATTTTCCCCCTTGTTTGATTCATCAAACATTATTAATTTTATCAATGACTCCTCATCTTCTTTTCATTGATTCCTCAATTCTGTTTTTCCCTCTATTCCTTCTGCTAGCTCCTTTCTTTCCTGGGCATCTTGGTCATTACTCATTGTCCTTTGTATAATATTTTCCAATTTTTGATCTATTCCATCCATTAATTCCATAATTGCCTTATGTTCTTTCTATATAATATCTTTTATGCTTTGAAACATCAAGTCCATCTTGTTCAAAGTTCTGCTTGTTTCCTCCTTATGTTGCATCTTATCTTGTTTAATAAATTCCATTTTTAGCCAATAGCCCAAGAACCATTTGTTCAAATCTGAGGTTACTCTTCAAAGTATACACTGATCACAGTTCTTTATGTTCCATAAGTAGTTGGTCAGTTCCATTTACATAGTCCAGGGAGTTATCCAAGCCTCTTTAAATGCTCTCACCCAGTTCCACACTGTTCATCAAAGTCCACTCCAGCTCAAAGCTTAAATGGTTGTCGGCTATCCCAACTTCGAGGCAGCCATCTTAGGCTGTCTCTTCTCATCATGGCTGAGAGGAAAAGTAAGCCCTGGGTCAGGCAGGAGAGCTGTGACTCTCTGAAACCTCCCAAGGCATCCCTCTTTGCTTCACCGCCCCTCCAAGGCAGCTTTGACTGCTTTCGGATTCTACTAACAGGGAGAACTCAGCACTGGAATACGGAGACCCGCTCTCTGTGTCCAATCTTGCCATCAGCCAGAAGTCTCAAATGTTTCAAATCTTTATTGTCAGTGCACAACATATGTATAATGAGATTGGTTGAGCTCCCTCAGTGCACCCTCCCAACACAATACAACTCACAGTGAAGACAAAAAATCCCTAACCCAATAAATCATATTAACAAAAAACCCAGTCCTATTGCACGAGTGCAAACATGTTACACGTTGCACCGGCCCTGCATGTCCATCGGACTACGTAGTTATGATGTTATTTCTCATTCAGGAGTCTGACAGCACATGGATAAAAACTGTTCTTCAGCCTGTTTGTGCAGCTGACTATGCTTCTGTATCTCCTTCCTGATGATAGGAGGGTAAAGAAGTGACCAGGGTGAGAGTAGTCCCTAAGTCAATTTGCTGTTAATTTGTAGGGGTCCAATTTCCGTTATACATTTACCTTAATCATTACCCCAGTGTCAAGTACTTGAGAATGAAACAGAATGCAGTAATTTTTATTAAATGTTTAAAAATTCAAAGTTTGATTTCAGCTTTTTTTATATATTCCTTTTTTATAGTCAAGTTGATTACAGAGCCAAACTTTGGGCTTGTAACTTCTGCTTTCAGAGGAACCAGGTAAGTGTAAAACTGTTATATTCCAACATTACTGTAATACATTTTTTAAAAAAAATCTTCTTGGTGCTAAAGTGATGCTATTGGCTTTCTACTGTACCCCCCAGGTCAACTGTATACCATGATTGTGTGTCATATCACTCTTTATTTTTTATTTGTACTATTTAATTTACGTTATTGCCAAAGCCTTCTAAGCAAAGAGTTCGCTTGGATTTTTACAATGTTTTGGGTTACTTTATGGCCCAGTTTAATCTCAATTAGTTCATGTTAAAATATGGCTTGTGCTAATCATAATTTAGAAATCATGCTAGAGATTGTGTAGAATAGGCAGCATGAAATCCTGTTTTATTAATCTCTAGATGAAACACAATACCTGTAATTATGGTTTCTCAGTTACCACATCATACTAAGCCAGAGATAGCACTTGCTTGGGTTCATGCTTATTTTTTTATTTTCACATTGCGTGTATTATAAACACAGCCATTATAGTTTGTAAAAGACAGCTTGATTTGATGTATGACTTTAATAAGCTGTACTTGTTAAATAAATCATAACATGAGATATGAAAATAGATGATTTCTGATTTTGATTTGCCATTGATTTGCACACCATTCTTATCCAAACATCACAACAAATCTTAAATGATTTTTCTTACCCATGGCTTTGTATTGAATGCAAAAGTGATACCACTGGTCTACAAGGAGAAAGCCTCAGAAAGTAAAATAACTGAATTTTACCAGAAATTGGGTCACTAATAAAGAAAAATTAATTGGCTCCAGTTTCTAAAATAACATCTTAGGTCAAAATTGCATCAAAATAATTCAAAATTACAAGGGGCTGTGTGATTATGCTGCATAACTTTTCTGCAAAATGATATAGCAATGAAAATGGTGCCACACCAATCATCATAAATGTATCTTCTTATTGATACCAATAACGTAACTTTCCATTCATTTATTGGTTTTTCATGTAACATTTTCATGCCTTTTGCATGAAAAAATGACAAGCTCTTACATCAGATTAAATGACAAGGTTCCATCTTTATTCGGTTTCTAAACTGCGCTTTTTGGCTTTTCTCTTGTGAACTGCAGTAGGATCATCTCTGGGAATATTCTAGCAGTAATTGGCAAGCATGGACAGACTCCATTTCCCTTGGTATCTTTTTTCCATGCCTGCGATATCCTGGTGGAATCTCTCCCTATGTTCATCACTTGTTGCACCATAGTTCAAAGGGAAATGTTCTAAATGCGAGTGTAAGTAGTGAATTTTCAGTGACATGTTTGCATCAAGTGCTTTATAGGACATAAGCAAATTTTCCATGTGCTTTTCATACTCATCTGCCTTGCTGTTCTCAAAGTGAAGATAAATTTATACACTTCCTTTTGGTACCATTTTCATTGTTCTACCATACTTTGTCGAGAAGTTATGAAACATCATGATCATTGGATGCCTACCTTCCTTGTAGGCAAATATACTCACTTGTGTATAAATCTTTATTGTGAAATATCTTGAAAACTTTAGCCAACCGGTACCTTTATCACCTGTTTTCTAATTTATCTAATCAAAATATGTAAAATTAGCACATTTTATCTCGGAGGTCGATAATTTCCCCAAATTTGTAGACCAGTGTACTCAGATAATAGTTAAATTGGTGAGCAGGCCTGGGATATGATTTTGGAAAAAATTGTAAATCATGCCTACATTTGTTTACAACCAAAATGTTAAGAAGCCAGAAACCATTATAAAATGGAATTAAGATTCATACGTTTAATTGAAAGAAAAATATGCTGACATTGCATTATATTAAGAATGGGTATTTTTCAGCACATGCTCTAATTCTTGGTGTATTTTTTCAGTTTCCTCCAGCATATGCAGGCATATCTGAAGTGAATCAGCCAGCAGAACTTATGCCCCAGTTTTCTACAATAGAATATATAGTCCAGGTAGTCCTTTTTGTTATCTCTCAAATTCCATAACTATATTCAACATTTCTACAACAGGATATAAGAATAAAGTGTTTTTACCATGGCTTACAGTAAGGGAAATTAGAGTCTTTCACTGTATGTACATTTATGTGATATGTATTCCTTTTTTTCCCAATCAAGCGTGGCCCTCAGACACCCCTGGTCTTTCTTTATGTGGTAGACACATGTTTGGAAGAGGAGGACTTACAAGCTTTGAAAGAATCCTTGCAAATGTCTTTAAGTCTGCTCCCTCCTGATGCTCTTGTGGGCTTGATTACCTTTGGTCGAATGGTTCAAGTTCATGAATTGAGCTGTGAAGGGATCTCCAAAAGTTACGTTTTTAGAGGAACTAAAGATCTGTCAGCGAAACAAATACAGGTATATTTTGCATTGTCTTCTGTGAAAAGTTAAAAGGATTTCCTAGTTCTTATTTCATGTTTTTTGTAAATTTTTCTGATTTTATAATGGATGCTTTTCATTGTCAGGATATGTTGGGTCTTTCAAGGCCTGCTGTCCCTACTCAGCAAGGGAGACCACCTCAATCCCAAGAATCACCTCACCTTTCTAGCAGGTATGTAGCTCTGCAGAATAAAGAATATTTCAGATGATGTACATGCATTAATCTTTTTCTTAAATCCCCAAGGATGTTTTAAAACATCTTTTAAAAAACAGGCCTATTTTTGCTATTTGAAATAGCTGCCTTTCTTTTTAGATTTAAGATCAAAGGCTATGCCATCTATGTAAGAGAAAATAAAAAGCTGGTAATGGTGAATCAAACTACAGAGGTTTGATTGATACATTTTGAATCTATGATTAAACATTTTCCAAATTAAACAAATACCCAGTGCATAATTCACAATATTATATATCTTTCTGTCTCTCCTTTCTTCTCTTTATAAAAAAAACCTAGATTTTTGCAACCTGTTCACAAAATTGACATGAACATGACAGATCTTCTAGGAGAACTACAAAGAGATCCTTGGCCAGTAACTCAAGGAAAGAGACCCTTGCGATCCACTGGAGTAGCTTTGTCAGTTGCTGTTGGACTACTAGAGGTATCTTCCTTCCTTCCTTCCTTCCTTCCTTCCTTCCTTCCTTCCTTCCCTCCCTCCCTCCCTCCCTCCCTCCCTCCCTCCCTCCCTCCCTCCCTCCCTCCTTCCTTCCTTCCTTCCTTCCTATCTTAAATACCTTTAGAAGTAATCTAAACTCTACTAGTATTGTCTGGTACTTGAAAACCATGTGTTTTCCAATATGCATGTTTTTGGATGTGGCATAAATGAGTCTGATGATTTCCCTTTTCCCTGAAAATTCCAACCAGCTAATTCTGAGGCTGTGAGGACTGTTTAATTCCACTTATTTTCACCTCAGCCCAGCAATTTGTTTATTTCCTTCAAGAGTTTTGCTCTCGTTTTAACAGAACAGTGCCCTTTTCCAGCTATGAAAAGGAAGGGTTGAGATCCTTCTGTGCTTTTTGGGGTCCTATCTCTGTGTGAATGGGTATTCAGAATCAGACACTGACTGGCAATGTAAGCTATCTTGGGTAGTTACGAATAACAGATACAAATTAATATTAAATATCATCCAATGTCTTGTAACCTTTGTTTAAAAATTCAATTGTGCTGAATGTTGAAAAGTGTTGATGATTGACCATAAGCAGTTTTTTTTTTGTTCTTAAAGTCATACTTCTTATATGTAGGCATAGGTCATAGGATTTCCATGTTTATGCCATCAACACATTTCTGAAAAATTGTGAAGACTATTTTTATGGGGAGGACAAATCCATAGGTGTTTTTAAAAATCTTTTCATATGTCATATTCTGATTAGGGAGACTAGGCATAAAGTTTGATTTTGTTTCTCTATGGAATCCAAGCAATCAAAAAATATGGGCACAATTAGAAAGTTCAGTATCATGATAATGGTTTTTTTACTTTTCTAATCATAGCTATAGTATTGGTAATTTTTTAATGGCTAGTAGGCAGAATTGGGATGTTAATATGATTCTGATGAATTCATATGTATTCAAATGAAGAACTGCATTTTGGGATAAAAGCAGTTTGAAAATAACATATACTTTATATAGGGAATTTATGGGCTAATAGGGGTATTAATACTTTAGATCAGCTTTGTACAAATCAATTCTTTAATCCATTTGAAATACTGAAAGAAGACAGCTAAAATTTACTGATCTTTTTTAAAAGTATATTTTCCCTTTGGTTTATGTATATTTTCTTTTTTGCATAATTTCTGTCTTATCTTTCTGTATAGCATAATAATTATAATACTAAATGTATATACCACCTGACTCAATGATTTACAAATTGCTTAAAACATTTTTAAAAATGTCACTTTACAATCCTGTAATCCCTTAATTCAGAGTAGAGTCAGGGTGACTGGACAGAGCTGAGTAATTAGTGGCCGGATGGCCTTCCTGACACCATGCAAAATTCGCAACAGATATTTTTTATTTGTGCCCCAGGGGAGAAACATCTGCCACTACCTAGAAATTGAACTCTTAAATTTCTGAGTGGGAGGCAAGCATTTTCATCACTAGGCCACCACGCTGCTCTCAATTGCTTAAAACATTAAAGATAAGAAAAGCAACAAAAATGAAGAATAAAATGGCAAGAATGAAAAAATGAGATAGGAACAAAAGAAAACAAACCACATAATCTAATGGGGACTACTGCCAACCTTGTCAAAAAGCCTGGATGAAGAGGAAGGTCTTCAGAATCCTTTAAAACACTAGTAGGGTTAGAGCTATTCGAATCTTGGGGGAACATTCTAACCACTGCAACAGACAAGGGTGCACTTCTGGGGCCCTGATAGATGATTGGCCAGGCAGATACTGTGGGAAATCAGTTTTTAAAAGAATGCAACCTATGATTGACCTAATTCGCAAATAAGACAGATATAGTCAACTACATTCTTGACAACTAATTTAGTAATTTATGTAATTTGTTGTTTTTTATTCTGTTTTTCTCCCACTACCAAGGGATCATTTCCAAACACTGGGGCTAGGATAATGTTGTTTACTGGAGGGCCACCAACTCAAGGGCCAGGCATGGTGGTAGGAGATGAGCTGAAAACTCCGATTCGTTCGTGGCATGATATAGAGAAAGACAATGCACGATTCATGAAGAAAGCTATGAAAGTACGAATTAGTGTCTAATTTGAATTCTATCAGATAAACATTATCTTTCATATTTTCTGCTGAACTTACCTTTACTGCCAAATAATTTCAGAAACTTTGCATTCTTGATTGCTTTTTCACTTTGTCTTTAGCTGCCTTGTATGTTCAATATTTCTACAATTACAAATTTTTATATTCTGTGTGCCATTATTTAATCCAGTTTATCATTCATATTAATTTCTAGTTGACTTTCTTTCTTTCGGATCTTTGCCTACATCTGTCCAACCTTGTTTATTAAGAATCCATTCCTTTATTTCCTTGATCTCTTGAACCCCTTTCATGCTACTATTTCCTGATTTAAGTTTTTTGAACATACACTGTTCTCACTTTGAATTTTAACATAAAACCTCTGTTCAGACACCTTACGTAATACTGCATTTCTTGCATTTAAATGAGCCTTTGTGGTTTCTCAGTTGTATCAGCTCTCTTCTTCAAGACATTTTTGTTATAGAAAAAATGGTTTGGAAAGCTCTCAGTAGCCAATTATTGTTAATGTTTATTAAATAATTGTACCTCCCTTCCACAGAGTATATAGTTTTGTATACAGAACATGCAGGCCCTTACCAGTTTAGATCTAAAGTCAGCAACATTATTGTATTATGTGCTTTTAGATCATGCTAAACAACTATGAATAATCTTTTCTCATAATTGTCATTTAAAATAACTTAAAACTGTTATATTTCCACAGCATTATGAGGCATTGTCTAATCGTGCTGCTGCTAATGGACACTGCATTGATATTTATGCATGTGCTCTTGATCAGACTGGTCTTCTGGAGATAAAGTGTTGTACAAATATAACTGGGTATGTTCTTAATCCTGAGTAAAAATGTTGTTTGTTACAAAGAAGAGATACATTTCTTGATTAACACAGATCTTCTAAACCTTTTCTATCACCTGAGGAGAAAATGTTTAGTAAAAGTCGTGTGTGTGTTCATGTATGTGTACATTTAGAAGAAATGGTCATTTGAAATCACTGCATTTATCTTTTAGATAATTTAGAAGCCATATGCATATTTGGATAGTCATGTTATAACGGTAATTGGGCCTCGAATTTCTGTCACTATATGATGTGATCATAAAGTACAATGTCTCATGACTACATTGCTTAGCAACAGTAATCCTGACATTCCTCATTGCCATTGTTAACAACTAAATTCCGCTGGTCGTTAATGACCCACCCCAATCAAAGCCATTCTGGGCTTGGTCCCTCCTGGGCCCCAAGCCTCAGTTCTTCCAGAGTAAGGGACTGCCTCTCCTTCAACTTCTCCCAATTACCTATTCCCCTTCCACATCTGCCCTTTTGGCCATCCTGCACCCTGCCTTGTGGAGTAGAAAGCAGCCTTAGTGTGACTCTGTGGCTGCTTATCACGCTGCGGCTCAGGGCTTCTTTGCGCAGTGCAGCTCTGAGGCTGCAAAAAGGCCCTGAGGCACACTGCAGCCATTCCTTGAACCTTCAGCTGGCCCAGCCCAGCCCAGCCCAGCCCAGCCCAGCCCAGCCCAGCAGTACAGTGCAGTACAGTACTCTAATTGCCTTAGCCTGGTCCATCCTCCCTGCACTCTGAGGCCTCTGACAGCCTGAATTCTCTCACCCCAGCTGACCTTCGCTATCTACTTGCTCCTGCTACTGACAAGTCATGTCTGCAAGGCAGCTGCTGGTCCTATAAAGCATCTTCTTGAAGCCTTGCAAGCAAATTGCCATGTGTGACTTTAGGAAGTGTTATGCAGCTGCATTTATTTATTTATTTAGATAATTTATATGACCATCAACTCACTCTCAATGACTGCTAAGAACCAGGCCAGGCATGCTTGGTCAGCAGAGGGAGCAAGATAGCTTAAGGCAGTAGGGGCCACAGTGCAGGGGGCCAAAGGGCATAGATATGGAGGGAGATAGGCAGGTGGAAGGAGTTGAAGTGCCCCTATGGTCCTAAGTGTAGGTGGCTGCCAAGTGACCGAATTTTATTTACGTGACTGGAAGGGCACTGCAACAGCTATAAATTCAGGGAACAGTCACAAGTCAATTTTCAGTGTCATTGTAACTTCCAACAGTTGCTGAACAAATAGTTATAAATTCAATTTATCATGCAAGAGCATCATATTGTAAGATAATTGATGCAATTCATTAATGCTTACTTGTGAATAGATCTTATTCAGTTCAAAATGAATTGCTCCAGACATGCCTATTGGAAATTGGATTTTTAAAAGGCCTATGTGGACAGACTTGAGTTTCACTGGAAGCAAAAAAAGAACTAAAGACTTACTTTCCTTAGAAACTTTTATATTAGTTTTAAACTCCCATAAGAAGGCATTATTCATGGTTTTCTTTTATTTTCTTTGATGTTTTTGGAAAATGAAGGGAATGGGAGGAAATGGTTATAAAAAAGTAAAAGTGTTCCTAATTCTTGATAATGGTTTGTCTGTCCTTAATTAGTAGTAGGAGGGAAGACGAAACTATTCTAGAATCATTGCAACACATAGTATTTCTCTCCTGCTCTACTTCAGTCATCAAGATAGACATACTGTATTTCAATTAATAGTGCTGCATTACAGATAATCTAATGACTACTCTTTCAGCAACTGTTAAAACTTGTGATGGCATGAAATGAGTGGAAGTTATAATCAGTCGCTGCAATGTCCCTGCAATCACACAATTACAATCTGAGACCTCAACAGTCTGCTTGAGTTTACCATGATTGCAATTTGTGACCTTCCGGTCAGTATTATCAAGTAGACCATACAGGAATCAATGCCAGATAAGCTAATTCTAGTTTATTGTAAAGCTACATTAACAGAATCTTGCAAAAATGAAAGAACAATTTTCCTGCCTTTACAGCCTTAGGGTATGTCCCTCCTGAGTCTTTTCCTCCACTCACTATGGAGCTGTGGCCTATGGTTCCTAGGCAGCATTTTTTCACCTCATCTCCCAAGGTCATGTTCTTATATTATTACATTTCCCTTCTGAGGTATTGTTTGTTTAACAAGCTAAAATTGGTTTGGTTCTCATAAAATTCTAGACATAAACCGTGTTTTACAAACTGATTGCTAGATTCACCTAATGCAAAAAGAAAAATCAAGGAAATAGTGTTATGTTTATACTTTATGAACTCAATTATTCTTAATATTTCATTGACTTTTTTCCCTCAGGGGTTATATGGTGATGGGAGATTCTTTTAATACTTCTCTCTTCAAGCAAACTTTCCAGAGATTGTTTAGCAAAAATGTCAGTGGAGAATTCCGAATGGCTTTTGGAGCAACCCTAGAAGTGAAAGTAAGTATCACAGGTATTGCCGATAAATTGAATATTTTCCTAACCAAAAGAATTGGTAATTTACGTTGCTTACTGTAGCTTTTGATTTCAGAGAGATTTTCCATCCTTTACTTACTCTCTCATGATGGAAAAGGATAGTTTCTGTGCAGCAGTAGGAAGCTAACAATATTGTTGAATTATCTCATTTTATAATCTCTACGTTATTTGAAACTCACACTTCTAAATGAAGGAAGGAAAGATTTGTCCTGCTGAGATATCATCAAGAGATCAGTTAGGCAGTTATTATTGCTTGGAGTTTAATTTGGAACTTTTTTATTATAGACTTGTAGAGAACTGAAGATAGCTGGAGCTATTGGACCATGTGTATCCTTAAATGCCAAAGGGCCAAGTGTTTCTGAAAATGTAAGTTTTCTTGGTTATGGATAGTTCTTGACTTATAATAGGTCAGGGGTGTCAAACTCAATTTCATTGAGGGCTGCATCAGGGTTGTGTTTGACCTCAGGGGCTGGGGGACGGGGGGCGTTGCCAGGGTGGGCATGGCCAGCTTGATCTCACTCGTGTTGGGGACGCCTGCTGTGGCCCCAGTGTTCCTCCAGTGAAAATAGGCTCCCGAGCTCCATTTCTGACTGCAACGGCCTCCTGCAACCCTCTGCCAGCGAAAAAGAGGCCACTACTTTAGGTTTTTCACATTTACTTATTAGCATAAACAGGTCTTTCTTATTTGTAGTTTAATGTACAGATAGTTCTCGATGTATGACCACAATTGAGCCCAAAATTTCTACTGGTAAGGAAGACAGTTAATTATTAAGTGAGTTTTGCTCCATTTTATTATCTTTCTTTCCACAGTTAAATGAATCATTGCAGCTGTTAAGTTAGTAGCATAGTTGTTAAGTGAATCTGACTTCCTCATTGACTTTGCTGGTCAGAAGGTCACAAAATGTGATCACATGAACTTGGGACACTGCAACCATCATATATATATGTTTTCTGAGGTTTTCGCGGGTGTTTGTATGTAGGTCTTTGGTTATTCGGGTCTTCTCCCGCGTAAAATTGGAAGTGTCTTGGCGACGTTTCGACGAAGTCCCATTCGTCATCTTCAGGCTGGTGTTCTCGGCTTCTCATTGCTCCTGGAAGCACGAAGCCGAGAACACCAGGCTGAAAATGACGAATGAGACTTCGTCGAAACGTCGCCAAGACACTTCCAATTTTACGCGGGAGAAGACCCAAATAACCAAAGACCTACATACACACATATATATATATAAGTCAGTTGCCAGGCATCTGAATTTTCAGCATATGACCATGGAGATACTGCAATAGTCATATGTGTGAAAAATGGTTGTAAATCGCTTTTTTTCAGTGGTGTTATAACTTGGAATGGTGCCTAAACGAACTGTTATAAATTGAGGACTACCTGTACTTAGTTTTCTTTTTATAGGTTTACATTTATTAAACACTTATATCTTGTGGAGGTTTTTTTCTTTTTTTCTTTCCACTGCCCTTGTCCATTTTAAATGTGAATTTTAATGTATTACAAAATAATGAATGTATTTTTCAATTCCAGATTCCTTCTATGGGGATTGGTGATTGACTCACATTATATATTTCTAACTGATACTTTAAGATGTTTAGAGAATTATACCTCTGAATGTGCAGTTTTTATATGGGAATTATGAAGGATATAAGTTGGTAATTTGTGCTGTAAAGTCTAAATAATATGTAGAAGCGATAGTGTGTGTGTGTATCTATGTTTGTGTGTCTGTGTATATCTACCTACCTACCTACCTGTGGCATGGTATGACATGACATATGACTTAAGATTTTAGAATAAAACCTGAATTTTGAATTGTCTCACAGGAACTTGGAATAGGTGGCACATACCAATGGAAAATTTGTGGACTTGACCCCACCATGACTCTTGCTATTTATTTTGAAGTAGTAAACCAGGTGAGCCTAGATTTTTTAAAAAATCTTTGTAATGTTGTATACAGTGCAGACTCCATTGATGAGGAGGCCAAGGAGACAGCATGCGCAGAAAAATGCTGTTATTCCCTCAGCCTTAGTGCTGAAATTTTGATGCCATTAAGGATCAGATGTTTAGATAAGACAGAGAAGTCTTTTGTATGAAATATGTAAAATATTTTTAAAAGAATCTGGGTATGGACCAAGAAGAGGTATTACTGAGCTAAAATGCAAGTAGGAAACACTAGCATTATCTGTTTGAAGAAGTAAATTCTAAGTCCTCTTCTTGAGATTAATGAAGATTTTATTAGAATTAAGAGCAGCTAATGCTGGGAAGGAAAAGCTGCAGTAAGATCAATTTGTCATCTTAAAGAAGACTCAAACCTATTTAAAAAGACATGCTCACATTCTTGTTCTCCTATCCCCTCCCCGCCCTCACTCTAAGACAAAATAATTTAAAATTCTGGGTGGTCTTTTCAGGAACTCAGACCTTATTCAATGACAGCTCTAGGCACATTTACTAAAAGTAAAAAGAAAACTGCTTCATATTATTTGAACTTTATTTGAAGGCAGAAATTGTTTATTGCACTTCCAGTCTAGTTCTAATTACTCTTGGAACTATATCTTAGTATTCATATTCTCTGTTCCTCCAAGAAGCCAGTGTGTTAGTTGTAAATGAGTATATTATACCGCTTGTACTTCATTTTTCTCCTATAGATGTCAGCCTGTCTTTAAAATGTAAGGTGTAACTTGGACAACTTTTATCTCATTAACTTTCAGCACAACACTCCAATACCTCAGGGTGGAAGAGGAGCTATCCAGTTTGTTACGCATTATCAGCATTCCAGTACACAGAGGCGCATTCGTGTGACTACTGTTGCTAGAAAGTGAGAATAATTTGTGATAATTAGGTTTGGTTCTGTTGCTGCATTTCTTTGTTGTGTCAGTCATATTGCTTGAGCCACATTAATAGCATACTTAGCATTGTGACTGGGGAGATGAGCTGCTGATTGTCCCACAGATGAATAGATCTCACCTGGTTTCTCTATTATCAAACTGGCCTTTGTGGTAGCCTTCTATAGCAGTCATGGCTAACCTTTTTGCTGTTGTGTGCCAAAAGCAGAGGAGAGCGGGGGAGGTCACGTGCGTGCATGTCCACACCCATAATTCAATGCCCCCTGGGCATGTGCATGCAACGCCTCTCCCCCCGCTTTTGACACACAACAGCAAAAAGGTTACCAGTGGGCCCAGTAGGCCTGTTTTTCACACACACACACACACCAGGCTCCAGAGGCTTTCTTGGAGCTTGGGGAGGGCAAAAATGGCCTTCCTCACCCCCATTGAGCCCCTCTGGAGGCCAGAAATGACCCATTTCCTGACTTCTGGTGAGCCCGGGAGGCCTGAAAATTAGCTGAGCTAGGGCAACTCTCACATGCCCACAGATATGGCTCTGCATTCTATAGTCTTCCTTGTAAATATTAAAAAATGAAGGAAGAAAAATACAGCAATCCTATGGGGAATCAGAACCCTTACATTTGAGGTGAAGGTCAACCGTGTCCCCCTCCCACTCTTCATGATTTTGACTAATCTGTCCTTTATGGGAGATAAAAGAAATATGCCTACCAAGTGATGGTTGCTGATAGCTAATCAGCTAACCACAGATTTGGATTTGGATGATATGCTCAGCCATGGTTTAAAATAAACTAATCAAAACCAATCTGTGATTAGAAATTGTAATTAAGGGACACTGCCGTGGTGTATTGTATAAACCCGAAATAAAATAGCTTATGAAACTGAGATGGACATCAGTTCATTTTTGTGGCTGATATAAAAATGTTTTAGAACAAACATAAGCTTCTGTAGAATGTTCTTTACGGCATTTAATAATCTAAATTTAATAATTCTTGCCATAAATTAGTTGGGCAGATGCACAGAGTCAGTTGCAGCACATTGAAGCTGCATTTGACCAAGAAGCAGCTGCTGTCCTGATGGCTCGATTGGGTGTCTACAGAGCTGAATCAGAGGAAGGGCCTGATGTCTTGCGATGGCTGGATAGACAACTAATTAGACTTGTGAGTATGATCAATTGTAAGCTTATGAATTTTAGAATCAAAAAGATGATTGCTTGATCAGACATACTCCCCTCACCACCCTGCATTCCAAAAGCTTTGATCCTTGTCTTGAAAATTCCAAGTGTAAATGCTGATTAGTATTTTTTCAATTTGTTTTTCAGAAAATAATTGGTTCAATATATATAAATTCGTTTTGTGACATTTAGCTAGTTCAGAAAGGAATAAGCTTGGACACTATTCATTTTATGTGGCCACATTGTACTACTGAGATGGACTAGACAACCCATGCCCTGATAGGTCATTGTTTAAGATATATTTTCTTATCTAAACAGGGATACAGAATGGCCAAAGGTGGGTGGGGGGAGCATTAGGAGCAGGAGCCACTTCCTACTTCCTGCTGGCTTCCCCTTTTGAGTTTTGGGAATTTGGGAATAAGCCTTCAGAATCTTTCCTTCTTGGCAGGCAAGCAAATGGCTGCTGTTGGATGAGGGAGGGGGCAAGGGATGCAAGACGGGCTGAGAAACTGTCACAACTTTTTCAAATTTCATTCCCTTGGGAGTCATGGGTCTCTGATTTTGGACATGTTTCGTAAATTAGATCATTTGAGGTACCTTGGTTGAAAATTGTTGCCCTATTATATACTGTTTTATCTAATTAAAAGTTATGACAATGAAAGTTTAATGGTATATGGATATTCAACTTGTCTATCAATGGCTAAAATGCAAAATATTAATTAAAGCTAAAACTAAAAATTAAAAACTTGGTGAAAAAGATTTTGGCTGTTCTTCTAAAAGCACAGGTGAATGGGAGCCAGATGCTGCTGTTAAGAAAGTACCTTTGTTAGCCTAGAAATGATCCTGGAGGGGCCCTTTGTCCTTTTGCCTAAGAAAGATAACTCTGAAAACAAGGTCATCTTCAGAATGGCCTCTCATATATAAATCTTGGTGTCCAGTTTGGTCTAGTGCATGGGCATCACAGGCTGGATCATGATATTTTGTGACTTTTTTGCCTTTGCAGAGCCGGGGTGGGAGCGGCCTACCCATGACATATCCGGCCCGCCAGTTTGACAGGCCTGGTCTAGTGGTTAAGGCACTAGGATAGAAAGCAAGCGTAGAAGTGGACCAGGCTGAGCCCGAAGGCAGGGTAAAGAACATCATCAGAATGGAATCCCTATCCTGGCTCCTGGTTTCTTGCTCCTGACAGTGGAAACCAAGCTGGGTAACTGGGCCAGTCTGTCTCAGCCCAACACTCACAGGATTGTTATGGGGGAAAAAGGAAGGAGGAGTATTTGTTTGTAAAAACAATAAATAAATAAGTACATAAATAAGTAAGATAATGAGATACTCAGATAATTAAACTGATTATAAGCATCATGCAAGACCAGTAACAAGCTCTAAGTAGAAGCCTAGCTGTAGCAACTGAAATTTCTGGCCACTTTCACAAAACCATGTTGCAGTAGTCAGATCAAGATGTAATCAAAGCCTGAATTAAAAGTTGTCAAATCTGACTGGCTTGGATGCTAAACATAATTGCCCAAATATGATACTTGCCATAGCAGTTACCTAGGAAGCCAGTGGCACCTGAGCATTATGTAATACTACAATCTTCAAATGATTTTTTTTTTTACCAACAGCACATCTGTCTTAGTGTTCAGGGATGCTGATTGCTTCCATGAAATTAGATGGCGAGGAATTATGGAATTAAATGCTAACAGGCTACTAACCACGCCCTCGCTACAAAGGTCTCTCCCAGCAGTTCATGGAGTTATTGAACTACACAGGGGCAAGATGACGCAAAATTATAAATCAGTGTATTGTTAAATCCTGAGCCTGTTTTAAGCCAAAATATGATTGTTCAAAGCTGGCCACTAAATTTAATCCCAATTAATTACATATAAATATATCAGATACCATCAAATGCTTGAGAAAGTCTACATTAGGCTTTTGCAGTCTATCATGTTGTTTATGATATTGTGCATTTGATGTCCTTAAAAGTAATTGTCTCCTAGTAATTTTGAAACAATATCCTTTTATAAAATGTAATTTTGGTTTTAGGCATATTAGAAACAAAGGAGATAAAGTGACAAATTTTATTGCTTTGATATTATGAACAATATTTTTGAAAAAAAATATTGCAGGTGATGTCTTTATTTTCCTTCCTTGTTCTTTTGTAAGATTTATATTGTCTTCAAAGGATTATTGAGATCTGGATATTTCTCCAACAGTGTCAGAAGTTTGGACAATACAACAAAGATGATCCAAATTCATTTAGGCTGTCTGATTCATTCTCCTTGTACCCCCAGGTAAGATCTATCTAAAAAATTTTTTAAAAGAAATAAAACAATTTAATAAAAGAAAAGAAGTAGTTGTTTGCCTCCAAGTCATTTCTATGGTTATCAGAAGACTGTATTAAATAGTAAAATGTTTTATGTTTGATACATACCTTTTTTGTATTTGTATCTCAAAATAATTTAGGCAGGCAAAGAGACAGGAAATGATTAAAGTAGATATTATACTCAATATGACTTCTGGTTTTTTTCTGTTGCATTTAGTTCATGTTCCATTTGCGACGATCTCCATTCCTTCAAGTATTCAATAACAGTCCAGATGAATCTTCCTATTACCGTCATCACTTTGCCAGGCAGGATTTGACCCAGTCTCTTATTATGATTCAGCCTATACTTTATTCTTATTCATTTTATGGACCACCTGAGGTGATTCTCTTTCTATGTTTGATGAAAGTTGACTGAAAATTGTAATTAAAAAAAACTTGATAAAATTGATGTATGTTCAAAATGTAGCATTTTTAAAAATGAACAAATAAATGAACAAATCTTTCAAATTTACAGTCTTCAAAGAAGAAAAAAATAGAAATATTGGCGCATCTTTTCAAATTCTGCAATCAAAAATGAAGTTTGGTTAAAATTGTGTTATATTTACCTTCTTATTTGTAAAATTACGCTTTCCCTTTTTGTGTCTTGTAGCCTGTACTATTGGATAGCAGTAGCATTCTTGCTGATAGGATTCTGCTGATGGATACTTTTTTCCAGATTGTTATCTATCTTGGTGAGGTAAATAAGCAGTTCTTTGGTTAGAATTTTTTGTCCTTTGATTTGGTTTTTAGCCCAGCTATTGCTGAAGTCCCTAGGTGACTCCTAACAGGTATATTATGGGTGTCCACATAGACCTGAAGCACCAAGATTCATACATGGAATGATTTGCATATCCCTATCTAATAACTTTTTTTTTTACTGTGACTAAACCATCATTTTTACCATGATTTGGCAAAAAAATGTAATAGTGAAATGGTTCATAATGACACTAAGTTAAATTATTTATTAACAGTAGTTGTATTTCCATATCATGCTAATTCAACTATTATGTTGAATATGATGTGAGGTTCTGTGATCTTATCTCTCACTAG
The DNA here is from genome assembly GCA_030761175.1 of Masticophis lateralis. Classification (NCBI taxonomy): domain Eukaryota; kingdom Metazoa; phylum Chordata; class Lepidosauria; order Squamata; family Colubridae; genus Masticophis; species Masticophis lateralis. The sequence goes on along the minus strand of JAUDYJ010000003.1, from coordinate 93,845,520 downwards.
AGATGTGCAAATTTAATTAATTGCAAGGAGTTCCAGAAAGTTCCTTTTTCTGTCAGAACCAAGAATTTTCTAGGACACTTAGTACTCTCTGAAAATAAATATTCTGAATCAGAAGTGACCTGATGTGATACTGTGTGAGAGTTCTGGCACCCAAACAGGTTTATTTTGTCCAGAATAACATATTGAATTGTTTTTTCAAAGGATTTACTTCTGAAATGGCAAATTCTTAAAGGAAGCAGAACAAGTTAAAGATTTTCTCCAATCTGAGTGGGGATTTAAGTAGCCTTGCTGTGGAGATGAGAGGATTGTATCAAATACTGATGGCAACCAAAAGTAGATTGGGATCATAACAAGCTCCTTTTCCTTCCAAAGGCCTTTCTTTGCTTTCATTTTGTGCGTAAGACAAAGCATAATTGGCTTAGAACCAAACTAGCACAAAGTGCTGGTGATTAAATAAAAATGATAATTACATAATTATTTTTTTAATATTCTCAGGCAAGATATTTTCACCTAACAATTGTTTGGCATTATTTGTTTGGTTTCATTGATTTTTTTCTAAAATGTGAAATTAATCATAAAAGGATTTTGCACATGATGTGAATTAGGCAGTAAAAAGACAAATATTTATGAACGTTCCTTAATTAATTCCTTCCACATTGTTTTCCACAAGACTATTGCCCAGTGGCGTAAGGCTGGTTATCAAGATATTCCAGAATATGAAAACTTCAAGCATTTACTGCAGGCTCCACTGGATGATGCTGAAGAAATTTTACAAACAAGATTCCCAATGCCGCGCTATGTTAACACAGAACATGGAAGTAGCCAGGTAAGAAAAACTTTAAAAATTCTAAGTGCATTAAAAAAGGTGTGTTATAGCTATATTTATAGTTAATGTTAGTTTTAATATATTAGTAATATATCATACCAATGTTTTCACACTATCAGTCTTGAACTTTTGGAGAGATTTCACTTCATCCAGCACAAGTAGACTCTGAAGATAATGTCAGGTGAGAATCAGGGTGGCATAGTGATTAAGGTAATGAACTTGGCACCAGGGACAGCTAGATTCTAAACTATCCTAATGCTTCATCAATCTTTCCCTGAGAGAAGAGGGATTTTTTCCTCCTAGTATTATTGAGCTGCTTCAGGACTTTGGCCTGTCTTGTCTTTTGCAATGTCCTACTTGACAAGGATCAGAAGGAATTAAAATGTTCTTGGGCTACAGTTACAAGTCTAGAAATGCATGCCCACTGTCCAGCCTTGGTTAAACATTTGTTCATATTGAAAAATCCATATTTTTGCAATATCTGTTATATTAGTCCTTATATTGGCTTAGTTCTCCAGAAACTAATGTATTATTCAGGAACTGGCTTACTGGGCAGAAGGCTAAAAGAATAACGTAACTAGTTTCTTTATTGCAATCAAAAGCACTGAAGTTATATACACAGCGTATCTGTCTACTGTAGTACATAGTAGTCAAGTGTATACATTGATCTCCAATGTTTAAATCCTAGGCTTTTTCCTGCCACTTTTCTGAATAAATCAAAACCTGGCCACTTTTTTGGTCCTGAGGGGCAATTGTTGTTTGCTGGCAGAATTCAGGTAGTCCTCACATTATGATCGCAATTGGGACTGGAAATTCCCATTGCTAACCATTGCAATTGTAAAGCATGTTTCACATGATTTCAATGCTTAGTCATAGCAGTCTTAATTGCTTTCATAACCTCAGGACTGTAGGTCATTAAATGAGGGTCTTGTGACTAAGAAGTAGGAAAAAGTGGGAATCTCATGCAAGTAGATCTGCAGATGAAAGCTATGGTGGGCAAGTGCCATGAGGGAATGCCATGAACAGGCATTACAGAGTGCAGGGATGCCTTAGGAGTAAGTAGGTAGGGAAAAAAGCAGCAGGGGCTATTATAACTTTGTGGGTTTGCTGAACGAATGGTCACAACCTCAGGATTACTTGGAGTGTTATCTAACCTGGAAGCTACTGATAATGGCTTCTGTCTGATTATAACAGAAACTGTTCTTTAAGCATTCATTATTTCAGAATATGATTCGTTTCTTGTTTTCTTTTTTCTACTTTCTTTGCTTTCCAAATAATCCTACCTAATTTATTCTGAGCTGTATTAAAAGGAAACATGCAAGTAATGGCAAATTTATGTGACGGTCTTAATTATATTGCATCCACACTGCTTATTTTGGCTTTGACAGGCACGGTTTCTCCTATCTAAAGTGAATCCTTCTCAGACGCATAATAATCTGTACACATGGGGACAAGTAAGTAATGATGTGTTTGGTTCTATTTCTATTGTGCATGCACTCACAATTTATGACATTCATTATGTAAGGAGCAGGAGTTTGTCAGTTGATTTTGACCATTTATGGGGATTGGGCTTTGTTAACTGGAAAATTCCCTTGAGCCTCCAGTGTTTGAAAGATTGACAATAAATTATATAGTTTATGGGCCAAAACTGCATAAATTAGACTTGGAGCAGTCATTCATTCATTCATTGCTCGCTCGCTCACTCAAGTCTATTTTAAAACTTGGAAATAAAAAGTACAATAGGAGTCAACATGATTATACATCATGTAAATTATGCTGTACTTTTCCAATTTTCCCACATTTTATGTTGACTCAGATTTTGTTTCTAAACTATAATTTCTTGTTTCAGGAATCTGGTGCTCCAATACTAACAGATGATGTTAGTCTACAAGTATTCATGGATCATCTAAAAAAGCTGGCTGTATCAAGCGCATCTTAATTTTGATACTAAAGTCTCAAAAATCAGTAATCTTATTGAATCATGCTGCTAATAGATTACAGTCTACCAAGAAACTAATAACATTCCTTTCTTTTTTTTTAAATCAAAGTTTTAATTAACCCGTATAAAAAGGGGAAATTTACTTTTTAGATTTAACTTATTGATATACTTGTCTTTATTTTACAAATTCTTCATTTTCATGTTCTTATACCAAGATTAAAATCTGCATTTATACTGTCCTGCATAGTTCATTTTTCTGCTCTTACAACTAAGCAAAATAAAATCGGAGAATAGTGTTAATTCTTAGTGTATTATGTTCTCTACCACTTATTGGAGGCAGGGTGGAAGGCTTACCATTCCTAATTTTCTGGTTTGGATAGATGCAATGAATTAGCATTGCCAGACTATTAACAGTTCTTTATTACAAAAATATCCGTGTACTTTGTACAGATTGATAAAAATAGTTAAATGTATGATAAATTTATGAATTATCTAAATATCAAAGTAGTATAAGATGCAAAATAATTTAATAGCAGTCACACAAGATTCTGTTTTGTAATAAAATATTCTTAGTAGATATACTACATTCTTCAACTATGAGAAAAAGAGAAAAATACAAAAAAGTTACATAACTGACAAGATTTAGTTAGTGAATACAATCATTCTATATATAGATAGTCCTTGACTTACAACAGGTCATTTAGTGATCATTTGAAGTTAGAACAGCACTGAAAAAAGTGACTTACAACCATTTTTTTCACATTTATGACCGTTGCAGCATCTCCATGGTCACGTTATTTATATTTGGAAGTTTGACAACTGGCTTAGATTTATAACAGTTGCAATGTCCTGGGGTCATGTGATCAGCTTTTGTGACCTCCTGACACGCAAAGTCAATGGAGAAGCCAAATTCACTTAACAATCATGTTACTAATTTAACAACTGCAATGATTTACTTAAGAAATGTGGCAAAACTCACTTATCAAATACTCACTTAGCAACATAAATTTTGGGCTCAATTGTGGTCGTAAATCAAGGACTACCTGTATTGGATGCTGATTGGTTATAACATTTCCCTAACTTCTGTTAGATTGTTCAATCTTTTTCTAATTATCCCATTTTGATTAAGTTAGTTATTATCAGTGGCCAAAAAAATGGAAAAGGTCAGTATCCCAATACTAAAGAAATGTGATAAGAAAGACTGCTCCAACCACTGAACCATAGCCTTGATATCACAGTGAGTAAATTTCTCTTGAAGATAATCCAGCAATGTTTGAATTCAACTGCCATCAGAGAACTGACTGATGTATAAGAAGAATTTCAATAAGGAAGAGGAACGTGGATCATATCGCCAGTCTACCCTGAATGATGGAAAAAGCAAAGGAATACCAAAAACATCTCTACATGACATGTACTCTTTTTTTAAATTTGATTTATATGCCGCCCTTCTCCAGAGACTCAGGGTGGCTTACAATGCGTTAAGCAATAGCCTTCATACTTTTGTATATTTTACGAAGTCAGCTTATTGCCCCCACAAACTGGGTCCTCAATTTACCTACCTTAGAAAGGATGGAAGGCTGAGTCAGCCTTGAGCCTGTTGAGATTCGGACATGCTAATTGCAGACAGCTGGAGTTAAATTACAATGCATTAGTCTGCTGAGCTATCCAGGCTCTTTCAATGTCTACTTCACTGACTACGTAAAATTCTTTGACTGTGTTAATTATAACAAGCTCTGGAACTGTCTCAAAGAACTGGGAATGCCACCATACCACATCCAGCTCATTCACTCATTGTACTCTGAACAGGCAGCCACTGTAAGAAGGCATATAGCACTTGGAACAACTGCAAGATCTGGCATGAATAACATTGAACAAGTAAAGAATCAGCTTCACAACAAATACAGATTAGTTAATGTAATAATTTTTCCAGTTGCTACTTATGGCTGTGGAACTTGGACTCTGAAAAAGGGTAGATAGGAGAAGGGTGGATGCCTTTAAACCATGGTGCTGGAGGCAACTATTGTGTATCTTAACTGCAAAAATAACGAAGTCCTAGATTGAACCTTGCCAAAAATATCACTTGAAGCCAAAATTGCCAAACAGAGGCTGTCATACTTTATTTATTTATTTATTGGTTCAATTTATATGCCGCCCTTCTCCGGAGATTCAGGGCGGCTTACAATGCGTTAAGCAATAGCCTTCATACTTTTGTATATACCTGCTTAGTAGGGCTTTTTTATACAAAGTCAGCTTATTGCCCCCACAATCCGGGTCCTCATTTTACCTACTTCAAAAGGATGGAAGGCTGAGTCAACCTTGTGCCTGGTGACATTCGAACTTGCAGTAATTGCAGGCAGCTGGTGCTAATTAACAGCACTTTAGTCTGCTGCGCCACCAAGGCTCTTTAACTTTGGTTATGTCATGAGACCTGACTTGAAAAGTCAATCATACTGGGAGTGATCAGTGGAAAAATGAGAAGGCCACCTTAGTACCCACTGGTAGGACACTGTAAAAGATGATACCGGGATGAACATAGCAGATCTGAAGGAGGCAGTTAAGAGACAGGGGCATGGAGAGTATTGATCCATTGAGTGACCAAGAGTCAGATACAACTGAATGGCTGAACGACGATGATGATCTTAAATGTTAATTTTACCTTTTTTATATTTACATAAACTTTAAACTAGTGTATATACTTTGTCTCTTTAATAATAGGTAATCACTTTGAAAATAGTTGGGTACATTTATTATTATTACCATTTATCATGGTAAGCAGTAATGAGGGTTGCTTCTTTTCATCTTAATGTGTGACCCTGGCTGTTACAATTTAATATTTTCTTTGAACATTCTATTAAACTTTATGCCAACAAATACAGCATAGTGTGATATATCTCTTCATAGCAGCTAATGTCTCTTACCTTCAATGGCAGTGGCTAAACAAATATGGACAAAAAAAAATTGTAAGGTGAAGATATTTGGAACATTTTTTAATATAACAAAGGAGTGGGTCTATACTAGATAGAGAAGCATTTTCTTGAGAGGCTGATTTACCATATTTTTCAGAGTATAAGACGCAGCTTAGTTTTTGGGGAGGAAAATAGGAAAAAAAAATCTGCCTACAGGTATTCATCTGGCTAGCGTCCTTAGTCTGGTCAGCTTCAGCACATTAGTTTGCTGGTTTTGAGCCTGTGTGCATGCTTTTTATCGATACTTGGAACATTGCAATGTGCTTTACCCAGACTGCCCTTAAGGACGATTTTGGAAGGTACAGTTGGTCAAGAATCCAGTGGAGCAGGAAATGAATTGAGCTCTGGTGGCACAGTGGTTAGAATGAAGTATTGCACGCAAACTCTGCCCAGAGTCAGGAGTTTGATCCTGACTGGCTCAGGGTTGACTCAGCCTCCCATCCTTACGAGGTTACTAAAACGAGGACCCAGATTGTTCAGGGCAATATGCTTTCATTGTAAGTGATCTGAAGACTGCTGTAAAGCACTGTGGGGTGGCATATATATCTAGGTCTGTGATGGCGAACCTATGGCATGCATGATAAAAGTGGCACACAGAACCATCTCTCTGGGCATGCTAGCTGTCGCCCATTGCTCTTCCGGTTTCCGGCACGCATGCGTACTCGACCAGTGGTCTTCGCACACGTGGGAGCGTCGGAAACTCGAAGAGCAGCTCCCCTGCATGCAGGAGTATGCCAGGAAGCTGAGCTTCCGGCCAGCTGGTCTTCACGCACGCAAGCGCACCAGAAACCAGAAAACCATGAGCCCACTGGAAACCAGAAGCTCAGCTTCCCGGCGTGTACATTTGCGGCAGGGAAACTGCTCTTCTGGTTTCTGGCGCTTCCAAGTGCATGCATGCACGCTCCTGTTTTGGCACTCAGTGCCGAAAAGATTCACCAACACTAGTCTAAGTGCTACTGCTATTGCATTGTAAGCTTTCCAGAGTCACTTTGGATTTAATGATTTTTTAAAAGAATTGCATGGTTTGGCATGCCCATGTGAGAACACCGTTCCACAACTTGTACTGGTTGGCAATGACCTGGATGTAATTCAAGGTACTGCTAATCAAATACAGGTAGTTCTGGATTGATAGCCACTCTTAGAACTGGCTATCAAAGATATCAAAGTGGTGGATAGCTTCTGCCTTTTACAATCAACTATCAATAGTTAAGACCAATACAGGTTGGTTCCAGAATTAGCTGTCCTAGGCATAGTTATTTAGATTAACTAAAGGTTCAAAAACTTTGGAGTACTTGTAAACTTTAAACTTGTAAACATAAAACTTGTATTTTTATTGTGTACTCTGTTGAGTGCATTGGTATAGGTCTTGTTGGAAAGGTCTGCAAACTTCTGCAGCAGGTTGTATGAAAAGCACAATGGGATTGTCTGCAAAAAGGTTAACAAAATGAGAACACTGATACTGCTGAACACAAAAGAGATTTGGAGATTTTCATTCAAATCAATTATGGCCAGAAACTAAGGGCGTTTTTTAGCCATTGTTTATACCAGTTTCTCAATCTTGGCAACAGCTGGCCAGGGAATTCTGGGAGTTGAAGTCCACACGTTTTTAAATTTGCCAATCTTGAGAAACAGTTAAAACACTGACATTCAAGCTACGCAGTTCTGCTTGGTAGCCGTGCTGGCTGGAAATTTTGGGAGTTGAAATCCAGACATCTTAAAATTGCCAAGATTGAGAACCTCTGGTTTACCGGAACATCTTCAGAAAGGTCAGTTCTACCTGGGAAATTGAGTCGAGGGAGCAGGGGAACAGAAGGCTATCGAAAGCTTCAAGACAGGATATGACATCAGAGGTGGCGGAGAAAGCAAACCACGAGGTTAGGAAGCAGCGGAAGCGGGGAGCAAGTTCTCTGCCTCGCTCGGTGTTGCCTAAGGGTGTCTTTCTTGTGGCCGCTGAAAGGGCCGTTGGACGTAGAGATGACGAGTGGCGACTTTAAGACGCCGCGGGCCGTCCTGTGGTCACGTCGGTTCTCTCTCTTGTACGCGATGGGAGTGTGGACGGTTATTGGGTATTTCGTGTCCCGGTCAGTGCATTTCAGGGAGATACCACTGGAGGAAAAGGAGAAAGGCGGACAGTCGCCACCGCCACCGCCACCGCCACCGCCTCCCGGTATATCCCGAGCGCCGTATATAGATCTTTGGCCCTGGGGAGGCAGTTTTTCGCCTCGGAGTGTTTTCTAGGGTTAAGGGATCTTATCGTTTTGGTGTTGACTGATTTAAAATGGACTACTAGGGTAAATTAATAAACCCGAGTGTCTCAATGAATTTTATGTTTACATTTAACATGCTAAGCACAATAAGTGACCCCAAGTATACATAAGACAGTTTTTGTATTCTCAGAGTACCAAACTTGAGTAAAGGGTGGTAAGGGAATTAATATATTTTTATATTTAAAATTTCTCCACAAACTTATTTTTTCCTGGAAAAAATGTTTAATAAATAAAATATAATTTTGAATTGTAGTTTATATCTCATTGGCTCAAAATATACTAATATGCAAACTTGAACACTGTAATTTTAGGTTAAGCATATTCAAGAAATACCTTATATTGAATAAATGATTTTTGTACATTTTATTGTGTAATTTTTGTATTAAAACAATGCAGATGAAGTTAATAAGACTTTGAAACTTAATTTGTTTTGTAAAAATAGAACTCGCTTGTATAGTCTGACCTCCTAGAATTCTTATCTTTATCCATTTAGATCACAACGAATATTCCAGAAGTGTTTGACAGGAGCAGAAAATCAAGACTGAAACTGGATTCAAATTAACAGCAAAAAACTACTACATCTGATTTTGTGCCATGTTCTTCTCATTTGCATAATAGAATGCTGACACTTCATTATAATACTGGGAAAGAAAAGTAGATTATATTAAAAAGAAGAAACAAAGTATCAGTGTGTAACTTTTATTAAAGAGTTGCATGAGATCTGATTTTGAAATAACAGTAATTGGAAAGTACTGTGTTCTGTCAGCCTATTACGAAAATGTAACCCTGCTTCATCTTCATGCATTTGAATATATGGAATATAATTTTATATTTTTTCTTTTGTTTATAATTTATTTCAATACCTTTTCCTGAAATTCTGCTAGCATGTGTTTGAAATCGTAAAGAAGAGTAAATGTGATTGATTCCTTATTTCCTCTTACAGAAACCATAAATATTTTTCCCATTAGAGCTTGGTGTTTATGATAGCTATCTTTGTTTTCAAGGATAGAAAAATTCTGTAGCACTTACCTCTGATGTTGAAGTTGGAAAAAGGTGTTAGATAGTTTCTGAATATGGTAGAAGTAACTTTTGACCTTGCAGGTTTCAAATCCTCCTGGTTGCCAGATACAGTTCAGGCTAGCTATACTACGCATTGCTGGTTTCATGACAAGGAATGCATTCAGTTTTTTTGAACCAGTGTTTATAAAGGCATATGCGGTATTTTGGACTTTAAAAAAAAACTAAAGTGGCATATTCCTTACCGTACAATGAGTTTCAAGAAGGCTTGTTCTCTTCAACCCTACCTGTATCATTTTTCAACATACTTGAAATGGAACAGTTTATAAATGGTTTTTCTCTATGTCTGAGTAAGAAAGGTATAGTTCGACAATATTATCTATGAAGTGTAAATAAGATACTCTTTAATATTTTGCCCAAAGTCTCATTAATTGGTTTAAGCTCTGAAGTTTGCCTAATCATGATAGATTTATGAGCTGTATTGCTCCTTTGTGCCTTTGAGCATTTGCTTGATAATTTGATGGAAGCTGGCATTTTTAGAATTTACATCAACATCAGAATAAAAGTATTCAATGTATTTTGGACTTCAAACAACATTTTGTTTTAAACAATGATACAAGAAAAATGGAAATGTGAAACTGATTTTTCAGTGTTATATAATTATTAACAAACAATATGATCTTAATATAAAGCTATGTATTCCAACATTTAAAAGGACGAAAATTTTCGGAACCTGTAGATGACAAATATTACTTGTAACTCTTCATCAACAGCTTTGTGGAAAAAAGACTAGTTCAGTGGCAGACAGATGGTACAAAGTATAGCATTATAAAGCAAGCCTAAACCATATGTGCTTCCCAAACTGCATCTCCAATACCCAATTGCTTATAAGCTATCTTTACTGAACTTTCTCCATGGAATCTAGTGACCTCGAAGCAGGTTTTTATATTGTATTAACTACAGTTTACAGTTCTTAAATACTACCAGTTTGAAAAAAAAAAAAAAAGGAAAACCAGATTGTTTTTCCTAGGATCACAGAGTTTTACAAATTTGATAAAAAACAACTGCCAGGCTGGTACTAATATTTCCTTGAATATTTTATATTTTATTAGATATCTTTGTAATTGTTTATATATTAAGAATGTTTTATATTCTTAATTAAGAAAGATAGCTTTTTAACCTTTATTGAAAAGGCCTTTCTTGGATATAGACGAACTCATAAAGTTGTCTCAAATCTTCCATTCTTGAATAATGAGATAAGAGAAATGATGACCTTGTAATTCCAGATACAGAATAACAGAGTTGGAAGGAACCTTGGAGGTCTTCTAGTCCAACCCCCTGCTCAAGCAGGAGACCCTATACCAGGGGTGAAATGCTCCCGGTTCAGACTGGATCGCCCGATCTGGTAGCAATGGAGGCGGGTGGTTTGGAGAATCAGTAGCAAAAATCCCTGCCCCCACCCCCTCCATTGCCCAGCTGAACCATGCAATCATTAGAGGCTTTTTTTATTTTTAAAAACATTTTTTTCTACAACCACTTGATGAAAAATGCTTTTAAAAGTAAAAAAAAAAGCCTCTGATGATTGTGCAGCTCAGCTGGGATCATCAGAGGCTTTAAAGGCATTTTTTTTACAGCCTCTTCAGCTGAAGAGGTTGTAGAAAAAATGGTTTTAAAAGTTTTTTTTTTAAAGTTGGCCACCCCCACTCATATTACCACCCCCACCAAGCCACCCCCACAAAACCAGTAGTAACAAATTTTACATTTCACCGCTGCCCTATACCATTCTGGGCAAATAGTTTTCCAATCTCTAAAACCTCCAGTGATGGAACATCCACAACTTCTGCAGGCAAGCTGTTCCACTGATTAATTGTTCTCACTGTCAGGAATTTTCTTCTTAATTCTTGATAAGTTTCCATCTGTCATTTCTTATCCTGCCCTCATATGCTTTGGAGAATAGGTTTACCCACTCTTCTCTGTGATAGCAGTTCAAATATTGGAAGATAGCTATTGTGTCACCCCTAGTCCTTCTCAGCTCCAATTGTGCAGGTGGGGAGGCACATACTCGCCCATCATTTCCATAGCCTGCTTCCAAAAGGATCAAGGGCTAGTAATGGGCTTTGGCCCAGGGGTTGGGGACCCCTGGGCTAAATAGCAAGCAAACTAAATCAAGAATAAGCTTAAGGTGCTGCTGGTAAGGACTAGACATACCCAGTTCCTGCAATCCATATATTTTAGCTTCCAGCCCCCTAAGCATCTTTATTGCTCTTCTCTGCACTCTTTCTACAATCTCAACATCTTTTTGTATACAGGTAGTTTTCAACTTATGATTATAATTGAACCCAACATTTCTGTTGCTAAGTAAAACATTTGTTATATGAGCTTTGCCCCATTTTACGACTTTTCCATATCGGTAGTTGCTAAGTGAATAATTGCAGTGGTTAAGCTAGTAACAGTTGTTAAGTGAATCTGATTTCCCCGTTGGCATGCACAAGAGATGTCTGGGCAGGTGGGTAGAGCCTCCCACCGGCGCCCATACTGGTTTGCCCAACCTGTGGCGAACTGGTAGCAACCCACCACTGATCTGGATGAAACTGAATGTATGGATCAATTTCAATTAGGGTTTTGCCCAAGATATAATGCTGAGTCCACTTTGATTACCTTGATGAATGACCTATGCAAAAATTAAAGGTAAGAACTAGCCTTTCTAATTCTCAGTGACTTTTAATACCCTTAATAATGGTATACTTTGAGACCATCTGATGTGGATATGCAAACAGTACTTTGCGCTATTTCTTTTTCTTGCTGGATGTGTTCAGAAGATGGCATATGGATTACTATTTGACATCCAGGTCATTTACCAATAGTGTCACATGGGTTTTTATCATCCCTTTGCTAAGTGAAACTATTAGGTGAAATCGTTTGGAATGGATTGCTGTCAATATGTTGGAGAAACATCTCCACTTGGTAAATCTAAGGAGGTAATTGGTATTTTGGAAGATAAAGGTCATTCATGGGTTAAAGTTCCCCAACCTTTTTGCGGACCAGAGGGAAGAGGACGGGATGGTTCAATGCATGCAGTGCACAAACCCCCATGTGCAGCTCCATTTGTACGAGTGCATGCACTCGTCCACCACTTCCACTGCCTGGTTCCAAAAGGGTCAAGGCCCTGTAGTGGGCCACGGCTCGGGGATTGGGGACTGCTGGGCTAAACAGCAAACAAACTAAAGATAAGTCTAACATGCTGCTGGTAAGGAAGAAGCTCAGGTAAAGCCATTCTGAATGGGACTAACTCCTAGAAAGAAGCAGGTCCACAGTTTGGGAATGTTCCTCAAATTCCAGGTATCACTAAACTGATAAATATGGCATCCAGCAATCCTTCCTGAGCTGATTTGCCTTAATGACAGTTATCTAGGCACCTTGGTTATATTGTAACTTCACTAGTAGAGCCTACTTTATATGGCATTGCCGTTAAAAAGGGACTCGAAATTGCAATCTTACAAAATGTGGTAGCTACCCTTCTAACCAATGCAAGATAGAGGGATCACAGAGGACCTGTAATAAAAAGTTTGTGCTTCCAGTTGATTGCTGAGCATCCTTTAACAGGATGTTGACCTTGAAAGTAATAAACAGCTTAGAGTCTGAGGGATTTCTATTTCCTGCCTGGATACATAGATGAGCATTTTGAGGACACACATTCTGGCATGAAAAGATATTCACCCATCTGGCTTCCAGGATATGCAAGGCCTTCCCTAAAGAAATATGTTTGGGAGCCTTGTCCATCTTTTGTTTAGGTAATGGCAAAACTCCATTTCCACTTTTGATTGGCCACAAAATTGATTTTAAGGATATTTATTTTAATTACACCTCTGCTTTTAAGAGAATTGTTTTAAAGTATTTTGAAGTATAAGATGCCTTGAATGTGCATGGACAGAAAGGAGGAATAGTTAGCAAATTATAATGGGTTTCATTTATTTCCTAGTTTTACTAGAGATTCTTAATTCATGGCATTAATTTTAATATAGGTGAGAGTATTGAAACTATCTGTGCAGAATCCAACCTACTTGGAACAGTAAACCTCTGGTCCCGGTGACTGACTAAGATTGGATTCTGCAATATTATCCTGGGACATGTATATTTGCCTTAAACTGATTCAATATTTTCCATGTATATTTTGCTGCATTGTGGGCAAGTACTATATTGAAATGGATCTCCAAATGAATAAGGATTAATATGTGTCAGGTTTTCATGGAATTTGTTTTATAGTCTGCCCAAAGGCAACCAACACTGAAATTTTGCACTTTCATTTGGAAGAGGAGCTCCGCAACACCCTATTTTACGACACTTAAAGAATTTCAGAAGGCCCTTGAATTCTGATACTCCAAAAGCGGGAGTTGCATATCCATAAGAGCAAAAAATAATACATTTTTCTATTTATCACTGCTCTTGCAGTGAAAGGGTGGGGGTGAGTATGGATATGATTGTTGGACATTATTTTCTGCAGCCATTGGCTCTTAAAAAGAAGGGCCACTGCACAAGATGAGAAAAATATCCTATCCCTTCAGAGATTCCAAGATCCTGGCTCAAGATCCAGAAGGATCTTGACAGACTTGAACACTGGGCGCTATCTAACAAAATGAAATTCAATGGTGAGAAAAGAAAGGTTCTACATTTGGGCAAGAAAACCCAAATGCATAGGTACAGAATAAGCGGTACTTGATTTAGTAGTAACTGTGACAGCCATCTTGGAATCCTAGTCACTGAAATATGAGCCAGCAATGTCCTGCAGCTGCCAAAAAAAAAAAAAAAAAAGCCAATGCAATCCTAGGCTGCATTAAAGGATAGAATCAAGATTACATGAAGTATTAATACCAATTCATAATGCATCCATGATATAAAAAAGATGTAACTCTAGAAAAGAGTGCAGAGAACAACAAAGATGATTATGGGCTTGGAGGTTAAAGCATACAAAGAATGATTACAGGAATTGGGTATGTCTAATTTAATAAAAAGAACTAGTTATGACGTGTAGGAAGTTAGCACTCACCCTCCTTGAAAAATGAAATATTTTAGGATATACTAAAAAGGCAGAATATTTTCCCTAAAAGAGAAATAGGAACTCAGAGAAGTAGAAACTCAGCCCCCCACCTTTGTTAATGGGCCATTAAGGCCTGAGCCAGTCTATTCTACATAACAAAGATCTACCTCCTTCAGGCAGAGCCATTTAATTGACTTTATTGCACCATCCACCAAGTTTCAACCAAACTTGGCACACAGACAATCTAAAAGGCTAGCTATGACCTCTGGCAGCAACCAATCAGGATACTTTTCCCGGGCCCCACGAAGTTCAAAGCAGAGAGGGCATAAAACCATGGCACGCTCCACATCTCACCCCCTTTTCTTTTCGGGAACTCAAGTCATGTGATCCTGTCCACCATTAAATCATCTTTCCAAGCAGTCTCTATGTTTCAGTGTCTTTTTCCCCATTTGGAGCTGAACTCAGAAGGATATTTCTTCTAACACAGGATAGCAGTGTTGTAATATCCAAGAGGCTGCCACAAAGAAGAGGAATTAGCCTGTTTTCCAAAGCACCTGAAGGCAGGACAAGAAGCAATGGATGGAAATGAATCAAGGAGCTCACCAAGGAGAAATTTCAACAGAACAATTAATCAGCAGACCTGGTTGCCTCCAAATGTTGTGGGTGCTCCAACACTGGAAGTTTTTAAGATATTGGACAATCATTTGTCTGAAATGGTTGAGCAGGGGGTTGGACTAAAAGATCTCCAAGATCCCTTCTGTTATTCTTAGTCGTAGATTACTTTCTACGGAGCCATCTGTGCTATTTTTTATACTCTGATATTCTCCTGATTCTGGCCTGGTTTAGAATAACTTTTGGAAAGATTAGAAAAACCAGAATAATTCACACCAGAATAGACCACAAGTATTTCGATAGGGATGAAACTAGAATTGTCTGTTGTTACATCCTCAAACCCCCAAAACTTTAACCTTAAACCTTACTGTGAACCCCATCCCATTCCTAAGAGGTCTGTAAGGGGTGTGCATAAGTGCACCAACGTGCCTACCGTCCCTGTCCTACTGTCCCCATTTATTCTTATCAATTTCCTGTATTCATGTTTATACTTATATTTGTTATCTTATACATATTTGACTGTATGTACGTACGTACAGAAAGAAAGGGGTTTTTCTTCAAGAAAGTGCAATTTGTTTGACTGGTGCAACCATTGAAAAAAGTCCAGCCATTTCTAGTATTGATGCAGAAGAAAGACGGGAATTAAAAAAAAACAAACACCGAAGCTCTGATTTGTATTGCTACGTGTTCAGCTACGTGGAAAACAGGCGCGCTCAGAGGCTACGTTAAATATCGCGGATTTCCATCGCAACTATCAATTAACCTTGGCAGGTTCCCAAATCGTATACAAGGTTGAATCGGAACAGTTATATAGAAGAGACCGCCTGGTGCGGAATTTATTACGAAGTCGAAAAGGCACCTCTGCCTTCAGAATTTCCCTTGATTCGGAAAACTTGATTCGGGAAATATTACTTTTTATGAGAAGGTTTTATTACATTCAGGGGATATAGTGAGGGACGAGGTAAGTTTTCAGGGAACTCAGAATCGTAAGATAAACCCACTTCTACAAACTATATATCCATAGCTCAGTGGAAGGAAGGGCAGGAAGCAGTGTTACTTTGCTTCCGGTCGAGGCCGGAAGTTGTGCTAGGCCGCTCCGGATCTATCCGAGCCCGGCGTGATGAAGGCCATCATCCAACGTGTCACTCGAGCCAGTGTGTCAGGTGCGCGGGGGCCGTTTATGTTTTGATTCCGTTTTCTATCAGCTGCCCGGCGCCAGCGTGGTCGCGTTTGCCCCTCGACGCGGTGGTTTAGAGCTCTGGCATGCCGGCGGGGCTTCTCGTGGTCGAGCATCTTCATCCTCTTGACCGCTTCCCGCCGCAGACTCCTTCACAACCCACCCACCGCCTGGTTGCTATTAAAGGGTCTTACGTTCCGTTAAGCCCTGATTTGGCTTGAAATGTATCCTCACGTTGGACATTGCAGCGAATCCCAGTTCTTTGTGGCATGTCCATATGGATCATGTATTTGTCCACATCCTTCCTTTATCTTTTAAGCCTGAAACAAAAAAAGGAAGTGTGAATAGAAGCCCCAAAGTGTTGATTCGTTATCCTGTTACCACAATACGCAAGGTGCTCTATAGAGAATGGTAATTTGTGAGGATCAGCAGTGTCACATGTGTTTTATACAGCATGTACAAAATTTATACACTGATATGGTGTATAATTTTTTTTTGTTTATATATATATTTGACAACATTCATATCCTTATTTAGGCAGAAGCAATATCCCGGTTTGAGTGTGTAGAATGTTCAAAGTATACTACATTATTTAATAATTTTATTGTAATAGAGTTTTAAAAGCATAATGTCTGTAACTTGTATGTTTATTATTTATAATATTTTATCATTGTAGAGTAAATCCTCACAAATTAACATAAGATAAAAATATATAAATCAAAATAGTTAGGGGAACATAACAGAAAAAGAGTACACTCAGGACTCTAATAATGAAAAAGAGTGAAATGTTTGGTAGAATAAAAACAGAAAATAGGAATTACTTATATGCCATAAGTATTATTATTATATTTAATAAGAGTTCAAATTTGGAAAACATTTGAACAGAGACTAGCTTACAATTCATCTATCCCCTTTAACTTGTGGAAATATCCTATTGATTAAAATAGGAAGTTAACCACGTGCTTTGGCATCCTTTATCAGAATTAGGTGAAATTTGATGCAGTAACAGTAAAATTTCAGAAAAATATTGATTCTTGGGTAGATTGTTAAAGATTCTTTCTATTTTTATTTTTAAAATATTAGTTACGGTGACTATGCAGAATTGAAATACAGAAGTGACATTTGCAGGCAAAATTGAAACATTGGGGAGATTAATGTTAAGTTTCAGGTGAATAGGTTCAGGGTTTTTCTGTTCACTGTACTTTTAAGAGTTATGTCTGCGTTATTAGTTGCCTCCCCAAAATACACATTTCTCACCGTCATTTTGGAGATATCCCCTGACATGTGGTTCCCATCTGCAAGCATTCTTAGAGACAAACATTGGCAGGTCAAATCAGCACAGTACTTTGTTAAGAAGTTTGTCTAGTTGTCCAGAACAAAGAATAAGAGTAGTAATAGCATTAAATGTCCTGCAGACTGGCTTAGAATATATTTGCTTAATTTTACTAGATTCTTATTTTTATGATTGGTTATATTCACTACGCTAAATTTTCATGAATGGGCACCCTGCCATGACAGTGATTATGTTACAGCATCCCCAGTATCAGTTCAAATTTCTGTGTGCACCCATCAATCCAAAAGATTTGGGAAGGTCTGTAAGTACAGGCAGTCTTTGACTTAAAATTGTTTTATGATGGTCCAGAATTACAACTGCCTGAAAATAGTGTAAAATTAATTACAAATACCAGGCCTGTAAAACACTTCACAAAATGTTGCTCACCATTCCCCCACTCCCCTGATCTCGATTTGGGTGCTTGGCAGCCTGTCTGCACTTATAACTGGTTTTCAAGTACCCTGCAGTCGTGATCACCATCTGTAATCTCTGCCAACTTCCCCCAGAAAATGAATGGGGAAGCCAGAGGGAAGGTTGTAAGTTGCTGCTACCTTCTGAGAGGACCCCCTCTCATCTTTGGGGATTGGTTGAAAGAGCTGCTCGCCTAGGGAATCTAGTTCCTTCAGTGGGGTGCAGAAATGGAGCTCAAATCTTGAAGATTTAAACTCCTGTTCTGCAGTCCATTAGAGAATATCTCTCCTGCACATGGAGAGGAACTGAAGTCCTTCTGCAGGTTGCAGAAACAGAGTTCAGATCTTCAGGATTTGAGCTCCCTTACTGCACCTTGTCAGAGGGGTTCCTTTCCAGGGGAGCTAAATTACTTCAGCAGGCAATTCTTTCAGCCTCTGTACCCAAGAGTTGAAATCCAAGCAGATAGCAGAGAGGCAGTATGGTACAATAAGGAGAATAGGGTTCCTCAGGCAGATTGGGAAGCACCAGGAAGTCTGGCATAGGCTGTATGCAATCATCTCTTTGCTTGGGCTTAAAATCCTGCTTGGATTTCAGCAGGGAGGGTTTTCAGCTCCAGAGTGGAACCTCCCAAGATCTATCCTCCCCCCGCCGCATCCCATACTCTTTACCTGAGACTCTGATTATTTAATCACCTGGGAAATCAGTTTAACAACTGTAGTTGGGAGTGTCAGGATTGTGGTAATTGAATGAAGCAGTCACGTGATGTATCGCTTAACTGCTTTGCTCAGCAGTCAAGATTTCCTTCTCAGTTACGGTCGTAAATCAAGGACTAACTATCAAGTGTCCTTTGAATGGATTGGTTATATCAGCAAAGTTTTAAAGAAGTGTTTTTTATTTTTTATAATTTATTAAATTTATATTTAATAATATAAAGAATAGCCGTATTGATGAGAGTGACAGCATATAAATTTAATAATAAGTTAAATAAATAGAATTATATGATGTCCATCCACCTATAAGGCGACCCTGGGCCAGGGGTGCTATTCAGCAGGTTATGACAGATTCTGGAGAACCGGTAGTGGAAATTTTGAGTAGTTCGGAGAACTGGCAAATACCACCTCTGGCTGGCCTCAGAGTGGGGTGGGAATGGAGATTTTGCAGTATCCTTCCCCTGCCACGCCCACCATGCCCACCAAGCCACAGCCACAGAACCAGTAGTAAAAAAATTTGAATTCCACCTCTGGGCAGCTTACAGACAGTAAAAAGATAAATATACAAACAAAATTTGAAGTGCTATATAAAAAACTAGAACCAAAGAGACAGATGTCACAGGGACAAGATATTTTGTTTTTGATACCTTTCTGGGAGGCAAAAAGAGTGGAAGCAATTCTCACTTCTGGTGGTAGAGTGTTCCACAGGGTGGGGCCACAGTGAAAAACCCTTGACCATACCAGTCAGAATTCTTTAGCAGGGAAAGGGTCTGCAGCCGGCCCCTTGCACAAGGGTTAGTGTGGTGAGCTACATAGCATTCAAAAGAGAAAATCAACAAGCCAAAAAGAGCCTTTTCCAGCTTAACACCCATTAATTTTGGCTGATAATTTCAAAACCAGAAGAATGAAACTCTCCTAAATAAACTTATGGTAAATTTTGAGATTTTCTTTGGAATTTGTTGACCTCTTTTGGTTGAAAGGGAGCAAATAAAATAACGGGGGGAAAAATTAATAAAAAGTTATTAAATAGCAAATGTAAGATTCCATTTTACAGAAGTTGTCCACCCCCATCCCGTTTCCACCATTATTCCCTGCTAATAGAGGGGAAGATTGGTTAAAATCTGGCTATATTGAATGTTATCAAAACAGTGTGGGTTTCTCATACTTTCTAAGCTCGGTGCTGTAGTGTTAAAGGATGCATATTTGAAAATACCTTATGAACAACAACTCTGCCACTGCAACAGTAATAGAGCTGAGAAAGTAGAACACTTTTTCTGTATGAACTCTATAAATTGTATAAACAATTATATCTTGCTTCCATTATGCCTATCAAAAGGCAGGGGACAGGAGATTAATTCTTTTTAAAAATCTTTTAATAAACTAGTTTCTGTTCTCACCAAGACTGGTTAAACTTTGCATGGTTTACAATTCTGTAATAAAACATCTGGATTTATTTAAATTCGCTGTATTTTCTAAGCATATGAAATATTTTAGTATGTGTAGTCAGGTTTAGAAGTGTATATGTGTAAAATTCCTGTTAAAGAGGTTTACTGGTAAAAAAGAATTTTGTCTGGAAGAAGATTCCTTTTAGGTATTAAAATATTTAGGTATTTAGTTATTAAAATATTGATATCCTATGATATCTAAATTGGTTCTATGAGCATTTATTAAATATTTTGTATTCAGAGATATATTCCGTTTTTGCCTTCTATTTCCAATCGTGTTACTATGTTATAGTTTATAATATAATGACTATGTTATAGTTACTGATTGAAGGATTATAAAAGCAACAAGCCCACTACATATTAATCTTTGGCTAAGGAGGTCATATATTTTACATCCCAATGCATGCTTATGTTTCTTGATTTTCTTTGAAAGTGGATCTATGCATTTTATGTTTTGCAACAAATTGTTTAAAAAATGTGACTTAATAAGAATACTACTCTATAGAATAAGTTGCTTTGCGAATTTAGAAATAAACTTTTACATTGTGTGTGTATTTATAGGGATATGACATAAAATAAATTCTATACATTTAATTTCTTAAAAATATCCCTTATAGTTGGTGGGGAACAAATAAGTTCCATTGGACATGGCATTTGTGTGCTGCTTGGTATTTCTGTAGAAGACACGCAGAAAGAGCTTGAGCACATGTAAGTAATAAGGATTTACACTTTTCTTCCACTTTGCAATTTACATGTTTTACTTAAATGATATTTCCTAAATTTTTGCATCAGTTGTTATGTATAGAATCTACATCTACTGTAAATCTCTTTATATTATCTTTGCTCCCCATTTTCTGTAGAATATAATGTAGAATATATAGTATATGTAGAATATTGAATAGCTTAATTTCAGAAAGGTTCCATAAAGGCCTCTGACTTTTCATACAGGGTTCGAAAGATATTAAATCTTCGTGTGTTTGAAGATGAAAGTGGGAAACACTGGTCTAAAAGTGTAATGGATAAGCAGTATGAAGTGCTATGTGTTAGCCAGTTTACTCTTCAATGTATCCTGAAAGGAAATAAACCAGATTATCATATGGCAATGCCTTCTGACCAAGCAGAATCTTTCTACAATAGTTTCTTAGAGCACCTTCGCAAAACATACAAGCCAGAATTAATTAAAGGTAAGGCAAAATTTACTGATGAATTGAAATATTTCTCAGGCAATAGCTAAGTTCCTACAGAAATTGCTATACTTACATTGTAATTTATTACACTAAATTATAATTACTCTTTTAATAAACTGATGTGTTTGGTTTTGGGTATGTGGGAATGAAAATGAGTGCAGATATAAGAAAAGGTCTATGTGAATCACAAGAGAGAAAGAGAGAAATCATAAACATGACGAAATACATGGATTTCTGAAATGGCATATTTCCCCATTTAAAAGCTAGGGTGAAGAGTATGTTTGCCCCCCCCAGGTGCCTGGGAGACTTCTGATCTAAGATCTCACAAAAAGACCATTCTTGATTTTTTTCAGCTGTGTTTATGTGTTTTCTAAGCCTAATTTCTCTCTTCTGCTTTGATTCAAGAGTGAATCAATTCCTTTTACTTAAAAAAGGTGTGAGAGAAAACCCATTGCCTCTGGGTATATATTTCTTTGAGGCATTTCTTCTTTTCACCATTTTTTTTTCAAATTCTCCCTCCCCTGTTTACCATGAGTTTGTTTTAAATCAGGAGTAAGTAACCAGAGTCCAAAGGCATTCCATGGCCACTAAAACACCACTGGTGGAATTTTCATTAGTGCCTTTTTTCTATCTGTAGGAAAAAGAGGATGGAATGGATGCTGCAGTGGCATCCATTTCTACATTTAGCTCCCTAGTCCTCAAAATTCATAAAAAAGAGAGCAATGTTTTTATTCCTGCTACTCGGTGATGTTACTGATTTCCCAGTACCTGCTTTAGGGCCAGTCGGAACCATGCAGTAGTTCGGATCATTTTACATTTGGTTTGATATAATTACATCTTTTAAAAAATGATTTTTCTGGGCTAGAATATGGCACTTGGCTGTATATTAGTCCCCAGTAAAAAAAAAAAAAAAAGGTAAGATCTAGATTGATGTGGTAGTAGGAGAGAGATATACAAAGTTATCATTTTGAAATTTTTTTTACAGTTTGCATCTCATAGATTCAAGAAGTTATAGATTTCAAAAGAAAGTATTAAAAAGTCAAGATTTAATGCTGTTCATTATGTTTTGGTTTGAATTAATGGTAGAGTATGGTGATTTTAACAAAAGCAGAATTAAATATTGTTTATGGACAAGTACCCTTTCTCTTTTTGCCATCCAACTTTAATTTTTCAGATGGCAAATTTGGCGAATACATGCAGGTACATATTCAGAACGATGGACCTGTGACCATTGAACTGGAGTCTCCTACAGCCCCTGTTGACTCTAAACAAGTATGTTGTAGTAGTGCTTTTCTTTACCTACCTATTTTGAGATAGTCTATATGTTGATATTAAAAGCCTTAACTATGTTCTGTGGGCCTCATTTTTATATTCTGACCTGAGAATAGCTAATCCTCTTCTGGACAGTAATTATTTTAAAAAGAAGTTAGGTTTCTCTTTGAGAGTATTAAAAACATGTTATGAAATTATCAAAGCAACAACAACCATGGAAGAATGATAAACTAGGGCTGTGATACTTTTGGATCATTGTTGCTGTTGCCTCTTTTTCAGCTGAGGTTTTACATGTTGCCAAAGCATTGTTACAAAATCTTGAGTTTATTTTATTATGTTTATGACTTAAGTTATTTAAAGGGTTTGATGGTTTTATATATTGGTCAATAATCTTGATGCACTTTACTGACACCGGATTGTAAGAGAGGATAATTAGAAAAATGGATGTTGACAAAAGTCTGTTTGAATAGAAAAGAAGTCATTTCTGTTTAAGCTAATGAGAAATGTTAGATCTGATATGTAATGGATCCAGTAGATTTGTGATATGTGTGTTTTATTACACTGGATTATAGAATATATTGTATTCTATGTTCTGTGAACAATTATTTCCTGTTTGAATTTACTGTTTGCTTCTGTACTTTCTTTCAAGTCTTCTGCTGATCTGGTCCTGATTTGTCTTATTAGTGACTCTTTCTGCTCAAAAAGTTAACAGAGCAACGTTTTCATTGAATTGCACTGCCATTGCATGTATTAATTTTAGATACCACAGAGTCATGTAATAATATAGTATTAACTGAGACATATCATTTCTAAGAGTAGGTGATTAGTAGTAGTTCACTGATATCCACTTGTGCTATAGTATATGAGTTGTGCTGATACCAGAGTTTTTATCACTTGTGCTGATACTAGAGTTTTTATCTGTGTGCATATTAATATGTAACAAATATTGGCAAATAAAAATCTGATCAATGTATTAAAAATAGATAATCAAAAATACCACTTTAGTTATACTATAAACTACATTGGTTATTCTGCATGAACTAGCTGCTGCAAAAGTACTTTTAATTAGACGTGACACTTACATTCTAGTTTGTTGTGTTTTGAGTTTAAAAAAAGGACATGTAATCATACAACCCAAACAAATACATTGCTCCTGATTGCTATTCTTTCCCCTAGTATGAAGTGGTGTCAGCACTTATACATCTGAAGTTCTAACCAAATAATCTGTACAATACTTTCAGGTTGGGTTGGATTTCAAACTGCTGTAGTCTATTGAATCCATTGAAACCCATATTGATATAGCTGAATTATAAATAAGCAAATATTGAAAATTTATATTTACCCTGTTATAGGTCCCTAATCTACACTTTCTAGGAGCAGTTTATTCCCATGAAGAAACCTTCCAAAATGCTTGCTATTGTTACTTAATAAATTTATTTCTAAATAAAAGCATTGAAAGAAAATAATAGCCTCAAATTGTGTTCTGGCCCCGTGCCCAGAAATAACCCCCCCTCAGACAACCGGAGGCTAAGGAACTGGCAGGCAACCAAGTGAGATGATAACAAAGGTCGGCAGCAATCCGCAGCTGCTTGCCAACGTTTTATTTAAAAGGTCCGTCACATACACACCAAAGCTGAGACGCCAGGTCGATTCAAAACCGGGATCCACGTATCTTTGTTTTGTTCGTCACAAAGATATGGCTACAATCCCTCACTTATATAGTCTGGTAGGAGGCATGGTCCACCAGCTAATCACGACCACGCCTTTTCCTCTGCTGGGCTCTCCTGTCTCTCCGACGCTGGCGAGGATCCAACCAAAACTCGCTCCCCTCGTCAATGTCCTCTTGTGGCTGCGGGGACGAGCTTGGCTCTGGGCCTATCTCCTGCCCTTCGGTGTCCTCCGGAGGCATTGCCAGAGAGGAGAGTCCTGGAGAAGGAGGCCTTGCCAACTCCTCTCCCTCACTCTCAGAGTCCTCCCCTGCTGATGACGCAGGCTCAGGCAACGGAGCCACAACAAATCGTTTGCTTCTTCTCAAGCTTCTTTCTTAAATAGAAGCCTTCAAAGAAAATAATAATACATTATCCTCCAGTCCCGTGATGGCGAACCTATGGCATACATGCCACAGGTGGCACACGTAGGCCTCTTAGCTGGAACAGGAAGTGCCTCACAGGAGCAGATAGAGGTAAATCCTAGAGAGGCAGGAAATGCATCACTGAACAATGAAGATTTATTATTTATTTATTTATTATTTATTTATTTTATTAAATTTATATACCGCCTTTCTCCTAGTGGACTTAGGGCGGTGCACAGCCAAGAATAAAAAACATTTCAGTACAAAATTTAAATTTTTAAAAAAGAATTAAACAGTTTTGGCCCAAAAAATTTAAAACATCGCGACTAAAACCCATAAACAATTAAAAAGCTAAAGGGGGGTTGGGGTTACGCCAGCTTAGTTGGATGAAATAAAAGAGTTTTTAGGGCACGGCGAAAGGCCCGGAGATCTTGTATCCTGCGGATCTCCGGGGGCAAACCGTTCCAGAGGGCAGGTGCTGCCACAGAGAAGGCTCTCCCTCTGGGGGGTCACCAGCCAACATTGCCTGGCTGACAGCACCCTGAGGAGTCCCTCTCTGTGGGAGCGTACTGGCCGGTGGGGGGCTATCGACTGCAGGAGGCAGTCCCACAATTATTAGAGCATTACAGTAGTCCAGGCGGGAAGTGACAAGTGCTTGAGTGACTGTGCGTAAGGAGTCCCGATCCAGATAGGGACGCAACTGGCGAATCAGGCGAACCTGATGAAAAGCCCCCCTGACCATGGCCGTCATATGCTCTTCTAAAGACAGCTGTGCATCCAGGAGGACACCCAAGTTGCGAGCCGTATCCATGGGGACCAATGACTTGCCCCCAATAGCCAGCGATGGCCTCAACTGGCTATATCAGGATGCCGGAAGCCACAGCCACTCGGTCTTGGAAGGGTTGAATTGAAGCCTGTTACTCCCTATCCAGGTCTGCACGGCCTCCAGGCACCAGGACATCACTTCAAGGGCATCGTTGGGATGGCCTGGGGTGGAAATGTACAGCTGAGTATCTTCAGCGTACTGATGGAACTCCACCCCAAAACCACGGATGATCTCGCCCAGCGGCTTCACATAAATGTTGAACAGAAGGGGTGAGAGGACCGACCCTTGCTGCACCCCACACACAAGGCGCCTCGGGGTCAACCTCTGCCCCCCTGCCAACACCGACTGCAACGGGTCGGAGAGATAGGAGGAGAACCACCGCAAAACAGTGCCCCCCACTCCCAATCCCTCCGACTGGCGCTGCATGATACCATGGTCGATGGTATCAAAAGCCACTAAGAGATCTAACAGGACCAGGATAGAGGAGCAACCCCTATCCCGAGCCCTCCAGAGATCATCCACCAACGCGACCAATGCCGTTTCGTGCTGTGCCCGGCCTGAAGCTGGACTGGAGCAGATCCAGATAGACAGCTTCCAGGCGGGAAGTGTCGCGCCACCACACTCTCAACAACCTTCGCCAAGAAGGGAAGGTTGGAGACTGGACGGTAGTTAGCCAAAGTAGGTGGATCCAGAGAGGGCTTCTTGAGGAGGGGCCTCACCACCGCCTCTTTCAAGGCGGATGGCAAGACACCCTCACTCAAAGAAGCGTTAATAATCCCCTGGAGCCAGCCTCGTGTAACCTCCCGGGAGATGAATACTAGAGAGGAATAAAGCTGCATACAAGGCAGACACAACATCTGTAACAGTGTAGGCATGCGGGGCGGAAGACAGCACTCCCCCCGCGCCTCCCCACCCCTCGTTTTTGGTCCCAGGAGGCTTCAGGGAGGCCTGCTAGGCCCAAAACGGGGTGTGATGGTCATGCGCGCATGTGCAGGGGATGGGGGTTACTCACAGGGGGGTATCGCGGAAGCATTGTATTATGGGTGTGGGCATGTGCATGTGCGGTGTTGTGCAGGCATGCAAGGATAAAAAGGTTAGTCATCACTGCTCTAGGCTTTTGGCTAGGGCTTGGTACCTAGGATCTGTAAAGAGTTGGTGAAATAATATCAGTGATATGTGAGGAGTTGTAATACTTCAAGAAAATTATTACAAAGATTCTCTTTTAATGATATTACTATAAAGAAAGAAATTCATTTTAATATTTAATGCCTATTCTGCAGTGTAACTATTGTGTAAATCCCATATGTTTGTATTGCCTGTTGAAAACCAGGCTGTGCTATTAGATTGACATTTTGAGGTATGCTGTGAGAAAGTAGAATTACCAAGGAGTCTGTTCTGGAAATGTTGTTGATATATATGTAAATAAGTTCTAATAACAGTTTTATAATGATGAGTATACATTGCCAGCGTTCTATTTAAAGATTTTCATTACTGATTACAGAATGAACTTAATTATAGGAAATCATTAAGTGAGGATCTGTCACTTGCATATTTTTTGACATGATAGAAGTTCTGAGTAATATTAGCTTCCTGTCAGTTTATTTTAACTTTTTGCTGGAGTGTTTTAAATATGTGGAACTTAAATTGATTCAATTTAAAGTTTAGTTAGTCTGGTCAACTCTGGTTTCTTTTTTCCATATTATTACTGTTGCTGCTATCAAACATATATTTGGTGATTTACATATCATCTCCTTTTTAAAAGATTTTGGTGGCAAATCTTTACTTATTTACTTATGGTATTTAGAGATAACTTCCTGTCCTAAACTGTTACTATAGAACAGTGAGACAGATAGATCAATGAGTGGCAGACTTATACTGTATGCCAATTCTTCTATATATTTTGTCTGCTCACACCATTTCAACGTCTAATAAACATACCAAATCAAGATACATATATTTGCTCACTATCAATGGCATATGAGATCTGTTTCAATTCCCCACAATATTCTATGCTGAACAAAATAGCCAATCTTTGTGCAACAGGATCAATGGACTCAATTGTCATAAAAATGGCAATTCCTAAACATTCTTGGAAAACATACTAATTTCATGGGGCATTCTTTCTTTGACCATGAAGTGGCAAAGTGAGAAAAGTCCCTGAAACAACAAAGGTGGAATTTGTTAGAAGAATTTCAATAGCCTTTCTCATGGCATTACTTCTTATCAAACAAGGTATGTTAACTATTCACTGCAAGAATGTCTGCATTATGTCTAACTGCTGTTTTATGCAGTTCTACCCTGCACTTTCTCTTTATGATTTCCTCCTCCCTTACTTTCTCCCATCAAATTGCATTTTTCTCAGGACAATAAGCTCATTGATTTATTGGTGCATTTATTGCAATAGACTGACTACTCCCTTAGAAGTAAGAATGTTTTTTTAAAATTTATGGATATTTTCTCCAGCCTCCAGAATATTTATAGTTCTCTGCCTTCAACCTTTTTCATAAACATTCTGCCATATTTTCCCCACTCCTATAAGTTTGTGCACGTACAATGTTCTTCTCTGAGGTCTATATCCCCATATA
Source organism: Masticophis lateralis (assembly GCA_030761175.1). Classification (NCBI taxonomy): domain Eukaryota; kingdom Metazoa; phylum Chordata; class Lepidosauria; order Squamata; family Colubridae; genus Masticophis; species Masticophis lateralis. The sequence continues at coordinate 93,817,841 of JAUDYJ010000003.1, read as the reverse complement.
TCTGATGAAGAGGATTGGAGTAATCTGCAAAAAGTTCCTGTTCTTTACTGTTTGTCTTGTTTTGCTGCAAAAGATTAACATAGTTTTTTGAAAACTAAGATACTGTCTGTGCTGTTGCACTACTTCCATTTACATTCATTCACAAATCTGCTTTTCCATCTTTTCTTTGCAACAGTTAGCAAAACTTGAGAAACAACAACAGAGGAAAGAGAAAACCAGAATGAAGGTCCCTTCTGAATCAAGCAGGGAACGAAATCTTCCTAAAAGTAAAAATGATCCAAGTGCAAGCAGTGGGGCTGAAGGAGATGTTTCTTCTGAAAGAGAACCCTAACTTCTCAAAGCACCTTCAGGTATGAACATTCTGCCTCTGCTCTTGTTGAAAAGATCCATTTCCTGTCATTTTAAGTCTTGCATAAATTATTTATTATTTTCTTTTCAATCCTATAAATAAGTCCTTTTTCAATACGTAAAGCTGCTTCCACTTCATTTCATATAGCCCAGTTTTATTTTCTTTGTATAGTTTCCTCTCTTCCCTTTCCATTTTTAGTGATTTTTTCACCTCCCCCACCTCTGCCTGGGGCAGTTATACCTGCTCTGATAAATAATTAGAAATTTCCTTTATTCCCAGAACATTCTGGATTATGGCCATAGCTATTTATATATTCCAACTTCTTAATCACTGAGAGACTTTTAAGAAATAAAATGTTTTAAAATATCTTATATATTCAGACTATGTTTCTCCACTTGATTGTAAACTTTTAATGACATTTTTTGTGATTTGACATTCACCAATTTTTCATGCAATATATTAATTAAAATCTGCCAAATAGGGCCTAGGTCCATATCTAAAAGGTTAAAGGAGCTTTATCTCTCCTATAAGTTAGCATAGGGAAAAATAATAATGAAATGCATAATAGAATATAATCTACCTGGAAAGGGAGGGAGGGAGGGAGAAAAAGTATGTTACTTTTAATTGAATATATGCATAATTAGTGAAGCCATGTATCTTGAAATTTTATTGTAATCTGAAGAGCAATTTCATGTTCTAAGATGGGATCGAATATAATGAGGAAGGAAGTAGGACTAGTCAAAGGTGATATGTCAGTTGAGGAAGTCTTATAAAACAAGATTACACTTAACACTGGAAAAAGTGGTCATTAGTTTCTCCCCTTCTCTCTTGAAGTAGTACATGGTTCAACTTGAGAAAGAAAATAATAGAAATCACAATTATGAAGTAGAAATTTTCTATCTTGGAATAATATTCCTTCTTTAATAACTGCTATGTATTGCTCAGTTGATTAGAGCAACTTATAAGTCTTGCAAACAAACAAAATAAAAACAAGTAAAACAAGTAAACAAAAAAGTAAAATCTGCTATAATTAAAACATTTCTTTATCATTTGTGGAATATTTATTTATTTACAGAATATTTGACTTAGCATATTGCAAACATTAAGGTGAAAATTCCAGGCAGCTTTGAATAAAAACAGTTTAAAAGGATTAAAAGCAATGAAAGCAAGTAAAATGATTAAAATAAATAACTAGAAGCCCGTATATGCATTTAAATTATCGTGTGTGTGATAAAAATGTTAACTTCTCCTGGGGTCTCCTTTCAGAGTTTGGGCCACAATACAGAAGACTTGATCCTGGGTTGCCCTTAGATGAGATCATTGTAACTGTAGGGGAACCTCTTTGAATAATATCAATAAGCAGAAGATGCTTTCTCTTAGTGATTTATATTTTGCCCAGAAGTAAAGTAGCAGCCAGTGCAGTGGTTTAAGTACAGGTGTGGGATTTTCTCTTTGCTTTCTTCTTGAGCCCAATCTGTTTGCCAAATTTTGTGCCAGCTGACATTTCCAGCCTTGATGCAAATGTTAGGGTTAGGATTAAAAAACTCTTAAAACATAAAACACTCTTAAGACATTATAGCTTGGAATTTACTATTGAAATAATAATTTAAAGTTACTTTTTTCCCAGAAAGCATCAACAGGCATCAGCCAAAGCTGATAAAAAGATGCTTGTGGCTGTTGGTCCAATCTGGAAAACCAGAAAAAAGATTTCAGGTCAGAAGCACCCTGAAGCTATGTATTGCTCCTGGAGAATAACTTCATTCAGAATAGATTGGTTTCACAAGAAAGTTAAAAAATATCTTGCAGTTTGAGCACTTTGTTTTTTTGCTTTTTTGTTATTAAAACTAAAAGATCTGGACAAGTATTAATTAAAAGACTACAATGGAGGGTACTTACTCCCAGTAAAAATAATTGGTTTAGGACATTAATACTTTAAAGAGACTGCTTCTTCCATTCATTGACAGATAAGAAAAAAGAAAAAAGCACAAATGATGTCCTGAAAAAATCTTCATTTCTCTCCACTATCATGTTTTAGTGGTTAGAATGTAGTACTGCAGGCTAACTCACTGCTCACCCCAGGAGTTCGATTCTGACCAGCTCAGACTGAGCCTTCCGTCTTTCCGAGGTCAGTAAAATGAGGACCCAGATTGTTGGGGGCAATATGCTGACTCTGTAAACCGCTTAGAGAGGGCTGTAAAGCACTGTGAAGTGGTATATACTGGTATGTCTAAGTGCTTTTGCTATTATATGCACATTCTTCAAATACTGGGGAAAATCCTTTCCTCTTCAGAAAGTTCAGAATGAGCTTTTTGAGAGCGATAGAGAGAAAAAGAGGGATAGAGAGAACTCAAAATAGGGTGAACTTCCCATTTGCTACCACAATTTGAACTTAGTTGTGGCTAGTATCCATGCTGTGTTGTTGCAGCAAAAGTCCAGTACTTGCATTTATCAGATTGCTTTTAAATCCTTACTCTTAAAAGGGTTGGATTATTGAAAGTGTGCTGGATCTTATAAAAGGGAAAAGAATAAATGTTTGTGAATGTCAATTGATAACATTACTGTAGGTGGTCACTTTTATTACTTTGTCATACTAAACAATTGTTTTGCTGTAGGTCCTTTATATTTCCTTGTGTGCTGAGACAAATAGCAACTTGATTTAGATGAATGCTGATGTTTGCATAAAACATGGCACATAGCCCAAGGCAGTGATTAAAAGAGACACACTATAATTTGGAAAAAGTGTTCTCTCAGCTTTCTTTGCAATATGTGAATAGCGGTGATACTGTTTTACTATAGAGGAGTGAAAGAGTTATTGGGGATATATCATTCATACAGTGATTCAAAATAGAACCTGAACCAACTCTGGGCATTCTTGCCTTGAGCATGGCTTCCCTTTTAGCTTTTAGTTAAACATGAACTATTGTTTGCCAAGATGTCCAACTTGATACGTTGTGATTATTACCTGCCCTCAAACCAGAATTAACTTTCTAATTTAAGGGCAAGTGTCATCCACAGTTTTCCTATTCAGACTTCACAGCACATTATGATATAACATTGAAGGGATTTGTGCCTATGATGCCATGGTGCATAAAATTGCCATAGCTATAACATATCTGAAATATTTTGAACACACAAAATATTGTACAACTACTAATCTATTCTTTTTATTTTCCAAGAAGAACAAGTCAGTGCTTTAAAGGCTGAATGATGTGATTTAAAAAAACAGTCTACCATCACCAGATCAATACAGGTGACACTGCCTGCCTGGCAAAGCTGTCATCTAATTGTGTCACTGGATTGCTGGAACAATTTATTTTAACCTTGTGAAGGAATTAATTAACAAATGTGTGGGCTGAGTAATTATTTGTCCGCATGATGGAGCAATTTGACAACCACTTCATGGTGAATTTTTTGTGACTTATTTTTGCTGTGTCCAGGCTAAGTCTACTTTCTTAAAATGAGTCACTGAACATTTTGCTCAATTTTCCTCATTGAGTTCAATGACAGTTTCATGAAATTCTGAAAGAAAGTCATTCAATCAAACAGCTTCCTATGTTTTCATTTTGAAAATTGTGCTTTCTCACTTCCCAACATGAAGACATTTAAAGCAAACATCCTGGGCAGTGGTAACATGATGTCTCTTCATTTTAAATTATTCAGTAAGAGACTAAGCTTGAAACAAATGAGGGGAAAAGAGAAATAATGTTCAAATTCAGTGACATAGTAAAGAAAAAAGGATGCTGGACATGTTGAGGAAAACTATTCAAATATCAAAATATAGACTTCTCTGATAGCAAGGATTGACTAAGAATCATCAAAACTGTATCACCTCTCGTGACTACATAGATAGACCTCCATAGTAATTGGTTCCCAGTCTGGTCTTCATATCTTTCAATAGTGTACCCATGACACTATAATCAAACTTAGTGCTGATCATTTTTTTCTTCTTCTATTTCTTTCCACCTTTCTGCATTATAAACTTCTCAAGAGAGTTGGGTCTTCACATGATGTGTACAAAATACAAAAATTTGAGCCTCATCATTTGGATGTTGAGTAAGAATTCTGGACTAATTTGTTTCCTTGGCTACCTATCATATTCTCAAGACTCTTTTCCAAAGCATCAGTACTTTTTCTATCATTCTTCTTGATCCAAATTTTGCTTCTATTGAGTGCCAAGGAAAATCCATTATATGCACTTTCACATGCATAATTCTTAAAGAACAGTTAATAAAATTCAATTAAAATTTATTACAGCCCTAAGGCCAGATACAAATAAAATATGGAATAAAAGAACGTATATGTATATATGTGTATAAAGGAAAAACAGTAAGTATAATGGAGTCTAAAAATAATTAAAAACATACCGTGTTTCCCCCAAAATAAGACACTGTCTTATATTTTTTTGAACCCTGAAATAAGTGCTTGGCCTTATTGTCATGTGCTCAAAAGCCTGATTGGGCTTATTATCAGAGTTAGGATGTCTTATTTTGGGGGAAACAGGGTAGTTACTAAAATAAATCCAAATAAAATTGAATTACAAAAAGTTCCAATCTTAAATAGTGGTATAGAATATCGTACAAATGATAACAGAACTGGGCGACTTGAGAGGTTGTTTTCAAGTCCTAGTCTGAGTAGTACCATTCAATAGAAATTACATTCCCTACCTGGAAATTTCTTCCAGGCAGGAATGGATATATAAGAGTCTGTCTAGAGTCCTTATGTAAAGAACAGTATAATAGTATATGACGTAGACTAGAGTTTGTATTCAAACATCACCGCATGGATATAACTGAAGATTCATAGGAGTACCCCTAAAACACCCAAAAAGAACTGCTGAGGGCATAATATCCAAACTAGCTAAAGTGAAGGCCTTGCAAAATTTGAAATTTGAAATAGGCAGTTCTAGCATTATCAAAGCCTAACATGCACAGACTTTCAGTAGAAAAGTCCAGCAACGGAATTTTGTTTAGGGCTCTTTGTTAATAAAATTTATTTATAAGTAATAACAAAAATTAAATTGTTGATAAATATAAAAACACTTTAAATAAATTTTATATTTATTGTTACAATCGTATTTAAGACAGGTATGGGGAATTTTATTTTTCTAAAGACTGCACTATTTTACTTCATTCTGCTCCCAAGATGTGAGGGAGTGTGGTTGAAGATATAGAGGATAGGAATAAATGTTTGGTTTTTTACTTGAGTTCTTTTATGTGTAATAAGCCTTTGCAAATTCATTTCATTTTTTTCCTCTGAAAAATGTATACAAATCATATGACTGATAATCAATTATTTGTTTATTAATATCCAAATGACATTTTGTAAGGGCAGCAAGAATTGGTGGAGAGTTTCTGTGATATGGTGTTCTGGTAGCCATTACCAGGCATAACATCATAAAACTAATGGAAGGTGGAATATAAAGCTTCTGGGTATTAGCATAGGTATCTGCAGTCTCCTTAGTTCCTTAATTGCTTGTCCTTTCTGGAATTGCTAGTATTACAACTCTACCATCCCCCCCCCCCAAAAAAACCCCATGAGGTCAAGAGGGATGCCTGTTTGGTAGGCTCATTTTGTTGAGAACTTGAGCATATTATGGATGGTGTGTGGAGGTGTTCAGTGGTTCTGGCTGGTTTGGTAGCAGCCAGTAATGTTGGAACCAGTTAACTAGAGGTAGCTGAGTGGGTGAAGTGGGTAGTGGGCTGTCATATTTCAGAGGCTGACTAGTAAGCAGGCAGCAGGCAGCAAAGCTCAGTGGTGCTGTGGATCAACTGCCTTTGCTTTAGCTGACAAGAGTGAGAAATGGACTCTGTGGGACTTGGCTCCTGTCTTCCTTGGGACTCCCATCATAGAGACCATAAAACAGACTACACTGACAGAGGTTGAAGAAGTGTTGGTGGCTGTAGGATCCTGATAGTTGGAGTCTCCAGTGTAGTGGAGGGCTCAGATGTACAGGTGGTTTGTGGCAGACAGGACAGAAGTAAGGTTGCAAACCTGTGGGGAAGCTCTGTTGTGTCTTGCAATTACTGTTTAAAGGGCCACATGACAAAGCAGCAATTTTGCCTGTCTGGGAAAATTTGGGGCTGAAGTTGCTGGTACCTGGATTTAAGACACTATATGGATCAGGAGTTTTATATAGTTTGATAGTTGATGTGCAGGCTAGGTGTATCGGGGTTCTTTTGTTCCCCTCATATGAGAGAAGGGTGGCCACTTTGAGAGTGGGGTTACTTCACTGCCTGGGTGAGGAGTGGTTGGACTGGGAGGGTAAGAGAAAATGTTTTGGGTTCAGGGACTTTGAGAATTTGGAAGGAAGGTTTGGATGGGAGCCCTGCTCAGGTGGAGGCTCTGAGTGTGTATAGAAGTGCCAGAATATGCGCAGAGCCTGTCTGTCTATATTGTTAAGATTGGATATGGATAGGGATTTGAGGGTAGAGGGGAGCCGGTTAGAGAGGAGAGATTGCAGGAAGGGCATTGTAGAGGTGATGGGCATGGGAAGGTAAAGGGCAGGCCACTTTCGGGGAAGGCAGCCCTGATGTTTAATACTAGCATCACGTTCTGGCCGCTGTGTTCAGCCCCAGGACCTGGTTTCAGAACCTTGGCTCTGGTCTCCAGTTGCTGCTGCTTAATCCTGTTTGACTTGCAATACAGTTCATATGATCCATGGTCTGATTATGGATGAATGAGCTGACCTAGCTTGTATCATTAAGTCCTGGTTGGACACTAAAGGGGGGTCCTCTTTGCAAAGGTCTGGGTATGGTGTTATTCAGGTGCCTGGGGATGCAACTATAAGAGTTTGAATGGGAATAAACCAATTTCAACTCAAACCTTGTAAGTTGGACTTGAGTTTTTGACTCATCAGCATTTTGTCCTGTCCCAGGCCAAGCACACTCAAGCACATGGGTAGGTAGTTGCAAACTTTGCTAAATCATTTGGTGAGACAAAATATGAGTGTAGTTGAGTAACAAATTCCCCAAAGTTTAGGAAGCTTCCAATTCAAAACAGAAGGCTGAAGAGTGCTTAGTTAAATTCCAAGAGTCAAAAGGCTTGTCAGCTGTCAGTTCCAGAATCAAGATTGTGAGGTTCACAGATCAGGAGTCAAGGAACACGGAGTAAGAGTGGATGGTTGTTGTCAATAGAGAGTGTTGATCTCTAGAAACAGACCAGGTGTTGCTTATTTGGAAGGAGACGGTTCCTTTCTTGCAAGCAGCTCTGTAGAGGGCCTTTGCTCTCCATACTTCTTTGAATGAGGAGTCCTTGAATTATGTGTATGTGTGTGCACGTGGGGGGGGGGGGGAGAGTAGCAGCTCAGCTTCTTCATCTTTGGAGAGCAGTGGCAGCTGTGCCTGCTGCTTACCTCATCTGCCTATTTATACAGTAGTCTGATAACTCTGGAGTTGGCTGTTCATTGTCAGTCAGTTTGTCCAGTAGCAATGGAGCTGGCTCCTCCTCCAGTCTCCTCTGAATCTGAGTTTATCATGTTGGTCTGCTGACTTGTAATCTTTGTCTTTGGATGGGGATGCACACCCTCAGACTGAGTTGGTACACAATTTGAGAGTCCTCCTAGACTCAGAGCTCCTGCTTGATGAACAGGTGGCAGCCATAGCTCAGGGGATGGAATTGGGTGGGAGGCTTTGCACAGATGCATCTTGGTTACCAGTTGCACCCTTTCCTGGACTAGGAGGCCTTGCTCACATCATTCTTGCCTTAGTCCTTTCCTGGGTTATTGCAATGCACTAATGTCCTTGAAGACATTCTCCTTGGAGACTGTCCTTGAAGACACTCAGAAGCTACAGTTAGTTTCAGAATACAGTGTTGCACACAGTATTCAGTGCTCAAAGGTTTACCCATGTTATACCTTTATTGCTGCACTGGAGCTGCACTGGCTCCTAGTTTCCTTCCAAATGCAATTCAAGGTACTACTTATCATCTGTAAAGCCTTATATGGCACAGGATCTGGATAATTACAGGACTGCCTTTCCATAAAAATATCTGCTCCTCCCTTTAGATCACATAGGATAGGCATGCTTCAGATTCCTTCTGTGAAATCCTGCCACCAAGTAGGACACGAAAGTGCCTTTTTATGGCTGCTCTTACTTAGTGAAACACCTCCCCTTCCCCCAGCAATTCAGCAGGCTTCTTACCCCTGTAAGCCCTTTTCAGAAGGCCTGGCTTTTTATTGTAGAAGTGGGATAAGATTGAATAGATAGAAAATATGGAATGAGGGGAGTTTGCTATGGGCCATCCCAAGGAAATAATTAAGACACAGAGTTTTTGTTTACCATTTTATGATTGTTTTATAATTATTGATTATATAGTTGTGAACCTAAGATGGGCAGACATATAAATCTTAAAGAAACTGTTTTTTGAAAAATGAAGGCCTTCTTCAGTGCCTGGAAATCCGAGCTCCTATCTGGTTGTTGAGCAGCAACTATCTAGACAATCATTGAACTTCATAAAATCTGGATGTTCCAAAAATTAGCAGTATTAGCAGTTGCAATAACAGTGATATGCCAAAAGCAGGCAGGTAAATGGGAAATATGGCTTTTCTATCCTAAGTAATTAATAACATGACACTGGAGAAAACTTACTTTTGTATGTGTGAACATATGTGCACATATCATATATGAAGTTTAAACATGATTGATATGTATGCATACTCCACCATCCAACATTCTATGGACCAAAATGTCCCCCTTTCCTTTAGAAAGTAATTAGGCAGAGAGATAATCTGAAGATTGAGCGATGATCCTTGGAAACGATCCTTGAACAGAATTATCTAACTCAGAGTTTAAGATTGATACAAGTGGGTTTATCTACTGATTATGTAGATAAAGGTGGGGTTAGTGTTCTTGACAATAATACAGGAGCCTCATGGCGCAGTGGTTAGAGTGCAGTACAGCAGGCTACTTCTGCTGACTGCCGGCTGCCTGTAATTTGGCAGTTCAAATCCCACCAGGCTCAAGGTTGACTCAGCCTTCCATCCTTCTGAGGTGGGTAAAATGAAGACCCAAACTGTTGGGGGCAATATGCTGACTCTAAAAAACCACTTAGAGAGGGTTGTAAAGCACAGTGAAGAAGTATATAAGTCTAAGTGCTTAGTGCTTGCTTTTTATACCTAAATAAGCTGATGCAAAAATTTGTATACTTATGAACCACCTTGAGAGAAACTGATCTTTAGCCAGCCACTCTAGTATTTTTTGTTTTTGGAACTAACAGCAATCCTGGTTTGGGTAACTATGTATAGGCAGAAGTTGTGTTGACCACAACCTTATTAGAAAGGGACGTTCGTTACTCTGGATATTTCCTCTTTCAATTTTGAGTACATTATACACATAAGGTAGCAGAAGCAGTGAGAAAAGGACTTGGATAGATGGATGGACTTGTATGAAACTTTGTATGAAAGTAATTAGTGAATTTAACAATACTTAGGATCTACAGTTTGTAAACAACGTGATCCTGCAGACTAATTTTACCATAAATAGTGTATTCTTGCACTTGTAGAAACAGCTACATGTTCATTCAGGCTGCAATTAAGTGGATGGTGTCAGTTCTTTATTGAATATGTTGATCCAACATTCTTTGTTGGTAAAAAATATTTGGACTTTTTAATTTGATAACTGGTGCTATTCCTTTAGATTAGAGGCAATGACTTTATCCAGATGTTTCCTCTATCTGGTGATCAGTCCTGCACATTGTCTTGGAGCTAATTTGGTTTATTCCTCTTTTCGGAACAGCTTCTACTCAGAGATATGTGATGATTCTCTTGTGTGAACTACTCACTTCAAGCCATGCTACAACATTTCAGTTAAGGATGATAGTTTTGACTCAGCATTTCAAAGTGAAAAATTTCTTGTGCTTCAGCACAACTTTGTTTTCGATTTACTTTTGTGTTTCAGGATCATAAAGGTATTGCATGGCCCACATTCATTTAAACTTGAGTTCACAGGCTTGATGCTCTGCTCTAGAATTTGCTGATCCATAATCCATTGTGAGGGATTAATTTCACCCTGAGATACAAATATTCTCCTTTATTGGAATCCATTGTTCCCTTAATGATTGTGCAACCAGATCCTGAGGGTGCAATGTTTCTCATTCTGCAAACTGTAAAAATTCACTTGTCAAAGTTTAATTTTTGCCAAAACAATTCCAGTAGCCTGCTGGCTAGACAGATAGTCTTGGCAAGCTTGAGAGAAAGAGGAGTATCCTTTTTGGGGAACAGTGGTTTTCCTCCTATGTATACTATTCTTGTTCAGTGTTTTCCTTACAGTAGATTGATGAATGCAAGAGTAGCCTGCAGAGGAGTACTACATATCTTTCTCTTGGAGTGATTTTTGTTGAACAGCCACTCTACAAAAGTAAGAATGAAGTTGCATTTTCTCCATCTGTGGACTGTCTGTTTATCTGAGTTGACTGAAGCCAAAGTTTTGGCATTGGTTTTGTGTCCATTTTAAGTATCAATAACCATTTTTCTGAAGAGAGTTCTTCTGATTCACTTCCATTGACCTGTGTTGTGAAGAACAGGGGACAACTTGTGCATGTGTGTTTTTGTTTTTATGGGGAAAGCTCTCTCTCAAACTCAGAGTAGAACTTATTGACTGGAATGTCTGACTCAAATTATCCCTTAAGAAAGCTAATTTATTCCTAAGGCTTTGCACACTTTTCCAACAAAGGTAGTCAGTAAATGTTGATTGCATTCAATATAGATGTAATGCAGTACATTGTTTTCATATGTTGCTTTTTAACAAGTAACTCTTACATTTTTATAGGACTTAGATGAAGGTCTATAGGTAGTCCTTGAGTTACGAATGTAATGGAGTCTGCCCATTCCATTTGTAACTCAAGGATCCATAGGAGTGAATCTCGTACTTTGAATGAGATCATTCTTTCCTTTTGCCCACACATTTGCTAATCCAATGTGCAGTTCATTAAGTGCACATGAGGTATCTCAGGGTGGGGAAGACCATGGACGGGCCTAGTGATGGAACAGGCTCCCAAGGTCTCCCCAAACCACTAAGATACCTCATGCTTCCCCCTCCCTGCTGTGCCGGACTCACTTACCTTGCAAAGATCTGTCTCCTCTCTTCTGCAGAGACTTGATGGAGAAGCTTCATCTGCTGCGGTTTCTTTGCCTTTGAGGGAGAGGAGAGTTGAAGGAAGCTCCTGAGTATAAAAAATGTTTGTGGTGCCTGTCTCCTGCTCCTTCACCCTCCCCTAACTCCTTTCTGCCACTACCAGAACACTTTTCATCTAGAGGGAGAACTGACAGAGGCTGGAAGCTTTGTCTGCTTGCAAATGGGGCGTTTGGAAACAGGGTGACTTGACATCTCCTTATTCTTTCATATGGGACAAACTTTTATTTTGGTAGTAACAAATATTGAAGTTGTCAGCCACAGAAGCTGTCTTTACCTCAAACTAACATTATTCTTCTCCAAGTAATTTGCTGTCATGGCCATAAGCAGACAAAATGCTTCAAGTTCATTTCCTCTTGATTCTTACTTCTGCGTTCCTATTATAATCCTTTTCATCACCTTGTTTTCAATCTAATGTATCTGGATTCAACTCACAGAATTCTGTTAAATTTATATTTTATCTACAATATCAGTAAACTGTTAAAATATTGTTTAACATAGCATTTTCTAGCCATATGCTGTCCAAATGAGCTAGTTAGGCTCCCTTAATTCTCAGTTGGTAATGCTTTTCTGCTGATTGGGTATTGTGGGAGTTTAAAATGCTACATTGACAACAAGTTGAATAGGAATCAACAGGATAAGACAGTTACTAGTAGGTTTAATATAGTTCTGGGCTGCACTGAAGAAACATCATATCAAAGACACACAAAGTCACTATTCCTCTCTACTTGGCACTAGTGAGACCACACCTGAAATACTGTGTATGATTTAGAGCTCCTCATTTTCAGTTGAATGTTGACAGGCTTGAGAAGGTTCAGAGGATAACAACAAAGATAGTACAAGGAGCTGAGGACGTGCCCTATTCAGAATTGTAAAGAATTTGGGATATTCAGGAAGCCATTTATAGGTACATGTAGAAACTACAGGGAAGATGACATGAATTATTTTTCCATTGCCATATAAAGTAGGACTAGAAATAATGAGTATAAGTGGCAACTACCTAGATTTCATTTCAACATAAGGGGGAAAAAAATCAGAGAGTAAGATCTGTACAATAACGGAGTAGTCTATCTATAAAGATTGTGTAGGCTTCATCTCTGGAGATTTTAAAGAGGATTTTAGATAGTGCTTTCTTTTTCTTACGGATGGGTTAAAATGGTTTTCCACACATTGCAGGTTGAAGTAAATAACCTCATGGGCCATTCCAGCTCTACAATTCTGTTATCTCTGACAAGAAGGCACGTGGTTCGAAAGATAGTCTTAGTGTAGGAATCTTAAGAAGATTAGTCTTAACAACAGTATTACTAGGATCTTAGGAAGATTAATATACATGTAATTTTAGGAAGATAAGATTTCCCGCTAATTTTTGCCAAACTTATTGCTATGCTTTTTCAAATCCATGCTGAATGTTCTTGATTTTCTTTTAGTGCCATTATTCCTATACCCTGGATTACTTTTACAATTCAAATCATTTACTGATTGTAAAATTCAGTGGATGCTATTCAGGCATCAAGGTTGAGTTGTTGCGATTCGACTGGAAGCGTCGCGGCAAGACAGTCGGGGAATTAGCAGGCTCTAATGAGCTTCACAAAAACCCGGGCTGACGAACCATTGCCAAGGGGTCTTCAGGCCGGAACCGTCCTGTAGGGATGGGGATGGAGAGGCACCTCGGAAGACCAAGAGGAACAGGCAAGTTCCTCGAAGGTCAGAGGAAGCTCTCTACAACTTGGTGGTGGGGGGAGCGGCAGCCATTGTGGCTGTCACGAAGCTGGGGCAACCAGACTAAGCATTGAGCAGGAGCGGTGAACAGAACGGAGTTTTTTGAAGCTGGGTGAGTGACAGCCAACTTATAAGGAAAAAAAAGCTTTAAACCCGAAGACCCCCAGCGAAAGAACGGCGGCTAATGAGCATGGGGGGAAGAAAAGAGGATGTTGAAGCGTAATTTTAAAGGGACAAAAACCCGAATAGAAAATAGTCTTTTGAACAAAGCTACCTGTAAAATAATTTGGAAAATTTAAAAATGAAAGAAATTACCCCAAGATGGATTAAAGGATTGGAAAGAAATAAATAGATCCTTTTTCTCTTCTCTCTTTCATGAATTTTAAGAAAAACAAAAGAGAATGGACCATAAGTCCTGTAATAGAAGAGCTGTATAAACAAAAGAAAAAAGGAAAAAAGAAGTGAAAAGAGCTGTTTAAATTTGGACTGGACTATAAAACTGATTTGGTATTTTTAAAGCTAAAAAGAAAAAGAGAAACTAGTTAAGACTGTCAATTTAGATTGAAACAAAATGGATACTTGTTAGGTAACTGAAAATTGTGGATTGCAGAGACATGCCTTCAGGAGCAAAAAAGAACACTGTAACTTGGTTTGTGTTTTGGAAAATTGTGAACTTTACAGATAACAGCCCTGAGAACTTTTAGGGATGATTCCTTTGTCTGCAAGCAGCTTGACTTTCAGGGAAAAAAAAGGAATACAACTGAACTTTTAATATTGGAATAATACTAACTTAAAAAGAATAAAATGGCACTGGAAATTAGAGAAATGATCAAATCGATGTACTTGTCATGGAAAATGGAAATAAGAGAAATACAGTGGGGCAAAAAAATATTTAGTCAGCCACCAATTGTGCAAATTCTCCCACTTAAAAAAATGAGAGAGGCCTGTAATTGACATCATAGGTAGACCTCAACTATGAGAGACAAAATGAGAAAACAAATCCAGACAATTACATTGTCTGATTTGGAAAGAATTTATTTGCAAATTATGGTGGAAAATAAGTATTTGGTCACCTACAAACAAGCAAGATTTCTGGCTCTCACAGACCTGTAAATTCTTCTTTAAGAGTCTCCTCTGTCTTCCACTCATTACCTGTATTAATGGCACGTGTTTGAACTTGTTATCAGTATAAAAGACACCTGTCCACAACCTCGAACAGTCACACTCCAAACTCCACTATGGTGAAGACCAAAGAGCTGTCGAAGGACACCAGAAACAAAATTGTAGACCTGCACCAGGCTGAGAAGATTGAATCTGCAATAGGCAAGCAGCTTGGTGTGAAGAAATCAACAGTGGAAGCAATAATTAGAAAATGGAAGACATACAAGACCACTGATAATCTCCCTCGATCTGGGGCTCCACACAAGATTTCACCCCATGGGGTCAAAATGAGCACAAGAACGGTGAGCAGAAATCCCAGAACCACACGGAGGGACCTAGTGAATGACTTGTAGAAAGCTGGGACCAACGTAACAAAGGCTACCATCAGTAACACACTACGCCACCAGGGACTCAGATCCTGCAGTTCCAGACGTGTCCCCCTGCTTAAACCAGTACATGTCTGGGCCCATCTGAAGTTTGCTAAAGAGCATTTGGATGATCCAGAAGAGGATTGGGAGAATGTCATATGGTCAGATGAAACCAAAGTAGAACAGTTTGGTAGAAACACAACTCGTCGTGTTTGGAGAAAAGAGAATGCTGAGCATCCAAAGAACACCATACCTACTGTGAAGCATGGGGGTGGCAACATCATGCTTTGGGGCTGTTTCTCTGCAAAGGGACCAGGACAACTGATCCGTGTACAGGAAAGAATGAATGGGGCCATGTATCGTGAGATTTTGAGTGCAAACCTCCTTCCATCAGCAATGGCATTGAAGATGAAATGTGGCTGGGTCTTTCAGCATGACAATGATCCCAAACTCATCGCCCGGGCAAAGAAGGAGTGGCTTCATAAGAAGCATTTCAAGGTCCTGGAGTGGCCTAGCCAGTCTCCAGATCTCAACCCCATAGAAACCTTTGGAGGGATTTGAAAGTCCGTGTTGCCTAGCGACAGCCCCAAAACATCACTGCTCTAGAGGAGATCTGCATGGAGGAATGGGCCAACATACCAGCAACAGTGTGTGCCAACCTTGTGAAGACTTACAGACAATGTTTGACCTCTGTCATTGCCAACAAAGGATATATAACAAAGTATTGAGATGAACTTTTGATATTGACCAAATACTTATTTTCCACCATAATTTGCAAATAAATTCTTTCCAAATCAGACAATGTGATTGTCTGGATTTGTTTTCTCATTTTGTCTCTCATAGTTGAGGTCTACCTATGATGTCAATTATAGGCCTCTCTCATCTATTTAAGTGGGAGAACTTGCACAATTGGTGGCTGACTAAATACTTTTTGCCCCACTGTAACTACAATGATACATGAGGGATTAAAACCTGAGGACATAAAAAGTGAGATAAAGCATATGCAAGCTGACAAGGAAACAAAGACAGAGAAGCAAGACACAGAGGCTGAAAATAAAGAAGATAAAGAAAATGTGATTAAATATGAAAAAGTAATTAAATCTGTGGATAGTAATAATAAAAAGGAGGCCTTTAGAGATTACATTGGGATTAACAATAAAAGAAATAGAGAGGATAGAAAGAGACAAATACAGAAAGAAAGGTGGAACAGAAAGAATATAAAGAATTTAAATGATTACATTGGGATTTACAGTGAAAAAATAAAAAAGAGAAAAAGGGTGGATAGCAACAGGAAATATAGGGCAGAATAGAAGAATCCAGGACTTTGAATACAGAATGATAATATTGGGCTAAATAGCGGACTATACAGTGATGAAATTAAAAAAGAGAGAAAAGAGAGAGGGAACAGTGGGAAATATAGGGCAAAATGGGAGAGATCAGGATTTTAAAGCACAGGGAAAAGGGGAAAGAAAAAAGTAAAAATAAAAATGAAAAGGGAGAAAAGGAGAAAGAAATGAAAGAGAAATATGATGTATACATCTAAAATTGAAAAATGTAGTACGAAATAATAGTAAATCATATGGTGAAATGAACTGAACAATAATTGGAATATTATCATTTATATTTTTGAAATCTAGATAATGATGAGGGTTTTTTTCCTTTTTTTAAGATATTTGAATAAGTCTAAAATGTAATAATTGTAATAATTTTAATGGTTTATGGTGGTGTGTGTAGAAATGACTAAGTGAGGATTTGGAACAGTACATGGGGGAAGCTATATGAATAGAGGACAACAGTTAGAATATTTTAAAATTTAACCAAGGAAATTGTAATAAATGAAATATTTTTAATTGTATATCGTGATAAAAGTAGAAATGATGAAGATGTGGTTCGGAGGAACATATGTGGAAAATTATTTGATGTATGAAAATGGACCTAATTGGAATAGCCACGTTTATATCCTTTTTTTTTCTTGTTTGAATTTATAAATGGAAAAGATATTTATATAATTAATTGATTTATACTAAAATGTTGGACTATATTACCTAAGAAAATGTATGCTGTAAAATAAGTGGGTTCACTATTTCTATAAGAACTGAACAAGTGTAACACTACAAAATTAATTATTCTGATGATGTATATAAAAATAGATGACAATGAGAAGGGGTTTAATATAGAATAGGAGGGAAAATGGAATTTGGTTAAACTTAGAGATGAAAATGAAGGGATATATTGTAAAAAATACAATATATTTTCAAATTATTCAATTATTTTCAAAATAAATAAAAGGAGGTATAGAAATTGTAATCTTAGTTTTAAGGACTAAAAATTGTTTAAATTTATTAACCGGACAAAGATTCTGTTTAGCAAAAATACATTGCTGAATGTGTGTGTGTGTGTGTGTGTGTGTGTGTGTGTGTGTGTGTGTGTGTGTAAAAATAAAAAATTTTTACAAAAAAAAAGGTTGAGTTGTTGGGCTAGAATATACTTTGAAAAATGAAGTCTCCATGTTGAAAGGATCCACAATTACATGCCATTAAGCATAAGAAAACTATACAATTTTTTCTTTATATCTTTCACCACTAAAATTGGCAGTAGCATCGTCCATCTAATTTAGATACAGTATACCCATATTATAGCATCATATTTGGCAATTACAACTCTGAGTAAATGGGAGTGTAGCCACAGATATTTCTTGGGCAGCATTAACTACACAAATCCAGTGAATCACTTGCATGTTGTTCAGGACACTATTTAAGAAATGTACTTGTAGCTACTGAGTGGAAGGATTTTTCAGAAAAACTGCCTCAGCTATTTATACTGAGAAATGCCAGGCAAATTGCTCACAGTACAGTATAGTATACAGTATAGGGGGATTATTTTGAATGTTTGAACAGATGTTTAAAATGCTACTTGAAATCATTTGGTCTCCCTTTTTTATGATTAAACTGAGAGTTAAAGCCAGTGGCAATTAAGCATGTATCTGGAGAATGGAAAGGTTTTTTTTTACTGTGTGACATTATGATTTATTTTCTTTCTTTTTAACAGGAAAGCTCATAAAACACTACTGGTGACCTTCTGTGCTCATTAGCTGAGGATGCTAAATTTCCAGATGAAAAATTATTTGATGCAGAAGGAGAATTTGACAGAAGTAAGGATCTCCATCATGCTGTATTACAAACAACCAAAGGAATGTTATCGATGTCCACCGTTAATAGGTTTTAAAGCAAGTTTCTATTTGGGTCATTTCTTTTTTGCAGTATTTTCATTGCAGAAATTATATAACTATCCCTTCCATATAGTTAGGTTTTATATAACTGTGAAATGCCCACATTATTTTACCAGTGCATATGGTTCTTGGCATAAATGCTCTGACCATGACAACAGTTCCTCCCCCCTCTGCTCTTCCAGTGGGCATCATCAATCTATCAGCAGCTAGAGAAATCGGCTGGAGGAGCAGAATAGAAATGCCTCCTGCATTTTGGAAGCTCAGTACAACTGCAGGGGTTCTCCATCTCCTACGCCCCCACCACAAACAATCTGAATCCTCAAAGGAATCCCCAGGCTGTTTCATATTTTCCAAGCTGATGAAGAGACAGAGGATAGTCCATCATTTGTATTTTGAGCTGCTTAGAATGTCTCTTAAAGTTCAACTCAATACTTGAAATTAAACATCCCTCCCTCAGTAAAGGATAGGTTAAATCCTGATAAAATCCTTTTCCAGCTGAAATGTGTGGATGTCTTTCATACTGTAAACATTGCTAGTACAGTGGGACAACTCTACCAGAGTTGTTGTTTTAGAAATCAGTCTGACATTTTTCTGTGCTTCTTTTCCATACTGCCAGACAATATGAGGAGGCCCATACTGTGTGGGAGAGAGTCTCCTGCATCTTCTACTTTCCAGACCCTGAAGTGAGGGATAGTCACAGCAGTAGCTCCTTCTCTGTGCACAAGACTGTTTATGCTTCCTTGGCTGTATCTGAAGGAGCTGTGCTGCATTAGCCCTCATCTCATCAGTGGTAACATGGAGGCTTCCATTACTGATGAGGAAAGTTTGTTATGCAAATTGTAGCAGCATAAATATAACAAACCTTACAATCCATTTCATTAAAATACATTTTCTCTGACTTTTTTTCCCTTGTAAGAGCATGCTTCTACTTTTGGTCCATCTAATGCACGGGTGTCAAACTCGCCACGTCACGTTGCCATCACATGATGTTTTCCCCCTTCGTGGAACGGGTGGGTGTGGCATCTGGCCCACGGGCCACCAGTTTGACACCCCTGGTCTAACGTATCTTTTCAGAACAAAGTGTAAAATGCATTGTTTGTGTGTTGAGTGTGTCTGACTGTACAATCTGTGGAAAAAACTGAATTCAAGTTAGATTAATTTACCAATTATTTAACCTGTAAACTGTGTGTGTTTATATGTGTTGGTTAAATTTTTTCAAAGGGAAGAACTTTATTAATAAAGTACAGCACCTGAACAACTTTTCTATTTGCCAAGCCTGGGTTTTTTTAAAAGAAACTTAATGTGTTTTAGTGTTAGATATCAAAATTGTTTATTAGGAAAGTTTAATGAAATGCTCCTTTTCTTTTAAATATTTCTGAGGTAGTTCTTACTTTCTTTAGGTATTTTCCCTCTCTTGTGTTCACTGGCTGCTGATGACCAGAGTGGCATTCCCACATCATGGGAAATATGCAATTCAAACACCAGACCCTCCCTGTCCTGCATTTTTTACCCAGTCATATGGGGAAAAAAGCTCTAGTAGGAGCAGGTTTGGAGCAAAGGAGAGCTTCTATTGGCATTTTTCTGGAAGGTGCTGTTTCTCTTGGGAAAGGATTTTTTTATTACAACATAAATACTGTGGCCTTGAGAAACAGTGATTCTCCTCTTATAAAGCTAATAAAGGCAATCTGATCTTACTCTTGGCCAAAGGTAAGGGCAAGGGTAGAGATAATAGCACCTATAGCAACTACCCTGATATATTGAAAAGTTGGAAATCTCATACTTTTATAAATCAGAGCTAGCAAATTTATTTTCTTACTACAGCCTTTATCAGATACGGAACTTGCTATCATTCCAAATGGTATTCCAAATTTAGATTAAGGTTTCAGCTGATTTCATATTGATGTTATTTAATTTATTTGTAAGACCAGCCAACTCCAGATGACTCTGGGAGGCAAACAGAAATGAAAATAGGAAAGACAAAAGCCAATCAACGAAAGAAATGTTAAACTCAGGGGGAAACCCTCACATTTTTCTAACAATCACATTTTCAAAGAGTCAAAAGCCTGAGAAAAGAGCCAAAGGTTCATCAAAAGGAGAGCACGGTGGAGATGCTTTGGATTTCAGGGGATATGATCCCAGAAGGCAGACAATACAGAGGAGACCTACTTCTTGGATGACTTGTAAAGGACCCAGAATATACCAGTTCTGAGCACACGGGATGGGCAGAAACCATGGGGCAGATGATCCCTCAAATAATTAGCATGCAAGGCTTTATAGGTGGTAATTAGCACTTTAAATTGCACCCAAAGCCTTTTGGTAACCAGTGCAGCTTGTGGGGTTTGTTACAGGGGTGGGTTCTAAAAAATTTTACTACCTGTTTTGTGGCTGTGGCTTATTTTGTGGGTGTGGTTTGATGGTCATGTGACAAACAATTCTTTAGGATTTAGCAGAAGTACTGGTCTACCAGGCTTTTAACTGCTTGCAAAGCCATACTGGTCTACCCATTTGCTTTTGGAGCGCACTGGTCTACCACCACACTGCCTTTTACTGCTGATCAGCTGTAGGGTGGCCCTTTGAAGCACCGCGGCAATAGTTTAAACAGTTTTTTGCCGCTCTGCCACCACCGAGGGCATCGGAAACCACTTTCAGGCAGTTTGGCCTCAATTGCCAATCTACCACCACTGAGCAATTTACAAGGAGCGGTTCTAACCAATCAGTTGGGAGGCTTCTTGGTTTCTCAATTTAAAGCTAAGATGCCTTGGGTTTTTTTTCCTCTTCTTTGTCAAGTGAGCCCTGATTTTTTCCTTCTAGCTGATCAGGTAGAATAGATTGGGGGTGGGGCCAGGCAGAGGTAGTATTTACCAGTTCTCTAAACTACTCAAAATTTCCACTACTGGTTCGCAAGAATCAGGGAGAACCGGTAGCAATCTACCACTGGTTTGTTATATGGACATACTAAGCTCTGCTCATTAATGTGCATAATGTTGCATTTTGAATCAGCTGCACAAAGGAAGTGACTGTGCAGAGATCCAGTTCAGAAACAGTTCAACTTGTGCACAACATAAATCTGTGGAACATCCTCCTGGCTACATCTTCCTCTTGCTCTTTGAGGGACACCGTGGACCCATGTTGACAAACCTATGGCATACATGCCGGAAGTGGCATGCAGAGCCATCGCCTGTAGCTCTTTTGGGTTCCAGCGCGCTGGCCAGCTGGTCTTCACGCATGCGGGAGTGCCAGAAACCAAAAAAGCAGCCGCCTGGTGCGCATGCGTGAGCCGGGAAGATAAACTTCCAATTCCCGGTGTGTGCGTGCACAAAGACCAGCCGGCCAGTGTGCAAGTGCACGCCAGAAACCGGAAGATCATCTTCCTGATGCATGCATGCACACCAGGCGGCTGCTCTTTCGGTTTCTGGCGCTTCCACACACATGAAAACCAGGTGGCCAGTGCGCCGGAATTCGGAACAGCAAGGGGAGTAGAGCTGCCATCCAGGACAGGTGGGCTATGGCTTCCATCCCTCCCCACCTGAGCAGGGTTCTTGCACGGGTCCAGCCAATGGCACAAAAGCGTCCATGGTCTGGAGCATCTTGTGGGGTGCATGGGGCAGCAGGGTGTTTGTTGGCTGGACAGGAAGCCAACCCACCTGCTGCTCCTGCCGCCGTGAGGGGGCAGCGTCAGTTCTCATACTGCCTCTTCCTAACGGGATGCTGGAGGAGCCAGGAGGAAAAGGAAGAGCTGCCGTCCGGGAGGTGAGCTACCCCAGGAGGGCTGGAGAAGAGCAAAGCTCCTCACGCATGGGGATGCCTCTGAGGGGTAAGAGGTGTGGCAGCCAGGAAGTGGGGGGCTGTGCTGGCTTGTTCTCGGTGGGCTGGGGGAGGCGCTTCATTCCGACCAGAGTTGGGCAAAGCTCTCCCACCTGCTGGCCCCCCAACTCAAGCCTTGAGATCACCGATGCCCCTTACCTCCAAGGTCAGATGAGGAAACACAATATTATTTAGAACTGTAGATAGAAAATCCTCAGAAATGATTTTCCCAGTATGGGAAATATGGGAGTAAACTATCGAAACAAATTACCAACTTAAGAAGCGATGTGCTGCAGCAGCAGAAAAAAAAAACACACTTGGAGTTCATAGGTCTGGTTATTGGCCTGTTTCACCACTGTGTCTCTTTCATAAGTCAAAAATTTCCCAGCATGGAAAGATCTGCATAGAATATATATTTAAATAATATTTTAAATGTAATTTATCAGCAAACCTATATACGTATTCAAAATATGTTCCTTATCTTGAAATACAAGTTGTTAAATGCATCTTGAGGCAAAGGTTTTTGAGGGAAAAGTTATTTGCAAAAGATTCAGTTCAGTCAGTTTGGGTTACATCTGAATTCACAATGTCAGGATTTTTGAAATTCTCCTACTCTGTACTTTCAAAGAATTAAATGCATACATAAAAGCAAAATATTTGAAAATAGTAACTTCATAACTTTAATGGCAAGGGGCTACTTTTGTGAACTCTGGGCCATTCCAAACTTAATTTAACAGAAAATAGTTATCTGCCAAACTTTCGGCAGTTTTACTAATTCTGGATCATTGACAAGAATATCTATACTACACACACATTTATAAGGATACATTTAAAAATAATATTCAGACTATGAAGTATTAAGAGATACTTCAAATTAAGATAAAATGTATGTTTTCATACTGTTCTTTATTCAAATATATAGCTCAGGGATCTCCAACTCCCGAGACAGATGGGTATCTGTCCATGGCCTGTTAGCGACCGGGCCACACAGCTGGAGGTGAGCAGTCAGCAAGTAAGTGAAACTGAAACCATTCCCCTCCCAGGCTATGTAAAATTGTCTTCCACGAAACTGGTCCCTGGTACAAAAAAAGTTGGGGACTGCTGGTGTAGCTAACCTAGTATGAAAGCTTAAAGAATACTTATATTGCAACATATACAATTTACATACAATAAATCCAACAATACTCTGCTATCATATGATCAATGATATTAAACAATGATACTACCAGATTACAATGGCATCTTAAAAGAGGTGTTCTTTTCCAGGATCCAGATAACCATGGATCACAAGCTAGTATAAATTTAGTTCAAACTAAATTTAGACCATACCAAAACACATTGTTCCGTTTTATCATTCTTAAAATATGAAGATATTTTTTAAAAAATCAATAAGGAGCGCATAAGTTGATTCCATTCCTTAATGTTAAAGAGCTGTACATTTTTTGTATCAACATAAATACTATTTATGCCAAACCCCAGGCTTCATCTAATTGAAATTCTTCAAGAAAAGTCAAATTTTATTATGTAGTCAAAATGCATGACAAAAAAATTGTAGGCATACTGTCTATCTACACCTTACGTTACACCCAAGCAGCCTTTATAAAAAATCTTGCCTGTCACAATAAAGTATATCCACCAATGAGATGACAGCATACAAACCAACTAAAACTTAATGCTGACTGGCTGTCATATCTGATTACACAATGTGTCCACCCAACAATGATTTCTACTTCATTTTATTACTGAAATGTAAATACTGTTTGTGAAAAGAGGTATGGTAACACCCTAGCTCTTATATACAAAGTGAGATAACAATTGCTCATTCTCCAAACATTTATAAAAGAAGATGTGGAGAGAAAGGCTGAAATGTCTTCAAATGAAAATCAACACAAGTGAACAAACTGCTGTTTCAGATTTGTACGAACCTCTGATGGCATCTAGAAATGCTTCAGCAAAAGGCCCTGGACTTCAGAGTGATTTTATTTTTGAGGAAATTGGGCGTCGCATCAAAGGTGTTGGCAGTCAAGTTGTGAAAAAGGTGAATGCTGTCTTTCAGTGGGACATCATGAATGGAGGAAAGGTTGTGGCCCAGTGGACCCTGGATTTGAAGTCTGGTTCCGGTCAGGTCTATAAAGGAGCATCTCATGAGCCTGCCAACACAGTTTTTATTCTCTCTGAACATGATTTCATGGAACTTGCTTTGGGCAAGATAAAGCCCCAGAAGGCTTTTCTGATTGGGAAAGTGAAGGTGAAAGGCAATATTCTACTTGGTCAGAAACTGGAGATGATTCTCAAAGAGTATGCAAAGATCTGAACTCCTTCCTTCTTGGCAATTACAGTTCTCTTTTTCTCTTTAGTCAAGATGTTGGTTATAGAGGAGGATGAGATTAAAATGTGGAGTATTTTAATGGAAAACATAACTGTTCAAGTTTACATTTCCTTTAAAGATATTTGAATTGCTTTAGTGTATCAGACTGATAAATACTATACTAATTTTTTCTCTCCAAATGCCATTGTTTCAGCAGCAGAGAAGGTGCAGTTCAGAGTCATGAATAGTCATGATGTGCTGGAGAAAACCCCCATCATTTACTCTCTTTGTGTGTGTGTGTGTGTGTGTGTGTGTGTGTGTGTGTGTGTGTGTGTATCTTTCATACACAAGAGAGAAAGAGTGGATACAGTTTTGTGCCTCTTGTAACATACAGAAAAACTATGAAGAAATCATAATGAGGAAATCCTCAATGTGAATTCTCTTCTTTGTAATCTCAGTATAAACATTAGTGGGAAATAAAGACATTATGAATATATGAGAAACTGACATTATAATTCTGGCCTTGTTAAGGGGAAAAGTCTGTAGCCAAGCCATTTTTGTTCACATCAAATGAGTATATATAAAAGGATAGAATACTACAAAAAGGCATCCCAGATTCATAAGCATTTCATGGAATTTGGCTATGGTTTGTTTATATATCTAAAGATGTCCTTGAATACTAATTCAAAACAAATCCTGAGCAGATCAGACAAAATGGGCTTTTCAATTTTTAGTAGCACCTAGTATTTGTGTGTTAAGTTGGGTCTTGAAACATCACCAGACTGACTGGTTAATATATTATTACTTCACGGTTTTATCTATATATCAATCAACTTCTTTATTATTTTATTTATAATGTTTATATGGCTGGCCAACTCAAACCACATGACTCTGGGTGGTGTACAAGAAAAAAAGCATCTCACCCAACAGGGTTGTTGTGGGGATAATAGGAGGAGGAAGGTATTTTGGATATGTTCACCACCTTGTGATTTATTTGTAAAAATAATAAAGGGGGGATGTAAATAAACAAAAACAATACAATGGATTAAAACTCACTATAGCAGTAAACTGACAACCAGACTAAAGTATTGTTCTATCTGTCCAATTGGAATTCCACTCAATTTAACCTGAAAACTTTGAGAACATGGCCAATCTTGACTTCCTTTCTAAAGGTCTGCAGGATTTGATGTCTACTGTATTTTGTTGAAGCAGATCATTTAAAAAAATGGGGCCACCACCAAGAAGACATGCCTCTGAGGTCTTACGAAGTGTAATTGTTTCAGTGATTAATTATTTCAGTGATATAACTGGGAGGATTTCTCTTTGTTGAGTGGGGGATAACCTGATACCCTTGGAAGCAGGTGACCCCACAAATAATCCAGTCTTATGCCATGTAGGGCTTTATGGGTGATCGCCAGTATTTTGAGTTATAGCAGAAGCCTATTGGAAGCCAGTTCACCTAAAGAGGTAGAATTGGAGTAAAAGTGCATGATAAGGAATGTCCATAACTACTGTACTCATACTATTGTGTTCTAGACCAGTTAAATTTTTCATATGATCTATAAGAGTATTCCCAACTGGGAGTGACTAAAGCATAAGTAAATGTGACAAGTGCTTCTCTGCCATATGCCCCAGCTGCCTCATGCTTTTCCAGGAGGAGCTGTGAATCCAGGAAGATTCCCAACTTGTGCATTGAATCTGAAGTGGGCAGTGCAGCTCTGCTCAGAATGGGTCAATGGTAGAATCTCCAGTTCCAGGACCCGTGGACCAAATCAAATAGACACTCAATCTTGGAAGAGCTAAGCAAAAGCTTGTTCTTCCCCATTCAGATCCCCACAGCCTCCTGACTCTAGAAAAGAACCTTGACAACTTCATCTGGGTGGCCAGGAATAGAAATATACAGTTGGGTATCATTAACATAGTAATGATACCATGGCCATGCTGGTGTTAATCTCTGCCAGTACCTACATTCATATGTTAAAAAGAAGAATGGAAAAAAGCAGGGATCTAGTACAACATAGTGATGGAAATTCCAATCCCAATTGCTACTGTTAAGTGAGGACTGCCTGCAGTTACCAACTGTTAATGAAATGTTCCCCAAGTTGGGTATATAACAGATTAAGTGACATGAAACTACATGAATACATGAAATTTAAAAGAAGCAAAATAGTAAATGAGTTGACAAAAATGACAACAAAAGACTGGTGAAAAGTGAATAGATGCCTGAAACACAGCTTACAGAAGTAATAAGTAAGGAGAGTTTTGAACAAGAATACCACAATGGAAAAGGCCCTTGGAAGAAAGGTAGATATAAATCAAACAAATAATAAATAATAAATAGACAGGCAAGAAAATACTACCAAAGAGGATACTGTATTTCATGTACCTGGTAAAGCTAAGAATTCCACAGTACCTTATGAAACAATTAGCTTCCAATGAATCAGTTGCTATCAGCATAAATGTTCAGCTCCACAAAGATTGAATGTGTTTTGACAACAAGGTCATAGTAACTGCTCCAAATTCTTGAGCTTAAACCAATGCAAAATAGTGTTTTGCACAAAAGCTCTATTATTATTTTCCTATTTTGTCACTTTTAAAAGGCACCAGATGGTGTCCTTGGCTTTTATTTATTTCTGAAATTGAAAGCTAATAATATTTCATGGAAAAGGCAAATAGCAGTGGTTGAAGCTTTCTTGGGTCTATAATTCCAAGCAGCATTTGATATTTTCATGAGAACACTCCATGGGTTTGTTTCTCTAAATACAGAATTTGAACATATGGTACATCAAAACCAGGAGGCAGGCAGAGAACAATTTGCAAAAAAACAAACAAAAATTATAATAACAAACAAAGGGAAATGATGAATAGAGGGAAATAATACCTCATGTATCATGACATTAATTTGCCCCACAGTTTCCACCCTGATTATTTTTGAGAGTATAAAATATGGAGTTAATTCTTCAATAGACTACTGGTTTTCTTTCAAATTTTCATACACATACATGTAGGTTTAAATTCTCAAAGTATTGTTGGTCTTGATAATACAGTATGTATTAACTCAGTGAATTAAAGTCTCCAAGTATTTTAATTTTTTTATTTTAATCTCTTCCAGTGGAAGTTGCCTACTGTACCTCTGCAAGAATAATTAAAGTATTGTTAATATTAGAGATGAGACAGATACTTCATTACAGATTGTTCCTGCTTCCAGAGAAGCAGCAGAATGACCCACCTTCAGATCAGAATGCTTCCTCTTATTTAAACTGGGTCCCCAAACAATAAGGTACTCTAAAACATGTAAGAAAGTAAGAATAAAGTGTATTTCCACATTTAATTTTGAAAACACAGAAGTTCAAAAGACACTGAATGCAGTGCATGTAGATTTAATATTAAACTGAAATTATCTGAAACAGTAGCCAGGGGGAGACCGAATTTCCTTTGCAAAGTTTAAAACTTCCCAGTTTTCCTACTAGAAATTATTCTTGTGCATTGTTTGCATGATTTGATAGTGCTGTCATTTTTATAAACACTAGATGACAAGATGAAGGATTTAATGTGGTTTTAAAATGTTTTTATTATATAGTTGGATTTTTCTCTGTTGTAGGACTACGTACTACGGAATGCTTAAATATATGTTATGATCATAGGATCTTTTTTAGATTGGCTATAAATAATGGGGATAGAAAGATTTTCTGATTACACACACACACAATCTTAAAATAGTTTCAGAGGCATGTGTTTAGTTAGACATGTTAGTGTCTGTGTGTGGAGGGAGGGAGAGGAAGAAGTGTGAAGGGATTTAGAGATGATTTTGGAGTGAAAGAACCACTAAGAAGGAATTTATACAAGCAATTACATATTCCATAGGTTGAAGCAAACATGAGAAAGAAACTCAGAGTAGCCTCACCTTGATTTTGCTAATATCAGAGGAGTCAGAAAAACATTTAGACAGGCTTTCAAGGTTCTGTTATTATACCCTCCATGACAATAAAGTAGTATTTCTGAGATCCCAACCATGTTTGCTTCTTCTCCTGGCCTTCCTCAAAAGGCTGGAATCAATCCTGTAGGTTTCTCCAAGTTTCTCTTGAAAGTTATCAAGAAAGTTATCAACAAATGGGGATGAAGAGAGAATAGCTAACAGATTCTTTGCAAGAGAGGAGACAGTGAAATAAAGTATACAACATGACCATTGCATGGTATTTGCAGAAGTGGGCTTGCAATATATATTATTCGTCAACATTTTAATTAGTGTTTTTCAACACAGAGGAAGTCTACATTTCTGGAATTCTTTTTTATGTTTGTTGATATTGTTAGTTTTTTGTTGTAGAGGTAGATGGATTACTTATATATTTAATTGTTAATTTATACCATATAATTTGCCAACAGTTTGAGATGAATTAAAAGGCCAACTTGCTGTTTCTGCTTTTTTTGGTTGCCTCGCTACCTATCGATGTTGTTTTTGTTCCTTTAACAAAAACAATATGTATGCCCATAGAACCCCTTCCATTGTGATATGAAGTAAGATGTGAAAGAGAAAAGGAACTTTTAATCATTTTTGCTGACTTTTGCTATAACTACTGGAATAAAATACAGTTATATCAAAGGACATGCAAAAATCCATTACTTTCTTGAAGAAATATTAAATCAATGAATTCACATTTAGGAAAAATGCTGTAATATTCAATTTTTTGAAATATTTGGATTTTTAGCTTTCTATGGTCATATATACATAAAGGCTTGAACTATTCTCTAGTAACTTGTTAATACAGTACAGACCATAAATTTAGTACTGCACTTTTGCAAGTTTCCAGCTCATTTGCAAGTGTTAATGGCATACAGCTTTAATTACATGGTTGGATTTAGCTTTATAAATATTGTGTTTTACATACGAGTACAAAATTGATATTTTTAGGACTAATTTAAAATGTGTTGTGATTAGCCAGCATGAAAGCACGGAGAAGGTTTATTCCCCCAAATAAATTACCTTTGAAATGGGGAATTCTTGCATTCCTGTATAGCTTCATTGAGAGGACAGATTCCACAATTTTTCTGAAGACATCCTTGAGGGCAAAGGAGTGAATGTGAAACTAACATACTGTCTTCCCTTCATTTGCAGACAACTGTTTTAGGAATTTATGATGCCTAGGTATGATCAGAAATCCTCTCTTTGTATGAACAGGAGTCACTGAACTCTGCAAGACTTACCAACAAATTTATGATTGCTGAAGTCAGCCCCAAATGCCTGGACTTTTCCACAATCTCCCTGCCCTCCCTTCCCTCATTTCAATTATCCTTGTAAGTACAACTCTTCCTTCTCTGCATCCCAACTCTGCTCGGTTTTTCCCTCTTTTGTTGTTTCTGTTAAAGGGTGGGGGGAAGATACCGTATTTGTGTGTGCTTTGCCATGTTTTATAATTAATGTTAATCATTTATCCATCCAGTTCCTTCCAACTGTAATAACAGAGTTCCTTCCAACTCTGTTATTCTATATTCCGTATTCAGTTAATTTTTGTCTTAGTCCTGTTCTTTCTGGAGTACATATCTGATCAGTGTTGTATAGAAGTAGTCTTGATTTACAACAACTGAACCCACAATTTTGGTTGGAAAAGCATTCATAGTTCTGCCCCATTTTATGATCTTTCCTGCCACAATTGTTAAGTGAATCACTGCAGTTATTAAGTTAGTAACATGGTTAAATGAATCTGTCTTCCCCATTGACTTTGCTTCTCAGAAGTCACAACATCCCATTTCAGTGTCCCATGGTTGCCATCTGCAACCTTCATTGCCACTTGACAAGCAAAGTCAATGGGGAAGCCAACAGGAAGTCACAAATTATGATCATGTGATGTTCATTAATGACCACAAGGGATTCACTTAACTGGCAACCAGAACTGCCACAGCTGTCATTGTAAATTAGCATTGACGTATGACATCATACTTTGTGACAAGGCTGCTTACAGGGTTACCAGGCCCAATTACCATAATTAAGCAAGAATTACCTGTACTTCCTCCTTAGTCATGAAAGCTGGCTGAGTGACTTTGGGTCACTCTTTCTCTTTCATCCCTAGACTGGGAAATAAAATATCTATCTACTAACCTACATTGGACCAGCTTGGAAGATTAGGCTTCCTAAGCTTCAATGAAGAGGACTTCATCATGCAAAGGTTATAATGATGATGATGATACAGCAACTATACATACACATTTGTTACATGCATATATTTTATTGGGAGGAAAATCCTCTGGGATTATTTAGTTAGATTTGGCAACTAGGTGTACACAAACTGGAAATGTGTGTGTGTGTATATATTGTTTACATATAAATATATGGAATACAGTGCAATTGTCTTGGCATTTCACTTGCCATGAAACAAAGGTAAAAGCAAACTAACATATATACTATTTTAAACAGTGCTAGTGCTGTACAGTTATTTCTGACCATCATTATTCTAGAATACAAATTTATCTTTCATTCTAATACCTACATAGTATCTCTTTGCATTTCCACCTAACCTGATTCTTTCGCATTCTAACTTCCACCTCATGTTTC
Source organism: Masticophis lateralis (assembly GCA_030761175.1). Taxonomy (NCBI): domain Eukaryota; kingdom Metazoa; phylum Chordata; class Lepidosauria; order Squamata; family Colubridae; genus Masticophis; species Masticophis lateralis. The sequence goes on along the minus strand of JAUDYJ010000003.1, from coordinate 93,787,230 downwards.
TAACAATTGATAGAATCTATTCCATGTAGCATAGTATTCTGTATCCCCTTTATCTTTTATTTTTAATGTTAGTCTGTCCATTTCCACACAGACCAGTATCCCCCTTATTGTTTCCACTTCTGAAAGGGTGTTTTCATTCTTCCATTGCTGCACATACACGATTCTTGCTACAGTCAAGATGTGTAACATTAGGTATATTGCCCCTTTATCATAACCACCTGATATAATGCCTAATAAAAATAATTCTGGCTTAAACTTTAGATGTTGCCTAGTCATTTTTTCTAACCACATATGAATTGTATCCAAAATTTCCTTGCCTTTATACAGGTCCACCACATGTGGTAAAATATGCCAGGTATAAACTGGAAATGCATTTTATTTCAAGCTAGGAATAAAATATTCACTTGATCAAATCTTCTGTTCTGGCCACATTATACAGGAACAAAACTCAAAAGATAAGAATCAGTGGCCCTCTTTACTATTCTTCAAGTAACAGCTAGTTTCTTGTCCTAAAAGCCCAGCCAACCAGGCACTGTTATTGAAAGAGACAGCCACATGCTTCAGAATGTATGAGACCACAAGCTGGCAGCACCTCTTTTACGCAGCATGTTTTCCTGGGACTGTGTGGCTACTCTGCCAAGAACTGAGGCTTACACATCCAACCTACTCTACTGTAGAGTAGTAGGTTTTTCAGGTTTGAATTAGAAGCTCTGTACATCCTTGCTAATTTATTACTTATTTAAATATTTATATACTGCCTGTTCCCTTAACAGGTTGATAAGATAGGAAAGCTAGACACTGCACAGAATATTTGTAGATATTAATAATTTTTATGTGTAATTTTGCTTTTTTTTCTGCAGGAATCAATATTAAGTTCAGAGTCATTATTCCTTTCAATATGTAGTTTATTTGTTTTAAAATATGGGGGGAAAAAATCAGCTGTTCCTGCTCTGTTCCCTAAATTCCTTGTCATTGCTCAAATTCATACCGGCTATAAGTGAGACATCTTATTCACTTTGGGGCACAGTTCACTTGGTGACTAACTGGCAAGATCTTATATAAATGTGTTTTATCAATTGGCATGTCTGGTGCCATGATTGAGCATACAAACTACCGGTACATACAGGGAATCTCCCGCTGCAGGAATGGACCAATGATTAGGCAAAAGGCAATCACACTTTTAAAATTATGGGAGAAGTATAACATAGACACTTCTCTTTTTACCTTGCCATAAGCTCAACACCTTATAGCATTTTGATACAAGTTTTAAAAACATTTCTTGTATCTAGATAAGCTTAAAGACAATAGAACAATGCAAACAAAGTAAATGGATTTATAGAGGAATCATCTTGATAAGGTTTAATGGTAGGGAGGTCATAATATCATGAACAGTCATAGGTGCAATTATTTGTAATACTTATTGAGTTACAGGCATTTTTAAAAAAACCTTGAAGAATGCAAAAGGAAGAATTTATGGCACTATATGCTTACGGTCAGATAAAGGTCAGTTTTAACTGTGTGTCATCTGAAACATTCAATATCTTCAATGGCGTAATGGGGAGAAGCCCAGTAAAACTGACAATGCAATGGAATGACAATAGAAAAACAGGGGAAAAATTCTGTAGAACAACAGAAGGAAAAAAATAGAGGCAGGCTTGTCCTTTTCTAAAACTCAAGATGGCCGTAAATAAAACAAAGGAAAATGAGAAGAGGATTTACTTCTCAAAGTTATTGTAACTATAAAAACGAAACAAAATAGAATAAAGATGTAGCAGTATGGAGTTCTGAGTCTGGTCGCTTGCTTGCAGATGTTTCATTACACAGTTAGGAAACATCATCAGTGCTAGAGTTTGGGGGTTTGTTTATATACAGTAACTTGCCCTACCAACGTTGGTGTGTGTATGTGTGGTTTTCTTCTTCGGAATTCCTTGATTAGGGTATGATTTCTACTTGATTGTTAATCCTTATTTATCTGAGTGCTGATTGATCACTGAGAGGATATGTTCTAGTCTTTTTATTTCCATCTTAGCTTTTTTATTGTCATTTTTGAATGGGATATAAATGTGGTTTATCTCTGTTGATGGCTGATTTGTCTGAATATCAAATTTCCAGGAATTGCATTTTTGGAAATTTTAGTTTGGTCTATGATATTTACAGTTTTCCAGTTAAAACCATGATTGATTCTATCCATCTGTTGTGAGAGTTCATTGTGTCTTCCGACTGCTAGTTGGTCCAGTTGTGTCTTCTGGCCAACTAGTAGTCAGAAGACATGATGAAAACTCCTTAATTCACTGGACAACTAAGATTTTGCTTCCTGAACTCTTTTAGCTGTATCTTATGGATTTTTGGCTGCTGATCACAAAAATTATCTGTAATTTAATACATCATGTACTGCTTTATAAAAAAAATCATCTGTTATTACACATTGACTATGCTACACACGAGAGAAATATACAAAAACATGGAACTGTGATTGAAACACATCCAGTAGACCAAGTACAACTGGAATATCTGTGGAGATCTAAAAGTAGTGGCTCTGCTGCTTAGAATGTAGCTCTGCTTTATCAACTACTGTTGTCAAATATGCAAATGGGACAGCTGTGCAAGAGAGTCTCATTACATTAAAAAGAAATGGCCATTCTGAAAGAATTAGATGACAGAAAAGTGTGGCACATGAGCCACTTTTTGACCTGACAAATATATTTTGCCTCGGTTTCACATAACACTTGGACAGATGAAAAATTTTGTGAAGGTGATGAACAAGGAAAGTTTTCATTATTTGAGTAGATGTTTCCAAAAATAACTGATGCCACAATTAAGGAAGACATCAGTTATTCTTGGAAACAACAGATCAGATATGTCATCAATGACAACTGGTTCCAAGATCTGTTGGTAAGGCCAGAGAAAATCACCTGGAAAGCATTCAGAATGTTGTTGAGAATTTTCTTGACACCTACAGAAAAACAAATTACATTCAGCTGGTTGACAGACTTCTTACAGCATAGAAGACTATGAAGTGTCACTGAAGATTCATTTTCTGCATTCACACTTGGACTTTTTCCCCCAAACTCTACATGCAGTCAGTGACAAATATGGTGAAAGTTTTTACCAAGACATTGCCACAATGGAAATACAATGTCAGGGCAAATGGAATCCATCAATGCTGGCTGACTATTATTAGACACTGCAGGGAGATACATAGGATACTGAATACAAACAACAATCAGCAGCAAAACACTTTTAGCCCTGTTGAAGTCATGCTGTGTATTGGAAACACTCAATTAAATACAGGTAGTCCTCAATATATGATTGTAATAGACCCTGCCCACTACAGCCACAGGTCATAGGAGTCATTAGGCCACTAATGACCTCCCCATCCCTGCTCTCCTCAATGAAATGTAAAAGGAATATGCAGGTTGTTATGTGGAGTGTAAGGTGCTTCCTGGATGGGCAAGGCCATTGGAGGCCTAATACAGGTTCACCTGCCCTGGTTTTCCCCAAGGCCTCCCCACCCCCGAGATGCACCATGCTCCACTTCCCATGCTTTGGGTCCCAACAAGTCTTTCCCCATTGCCACTGGGTCCTCCCAGGTCTTAGACCTGACTCCCATCCCACCAAACACCCCGCTGACCATTTACCTTCTGAAGAGGCCCGAGGCTTTCCAGAGTGCTGAGATGACTTTCTTTTTTGCAAAGCCGCATGGCCTAATTCTGAAAGCACCTGCTATTTTGTCCCATCCACAAAATGATGGCCGCATTTGGGTTGCTGCTACTCAGCCTGGTAACAAATTGCTTCATTTTGTTGCCTTAACAAGCTCTGCACAGTGCTACAAAAACCTTTTGCAGCATTCAGAACAGAGGTAGTATTCAGCCGGTTTGGACTAGTTCGGGTGAATTGGTAGTGGTAATTTGAATTGGTTTGCCAAACCGGTAAATACCACCTCTGGTTGGCCCCACCCATGACCACTCAGTCACCACTCACCCCACCCACCCACCTCACCAGTCACCTCACCCGCACTGGCCTTGCCCCGGAGCCACTGCCCACTTGTCACGCGTTAGCCACCCGCTCGCTGCCCATTCGCCACCCACTAGCCATCCACTCACCACCCGCTCACTGCCCACTCGCTGCCCACTCACTGCCCGCTTACCTACCTTCCATTTCAGTTGCCTTGGTGGTGGTGGGGGACACGGCAAGGCTTGGCCGCCTTTCGCAGGAAGCCTCCAGCCACAAATCATTTTTGGCTGCCTTCCAAGCAGCTCCACTGCGACGCCATCCCTCCGGCACAGCAGGTCATTCTCCTGGCTGGGTCTGTCTGTAAGTGGCACCAGCAGCCATCAGGGTGCACGTGCCTGGCTGGTGTGAAGAACAGGGCAGGGACCTCAGGCCTATAGTTTTTGGTACAAGAAGCCTACAGCCGCCCCCTCTCAAAAAAGAGGCCTGAAGTCCCGTCGCTGCTGCCCTGTTCTTTGTGCTAGCCGTGCACATGCACACTATTGCCTGCTGATGCACGTGCCCAGTGGCATTCCATTGCCAGATCCAGCCAAGAGAATGGCCTGCAGCATCGGAGGGACGGTGCGGAGCTGCTTGGAAGGCAGCTGGACAATGGTGTCTCTTTAAGATACTTTGACGTGGAGTGGAGGGGGGGCATAAAGGGTCAGGCCGCAGGAAGCTGCCTTTTCTGGTGATTCTGTGGGTGTGGCTTGGTGAGCGTGGCTTGGAGTCATGTGACTGAGTGCACATGGCCAACTCAATGTCACTCACAGCAAGGTGCCAGCCCCACATGACCCACCCATCACGCCACTCCCACAGAACCAGTAGTAGAAAAATTTGAATCCCACCACTGATTCAGAAGCTTCTGCAACATTATGCATACCTCTCTAAGGCAGCAAAATGAAGCAGTTTGTCTGATGGCCACCATTTTCTCCCAACCTGGTGGGTGGGTGGGGCAAAATGGTGGCTGCATTTGGCTCACTGCAGCACAGCCCAGAGACACATGGCCTCCCCTCCTTCCAGAACATGAGATCTGGAGAACTTTAGAAGATAAGTGTGAAGTGTGAAGGGCATGTCGGGATGAGGCCCAATCACTGCAGGTTTCTGGTGGAGTGGGATGGGGGGAGAGAGGTGGGAGGGCGCTCCCACGTGACACCTCTCCTGTACGAGCTGCACTGGCTCCCAGTGGTCTTCCGGGTGCGCTTCAAGATCTTGGTTCTCATCTTTAAAGCGCTCCATGGCTTAGGACCTGGGTACTTATGAGACCACCTTCTGCCATCGATAATCTCCCACCGGCCAATATGCTCTCATAGAGAGGGTCTCCTCAGGGTGCCTTCAGTCAGGCAATGTTGACTGGTGACCCCCAGGGGGAGAGCCTTCTCTGTGGGGGCCCCCGCCCTCTGGAACGAGTTACCCCCGGGGATTTGATTAATCCCAGACCTCCGCACTTTCCGCAAGTCATTAAAGACTTTTCTATTCCAGCAAGCCGGGCTGGCTTAACGTAGATTTTAATGGGTGAATTTTATGAGGGGTTTTAATTTTGGGAAAGCCAAAATTTGATTTAATTATGTTTTAGATTATTTTAACTTTTATATTGCTTGTATTTTAATGTTTGGCTGTTCACCGCCCTGAGTCCATCAGGAGAAGGGCGGTATACAAATTTAATAAACTAAACTAAACTAACTAAACTAAACTACTGCATCCCTGCAGTAGATCGTAAGGTTGAATGACTGCAAACCTTGTGCAGCCATCATAATTTTGAAATATGATCATAAATAGCTTTTTGTGGGGGTCGGTTGTAATTTTGAACATCGGTTAAATGTTATTCCTCGAGGATTACCTTTATATTAAGTCATTAAAAGTTTTTATATTTCTCAAGATTCCTATGTGATAGTCTCAATCTGAAATTATATCATGATCACCAAAAGGTTTTCAGGAAGCAAAACCTTTGGAAAAAATGTTGTCCAGTCATTCCCTTAGTCCTCATACTTATCAGTACAGATGATGTTACCTGGTTGGGGTTGTGAAACATTGGCAAGCAAACAATCAAACTCAGAGATCCATAAAAGACTCCACAATTCAACCCTGAAGTTGATATTCTTCTCTATTGGAACATAGAAATAAACAATTTCTTTAACAAATGCAAAGAAAAAAGTGACTTAATGCACTTATAAAACATTTAAGTCTACCTTTTAAACATTCCAAAGAAATGAAAGGGCAAAAATATTCAGCTGCTCTTCTGCAGCTCCTGTTTATTTCTTTGAAGGCTGGGCAAGGACCCAGTGAGCTATATCTGGATTTTGGGCATAAAGTACTGGTATGCAAATTCTGATTTTGTGAGAGAGACAGTTATCACCAAGTCTTACAAAAAGAGTCAGCTTTGTTGGAGTTATGGCACTATGGCATTAATGCTACAAATTGGCATCTACTGACCTCAATATTATTAATAAAATTTTATTGTAATAAAAAGTTTAAATGACCAAAATTTAATCTTAGGATGTTGACCATAACTGACAGTATTTTTAAATTTAATTTTAAATTTTTGAAAGTTTATTAATTTTATAATAATTTTAATAATTTTAATTTTGGTGCCTGCAATGTCAACTTAAAATTGTATGATAGCATCTACTATCATGTTTTTGACTATTTGCTCTTGGTTATTACATGATTGCTGCATAGTTTTATGTGAGAAAATTACAAGGAGTCAAAGTGGATTTGACGTCTCCCTAATATTGGCTAGAGGACTACAGCTCATACCTGGTGAGCTACCAAAGCTAAGTGATAGATTCATAAAAGCAAAAAAATACAGCTGTACCTTCTCAAAAGCTAGTGAGATATCTTAATATCATCACAAAAACAATAATGTATGTTCTTTATATTACACTTTATGAACCTTAGACAGAGTCAGTGCTAATCCTAATACTAGCAGGGTTCTATAGTTTTTGCTTTGCTTGAGCATACTTTTTGCTGTTGAATAAGCAAGTTGTATCATGTGGCTGATCTCTTGGAATTAAGCCCAATCAAGTCTGCGAATACTTGGGAAACTTTAGTTATTGTCAGGCAGAAGCAACCAGAAGCAACAGATCCACATGTATAGATTTCAAACTAGCTACTTTATTATATCTGCCTATAATACAGGAATCTCCCCCGACTGCTTGCCCTCCTTTGGGAACAGATAGATAAGGTTCCATGAAACTTGGGAGGGTGGGGGGTCAGTCATTGTGCATCCTTGTGGATGCACAATATTTCAAGGCTAACTCCCCGCTTGAGTTTTCCTCCCTGCCTGGCTGGGCATTTAGAGTTCTTCCTTGGAGAGAGAAATAAAATGAAAGAATCCAGCAGAAAACTATTTCTGTACCATTGCTAAGAAAGCCACATAGTTATACTCATGTAGTCTCTAGGAGTCAATCTTCACTTCACCTATATCCATTTTTAATCAAGCGGATGTATGTTTATGATAAACTAATACAAGCATGTAACTTTATTATTTACCAATTAATTAAAGAGGTATTTGAAATCTACATACAAATTGCTATAATTCTGTCATGTTTGCCTTAGACCTCCCCTGGGAAATATTTCCAAAGCCTTTGGGCAGAAGCAACTGCATGTGCTGACGGTGGTTGAGCTTCTTGATATTACAGTTATGACACGAAAAGGAAAATACTAATTCAGAGGGTGGAGTATTCTGCTTTTTCACAAATCAGGGTGGTGCAGTAAGCAAATGAGAACAGCATTGCAAGGACTGGGACCTGAATACTTGTTCAGCAGCAAAGTTCACAAATTGACCTTGAGCTAGCCATTAATTTTCAACCTAAATTATCCCACATAGTTGTGAGAGGAAAAAAACCTAGTGGCAGGGAGAAGGAAGAAACAACACATTCCAGCCCTGACCTCACACAAGAAATACTAGAGAAAATAATATTAAAAATATGATAAATTACTTCTAACAGGTGCTGAACTGAGAAAGCAACACAGTTTGTTATCTAACTTATCTACATAACTCAATATTACTGAATTGAATAAGTTGTATAGTCATTTGTTAAATTACATATTTAATACTGAATTTGTCCAGTTCAATAATATATAATTTATTATATATTTAATGATATAATTTAGATAGCATCTTTCCATCCACCCAGTGCACTCAAATTTCTGGAAGTGCAGTGCTGACAAGGACTTGGAGATCATATAGTTGCACCCTTGCCCAATGGAAAATCTGCAATGCAAGATGCAAACACAGAATCTGTCCAGTTAGCGATTAACTATCTCCAACAACGAAAGACCATGCCCGTCCAAGAGTGTTCTACCAACAAGCTACTGCTTCCTTGCTTCCTTATTACATTATTACATTCATATTAAGTACCTTTCATACCTTTTAATTTTTTTTGCAAGGGAGGGACTTCCATGATTCAATGACATCTGTGTGCATGCACACACACATATATACAAATCCCTTCACCTAAGATGAGCTTGTTAATAAAGAAGCTAGTCAGAGCTTTTCTTCTTGGTATGTCAGCCCTCAAAACATCCATGTTGAGTCACAAAGGTTGACTAGACATGACAACTGATGCCTTCCTACCTTCTGCTTATGAGATGAAGTTAAGAGAGTATTAGGACGTCCATACAACTACTATATGAAAATCAGTAATGATTGATAGATTTATCCTGCATTAATTTGTTTGGTACATTTGACCAATCTATTTTTCAGTATTAAAAAAAAGAGTTCTGCGGGAAACTCGATTGCACATCTATTTTGTCCACGAATACTTCATCTTGAAACTATGGAGATGGGTTAAAACGAGGATTATATAACATGAAATAATAAATCTACATCAGACTTGCAGTTGTTATATTTATTCACAAGTACAATCTTTAGGGACATTCTCAGCAATGGTGGCTAGCTTCAAAAAGGTTGGCAGATCCAGTGATGAAAGTCAAGGGTCAGACACTACACATATGTAAAAGCCATCAGGTGTTTGACTATGTCCACCATTCTGATGATCACTGTAGAGGTCCATGGTTGTCTGTCAGCTTTAATTTTTTTCCCAATGAAATTAGACTGAACTTTCAAGCACGTTGTGAGAAAACACATGCTCAGTTACTTTGTTGTATGGTATCTCAATATTGTGCCTGTGTATAAAATACTGTAGCTTTCTTCTGCTCATAATTTAGTATTATATAATCTGGAAAATTCCATCACTGTTTGCTATGCTCAAGGAAGTTATCAGTTTATTTATAAAAAAAATAGATGTAATGTACTCTTTATTGTATGAATTAAAATCCTTAAATATAACTGAACTGTATTTCTCATAGTTTGGTTTTAATTTACTTTGGGTGGATGTTTATTCTGTATAGCCCAGAGAGTTTGATGGATGCTTATTCAGAGGTAAACCCAACAGAATTGATTAGATTTACTCCCAAGTAAATGTGTTTTGCACATTTGCCATAATCTCCTCCTGAAGCAGAGGAATGCTGAGCATTCCTTTACAGGGTATAAACGATTATACTCTCCCTCCAAACCCTATCGCTTTAATCTCTTCTGTAGACTTTTCCAGCAATGCCTACTGGCGATGGAAAAACAAATGAGCTGAAGTTCATTTATTTTTCTTCCATAGATGAGCCTTTAACTCTTGGAAAACAAAGCACCAAAAGTTAAGTCAGGGGGTCAGATACCGTAGCCCATCTGTCAAGGGCTCCAGTTTAGAAGGTTTTTTTTTTTTTTTAAAAAAGATGAGGACAGAGGTGTTATTTAACAAAGGGATTGGTTCAGTCATTGTTAAAGTACAGAAGGTAATGCTGTCACTGGCTAGGTTGCTAATCAGGCTAACATTGGGTCCAGAGAAGTGTATAATGTAGGAGTTCACAATTTGGGGTGGATGATTATTTAAAAACATTTCTCGAAGCATTTATTTTTTCAATACTAAGGAAATGAGGTCAGTTAGATTTAGGTTTCAAGCTCACAGTCATTTTGACTTTCTTCTAGGTCCATGATGGCGAACCTATGGCACACGTGCCAGAGGTGGCACGCAGCACCCTCTCTGATGGCACATGAGCTGTTGCCACAGTTCAGTTCCGCTGCGCATGTGTGCACGCCTCCTACTGGCCAGCTGATCTTCAGGTCTCTGCCACACATGTGCAGGGGGTGGGATGTGTGTGTGTGTGGGGTGCACACATGCACGGGGGTAGGGCACATGCAGGATCTATGTGCATGCATGGGGGTTCAGGCACACACATGTGCATTCGCATGCGTGCGCGAGCACTTTGGGCATTCGGTCCAGAAAATGTTAGCCATCACTGTTCTAGGTAGACATGTATGGCTTTGCACTGCTGGAGGATCAAAAATTGCTTAATGCATTGTAAACCACCCTGAGTCTCTGGAGAAGGGTGGCATATAAATTGAATAAATAAATAAATAAATTGTTATAAGCCAATCAATGAAGATGTAAAATGTTACATATCTCATGATTTCATTTCCCCAGTATCTCAGGGCACCATAGAAATATTCAATACTACTTCTAAGTGCTGCTCTCAAGTTCTAGCATAGCGCAGAAAGTGCTATTTAAATTCTGCAGATTAAAACAGCAGCAAAAAGATATAAAGTTAAGTCTAATAATTCTGCATAGACTTTCCAGTCTTCCATTTTTTGGTTGTTCTGACAAAATTGTCCTCAGGTTTCTCCCGAGTTCACCTGGGAATTGAGGCAAAAGGAAGCAATATGCTAACCAACTCCCACCAATTGTGGCTGGTTTACAAATTGTTTAAAATAATAAAGAGAGGGAAAAGGGCAGGGGTGAAATGTAAATTTTGTTACTACTGGTTATGTGGGCGTGGCTTGGTGGGGGGTAATGTGACTGGGTGGGCGTGGCCAACTTTTTTTTTAACTTTTCAAAGCATTTTTTCTAATGCTTTGAAAAGCCTCTGATGATCCCAGCTGAGCTGCACGATCATCAGAGGCTTTTTTTTAATTTTTAAAAGCATTTTTTCATCGAAAGAGAAAAAATGCTTTTAAAAGTAAAAAAAAAAGCCTCTGATGATCATGCGGCTCAGCTGGGCACGGGAGGGTGGGGGGCAGCACAGGGATTTTTGTTACCGGTTCTCTGAACCACCCACTGCCATCACTACCGGATCATGTGATCCGGTCCGAACCGGGAGCATTTCACCCCTGGAAAAGGGGGAAAAAAGGATAAAGATGGTAGGAGGGAAAAACTGGATGAAGCACTGACAATGATTGATACCTAGGTCACTAATGAAATGTCTGCAAGAGAACAACCAAGCTCAGTGAGCACCCAGGACTCCACAGTGCACATTTTTAAAAGTCTAATTCCTAGGTCTCCAAATACTATAATGCAGTGGGAATTGGGGAACAAAGCTTCTCTGTGTAATAAAATGTTTTCCATCCTCATTTTAACCCCCATCCCAATCTCCAGAAAAGCAGCCAGTTAGATGGAGCCAAGGGTCCTCTGGTCATAGTCAGTGACAGGCTTTCTGCAGTGCACCATCTGGTCAGGAGGATGGCTGGAAGCATATCCCTACTTGAGAGTTGGATACATTTATTATAGCCAAGCATACAAAAACATCTCTGTGGTAGCAGCCTCCCTTGGGATTATTGTAATTGAACTGCTGCAATGCCAATGGTCTTGATGGACGGAATTAGGTTGAGACTGAGGCAGTGACCTTTGGGAATTGCCCAGCCCAGAATGGGAGAGAAGATAACATTTTTTTTTTGCCTAAAATTGTACCTATCCGATTGGGTTCTATTTCACTGTGACACTTGAAAAAGGAGACACTTGAAAAAGGAGCTGGAAGATTTAGGATATCTACTGCTGTCAGACTGAGGAACTTCTCTTTCTTCTTCCAATGAGGACTGGATCACAAGAGCATTTAACATGTACAATTTTCCCCAAGATAGAAGGGATGAACCTTTGCTGTTTTTCTGACATGTCCTGGAAGGTTGTTTTTTTTCCCCCCCAAAGAAGATTGAACACCAAAGTTGAACCAGAATGATATCTTTCACACCATAGAAATAACTTTTTTTAAAAAAGTATTTCTCCAGATACTGACGGTTGCTTCTCCATATCCTCCCTGGCTTGGGTTTGTAAAAAGTCCAAGACAGGCAAAACTGTTCTTAAGCTGCTTTCATCCATAGAATAACTGAATGCAGGAGAAAAAATAGCTGGCTTAACCTCAGGATGACTACACTCTATTATTCCCCTTTGTTCATTCATGGCTGGATATGTTCAGGTCTACATAAACACTTCATGTGAGAACAGTACACTTTTCATTCACACAGAGCACAAAAACAATAGCTTTCCATTTAATTTATTGCTAATGAAAGAGGGCACATCAGGTGCTTTTTCAGATGCAGAGCAATAACATTCTGGAAGAAGAGACGTTGTTCTTTTCCCATCTCTCTGACAATTTAAAGGAAAGTTAGCTTGGAACTCTTGTCATTAACAGCATCTCACTCCTTAGTTGAGGTTGCAAAATTTACCACCTGACAAAGACAGACAATAGGAAGGAGAAATGTGTGCTACACTGTACTACTTGCTTATCTGCTTGCTACTTATGGAAATAGCTTCCTTGCAGGATCAGATCCGATAGCTCTAACTTGTTGGCCACATAGTCCATCTTCTATGAGGCTCCCAACCTATGAAATGTACTTTTTAAAGAATTGAGCTCAGATTTCATTCCTTCTATTTACAATTCTTGCTCCCACAACACATCGCTGGGACCAATTGGGGACCAGTCATTGTTATAAGAGTATCAGAAAGAAATCAAGAGATAGAATAGAATAGAATAGAATAGAATAGAATAGAATAGAATAGAATAGAATAGAATAGAATAGAATAGAATAGAATAGAATAGAATAGAATAGAAGTTTTATTGGCCAAGTGTGATTGGACATACAAGGAATTTGTCTTGGTGCATACGCTCTCAGTGTACATAAAAAAAAGATATATTCGTGAAGAATCATAAGATACAACACTTAATGATAATCATAGGGAACAAATAAGCAATCAAATCATATTAGGAAACAGTCACTATAAATCGTAAGAATACCAGCAACAAAGTTACAGTCATACAGTCTGAGAAGCGTAATAGTAGTGCAGACTTAGTAAATAGTTTGACAGTGTTGAGGGAATTATTTGTTTAGCAGAGTGATGGTGTTCGGGAAAAACCTGTTCTTGTGTCTAGTTGTTCTGGTGTGCAGTGCTCTATAGCGTAGTTTTCAGGGTAGGAGTTGAAACAGTTTATGTCCAGGATGTGAGGGATCTGTAAATATTTTCACAGCCCTCCTTCTGCAGTTCTAATTATCCTCTGAAGCCTGTGTCTGTCTTGTTGGGTTGCAGAACCAAACCAGACAGTTATAGAGGTGCAGATGACAGACTAGATAATTCCTCTGCAGAATTGTATCAGCAGCTCCTTGGGCAATTTGAGCTTTCTGAGTTGGCACAGAACATTTTTTGTTGTGCTTTTTTGATGACGTTTTTGATGTTAGATGTCCATTTTAGATCATGTGATATGGTAGAACCTAGAAATTTGAAGGTCTCTACTGTTGATGCTGTGTTGTCTAGTATTGTAAGAGGTGGAAGTATGGAAGGGTTTCTCCTAAAGTCTCCTAAAGTCTACCACCATTTCTATGGTTTTTTAGTGTGTTCAGTTCCAGATTGTTCCAGTCATACCACGAGGCTAGTTGTTCAACCTCCCATCTGTATGCGGATTCATCATTGTCTTGAATGAGACCGATCACTGTTGAGTCATCTGCGAACTTCATTAGTTTAACAGATGGATCATTAGAGATGCAGTCATTGGTATATAGAGAGAAGTGGGGAGAGCACACAGCCTTGGGGGGGGGGGTGCTAATTGTACAGGTATATGATGTGATTCTGCCTAGCTTCATCTACTGCTTCCTATTTGTTAGGAAGCTTATGATCCACTTACAAGTGTGTTCAGGTACCTCTAGCTGGTTCAGCTTAGATAGAAGAGTGTCTGGAATGATGGTATTGAATGCTGAACTAAAGCCTAGAAAGAGAACTCTTGTGTAGATCTTTGGAGATTCAAGATGTTGTAGGATGTAGTGCAGAGCCATATTAACAGCATCATCTGCTGATCTATTTGCTCAGTATGCAAATTGCAAGGAGTCTAACAGCAGGTCTGTGATGGTTTTCAAGTGGGACAGCACTAGTCTTTCAAAGGTTTTCATGACTACAGATATTAGAGCAACTGGTCTGTTGTCATTCAGCTCCTTGATGGTGGGCTTCTTCAGCACTGGGATGATAGTAGAGCATTTGAAGCAAGAAGGAACATAGCACATCTCTAGTGATTTATTGAAGATTCAGGTGAAGATGGGGGCCAATTGGTCAGCACACCCTTTTAAACAAAAAGGAGTTATCTTGTCTGGGCCTGGAGCTTTTCCTAGCTTTTGCCCGTGAAATAGCACTTCTTGCACTTCTTTTTCTGTGATCACTAGGGGTTGTGAACCCAATGGGATGGGTCAGTTGTAGGAGGCTTGGCTGTTGTTGGTGTGTCTGAGATGGGGGTTGTGGAGATAGGTGGCTGTAGTTTCCTTTCAAACCTGCAGTAAAACATGTTCAGGTCAATTGTTGATTTCCTTCGGCTGGGAAGGACATTTGCCATAACCAGTGATATTTTTAAGAGTTTTCCACGTTTGCTGGTTCATTTGTTGAGAACTGATTCTTTAGCTTTTCAGAGTAGCTTCTTTTTGCTGCTCTGATCTCCCTTGTTAATACATTTTTGGCCTGATTGAACAGCATTTTATCACCTTTTCTGTAGGCTTCCTCTTTGGAACAATGTAGCTGCTTAAGTTTACCTGTGAACCAAGGTTTGTTGTTATGTATATTCGCAGGTTCCTGGTCAGTACACATAGGTCTTCACAGAAGCTGACATATGACGTTACAGTATCTGTGAGTTCATCCAGGTCTGCAGTAGTATCTTCAAAAATATTCCAATCAGTGCAGTCAAAGCAAGCCTATAGCTTTAACTTTGCCTCCTCAGTCCAAGTCTTCACTAATTCGATTTTTGGTTTTGTAGTTCTAAGTCTTTGCCTGTAAGCAGGCACAAGGTGAATCATGCAATGATCAGCATGTCCCACAGCTACTTGTGGTAAAGACTGATAAGCATCTTTTAGTGTTGTGTAGCAATGTATTCTTGCCTCTAGTGGGACAATTGACATGCCGAAAGTATTTTGGTAGCTCATTCCTTAAGTATGCCTTGTTTAGATCTCCCAAAATAATGAATGAATCTCCCTTATAGGGTACCCTAATTTGTTCAATATACTGGGTTCATATTCTTGAATGAAGGAATTCATATGCTTCTAAGCATTTCCTGAAAAATAAATAGAGCGATTATATTCTCCAAATAGTGATTTTTGACCCACTTAGGGTACTTTCCTGCTGCCAAATCTGTAAAAACATTTGAATGGGTAACTAGGTTAAGGGGAAACAAGACCCTAGGAAAGCAGTTAATAACTTATTTGTTGTATATTTTCTATCAAAGTTAAAGAACTTTGATAGAAAATTGTTAAAGAACAATCACAGCAACTTTTTATGCAATGTTAAATATTTATAAATCTTCATTGTTAGCTGCTTTGAGTGCCTCTGGACAGAAAAGAATGATACCAACAAAAAAAGAAAGAAAACAATACTAAAATTCAAGCTGAGGCAAGGACTTATTCATGTAATGCATATTAATTGCTCAATGAATTATATTTTTATTTTACCTTTCATGTGTAAACCTTTACCTTTCACAAATCATGTGAGGGAAGGTATGCTGAAATTGATTGGCTCAAGCTCACTTGATAAGCCAGAAAGGATTGGGGTCCCAAGATGTCTAGTCTCTCCCATTTGTCCTCTGGCTAAATTGATCTATCAACATATTGGACTAAATCACTATTTATTCTAAGTGCACTTGGAGGTAGCCTACTATGGTCCATTAAGGAAACTCTGTAAGTGATTGGAAGACTTTAATTAATTAGCTATATAAAGGGCCAATTCTTGTTTGGTTCTATTCATGGGCCAGCATATTGTTGATTCCCACAATCTTAAAAAATGAGTCTGGTTTTGTTTAAGTATAAGGGCCATTGATAGGCACCTCAATTGTGTACATAGATTAACACAGGATATATTTTTGTCTTGTACTAAAGGTATGGGGTCAGAGTACCTGAATATTTATAATTAATTTAAATAATATTTTGGCATTCCTCGCAGCCCTTGCAGGGTTTCTTTTGAAGTTATTTACCCATGGTTGCTTATCAGTAGAAAACACTCCTAAGTAGGGAGAAGGACTTAACTTGCTCAGTAGGCTCCTCAGGTGTTGATTATATTTAATATCTTTCTCATTGAATACCACCAGTTTGGACTTGGCTTTGTAGAACTTCACTGTTGTTGTTAG
This sequence comes from Masticophis lateralis, assembly GCA_030761175.1. Taxonomy (NCBI): domain Eukaryota; kingdom Metazoa; phylum Chordata; class Lepidosauria; order Squamata; family Colubridae; genus Masticophis; species Masticophis lateralis. The sequence continues at coordinate 93,770,829 of JAUDYJ010000003.1, read as the reverse complement.
TTGCGAAGTCATGTCCGACCCATCGCAACCCAGTGGACAATGTTCCTCCAAGCCTTTCTGTCCTCTACCATCCTGTGGAGTCCATTTAAGCTCATGACTACTGCTTCAGTGACTCCATCCAGCCACTTCATTCTCTGTCATCCCATTCTTCTGCCCTCAATCTTTCCTAGCATTATGCTCTTCTCCAGTGAGTCCTTCCTTCTCATTAGGTGGCCAGAATATTTGAGTTTCATCTTCAGGATGTGGCCTTCTAAAAAGTCAGGGTTGATCTCCTCTAGGACTGACTGGTTTGATAGACTTGCAGTCCAAGGGACTCGCAGGAGTCTTCTCCAGCACCATAGTTCAAAGGCCTCAATTTTTTGGTGCTCAGCCTTTCTTATGGCCCAACTTTCACAGCCATACATTGCAACTGGGAAAATCATGGTCTTGACTATACACACTTTTGTTGGCAGGGTGATGTCTCTGCTTTTTAGTATGCTGTCTAGATTTGCCATAGCTTTCCGCCCCAGGAGCAAGCGTCTTTTAATTTCTTGGTTGCAGTCCCCATCTGTGGTGATCTTGGAGCCGAGGAAAATAAAACCTGTCACTACTTCCATTTTCCCCCCATCTATTTGCCAGGAATTGATAGGGCCAGATGCCATGATCTTAGCTTTCTTAATGTTGAGTTTCAAGCCAACTTTTGCACTCTCCTTCTTCACCTGCATCAAGAGGCTGTTTAATTCCTCTTCACTTTCTGCCATTAGAGTGGTATCGTCTGCATATCTGAGGTTGTTGATATTTCTCCTGGCAAATTTAATTCCAAATTGTGATTCATCTAGCCCCGCCTTTCTCATGATGTGCTCTGCATATAAGTTAAATAGGCAAGGTGACAGTATACCGCCTTGCTGGACTCCTTTCCCAATTTTGAACCAATCAGTGGTTCTGTGTCCAGTTCTCACTGTTGCTTCTTGACCCACATATAGGTTTCTCAAGAGACAAATAAGATGATCTGATACTCCCATCTCTTTAAGAACTTGCCACAATTTGTTGTGATCCAAACAATCAAAGGCTTTAGCATAGTCAATGAAGCAGAAGTAGATGTTTTTCTGGAACTCCCTAGCTTTCTCCATGGTTCAACGTATGTTGGAAATTTGATCTCTAGTTCCTCTGCCTCTTCGAAATCCTGCCTGTACTCCTGGTAGTTCTCGATCTACATACTGCTGGAGCCAAGCTTGTAGGATTTTAAGCATAACCTTACTAGCATGTGAAATGAGTGCAATGGTGTGATAGTTTGAACATTCTTTGGCATTGCCATTCTTTGGAATTGGAATGTAAACTGACCTTTTCCAATCCTGTGGCCACTGTTGAGTTTTCCAAATTTGATGGCAAATTGAGTGTAGCACTTTTACTGCATTGTCTTTTAAGATTTTGAATAGCTCAGCTGGAATACTGTCTCCTCCACTAGCTTTGTTGTTGCTCAGACTTCCTAAGGCCCATTTGACTTCACATTCTAGGATGTCTGGCTTGAGGTCAATGACCACCCCATCGTGGTTATCAGGGATATTAAGCTCGTTCTTGTATAGTTCTTTTGTGCAATTTTACCACCTCTTCTTAATCTCTTTTGCCTCTGTTAGGTCCCTGCCATTTTGGTCCATTATCATGCCCATCTTTGCATGAAATGTTTCCTTCATATCTCCCATTTTCTTGAAGAGATCTCTGGTTCTCCCTATTCTATTGTTTTCTTCTATTTCTTTGTACTGTTCATTTAAAAATGCATTGTTATTTCTTCTAGCTTTTCTCTGGAATTCTGTATTCAACTGGACATATCTTTCTCTTTCTCCCTTGCTTGTCGCTTCCTTTCTTTCCTCAGCTATTTGCAAAGCTTCCTCAGATAGCCATTTTGCTTTCTTGCATTTCTTTTTCTTTGGGATGTTTTAGTTGCTACCTCTTGTACAATGTTGCAAACTTCTGCCAATAGTTATTCAGGCACTCTGTCTATCAGATCTAATTTCTTAAATCTATTTGTCACTTCTACTGTATATTTATCAGGGATATGATTTAGTTCATATCTGAGTGGCCTAGTGCTTTTCCCTACTTTCTTCAATTTAAGTCTAAATTTTGCAATGAGAAGTTCATGATCTGAGCCATAGTCAGTTCCTGGTCTTGTTTTTACTGACTGTATAGAGTTTCTCCATCTTTGGCTGTATAGCACATAATCAATCTGATTTCTGTGTTGACCGTCTGTTGATGTCCATGTGTAGAGTCGTCTCTTGGGTTGTTGGAAAAGTGTGTTTGCTATGACCATCGTATTATCTTGACAGAATTCTATCAGCCTGTGCCCTGCTTCATTTTGTATTCTAAGGCCAAACTTGCCTGTTATTCCAGTTATCTTTTGGCTTCCTACTTTAGCATTCCAATCCCCCATGATGATAAGGACATCATTTTTTGGTGTTAATTCTATAAGGTGCTGTAGGGCTTCATAGAACTGGTCAATTTCATCCTCTTCAGCACCAGTGGTTGGAGCATAGACTTGAATTACTGTGATATTGAATGGTTTGCCTTGGATTTGAACAGAGATCATTCTGTCATTTTGGGGATTGTATCTCAAGTATTGCTTTACTCTTTTATTGGTTATGAAGGCTACTCCATTTCTTCTGAGGGATTCTTGCCCACAGTAGTATACCTGATAATCATCTGAATTAAATTCACCCATTCCTCTCCATTTTAGTTTGCTGATTCCTGATGTCAATGTTCAGTCTTGTCATCTCTTGTTTGACCACGTCCAGCTTGCCGTGATTCATGGATCTTACATTCCAGGTTCCTATGGAGAAAAATATCTTTACAGCATTGGACTTTCCTGTCACCTCCAGATGCATCCACAGCTGAGTGTCCTTTTGGCTTTGGCCCATTCACTTCACTCTTTCTGGCGCTACTAGTACTAGCCCTTTGCTCTTCCCCAGTAGCATATTGGACACCTTCCGACCTGAGGGGCTCATCTTTTAGTGTCATATCTTTTTTCCTTTCGGTACTGTCCATGGGGGTTTCATGGCAAAGATACTGGAGTGGGTTGCCATTTTCTTCTCCAGCGGATCGTGTTTTGTCAGAAATCTCTGCTATGATCTATCTATCTTGGGTATCCCTGCACGGTGTAGCTCATAGCTTCATTGAGCTACACAAGCCCCTTTGCCATGACAAGGCAGTAATCCATGAAGGGGAAACTTCACTGAGTTGGAAGCAAATAGGCACTTATTTTCTACTGCAGTCTTCTCAAGCTATCTTTGGATTGCCATCTACATATGAAAGAACATTAATTTATTAGAGATATTTGGCATTTGGACATCCAAAGAAGACAGGACACCTGGAATGTTAACACAGAAATTGAATACAGAAATTGAGCCAAAGAGCACTCTTGTCTGATTTCTTTATGGATAATGTGTTCCATTTTAAAGATCTATTGACTTCATTGTGAATTTTCAAATATGTCCCTAAAGAAATGTAACAAAATATAGGAGTCTAGGTTCCATATTACCAAGGCTACTTTTTTCCTCTGAGTATCTCTGTTTATGGAATCAAATGGTGCAATAAGATCCATAAAGGATGCAAACAGTTGTTTACCTTCAACTCCATATTTTTCAGAGATGTTTTTCAGAGAATAAATTCTGAATCTGAATCTGCATTCTGAATCTGGCCTGCTTTTCCACTAAAATAATTTTCTCCATACTCTGGTCTTCACTCTTATTCACAGCACTAACCTAATTTGATTCTGGTAACAGAGCTGAATATCTTAAAGAAACTAATTCAGTTTTCTGCTGGAGTTTCCCAGTTGAATTCCTCTTTTTTCCCCTGGAGGAAAATGTGGAGGATTGAGCCAACAAAATGAGGGCCTGTTCTGCAATGATTCCAACGTTAGGATGACCTGGGTCAAATTCCACAAGGTGTTGAAAAAAAGTTGAGGGAGGACTCACATGCATTCAGCACCAAATTTTAGATGTTTGCCTATCAACATACTATTATGTCAATGTCAACACTCTATCTTTTTAAAATGTGGCTTATGTTTGTTGGTACTATGAAAGAGTGAAAGAAATCTCAAGAGGGCTTCAGGAAAGATGTCAGGTTGAATTCAAACCAGTGCCAATTCAGCACTATTTGATTTTTAATAAACATGTGGGGTTTACATACAAATTTTGCTTCATATCATTGTGAAAGGCTATTGATAATAGCAATAATCCATGAACTGAAGCATTTATCCCATTAATTTTCTTTGAAATGACCTCAAATCTATTCCTCTGTGGAATATATTTCCAGATGTTCCCCTAGAACAAAGTAACTGAAACCAAGACAATTATGTAGAGCATTTTTTTATATGTTTTCATTTGTTGTACACCAGTCATTTTATTTTATTTTTCTTCTAAATAAATATGCTTAATAAATATATCTATTCCACATCATAGAGGCTGAAATCTAATGTAAATTTCTCCAAATAAACTGAACAAAATGAAGGGGAACTATGCAAGTGTGTGGTAATAATTATACTATATCCTATAGGCAAAAGATAATATATTCATCTGTAATCTTTCACTATGATCACTTGGTAGGCTGTTAAGAGGTAAACTAACAAACTCTTAAACATCCATTAAGCAATCTTATTATGGACAATTAGCTGACCAGATAATATTAGTGGATAGCAGGGATGTTTGCCACAAATCATCTCATAACTGCCAACACTGTCATTTTTGCGTCATGAAACACTTTCTGGTTAAACAAATGATGCTGTTTATCTTTGCATTTTATGATTCTTCATATTTCTTCTTGCTCTCTGTAATCATGATAGTGCAATTAATTTTTTCTGGTACTCTTGTACTTATTATAGACTTATGGTCTTTTTAATTAAAAGCAAAATGTACCTGGGGACAGTGAGTCATAGGCATCATTCCAGATATTTGAAATTTATTAATATTGAAATTGGTGTTTACCAGGTTGCATTCTCCCCTCCTTCCTTTGGAAACATACTGTATATGCTGAGTTTGGTTGAAGTGGGCATTTTCTTTGAAATTACATTTCTCTTCAAGTTCAGAATACTATTATTAGATCTGTAAAAATTTAAGTACTTTGTTTGTATACGCACACAAAGTGAATACCTGGGCTCCTGCAGTTTTCTTGGCAAAGTTTTTTGGGAAGTGGTTTTCCAAAAGTGGGAAGTGGTTTTGGAAGTGGTTTTCTATTGCCTCTTTCCTAGGGTTGAGACAGATTGACTGGACCAAGGTCATTCAGCTGGCTTTGTGCCCAAGATGGGACTAGAACTCAGAGTCTCCTGTTTTTTCTCCTAGTTCCTTAACCACTACACCAAACTGGCTTTCAAGCAACTTCTTGGTAGTAGGAAGTATTATTTTCTTTCACACTGGTTCATAAGGACTTTTGCAGTGCAAATATGGAGACTTTGCATACACAGACAGGGACCTTTACATAAATTGAGAATACTTCTGACCGCAATCCATCTTTGATACTATTGCACAATGAGGTTAGATGAGAAAGGCTATAAAGGGTTACTTTTTAGGAGACTAATAAATTGCTTTGTATTGAAGCAGAGCATTGGTTCCCATCTTTCACTACTATCCTGGGGGAAGTCTTTTAGAAACAGCTACTTGACAACAATTCACAGAGCTTAAACCCAAAGTCTCCGTCTCTCACACATGCAAAGGTATAAACGCTGCATGCACATACACACACATAGGGGAAACACCAGCCAAACAGACTCTCACTTGCAACTTTTCAATCATTTCTCAATAAACTGAACAATAAGCTGAACATTTCAGACTTTTCCTGAAATTATGTGATTTCTAGGTAGAGGTGAATATTAGCAAACCAAGTACCAGTGTCATGAAAGATTGAGCAACAGTATGGCAATAATACCAAGTTTCATTTAGTCTACTTCCTGAAATGTTTTGCCAGTAATGGATTTTTCCAGGCCATCTTCTAAGACAGCTTACATTGTGCAGTCCTTGGTGCTCTCTGAGCTTGGTTGTTTGCTGCAGGCATTTCATTACTGAACTAGGTAACATCATTAGTGCAATTATATTATTACATGGCATTAGTGTAGCACACAAACCAACTAAAGCTCTCCAAAGCAATTCATATTGCTGATGTTACCTAGTTATATATTAGTTGAGTTACATACTGTATGTTCTCTTCTATTGGAACAGCTTAAACTATAATGTATTGCAATAATCAAGATGTTAGCATAGCATGGATTGTTGAAATGAGGTCATCTTTATTAGGTGCCATATCTAGTGCTCTAGCCTAATATGGCAAAAGGACCACCATGATACAGTTGGATCACTGAGACAGAGATGGAACTAGAAGGCCCCCAAGCTATTAAATAGTTTATTTAGAATGAAGATAAATTCTTCTAGAACATGCTAAATGCTGTCAGGTAATTGTATTTCTTGTTCAGACGGAAATTCATTTCTTTCATCCCCCTGCAGTATATTCGTGCAACCAGGAAGTGATTACTTTTCCTATCTAGTTAGCATATTGCATTGATAATAAGTCTTTGATCTACCTCTCTAAATGATCTCATTCAGGTATCTCATAAATGGAACACAGGATAAAACAGAAGTGTTTGGAGCAAAGAGAGCTCCATGAGTGTTAGGAGAAATTCCTTTACACTTCCTTTTATAAGCTATCCAAGAATGATCAAAATGATGAACTGTTTGAAATTTTGAGTGTAATCCAAGGTCTTGTGGTGAAATGAGATGCCTTAGAAAAACAATTTGTGCTTTTGGGAGTTTAGTAGTTAATTTTCACTGCACATACAGCAGGGGTCTGTGGTCCAGAAATAGCTATTAAGGAATAACTTGCTTCCTGTAAGATTACTACAAAACGAATGAGTTTTGTACTAAACTCACGAGAGGAGGGTGATCCAACGGGATCTGGCCAAATGCCAACTAGCCCAGTATGCTGTGTCGCTCAGAGGCTCACTACATGCATGCAAAAATAAGTCAGCCTTTTCTCCTAGGGATGCTGCTCTAGGCCCTCAACACTGTTATTTGATCTTCTCTGCACAATTTTCAGTTCTATAATATTATTTTTGAGGTGCAGCAATGAGAATCGTATACGGTGTTCTGAGTGATCATAGATTTACCCTTGTAAGATATGAGCAAGCCAAACAACTTATTTCAAGTCATCTTTTTATTATTACAGCCACCTGTTAGAAGATGTTTCAATTCTACCAAGAAGCAGAACAAAAGAACTAATGAAGGGGTCCCATCTCCTCCTGATGACTAGCAAAAAGATTAAAGATGCTTCCTTTGGTAGAATTTGTCCTGTTTTCTCCCTTTTCTTTCTTTCATTACACTCTAGGTTTCCATTGCAATTTTCCTATAGTAATTTATTTTCAACACTCTCAGATACTTCTCTGTTTAGCTCATGCAGTAGCTCATAGCTGCATTCACCATAACCATCGTAAGAATAACCATACAGCTTGCAGCCATTCCTTGCAAGCAATACAGATAATAGAGATCTGTCTCCAGCGAGCACCCCTACCATCCTTATATTGTAGTGTCTTGTTACCTCATGATAAGGAAAAACAAAAAAGGAATCTGGCTAATTTAAAAAGCACTATAGCATAATATAAAAGCACTGTGGGACTCCAGAGACATCACATTCAAGACGAAGGAGTAGCCATACAATCAGCAGGCATAAACGATGACAAATTTACCCACCCCCAAGGCTATGGGTTCAAATGTCTCAAATAATAAAGTTGCATTTTTGTAAAATGAGACTGGGTAATGGAACTGAAGAAAATCTGTTTGGCTGCTTAAGATCAGCACCAGCTTAGAAAACAAGGGGTATCGTACCAATTAAGAGCAACACTAAAGACTCAAGTAGAAGTCTCAAATTGCCTTTTCTCTTTTAATTCTATATTTTTTAATTCTATATTTTTATTTCTTTTATGGGATGTGTTAACTGATGCTTTGCTCGATAGATTATTTTTATCCTCATTTCGTGATGGTTCTTTATAATTTTTATTTATTTCAATTATTTTATGCTGCTGATTTGAACAATGTATGTATATAAATCTAAGTAATAAATAGATATTAATAGAAAAAAACACACACTTAATAAGCTGGCTGTCTTCATATCTTCTTACTTGCTTTTTGCTTCAGTTCATGTGAAGCCAAAGGTGTAGATGTTTGTGATCTGCTGGAATTTCTTGCTTTGTAGATCCCAGTTTGGCCTGGAAAATAGTTTGCCTATTTCAGTTTTCTCAAGTCTAATGGAAAATCTAGGAACTGGAGTTAGGGATGATACTGTCTTTGGGAGTACTGTTTTGTGCCATAGGATTTTTTAAATCTCAGACTTAAGCATTGGGGAATTGAGGGTTTCTGAATCACAAATATTGGGCTTATACCAAAAAAACTGCTAAACAAGAAAGGAACCTTAAGATAAAACAGAACTTGAAATATTTAGTTTTTAGTCAGGTCTCTTGTGGGCATCAGTAGAGACAGTGGTGGGTTTCTACTTGTTCACCCTGATTCGGGCAAACTGGTAGTGGTAGAGGTGGGAAGCTCCGCCCACCCACCCAGACATCATGACAAACACTCTGCGCATGCGCAGGTTCTATGCATGAGCAGAAGTGCTGCGGGTGAAGCGCGCACACACGCATTTACAGTTCCGAACCAGTAGCAAAGGTAAGTGGAACCCACTACTGAGTAGAGAATGTTGCCATGGTAGATTGCTCATAGTTGTGGCTATGTTGTTGGTTAGACTCATTTCTCATTTCTAATATTTCCTCTGAGTAGTTTATATGGAAGCAAAGAGCGCAACATAAATTGCCATAAAAGTGTCTTATATTCCCTAGTTAATTTTTTGAGATGTGGTTCAAATGTTTAAGTAGTTGGAATGAATTTTTCCATTAGGAAGACTGATACATAGCTCTACTAATCTTAATTAAGTAGGAAAGTAACTCTCACACTTTGATCTGTAAGGAAACATAAGGAGATAGCACTATTGGGGGAGAGGGCAGGGGTGAAATCTACTTACTTTCCTTACCAATTCAGAAGTGCTTGTGGTGCGCATGTGCGCGTGCACACATCATGTACATGCACAGACCTTCTGCACATGTGCAAAACCTTCTGCGCATGCGCATTACAGGAATGGGTGGGCAGAGCTTCGCCAAACCACCGGCCAAGACTGCTACTGGACCGGGCGATCCGGCCCGATCTAGGAGCATTTCAGCCCTGGGAGAGGGGGTATTAAATAAATTAATAAACTACTTTGTCCATCTCAATCCTTACAAAATTCACTTGTCCTGCAATACCCATTAGTGTGGTTTGATAATCAAAGGGGAATAGTTTTAACAAACTATGTTCATGAGGGATGGAAGTCTTGATTCCAGCTTTGCCTAATCTAGTGCATATTTATATAACAATTTTTACTCTTTACTAGTATTCTCAATTCAAATGCCCAAAACTCAGAAAGCTGCCAGCAGTTTCAATGTTGGAAGTATAGGATAAACCTAAATTGATTACATACAGCAACCTAGAATATATCAAGCAGAAGAGCAAACTAGAAAGGAATAAAATCTTGGAATCTATCACTTAGTGATTAGACACATGATAATTATCTTGAATCAGCTTCAGAAATGAACTTTGGGTCTCTTAAAATCCTCATTAGACAAGAGGCAGGGACCCAGAAATCATATCTTAAATCAAATTAAAACCAGACTGAAGAAGATTTTCCACTTTTTCACTCCATTTTCTCCAACATTTCTACTCCTTTGTCTTAATTTGCTTGTTGTGCTTGGGATCAGATATAAGAAATAAGTGATAACTGGAGATATGGTTATGGATGTCACAATGAACTGTTGTCTCTCTAGAATAAATGAAAGTAGTCCTAATTTTCCCCATCTTTTTAAAGTTCATTGAAGTTAATCCAGTCCAAGTTTAATTTTGTACTATAAAGGTCAGTTTCTAAAGGATTCCATATGTTTCAGTTGTGCAATTGATAAACATTTCTAAGGGTTGAATTCAAATGTGATGGCCCTAAGAAACTGTTGTAAATACAAAACTGACACAATTATATAAAGTACAGGAATGACTGTAATCTGGGATGAAGGATGAGACAAAACAACTCCCAAGATGTATGAAGTTATCCCTTCTTGTTAATACCTACATTTGGGAACAAAGGATGTGTACAGAACAGTTTAAAACTCATATCATCATAGAGATAATATACTGCATATTTTGGGACTTTACAACAATGGATTTTAACACACTGAAAGCAATGATAAGTCAGGTCCCATGGCAAGGGAAAGTGGGGAAAGGATGGGAGTTCCTATACAAGGAGATACTAAAAGTACAATTGTAAACAATTCCAATGAGGAAAAAAAGGAGCATAGTGGAAGAAGTCCATGTTGCTACAGAAAAAGCTTTGTGAAGTTTGTTAAACAAAAAAGGACACATATCAGAAATGGAAAAAAAATCAGGTCATTGAAGAAGAGTACAGATGGATAGTCCAAAACGGTGGCCCTGTATCAGAAAAGCAAAAGTTCAGAATAGGCTGAGATTAATGGAGGATGCTAGAAATAGCACAAAGAGTTTCTTTTGATATGTTCAGGATAAAGAAAAGAAAAGAATTGGTATCTCAGTTGTTCAATGAAAATGACAAAATTGTGGCCAATAACAAAGAAAAAGCATAACTCAACACTTACGTTGGCAGATGTGAAAAGCAAGATCAGGGGGCCGTTTGAAGTTTAAGATCAATAAAATATGGCCAAGCAAAACCCATTTATTATTTTATTTTGAGTAAGTTGATAATTCCAAGCCAAATTTAATTGCATCCTATGGTGCTTAAGGTACCAGCTGATTCTCTGGACAAAATCTTATATATTATATTTGAGATATAATAGAAAAGTGATGAAGTGCCAGATGCCTGAAAGTGAGGTTGAAATTATATAATGTTCCACATGGTGAGAGGCATTGAATATGACACCATAAGATTCAGCCCTGATGGTCTATTCTTTCATTTTTATTATTAATTAAACGAATGGACAGAATGTTTATCAGATTTTCAGATATGCAAAATTGGGTGGAAAAGTCAATTCCATAAAAGGCAGAAAGAAAATTAAAAATAATTTTGATAAACTCAAGAAATAGGTTGAAATAAAGGGAGTGAAACTTAAATGAGACAGCACCAAGCAACAGTAATCAAGTGCACACGTATAAGATGAGGAATGCGTGACTTGGCAATGATTGGTAAATGACTGGATGATGATTGATAGTAGAGTAGAATAGTAGCTGATTATAAATTGAAGTAGCAGCATAATCTGGCTGCAAAAAAGATTTTAGGTCACATCATATATAATTTCCAAATCAAAGGAAAATATCATTCTGGTTTATTCTATGTTGGTAAGATCTCGTTTTGACTACCAACTCCAGATTTCAATATTATATTTTAAGAAGGCTTCCAAAAAATTGGAGCACGGCAACAAAGGATCCAGGTCTAGAAACTAAACCCAATGAAGACAGAAGGAACTGGGTAAATGTAACTTTGGGGGAGGGGGATTAGTAAAGGGATATTACATCCCCCAAAAGAAATCACATAGGAGATTAAGAACTGTTTCCTCTTTTTCTGAAGTATATTGCGTAGAAGAGTAGATTTCAGTTATGAGAAGACAGATTCTGATGAATGTTATGAGTTATTTTTTTAACATGTAGAGGAGTGTAATCTTTTACCCAGGGAAGTAGCAGAGGCCATGATCAAAGGGGTGTATTCCTGCAATGAGATGGGGAATGGAGATGATTTAAAAACCCCTCCCAATGACAAGATTCCCTTCTTCTATGAATTTTACCACCTCTATTCCTGATCTGTATACTCTTTTCTAAATTGCTGTAATCACATTGCTTCCACCTTTCAGTTAGTCTTGGATTGTGTCTGAATAAAGGGAAGCCATTGCTTAACATCTATGGCTTAAAATGACTCAAGGTTGCCTCACTCATGGACTAAGGGTGAGATGAAGGCGAGGCATGGAGACAAAGCAAAACAAAGAGGTTGCTAGACACATACATGTTCTGCTAAGATGCAAGTGGGGAAAGGCCAGTGGTGTATTGATGTCAATACAGAAGTAGGTCTCTTGACGTGCATAGGCTTGCAAAAAGCAAATCTGATCATGATTACTGTGGGGCTAGTGTGTGCACATCCATAAAAGAACCTAGTCATGTGTAGGAACCTAGGTAGGGGTGGAATAGCAGGTAGAAACAAGCTACCTCAGATGAGTGTAGCTGATGTAGAATGAACGTATATCTGAACAGGCAAAGGAGGGCAGGCACTAATAGAAGAGAATATTTGTAGCTCAAGGTTGAACTATGGAGTTCTTGGTGTTCTCTGAGCTTGGTAGTTTTCTTGCAGATGTTTTATTACCAAACTAGGTAACATGGTCAGTGCTAGAAGAAAACCTTCTAACACTGATGATGTCACCTGGTATGGTAATGAAACATCTACAAGAAAACCACCAAGCCCATTGAGCACCAAGGACCCCATATAGGAGTGCAGGGACTACTGGAAAGAAGGCCAAAAGGAGAGGAAAGGAGGACCACACAAGCTGTTTAATATTTGTATTTGCATTCAATGGAGAGGCAGAGAGTAAACTGGCATGCAATGGGGAACGTGCATTGAGAGGAATGTGCCAATGCCAGTTGTTTGCCTAGTTTGCTTAGGCCGCAAGCTGGTTAGAGGTCAAAAACCTGATTAACATCTTGTCAGTTTCAAAACCAACTTCTTAACTTGTAGTTAGTATTCTACACAGGGCAGAGATAAACTGCTCAGTTACCTATTCAAAAAGTCTGACAACACTTGATGTTAAAGCTGTGCCTGTTGGATGGAGGACAAAAGAAGAAAATGGAAGACATGGCCTCCTTTTGGCAGAGGTCCGGTAACACTAAGAAGACAGCCTAAGTAGGTATGTTTACCTGGATTCCAGCCACTTCAAGGCCTAATTTGAGGAGCCTGGATAGCTCAGCAGACTAATGCATTGTAATTAACTCCAGCTGTCTGCAATTACTGTAAGTTCAAATCTCATCAGGCTCAAGGTTGACTCAGCCTTCCATCCTTTCTAAGGTAGGTAAATTGAGGACCCAGTTTGTGGGGGCAATAAGCTGACTTTGTATAAGATATACAAAAGTATGAAGGCTATTGCTTAACACTTTGTAAGCCGCCCTGAGTCTCCGGAGAAGGGCGGCATATAAATCAAATAAATAAATAAATAAATAAATAACTGGTCATTCCCCTGCTCCTTGCCTTCTTATTCATGTAGGGAAAGCCTGCATGGTTGGATGTCTGGCCCCTGTATGGGCAAGTTTGTCACTGCCTGCCTTTTCCTTCTTTGCTTTCTCAGTTGTTTGCATACATGAATGATTTTACAATCCCGTCCCATATCCTCTCCTTTGATACTAAACTAGGCCCATCCTTTTCCCTTCTTATCGTATCCATCGTTGCTCTGATGCTACAGTATCCAAAGCAAAAGGAGCAGATTATAGGTACTTTGAAACTGATGGTTCAGCTTTCTAGAGTAGTATTTATAGGAATTTTTCTGCTTTATTCCAAGATGCCTATCTTGCAACTTAAAGATTTAGAAGAAAACATAGACAGGGAAAAGAATACTGCAGTACTGTAAGTAAGAGGTATGAAAGTAAAGGAACCTTGCTTCATCCAGCTGGACAGAAACTAAAAGCTATTCACTGGGAGATGTAATGGCTGAATAGAGCATTAAGCTTCTATTGGCAGTGGGGGAACATGGATTGAAGAAAATTAATTGCCTTCATTGGTGATTGTTGGAAGTGCTGCAAGATAATAAAAAATGGCATCAACAGGAAATGTAACCTCTTAGCAGCCCAAGACAGAAGCTGGAAAGATAGGACCATGTCTACTGTCAACCTGTCTACTAGACTGTCTACTGTTGACTTCACCTCATTCCTAAGAGGTCTTTAAGGGATGTGCATAAGAGCACCAGCGTATCTACCATTCCTGTCCTAATGTTCCCTTTTATTTGTATCCATTTCATGTATTCATAATTATGTTTATACTTGTATCTGTTATCTAATACATGCTTGATAAAATAAAATCTGGTCTCTGAACAGGAATTCTTGACAAAGGAAAAATCATGTTTGACAAAATAAATAAATAAATAAAGTTGCTGAGACATTTAGGAGAATTGTCAGGACTTCATGGATACTGCTCTTCTATTAAAATAGTTAATCTAATGAAATTTCATGAAGAGGTTTTAGAGAGGTCTGAAACCAAATGGAAATAATGAAACCCATCCAAGAAATCTGAAGTTGCCTGGCAATTTAATTTATTTATGTTATATCTTGTTGTGCTGCATAGATTCAGAATAGTTGACCGGAATTTTCCTAATTTTAATTTCTCAATTTCCTGATAATTTGATTTTTAATTTTATTTATTTATATAATAATGTCTCGGTATTCTATTTTATAAGGACTTGAGCTGCTTTATAATTTTCACCATCAGTAAGATCAAAGTGAATAATCTATGATGTTTGTGACAAGCCAAAACTTGGGTATCAAAGAAAAAACTGCTCGGGAGCGGTCTCAATTTCCTCTCTTGGAATTATTCAGACAGCTTTCTCTCATTTAAAGGCATTTATTACTCCCCAGAGAAATCTATTTTACTTAGCAGAGAAGTTCATTTCAGCTACATTTATAAAGCCAAGAGGACAAAGATCAAACAAACATTCAGTTGGCCAAATTTCACCAAATCACTTGTCCATGTCTTCAGCAACATGCATCCTATAAAACAAGAGCAGAAAATGCTGAGTTTGCTGAATTGCAGAGCTAGGGGGCCAAGAAATGCCACTTTATCTTTAAAAAGTTTAAAATGTGCCTCAATATGCTTCCAAGATTTCCTTTACACTCAGCCCAGAGCACATTTGAAAATGCTGCAAATTATCTGGAAAATGCTGCTAGATAGCACCCCACAAATGTAATCACAGAAATGAAAAAGAACTGGCTTACATGGTGCTGTTGCCATGGTTTCTGTGAAAGTAACACATGACCCAAATGTTTTGATAAAGGGATCCTGTGGAGAGCAGTATCTGTGGAGACACAGGTTGCCCGAGAAAATTCTTGAGCCAAATTTCTTTTTGAAAGGTATTTGCTTTTCATTCATCTCGATCACATCCTTATTTCGGTATTGTACCATTCACTTTCTATCACATTTCCATAAGCAAATAATGAACGGGAGCTAAAGAACAGAACATTTTTCTTTTCTTTTTTCTCTTTGAAGAGTTGTATTACACCTCCCATCTTTAAATGGAATGACAGTAGAAAAAAGAAAAAAGAAAGAAAGATCCAGCTCTACAGAACTCAGCTCTTATTCTGCTGTTGAAAAATATGTGTGCATTTGGGGAGGGGGGCTGCCTTTCTTTTTAGAACTGAAGAGATCTGGTTGAGGGTTGAATACTTACTGCTGTCCTAAGTAATACCCTTGCATTCTGCGTGGGCAGGATTTTAAAAGTGTAAACATAAAATTGACAGTGAAAACTTTGGGAGAGACCTATGCATTTTAGCCTCTTTTTTAAGAAAGAAGAGAAGAGACAAACCAGCTGATAAGATGCTGTGCAGGTGAGGAACAATTTTAAGAAAACACTGGAAGATATAAAGTAGAGGAAAGGATTTTGAATTAAAGAAATAAAGAATAAGAGCAGAGGAGAGACTATCAAACCATCAGATACATGTGACGAAAAAGTCCTACAGAATGGATAGATTTAGTTCTTAAAAGGATGTTGAAAAGGTAAGCATAGAAGAGGAAAAAAATGAAGGAGCATATTTTTACCTTTTGAGGGGTATGCGATGGCCCAGGGTGCAGCAATTAGAGCTGGTATCTGGCTTTCTTCTTCTTCTCCCCTGCATCCCACCATCTATTTTACCAGGCAAGATCTCCAGCTGTGAGTATCAGTCTTGAAATCTTGCATTTCATCTTCTGTGCGGTTGATATTCCCAGTAGCCAAATCATACAGCCCTCTCTCCGCTCATACACTCATAAACAAAATAACAAAAAGAAAAACTATGCAAGGAATGTTTTGTCTCCCTGGGTGCCACAGAGACCCTTGAAAAAGATGGGAGGTAGGAAATCCAATCCTGCAAGGAGCTTATTGAAGCCCAGCAGTTCACTAAGCTTCCTTTTTCATGGTGCCCAGATTGTCTGCATGGCTGCTGGCTCGCTTCTTCCAAATTTTCCTGACTTACTTTCATGCAGATGATCTGGGACCTGCATCAACCTACGTCAGGAATGGACTGACAACTAGATGTTTGCTTTGTTGTGAGGACACATCCTCAATGAATGATAAGGGGTCCACATTCCACAAAATAAAAAAGAATTAAAACATGGGCAGAATCAATGGTACAAGAATATAGATAACATAATATCCATACTTCCTTTCTCTTTAATAATTAAACATTTAATACTTGATGTAAATGTATATGCTGATATGTTGATGAAATCTGAGAAAATACAACTAGGAACAATATATCAGAAAAACTCTATAATCTTTTCAAACTCCAAGAGGTGTTAGGAAAAACGGTGGAATATAGGCTTATAGTCCATGTTTTCCTTCTGTCGAGTTAGGAGAGGCTATTCTTACTCCCTTATAAACCTTGGGCTGATGAGATGGCAAAGATGAGGAATCACCATAGGCAGAGCAAATTGTCTTCAAGACTATGAGTTACAAGCTAACGAAAACATGTCACAGAAAAGCAAAAGCCCTGTTCACCCCACAGCAGCTGTCAATTAGACAAGTGTAAATTGAGACAAGTTAGGTATTGTCATTATGATCTTAATTATAAAGCAAAAGAAGGATGAGGAAAATGTTACCCCTGTTAGCCTTGTGAGGTAATCCAGACAAAAAGCACAACCGGGAGTAATGGCTCTATTGCTCTATGTTTTTTGTAAGGTTATATTAACAGAACCTTGCAACATCTGAAAGTGCCCCTCCTCACTTTTACTCTCCTGAAAACTAAGGAGGGTCCCTTCTGAGATGCGTTAGCCTCTACTTCAGGCTCAAAGATTGCTGATCAGATCATTGTCTAGGCTGCAGCTCCTCCTCCTGTCTCCCAAATCATTTCCACATAACTTTACACCCCCTGACCCTATCTTGATAACCTTTCATTAGCACCACACTACACAGGGAAGGAAAGTTAATTTTGAGATGTTGATTTCAACGTAGAAGGCTGGGAGTGGAATTGTCCCTGACCAACAACTTATATTTGTTCCTAGCAAGAATGTCTACTCTGCTATCTGTTGAATCATCAACCAAGCATAGGACCCCTATGACCAGGATTGGATAGAATGTCTACACCTTGCTTTCTGTTCCAGGCTACCCTCTTTCCTAGATGTTTTCAGTAAAAGCCATGACATTTTTGTCCTTGTCTGGCTGGGAAGAGAGTGGTCAATGTACTTGGAGATAAGAAGATGAAGAGGATGATTAGCTTCAGGCACAGCAGAGGCAGGAGCTAATTACCTGGGTTGACAACGAGGGCAGGTGGTCAATAGGTTAAAAATCTGTCAGAGCTATTAACTGTATTTAGGTTTGCCCAGAACAGGTAGTCCTCAACTTACAACAATCCATTCTAAGTTACAACAGCCCTGAAAAAAGTGACTTACAACCAGTTTTCACACTTACAAGTACTTCGGCATCCCCATGTGATCAAAATTCAGATTCGTGGCAACTGAGTCATATTTTGTCATGGTTGAAGTGTCCCAGAGTCATGCAATCCCCTTTTGCAACCTTCTGTCAAGCAAAGTCAGTGGGGAAGCCAGATTCACTTAACAACTGTGTTACTAATTTAACCCTTGCAGTGATTCACTTAACAACTCTGGCAAGAAAGATAATAAAATGCAGCAAAAATCATTCATTTAACAATAGAAATTTTGGGCTCAATTGTGGTTGTAAGTTGAGGAATACCTGTAACCTACTATACTTTCTCCAGGGAATTAAAAATTTGAAACATCAGAAGAACATAGAGCCTTGCTGAGCCAAGCTTTTCTATTTCTTTTGTTATTTAACCTTTAATAACACTTTCAGCCATTTTAATTAATTGGCCTATACTCTTCAATATCCCTCTCCCAATTCATTTTTAAGGAGGTGCATTGGGCATTTTCTAGTCTTCAGGAAAAGATGCCAGTTTTGCAGACAAATTGAGTATTTTTTTAGAAAACCAACAATTTCATATTTGAGTTATTTAGGAATCTGACAGTGAAGATTATCTGAATCTAGACATTAGTTTATTTTTAACTTGTCAATTGAACTTACATCCAAGCATTGCCTTCCTCTACTGTAATTCACCTGATTTCCTAAATACAGCATCTCTTCTATGTCCTCAGTAGAAGGGTTTGAGGGTTTGTTTACTGCTTTGAGTATAGTTATCTTTTTTTCTTACCAATCTTTGCCATCTGCTACTCAATTTTTTTGTTTATTTGTTTTTTTAAAACATTTATTGACTACTTGCATTTATTTTGTCAAAGAGCATGTTTTAGTTGGGGATCTCATTTGACAAAGATTTTATTTTTTTGCCTCTGATAGTTTTCAGACACAGCTTGTTAATCAGTGAGATAAAGTGATCTGTAGATTCTGACAGTTTTATAGGTTAATGACATTATTTTATTATTTATTTATATTTCCTATTTCTTAATCATTTATCTCCCTCATATGAATTTGTGCCAGAAACAACCAGAGGAGTAGAAGAACATAAATATAATATGATAAGTTAAGTCAGTTCTATTGATATTTTGATACCTTATTTCAGATTTGCTGAAACTGAAATAAGTTTAACTTTTCTTTTTCAAATTTGAAAAGATAGTCCCACATTAAACTTAAAATATAAACTAGGCTGTGCTTAGGTATTGGCCAGATTTGAGCTCCAACCCCAATCCTTCCTGCCCCCAATTAGTTGGGAAATAAACCGCTTCAACTTGTTTCCAGCTCTGGATTTAATTCAAGAAAACAGAATTGTATTGTTGCTGGGAGAATTCTTCTTACAGAACAATAATGCTAATAAACCCTTTGGGAGTAACCAAGAAAGTGGTCAAGATCCAGTGACTACAATACAGCCACAGCTGTTTTCATCTCCTCTTCATGACAGCCACCTCAGTTCAGAGAGAGCTTAAATTTATGGAAAGCATTCCCAAAGGATGATCGATGATGGCTCTAAATATCTAGCGAGAGTGAGAATAAGCTGTCTGTGTAAGGAGAGAGAAATTGTTGTTACTTTCTTTAAAATATATTTTGATCTTCTTTCTGCCACTTTCCTGATTACAGTATAACAACTCTGGGGCCTCCCAAGCAAGACTGCACTCCCAGGTTGGATTCAGCATGAGGACAAATACAGTTTTGTTCTTCATCTCCTCATATTAGCAAGTGCTTGTTGAGGTCAGTTCTGCAACCTCCTCAAAGCTCTTCTTGAGAACAATGTTATAGAAATATCCTGCTCTTTACCCTCCTCAGTGTAGTTGGCCAGCCACTTAGATTTCCATTCAGTGCTAAAAAGTCTTGTCCCAAAAGCTTGGAAAGGAGTGATCAATAGTGGTCTGATAACAAAGGCATTCTCAGCTGCAGACAAGCTTATTAATCACAGAATCACAGAATCCCATATTCCTCTTTCCTACCCATCCTCAATCAAGGTGTTTTTCATAAGCAACCATCAGTTGCTTTTTCAATTCTCCCTCCCTGCTTCTTGATTTAATTTTTGATGTGGCAGCCATGGTAGCAAATTGACAGATTTCCAGGGCAGCATCAAAAGACTTACTGAATGCTTCCTGGAGGATCTTGAACAGGGTCAGAAATAAGTAAGATCTTTCAATCATCTTAATAAATACCTATTCAGAATTGCATTAACCCATAGTAGATTTGAGCTTTTCTGAGAATCAAAAGCACATGCCTAGTAAAAAGGCTTTCAGAGCAGCTTTAGTGCACACAGCTGGGCAGATGAACTATAAACCAACAGTATTTTAGACTTATGGAGCTTCAGCTAGTTCATTGCTGCACTCAGCCACTGATCAGAACATCTTCTGCCTCACATGAGTTTGAGGAAAAGGAGGAGAAGAGAGATGGCTGTCAGTCCCATTTTAATTTCACATTTTGGATTTATTTATTTATTTATTTATTGGTTTGATTTATATGCCGCCCTTCTCCGGAGACTCAGGGCGGCTTACAATGCGTTAAGCAATAGCCTTCATACTTTTGTATATACCTGCTTAGTAGGGCTTTTGGCCCCCCCAAGCGGTGTTCTTTTTTTATACAAAGTCAGCTTATTGCCCCCACAATCCGGGGCCTCATTTTACCTACCTCGGAAGGATGGAAGGCTGAGTCAACCTTGAGCCTGGTGAGATTTGAACTCGCAGTAATTGCAGGCAGCTGGCAGCTAAGTGCTACTTTTTAACAGCACTTTAGTCTGCTGCTCCACCAAGGCTCTTGAAATAGCTTCACTGAAAATGTTAAACATCAGAAATGATAAAAAAAAAAGAGTCCTGTGCAACTTTACAGTACAATTGTCATACTATGGAGCAACTGTCATACTGCACCAGCTTTTGAAATCACCTATCCAAGGAGGCATGCAGTCTGTCTAATAACTAATTTAGGTAATTTATCCTTAAGGATACTGCAGTCATTGATAGTGTACAACCATTTAAAGGTACAAGAAAATCTTTATGTTGGCAGATTTCATCACATACAGATAGTCCTCGACTTACAAGTATTTGTTTAATGACTGTGTGAAGTTACATCATCACTAAAAAATTAATTACAACCAGTCTTCACGCTTACCACTGTTGCAGCGGTCATGTGGTCAGAATTGTGTGCATGGCAACCAGCATGTATTTATGACAGTTGGAGCATCCCTGGTTCATGTGATCACCATTTGCCACCTTTCCAAAGGGTTTCTGACAAGCAAAATCAGTGGTGGAAAGCCAAATTTGTTTAACGACTGCATGATTCACTTAACAATTGCAGTTATTCTCTTAACAATTATTGGGTGCAACTCATTTAACTGCCTTGCTTTGCAACAAAAATTCTGGTCTCAATTGTGGTTGTAAGCTGAGGAGTACCTGTATCAGGAATTTTCAATGCAGAAGGGACTTAAAAGTAGAACGCACAAAACATTTCTGATTTGAAAATAGGGCATTTTGACCTTACTTGCCCAGACAGTTGTTGGTACAACCCTAGAGCACTTCTGGCAAGATTGGAATGGCTGCTGAGAACTAAAATTGCAATGTTTCCAATTTGAAATACCATTACTTAAAAGCCTATGATTAGGGATGCCTGGCACTGACACAGCAGGATTACTGCAGGCTTGAATACTGAAACAGGAGAACTAAAAACATTTATATTGAGATATCTTTGTGATGCAAAAGTACAGGCAGAGGTGTCTCTCTTTGACAGTCCATTGGGTTTTTTTGGGAGCTATTTATGCAATAGCAAAAAGTCTCTGATGGAAGGTCACTGGCAGCATTTCTGGCAGCATTTTTGTAATTTTTCTGTCACTTTTGTATTTTCTTTAAAAAAAAATACTTTCATTTTCTCAGGCTGAGAAAAAATACTTTCATTGTATTCCGGCAATTATTCCATTTGCACGGATCTGGTCTCTGTTCCATCCAGGGAAAGATTATTCTACCAATTATCTTTGAATGATTATTTTAATGTCAGATAGTTGGCTCTCAATAGTGATTCCATGTCATTTATTAATGTTAAGTGTAATCCTGAAAATTCTGAAGACATGTTTTAACCATATGTGGGCAAAACCTGGTTTATAATGTTGTATTTTCATTATGGAGAGCCTCTGAGAAGAAATGTGCTTTTAAATATTTAGAAAAACTTGAAGGAATAATCTTAAAGCTTTTGTATGTTTGTAAATTACAGCAATTACTGCTTTACCTCAATTTTTTTTGCCAATAGAAATCTCGCCCCCTACTCTTTTCTGGTCAGTTGCCACCAACTTTGTCAGGGGAAAGATAATTCTGTTGTTGCCAATTATTTCAAATGAAACAAATTTCAGTTTTATAGCTAGTAGTTATCTGTGCCATTCAACCATAAATGTGTGTTATATTCCCAAGAGATTTCTGGTCATCTTTCATTGCAGATGGAACAGATCAAGCCATTTGGGCAGACAAACAGAGAATAGGAAGCCCCTATCTCTCACCCTCCAGCCTCACTTTCCCTTACAGCAGCACAAAAATAATGTCAGGGAGTAAGATCTGTGTGCATTCTAGAAGTGGTGCTTCTGGTATTCTCTGTGACACAGCAAAGGATTCCCAGGCATTCCTCCTGGATTTCACATGCTGCTGGTGATCTCACCTCACTGCTTGTGTTGCTTATGCAAGCTGAATGAGGCAATAAAATGAAAACAACATCCTGACTTTTTAATCACAAATACATATTAAGGCAAGAACTTTATCAGGCCAAGGTAGAGTTGTCAAATAATCCCAGGAATCTTTACTACTTTATTTAGGTGACTAAATTGCTTAAAAAGCAAAGAAAGAAAGAAAGAAAGAAAGAAAGAGAGAGAGAGAGAGAGAGAGAGAGAGAGAGAGAGAGAGAGAGAGAGAGAGAGAGAGAGAGAGAGAGAGAGAACGGACAGACCTGGGAAGAGGGATAGAATTATTGGGATTGATATGCAAAAGTAAACCACAATCCTTTCTAAAATAGGGGAAAGGTAGGAGCAGAATTCTTCCTTCTTTGGAAGCCAGGTTTATCACAATTGTTTAGGGACAAGGCATCCTACCTTAGAGTTGGTTCAGGCAAGATGATTTGAGATGATTGTCTGATGACTCTTATGTAGAAATGAGCTATGACCTAACACTGCAGAGAGGATGCCATCATCCTTACCACCATTCACGTCTTAATTCAGCTTTGTTTTTCCTCGGTCGGATTTTTTTCTTCCATGTCAGTTGAATTAAGATATTCAACTACCTTTCTCAACAGACGTTAGTAAAAAAAACCAAGCCACCTATCAAGTGCCATCCTTCAATGATCGGGGTCAAGTACTCTGTACGTGCTCAGGGTTACTTTTTGCTGCCTTCAGCAGACGTTGAAGCGAAACCCGGAGACAAATGAAACCGCGCCCTATTTAAGGCTGGAGCCGTGGAGAATTTGCCCAAACCTCCTTTGGTCCCCACTGGGCTTTGCGTAGAGACCGGAGTCGCTTGCCATGCGAAGCTTTCCAGACTGGACCATTAGGGGGATTGAAGCGGGCACTGGCGGCGGCAACGGGGCGTGGGCTCCCCAGCCGGTCCAGCGGTTCCCCAAGAACGGGATTCGCTGGAAGAGGCGGCGACAGCAGGCGGGACGGCCCCGAAAACGACCCCGCCCCCGGCCTCGAGGAGGGGGCGGAGTCGATCGGCGAGAGGGGGCCCCCGATCGACGGATCTCCGCCGCTGCCAGGCCGGCTAGAGCGCTAAGCGTAGCAGCCGCCAGCCGGGGAGCCCTGCCTATGGCGCAGCGCCTCGCCCTCGCCGAGCAGCCGCGCGCCCTCCGGGCAACAGCACTCGGAAGCGGCTCGGCGTGAGCGGCGAAGGAGGTTGGGCTCGGCTCGCTCCTGACGGCCGAGAGGACTGCCCGGGCGCTTCTTGCCTCGCTCCGGGAGCTGCCGCCTGCATCCTTCGTGGCGCTCTGCACCGCGCCGTCCGTTGAGATGCTGCCGCCGAAGAGGGGCCAAGCTTGGCGGCGCAAGAAGGGGCTGCGCGCGGGGCAGCTGTGCCTCCTGGCCTCGCTGCTGGGGCTCCTGCTGCTCTCGTGCGCCCGGGCAGGCCAGCGGGCTGGCCGCTCAGACGCCGCAGCCGGTGAGTGAGAAGAAGGGGGGAGTAAACCTGCGGGGTCGCGGAGCGGGGAGCGGGGCGAAGAAGGGACTCCGGCAGCTGCGAAAGGAGCCGCGACGCGGTGTTGGGGAGAAACCAACCAGCCGCCCGGGCGGCGTGGAGGTGCTCTACTGCGGCCATACCTGCCTGTGGGTTCGGTGATCGGGTGTCCTGCCTAGGGGCTTCCCTCGTGAAGTGCCGCGCTCTCTCTTCCTTTCTGTCCTTCGGATGAAAGGAATCCTGATGCTCGGATTTGTGGGTTGGGTTCAAATGTGGGGGGCGTCGTTGCCGGATCGTTCGCGCTTTCCAAAACGTGAAGGGGTGGGGAGAGCTGTCCCTACTTCCACAGTCTTTGGGGTGGTCCTCGGATTCTTTCCTCCTCCGCCACCTTACCTGACAGGTGCCGTTCTGTGACTCCGGTCTGCAGACAGGGAGCGGACATTGCGGGAGCCTTCACTTGTAGGCTGCAGGCAACTCGGATGGCCGAGTCGGGACCGGCGAGCGGGCTCGGCTGTTCTTCCTTTCCTTTCCCCGAAGTTCTCCTATGCCAGTCCCATTGGAATGAGCTGTGCACTTGCCTGCTCCCTTACCGGTCCCAATAATGTGCTTTTTTTCACAGAAATATTCCCGGGAGGTTGAAACATGTCTTACTGAAGAACATGAGGCAATAAGTGGCCTTTGGAGTTTCCAACTGATTCATTGAATTTGCCTAATGTGTTTAATCACCAAATGGCTAACCATATTTTAACTTAGCATGTTGTGTGACTTCCATCCTGTGAGGATTCAATAAATTAAAAGTACCTAGGGAATGAGGCTGAATAAACTGTGTTTTAATTAACCATGGTTTGGCAAATTGTACAAATATGACCACTAATCACCTGGGCTGGCCTGAAGTTTGCTTTTCACATTACTGACTTCTACATTATCCCCAGCTATGGAACTTCCTCCAGTGACCTAAGGAACTACTGGGCTAAATGTTAAATGGAAAAGCTAAGATTTGGCTTGGATTCCTACAATTGAAGGACCTGTATGCACATCTCACTGGGATTGTAGCCAACTGCATATATTACCAAACTGACCTTCATTCAGCTTGTGATCTAATGCATGCTTTTAGAAGGCTGTAATATTTAGATTGCATTCTTGTACTCACTTTCTGCTAGAAATATGCCTAGCTGAATTCAGTGGGCCTATTAAGGTTTAGGCTTGTGCAGTTAATGAAACCAAATATTAATAATATCTTTCTAGAGTGTCAATAATGAATCTTTCCTCCAAATAGTAGCTTATGCTCCATTCTTCCTAGCTGTTCCCCATGCTACCTTGACTAATAGAGAGGGGAGGAAGAAAAGAATTTAGTGGGTTCAAGCATCTACTAGTGCTGTTACTAGTCCTCACCTAATAGCCTAGTAATCTCTTCCAGCTCGACATGGAAAGAGATAATTAATCTGTCCTCCATCAATGTCATTAAGTTGAGTATTTTTGAGCAAGCTGCAATTTTTCAGGTTTTTCTTGGCCTTAGATCAGCAGGACTTATTTTTGTCTAACCTTAGCTAGAGAAACCTTACAGACTGATGTGGTGCTGAATAGCAGATAACAGAATAAATAAATAAACATTTTTTTAAAAAAATGGAATACTCTATGAATAGTTCTATTGACATTTAACTGACTGATAAACTGATTCTTTAGTTGAAATGATAGGATGAATCAATTAATTCTTCACCAATGTGCAACTAAGTTTTTACCATTTGGTAACAATTATTCTTAGCATCTCTGCATTGAGCATGTGCATTGCCTTGGTTTTTTTCAATGGGGCAGATGATAATGATTCTGTATGGATACAGGTGATGGCAGAGAAGGTGTGTCTTTTGTTGTAGGTTCATGATGGAAGTGAGATTTGAACATTTCCATCCATTGCTTAGTTAGTCAACAAGATTGTTCTTGTTCTGCTGTATTGTTTTTTCTAGTTTAAAATTCCTCAGAACCATGATTTTCTTTTTTTTTCTCCTGAAAATTTATTTATTTATTTTTAAACATAAAATATAAAATACATCTTTTTAGAGCAAAGTTTGATCCGGTATAGAATAGGTATAATTGCTCACACTCCCTTAACCAATTCAATTCCATATTTCATCCATTTACATCTTTTAAAAAAAGAAAAAAATAGGAAATCCAACCCCGGTTTTTTATCACACATTCTAACATCTTATTCTAAACATTTGGCATTCTACTGTATCACTCTAAATCTTTAACTCCAAATATACACAGCTCCTTCTTATATTCAATCATTTCCAAATAAACAGCATTCTAGATCTTTATCATTTTAACAATCAGTATTTCATATATATTCCTTAATCCTAAAATCCATTACATCAAATCTATGTTTTACCTCTCTTAAATGACATCTAATGTCCATAGTCTTAACATAAAATATTTTTCTCTTCTCTTAAAGTCATTTCAGAATCAATTCATTTTAACATTCATTCAACATTTCCATCTATAATTTATTATTCCTAAAATATTTTATTTTTGCTTACTTCAGGCTTATTCTCCATTACTACTAAATCTAGTATTTAGCTGGTTCATGACTTAAATAGCTATTTCCCAGCAGTGCTTTCCTCCACTCCTATCTCTGTTTGTTTAACTGGTTCACAGTTTTGCTTTAACTATTCTCCAGTATTATCTCCTCCACTTCGTCCTAGGTTTATTTTTTAGCTGGTTCACAACTTAATTAGCTGTTTTCCAGCAATACTTTCCTCCACTCCTAACCATACTTATTTGGCTGGTTCACAGTTTGGCTTTAACTGCTCTCCAACATTATCTCCTCCACTCCTACCTCTATTTGTGACTGGTTCACAACTTTGTTTCAGTTGATTTCCAGAATCGTGCTTTCCTCCACTCCTAACTTTTATTTTTTGGCTGGTTCACAGCTTTGTTTTAACTGTTCTCCAGCATGATGCTTTCCTCCATTCCTACTTCTATTTATTAAACTGGATCACAGCTTTGCTTTGACTGTTCTCCAGAAGCAAAACAGTCATGCTTTCCTCCACTCCTAACTTCATTTGTTTAGCTGGTTCATAGCATTTTATTTTAGCTATTATCCAGCTATATGCTTTCCTCAGAAGCATGATTTTCTGATGTTATTTCAACCAGCTGGATTTTACAGTCTCACTTGTCATTCTGGACTTTCATAGAAGTATCTGTAATTCCGGGTTGTTTGGCACCACTGTGACAGCCGATCAGCATTTTCAGGAATTACATATATCTGTTCAACTACGGTTACATAACTAATGGAAAGGCTCTTCATTAGGTTTCTTTTGTAATTCCCCTATGCTGCTGGATTTTGTGAAGGGAAAGGCTGTATCTCACCTACCTTTGAACAAAGAAAAATCCATCTGCATTTGGTTTATGTTTATGTTGCATATCATGCAGAAGAGTCACTGAGTCACATACATAGCCCTAGGAAAGTGAATGGTTGAATCTAAGTTAACACTTCTCAATTGTGAGGGCATGCAGTGGAAAACTGAGTAAATGTATCAGAACTAGATTATTTGTTTTGCCCCTACTAGTGTTACTGTATTCTCTGAAGTTCTTGTTTACCCATTGAGGAACGTGAGAGTGGTCTAAACCTGACCTTGATTAGTGTCTTGGAGATCTTATGCCAAACTCTGTTACCTGAACTAGAAAACATGAGAGATTTATTCTCCTGTAGCATGCATTCATAAAGCTTTGACCATGGGAATACTTGTGCTAGATTATGGTATATTCCACTTACAAGTAGTCCTTAGGTAACAATCATTTTTTTAATTCAGTGACCATTCAAAGTTACAATGGTTCCGAATGGAGCTGACTTATGACGAATCCTCACTGTTTTGGCTGTTATAGTGTCCCCGTTTTCAACATTCCCTATCAATTTCCCGCAAACAAATCAGTGGGGAAGCTGGCAGGAAGTCAGAAGTTGTGATCAAATAAGATCCTTACTTAATGACCAATATAGTCCTAATTTTACAATAGCAACTGGGACTTAGCAATGTGGACATACGTTATACTTTATGACTACCTCACTTAACAGTGGAATTCTTGGCCTCAATTGCTGTCATAACCTGAGGACTCTGTACACTACTCTAATGTAGAGTAGCACATTATCTGCAAGCTACCAGTAGACTTGGCACTCCAAAGAACATACAAGGGGGCTCTGCTGTCTTTTCAATAAAGCTGTACTGCTACCTATGAAAGTGCTAATTCCTGGACAATCCCATACTATATTAGTAATACTATATTACTGCTTCAATATTAAGGGGTTCAGAGAAGGGGAGATGGAATCCTACCAACAAGGGCAGAGAAAGGAAAACTTTTTTGAAGTTTTTTCTTGTATGCATGTGTGTGTGTGTGTGTGAATGCCTTTAAATGAGTCTTAACTCCTAGCAACTGCCTCGTGTCTGCAGTATCCTTGGCAAGATTTTTGGAAGTGATTTGCCATTGCCTTCTTCCTTGAGCTCAGAGAAAATGAATTGTCCAAAATCACCCAGCGGTGCCTAATGTTGGACTAGAACTCATGATTTTCTATTTTCTAGCCTGGTGCTTTAACCACTACTTTCTTGTTTTTTCTTTTGAAGATGTTTCACTTCTCATCCAAGAAGCTTCAGCTCTGACAGGATAGTGGGGAATGGAAGGATTTATATTCCTTGCAGACAGCTGGTAATCTGACAGCTGGTAATCTGCAAAACATTTTCAAAACAAAAAACGAAGTCCAGTTACCTCCTGAAAAAGAACCTTTGGGACAACCATGACCTGGATGACTGAGAATCTCTATTGACCAAAGTTTTCTTGACAAGGTTTTTCAGAAGTGGTTTGCCATCACTGGAAATTTTTAGAAGAGATTGGACAGCCATTTGTCTGAAATGATATAGGATCTCCTGCTTGAGCAGGGGGTTGAACTAGAAGATCTCCAAAGTCCCTTCTGACTCTGTTATTCTGTATTCTGTATTGCCTAGGTCTGAGAGAAAGTGATTGCCCCAAGTTCATCTAGCTGGCTTTGTACCTAAGGTGGGACTACAAGTCACAGTTCTAACCTGATGCCTTAACCATTACACCAAACTCATATATATGCATGGTATCATGCCAATAAATACAAGTAAGGATAAAAAGGAAGGAAGGAAGGAAGGAAGGAAGGAAGGAAGGAAGGAAGGAAGGAAGGAAGGAAGGAAGGAAGGAAGATATTGGCCAGTGAACCAGACATTGTGATAGTAGACAAGGACAGAAAGACAGCAGTGGTGATAGATGTAGTAGTGCCAAGTGACAGCAACATTAGGTACTGGTAGAAGGAATATGAGAAGCTGGAGAAGTACCAGGACCTGAAGGAGGAACTAGAGACAATGTGGAATATAAATGTGGTCCCAGTGGTTGTGGGACCATTTGAGGCTATGACTCCTAAACTGGAAGAGTGGCTCCAGCAGACTCAGGAACAGCATTAGAGCCTTCTGTCCAGAAGAGAGCAGTGCAAGGAACAGCTGATACTGTACAGAACCTTCAAACTCCCTGTCTCTGGCAATTAACCCAAGGATGAAGAAGATACATGTCACTCACAGAGGGGAGAAGGGAATGTGTGTGTGTGTGTGTGTGTGTGTGTGTGTGTGTGTGTGTGTGTGTATCAGAATCCCTATCATACTTCAATCAATTGTGCAAATCATTTTCTTTCATAATATGTTTTGCCTCATATCTTATATTGTTGATAAAAATAATGAATCGCTGATAAACAATGATGAAGAATGAATGAAAAAGAATGAGGGAGAAACAATGATATCTGAAATGCTTGTATATGCATGGCACACAGTATATAAGTTAGAACACATTTATTAGTCCTGCACCTACATTTTAAAAATGAATGTGTGAAATTATATATACTTTAAGTAGCCATATGTGAAAGAGCAACATGTAGAAGGGCAAAAAAGTGCTTCTCTGATATAGGCTTTTTACTATTATTATTATTATTATTATTATTGGTTAATCTGTAGTGAGATCCACAGTCTTTGAGGCTGGTTAATAGCTCAGCAGCTCGAGTCCTAACCAAGGACCTAGGAACTGTTAAGGTATCGTCGGAGGATGTAAGCTGTTCCGAGTAAGGTGGTTTTTTGTAGAGTCAAAATGTTCAAGTCCGGTAAATTTAGAATTTCTAAATAGCGGGGTAGCCCTTTGGGTATTGCTCCAAGGGCTCCAATTACAATCGGAACAACACATGATTTCTTTTTCCATAGTCGCTCAACTTCAATTTGCGAGTCCCGGTACTTTGTGATTTTTTCTTGCTGCTTATCTTCAATCCGTGCATCACCAGGTATTGCAATGTCAATGAACCATACTTTTTTCTCATCAACTACCGTTATGTCAGGTGTGTTGTGGACCAAGTGCCTGTCAGTCTGAATCCTAAAGTCCCACAAGATCTTGAGTTTCTCATTCTCTAAAACTTTCTCAACCTGATGTTCCCAGTGGTTTTTGCTGTACTCAAATCCAAACTTCTGGCACAATTTCCAGTGAATGATCTTAGCAACGCGGTCATGGCGTTGTAAGTAGTCGGTTTGTGAAATTTTGCTGCAGCCACTGATCAGGTGGTCGACTGTCTCATCTTTCTGATTACAGAGGCGGCATTTGCTGTTGGTGGTAACATGTTGAATTTTTGCCTTCATGTAGTTTGTGGCTAGGGCTTGTTCTTGAGCTGCCAAAATAAAGCTTTCTGTTTCTTTTTTCAGTACTCCTGATCTTAACCAGTTCCAAGTTAATTTCTGGTCACCTTTGCCTTCAATACTTTTCAAGTATTGGCCATGTAGAGCTTTGCTTTTCCAATTTTCAGCTCGCTGCTCAATTACTTCTTTCTTATATTCTGCTTTTGTTTTAGTTGTCTTTAAAAGGCCTCCTTTATTTACTTCCTTTATCATTGGTTCTCCACTTTTCTGGATGTAATCATTCAAGCTGCATTTTTCTTCTTCCACAGTCTGCTTTACTTGTAGGAGTCCTCGACCACCCTCTGCTCTTGGTAAATATAATCGGTCAACATCACTTTTAGGGTGCAAGGCATGATTCATTGTCATAAGCTTCCTTGTTTTTCTGTCCAAATTGTCTAACTCCATCTGGGTCCAGTCAATTATTCCTGCAGAGTATCGAATCACAGGTATAGCCCAGGTATTTATGGCTTTTATGATGTTTCCTCCGCTCAATTTGGACATTAATATCTTACGAATTCGCCGAATGTAGTTGGCTGAAGTTATTTCCTTGACTTTATTATGCATTAAGTCAGAGGCCTCTAAAATCCCCAAGTACTTGTAGCCTTCTTCTGATTTTACTGCCTTTATCGTTTCTTCATTCTCTAGTTCTATTCCATCCTCTTCTATGATCTTACCTGCTTTGGTTGCTATTGTTGCACATTTGTCAATTCCAAACTGCATACCAATGTCTTGGCTAAATTCTTTTGTGTGTTCAATTAATAAATTCAGTTCAGCTTTTGTTTTACCAAACAGCTTCAAATCATCCATGTACATCAAGTGCGAGATTTTCAGTCCTTTCTTTGTAAGTTCGTATCCACAGTTCAGCTTTTTCAAAATGATTGTCAGTGGTAGCATTGAGAATATAAAAAGTAGGGGTGAAAGGGAATCACCCTGGAAAATGCCTTGTTTAATTTCAACTTCACCTAGTTCTTCTTCATTAGCCATAAGTTTTGTTTTCCAGAGGTTTATTGAAGATTCCATAAATTTTTGTATGTTTCTGCTGATGCCAAAGATTTCCAGGCATTTCTTGATCCAGCTATGGGGAACTGAATCAAACACTTTCTTATAGTCTATCCAAGCCATGAACAGGTTGGTTCGTCTTTTCTTTGAGTTCTTTAGGATTAGCTTGTCAATCAGCAATTGATCCTTTGTTCCTCTTGAGTTTTTGCAGCATCCTTTCTGTTCTACAGGAAGTAAGTTATTTCTTTCCAAGTATCCATAGATATAGTTTGCAATGATACCAGTAAGAAGCTTGTATGTTGTTGGCAAACAGGTGATTGGCCTATAGTTTCCAGGGTCCTTTATGTTTCTTTATCTTTTTGGATCAAAAATGTCCTTCCAGTTGTCATCCATTCATCATTTTCAGGTGTTTTTAGGGCTTGGTTCATCTGGGTTGCCAATCTTTTGTGCACACTTGTAAGTGCCTTTAACCAGAAGCCATGCAGCTCATCTGGTCTGGGTGCACTCCAGTTCTTCACTTTTCTTGACTGTCTTTGCACCATTGCTTTTGTTATTTTCATGTCTTCCATTTTATGCACTTTAATAGAGTCCTCAACCTGTTTGATCCATTTTGCATTTCTGTTATGCTTCTTGTTGTTTTCCCATAAATTCTTCCAGAATTTCAGAGCTTTCTCTTTATCAGGTTTTTCATTTGTTGTTACTCCTTCTCCATTTTCTAAGCTCTTATAAAACTGGTGCTGATTTGCTCTGAACTGTGAGTTTTCTTTGAACTGAGTTACTCGGTTTTCATACCTTTTAATCTTTTCAGCGATGGCAACAACCCTCTGCTTCAGCTCTTCAATTACTACCGCAATCTCCTTATTCCTCAGATCGTATCTTGCTTCCAGGCTGCTTTTGACCTGCTTGTTCTTTAACTGACCTTGCTTTAGGTTCTTCAAGTTGCTCAAATCTCCACGTAATTTTTTTATCTTCAATTCTAACCGAATTTTCCACTTAGGTTTCCCCTTCTTGCCTCTTTGGTTCTTTTGTATTTTCAACCCCAGTTCTTTGGTGGTTATGACGGCTGCTGCATACATTAATTGGTTTGTTTCGGCTAATGTAGTGGTTCTAATAGTTTGCACAGCCTCATTGACCTTTTTTAGTACATTTCTCAATTCTTTCCGGTTCACTTGGTTCAGCTTTGGCAAACGTGTTCTTTCAGCATCTTCCATTTGATGCTTTATTTTTCCAGCTAATTGAGCACTATCTTTTGGTATTTGTTCTTCAGTGCTTCCTTGTTCTATATCTTCATCCATTTCAGTATCCTCTTCCTCCCTTTCTTTCACAATTTGCTTTTGAGTCTGCAAATCATTCTTGATGTTACTCTTCTTTGTTGATGTACTCAGACCATTAATTGCTTTCTCTTCTATTGCTATTAATTCTTCTGTAGTGAAAAATTTGTGGTTTAGGATTACACGTCGTTGGTCCATTAACCTTTGTTCACTGGTGTCACAGTCTGTATGATTCATCTTCCAAATCCGATACATTCGTTTTTGAAATCCACGTTTTGCTGGCTTAGACTGATAGTAAGCTTCCATAATAAAGGTGTTTTCTTCCTTAGTCCAGATTTTTCGCTTTTTGGGTTTTTCTTCCAGTAGCTTGTCAGCTCCATGCCCTGGTTGCCTAGCAGAGGGAGCTGAGCCCTGTAACTCATTTTTCGTAGAATGCCCAGGAGCCATAGCATCCAACGGAACCCTTGTTAATCCGGGCGACGGTTCAGCCGGCATAAATTTTATTTTTTTCATATTCACCATGTTTGAATGGGTTGTGGAGCAGATTTTGTCTGGCCCTTCACCTAAGATCTGTCTGATATGGTTGCACCTGTTCAGCATAGCCCTTAGGATCATTAGAGCACGCAAGCCCCTCCACCACGACAAGGTAGAGCTCCTCGGAGGGGTTATTATTATTATTATTATTATTATTATTATTATTATTATTGACAGTATACACAGCAAATGAGATGACCATGCTGGATTTCATATCCCAAATCTCTAGTCAAACACTTCTCAAGCATTTAGGACTGCGTGATGTATTGGCGGATTATGCGAGCAGATCCCAGTAAGGTGGCCTTCTGTAGCTGACCAATGGTGATCTTGTCAGCACCAATTGTTTTTAAGTGCTTGCTTAGGTCTTTAGGCACAGCACCCAATGTGCCGAGTACTACTGGAACCACCTGCACTGATTTATGCCAGAGTCTCTGCAGTTCGACTCTTAAGTCCTGATATCTGGTGACTTTTTCAAGTTGTTTCTCGTCAATTCTGCTGTCACCAGGTATGGCAATGTCAACAATCCACACTTTTTTCTTCTCCACAATCATGATATCCGGGGTATTGTGTTCCAAAACTTTGTCAGTCTGTATTTGGAAGTCTCATGATAGTTTTGCATGCTCATTTTCGACCACTTTTTCAGGCTTATGATCCCACCAGTTCTTTGCTACAGGCATTGTTACTACATGTAGAAAGGCAAAAAAGTGCTTCTCTGATATAGGCTTCTTCTTCTTCTTCTTCTTCTTCTTCTTATTATTATTATTATTATTATTATTATTATTATTATTATTATTATTATTATTATTTTATCTGTAGTGAGATTCACAGCCTTTGAGGCTGGTTAATAGCTCAGCAGCTTGAGTCCTAACCAAGGACCTAGGAACTGTTAAGGTATCGTCAGAGGATGTAAGCTGTTCCGAGTAAGGTGGTTTTTTGTAGAGTCAAAATGTTCAAGTCCGGTAAATTTAGAATTTCTAATTAGCAGGGTAGCTCTTTGGGTATTGCTCCCATATGATTTTTTCTTGCTGCCTATCTTCAATCCGTCAATGAACCATACTTTTTTCTTTTCAACTATTGTTATGTGAGGTGTGTTGTGGACCAAGTGCCTGTCAGTCTGAATCCTAAAGTCCCACAAGATCTTGAGTTTCTTATTCTCTAAAACTTTCTCAACCTGATGTTCCCAGTGGTTTTTGCTGTACTCAAATCCAAACTTCTGGCACAATTTCGAGTGAATGATCTTAGCAACGTGGTCATGGCATTATAGGTAGTCGGTTAGTAAAATTTTGTGAAAAAATTGTGAAAAATTATTATTATTATAATGATTATTATCATTATCATTATCATTATCATTATTATCATTATCATCAGTATTATAAGATCAGCAAGAGTTTCTTTGAAATTTGGGGATATGGAATCTTGACATTCTCCACAACATGACAGAAAGTGGAGCCCTTGGTTCTCTCAGAGCTTGGTTGCTTGCTTTTAGACATTTCATTACCCAATGGAGGTGAGTGTGGAATATGCTGTCTGTTTATATGCAGTACTGTAGCTTGCCTTGCCAATTTTGGTGGGGGCATGGTTTTCTTCTTTTGAATTAGCATCTTTCACCATGTCAAATCCAAATTAAATCCAAATCCAGAACAAATTCAAAAGAGAAAATGAAAAAAAAAAAAAAGGAAACAAAAAGACCACAACCCATCCCCTCCAACAGCCCACATTCAGATAAACCAGGATCAGTGCCTGACAAACTATCAGGCAGAAAACTATACTGTAATCAAGAAACCATTAAGGTTATTCCTGATTGGTTTTTGAAGTTGTCAATCTTGGGAGCTACTGACAAAATAAAAGAAACAAAGCACCAACTGGGCAAACAATCAGTGAATAGTTTGCTGTTCTGAAAAAACTGCTCAAATATGGTAAACCAAAATCCAAATACAATTAATTATAGCTTAATATGATGAATAAATCCTAATCCTGACTCTGTCTGGTTTTTTCCTTGCTTGATAAACTGTGATTAAAACAAATCCTGGATTATGTGCACATATTAAAATATTGTGGTTAATCTATCAACAAACCACATCAATCTTTAGCATTATGAGTGAGCTAGGCCAATATTTATAAGCTTCCACGGGAATTTAACTTCTCATACTGGAGGATGAGTCTCTACTTGTGAGAGGTTCCCCTGCCAGGTACCCATGCCCATACATAACAAGCTACCTTAGCTGCAAAAGAAACTGTATGACATTGGTGCCACCCATAATAACATATACTCAACTGTGGGGATTATTATGACAGATAAAGATTATTTGCATATAGGGATAGTTGTGGCAGACAAATACTATAATCAACTAAATAAGTAAATATGACTGCTTTTCACGAAGTTAGAATTAGCTGTTTCTATCAGTTGTCTTTGACCTTTATGAGTGGTCTAGATACAATGACATATTCTGTTGAAGTGTCTAATTTCCACAGATTCTGTGTCTCTTTGATCTATGGTGTCACATTTCTGACATCTCTGTTTCAATGCATTCTTTAGCATAAATTCTTTAATCATTCTTCAAAGGGCCGCTATCTTGTTAATTCTTCCTGTCTTCTAAATTGTATATATGTTGTATTGAATTCTTTTTATTATCTAGATGGAACATTTGTGCTGTACCCTTTCCCCTATAAGTTTACAAAAAGGTACATGGAATTATTTCATCATCACAATAATCCAAATATTTCCTGAGAGTTACCCAGTGGACTTTATGACTTTATAAAAATTCCAACCAAGGTCTTTCTAGCCTACTTTCTAATGCTTTGTCCCTAACTCATATAGTGTTGGTTTGTTGAAAAAAACTGTTGAA
The DNA here is from genome assembly GCA_030761175.1 of Masticophis lateralis. Taxonomy (NCBI): domain Eukaryota; kingdom Metazoa; phylum Chordata; class Lepidosauria; order Squamata; family Colubridae; genus Masticophis; species Masticophis lateralis. The sequence goes on along the minus strand of JAUDYJ010000003.1, from coordinate 93,734,631 downwards.
AAATCTAAACTATCTTGTTCTCACACAAGTGTAGAAAGCATAGGGTAGAAAACAAATAGCTGGGTGCACTGAATTACACTAAACAATTAATTGCACAATTATTGTATAGCTTGATATGATATGTGAATTCAGATGCAAGTCTCATTTTATTTGTGGTCTGTTCAGATCTTTAGTTTATTGTTGTTTTGCAAATGAAGGTAGTTGCTTTGAATTCTTTCTCATACCTGGCATTTTCTCCCAATCATATCTGAATGAGATGTGTATGCTGCGAACTAGTGACTATTCTGATTTGTTTATTTGTTTATTTATTTCCTTTATGTAGCTGCCTATCTTAAAACAACTCTGGTGGTTAAATCAATAAAACAATATAAAATAGTATAAAACCAACAGCCGTAAAACTAAAAATAGTGATGGAATGTGAACCTGGAGAAGCTGTGTGTGTGTGTGTACTGTCAGAGCTTTCCCAGAGAGAGGCCCAGATTAAGGCAGTTGCTGTCCTGAGCTAAATGAGGGAGGAGGTTCATAGTCGCCACACCTTAACATATCTCTAAGAGGTTAATGGTTATAGCTTTAGTTTGGCAAGATTCTGTCCACAATGAAATAAAGAATTGGATTCTGTTGAATCTCACTGTGTCATATTTGAAATGTCTGGTGCCACAGCCAAATTTGATTGATGTACCCACATTCTTGTCTTACTCTGACATTGCCGTATCCCAACATTTAAGGGAAGAGCCATCTTTTACATGATCTCTAAAATGTTAAAAGGGTAAGAGTTTATCATGTCTCAGGGCAGAGGGTGTTCCATAGGGCAGGAGCTATAACAGAACAAGCACACTTTTGGGGAACCACAAGATATAAATGTTTAAGGAAAGGGATCTGGAACATGTCCACTCTACTGTATCTCCTGTGAGGAGATGGACAGATGTATTCAGGAAGAGGCGGCCCTGCAAATAACCTTGTCCCAGGCCATGCAGGGCTTTAAACATATAATCAGCAGCTTAAATTGCACCCAGAAGAAAACTGAGAGCCAGTGCAGCTCATATAAAGGGGTGTAATATGAACAGAGACAACCCAACACTGAATGTGCTGTTGCATTTTAGACCAGTTGTAACTTATGTGTGGTCTTCATATACAGCCCCATATATTTTTGATATATGAAGCATTAGATTTGCTCTATAGGTTGGTTATCCAAAAGTGAATATGGAAGTGCTGTTAGAAAATACTACAGCTTTCATTGTTGGTGGTTTATAAGTATCTGCTCCTTCCTACAATATTGGGCTAAGGCAGTGAGATCATTTCTGGTAGTGTTGAAATGTTGTTGATATAGAGTAAGACAGGTAGATCTGTCAGACCTATAGATCTGTCAGGTAGACCTGTAGATTTGACAGGTCGACCTGTCCTTTGTCCCCTTGTTATGGTCAGATCACAGTTTGGTGACAATGAGTTTCTCAAAAGCTGTACCTCTCTTGCAGGGAGGCAGGACCTATTACATTGGTCTACCCCATCAACTAATGGACTCGGATGGGTTCCAGAAGGAGCTGGGGGTTATAACTGCAGATCTACTGCACAGTCCAGCTGAGCTCTTAGTCACTGTTTGGAATAGGAAGGTGACTGAGGCTCTGGATAGGATTGCATTCATGTGACCTCTCCTTACCCGTAGACCTCTCTGTGCCCCATGGTATACACAGGAACTGAGAGGGATAAAATGCATGACCAGAAGTCTAGAGCACTGCTGGCAAAAGACAACGGATGAACGTGATCGAACACGGGTAAGAGCACTATTAAGGCCTACCTTGTGATGATTCATGTGGCGAAGTGTAAATACTTCTCCACACTAATTGCATCTGCAGATAATTGCCCAGTGACCCTCTTTAAAGTGAGCCTCCTGCTCCTGGGGAAGGAGGAGATTGAGGTCCACCTGAAGGGGCGCGCTGAGGAATTTGCGGATTTTCTGGAAGACAAAATCGCTGACTTTGTTCCCAGTTAGATGCCAGCATGGTTGCTGGTCCAGTGGAAGCCCCTGAGGCAGGTTCTTGCCCTGTTATCTGGGAACAGTTTGATCCTGTTGCTCCCAAGGAAATGGACAGGCAAGCATCTGTGTTTTAGACCCATGTGCCTCCTGGCTTGTGAAAGCTTCCCTGGAGATGACAGGCGAGAGGACTCTGGCGGTGATTAATGCTTCCCTACAGGAGGGGGTAGTGCCCCATCACTTTAAGGAGGCTGTGGTCTGCCCTCTTCTTAAGAAGCCGTCACTGGATTCCACGCTGTTGGATAATTTCCAACCTGTCTCCAACCTTAAGAGCCTCAGTGGTGCAGTGGACTAAGTGCTGTTAGGTGCTAGCACTTAGCTGCCAGCTGCCTGCAATTAGTGTGAGTTCAAATCTCACCAGGCTCAAGGTTGACTCAGCCTTCCACCTTTCAAGGTAGGTAAATTGAGGACTCGGATTGTGGGGGCAATAAGCCAGTTTTGTATAGAACAACACTGCTTAGGGGGCCCCAAAAGCCCTAATAAGCAGGTATATGCATCAAAGTATGCAGGCTATTGCTATAATGCATTGTAATCCACCCTGAATCTATGGAGAAGGGCAGCATATAAATTGGACTTCTCAATGTTTTTAGCCTTAGGTCCATCTTTTCCACTACTTTTGGGCTGATTATGCACCTAGTGCATCCAGAGTCTAGGAGGGCTGGCATCTGCCCGTGAGCCCTGGTGGATGGCACCCTTAATTCTATGAGGATGATCATGGGGCCCCCATTTTACTCACCAGATCGTCATCATTGGACTCGGTGTCAGTCTCACTGTCATCCACAATAGTTGGAGTTCTCAACTCAGCCTGTTTCCGGGGAGCGAACTCAATGACTTCTTTCAAGGCAGGCTTGTGGGCTTTGAGGGTGCTTTGTCAGACCTTTTCCCTCTGGGGCTGGTTGATTTTGGTGCTGGCTTGGAGAAACACTCAGCCGCTTGGTGTCCTTCCTTTCCACATTTGAAACACGCAAAGGATTTTGGCTTGGATTTGGGCTCCGCCTTCCCCACTGCTGGTTTTGGCACCCCCTTGCGGAAAGAGGAGAATGACTGATCCCAGGCGCGACCACCATGGATCTGGCTTCGGGCCAGGTCGATCTCCACATCCGCTGCTACCACGTACCAGCTCTGCAAATCTTTGGGAGATTTGCTCTGCAATCTTTGTAAATGTCCTCATTCAATCCATCTTTATAGTTTTCTAATAGGGCCACCTCTGACCACCCTCTCATGAAAGGAGCCAGCTCGCGGAACTCTTGAGTGGACTCTGCCACTGATCTCCAGCCCTGCTGAATGCCCTTCATTCTGATTCTCATCTTCCGCTCGGCTAGAGGGTCCTCAAAGCACATTCTGAGGCTCCCATAAAGAGGTTGTAATTTCTCAGCAGGGGGGAGTTATTATTGTGAAGGCCCCCCATCCACTCGGCTGCCACTCCCTCTAGGGCATTTGTAACGCACCTCACTCGTGCTGCATCCAACAGATAATTCTCCCCCCAGTCCTGCATATGGTTCCACACTTGGGTTAAAAAAAATCCCAAGTTCTTCAGCTCTCCTCCAAACTTGTGTAGTGGCGGGGGGGGGGGGGAATCTTTGGCTTTCTTCGCCTCTAGAGAGGAGCCTGCATTGCTGGGGCCCCCTGGACTGCCACATCTCTTGCCTGAGATTCAGAGGCTTGAGATGTTCCTTCCCCAGCTTCCTCTTCCTCTCCCCCACAAGCAGCCATCTCTGGGTCTTCCCCGGGGTGGTGTCCTCCCTTCCCAGTTGGGTAAACATACCTCTCCTAGGCCTGGCGGCTTTCTTTGGCATCTCTGAGAAGTTGCATAGCTTGGGCGACCATGAGGCTTTCTTTCTGTTCTTGCATCCATGCCGATTCTCCTCTTCGGGGTATGGCACTTGTTACTCCTTGGGGGTTCCAGGTCCGGTAGCCTCCCACTCCAGTCGACCATCTGCCTCGCTCTGGCTCCTCTCCCAGTCGTAATTTTGCAATCCATTCTGAACTATTCTCCCCCCCCCCCCCCCAGGTGGAGGGAAGAAATTGTAGAGCCAGCAGCTCCCATCCGATCCTGATCACTGTCTTGATCAGACATCGTTTGGGTTCAGCCGCCTCCGTGGTTATCCGGGATGGCTGTAAAAGTGAAATCTTGCTTAATGTCAGGCATGCCTCCTTTCAGATTTCAGGAAAGAATGACCCCAATTCCATTTTCATAGATAAAAGTTCTTTTACTGAAATTGAACTGAACACAGCCAAGGAAAGCAAGATCTGAGGCAATAGGTGCGAAAATCACATATAGAAAGCATCCCCTCCTAACTGTCCAGCGTAAATCATCCAATCCAAAGGTCCTCCAGAGGTCAGGTAGATTCACACGTCTGGCAGTGTCATCAATCTGGAATGTCAGCAGATAGCAGCTTCAAAGGCACTCCATAGTCATTCTCCAGCACGCTTCCCCTTCTAGCAATTTCCTAGCTCCCCCTCCCCCCGTTACCATGGCAGCCAACAAGCAAGCATTGAAAGACCGGAGGCTGACATTTTCCAGGTTTTCCCCACCCAAAAGAAAGTTCAAGTCCCTGCCCTAGCACCCACATACCCATCACATGGTCCAATCAATGCATCATCCCAATTGAAGATGCCTCCCAGTCACACTACTCCAGGTGCAGGCCAGAATGTCCTTGACTCTCAGAGAAAAGAATGTAATTATGGCTAAATATCTCCCCAACTCCATATAATCCCCAGTTTCCCACAGCACTAAATGTGGCAGCCCTGAGGATCCAAAGTAAAAGATAGCTTCCAGGACTGACAGGTTGTAGTTTCTGTTTTTCCCATATACATATCTATTGTTACCTAAATATGCACAATCATGTATTCATGTGTTTGATTTAATAGGTCCTACTGTACCTATTAAAACACATATATATAGAAAACACATGAAAGGAAAGTCACAAGGTCACAGAGTAATGTAGCAGTTATAAAGAAACGTTACGCTCTCTAGGATTTGATCATGCAGCCTATTGATAGCCCCACAGAGAAGTGCCCTATCAACTGACTTAAGCAACAGTCTCCCAAGTGAAGTTTCTATACTACTGATAGGGTGATATGATTGGGAGCACCAGTGAAATCAGGAGATCCAGGCAGTTCAAATGGGTTTAAAGATTTTTTGCAAGCTTAAGCTGCCTACAAGAATCTGAACTAACAGCCAAAGGAAATTGGTAGAGGATAAACGTAGAGGGAATTCAAGATGGGCTGGGTTTAGATCTCTTGTGGGTACAAAGGGACTCATGACTGATGATGTGTTTGACCCCTCCCTTGTGCTCAGCCTAGTCATCTACTACACAGAATGACAATACAACCTAATGTAGGGGCATGGAATAGATGGTTATTAATTCAGAAGTCTTCTTATTGGAAACAATAGTAAAGACCTTTCTTGGATTAAGCATTTAATTATTTTGTTAATGAAAGATAGGTGTAGATTGAAAATGTGCAATAGGCTTTGCCCCCTAAATCCCATTTTGGCTTCCTGTGGAGTTTCTTTTGCTAAAAAGCTGGGACATTGTCTCTTACCATTTTGTACTGGGGGAAATTTTAAAAACATCTGTAGTGGAAGTTTACAATAAGCATAACATTATTTTTAAAACATAAAGAAACTACTACTTTCCGTATCTTGCATCATCAAAACACAGCCCTGCTCTACTCCTTAATTCCCCCTAAAATGCACATCCCAAAATATGAGACTAGGCATGCGTGCTCCTGTCCCAGGTTTCTGTGTCGAAGCATTGGTGCTGCCCCATTTCTAATGGCTTTTCACACCTGTAGCAATGGCAGAATGTTCTGGTGATACATCAGGAAAATTCTGACCATGCTCCTTGTAATCTTAGTATCTTATCAGGGAAACTCTGCCTGTAGCCTGCAGCTTGATCCTGACAGGGTTCAAGGTTGCCTCAGCCTTCTATCCTTCCAAATTCAGTAAAATGAGGACCCAGATTGTTGGGGGCAATATGCTGACATTATAAACCACCCAGAAAATGCTGTAAAGCAAAGATCCCCAACCCCCAGTCCATGGACTGGTACCGGTCTGTGGCATGCCAGCAACAGGCTGCACCAGAAAGCATACAAACCACACTGTCTCCGGTCTGTGGAAAAACCTCTCTCCATGGAACTGGTCCCTGGTGCTCAAAAGGTCGGAGACTACTGGTGTAAAGCACTATGTGGTGGTATATAAGTCTAAGTGCTATTGCTATTATCATAATATTATTTTATTATCTGATACTATTCTGAAATTTGCAGGGCTTGACTCAAAGCCAGCCCAATCATAGTGTAAGATGATGCCCTGAATCAAGGGTGGGTAGACTCTGATTTCAGTACTTACATGCCCAGGACCCAGAAACCTGAGTTAGATGAACAAGCCATTCTCCTAGAATTAAAGGATTCTGAATCCAGCAATTTTTTTTGAGCTGAACAGAGCTCACCATCTTTCCATTTCAAATGCCTCTCCTGGGTCCCCCAATTTTTATTTCAGCTGCATAATTTATGCAAAATTTGAATGTGGGGGAACTTGTTGAAGCATGATGTCTGAATGTGGCTTTAATATTCTGAATACCATTCCTAATATTTGGTAAGCTTGTGAATTTTAATTATGAGGCATGCAACTGAAAGACATTACACAGATTTCCTTTTTTGGGCACAAAACAAGTAGTTTGATGGAGAGTGTTTGCTGAGAGGGATGCTTGCTCCCAGCTGTTTGGATCACTTTGGAGGTGTTTTGTTTTTTGCTTTGAGCATACACACACACACACACCATCTTTTTTTTCAAAGGACCTCACTATTTAAAATGACATCTTAATAAATAAAAAGTGTTACTCAGCACTGGCTGTACTACACAAAATTAAAATAAAACTATTTTTGAACAAGGCAATTCTTTATCTTGAAAAGATGAATTTTCCATACATTAAAAATGAGGTTTCTGGCTGCTAATGAGTGATTGCCTTGCCTCTCAAGCAGGACTTGGTCCTAGTCCCTGCAATGTTTTGATTTTAACTAGAAATGTTGGGGATTAAATTTGAATTTATTAGATACAGAGTTTCTAGTCCCCTGATGGATTTATCAGAGCATTAAGCAACTCAATACTGAGTCTATATGCCTGCTTACTTCAGAGACAAAGACCTATTCAGTTCACTAGCCTTCTTGTCCAGCATAAATCTTATTTCCATCCTTATATGAATGGGGAAAACTGAAGGAAGGTGTTCAAGGCAATTCTGTCTGGTTGTATAGATAAGAGGTGTGTATCCATGTTTGAGTAAATAAAACATAAACAAGAACCTTTATTATTCTTAGAGGCAGATTATTCCAGAGGTCAAGCCACTGTTAGCTATATAGAGTCAGATTTATATATTATTTACATTTAAAACAGATTCTTTAGTTGTTGTATAGCAATAGCACTTAGAGTTATAAAGCGCTTCATAGTTCTTTACAGCCCTCTCTAAGCGGTTTACAGAGTCAGCATATTGCTCCCAACAATCTGGGTCCTCATTTTACTGATCTCGGAAGGATGGAAGGCTGAGTCAGTCTTGAGCTGGTACATGACAATATAAAGCAAACATACAAAAACATCATCAAAAAAGCAAAAGCAAAAGAAATAAATAAAAAATATTAAAAGAAAAAGTTGATACAATGTCGGGCTATTAAAATACAAGTAAAATGAAATGAAAAATAAAAAAAATTAAACTATCCAGGCAATAAAATTAAACATAAACCAACAAATCCAATAGAGACTTTAAGATAAGATAAAGGATTTATATAATAATAATATATGGCTCTGACAAGTGAAAGAAAACAGTATTGGCTCCATTCAAATGTTCCTGAGAGATTTCATAACTGACTCACCTCTGAAATGTTCTTCTTAGGACCTTAGACCCTAAAAAGAAGAACTTAAGGCGCTAAAATAGGAAGAGGCAGGTCATTTGACTGCAAACAATTTTAAAGAAGCCTGGATAGCTCTGCAGACTAAACACCCTAATTAACATCCAGCTGTCTGCAATTACTTCATGTTCGAATCTCACCACGCTCAAGGTTGAGTCAGCCTTTCATCCTTTCTAAGGATGGTAAATTGAGGACCCAGTTTGTGGGGGCAATAAGCTGACTTTGTATAAATATACAAAAAAGTATGAAGGCTATTGCTTAACACATTGTAAGCCGCCCTGAGTCTTCGGAGAAGGGTGGCATATAAATCAAATTTTTTTTAAAAAAAGCATTACTAACACTTTGAATGATTGTCAGAAATGAACAGGGGACCTATATAAATATGGCACGATTAGTATCAAATAAGTCCTGATTAAAACTTTCCTGGCCATTTTTTGCATTAGTTGTTCTCAGAGAATCTCCAGCGGTAGTCTCATGAGTTCATACATCATGGACGGGCATAACTACATAGTCTACCTTGTAACAGGAGAAGAAGCACCAGTGAAAGTACTGGTGCTAATTAAGCAGTGGTGGTTCCAAGAACTTCTTTACTTCTTTAGTCAAGCTGTTTTGGAGTAAGCCAGGGGAACATGAGAACTAGAAGCTAATTGGTCATAGTATTGGACTGGGTCAAGGGAGATCCAAGTTCAGGTCCTTATTGAGTGAATTTATGTTATGTGACTACCATTTAGAGCTCTTAAAGAACAAGTGAGTTACAAATATAGTATGATACTTACTCAGCCTTATTTGTGGCTGCAAACTGTGCCTCTTTATCCCTTGTGCAATGAGTTTGCAACTGTAGACAGTGATACTTGGAGAGCTGTGATGGATGTTGGAAGAATGCAGAAAGGATTGTGTGGAAGAAGAATGTAAAAAATTGAAGTCTGAGTCAATAAGGGATTATGATAAAATAATAATCTGCTTTTCCAATTTGCAGTACCTAAATTAGAATATTCTAGTGCATGGATTTTGTACTGCTCTTAAAATAATGTTGTTATCATTATTAACATTTTTACAAAGTGAGCTGCCAATAACCTTGAGGAATTAAATATTTTTTTCTAGATAAACTGTTTCTTTAGAGAATGTGCCATGGTTTAGAACTTTAGATCAACCTGTTGATAGCATTATGTTGTAGTGAAGATTTTATAATGCAGGGTTTCAAGATAAAGGGCTACTTTTGTCTGTTGTTATTATTTAGTGTGTGAAGGGAATTTTTTAAAAAAGTAGTTAATGTGCTGGCGTAGAAACCTGGAATTCTAGGCCTTCCTTAAACATGAAAGCCAGCTTGTTGACTTTGGGCCAGTCATTCTCTCTCATCCCTATTCACCAAATAGGGTTATTGTTGTTGGGAAAATAGTAGGAGGAAGAAGAGGTATGTTCACCATCTTGAATTACTTATAAAGGAGGTGAGATAAAAATCTAATGAATAACTCTAATAGATCAATAAAATGACATACAGTGACTATGTGATATTGCCAAAGAAGCTTGGCAAATTACAAAAAGAACAGTGCAGCAACGTAAACAGATCACAAGTCTTCAAAAGAAATCTTGAGAGGTAGGAAGAGGTGGAAACATGGCAACAATGTTGAATGCCTTCTCAAAAGTAGCATCATAAAAGCATAAAAAGAGTCACATCATGTTGAATCAGAAGATCAAAGGCATCCCAGCCAGGGGTGAAATCCAGCAGGTTCTGACAGGTTCTGGAGAACCGGTAGCTGAAATTTTGAGCAGTTCAGAGAACCGGCAAATACCACCTCTGGCTGGCCCGAGAGTGGGATGGGAATGGAGATTTTGCAGTATCCTCCCCCTGGAGTGGGGTGGGAATGGAGATTTTGCAGTATCCTTCCCCTGCCACGCCTACCAAGCCACACCATGCCCACCAAGCCACGCCCACAGAACCAGTAGTAAAAAAATTGAATTTCATCACTGATCCCAGCATTTTAGCCTTTCAGTGCCCAACTCAAACAAGGAGATAAGCAAAATATAAATGCAATAAAAAACACTCCTACTTATGTTCCTACAACTGCTATTTATGTTCACTCTATTTCCTTTTATTCTAGATGTAACCTGATAGCTATTATGATGAATATTTAATGAATTTGTGTTATCTTGTGACTTTGAGTATCCAACCAGGGTTTAAAAACAATGTCATCAAGGATCAACCCAATGAAACAAAGATACTTCTCAATAGGCATCTAACATCTGACTCTGAGCATATCCAGGTCTCCTTCTATGAATCTGACATCTTATATTTTCTATTTATGAGGGGGAGAGACAAAGGATAGCAGTACTAGAGATGAGTACTTTTTCACCAAAGCTTGATAAAATGTTGAAAACTTTGTTCAGAAATATCAATAACAATGTGCAGAATAAAACTGCAGTACAATGAGAAAAACAGCAAATTTTGTAAAAACAAGCTTTTGGATTTGTATACATGTATGTATAGAATATAAGAAAAAATAGCTGCTCATAGAAACATAGAGTTGGAAGGGATGTTACCAGTAGTAGACATCTAGTTTTGGTGCAGGATCCACTATAGCATCTCTGACAGATGATTAAGCAGTGTCTGGTTGAAGATCTCTAGAGAAGGAGAATTCAACACATCATATGGCAGTCAGGAAATTCCTCTTTATGTCTCCCCTAAATGTACTTCCCCATAGTTTTAATTTGTTGGTTTCTGCCTTCAGAAGTAACAGATAATGGCTGTATTCCCTATTTTATATGACAATCCTTCAGGTATTTGAAGTCTGCTATCATATTCTGCCTTACTCATCTTTTCTATAGGCTAAACCTGCTCAGATCCTTTGATTATTCTTCATGGCATCTCATTCCAACCCCATCAGCTCATCTCCTCTGAAGTTGCTTCAGTTTGTCCTGTCATTTTTAACTGGGAATGGTCAGGCCACAGTTGAGTGGAACAATTACTTCCTGTGGTCTGGATTCTGTGCTCCTTTTTAATGGACCTCAAGATAGCATTTGTGTTTTTAGAAACTATATCACACTCCTGGCCCATGTTTAACTGTGGTCAACAAGGATAGTGGTATCATTTTCACAGGTACTACTGCCAAGCCAGATTTCCTCCATTCTATTTTTCTTTCTATCCAGATGCAGAATTTTACATTTCTCTCTGTAAAATTCTACCCTAGTCATCTTAGATCACTGTTCAAACCTATCTAAAAATTAACACTTGTATTTAAATGACAAACTTGTTACTTGCAGCCATGATAAAAAATACACTGTTGTGTAATGATAGATATGTAAATAAATTGAAAAGTATTTTATTTAAATAATACAGCCTTTCCTAACTTGGCATCCTTTAGCTGTATTGCACTTTGAATTGTATAACCTCCAGCTTGTACACATGTTCATATACTTCCTGTTCTTGATGCTAGAATTTTTGCAAATAAAACATTAGGCTCTATAATTACTTAGATATTTTACTCATTCAGCAAATATGTTTTAAGTATACATCTTAAATAAAGTTTGTGACTGATACAAAGGTGTATTCGTTTATTTATATATTTGTTCAACTAGTGTCTCATTGCATATTTCAGTGACAGCTAATAATTACAGTTGGATCAGGATCATATAATTAACTCAATTATGATAACATTATAAAAATATGTACCCGACCCCGAAGTATTGGTAAAGCCATGTGCTAAAAACTGCATCTCTGAGTGTTATTTCAACAATGAGGCTGCTATAAAAGTTCTTCCTCTGTTCAAGTGTTTAGTTTTTATCCAGAGTTGAATTCAGGCGAAATCATTTATAAATGATGGGGAAGATACCAGGACACTTTCGACCAACTGGCACCTGGGTCTTCAAGAACACATTCATTTCCTCCTCTGCTTGGAGTTGTTTTGCACTTTTTCTAAACCAATGTCATTCGAAACAAAATCTAACAAATAAATGTATGCTTGGTGCTTGAAAAGAACATTTAGCCTGCCTGAGGGAGATATGGGTAAGACTGATGACTGCACACTACTCTATTTAGTATTTCAGAGAGTGCGCCAGTTCTCTTGCAAAAGGCAAAGGAAGCTGGGCTACATCAGGGGAGGAAAACTATGTTTAGTTGGAGCCTGCAAACACATGAAAAGGTTAGGTTCTTCTGTTCCCGGAGTCCACTTTTGCCTATGATATTCCTATTTTAACAATCTAAATCAGAAATATCACAAAGGAGAGCTTTGACTACTAGTTGCAGCATTTTTTGGAACATGAAGCTGTCACGGCATTGATTTATGCCCTTAATCTCTTTAAGAATAGACTATCGCAATGTATTCTACTTGGGGCTGCCTTCGAATACTTGGAAAATACAGTTGCCAAGGAAGCAGCTCCCAACTTGCTGGTGGGTGAAAGCCACTCTGACTATCCAAGACTGATTTTTAAGTGCTACATTGGCTGCCAATAGGTTTCTGAGTTCAGTTCAACAAGCTAATAGTAGAGAGTAAGAAGGGTGATCTTGTGATGATATGCAAGTGATTTGGTAAAAAAAAACCTTAGCAAAAAGGGCTGAAATGTTTTTTAAAGTCCTAAATGAGTTTTGATTAGCATTCGGAAGTGTCTCAGGTAGATACCTAATTCACTAAAGTGTAAGGACAAGGAGATACTTTCCAGTCAGACAAGATTCTGTTTGTTTGTTTGTTTGTTTGTTTGTTGTTTAAGAAAATTTCTGCCCAAGTCATTCTCAGGTAGCTTTCAAAGATAAATTATTATAGTAAATCTCAGTGAAAGTAGTTTCAGCCTTCCTGTGGAAATGATTTTTATGGTCTATTCTACATAGTGGTAATAATATAAAAATAACCTATATAGTCCTTATACACCTTGGTGCTGCATGTCCTTAAAACTGTTTACTCCAAACAGAATCTGTCTATCCTATACTGTACATTCCATCCAGGAGGGATGCTTTGGATGTCTGCTGTGAAAGATGTGGGGCTGGAAGCCTTCTCAGTGGCTGCCCCACTGTTTTGGACCAGTTTGTCTCCAGAGGTCTGGATGGCTCCCATGAGTTGCAGGAATGGGTTCAAAATGGTTTATTTTGTGGATTTGTGACTATTTAATGTGTACTTTATGTTTCATATTATTAAGTTTTTAACCTTAATTGTGGACCATATTTCTGTGTTTTATGGAGATTCTTCTGTGGTTTTTAATCTATTTTATGTTTTGTAAATCACTTAAGTCCTGTGATAAAGTGGAATTTAACTGGTTCCAGTAAAGTAAAATTAGAAAAGTGGAGAATGACATTTGTTTATTTTAATCTTTATTTTTTTATTACTGATTGATGAGCAACCATTATCAGCTAAAGATGATAACTAATACCCCCAAAGCAACACTTTATTCTACAGTGCTGATGAATTCATTCATTCATTCATTCATTCATTCATTCATTCATTCATTCATTTATGGAAAGAGAAAACCTGGACATGGAATGACTATTTGTACTCATTCCTCCACCTCTACAAGTCTCTACTGCAAGTTTGGATGCTTTCCTACTCTTACTGGGTTGGGAGTAGTGGGTAAAAACACAGTAATTAGCACCAAAGGTTTGAACATAAAAAAATACAGCCTCTGCATGCATTAAAATTCACATAGTTAAGTTTTTTAATAGACCACCTTCCACAAAAGGTGAAATGTATGCAGCTGTTTGTGGTGGATAACTATCAAGGCATAATTCATAGAACTGTGCATGCTTCTTTAATGTTCTGAAAGAAGTGTAAGCATAGCCCCACTCTGTTATTCCTTAAAGCAGGCCTCATTTTCAGGTTTCCATGTGAGCCTGAAAAATAGTGCATTGAAGAGTCACTGCATTACAGATAAAGCAACCCTCACCCCTGCTCACTTGGAAGCCTAAAGAAAAGATACGCTTTAAAAATAACAGAGAGGACCATAGTCATACTTGTGCAAGTTGCAAAACATTTCTTTCCAAGCATTTTTTTTTGAAGTTTGTACAGTCATGTGGGAAAACATAGCTGCTTAGTAATGTCTTGAATTGGAGGATGAACTTGGATTTTTGAAAGGAGCAGATTCAAAGTGTATCAGAAGATTGAATAAACCTGAACAACAGGCAGGCATGCATGGTCAATGTTTGCTTTAATCTCTAACCTGTATCATTGCTGAGGTTTGCTTCCCTAATCTTCTTTCCAGTGTGGGATGTTCTCATATGAAGCAATTCATTACTGACATTTCTCAGCCTCTGGAAGTCATGCCGTATCTTTGGAGCTTATTCTGGATATCTCTGAAAAGAAAGAGTTTTCCATATCAGGCTCTAATGGAAAAAAAAAAGAACAAGCAATCTGCAGTTCCAAACTTGGATATTCCTTTATACTGCAGAATATAGCAGGAGATTTCTGCCTTTTGGCTCTCTTAACTCCTTGTTCCCTAAGAAATATTCCAAATCTGTAGAAAGGAGGAGGAACATACAATACAATGCATCTTAAATAGTAGCTGTGGAGGGTTTGTAAGCAAGCAGTGGAAATCTTCTTCCTTGTGTATAGGAAAGAGGCTCACCAGGATCTTATGATCCTGGCCTAACTGACATGTTAGTTTTTCAGGTGCCAGGTACTTTTTAAGTGAGAAGGAATCTAACAGGCAACATTCCTTCTGTCTGTTTGAAATAATAAAAGCCTCTTAGGAAAAATCTTTATTTAATTATTTAATTCTATTATTAAAAAAAACTTCACCATCTGATTATACCGAACAGGTTCTTTACGTGAAGTCTATTATGGTGTTTGTGTGGTTGATGATCAAATGACACTTTGTGATTTGAATTTGTATATTCTTTAAAACTTGTAACTTGTCATGACATAAATAGTTCAAACAAACAAAGTATATATAGTGTAATTTATAGGATAATGATTTACAAGAAATGCATGAGAAAAACCAGCATGGATAATATTTTATATATATATTAAATGCATTGAATGCTAATATTAAATAATTACCATGAATGTCAGAATATTGACTTCTTCTCACCTATAGATTCTGTCATGTCTGCTGTTTCAGGGAACTTCCAAGCCTCAGCGGGTTTCCAGATAGAAAGATCTCCAATATTTCAAAATACTGGTTTTTACTCTATAAACTAAATTGCAATCTGTTGCTTATATTATTGGGCACCAAGTAATAAAATCTCACTGTGTTCTATCTGTACCACAGGCAGGTTGCTGAATCAAGTGACAGTAAAAACTCCCCTTTTATTTTTTTAACCCCTAATGCTCCTATACTTTCTTGGTATACACTTTCCAACTTTTCTCTAGGAATCGTTCTCTTCTGGGCAAAGGTCAGGTATGAGACAATTCTCAATTTTTTAATTTTATGAGTGTTGACTCGTATTCTTTTAAATAGCTTTTTGTGCTAATTCATCTTTGGGCAACCACCAATGTTATTTATTTAGTTGTTACATTTATCCTCTGCCTTTAGTTTGTATAACTCAAGGACACATAAGACTCCCTCCTCCTATTTTCCCACAATCACAACCCTGCTATCAAGTAGGTTGGGCTGATAGGGAGGGACTGGCCTAAAGTCACCCAGTCAGCTTCCATGTCAGAATTTGGACACCATTGCAATAGGCTGGACAAAGTTAAATCTTGTCTCATTAGGCACCATTGTTCAGGAATTCCTTCTCCCTTTATGAAATAAAGTGGTGGCGGGAAATACTTTAATTGATGCTGTTTTTCTTTTTATCTCTGTGTAATCCCTGGCTCAGATTCTAATTTGAAAAGAAAACTTAAGCAACCTTCTCTAGACTCAGACCTAAAGGAGCCTTTTAAGAAGCCTGGAACACTTCAATTTTGTTAAACAATTTTGGAAAAGAAAAAGAAAACAACTACAAGAATAGAATCAAGCAAGAAGAAACAATCAGAAATGGCATCTGCCTTTCCCAGAACAATAGCCATTGTGTCTTAACTCTATATTTTTATGATTGATGCCTTAATATCGGATGATTACTTGCATCTATGAAGAAGGAAGGCACTGAAGATAGTATCAGAGACCTCCTCCAAGCCTACATGTCACTGGAATTAGTTCACAGAGTCACAGCCATTTATCAAGCACAAAGTAATCAAGTATCCTAAGGTTCAGTTAAATCCTAACTTGGATTTGGCTGTCCCATCACATTGGGTGATAGGCTAGGTGACCTTCTGCTTTGTTTACAGTTGTTGCCTGCTTGATGTCATGAAACAATTAGGAACTTTTATTGGCTGCAGTTTTGTCTACTGAAGCTGGGCCCCCATTTCTCAATCAAAAGAAACTAAATTAAAGATTGAAAGTGTGCAATAATTTCAATTAAAAGTCCTCTAACAAGAATTCGTATTTTTTATTTTTTTTATCATCATCTTGTTGGAAGTTCTCACTGTTTTCTGTCACTGCCATTTGCTCCATCTGAGATTACTGTCCTTCATTAACATAAGTTTCCATTTCATTTTCATATGCTAGCTATAGATAAGCTTCTGTTCATTTGTCTCATATCTTTTTAAAACCTAGGATTCCTGGGATTTATGTATGAGACCCCTGAGTATTTTCACTTGAACTTTGAATTTTCCATGTTCTCTCACATGGAGAATTTCTTCATGCTCACAATGGAAGGCTCAAAAACTACCCTCCTGATCAATAAAAAAAAAAACCCTACCCTCCTGAGAAATTATTAGAGAAAACTTTTATGACATCTCATTTTCCCTCTATTCTGGACTTACTTCCATATGTTAAGTTTTAATTTTAGTTTGAACAAGTAGCTTGTGGATTTATTTCATTTCATTAATTTTTCATCAACCACAAGGTAGAATGAGGAAATAATTTCCATTTTTTCTATTTTGATATTACACACCTATCCTTCTTCTGCATTAAATGGTCCCAGAAACTTAGTGAGCAAATCTTTCAGCAACTTCCATCCGAAGCAGCATTGCATCTTCCTTCCATTGTAGTTAGTGAGAGCTCTGAGAATTCTCCTTTGCAGGCATTTGCCCAATTGATGCAGTTACTCCAGCATTTGACCAATTGATGCAGTTACTCCAGCCAGTGTCTCTACACAGATATCAAAGAAGAGAGGAAAAGAAAGGGTAGGGCCTACCCCTCTCAACCTTGGGGTTGGATACAGAATGTTTTGAGTTTAAAAGTAAATTGATTAGGGAATTTAAGTTATAAAAGAGAACCCAGTGGAGTACCCCATCCAAAATTTTATGCTCCCGAAAAAAAAATACCAACATCTTCTATAAAAAAATAAATAAATTACAAGTGCTGAAATAAAAACACTCATTAATCAGCTAAAGCCTGGTAAAGCTCCAGGCAGTGATTTTATCACGCTTGAAATACTACAAAAATGGTGGACCCCTTTTAATTGGTAACAAAGTCTGTTTCTTTAGGAAATGTGCACAGATCTTGTCATTCCTTAACAATTTTTAGTACAGAAGAGTCTTTCCACCAGATTTAGAGCATTGGGTTTATATGCTGACTTTTAGGAAGCTTCTTTCATTGTGGGTGGGGGAAGTACAGGATAATAAGGGTGTGCGCTGACCATAAGGCTTTGTTCAATCCTGACTCAGGACTTTGGAAAATAGGCCAACTCAGAAAAGGCTACTCGTTTTAAAGTACTGAAATCTTAACCTAAGATTTACATATAACCTAATCTCAAACAATTTTCATACCTACATACCATTCCCATGTGGATGAATGTGGAAAAACACAAGTAGGTACAGCATTTTTATTATTCAGCACAATGAGATGGGATGTGCTGGTGCACTGACAGTTCTGCAAATTTCTGACATCAGAAAAAAATGGTTTTAAAAAAGTGTCCAAAGTGTCTATAACTTTGTAAGTTTTAAAGGTTCCCCTTGCACATATGTGCTAGTCATTCCTAACTCTATGGGGCGGTGCTCATCTCCATTTCAAAGCTGAAGAGCCAGCATTGTCCGAAGACGTCTCCATGGTCATGTGGCCGGCATGACTAAATGCCAAAGGTGCACAGAATGCTGTTACTTTCCCACCAAAGGTGGTGCCTATTTTTCTACTTGTATTTTTTACGTGCTTTCGAACTCCTAGGTTGGCAAGAAGCTGGGACAAGTAATGGGAGCACACCCCGCAGCATTAGGGATTCGAACCACTGAACTGCTGACCTTTCGATCAACAAGCTCAGTCTCTTAGCCACTGAGCCACCGCTCAGTTTGTAAGTTTTAGCGACAGTTAAATTGATAGATATTTACAAATTACTTACCCTTTTGAGGGGAAGATCCAGTCATTATTCAGATAGATAGGTTCAGGAAGTTAAGCAAAGGAAGTCTTCAGTAAAAAAAAATAAAAACAAACAAAAACAAACCCAACCAGTTGTTGTTCCTTCTCCAGCCCTAATAGTAGATGTTGATGAGAACTGCAAACAGTGTAGAAAATTGGAGACAATGTCTTTTGTCAGGAAACCCGCCCATTGTTAATGTTTCATAATTATTGTTTATATTTTATATAACCACAGCTGTGACAAAGCAACTAATTTTCACTTAAGACAAATTGTTTAGTTTTCAGAATGAACCAATGCATTGCTGGGCATTTATATCTATATCTATTATCTATCTATCTATCTATCTATCTATCTATCTATCTATCTATCTATCTATCCCAATTTGTAAGTACCAACCAGGAGTGATCCTGCTTAATTTCCAAGCTTAGACAAAGTCAGCTTCAGGCTGCCACTTGTTGAAGTTGGAAAAAAGCCTGTCTGTAACCAGTTATTCTCCTTTTCCTCCCCTTCCAGTCTATCCTGGATTTTATTCAAAGAAATAAAACAGTGCAGCAATTTGTGCAGATTGTCAGATGCTGAGTAATTCACAGTAGTGCCTAAGTTTGATGCACTTACTGGCATCTCAAGCTTCTTAAAAAGAAGTGGAACAGATATGCTATGAGTGCAAACCTAAATAAAGAAGTTACTTTTGTAATCTTTTTAAACATGTTCCTTGTCTCTAGACTTTTTCCAAGAAATTTCAAGCTCATATTGATTCTCTTTTGCTATTCAAACTGCAGAAAGTTTTGGCTCATTTCCCATTTAAGAAAAATGTGTGCAACCTCATTTGATGTTGCAGCCCTCCACAATGATGAATGCCTAATGGAAACTTTAAAAGTCTGAACAGCTTGATAAGAAAAGGGCTAAAAGTTTCAAAACACATTATAACAGAATTTGTTAGTAATGTAAAAGTAATGTAAGAAGCTTCTCTTGACTTAACCCCCAACAATGAATAACATGTTTCATATGCTATATTTTTGCTGGTCAAAGGGTGTCCCTAATGACATAAAGGAGAGCTCAGCCAATAAGAGGAATCTGGAGGCTTTTCTGATTTATATCTCTGAGTATTTTGGAAAACCGTGCAAGACAATGCCATATCCATAGTGGGTACCATTATGACACTTAAATTTTCATTGGAGGAAGGCAGTAAATGAAAAACCAGGAGACAGAGTAGAACTGAGTACTCTGAAAAAAGGTGTAACTAGCTGGAATCCTGAAGGGAAATTCTTCACACTGCAATTGTTGGAAGAAATGTCCATCTGGGTTCAATTCCAATTGGGAAGAAAAAAACTGGAAACATGGAGACTGATTGGAAAGATGGTTTAATGGTGAACAGGACCACATGTTTGAGGTCCTAGGCAAAAAGAGCACATGGGAGAGAGAGAGAGAGATTTATACCCTTTCCTGGGCTTTGAATTTTAGCTTTCTGTTCCTGTGGCAAGCTATTGGCTGTTGTAGGGGTCATAGCTAACCTTGTAGGTTTTCTGAGTCAAACTTGGTTGAACTGTGCTGGATGATGTAATGAAGGGGCTTTGGACAATTCCTATTATGGCTTAATGGCTTTGTCCTGGTTTGGATCTTGAGTGAGGGCTAATTCTATCATGTCTTGAGGGCCATGTATTTTGTGTTGTAGATAAGCTGGCCCAGCCTTTGTCTTCTGCCTTTTAAATATTTCCTAGAATATTTCATTTTCCTGGGAGTGGGGTAGGTGCTAATTTCCTACACAACAATAAACTTTTTAAAATTAGAGTTGCTAACACATTGAAACTTGCTTTTTGGCTTACAAACAGATGTTTTTCTATTAAAGAACTCAATTATTCTAAATTATTAACAGACACAGCAAATGATGTGGAGAGATGGCGGTGCATTCAGATCTCATTTTTGGGTAGAATTGCTGCGATAAAAGCCCATGTTTTACCGAAATGGATCTTTTTATTTCAAACAGCCCCTGCAAGATTAGAAAAATTTTTTTTTAGGAAATTAGACCAAATTCTAAGTAAATTTATTTGGCAGAGTAAAAAGCCCCGTATAAAGAGAAAAATGTTGCAAGAGCACAAAACAAGAGGTGGCTTGGGGCTCCCAATGTGGGAGCTTTATTACCTAGCCTCATCCCTGGTTTGGATAAAAGATTGGGTGATTCTCTCAAGAAAGCGTATTTTAACAATTGAAGGATACGATTTGCAGCAGGGATGGCATTCTTTTTTGTGGTCTCAAAAAGACAAAAAATTCAAATACTTTACAAATCATTATATTAGAGGAATTTTAATAAGGGTCTGGGAAATGGTGAAGAAGCAAGTTTACACACAGATTCCTAAATGGGTGTCTCCGTTAGAGGCAGTGACCCTTCCAACTGTACACAACACAAAGAGGAACTGGGTTTATGGTGACTTGTTGGATGAAATCGGGAGACTTAGACCTAGAGCGGATCTCCAAACTAGAGGATTAGACATAGATTGGTGGTCCTATGCGAAAATTCAAACTAGATTCGCTAGGGATAAACAGGAACCTGGTATTTCCCTTCATTTACAAACTTTTGACAAGCTTCTCCTAGGTGACCAAAGGAAATTTATCTCTAACGTTTACAACTTTCTCTTATCCAATTTTATGGCGGAGGAGATTGTAAAGGACTCGATGATTGCCTGGGGGAGAAATATAGGAACAACAATTCAGCTTGATGCATGGCAAAATGTATGGAACAAAACTATGAAATTGACCCTTTCTTCCCCTTTCAAAGAAAACTTCTATAAAATGATCTACCGTTGGTATCTCCCCCCCACCAGAATTGCTAAGATGTCCCCAGGGTCCTCTGATAGATGTTGGAAATGTGGGTCGGCCAAGGGTACTTTCTTCCACCAGTGGTGGACCTGTCCGTCAACTAGACGCTATTGGAGGAAAATAAAACAGTGGCTGTTTGAAATAACAGGTGTGAGCTTTCCCCTTTATCCAGACCTCTACTTGCTTGGAATAAGAC
The DNA here is from genome assembly GCA_030761175.1 of Masticophis lateralis. NCBI lineage: Eukaryota > Metazoa > Chordata > Lepidosauria > Squamata > Colubridae > Masticophis > Masticophis lateralis. The sequence goes on along the minus strand of JAUDYJ010000003.1, from coordinate 93,713,436 downwards.
CAGACTATATTGATAACAAAGATTGGTATATATTTGTCCATGTCTCAACAGCGGCAAGAATGGCATTTGCCCAACTGTGGAAAGATGTAGATACGCCTCCTGATCATCTGATAATAAATAAGATTCTCCGATGTGCTGAGATGGATAGATTAACGTATATTTTAAAAGACAAGAAAGATTCAATATATAATAGAAGTTGGGACTTTGTCTGGCTCAAAAGAAGGTTAAACCTAGGAATGGGGTGATAAGATCGTCTATTTAGATTAATTAGATATTTATTAGGCTATATGATTTCTTAAAATTTCGACAAAAACAGGCTAATTCTTTCGTAGATAGTTAGTAGAAATTGACTCTATTGAAATGTTTGGTTTGGATGATACTAGTTATTATTAATTGGAGAGTGAGCTTAACTCTCGGTTAGTCATGTTTGTCGTTTCGTTTTATTCTTGTGTTTATGTGTTTCTACATTTCACCATTTATATTGTTTTTCAATGTTTACTCTGTGTTAATTTTAATGTAAATATTTAATAAAGATTTATTTATAATAAGAAACTTGCTTTTGACATAGAAGCCAGCTCTAGTTGCTACTTATTGATATATTTTAGCAATATGATTATTTAATATTTCACCAAAAATACATTTACACATTTTTTTTTCACCCTTCTCCTTTATTACAATATTTTAAAATCCATTTTGGAGCAATGTCTTCCCTGAAAAGTTCTGATTCAGATTAAGCTTGATGAAATATTTTATTCTGCTGCCACTTTGGAATTCTTACCTTGGCATGTGAACTCCTAAGGATGTATTTGGAAAAAGTGGGGAGGGGGGGAACGGAAGGGAAGGGCTTTGTATTGTAATGTCTTAACTCCCATTTAAGAAGCAAGTGCAGACATATATTGATCTGAATTCTTCATAACCTAATTATATATTTGTCTTCTAGCAAGATTCTTCCTAAGGACCACAAATTTAAGAACTGTGTATATGCTTTGCACATTTCTCAGGCCATTCTTAAAGTTTACTGTTTTTCTTGCTGAAAAAGTATGATAAGTAAAAGATGATACGATAAGTAAAGATAAAGATATAATGGAAGATTTATTTGTTGGCACCCTTTTCAATAAAATCTGATCTAAATTCAGAATGCTGTAATCATTTAAGACATGGATGGGTAAAATATGACCTCACAACTGCTGTGGGTTGAAACCAGCATGGCCAGAAATGAATAATGGCTGTTGCAATTTAGCAGCATCTTTCCTGCTTAAGGACTGCACAGTGGTTCCTCTTGTGTACAACCTGTTGTGCAGCAAAGGTGGATGGGTCTTATGGGGCTAGAGTAGGCAAAATGAAGAACTTCTAATTATTTTCACATTTTTTTGTCTTAAGAAGATGGAGGACAATTTAAGGTGGCATTGTAAAAATAGTCCTCAATTTACAACCATTCATTTAGCAAAAGTTCAAAATTACAACAGCACTGAAAAAAGTAACTTACAAGTGTTGCAGCATTCCCATAGTTACTAACATTTGGATGCTTGACAACCAACATATATTTATGAAGATTATAGCATCCTGGGGTCACATGATTGCCATTTGCGATTTTCCCAGCTGGCTTCTGACAGCAAAGTCAATGGGGGAAGCCAGATTCATTTAACAACTATGTGATTTTCTTTTTTTTTTTATTGAAAAAGTTTTACAATACAAATTTTTTTTTTCATTTTCACCCCCCCTCCCCAATCCCCCCTCCCCAACCCCTCCCATCCTCCCTCAACCCCAACCCCTTCCCTCCCCATCCCCCCCGACTTCCGCTACAGGTTTAAAAAAAAACAAAGTTTAGAACAAGAGAAAAAGAAAAAGATTATTAAATATTCAAATTCTAAATTAAACAAATTTCGAAAGAGGAAGAGAAAGAAGGAAAGGAAGAAAAAAGTAAAAAAAAACAGACATTAATATATTTCTAAGACAAACAGTATTATAATAAAAAAACCCATTAATAAGCATTGTAATTCTATCCCAACTACACCCCTTAACTAAACCCCCCCAAAGACATAAAACATAAGAAATATATATGCATATATAATTATAATCATACAGTTATATCATAAAGAAAATTATCTTTTGTTTAATTCATTTCTCAGTCTCTATAATCCAAATTTCAATCTTCTCTTCAACTTGATTGAAGTCAAACATATTTCCTCACATAAATCCTGCTTCAATAATCTTCATCTTGCCGCTGCCCCCATCAGCAAAGTAAAACATTTCTCCACACAACCCTCCGAGTGACTTTATATAAATAATATCCAACCACGAAGGTATTCACACCTCTAGGAAGATTCATTCAAGCTAACTTATACTGTACCTAAAAATAGGCTTTTGCAGCCTTAACATTCAAGCCTTGAAGAAAAAAAAAGAGAAAAAAAAACCAACTAAGAGCTGCATTCCCAGATGTTCCTTTAAAATTCTTTCAAATCCTGCCACCCTTTACAAATCAATCCTTCGGGTTATAAGATATTTTCAATTTCATAGTCTTCTCCTAGAAGATGAGTTCCACAAAAAATATATAATTGGGTAACCAGTGATCGCTGCTAATTTTGCAGCAATCTATCAACACTCAGGATATCATGTCCAATCCAGGATAAACTTCATAGTAAAAATTTTTTATAATCCATTTTAATATATAAGTTTAATGTTAATCCATCAGAATAAACTTTTAACAAATTGTAATACATCTTAAAAGAATTTTTATAATCCATTTTTTCCAAATCTTTCAATGCTTTCTGATTCAGTATCAAACGATTCACGATGCTCTTTAAATTTATCATCTGTGGTTTCCAGTCGGATTTCTTCATTAACTTCTAGTTCCTGTCGATTAGCATCACCCCCCATGTCTTGAAGAGTACTGGACCTCTGCTGCTGGACATCTTGAAGTAAAACTTTGTTTTTTGAATCTTCCTCCAGCAGTTCAAGGTCCTGTGATCCCCCTCCAAGGTCACTGAGGTGTTCAATTTTCTCATCAGAAAAATCCATAGTAAAATCCTCTGGACAACCACCAAATTCTCCTTTTACTTTTAACACACTTTGATTTTCTTCTTTCTGTTCGCATTTTGTAGACTCTGTTTTTGATTTTTTATTCTTGAGATATTTCGGTGCTCCCTTAAAAATATTTTGGTAAAAATATTCTGCTTTTTCAATAGTATTCAGACAATGTCTCACACCATGATATCTAAAAATTATACCAACTGGAAAATCCCATCTAAATGGGATATTACTTCTCTTCAGTTCCTTGACCAAAAAATCAAAATCTTTTCTGTCCTTTAAAACCTTCGATGGTAGCTCTTTAAAAATACTGATTTGTGTACCTGCTACCTGCATTCTATCAGAATAAGACTTTTGTAAAATATCATCTCTCAGTCTTTTATCAGTGAAATAAACAACGACATCTCTAGGCAGATTCCTTTGTTTAGCCAGACGTGAATTAACTCTGTAAACTTTCTCTATAGAACCCAAAATTAGTTCATCTTGTAGCTTTAATAATTCTGCAAAGGCCTTTGCACAAGTTATTCTTAAGTTTTCTCTGTTGTTTTCTTTTATCCCTCTTAGTCTAATTGCAGATTCCATAGCCTTAATTTGAAGCATAATAACATCATTCTGAATGTTCTGATTTTTGGCCTCTGCTTCCAGAAGCTTCCCTTGTAATTCTTGTATCTGGGATTCAAATTTACTACTAATCTCAGTCACTTTCTTCCCCATTGCAGCCACCGCAGTTGAAAGATCTGAAGCTATTTGAGCAATAGTTTGACTTAGTTGGTCATATTTCCCAGAAACCAGCTCCTCAAGATCCTTCTGTGATCCTTTTATCTTATCTACCACACTCTCTAAGGACCTTGTAATTAACTCTTTTAGATCCAGCTCTGTAAGTCTCTGTAAATGAGACATTTCAACTTTATTCATCTGACTCAAGGGGGAGCCCCCCCTTCCTTTAAGTTTAGGCATCTTTGCTTTTAAAAAGGACCAAAAAAAATTCCTTCTTACTTCAATAGAGAAAAAAAGGGGAAAAAAACAAAAGAAATCTATTTAAATCAGCCTTTGTTCCTTTAAATTCTTTTTCTGTGACAAAATATTTCTTTCAAAGTCTTTCAGGACTGAACTCTAGATTCCATTTCCGCTCTCACTTTTCTTTCAAGCAGAGCCAGTCGCCATCTTAAAAGACTTTCACTTTTCTTCCTCTCCTTCCCCCTTCCCCTCCTTCCTCCTCCAAAAAATCAGTAGAGAAAAATCCATACTTGCTTTAACTTATCTTCTCTCTTTTCCAACTTGCTCCAATTATCAATTCAATTGTGTTGCTCCCAGCGTCTGGCTCCGCTAATTAAGTAATTAGCGGAGGACCCTCTCGGCGCGGAGCATACCCTGGGGGTAGGGAGGGAGCCATCCCTCTGAGCCTTCCCCAGGACAAAGGAAAAATTCCTGGGGCGACTCAGGGGGCTCAACCTCACCCCCAGAAGCTCTCCCTGCTCCTCCCATTAAGGAGAAGGTTTTTCGAGCCGCCTGCCTGCTGAGCGGCGGCTCTAACGCGCCGAGAAGCCGGCGGGCATGGGAAAGCCCACTGCCAACGAGGAAGGCACCACCGGAAGTCAACTATGTGATTTTCTTAACAACTGCAATGATTTGCTTAACAACTTTGGCAAAAAGGGTTATAAAGTAGGATGTGACTCACTTAGTAACCACCTTGCTTAGTTGTAGAAATTCTCATTCCAAGTATGGTTGCAAGTTGAGGGCTACCTATAATACTTATCCTGTAATTCAGGGATGTCAAACTGGTGGCCCGCTGGCTGGATGAGTCACATGCAAGCCACACCCACCCCGGATCTGCAATGGCAAAAACATCGTGATATGTCATGTGACAGCAATATGACGCTGTGAGTTTGACACTTGTGCTGTAATTGAACTGAGGAAAAGTATCTTACTAACATTAGTTTAGAAATCTGAGTGATGTCACATTGGGTTTTGTACTGAGAGAAGAGGTATAAGGCCTCTGTCATCCTGTACACTGAGGTACAGAATCCTACCTACTGTTTATACAAGGTTTTCAGCACCATTTGAACCATAGTGCCACTGAAATTTGGAAGCCAAATAATTACATTTCAAGTATATCTTTGTGTGCATTTTAATAAATTAATGAAGGAAAGGGAAACTGGAATCCTATGAAGAAAAACGCCTATTTTCATAAATGGTTATTCCAGCATCCTCAAATTCGCATTATTGAAGTATGTAGAGATATGAAATCTTTTTTTAAAAAAATTAAGGAACAAAATAAGATCTCCTTCATCTGTGTAGCAATTGCTTTTTTCTTTCTGTCTCATGGAGAGTGCTGAACTGACTGATTGTCAAGTTTGCTGCTGGATTATCTGGTGTTCAATGTCAGATGGTCAGAGGTGATGAAGAAATCCTTGACTGATCACTGCAAATACTCTTCACTTTTATTCTCCACATACAATACTTGCTTTTATTTTTAATTATTTCCTTCTCCTTCCTACATGCTGTTCTTCATGCTCCACGCAAGATATGCCCAAACCCAATCCACCCATTTCTTCTTTTTCTTGTATCTTGCCCTTTTCCAGTAGAGCAGAAGAATAAGGAGTGTAATGGTAGCAGAAAGGGGGTGGAGATGGGGAGAGCTGTATTGAGTTGTACAGTTTTGATGGTTGTGTGAAACTTGCTTTGTACTGTTAACATCTCATAGATTATGAGTTGCCAAATACTAATTGGTAACTATTAAATATCATTACTTAGCAAACATAATCAATTTAACACTCAAATTAACCTTCTCTCTCTTCTCACCCCTATCCAACTCCCTTCCTTTTTCAATTAACACATATACAGGTAGTCCTCAAATTACGACCACAATTGAGCCCAAAATTTCTGTTGTTAAGTGAGACATTTGTTAAGTGAGATTTGCCCCATTTTATTACCTTTTTTGCTACAGTTGTTAAGTGAATCACTGCAGTTGATAAATTAGTAATCTGATTGTTAATTGAATCTTGCTTCCCTATTGACTTTGTTTGTCAAAAAGTCGCAGAAGGGGATCACATGATCCCGGGACACTGCAATGGTCTTAAGTATGAACCAGTTGCCAAGCATTTGAATTTTGATTACGTGACCACTGGGATGCTTCAAAGGTCGTAACTGTGAAAAATGGTCATGACTCATAAACCACTTTTTCCGGTGCCATTATAACTTCGAACAGTCATTAAATGAAGCTGGAAGCTGTTTGGAAGTTATATTAAATAGTTTCATTCATTTTTGACAATTTACATTCTTTTAAATATCTTATAGCAGTGGTGGAATTCAATTTTTTTTTTACCAGTTCTGTGGACGTGGCTTGGTGGACGTGGTGTGGCTTGGTGGGCCTCAGTGGTGGGTTGCTACAGGTTCGCCCCAGATCAAGCGAACCAGTAGCAGTGGTAGCACATGCCCACAAGCGAACTGGTAGCAACGGGTTTTGAAACCTGCCCCTGGTGGGCTTGGCTTGATGGGCATGGCAGGGGAAGGATACTGCAAAATCCTCATTCCCTCCCCGCTCCTGAGAGAAGGATATTGCAAAGTCTCCATTCCCATCTCACTCCAAACTACTCAAAATTTCCGCTACTGGTTCTCCAGAACCTGTCAGAGCCTGCTGAATAGCACCCCTGTCTTACATTCTCTGGAATACATGGTGCTTCTGCTCCTTTCTGGATTGTCAGTCAGTCACGTGAATTTGCCAGAAATTGATCAGCCAACTCAGGAGGGAAAGCCCCTGGAGCTGACTTGATTCCCCCAGAACTATTGAAGAATAACAGAATATTGGGCTCCAATTTTGGAATCACTTTCCACCTATGTTGACACCATGGGATACAGCCCCAAAGATGGGCCTGGCAATTACCGTACAATCCCAATTTTTAAGAAGGGGAAAAAGAGATGACTCTGCTAACTACAGGTCAATTATCTTGCTTAATGTAAAAAGCAAACTTTATTCTAAGCACCTCCACAATATACTTAAGGACTGGCTGGATCAGGAAATCTGATCATGGAAGAGCAGGCCACTGTTAAGAGAAGGTAAAGGCACCATTGATCAATCTCTGGCCTACAGCACCTGACTGAAAAATATTCAACCAACAAGGCAGTTGAATATTTTTGTATGGTGCCTTCATTGGTCTGCAGGCTGCTTTTGATTCTGTATCCAGTACCAACTTATGGGAGAAGCTGGAAGTCACATCAATCAACCATAAGCTTCTTCATTTAATTTGCGCCCTATAGACCAATATGATTCTTAAGATCAGGTGCAATATGCAAGGGTTATCTCAAAACCAGTTACAACTCAAAAGGGGGTAAAACAGGGATGTTTGTTAGTACCCTGCTTTTCAATTTCTACCTCAATAGTGTGGTGAGATGTCCAGATGGTCAATGTTTCCATCCCCCTAAAGTAGGGAGTTGCAGCATCGCCCTGCTGCTCTATGCAGATGCTGCTGCAGTTCTTTCCAGAACACCAACAGGCCTCAAAGGAGCTCCGAGAACTTTGGTCCAATACTGCAACAAGGATAATCTTGAAATACACTATCAGAAAAACAAGATTATGGCTTTTGCCAAAAAGCCCAAACTCCGCTTATGGAGCATTAATGATAATAAAACAGAACATTCTTGCCATTGTTGTGAAGTGAATCAACTTGGTTAAATTGTTAAGTGAATCTGGCTTTCCCACTGACTTTGCTTGTCAGAAGGTGTCAAAAGATGATCACGTGGCCCCACCCCGGGAGACTACAGCTGCAACTGTCATAAATACATGCCTGTTGCCCAGCATCTGAATTTTGATCATAAGACCACTGGGATGCTGGAATGGTTATGCATGCCATTAGTTGGAGGGAAGCCCACTGTGAATATACTGCTGCTACAGGAATATGCGGCTTCTATTGGACAAAGATCTGCCAATGCCATCCTTAATTTTTCCAATTCAGCTGCTTTAAGGCTAAGCCTCTAGCCCAGCTCCTTTATGGGACTTTGGTTGGCCCCTAAGCTTTGGGTTTATCTGTCTGGAAAGGAGTCCAATGCCATGCTCTACCCTCGCAGAATTGGATGGTTAATATATATAAAAAAGAACTTCCACTGAACTTTCGAAAGGCTTGGCCCCTGTGATTCCAGAGAGGTGGAAACTTCAGAATGTGTCCTTCTTCGTTGCTCTTGTACGGAGACATCCGAGCCAGGTTCATACTATCTCTGATTAATAGATATTCTGGACACCTAGGTTTGGCTTATGCCTAGATGTTGCTTACAGACAAAGTAGCTCTTGTCTACAAGTACCCCAAAGTACAGCACGTGTACAGCTAGATTTTGTACTGCAGTGTAGAAGATGCATCAAACTCTGATGGGCCAATATCCTGCAATGAATTCCCTGTAACTATAATTCACCTAAATTTTAGATATAACATTTCTCAGATGTTAATAGATTCCTTTATTTTGCTATAATTTTAGATATCATACAATATAATTTTAGTCTTTAATTATATGCTAGTTAGGTTATTTTAGAAATGCATTTTAATTGTGTTTTAAATTGTATTTGTTGATTATCTGTGCTGGTCTTTGATCATATAAATGGAATTGAAATTGATGTAAGTAATGTCTTTTAAATGCAGAGTTCTCATTTTAATTAACAATGAAAAACTGAGTAAGATTAAGATGTGCTTATAAGGACATATAAGGACTCCATTCCTAAATTCTTAACAGCTATCTAACACATTAAAAAAATCAGAGAACATACTGAGACAAATACATCTAAAGCTTAATTTTTTATTCATTGAAGCATGTTTTGGAATTTAGCAAATCAAGAACATTTTTTATTGTTAAGGACGATTATCAATTATTTTGAACTTTGAAATAAAGACTTGTATTACCATGGCATTGAATAGTAAGAAATCAATGCTTCGAGGTTTAAATACTATTCAGTATATTTATTATGATAATAAATGAGAGTTATTCAACATACTGTTTTTTCATGTTTACTGAACACCACACAGAAAGTTTAAAAAGAGTGATGGGAAACTTATCGTATGATACAGTACAGTACTGTTACACTATTCTTTCATTTTTGTTTAATATCAATAATTTTGTTGACATCCTTTTGGGAAGGATTGTATGGTTTAAAAATCAGAATGTGATTAAAGATTACTTTGCTTTGGAGCAAACAAGCTTATGTACTGCTTATCAATTGGCTGTGGAGAAGATTGATTAAAATTATTCCATATGGTTAACATTTCATGCTTTGCTTTAAAACATTTTATATTTTTTATCTCTTTCTTCTTTTTTCCAAGGATTTGTATATTGGGATTCAACATGAATTAATTTTATCTTTTTATTTGTATAAGGCAGCAGAACCTGTCTTCCTACACTTATCCAACAATTTTGGCACTAATTCTTCTTTTTCCTGATGTCTGTATGGGAAAACTGAATGAAAAAAAAGAGATATATAGGAAAGAAAGAACTGTAGTACATCTAACTTGAGGCAAGAAAGAGTGAAACTTGTAATGGAAACCTGGCATAAAGCACTGCTAACTCTTGAAAGAGGTTCAGACTAAGACTGCATAGCATATAATGAGCACCACGCTGCTGTAGCCTGCCAAATGTTATTGGCACATGAACATGTACTCCATGCTTAATCAGAGCAACATGCAAGTTTCCAGGATTAAGTAGCACTTGCCAAAAAAAAAAAAAAAATCTTGGACAGGTGCCATGTGTTTGAATTGAAATGGAAAAATTAGAGTTTTGCTCACTATCGTCTCCTGTAAAGTAAAGAGGGAAAGGAGGACAATATATCAATAACAATGCAATGTATATCTAGTTAGTTACCTCTCATGCACATAAAAACTACTCTTGTTGAAGGCGTCCGTAAACATTTGTGAAAAGAGCATAAAAATATCTTGACTAGTTTATTCAACATTTGTGCTTCCAAAAATCAGTTGCCTCTGGAAGCTTTCTAATGCCCTTTGCTTTTATATGTTTTTCTGGCTATTTTGTTTAAATATTTGCATTTTCAAGCTCACTTAACAGGAACAGCAAAGTGATTCCCATGTGCTTTTTATGAGAAAGAGCCATGCTGCTGAATAACAAAGCACCTGCTTTGTATACAGAAGGCTTGAAGTTCCAGCTTTGGCATTTCCCCGGTGGCAGAACTAAAGCTTGGCAAGATATTGAGAGTTAGAAAGACAGTGCTAGGCTGATCTGGTTAATTTCAAAAGAAGGTTGATTGCCCACATTTCTTACTCATGTTAATTCTGGCAACTTGTTTAATTACTTGTGCTGTTTTTCTTGGCCACATTTGTGTGTGTGTGTGTGTGTTTCCTGCAACAAAGAGCACTTTCTGGTTTCATTGACATAAGTGTTCTCAATTTTATTTTCTCCCCAACCTCATAAAGTATGCAATGTTACAAGTAGCTACCTTATCTGGGAGGTGGAGTACTTCCTCTAATTAAGCTCAGATTGCTAACATCCCCTATTTGTTGCCTTCAGATATATTGGGTTCCTTTCCCATCATCCCCAATCAGCACTGCCTAGGGAGGGCTGGTCAAATCACTAATTGTTTGAGATGGGAGCAGGGGAACTGGTTTGAGACATTGCCTAAGCTGAAACAGTGGTTGACTGGTTTGAAGCAGTGACTAAGAACATTGCAAAATCTGATAAATGTTAATGGAAATTGTGCTAGCTAATATCCTGAGAGCTCCCAGCTTTTTCCTTTCAGTTTATATTTTCAGTGTAACTCTTAACAAACATGCATGGAATGGAGATTTTGCTTTGCAATGGTATGACCCAGTGATTAAGGACAAGGAAATGTAAAATTACTGTTGGAATACTAGACCAGCGAAATATTGTGGACATGATATACTTAGACTGCAGCAAGGCATTCAACATAGTAGACCACAACTTACTTCTTGGTAAGCTAGAAAAAAGTGGGATAGATAGCATCACCCCCAGATGGATTCATAACTGGCTGACAAACTGAAGTAGCTGGGCAATAACAAAGCAGCACAGACAGGCTAGTGACAACAGCTCTTTATTGTATGGTGAGACTTCAGCGAAGGTATGCTGGCAGCAGCCTTCTTTATATACAGTTTGGCTGCTGACCAGTAACCAATCAGAAACAACCCCCAGTTTGAACTTCCCGCTCAAAACAGTAACAACATAACACAAACTGTACTCAATAAATAGTCATCAATGGTACTACATCTACATGGAGGAAAGTAAGCAATGGGGTACCGCAAGGTTCCATTTTGGGCCCAGTTCGCCTCAATGTTTTCATAAACGACTTAGATGAGGGAATAGAAGGGGAACTTACCCAATTTGTGGATGATACTAAGCTGGCAAGAATAGTTTAACACCCTAGATGATAGGCTCAAGATCCAGATAGATCTTGACAGACTTGAACACTGACCCTATCTAACAAAATGAAATTCAATGTAGAGAAAAGTAAAGTGTCACACTTAGGCAAGAAAAACCAGAAGTACATATAGACTGTAATAGCAGTGCCTGTGAGAGGGCTCTTGGAGTCTTAGTGGGCAACCAGTTAAATATAAGCTAACAGTGTGCGGCAGCAGCCAAAAAATGCAATCCTAATGTCAGCTTCCAAAACTGACACCTAAGTTGCATTAACAGAGGGATACGATCAAGATCAAGTGAGGTACTAATACCACTCTATAAAGCCTTAGTAAGACCACACTTATAATACTGCATCTAGTTTTGGTCACCACACTATAAAAAATATGTTGAGACTCTAGAAAAAGTGTAGAGAAGAGCAACCAGGATGATTAGGGGACTGGAGACTAAAACATACAAAGAACGGTTACAGGAAGTGGGCATGACTAGTCTAGTGAAGAGAAGGACCAGGGGAGACATGATAGCAGTCTTCCAATATTTGAGGGGTTGCCACAGAGAGGAAGGGGTCAAGCTATTTTCCAAGGCACCCAAAGGCCAAACAAGGAATAATGGATAGAAACTGATCAAGCAGAGATTCAACCTAGAAATAAGGAGAAATTTTGTGATACTGAGAACAATCAACCGATGAAACAGCTTGCTTTCGGAAGTTGTGGGAGCTTCATTACTGGAGACTTTCAAGAAGAGATTGGAATACCATTTGTTAGAAATCGTGTAGGGTCTCCTGTTTGGGCGGGGTGGGTGGGTGACTACTTGACCTACAACGTTCCTTTCAACTCTATTAATCTGTTAAGTGGGAAACCTAATTCCTTTCTCTTTGTGACCTTTTCCTTGCTGGATCTGATCCTGACACCTATAACAATAAAAGTTCAAATATAATGCTTATCCAAGTATACTGACTTAGTTCTTTCTTTCTTGGTAGTTTACGAATCTCTGAACTTTGATTTGGAGACAAGTGACAAATGGCTGGGAAGAAGACTACTGCAAGAAACTGAGGATAATGTCACTGATAAACCAGAAGAAGTAAAACATCTCTATCGAAAAAATTGCACTGAACCAGGTAGGATGGAAGTTTTCTTCCTTGATTTGGTAGTCTGTGAAGTTCAATAGCTGCAAAAATACCACCCCTTTAATATTTCCAATCATACAATTTTTGTATGTATTGTAAGATGAATGATGGCAAGTCCCTTCCAGTTCATACTCAAGATTAAGAGGCTTATAGAATTTCTGTGGACTTTACATGCAGTATATATGAAAACCGTGAAAAACTTTTACTAGTTTTAGGTGCTCTTTGTTTTTGTTATCATTGCAAACTGTGGCCTGAACATGGATTTTGAATGAAAGAGTTTAATAATTAACAATTTATTAAATTGATTTGCCACTTGACTTTCAGTGAAATTTGTAAAATATTTTTAATAAAAGGCCTGTTTGTACATAAACGGTAGGTACCTCTTTGACATACAAATATTTAGCATACTTTACAGCCTATTTTTCTTCAATAAAACTATGCTCCCTTATAGTACTAGTTCACAGAAAAATACATGGTATTTGAAAAAGAGGCAGATGTCCCTTAACACTGGTTGCTTCTTTTAGCTTTTCTTTCTGATTTGTCAGATTCTCAGTTGTTTCTTTGCCTTTGTAGAATTGCCCCATAACTCCTTTTCTGAGAACTTCTTTTGGTACGAATTCTTATCCTTTGTTCCCTTACCTTTATGGAGAATCAAATCATGTTGTTGGTAAATTATTTGATTTCTATGTGTTCTTTTCCATTTTCTCAATGGGGGTTGTTCCCTTTACTGTGCTTTTGTTCCCTTATTTAATCATTTCTATAATGATATTGTGTTATGTTTGTTGTGCAAAATGAAAAGGAAATGAAAATGCAAATGCAAATGAAAAGAGTGATCTATGATTAAAGACCTTTATAGAAAGTAAGATTAAGGGCAATTAAGAGAACTTATTCAAGGAGCAGTTAATAGACTACTTGTCAATTATCCCAGATCATACTCAGTAAGACACAATAAACTGGCTAAACTTGTATGCCATAAGTTTTTTTATTAATGTTGGGAGGGATCCTTACTTGAATGCACTAACTTCCAAACAAACATTATTGAAGCCTCTTTCAGAGAAGAATGCCTTGCTTGAAACTAGTTCACTTAAGTAATGTATAAGACCGTGATGGCGAACCTATGGCACACGTGCCACAGGTGGCACATGGAGCCATATCTGTGAGCAAGTGTTGTCTTAGCTCAGCTCCAGCACGCATATGCACGCCAGCCAGCTGATTTTTGGGCCTTCTGGGTCCACCGGAAGTCGAGAAATGGGCTGTTTCCAGCCTCCGGAGGGCCTCTAGGGGGCTGAGAAAGGCCATTTTCGCCCTCCCCAAGCTCCAAGAAAGCTTCTGGCCTACTGGGTTCACCGCATGTGTGGGGGCACAGGGCGCAAGGGGGCATTGAGTGTGGGCACGCATGCACGTGATCCCCCCCTGCACTCCCACCGCTTTTGGCACGCAACAGCCAAAAGGTTAGCCATCACTGGTATAAGACCTCTTGTTTTAATATTATTTTCAGTTAATAATGGAAAAGGGCATTTCTCAGTAAGGAAGGTTAGCGTACAGATGAGGAAAAAATGAAATACTTGAGTTGTAATTATTAAACACATACATGTTCTCAAACACTCAACAAACACAGCTGCATTTATGTATTTTTATCTAATGTCACTACAAAAATCAGAAAAGCAAGTAATTAATGAACTGAAAGATTTGTACATACTAAAAAAGATGAATAAATATTTATAGAATTATTTAGCTGACCACATAATTTTGCCAACAAATTCATTATAAAATCCTGGAAGTTTTGTTTGCAAATTCTCATTTACATTATAATTAACAGTTACATTAATTTCTTAGCTGTTATCTTAGAAAAAGCAATGTCATTTTTATAGATTTTCTGATGAATGCCTATATTTTCTTTAACAAAAATAACATTAATATTTCATTTAAAGGAAGAAATGAAAGGCCTGTGGTGGTGATTGTTTTGTGCCAACATATTTTGGGTATATGAATAGGTAAGATTGGATAACGTTTCCTCAGGAAGAATGAAGACAGAACCTCTCCCAAACAAATGGGGTTATTTTAGTCTCTTATTTGTTATTGCCACTGCTTGTCTCCAAATATGCAGAAATGTAAGTACAAGGATCTGGATGCAGCAAATTGTGACTTATCCAAAATGCAATGGCAAAATTGGCTCCAAAACAGAAACACTTAAAGTGCTCTCCTCCCCCCCCCACTTGCCCTTTAAATTGGGTTTGTATGTGTGAATTCTTGATGGCTCCTCCAGGAATACATTTGTAACTAAAAAATAGGGGGAGACCTTGAAGTGGCAAGAGTCCGTCTCTCCGTTGTGTTTGAAATATATTTATATCTGAAAGGTCCAGGGTTTGGTCGCCAACATCTCGGATAACAGGTGTCACTAGCAGTACTGAATTAAATGCACCTCTGGAGTTAGAAAGTCGCTTTCTATATGCAAAATATTTGATTAGGCTATTAGCTGGGGGATTAAAGCAAGAGACCACTTTATTATGCTTTTGCTGAAAGGCCCACATGGATAAAACCATAATATGTTACTTTGAACTTTAAGATCTAAAAAGTTAGGGGGATTATCTGAGGAGCTGTTTGTCTCAATATGAACGTGCCTGAACATAAAATCCTCTAGAACGACGTTTCTCAACCTTGACAACTTTAAGAGGCATGGATTTCAACTCCCAGAATTCCCTAACTGGCACACATCTTAAATTTGCCTTAAAGTGAGAAACACCGCTCTAAAAGGGGCTCCCATTTATTTGGAACCTGGGGTGGAGAGCTTCTTCTTTTACTACTCTGGAATGGTGAAACCTGCTTCCTTGCCTCAGGATGTATATTCAGTCCTCAGTTTTCTACTTTTAGAAAAGGAGGCTAGGCATTCTTCCTATGAGGACAGGTCTTTTCAGTTTCAATAGCTTAATGTGTGCTTAAGTGTTTCTGTGAATTTTCCAGCATTATGCTTTCTGTTTCTTGTTAGCTGTCTTAGTGGAAAGGCAGGATATATCCTAAAAATAAATGAAAAAAAGAATAAAACTGCTTGAAACTCAGGCTGTGACTGACTGACTAGCCATGCTTCACATCAGGAAGTTCAGGAAAGTAACAGTCCTGTTCTGCCGTTCTTGTTGGTGAGATTACTTCACCCTCTGCTGTTTTTGAGGTTTAGGGGAAAGACTGGATCCTGCTTGATATGAGCATTTGAAAGGGAAGAAAAGTCAGGGTTCTGCTGTCACCTAGACAAAAATATCCAACACTCATTTGTGAGAACTCTAAAATGTCATTTTAGTGGAAAAGCAATAGAAAGCAATAGAAAATTGGAAATAGATTTTCCTTTCTTTCTTCAATTTATTTATTTATTTGCTTGCTTGCTTGCTTGTTTTTTTATTAAAAGTTTATGACCTCCATCTCCACTACAAGGTGACTCTGGGTGGATCTTCTCGCGTTCAATACCTCACTTGCTTGCAATTCTTGGAAGAATATTCTTTCTGGAAATTTGATGAAATATACCTTGTGTATACCTCCTCATTATAGCAATATGAATTTTATGTAGATATGTTTGTTTAAGGAACACATCAGCTATGCCTTTATTGTGATGCTTTTAGCTTCAGTCTCTGACTGATAATATGGATATAGTACGTATTTCCTATCTAACTTCTGGGATTTTTACACTAGGCTTGCAACTAAATATAATATGGAGAGCCAGCTAAACATTCAAATGTTCCAGTAAAATGCCTAACATTTTCCTCTTGTCTGTCCTGTTCTTCTCAATTCACCTTTTAATAAGCCTAGATTTAGAGCTTGAATATGAGATTATAACGAATGAAAAAGGGCAGGAAGTCAGAGGCAGAACAGACTTCCATCTTCCGCCATGCCTTTAATATATTTTACAATCAGACCATTATTTCTCTGACCCAGTGTTTCATGTTACTGTGTAATCCTTATAAATTAATTACAATTTCTTAAGTATTTCTATTTGCTGTTTTCATCATCACAACAGAAAAGCTAGACATTGTAGAAAGCAATAAAATTTAAACAAAATACAAACAGGACTGTGCGGAATTTTTGCCATGTTTATATTTCAGTATAGGATGTTAACACTTCTGAATATACTACTTCAATCAAATTCTTGGCCTCATGGCTGCTGAGTTATCATATGCCTTTGATTTCCATCTCTGTAAAAAATCTTTCTCCACAGGAACTGTAGCTCATTGTCTTGAAGCTGTGGCAGTTAGTTGCTCCTCTGCGATGTGTATGGTTGGCATTGATTTCCATAAATAACATTATCTGGCATTACGTAGGCCTTAAAGATTGACAATGAAGTAGTAACACAGCGTGCTAAAATGTGGAATAATAATGGCGCATAAAAATAATATATTCATGGACATAGATACTGAATATATTTGTTCAACTATAGTGAATTGGGAGCACATGGGTGTCTATTTGCAATCTCGTAACATAACATCTCATCGCTGACTTGGTTGTTTTTCTCTCAAGTAAATATAGACAAAAATATAGCATATTCTTTTCCTTTATTGCAATAAATAAACAGTGGGGTACAGGTTTGGTGAAAAGAATAGGAAAAAAGGTGGGTCATTTTAGCTCAGGCTAAAATAATTGGACATATATCACATCCGCCCTCCAGTTTTATATAAAATGCTGGATGTTGACACTCTCTGAGTTATAAATGGTAAAGTCTTGATTAAGAGAGCTTTCTTTGAGATTTTTCCCTACATAATTAGTTGCAGATTTCTGGAAGTGATTTTGCTTCCTTTTTTCCATATCTACCATGAGTTGTTTAGATATTGTCTGGCTTAACAGCAGGTACTGGGTTTATTTGGAAATAGCAAGTACAACCAGTCTGTTCACCTGTAATCATGTTTAATTTAAATCTTAGTTGCTTTAACATATATTTAGAAGCAAGTTCAAGTTCAACTAAAATTGGGATAGTTACAACATGAATATAATGCACTGCAGTTAACCCTTGAATGTTTACAAGCATCCAGCAACTCTTTAGACAGTTTTGAGAGCTTAACTAAACATGAAGCAAAGGTCCCTCTAGGCCACATATTGCATTAAAGCATGAATGTCAAAAGTTTTTGCTTAACATAATGTATATACCCATTCTAAAACAGAGTGGGGAATTGGGCATATCATGATAAACCACAAACGAACAAAAATATGACTTTATGTGAGTGGTGATTTTACAAGACCGGTTTGATTCCTTACAAATACTTGGTAGAGAATTCCCATGGTTCCAAGTAAATAGACAGATGTTGCATCCTAGGAACACTTGGATGATCTCTTCATTTGTTGGGAAAATTATGTTTTGCAGTTTGCATAAGAACATATAAATAATTGTGTTCAGTGCTGGATTTGGAAGGGACTTCCCATGTCAAAAAGTGTGTCAGCCTTTTGCAATCTTAGCTGGCAATATCTCACGGGGAAGGAAGACAAGAGAAGAAGCATTTTCAATTCTGGAAGTTCTGGAAGCTTCTTGGATGAGAAACAAAACATTTTCAAAGAAAAAAAAGTCCAGTTGCCTTTTGAAAAGCACTTTTGGGACAACCAATGACCTGGATGATTGAGACTCTCCATAGACATTGCTGATTAAACAGTGTATTCTTGATGTAGTGCGTGACACTAATATAAGCAGAGGTCCTAAATTGCCTATGGAGCAGCACATATAGTACTTTCTAGAACCTCCCTCATACCTCAGAAAATTGGTTTACCCCAGGCATAGAAAAGCTTTTACCTTGGCAAGATAATTGATCTAGACCAGACATGGCTAACCTTTTTGCTATCGCATGCCAAAAGCGGGGGGAGCGCAGGGGTGTCGCGAGTGCATGTGCCCACACCCATAATTCAGTGCACCCTGCCCCACTGTGCATGTGCGTGCAACCCTCTGCACTCTCCCTGCTATTGGCACGCAATGGCATAGTGGGACTGGAAGGCCTGTTTTTCACCCTCCCCAGGCTCCAGAGCCTTTCTAGGAGCCTGGGGAGGCCAAAAACAGCCTTTCCCACCCCCCCAGAGGCCCTCCAGAGGCTGGAAATGGCCCATTTCCCCACTTCCGGTGGGCCCAGAAGGCCCGAAAATCAGTTGGCCTGCATGCGCATGTGGGCTGGAGCTGAGCTAGGGCAACACTCGCGTGCCCACAGATATGGCTCTGCGTGCCACCTGTGGTACACGTGCCATAGGTTCACCATCACGGATCTAGACCACTGTAATGAAATTTTGAAAGCCTGACTATATTTCCCTTCTTTCCACCTTATACCTGAGGGAATTAGGGTCGAGTGAGTTTGAGTTTCTTTTTAATGCTTTCTTGATTTCCCAGACTTAAATCATATTTTGGCAAATGTTGCTGCATAGTTTCTCCTAGGTCATCTCTGGCTCATGAAGCCCACCTGAAGTTAAATGAGGAAAATCAGCTGGGATGAAGGTGTGATTATCAGCTTTAAGAAAACTGGATACATGATGTGAGAATGTCAAATGTTTAGAGCAAACAGCCTTCCTGCACAGCAGCATTTCTCTCTGAGTCAGTTACGGACAAGGAGATTATACTTGTTTACTGTACTATAATGTCCCAAAGATTATCTTGGGCAAGCAAGAGAATGATGACACAAAGTATGAATAATTCTCTGTATTTTTTTTAATAAATGAAGCCATGGTGAGAAAGGAATGATATTGCTATTGTTATTATATGGTTTCTCCTCTGTAGCAGATTCACTTTGTACATTGGAGAAATAGTGAGTAAGCTGTTGCTGGAGAGAGACTGGCAGAGCCCCGGGAAGGAGCCAAATAGGAATTAGTCTAGAATTCTTTATATGGGCACAAGAGGGCAAAGTCTGACCCAACTTGAATGCTGTTGAGTTTATCCAGTATTACCCAGGTGCAAACCGTCAATCTGAGAAGATTCCTGTATATAGCCATGAGCAATAAATCAGCTAATTGAATTTTTCACATGTGGACTTGGCTGTTCTAGTCTGACAGCTGTGCAATGTTGTGGTTTCTAAGTTGCTTTTTAAACCTATGTATTGCACATATTGTAAACTACCCAGGGTCCTTCTAGAATTGGGCACCCTCAACAAATCTAAGAAATAAATAAAATGAGGTCTAATTCAAAATTAATTAAGCCATGAGCTTTCAGCCCTGGCCAGATATAATCATTTCTATAAAAATCACAAGATAATTCATTGGATTGTAAAATAAGCAAAGTCGGGAACGACTAGCACATATGTGCAAGGGAAACCTTTACCTTTATCTAAAATAAGCAGGAAAAATGGAATTTCATCAGTAATATAATGCCTAAAAGCGATATACCTGGACCTGGTGACATAAAAGCATCTCTATCATTCTATCATACGCAGAGCCTTTGAAGATATAATATTCTACTCCCTCTTTTACTTTTCAGAGTTTCTTTTTAATAAGGTAGGCAACGTATTATAGCTCAGAAAGCAGAATCTTGAGTGAATCCACAGCCATACAATATCTGAGCTAAATTTGAGTAAAAATAGATGGAGGAGTTGCACCTATTTTAGTTTTATTTATCAGTGTTAAACAGCTGCATAGAAAATACTGCTTTCAAACAGAAAATTGAAGAAAAAAGGGAGATTGGTGGACCGGAAATCATACAACAATTAAAATATAAAGTACTATGATTCAATATTTTCAAGCTGCAATCTTGAGAATTCTTTTGTTTGTGGAGCTCTGTCTATGTAATAATGGCTTATATTGAGCAATTTATCTTACTAGTTCTCCTGAAATAATGAGTATTATGAATGAAAAATAGTAGACGTACTATTTAAAAATTACCGTATTTTCCGGCGTATAAGACGACTTTCTAACACACAAAAATCTTCTCAAAAGTTGGGGGTCGTCTTATACGCCGGGTGTTGGTCTCCTGTAACCAGGCAGACCAGCCCGAAAGGCTTTGACGAGCCTTAAATGGCTCTAAGGAGCCAAGCTGAATTGCCTGCTGAGTTGCCGCTAATCAGCTGAGTTACACGCAAGCCCTGTGTAAAAGGGAAAAACTTCCCTTTTACACAACGCTGGTGCAGCTGGGATCGCCAGAGCTTGGATGGCCAAGCCCCGTGTAAAAGGGAAAAACTTTTCTTTTACACAACGCTGGCCATCCCAGCTGCTAATTTTTGCCTGCTAATTGCTCCGTAGCAAAAATCCCCCCCGCACCTCCAGCTTGCTTACCTTAGCTGCTAGCCCCAACGCTTGCCTTGCCATGCCTTGCCTGCAATCCATTGCATCAGCAAGCAACTAAATCTCCCTGCCTGCTTGCTTTGGGAGCTTTAAAAAAAATAGCTAATTGGGGGGTTTTTTAGTTGTTCTTTTTTAGACCTAGCCATTTAAAGGCTAGGTCTAAGTTTTAGGCTAGGAAGTTTTAAATTTAGCTTTCATATAAAAATAAAAATAAAAAAAATAAAAATAAAAATAAAAATAAAAATAAAAATAAAAATAAAAATAAAAATAAAAATAAAAATAAAAATAAAAATAAAAATAAAAATAAATAATAATAATAATAATAAAAATAAATAAAAATAAAATGTGTGCAACTTTCTGAGATTTAATGTGTTTCTGTAGTGTTTCACTCTAACTACACAAACACACAAAATCTCACAAAGCTGTATGTGGAATTTTGTGTGTGTAAACCCACAATGTAAAAGTTGTTTTTTGGGGCTTTTTGTGGCTGTGTGAGGTTCCTGCTTATTGCAGGGGCCATTTTGGGTCTAGCACAGCTGCTTTTACATTGTGGGTGAGCCAGTTGATGTTTTTTAATTTTTATTTGGTGTGCGTTGGAAGAGGGGTCGTCTTATACAGCAAGTATAGCCCAAACCCTATATTTTTACAGGAAAAGTTGGGGGTCGTCTTATACGCCCAGTCGTCTTATACGCCGGAAAATACGGTATTTAAAAACTGAAAAACAAAGATTTGGTTTAGTATGTCAGAACTGGAAAATATGAATGAATACTAGCATGTGATACCAAGTTGTATCATCAATCTGTATCAACATTTTCCCAACACATTATTGATTTTCAACATTTTCCCAACACATTATTGAAAATGTAGATTTTATGATAAATAATATTTACTATTTTATAATGTTAGCAAGGTAAAGTGGTAAAGCAATCACTATCGTTTTTTGTGAAGTAGCAGGTTTGTAAATTCACTGATCAAAAATAAATTGGTAGATTCAAAGATCAAAGTATCAGTTGCCATTGTGTGGGCATATAATACCACACTTTTCAGGAACTCCTTAAACCTGTTGCACCTTCTCTTGCATTTGCATGATTACTCTCAACAGCTGATGTTTAAGAAAATATGCAGAAAGCGTTCCTGAATAGATGATATATGCGCACCAGTGCACACTTTGAATCACACTTAGCCCTTCAAATATGGATTTTTATGTAGCCTTAATGAATAATATTCAAAGGAATGATTTATTATAATACTATATATAAGTCTGATTAAACTTATTGAAAGATTTAGACAATATTGGGAAAAAAGGAGGATTAGAGTTGCCAGTTATGCATCACCAAAACCCCAAAGAATTTTACATAGTATTTATATAAACTTTGTATGTGTTTAAGTGTGAATTTAAAATTAATTCGTATCATTTGAGTAAAAATATAGTATATTTAAGTGCACTTGGGAAGATTTCCCCCAAGTGAACTATGTACTATGTAGGTTTGCTGCCTTCATCTTACTGACAGGCAACTAATCAGCTTCTGCTGCTTTCCATTCTTACAACTTTCATCTTTAAACCGAACATAGAATGGACAGCTTTCCAAATTGGAGGCTGTTCTTTGGAAGGTACAACAAATGGTTCCTCTTATTAAGCCTGGCAATATACAGTAGAAACATAAGATGCTGTAATGGAATGTGCGGATGACCTTGAGGAAAGGAGGGAAGAGATGCTGCCTAGAAAACAATCAGACAAGAAAGGCAGGAGCACCCCTATGGCTTAATTGTCAGAGAAGGAATTTAGGAAGAAGCACCCTAATTGATAAAGCAGCTAAAAGTGGCAGTGGGAAGTTTGTGCCTTACAATAAAGTAGAATTATGGTAGTTCACATAGTCCTGTTACCTGAGACGGTTAACAGATATAGATGTTCATACATGTAACAGCTGAAATCTTCTTTAGTAGACTATGTCACTAATAATCAAGATTATGTGTGAACTGACAGGAAACTGGACAGGAAACTGTGGTTGAACATCTTTAAGTAATTTGATGCATCTCTTGTCTGCAAGTTATAAATTAAGATATGTTGGGGTGTGACTTGCACATCATGGGAAATCTAGAATGATACTGTGCTATAGGATTGATTCTATACTTGGCATGTTACATTTCTGGAACAAAATATCTGCAATTATTCATAGCAGAATTGGAAAAACTGATTGTTAGGATAATTCTGTGAAAGTCTTACAAGATTTTTTTCCTCTGGGGAACAGAGATCAAGAATGAATGAATCACATAAGAGTCAACATTTCCAAAAGAGCCAGTCATATCAAAACAAGCCATCAGCAAAAAAGCTAATTAAGTTGATGATGGGTTGTTGAAGTTAGGTGTGGATGTGAACTCAGAGCATGTTCTTTAATTTTGTGACAGGTAGCTCTTGAACATTACATTGCTATGCTCGCCTCACCCTCATGTGTGGGCTACGTCTACCAGGAAGCATAAAGAAGCACAAACCTGAGCCTACATCCTACATTATAGGTAGTGCTAATTTTTCATTCTCACCCTATCTTCACCAGTGCAAAGTGAGAGAGAGATAAAAAGCATGGATTCTACCTTGATTGGATAAAAATCTCTGAAGTGTTGGGGCCTACAAGTTGCAGTAGTCCTAAACTTTTCTTCCTGGGTCAAGAAAGGCTTCACCTCACTGTTGAAAGTTGAAGCCAGGAGCAACTAGATGAAGGAAATGTCAAACTCTAACATTCTCCACCCTTTCTGAATGTTCCCAATCTCAGCACAAGTGGAACTCTTGACAAGACTCAGTCCAAAAAATCCAAGCATAGTCCAAAATTCAGTCCAAAGTTCAAACACGGGATTGCAGATCAAGATGCAAGAAACAGGAACATGAGGCAAGAAACTGGACATGTTGTTTCAGCAACGCCCATTACTTTGGGCGGTATTAAATAGGCAATACTGGTTAAAGCCCTTTACAATAGGCGAGACTTTCTTCTTGTGACTAATCTGGCCTACCGGTGTTGCCCCTGTGTCCTCTCCACCCTGCGTGTGCTTGGATCGGGAGGAGGTGTGGATTCCACTTTATCCTCACTGTCTGCTGGCAATTGCTTGGGTTCCCTGTCTTGATCCTCCACACTAACCTGCCACAGCTACAGTTCTCTCAGATCAATCTCAGCCTGCTGCCTGTCTGATCATCCCTGCTGAGGCTGCTCCATTGGGCTGGGGCCTCAGCTCCCTGATTCATACCTCTCTGTGCTCTATTCCCCAAAATGCAAGGACCTGGCTAATCCACCTTCTCCGAACTCGCATCCAGAGAGGGATTCGGAGATGGGTCCATGACAATGGGGAAGTCAGTTTCACTTAACAACCATGTTACTAACTTAAGAGCAGTGATTCACTTAACAACTGTGGCAAAAAAGATAAAAAGGGGCAAAATTCACTTAACTGCTAGCAACAAAAATGTTGGGCTAATTGTGGTCATAAGTCAAGGACTACTTGTACTCTAGATCTCCTTCAAGTTCAACTTGTCTCGGGTTGGCTTCATGGACATGTCCAGATAGGATTCTTAATAATAAATGATAATGAAGTGATTTCTCACCACCTTCTTCTGAATTGGTATTTTGTTGTTTACGTGGTTTATCAAAAATGCCTTAGTCACTCTAGCCCAGAGGTGTCAAATTCGCATCGTCACATCATTGTCAGGTGACGTATCGTGACTTTTTCCCCTTCACTAAACCGGGGATAGGCATGACCAGCTTGTGATGAATCCCGCCTTGGGCCGTGAGTTTGACACCCCTGCTCTAGCCTATTGTTTTAGCATTTTCCTAGATTTTATAAACAAAAACCTGCTTAGCTTTTCAAAAATCTGCCAAGATTGGCTATGTACGGCCACATACCTCTATGTTATGTGCTATATTCATAAATGTTGACAATCAAATTATCCAAAAGACAGTGTCTTTTTTTAAAAAAAACATAAATGTTAAAGATTCTTTGGAAACACTCAATGTATATATGTGTCTGAAATTTAACAGGCTTCAGCTCACCAGCTGCAGGTATGCTTGAAAACTTAATCAGATTCTTTAAAATGCTGACAAAGCAATTATAGTTGTTAGTTTATTTTCTTCTTAAAATAGATAGGAGACAGGTGAAGCTTCTGGATTTTCCAAAATAAGGAGTTTTTTAGATCAAACAAAAGCAAGATGCTCATCCATACAGTAAATCACAGTAATTCACTAAATCATTTGATGTGTTTGAGTAACTTTTTTCTATCCGTATCCCAAGGAAGAGCTGTATATATATAACTGAAGTATTTATATATGAAAGAGATTGTGATGAGTGAAGTGATTTCCTTTTTTGTTTTGTTTTGTTTTCCTCCGAGTAAAGCTCTCCACTTATAAGGAGTAAATTATTATAGAGGTAAAAAGTTGTAGGACAAAGTGAGTTACATCCATACAGCAATGTAATGAAAACTTTTGAAGTGCAGGTTTTCATAATGAAAATCTCTATCATTCCACAAGAGCTAGGTACTTTCCCCCTAAATTAGTAATAAATTTTTAAAAATTATTTATCAACCTCCAATTATTTTGTCATTACTGCAAGGAGCTTACAAGAGAATCCTTCTGCTGGCTATTTTCAGTAATTTGTGTTAATTCCAGAGGTAATAAGAATCCCCAAACTTAGTAGATTTGCCTTGTAAACCCTCATTTCACTAGAATTCCATGTACAAGTAAGCATGATAATCTACAATCTGACATTCAAGGTTTTGCAATTAGCTTTCCATATAATATAGTCTCTGGGACTCTATTAACCTGTGCTGTACTTAAAATCATTACCCTGTTAATTCATACCAACTATCTACTTATTTCTCTAAAAACCAGAATATGCTAAGCCAAATGAAGAAATCACATGCTTTTAATAAGAAACCTAAAGAATTAGAACCCTACCGCCACTTTTGATTTGATATATAAAAGATAGTGTGAAGAACCTCTGGCCCTTTTATGAAGCTTTTTCCTGTCTGATGATCTCTGTACATCTTTGATTGGATTTCATTCATAAGACTGTAAGTGGAGAGTATCTTAATTTTGTGCATTTTTGGATGCTTCACATCCTAAGTGCAGGCGCCCTTTGGTAAAGCTTTAGTTTCTAAACATAATGTGCAGTGATTGCTTCCCCATTTGATGCAGAAGGGGCAGACTCTGATTACTTTAATTGCTGCAAAAGGACTTGGTGAGAGTGATTTCATCTGTTTTTCCTTTTACAATTCCAGCTACTTTGTAGAGTATATGGAAGGATTATAATGAACAAAGGCAGAGAGATTTAAAATTAAAGAAAACATATTTCAATCTAAGGAAAGAATTAAGACAATTGCAAGTATGGGAATGTAACTCATGCTACTGGCCTTGAATTTTATTTACATCATGGAAATAGGATCAGATTCTGTTTTTATATTTGTTGGAGGCTCTGATGTTACAGTTCCAGCCTTCTTTCTCTGCAAGTTAAGGATAATACTAAAGGTGATGATTCAGAGGTAGTAAGCTACAAACTTTTAAATTCTTAATACTGACAGTCAACTTCTTATCTTAAAACAGCAGAACACAGTCTTCTGCATCCTCTGTCAAACAAATATTGTGTTTTTATGTGGATTAGCTGTGCTGCTCGCTTGAAAATTACCAATTATAGCAGAAGTCATGTCTTCCTTTCTTTTGATGATTTGTATTTTCTCATGTTAATACACACAGGAGCTATAATCTCTTCCTCACCCCCAACCCCTCATTTTATTTTTCTTCCATTACTAACACAAACAATGTTCTGGCTTTAATAGCATGTGAAGATTGCAGGAAGAAACTTTAAGAGTTCTCACTATTTGCAGGGAAAAAAACAAATCCAAGGGAAAGTGTATATAAGCAAAATCTTTAAAAAAGTAATGCTGTAGACAGAATGTAGGAATTGAAGCTGATGGCTTAACTTTAAATTTCTGTGCTACTTCATGCATGAACGTATAACTCTGCTTATTTTTTTAAGGGAAAATGTGTTTTTTTTTGTTTTCTTTCTAAACAAAATTGCATATATAAATGTCCCTCTAACTTGGCAAAGTGTTCTGTTGGCAAACACAGGCAAAGAGCTGGACAAATTTAAATCAAAACTGAGATTTAGCACATCCACATTGCCTTAGAACAGTTTTTTCAATCTCAGCAACTTTAAAATGTGTGGACTTCAGCTCTCAGAATTCTCCAACCAGTATGTTTGTGAAGCATATGAATGTCTTTTTAAAATATGGGCCTGTACCAATGCCTTGAAAGCTATTATTAAGAAACTGTTCCTGGACCCTGCAGTTTTGGAAATAATAATATCTCCTTTTTTGGTTAAGATGTTGGAAAGGTTACAGCTAGCAGTAGATTCCAAGTCCATGAGGTCATAATATCTTTTCACAAAGGAGTTGCATGAATTTTAAGCTACAGGTATTTAATTTAGGTATACTTCTGGATGTATACTTACTAGTGAAGTGGACCCCTGATTGCAGTAGAGACTAGAAATGATGACTGGCCAACTTTAGCCAAATTTTAACTGGGACAAAAAACCTTTCCTAGTGTTTGGACTTGGCCTTTCAACTCTTATAATTCTGTGATAATGTTATGTCTAGATTATTGCAATGAGCTGTATATGGAAGAGATTTGCCAATTTTTAGCAGCCTGTATTGGCTATAGAACACAAATTGACTTATAAATCCCTAAACAGCTTCAGGTCCATGTTCTTGGGGCCAAAGACAACCATTTTCTTGTGGCCAAAGTCTCCAAATTTTCCTCCTAAAATATTCATCAGTGGAAGGAAAGTTGGTGATCTAAAGGCATCCAAAGGAGAAAATTGCTAGGACTTTCTGTTCATGGGGGGGAGGTGGGGGGTGTTTACTTTTGATATGTTTAATAATACTGTACAGGTACTCCTTGACGTATAATCACAACAAGGACCAGAATTTCCATTGCTAAGCCACACAGTTGTTAAGTGAGTCATGCCTGAGTTTTATGATCTTTTTTACCACAGTTGTTCAAGTGAATCACTACCATTGCAAAAGTCAATCATACAGCCGTTAAGCAAATCAGGCTTCCTTCTTTGACTTTGCTTGTCAGAAGCCAGCTGGAAAGGTCATAAATGACAATCACATGATGCCGGGACACTGCAACCATTGTAAATACATGCCAATTGCCAAGCACCCAAATTTGGGTCCAGATAGGACCATGAAGTTGCTACAACCATTGTAAGTATGAGGACTGGTTATAAGTCACTTTTTTCAGTGCCATTGTAGCTTTGAACGGTTGCTAAACAAATGGTTATAAGTCCAGAATTACCTGTTAGTACATTAAGGCATGATAGTTTTGGTGGTTTACTGCACCAATTTTCTTTCTTTTTTTGCCTATATAGATTGATTTACAGTAGTTCATTTAGTAACCATTCAAAGTAATAATGACATTGAAAAAAGTGACTTATGACCATTTTTTGCATGTACGACCATTGCAGCATCCCCATGGTCATATGATCAAAATAATTCAGATACTTGGCAACTGACTCATATTTATGACCATTGCTCTGTCCCATGGTCATGTGATCACCCTTTGCGACCTTCTGACAAGCAAATAGGGAAGCAAGGTTCACTTAACAACTGTGTTACTAACTTAACAATGCAATGATTCACTTAACAACCCATAGCAATAAAGGTTGTAAAATCAGGCAAAATTCACTTAACAACTGTCTCACTTAGCAACATAAATTTTGTGCTCAGAAGACTACCTGCAGTTGTTTTTCAATGCCTTGAATACTTTTTAGGGATTGCAAACAAGAGTTCTTTGGGATTGTAGAAAAAGACTGGCTACCCTTGAAGTACTTGCTGGAGCATCTTAAATGGCATGTACTATCCTGGCCTCAGATACCTTGGGTGGCCACATTGTGATATGCCTAGTCAAAATTCCCATGAAGCAATTAGCCAAGTGAGGATCTTCTCTGCTGGGTCACCTTGTCATAAGAATTGTGTCAGGCATCAGCAGCACCTAGCTCCATTGGACAATTGAGTCCTCTTGGAAGAAATATCCATCTGGTTTAGTTCCAAGCCGGGAGAAAGACACTGGAGACAAAATGGAGACTGGAGGGTGATTAGAAAGAGGGTCCATTTATTGATGAAGCAGAAGCACATGGGTCATTCTGGGCAGCTGACTACATGGAGTGGAGAGTCAAGGATATTTATACCTTCTCTTGGGCTTTGAACTTGAGCTTCCTCTTCCTGTGGCAGAACATGTATTCTATTGGCTGTCATAGGGGTCATAGCTAACCCTGTAGGTTGTCTGAGAAGTTAGATTGAAGCCTGGAGGGTGATGCAATGTCCCCAGGTAATTTTGCAATGTGGTGAGCTCTGCTGCTAAATAATCCTATTTGTCCTGGAGGGTCATGTCTTAATCCCATCACCCTGGAGCTGAAGGTCTTTTATATCCTTTTATAGATAGGATGGCCCAGTCTTTCCTAATGGGCACCAAATATCTGCTGGGGGCAGGGAGCTGGGGCTGAGTTTCTTGTCTCCCTTAAGATTTCTATTTCTCTTTTAGAGGAAATATAATATTCTGCCTTTTAAAAAATATTTCTCAAAATATTTCATTCTTCTAGGAGAGGGGTGGGTGCTATCTTTGTACAATGCTTTGGTTTTGGAAATATTTTAGACAATTTCTGCTATTGATATTGAATGAGCATACATTTTACTATTGCCCTAAATGCAGTGTTTCTCAACCTGCTGGCTGGAGAATTCTAGGAGTGAAAGCCCACAGATCTGAAAGGTTCTGAGATTGAGAAACAGTGCCCTAATGGGATATGTCTTACCTGTATATGTTGATGGTTGGGCTTTTTATATTGTTCTGCAAAATTGGTGTCTGGGTACCTAATTCAGCTTGGTGCGTATTTGTATGCTAACATCTACTGTTAAAGTACATGCTACAGATAGTCTCTTGTCAGTGGTATTTCTCTCATAGGGAAATATGTACTTTGGCATTGGTATAATGCTGTGCAATTTAGGAATTATTTCAGCTGAGGGCTAGTGGTAAATATTTCTTCTATTGTGGCTTTGTTAATCTGTATGAAGTTGAACCCGAGAAGCCTAGAGAAAGAGTATGATCAGACTTGACTTTCTGAGAACTGTAAATCTATAAGCTTTGTTAAGAAGAAACAAAGGTTTGAGACCCAAGAGAAAAACATGAAAATCGGGCTGAATAATCTTAAATGTATTAATATATATATAATGCCAGCTTGTCAGTCTCTGTCAGAAAATTACTATGCAACAAGATACAGCATTTTTGCTCAGAGAATGACTGTTTCAACTTGTAACTTTCCCCCTAAAAACAGCATGATATCCATTTGCAGCTGCTAGTCCAGATTCCTATTAACAGGCCACTGATAGCTGAAAGCACATTGCCTGAATTGCAGAACATCATTCTGGAAAGTGATAGCTTAACTGTTTCCAATTATGCTAAATGTTTCCAAAATCTGCCTTTATGCCTTCCCTGTGGTGCTTTTGTTGAGACTTTATCAGTGTTAAAAGTTCTGATAATCTGTTCTGCTCTCTCTTTTTCCTTAAATAACGTCTGCGTGATTTTAAATGTGAGAAATAGCCATCTATATTTTTATACATTTAAACATTTGTGAATTTGCTTCAAGAAATCTGTTTTTCTTAAGTGGTATATAAAATGATAAATATTCATGTGTAGGAAGTTAGCACCCACCCCTTTCCTAGAGGAATGAAATATTTTTGGAAATATTAAAAAGGCAGAATAATATGTTTCCCTAGATGAGAAATGGAGAAGCATGTTTTAAAGATGAAGCACCTCCCATCTTCCTGCCCCCACCCTTTGTTAGTGGGCCAGAGGCGGAAACTCAATCTCTGTCAATGGACAATCATCTGCAACACAATAGGACCCATCTAGCAACAGAAACTAACACAAATAGGACCCATCTAGCAACAGAAACTCACCACATGGCACCTGGGAAGATTACATCAGCCAGAAAAGCTAGCTAAGACCCCCACCCCCTGGGAGTCTGACAACCAATCAGGATACTCTTTCTGGGCCCCAGGAAGTTCAAAGCCAGAGAGGGCATAAAACCTGGGGACTCACTGCATCTTGCCCCTTTTCTGTTCAGGAATTCAAACCATGTGATCCTGTCCACCATTAAACCATCTTTCCAAGCAGTCTCCATGTTTCCAGTGTCTTTTTCCCCATTTGGAGCTGAACCCAGAAGGATATTTCTTCCTACACATGCAACCTTTAGGATTTGTTTCACAGGTTTAGTTCACCTGTGTTTGAAACTCTAAGGATATGTTTCTGCACATCTGAACTTCAATGCAGCACGTAGCTGGAAATTCTCCAAGTTCCATTTTTTAAAACATCCTGTGTCAAAAGGAAGATCCTGTGAAGCTATCTAAAATTAAATGATTGAACATCTTTGGCCAGTAATTTCATCATCATATCAGCAACCATTTTTATTTATTATAATTGAGATTTATATCTGAGTTCAGAAGGCAGAAATCTCTAGAACGCTGGTTACAAAGAATTTAGGCTCAAGGTTCTAATATATGAGAATGTCAACTCTTTTAAACTTATCTTCACTTTCCATCTCTAAGCTCCAGGGCTGTTATTAAATTCTACTAGTGCTTAAAAATAACACCCCAAAATCTAATGCCACGATCATTTGATAAGATGTATGTTAAACTAAGCTAAGGAAAGACATCATTTCAGACAAAACAAAAAACAAAAAACAAGAGAAACTAAATGAGGATAGAAGCTGCAAGTCAGAAAATACATTGTTAGAAATATGGTCGAAATGAACTAGTTTTCCATTCATCTCATAAATCAAAGCTTCTTGGCAACTTTATTACTGTGCCACTGGCACAGTCTTCTGCACCCACGGAAACCTAAAAATCAAATTACCTTGTACCAAGTTACCTTTTGGTAAAATGGATGGCCTATAAATTTTATAAATAAAATAAAATTAATAAATAAAATTAAAATTGCAAGCTTAGACAAGCCACAAAGCTGAATACTTATTAGAGCACATCAGGTTCAGCATGAGCACCCCGTCCTTTCCACCAAAATACATGAAACAGAAATGTATCATTGCCCTAATTTATTCAGTTTTTTTCATTATCAAGAAAGAACATTATCCACCAATTCAATAAACCAGCCTCTGTCCTCTGTATAGATGATGTTACCATCCTTCCAGATGGACATGAAGTAGCCATTTTAGTCTCTTCTACTGTACTGCAAAGAGGACTAAACTGTTCTAAGACTCTGGACTTTCCATCCAACGTGTGGTCTCAGCTGTTCTATCAGAAAGTTTTATCAGAAATACATCTATGGCTTTTGTAAATCTAGGTCAAAAATGTGACATAAATTTTACTCCTGAAGTTTATAACCTAGGCATGTTAGAAAGATGAGCCTGAGTGGCGTAGGAAGCTAATGCCTCCTACTAAGGCAGCATTTAACATCCAGCTGCCTGCAATTGCTGCGAGTTCAATCCTAGCCAGGCTCAAGGTCGACTCAGCCTTCCATCCTTTCTAAGGTGGGTAAATTAAGGACCCAATTTGTGGGGGCAATAAGCTGACTTTGTATAAATATACAAAAGTATGAAGGCTATTGCTTAACGCATTGTAAGCCGCCTTGAGTCTCCGGAGAAGGGCGGCATATAAATCAAATTTTTTTTAAAAAAGATCATTCAAAAGAGATCTCTTCAGTTTCATCCAGCTATATCTTTTGCTGAAAGAAGACATGTTCCATCAGGGAGGGGACATTTCAAAGTCATACACCAATAGTAGCAAATTCCTTCTTTCGTTTTTGGCAAGGTGTACTACGTAAAACAAACCCCACCTCCACCCTAACATTTTTCATTTAACAGAGAGGTCACTGAACACATTCCATTAGATATTATCTTAATTGTTTAATTCTTTCTTTCCTTGTGTGTTGTGGATATCAGAAAGCAGCTTTTGGGATATTTAGTTTCTGATTTTCTGTGGTTCCTTTCCTGAAATATATCTAAATCCCGATCCGAAGACAAAATTACATAGTGGTACATATGTGACTGGCTTACAGCCTCTCTTTCATGTTTTGCTTGAATCTCTGTAAACCTAAATTTGACTGAGTGTCCTTGTCCTCAGTTAGGACAGGATGTGTGGAAGATGATCCTGGGAAGAAAGAGAGTGAAGAAGGGGCCTAGAGAAATGAAGTAGGCCTCAAAGAAGTCTAGTAGAAGCCACATGGCAGAAGGGATGATGGAAATTGTAGTCAAATACTTCTGGACTATAGGGATGAAGAAAGCTGCTTTTGGCTGTTTAAAGTTCCATTTTCTAAATGCATTGTAAATAGAGTGGTTTCATTTCTATTTTCAGATTTTAGTCAAAAGCATTATCAGATTACTCTATGGCATAATGGAATCCATTTCTACTATGAAAAGGGAGCCTGTGGAATCCATTTCCTGACCTAAATTGCCATTGGAGGTTTCACAGGGGATGGTATTGTTGGTTTATATGCTCCTAGTAGTTCTGTCAAATTTGTGCCAAATTAAACATTCAGATGGTATTAGATGAATTTCCTCATCCAATTGTACAATTCCCTTCTCAGAAAATAGCAAGTGAAATTGAAAACAAAGACGTAAGGCTGAGATCTCAAAGAACACATTTCTGCTACTGATTGATTCTAGTCCCAGTGAATTAATGGCACAATGTAATAAGCTTACCAAAAAGAATGAAGTAAAGGAATACTCATTAAGTTACTTAAAGAAGAATCAACTGACAGACGATATGGCAGAACGAGAGGCTGAGGATTTGCTGTCATGGCAGTGGGAGCGTTAGCTGACTATTTTTTGAGACTCAGGGGAAAATATTTATTTTTCTGACTTCCTAATGTAAGTCAGAAAGAGAAATGAAGGAATGCATTACAATGACCTTGTGGTGTGTATGCTCTGAATCTCAGCATGCTTTCTCTAAGCATTTACTTGGATATTTTAAAAATATAACATTCTTTTTAAAGAAAATGTTCAAGAACTGACCATATAATAATTCCTAGATGATACCTCTACTCAAAATTGCAACAGTTTTTTGATATTGTTAGAAAGGTTGCAATCAGATTGGTACATATTACCATGTTAATTCCTTTTGTCTGAATGTGAGGAAATGGAAAAATTACACAACACTTTTTAATAATTAATACTTGTAGCTTTATTGGGCATTTCCCCCAAAACTTAGAAAAAGGTGCAGCACTTGAAATTAATTCACTTTCTATTCTAAAGTTCCAAATGCATTATGTCAGAAAAATAGAAAACTAAAGAGTTTCTTTGGATCAATGATAATTTAAAATGTGGGAATAGCACTGGCTAAAAAACCAACAGAGCTGCAAAGTTTTCTGAACAATCCTTAATGAAAAATATCTGGAGTGGAAACAAGAATAAAATGACTAATTCCTGACAAATATTGTCGTTTTGGATGGAAATGAATGTGTATTTTTTTTCATCTTTAACATTATAAATATATGTAAATATATGTAAAAGGTGGGATAATAATGATATGGGATTTCTTGTTTTTCTTTTATGTAATTTCCATTTGTTTATTTTTAAATTTTTTATATTTGTATGTTTATTTGATTATCATTTATTAAATTAGTAAGCTTGCCTAATTTTTTGTTGGGCAGTATGTCATATTGAAAGCAGATGACACACAATAAAGAAAAAAATTATCAATATCTGAAATCAACAATTAACATGCAAAATTCTCACAAAGGACCTGCCACTCAACCTAGCCCAAAGCCTGGAGAAGAGCCAGAGTTTAAAGGTCCATTTAAACAAGGTCACAATGGGGGCAATGGGAATCTCTGGGAGGGATGCTGTTCCAGAAACCGGAGCCATAACAGAGAAAGTCAACTTTCCATTAGATGACAATGTTTAATTAATGGGATCTGAAGCATGCCAACACTTGGATCAAACAGGATGAGCAAATATGATAGAATATCGAAGCTTACTCAAATGATTTCTCCTTGCCAGGAGGAGCATTGTAAGTGATAACTAGCACATTGAATTGTATCCAGCAACCTACTGGTAGCCAGAACAACTGACAGAACAGAGGTGTTCTGTAGGTATATTGTATCATGCCTATAATGCTGCATTCTAGACTGAGTGGTCTTCAAGACAACCCACATGGAATGTATTATAATAGTATACACAAGGTGATCAAAGCAAGACTGACTATTTGAAGGCTCTCTCTGACCGGAAACAGGCATGACTGATGCTCAAAATGATGCCCACCTGCTTCTTAAGCAGGAGTTGTGAGTCCAAGAAACTCCTCGAATTGTGAATCAGTCCTGACTAGAGAAGCACAACCTCATATACAACTAAAAATGGAAATTCTTCAGCCACACAGTCCTGCTAGGGTTGAACATGAATCTGTTTCTCTCCATCCAGACACCAACAGCCCTACACACCGAGACAAAACATTGACGGCATCATTTGGATTCCTATCCTTTTTCAGGATGAAATCAACATTAAATTTTGGCAGCCACCAGAAGTGCTTAATTGTATGTTTACCATTTTAGCTGCCAGCCATTTCTAAGCAGTTCCCATTTTCAAACTGCTTCTTCTCAGAGTCTTCCTGGATACTTTTAAGACTTTCTGCTGCACCACTGCCTATGTTCCACCTGTCCTTCTCCTCTAAGAACTGATTCGTATCAGAATCTAAATTAATTCTCAACATCAGCTTCTTATCAGGAAAATGAGTACAAACTATTTTGTCTGTCTGCATGGATATCTGAAAAGCCAGCAAAAAGTCATGGCTAAAGGAAGGCTTATAAAGGTTGGCCATCACAGGTGTTTTTTTAAAAAAAAAGTTGAAGAAAGTTTAATACTTATGACGTGGACTCTTTGCTAGTCCATTTTGCTTTATTTTTTATTACAATATATTATAATCCACCCAATCAGCACAAAAGAGACCCCATATCCCAGAAAGGGAATATACATCTCTCTAGCATGCAGCCAAAGACGAGACTGACATCATTACTCCCATGTATCCCTCCCTATACAGGAGAGAAAATTGTTTTGCTTGTTTTAAATCCAAGCTTCACAAAACACAAGAAAGTAGAAAACAGAAAGAAAATCCTAATAAAGGGGAATATTTGTAATTTAGGGTTGAAATGAGGGGTCTTTGGTCAGTGGTGGGCTGCAATTGGTTTAATAACCGGTTCGGTGAGCGTGCACTTCATGCTCGTATGTGCCTAGGGCGCTTGCGTGCAGCACTAAAATTGGGGTTTTTTAAAGCTCAGCTGCTTACTGTCTAAGTCAGCCCTGGTAAGTAGAATAGTAATGCGTGATTCAGATAAACTCGAAACAAGGAAATAAAGGACAGGATAGGGCGAGGACAGGATGGGTGGGGGGGCCACTGATCGTCGGAACTACCAGTTCACCCAAACTGGTCCGAACCGGCTGAATCCCACCCCTGTACTTTGGTGTTATCTGAGCTTGGTAGTTTTCTTGCAAACGTTTTATTACCCAAACCAGGGGTGAAATGCTATCAGTTCTCACCAGTTTGGGCAAACCAGTAGTGGCGGTGGTGCATGGTTTGGCAAACTGGAAGCGGTGGTAGCACGAGGCTCCGCCCACCTGGACGGACATAGTTACTTCCTGGTTTTAACCAGGAAGTAACCTGTTTTTTTACCTTCTGTGCAGCGTGTGCACTTCCGAACCAGTATGGAACATAAGTAGATTTCACCCCTGACCCAAACTAAGTAACATTATCAGTACTAGTAGACAGTGGGGTTGCTCTCAATTTATATTCTAGTGGCTTGTTCTGTCAATGCTGGTGGGGAATTTGTCAGTCTTGGTGGTTCATTAGTTGGGCTGTTTACTGTTAGCTTGTCTGTCAGTTTTTGATTGGGGAATTGTTTACTTCTTGATTGTTAGTCTAATGTTAACCTTGGTATTAATCTCTGCTCATCTGGGTGTTGACTGCTGCTGAGGACGTGTTCTGATCTTTTTCTTCCCTTTTT
Organism: Masticophis lateralis; assembly: GCA_030761175.1. NCBI lineage: Eukaryota > Metazoa > Chordata > Lepidosauria > Squamata > Colubridae > Masticophis > Masticophis lateralis. The sequence continues at coordinate 93,676,671 of JAUDYJ010000003.1, read as the reverse complement.
GAGGATTCCTTGGTGCTCTCTGAGCTTAGTGTTTTGTTGCAGACATTTCATTACCAAACTATGTAACATCGTGAGTGGTCATCCAAACTTCCAGGAATTCTCTAACTTTCCAATTTTGAACTTTGCTTGGTCTAGGATGGTCACAGTTTCTCAGCTGAAGCTGTGGTTAAGCCTGTCCATGTGTTATGAAATTAAGGAGTTTTTCTCAAGTCTTCTAACTACTAGTTGGCGTTAATGATTGCACTTTGCTAGATGGATATCCACACAGTTTCATCAAAAAGTGCCTAACCACTCAACCAACATAACCGATACAAACTGTGAAATGATAATACTGCCATAGATAAAAAACATCTCAGAAATCACCAACAGACTACAGTGGTACCTCAGTTCTTGACTGCTTTGAAACTTGTTGAATTTGGTACTTGACGCATTTTGATGAGATAATTTTGTCCTGGCACTCGTTTGTTTGCTGCAAAACACACAAACTAGAACTTGATGTCAGTTGCCTCATGCCTCACTATTTCTTATGGGAAAAATTGTTTGATACTTGTTGTACTTCATGGAACCAGTTAACAACAAGTACCGAGGAACCACTGTATTATAACTGCATGGCATCAGTGTAGCACATAAACTAATTAAGGCCCTCCAAAATATGTTAAGTAAACAGAAAGACCCAGCAGCCCCAGAAGAAAAAACAGCAGTCATCTACAACATATAATGTAAGGACTGCAACAGCCACTGTGTAGGACTATGTAGGCAGAAGTTAAGTCCATCAGAGTCAAGGCTTAGGCTAATTTGTACTGGAGATGTAAAACTCTTAAAGTTCCATGAAGTCCTTAGCTACTCATTGAAAGAGATTTAATACATATAAAACTGGTCATAAGTAACTTTTTTTAGTCTTGTGTAACTTTGAACAGTCATTAAATGAACTGTTATAAATCGAGGACTACCTGTAGTGTATGGAACAATATTATCTGAGTAATCCCTCTGCCTGTTTTTCGGAGTATGTTAATGTATTGGAGAGTTGTGTTGCACATAAATGTAGAGGAAGAGAAGGAGAGGTTATAAGGGGGTTGAAAAGGAGACGGGAGAGGAGAAAAGAAGTGAATGGCAACAGTGTTCAGAGGAATACACACACGTACAAACATATACTATCTTGGGATACTGAACAAAACTATTACTTCTACTTTGTTTGCATGGAAATTGTGAATCTACTTTGTTTGCATACAAAAATCATTTGAAAATGTGGATTGAGATAACACTGGGTCGTAAGATAATATCGTCATTTTATTCAACCCCAAGTGAGACAATCAGTGTTATGGTCTAGTGATTGATAGTAGGAGAGATTAGAGGAAAAACAATAAAATAAAACTCAGTGTAGATAAGGTGGTTCCCCTTCAATGTTCAGCCTATTCTGAGACCACCAGAGTTGTAGTTCAGAAATGCTCCTATGTACTACATTATAACTGCAGGCAAAAGCCATTTATATGGATCAGACTACTTTTAAAATTAGTGTAGACTATTATATCAGTTCTAAAATGTCTCTGACAGAATTAATCCTGCCATACTTACCCTCACTAGGAATCATTTGATTGGATTGCTGCCATGCTCTTTATATAAATCTGCCTTTTAAAATAGTATGAATTGTGGCTGTGCAGTTTTTTTATGTAATGGTGTCTGTGCCAATAGTGGTGCCTTAAATATGAAACATAATATCAGTGAGAAACGGGTATAATAGTATATGTATGTGGATTATAGGTCACAAAGGAACTTGGACAAGACTTTTGATTGACTATAAGTACTAATTATGTTACCTGACTGCTGTGTTTCAATACAGTGGAATGTTGGGGAAAAACAGTAACAAAATTGGGATGCTTTTATTAATTGTATTGTTTTGGAAACTAACTAAACTCAAAGCATCTTAGCGGTTCCTCCACCCCCCCAGCATTTCTTAATTTTCCAAAAAAAAAAAAAAGGACTATGCTATTAATATTCTGTGGAAACTTCAGTTGAAAGCATATGTTCCTTTTTCTCCAGGAATTGTTCTTTGACAAATTTTGTTTTTATGTTTTAAAATAATCTGACTCAAATTGTTCCTGCATGTAATTATCCATGTATGAACACTGGTTCCTGCCAACAAATGTTAGCATTATTTAGCATTTGTTTTTTGCATTTATTTATTTGCATCACAGAAATTAGCAGTGTCATTTTTATATTTTGTTAGGAAATTTTGTGTCTGAAGAAAGAACATTCGCTCTTGGAAATAGTATCAAATCCCAGGTGTTTTGCTGATTATCACCTTAAATTCTTTGTTGTCTTTGTGTATATTTAATATTTGTATTTCTTAGAAATATAACTGCACCCTTTAGATATCTGTGTCAAAACATTATAATAGTTTTTTTTTTAAAAAGTATGGATGTTGTGGAACAGTGTTCAGCTTTTGCAAACTGAGCTGTATAAAATAAATGTAAGAAGTTGTGTCTGTAGAATCACAGAAGCCACAGCCAGATCAGAAGCTCAAATTGAGGATATCTTTGAGTTTCAGAATTAAAGATTTTATCAGGGAAGACTATAGGTACCAACTATCCAAAATGTTCAAGTGAAACTTTGACTCCTCTGCTTTCGGTGTGTGTGTGTGTTTTCTTTTTTCTTTTTAATCGTAAGAGATAGCCCTACCAATAAAATTTTAAATTGGTGACTTCTTCCAATAGCCCTTCAGTAATGATTGAACATGTCGTATCTTGCAAAATCAATGGATTCAGCTCTGGTCTCACGGTTGTACTAATTAGTTTTTTAAAAGTTATACAAAAGTTACAGAACTTATTCTAGAAGTTGTGCTAGCAACATATATCTCATTCCCACCTGGTAATGGAGGAGTTACTTATTGGCTACTTTGCTTTGATTTTTCAGCGTGAGTGTGGAAATGGAGATCACATTTCTTTTTTAGTCAGCATCTGTATTGCCATCTATAAGTAATTCCCACAGAAGTGAAATTCAGCTGTGAGTGATAATAATTGCAGCATACTACTGCTACTGAATTCTCATACAATCAAGCTTGATTTCCACCTTCCTTCTCCTATAAAAAAAGTGATGTCTGCTGCATTCCAAACTGCTTCTCTTGATTTTACTTTGAGTTTTAGTAATTAAGTGGATGACAGCTGTGAGAAACATTTTGTACTGGTGATGAATTTATATATGCATGACATGATTGTTGTACTCACCCATGTCTGCTTTTGAATAAACAAATATTAAGTGTTCAAAAATATATTTTGGGGTAAATGGATCTGCAATGGGCTTTGAAGAACTTTTACTTGGTAAGTTCAAGTAGCTACTTTGGAGCTCAGTTTTGTAGGGGAGAAACTAAAGGCCAAACTAAAAATGGGCTTAAATTTATAGTGCAGTTACTGTTACATTTATATCCAAATCTTTCTCTGGGGTCTCATACACTATGCATGGGCTTTTCTCTTAATTTCTGTCCTACAACCTTTAGGCTGATCCAAAGACACCTGGCATGTTCAGTGGACAAGTGGGCTTTAAATCTGTTTATCTTTGATCTGAGTCCAGCTTCTGAAGCACTGCATTCCAGTCAGCTCTCGTAGGCTGAGAAGTGCAAAGGCCATCCTAATGTACCCTTAAGTACCAGCAGATTGTGCTTTTTGCTCAACCAAGGATTGGAGCTGGATTGTGGAGAAAAGTGTTTGGAAAGAGAAACTGCCAAAGCGAAGCTTGTGGGTGAAGTGCGTACCCAGTATTAACAGACTGCTTTTTCTTAAACAGCTATCAACTTAAACGTACAGATCTGCTACCATTTAGGAGTATGTTTATAAAAATAATTTGGTGCAATCTGATAATCCCTGCTGGATTTTTATTTTATTTTTTTGCATATGCATGAAAAAATTAGGGCAGAATTGACAGTACCAGGGATTCCCATTGTGAGTACTGAATTAAGCTGTGCAAAACATTCTGAAGAGGAGCTTTTCAATGGGTAGAAGCATGAATGAGCATCTTTTCTTCAACTGTTTAAATAATCTCATTGTTTGCAAGATTTATAGGGATGCTTGGAGGGCTATTCCAAAGTACTGCTTTGTGTTTTTCTGTCTAAAACAATAATATAGGTTGTCTGCAAGGAGAAATAATACTTTTTGACCTCTCTGCAGACACCCTAGTCTTTATCCTGTTGGATTCTGCTCCAGCAGAAACCCCAAGTAGCCTTTGAAGATGGGTACAGATCAGGGAGGAAAGATCCAACCTAGAAGTAAGGAGAAATTTTCTGAAAGTGTCTACAATTAAGGGAGACTCAGAAGAAGATAGAAAGACACACTACAGCAGCATCAAATAACAATGGTTGAGGCAACAAGAAGTGCAAGAACCAAAACTTTGTATCTCTCTTGACATCTGAAGGGGTGAAAAGTGGGGAGGGTTAATAATCAGTGGAATAGCTGGTGTCCTGGAGTTGTGGGTGCTTCAGCACTGGAGGTTTCAAAAATAGATTGGACAACCATTTCACCAGGATGATATAAGGTCTCCTGCCCTGAGCAGTGGTTGGACTAGAAGACCTTCCAGCCTTATGATTCTATGTTCTATGCAGGAGAAAATTAGGGTCTCTAATTTTGGGAGCTGTCTGACAGATGCAGATAGGCAGGCAAGCGGTTAGTCAACATCTACACTGAAACAAAAGACATCACAGTGGCATTAGGATTCCACTCAGTGAATTCCCTCTGGTTTCTCCCTTTTAGCTCTAATGATAGTTAAACATTATAGGCAGCTGATGCCCCCCCCCTTTCCATCATTTGAACTTAGATTACCAACTACAATTAAATAGCAAACTGGCTGATTCTTATATTAGGATGAGACATACTTTGGTTTGCTTTATTTGAGCTTAGCACAATGTATGAACCCATAAACAGTCTCTTCTAAACCATGTATCAGATGTGTAGAACTCAAGATGCCAACACCAAATCCACACTCCATAAATTTCAGTATGATCCTTATATATGGAACACAACCCATCAAAAGTAATAACTGAAATGTAATTTTTAATGTGACAGGAAAGGGATAACTGCATAACTGTAAACCATTAAATGTTGTTATAGTTAATTTTAAATTTGGTATTAAATTCAAGTAATTATGACTTACCCTGCCATTTTTAATCCATGTTCTTTTTTGGCTCCAAAATAACACGCTGTCATGTATGAACACAGCCAGTTCAACAAATGACTATATGTGCTCTGTTTTACTATCCCAAGTTTGGAACTGAGTAGAAAACATACACAGTGTTTCAATTTATGAAATTAAATATATTACTTCTATTAAATTTTGGCTTAGTGACTGGAATCACTTAGTGACTGGAATAATTTAATGAGTTTTGGCTAGGTGACTGTTTGAAGATGTCATGGTCTGAAGAATACGTTTAGTTTTTAAAATATTCCTATTTTTTTGAGAGAAAGAGATAACCAAAATCTTTACTCTAATCATGCCCCTTTGGGAGGAGTACATGAGTAATTCAGGATTCTGATTATCACCTATAAAATTCTTCATGGCATAGAGCCAGGTTATCTGAGGGACTGTTTATCCCCCATGAAATCTGTTCATCCAAAAAGATCAGACAGAGTTGGTGTACTTCAGGACACTTCAATCAAACAATGCCACCTATTGAGACCTAGAAAACAAGTCCTCTTCTCTATTGCAGCATCTAATCTAAAAGAAAATAATGTGGCTCTAATTCTGATGAGGTCCTGGGGACTTTTGAAAACATGGTTGGTCTCCCAGATTGTTGGGTTGGGTGATTATGGAGCCCCTCTGGTGTTTTTGGTATATGGGATATTGTCTGAATGACTAGTTCCATTTTGCTGTTTTTCTGCTTTAAGTTGTAAGCTAAATTAAATAAATAAATACATTTATTTTCATTTATTTTCCCTCGTGTTTCTCTCAAACGAGATGTTTCATACTAGCATGTCACAGTTTCAAATCAAGGGTGCAGGCTCTTAGAATGTGAACTAAGGCTGAATGTGCTTATTGGGAGTTGGCAATTCATGAATCAGAGGCTGACACCCCCCCCCCAACTAAGGGAGGGGGTCAAATGGCTGTTGGGGGTACTGCTGTTGCATGAAAGGTGGGGCAGGCAGTAAAAGAAAGGAATGCAGACTATGGGGAGGGGAGAGGGGAGTCAGGCCAAAGGAGAAGCGCAGATTCAGCTGGCTGAAATATTCACTTCTTTTCTGATCTGTTAGCCGGAGGGAACTCTTTTTGAGTTTAGTCAAGTATTACCGAGATCTGTGAGCTTTATCTGTAGGGTATTTGTTCCCTTCCCGTTTTAATTGCAGCACTTGCCAAGGGAAATTGGTTATGTTTCTTCAGGGTTAACATAGATATGCCACTGATCCTAGGTGAAACAGGACCACCATCAGAAATAAATTGAAATTATGTCCCTTTTCAACAGTGGTGCTATTTCTTTAACACAGTAAATAGATTTTTTTAAAAAAAATCTATGGAGAATCATGCAAGTCATGGTTGTCCCGAGGTGTTTTTCAAAAGGCAACTAGATTTTTTTTGTTTTTCCTTTGAAAATGTTTCACTCCTCATCCAAGAAGCTTCAAAAGTAACAAAAGAATTATATTTAAAGCTACAAACTTTAGTTTATTTAAAATATTTACTAGTCATATTTCAGCCAAAAATGCTCCCAGTATGCCTTACAATTAAATAGAGAGCTTCTGATGTGGAATTATAATATGAGAAGGCATGACAGATAAAGACAAAAGGGTGAGGCAGGAAAAGATAAATAGTTATGTAGTGATTCTTAATCTTTTAAGGATCTTAGCCACCCCTTTTGCTGCCACCCACTGGGATGGCATTGGACGCCTTTAGTGGGAGAGGCAAAATCTGAATCTGTTTACAATAGCATTTCCTCCCTCTTTCTCTCTTCCTCCCTCCCTCCCTCCCCCCTCCCCCTCTTCCTCCCTCCCTCTCTCTCTCTCTCTCTCTTTTCAGATAATTCTTTAGCCCTTCAACAGAAGTGTCTCTTTCCTTAATGTTACCATTAGATGGCAGTTTTCATACTGTGACAGAAGCAAATCAAATATCTTTATTACAGTCTTTGACCAACTTTTACAGTAAAAAAAAAAAGAAAGCTGCACACAACAGTTCATGATTGAGAAAGAAAAAAGAACAAAATCTTCATGAAATGTAAATTCAGCTCTTCCTTTTAAGTTTTGCCAAGTGAGTTTTTATTGGCAACACCCTGTGGGTGTAAGAGGAAAGAGCTTGTTCTTGCATGGCACATCCACATCTGATAAACTTATTGTACAACATACAGTGAACAGTTCGTATGCATTGTATGTTAACTACCTGTACAGCAAAAAGAACAGTAATTCATGAAATAATCTGTCAGTATATTTCTGTAAAAATGCTCTGGTCCTGAATTCTGGAAGCCATGATACACAGATGCACAGAGATACACAAGGATGGGGACACACACACACACGTGGGGGGAGGGGGAGAGAGAGGGAGAGAGAGAGAGAGAGAGAGAGAGAGAGAGAACTGTGAAAGTCCACCTGTGTTGTTCATATTTGTTTTTGTTTTCTTTGCAACACTATGCCTACTCAGGCATTTCATTTGAGCCAGACTTTTGTATGCTGACCAGACTCTTTTGAAGTCATGCCAGCAAATTTTATTCTATTAATTTAGGATTCTGCAAACAAAAATAGTTTGAAAATGAATAATACTTTAGTGCTATTAATAGTAGTGCTGCAACACTTAGACCATTATATCATTCATTAAAAAAAATTTCAATAAATAATCATGTATCCTATTTACTTCAACAATTAATATTTTTGGGGAAATATTTGTCTTTATAAGTATTTAAAATTTCTGCTAATGATAGTCTCAAAGACGCTATCTTCTGATCTTTCATACATAGGAATAAATGTTCCTGTTAAAATGGTGTCTATATATTATTTCATTTATATGATTATATATCATATTTGCTATATAAAAACCAAAACCCTTTTTCTCTTCTGAATTTATTGGCTTCTTCATGTTCAAGTATATGCAAGTTTAATTGCTTAACTAACATTACACAATTAATATTTATTTTTATCATTGACCAACATTATTTACATTCAATATTAAGATTAAAGCCATCCCATTGTGCCAATAATCCAATCTAAATACTGTAGGAGTAACTAAAATTTAAGGTGCCATATAAATATAAAAACATGATACCAATACTATTAGCATTTTGAATAGAATTAGTAACTGAATATAAATTGTTTAACTGTAAAACTGTGGTGCTAATATTTAGGTAGAACATAGAAAAAGGGGATGGTAGGGAACCTGAAGACTAAAACTGCAAGAAAAGGAAACAACAAAAATTCAACAACAAAAAATTATGGGTATTGTTGTAATCATTCTAACGGTTCTAGTGCCAAAACAGTTATCTGATACAAGATAATTTATAGGCAAATACTTACAATGCAAGATCTACAGAAAGACCAAAATAGGCCTGTGGTGTCAGAATCTAATTCTGAGGAAATGTGCTTCCCCATCCAGGGGTTGGGCTAGATGACCTACAACAGTGGTTCCCAAACTTTTTCAATCCACCGCCCCCTTGGTACTACAAACTCATCCTCAGTGCCCCCCACCCAGGGGTCAGTTCTACTTACCTTTACTACCAGTTTGCAGCGGGGCCACGCACACATGCTCACTTCGCTTGTGCATGCACACGCTCTTCTGCACATGTGCAGAAGTGTTTTGGTGATGTCGGGGTCAGTGGGCGGGGCCTCCTGCTGGTTTTACTACCAGTTCTATAGAACCGGTGAGAACCGGGGCAACCCACCACTGCCCTCCCCCTATAAATAGCATTGTTTGGAATAACGGTTTGCACGACCCACTAAGGAAGATAGTAACAGTAAAATACACAGAATACAGCCATTCTTTGGCCTCCTGAAGCCTTGCCCCGCATGTCCCGTTTTTGGGAAAAAAGGACTCATTTTTCGCAAAAACAGGGTACGCAGAGCCTTTGGGAGGCCTGCATTCTGCTCCAAATCTATCCCTGTAACAAAAATAGCTAACACTATTAGTTAACACTAAAGAAATCTCCTGAATCAACCAATCTAGAGCAGTGATTCTCAGCTGGGGGTTCCTTTTGAATTTGCTGACTACCAGCGAGTGGGAGAAAGCAATTTCACAGAGGAGGGAATGGAGAGGACTGTGGGATGAATTCACACCCATTTCCAGACACCCTTGGGATTAACCTGCAGTCCTCCCCTGCCTCCTCAGGCGGTGGAGCTGGGTGGGGGGGATGCTTTGCAAGAAGTCACAAGGAGGGCTGAGAGCTGGTTTCTGTCCCACAAGTAAGATTTGGTCCAGAACCAACCCCAACATGAAGGTCTTTTATTTGCTCCTTGTACTCCTTGTCTTTGCATTTTTAACAGGTAATAAATTAAATTTCTGATGATGTTAAAATAGTTTGGTTTAGTTTAGTTTATTTATACTTATATGTCGCCCTTTTCCCAAAGGAAATGGGCAGCTCACAAAGATAAAACAATAAAATAGTAACATTACGACTAAAATACTCAAATTAAAAACCCCAAAAGTTTTTAATGCCCTCCCGGAGGAGGGCAGTCCTATGTGAGCACACTGGGCGGTTGGAGGCAGGCAGAAGGTGATCCTGCAAGTACCCTGGGCCCATGCCATGAAGGGCTTTATAGGTAAGTACCAGCACCTTGAAGCGGATCCAAAGGACCACCGGTGACCGGTGCAGCTTGCGCAGGAGAGGTGTAATATGGGAGTAATGGGAAGCCCCCATAACAACCCGCGCGGCTGCATTCTGGACCAGTTGGAGCCTCCGGGTGCAGCCCCATGTAGAGGGCATTGCAGTAATCCAAACAAGAGATGACGAGAGCATAGGTGACTGTATGGAGGGCATCCCTGTCTAGGAAAGCTCATAACTCACCTTTCTAGACAGCTATTATCATGTCTAAAAGCAAGATACTCTTCTCCATCTTTTGTCTGGAGTACTATTTAATCCAGAGCCTTTTAATTCCAGAAGTCCAAGTTTAAAGAATGGACTTCTGGAATTAAAGCTCCCATTTTTTAGCTAAAACTTCATTCACACCTGTTAATTTTGCTTGAGCAGTGTGAACAATTGACAGTGTGATCCTCCAAAGGTCTGAAAAATATATCATTGATTTTTCTTTGGCATTTAAACTAGATAACCAATGTGAAAAAATGCATCAAGGAAGGACTGGAAAGCCAATTCATATTGAACCGTATTGGGTTTTCTGTTGTTATTTGAATAAAATGAAAAGAAATCAAATAGTGGTACCTAGTGTGGAAAAAGAGACGAAATAATGGGTCATTCTCAACACTTGAATTCTCTGCACTTAAAATATCTAGAAATTATTATGGTTAAGTGAGTTTTGCCCCATTTTACAATTTTTCTTGCCATAGTTCAAATCAAAGTTCAAATGAAAGATTTCTGAGACCAATGTTGAATACTTAAATTTCAGTAGTCACCAATCCCAGTCTTAAAATGAGTTTAGAATCAGTGGGAGTCACTGATAACAATGAACTAACTAGCTACTGATAAGGAGTCCAGTCCTGCCTTTCTTTTCCTTCTGTCCAAGTTTTGCAAACACTTTTTCCAGGTATGTTTTATTCCAAAGTATACAAACCATTATTGTTAGGGGAAAAAATGGGTCTTCCAAGCAATTTTAAAAGACACTGTCAGAATGACTCTGCTCTCAGCCCCCGTTGTGGCTCCTTTAAAAGCACCCCCCCCCCACACACATATGTAAATAAAAAGAATAAGCTTAAAAATCCTAGCCTTTTAAAATTGAAAATATGGAGAATTGGGAGGATGAATATGAGGCACTAAGGGAGATGTTTCAAAAAGTAAGGGAGGCATTTAAGATAAATAAAGAAGCAGAGAATTGGTTAGCTTGGGAAAAAAAGAAGAGAAAAGATAAATGAGAAGCAAGAGAAACAAGGAGCTAATAATTGAAAAGGAAATAATTGGAAAAAAAGATAAAGATGATTACACTAGGTTCAATAGAAAAAATGGAATAAGATGAAATATACTGATAATAATAAAAAAGATGAGGGGAAATTTTGAGAAATATACTTGATAAATGAAAGAAAGAAAGACCGGGGTTGCCTGGGCTCCGTTGTGGAAAATATAAAATTGAAAATGAATACAGCAATAGAGAGGGATGAAGGAAGGAGAGAGAGGGAAGGAAGAGAAGGGAGGAAGTAAAGGGAAATTAGAGTAGGAGTGAGGATATGAGAGGGAGGAAGAGAGGAGGAGGAGAAAGGAAGAGGAAGTAGGGAGGAGAAGAAGGGGGGGAAGAGAAAATAAGAAGGACAGAAAAGAAAGAGGTGGTAGGTTTGAGGAGAAAGATTGCTGTACAATAAAAAAAGATGAAATGGAAGAAAGGCAACCCCAAACAAATATAAAGATATTAAGATAAAGAATGAATTGTTAAACTTTAAAGAATAAAAGAGAACAAATATGAATAAATAGCAATAATTAGAAACACACATGCAAACATACAATGTATTTTCTTTGAACAGAGTATTTGGCCAGTTCACAGATTTAAACAGTGTTTAGTCATTTCAATTAAATTTACAATTTCTATATTTCCTTTTTGCCATATTTATTCCTCATCTATTTTTTTAAAAAAACAATATTACCCTTCATCCTCATCTTTAATATTAATCAAATTCTATTTTCCCTTCTATATTATACCCCCTCCCATTGTCATCTATTTTTATATTCATCCTCACATTGGTTAATTATGTAATATTATAGCTGTTTAATCCAAATTCAACATTTTAATATAAATCAATTAGTTATATAACTACTTTTTTTGTATATTGATCAATATGAACATAAATATTCCAATTATTTTCATGCAATCCAATTTCTTACAAATCAATTAATTATATTTACCAATAGTAATAAACCAAATAAATTCCCCCATATATTCCTCCAAACCTCAACTTAACCATTTCTGCTTTCAACACAATATACAATAGTATCTCAATTATTACAATTCCCCAGTTAAATAGAGCTTTTTTTTCTTTTGTGTTTTAAAATCTTGAACTTTCCTCTTTTGCCTAAATTTCCCATTGTTTGCACCTACCTTTTTTGATGAGGAAAAAGAAAAGAAATCTGCCTCTCCCTAATTTTTCAACTTGCAGCAAACAGAAAAGCCAACAACCTGCTTTACTTTTGGTTTTGCTTTCAGCTTGAATTGCACAAGGAGAAAAAAAAATCTGCTCCAGCAATGTAGCTCTTTGTAGCAAGGGGCAGATCCAGGCCCAAAACAGCTGAGAGCAAATCAGCTGAGAATCGCGGATCTAATCAACGGGCTAATTAGCCTACCTAGAAGCTGAAAGTTGTTGTTTTTTCTTGGTGTTTGCTTGCAAGGAGGTAATTGCACAGGCCAAAGGGTGAGGTCCACCCTCCTTGCCACTTCGCACCCCCCTACCGCCCCCTTTTGCCTCTAGCGCCCCCTTGCTGCCCCCTTGCCTCTTACCGCCCCCCAAGGCATCCCACCGCCCCCCAGGGGGCGGTACCCTCACTTTGGGAACCACTGACCTACAAGGTCCCTTCCAATTCTGTTAATCTGTTAAAAGCCATAACATTAGGTCCTACAGAGAGAACAGTTGAAGAAGCTGTAGTAGGCACCCCGTTTTAAAGGAAACATGACAAACCTTGTATCCTAAGTAACATATCTAAAATAGCTGCAAGGAGAGGAAAATTCCAGTTCTACTTTTCTGCAGAACTGAGGTTTATAAGAACATAGAGGGTGCTAGGATCCAAGCAACTGGAATAAAGTTACATGTCAGCTATTAATACCTATTAATATGCTACATCTTTAGGTGGAACAGCCATATAGCTAAGGATGCCCTTAGAACTCTGCATTATGGACAATAAATTTTACCTGAAATGTAGCCCTCTGTTTCTTTGGTTTGTTCTAAAGATATGTTTGTATATCAGGGGTGGATTCTACTTAACTTTACTACCAGTTTGCAACGGGGCCGTGCACGCTTCTGCGCATGCGCAGAAGCTTCCTGATGACGTCGAGGTCAGTGGGTGGAGCCTCCCACTGGTTTTACTACTGTTTCTATAGAATCAGTCCACATCGGGGGCAACCCACCACTGTTGTATATGTATGTGTAAAGAGTAGAAAGTACAGAATATAATATGATTTGATGCAAATAATGATAGCCTGAGTAATATTATAAAATATTTAGAAATTATGGGAATACATAAAAGGACTCTTTTAGTAACTGTACAGAGCCCTCGAACTCTGTTCAAAGGAAACCAACCTCATTTTTTCTAACACTGGTAAAGACCTTCCTTTTCAGAAGGTTTATCATATACTTCTGTTGCTGTTTTTATCAAATTGCTATTTTATATTGCTGTTGTTCCCTATTGTTTGGTATTTCCTTTTTATTCATATTAAGGAACCAATAGAACAGGGGTCCCTAATGCCCGAGCCATGGCCCACTACTGGTCCATGAGCTGTTTGTGCGAGCAGTGGGCGAGCGTGTGTGCATGTGCTCAATTTGCATAAGTGGAGGGTGCACCACTCTCCACATCCTCTTCATTCCCCCCCCGCCCCCCAGTCTGCAAAGCTGGAAAGGTTGGGGAACTCTGCACTGGAACATTGTAGAAGTCTGGCAGAATATATATATTATGGTAATAAATAGAAAAAACTATAGAAACTAAATAAATGAGAAGAGAAGTTTCATATCTGGAGTCCATTCAATAGGTGGACAAAAATGCCAAATCCAGCCTGACATTTGGGTGATTGTGCAAGTATGTTCCCAGCAAGCACTATACTGGTGCTTAAAAGTTTTAGAACTCTTTTGAACTTTCAATATTTCTGCATAAATATGAACTAAACGTTATCTGTTTCTGAATCTTTACGTTAAGTAACTGTTGTAGCCCCCTTGGTCAGCAATAATTGCAAGTAAAAGTTTCCAAGAACTGTTATCAGTCCTGCACATTAGCTTGGAGAATTTCTATCCCATTCCTCCTCACAGAACAGCTTCAATTCAGGAATGCTGGTGGGCTTTCTTGCATGAACTGCCCATTTCAGGTCCTTCCACAATCTTCTATAGACTAAAGTCAAATGGTTGACTTGGACATTCCAAAACAATACTTTTCTTCTCTACTTTAACTATTTTGGTTATGTAATATACCGTATTTTCCGGCGTATAAGACGACTGGGCGTATAAGACGACCGCTGACTTTTCCTGTAAAAATATAGGGTTTGGGCTATACTTGCTGTATAAGACGACCCCTCTTCCAACGCACACCAAATAAAAATTAAAAAACATCAACTGGCTCACCCACAATGTAAAAGCAGCTGTGCTAGACCCAAAATGGCCCCTGCAACAAGCAGGAACCTCACACAGCCACAAAAAGCCCCAAAAAACAACTTTCACACTTTACACACACAAAATTCCACATATAGCTTTGTGAGATTTTGTGCGTTTGTGTAGTTAGAGTGAAACTCTACAGAAACACGCTAAATCTCAGAAAGCTGCACAAATTTTATTTTATTTTATTTTATTTTATTTTATTTTATTTTATTTTATTTTATTTTATTTTATTATTTTATTTTATTTTATTTTATTTTTATTTTTATTTTTATTTTTATTTTTATTTTTATATGAAAGTTAAATTTAAAACTTCCTAGCCTAAAACTTAGACCTAGCCTTTAAATGGCTAGGTCTAAAAAAGAACAACTAAAAAACCCCCCAATTAACTATTTTTTTTAAAGCTCCCAAAGGGGAAAAAAACCTTACCCAATAGAATAAGGGTCTCCAACCTTGGCAACTTTAAGACTTGTAGACTTCAACTCCCAGAATTCCTCAGCCAGCTTTGCTTTGCTGGCTGAGTAATTCTGGGAGTTGAAGTCCACAACTCCTGCCTGCTTGATTGCAGGCAGGGAGATTTAGTTGCTTACTGATGCAATGGATTGCAGGCAAGGCAAGCCAAGCGTTGCGGCTAGCAGCTAAGGTAAGCAAGCTGGAAGGGGCGGGGGGATTTTTGCTACGTATCAATTAGCAGGCAAAAATTAGCAGCTGGGGTGGCCAGCGTTGTATAAAAGGAAAGTTTTTCCCTTTTACACGGGGCTTGCGTGTAACTCAGCTGATTAACGGCAACTCAGCAGGCAATTCAGCTTGGCTCCTTAGAGCCATTTAAGGCTCGTCAAAGCCTTTCGGAGTGGTCTGCCTGGTTACAGGAGACTGACACCCGGCTTATAAGACGACCCCCGACTTTTGAGAAGATTTTTGTGTGTTAGAAAGTCGTCTTAAACGCCGGAAAATACGGGTATGTCTGTGTATGAGAGAGAGGAGGGAGGGAGGGAAAGAGAGAGGAGGGAGGGAAGGAGGGTGTGGGAGAAGTAGCATACACAAGGGAAGCATTATGATTTGCAAGGTTTGCCTTCTGGCCTGATGAAAGCCCAAAGTACACCTGCTGTAAGTGCACGCTTATCTCTTGGAAGAGACCGTGAAAGGACAGAGAAGTGAATACTGGAGGATGAATGATGCTGAGAAGGCAGAACCTCTTAATTTCTGTGTTCTGTTTGTCTTCTCATATAAGGAAAAAAAGGAGCCAGAAACAATAGTCCTGTCAGTTTGACATCTATAATGAGCAGGCTATTAAAAATCACTCTGTCAACAATTAGACATGCTCAATTAACAGGAGCCAGCATAAGTTTGTTAAAAGGAAATCACATCAGATTAAATCTATCTCTTTATTTGGTAGAAATAAAAATATACCAAGTACCAATTTCAATTACTTAATTTTTATCTATAAATTAAATACTATATTACCACAGTCCAAAGATGTTTAATATAACTTTATCTATTAATTTTGAATTGAAGAAAATGTGAAAACTTGTATTTTTATATATAAAGGCTTACTATTAAAAACAAAATCTATTGCATTAATATTCCTTTTTAGATGTTTAAAACAGGGAATTATGTAATCTAGCCAATAGCTAATTGCAATGCCTTCCACATCAAGAGTACAATACCACTGCTCCCAGGCAAAAACATGATCTAATATAGTGGTAATGAAATTATGAGCATTTCCAGGTAGGAGACCAAAGTCGCCTAACAGCAAAAGTTGACGGAACTCCATTATCAGTCTGAATATAGGCTGGGACTCTAGAAAAGATACTCCTAGACTCCTTAAGTTTCCTCAGGTTGTCCTTAGAGTTATATTTAATCTATGCATATCTTTTACTTCAGAAGCTGGGACTCTGATCATAGGTAAGATGCCTTCTGAGACCCAATTCCCCTCCATAATCTGGAGTCAAAACTTCTGGAAGACCCAAAACCCAGCTTGGCATATTTCTGAAAACATGACATCATTGTTTCCATGAAGCCAAATTTTGACAGTATATAATAGGTTCACCTGTTCATCCACAACTAAGTTGCCAGTGAATAGGGATTTGTTAACAAATGCATTTATCAAGGACTGTTTGGGGCCAAATTCACTAGTAATCTGGTCAATGGATCCAGTACTTGGGCTGCCAGGCAGCAAGTGTAGATCCACACCATAGTGTTGATTCCTCATTACTGGTAGTGTCTGGTGCCATCTCTCTCTCAACCTGTCAGTCTGACCCCATCCTCACAACTGCCGCCACAGCACAATTCTCCTAGCTGCCTTGCTCCAATGATATATACTGATTACTATAAATTATTCTTCCCAGCTTCTCACCTTCCCTAAACACCTGAATCAGTCAGTTCTTATGCCAACTGAGCTCTTTCTCACTAATGCTTGGAGGCAGAAATCCTATCTCCATGTATTCCCTCATATAAGCAGGAGCCACCATCATGACAACTCAGAAAAGTAGGCTTCAACCAAAGAAATCTACTAACACTGAGCAATAATCTCTCACTGCAGCAACTGAATGACCCTACTACTTATAACACTAGGGGTCCCCAGGTAGCTCATGACAAAACTGAGATTGTTGAAACCAAGGTTACAAAACATTCCAGTTCATGCCTCATTGGACAATATGAGAAGAAATGATGCTGGTTGGATTTTCCTCTTACTTGGAAGAGGCTTTATTATAAATTGTTGTAAAAGGATAAAAACATTATTAGGATTTTGCTTTGTTTGTTTGTCTATTTAATAAGACCATCCAACATCAAAACAATTCTGGGAAACTTATACTATTAAAAACAAAGGCAGTCAGGGAGAATATACATTTCTTAATACAAATTCCAAAGACTTCACAAAATACACCTAACAGATGCTCAACAATTACCTTACTCCAGAGCCTGGGAAGGAAAACTATATTTTAAAGAACTTCTGGATGGGATGGGAGGATGGGAACTCCACAGATTTTTTATGGGGGGATGCTATTCTAGAGGGAAGGTGCCACAATAGAGATGTTACACTTCCCACATCCTGCTAGATGGCATTGTTGATAAATGGACCTGTTGTGAACTGACTCTCCCTGATTTTACTGGACAAGCAAAAATAGTAGAAAATAAGCAGTTCCTCAAATAGCCTAGCCTTATGCCATGAAGAGGTTTATCGTGTACCTTAAATTCTGCCTAGGAGCTCACTGGGAACCAGGGCAGCAACTAGAACAAATGGGCATACTCAGGCATACTGTTTCATATAGTCTTCATGTAAGCTTCTATTTGAGGTACTGCTTTTCTCTTATTTATGTCCATTGCATTAATTTGGCCTATTAGTAGAATAATAACAATCTAGTAAAGAAGAAACCTCATGAAAAATGGACATGTGATTTGCAACCTCATTCCATGCAGTTTCCTTTTAATAGGTACATTCTGCTGTTTGATTTAACCCTCTCATGAAATTTCTGAAGGCAAACCCACATTCTTTTTGCTGTATTTTCTCTGTGTGTGTTAATCAGCTGCTCATCCTTCACAGAGAAACTGTTTATATCTCTTGCTCCTATCCCATGCTTTGGCATTTTATGCTGATCTTCCTGTGGTAATGACTTCCCACATATCACTCTCAAATGTAGCATTTCCATTTGTAAATGTCCATAGCTGATAAGTGTTACTGCTGAGCATTGCTATTTCTGGATTATAGCTTTTTCCAGCCATTGTAACTCTGAGTTCCAGCCTGATTAGATAATAAGCTCATCTCATTTAAATCTGCTTTTTGAACATTAGAGTCTGTTATTTGCCTGAAAGCTCATAATCTGAGCCCATTACCTATTAGACAGAGGTGTGTTTACAGAGGGGGCTTACAGTATAAATACACCGAGACAGGGACCTTTCAAAATTAGAAGGAAAATGTCTTTATCTGGTTTGGCATAATTTTATATATAAAATTTTACAACTTCGATGAAGCAGGATAGTAGAAAATGTATCTACAACGTAGCATATGCAGTATCCAGAGGTGGGCTGCTGCTGGTTCACACCGGTTCTCTAGAACCGGATGTTAAGGATCTGCGCAGTCTGGCGAACCAGCAAATCTCACCTCTGGCTGACCCCACTCCTCCCAGGTAGAGTTGCCAGGTGCCACTCCGCCCCACCCTGTCCCACTCCTTCCAGGTAGAGTTGCCAGGTGTCCACTATTTGAACGGACAGTCCACTTTTTTCACATTATATTCACTATTTTTTTTCACAAAATAGTGGACATTTTTTTTATTCAAAAGTTTTATGATGAAATGGTACGTAATCTAAAGCTGTACAGTTTAAGAGAATAAGGATAGGAGAATCACGTTTTGTCTTTTTTTTCATAAGTTAGAATGAGACAAAGATCGAATATCCATTGAACTCGATTCTCCGAAAAAATGAATGATAAGATTAAAATAAAAATATATTATAAAATTATGTACAGTTCACATTTTTAAAATGTATTGTAGCTTGTGTCGACTGACCTAAAATGGTGTTGAGTGATGAGAGTGACAGCGGCAAGATTTTTGCATGTGAACTTCACATTATCATGTGTAAGCTGCGTGATTCTTTGCAAAAAAAATACGATGAGCAGTTTTTCGGAATGAAAGTTTTATTTGCCTTACGTAAAAAACATTTGCCTGAGAATGCAAGAAAGAAGCCATCAACGTGTATCAAAGAGCCATTGCGTACCTAGAAAAGTGGTATAATTTCACCGATATGACACGCTAAATTGTTTCAATCTAATTGATCGCAATAATCCTCCAACTTTAGAAGAAATAACGATCTGGTTATTATCACCATGGCGAGAAGAACTTCCACCTAACACTCTCTTCGATGAAATTTCTGCCTTAGAAGAAGTTTATGTTCATCTGCAGGGCGATTCATCCCTTGATAAGTGGACGTACTTTTTCAAGAAAGAGCCAGCTCCGAATTTACTGAAACTGTTCCAGTATTGTGCATCAATTCCAGTATCAAATGCAAACGTTGAACAAATTTTCAGTGTCATGGGAAATTTGTGGACTGACAAACGTAACTGACTGCTTGTACCATCAGTTCAAAGTGAACTTTGTATATTTTTTAATATTTCTCAATGTTGTACTGAAATTAAAGAAGTATTCCTTATACACAAAGAATTGATCAAAGCTGCGCAGTCAAATAAAAAATACACATGACAGCAAAGTAAAATGTAATTTAATATTTTACATATTATTATAATATATTTGATGTTTTGAATTTTAAGTAAAGTTTTGAAGTGATTATTTTAATACGTGTTAAAATGTTTGTAAGAAAATATATAATTTAATTGTAATTTTTTTTTACTACTTAACCCCACCCCCACCCCCCACCCCGCTTGTCCGCTATTTTTTGGAAGCAGACCTGGCAACCCTACTCCCAGGAGTCCACTGCATCCCATTTTGGCCTCCAGGTTGGTGCAGGGAGGCCTTCCAGGCCCAAAATGTGGCATGCGAGGGACATCTCAGGCCGTTTTCGCTTCCAGGGTGGTGCTGGGAGGCCTAGCAGGCCCAAAACAGGGCGTGGAGGGGGGCGTTTTGGCTGCCAGAATGCTACAGAAAAATAGTGCATTATCATTACTGTGGGTTGAGTTGGGAATGTGGATTTTGCATCATGATAACTGTGGGGTGAATTGGGAATAGGGATTTTGCACAGTGGTGGGTTGTTACCGGTTTGCCCCGGTATCGGATCAGATCGGGTGAACTAGTAGTGGCAGCAGCAGGAGGCTCCGCCCACCCACCCAGACACTTTACGCATGCTCAGAAGAATCACATGCATGCGTGAACACGCCCGCGCTTGCGAGTGAGCCGGTAGCAATGTGTTTTGAAACCCACCCTTGATTTTGCATTATGATAACTGTGGAGTGAATTGGGAATGTGGATTTTGCACTATGATTGCTCATAAGTAAGTAGGAACCAGTAAAAGAGGAATGGAAAAATCTGTATCTGTAGATTTATTTTATTTATTTATTTATTGATTGATTGATTGATTGATTGATTTAATTAATTAATTTGATTTATATGCCGCCCTTCTCCAGAGACTCAGGGCGGCTTACAATGCATTAAGCAATAGCCTTCATACTTTTGTATATATTTATACAAAGTCAGCTTATTGCCCCCACAAACTGGGTCCTCAATTTACCCACCTTAGAAAGGATGGAAGGCTGAGTCGACCTTGAGCCTGGCTAGGATTGAACTCGCAGAGTTGCAGGCAGCTGGATGTTAATTGCTGCCTTTAGTAGGAGGCATAGATCAGCGTTTTTCAGTCTTGGCAAGTTTAAGATGGGCGAACTTCATGCTGCCTGGGGAATTCTAGGAATTGAGGTCTATGCACCTTAAAGTTGCCAAAATTGAGAAGCATGGGTCTACATTAGAGTTTAGGATTTTATTTAGAGTTTGGTGCAATTAAATAAATCAGTTGTGCTTTCATGAACAAATAGCAATTAAAGCGATATGAACCATTACTGGATTTTTTGTGAGAAACTGAAATTAAAAGTTGATGTGGGCTTTGATGATTAGATATGGGATTATGATATGGGATTAGATATGGAATTATGGAAATAATGTAGACAAATGTTAATCTTAGAGTAAAAGTTTGATGTATTTTGTACTTATATGTGTACCAAAGAAAGTTGGAAGTCATTCTTTTTAGGTTTTCCTTCTTAAACTTTCACTCTTTTTCTTTCCTGAAATAAAAAAAAAATCTGTTTATCCCTTAGCTTTGTATTTTTTTGATGAATGAAGGATTTTGATGTATGAAGCATTCCTTATTTACAGAAATCAAATCAAAATTTAGAATGAAATCAACTGGGAGCCATCTCATATAAGGCAGGCTCTGAGTCCCTCTAACCAAAAGGTGTTTATCGATAGAAGAGAATAGTTGTAGCTCAGGGTTGAACTGTGGGATCCTTGGTGCTCTCTGAGCTTGATGGTTTTCTGGCAGATGTTTCATTACTGTAGAAAGTTAGCACCCGCCCCTCTCCTAGAAGAATGTAATATTAAAAAGGCAGAATATTATACCTCCCTGGATGAGAAAAGGAGAAACATGCTCTTGGAAAGCAGCCCCCACCTTTGTTGATCGCTCCAGCAGATATTTTGGTGCCAACCTATCTGCAAGACAAAAGGTTGGGCCAGCTCATCTACAGAACAAAAGAACCTCACCCGCAGGACATGATAGGATTAGCCCTCTACCCAACTCACCACATGGCACAAACAAAGCCCATCATTGCATCAGAATCATGACCCATGACCCCACATGGCCACATGGGAGCGTACAACCAATCAGGATACTTGCCAGGAGTGAAATCCTACCGGTTTGGACTGGTTCGGGTGAACCACTAGGGATTATGGGCACAGAATTCAATGTTAAATGCAGTAGAGAGAATGCTAACTTTTCTCCCTCCATTCACAACGGAGTTGCTGCAGCCTGTCCCTTTAAGGTAGTCCCCAGGAGGGAGGGGGACGGGGGGAGCAGCTGGAATGGAGCCGTTTTCATGAAAGGCAGGAAAATGGGGAAGGGGATTTTCCTGCCTGTCATTCATTCTTCAATCTCAGCACAGACTGAGGAAAGGATGGTAGGCAGGAATATTCCCTTTCCCATTTTCCTGCCATTCACGACAAGGAGTGGCTGGGAGGGGAGGGGCCAGTGAGGAGCCCCTCGATGTGAGTGATGCTGAGTTGGCCACACCCACCCAGTGACATGACCTCTCCCAACAAGCTACGCCACAGACCAGGTAGGGGAAATTTTTTAATTTCACCCCTGATACTTGCCCTTGCCACAGGAACAGAAAGCAAGGTCATAGCCAAAGAGAGGGTATAAATCTACCCCATTCTCTACCCATGTGCTCATTTTGCTCAGGACCAAACCATGTGGTCTTGTCCACCATTAAAACCATCTTTCCAAACAGTCTCCATGTTTCCAGTGTCTTTCTCCCCACTTGGAATTGAACCCAGATAGATATTTCTTCCAACATTACCAAATTAGTTAACATCATCAGTACTAGAAGGGAGTGGAGTTTGCTCTTATTTTCATATATTAGTGGCTTACCCTGTCAGTGCTGATCAGTTGTTTCACAAACAGTGTTTTGATTAGTGCCAGGTCTCTAAAGCCTCAGGCAGAGAAGGGCTATTCTGCATCCCTCCCTCAAATGTCCTTTAAAATACAGGGTTTCCCAGCATTCCTTTAGGAACCTCCAACATGCAAACTGAGTTGTTACTCATCCTAAAATGAATCCTCTTTATCTGGAACTTCAAAATTTGCTGTTTGCTAGGAAGATGTGTAGCTAAAAGTCAGCCTACATTTAGTGTACATCTGACTTTGGGGATATTTCTTCATAACCAAACAAGTGTATTTTCTGTGCAGTTCACACCCCTTGCTCACTGGATCTGGATGTTACAAAGCAAAGTCCACATTTTGTAATTAATACCCACGCCCCATTTTGACTGGCAGAGTGTTGCAGGAGTCTGAGTGCAAGAACCGGTAGAAAAACTGGCGGGAGGCTCCGTCCACTGACCTGGATGTCATCATAGGTGATCTACGTGCGAGCGTGAGGGTGTGGGTGCGATGCAAATTGATAGTAAAGGTAAGTAGAACCCACCTCTGAGCCACATCCACCCAGCCAGTCATTAGGTCACAGAACTGGTTAAAAAATTTGCAGCCCAACACTAACAGTACCCATATCTGAGAGAGTTGCAGATTGATTCTCCCTTTTCCTTTCCCCCATGAATGGACATGTATTGTACAAGGAATGTATTCTTTTCAGTCCAGATGCAGAGTTGACCCAACTCCTGCTTTTATTCCAACAGGGGCCATAGTCTTGTTTCATATTAACCGACCCCGAATTGTTGTCCTTTAACAATTTCCTCTGCATTTTTAATCAGTTCAGGGAATATTAGAGCTGTTTCTGATGCATTTATTTTTTAATGCTGCTCTTGTTCCTCACTTTCTATTGAAATTGGATCCTGAATATAGTCTCTCTCTTCAACTATTCTTTTAGCATAGAGTTTTACCATACACTTTCCCATCTTCCTTTGACTTTATTTGACTTCAGTTCTTTTCCATTGTTACTCTTGAGCATTTTTGCCTTATTTGTACATTTTCCTGGGACATTTCTTATTTTTTAAAAAAGAATATCTCATTTTTGCATTTTTCCTATTTTTCTCTGCTGTGGAAAATATTTATGATTGAGGTATCTTTCCATTTCGTTTCTTGCTTGGGTTTGGATGCCTGCATTTAGATGTTGCATGTCCTTTGTCTTGTCCAACAGAAACCACTTGGCTGTATTACTTTTTGGAATTATGGAAACCCCCACTTTGGTATTCATAATGTTACGTATCTCTTCCAATAGCTGCTCTCTTCAGATGAATTAAAACATTTTAAATCCGAATCTTATATGCTGACTCCCCTGTGTCATTCCTTATTGGTAAATTTCCTAAAATTATCAGCTTTTGATACAGCATATTATTGACAGCATATTATTATCCAGCTAACCTGTTTAGTTAACAGGTTTTTGTTTTTTATTATGAAGCTTCATAGGTTTGCCCTGAGGGAAGAAATAATTTAAAAAGACAAATGTCATAGAGTGCAGAGAGAATCATTCTTTATTCTTCACAGGTTATACTAAGGAGATCCAACAACACATAAAAATCTTTATTACAGCCCAAAACTTGCTTCATAGAGAAAATTTAAATTATTAATTAGGTATACAGCTATTCTTGTTCTCAAAAATCTGGAAAGTGTCCAACAGTTCTTTTAACGTGATGGAGGAGTCAAAATATTTCTTAACTATGTGGTGAAATCTCATCAGAGGTTTGAAAATGTCCCATGGTTTGCTACTGATCCCTACTGTCAACTTCTGGCTTTCAGGCTGTTTTAATTAGGCATTCACTTGTTCTGTGTCATTGAGCTTGGCTAATACAAAAAGATGAACTGTAGTTTTGGTTGCCACTGTGATTAGCCCTTTTTTCTCTTCTTTCTTCCCAGAATGTGACAAAAATACATTTTTGCTGGCCATTGAGTACAAATCTCCAGTATGATTTTATAACAAGAATTAGGTTATTAAAGTACATGGGAAATTTTGAAGTGCCCCCTGCAATAATTGTAGTTATAGCAGTCTAAATTTCATTTTTGTTTATTATTATACCTTATAGTTTCTATATCTTATAGTTTTTTATGTAGCAGTTAGGAACAGTTCTGTTGGGGTGATAGATATTTTAATTGGATTATGGTGATTGTTTTTTCCCTGTTTGGGATCTCCTTTGAAACTTTGATGAATGCCAACTAAATTGAACAAAGAATGGGAACTGAAATTGTTATCTTCTAAAAGATAAAAAGTTAAATCTATGAAAATGGAAAAGACTCCTGGCTCTGATGGCTTTGATTGATTGAATTCAATCAATCAGTTGATTGAATTCAAAAGTATATTTGGTTTTTTACTTTGTTTAAAAATTAAGCTAAATATATTTATGTTTTATTTTACTTTATGCTCCTTTTTGCCTTTTAGTTTTTATTTTGTATATTATAGATAAATAATAATTAAAGATAGGTTCTTATCTCCTGTTCTTTTGGAGGTATATGTTTTCAGACAGATGCTTATCCTTTAGTTTCAATGGGAAAATACAGTAGTTCTCCCAAAGCAAAGTAAGGAGCTAACAATTTCATTTATAGATTTTTTTTAATGAAATTGGCTGCTGTTAACTATTTTGGTTCCTATATTGCATGGTTGAATTGTTATTTCAGTTAGTGTGCTTTAGTTGGACTTTTATACGATCATCAAGATTCCAGTGATAGTTGTTTTAATTTAAAATTGGCTAACCAGCAGCTATTATTTTGCTGGGTGCTAGAAAAGTTTTTGCTATGGTTTCTTGGACCCTTTGAAGTAGACGCTGACTTATTATGGATTTCTTCGACTTTATAAACTAGTTATAAATCTATCAATCTTTTTATGACTTAAAACAATCTGCTATTAAAACCAGTGGTGGGATTCAAGTAATTTAACAACCGGTTCTCTGCCCTAATGATTTCTTCCAACAACCAGTTTGCCAAACTGCTCAGAAAGTTAACAACTGGTTCTGCCAAAGTGGTGCAAACTGGCTGAATCCCACCACTGATTAAAACTGTTATAACTGTTTGATCGTTTTTACCCATCAGTTGGGCAAAACAATGTACCCTAGGCCAACAATTTTTGAAGCAATGTACTTCAAAGGATGCATCCCAAATCCAGAACCTATGATTCCTGTGGAATTGGAATTTGACAAAGTTGTTGCTACTTCTGTGCTGCATTGCCACCATGGTCAACAATGGTCACATGATTGTTATTTCCAGTACTCCTTATCAGCTTCCTATAAGGAAAATCAATGAGGAAGCCGGCAGGAAGTCAGAAGTTGCTCCAGCTCCGTTTTTTTGCCCTCTCATGGTGGTTCTGTTTCTCTGTTTAGGTAAGGAAATATTTATGAAACAATGATCCAGTGGGTCAAGGGATTTATGGTTTTCATTAAAGTCATGCTGTATTATATCTAAAAAATACCCTCTTTCTCTCCTACCTGGTATCAATAAAAATTTTGAAAATATTGAAACATTGTTTAATATTAATGTTCACAGACGGTAACTTTTGTTTTATGCGACATAGTTTGCTTTAGAGTTCCAAATATCAGGATGAGTTTGGAAGCCTGTCTAGCAATTAATACAGAGAGCTGATCCGGTATTCTTTTGTATGTTCAGAATAACATAACCATGACAAATCTAACTTGTATGTTGATATATATTTTAAAAGTCATCCTATTTTTATTTTTTCATATTGTTGCAAACAAATTTAAAGAAAAAGCAAATATTTTTCTCGGCCAGAAACATCACTCAGGGTTTTAATTGCATAACAACAATTGCCTCTGGGTGTCTTTGGAGATTCTCAGTCAAGTTGCCTCTTGAAAAAGCACCTTTGGGATGATTGCCTTTGGAGATTTTTTAAATTTTGGTTTATCATTAAACTTTTATTTTAGCTTCAGCTATTGATTGGAATAAATTTCAGAAATCAGGTCTCTTTGGACCCAATTTGAATATTATTAGGTGAACCTAATAAAACTGTCAACTTCGAAACGACTACAGCTGAGGCCATATTTACATTTACTTCATTTCTTAGTTTCCACTCTTTGGGGGGAAGGGGGGGAGTTAGGAGGAACTGGAATGTGGTGCCTGAGTCCACTAGACAAAACATCCATCAGACGCAGCATGTGAACCAAGGTCATGCAACAAACATCTGCTGAGACCGAGGGGGAAGATCCCGCTGGACTGATTGGTTATCATGACCCAAGACACCTGAGGGGGTGGGAAGTATCTATTCTTTTTATTACTCTGAAGCATGGAAATTATCCAGTGGTGTAATAAATCCGGCCAGTTCTATCCAGCTCGCGTGAACTGGTAGCGCCGACAGCAGGAGGCTCTGCCCATCTGCCAGGATGTCATTATGTCCCATTTTTGACCCTCTGTGCTTGCACAGAAAACTCTGCTCATGCACAGAAGAGGCATGTGTGCTCACACTCCCGAACCGGTAGAGAAGGTAAGTGCATTTCACTGCTAGAATTACCCAGAGTTAGCTTCAACTTTCTAAGTGCCGATACAATGTACTCAATAAAAGGTCTGTCAAGTCTGAATGGAGCTTCTGAGTCCTGATTCATTTGAGTGCATTGCTTGGAACCATGACAAAATCCTTGCCTTTTTTATCTGAAGATCAGTTTCAATAGTTGCACAGTGATGTCTATGTGGCTTTCCCCTCTCAAAATATGCAAGTTTGCAAGATAGGCACAGTGTCATATCCAAGCTTGCTGGGTTGTAGATATTAATAGCAATAGCACTTAAATTTATATACTGCTTCATAGTGCTTTATATCCCTCTCTTAAGTGGTTTACAGAGTCAGGATATTGTCCCCAACAATCTGGGTCTTCATTTTACTGACCTCGGAAGGATGGAGAATTGAGTCAAACTTGAGCCACTCAGGATCGAACTCCTGGAGTGAGTGTGAGTTAGCCTGCAATACTGCATTCTAACTTCTACGCCACCACGGCTCTTAGATGCATGAATGAATGAATATATGAACAAAAGAAGTAAAGCTTGGATCATAACTCCATGCTCACCATCTTGCATGTTTTGAACCTGTCCTGAGGACCCTGCTGCACTAAATAGTACAAGTATATATGGAATTGGTGGCTGAAATAGCTTTGATCCTTTATTTAAATAATTTGTTACAAAAAGCTATATACCTCCCTGTTATGGGATTCTAGAAAAGCTTACATTATGGGTTAATATTAGTTTTGAAAAAAAATCTACTCTTTGTTTGGCTGATTTGGTCTGTTACAGGCTTTGGAGGAATTAGTTAAGGCTTTTAGAGAATCATCTGGTAAAATACTTTTTACAGGAAACTGAAGGAAATTTATATAATTGATAATAACTACCGTATTTTCCGGCGTTTAAGACGACTTTCTAACACACAAAAATCTTCTCAAAAGTCGGGGGTCGTCTTATAAGCCGGGTGTCAGTCTCCTGTAACCAGGCAGACCAGTCCGAAAGGCTTTGACGAGCCTTAAATGGCTCTAAGGAGCCAAGCTGAATTGCCTGCTGAGTTGCTGCTAATCAGCTGAGTTACACGCAAGCCCCGTGTAAAAGGGAAAAACTTTCCTTTTACACAAGGCTGGCCATCCCAGCTGAGTTACCTGATCGCCAGAGCTTGGATGGCCAAGCCCCGTTTAAAAGGGAAAAACTTTCCTTTTATACAACGCTGGCCACCCCAGCTGCTAATTTTTGCCTGCTAATTGATACGTAGCAAACCCCCCCCCCCCTCCAGCTTGCTTACCTTAGCTGCTAGCTGCAACGCTTGGCTTGCCTTGCCTGCAATCCATTGCATCAGTAAGCAACTAAATCTCCCTGCCTGCAATCAAGCAGGCAGGGAGTTGTGGACTTCAACTCCCAGAATTACTCAGCCAGCAAAGCAAAGCTGGCTGAGGAATTCTGGGAGTTGAAGTCTACAAGTCTTAAAGTTGCCAAGGTTGGAGACCCTTATTCTATTGGGTAAGTTTTTTTTCCCCTTTGGGAGCTTTAAAAAAAATAGTTAATTGGGGGGTTTTTTAGTTGTTCTTTTTTAGACCTAGCCATTTAAAGGCTAGGTCTAAGTTTTAGGCTAGGAAGTTTTAAATTTAACTTTCATATAAAAATTAAAATTAAAATTAAAATTAAAATTAAAATTAAAATTAAAATTAAATTAAAATAAAATAAAAAAATAAAATAAAATAAAATAAAATAAAATAAAATAAAATAAAATAAAATAAAATAAAATAATAAAATAAAATAAAATAAAATAAAATAATAAAATAAAATAAAATAAAATAAAATAAAATAAAATAATAAAATAAAATTTGTGCAGCTTTCTGAGATTTAGCGTGTTTCTGTAGAGTTTCACTCTAACTACACAAACGCACAAAATCTCACAAAGCTATATGTGGAATTTTGTGTGTGTGAAGTGTGAAAGTTGTTTTTTGGGGCTTTTTGTGGCTGTCTGAGGTTCCTGCTTGTTGCAGGGGCCATTTTGGGTCTAGCACAGCTGCTTTTAATTGTGGGTGAGCCAGTTGATGTTTTTTAATTTTTATTTGGTGTGCGTTGGAAGAGGGGTCGTCTTATACAGCAAGTATAGCCCAAACCCTATATTTTTACAGGAAAAGTCAGCGGTCGTCTTATACGCCCAGTCGTCTTATACGCCGGAAAATACGGTATTTATTTGGAGCAAATTGTGCAGTCTGGAGATATAAAATGTTCAATGTGTATTCTCATACCAAAGAGTGGAAAACCAAAAAAAACATTTTACTATTTCTTCATGGAAACAAAATTTTACTTGCGAAGAATATGCCAGTTGAACAAGCAAAAATATTAGACATAAAATCAGATAGATGATGCAAGTAGGAAGTATGTGTTGACATTACCATTCTTTAAATATTTAACATTAACTCAAAGTTTTCCTTTGCATTTCAAAAACAAAAATATTTTGATAGGCTAGAAACAAATATACACTTCTTCACATAAATAGAATATGGAGTAGAATGGAAGTAATAGTTGATAGTTGCTCTCATTGTCTCTCGGTTGTATTACTGCAATGCCTTCTACATGGGGCTTCCCTTGGGGTGCACCCGGAGGCTCCAGCTGGTCTAGAATGCAGCCGCGCAGGTTGTTATGGGAGCTTCCCGTTACTCCCAGGCAACACTTCTCTTGCGCAAGCTGCACTGGCTGCCGGTGGCCTTCTGGATCAGCTTCAAGGTGCTAGTACTCACTTATAAAGCCCTTCATGGCATGGGCCCGAGGTACTTGCAGGACCACCTTCTACCGGCCTCCCACAGCCCTGTGCGCTTTCATAGAACTGCTCTCCTCCGGGTGCCGTCGGCCAGACAATGCCGGCTGGCGACCCACAGGATGAGGGCATTCTCTGTGGCTGCACCGACCTTCTGGAATGGGTTACCCATCGAGCTCCGGACAGCTCCCGATCTCCGCACTTACCATGCTGGCCTGAAGACATGGCTTTTTCACCAAATTCCCTGACCGATTATGGAGTTTTTTAACTTTCAGGATTATAAATTGGACTGTATTTTAGAATTTTATTGTTGTTGGTTTTACTATGTGAGCCGCCCCGAGTCCCTCGAGAGAAGGGCGGCATATAAATTTTAATAATAAATAAATAAATAAATAAATAAATAAATAAATAAATTAAATGGTACCTGAACAACTGTGGAATAATGGTTAACCTGAAGTCAATATCAGCTGCTGCTAATTGGGAGCTGCTGCTAATCAGCTGCTGCTAATTGCATTTTTGGCTTCAATAAAAACATACATTATCAATAAAGTAACAGGAGTTATGCATGCAGGAACAATGTTATGGTATTTCTTTGATATTTAACTGAACTTTCTACATATTGTGATGAATGGAAAATGTCATTTTTCCAATCTTATACATACATACTTTCAATCTCTCCTTATGAACTGTAACAGACCTTTCTATTTATTATGAAGTAATCCCTTTTAAAACCTAGAATCATTCCATGTGATTTATGTGAATAGTATATCCTGTTCAACCTCCATAGAAATAAGGAAGAAAGGTGTACTTTGATTAATTGCAGTGGAGGAAAAGTAATATTTATACAGTTCATTCTGTTCAAATATCTTGAGTTTTATTTACTATATTTTGATTGGTTGGCAGGGCACATGGAAATCATGCATCATGATTCTCTTCCTTGTCTCAGAGCCAGCATGATCAAGAATGGACCTAGCCAATGTAAAGTCAAATTAATATAGGCATGCTGAAATGCCTTATAATATTTATTAGGACAATTTATGCTTTTAAAGTCCATTACAACACATCCAGATTTCTGTTATGTACAGCATATTTACTTCATAGTTCCTATGAATGTCAGAGGGACTGCCTAGAAGCAAATTATATTCAAACACTCAGTGCTTGAAAGTAGAATGGAATGCATGCTATACTATCTATGAAATTTGATCTGATGTGTTTGCTAGGTTTTCATTGTTGTTGTTGCTGCTACTGCTAAACTCTAATAATTACTGTGAGGATTTTAATTACAAAATGATCTCCTCTGAATATTTTTGGTAGTTTACTTTTGAAAAGTTTATAGAAATTACATTGGTTTCCTTTGAGAATGTTTATTAATCTATGTTAGTATCTTTTTCTTTTTGCTTCTCTAAGATTTCTAATGAGAGTTAATGGATAATATAGCAGAACATTTTAAGGAGTTAAATTAGAAAAGTCAGTTCATTAGTTTCATTCTCACGTGATCTCAGGCAAGCTACCGTATTTTCTGGCGTATAAGATGACCCTCCTCAGAGCCATTTAAGGCTTGTCAGAGCCTTATGGGCTGGTCTGCCTGGTTACAGGAGAATGAGACCTGGCATATAAGACGACCCCCGACTTTTGAGAAGATTTTTATGTGTTAGAAAGTAGTCTTATACGCAGGAAAATACAGTATTTTTTCATTCCTATTAGCTGGAACTGTCCAAGCATTGTAACATTTTCAAACAATGGGCTACTTTCAAATTACTGCTATGTACCTTGCAAAAGTCTGTCACTGTAACTATTCTAGTAAATATAGCTTTAGATCTTCATAGTGTCTGTTTCTTGGTTTAGCATAGCTGGCATCAGTCTTGCCTTGCAAGTCAAAATGTGCTTCCCTTCCTTCCTCTTTTATCTTTTATCTTCCTGAGAACTGTGGGGATGGCAGGTTGTTGCCTGAGAATTTTTCATAAACCATTTTCTTGATCTGGGCTTAAGTCTTGTTCAACTGATTGCTAATTCATAGCAATAACTTCACATGTCTTTCAGCTGCAACATATATAGATGTATGTGGGACAAAATGGAACCTAACTAGACCTGGTCTCTTTCTTGCCAGAAACATAAATTTCCTTAATGCTTTCTGAGAACAACCATCCTAAAATGAGCAAAACTACCATATCTCCATTGTTGCCAGACCCATCCACAGAACTGCTCCATCAGCTCTGTCAGACCAGTTTACAGATAGATGTTCCAGAAGAGCAATGAAAATGTTGCAAATCAGTCAAATAAATAACATAAGAACAAAAAAAAAGTATGCTGCTTGCTAATCAATTCTTTTGTTCTTTCAGTTCTGACTGAAAGTAACCTCTGGAAATCAGAACTGGTGTGTTCACCTATACCGTGTATATTGTTTCTCTTTATATGTTTCATTTTGACAGGTATGGTAGTCCTGGAAAGCATCTTTAAGAATACAAATGAATAATAAAAGTTTGGGTAGGCTTCTAATTGAGAAAGCACTTTATTACATAGAAGCAAAGAGAATACACTGAAGCCACTAAAGAAAAAGGAAAGGTAGAGTGCCAAACTCAGTTTTTTCAGTGTAGTCCAGATTTCAGTGTAGCAGTGTTTCTCAACCTTTACAATTTCAAGCTGCATGGACTTCAACTCCCAAAATTCCCAAGCCAATATGCTGCTTTAGGATCTTGTAATGGACAGCATATTTTATGCTCTAATATTTGCAGATATTTCCTTTACTAAAGCAATCACTGGTTTATATTTTCTAATAGCAGCTCTATATAAATAGCACCCTAGCGTGCTGCTACTGTAGTTGCTTGTAGGGAAATTGCTTTTTTATCTGCCAAATAATAAACAAACAAACAAACTCCAGATAGGTGGTTCTCCTGTAAAAGACTACTAAGTGTAGTGAATTGATTGATACTTGATTCCTATCCTAGTGTTCCATTCATTCATTTGGTTCATATCCACATGGCTACCAGCATAAAAACAAAGAAACCAGAAATACAAAATAAAGTTTAAAAACAAAACAAAACTACAAATATTAAAACTCTGCATTATGCAAAATATTGGACCAGTTTTTCAGAAGAATTTCTCCACCAAAAAACTATCCCGTGCTGGTATCACGAAAAATAAACAAATATTCTCAGGAGATTTTTGTACCTATCCTGAGATGTATAGCAATAAGCAGTCTAAGCCTATCCAGCCATAAGGAATCCATCTCCAATCTCCCAAGCCACACAAAGTCAAGTCATATCTTCCATTTCCAAAGGGGATTGGAAAAAGAAGGGGTAACATGGGTTTCTACAGTTGGGGTTGTCTACTCTACTATCTTAGTTTTGTTGCTGTTTTAGGGGCTAATCATTATCTAGCAAGTTAAAACAAATTGCTTAGTAAATGAAAGCTTGATACAGCTAAGCTGTGTGATTAGGTCTATTCTGACCTAATATCAGATATATAGAAGAGCCAAACGTGTTTGTGGTGCTTCTGAAAATGCAGCTGGAATTGTTGTTTGTGGGGGGAAATTCAAAATGCATTCTGTGATAAAAACACACAAATACACAAACACACTCCTATGTTTCTTTTTAATTAAAAGACTACATTTTGTAAGGACTTTGTTTTGTAAGAACACATGTTAAGTACACAGTGCAAACAGCTAAGCTGATTCAGAAGAACAATCTATGCTGATGAGAGTAATTGCATTTATTTTGGAGGTTATTTTGAGATGGCTGGTGTGTCTGGGAAGTGAATCAGTTTCATATATTCTTCTTTGCTGCAGCAATTGATGGGAGGGGAAATCAGCCTTGGTTTTAAATCATATTGTGGACCGTTGATGTTCGGAAGCCAGAAAAATACCATATAAAGATATGGGGCTTTCTGCAATCTGAGCTGCGCACAATCTCTCCTCCAAGTATTGTGACAATGTAAAAGGCCATTTATCTGGTACCAAGATGTACTGTCATTTGTACTTTCTGTTGGTCAAAACAAAGTATTCCATTCCCCTCATCCACTCCGCAAAGCCCACACATATTTGTTAGGAATTTATAGTATGAACCTATCAAAGGTTCCACGGTCTTTGATTACAGATAGTCCTCGATTTACAACAGTTCATTTAGGGTCTGTTCGAAATTACAAAGGCAGTTAAAAAAGTGACTTATGACCGTTTTTTACACTTAATAACATTGCAGATCCCTCTAGTCATGTGATCAAAATTCTAGTCAAAACGCTTGACTAGAGACTTATATTTATGACAGTTGCAGTGTCTTGGTGTCATGTTATCATCTTTTATGACTTTCTGACAAGCAAAGGTCAGATCTGGGGAAACCAGATTCACTTAGCAACTCATGTTATTAACTTAACAACTGCAGCAAATCATTTAACAAGTATGGCAAGAAAAGTCGTAAAATGAGGCAAAATTCACTTAATGACTGTCTTGCAAATTGAGTCGAAATAAATTTTTGACTCAATTTGCTCATAAATCGAGGACTAACTGTTCTTAATGTACTTAATTAATTAATTAATGTATTTAATGTACTTAATGGGATAGGAATATGCTTCTTGCAATTATTTATTATAAAGAAT
Source organism: Masticophis lateralis (assembly GCA_030761175.1). Classification (NCBI taxonomy): domain Eukaryota; kingdom Metazoa; phylum Chordata; class Lepidosauria; order Squamata; family Colubridae; genus Masticophis; species Masticophis lateralis. Next base: position 93,642,332 of record JAUDYJ010000003.1, on the reverse strand, counting down.
AAATGTAATTCTTCTTGCCTGCAATCCTATAGTTACAATTGTGCACACTAGACAATTTATTGAGATAGAATTGAAATGGTTTTCTGATGACAAGACTATTTGCTGATGGTCCTATGGTTGTTGATCTAGGTTTGTTTCTTGAAAAGGAGTTACTTTAGTTTGTTTGAAGGGGGGGGGGTTGCAAAGGAGAAAAAATAATTGGTGATGAGTATGATGAAACATAGGCTAGAACCCATTTTCCAGGGTCAATAAATTATATTAATTTATTTCTAGCTTTTCATTCTTGGTTAATTATCTAGTTATGGTAGCATAACTCAGGTTTTCTGCACACTATCATCTATATTTCTTTATGTTCACCTTCCAACATAGTATTAATGCTGATTCAGCCTTGGTACCAAGATTGGAAAGCTGTTAATTCTGCTGGATCTCTTTGTAGTGCAAAAACATAATTGGTCGGGATGCAGAATATTATCCAGTTTTTTGCTCTGTCTCATGTAGAAATTCCTTAATAGAACCATTTGTTTGCCTCTTCCTTAGTTAGGATTCTTCTGCCTGATAAATTTATTTCAACAGGTCTGCTTATCGTGGGTCAACAGTTTTTGATGAAATATCAGTGTAATTTTATTTTTTTATTTCTTCTATCTCAATCCCTGTTTTTGATTTTATGATTTTGGGATGTCTTATTGTTATTACAATGAAATATAGTATAAATGCTTATTTTCAGGAAAATAGAAGATTCCTGCTTGTTAAATGAGCGTCATTCCAAGAGACTTGGCAGGAGATTATTTCAGGTACTTGTTTTGTACAAAAAAAAATCCTGTGTGATCTGAGCCCCTTATCAGTAATTAACCTCCTTTCAATCTAATAAAACAAGTTCATTGTGATTAACATAAACCTGTTTTTTTTCCAGTGGGAATTTGTAATGAATGACATAGTCTAGATTATATGATTCAATTCCTATAGGATATCTATTAATGGATCATCTTCTTTAATGTCTTGAAATATAGTTTAGACGCTATACTAGCGACATTTATTAAACTCTAGTATCATTTTTCTGTATGCTATGTTCATAATCAGTGCACAGCTTTCCTGTAATTTTCCTTACATTTAAAAATCCTGCTGAGATAAAATGTCCTGGGAATACTGCAAAATATGCCATCCATCTGCTCAAAAATAGCTTATTTTTTATTGGGCGTGCAAGAGGGAAATAAGATCAAATAATCAGTTCATAGTCAGAAACGCTTATAAAAGTTATTTAGTATCTCATGTATGCAAAGGGGTGCCACACAGATTTGGAAAGAGGAATTTTTGTTAATGGTCCAATAGCTGCTATCTTAGAATATGAGAAAATTATTAATGTATATAATATTGTACAGTGAATGTGAAAGTAGGCTGCATTGTCTTTGGTATAGCATAGTAGGATTTTGTTAATCCAAAAGAGCCTTGGTGGCGCAGCAGACTAAAGTGCTGTTAAGTAGCACCAGCTGCCTGCAGTTACTGCAAGTTCAAATCTCACCAGGCTCAAGGTTGACTCATCTTTCCATCCTTTCAAGGTAGGTAAAATGAGGACCCGGATTGTAGGGGCAATAAACTGACTTTGTAAAAAAAAGAACACCGCTTAGGGGCCCCCGAAAGCCCTACTAAGCAGGTATATACAAAAGTATGAAAGCTATTGCTTAACGCATTTTAAGCCGCCCTGAGTCTCCGGAGAAGGGCAGCATATAAATTGAACCAATTAATAAATAAATAAATCCAGGGCACTATTCTACCAGGAACTTTGCATAATATTTTATTATGTTCAATAGTCTTGTTTGCTTTATAGAGCCTTGTGAAGGAGAAAATTTTGCTGGATTGCAGCTAAATTATGTACAGCAGTCACAGCAACAGTTTTGCATTTCAATAGCAATAGCACTTAGACTTATATACCACTTCACAGTGGTTTACAGCTCTCTCTAAGCAGTTTACAGAGTCAGCATATTGCCCCCAACAATCTTGGTCCTCATTTTACCCACCTAAGGCCAATCTTGAGCCTGGTGAGATTTGAACTGCCAAACTACTGGCAGCCGGTGATCAGCAGAAGTAGCTGCATTCTAACCACTGTGCCACCATGGCTCAATTGAAGTAGAATTTATTTCTCTTTCACTTTATTTCCTTGAATATTAACATAAGCATTATCTTTATTTTATATTAATTGGAGGGGATTTTTATTATAAGGTTCCAGAAGATTTTGTTAAAAATATAAATAGTTCAAAATTTATGTGAAGCCGCTGGGCGAGATCATCCATGGTTTTGGGGTGCATTGCCAACTGTACGCTGATGATACTCAGCTGTACATCTCCACCCCTGACCATCCCAATAATGCCCTCGAAGTGATGTCCCAGTGCCTTGAAGCCGTGCGGGTCTGGATGGGGAGCAACAGGCTTCATCTCAACCCTTCCAAGACCGAGTGGCTGTGGATGCCGGCGTCCCGGTATAGCCAGCTGGTGCCATCGCTGGCTATTGGGGGTGAGTCATTGGCCCCCACAGAGGGGGTTCTCAACCTGGGTGTCCTCCTGGACTCACAGCTGTCCTTGGAAGGGCATATGGCGGTCGTGGTCAGGGGGGCCTTCTATCAGGTCCGCCTGATGCGCCAGTTGCGCCCCTTTCTGGATCGGGACTCCTTATGCACAGTCACCCATGCACTCTTCACGTCTCACCTGGACTACTGTAACTCTCTCTACATGGGGCTCCCCTTGGGGTGCACTCGGAGGCTCCAACTGGTCCAGAATGCGGCCACGTGGGTGATTATGGGAGCGACAGGGCGCTCCCACGTGACACCTCTCCTGCACGAGCTGCACTGGCTCCCAGTGGTCTTCCGGGTGCGCTTCAAGGTGTTGGTTCTCACCTTTAAAGCGCTCCATGGCATAGGGCCGGGGTATCTGCGAGACCACCTGCTGCTACCGATAACCTCCCACCGGCCAATACGTTCGCACAGAGAGGGCCTCCTCAGGGTGCCATCAGCCAAGCAATGTCGGCTGGCGGCTCCCAGGGGGAGAGCCTTCTCTGCGGGGACTCCCGCCCTGTGGAATGAGCTACCTCCTGAAATTCGATTGATCCCGGACTTCTGCGCTTTCAGAAAGGCCCTTAAGACTTACTTATTTCAACAAGCTGGCCTAGTTTGATTGGTTTTAATGGGGTTTTTAAATTTTGATATTATTGATTTTTGGGTTTTAAATTGGGTATTTTAATTTGTAGATTTGAGATTTTAATACTGAAACGCCGATGATTTAATTTAATTTTAATTTTTTTCCAATATTTGTACTATGTGTTTTAATTTGGCTGTTCAGCGCCCTGAGTCCCCGGGGAGAAGGGCGGTATATAAGTTGAAATAAAATAAATAAATAAAAATAAATAAATACTGTAAGCTTATATATTAATACCAATGTTAAACAGAATAAGATATGTTAATTGGTGACTGTCATATCATAATTGCCAGCTTTATTGTGCAATTCCTATCTGAAAAGTGATCAAATTTATGCATAAAGCTTTGTCATCTGTAAAAACTGTAAGTAACAAGCTCTTTTAATTAGCAAATAATTGCCTCCCTATTTTTCTCAAAATTAGGTATGTTAACCATAAGTAGGTCCCAAGCTTAAAAAAAAAGAACTGTTAAGTCTTTTTTTGATGGACAAGAACTACCATGTTTCCCCCCAAAATAAGACCCTGTCTTATATTATTTTTTGAACCCTGAAATAAGAGCTTGGCCTTATTGCCATGTGCTCAAAAGCCCAATTGGGCTTATTACAGGGGTGAAATGCTATAAAAACTACCGGTTCGGGAAAACCGGTAGTAAAAAAAAAAGGTACTGGTTCAGTCAAACCGATAATTTAAAAAAGCTACAATCTGATGATCACCTGTGCTGTGTGGTTTAGCTTTGCTAGAAAGCAGGATTTCCTGCTTTCTAGTGAAGCTGAACTGCGCGCCACAGCTGATCCCCTCTCTCGCTATTCTACATACCTTCCCAAGTCTCCTTTTAGAAATCCTGCTTTCTAGCAAAGCTAACCGCATGGCACAGGTGACCGTCAGATCGTAGCTTTTTTAAACTACCGGTGCGACTGATCTGGTAGCTTTTTAAACGCGTTTGGTGCGCACTGCACATGCGCATGCAGTATATGTTTGGTGCACATGTGTGTGCAGGGCATGCACTTGTCGCACAGCATGCATGTGTGGCCAGTAAACCAGTTTCACCACTGGCTTATTATCAGGGTATGTCTTATTTTGGGGAAAACAGGGTAGATAGGCCCTATCCAATTAGAAACGAACTAATATTTCTGGGTTAGAAATATTGCATGAGAGGGAGGAAGAGGCAGGCATTTTTACTGAATTACATGTAGTCCTACTATGCCAGGCAGTTTCTTCCTTCTTTCAAAGATTTCTTGCAATCACATAGATAATGGTTCTGATGTCTTGTATATTACTACTATTAGCAGTCTCTCATAAAATACCCTTTTTAATATTTTTTTCATTACAGTGGTTTCATCCACCTCTCCTCTGTGTAAATCTGACATTAATTGCTCTTCTGTAAGCTGTACTTCTGATTTATGGTCTTGCCTTTTTAATTAGCCAGATGAAAACCTTCCACTCACTTGGATTTATGGGAAGAGCTTTGCAGACTTCCTTGTTAATCAAGTTTTAAAACATAGACTGATCATGGAACTCATTCTATAGAGCAGTTATCTATTACCAACAATAGTATACTAATAACATTTTTTTAAAAAGGCACATGAAAGACAAGCTTGATCAAAAGTTCTTTCAAGTATATACAGGTATTTTCAATGTGTATCCATATTTCATGTGTTACTGAAGCATAATGAGAACTGTTGCCAGCATTGAAGTGCATCCTTTAACTCATATATCTCAAGTGACATACAAACCACAGAAACATATATGGACTTCTGCCAGTACTTATGTCAGCGTTCCAGAAAGCCCCAACCAGAAGCTTCCACGCTGCCATCTTAGATATTTGAACGTACCATTAGGATAGCAAGCTGATAATCTTCAAAAACATGTTTTTTCCTCTTCCCATCCCTTCCTTAATTACTTGCAAATGTGCATTAATGTAAGAGGCCAATAATAGGATAAATGATCCATATACTGTATTTTTGTTTTCTCAGTGTAATGGTCTCCAAATGTGTTAAATTTCAGTTTCATTAATATTTAACTGGAATAAAGGTACTGTATATGTAATTTTTAATTGTTTTTTTTTAATGTAAGTCCTGTATCTGTATAATACTGTTAGTAGAGCAGATATTGGTCAAGCAATTATTATCAGTGCACAGTTCCACCAGGTTTGTATCTATAGTACTTCTTCCCGGGATGATGCTATCTTCATTGATAAACTATAGCAATATTACAAATCTTTCGTGTAGCATTAAGATGTCCAGTAAATATTTCATCTCCAACAATAAAGATGCAATTATCCTAGAAATCAAAATCCCAACTGATAAATGGTAAATCACTGATTTACCATTTCCTGTTACTTCAGTTGCAGCAGACAACCTGGGAAGTTAATAGGATTGTCCAAAATTTATTGAAATATTCCATTATGCTTTGTTTTTTCAGAAGATTATTTTAAAGAGTTATTGTATACTATATCAGGTTTAAAAACATTACCAAATGAATTATTATAGACTGAGTTTTTAAAAATTGCAGATCATTTTAGTATAATCCCAATTTATCCTTTCACATCAGCATTCAAAATGAAATGAGAAAATCAAATAGGAATTGTATCATAACTCCAAGTTTCCATTCTTAATCAATCACTGTCAAGTTAGAATCCATCAACATAAATGTGAAGTTAAGTGGATTATTTATAACCAAAAATGCATTGCTATCCACCTGCTTACAATAATTGCATTTACCTCTTTAATGCCAATCATCCTATCTAGATACCTTCGGAGATTTTTCTTTTGTCTTTTTTTTTATTCCAATCCTCTTAAATAATTTAATAATTCTCAATAAATTGACATATTGCTAATTGCTAATACCTCAATCTTCACATAATTTATAAAGAAGCCAAAAAGTATAGCTATAGTAGATATAAAAGGTCTACACACCCGTTAAAATGTCAGGTTTTTGAGATGTAAAAAAATCAGACCAAGATAAATCACTTCAGAATTCTTTCCACTTTAAATATAACATATAAACTATACAATTCAATTGAAATTGAAAAACAAACTGAAATCTTTTAGGGGCAAGAATAAAATTAAAATTATTAATATAGACTTAGTTACAGGATAATCGATTGCCTAAAATACCATTTTGTAACCACTTTGTAGAATATGCTTCCAAATCATCTTTGCAGCATAAATTGCCAACCTTGGTGAGCTTATTAACTCAATCTTATTAAATTTGTAACAACTTTATTCCAAAATGTGATTAATCAAACTTAGTCCTCATTACATTATCTATTTACACTGGATGTGATTTGTCAACTATAGTTATGACAGTAGCAATATAAAGTATTTTTTTATATAATTTACAGTATGAGTGTAATCTTTATGCTCATTGATACATTATGAAGGATATTTCAACCACTGATTAGCATAAAGAATGTGCTGATATTCTTCTGCTTAATCACTTCTATTTGGTTCTTTCTCCCAGCATAAATAGTAGCTAAATGAATTAAAAAATATTCCTAGTTTATTTATGTGTTTTCCAAATCAGAACATTTAGCTTTTTCTTCTCATGTCCAGATATAAATAGAGGCCAGAAAATAAGAACAAAATTACTGGTTAGTACAGGAATAAAATGATTTGATCATCTCTCTAAGTGAACCATGTTCACACACATGAGTTCAACTCATAGGTGGGTTCCGATAGGAACAATTGAATAGCTGGAATGCAAATTGATATTTCATTTAGAAAATTATTGTACCAGACAAGTTACTTTTTATTTTATACTGGCATTTTGTGTGAGGTTCAACAATTTTTCAGCTATAAGTCCACAAATATTTCTGCAAACTCCTCTGCATAATAATGCAGAGAGAAATCTTGGATTGTTTATAAATCTATATTGAAAAATATTCCACCAAAATTGCTTAAAATAATTTTTTGCATAGTAATGTCTTTCTCAGAAAATTTGCAAACCTGCCTATCTCCCCATATGCTACTCCCTCAGAATTCTCAAGAACTTCCTTGAGAATAGAAGAATAGAATAGAATAGAATAGAATGGAATGGAATAGAAGAGAATCAGGGAACAAAAATATGAAATGAAAGACAGATACCACAGCTATGGATGCCTGGAGGTTGCTCTCTTATGAGAAGTGTTAGACCCCCTACATTAAATAAAAAGTACACTTGTGTGTAATGTAATTCCAAACGTTGGATCAAATAAAATTGCCAACCCTTGTTTTTGTATGACATGGTGAAAAAATTCAAACGGGAAAATGAGAATGCATGAAAGTACAGTTCTCTCAATGGGATTGTCTCAATGGGGTAAATTCACCAAAATCTGAGACCATCTAACAAAATTGCAAGATTTCAACCATTTTTCCTATTTTAAGTTTTGGCATGCATACCTGAAAAATCACTGAACATTAGATGAATACATTACATATCTTAGAAATATTCTTCAAATGTGGAAAAAAGATTATAAAAGTCATTCACCTATATAGGAAATAGACAAGTACAGTTGTTGCACTGATAATGCATTTAGGAAATTTGCACATTCCTGGAAATTATAATTAGCTGTGCAAATGAACTGCAACATTTGTTTGTACAAGTCTAACTCAGAAATATATTTCATGGTACCAAATTAGCCTGGTGAAACAATTCAAGCCAGATTCAAAACAGTATATCCCTTGCTGCTCATTTATGAGAATATGTGTAAAATATCTTATAGTAGTTCAAAAGTGGTCAAAAAGCTCAGATTCCTTGTTAGGATTCTACAAAAAAGTTTGGGAACCAGCTTTGCCTTAAATATTTAATAGACAATTTGCCATCTTTGAAAAAAAGGAAATGGAGATTGGTTTTTTTTTTGTTTATATATTTTATTTTATTTTTAAATTTACATCAACATCAATACATGAACAGTGTGGCATCTGGGTATCACTCATTTTGATACAAATAACAATAATGATGTTAATATTTGTTACGTTAGTCAAGCTTTCGTAATCTTACTGTTAATACACGTTTGTATTAAAAAATAATCCTTCATTGTTTAGTTGTTCAGTGTTTCAGTGTGCCATTCTAATGCAAATCACAATATTATTTGAGCGTACATAGTAATACATCTTTCAACCTCTAATCTTTCCATCTAGTTATTGCTTTTATGCTATTATATAAAAATATTCCCCCTATTTCTTATTTCTACCTCTATTCTAGCTTTTAGTCAGGCCACCATTACTAATCCCAATGTTGATACACGTGTTTGTATTCGGATATAATCCTTCATTATTTAGTTGTTCAATGTTTCAATGCGCCATTCTAATACTAATCACCATATTATTTAAACATACATAATACCATATTTCAACCTCTTATCCATCTAGCTATTATTTTTATTCTGTTATATAAAAGTGTATATTCTTATTTCTACCTTTATTCTAGCTTTTAGTCAGGCCTCCATTATATTAAAAGGCAATTCCTTTCTATCCATCATCTCTTGCCCATTTTAATGCTTTAATTCTTATTAATTTTTTGGCTTGCCTCCTATACTCCTCTCTTGGATCTTTGTCTCTATCTACACCTACATCTTTACTATTCAGTCTAAATATTTCTCCCATCTCTTCCATCTTATGCTACCAGACCTCCAAAGTGTCTGTCCAAGCCCGGATCTCCCTTTTGAAAGTATCCAATTCCATTTTTAAATCTCTTAAAATACTTTTTCCTTGATTTGTTTCATCAGTCATTATTATTTTTGTCTTCTTCTTGTCTTCTTACTTAATTTGCTCATTTGTCTGTTCTATCTTTTCCTCCATTCTTTCTGTTGTCTCCCCACTTTCCTGGACATTTTGATCTTTATTCATTGTCCCTTGTAAAGTATTTTCTAATTTCCCATCTATGCCATGCATTAGGTTCTTTATCTCCCTGTGGTTTTTTCTCACAGTGTCATTAATGCTTTGGAACATCAACACCATTTCTTTTAAAATTCCATTCGTTTTCCCATGGTGGAGCATCTCATGTCATTTTAGTAAGTTCCACTCTTGCTCAATAGTCCAAAAACCATATATTCAGACCTAATGTTGCTCCTCAGAGAGTACAATAATCATAGTTCTTTATATCCTGGGATTATTTGATCAATTCCATTTAGGTAGTCCAGGAAGCTTTCCAAATATCTCCTTAAGTCCACTCTATAAGTTTAATCATATATCTTAACATTCAAGAGTCACTTTACTTGGGTATCATTCTTGTTCTCACAGCTGAACCTCCAATAGTCATAAAGTAGATAAATATAGAACAGTAGATATCACCACAGTCCTCCAGATAAATGTTGTTTATTTCTCTTATCAGAAATTTTTCCAGACTTGTAGGAGTATGGTATATTTTCCATTCATTAGTAGGTGATGCCCGCAGTTTAAGTTTCAGTGTTCTCTCAAATCTGGCAAGTTTTTAATCCAATTTTAATCTGATTTATGGAAGCAAAGTCAGTTATTTAAGTAGATGGTTCCAGCATTTTAAAATGCCTTTCCAAAACAGCGCCTAACCCATTTAAAAGTCCAATTTTCTATGTTCTAAAAGTTTTTTACTTTTCTCCCCTTAGTTCCTTTCTTTTGGGTCTGGGATTTTTCTCTAAGTAGTTGTTTGCCATTTTAACAGATCATTCTAAGAGTCTCTTTTTCTGGATTTTTTTCCTTTTGGGTTAGATTCTAGGTAAAAAAGAAATAATCTCACCCAATTCCAATCACTGTTCATCTACACCGTTCCTGCACTTTCTTTGTGCCTCAGCTGTCCCAACTTCTCAGCAGCCATAATGGCTGCCTCTTCTCATCATGGATGAGAGGGAAGAAAGCTCTGGGTCAAGCAGGAGAGTTCAAACTCACTGCGACCTGCAAGGTGCCCCTCTTTTCCTCGTTACCCCTACAGGGTAGCTTTAGCTCCTTTTGGAGCCCTTCAATGGGGAGAACTCTGCACGGGAGCACGGAGACCCACTCCTTACATCCAATCTCACTGCGACATCTGCCAGAAGTCTGGAGATTGGGTTTTTTAAAATAGCCCTTAGTTTAAGCACTATTTCTTTGAATTGACATTGTAAAACCATGAAAGCCAAACTAAAACTAAAAGAAAAAAGAGAAAACGTGGGTTTCTAAACATAGGGTTGTTCATAAGCCATTGTCTTGAGAAAAGCAAAATTTATCTAAAATGTGTAATGAATGAGGGAATATGATGGAGGATCCTATCATTTTTAGTAACTATCCACTTGTAATAGCTTGGCTTCTGATGATCTATGTAGAATATGGAGAGTATGGAAAATATGGACAGTCTTTTCTAGATTTTTACTGACTAGTACAGTGATGGCAAAAAAAATTGGCTCAGTATGTCAATAATTTGGGAAATGTCTAACTTGCTTCTACTGATAGGTCATCCCACCTTCAAGACAAAAGAAAAACAATTCTTTAAACATTCAATTATTCTTTTTTTAAAAAAATAGTACAAATGTGTGCATGATTCCCAGGATCTGTTGTGCCCACTTACCTTTGGGGTAGTGTTCTGTAGCCTACCTGAAGCAACTCCAGGTCACATGAGGCCTTTGTTCTTGAGGCAGTTCAGAAAATGCTCTTCCATGGTCTCTGCAGCCCCTGAAAACCACATGAAAGCACAGCCTGTTCTTGTATGACTTTCTGAGGCTCAAGAAGCTGCACAAGAGCACCCATTCTCACACAGACTCAGCAGCCTCCGAAAATTGTGCAAGAATGGGACATATTTTCAAGAACAGTTATTGTCAGGTGATGGTGAATGCTATGTCCCCCAAATATTGTAGGATGTCACTTGTGACATTCATGTCATACGTTTGCCATCATTGTTTTAGTATATATTCAGATCAGATCAATAAAAACCACTGGTCCAGTTGATGACTAACTACGGTACTACAGTTGTTTCCTTTGTCTGTGGATTTGCACCCACAAGGTTTAACAAATGTAGTAATTAGTATTTTTTTCAAATGCTGAAAGATTAACCTGAAAAGTTATATATTTAGTTTATCTCCAGACATACAATTCAACCATCTTACAGCTAGGTTTGCCATTCTTTATCTGTATCTAAATGCAATAGCAGTGAGGATTGAACCCTTGTGTTTTAGCAGCAGCTTGTTGCTCAAAATCCACATGCGTGGGTGCTTACTTAATCTTGCCACAGGTCTCTTGCCCTCTCCCCCAATTTAGTTGTGATGAAGCTGAGATGGGGAGGGGAGAGATGTATTGTTTGCACTGGAATTACTAGGTGTATGTACATGAGTAGTTAAAGATGTACACTCATCCTGCTCACACTTTGCCTATTTACTGCAGATACAACCTTGTAAAAATTGTTTGGGGTGAACACTGCTTTTCTTACAGATAAAACAGTAACATCAAAATCCTTGGATTAAAGAGGGAATTACAGGCATGCCTTTCAGTTTTCTTGAGCCTTTGATTTATTCTGCACTTAAAGCTAGGTACAAGTGTTTTGAGTTTCAACAGCATTATAATAATTTCCAGAATTAAAAATGGTATAAAAGGAGTAGCTAAAACATACTCTCCTTCACTCATACCATTATAAATGTAATAATAATAGACTTTTAAAAAAATTTTCTTCACATGAATTTATGGAATTCACTATCACTAGATGTGAAGGCTGCAGCTATCTGAAAGAATGAGAAAAGTCATGGTACATCTATAAATAATTTTGAGCCCCGATAAGCAGGACCTGTCACACAATGTTTAAGTATATCTTCACCTCCCATAGGAGTGCTCTAGAATGGCTGGGCAGTCATGAATAATCTATAAGGAGCTCCACGAGTGAAGGAGTTATTTCTCAGTCTTATTTCTCACACGGACAGCAATGATAGATATAGCTCTCCTCGGGTTCCACTGTGATGTTCCCTTTGCTTGTTTGTCTGGCACAAATTAGGGCAGGAATCTTAACTCAAATTGTAAGAGGGGCAGCATGAAGACTACGTCATTGGAACACCAAATATTTTTTATGCATAAGTACAAAAATCATTTTTAATTATTATATTCTAATCTATAATCTGCAACTCCATCAACCTCAGTCAGTCTAGGAAAAGGCAAAGGATGTGGGGCATTTTAGTTCAGCACTATTAGGGAACCAAAGCTGTCTACTGCAGATGGACCATCATTCCAAGAGAAGCTGTTTTCAAGGAAATATAAGCAGATTTAGAGCTGGCTTTGTGACAGGGAAAGAGTGAACACTAAGAGGGGATCCGCAGAAAAAATTACACAGAACTGAGAAAGGTGGAAGGCTGAGAAAGAAATCCTAAGTAACCCCACCTTGATATTGTTTACTATTAAATGTGACAAAGAAATTTAGACAGGCTTTCAAGATTCTGTTAGTCTAGATCAGCAGTCCCCAACCCCCAGTCCATGGACCGGTACCGGTCCGTGGCATGCCAGCAACCTGTCTGTGCAAACAAGCAAAGCCCCATCTGTAGAATGCAGGCAACATGTAAAAGCACGCCCCCTCCGGTCCACAGAAAAACTTCTCTTCACAGAACTGGTCCTTGGTGCCCAAAAGATTGGGGGCCACTACCCTAGATTACTACAATAAACAGCATTCTTGGGATCCCTGCCATGCCTGTTTCTTAACCTGCCTTATACTAAAATGTTAACAGGAAGGCACACTTAATTCCTGCCTCCAATCAAATTTCTATGCCTTTTGCTGTTGGAGGCAAAAGTGCTTCCCACCTTTTCCCCTAATTTGACAAGGTTGTTGCAGCTCATTGCTTCTGCCTCCTTAACCTCAGAGAAGCTCCTTCCAGAATTTGCCTTGCAGGATTTATTTATTTATTTAGTTGTATCCCGCCTTTATTATTTTTACCAATAATATAAGGTGACAAATATATCCAATACATCTTCCCCCACCCATTTTCCCCACAACAACCCCGTCAGGTCGGTTGGGCTGAGAAAGAGCCTGGCTCAAAATCATCCAGCTGCCTTCAGGCTAAGGTGAGACTTGAATTCATGGTCTCCAGCTTTGTAGCCTGGTACCTTAACCCAGGGGTAAAATGCTCCCAGTTCGGACTGGATCGCCCAATCCGGTAGTGATAGCAGCGGGTGGTTTGGAGAACCGGTAGCAAAAATCCCTCCCCCCCCATGCCCAGCTGAGCCGCGCAATCATCAGAGGCTTTTTTTTACTTTTAAAAGCATTTTTTCTACAACCTCTTCGGCCGAAAAAATGCTTTTAAAAGTAAAAAAAGCCTCTGATGATCACGCGGCTCAGCTGGGATCATCAGAGGCTTTTAAAAGCATTTTTTTCAGCAACCTCTTAAGGTTGTAGAAAAATGCTTTTAATAGTAAAAAAAAGTTGGCCAGGCCCACCCAGTCACATTAGACCCCACCCCCGAGCTACGCCCATAGATCCGGTAGTAACAGATTTTACATTTCACCACTGCTTTAACCTCTAGAACAAACTGGAATAACCTGCCCACCCCTCTCCCCCAAAAGGTACCTGAGCTACACCATGTTCATTAGTAGAAACTTCTAGGCCATTTCTCCCTTAGTGTGGAAAGGCCTTTTAGGATAGTGCTGCAAGTTTCTTAGTTTACTGTTGGCTTGGTTTTTCTCCCCTTTCTTTTGGGGAGAATAGGACTTTTTCACATGATAGCTTTATTCCCTCCCAAATCTCAAGTATGGCATCTGTACAGCGGGGAACCAAAAAGTGGAACTTATTGCTTAACCTTTCCACTCTCCTTCACCAATTACCATACTTGGGAACATACCACAAATAATCCAGTGCTAGGATTACGTTGCAACCCAAATAGCCTAATGGTGGCTTCATTTCACTATGTCTAGCTGGACTGGAGAGAGACAAATCCAGGGAGAGGAAAAATGTGATGCCTGCCTGCCTGTGTCTGTCCCTCTGTCCTGCCTATCTGCCTGCTTGCCTGCCTGCCTGTGTCCGTCCCTCCCTCCTGCCTGCCTGCCTGCCTGCCTGCCTGGTGTTTACAACTTCTGTTCACCTATCTACAGTCATTCCCATGAAAAACGGATGGAAGGCTGTGAATAAAGTACTGAGAAGTAAGAGAGCAAGCTCATGGCTACTGTTGGAGATAGCATGAATGTATCAAGCATATGTAGGCTATGGAAAATGAGTCAGCAGCCATTTGTGGCCTACCGACTGGAAGAAACCTTCAAGTCTCCTCAAGATGCTCGTTCTTACTTAACAGACCTGTTTTTCTACCACATCTGACTATCTTTGTTTCTGTTCTGCCTTTGAATTTGTTGTTAGAGTGAAAATACCTAAATATCACCAGGATGAGTTTATTTCTGAGATGCTGAGAAAAGACAAATTCATGTTTGCCTTGTAATCTTTCTAGAAAACTGTTCCTATTCATTATTGGAAACAATCAATGTTGGGGTTTTTGACCCTATGTAGCAAGCTGCTTTTTCTGTGTTTGTTTCTGAGTTAAAAGATGGCTAGTTCTGGATCAAAACACCCCTTGTGATCAAAGACTATTATCCTGGGATCAAAAGCATCTCTGCCTCCTCTCCAATATGCATATCCATGCACCACTTTGGAAAGTTCTCTGCTTGCTATTTGAGAGATGAAAGCTTTATCTAAAAGTAAGAACCTGGGAAAACAACACAAAAATATTTCAAAAGCCTCGATTCCTTGATCAATTTATTTCTATTGCATGTGCTTAGATGTTTTTTCTTTGAAGGGAATGTTTAATAGAAATTATACATTTTTCAGCAATAGATAGCATTGGACAAAAGAACAGATTGACCTAGGTCTTCACATTCAAGATATCAAAGGTGCAGTGACCAGTTCAAACTGGGAGCTTCATTAGCTTGCATTACTGCTGACAAAATGACTATGAATGTTAGTTGCTGAGCAACAACAGCGCTCCAATATGATTGGGCTCAAATTTTATCTATTGGTTTCCAAATAAACAGCTAGTTTGCCACTGTGGGAACTAATTCAGCTGGCTTTTCCTCTAAGCAAGCATGTTTTCCTTATATTCTTAAAATCTTAATCACTGTCTAAACATAGTAGTCCAGCAGCAAATGTGCCATTAATAAGAAACATACATTACATGGTGTTTCCTATCATAAACAGAGATGACTGCATCTCCAATGACTAGAGGGATTCCTCTAGTTTGCAGATGGTACAACAATCATTGGTCTCATTCTAGACAGTGATGAATCTGCATATAGACAGGAGGTTGAACAACTGACCTATGGTGCAGCTGGAACAATCTGGAGCTGAACATGCTTAAAACTGTAGATGAGAGTGATTTTAGGAGGATCCCTTCTATTCTAGAATCCTGCGAAGTTTTGTTTCTATAATCTCCCAGGGCTTGAAATGGACTCTTAACATTAAAACCTTCATTAAAAATGCACAACAAAAAAGGCACAAATGTTCTTCCGTCAACTCAGGAAGTTCAGCTTGCCCCAAGAGCTGTTGATACAGTTCTACAGAGGAATTATTGAGTCTGTCATTTCTACTTCTATAACTGTTCGGTTTGGTATAGAAACCAAACAGGACAGGTGCAGACTCCAACAGATAGTAGGACTTAGTGGTGGGATTCGACCAATTCGCACCACTTCACCTGGTTGTTAAATTGCTGGCTGGCCCTGCCCCACTCCTCACTCCTTATCTCACCCCGCCCACCTTAACCGATGCCTACAGTCATGCCTTTGGCATAGCTGCTGCTGCTCTCTGGTTCCCTCACTTGCCTCAACCATGCCCCCCCCCCCGCAGCCCTGCTGATCTCTGCCTGGTGAGTCTTCCTCCCTTAGCTGCCTCCCACATAGCCCAGCCCGCTTGCTTACCTTTGCCACGGCCTACCTGTCTCTGCACGGGTGACTAGGCGGGTGGCTGACACTTGGTTTTCAGCACCAGAGAGGGCAGGGAAGGGAAGTGGCTGGGCTGCCTCTGTCTTTCATTGGGGCGCGTGGAGCGAGATGGAGCTCCTCTTGCCGCCTCTTCTTCCCCATCCTCGCCAGGCAAGGCAGGGCTTCCTGCCCCTCACTTTCACTATCATTTGGGAGTGTGGCAGTTGGGGAAAGGTGAGGTGGGGGAGGAAGGGTATTTCAGACTCCCAGGCCTACTGGCTTCTTCCCGGCAGCTCTTGCTCTGCCTTTTGGTGTCAGCAGTCAAAGATGAGGTTTTCAAGAGTTTGCCGGCACCGGCCAGATGCCCTCACTTCCCCCAAGCACTTTTTTGCCTACCTGATTTCCAGTTCCTTCGTGTTTCTCCGTCGCATTTCTCGCCATCGTGTGCAGGGGAGCAAAACTTTCTGGGACTAAAAATAAAGTGTAATCAATCAATTTCAACTTCTTGTGAAAGAAAAAGATCTCACAAAGTTGGAATCGATTGAATTTTTTTTTTTTAGTCCCACAAACTTTTGTCTTCCTGACAGCAAAATGATAGCAAAAAAAACAATGGAGCTGGAAATCAGGTAGGCAAAGCAATGCTTGGGGGAAGTGAGGACATCTGGCTGGTGGTGGGTGAGTCAAGTGGTAGAATTGCGGTGGAAAAAACCCGAAGCCACTCGTTATAGCCAGGACCACCCACACGAAACAAGCAGCAGCCGCAGTGGCTCTGTGGTGCCATGCCTCTTCCTGCTGGGAAGCGTGCCCAGCCGTGCATGGCCTTTCCTCAAATTAGCTGTTTGTGGGAGGGAGTGACCTGTGCTTCAGCCGAGGCACCCAAACTTCTGGCAGCCGCGGGGGCGGCTTCTGAGCAGCATGATCCCCCCTCCCCAGTCAGCCAGCTCCACCTGACCCTGAGTCTTGCCATTCTCCTCGCCCCCACCCCAAATGGCAGCAGGCTCTGCGGGACCACAGGATCTCTCATTTTTCCCACGCCACAGCATATGCTTGCTACCTCTGTTTGTCTGCTTACAAGTGGCGATCTGCTTCTCTCAGGATGCTGGTGCGGGCACCATGCATCGCTTGTTGGGGCTGAGCAGGGAAACTGCTATCACACCATTCCCCCTCACTTCCCCAAATGCAGAGTTGAGGCCATGTGCTTCCTCACCTGACTGGCCACTGGCAAAGAACCACACGACCAACAGCCACTCAATGCCCTGCACAGCATCATCCAGCCACCGATGGGGACAGAGTGCCAGCCCAGCTTGGGCTTGGGCTGGCTAGTTGGAGCCGCACTGCAGCTGAGGCCCCCGCACCACAGCTGAAAGAGAAGGTACCACGCAAGAAGATCCTCATGATGGAATCTATGAACCGGCAGGTCTAGGTGATAGAATATGTAGTGCACGGACCCATTGTCCTGAAAGTGGGTGAGATCGAAAAGGAGCTGTGGAAGGGTATCAAAAAGCCTTTCACAGAAGTCATCAAGGCCAACATTGGTGATTCATGGCGAGCACAACTTTAGTCGGGCCATTCAAGCTGTCAGTGCAGAGCCAGGCACCTGGCGCAAAACCTCATGGTTTTTCTCCTCAGTGTCATCCTCCCTGCTCAAGCAGCGGCGGGGTCCGCGGGAATCATTCCTGGCCAGCATAGCAAATTCCAGCAGGCTGGATGCAGTGTGAAGGGCCTGGCTCCGCAGTGCTTCCTTCAGTTGAAAACTTCGTTCAGACTTCCGAAAAAATGTGAGTTTTTTCAGGCAGTGGGCTCCCACACCGCGTACACCTTGTCCTGCCAGTCATAGATTCCAACATGAGGATCTTCGTGCTTGGTGCCTTCACTTTCAGCTGCAGCATGGGGGCCTCGGCTGCAGTGCTGCTCCAACAAGCCAGCCCAAGCTGGGCTGACCACTCCGTCACCACTGGCGGTTGGGTGATGCTGTGTGGGGCATTGAGTAGCTGTAGGCTGCGCAGCTCTTTGCCAGTGGCCAGTCAGGCGAGGAAGTGCATGGCCTCAGCTCTGCGCTCGGGGAAGCAAGGGAGAGTGGTGTGACTGTGGCTTCCCTGCTCAGCCCCAACAAGCAATGCATGGTGCCTGCACCAGCATCCCAAGAGAAGCAGAGAAGATCGCCACTTGCAAGCAGACAAGAAGAGGTAGCAAGTGTACATCATGCCATGGGAAAAAGCCTGCTGCCACTTGAAGGGTGTGTGTGAGGACAATGGCAAGACTCAGGGAGTAGATCAGGAGGAGCTGGCTTACTGCGGAGGGGGGATCATGCTGCTCAGAAGCCGCCCCCACTGCTGCCTCCCCCCACATACACACTGGGAGTTTGAGCACTGGGAGTAGAGGGGCCAGGCGAGGCACCCCTTGACATGAGTGATGGTGAGTTGGCCACACCCCCAAGCCACACACCCCCAGCCATTCCCCCCCCCCCAGCCAGTCAGAGCAGAGAACCAGTTGTTAAATTATTTGAATCCTACCACTAGTAGGATTGCAGAAAAAACAATTGCAGCCAGCCTGCCTTCCATAGAAGACCTGTCTATTAAGCGAGTCAGAAGGCGGGCTGAGAAAAGCTGACTTTGTATAAATATACAAAAGTATGAAGGCTATTGCTTAACGCATTGTAAGCCGCCCTGAGTCTCCGGAGAAGGGCGGCATATAAATCAAATTAAAAAATATATATATATATACAGACCCCTCACATCCTAGACATAAATTATTTCAACTCCTTCTGTCAAGTGCCATATAGGGCATTACATGCCAAAATAACTAGGCACAGGGACAGTTTTTTCTCTCATGCTATCTCTCTGCTGAACCCCAAATTCGTACAATATTGTTTTATTTCTAAATATATTTACCCATATTGTATGGCTGTAATATTATTATTATCCTTCCCATCTGCTTTATTATTCCCCCTTATTGATATTATTATTATGCTTATTATTACTCTGTTGCTTTGCATGTACACTGAGAACTTTTGCACCAGAGACAAATTTCTTGTCTGTCTTTACACTTATTCTATTGTATTATTTTTCCCACAATTAGTACTATATGCAGTGACAGTGAGAAAATAATAAATTTAGCCCTATTCACTTTAAAATTGTCATCACTGTTTCCCAGTTAATATATTCTCTGTTAGTACAGAATTTGAAATAGGTAAATCCACCTATTTGATAATTGCTCTTAACTCTAGAGATGATAAAGCTCTCAAGTTTGTATTGTCTCATGTTAACCAAAATTTTTTAAATGTGCTTCTAAATTATGACCAATATTCTAAGTATAATTTTATTGTTTTAAGAATTTGATAGATCTTTCAAGCCTGATTATTATAATATCAAATTTCATTATACATATTTACACTAAGATGTAAAATGAAGTAGCTTGGTAATAATATGCAATGTAGGACAGTTTCCATAATATAGGAACATACAAGGATTGCCAGTCTATAAAATTACTTTGCTTGGTTAATTAGTATATCTTTACTACAGTTTAACTATTTCCAATGTTTTGATTTTATTTTCTTTTTCCTTCTCAGCTCTCCGTGAATTCCCTAGTGACATCTTTACAAATGAAGACCGGCGGCATGGAGCAGTAATTTTGCATGCTTTCTGTGTGAGTTACTATCTGCCTACATGCATATTATGTTGGCTGCCTTAAAAGAGATGAAACAGCAAGTGGTCAAATTAATACTGCCTATTCATACCTTAAATATCTTTAAATGATTAAAAGTTCTAGTTTTCAGTAGGAAAAGTGAAATAACTGTTCCCATCAAAGTTCTGATTCACAGAATAAAACAAAAAAAGCAAATACTGCATGTTTAAAAAGTTGATCTGCGCATTTGAATTGAACTATGGTAGCATCTACTGTATTCTGGCTACAAGGATAATTCAAAGTTTCAGGGTTGAATTCCAGAGAAAATATTGAACTTTGTATCATATATCTTTTCTGTCATTTCCTGGAAAAAATAGTAAATTAATTGCTTATTTGAACATACTTTCTCTCTGTGTCTCTCTCCCCCTCTCTCTTAATAAACAAGATCCAGAACAGTGTCCTCCATATGCCTGGATTGATGCTAAAGGTCAATTTGCTGATTAGTAATTGCTTTCAGCTTGATTCACACACAAGAGCCAAGAAGCTAAGACAGCAAAATGAAAGAAAGGCAAAAGCATTCTATAAAATCCAATATTGTTCCAGGTTCCACACCACCACAGCCATTTAGTAGCCCATCATTTCCTCAGCCAACCAACTATTGGAACTATTGTCGAAGATGAGAAACTAAGCTATTTCCATTTTCTACCATTTATAATATTTCTATTATATTCAGTTAATTTCTTATCTATTAATATGATAAACTTATGATCTGTAAGAGTCACTTTATCAAGAGATGGGTGGAATATAAATTTTAATAACAACAACAACAACAACAATAGCAATAACAATAGCAATAGCAATAATAAAATAAATAAAAAACAGACAGGCACCTGCTTCATAATACCCAAGACTTAATAATTATTGATAAGAAAAACAAAATGTTTGGATAGAACCTGGAGACAGCAGAAGAGAGGAGAAAGAACTGGAGAAGAGAACAAAATACAAAGACCTGCAAATAAAAATAAAATGACTGTGGCAAAAGAAAACAAAAGTAGTACCAATAATAATAATAGACATCTTGGGTCTCATCCCAAAATAACTGCAGCACCACTGGAACATCATCAGCATTGACAAATTCACCATGGATCAATTGCAAAAGGCAGCTTTGCTTGGAACAGCTTACATCCTGCGAAAATATCTTTTAAGACCATCAAACATCCGCATCTGCCTACCTCAGATTTGTTGGTATGACGTCTCCCTTGAACGACTCCCCAGATTCCTTCTCAGAGGTCAAGAGAGGATGAGCCCATTCCTAGCACATCAGGAACTAAGTTGATTAATGTCTCTGAATGGCCAGCAGAAAGAGAATTGGAGGAGGCTTTAGCTGGGGAAAGCTTGCAGTGGCAGACGGCTAACAATTTAAGTTTGTTTGGTGGAGTTATTTGAGCGGTTTTCAATTGCTTTATGGACTATTGGGCTATTGCTTTGTGAACTAATCTCAGCCTGCTTGTGGCTGGATTTAATTGG
The DNA here is from genome assembly GCA_030761175.1 of Masticophis lateralis. Taxonomy (NCBI): domain Eukaryota; kingdom Metazoa; phylum Chordata; class Lepidosauria; order Squamata; family Colubridae; genus Masticophis; species Masticophis lateralis. Next base: position 93,621,210 of record JAUDYJ010000003.1, on the reverse strand, counting down.
GACAGTTCTGAGTCTTGGTAAAGGGAATTGCTGGGGAACATTAATAAACTCACTAAACTACATTTACTTGTGTGTGTGTGTGTGTGTGTGCATGAGTGGGATAGCACCATTGGAAGGACTTAATAGGTGGACAAAAATGACAAATCCTGTCTGAACATCTGGCTGTGTGACAAACCATAATTAATAATCCAAGTTTTTGAATAGTGATTTAGGAATGGGTTCTATTTTTTTTGTAATTTTTAAAACACACAAATAAACATACATCTTTTCGAAACAGAGCATTGATCCGGTCTTAAATTTATATAACTTTTTGTTCATTTTTATCAGAATTTAATATATTCTATTTTTGCCATAACACTTATCATATATCTCAACTATTACCATCTTATAGAAAGCTAACTCACATTAACTTGATCAAGGCAATTACCTTTCTATTAATCCACCTTAAATCTTGATTCAATTAATACTTCATAATACATTTCACAATTCTTACCCCAAATACTCACTATTAAAAATACAGTTCAAACATATTCATATTTCTAAATCTTATTTCCATTTCTAGAACTTCCTTACATTTTATTACTATTTCTTATAATATTCATTAAGTCTTTGTTTAATTATTACTTCATCAAATTTAAATCTTATCTCTAATCTTGAAAATATACCAATTTAGCATTTAAACAAAGTTCTTAATTCAAATAACACAACATAATACAATTCACCATTTATTTCCCTAAATTCTGTCTATTTAACAATACCATTTATATAAAAGCCAATTTAAATGAGTCTTATTTAGTGAATCCTAATCCTATATCATTTCAATTTTCTTTTCTTTTTGCTTAAATAAATGTATTATTGAAAATATTCAAATTATTACAGTTGTTATAGGTATTTAAACAATATCCCAATTATTATAGCCATCAATTTTCTCAAATAGTACCATCCAACATCTCAATGAAAATTAATTCATTATATCCATTGATATATTTTCTTTTTACATAATCTAATTTTCATATATTTTAGCTTCAATCCTTATTTCAAATCTAGGTATCTATAGCATATTCTTCTCTCATTTCTATCTTCCTTTTTCTATCCCCTATTTTTTCCACTGTTAATCCCAGTGTAATCATTTTTTAACTGTTAATCCCAGTGTAATCATCTTTATTTTTTTCACTGTTAATCCCAGTGTAATCTCTAAAAACAGCCATAAATTTTCTCAAATAGTACCATCCAGCATCTCAATAAAAATTAATTCATTATGTCCATTTTTCATATATTTTAGCTTCAATCCATATTTCAATTCTAGATATCTATAACATATTCTTCCTCATTTCTATCTTCCTTTCTGTCTCCCCTATTTTGCCCTATCTGTCCTGTTGTTTCCCCTCTCTTTTCTCTTTCTCTCATTTTACCATTATTAATCTCGATATAATCATTAAATCCAAGTCCTGAACTCTTCTATTTTACTCTATATTCCCTAGTATTTTCCAACCTTTTCTTTTATCATTTCACTGTTAATCCCAGGGTAATCATCTTTTTCACTGTTAATCCCAGTGTAATCTCTAAAAACCTCCTTTTTATTATTCCTATATTTTCCAACCTTTTTCTTTTATCATTCCACTGTTAATCCCAGCATAATCATCTTTATTTTTTTCATTGTTAATCCCAATGTAATCTCTAAAAACTTCCCTTTTATTATTATTATCCACATGTTCAGTAACTTCTTCATATTTAATCATATTGTCTTTGTCTTCTCTATTTTCAATCTATGTCTTACTTCTCCGTCTTCATTTTCTTGTCTGCTTGCGTATGCTCCATTTCAGCTTTTATGACCTCAAATTTTAGTCTTCCGTGTAACATTATAATTATTTCTCTTATTTCCATTTTCCATGGCAAGTACATCAAATTAATCATTTCTCTAATTTCCTGCGCCATTTTATTCATTTTGAGTTTATATTATTCCAATTATAAAAGTTCCATTGTATTCCACATTTTTTTCTCTCCAAAGTCAAGCTGCTTGCAGACAAAGAAATCCTCCCCCAAAAGTTCTCATGGCTTTTATCTGTAAAGTTCACAATTTTCCAAAACGAAGACCAAGTTGCAATTGTTCCTTTTTACTCCTGAAGGTGTCTCTCTGCAATCCACCAACTGTCAAACAAGTATCCATTTTGTTTCAGTCTGTATCAACAATCTTATTTAGCTTCTCTTTTTCTTTTTGGCTTTTAAAAATATCAAATCAATTTTATAGTCCAGGGGGACTTCCAGTTTGGCATCGCAGTGAGACAGTCGGGGAATTAGTGGGCTTTGATGAGCTCCACAAAAACCTGGACTGACGAACCACTGCCGATGGGTCTTCAGACTAGAACCATCCTGTAGGGACAGGGAAGAAGGAGAGGCACCTCGGTAGACCAAGAGAAACAGGCAAGTTCCTCGAAGGCCAGAGGAAACTCTCTATACTCGGCCATTGTGGCTGCCACGAAGCTGGGGCAACTGGATTAAGCATTGAGCAGGAGTGATGAATGGAACAGAGTTTTTGGAAGCTGGGTGAGTGACAGCCAACCCATGGTTTGAAACAACAGTAAGGAAAACATCTTTATAACGTTAAGACCCCTAGCGATGAAACAGTGGCTAATGTGCAGGGGAGGAAGAAAAGAAGATTTTGAAGCGTAATTTTAAAGGGATAAAAACCCGATGGAAAATTGTCTTTTGAATAAAACTATTTGGAAATTTTAAATAACTAGAGAAATTACCCCAAGATTGGTAAAAGGATTGGAAATAAATAATAGATCCTTTCTTCTTCCTTTCTTTTTCGAACTTCAAGAAAAAGAGAATGGATAATAAGCTTTAAAATAGAAGTGTTGTATAAATGAAAGGAAAAAGAAAAAAGAAGTGAGAAGAGCTGTGTAAATTTAGGAATGGGTTCTTAAAGTTGCTTAACTTTAGGTCAAGTAGGCAACTCTGTGTGATAATCAAATGATAATATCCAACCCAAAAGATTAGCCATCACATCAGTCAAAGTTTATGTCTTTTGGTCTTGCCCTCTACAAAAAGCAAATTTGAGGAAGTTGAGGTGTTCAGAGCTAGAAATGGTGATGGAGATACATGTGTAACTTACATAAAAAGGAACAGACACCAACTTAACTTTTTTTGACAGCCCCCCCTTCCCCCGCCCTTCTCATAGCCTGGGCTGTAGACAAATTCTGTTCTTACCCAAGTTAAGTGAGTTTTTTCAAGGCCAGACCTAGTTGAAGGCTCAGTGGAGTTTTACAGGACTGAATAGAGACACCCCATAGCAGAATGTTACCATGTCAATACTCCCCTCTTTTGAATATGAATCAGGGCTTACCTGTTGGGCATTTTTAAGTTAATGGTTTAGGAAAAAGTTTTAGAAAACAACGAGCAGTATGGTTTGTCAATAACAAGCTTAATAGAATAAATTCAAAGAAAATCATAGTACCTGAAAATTCTCTTTGCAGGATTGCATAGTATTTGTTAGTCAATTTATTTATGCTTACTTCAGTTTAACAATCACAAAATACTTACTGCGCACAAGAAATGAAATGGCTGGTTCTTTATGAAATCATTAGACTTTGAGATGGTTAAGCTTATTAATTTAAGATGGGAGACAATAAAAATTAATGCTATATTCAAAACAAGAAGAAACCATTATATGGCTTGCATCTAGTAGAAAGATAATCTTTCAAGACAATATTAATAAAAAAGAATAGATTGGTTGTAGTGTGACATATGAAGTAACAAATGTCTAAAACAGTGGTTCCCAAAGTGGGCGGTACCGCCCCCTGGGGGGCGGTGGGATGCCTTAGGGGGGTGGTAAGAGGCAAGGGGGGCGGCAGGGGGGCGCTAAGTGGCAAGGAGGGTGGCCCCCACCCTTTGGCCTGTGCAATTACCTCCTTGCAAGCAAACACCAAGAAAAAAAAACAACTTTCAGCTATTGTATATTTTGTTGAAAGCAGAAATGGTTAAGTTGTGGTTTGGAGGAATATATGGGGGAAATTATTTGGTTTATTATTATTGGTAAATATAATTAATTGATTTGTAAGAAATTGAATTGCATGGAAATAATTGGAATATTTATGTTCATATTGATTAATATACAAAAAAGTTATATAACTAATTATATTAGTTATATAACTAATTGATTTATATTAAAATGTTGAATTTGTATTAAACAACTGTAATATCAAATAATTAACCAATGTGAGGGTGAATATAAAAATAGATGACAATGGGAAGGAGTATAATATAGAATAGAAGGGAAAATTGAATTTGATTAATATTAGAGATGAGGATGAAGGGTAATATTGCTTTTTTTAAAAAAATAGATGAGGAATAAATATAGCAAAAAGGAAATATAGAAATTGTAAATATAATTGAAATGACTAAACTGTTTAAATTTGTGAACGGACCAAATACTCTGTTCAAAGAAAATACATTCTATGTTTCTATGTATGTTTCTAATTATTACTATTTATTCATATTTGTTCTCTGTTATTCTTTAAAGTTCAACAATTCATTCTTTATTTTAATATCTTTATATTTGTTTGGGGTTGTCTTTCTTCCATTTCATCTTTTTTTATTGTACAGCAATCTATCTCCTCAAACCTACCACCTCTCTCTTTTCTTTCCTTCTTACTTTCTCTTCCCCCCCTTCTTCTCCTCCCTACTTCCTCCTCCTTTCTCCTTCTCCTCCTCTCTTCCTCCCTCTCTTATCCTCACTCCTACTTTAATTTCCCTTCCCTTCCTCCCTTCTCTTCCTTCCCTCTCTCTCCTTCCTTCATCCCTGTCTATTGCTGTATTCATTTTCAATTTTATATTTTCCACTATGGAGTCCAGGCAACCCAGGTCTTTCTTTCATTTATCAAGTATATTTCTCAAAATTTCCCCTCATCTTTTTAATTATTAGCAGTATATTTCATCTTATTCCATTTTTTCTATTGAACCCAGTGTAATCATCTTTATCTTTTTTTTTTTCAATTATTTCCTTTTCAATATTAGCTCCTTGTTTCTCTTGCTTCTCATTCATCTTTTCTTTCTTTTTTTTTTGCAAGCTAACCAATTCTCTACTTCTTTATTTATCTTAAATGCCTCCCTTACTTTTTGAAACATCTCCCTTAGTCTCTCATATTCATCCTCCCAATTCTCCATATTTTCAATTTTAAAAGGCTAGGATTTTTAAGCTTATTCTTTTCATTTACATGAGCAGAGTCTGCTCTCAGCCCCCCTTGTGGCTCCTTGAAAAGCACCTCCCCCCACATATGTAAATGAAAAGAATAAGCTTAAAAATCCTAGCCTTTTAAAATTGAAAATATGGAGAATTGGGAGGATGAATATGAGACACTAAGGGAGATGTTCTGACAGTGTCTTTTAAAATTGGAAGACCCATTTTTTCCCTAACAATAATGGTTTGTATATTTTGAAATAAAACATACCTGGAAAAAGTATTTGCAAAACTTGGACTCATTATCAGTAGCTAGTTAGTTCATTGTTATCAGTGACTCCCACTGATTCTAAACTCATTTTAAGACTGGGATTGGTGACTACTGAAATTTAAGTATTCAATATTGGTCTCAGAAATCTTTGATTTGAACGATCAAATCTCTGATTTGAACGATCAAATCTCTGATTTGAACGATCAAATCTTTGATTTGAACTTTGATTTGAACTACGGCAAGAAAAATCATAAAATGGGGCAAAATTCACTTAACCATAATAGTTTCTAGATATTTTAAGTGTAGAGAATTCAAGTGTTGAGAATGACCCATTATTTCGTCTCTTTTTCCACACTAGGTACCACTATTTGATTTCTTTTCATTTTATTCAAATAACAACAAAAAACCCAATACGGTTCAGTATGAATTGGCTTTCCAGTCCTTCCTTGATGCATTTTTTCACATTGGTTATCTAGTTTAAATGCCAAAGAAAAATCAATGATATATTTTTCAGACCTTTGAAGGATCACACTGTCAATTGTTCACACTGCTCAAGCAAAATTAACAGGTGTGAATGAAGCTAAAAAATGGAGCTTTAATTCCAGAAGTCCATTCTTTAAACTTGGACTTCTGGAATTAAAAGGCTCTGGATTAAATAGTACTCCAGACAAAAGATGGAGAAGAGTATCTTGCTTTTAGACATGATAATAGAATGTCTAGAAAGGTGAGTTATGAGCTATTTTGACATCATCATAAATTTAATTTATTACCTGTTAAAAATGCAAAGACAAGGAATACAAGGATCAAATAAAAGACCTTCATGTTGGGGTTGGTTCTGAACCAAATCTTACTTGTGGGACAGAAACCAGCTCTCAGCCCTCCTTGTGACTTCTTGAAAAGCATCCCCCCCCCCAGCTCCACCGCCTGAGGAGGCAGGGGAGGACTGCAGGTTAATCCCAAGGGTGTCTGGAAATGGGTGTGAATTCATCCCACAGCCCTCTCCATTCTCTCCTCTGTGAAATTGCTTTCTCCCACTCGCTAGTAGTCAGCAAATTCAAAAGGAACCCCCAGCTGAGAATCACTGCTCTAGATTGGTTGATTCAGGAGATTTCTTTAGTGTTAACTAATAGTGTTAGCTATTTTTGTTACAGGGATAGATTTCTATTGGATCAGTCTGCAGGCCTCCCAAAATCTCTGCGCACCCTGTTTTTGCAAAAAATGGGCCCGTTTTTCACAAAAATGGGACATGCGGGGCAAGGCTTCAGGAGGCCAAAAAATGGCTATATTCTGTGTATTTTACTATTACTATCTTCCTTAGTGGGTCGTGCAAACCGCTATTCCAAACAATGCTATTTATAGGGGGTGGGGTGGGGGCAGTGGTGAGTTGCGCTGGTTCTCACCGGTTCTATAGAACTGATAGTAAAACTGGCAGGAGGCCCCGCCCACCGACCCCAACATCACCAAAATGCTTTGCGCATGTGCAGATCATCTATGATGACGTCTGGGTAAGTGGGCGGAGCCTCCTGCCAGTTTTACTACCGGTTCTTGCGAACCGGTCCGAACTGGGGACAACCCACCATTGAGTCAGATTGATCTCTGGGCTATTTTTAAGTTATTGAGATGAAAATGTTACTTTGTTTCTGATCTATGGTCAAAATAAATTGGCCTTTTTGCCAATGTTAGCTGTAACAGTGAATCGTGATCCTTTCTCTTCCAATGCAAACATAAATGAATAGCCACACATATCTCTTTCATCCTAGATCTGCTTATCGAAAAACTAATCCATATAGCAGAACAAATTCTAAACTTACATGCACACTGTGTTTTGACGTTCTATCTAAATTAAAATCAGCTTTGAAATGCAATAGGAACTAATGAGCTTTCTTGTGAAATGTGTTTCTTTTGAGTCATGCAGGGAATTATAAGAATTTAATTTGTAACTAATAGGCAATTAATTATTACTTGCTTATCTCAACTATCCTTATTAATTTATATATTATACATTCTGCTACAAAAGATATGTTTGCATAGTGTTCTTGCTTGCTCTTGAATGTCCACATTAGCATTTATGTAACAGTGAAATACTATTATAAAACAGAAAACAAAATTAAAATCAGCATATAAAAAACAACTATGAAAACAACCTAGAAAATAAACTATGGCAGCACTTGAATTGACTTAAAACCAAACTGCTTGGGCTTTCAGTCTCACTCTGTGTTTTGTAGGTGGTGATATAATCAGTTATTATCCTCCTTGTCAGGAGTTCAATGTCCTAAATCAGGATTTTAATGGATTTAAGCTGGGATAACAGGGTGAGATATCATAAACGGTGTATACAAAACTCTTGACACTGAGGAGAATCATGAATCATGTAGCATTGAATGGCAGTAGGAATGGAACATTTAGTTTCTGGAATCTGACTTAACAATTTGTCTGATCAACAGGTCAGTGTTTTCTGTTTCCCACTCCATAGCTTTTATTGACAGCTGCTCTCATAATCCTGCTCTGATTTAGATATTTGTCTGGCCAGATCTGTTTTGATAGCTATGCCAAGTCCTGGGTCAAAAACTTCACACATAAATAGAATAAGAGGAATCCCTCTGTTTCTGTCAGGAGTCCTGCACTGAAGAGGGAGTTCAAAACTCCACATTCTAGTTATCTTTGCCCAAAGTACCGTGTTTCCCCCAAAATAAGACCCTGTCTTATAATTTTTTGAACCCTGAAATAAGCACTGTTTTAATTTATTCAGGTTTTAATGTAGATGTATTTTTTATGTGTGTAAGAATTACCTTATGGTAAGATGAGTGGCCAAATCTTTTGAATATGATTGCTTTTCTTTATTTAACATGAATTATTCTGACCCAGTTCTCTCTCTTTTATGTTAACTGTTGTGTACTATAGGAAACACTATGTCATCTGTCATCTTTCTTTTTGTAAAGCAAATCCTAATCAGATTGTTTCCGAATGGTTTGCCTCCAAAATTCCCCCAAAACAGATTACCCACATATTCATAGAATGAGGGAAGAGCAACTGGACTGGATACTCTGCTCTTTGTTCATCCAAGTCCACTCTGAGGCCCCAGGCACAGACAGGCCTTTATATGATCATCTCTGTTAGCTCCAAAAATTACTAACTCCACTCCTGGCCTACCAAACACTTTCTCCTAATTAACATAACATCATGTAAGAGTTTTTGTGGATTTAGGATTTGAACCTAGAGAAAGAATCTAAGCCTAGATTTAATTTCATTGAAACCTCCATTTGGAATCCAATTTGGTCTCTCAAATTATAAAGGCCGTTCACAAAATAGCAATAGCACTTAGATTTATATACTGCTTCACAGTGCTTTACAGCCTTCTCTATGTGGTTTACAGAGTCAGCATATCCCCCCCCCCAAACAATCTGGGTCCTCATTTTACCAACCTCAGAAGGATGGAAGGCTGAGTCAATCTTGAGGCAGTGAGAATTGAACTGCTGAATTGCTGGCAGCCGGCAATCAGCAGAAGTAATTGCAGAATTGCATTCTAACCACTGTGCCACCATGGCTCACATATACATTTAATGGTATTTATCCCATAGAAGTGGAGTCATAAGCAGCTCTTCCATGAGTTATTGCTACCTCACGTAGCAAGTTTGATGTTATTAAGAACAGTAGAAAGAAAGCCAATACCATTCAGCTGTAAATCAGTGAGATATTCTATATAGGTTTTACTGAGACAAGTGGCAGGTGCAAATAGTCTTAGAGAAAAGACTAATAAATTTGGTATTGTTTGGCTTATGGAGAGAATGCCATGGGCTTCTGTCTGGATGAGCTTTAATAATAGGATTGCTCTCTGGTCCCAATATAATGTCATCCTTACTAATTTGATAGAGGATCTTTTCTGGACATGCATGTTCTGGGTTTTTACAGCTTTACTGCTTTTTAATATTGTAAGCTGCCTAGAGTCTAATGGAGTTGGGCTGCCTCCTAAGTCTCATTAATGTGTATAATCGGGATGGCAGTGGGTGGGTAGATGGATGAAGGATGAGTATGTAAACATCTGAGGGTCAAATCAGTTCTCATTATTTGTCTCTCTTTATTTGGTAGCCTAAAAATCACAGAGAGAGAAGACAGTATGGTTACTGTGCTTTCTGACAATCACTAGAAATGCCTTCTCCATAGGAAGAAAATACTAGTTTGGGGACTCCTTCAGAAGACAATGGAAAGAACATCCTGATCTTTCCAATACCATTTGATCAAAATAGCTGTCCCCAGAATTATGAATTCTAGATCAAATGATGATAATCAGTAAGCACTGGACTTTGAGTTGCAGCGGTATTCATTCATTGCCTCCTAATCTATCTACTATCTTTTCCTTTTTAAAATAATTTTTATTACTTCTAAAATGACAGAAAAGAGGAACAAAACAGAAAGATGTATGCATTATAAAAATACTTAAGCAGTTAAAATTAAGTGAAAAATATAACAAAAGATTAAAAATATAGAATATGTCTATACTTTTGTAATTGTACAAAAATTACAAATGTACAACAAATACATATATGTGTGTGTGTGTGAAAGATAGGGAGAGAATGGAATGGAATGGAATGGAATGGAATGGAACGGAACGGAACGGAACGGAACGGAACGGAACAGAACAGAACAGAACAGAATAGAATTGGAAGAGACCTTGGAGGTCTTCTTAGGCAGGAAACCCTATACAATTTCAGACAAATGGTTGTTCAATCTCTTCTTAGAAACTTGCAGGGTTGGAACATTCACAACTTCTGGAGGCAAGTGATTAATTGTTCTAACTATTAGGAAATTTCTTCATAGTTCTAGGTTGGCTTCTCTCCTTGATTAGTTCCCATCCATTGCTTCTTGTCCTGCCTTCAGGTGCTTTTGAGAATAGCTTGAGTCCCGCTTCTTTGTGGCAACCCATGAGATATTGGAACACTGTTATCATGTCACCCCTAGTCCTTCATTTCATTAAACTAGACATACCCAATTCCAGCAACCGTTCTTTATATGTTTTAGCCTCCAGTCCCCTAATCATGTTTGTTGCTCTTCTCTGTGCTCTTTCTAGAATCTCAACATCTTTTTTACATTGTGGTGACCAAAATTGGATGGAGCAGTCCAAGTGTGGCCTTACTAAGGCATTATAAGGTGGTATTAACACTTCTTGATTCTATCCCTCTGTTAATGCAGCCTAGAACTGTGTTTGCTTTCTTGGCAGCTGTAGCACACTGTAGGCTCATATTTAAATGATTTTCCACTAGGACTCCAAGATCCTCAATAGTACTCAATAGTACTATTGAGCAAGTAATAAATAGTAAGGGGGATCTTGGAGTCCTAGTGGAAAATCAATAAGTAGTAAGAGGGATCTCGGAGATACTACCTATACTGTACTGGTGCGTTTTGTTTTTCTTGCCTAAATGTAGAACCTTACTTTTTTCATCATTGCATTTCATTTTGTTAGATAGGGCCCAATGTTCAAGTCTGTCAAGATCCTTCTATATCTCCTTATTAATTGGCAATTGCCATCAAAATATTCTATATATACTGTACTTATATAGAGAATAACATATATACAATATATAGTTATATATAGAATATATCATACACACACACACACACAACTGGTATGTAACATGTTTTTTAACCTGTGGAGCTTAAACCAATAATTTTAAAAATGTACTACTTTCTCTAGTATGTCAGCTCCCTAAAAGCTTATCAGATTGCCCTTCTGATAATTAGCAGTCTTCCTTAGTACCAGATCTGCCTATGGAACTGATTTCTTGATTTAAACCATAATCTATGACTATAGTTATTATTTTACAATATTGTATACTATACAACAAATGAGGAGGTTATAAGCATCTAGGTGTGAGGGATCTCTTTATTACTGGCTCTGCCCCATCCAACCAGGAATGCCAGGATCGATGTACAGGTATAGTCTTCAGATAATATTTGCAGCCACCATCATCTTTTTCTCCCTTTACCCTCGGTTTTAGGGTAAGAGGAGTCCAAGAGAAATAATTTACCTTCTGGGTAACTAAGAAACACAAGGGCACCTTAAGCCTAGCATCTAGTAGTCAATTTGGAGACCACCAAGCCTTTTGAGGCAGGTTATCAGATTTATTTATTTAATTTATTTATTAGAATTTGGTTCAAATTGACACCCAAACGAACCATTTAAAAGTAACATTTAATTTATAAATTTACAGTATTTACAGTTAAAAGAACTGTAGTTACTGTAGTTCTCACCAGTAATGCTAGGGCCCATATTATGGAACAAACTGTTACTGGCATTTCAGCAAATCTCTTTATTACAGTTTAGGAGAGGACTCAATAATATTTTACCCAGATCTCTGAATATTGACCTTGAGTGTATGTGACAAATACTCCATATATCTTCTGTTTGGTGGAAAACAGGCAACAGTATGTCTCTGGATTAAAGATCTTAGTTTGCGTAAGGTCTCTAATCTCTTGCTTTAGGCATGAAAGTCAGCTGGGTGATTTTGGTCTGGTCATTCTGTCTCAGCCTGAAGAATTCGCAAGTGTACATCTGAAAAAAACTGCCAAGGACACTCTATACTCTTGGAGCCCAGGGTTTCTCAACATTGGCAAGTTTCAACTCCCAGAATTCCCCAGCCAACCATGGTAAAATTGCCCTGAGAAACCATCTGAGTCTGAAGATTTCTTATTTCTCTTCTTTTTGGACAGTAGTCACCCATTTCTATTTCAGTGAAAGACTCATCCAGACTTTTTGTCTATGTCTGTATGGTTTAGAAAATGACTTTTGAATTCCCAAAGCATGGAGGAAAACTGTAATGATTAGGCTTCTTAAATCCAGAAAACATCCTCTATCTTATAGCTCAATCTTATTATTGAATACAGATTACAATTTATACAAAATTAATAGCTAAGTAGCTAAAATAGTATGTTGTCCTAATATACATATTTGCAGGTCCAAATATACATCATTAAAAATTATGTATTGTTGCACAACCAAATCACTTCTTTTAAAAACTTGTTACTTAAGTGTATGTGTGTGTGTGTGTGTGTGTGTGTGTTTTCTGAGGTTTTTGCGGATGTTTGTATGTAGGTCTTTGGTTATTTGGGTTTTCTCCCGTGTAAAATTGGAAGTATCTTGGCGATGTTTCAACGAAGTCTCATTCGTCATCTACAGGCTGGTGTTCTTGGCTTTGTTGCTCCTAGAAGTACAAAGCCGAGAACACCAGCCTAAAGATGATGAATGAGACATTGTCGAAACGTCGCCAAGACACTTCCAATTTTACGCGGGAGAAAACCCGAATAACCAAAGACCTACACACACACACACACACATACACACACAAGCAAAATGCTTGCTTGCTGTCTGAAGAAGCCTAGGATATAGTGGACGTGATTTCACTGAGCTGTGGCTGCAAACTTGGTTAGGTAGGAAAATATCCGGTTGGAGAAAAATACACATAAAACCTACAACAAAAAAAGAAAGCAAATACTTAGCCTCTACGGGGAGGGAATATATGGTAAGACTGTGGCTAACTGATGAGGACCAATCAATCTGAAATAGATCTATATTAGTCTCCCAATAGGCAGCAAAATGCTTGCTTGCTATCTGAAGAAACCTAGGATATAGTGGATGTGATTTCAATAAGCTTTGATTTAGTTTAATAGCCACATGTGAAAAGTTATTAGAGATATATAATATGGCCCTATTATTCTATGCAAAACTCAGTATTAATGACTTAAACTAAGGTGAAATAACAAGTGGGTCAAAGCAAGGATGTCCCTTTTCACTATCATTATTTCTGTTAATAACCAATATTTGGTGCTTATGAACAGTGAAATTAATGGTATTAATGGAGTAGAATATATCTTAAAACTTTTTTCAAATGAAATGACCTTGATGATATCCAATGCTATTCAGAATCCATTTCTGAAAAAGCTTTATATTACTGTCAAGATTAATTTTAAATTATCAAAGTTATTATTTATTTATTTATTTATTTATTTATTTATTTATTTATTTATTTCATGTGTTTGTAATAAATAGAAGTCTCATACATTGGTCAAAGGTTTACATACCTTAATAAAAATCTTTGAATATCTATCTTGACATTAATGGAACAAACAACTTTTAAATTCAAAGAATTATAGATATTTTATGCAGGTGTAATAGAATAACCGAATTGGAAGGGACCTTGGAGGCATCCTAGGCTAAAGCAGGAAGCCCTATATCTTTCCCGAAAGATTGGATACAAGATGTCCAATTCCTAAACTGGGGAAATTAAAAATCAAATGTAATACATCAATATATACGTTCTGAAGCTGTTGTAAAGGAAAACATATGGAGGGCATATTTAATGAATTGCTTGATCTCAAGACAGGGATGCCTAAAATTGAAGTGTAGGCTTGGAGGCAGATGATCAATTACTGGCTTAAGAAACACAGATTTGTTTTCTTTATCTCTAAAAATGATTACTTATCAAGCTGGAAAATATCTATTGAGCAAAAGGTAATATATCAACTTTCTGTAGAATGTATTTACTGTAGAGTGTAAACAGGTAAAACAAAGGTTTCTTTGATGGCTAAATTATATAGAGGCAGTCCTCAATTTATGACTGGTCACTTAATGATGTTTGAAGTTATGATGGACCCCAGTGAAGTTACTTACAACCCAGAGTTCTGAGGGTTGTCCTCTCACAATGGCTGTCCTTTCTCCTATGCCACGTGACTGCATTTTCAGTGCTCAGTAACCAGGCCGCATTTATGGCTGTTTGCAATGTCCCGTGCTCACTTGACTGTGATTTACATTTTTGCTGTAAACTCATGTTTACTTTTTGTTTCTGGAAAAAAAAGCCCCATCCCAAACAATGAATTTGAATAACAATTATGGTGTTAGCATTATGATTGCTGCCTTTACATAATGACCTTTACAAGATGGTTGTAAAATCAGTCACAATTGTGTGATGACCTGCTTAACAACCACACTACTTACAGCTGAAACTGTTAGTTTAATGGTTGTAAGTTGAGGACTGTATTCAAAATATTAGAAAAAAATACATAGGTCTGAAAAAAAATTGGAAAGTGGGGGCTGCAAAATTCCATTAGAAATCTGCAGGTTTTTTAAATACTTACCTTTTCCGGATTTGAAAAAAAAATAAGGTAAGCACAATGCTTTCTAACCTGCAGTTCTGTAGATTAGGTATTCTAATCCCTTTATCTGAGTCCATTTGACCATGTTTATCTGGGAATTGAAATGATATACTATTTCCTACAGTGCTTTCCATCAGGGGCATTGTAAGAGTTATGGGTTGCTCCTCTTGTGCTAATATCTTTACAGAATGGGCGGGTTTAATGTTATGCTTCTTTTTTCAGATATGAAACATTCAGTTCTCAGCATGGTAGCAAAACAGAGTATAGCTGCAGTGAAAACATTGCAAAGTATAATTTTATTGATGTTCCTGGGTTTGGGGTTGTTAGTTTTGTTTTGTTTTGGGGTGGTTTTTTTTTTTTGTAATTTTTGATGATCATTAACTGTAAAAAAAAAGACATTCAGTATGCAGGTATTTGTATGTGGGGCATACTTGTTAAAAAGTTTAAATTAAAAAGACTGATACAGTTGGACCATAAACTTTTATTAATGCTAAACATTAGGCCCATAATGAAAAGTGACTTAAATTTTCTGTATGTATTGTAGAAATGAAAGGAATGTTTACATAGTTTCTTTTAAATGAGACTCTGGAGAAGGGCGGCATATAAATCAAATAAAAAATAAAAAATAAAATATAAATAAATAAATAAATAGCAGGAAAGCATAGACCAAATCAATTCCAAATCATTCAAACTCTCTCAAGGATGAAAGAAATTATTATCTCCCAGTAAAGCACTACTTTGAGATGGTTGTGGGTTGTGTGCTCTGAGGAAGATGAGAGCTATGCCAAAAGTTCAACCATACCAGACAAGTTTTATCAGAGTGTCTCTCCCATAAACAATATGGTGAGATATAATTTACAGAAAGTTATACCGAATCAGTCAACTCCAAGGTCAACAAGGGCCATGCTAAATGTTAAATGTTTACCAAATAGACATCTGGTGACAACTACACTAACTGAGCATCTAGAACAGCGCAAAAATAATATAGTAAGGTTGTATTCTTTGAAACTTGTTACAAAGAAACATCTAGTACAAGTTTTAAAAGATGCCAATACTGTAATATTAAATATAAGTTCATTGCAAGAAACAAACCAACTAATGTATAGCATGGCTGCAGTTATAACTAGATAACTTTGATGCAAAGTCAACAAACAAGAAAAGAAGTCAGTGCACCACCAAAATGGAAGATCAGATTGGACAATAAATCAGCATGATAAGATCAGATGCAAGCAAGCTAGAACAGATGAAATAAAAGAAGCTGAAGAGCAAGAAGACCAAAGACTACTTGATCAAGAAATATAGGAACAAGGAAGTACTAAAAATAATAAAGTAGCAAATACAGTCAAGAAAATCAACAGATACAAATTTAAATTACACAAGAGGAATAGTCTCAAATTTCAGTTGAAACAAAAACATTTATACCAATCAATGGAGAAACAACAACGAATCAGTCAGTATCTGACAAAGAAGAAACAGTGAAATCCTTGGAAATACAAAGAAATACAAGAATGCTGTTTGAATAAAGGAGTTAGATAAAAATAAAAAAGGAGCTGAAATGGAGAACTTATAATATCAGAAATGATGAAGAAAAAGGCTAGAACGATCAAGAATTGGTCAGCGCTAAATGTAGATAAACTGCATTGTTTTTGGTTGAAACATCTGCTTGGTTGATATATCCCCTCACTGCCAAGCAGCCACTGCCAAGCAAGTGGCTGTAACTGAAGATTGGTTAATCTTTGGCAAAACCTAAGTGATAATGAAAGATCCAACAAAAGGGCAGCACCAGGCAACTACAGGCCAATTACTTGCTTACCAACCACTTCACATTGTTAAATGGTGTTTAACTGGCAAAATTATTTTGCAAAACAGCAAGAGGAAGACAAAATTGAATGTAGCTTGAAAGCTTTACTTGAAAGCATTTGACTCTCTGCCACATGATTAAATAATAAAGTGCCTAGAAATAATAAGTAGGAACATCAGAAGCTTTGTCCAAAGATAAATGGCATATAGCAATAGCACTTAGACTTATATATTGCTTCACAGTACTTTACAACCCTCTCTAAGCGGTTTACAGAGTCAGCATATTGCCCCCAACAGTCTGGGTCCTCATTTTATCAACCTCGGATGTTACAATAAATTTCCACAAAATTACAATCTCTTTTCATCTCTATCCAGTTTATTATGACTATTAGAAATGGCACTTTAAAGTCAAGCAATGATAGTTTCCTCTCCATTCAAAGAGAACAGATAGATTATCTTCATCCTTAGTGATGCCATAGACATTGCTCTTTGGATGGGGATGATGACAGCTGACCCTTTTTCCCCCTTTGCTGGCCTTTGCCTCACTTGGCAAGAAATCTGCTCAGTTATCCGAATTAGAAAACAATTACTTGTTTCTAGCTCCAGTAGTAATTAAGCAGGAGAAACATGTTGCAGGAAGTACTAAAGCCAGCCCCAGTCAATTACATCAGCATCTTGATCAGAAATTCTTGAAAAGAAAGCATGCTAATTGGGCATGAAGACACCTCTCTAAGTGGCTTAGCTTCTGGCACAGCCTTTATTACCCTACAATAAAAAGAAAATTAGTCTAGGGAGACATTTTTATTTAAATGTGCTTGTTTTAATGAAAATTAAAAGTGGTTCCAATTGTTTGTGAACTGAAATAAAGTAGATTTCTATAAAATTACCTTTCTTCATTGTTACCTATCCTATGGAAATGTGATCATTATTTGGCATCTCCAGAAAAGAAAGTGGTCATAATACATAATTTCTCACAGGTAAGTACACAGAGGCTCTTTGCATATGACCTGACCATGTGCTATGCATTAAGGAAAATATCTTTGCATGTGCTTTAGCATTTTTTCCTCATAAAATAAGACTCTCCTATTCCTGTGTATGAGATGTAGTGATATCCAGTGATTCTGAATTAGCCTGCATAAGATGCTTGAGTGACTTGAAGGTTCCCTTGTGCTTGTACAAAACTCTACATAAAGGAATGGGGCATGTGGAATTGATATTCCACTGAAATGGATTCGGGAATCATTGTGCAGGAAAAAGCTTTGTCTGTGCATCAGAATTTATTTGCATGGAACTAATAGGCCAGAGCATGTGAGTTGATAGTAATTCAGCATTTAGTATAATCAGCATTTGATTTGTAATGCTTGTACTGAATCTGTCTAGGCATGGGCAAAAATGCTACTGGAAGTTGAATAGCAATATTGTTTATTTATATGAAAATCACTTGAAATCAGAATAAAAAATGTAAAAGCAACAAGGAGCACATAGAAAAATATAAGCATATAAAAGTTATGTACATATAGAGCAAATACAAATGACTAAGAGAACCATTTACCCATCACAAAAGTATATTCAGAATTGATGACTTCAAGTTCTTTCAAATGTGTGACAATTAGCATCAAAAACGTTGTACACTATGAAAATATTGTGCATTATTTTTTTCGAGATATATATGATATGATATGTAATGGATAGCTTTTGTACTGTGTATTGTGCATTATGTAATCCCTTTATAGAGAATGCTATTTGACATAAATAGGTGCAATCTGCATAGTCCCTTCCCTTGGTCTTAATAAAGTGCATACTACAATAAAACACCGATGAATCTCCAGGTATTGGATCCATCTAGGAAGGAAGAAACATGGATGGCAAAAGCAATGTGGTGTTTCTTCTAAGGGTAATTCTAATTGTCAGACAGCATAAACCATTTGGGATTGATTGTCAATTGGGAACAAGGAAACCAGTTTCATATTTTGGAGCTGAAAGGTGGACAGAGTCTGTGTCACCTTGCCTACCAGTGATTACTTCAAGATTATAGCAAAAGCCATAATGCAGATTTATACTACTAGTTCTTATACTGAACATGGTCTGAATTAAGGAAAGAATTAAAACATGTTTGAAAATATAGAGTTGTTTTTACACACATACAGATACTCACCCACCCATTTTCCTGCAGAGAACTGGCATGCAGGTGCATATCTGATTGGGTTAATAATTCCTGGTTTTCTAGCAGGAAGAGTTGTTCTGTGCAGGGAGTCCTGTTCAGGGAGCTGAAATGTGTAATGGAATTCTCTCAACAACTTCCCTCAATAGTAAGCTAGTTGAGAGAAGTCTATTACATAGTGTTCATATTCTTCCTGCAAGAAAACAAGGCATTATTAACCCAATCAAATATGCACCCACCTGTCCTTGTTTGGGATTAGAAATTGAGTAGGTTTGGACCTTTCCCCATATTTAGGGCATTCCTCATCTGTAGACTAAGCTGGGAAGATAGAGAAACATCTCAGAGGGCTGCAGCTCGAAACGACTTCTATATTGCTATCAAAGAATCCATATTTTTTTCTGTCTGCCTTTGGTCATAATAAAAAATTTTTGATCATATTATGAAGAAAACAAAGTAGACATACTAACGAGTTGAGCTCAATTAAATAGTCTTTCCTCTTTAGTATTAAAAAAAAATTCTCAACGGAATGCTTTTTGTTTATTTAGGCCGTCTACATGTTCTACGCTTTGGCTATTATCTGTGATGATTTCTTTGTTCCTTCATTGGAAAAAATTTGTGAAGTAAGTATCTGCTGAAAATAGTTTTCCATGTTTATTGAAATGTATACATTACTATGTTTTGCATTTAATCACATTTAATTTCTTATTTTACATTTTTCATATCTGTAGTAGAGGTTTCCTGTATGCTTATACCATTTCCTACTCTGTACTTCTTTTATCAGTGAGAAACATAAGGAGAATAGCCTTGACTATTAGTGCTTCCCAAGAAATGTTATTGGTGGTGCTTCATGGTCTCTGAACATGGAAGTTAAGGCTAATACACATGGGGGGGGGGGGATTCTCCATTCTGAGTATATCTAGTTCCTTGTAAATGTCCCCTAGTATATTAAACTTAAAGGCTGTGCAAGCTTCAGATTCAATTCTGCAAGTTGCTTTGTAGCGTCTGAAGAATTTTTTTCTACACATTTTTTTCTAATTTCCATATTGTTTTATTTGTCCCCTTTTTTATTTTTTTTTCCAAATTGATGTGTTTTCTAAATGGAAAATTACTAAAGTGGTAGAGTACACAGTATTCCAAACACAGTTATGTCATTAAATGTGTGTAATACTCTTAAAGTACCAGCAGTTCCCTATCTGTTTTTCTCCATGCTCTTTTCAAATAACTGCAGCAGGGAATTAGCTTTTTAAACACTTAAATTGTACAAGAATTGTGATTGTCTATAAGGCCTGACATTAGAAAGTGTTTATAAAAAAATAAGAGCTACAGTATATCCAACAGTATAATTCTGGTGCAAACAGTTTTAATTGTGTGATATGTTTGTTTCTGTGATCTGATTTGAATTGTTTAAATTTAAAAAGTCCCATTGGGAAAATTTTCATTTCTCTTATATTTATACAATTATAATTGTATCTTTCTGTATCTTTTTTTGAGGTCCAACATTTACATAATTCCAATATATTAAACTTATTCCAAAACTACATACCGTATTTTTCGGAGTATAAGACGCACCGGAGTATAAGACGGACCTACCTTTTAGGGTTGTTTTTTTAAAAAAAAATTTTTTAATTTTTTAGACAAGCACACATACAAACATACAATGTATTTTCTTTGAACAGAGTATTTGGCCGGTTCACAAATTTAAACAGTGTTTAGTTATTTCAATTAAATTTACAATTTCTATATTTCCTTTTTGCCATATTTATTCCTCATCTATTTTTTTAAAAAAACCAATATTACCCTTCATTCTCATCTCTAATATTAATCAAATTCAATTTTCCCTTCTATATTATACCCCCTCCCATTGTCATCTATTTTTATATTCATCCTCACATTGGTTAATTATTTAATATTACAATTGTTTAATACAAATTCAACATTTTTATATTAATCAATTAGTTATAACTCTTTTTTGTATGTATTAATCAATATGAACATGAATATTCCAATTATTTCCATGCAATCCAATTTCTTACCAATCAATTAATTATATTTACCAATAATAATAAACCAAATAATTTTCCCCATATATTCCTCCAAACCATAACTTAACCATTTCTGCTTTCAACACAATATACAATTAATAGCATCTCAATTATTACAATTCCCTAGTTAAATAGACCTTTTTTTCCTTTTGTGTTTTAAAATCTTGAACTCTCCTCTTTGCCCTAAATTTCCCATTGTTGGCACCTACCTTTTTTGGTGAGGAAAAAGAAAAAGAAATCTCTCTCCCTGCCTCATTTTGTCACATTGCAGCAGAGCCTGCTTTACTTTCAGTTTCGTTTCAGCTAGGGAAAAAAAAAACTTCTCCAGCACTCTTTGCAGCAGGCAAAGAGCTTGCAAAAGGAGAGTTTGCAAAAGAGCCTGCACAAAACAGCTGAGAGCAAATCAGCTGAGAGTGGGGAGGCCGATCTAATCAACTTGTGCTAATTAGCCTATACTGAAGCTGAATGGGGCTGTTTTTTCTTGCTGTTTGCTTGCAAGGAGGTAACTGCTGGGAGGCAGAGGCCAGTGGGTGGGCAAGGCTACATTTGGTGTATAAGACGCACCTAAATTTTCACCCCCTTTTGGGGGGTAAAAAGGTGGATCTTATACTCTGAAATACGGTAACCCTTTTATTTTATTCTTAGTCTAATATCATCCCCACCCTCATACCACTTTTTAAAAATATTTACCATTAGATTTTGATGACACAGTCATGGGTTCCAGGATTTTTTAAAGAATGGCTTTGCAGGACCCATGACTATAGCTTTTGATTACTGCTTAAAAAAATACAGTCTCATCCAGAATGCATATGCAGGATCATTGTTTAAGGACTATTGTATATTTATAAAATAAATATAATACCGGGCATGTGTACAAACCTTCTGATTACAAAGGTTTCTGCATTTGTTTCATTCTAACTCTTAACAAATACTCAAGATAACTCTAAAACATGCAAACTGAAGTTGGTAGGAACTGCCATTCAGTAGGTCAGAGCAAAAATAGAATATTTAGGAAACAGATAAGTGATAACCAAACCAAACTTCCCACTTCTCAGTCAGTACCAGTACAGCTAGCCTAGGGGAAAATGCATACTCAGTCATCAGTCTAGATCTGTGAAGTTGATGTTACTGGAAAAGTGCATGAAGGAAGAAAATGGCTCAACTAATTCTAGAGCTCCACCCTTGACAAGCCATGCAATGCATCCTTACTCAGGCAGATATTAAATGCCCTCTGCTTCTCATCTAATATTTGATCAATATGATAGTTGCTTAGATGTTTTAACTACAATTTAAATGTGTTTTTAGTTTTTGTTATCTCCTTTTATTATGCCTTGAGAAACATTAAGAGAGGTTTTAAAGTCGTATCAGTCAATCAATGATTTTTCCCCTCCCTCCACAGCGCTTACACCTCAGTGAAGATGTGGCAGGGGCAACATTCATGGCAGCTGGCAGTTCTGCTCCGGAGCTGTTTACATCTGTGATAGGTAACAAAACCATTAACTTCTAACCACTAACATTTGTGAAAATAAAAATTACTATTTATGGCTGTGTTCCTAATCCCCTCCCTCCCCCATTTTCCTGCTGATCATCCTTTCCTTGAGCCCAGCACAGATGCACATCTGAAAAATGCTCCATCCAAAACCTTCAGCCTTGCAATCCTGGATGTGCATCTGTGCTGGGCAGGAGCACACCCACAGATCAGCTGTTTTGTGAAGGTGCAAGGCGTGTGGGGCACCGGGCTTGGCCTCCTAGCCAAGTTGCTGGTATGGTAAGACTGTTCTTGAAGGGGGCCCAAGGCGCGTGGGGCCTCCTGCTGCTTTTGCAACCTCAAACAACTGCAAAAGCGACAGCAGGAGTGCATCTGCAGATCAGCTGTTCCACGGATCAAGCTGCTGCTAAGACCATTAGGCAAGGAGATGTGAGGGGCAGCTCCCCCTGCCTCCCGGTACATGGAGGGGGGGGGGAATAAGACCTCCTGATGCCTTTTTTTGGTGGTCCAAAAATATAAAACCCAGTCTTATTTTCAGGGAAACACGGTATGTGTGTTTCCAAAACTAGCTAATGCTAATGGAAGAGAAAACCTTTGTCACAGAAAAAGTGACAGAATGGTTGTCCTATCCGATGAAGTGGGATCTTGCATGATGCCAACAACATTCAGACTCTGAAAAATCTATGTATGGTTATTAGCAGAAGTCTGTGAACCAGGAAAAGTCTATAATCGGAACAACTGCCAAAACACCAAAACAGAGGGGCATTAATTAACACATACTCCTATGTTTTCAACTGCTAACTCTGCTGTTAGGTAACATTAAGAAGGATGGGAAGAACAGTTCATTAATCAACTGATCATTACTTTGATCCGTGGTGTTTTAAATGTGGTGAGAAGGCAGCTAATGAAAGTGGTAGTAACTAACAAAGCACATGCCTCGCATTCATTACGTTCCTGACATTTCCAAGTGGGATGTTGAGTAGCACCTCTGCCTGAAAAGGTGAACAGAGCTGGCTTAGAATGCTGCTTCGTTTTATTTTATTGGAGGTAAATGAACTCCATTGAAATAGCAGTTGAATGAGAACAGCGTAAGTATTTTTAATAGGAGTCATCTAAATATGTAACAGATGGGAAGGCCAGATTGTTTGGTTGCTAGTAAGCAAGAATACAGAGAAAATATACTATCCATCACCAGCCGTGTTCTGAAAGAGGGAATTCTTATATTCCAGCTTCTGATTTCAGGAAGGATGGATCAGGTGAGGAGAGCTCAGCTCTTCTAGTCTTTCTCACAGTAGATTTGACTGGAGCATCTTCTGAGTGGTCACAAAGAGAGAGAAGTCAGAGCAGCAGGCAGGGCTGTTAGACGCCTTTATGGAATGTTTGCACAGGACTCTTTGCCAGATCTCCTGCCAGGCAGGGAGCAGCACACTTTGGCGGGGGTCGTTGCTGTAATGAAGTACGCAGTTAGAACAACCTGTCCAGCATTCTTAGGTCTATACCAAAACTTCCTGCTCATGTCAATCAAAAGTGCAGTTTTAAAAACGTGAGACTTTCTACACCTCCAGATGTTGTATTTATATGGAGAAAACAGAATAATTTCATTTACATATTTCAGCAATCATATATGCAGCTTTTCCTGAATGTATTTCCAGTACCACCCAAATCTGAGAAGTCCTTTACATATCATATGATCATATGACAGCTGTGGCCAGGGGGGCTTTCTATCAGGTTCGCCTGATTCGCCAGTTGCGGCCCTTTCTAGATCGGGACTCCCTACGCACAGTCACTCAGGCTCTCGTCACTTCTCGCCTGGACTACTGTAATGCTCTCTACATGGGGCTCCCCTTGGGGTGCACCCGGAGGCTCCAACTGGTGCAAAATGCAGCCGCGTGGGGGATTATGGGAGCGACAGGGCGCTCCCATGTGACACCTCTCCTGCGAGAGCTGCATTGGCTGCTGGTGGACTACCGGGTGCGTTTCAAGGTGTTGGTCATCACCTTTAAAGCGCTCCATGGCTTAGGAACAGGGTACTTACGGGACCGCCTTCTGCCACCAATTGCCTCCCACCGGCCAGTTCGCTCCCACAGAGAGGGCCTCCTCAGGGTGCCGTCAGCCAGACAATGCCGGCTGGCGACCCCCAGGGGGAGAGCCTTCTCTGTGGCAGCTCCTACCCTCTGGAACGATCTTCCTCCAGAGTTAAGAACAATTTCCGACCTCCCGACTTTTCGGCGGGCTTTAAAAACATACTTTTTTCAGCTTGCCGGCTTAGCCTGATTCCTGTTAAATATTTTAGTTTTTTAGAGTTTACTATCTATTTTAAATTAATCCGTTTTAATTATTGGCTAATTTATATTTGTTCTTTTTATGAAAATTTAACTTTTGTGTACTTGGTTTTTATTTGGCTGTTCACCACCCTGAGTCCCCAAGGAGAAGGGCGGTATATAAATCTAAATAATAAATAATAAATAATAAATATTATTATATTCAAGACAAAAACGTGATACAAATAGTCATTTTGTTTCATGACAGTTCAAAGTTATAGCAGCCTGGGGGAAAAGTGATATATGATCTATCCTCAAAGTTATGACCATCATACCAACCTGCCACGGTCAGGTAATCACAATTTGGGTGCGTGCATTTATGAACAATTGCAGCTTCCTGTAGTCATGAAATTGCAGTTTGTGACCTTCACAGCCAGATTCCAACAAGCAATGTCAATTGGCGAAGTGGATTGGCTTAACAGTTGCCTGATTAACTTAACAACTGCTGTAAAATGGTTGTAAAAGCAAGTCCAATCATATGATTACTCACTTTACAATTGCAACAACTTAATGACAGAAATTCTAGTCCCAATTGTAGTCATAAATTAAGGGCTACCTGTAGTTATAAGGTAAGTCACATTTTAAGAGCTTATTTGCAAGAATGGCTGGGAGCAGGACTTATTTCCCCTAACTTTGCCTCATCTATCTGGTTAAAAAATGCACATGAAAGTTTATTTCACCATCTTACTTTGAGACATATGTTGGTTAGGGCTCTGTGGGTTTTGAATAAATGTTAAGAAATTGTTGCATAAATGTTGTTGTAATTCACTTTATTTTATCATACAAAAACCACATCTGGCTGCATTTGTAATTTTGCATATGTTCTCTACTTTAATCAAAGTTTAAAGATTATGCAATTTTTTTTCTGCAGTTCAACTCTGCATAGTTCTAATTCACGATCAGAAATTTTGTCTGCCTTTGATAACACATTGAAATTATCCCCCATCCCCAGGTGTGTTTATCACAAAAGGAGATGTAGGTGTTGGAACCATTGTTGGCTCTGCAGTATTCAACATCCTGTGTATAATTGGGGTTTGTGGCCTATTTGCAGGACAGGTAAGGTAATTCATGGAATTCAAAAACATTTCTAAAACTTCTTTTAATCTATACAAGAATGAGAATGTGTTCAAAAATCACTTGTCCCTGATTTCTCTGTTGCCAGAACCACTATCTCAACCTCACTTTAGGAAGGTGCAAAATATACATACAGTATAGGTATTATTTATAGAAGTAGATTCCTGAGTTTAAGGATTTGCTTTTCACAATTATTTGAAAGTGGAACTTAAAATACTACACATTCCTGGAACAATGCTATTCACCATTGCTAAGGGCATTTTTGAAGGTGGCAAACCACTTCCACATTGCTGCTATTAAAACTATATGAATATATCCATATAGTTATCAGAAGGAAGTTATCTGTAAGAGGATGGGTAACCTTTTGTTCATCCACAAATTTGCTTATCTTTGGATCAATATATGCTAATGTAAGTAAACAACTTTTTTTCCTTATCCATTGCTGAAATTATTAGTTGAGAGAATATGAAGAGAATTTTCATGAAATTGATTTTGGGATCATGAAAATGCTACAAGATTTAGCCTAAAACAAAAACCTTACTGGATTCCATTTAGCATCTTTTCAAGTAGGAAGGAATGCAGGAATTCCTATAGGAATGCAATAGCAAGTTTCTTTTAAGTACAATAAGAGATCACTATAATTTTTTTTAATGAATCAATGTAACATAAACATTTAAAGCATCACCTTAGGAATTTTAATGCATTGTCAGCCACTCAGAGTGACAGTAGCTAAATAAAAAAATATATATTCAAGCTCTCTATCTTATATTTGTGGCTCTTCGCCATAGTGAAAGGAGCTTCTTTAAGTATTTGAATACCAAACTATTTAGCACATTTCGGATAATTTCCAGTTTTTTGAATTGTGGTTGGAAGCTAATTCTATCTGACTCCAGAAGGTAAAATTCTGACAATCATATTTTCAATTGACTTTTGAAACTAGACACATATATAATGCATTATAGTAATTTGGTCAGGAGATTAGTGAAGCATGAAGCATTATGCCATATTTAGTGGCTATTACAGTACTATCTGTCTAGTTAATGATTAATACAGGGAAGGGAATTAAATTCAGGAGAAAAGGTATTAATACTCAATTTTTCTATTTGTATAGCTGTTCCATTCATCCTAACAAAATGTGACATCTGATTATTTGTTCAGACTAGATGAATAACCCCTCAAAATCAACAAGGATTTTTTTAAAAATTATTCAATTCTAGGTGAAGTTGACCTAGAATTTTATTCTATTATGATACATTATAGGCCCAAGGGAATTCTTATACAATAAAATCACATGTTAAACCCTAGATAGACAAAATCTGTTGTTTCCTCATTTACATGAACCCCACTGAAATGGAAGGCTTTTCTTACCTCCTGGAAAGCAAAAGGAAGAAAGAAATTTAGGAATTTATCCTAGATATATTTGGTAAATGTCTCCTTGTAATATACCGTATTTTCCGGCGTATAAGACGACTGGGCGTATAAGACAACCGTCCTCAGAGCCATTTAAGGCTCATCAGAGCCTTATGGGCTGGTCTGCCTGGTTACAGGAGAATGAGACCCGGCGTATAAGATGACCCCCGACTTTTGAGAAGATTTTTGTGTGTTAGAAAGTAGTCTTATATGCAGGAAAATACAGTACCTTCTTTAGAATCAAACTCAAATTTAAAAAAAAAAAGAAAGAAAAAAAGCTAGTCCAGCAAATATGTAGCAAAAGTTGATGGGTTAGTTCTCTTGATAGCACCAACTCCTATAAAAATTTTTAAGTATTATGGAAAAACACATGTAGTATTTTAAAAGATAAAAAGGATTTGCAGCCTATATGAAGCATGGGGATGGATAGATGTGCATTTTTTTCAGTTAAATTCTGAAACGGGAGAAACTGAGGTCTACCATAAGGGAATTTCTCAGTGGAATTTTCTTTACATTTTATATTTCTTTTCACACTTAGTTTTCCTTAGTTTGCTGTAAAGCTATACCTTGTTGGAGAAATAGTTGCTTGTTTGTATGTTCATGCAGAGAGTAGCAGTATTACATAACCAGGATAATAAAGGAAACTCATATAAATTATGATGAGCCGAGGTGGCACAGTGGTTAGAGTGCTGTACTGCAGCTACTTCAGCTGACTGCTAGTTCAGCAGATCAGCAGATCAAATCTCACCGGCTCAAGGTTGACTCAGCCTTCCATCCTTCCGAGGTGGGTAAAATGAGGACCCAGATTGTTGGAGGCAATATGCTATTTAGTATACTGTCGATGGTTGTAAGCTGCCCAGACTTCTCAGAGAGTGAGCAGCATAGAAATATAATTAATAAAATAAATAAACAAATAAATAAAATAAATGGCATTAGATGGTAATGTAAATGGCATTTAAAACTAAAATAATCCCAATCAGACTATTAAAGAAAGATAATTTATGCAACACACTGCCTTTTGCATCATCACAGCAATTACACAAGAGTAATTTTGCAATAATCATGCACCAATTTCATACCTGACTTTAGATAAAGCACTTTTTAAATAACTCCTATCTTTTAGCATCTTCTGTTTGGCACTGGAAATAATGGCAGTCACTTGAGTCCTATAAACAAATACTTTGGAATGAATAATCCATCTGAAGCTTTCCATATGTTTATTTTAGCAACTGAAAACCTCATTTCATCTCAGTATTTTCATATCCCAAAAGCCTTTGTATCACATAATCACAGTCACCATCCATACTTTTTGTCCTACTCTGTGGGCACCCCTGAACCTTTGGAGTATATGGGCAACCTATATCTTTTTAAAGGTGAAACAGAAGGTAATTAAGATCTGTCCATGCCCAGCTGACAGATAATCAACATAGAGGAGGTACAAGGCTAAAGAGGAAGAGAGCTCTGCAGTGCTACTGCTGTCAGCTGGACTATTTCTGAACAAAGATTGAATGCACTATACCTTTGTTCAAAAATAGCCTGCTGAGAGGTAGAAGATAAGGAGGGGCTTTTGGGGTGAAATGTAAAGAGGTAATAGGTAGCAAGCAGACTGTTATTGGAGACTGTTGCTGCAAAGGAATGGCAGCATTAAACTGACAGAACAAAAATGCCCAGTAGAAATTGGACAGATACCAACCATCCCACAGCATCCCCTGAGCAGATCAGCAATCGTATTATCAAGAAAGCATGCCATATCATACTCAAAAATACTGTGTTGAAAGTAAAGTAGTTAAAGACCATGTGAGTTGCCTCAGTTATGAGCTAGGCATGAAAGGATGATATGGGATCAACTGTAGTTAGGATCAAGGAAAAGCCCTCACATTATTCCCAATAGCAATTTTATCTGTATATCCATAAAGTATTGTTAGCACCAAAGAGCACTAACTCTTGCAAAGCACTAAGCCATTCCAGGTCTTGCAAATGAAGTACTAATTTTATATAAAAGAAATGTAATATTTAGCAACATAGAAATAGACAGTGAAGGACCCACAACTACAGCAGGTTTGCCCAAAGAATATCCTCCCTGATTTTAATCTGAAGATTATGGGTCATATAAACTTTATCAAACTAAACTATCATCTAAGAAAGAAATCTTATAGATGGTTAGATGCATAGTTGGGTGACTAGTTAATTAGAATATACCTGGGAGGTGGGATGCAGAGATGGGTTTCAGCAGGTTCTGACCAATTCTGGAGAAACGGTAGCAGAAATTCTGAGTAGTTCAGAGAATGGGTAGTAAAAATTCTGACTGGCCCCGCCCCCATCTATTCTCTGCCTCCTTAGTTCCAGTTGATCTGGAAGAAATGGGGATTTGCAGTAACCTTCCCCTGGAGTGGTGAGGGAATGGAGATTTTACAGTATCCTTCCCCTGGAGTGGGGTGGGATGGATATTTTACAGTATCCTTCCCCTGCCACGCCCACCAAGTGAAGCCCTCCAAACCATGCCATGCCTACTAAGCCACATCCACAGAACCGATAGTAAAAAATTTTGAAACCCACCACTGGTGGGGTGAGTTCTGCCCAATTTATTTGTGCCAAATATTCTTTGAGCAGTGATAATTCAAATGCTGCTTCTCTTCTCCAGTTCTGCATTTTACCAACTACAAGTAATTTAAATGGATTCAGTCTTTGATCTATTTTATCATGATTGTTTACATGAACTTGCTGCCCCATAAAATGATTTGGGGTGTGATTGTTTTGGTACAAAATGCTCTCTGAAAAAGTTTGCACATATGATGTACTAAATGCACTAGATGTTGTAAATAATGCAGGGTTATTTTAAATAATAAATAATATAGTCTTGATTCCTGCCACTAAATAAACTTAAAATATATATCTTGTTATATAGAATCGGAATTCTACAGCTAGTGTGAAATATATTACCACCAAACTGACTTGAAACATCCTATTATTGTAACCCACAGAGTGATTTGGAATTTGATGACAATAACTCAAGCCTCACCTTAATGCAGTGGCAAAATGAGACAGCAGTGGGGCAATGAGAGACCTGTGTTGATATAATGAATTAAATTCCTTCAGACTGCAAATCAGCGATATTCATATTTTCAAAAGCTTGTTTTTATGACAAATCAAAACATGTATTCGCATAACAAGGAGTGAATTGGAAGCATATGATTTCTTTATATATTGTGTTTTTGAGCTTGTGTGAAACTATATCAATCATCATTCAAAAATAGAATGGCATTTTTTAGATGCCATCTGATTTTGTCATCTCAATGCTTAAACATATAGTTTAGTTTCTTAGAGGAAAAAGTGTTCCTCTTTTCTAGCATTAAAGAAGGAAAAGCACAGGGGGTCAATTTTCAGTTTTCACTAAAACCAAGATGCCAGCAGCAATAATAAATCCTTTACTAATGATCATAAATCTCTTTCTGATTGCTGGCATAATCATTCTCTCCCCAGCCCCCATAAATGTTCATACATGTTCATAAGTGATCTTTTGGTCCACATCCAAGGCCAGATTCAGAAATAGTTCGACACATACTTGGTATGGGATAGTCTGCCCTGACTTGTTCCCACTTCTGGAACATGGTTTCAAGAAAAAATAATTCTCTTCTTGCTGTGAGGATTCTCAAAGAAACCCATCCCTTTCAGAGGCGTGTGTTTCCCTCCTGAAATCTGAGCCATTGTTCAAGCCCCCAAACTAAAGAAACCAGCCCCCAGTGAATAACTGTGGTGGGTCTACTCCAAACCTGAAGAAAGGTGGAACAGACCGACCTATTTGCACAGGGAAGGAGAGGATAACATTTCTCTGCCAATGCCTCACCTTGTTGCTATCCTGCCCCCTCTTTTACACAACAGTCATTCTGGTAACTCCCAAGCCAAACTGACAAACTAGCCTCAGTCAGCAAGACCTGTCATAGATACCTCATTCAGCAGGTTTACTTTTGTCTGAATGCAAAAGAACCAGAATTCCCAGAGCAAGCTCTGCAAATACAATGTACTGAGATCTGCTTCTCCCCAGTCTCTCTAGATGACTGCTCAGCAGCCTTGTCAGTGGCCCAGAGTCCATTTGCCTATTAGCTTGCTACTCATCCCAAATGCTCACTCATTGTCTAATTGAAAGGGTTACTTTAAATTTCAGATAGAGCTATCATTTAAGGAAACCAGTATCCTCTCCACCAATATTTTATACAACCAATGTCAATCCCTGCCACGTTTGTGTGTGTGTGTGTGTGAGAGAGAGAGAGAGAGAGAGAGAGTGTGTTTGTGTTGCAGAGCCATCATTTGCAGTGGAGCAGTGCTCTGGAATGCAACATTGGGGTCCACAGCATTGGAGAAGGTTTTGAATCAAGACAAAGCAGGGCAAAACGTGCTTTAGAAAAATAAAAATCTGGCTTAAATTGCCTTGATCCACTTTGAATTCAAGCTAAATCACAAATCAGAACAGAGAATCTCTCATTGTGTGGAACTAGATATTTTTCCTTGAAGTAACCTTGGGTTTCAAAACTGCAACATTTTCAGATCTCTCATAGTGAACATTTTCAGATCTCTCATAGTGAATATATGGGAAACAGCACCCCAAACTTCCAAATCATTCTTAAAACCCTTTCTTGCTATTCGTTTTTGATGCAAAGTTTGTGCTCACCAATTTGTTTTCTTTTTGCTTTTTTTTCTCAGATAGTTGTACTGTCCTCTTGGAGCCTCTTGAGAGATTCAGTGTATTATACCTGCTCGGTTGCTGCACTTATTTTGGTAAGTACTGAGTGGTTATTTTCCTAAATAAAGGTTTTGGTTATGTAAATGTGCATGTCATACTGGCCTAGCCAATCAAATTTTGGTTTGCATTTGTGCATATGCCCATAAATTGCCTAGCTAATTTATGATTAGACTTATTGTACAAACCCACAACTGAATTAGCCATGGTTAATTTGGCCTTGGATAAGAATGTGATGTGAACTCAGTCTCTGACTGCCCTTAACAAACAAGATCTTCCTATTTTGTAAGGTTTCAGTAATGAGAGATGCTTTAATCAGTATATATTGATTGTTTTGTTCTTCTGGACATTCCATTTAATTGAATATAAGTCACTCTCCTTAACAATTTCAGGCTTTACTTTAGTGACTCTTTAGATTTTGTCCATTGTGATCTGAAAAAGTTTGTTTCAAAATTTTAGAATGTGAGGCTTTAGGTTTAGATAGCCACAGTTGTATTGAACACACCAAATTTTAATATTTAAAGTAAATGCTATACATTCTGAAGTCTTGAAACGTATGTTGTCATTCAGAAAATACGTCTTAATAACTGAACATTGACATAAAATTTGTTTTGTGAACTGCCAAGATGTTATTTTGTGCTATTTACAAAAGGGATAGTTGTTATTCCTTCTTTCCATCTTTAGATGTTTATTTCCTGTTATATTTTATTTATTTATCCTATTTATGCCAGCTGCAATTTCCAGTCTTTCAGCAGTTTACAGTAATTACAAGAAAAACAAGCATTTAAATAAAATGTCCACAGTAGGAACTAAAATAATAAACGTCATGAAAACAATCCCATTGGGTGACATCAATAAACTCTTTGGATTAACTCAGTTTTCTGGGGGTCTAAAAGGCTAAGATTGAGATATCTTTTCAGATATATTGTATGTCTCAGGGTATCTATTTAAATTTATGAAGACAGAAATCATACTTGTGCATGACCTTAGTCATCAGTATGTTCTATAACAATGGCTCTAAAATGGTAGCCTAAGAACATTGATGTACTGGTGTACTTTCAAGTAGGGCTACAATACTGGGCTGCAAAAATCTGTATTAATGCTAGTTAATGCAAAAATTAATGCAAAAAACAAGATGTCTATTTATCTCTTTGTTGCTATTTAGTGACAATCATGATTTTTGCAAGTCACATCTGGTAGCCATGCTAAACCTCTGGCAATCCATAAATTCTTGGCTTCCATTATGTGAGTTTTTTTATGTAAAGAAATTCAACATATTGTTACTACAGTGAGCAACATATTCTCATGATTTCAACTGGTTTGAGAATCTATAGACAACTACCTGAAAGTCAAATTCCTCTCAGAGAATATTGTAAAAGTAAAAGAGATTATTTTATATTGCATGATTCTGTATCATTTATTATCTGACCTAGGATTAATAATATCTTGAGATTCCAAGAAACCCAGTGCAAGAGTTTGTGGGGCAGGTGAAAAAGTTAATGTGGCACATAACTTTTATAATATAATACTGGTTGTGCATTAAATATAGGGATCATTACTTACTTTCATTCCTTCAAGATCTCAGAAATTGGAATTCTGAAAGTAAAATGAATTTCCTCTAACAGGGGCTGCCACAAAGAAGAGGGAGTCAAGCTATTCTCCAAAGCACCTGAGAGTAGGACAAGAAGCAATGGGTGGAAACTAATCAAGGAGAGAAGCAACTTAGAACTGAGGAGAAATTTCCTAACAGTTAGATCAATTAACCAGTGGCACAACCTGCCTCTAGAAGTTGTAAATGCTCCAACACTAGAAGTTTTTAAGAAGATGTTGGATAACCATTTGTTTGAAGTAATGTAGAGTTTCCTGCCTAAGCAGTGGGTTGGACTAGATGACCTCCAAGGTCCCTTCCAACTCTGTTATTCTATTCTATTCTATTCTATTCTATTCTATTCTATTCTATTCTATTCTATTCTATTCTAATCCCCACCTACCAGTGAGTATCATTTTTGCAAGGAAAAAGGGATAGTACAAACTGCCAGACGTTACATATTATATAGCACCTATATCTTCCAGGAGCTTCAGTAGGAATATTATAATTTTATTTGACTTTGTTAACCATTTTATTTTGTTTTTATTTTTTTGAAAAATTTTACTTTCATTTTTAAACAAAC
The DNA here is from genome assembly GCA_030761175.1 of Masticophis lateralis. Classification (NCBI taxonomy): domain Eukaryota; kingdom Metazoa; phylum Chordata; class Lepidosauria; order Squamata; family Colubridae; genus Masticophis; species Masticophis lateralis. The sequence goes on along the minus strand of JAUDYJ010000003.1, from coordinate 93,587,413 downwards.
ATACATAAAAACATAAAACCATCTTCAATTCCTCACAGTGTGTCGGTTGGTTACAAGCCTTTTGTGCGTCTTCACCTTATTCATAGCTTACAGTTTACCTAAATTCTTACATTATCGATCTTTAGAAAGGAACAAATTGTTAGATATAGTGAATTATTGAATGAAAAGGGTGAACTTAAATCTATGCAAGAATTAGAAGAACCGCGTATAAAGATGAATTGGTTTTCCTATCTGAAAATACATTCTAGATATGACTTTGTTAACCATTTTAAAGTATTACATTATATAGACTAAAAGGCTATATGTCTCTATTTTAAAATTTGTATTTATTAGTTTTGGATTTAAATAATAAATCTAAATCATTTTAAGTAGTATGTTTGTATTGTTGTTTGTAGTATACTTGACATCGGCTGAATATTCAAGAAACAATTTCCTTTCCAATACTGGACAGGTAGTCCTTAACCTCTGATCATTCGTTCAGCAATCATTCAACATTATAACAGTGCTGAATAAAGGGATTTACAACTGGTCCCTGAATTTATGGAAGTTGCAGTGCCCCATGTGATCTGAGCACTTGGCAACTCATTTGCACTTACATCTGGTTACCAAGTACCCTATGATCATGTGATCACCATTTGCAATCTTCTCTGCTGGCTTCTGTAGAAAGTCAATGGGAAGCTGGCAGGAAAAGTCAGTTCTGTTGCCTCCAAACATGATTTTGGCATAGGGTATTTTCAGCTCTGGGATTTCAGATCCCAGAGTTGAGAGGCCTCCCTTTCATCTCTGGGGACTGGATGACAAAACTCCACCCTGAAATCCAATTGGGATTTAGGCATGGGATGTTTTCAGCCAGCTCCCAGGGTATAAAGATTGATTGAAGATGCCCTGTGTCAAAATCCAAGCAGAATTTTTAGATTTTCACTCCCAGAGTAGAGAAGTTTCAGAAGCTTCTTGACTCTGGGGCTGAAAATCCAAGAGGTTCTGAGGCTCTCACAAATCTCCCCTGACCCTCCCATGCATCCAGGGGTGAAATTTACTTACCTTCCCTACCGGTTCACCAATGTGCATGTGCTGCGTGCGCACGAGCAGAGCAAGCGCATACCATCATCTGCACATGCACAAAGACTTCTGCATATGCGCAGAGGCTTAAAATGTCGCAAAAAAGCAATGTCATGATGTCTGCGTTAGTGGGCGGAGCCTCCCGCAGCCACTGCTACCAGTTCGCCCAATAGAACCTGCTGGATTTCACCCCTGCATGCATCCCCAAGCACCCCCTTGCTCCCTCCCCATCCTGTAGGGCCTGGAACTTAGAATTCCCTTGATTGTGGGAAGCCAGCAGAAAGTTGCCATGCCTAACAACGGGGACATTAACTTAATGATGACAATTGGGACTGCATGGATTGCCAGCACAAAGCAGTTGCACTTTATTGACTGCATTGCTTAGTGACTGCAATTCCCCTCCAACTGACATGGAAGTTCAATATGCAGGTTCAATACTACTTATATTGAATGTTTATATAGCTATTTGTATGGTGAGAGAGTGGTTGCATTTTCAAAGTGCTAGTACTCTGTATGATGCTGATGGTTATGTTTTCATTTTGATAGAAAATTAAGTAAAGAATAAATTGTATGAATTGTGACAGTGAGCCTAATATTTCAAATACAGTAGGTGGTGTCTCTCACCATTCAGTGTGATAACTTCATTCACCTTCTTTAAGTTGTTTGCTGCTGTCTCCTCGATAATTTCTCTGCTTTCTTTTCTTTATTCCATATGTTGTATGGAAATTTTGATAGGGGAAGTAGAGCTGTGCACAGTTCCAAAGTAATGTGGAAGAAGTGCTTGGAAGCGTCACATTAGATAATGCTGCAGACTGTTCGTTAAAACAGTCCCTTTCCCCCTTTTTTCAGCCTCTTGCCAAGCCTGGAAAAAAAGGGAAGCTGCTTTAATAGACACGTTCACTTTAATTCCTTGACACCTTAAGCAGTTGCGCCTTCTTTGGGCTCATGCAGAATAATTCTATAGTAGAATTAGGCTCTGCTCAAGCAAAGTCAAAGCAGTATCATGAAAACATGCAAGGCCCCCGGGAGTGGAAGTGACAAAAGAAACCATTGCAGCTGCCTACACAATGGGGATCTGGACATTAGATCATTCTGTAGTTAGGAGCACCACTTTGTGGTTAAGGCCTATACAGAAGCTTTTCCTTTTTTTCCGTTGTCAGATAATATTCTAGGAATCTTTAGCCAAATTCAGATGGCAAAAAAGAAAAGTTGTCAAATCAGAAATGCATTTTTGCTGTCTTCCTCTGCTATGATATTTTATTATTGCATGAATGTTTCCTAGCCTGTAAGTTACTTCATAATAAGGCCTGTAGTTATAGGTGATAAGTAAAAACAAACAGATAACCAGATGCATATTTTAACCACCTAAATGTAAAAGAAGTAGAAAGCTAGAAGTGTAACTGTGCAAATACTACTCCTAGATATTCATTCCAGGTACTTTAGTTTGCTAGCATCATTGTAGGCACATCTGAAAGAAAAAAGACACAAGTCAAGTGGAAGCACAGAATGTCAGTGCGCCCTGGTGGTCACCTAGAGGAAAGCTTCTTCCTGGTGGACCTCCCAGAAGAAGAATAGAGCTATATGTTGATTGCAGAAGGAGCTGCTAGAATCAGGGACTGTGATTTCAATATGGAGATGGAAGACTTGAATCTTAGAAAGTTTTCCCACATTCAGAATGGATATGTGTGTATAAAGTGACATCAAGGGAAAAGTAGATATATGACTTACCATTCAAATTTATGCATTTACAATATATGAAAATAGTGGTGCTATTCAGAAAGATGCCATATGACTAGCTATTTGTTGAATTGAGTTCTTCACATGAAGTTCACAGTGCAAAGTGGAGAGTCACATGCGTTGTACGTACAACTACTTAACAGAACTTTATATTACACTTATTTCCTTCTCTGTATGATTTAATATATGCATTTTATTCAAAATTTATAAATTGCTGTTGGATAGTTAAATTGGAAACTCAAACTCTGAAATGGTGCTTATAAATATAACTGATTTATTTAAACTCTGCCTTTATAAGTCACATTAATTTAAAACAAAAATTACATGTAATGCATGGAGTTCTACATTTCAGATGCTTAAACAGTCTGAGAGAATGAAATGTATAGAATAATTTGGGTTACAGAGCCAGTATAAAATAAGAGATATGAGATTCTTTTTTTAAAAAGCAGTAGATATTTTATTAGCAGTCCTACACAGTAATATTTATTTTTTCATTTTTTTCTCCTCAGTTTATTTATGATGAAAAAGTTGCTTGGTAAGTAGTACGGTTGTCATTTGCCAATTAAGAAAAGTAAGGAAAACCAGTGTTCTCCTAAACAGCTCAGGGACCAATTTCCATCCTGCAGGAAAACTAAATAATAGAATGATTTGCCTAAATCTTTTTTAAAATTAAAAGAGAAAACCTTTTTCCCAGGACTTTTGGATCAGCCATCAGGATCAAAGTAATTCTCCCAACCCACCTTAAATGTAATGCCAAATTCACATAAATAAAGAGAAGGTTGGTAATAAGGAATTGCACTGAAGGTTTTAGTAAATGATTATGATGAGCTGTGTCAAAACTGCAGTTATTTGTATGTTCTCCATCCATTATATATTGCTAGCTCTTTTGTCAGATGATGCTTCCATTCCAAATAATTAGATGTGTGGGACACGCCTAGATTAAGACTTATAGTTTGGCCCAACATTTTAGGGATTTATTCTTTGCAAAATCACATCTCAGGAGAATGAGTACCATCTCAAGGTCAGAGGTTGAAAAGAATTAGCATGCTGTTTTCAGTTGTATGTTTTGCAGTCACTCTGCTCTGCCTTCTCCCTGTCCATCCAGCTTCATTTTTGATACCCCAGATTTCTCCTTTCATTATCAGGTGCCATCTCACGCTCCATAAGCAATATTATTATTAGAGGGTATCTTGTCCTCTATGCTCCATACTTGTCATCATTCACTCTTCCTTGTGTCATTGGCCTGGATTTCAGAAGAGAAGGCAATCATAGTCATGGAATTGTGCTGCTTATTTTTTTCCTTTCTTCCCCCCTTGGCTGATCACAGGTGGGAGTCCTTAATCCTAGTGCTGATGTACTTCATCTACATTCTTATCATGAAGTAAGTACAATATGTCCTGGCCTGTTTATTATTCCATGTTATTTTATTTTAGACAAATCAATGTCCTTTTGCATCTGCTTGAAAGCTTCTCCTCAATATAGTACAACTTTTGTACACTTTGGCAGTTATATCTTCCCACTTTAATTAGCAGAGGTTTCCATACACCCTGCCCCGGCTTCTCCACTTTCTGTCATTGCTCATCTCCTCTCATATTAGCAAAATATGAGAAAATATGAGAAAAAACTGGTCACCTGCAAGGCAGCAGAAAAGATTTAATATTCTCTGTGTCTATTTGTTTCAACCTTGTGGTAATCTGACCTTCTAGAATCCAGATGTGGCAAATCTAGCCATATTGCAGCCTGTCTCATTACTAGCCCACAGCTGGTGGGGGGGGGAAGGTTACATAGAATGTTTCGTAGAATAGATGAACATAAGATTATTGAAGGAAACAAAAGACAAATATAGCTGGACAGTATAGAAATATGGGAAACAAGTAAGTAAATAAATAGGCTTTATTTTCCATCCGTGTACATCAAGTAAATCAAAGGCCAAGATTTCTGCAAGCTGAACTCTGCCTTTGATGACTACTTAGACATGTCTAAGTTACCTTGGCAACAATACAGAAGTCATTTGCTTTTGTCTCCTTTACAGCCAAGTCTAATTTATAGCCCTGCATTTATTGGTAGCTCCTGTCCAAGTATTAAGCAGGTCTGGTTTGGCTTAACTGTTTTGAGATCAGTGAAAGTTAATTAATACAAGTCATAGAAACGTGTTCCTACAGGTTTCATCATATGTATTATTTTTACTTTACAAAAAATATCTTTGGTCATTTTCAGTATAAACTTAGAAACAGGATTTACCTATCCATGAGTAGAATTCTGACTCCCAAGATAATCACAAAGCATGCCAAAACTAAGAGAGGATAGTGTCAAGATTCTGCATAATCAGACTCTTAATATCAAAAGTGAATAAAAATGTGAACAAAGCAGTAACTTCTGAAACAGGTTAAAATTTGATTTGATTGGCCGGACAGGTGAAATTATGAGGAATGTCACCGTGGGACATCCTCGTATCACAAAACAAGCAATTTAAAATGAAGGACATGTTATAGGGCCAGCTGGAGCCAAACTGATTCCTTTCATCATGTAACCGGGCAAAACATCAAATGTTGGGCCTCATGAAGGTGACCCAGTAAGAAGCATACTTTAGCAGTAAAGTAAAATGTTGCAGGATTCCAAATGAAAATTGGGCCTTTCCAAACAATAATTCAAAAGTAGCTGCTCTGCTGCTTCCCTTACCACATTCAGCCAGGAATCTGAAATGAGACCAGGGGTTGTATAGCATCTAACAGTGTCTAAAATAATTCCTAATTATTTCCTCTTTGTGTAGGTTTAATGCCAATCTTCAGCATATGTTTGAACGGAGGACAAAGAATGTAACAAATATGGTGAATGGATTAGCAAATAATACCGAGATGGATGACAACAGCAATTGTGATGCTACAGTGGTATTACTAAAGAAAGGTAACTGTTCCAGTAAGTCAACCTGCTTGCTTGTAGAACTCTAACATTTACTGAGCTAGAAACAAAGGGCCAATCTAGGGATTTTTTTAATCTAATTGAATTTCATCCATGGGGATTTCCCATTTCATTTTCCAATCAATAGCAGTAATATGGACCCTCATTTACAAGTTCCAGCTCCAAAGCTATTACTTGTTGCACACAGTAACCATTGGGCATAACTGGTTGTGATAAGGTTAGTTTCTCTTCTACCCACTCCACAGTATCTAATGATAATATAAATCAATTTCAAGGAGAATTCCAAGCAGAGGATGGATGGATGGATTGAAAAAAAAAGAAAAAGAGAGAGAGAGAGAGAGAGAGAGGTTGGCTAGTTGGAGTTATGTTTTATGAGTACAGTAGAGTAACTCTTTCTCAGCAGATTTTGAAATATTTTACTAACCTCAGATGTGGTATATAAATTTTTCTATTAACTGTATAAAGATCTAGTGCTAGTTGAATTAATTGAATTTCCTTTTATAAACTATTTTAGATGCTTCATATTCTGGCACTGATTCATATATCACTACCTGCAGCTTAAGTCATATTTGATACAATTTGGAAACTCCTGTATTCATTTTTAGATATTAAGCTTTTATATACTATATTTAATGTTTATATATTAAGCGAAGTACTGTTTTTCTGTTGTCACTAAGCATTCCTTTAATCATTATATGCTTTTTCAGATTTAGCTGAAGAATGAGATAGGAAAGTCTTAAATAAAATAAAGCGAAGAGGCAAAATTAGTCCATTCTCATTGTCATTAATAGCCAGTTTTCAACCTTCATGAAGGAAGAAACCAAACTTCATTTGCTCACAGAGTTAACAAATTACTCAGCTTTTTCTGCTAATAGCAGAAATAACTGAGCAGTCTTACATCCTCTTTCCCACTCCTCCCTTTACCATGTCTCCTCCCACATATCTTCTCAGCCTGTCTCTGCCCCTCCCTCCTATTTGCCTACTTGTCCTTAGATAGGCAGCAGAAGTGCTGTATCACTAGCATTTGCATCCTTCAAAGTTGGCTGAAGGAGTCTCGGGAGCACACAGCTAAAGAGAAACCTCTTGTCAATATTTAAGGGTTTATGTGGAGCTGCAAGTATTCTTCAGCCCCCCTGAAGGGATGCAGCCTCCTTGACAGAATCTGGAGATGGAGTGGCATCTATGGGCCAATTCCAGCAAATAGTGTTGTAAAGTAAACTTAGTGTGATGTCTTAGCATTCATTACATCTGAACCAGGTCATTAGTTGGTTCAACAAGCCATTATGAAAAATCTTGGTTTAGCAGTATGTATGGACACAATCTCAGGAGCAGAGGGCCTCCACTTGTACATAAGCTTTCCAAAAAAGGAGTAGGCAATTTGGGGGACTAAGACAGTGGCCATTTTTATCTTTTTTAGAAAGTTAATGTTATTAGGTCTAAAGTGGGAAAGTGGGAACTCTTAAGTAAAGACAAAATGTCTTGGATTCAAGTTCTTTGAGAACAGTTGGATGCTATCCTTTCCTGAGATGTTTTTCAATTTCCTAGTATACATTACATCTCTCGGATTTCCTGGTTATCTCTCACCATCCAAGCACAAACCCAGTTCCAACCCTGCTTAGCTTCCAAGACTTCCAAGATCACATGACCACGGGGATGCTGCAGTGATCATAAATGTGAAAACCAAGAATAAGTCATTTTTTTTCAGTGCTGTTGTAACTTTAAATGGTCCCTAAACAAATGGTTGTAAGTTGAGGACTACTGTACAACCAAAAACGAAAAAATATTTTTAATAGACTTGTATAAGATTCTATGATTAATCACAAAGTATTCCATCTGTTTACATGTACAGCTAAAAAGATTTTTAGATTTAGTAAGAAAGAGTATCTGGAAGACATGCTGTACTTTGGAAACTAAACTGCTGTTTACATTAGGAGTTTGAATGGCTCAAACAACAACATTAAATATTTTGTAATTTGTTACATCTGTAGCTTACCATGTGGCATAAGATATAGATCAGCAGTGTCGAGAGCATAGTGGATTATTATTCTAATCTGTAACCAGGTTAGGAACAGTAAAAATCTGTAATTTATAAAATTAGGCATCCATATACCTTTGGTACAGTATATATCCATAAATTATAATTTTAAAGTTATCTACAATTTATTTTTCTGTCATAAATTATATATAAATATCTAGAATTTTGTAGTGTTTATCAACAAATATATTTGGCCAACATAAGCAGATAGAAAAATATGATAATTGAGGCAAAAGAGAGTGATAAAAGTATGTTTCTAAAAATTAGGGAGATGCTACTAAAATGTTAAATGAAATTAAGGTCAAAAATACCATAAATTGTAGAACTTTCAGATGAGAAAAATTGATGATAAAAAAGACATTTTCCTTCCAATTCTGTTAATGATTTTTTTAGGAAATTTCCACCGCAAAGCCTCCGTAATCATGGTGGATGAGTTGCTGTCTGCATATCCACACCAGCTATCCTTTTCAGAGGCTGGACTCCGGATTATGATCACAAGTCACTTTCCTCCCAGGACCCGGCTCTCCATGGCCAGTCGCATGTTGATCAATGAGGTATTTACTAGATTTTATTCAAATGTTACAATCCACCTTTTCTTTTGCTCCAGCTATTAACTGTTGCTTTTGCCACCTTTCCTCCGGCTCAAAAAGCATTATCTTAGCAGGAAGAAAGCAGGAAAGGAATGCTATCTGCTGCTCAGTCCTAAATTTCTCTTGCCTATGGGGATGACAATTTAACCCAGAAGGTTTCGTACATTGATAATTGCATACTAACAGGAATTTGGTTAGTCAGAATTTGTGGTTCATATAACACAGTAAAAGTGCTATATTCTGAGTCTGCTTGCGCCACTCAGTTATAAGAGGACATAAAGGGAGTGTTTGGATCAGCAGGCTGTTAATTCCTGGAAACCAGAATTTGATATGGTATGTAATAATCTGACTCCTCCCATACTTTTCCAGAATCTTTGTCATTGGGATGGCATCATTAAACTTTGGAGCTCTTATAAAAGTTCAGGTTCCTCAAAAATCAACCTGCACTGAATCTCTGGTTATTTGCAAACATATTTAAAGCTAAAAGATTAATAATTATTTAAAAATAAAACATTTTCTGTCTATTCAAGTGCTATTGAATTCAGCATTTTATATGCTTCTCATGGAATGAGTATACACAATGTCCTGGCATAAAATGGCATCAGCCAAATATTTTTGAACAAATAATTTGGTCATTTCATTTTGCACATCTCTTTGTCTTTTCATTCGGTTTATTTGTGTTTTAAAAATGCATGCAGATTTCACTTTGTTTTTGTTTTCTTACAGAGACAAAGATTAATCAACAGCCGAGTATATACCAATGGAGAATCAGAGATAGCCATCAAGGTCCCTTTCAAACATACCATGGAGAATGGATCAGGGCTCAGCAACTCTGCTAAAGGAGGCACAAATGGAACCAGAAGAGATGAGGAGGCTGCTGAGGGTGGCAATGAAACAGAGAATGAAAATGATGACAATGAAAACAATGAGAATGATGAGGAGGAGGAAGAAGATGATGATGATGATGACCAAGGCCCTTACACTCCTTTTGATCCACCATGTAAGAAATTCCTCTGTTTCTATATATTTTTCCTTAACATTTCAAATCCTTATCTTTTATCATTCCTTAAAGATGAAATATCCAATTTGGAGATATTTACTTTATTGTACTTTACGGTATTAGAACAACATAGTACAACAAGCAATGTACCTTCTTAACTTTCCCTTCCCTTCAATTATTTTCCCATGCAGACAAAATTAATTCAAATTAATGTACTGTCCTTAAATAATTGTATTCTTCGATGCCTTGCAGGAAAAGGGGAAATAATAAATGCCAGATATTCTTTTCTATATTCAAGGCTTTGTAAGATTTGGCAATTTTAAGTATTTTTCCCTTGTGGGTTAAGATAGGTAGTCTGATATTCCCCAGTTGTTTTGGACTTCAACTTCCACCAACCCCAGCAAGAATGGAATTGTGGACCTTGTTCTAAATATTTTGTATAGCACTAAGTTGCCTTCTCATCTTTTAGGGGAAAATATTACAAAATCCTCTAATATTGTTTTATATTATACAGTTGTATTTATGTTTTCCACTTCCAAAGAATAAAGTTACAGGTCTATGAACATGTGAAGAAATTTCAAAAATGTTTGTGTTTTTGCTTTAGTTATTAAACAATTAATATTGTAGCACTGAAAGCAAAACATAAATTAGCAAACATTTCTGTTTTGGCTCTTCTTGATTGGATGCTTTGGAATTAGAGCAGTCCCTCCTTTTGAATGCTGCTGGTTGCAAAGCGTTTGTAATGTGGGAGTAATGTTACTAACATCTCATGTGCTACCACTAACACTGGAGAGGGAAAAATCTGAAAGGGGACAACAGTAAAACCTTCTGACCTTCTGGAAAGCTACTTCTGCACCGAAGGCATCCTCAAAATACTTCCTGTTTCTTTGCCTAACTGAGGAAGAATTGAAAATTCTCTGCAGTCAGCTTGCAAAAGGAAACACTGATGCTGTGGCCTAGAGAGACTAGAGAACCTTTGAAAAATACTAAAAGAAGAAATGATTATTTAATTCTTTAAAATAAAGTGGTGCATATTGTGAGATGCACACTGAAAAGATAATCTGTCATTCCAATTTGGCAGCAATAAACATGCTCATACTTCATTGGGCTTGGTCACCTTTCCAACCTAGAGTTTCTAATAGGGAATCAACTGTCTAAGGCAGGGCCATAGCCCATTACCAGGCCTTGAGCCCTTCGGAACTGGGCTGTGCAAGTGGTGGGAGAGTGCGTGTGTGCACATGCATGTCCCCACTTGTGCAAGCAAGGGGGATGCCCTCTCCTCCCCCTGCTGTTCTGCAAAGCTGGAAAGGTTGGGGAACTCTTTCCCCATTAGGGCCCTATTACTTGGTTTTACTATTTGCTGATAAATCATTATGATTGCTATTTTTATTGTTTTAATGCTTTTAATTGTTTTACCATATTAGAAGTGTAAGTCACCTAGATTCTCCTGGTTGAGTTAGGTGGCTATAGAAATTGAATAAATAAATCTTTGAACTTTTAATTGTATAGATTGGAAGACCATGTTGCCTACAAAAAAGGGATTTTAAATTGTACTAAAAATGATCTGATCAGGCTCCCTGAATTTAGTATGCCAGTCAGCAGTATTTCATAACAACCATGTGAGGTGCTATGGGACCAAGAATTGTTCCATTGAAATAGAAAATGAATGGGAGGTGCACCAGCACTTGAGTTGAAACTAGCAGTAGGAGCCTTCAGTTTACGTTATAAAGTGTTGCATGATGGATGAAATCTTGTTGATTTGTGAAAAGTCTGCCTTTTGCACTAGATTTATTTCACACTTCAAATAAATTTGTTGATCTCTGCTGCTCTGGTAAAGAAATCATCAGGCATAGGACAGATGCAGTTCATGCACTGAAAAAAAGAAAAAAACCAGTAGTATTTAGAAAAGTAGGACTCACTCAGGTAGTATTTTTGTAGATAGATTGCTGTTATCATAAGGAATTGTATCTTTAATGAATGAAAGGAGAGAGAACAGCTTGCCATTGTCTTCATTATTAGCACCAGGTATTAGAAATTGTAGAATGAAAAGAGCTTGTTGGAGTCTCTCTAGCCTTTTCAGGATGGTGTCCTGCTCATTATTAGACATTTGTGAAAAAGCATTTGATGGGGTTAAATGCACTCTATTACAGATTGACTATTAGTTTAATGAAAATCACTTTCCCTTGAACTGACAAGACAGGCTTTAAAGGGGAATTATCAAGGTTGTTTTGATTTTAATATTGTATACTTGTTTTGAAATGCATTTTGTATACAAAGCTGTCCCCTCATTAGAATTGATACAATTCATATTCTTGGGAATTACATTCTGAGTCCCATACTCAGTTACCAATGTTCTCCTTCTTTTGGATGCTTGCTCTTTGATGCCTGCTTGAGGCTATGCTTGTTAAAATACTGGTTCAAGTAAATGTTGGAGAGGAGAATCTCTACAGCAAGTCATATACTCCTAAAAAGTAACATTTCTTCACAGCAGTACCAAATTTCTTCTTACGAATGAAGATGGATATATATGTCCCAGGATAATGTTGCAGGATCCAATCTGGATTGGTCACCAGGAGCAGAGGTTTAGTCTTCTGAGCTTTCAGACTCGTGCTGGAGCCTGTCCTCAGGGAACTTCTCTCTAGCACACTCCACTAGGGAGAAGTTGCCTGAGGATGGGCTCCAGCACAAGTCTGAAAGCTCAGAAGACTAAACCTCTGCTCCTGGTGATCCTGTAAATCTTCTTCTTTCTTCTTTATGGCAGTCTTATTCATCAAGATCTATGCCTGCTGATCTAGAACTAAAATTACACAAAAAATTAAAGACCTCAGTGTGCAAAGGAATAACACCAGTGGGGGGTTCCTCCTGGTTTGGTCCAGTTCGGCTGAGCCAGTAGCGGTGACGATATGACGTCACTAAACTAGTTCTCTTTGTTCAGGAGCTGGGTCCTCCCACCCACCCACCCACCCGCATTATTCTTACCTTTTATTTGGCCCTGCCCCCAATCTATTTGCCGCCTCCCGAGTCCCAGCTGATCGCCTAGAAGAAAAAAAACTTTAAACTCTTGCCGTGGGGCTTCAAAGGGCTGCCCTATAGCTGATCAGTGTTAAAAGGCAGTATGATGGTAGACCAGTGCGCTCGGAAAAGAAATGGGTAGACCAGTGCCTCCAAAAACAAATGGCTAGACCGGAATGCTCCAAGAACAAATGGGTTCTGTTCTAATAGGAAATCAAGATAATGATAATAGTACTTGCCAATTAATCTTCCCTGGACAGTGGAACTGATAACTCTTCAACCTGAACGATATTTGAGTTGGTAATACACTTTTTACTATGGAATCAGTTCAGTGAATTTTCCAGGCAAGGGGTAAATTTTGTACTATTGTTTGCTGTCAGAAGCCAGAGAACCTAACTGAATCAAATCCTGTAAAAATTTGCAGTATATCATCTTCAGTTATTGTATTCAGTCCCCACCCTCCTTTTCTTTCCTTTTTAATTTATATTCATTCCCTATATATTACAATGGAGAACACTTTTTTTCCAAAAGTTTTGCTTCCTGAAAAGCTTTTGATGATAATGATAGATCCCTTCAAACTGAACAAAAACATAATTCCTGAATGGCTATAACATAGGAATCTTGAGAAATATTAAATTAACTTTTAATGGCTATAAGGTATTTAATTGCATAGTGTTTCTGACATGCTGCATGAGTTCAACAGGTCTAAAAGTATTTTGCTGCTGATTTTCATTTGCACTCAGTGTCCAATGCATCTCACTGCAGTGTCCAACAATAGTCAGCCAGCATTGATGGATTTCAGTTGCCCTGATACTGTTTTTCCATTGTGGCAATGTCTCAGTGAAACCTTTCATCATATTCGCACTGATTCCTTCTAGATTTTCAGGAAAGAAGTCCAATGGTGAATGGATAAAATGAATCTTCAATGGCATGTTGTATTTCATGGTTTTTTAATGCTGTAGGAAGCTTGTTAACTAGATGAATTTAGGTTGATACTCTGCGGTTGCCAAGAACATTCTCAATCACATCCTTAAATGCTTTCCAGGATTTTCTTTGACCCCATTAACAGATCTTTGAACCACTTGTCATTGATGACATAGCTGATCTGTGGACCAACAAATTTGCCTTCCTTAATTGTGGCATCAGTTATTCTTGGAAACATGTGTCTCAAATAATGAAAACCTTTCTTGTTCATCACCTTCACAAAATTTTTCATGAGTCCAAATTTTATGAGAAGCAGAGTCAAAAATATCTTTGTCAGGTCATGTGCCACATTTTTATGTTCTGGAATTCTAATTCTTTCAGGGTAGCCATTTCTTTTTAATGTAATATGACTCTCTTGCATGACTGTCTCATTTACATATGTAGCAACATTACTTGGTATATCGGAGCTGCATTCCAAGTAGAACAACTACTTTTAGTTTTCCACAAATATTTCAGTTGTACTTTCATGTGTCCAACATGTACGAAAGGATGTACATTGCTGTTGTGTAAAAACATAGTTTATATAAAATAATATGTGATTAAATTGCAGGTTATTTTAATGATTAGTAGCCAAACCCCTGTAAAATACATCCAGGAGTGTTCAGGAAGAAAAATCTTTGTTGCCCAGCATTATTTTAAACTGTTGTTCTTTGACTATTATTATAAAGTCTGTAAAGGTATATCTCTCCATCCATCCGTCCATCCATCATCTCACATCTCTCTATCTTTTCTGCAATATATGAAAGTTTGCTGACCTGAATTACTCAGATATCTATACTTTTGACTAACCATATTCTCCACTGCTGTTTTTAGCATAGTTTTGATTATTTATAAAAGTGTGGCATAAGAAGTGCAAGTAAAGTTCTTTGGTTCTTATAAAATGTATTGATTTATTTTTACAGCTGGCATAATAGAAATTATCAAATGGCTCTTCACCTGGCCTTTATCTTTGCTCTTATACTTCACGGTGCCCAACTGTAGCAAACCCTACTGGGAGAAGTGGTTCTTGGTCACTTTTGCTTCCTCTACACTCTGGATTGCAGCCTTTTCCTATATAATGGTCTGGATGGTATGTATTAGGCTTGAGTAAGATAGCTTTAGATTCGGTAGATGCACTGTCTTCTCACAGTAATATCTATCATTTGTTTTCAGCACTAATCAGCCAGAAGCTCATAAAGAAAATATTATTATCCTCCCAACAATTGCCAAGCAATCAGTGAAATAATGTCAGGAGTGACAAACCTCATACCCCAGGTGTCCTTGTGGCCCATCCTTGGTTAATAATCCTTGCCATCCCTTCATCACAATTGCAAAAAAACCCAGAAGTACCATTTTCTGCCATTTTGAGTTAGGAAAAGCACACAACTATGGTGTGTATCTTAAAATAGACTTGTGGGCATTCCCCTCCCCACAAATCTCAGAAAAAACAAATTTCTTTTAATTGTTCCACCTCCCCCAAATAATTATGCCTATTCTTATAAGACAGGAAAATTTATACAGTCTGTCCTATGTGTGTTTCCCAAACCTTCTGGGAAAAATCCACATCCTCTAGCCAATCCTAACAAGTTGCCTACCTCTCCGTGCTTGAAGGCAATCTAAAGAGGTTTCCTTTAAACAAGGAGACAACTTGTGCTCTGTGAAACATTTATCTCACTAAATAAAACATCTTTACTCTCAGCTAGAAATTACAAAAGAAGTTGAGCGAGGATCCATGGGACTAGTTATAGAACATATCCTCTAAGGAGACAGTGATTCAAGCAGGGGTGAAATCCAGCAGGTTCTGGAGCAGTTTGGAGAACCGGTAGTGGAAATTTTGAGTAGTTCGGAGAACTGGCAAATTCTATCTCGGGCTGGCCCCAGAGTGGGGTGGGAATGGGGATTTTGCAGTATCCTTCCCCTGCCATGCCCACCAAGCCACACCATGTCCACCAAGCCACACCCAGAAAACCGGTAGTAAAAAAAATTGGATTTCACCACTGGATTCGAGCATCACAGTTGAAACTGATTAAATCTAGCTATTGTTAGCTATTAAACACCATCATAACTGACTATATATGAAAGATGTCAGCCAGATAATCTGAATATATCATATTTTGTCAGCAAAATAACTCATTAAAAGTAGTACAAACCTCTGGATATTCTCTAAAACAATTTTAGGAAGAAGGAATGGGAGTGCAAATCAGCCACTTATAACCTGAAACAATTTAGCAGGTCATAAAATTGTGGGTGCCATATACCCAGGGGAAAAAACCCTCTCGTGCTTATTTGCACTATGTCACTATAGTACTGGACTGGTCATTGCCTGCAATGAAGTTTCTTCTCCTTTCACAAGCCATGAAGTGGTTTTTAAGCTGTGGTTCTTAAATTCTGTTTTTCTTCCATCTGGCCTCTAGCATAGTGGCCCCCAACCTTTTGGGCACTAAGGACCGGTTCCACAGAAAAAGGTTTTTCCGCTGACAGGAGGAGGCATGGTTTTGCATGCTGCCTGCATCCCACAGATGGGACTTCATTTGTTTGCACAGGCTGATTGCTGGCATGCTGCGGACCAGTGCCAGTCCGTGGACTAGAGGTTGGGGACTCCTACTCTACCAGTTTGCCTTGCCTTACTATATTAGCACCTACAGTTCTTTCTGAATACTGCAGGAGACCAGAGAGTGCACTCAGTAACAATTGTTGAGAGTACTTGTAAGTTCCCCATTCTAGGTTTCATCCATAATATCACCCAAATCAGTTGCAGCACAGGCTTCTAGGAATCCAGTTATATCTAATACTTTTTTCAGCCAAAGTGTTCTAATAAGTACTACTGCTCTTGCAGAAATGAGTTGTAGCCACATGATGATCAGTGAGAAAACCTAAAGTGTCTCCATCCACAGAACACCTTACTGAAACCAAATGGTATTATAGATAAGTGTTTAAGCAACCTGACAATTCATTTTATTTTTCTAGGTCACAGTCATTGGTTTCACTTTGGGTATTCCAGATGTGATAATGGGGATCACATTTCTGGCAGCTGGAACCAGTGTACCAGATTGTATGGCAAGCCTTATTGTGGCAAGACAAGGTATATTTGTAATTCGTTATATATGAATATTACAGAATCCTTGAAGATATTTAAAAGACATTCTTTAATTTTGCTTCAGGGTAAAGAAATAACAATTTCTACAATAGAGAATATATATTCATAATATGGAAAAGAGTAGTCTCTGTTCAGATAGGTAGCCAAAAAAAATAATTAAGAAGGATAAGGTATGTCTCCAAACTTGCATGCCCTTTTCGTTCTCTTTCCCATCTCTCTTTGATTTTTCACCATAAGTATGTTATGATGGATTACGCTGATGACAATTTGAAATATAGGGCACACCTCTGCCTTTTCTTCTTCCTTTATAATTCCATCCTCCTTGTTTTTCTTTTCATTTTCTTTCTCTCTTTTTTTGTAGCCCTCAGAACACTTTCTGATCATAAGTGCTGAAAATCACAGCCTCGTCCACTTTATATTTTGGCTCACCTATCCCAATATTAAATGTATTGGCCTAACTTCTAAATTGGAGGGCCCTAGATTTTGTCATCTCTACAACACTACTTGTATTATGCTGGAGACATAATATTCCCGTGATGCAACATATGGCAAAGAATGTGATGTTGGTAAACTGAGGCCTTGCAAATCACATGACTGCCAAAAACAAATATGTCAGAAGCAAGCATGCCAAGATTATCACCCTTCCCACATTGAATTCTAGCCATACAGGATCTAATTCTGTATTTTAAAAACAGAAAATGAATAGAAAATTGCAACCAAACATGAAGTTGGAACTATGTGGCTATCAGACTCCTTAGTGTTAACAGGTTTTTTAGGATTGGGATTTATCATTAGGGTTAGAATTAAGGTAAATTATAATCCCAGTGCTGGTTTTGATCTTTAGAGCCTTTCATAGCACAGACCAGATTATTTAAGGGATTGCTTTTTCCCCACTACATCTCATCCCATATGGTCCAGCAGAAAAGGTATGCTGTAGGTCCTATCTGCCAAAGAGTTACATCTGGCAGGAGCCAGGAGATGGGCCTTCTCTGCTGGGGCACACACTCTGTGGAACATCATCCTCTCAAAGTGAGATTGGCCCCATCTCTGCCCACCTTCTGAAGTCCTTCAAAACCTGACTGCATCAACAGGAGGCCACAAGTGAATTGTGATCTGATGTGGTAGCTCCATTGCACATAACTATAATCTGATGCTCTTTTCTAGCATTTTAATGATACTATTTGTTGATTTTTTAAAAATTGATTTTATGGTTTGATTGTAATGGCTCAGAGTCACAATTTGTGAGGTGGGCAGCCAAAAAAAAATATGATAAATAAATAAAAATGTTTGTTTCAGTTTTAGTGTTAAGGTTAAATTTCAATTTAATATCAGTCAGGGGAAAAGGTAGATTTGAAATGGGTTAATTTTTTTATATTAAGGTTAAATTTAAATTAGCATATTGTATTGGGTATGGTTAAATTAGGGATAAGGGTTATCATTAAAGTTAGTGTCAATGATATTTATGGGATATATTGTTGGGGTTAGGTTTGTAAATATATACTGTCATGTTGGGGTTAAATCAAAATTATAGTTAGTGTTCAGTCAGGATTATAGTAAAATTTAGCTTAGTCATTTAAGGGCTGTAATTAAGAGGGGAAAGATTCAAGAGGAAAGACTGAATTTTGAAAATGTTGGCATGGGGAAGAGAATTTCTTATTATCCTCTTTCCTAACATGCTCCTTTACTTGTCTTTTCATTTTCACATATGGTTGTTTTCCTCACAGAATGCATCTATCTCAGAGAATATCCTACTGCAAAATAAAGGATGACAATAATTTATGGAGGGCAGGTTTATAATCCTGATTGCTGATAGTTACCTTTGTGTTAAGAAGAGATATAACTTTTCAATACTAGTTTCTTCTCAGCAAATGCTGTAGAAGAGTTGCTTTTAGGGGGGAAATTGCTAGACTAAATTAATTCTAATCTTTCTCTAATCCTTTAGAGTCAACAGCTAATTTCAAATCAAAAGACGCATTGAGAAATGGGAAGGGAGAAGTAATGGATGGCAACTGGGTAGAGCCAGGGAGAGCATAATTATTAGATTTAATATAGCCTCCCACTCATTGGACATTGGGTATCATATAAAATGTAATGTAAAATGTAATCAAAACAAACATAAAATAAAACAAGATAGCCTGAACTAAACAACTATTAAAACAAGCAAGACAACTCATCCCTTGCATACATTAATCCCAGGCCTGCGACCAAATCCAGGTTTAAAGGCTTTTCAGAGCCCCAGGAGGGAGAATGCCATCTTGGCCTCAGCATCTGTGGAGAGATGCTATTCCAGAAACTGGGGGCTGTGTCAGAGAAGGCACACTTCCAAGGTCCTGTAGGATGACAACATTTAAAAGAGGAGACCTGGAGCGCATCCGCTCTGCCTGAATGTACCAGACAGGCAGAACAATGGGAGAAGGGAAGCCCCTTAGATAACCAGGTGCCATAGAGGGCTTTACGTGTAATTCTTATAATTGCTGCAGTTATCATTGTCTTTAGGATATAATAATGATTGCATTTATTGTTAGTATTCACTACCAGTGTAATTCAAATGAAAGTAATATATCAATTATGATTTTCATTTTATAAATCAACATAGTTATCATTACCAGGTATTATTAAACACATTATTATTGAGACGCAGTGGCACAGTGGTTAGAATGCAGTATTGCAGGATACTTCTGCTGACTGCCAGCTGTCTGCAATTTGGCAGTTCGAATCTCACCAGGCTCAAGATTGACTCAGCCTTCCATCCTTCTGAGGTCGGTAAAATGAGGACCCAGATTGTTGGGGGCAATATGCTGACTCTGTAAACTGCTTAGAAAAGGCTGTAAAAGCTCTGTGAAGTGGTATATAAATCTAAGTGCTATTGCTATTATATTTATTAATATTAAAATACATAGCAGTAGTTTGGTACATGGTTTCACTAAGCTCATTTCATCTTTAAATCTGTTCTCTCTCTGCTGCATTTGTATCTTGTTGTCAATGACTCAAAAAGAAAAAAAAGAGATTCTCTAGAAAACTGGGAATAACCAAATAGACAATACCTCTCTCAGAGAGAAGAAAGGAGAAGAAAGAAAAGAGCAGTACGGTTATAGTTATTGTGTACTCTAAACTTTGGAGTTTCATGTGAAAATTCACTTTAAACTCTTTATTGAAAGCAATATGTAGCAAACCACGATTGCTGTATACTAAGTTATACTAACGAAAACAATGACAAAAAACAGGATGAACAGGAAGCCTCAAAGCACCTTCCCCTCCATTCGCCCCAAAAGACAAATGTTAGGGAGGCTTTTTAAATTTCTCTATAATAACACTGTATTATAGTAGTAATTTCTCCATTTCTCAACTTCTGCTTATACTTTGTTCTGAAGAAAGCTTATATATGCTTTTACAACATCTTAGCTGGTCATAATAAAAGCGGTGCCGAGCTATGGATTTAGAGATCTACTTCAGTAGTTCTGTTTTGCAGTAATTCTGACTTATCTACTTTCTTGTGTTGCAGGAATGGGTGACATGGCCGTTTCTAACTCCATTGGAAGCAATGTCTTTGATATTCTAATTGGCCTTGGCCTTCCATGGTCTCTACAGACTCTAGCAGTAAACTATGGCTCTGTTGTAAGTTTTACATTTGCCTGAATGAATGCAAGTGCGTAAGATGGAAGATAACTTTCTAGACATAAGCAAAATTCAGAAGAAATTAAGAATTAAAGTGGATAACAATTTTGACTGGTACCACCTTACTGTTAGCAAGGACCAGTGGCATGGATACAATTAAAACTGATAGCTTCTTTATATATCTTCTCTACATAACTATAAAGGTTACCTATTGGTTTCATTATTTACTATCCCAATCCAAAAAAAACTTTTGAGCAGCTTAGATTTCTTGGTTTCAATAAGAAAATTAAAACGGGAGGTGGGGGGGGGGAGAATTATATGAGAAGCATAAAATGGTATCATCTAGAGCAAGCATGTCCAACCCACAGACGTGGGCCGCTGGACAATTAATAATATGACCCCACAAGACCCCCCAAAATAAATGAACTTTGTTATTTATATGTGACCCAAGAATTCCTCTACACTCAGTGCAGACTAGGAAAGCCAAAAAATTGGACATGCCTGATCTAGAAAGACATGGAGGTGTACTGAAATAGGAATCTATGATTTGGTAATAGTTATATGTTATGCTCCAAATCATAAGGATACTTTAAAAATAACCAACAAGTTTGGAGAAATTCCACTTTTCAGTCACCTTAAGTGGACCAGAGTGACTGCACTTATAGTGTGTGAAGTAATAGTATTTTTAGCATAATAATGCAGGAATTATAATTATAATAATGAAGGTATTCCCTTCGAATACCTCATAAAGCTAAGGTGCTAACCCAGTTTTAAATCTTCAATCCCAAATCAAAACTGGGAAGTACCAGCATAAAAATAACATTGACAACACAAAAATATTAAGAGAATAACAAGTTATAGAAAATAGTTTGCAAACTATTATAAGTCATTAATGCCTACTCTCCATACACTGCTAGACCTCTCAGAAATCTGCCTCAATCCAACTTCCAAGATCCTTTGCAGTGGATTTACAGTATATACTTACACAAGCACCATTTCACATCCAGTGCTATTCTACAATACCTGTGTTATTATATTTATAATTGATTGTAGAAGATTTACAAGGAAGAAAATAAGAGCTGTTTTCAGAATTGAGAATCAAAACAAAACAACTCTGTTTACCAAGCTTCCGGGGTACATAAGCTGGTATCCAAGCAGTAAAAATAGAAAAGGGAACACATGGGAGCAAACTACTTTATAGAGTCAAAGCATTGATTGTTTTGTTGCTGTGGAATTGGATGTTCACTATCCATCAAATGTAAAAGAAGCCCTTCCTGGCATGGCAGCTTTCTGAGAGGAAGAAGAAAAATCAAATAATCTCATTGCATTATGAATTGATTTAGACCCACTAATGCAGTCCCAAGAATGGTCCCTGACAAACCATAAGGAAGAGCATTGTAAAGATGAGAAAAACCTGAGAGTAATCCAGTGTGGTTAGATGACCTTACAATTAGACCTGAGGGAGCTTGAAAAAACACCAGCTGAGTATAGATGAAATAGTAGCTGCTGCAAGAACTTGTCTTTGGTTAAGAGTAGCTCTTCACTGACTGTCTTAATTGTCTTAATTTGTTAACACTGATTATCCAATAGTCAGTGCGCCCTTCTTTTTCTGCTTGTATCTTAAATATCGATCTCCAGACCCTTGTCTAAGTCATGACCTGGTTTTGCTTTTGACTTCTAAGTCTATTTGCTAATTTGTCTTTGTTTCTCTGGCTATGAGTAATTCTTTTGTGCAATGAGATCTTGGATATTATAACTTTGCTGTTCCAAATCCCTGATATAGTCCTATATAAATATAGTTAGATAATAAATAAATACAGTAAATGTAAAACGTAATGAAAAAGAATGTGCCTTTGAGAACAGTATTACTAGATGAGAATTACTAGAAAAGAACAGCATCAATTTGAACTGACCTATTTAGGGATAAGTAAGATTTGCTAAATGAATAAATGAAGTCAAAATCCATGTCTAATGGACAGCTTAAATTGGACTATAATAGAAACTGAAATTTATATTATAGAACTACAATGACTGTAACATAATTGAATTCTTCAATATATTCCATCCTACATTTAATAAAGTAGAGCAACCAGATTTGGGGCTGCAAAAATCTGGATAACTGCTAGAGGGTAGCAAAGTCATACAATCTGAAAAAGTAATAAGAGAAAATGTAAACCTTTTTACAGATGGTACAGATAGTCCTTGATTTACTACCACAATTGAGCCCAACATTTGTTTCTAATTGAGACAGTTGTTAAGTGAGTTTTGCCCCATTTTACCACCTTGCTTGCCACAATAATTAAGTGAATTACTGCAGTCGTTAAGTTAGTAGCATGGTTAATTAAGTGAATCTGGCTTCTTCATTGACTTTGCTTGTCAAAAGGCCACCAAAGATGATCACACATGACTCCAGAACATTGCAACCATCATAAATATGAGTCAACTGCCAAACATCAATTTTGATCATGTGACCATGGGATGCTGCAATAGTCATAAGTGTGAAAAATGGTCTTAAGTCATTTTTTTCGGTGCCACTGTAATTTCAAATGGTCAGTAAACCAATGTTATAAGGTTGAGGACTACCTGTACTTTTAAAAAAAAGAGTGAAAATGAACTGAGGCCTGAAGTTGTATCTTGAGATCCTACTTGAGAACTATCTGTCATATTTTTGAAGCAAGTTCCAAGTTTGAAGAGTCAAAAGAATTGGAATAGCTAACTTTCAGACACTTCAGCTCATGCCAGAGGAAGAAAAAATGTCAGATCAAAGAAAGGAAGCGCTTCAATGAAAACTGATAGGAAAAGCCTTTTATCCATAACAACCCTTTAACAATGCGGCCAGTTACTGGGAGATGGTCAGATAGCGTTGTATGTATTAGCTTAAGCAATTTGGCAATTAATTTTTTTTCTAGGTCATCGTCATTGGTTTTACTCTGAATATTCCAGATGCAATAATGGGGACCGTATTGCCAGATTTCAGGGCGAGCCTTCTTGTAGCAGTATTGTAATACCTATTAATATGAATGTACATTACAGTAGTTTGGCACACAATTTCATTAAGTTCATTTCAACTTTAAACTTGTTTTGTCTCTCTGCTGTATTTGTGTTTTGCTTTCAATGACTCAAAGAACAGAGATACCCTCATAGAAATAAGCAGAATAGAATAGAATAATAGAGTTGGAAGGGACTTTAGAGGTCTTCTAATCCAACCCCTTGCTTATGCAAGAAATCCCATACCATTTCAGACAAATGGTTGTCCAATCTCTTCTTAAAAACTTCCAGTGTTGCAGTGTTCACAACTTCTGGAGGCAAGTTGTTCCACTGATTAATTGTTCTAACTGTCAGTAAATTTCTTCTTAGTTCTAGGTTGGCTTCTCTCCTTGATTAGTTTCCATCCATTGCTTCTTGTCCTGCCCTCCGGTGCTTTGGACAATAGTTTGACTCCCAGGAGAGGGATACAAACAGTAGGGATATAGCAACTGTGTATTCTAACCTTTGGAGTTTCATGGAAACTTAACACACCTTAATGAGGGTAATTGGGTAGCAATCCACTACTGGTGCATACTAAGTTACGGTGTTGGAAACAACAATGGAAAAAACAGGTTGAACAGGAAGCATCAGGCACTTTCTTCTCTACTCTTCCCTCCCCCGCCCCGCCTCCTCCCCCCCCCCCAAATTGCACAGAAGTAACAAACAGGTAGCCACATACTTCAGACACCTCAGAGCATGCCAAAGGAGGAAAAGTTGCCAGATCCAAGAAAGGAGGTGCTGCAATGGAAGCTGGCAGGAGGAACTTTTCATCTGCAACAACAGATTTAACACTGAGGCCAATTACTGCTTGCAGCCATCTCTTTAATGGATGAATTCAAGCATAATTGTGACAGTTGTCTGTCAAGGATGTTTTAACTATACTGATCAGGGATTAGACCCAAGAACTGAAATGGCTCCTTCCAATTTTATAAATCTACTATTTTATGTATGGCCTGCAATAGGTTGGTTTTGGCTTTAACAATAGGTCCTCATCTTCCCTGAGCCAAGTACAGCAGCAGAAATAGAAAGCAAAGAATGCTGCTCTTCCTAGTTTCTTATTTTTACTCAGCTTGTCAGCTTGTCTTGAACAGTATATTGTAAACCAGTGGTGAAATCTGAACCTGTTTACAGTTCGCTGGCTGCGCATGTGTGCTGTGTGCCAAATGCACACTGTGGACGCATATGCGCAGTACGCACCACGCACCAAATATGAGGTGTGCGCGTGCAGTGCATGCCAAAAAGAGGCATGAGATAAGTAGAACAGATAAGTAGAACAGTGCATGCAGGGGGTGATCAGCTGTGGTGTGCAATCTTTTCTTTTATTTATAAAAGCATTTTTTTATAACCTATTCGGCTGAATAGTTTGTTAAAAAAATGTTTTTAAAAGGTAAAAAAAAGAGGCTCTGACGATCGCGAGGCACAGCTGTGATTGTCAGAGCCTTTTTTTTACTTTTAAAAGCAAAAAAGCAAAATCTTCTGCACATGTGCAGAGGGTACAAAACACATTACTTCCTGGTTAAAATCAGGAAGTAACGACAACCGGACGGATGGATGGAGCCTCGCACCGCAATCGCTACGGGTTCTCTGAACCACCCGCCACTATTGCTATCAGATCGGACGATCCAGTCCAAACCGGGAGCATTTCACCCCTGTTGTAAACTCATCTGTTTATTCAGTGAAATCGGGAAGCGAATTTTTCCCTTTCCCATCCTGTGAGAAATGGAAGCTCCACAGAGGAGCCCCAATCTAAAAGACTGTCCCACTAACGCTCCCCACCCTCTTAAGAAGGAAAGGAGGGCTGGGGATTAGAATGCAGGCAAACACTGCTCACAGCCTGGAGTTTAATTCGGATGGGGCTCAAGGTTGACTCAGCCTTCCATCCTTCCAAGTTCATCACAATGAGGGCTCAGATTGTTGGGGGCAATATGCAAATAATGCTTATATTGTAAATCGCTCAGAGAGTACTGTAAAGTGTTATGGGGCAGTACATAGGTCTAAATGCTATTGCTATTGAATAACTGTTCACTCATAATGTGGGAGGGGAGAAAGGGGAGCCCTTTCCTCTCTGCATGTACTGTTCTCAGTTGATGGCATGAGCTATACTGATAGGCTTCCCTTCCCTATGAAATGTCTCCTTAATCCTGAGAGGTGATTTCCTGGTCAAACTTCAAGAGGACTTACTCTGCAAATCAGTTTCCTAATAGCTGGTGCTTAAATATTGCTTTCTTGACACAGCTAGTGCTTATTTGTTTGTTTGTTTATTTATTTATTATTTATTTATTTCCGGCCTCAGATAGCCGGATGTGAGTCCCTCCTCGTGAAGTGGGGCCGGGGTGGGCAGATGGGTTTGCTGACTACATACCTGGCTCCCTGCCACGTGGTGGCAACCCTGCTCGAGCTGCTCAACATTATTGCCGGGGTGTCAGTTGATACCCCCAGACTTATTGTTATGAGGGATTTCAACCTGCCATCTGCAGGTGAAGCGTCAGAGGTGGCTCAGGAGTTCACGGCTTCCATGGCAGCCATGGACCTGCCCCAATTAGTTCAAGGCCCCACTCACACAGGGGGACACACTCTGGACTCTGGTCAGTGGTTGAATGAACTTGGTAGAGGGGATCTAGACATTAAACCCTCGTCATGGACAGATCATTCTCTCCTTAGCTTGGACTTTCCTGCCGCTTCCCCCCGCCACAGGGAGATGGAACCGATCAAATGGTTCCGTCCCAGGCACCTGATGGATCCCAAAAGGTTCCTGATAGAATTTGGGCCATTTTCTGAGACCCTGGCACATGACTCAACTGAAGACCTGGTGGCCGCCTGGGAGAGTGCGGCCACCGGGGCTTTGGACCGCGTCATGCTTTTGCGGCCTCTGACCTGATGCCGATCTCAGTTGGCTCCTTGGTTGTCCGAGGAGCTGAGAGAGATGAAGCATCGGAAAAGACGCCTAGAGAGCATTTGGAGGATTAGTCAATCCGATTCCGACCGGACACAGGTGAGGTCTTATATCAAGACCTACCTAGTGGCGATAAAAGCGGCAAAATCTACCTATTTTTCCGCTCTTATCGCATCTGCAGAGAATCGCCTAGCTGCCTTGTTTAGGGTGACCCACTCCCTTCTTCGGGGGGGGAGTGCGGGAAGATCCCTTGCGGGGTCGTGCTGAGGATTTCGTGCAATTCCTGCATGATAAAGTCGCTCGGATTTGGGAAGGCTTGGACTCCGACTGGGTGAATCCAGGGGAGGTATGCGAGGGTAGGTCTTGAGAACATTATCTGGGAGGAGTTTGATCCTGTGGCTCCCAAGGATGTGGACAGGGTTCTGGGTAGGATTAGTGGTGCCACATGTTTATTGGACTCGTGTCCCTCCTGGTTGGTACTGGCCTCCCGGGAGGTTACGCGAGGCTGGCTCCAGGGGATTATAAGTGCTTCTCTGAGTGAGGGTGCCTTTCCCATTGCCTTGAAAGAGGCGGTAGTGAGGCCCCTCCTCAAGAAGCCTTCCCTGGACCCAGCTGAATTAGCTAACTATTGTCTGGTCTCCAACCTTCGTTTTGTGGCGAAGATTGTTGAGCGTGTGGTGGCATGACAACTGCCTGGGCACCTGGATAAAGCTATCTATCTAGACCCGTACCAGTTGGGCTTCAGGCAGGGGTACAGCACAGAAACGGCATTGGTCATGTTGGTGGATGATCTCTGGAGGGCTCGGGACAGGGGTTGTTCCTCTGTCCTGGTCCTATTAAATCTCTCAGCGGCTTTTGATACCATCGACCATGGTATCATGCTGCAGTGGTTGAGGGGGATACGAATAGGGGGCACCGTTTTACGGTGGTTCTCCTCCTTCCTCTCTGACTGCTCGCAGTTTGTGTTGATAGGGGGGCAGAGGTCGACTTTGAGGCGCCTCGCATGGGGAGTGCCGCAGGGGTCGGTCCTCTCGCCCCTTCTGTTCAACATTTATGTGAAGCCGCTGGGTGAGATCATCCGTGGTTTTGTGGTGAGAGTCCATCTGTACGCCGATGATACTCAGTTGTACATCTCCACCCCAGACCACCCCAACGATGCCCTTGATGTGATGTCTCGCTGCCTGGAGGCCATACGGGTCTGGATGGGGAGAAATAGGCTCAGACTCAACCCTTCCAAGACTGAGTGGCTGTGGTTCCCAGCGTCGTGATATAGTCAGCTGGTGCCATCGCTGACTATTGGGGGTGAATCTTTGCCCCCCACAGAGAGGGCTCGCAATCTGGGTGTCCTCCTGGATGCACGGCTGTCTTTAGAAGAGCATATGACTGCCGTGGCCAGGGGGGCTTTTTATCAGGTTCGCCTGATTCGCCAGTTGCAGCCCTTTCTGGATCGCGACGTCTTGCACACGGTCACTCACGCCCTTGTCTCCTCTCGACTGGACTACTATAATGCTCTCTACATGGGGCTCCCCTTGAAAAGCACCTGGAGGCTTCAGCTGGTCCAGAATGCGGCCGCGCAGGTGGTTATGGGCGCAACTTGTTGTGCCCATGTGACACCCCTCCCCTGCGAGCTGCACTGGCTCCCAGTGGTCTTCCAGGTGCGATTCAAGGTTTTGGTTACCACCTTTAAAGTGCTCCATGGCATTGGACCTGGGTACCTTCGAGACTGTCTTCTGCCACCAGTAGCCTCCCACCGGCCAGTCTGCTCCCACAGAGAGGGTCTCCTCAGGGTGCCATCGGCCAAATTATGTCGGCTGGCGACACCCAGGGGGAGGGCCTTCTCTGTGGGAGCTCCTGCCCTTTGGAATGAACTGCCCCCAGAAATGCGTAAGATCTCTGACCTCCATGTATTTCGCTGTGCCCTCAAAACCTTGCTGTTCCGCCAGGCCGGGCTATCAATGTAAAGATTTTGAATTGGTTTTAAATGTGGGATTTTAAATTGTTTTATATTTGAGCCAAATTATTTAATATTTTTAATTATTTTTAAATCTTGTCTGTCTTTGTGCTTTTAATCAGGCTGTACACTGCCCCAAGTCCTTCGGGAGAGGGGTGGTATAGAAATAAAATTATTATTATTATTATTATTATTATTATTATTATTATTATTATTATTATTATTATTATTATTATTATTTGGTTTGACTTATATGCCGCCATTTATTTATTTATTTATTTATTGGTTTGATTTATATGCCGCCCTTCTCCGGAGACTCAGGGCGGCTTACAATGCGTTAAGCAATAGCCTTCATACTTTTGTACATACCTGCTTAGTAGGGCTTTCGGGGGCCCCCTAAGCGGTGTTCTTTTTTATGCAAAGTCAGCTTATTGCCCCCACAATCTGGGTCCTCATTTACCTACCTTGAAAGGATGGAAGACTGAGTCAACCTTGAGCCTGGTGAGATTTGAACTTGCAGCCCTTTGTCTGTTGTGAGAAGAGGAAGCAGTGATATAGTGACAATGAAGTTATGCTACAGCCAGAAGGAGTTATTGGAGTACTGGTTCATTTCTGGGTTTTCTTAACTTATTCTTTTGTGCATTTTCTGGTTCCTCATAGATCCCCCACCCATTGGACTTTTCTTCCAGTGTGGCACTTCTGATGCGTAGAAGTACATCTTGCCAACACCTTAGCCAGGGATAAGTAGCTTTTGTTTGCCCGCTATTTTTTGTTTCTTGAGTCATGTGCCAGGAAGCTTTCTTGCCCCAAGAAATCCAATCTTTGTTTCAGGAAACCCAGCTGTAATGCCACTGTGGGCAGCTGAGTCTCTAATCCAAGTACAAGGAAAAGCTGCAAAGTCTTCAGTTGCAACACTCCCAGTGAACTTTTACCCAGAGAAAATTCCCTAGGGAAATTTGCCTGCTTATATCCAGAATGAAGAAAAGTGATTTCTTGGCCCTTTCATACAGTGATCCTGTAATGGATCAGGCTGCCCTGTAAGAATATAAAAATATCCTAGATGCATTTTCTTGTTATTGTACCCAGTCTGGCTCTGGGAATTATGGAGACAAGACCAAAAAACAATGACAGGTATAGCAATGCTAGATGAAAATCGAAGTCTTAAACCATGTGTTCTCTAATATATCTATGATATTTCTGTATTTTAAATTAATTTTTACACTTTGTTTTGCTTCTGCATATTCTAGCTCTCGTGTTTACTGTCTTTGAAGGCAAAGTAAGAAATGGTTGATACTGATGCAATATTACTGAGCATTACTTTGATGCAGAAACATTTTATTTTAATTGCTCATTAGGCAGAGAACAACTTTACAAACTAGGAAGAAAGTCCTTCTGTTGAACGAACAAGAAATGCATTGTTAACAGGGCATGAACTTTAATCCTCAGTTATTTTGTGGTGACAGATGAATGCTTTTCTTCTTCTCTCTTTCTGTACATCTGTGAGCCCAGCTGAGCATCTAGAATCTGGAAGTCATCCCATCACCTTTATAGAAGAAGAATATTTGTCTGCTAGAGATGCCCCAAGCCCTATGAAACAATGGCGGCTTGCCACTAAAAATATTTGGATGACCTAAAGAAAATAAAAGCAAGCCAACAAATACTAGTTAGAAATATGTCTGGAAAATAATTGTGTTTCTTGGACATAACCCTGATATTTATATGGCTCAGGGAAAAAAAAATAATAGTTGATTCAATATAGGGTTGTTTAACTTTTTACAGGCCTGAAAGTGGATTTTTTCACCTATCTTGATGGATCATAAATATTGATTACGTAGCATGGACTCTTTGAAGCAGCATGTAAAATTGACACCATATAACTATTTTTCTAGAAGGAAAATATGAAATGCATTTACATACTTTGAGTAAGACTGAAATCTTTCTTTCTAACCATCTTCAGTTCTAAACAGCTGTACTTTAAATGTGCTGTCCCAGCAGACTTTATTTCTAACTATGTATTATGATCCCACTGAAGTTCCAGTTAGATCATGTGTATACTGGAATAGAGCCAAGTACAAAAATATACACATCTGTTACTACTAAGGTGACTAACGGGAATCCATCTCTCTTACTGTTGGGAAATGTCTTGTTTCTGAAAACCTTTAAAGGTCCAGGGACACAAATTTGGCTAAGTTGTGGCTGCTTCAGTACTGCTGTGCTGCTGCTGTGGTCAGCTGTAGCAATGTGATTGTTATTTCCAACATTCCCCGACAGCTTCCTATAAGGAAAGCCAGTGGGGAAGCCAGCAGAAAGTTGGAAGTCACTTCTGTTTTGCCCACCTTATGGTCATTCTGTTTCTCTGTTTACGTAATTGGAAATACATCTGAAATGATGACCCAACGTGTCGCAGGTTGTCTAATACTAAGAGTGCAATCCTATACATTTTTATTATAATGTGTAAGATTGCTTTTACATAAATACGTATAGTGTTCCACTCCTAGAAACTGATGTACTCATTAAGAGTTAGGGTATATATGTATGTAGTGTATCAGAGGCAGGAAGAGTGAGCTGTGCCCCAGGCACTTATTTGGTGGGAAAAAACCCGTATCTAGGAGCCCTGGTGGTGCAGTGGTTAGAATGCAGTATTGCAGTATTGCAGTACTGCAGGCAAACTCTGCCCACAGCCAGAAGTTCGATCCTGACTGGCTTTATGTTGACTCAGCTTTCCATACTTTCGAGGTCAGTAAAATGACCTCGGTCAGATTATTGTGGGCAATATGCTGACATTGTAAACTGCCCAGAGAGTACTGTAAAGCACTATGGGATGGTATATATTGTGTTTCCCCGAAAATAAGACCATGTCTTATATTTTTTTTGAACCCTGAAATAAGTGCTCGGCCTTATGTCCTCTTAAGCCTGATTGGGCTTATTATCAGGGGATTTCTTATTTGGGGGGAAACAGGGTAAGTGTAAGTGTAAATGCTATTGGTATTGCTATTGCTATAGAAGCATGATTTCTAGCCTTTCTCCTAAGAGAGAGAGTCCTAAGAAAAGACATGCCTGATTTCACAGGGTGCTCTGTGGTACGATATGCCTGCCTTGAATCATCTTTTCCCCTTTGAAACTTAATTGTTGCCTTTAAGTTTATGTTTGTTTGTTCATATTCTGCCTTTATTATTTTTACAAATAACTCAAAGCAGTGAACATATTCAATATACCTTCCTCCTATTTTCCCCATAATAACAACAACCCTGTGAGGTGAGTTAGGCTGGCCCAATTCACCCAGCTGGCTTTCATGGCAAAGACAAGACTAGAACTCACAGTCTCCCCCTGGTTTCTAGCCTGATCCCTTAACCACTAGACCAAACTGGCACTCTATATATACCTTTAAGCAAAGCTTCAAGATTGCATATCTCTTATTTTTTCATGAAATAAGCTTGGGCTGAGTTGAGACAATGTGGTATGCAACTGCTTAGAAAAAGAATGCTTTTTACACAGGTAAATCTTGACTTACAACAGTTCATTTAGTGACTGTTCAAAGTTACAACGGCACTGAAAAAAGTGACCTACAACCATTTTGCACAGTTACAACCTTTGAAGCATCCCCATGCTCACATGATCAAACTTCAGATGCTTGGCAACTGATTGATTTATGACCGTTGCTGTGTCCCAAAGTCATGTGATCCCCTTTTGCAACCTTCTGACAAGCAAAGTCAATGGGGAAGTCAGATTCACTTAACAACCAAGTTACTAACTTATCAACTGCAGTGATTCACTTAACAACTGAGGCAAGAAAGGTCATAAAATGGGGCAAAACTCATTTAACAAATGTCTCACTTAGCAACAGAAATTTTGGGCTCAGTTTTGGTCATAAATTGAGGACTACCTGTATATGGTAGGGAATTCTGATGTGAAGCTATGTTAGGTTCTTGTGTGCAAATACAGCAAAGTCTGTTGTGGGCTGTAAGCTAAATTGAGTGGTATTATATTACCTAACTGAAGGAAGCCATGATGGGAAATATTTGCTTGTTTATCTGATTGAAAGTCAGTTTCCCTTCCAAAATGAACCATGGATAGTTAACAATTCCTTAACTTCCTTCTTCAATGCACAAGAGCCCTTGATCTAATCTTGATTTGTGGTTCTTCATTCAGTCTCTAGTTGATGCTAGATGCTATTTTAATTCTTGGACAGCTTCTTTGGACTTAAATTCTTCAGGTTTTAGCCTTAGGTGGAACAATTTTATACCTTGTAAAAGAAGTTAAACTAATGTTATTATAAATTAGATATTTTTAATCCCAGCTTCATTATTTTTATATATAATTCAAGGCAGCAAACATATCTAATACTCCTTCCTCTTCCTATGAGTTGATCTGAAAGAGAGTACCTGGTCCAATGTCACTGAACTGGTTTTCATGCCTAAGGCAGAACTAAAACTCAGAGCCTCCTGGTTTCTAAGCCAACACTTTGACCACTACACTGAACTGACTTTAATATGCCTCTATTTTAAGGTTAGGCTTCTGTATGACGATGGGCTTCTTGCACAGGCTTCCCACTCACTAGAACTAATATTTGCTTGCTGAATACTGTCACTTTTTAATTGAATATGCAACTAGGCATGCTTTCATTCCTCGGGGCATAACAGCATTTGTGCAGTATCCATTTGAAGTAATGAACAAAGTTGTATTGTGTTAGTTGAGTAAAAAAGTAGTTGATCAACAAAGTGCAGACAAAATTAGCTCCAAGTCTTGGTCGAGTACAGATGTTTTCCCCATCCTCAGGATAAAGGACATTCCCTACAGGCTCCACTCCTACTCTTCACAGAATGTCTGCCAGTTTCTCAGAGCTGAAGGGAAAAGCTGGAATTTAGCGTAGCCCCTCTGCTTTGCAAGGAGAGGTCCCAGAAGGGGCTCAGTCTTAAATCCTGGAAAATTCCTGGTACTGAACTGGATCAGTCCAGGGTTAGACTAGGCTGCTTCCCATTTTAAAATATGGGACACTT
Organism: Masticophis lateralis; assembly: GCA_030761175.1. NCBI lineage: Eukaryota > Metazoa > Chordata > Lepidosauria > Squamata > Colubridae > Masticophis > Masticophis lateralis. The sequence continues at coordinate 93,554,518 of JAUDYJ010000003.1, read as the reverse complement.
TCCTTGAAAAAGGCGTACTTGTAATCTGTCTGCAAAATTGATGTTAACAAAGAAAATCCAGTATAATCTTCAGATGTTTGTACTATGTATCTGTTATGGAATACGACATTAAGTAATATAAATACCCATCCCAAAATGGACAGATGCATTGTAGAAGATACACATGCAAATTACATTCACATCCTACAATGTAATTTTGTTCAGTCTGTAGCAATGCTTCTGATGCCAGGTTTGAATTGCGATTTCTTGTGACCTATGGTCAGCCATCCTTTTCTTTAGATGTTGCCAGATGATTGTGAAGTGCAATCTAACAAACTTACAGTACATTGATTGACGGATTTTGTTTTATTTTTAAAAGTTATTTTTAAACTTTTTGTCCTGTCTTGTGTTGTACTTATACTATATTCTTCCAAAGGGAATGCTAATCTAATGCTAATCTAGTGTGAAATGCTGAAAATTTAGCATAGTTTTTAATTACAGTTTCCAGCAGGAAATCTGGAATGCTTATGTAATGCACACCAAATTGGCAGTGGAGGAGATGCAGTTTAGCCAAATGCAAGCTGAAGGCAACACTACTGTAATCTGTATCAAATGAATCTAAATTAGCCTGGGAAAAGGCAATACCAATCTTAATGCAAGCTTAATGAAGAAGCTAGACAAATATCCATTGGAAGCAAAACAAATTAATGCAGAAGTAAAGGATGAATTTGCATAGCCTAGCTAGGAGCAGAAGGTTATGCAGCCAAAGTCAATGAACTGGTAGATAGATGTATATAGATGTTCTATATGAAGTTGGCAATGATTACCCTATGTTCATACATGACATCTTATGAGAATAGAATAGAATAGAATAGAATAGAATAGAATAGAATAGAATAGAATAGAATAGAATAGAATAGAATAGAATAGAATAGAATAGAATAGAATAGAATAGTTACAGAGTTACTGAAACCCTATACCATTTTAGACAAATTGTTGTCCAATCTCTTCTTAAAAACTTCAAGTGTTGGAGCATTCACAACTTCTGGAGGCAAGTTGTTCCACTGATTAATTGTTCTAACTCTCAGGAAATTTCTCCTTAGTTCAAGGTTGCTTCTCTCCTTGATTAGTTTCCATCCATTGCTTCTTGTCCTGCCCTCCGGTGCTTTGGACAATAGCTTGATACCATCTTCATTGTGGTACCCTCTTCCCTGAGATATCAGAACACTGCTATCATGTCACCCCTAGTTCTTCTTTTCATTAAACTAGACATACCCAGCAACTGTTCTTTGTGTTTTCTATACATGGCACCTTATTTCTTGTTTGGTTCCTCTTTTATCCATGAGTTGGTTATGCTATGTTTGTTCACATTTCCAATGTTTCTTCAGAACAACTATGAAAAGTAGTCTAGGTTCAGAAATACAAGTAGTCCTCAACTTATGACCACAATGCAGTCCAAAATTTCTGTTGCTAAGTTTCACATTTGCTAAGTGAATTTTGCCCCATTTTATGACTTTTCTTGCTACAATTTTTAAGTGAATTAGTGCAGTTGTTAAGAATACGATTGTTCAGTGAATCTGGCTTCCCTATTGACTTCAGAAGGTCTCAAAATCACATGATCCTGGCACACTGCGACCGTCATAAATATGAATCAGTTGCCAAGCATCCAAATTTTCATCATATTAATTAATTAATTAATTTTTCATATTTCTATGCCGCCCAATTCTCCAAGGACTCTGGGCGGCTTACAACAAAGACAGTATGAACAATATATAAAAACCCATACACACAGCTCATGACCGGATCTCACAAGATCGCAATGGTGATCAGTGGCCCCAAGCCTGCCAGAAAAGCCAGGTTTTCACCATTTTTCGGAAGGCCAGCAGAGTGGGAGCGGTCCTGCCTCAGGAGGTAGCTGATTCCAGAGAGCCAGGGCAGCCACAGAGAAGGCCTTCTCCCGCGGACCTGCCAGATAACATTGTTTAGGTGACAGGACCCAGAGGAAGCCAACTCTGTAGGATCTTACCGGTCATTGGGAGCTATGTGGTAGAAGACGGTCCCGAAGATAGCCTGACCCTAAGCCATATAGGGCTTTAAAGGTAATAACCAACACCTTGAATTGTGACCAGAGACCAATAGGAAGCCAGTGCAGCTCATGGAGGATTGGTGTAATGTGAGAGTACCTAGGTGCACCCACGACCACTCGAGCGACTGCGTTCTGGACCAACTGTAGTCTCCGAACACTTTTCAGGAGTAGCCACATGACCATTGGGATACTTCAGTGGTCATAAGTATGAAAAATGGTCATAACTCACTTTTTTCAGTGGCATTATAACTTTGAACGGTCACTAAATGAACTGTTGTAAATCAAGAACTACGTGTAGCAACTGGCTAAAAGCCATGCAGTGAATTTCCATGACTGGACTAAACTCTTCCCAAATCTAGTCCACTCCTTAAGCGTACTTGTCAATATATCAGATGATTATCAGAAATAGAAACAGCATGCCACATAGAGTTTATGCTTATTCATCTTCCCCAACATGCATTCTGGCTTCTAAAGCTTAAAGAGAGAGGTCAAACAAAGCAATACACCTGAAACTGAAAATAGAGTTTTCCATTTCAACCAATAGAAACATAAATTTATAGTCCTTGACTTACGATCACAATTGAGACTGGGAAGCTTGTCATTAAGTGGTATAGTTCAGGGGTGGGTTCTACTTACCTTTACTACTGGTTCACAACGGGATCGCGCATACGCGCTCGCTTTGCTCACATGCGCGCCTTGCTTCTGCACATGTGCAGATCGCTGATGATGACATCTGGGGCAGTGGGTGGGGCTTCCAGCCAGTTTTACTAGTGGTTCTTGTGAACCGGTCCGAACTGAGGGCAACCCACCACTGGTATAGTTGTTAAGTGAGGCATCATATAATTACCTCACTTAATTTCACAACTTTTTTGACACAATTGTTAAGCAAATCACCCATGTTGTTAAGCAAGACATCAAGGGACTGTGACTTGTAACCCACCTCCTGCCAGCTTCCTCATTGACTTTGCTTATCAGAAGCTGTCTGGGAAGATTACAAATGGCATCCACATGACTGCAGGATGCTACAATTGTCATAAGTGCGCGTCAGTTACCAAAAGCTCAGATTACAATCACATGATCACAAGCTGCGATGATTCCAAGGTTAGGACTAGACATAAGTCATTTTTCAGTGGCATTGTAACTTAAATGGTCACTAAGTGAATGGTCATTAAGCAAAGTATTGAGTAATGATGGCTAGCTATCTTTTAAGTTGTCATTTGCTGCACATGGAAAATTATTCTATACTATAGGAAGGAAAAAACTCTGAAGTTACAGGTGAGCATCCATTTCTTTAAATCATTGAGTTGGATAGATTGGACACATTTGGCATGGTGTTAAGCTCTTTGGACTTTCTTTTTTCTGCCCTATGTTATATCATGAATCCCATCATGAGATAATGAGAAGTCAAAGGTTCACACGTTTCAAATAAGGTATACGTTTCCTTTTCTGGCTGGCTTTATAATTTTCTTCTCAGGCAAATATGAGGAACTGAATGTCCTTTCAGAATGAGGTTGTTTTTCCAGATTTCTCTTTAGGCAAAATACAACAAAGAGAAAATGCAACTGCTTTGTGTAACAACAGCTGTTGCCTTCAGCACTTAAAATCACAGAAGAAAAGACCTGAACTGAAGCAAGAGACATCTTAAAAAATAGAACTCTGTTCTGTATAAGAGCAACTCGTGCCTTTAGCAATTAAGCAGTCTTTGAACATGACAAACTGTTTTAGAGAAAAGCCCTCAATTTCATTCTTTCTGCAAATACTACTCAAATCCCAGAACACACTGTGCTTTCTGGTACTTCATGTCTAAGCAATTTCAAATATGTCTTTGTAAGCGCTAGCCAGAGCAATACACACATTAGTCACCCATACTTTATTCACACAATGTGAGCTTTGCAAAATAGTTCAGACAGGAAGCACAACCAACTTACTTTACTAAACGATTATAAAATCTTGCAAATCTGAAAGTACATCTCTCCCCTTTCGTCTTTTCAGCCCAAGTAACTAGGGAGTGTCAAGTGCTTGGTGCCAGGTGCCAGATTAACTGGATAGTGAATCTCTCCAGTTATTCCTACAATGTAGAAGATTTGTGACAAACCTTTCTAGCTCTATTGAATGGAGAAATTGAGGGAAACACATGTGAAAAATTGGCTAAATTAGATGGATTTTTCAGGAGCCATTAGCCACAATTAGCCATCCATGCCTTATGAATCCCAGACTACCAAACTATGGAGAAAGACCATCATCTTTGTTCTCTAGCATTATGAACTTCTCATTGGCCAGGGCCTTTTGGAAAGAAGGTACAGCAATAGATGATTTCGGTTGATCCTGCTGGTAGGGTCCAGCAATACTCCAAATGCAGTATTCAGTTTGAGCCTAAAGATGTGGCATAACAGACTTGCTTAATACTGTATACAGTTCTGACAGACAGTTTCCTTTTACATAGAAATTATAACCGTAGTTCATTGGAAATAATGTGAATAATAGAATTCTTAACATATCGTACTAATTTTTCAGATTCGATTGAATAGTCGTGGACTTATCTATTCTGTGGGCTTGTTGCTGGCCTCAGTTTTTGTCACAGTAAGTATATCATTATTTTTTTAAAGGGGTTGTAGGCATATTGGCCATGAGGGTGGGGGGGAATCTAAACTCTACAGAGGCAATACCTGTGGCTGATCTTCAAACTGTATCAGTACCAGTTCCCGTGTTTAGATGGAAAGCAAAGGAGCATTCAGACCTGCAAATTGGATTTTATCAGATTGTACCAAGAATAAAACTGAACAGTCTCTTAAGTCAGTGTAGTTGAGAAACATTTTATGTGATATAATAAATCTGTTGGATTGTTCTCATAAGCATCTCTTTGTCAAGGAATTTAGGCCAGATGATTGTTTCTCTTGGAAGAGGAAATGCTGCTGATTTATAAGAGGGATTAATGGAGAGAAGAGTATTCACATTGGTTCGTGGATATAGGAGAGCCAGCTCTAGATTTATATAAAAGTAATGGTTTTCTTTCTATTTCTAGGTGTTTGGAGTTCATTTGAACAAGTGGAAGTTAGATAAGAAGCTGGGGTTTGTGTGCCTTTCCCTCTATGGAATCTTCTTGTGTTTCTCCATCATGACAGAATTTAATGTCTTCACTTTTGTAAATTTGCCTATGTGCAGAGATCATTGATCCTATGGACAGTCTATTGAGAGGCAACTTCCTTCTGTACCAGTGCAATATGAAAATGGTTGGCATTTCCAAGCAGTATGAGGTTCCCTATGAAGGCTGTGAAGTTCAGTGGGGCCTCTTCTTATCTTGGCTTAGTCTCTTTCTAAGCCATCTTTTCACACATACAAACGCTCACCTGGAAACCACCTATATTGATGTGAAGATTTACAAATTCAGAGAGTCTGATGGGCAAACTAACTTTTACCTGGCTCTGAGCCAGAGAAACTGAACTATTACAGTTTTTTTTAAGTTATTTGATGGAAGACTAATTTATGAATTGAGACTATAGCTAAGATACAAAGAAGAGGGTACATTGCATTGACTGCTTTTGGAGAAAAACGAAAGGAATTTATTTTATTCTTCTTTCCTAAGAAAGTTTCCTTGCAGCTTATCTACTTTGCAGAATATTACATCTCATTGGATGATTCCAATGTCATAAACAGTGCTGTGAGAACTGAATTCCAGGTACTTATTAACAAGAATGGACCTGTACTTTTCAGAAGTAGTACACAATGACTTCCTTATGGAAAGTAATGTATCCCAGGAAGAGATTTGGGAGGAATCTTAACTGAACTGTAGAGATGAACCTTACTGCCATTTTATTCTTAACAGCAGAATGTGATCACTAGGTTGTTTAGAATATTTCCAAGCAATAGTTTTAGGCCTATCGGCCCCGGCAGACTCATGAGATGAAGTCCTGGTTTTTAACTTGATTATTGCCAAGAAAACTACATGGATATATCCATGAAGTCACCAGGAGCCAAATGTGATTCAAAGGAGATTTAACACTTTTTCCCCCTTTTAATTTAAAATACAATGCCTGGACTAATCTGTTATGGGTTCTCGATGTTTATTGATACTATTTCTTTAGCACTTTTAGATTGAAAAGTACTTTATGACCCTCCCTTTCTTCTTTATCCTGGCAACAGTTTGTTAAGGCAAGCACTAATAATATTCCTGTGTCTTAAAAAATAGTGCAGTTGAACAAGTTTGTATCCCCGCACATATCAACTTCAGGACTACATTAAGATTTGAACCAAAATTGTTTTGAAACAAACAATTTTCAGATATTTGGATCATCAGACCGTCTATTAATATATGGAGACTGGAGAAAAGGAAATGGACATAAAGGGACATTATTAGTTGAGAAGGCAATATAAGTACATGGCACATGTTTTAAAGTAATTAGTTGAAGACACTGGTTTGTAAAAAGCATATTTTGCACATATATTATTGCTGATGTTATCATTTGCCATTCTGTGAAGGATACACTGGACCTGGGTGGGCATATTATTGTTTTTCCTTTTGTATCCCACTGGGTGGTTTGCTTATGCAAATCCTATTTTAGGAATTTTTGTTGGTGGATTCTTCCTGCTATTTACCACAAAATTGCATAGCACTTATTTTTAATTTTCTTGAACCTTGGACAGAGAGGATTAGATTTTGACAAACTGAGAAAGCTATGATAAAGTTCCCCATTCAATGTTCTGCTGTCTTTAATGTAATTTGCTCTATTCACTCTGGAAATCCTGAAGACACCTCAGCTTCCATGTAGACCTCATCCATCCCCATTACATTTTCAGTGATAAGAGCAGCATTCCTGACTGTCCCAGTGACATTTAGGCCTGGACTGTCTTGTTTTGTTTTATTTGGTATGTATGTATATGCTTTGTTTTACTGTTTTTATAAGGAGGGATCTTCAGCTAGGCAAATGTGCAAGGAAGATTTTATCTACATATCCCACAAAGGTCATTCTTAACAGAAAAACAGCAAGCTGATGCCTGGGTGTAAACACACCTTTCAATCTACCCAACAATGTATACTTTAGTGCTTCCTTATTTCAAATGAGTTCCTTTTTGGGATCAATAGTATGAAATAAAATGTTGTGATCTGCAGTCTCCCTTCATCAAAGCACCTTGCTTTTTCTTATGACTTCCATAGTTGAATTTCCCCTTGATCTAGTTAGTGTTATCCACATGCATGGCTAATTTGTGGCCAGCCAGATAGAATAAATGTATTAATAAAACTTAGTTTAACCGATAAAACGTTTGCTCTTTCTGTACCTCTCCCTCACACATACACATGAACATAATTTGCCAATTGCTCCCTTGTGCTCATTTTTAGTGTTTTCAAGTCTGTGTCAGACAAATGCAATAATCTTGTCAGAATTCATGTTCTTACACTAATTTAATGTTCTAATGTATTCTGAGGGACTATAGTGGCATTCTGAATTTTCTATTTCTTTGTTAATTAACTACTGAGCATCTAGGATGGCAAGAGCCATTTTAATGCATTGTTGAATGCATAGGACTAGAGGTCTATGGGTGGGTGATGGGTTCTGGTCATTTCTTAGGCACAAAAGCCAGCGGGCTATCTAGGGCGATTCATTTTCTCTCAGCCCTAGGAAGAGGGTAATGAGAAATCACTTTAAAAATGTCAAGGGAAAAAAATTTGAAAAGGTGTTCACGGTAGACAAATCATGACTTTTAATCTAGGGCAATCAATTATTTCACATAGGGATCTAACAGGATTTTAAGCTTTAAATTCAAAATAAACTCTTACAAAGGAATGAAATGCAGAAATAAATAAACAGTGGCAATGACTGTCTTTTCAGAGATTTTTGTCCACTGTTACAGATTTTTTTCATTAGATTGCTTAATATGCTCTTATGAAATCTTAAAATTGTTATAATATATTACTTTTACCATTCACCATGCCATCTTCATTCTGTTTTTAATTAAATAATTATGGTCGCTCAGTATATTTCCTTTGATCAAACCATTTTAGCATCCAGAAACTTTTTTAAAAACATTCATTATCATCACTTCCTTTTGATTGTATAATAGATTGTATATAGAAAGCCATTTTACATCATCCATATAATGAGGATGGGTTAATCCCATTGTCAATTCAACACAATTTATTAGTGAGATATACTGCTTCTGTCTTGACCAGCTCTAAATGATCCCTTTGGAATTTTCTATAACTCCCCACTCCCTCAAAACACTATTTTTGAAACAAAATGGAATAAATGGAGAGCCTGGAATGTCACATACATAACAATACTTTGGAGGTAAAAATAGTTTGTGGTCTTGCACAGTGTGGCTACTAAAAATCTGGGCAGTGCACAATGACATGTGCATGTTGCTGACATAAAATTCTTCATTTTGTATCACTGTCCTAATGGAATGTGAATAATAATCCCAGCCTAAATTTCTGTCTTTGTATAAATCGAACACATGTTCATCTCTGTAACTATCCCTTCAATTCAATAACAATAACAGACTACTTGGAGAACAAAATAATATTTAAAGACAAATGTTAAATTGAGAGTTTACCCTAATTCTAACAACAGTTTAAAAAGCTGGTGGGTATTGCCTATTCTCTCCTGTCAGCTGTTCGCAGCCTGGCAAATCCCACTAACCTACCTTCTCTCCATCTTCTCAGTGCCTCTGTTTGCCTCCCACCCCTTAGTTGCCATTGTCAAAGCACAACACACTCTGTCATCCCAGCACTTTTCTTCCTTTGGTCATTGCACTCAGGTCCAAAGACTACATATGGCCCTGGCCTCTATCCTGATCTTTTCAGCCCTTTCCCTTCACTCTCAGCTACATAGCACATCCCATCTCCTTTATTTTAATGTTAAACCATGAAAGAATCTTCCCACCTAAACTGGGAAGAGTTTTATTTCATTTACCATTTCAGTTTTTGATTTAGTACCAACTTCCCTAGGGAAAAAAAAAAGATTGTTAGTTTCCCTTTAAACCTTTCACCTAAAAGAAGTAAAAACAGCTGTTTTTTTCTCTACGTAAATTTGTTAGCAACTGATAATAAAAACATATTAGCCACTAGTACTTCTTTCTTTGCCTTCATTATTGATAATTAGGAACTTAATAAAAAATATTAAGGCATTTTTGAGGGTCATGTTGGAGATGATATCAATTTATGTGACAATGTAATATTTTAAAAATATAAAGCAATAAAAGATGGAACTAGAAGATACTGTTTAAAACATAGTTTTAATTAGTCCAGGCTTTTCCATCATAAAAGTGAAAATGTTACAGTTTTGCAAATAGCAACTCTGCTCCAACTTAAGTGACATGCTTATTTTATTTTTTTATACAGTAGAATCATAACATTTTCATTTTAAAATACGTTTCTTTTTGCTGTAGGTTTAAAGTATATATTGTATGTTGCAAATTGATCTTATCTCATTTTAGGCATTGATGTTTTGCAAGAATAGTGAAAGTGCTTTATTTTGTATAACCATGATAAAATATTTTTTCCAGAGCACACTGGATTCAATAAAATCTGCCTTCTGGCATCTAAGATGCTATCCCCCTTGATCTGTTTTCTAGTACCTGCCCTCTTCTTCCTTTTGTTCAAGGATGTGATAGTTGATGGTATCAAAGGCTGCTGAGATGTGCAAGAGACCTACTAGGACCACACGTCCTGTGGGGATCGCAATATAGATCTTGCACCAAAATAATCGATCTCTATCCCATTTCCTAGCCGTATTGCAATAGGTCCAGATAAATTGAATTCTGGAATTAATGATAAACTGAATAAGTGTAAGTAAGTAAATTAAAATTAAATTTAGTGCTTTTATGCCAGTAAGAATTTAGGAGTGGGAAAGCAATTAAGAATATTTATGAGGCCTAAAGCAATTTGCCGACAATTCATTTACTCCTATCTGCAGCAATAGCAGCAGCCCAGAAGTTTCACATCCTGAAGCCAGAGTCGAAGACAATCTTTGTCCTAACCCCAGGGTCCTTGATAACAAGCAGTTTCAAGTGCCCCCCTCCCAGATCATAATTATATATAACTAAAGACCACACAGTAATGATTATGACAACTCATATGATGTTTTATATTAATTGATGGTTAAAAAGAAATCCTGTGACATACCCCCTAACATTAAATAAGGAGAAGGAAAAGATGTAAAACTTCCCTGCTTGCATTTATATCACTTGTTTCAGTGATCTGGTTGCCCTTAAATGAGTAAGGAACAAACATTTGGAATGTCAGATTGGGGTTACACATTGTAGCCTCATCATGTAATGATTTCTCAAAATGAGAAATCATTACATCCATCGTACAGGAAGGATGATTTGGATTGGGAATGGAATAGAATTTAGAATAGAAATAAGAATTGAATTCTGGCTTAGGAAGACGGCTGAATTGATGAATTATTTTAAAAACAATTTTATTGATTTCTTTAAAAAATAGAGAAAAACCAAAGGGGAAAAAGAGACAATCCCATAATGTTATCAGATTTTCTACCTTGAAGTCTAAGTTTAATCCAAAGAACAAGAATCTAACAGTTCTGTATAATAATATTTGTTAGAAAGAAGGTTACTGTTACAATATAAGTATCCCAGGCACATGGAATATTTAAGAACTGTAGGGCAACAAAAGTATTGTTGGTTTCCTGCCACCTTTCTGTTTAAATTAAAAGGATCTTGACTATAGGTGGCACCTCTGTTTTGATTGCTGTTGTCATTCCTATCAACATGAGTGAAACCTGGTAAACATCTGCTCAATTCATGCATATAGATACACCATATATCTCCCCCACAGCCTATTATCAGAAGATGACTGGGATATTATATTAGGAGAAAGCTAGGCATGAAAGCATATCATTCTTCTCTATAAATGCCCCTTATTTTGATTATATTTTAATGAGATAACTAGACAAGCAATAAATATGCTAACCTGTCATTCTAGTTTGGTCTTAAATGGGAAGCTTGAACTAGCCTAGCTATTTCCCCTACCTTGTACCACATCACAGATGATTTTTTTTTTAATACAAACACACATACAAACATACACTGTATTTTCTTTGAACAGATATTTGGCCGGTTCACAAATTTAAACAGTGTTTAGTCATTTCAATTAAACTTACAATTTCTGTATTTCCTTTTTGCCATATTTATTCCTCATCTATTTTTTTTAAAAACCAATAAAAAACTTCATCCTTATCTCTAATCTTAATCAAATTCAATTTTCCCTTCTTTTTTTATAGTTTTATTTTTATTTTTCTTAAACACACTTACATGTACAGTCATTTCCATCATTTTTCATTCATCTTTTCTTTTAACTTTCATTTTTCATTTTTACTTTTTCAGAGCTGCTCTTTTACCCTTTATCTTTACTCCAACTTTTCTTCTCCTCCCCTTCTCTTCCTTCCTGTTTCTCCTCCTACTTCCTCCATTCTTCCCCTCCTTCTCTTTCCTACTTCCCCTTCTCTTCCCCCACTCCTCTCTTCTTCCCCCCTTCTAACCTCCTCTATTCCTCTTTCCCTTCCCTCTTCTTCCTCTCCTTTTCCCTTTCTTCTTTCTCCTCTTCTCTTCTCTTCTCTCCTCTCCTCTCCTCTCTTTTCCTTTCCTCTCTCTCTACTCCTTCCCCTCACAAAGTAATCACAAATTACTTACCGAAGTCCCCTCTTTTTCAAATACACTTTGCTACATAATATAATAACATGGGTAGAAATGCCGTTCTAGGAACAGGTTACAAATCCTGTAGGTTAGCCTATGGAATTCTGGGAGTTGCAGTCCATGTATTTTAAAGTTGTTGAGGCTGGCAAATACTGATCTAAGTCATATATCTTTATTATTTTGTCAGGCATAATCTCTGATAAAGACTGGAATGAGCAAGCAGGTAATATTTTTCAAGTTCGAGAAAGGGAGAAGCAGTAGGGATTCACAATTGTGTAAGTGTGAGATAGAAAAAAGAAACTGAAGATAAAAATAGCTGTCTTCCACACGTTTCTAAGATACAATAACACAAAAAATAGACATATATTTTTCATATAAAAGCAATCACTAAAGGTGTACGCGTAAACAGTCTCAGGGATTAGAGCAGAATTAAAGACAATTCCCCAAGGAACTCTTTTTTTCAGTTCATCCTTGACAAATACTAAAAGGAAATATGAACTAAAATACTTTAATATATTCATATGCTTACATTTCAGGCAATTCTGTTGGAATGAAAGCTCTATAATCACACATTGGAAAAATTAAAACTACTTTCCTTTGTCTGAAACATTGTAGGTCTTACCAAATACTTATTTATCAAATAACAGTGTGATATTAAGCAATAATTGTATCTTGTACTTGGACAGTCAAACTTCCTATCAAAATTACACAGCTCTATTATACATACATACATGTGTGTATGTGTGTATGTTTGTGTGTGTATCTTAACACACACACACATACACACACATTACAGAAGTGTCACATTTGAATAATTGCTTTGGACTGAATATTAAATGAAAAACCAAACGTATTATTACACAAGAGTATAGTTAAGGGGGGGGTATTTTTGAAGCATAATACATGTAGCAGAAAAAGAAAATCAGTGTACTGTCTTAAATAGATATGCTTCTGGGTGTGGTCCAGTGAGTCATGGATCCTATGACTCCAATCCAATGACTCAGGATTTCCTCATACGCCGCAGCTGCAGTACCCTTTTCTCTCGCCTTCTTTGGCGTGCGTCCAGGAATGACGTCTCTCCCTCACTCTCATCTGAGACACCTGTTTCCCCACTACTTGGCTCTCTTTCAGCTGGCACCTGAGCCGGTGCCAGAGGGGGAGGGCTGGGAGATCTGGCTGGCTCCTCTTCCTCCTGCTCAGAGTTGCCTTCCTCCAAAGGGATAGGCTCAGAGGACGGGGCCACAACAATCAGATCTTGAGGTGGTGCAAAGTTGAAACCATTTAGGACTGAAGGTATGAGGTACAATTTTTGCATGTCTTTCAAATTCCAAGTTCTCTCAGAGGAGGGAGAAAAACCCTATTCTTTTAGAACATTATATTCCTGTCTATTCTTTTTTGTGATGATTTTCTTCCTTTCTTCCCTGGAGACCTTGGCCCATTTTATCCCTTCACTCTTATTTCATGTCATAGTCTTATTAGATAAGACCTAGGCCTAACAGACTTAGATTTCCCTAATTTGCTTTCTAATATAGATTAAAGCAGTCAATAGCATATTGACATCATTTACTAGAACTGTACAGCACTTCAGATTTCATTCTAAAGATATTCTTCCAAGCATATGAACACAGCACATAGCTGCAACTCTTTAAAACAATTATATTTTCCCCAAGATTAGGTAGCAGCCAGAAAAAAAGTAACTACTTTAAAGGGTATAACCAGATATTGTGTTCATGTCCTCATATTTCCATAGCACATCATAGTCCTATTATTTACCCACTGGGTTTAATGGTGGAGGACCATCAAGGAAGAGCTAGAGAAGAGCCAGCTATGGTTTATCCCATAGAAAAATAGAGGTATAAGGCATCCCAGTGAGTAAAAAGTGATGCCTCTTTCTTTCCTCTCCTCTGTTCCTGAATATTGTACTCCCTTATTTGTACATATTAAAACTATAGTAACTATGGTGTCTTTCCACAGATGCTCTAAGATTTTGGTACTTTGCTTGCATCCTGTTTTCTTCTATTGACCTACCTTTGTATCTTCAAATGTATTGTCTCACACTGAAAGTGCATGTTTAGGGTGTAGCTTTAGATTGTACAAAAATACGTAGAGCAAATGGAATTAATCTATTCATTTCTATTATTCTACTAAGAGATCATAGACTGAGCTGCTGGTAGAAAAGAATAATTCTGTTCTGTATTTTCATAACACTAAGTTTCCAAAGAAGAAAGTGGTATTTCCAAAGTGGAGTTTGCACTCAGTATATATAAATTAATCTTGTCTATATAATTTACATCCAGTTTGCCATACAAAATGAGGTATGCTATTCCCACCTGTTGAAATAAGTCATAGTATCCCGGCTACTGATAATCCATCTAAATGACTGCAGTTTTTATGAATATTTTATGTTCTTGAAAACTGGAGATCCTGTACTGAACAATATTTAAAACAAACCAGTTGTGTGTACAAGTAGTTGGACACATTTTTGTCCTTATTTTTTTAAAATTGAGAAACATAGATTTATATTCAGGTTTGTACCTTGAACTTTATATTCTCACCCCATGGTAGCTGGCTGCCATTTGAATTAAAAAAAATAGTTTTGGCTGCTAATAATTCCTGTCAGCAATTGAAAAGCCTAAAAATGGCAATGATAAGTTTTTCATGTTTTTATCAGGCAGTAAACTGGTAATCTATCAGCCCATTGTGTGTATAATGTATCAGATCTAATTGGGTATAGCTTACCTTTGTAATTTTTATAGTATTTTCTCATTAGTAGAATTACTGAATCTGAACTCTTTCTTTGAATACAGTATAAGATTTAACTTTTTGTGCTGGTGCTTATACAATTATCCATATATTTATTGTATTTATTTTTCACTGAAAATACAAATTTTGTATCAGGGAAGCAATCTTTATTCCAGAAGGACATAGAAACTGAAAATGAAAATTGACTATGTGTTTATTTTGTAAGAACACCACTCCAAATGAGCCATCTGCTTTTGTGCTTTCTATAACTTCAATTGACTCAGCTTAAATACGAGGGTTGTCATTTGCTGAGAGGTTCTCCTGCACAAACATCACTGATATAAATGAGCAGTGTGCAAGAAATTAAAGCAATGACTTTTAGGTTACCTATTATCATTTCTGAGCTGGTCTAAATCTATTAAATTGTCATATTTACTCTCATACTTTAAATAATGTATATATACATTTAGCCTATAACTGGCACATCTCTCCTTGGTGCACACTGATTGTACTTTTGTTCTTTTTTTTATAAGCAGCACAAGGTAATAAATGGCTCAGGTTTTGCTAGTACATTTGTGTGTGCATGCATATGTTTATACCAGGCACCAAACGGTCACCTGTCTTTAAACCTACAGCCTTTTCCTGTGATCCTTGGTGTTTCAATAAAGATAGAAAAATACATTAAACTAACTCATGTTTGGGGCTAATTATTTTTCTATATGTTTTTAATTTATCACTAAAATAAGAAGAAACTCTTACAAACTGCTCTCAAGAACTGTATCTCAAATAATGGCAGAAATATTGGATGTGGAGGAAATGTGTTTTCTTTGGTACTGATGAATATCTTTTCCTTTTCTTTGTAGACACAAGCTAATATATCATCACCTTCCAACTTACACTGCAGTTTTTAAAGTAGCCACAGGCTAGAAAGGGCATTGGCAAAGTGGAACAGGTCAGAAGAGGGCTACCATTATAGAGGTGGTAGGCACGCTGGTGCACTTATGCACACCCCCTTACAGACCTCTTAGGAATGCGGTGAGGTCCACAGTAGACAGTTTAAGGTTAAAGTTTTGGGGGTTTGAGGATGTAACAACAGAGTCAGGTAGAGCATTCCAGGCATTGACTACACTGTTGCTGAAGTCATATTTTCTGCAATTGAGTTTGGAGCGATTTACTTTTAGTTTGTATCTATTGTTTGCCCGTGTATTATTGCAGTTGAAGCTGAAGTAGTCATTGACAGATAGGATATTGTAGCAGACGATTTTGTGTACTAAGCTTATCTGCCTGTAGGTGAGGAACAATAAAGGAAATTTCTTAGAAGCAACTCTGTGTGTGTTTCTTGGCTTTTGGAACCTGACAGCAATCTTGCAAAACTAAAGCCTGGAATAGCTTGAGCCTGGAATAGCTCAACGGACGAATGCACTGTAATTTAACTCCAGCTGTCTGCAATTAATAAGTTCGAATCTCCAGGCTTAAGGTTGACTCAGTCTTCCATCCTTTCTAAGGTAGGTAAATTGAGGACCCAGTTTGTGGGGGCAATAAGCTGACTTTGTAAAATATACAAAAGTATGAAGGCTATTACTTAACGCATAGTAAGCCGCCCTGAGAAGGGAGGCATATAAATCATTTTTTTTTTAAAAAAAAGCAATTTTGCATCATTATACTCTGAGAACCTCTAGGGAGCAACTTAAACGTCAGTGTCTTTTGGTCCTCTGTAATGCAATTCTTCCCTCTTGGGAATCCAGATGTATTGGTTAACAGGCTGTAATGACAGCCTGTTGTCATTATGATAGTTCCATCCTTCCTGTTGCAACATGCCGAGAAGATAGTGCTGCAAGGACTACTGTTCAATTTTGGATCCCTGTCTGATGGTACCTGAACTCCGTTTCCTACTTTGTTTAATATCTACATGAAACTGCTGGGGGAAGATCATCAGGAACTGTGATGTCATTATTGTGTTGATGGAACCCACTTCCACTTCCCTTATCTTCTTACTCCAAGGAAACAAGCCTTGAACATTGCCAACTTCAAATAATAGACTGAATGAAAGAGAACAAGCTAAAATTAAATGAAGATAAAATCGTCAAGTGGTGTTGGTAAAAAGAAAGCTATATTCTGAAATTTAAGTAAAATGTGTTGTAGATTGGATTGCATCTCTCCCATTCCTCAAAAGAGGAGATTGTCAGCCCTTGGAGATATACTAGCCTAGGAAATCAAAGTTACGAATGCTGACACATGGAGAAAAGCACATGGAGAATATGTGGCTGCCTTGGACCAAAGATCAGCGAGCGCCATCCTTAATTTTTTTGCACAAAGGGAGGATTTTATGTCCCTGCCGCAATTAAGCTTTTTCTGGCCAAGTCGCTAGCACAGCTTTTTTATGGGACTTTGCTCAGACTGTTTTACACCATTAGAAATGGTTCAATCCAAATTCATTAGATCAATTCTCCAGATACCGCGTTGTGTCTCAAATGCACTTCTGTACCCAGAGACAGGATTGACAAAAGTCGAAGCAAGAATCTGTATAGCATCCTTAAATCTCTGGCTAAAGCTTAACTTCTTTCCAAAGGTCTTGCTCCATTAATTCTCCAAGACAAGTTCTCTTCATCATGGAACAAGGCTGTTGAGTCCAACCTCGCCAAACGAGGCTTCTCCCTAGCTTCTGGACTTCCCTGGACTACGACCTAGAAAGACAAATCGTGCTACAAAGGTTGGAGGACATTGAGAGGCAGGCAGACTTAGGGAAATCTCCGCTGTTTCTGGCTCCAGATGCCATTAGATGTATTGTTGCTCCTGCCAGCTATCTTAGTCAGAGTCAGCAAACCACCAGAAAGCATTTTCGCTCGGTGCCATGTGCTTCCATCGGCCATCCTGTACGGCAAGTACAAAAGGATACCATTGATGGAAATACTCTGTTCCTGTGGCTCAGAAGAGGTGGATACTGTGGGTCACATGCTCCTTAGATGTTCCTTTTACACAGAGATTAGGAAAAAACATATTCTGCCAATAACTGCAAGGTATCCTGGCTGTTCTAATACCTATCTTCAGTGGCTGCTTAAGGATGAACAGTCCATAATTACAGCGCAGGTGGCCAGATTCTGCACAGCAGCACTGGGGATTCATTGTAAATATGTGTCTTCTCTACCATAGTTATGTTATATAACAAATATGGCAAACCCTTTGCACTGCTTAGTCTTTTGCCTTTTAGCGTTGAACCTACAACGGGCCACACAGTTTATGGATTGTAATTTTACTATAGTTAGACAATGTATAATTGACAGACTGGATTTTATTATAGATTTTAATTGTTATTTATTATTTTATATTGTATATTTACTGAGCATTTTTATTGGTTCTGGTCTTGTACAGTCTCTAAGACTGTAATGAACTGGGGGGCGGGGGGAAGAATGCTGACACTATTTTTATTACATGATTATACTAAAAGAATCTTCCACGTTAGAATGCATCTTTCCCCTCTCTCCTTTTATCTTCATGAGAATTAGGGAGAGTCACGACTGAGACACTTTCTCAAATTACATTCCTGCCTTTGGCTGAAATATGTCTGACTGTTGCCTCCTTTTCTTCAAAGATATTCCTACAACCCTTTCCAGAGATTCACATCCCTTAACCCCAGGTGTAATTGGATTTGCAGCATAATTATACCAAACATAACCCTTCCTGAGCCAACCAGGCTTTGTGACAACCTGTCTCAACTATTGCAATATTTTTCATTTGGGGATACTCTAGAGAAAGAATCAGATAATTGCAGTGGACACAAAATGCAGTATTGATATGACAGCTGAAGGATCTGCACAGGCTACACCTTACCTGTTGAGCATAATTCGTATTGACCATCCAAGTCCTCAACAGCTTGGGCAACTGATTATCAATGATATATCCTCTGCCTCTTATCCAGCCATGAACTTGCCCTGTCACTTAGGCTAATGGGGTAGCTTCTTCTGAAGATGCCAGAGCCCGGACTCTTCATTACACAAAAAAGGCTCTCATGTGGCCCCTAGGCTACAGAATGTACTCCCTAACTAGATGTATTTAGCTTCACTCTGCACAATATTTAGGAAGATGATCAAAATACCTCTCTTTTATAAGCTTTTAACTGTTAATTATTTTAGTGATTTGGTTTATCTGTAGTCTCAATTGTAATAATTTCTGTTTGTACTTGGTCTGTTATTGTTGTAAGCTGTTTAAAGTGCCAGAATAAACAAAAAGGTGCAGTTTAAATTCAATAAGTAAAATGAAATTCAATCCTCTTTGAAGGAGATTAGAGTGCTATACAGTCCTTCCCTCTTTATTAAATTAACTTTTATAATATTAAGAAATGAACCTGTTTGGGAGCTTTTTTTTTCCCAAAGGGGAGGAAAGAGAAAGAGAGAAATAAAAATACCTTTCCTTGTCTTGAAACATGTATAAAATAGAGGACAACATGCAGGAAAGTAACTTGGTTCTTCATTTTTTAATGTATTACTGGCACTATTTACTTTATTAGCAAGGCTTCCTGAAGGAAAGAAAGGTAGAATACATTTGTATATGAAAGCATATAAATGCATTCTTAAAACCCTGTTAAGCAGGTTAGCCTGAGAATGAATGACTAGCCACGTTTCGGCTGAACACGATTTAAAGAATATCATCCTGATTTGATTGAATTAAATAATCTGGTGCTTTGGCTGTTTGTGACTTAATACATTGTTTGAACTCAGGAATTGTGGTTTATAAATTATGGATTCTGACTCTACATAATCAACTCAGTCACTGTAACACATCTATGTATTTAAAAAGTCATTGTTAAAATAGAACATTAACACAGTGAGTTAACTCATTAAGAAAGCTCTGCTCACAACCCTTTGTTGAAAAGATAAAAAAGCTTTCCTGTTTGAATCGGTTACCACAATTGATAATGTTTTTCAGAAGGGTGACTCTTCCCACTTCACTTTTAGCTGCTAAACCTGGAACAAAATTAGCATTCAGAGGAAAATGAAGCACTTCACTCTACAATGCAAAGCTGTCTCTGCTAGGCAACCAATTTATTAGAGGAAAGGAAAGTGTTCTCAAATACAGAATATGCATAAATCTTTGACAAACAAATATGGCTTATTTAGAACTACAGTATCTGCTATGCTGTCTTTGGAAAAGCAAGCCATTTTGTGGTGCAGAAACTCTGGTATAAAGATAAGAAAAATGCTCAGAGAACACAGATCAAAGGAAATATTCCAATTGGCAGAGCCATATATTTTCAGAGTGTTAGTATTTGTGGAAACTAATAATGGTTATAAAATTCAACTTTTGAATGATCTTTTCCTAAAACATTTTAGTATTTTTATGGCTATATCTTTGAAAGTGGTAGGAGTACCATTAGTCGTAAAGTTCATAAAATAGATTGTTAAATAAAAAATGATTTTTAAAATCAATTTGCATGCTGCTTCAAATACTATAGCAGCATCTGCTAAAGTTTACCAAGTATCACATGGTGAAATTTCACTACTTATTGCTAAGAAAAATAATTGGAAGTTATGAATTTATATTTACAGAGTGGAGCTATCAGTACCAATTTTCCTGGTGAGTTCTCTCAATGGGCCAAGACAATTCCTTCCCTGATTAATTACATTGTAAACTCAAGGAAACCTTTATATAAAATATATAAATTGACCTGATTGTGCTTCTCTTCCTAGCATCTCAGTAATATGAGCATTTAGTAAGCTATTTCTCGAAACGGCTACTGTTGCAAACATTCACTTTGATCTAAGGTCAAGGCTGGTTTGTGTTAAATGGACCTAAGAGTGCAAAGTGGGAAATTCTGAACTGCTCTTGTTGAAGGTAGCGTCCCAGACTTACTTTACATAGTAAAGGTAGACAGTTGAATAGTTGAAGGTAGACATGAAAACTAAATTCTATAGTATAGAAATTAATCAGTTACTCTAGCCCCGTGATGACGAACCTGCAGCACGCGTACCAGAGGTGGCACACAGAGCCCTCTCTGTGGGCACGTGTGCCATCTCCAGCTGCTCTTCTGGATTCCATCATGCACATGTGCGCTGACCAGCTGCTCTGGCATGCATGCGCACTGGCTAGCTGCTCCCTTCCGTGTTCCGGCATGCGTGTGCACTCCTGTTTCATCGCTCAGTGTCAAAAAGGTTAACCATCACTGCTCTAGCCAGTACTGTGTGCTCAGATACCACAGAAGAGGGGGAGGGGGAAACAAAAGCAAGTCTTGCCCTTCTCAGCCTGGTTTGGTTCAGAATGTCTCAAGGCCAAAAACAAGCTGATTAGGTAATTTAAACTCTGAAAGGAGGATCCAGCTTTATACTACATTCTAGACCTCTTATTGCTGGAGCAACTGAATAAAGACCTAGTGCAAACCAAGAAAAGAGAATTTACCAAGACCTCCTAGCTACAAACAATAGTGTCATTAAAAGTCAGAAAGCAAACCTTATTTTGGTGCTTGATAGCTTTCCATTGAAATAATGCTCCCCTTCAGTTTCTTATCTCATACCAGCAACTGTAGAATGCACAACAAGGCCTGCCTGAATTCAAAGTCAAATTTTGTATTGACAAGGACCCCAATGGGGTATCAACTGCAAGTTCTGAAACGAAAGACCTATAAAACAGCCTGGCTAAATGCCAGGTAATGATTGTATTACTGCTGAACTCTTACAATAAGGAATGGTGGACCCATATACTTGCTCCTCTGTTCTCCTACATTAATCACACTATACAAATACCAGAGAACTGGGGTTTAGCCATTATAGTGCCCATTTATAAAGAGGCTCATTGTGAACTGCCTGCTAACTATTAGTCCATAAGGCATCTTAGATTAGTAAGTAAGCTTTATTTATTTATTCGTTTATTTACATCCTGTCCTTATTATTTTCACAAGTAACACACCTTCTTCCTCTTATTCTCTCCACAACAACCACCCTATGAAGCGAGTTGGGCTGAGAGAGAGTGACTGGCCCAAAGTCACCCAGGTGGCTTTCATGGCTAAGGCAGGATTTAAATTCATGCACTTTTGTTTTCTAGCCTGGTGACTTAACCACCAGACCATATTGGTTCTCTCTGGCTCAGGTTTTATGCTAAACATCGCCGCAACAAATTGATTAGATTAATTAAATGAGCAAGCAGGCTTTAGAACTGCATCCCAGTACTTGCCCTAATACAGCAACATTAGGATGAAAAATGTTTATCTAAGACAAGCTCAGCACTATTTGCCACATCCCTTGACATTAGGTCTGCATTAGATCTCATTTCCAGAACAAGGCTGTGGATAAATTTAAACATTGGTGGAAGACCTGTCTATTGTTGTCAAAATATATCTTTTATAAGAATTCCAGAATAAAGGTTAGTTACCATTTGCAGGGACATTACAATAAAGGGCCCCCAATCTGAAGAAAAGTGAGACATTTAACTTAATTATTTAATTCAATATCTATAACCTCCCATCTCAATCTATGACTCTGGGTGGTTTATAATTTAAAGATATTTGATCATTTGATCTATCACAATAAGTCTATAAGTAGATCTTCCAAATTAGAAAATCTTTCCTTTGGCAACAGATGTCTTCTCATGCAATTTTATGGGTCATAGCAATTTCATGATCCAAACTAGGTATTGTAACACATCTAGCTTGGGTAATGAGACATCTGGAAAAAACAACCACCACCAAGCTCAGTACCAATGACCCCTCATTTCAATCCTGAACTACAAATATTCTTCTTTATCAATAGAGTAATTTTATTTTAATTTTTGTGGTCTTTACAGCTGTAAACAAAAGCTGCTCACATTCAGTTTAGCTGCTGGACAAGTTAATATTTTTCCAGCTGCTAGTTCTTCTAATACAGGTGAAACTCGAAAAATTAGAATAACATGCAAAAGTTCATTTATTTCAGTAATACAACCTAAAAGGTGAAACTAATATATGATATAGACTCATTACATGCAAAGTGAGATAGTTCAAGCCTTGATTTGTCATAATTTTGATGATTATGGCTTACAGCTCATGAAAACCCCAAATTCACAATCTCAGAAAATTAGAATATTGTGAAAAGGTTCAATATTCTAGGCTCAAAGTGTCCCACTCTAATCAGCTAATTAAGCCATAACACCTGCAAAGGGTTCCTGAGCCTTTAAATGGTCTCTCAGTCTGGTTCAGTAGGAATCACAATCATGGGAAAGACTACTGACCTGACAGTTGTGCAGAAAACCATCATTGACACCTTCCATAAGGAGGGAAAGCCTCAAAAGGTAATTGCAAAAGAAGTTGGATGTTCCCAAAGTGCTGTATCAAAGCACGTTAATAGAAAGTTATGAGGAAGGGAAAAGTGTAGAAGAAAAAGGTGCATAAGCAGCAGGGATAACCGCAGCCTGGAGAGGATTGTCAGGAAAAGGCCATTCAAAAGTGTTGGGGACTTTCACAAGGAGTGGACTGAGGCTGGAGTCAGTCCATTAAGAGCCACCACACACAGATGGATCCTGGACATGGGTTTCAAATGTTGTATTCCTCTTGTCAAGCCACTCCTGAACAACAAACCATGTCAGAAGCGTCTTACCTGGGCTAAAGACAAAAAGAACTGGTCTGTTGCTCAGTTGTCCAAAGTCCTCTTTTCTGATGAGAGCAACTTTTGCATCTCATTTGGAAACCAAGGACCCAGAGTCTGGAGGAAAAATGGAGAAGCACACACTGCAAGATGCTTGAAGTCCAGTGTGAAGTTTCCACAGTCTGTGTTGATTTGGGGAGCCATGTCATCTGCTGGTGTTGGTCCACTGTGCTTCATTAAATCCAGGGTCAACACAGCCGTCTACCAGGAGATTTTGGAGCACTTCATGCTTCCTTCCATAGACAAGCTTTATGGGGATGCTGACTCATTTTCCAGCAGGACTTGGCACCTGCCCACACTGCCAAAAGTACCAAAACCTGGTTCAATGACCATGGGATTACTGTGCTTGATTGGCCAGCAAACTCGCCTGACCTGACCCCATAGAGAATCTATGGGGCATTGCCAAGAGAAAGATGAGAGACATGAGACCGAACAGGGCAGAAGAGCTGAAGGCCGCTATTGAAGCATCCTGGTCTTCCATAACACCTCAGCAGTGTCATAGGCTGATAGAATCCATGCCACGCCGCATTGAGGCAGTAATTGTTGCAAAAGGGGCCCAAACCAAGTACTGAGTACATATGCATGCTTATACTTTTCAGAGGTCCGATATTGTTCTATGTACAATCCTTGTTTTATTGATTTCATGTTATATTCTAATTTTCTGAGATTGTGAATTTGGGGTTTTCATGAGCTGTAAGCCATAATCATCAAAATTATGACAAATCAAGGCTTGAACTATCTCGCTTTGCATGTAATGAATCTGTCTCATATATTAGTTTCACCTTTTAAGTTGCATTACTGAAATAAATGAACTTGTGCACGATATTCTAATTTTTTGAGTTTCACCTGTATTGCTAAAGCTTTGTTTGATAAAAAATGTTCAGGCTTATTAATGTACATTATGATAATGGTTCCATAAACCTGTCTCATCTTTCTTGCTGTATGTAGGAAAGAAAATACTTTCTTAAAGAATCTAATGGGCAGTTATTTTAAGGTTCCAGATTTTAGTAACAGAATTCAAAAACAATGAATTGAACAGGAACCTTCTTCCAGGAAGGAAAAACAAAACCATTATGTTTACAAGTCTCCTTTAAAAAGTCAATGACCCATCCTGTTACTCATTACTAAGATTGCCAAATTGAAAAAAAATGTTCTGCTTTGAAATAATAATCTTTAATGATTAGGCACAAGGCCATAGAATGCAAACTATAGAACAATAAGATCATATATAACAAAAGAGAGCAAAAATAGAATTAAAAGGAAATGCAAATAATTTGTGTTGTATCCCAATCAGATCTTTATATGTAATTCTCAATGATACTGTTTTATTTGGTTGTTGAGAGTGTGGTGGCGTGGCAGCTCCCCCAGTACCTGGATGAAGCTGTCTATTTAGACCTGCTCCAGTCTGGCTTCAGGTCTGGATACAGCACCAAAACGGCATTGGTCGCGTTGGTGGATGATCTCTGGAGGACCCGGGGTAGGGGGTACTCCTCTATCCTGGTTTTGTTAGACCTCTCAGCGGCTTTTGATACCATCGACCATGGTATCATGTTGCGCCGGTTGGAGGGATTGGGGGTGGGGGCACCGTCCTACGGTGGTTCTCCTCCTACCTCTGCGACCGGTCGCAATCCATGTTGACAGGGGGGCAGCGGTCGATCCCGAGGCGCCTAGTGTGTGGGGTGCCACAAGGGTCGGTCCTCTCGCCTCTCCTGTTCAACATTTATGTAAAGCCGCTGGGCGAGATCATCCGTGGTTTTGGGGTGCAGTTCCATCAGTACACTGATGATACTCAGCTGTACATCTCCACCCCAGACCACCCCAACGATGCCATGGAAGTGATGTCCCACTGCCTTGAAGCCGTGCGGGTCTGGATGGGGAGAAACAGGCTTCGACTCAACCCCTCCAAGACCGAGTGGCTGTGGCTGCCAGTGTCCCGATATAGCCAGCTGACACCATCGCTGGTTATTGGGGGTGAATCATTGGCCCCCACGGAAAGGGTGCGCAACTTGGGCATCCTCCTGGACCCATGGCTGTCTTTAGAGGATCATACGACAGCTGTGGCCAGGGGAGCTTTCTATCAGGTTCGCCTGATACGCCAGTTGCGCCCCTTTCTAGATCGGGACTCCCTACGCACAGTCACTCAGGCTCTTGTCACTTCTTGCCTGGACTACTGTAATGCTCTCTACATGGGGCTCCCCTTGGGGTGCACCCGGAGGCTTCAACTGGTGCGCGGGGGATTATGGGAGCGACAGGGTGCTCCCATGTGACACCTCTCCTGCGAGAGCTGCATTGGCTGCCGGTGGACTACCGGGTGTGTTTCAAGGTGTTGGTAATCACCTTTAAAGCGCTCCATGGCTTAGGACCAGGGTACTTACGGGACCGCCTTCTGCCACCAATTGCCTCCCACTGGCCGGTTCGCTCCCACAGAGAGGGCCTCCTCAGGGTGCCATCAGCCAGACAATGCTGGCTGGCGACCCCCAGGGGGAGAGCCTTCTCTGTGGCAGCTCCCATCCTCTGGAACGATCTTCCTCCAGAATTGAGAACGATCTCCGACCTCCGGACTTTTCATCGGGCCTTAAAAACATATTTTTTTCAGCTTGCCAGCTTGGCCTGATCCCTGCTAAATTTTTTAGAGTTTTTAGAGTTTGATATCTATTTTAAATTAATTTTGTTTTAATCATCAGCTAAATTTATATTTGCTCTTTTTATAATATTTTAACTTTTGTGTACTTTGTTTTTATTTGGCTGTTCACCGCCCTGAGTCTGCAAGGAGAAGTCTTGTATATAAGTCAAAATAATAAATAAATAAATAAATAAACTGGAATTCAAGAATATATGTGCTATGTCCTCCATCTCTGGTGCTTCAAAAATACATGACAAGGAACTTGGTTAACATATTTAACCGTTTTGTCTAGCTGCTTAAATCTCACTTCCATAAAATAGCCTACTGGAACATGAGTATTCCTGAATTTAGATATTTCGCAGTCTGAAAGGTACATTTATAGTGGCTCATCCATTTGAATGTATTGACCTTATTGCAAGTAGCGATATCTATTCAAGCTTCTACAGCTAATCCTTGACTTATGACCATTTGTTCAATAACCATTTGAAGTTATGTCGGGGCTAAAAAACTGGATTTATGATCCGTGCCCAAAGCTCTGTGCCCCCATGATCATGTGATCAAAATTTGGGTGTGTGGCAGCAGCTTACTCACACTTACGATGGCAAGCATGCTTTCACTCCTCCATCTATATCCCAGCACTTTGCCTCGCAGAGCAGCAAGCAGACCCAGAACCACATGGCTCTGTGGCTGATCTTTTGCCTTTTTCATCCAGCCACTGTGGCCAAAGCAGAAGTGCCTTGTGACCTTTCCCATCTCCTTTTCGGATCCAGCTTCTCACAGATTTATGAAGACAATATCCTTTTCGGATCCAGGTTCGAATGTAACTTTCCAAAGACAGCACTCAAGAACTCATGTGCAGGAAACCTTATACAAAGAAGTTGGGTCCAAAAAGGAGATAGCAAAGGGTCAGTGTAGGAAAATAGGAAAGAAGGCAGCTGGATGAATAAATGCTTGTTGGGTTTGCTGTGATGGACTGGGAATTCCTGGGGGATTGGCAAGCAGCCCCAGAGCTTGCAGCAGAATCAAATCCAGAATAGCTTGATGGGGCTGGGTTATTGCTTAATGACCTGTGATTCTCAGTTAACAGCCACAATGGGATATTGCCGCCAGGATTGCCAGAGTAAATCAGTATGGTCACATGACATCTTGCTTTACAACTGCACCTACTTATGATGGCAATTCTGGCATTCCCTGTGGTGATAGTAAATCAAGGACTACCTATATTGTTTGTTTAGCGTATGGCAATACACTAAATAAATGTGTTTTAAGCCAGGAGATCACAAAGACTGTTTCACTGCCATTGAATAAACAGTTGATTCTGTGTTGTTGCCCAGGGGATGCCAGAGGTCAGGATTCCTGTATTTTTCAGGGATGCTTCTTCCTTGTCCCCCACCACCTATATAATAACTATTAAAAGCATTAAAATGTATAAAAGCAAAAGTAAACAAAAAAGGAAGAGACAGGGGGATGTTATTAATAATGGAGCCAACTCACAAGTTAATCCATTGTCTGGGGTCCCCAGGCCTACTGGCAGAATCAGGTTTTGAGGGACCTTTGAAAGCTCTGGAGTCATGAGGCCTACCTCCTATTTGTGGGGGAGAAGATTTGAGAGCCACAGCAAAATGTACCGTAGTTCCCTGAACAGCAGAATGAGTAACATGCCCATTTGGTTGGTTCGGCAGATGAAATAGGGAAGAGGCAATCCCTCAAATAAATGAATATCAAAGCTAAGTTGAAATGTGAGCTTCACTAAAATGTTTGGGATCTCCAAGTCATTTGACTTTAAGGCTTAATTTTGAGTATATTATAGAACTAAAGATGATTATCATTTTTAGAATCAAAAGCAATATTCAATTTTTCATCAATAACATGTAATCAAATGGCTCTGAAATTAGGAATGAGAAGTGTCTGTCATTCCCAGTAATATTAATTAAAGTGTAATTTGAATGCATTCTCTCTATTGTTCAATTCAATAAAAATATGCTTTACTACATTATAGCTTTCTGATTTTTCAGTTTTGTTAATTTTTTTTCTTCTAAAAGCTCCATTTCAACCATTTTCATACAATTCTAGTTATTTGTAAAAATGTTTTCTTTGGGCATGATTTTATCATTGCATAAATCCATTCTAGTTTTGTGGCTGAGAAATGGGGATTCCAAGCTTTTTTCCCCCTACTAAAATAAGTAGTTTTGCCCAGAACAAGTAGCAGAATTTATGTCTTTAAATAGAAAATTTATGTTTTATTACACTTATGTGCAGCTAGTGAGTTTCACTGGTTTGGCTGAGCAGAGAGCGTTCCAGCAAGGCCTGGAAGGAAACACAGAAGGCGGTTTCCATGGGAGTTTTGTATCTTTTTGCATCAAGCCCTTCCAAGGCTAAAAAATGCTGAATTTAGCTGACTAGGCTGACAAAGAAGTGGACACTGTGGATAGGTTTACCTTGCCTGTGTGTTTTTGGGATGGTAAGGTGTTAATGAATGCTATCACGTCTGGTCTGCAAAACTCCAGACAGCCCCTAAATAGCAGCTTTCTACTCTCTATGGTAGTACTCATCACGACTTTTACAACCTGCATCAGGTAACCCAGGTTAATAGAAGTATCATATAGAAAGGACTATAATTTCTAACCTCTGTTCCAGCTATCTCAAACAGATTGTGCTGTACAGGTAGTCCTTGATTTACAATTATTTGTTTAGTGACCTTTCAAAGTTATAAAGGCACTGAAAGAAGTGACTTACAATCAGTACTCACACTTATGAGCATCACAACATTCCCACAGTCATGTAAACGAAATTTGGGCACTTGGCAGCAGGTATGTATCTACAATGGTTGCAGAATCCTGAGATCATGTGACTTGTGACCTTCCTAACCATCCTCCAGGATAAAGTAAGTTAATTGGGGAAGCTGGATTTCCTTAACAACTATGCCAAAATGGTCCTAAAATTAGGAGCGACTCACTTAACGACTACCTTCTTAAGGGAAATTCTGGACCCAGTTATAGTCGTAATTCGAGGACCTGTTCTTACAACTATCCTTTAAAAAGGAATGATTTTTACACAATCCTCGAATCTGTGCTTAAAAAGCAATCACCAGGGAACGCTCTACCTGGCGAGGGGGAATGCGCCCAGCTCCCCGCAAAGTCTTTGTTTTGCTACGTTTCGCGACGGCCGACTCGCACGGATTTCGTGATTGCGGCTGAAAGCACGCCCAGCCCTGAAGCCGAAGCCCAGCCACCTGCGATTCCTCTCCTGCCTGCGGTTCTGCCCCAGCCCGCTCGGCATTCCTCAAGTGCCAACCTAGTCGCCGCCCGCCCCGCCGGCTCCCTGGCTGCTGACCGGCCTCCCGCCTTTCCGGACGGACTCTCTTCCCTCCTCCCTGTTTGTTCCCAATCCTCGGCCCAAAGACGACTTCCTCTTCCTTTCCGAAGCTCCCGCTGTCCGCCCTGGTTCGGGCCGGATTGCCCTCTGCAGATCGCGGGGGGTGGGAGCGCACTGCCGAGCCTGGCGCGGCCGGGAGAACTCTGATCGGTCTCTCCGCCCCCACCCCTCCCGTCTCTTTCTCTCTCTCCGTCTCCCTCCCGAAGTGCCGCTCCTCCCGAGGGACGCAACAGGAGCCAGGAGCTGGCGGGCTCCGAAGACGAAACAAAGCTCGGTCGCTTCGCTCGCTCCCCGCTTTCTTTTCTTCCCGCTGCTTAGCTTAGTTGCGTCTTCTCCGATCCCACCGCGGCTTCTTCTGAGGACTTTTTCTGCCTTGGGGGGCTACTCAGCAACCCCGAGAGGTAAGGCGCAGAACGGGACGAATCTGCCCTGGTAACTAGTGGAATGGCGTGGGAAACGAGGACCCCCTTTAGTTCACGGGAGGGGAGAGCCAGAAGGGAAATGCGGGGTCCCTCCGAAGGCGAGCGCTCTTTTCTCCTGTGTCTCCCCCCCCCCCTCCCCCCAAGTCGATCGCTCCTATTGTAGAAGCCATTCGGAAAAGGGTTGCCAGAAAAGAGTCACTTTTGTCGTCCGGGGGTGGGGGCTGGAGAAACCGGCTGCGTTCTTACAGCCCCTCTGCCGATCATCAGCTGAAGCACAATGCTGTACTGAAGTAATCTCGTTCCCGATAACACACTAAACTGTAAAGTAAACACACTGGCTGGCTGGCTGGCTGGCACGATAGGCTGAGCTCCCATGTAGCCAGCCACATTTTCACTTAGCGTCTTGGACAAAGCGAGGCTTAACATTCTCACTCGGGGGCGGCAGGGGAGGGAACAGCTGATTTCCGAGGTGTTAGTTTTCAAAGGCGAGAATGGGCACGCAGATTGTTCCCACTCCTTTGGGGGCGTTACGTTTGTTTTTTCTAGTAACCCCTAGAGATCAATCTTTGCCTTGTTTTTTTTTTCTTTTTTAAATGTCTAGTCTCCCGAATCGGGTATCTTTTGTCCTTTTTTTTTTTTACTATCACTAAAAGTATTGAGAGGTTTTGTGTTTGTTTGTTTGTTTTAAAGTCAATTGGTTATCTTCTGGATTTTATCTGAATCGAGGAAGATAGCACATGAAAGACAGTTGTTTACTATGAATTGCCTTCTTAAAGGGGAAGGATGATTCCATGAGTTTGCTGTATAAAAATCAGTATGCTATATAAAGCATTTACTTCCTTCCAGGCAAATGTATGAGGGCTCTCTCATAGTCTTTAGATTAGAGATCCCAGATTGTACAGAACTGTAAGATCATGCTTAGAATAGAACTAGGCTATGCAGTTTCTGGAGCTTGTTACATATTGGCCAAAATATGCCACAATAAATTTGTGCTGATTTGTGCCTACTGTTAATAGGGAAGCCTGCATAAAGGCCTGTAATTTCGTCCTTCCCTATAGTGCTAACAAAAAAGTTATATAAAAGTTTTGATTGACTAACCCATGATGAGTCAATATGTGTACCTACTTGTCTCGTTCTCATTCATCCCTATTGCTACTAATAGGAGGATAACATGCACCTATCATGAATTCCTACTTTTGAGGAACATGATTAGGCTAAGTATCCAAGTAGTATGAATGAAAATGGTGCTTGTTTATATCTACTTAGAAAAAATGTGTTATGAATACATATTATAGCAAAAGTTTATGCATAAACATAGCAAAGGAGTGAATCTAAAAGTATACTTTATTTGATAAGATGAAAGCCTGAAAGAATTAACAAAGGATACAAGATTGATGAGAAGTTCTGAGTTTTGGTAGAGTTAAGAGTAGATTTTAGGAAAGAGAAACTACAGTGAATACAGAAGGACTGTAAGAACAGATACTGTAACTCCTGTATGACAAGATTAAAGTCCTTAACAGAATGAATGGAAAGTGGATGTAATGAAAGAGGGTGTGGGAAACTGCTTGGATTAGAGTGAACAAACTTACGTTACAAAGTATTATAGAGCTTTGTGAAGTTATATTAACATTAGAACGCTGGATGAGAGACAGAGAAAAGAGAACAAAAAAGTCAACATATTGTTTGCTTATAGAAAGAAAAATATAATTGGAAAAATATAGTGAAAGAAAGCAAAGATTAAGATTAAAAGAAGATAGAGAATGCACACTACAGGTAGTCCTTGATTTACAACCAGTTATTAAGTGAATCATGTAGTCATTAAGAAAATCTGGCTTCCTCTGTTAACTTTGTCAGAAACTGACTGGGAATGTTGCAGGTAAAGATCACATGACCCTGGGATCCCCCAACCATCATAAATACATGCTGGTTGCCAAGCAACCAAATGTTGATTATGTGACCATAGAGTTGCTGCAATATCATAAGTGGAAGGATTGGTTGTAAAACACTTTTTTCAGTGTAACTTTGAACAGTCACTAAATGAGTAATTGTAAGTGGAGGATATCTGCAATCTTGATAAAAATTATAATTGTTT
Source organism: Masticophis lateralis (assembly GCA_030761175.1). Classification (NCBI taxonomy): domain Eukaryota; kingdom Metazoa; phylum Chordata; class Lepidosauria; order Squamata; family Colubridae; genus Masticophis; species Masticophis lateralis. The sequence continues at coordinate 93,522,945 of JAUDYJ010000003.1, read as the reverse complement.
TGGAAGTGAGTGGGAAATTGCTAAATGAGGAGCCTCCAGCAGAATGAAATAAAGCATTTTTTTTGAAATAATTATATAATGCTGGATGAAACTGAAGGGAATACTGGAGTAATGAATCGTTACTTTAGAGTTTTGTACAGGAATGATGGTGATACAGGTAGTCCCTGACTTACAACCGCAGTTGAGCTCAAAATTCCTGTTACTAAACAAGACACTTGTTAGGTGAGTTATACCCCATTTTATGACTTATTTTTCCACAATTCTTAAGCAAATCACTGCAGTTGAGAAGTGAATCATGCGGCTGCTAAGCAAATCTGACTTCCGCCATTGACTTTGCTTGTTGGAAGCCAACTGGGAAGGTTACAGATTGTGATCACATGACCGTGGGGCAGTTCAACTGTCATAAATACATGCCAGTTGCCAAGCAGCCAAATTTTGACTATGGGGATACTGCAGTGATCATAAGTGTGAAAAGCGATCATAAGTCACTTTTTTAGTTCTGCTGTAACTTCAAATGGTCACTGAATGAATGGCTGTAACCTGAGGATTACTTGTATGTCAAAGAGTAGAATTTAAATCAATATAATAAATGTTAAAAAGAATAATTCATAGAAGCTGTGAGAATGTTGACAGAAGATAAGGGTGCAAGTATAATCTACAATGGGAAAAATGTTAAATTATGGGTATGATTTGCTAATGCAATAGCATTTTGATTAATTTTGTTTATATTTCATGCATGCAAGTTTTATATATGCCCAATCATTGGAATAATGTTGCTATTGTTGGCTATTCAAAACAAAACTTATCAAGAATGAATGCAAAAAATGACAAGGGGATTAGTCTGTTAAGTATGCCTGGGAGGGTGCTTGTCAGAATTCTGATAGAAAGTAATTGAGAGGTATCAGGGATATGGCTTTCTGGCACATCGGACAGTGATGGCTAACCTTTTTGCCATTGTGTGCCAAAAGCGGGGGTTGTGGGAGGATTGCGTGCATATGTGCCCACACCTATAATTCAATGTGCCCCCCCACACACACACATGCGCACGTTACCCCCACACACACTCCACGCTTTTGGCACGTAATGACACAGTGGGCCCGGTAGGTCTGTTTTTTGTCCACCCCAGGCTCCAGAGGCTTTCTAGGAGCCTGGGGAGGGCGAAAATGGCCTCCCCCCTCCCCCCCGGAGGTGCTCCAGAGGTCAGAAACAGCCCATTTCTCGACTTTCAGTGGGCCCGGAAGAGCCAAAAATCAAAAATCAGATGGCCGACATGCTTATGCGCGCTGGAGCTGAGCTAAGGCAACGCTTGTGTGCCCACATATATGGCTTTGTGTGCCACCTGTGGCACGTGTGCCATAGGTTCGCCATCACAGACAAAGGGTCTCTGCAAATGTATTTTTGCTCATCGGGTTATTGAGAAATACATGAATGTGAGATCTATCATATGTTGCAGTTTTAGACCAAGTGTATGATGAATAGATTTTGAATTATGGAATGTTGTGTGCAAATACAGAGTGGGCGTTGTGCTGAATATAAGAGCAATACATGAAGAAACTATCATGAGAATAGATGAAGCGCTTATCAAATTGAGCAGTAAGTAAAGTATCTAAGTCTCCTTCATTGTTTAAGATATTCAAGATAAATATACAATGAATACTTGTGCTTGCACACAGTGAGAGTGTCAGATGAGACATGGAGGTTAGTGGGCAATGAAAAAGTTTTGGGATGGCACATTGATGTCTGCCAGCACCATGTTGCATACCCTGTGCTAAAATTAATATCCTTAATAAGACTAGTGTATTGTAAGTGGTTAATGCAGCTGATATAAGAAGCCAATTCCAATGTAGTCTTAATGAGATTTTCGTCTCAGAGATTACAAGGGAAAGAATATTGTATTTTAGCCAATAATGACTTTCCTTATGGACCAAACTTTCATCTGTCTGAGACTCTTACTTCAGGCTACCAGATCTTGATCCACATTTCTAGGTGATATCTCTTTTTACTTTCATACATTAGTCCAGATCCATGATGGCAAACCTATGGCATGAGTGCCCGAAGTGGCACATGGTGCCAGGTCACCTGGCACGTGCGGCATCACCCATTCCTCCTCCAGATTTCTGGCGCGCATTGCACGCACGATGTTCAGCTGGCCTTTTTGTATGCAGCAGTGTCAGAAATTGGAAGAGCTGGTCTTCCACTTTTCTACATGAGCATGTGCGCCAGCCAGCTGATTGTCGCATGTACATGTACACCAGAAACCCAGAAAACTAGCTGGCCGGTGCGCATGTAAGCACCAGAAACCAGAATTTCATTTTCAGGTGGGCGCATGCACCCTGGCCAGCTCCTCTTCCAGGTTTTTTGTTTTTTTAAAAAATTTGATTTATATGCTGCCCTTCTCCAGAGACTCAGGGCGGCTTACAATGCGTTAAGCAATAGCCTTCATACTTTTGTATATTTATACAAAGTCAGCTGATTGCCCCACAAACTGGATCCTCATGCGGTTGCAGTCCAGATGAGTGTGTGCTCCCTTTTCAGCACTCAGTGCCAAAAAGATTCGTCATCACTGGTCTAGATTTTTGGAGCCTAGATCTCGAACTCTATTATGATGGAAAGTGATGGAAAACTTAGTTACATAATAAGTAGGAATTGTAAGCCTTGCTGCAGGTTGGAGCTAGCTAGCTATATAATTTTTTTCTGATGGTTTCATGCTCCTTTTTCTCCTGGCATTCTAGAGTTCCTTATGCTCAGTGTTGCATCACTATGAAGTATTCTTAATTTTCTTTACCTTCTGCTTGCTTTTTCTTCATCTTAGGCTCTTTTACCCTTGATGTATCTCTGTGCTTTTGTAAAACCTGGGGATCCTTGATCCTGGAAATAAGGTCATTTTGGCTACATATCAGTTTCCACACTCTTTTGTTGACATGGCTAGGAAATTGATGCTCCAATCTTTTTATTCTATATCTCTGCTTACAGGTTTTCCATGGCTTCAAGCAGGCTTTCCATACCATTATGTTTTTATATGCATGCTTTGAATTTTATTGTTGGATCACTTTTGAAGAATGCATATTGTCTGCCAAACTCAAAGAGCATCTGAAGTTCAGAGCTGATTTGCAATGTCATCTAATCAGAAATGTTGATCTTGTCCAAACGTATATGCAAACATATCAGCAAATTTATGTTTGTCACAATGTACTTTGAGAGTAGTTTGGTGGGCATAGCTGTTTGGTCTGTGAAAAAAGAGGGGGGAAATGTAACAGATGCCACTGTTTTAGGAGATAAATTGGCTTAGCCCTAGAAACCCTAGATATAGGAATTTTACATCTGGCCTACAATAACATTGAAAAAATATGTAGACCTTTTGTATGATTACCAGTATTAAATCTGATATGTTAACGTTTCCTTAAAATATAACTATTTTAAAAATGGATGAATATGTTACTTTAAAGAAACAATGAAAGCTAATATATCTTAAACCTTCTTTCTGATTATTATTATCAGGACATGTTTATTATCAGGACATGTTTTCAGGAAGGATATGCAACTCAAGGGAAGTGATTTACTGTATATTGTTTTTTCTCAATTGCATGTAATCAAGCAGTACAAACCACAAATATTTGAAACAAGAAATTATTTGGCTAGTTTGATGTGGTTTGTTCAGCTTATGTCTGGATCATGAATGTATGGGGCTGCTTAATGAGGGTTGTTGTTTTTTTAATTATGCTTTGTGGTAGGCATAACTTGAAAAAAAATACAATTATGCAAGGTTCTGATAGATAGAATATTTGCTCTGAATCAATAGCTTAATATGCCTCATGAGATTCTTTGCTCATGAGGTTCCATTTTATGTAACTCTTTCCAGAAATATTTTTGTGCTATGGAACTTCAAACTCTGCATGGATTTTGAAACATTCTAGGATGCTCATAAAATTATACACAGAACATAGAATAATAAAATTAGAAGGGACCTTGGGGGTCTTCTACTCCCTGCTCGAGCAGGAGATATGGTCAAACATTTCAGATTAATGGTTATCCAGCCTCTTTTTAAAAGCCTCCAGTAATTGAACACCCACAGCTTCTGAAAGCAAGCTGTTCCATTGGTTGATTGCTCTCACCATTATAAAATTTCTCCTTAATTTTAGGTTGCTTCTCTCCTTAGTTTCCATCCATTGTTTCTCATCTTGCCTTTTGGTGCTTTGTAAAATAGTTTGACCCCCCTCACCTTTGTAGAAGCCCTTCAAATATTGGAATACTGCTATCATGCAGAATAATAGTAGGATTGTCTGGCATTTCACCATCATTTCGCATGAATGAGAATCCTCCTTAAAACATCTATTCTTTCTGTAGCAGCATATTGCAAGAATGTTTGATAGTGGTGTTTTTCTGGGAAGCATCCTCTTTGTTATAGATTTGTAATTAAGGAATTGTTTATAAACATTTGAAAAATTCCAGAATGCCCAATAGAAAGTTAAAATTACTAATGTTCATCTGTCAACATGTTTGGGTAGCTTTTCCAATTATGAGACTGGAAATATTTTTCTCTGTATTCTAGCAGTTGCTTTCACATCACTAGAAACCATCATTTGTATAATTATTTTCTCAAAGACTTGTATTGAATCATAAGTAGGAGCTGTTCCCTTTCCCAACTTTTTCAGTATAATTTTGGGCCTTTGTGTCAGAGATCATCATATCATCTTGACTTGATTATCTGTTCTTTCTTTGTAACTTCATTGAGCTGTATGGGAAAATGTTCCGAATTTTAGACATCAGTATCAAATTTCTAAAGACTTTTTTTTGAGGAAATAATTATTATTCAGGTTTATATTCTGGTTTCCTTTCAGAAGCCATCTATCCTGTCTCTAATTTCATCTGTGCAACAGCCCTGTGAAATAGATGAGCTCCCATGACTGAGAAGACTGGAAGTGGATCTCCCTGATCCTCTCCAACACGCTGTCTTTTCAAACCATTGTTCAATCATCTTTCTTGGAATTGCTTTCCTCCAAGGAACCTTCAAGATTTGCAGAGCTTACAAACACTGCTGTATTGTATCTGGTTGGGTAAAAGCACAATAGAAATGTCCCTGAATGGACTTTGCTTAAATATTATACGAGCATAAGGAATATGCTGCAATTCCACAGAGGAGCCATTTGTTCATAAACTATAAAAAGCTTTGGAAAAAGAGTAGAACGCAAGCTAGCTAGTAGAAAACTGTTTTTAATTGCATGAATAAATAAGAGTTTCAGGAATTCCTAAACATCCTTGCCTGAAGGAAGAAAACATGGAGGAGCTTAATGGAAGATCATTGTCATCAGGTTTAATAAGATGAGGTATAGTACACAATATGCTGCTGTAATATAGCTGAAACTCAGGTGTATAAAAGCCAAGTATCCAAGGTTAGTATTTTATCTAGTGTCATGTAAAATAAAAGGAAACTAGTCCAAAACAATGCAAATAGGTATATAAAAGATAATCTTTAGTTCTCATCAGATTTGGTAGGACAATGGAAACAGTGAAATCTGAATCACAGTTGAGCAGAGAAATTCTGCCTCTCGTTCCATGCATAGAATTTATTTACACAATTTTATATGACGTGCAGCTCCCAGGATATCAGACTGTTTACCAAGTAAAAACTGTCAATCTATACACTGTGTGTATGTGTATAAAACTCTCTCTCACACACACACCTACATATATAGCTCAGCACAGGGGCAGGTTTCAAAACCCGTCGCTACCAGTTTGTTTGTGGGCACTGGCATGTGTGCACAACACTTATGCGCGCTGCCACTCTGGGGTGAACTGGTAGCAACCCACCACTGGCTCAGCATCAACCAAATAAAAAATACTAAAATCAAATTAAAAAGAGTAGTTACGAAATGTTGCCTGAAACAAACCTTTTCGTTGATTGTGCCCATCTGCTTTTAAGTATATAAATGGACAGAAACCATTCAGTGATATGACAAGAGTAAACATCATACCTGCCATTCCTACCAATGAATATAGTCCAGTTCCCAATCTCCAAGGTTTAAAATATAGATCCTCCCTTAAGAAGATGCTTGCTGTCCATTTTGAAGCAGGTATTTTATGATCATAATATTGTGGGTATTCTGAAACACTCATTCTACCCTGATTCAAAAATGTCTCATGTGTAACAACAAAGTCAGTTTCCAGTGGACTGCCTTGACTTTGGAAATGAGTTTGCAAAACAAGACATGGCATAGCTTCACCCTGAATCACTGCAAGTTTACAGAATTCCAATAATATTTTATTGTAGCATTATCTATGTGTGAAATATTTTACACTAGCAAACCTGGGTCCAAATAACCTCTGAACCTCTGATCTAACAGTTTCTTTGAAATACATTTTATTTAAAAATATTAACAAAGAACGCAACAACCTTTCTTCTTTCTTATCTTTTGACACAGATCTCTAGAGAGGAAATGATCCTTGGGGTTCCTATTGAAATGTATTATGTTTTCTTCAGTAACTTTAAGTAGTTGTTTGGGGTTTTTTTGCTGATTGCAAAATCCTCTGCTTTTAAATTATTGCTTGTTTATACATAGTTTTGAGTTCATTCTGATGTGTTTACCCCTGATTTGCTGATCACATGCTTTGTTTTGTTAATGAATAATTTTGGCATTTATCACAGTGGGAGAATGGATAAATTGTCACGTCAAGTTGTTTTACAAAATGTACATTTTATATTTCTACATTTTAAAGAAGAATTTAAGTCAAAATAGTTGAGCTATTACTTAGTAACTCTAGTATTAGATATTTTATAAGTTATTCCATTTGGACCTTGGGAGAGTAAATCAAAATGCTCATAAAATTTAATATTAAACATCATACCTAAATTAACTGAGAAGAGGGGCCATTGTCATTTAGTTATGAAACTCCCTAAACAGATGGACAGAAAGTATTCACCAAAGGTAATGTTGATTCTTTTGGGGAAGAATCTTACTAAAAGATAATTCACAGTAAGAAAAGCTCAACTCCCAATTTATAAAAGCCAGTTTTCAAGTCTATATATTCTGTTTTGAGAATACCAAAGAAAATTTGTGCCACGGGGTGCTGTATCTTCCAAAAGAGGATTTTTGTCAATCATTTTCATGCTTGTGGGAAGGTAAAAGGCAAGAGTTTCTCTGTGGAAGAGATTGGTAAAGAAAATAGGAGAAAGCTTTCTTAGATAGCTTTCTTAGATAGAAGTACGGTAAACAATTAACAATAGTAATAATGGAGGATATGGCTATAAAAATGGTTTGCTTTTTTGTTTTCTCAGGCAATAGTATAGTATAGTATAGATGAGCTAAAGAGCTAAAAAGAGCCAATAACATAAATGCGCTCAAGAAAGAGCATTAATGTCCTCCGTGGTGGGTGGGCTTGAACTCCAGTGGGGATTTTTAATTATGCACATGTAGACTGAGTAGGTTTGTAGTCAGTACAACAAAAACACTAAGTTTCTAATATCCTAAATGAATGTATCTTGGAACAGATGGACCATAAAGGAGGTAATTCTAGATTTAATCCTAAATCATGACTATGATCTAAGGCAAGATATAAATATTGTGGAACTAATAGAAATAGGTGACCAAAATACTGCTACATTTAGCATACATGGAAATGGGAAACTGCCAACTGAGTGCAACAGTCACATTTGATTACGAAAGGGGCACTTTCTCAGATATGAGGAAATATGAAAAAGACTGCAAGGAAAAATCAAGAGAGCCAAAACTCTTCTTAATGCCTGAATGTTAATTAAAACCATAATAACTGGGATGTATTTGGCAGGGCAAGAAAGAATGGTCCAAGAGCTGGCTCAGATGCATTCATGAGAGACATGCATGATTCTAGCAGCATCCAGGAAGCTGTAAAAGGAAGGTAGTTTTTCTTTAGGAAATGGAAAGAAGCCTGTCCTAATGAGGAAAATAATAGGGAGCACAAACTCTGGGAGTAAAAAAATAGTTATGCAAGGATTTATTTCCAGAATTAAAGAAAACAATATTTGATATAGTATATGATATGATATGGATATGTGATATTATGTCATCATAATAGTTGCAATATGCAACTATTCCCACTAAAAAAATCAGCCCCTGATTTATCTGACTCATAAACAAGATTTCCAAATTGTTCCATTTCTACATAATATGCCCACATTATTCCCTTGAGGATAATTGTACTTTAAGAATCATTTGCTTAGATTGCACAACTAGGATGGTACACTCAAGATGACTTATAAACTGTAGCCTGATATATTTTTTTTGTCATACAAGTCAAGAAATTTAGATTAAGAGATTACTGTTTATTTGCAATAAACTCCATTTTTTACTAAGGGGGAAATTTTTGCTTCCCCTCTCTGTCTCTTTCCCTCCCTCTCTCTCTTCACTCTAAACCAGGTTTAGCTGAGAGTAAGTTTGATTGTAAATGAATGTAGAATGGATTTAACTGCTGAGTCTCAGTGGTCCCATCACATATTTCAAGCCTCCATAAATACCTTGTTACAGATAGTTCTCACTAACCAATGGCAATGGGGGTTGGAATTTCCATCACTAAAAAATGTCATAAAACATGATGTCAGGTGAGTGTGCTGCTTAGCAATGGAAATGTTGTAAATTCCAGTTGCCATTGGTTAAGAGGATTACCACTGAGCGAGGACCTCACATGGTTGCCACTTGTAACCTCCTTCTGGCTTCCCCATTGACTTTGTTTGTTGCAGCTAGCAAAGATGATTTGAAATGGTAATCATATGACCAAGGGGACATTGTAACAATCATACGTACAAGGACATACATAAGTAGCACTCATTCTGAATTATCATACATTTGAATGGTCGCTGAATGAGTTGATCATTAAACGAGGACCACTTGTATTCCATATTGTTATTTGTAATCAATAATTATACATTTTTCTAGTGCAGTAGAAAAAGTGATTGGGTTCTCTAAAAGCAAAACATTTTATAATTCCAGAAAGAAAGGAACTTTTACATATGAGAACTTGAGTGATTAAGGTGTTGCGCTTAGAAGACCCAAGTTCTGTTCCACCAACAACCATGAAAACTAATTGGATAATTTTGGGCCAGTCATTTTTTTAGTCTTAACCTAATTCAGGGTTGTGGTGAGCAATAGGAGAGTTGTGTTCATCTATGGTGACAAAAAACAGGAGTCTGATAATGCTTTTCCCAACTAATTTATTAAAGACATAAACTACATATTATTAGTATTTTATTGATTAATAGTTGCAATGTGTTAAAAACTCATGTTTGTTGAGAGCTATGTAAACTATCTGAATAAAATGTGGGATAGAAGTGTATATATCCCAATATATATACTTATGAGTATAATAAATACAGTATAAGCGTTTATATTTCTATTTTAGTTATATTCATTTAATTTATTAAATTTTGAGACTGGTTGAGTCCGAAAGGCTATGGGCAGCTTCCATTTAAAATACATAATTTAAGAATTTTCCCAGCCTGGGAAAAACAATATCAATAACAATTATAACAATTACAATATCAACAACAACAGGGCTTCACAAACATCCTATCTCCAGGCTTGGGAATAGAGCCTTAAGAGATGTTGATGACTTGGACAGTGGGAGTCATATGTACCTCTGGGATAAGGGGGATGCTCTTCTAGATAGGGCTGTGGCAGAGAAGGCACATGCTTCCTCGGTCACATAAGACTGCAGTGTTTAATAGAGAGGACCTGGAGCCCACCCACCCTGTCCAAAAGTCCTGGAAAAGTAACCTGGTGGCTCAGCAGACTAATGCATTGTGATTAACTCCAGCTGTCTGCAATTACTGTAAGTTCGAATCTCACCAGGCTCAAGGTTGACCCAGCCTTCCATCCTTTCTAAGGTAGGTAAATTGAGGACCCAGTTTGTGGGGGCAATAAGCTGACTTTGTATAAATATACAAAAGTATGAAGGCTATTGCTTAATGCATTGTAAGCCGCCCTGAGTCTCCGGAGAAGGGCGGCATATAAATCAAATTAAAAAAAAAACAACAAAACCTTAGAGAGGGCACAATATAAGTGTACTTATAATTGTGTTTAATTAAAGCAGTCACAGGACATTTCACTTAATGACTGTGTTGCTTGGCAATGAAGTTGCTGTTTCCCATTAGACTCAATAATTGATGACTACTTGTACACCTTAAGTTGTATGCCCCACTTCCTGTTTTTTCTATATACAGTAGTTGCTTTAATTCAATTTAGCAAATTCTAATTTCCTTATTTAAAGTGAGATTTGAAGTAACTTCGCAAAAGTCCTCTGGTTTGGAGCAGTACTAAAATGATTTTCTCATCAGCTTAGATACAATAGCTAATTATGACCAGAAAACAAGGAAAAAGAGAAGAAAACATATATAAAAGCAAATGCTAAATATTAACATATGGCATGTTCTTAAGCCTTCATACCACCATTTAGAGCATCAGATTGTTATACTGTAATAACCTCATAGTTTGAGATACTCAGTGCACAGATTTGTTTCCACAAAGGTTGCTCTGTGTCTGATTAAAGGCTGTGCTGCATATCAACTTCCATAGAACAATTGCATGTTTGTAGCAATAGTCATGGTTTAATGCAGTAGTACCTACTATGTGCACAACTCTTGAGAGAGAGAAAAGAGATTATTCATTTAACCTGTTTCTCTTAATATTTATATTGATACTAAAGGTAATGAATCACACTGCAGGCTCCTCAGGGAAACTTATTACCGCTTCAAAACTATGTATTAAAATTCTTAAATGTACCTGATATTTGAAAATTTACTCTGGTAAATAAAATGCTGAAATTAGATTTGATTCCTGCAGCAATGACTGATAACTATAAAGAAATGCAAATTAGATTTGCAGTACTTTGCTCCCATCCTAATGCTGATTTAGTTTTTCTCATATCGCTTATGTGCCATTTTATGGTAATTGTACATACTCATCTGTAATAAAAAAAAGTTGCAGAAAGATCAGCAAGTACATAGAAGCAACTGAATAGATATTGTGGTTAATATATGTATAAATATGGAGCCATTGAGGAAAAAAAGTCAGCTTCAATAGTGGGAAACATTTATTTATTTATTTGTTAATCACATGTATAAGCCATCCAACTCAGAAGACTCTGGGTGGCTACAATTAAAAGCACACCCAATACAGGATAAAAATAAAAGAAGCAATAAACTGTAACTAATATAAAAATCACCTGACTAAAGAAGTGGGAAATGCACATGATTCCAGAGGGCAGGCACTGTGACAGAGAAGGCATGCCACCTAGGTTCCATCAGATGGCACTGTTTTAAAGATGGGGCCTGGAGCATGTGTGCTCTGTCATATCTTATTAGATGAGCAGATACAATAGGAGAAATTTGGTCCACTGGATAATCTATGCCATGGAGGACTTATAGGACACCACTAGCACTTTGAATTATTTATCTCACTTGCAGGTTTTTTAAAATCTAAACTTACCACTTGCTACTTATATTGTCCATCAAACCCTAAGCAAATAATGATTTTGATTATTTCTTTTATGAAACATCAGTTTCAAGAAAGTTTTTTGAAAGTCAAAGAATGCAGTATATAAAATCAGGTAACTAGCAAGTTCTCCCTCTATTGCATTGTGTTGTGATCATCAGTGATCCTGTACATAATGTCCTCTTCTATTTTGTAAAAATGAACATAATCTTTTTCTTACCATTTGCAGAAGTTGGACTCCCCACCCCTCCAAGCCCTAGCCCTACAAATCTTATCCTTTACAAATACAGCTGAACTAGCACAATGACAACAATTGAACTAAGGGAGTTGCTAAGTATTGGCAGTAAGTATAGAGAGTTCCTGTAGCTTCAAAGTAGCTCCTGGAGTTTCAAAGTAATCTAGTGTGAAACTATATCAGTTCTGTGCTTGAAATAAGCTGTCAGTTGACTGCTGCAAAAGAAATAACTTCAAAAGAAAATTGTCAAGGTTAAAATAAAGATATACCTCTTTAAATAACAAAGAAACATGCATCCCTTTCTGGATTGGGATTCGTTACGCACAGTCACTCATGCCCTCGTCACCTCATGCCTGGACTACTGTAATGCTCTCTATATGGGGCTTGCCTTGAGGAACACCCGGAGGCTCCAACTGGTCCAGAATGCGGCCGCGCGGGTGGTGATGACCTGACTCCACTCTTGCGCAAGCTGCACTGGCTCCCAGTGGTCTTCTGGGTGCACTTCAAGGTTCTGGTTACTATCTTCAAAGCGTTCCATAGTTTAGGACCAGGGTATCTTCGGGACCGCCTTCTGCCACCAATAGCCTCTCACCAACCGGTTCCCACAGAGAGGGGCTCCTCAGGGTGCCGTCGACTGGCGGCCCCCAGGGGGAGAGCCTTCTCTGTGGGGGCACCGGCCATCTGGAATGAACTCCCCCCTGAGATAAGGAAGATACAGGACCTACGTACCTTCCGCCACGCCCTAAAAATGTTCCTATTTCATCAGGCTGGCCTGGCTTAAACCTCCCTTTATAATGGGTTTTATATTGGGTTTTTAAATGTCTTTTATAATTGGATTTTAATTTGCTTCAGCCTAATTATTTAATTTATTTTAAATTTTAACTTTTGTATGACATTGTATTTTAATCGGCTGTTCACCACCCCGAGTCCCTTCGGGGAGTAGGGCAGTATACAAATTTGAATAAACTAAACTAAACTAAACTAAATCCATTGCATTTAAAACACAATTTTTGATATAGTAATTGGGTATTTTTGTTAACTATGACCTTCCCCATGTAGAAATTAATTTCTACAGTTTTTGCTGTACCTGAATAGTGTTTAGGAATTACTAGATCAAGGGAGTAGAGAATAGTTTTTTAAATTTTGTTTTGTTACAAACAATAATGGCTTGGTAGCACTGAGATATTATATTGGTAAAGCTTGAAATCTTGCTGCACAGTAAGAGGAGGAGAGACATTTTAGTCTATAATGGCAGACAATCAGAAGAAATCTGATGAGGTAAACTGCAACTTGCACAAGATTATGCCATTAATAAAAATCTGATGGCTAGAAAAGATGCTCCTTCTGATTTTATAGCTAACAACCTGATATTATAATTTCTGCCTGATGGTATATTATTACTGAAATGAAGACTCTTAAGTCTTCTGGACAAATATATATTCACAGATAAAGCCTTGTTTGTGTTTTTAAAACCCTCATTTAGATAAGCACTACAAGTCTGTTTGCCAAAGAATTTGCAGTGGAAGTAGCTAAGGATGTACAGGTTTAGCATTTCAATGCTTTATTTATGTGTTTTTTCTCAAAACTGAAAAAACTGAAAATTTGATTTTAGGTTTTGATGATCAGACCAATTTTGTTATTTTAGAAATTGCTTGAAATGTTGTGAAATATAAAGCAAAGGTTGAGATTGTAAATTTTTTGCATTTTACTGCACTGAAAATTAGAAGTTAAATACGTTTCCCCCTTGCACTTCTCTCTTTCCCTTAGTTCTCTATTATCTTTTCTGTTTTTATCTTATAATGAAACCTAATAAAATATGTTTTTAAAAAGGGAAAGGTTCTGTTGTACTACAAGTAGAATTTTAATAAACCTGTTGTATTTGTTCAGTTTAGACTGAAATCTAGCAAATAAGCAACTATTAAGCCTTTGTATTCTTTCACAATGAGCCTATTAGAATGCATCAAAAACAACGTATGGGTGTGTTTGTGGAGAGGGGAAAATGCCAGTAGCACTGTCCTTAATATGTGATTCACCGGAAATAATAGGTCAAAAAGATACATTAAAGGCTCTGGTAGGAAAGAAATGGTACTGTGTTGTTAATGGAAAAAATCTTGGCAAAAATGATGTTGTGACTGTTTTTGTGGCTTGGAAAGGAATTTCCTATAGCCCAGAGTAACCATTAAATATGTCTCTGTTTTTAGTTCATTAGGACTTTCTTTCCCAGAGAAAATGTCAACTTCTGCCATGGAACCCCAGTCCGTTGATGAGAGAGGAAGTTTTTTTAAGGTAACTAAAATATTGGTACTTATTTCAAAATGCATGTCAATTATCTGCCCACTGGTTTAAGAATTTGGACAGACCTATGTTGAGAAAGCTTTTTTATATGGAAATGAAAGTTGGGTAAATAGGTTATCTGAAGTATAGACAGATTTTAAGTGTGTGTAGTAAAACAAGAAGAAACAAGGTCAAGAATGAATGGGAGATGAATAAATACCAAAATGAATATAAGGTAAGTAATTATTATGAAATAAATAGACAAGCATGGTTTCATCATATAAAGCAAATATGTGACAAATTCCAAAACAAAATATATTAAAATGAGAGCAAATGAGTTGATAGAAATAGGAAGGCTGAAAAAATCATTGATGGATGGAGAGCCTCAAAAAAGAAGCAGGAATGGCTTGCAAGAATAGAAGTGATTGTTGAATGGTATTGATTATATATTTACATTCTCTTGAAGGTTTCTTTTGTTGTTGTTTTGATGCCTACATGTCAGTTTTGACTTTTGGCAACTTCCTGGACTAGTCCCTGCAGTTTTCTTGGCAAGGCTTTTTGGAAGTGGCTTGCCACTGCTTCCTTCCTAGGACTAGTAACTGGCCCAAAATCATCCAGCTGGCTTTGTGCATAAGGCAGGACTGGAACACAATCTCCCAGTTTCTAGCCGGGTACCTTAACCACTACATTAAACTGGTTCCTTTCAAAGTCTATTCCATACATTTCAGAAGTCACATATAACAGATCAACTGTTTCTCTTGTACAACATTATAAACAATTATATCCTGGTGCACTTTCATATTTTTGCTAATTTAACTGGAGTTTGAATTTGGGGTCTTATGTGTATAAAGCAGTTACTGAGTTCTAGGCGCTTCCTGTAAAAAACAAAACTCTTTGTTATTCTCCTGAGTGGCTGCATTTTTATAATAGAGGGAACCATAAAGTAGACACATTTTAGTTTAGCATATTGGGTTTGACTTCAACCTTTGGTTAATTTCAGATGTATTAAGAAGATGGCATTATTAAGTAAGCCAGGATTGTCTAGCTCCCAGCAGTCATATTTGCAGCTTTCAGAATTAGGCTGCTACAGATTTTTTTCCAGGCAGATTGAACAGTGTTACTATGTTATCTGAATTAAAAGAAATTAATGGTTTGTTTTTATTATGGAAAGTCTATTTCTTTAAATCCACTTCAGCTGTGGAAATAGTGGTTTATATTATGGCAGTTGAAGCAAATTCCTGTGTTTGGCAAGTGGATAGAATTGTCCAGACATATAAATAATCTCTTTCATAAAGAGGAAAAAACATAGATTGCAGACTGGAAAATAAGAATATTTGGGAGCTGTAGTTTCCTACCCTTGTTTCACTCCCAGCAGGTGCAGGAAATGGATACCACCCAGTGGTGGGATTCTGTCGGATCTAGGGGGTTCGGCTGAACCCTTTGTTAAATTGCTGGCTCGCCCCGCCCCTTGCCCCGCCCCTCCGCACCACTGTTTATTGCCAAAAATAGTGGTGGGCGAGGGGCGGGCGAGCCAGCAATTTAACAAAGGGTTCGGTGTTTTTTTGTAATTTTATTGGCATGCGGAGCTTCAGCATAGGCTAATTAGCCCTTGATTAGATCGGCTCCCGACTCTCAGCTGTTTTGCTCCCGGCTCTGTTGCTTGCTGAAGCTCTGCTGCTTGTTGGAGCTGCTTGCTGAAAACTGAAAGTAAAGCAAGCTGCTGGCTTTGCTGTTGCTGCAACGTTGGAAAATTAGGCAGGCAGATTGCTTTTCCTCACCAAAAACGGTAGGTGCAAACAATGGGAAATTTAGGGCAAAAGAGGAGAGTTCAAGATTTTAAAACACAAAAGAAAAAAAGCTCTATTTAACTAGGGAATTGTAATACTTGAGATACTATTAATTGTATATTGTGTTGAAAGCAGAGATGGTTAAGTTGTGGTTTGGAGGAATATATGGGGGAAATTATTTGGTTTATTATTATTGGTAAATATAATTAATTGATTTGTAAGAAATTGTATTGCATGGAAATAATTGGAATATTCATGTTCATATTGATTAATATACAAAAAAGGTAGTTATGTAACTAATTGATTTATATTAAAATGTTGAATTTATATTAAACAACTGTAATATTACATAATTAACCAATGTGAGGATGGATATAAAAATAGATGACAATGGGAAGGGGTATAATATAGAATAGAAGGGAAAAATTGAATTTGATTAAGATTAGAGATGAGGATGAAGGGTAATATTGGTTTTTTACAAAAATAGATGAGGAATAAATATGGCAAAAAGGAAATATAGAAATTGTAAATTTAATTGAAATGACTAAACACTGTTTAAATTTGTGAACCGGCCAAATATTCTGTTCAAAGAAAATACATTGTATGTTTGTATGTGTGTTTCTAATTATTGTTACTTATTCATATTTGTTCTCTTTTATTCTTTAAAGTTTAACAATTCATTCTTTATCTTAATATCTTTATATTTGTTTGGGGTTGGCTTTCTTCCCTTTCATCTTTTTTATTGTACAGCAAAGTTTCTCCTCAAACCTCAAACCTTTCTTTTCTTTCCTTCTTACTTTCTCTTCCTCCCCCTCTTCTTCTCCTCCCTACTTTCTCTTCCTTTCTCCTTCTCCTCCTCTCTTCCTCCCTCTCTTATCCTCACTCCTACTCTAATTTCCCTTCCCTTCCTTCATCCCTCTCTATTGCTGTATCCTTTTATGCATAGGGACTACTCAGAGGGCTGAAAAAGTTATTTCTGACTGGTCCTCGCACTTTTGACCAGTCCTCAAACTTACGACTGTCCTCACTTTTTACATTTTTTGCCCTATCTTATCACCATGGTGTAGAGAAGCAGTTGTGAAATGATGACATGGTTGTTAAGAATGCTGCACGGGCATAAATGTGAGGATGGTCATAAGTGTGAGGACCAGTCAAAAGTGTGAGGACCTGTCACAAATCACTTTTTTCAGTCCTCTGGGTAGTCCTTTTGTGCACATGGACTACTCAGAGGGCTGAAAAAGTTACTTTTGACCAGTCCTCAAACTTACGACTGTCCTCACATTTTACGTTTTTTGCCCTATCTTGTCACCATGGTGTAGAGAAGCAGTTGTGAAATGACTGACACGGTTGTTAAGAATGCCGCAATGGGCATAAATGTGAGGATGGTCATAAGTGCAAGGACCGGTCAAAAGTGCGAGGACCAGTCAGAAATGACTTTTTTCAGCCCTCTGAGTCGTCCCTATGCACATAGCCATGCCCACCCAGTCACATGACCAACTAGCCACCCCACCCGGTCACATGACCAGTTAGCCACGGCCACCCAGTCACATTGTCACCAAGCCATACCCCCCAACTAAGCCACGCCCACAGAACCGGTTGTTAAAAAAATTGAATCCCACCACTGATACCACCTACTATACTAGAATTTAAAGCCTATGTTTTGCTATCTCAGTATTAAAATAATACCACAAAAGACCACATCTGTAAAAGAACAGGAGGTATATGTAAGATGCAACATTGGCAATATAGTTTTGCTTGCTACTGCATTTTTAAAAACTTCTTTTTTTGTTAACATTTATTGTACAATTATTGTACAATAACAATAACAAGCCTGGATAGCTCAGCAGACTAATGCATTGTGCATTGTGATTAACTCCAGCTGTCTGCAGTTACTGTAAGTTCAAATCTCACCAGGCTCAAGGTTGACTCAGCCTTCCATCCTTTCTAAGGTAGGTAAATTGAGGACCCAGTTTGTGGGGGCAATAAGCTGACTTTGTATAAATATACAAAAGTATGAAGGCTATTGCTTAATGCATTGTAAGCTGCCCTGAGTCTCCGGAGAAGGGCAGCATATAAATCAAATTTTTAAAAAAATTGTATACCACCAATATGCATGGCTGTTTATTACAGTACCATTGGATCATGCCAGGCACCAGCCAACTGAATGGACAAATTCCTGCCATCTTTAGTGTGAGTTTCTGTTGGGTGATCTAATCTCAAGGAAATAGTCAACTTTTATTTCATTAAGGATCAGGTGCAGTTCATGATATCATCATCATTATCATCATCATCATCATCACCTCCAAAACCATAATTTATAGATGTCTATCTTCTTTCTCATAACTTTCCTGAAGTCCAGTTTAATGCCACACATTCATAAACTATCTCTATCTGTTATGAACTTTCCTCCCTATGAGTAATTTTTTTATTTCAACACATTAATCATCTTTATATGTTCTTGAGTCAAGTAAAGGGAATTATCGACTATGTTCATTTCTTTGTCAACAATTGCCTTCTGATTTACATTATCTTTGTCTTCTTAATATTTAATCCAAATCTTTGATAGAAAGTTTTACTTTCTATTTCTACACTGATAATAAATTCCTCTAAATCTTTACTGTGACTTTATGGAATAGTTCAAATTGTTAGTGTTTCGACTTCCATTTTAGATGCCATCTGTTCAGTCCTGCCATTCTTGTATTTGCTGTATAAGATAAACAGGTAACAATTTGCACTTATCTTATTCCCTTCCTTCAGAACTATGTTTCTCTGAATTAATTTCTTAGAGTGGATTTCTGATCACTATAACAAAGGATAATCTGATTTAATCAAGAAAAAATAAGCAATTATCTTCCACATTCCAACATGATCTATACAATTAAAGTCTTTCTCCATGGATGTTGTAAATGTAGTTTGTAAAGAAAACTTTGCTGATGTAAACTATTATTGAAATAGTATCCAACTTTTTCATGGTGAGTTTATTTATACATTTACCAAATTCCAATACAAATGTATTTCCCAAGGACTTTAGACAAATGCACTAATCTTTTACCATTGCTAGGCCATGGTTTTTTAAGTTAATATTTGTTTTCATCTAACTGTTACATTTTAATTTAAACTTTAAACAATTTGTAGGATATTTCATCTATATATAGTGGTGTTTTGTTTGATAGCTGGTTTAACTGCTGTATCTCATTTTCTAATGAATCAGTTCCTGAATATGTTAATTCTCTACAAATGCTTCTGTTGTTTTATAATCCTGTTTATAAACAAATTCAATATAATCATTTTATTTTAATTTAACTTCATTTGCCTCTACAAGTGATTGTGTGTTTTGATGTTGTATGGTTGGCAACCTACTCTCTTTAATTGTCCCAGTTTAGCATGCATTTTTGCACCTTTCATTTATTTTCTGTAACTTGGTGGTTAGACTATAATGCTGCATATTCTAGCTCCTGAAGTTTATTTGATTCTGTTCAGCAGAGAGCATATGGAGAGTCTCTGTTTATATTGCTACAAGCAAAAATGTCCTTTAAAATTCTATTACCCAATACTGCATTTGCCTAATCCAAATTTTCTTGTGATCCTGTGATTTTTTAAACACTGTGTGTTATTGTTGTACCTTATGATTCTTGATGAACGTATCTTTTCTTTTATGTACACTGAGAGCGTATGCACCAAGACAAGTATTGGCCAAGTGTGATTGGACACACATTTTGTTATGAGGCCAGTTTCACAGTCCTTGGGAAAAAGAAGCTTCCTGAATATTTATATATAGTGCCTAGCCTTGTCAGTCTATTAGAGTGTGGTTTTTTTTCCCCTTGATGGTTGCTTGATTAGAGCATTGTTTCTTCCCAAATTGTTTATCTGGGGCTGTTTCCTGCTTATCTGGGTGTTGGTTTTTCGGGTGGATGTACTCTGGGCTACTAATTTCCTTTCTTGACATGTAATTATTAATGGCATATAGATAGTATATCTCTGTTCATCTCTTGATGTCTGATTTGTCTTCATCCAAGCTTGCTTAGAGTTTTGGGGTTTAGCTTGGCCTAACTCATCAGTTTCTCATTTGAAATTCTGATCGAAAATGCACCATAGTGAGTGGATACCTTGCTGTTTCTTGTTAGCTAGCAACAGGGGTGGGTTCTAAATTTTTTTACTACCAGTTCTGTGGGTGTGGCTTATTTTGTTGCCGTGGCTTAATGGTCATGTGACAATTCTTTAGGATTTAGCAGAGGTACTGGTCTACCAGGCTTTTAACTGCTTGCAGAGTTGTACCGGTCTACTCATTTGTTTTTGGAGGCACTGGTCTACCCATTTGTTTTTGGAGGCACTGGTCTACTCATTCATTTTTGGAGGCACTGGTCTACTCATTTGTTTTTGGAGGCACTGGTCTACTCATTCATTTTTGGAGGCACCGGTCTACCCATTTGTTTTTGGAGGCACCAGTCTACTCATTCATTTTTGGAGGCACCGGTCTACCACCACACTGCCTTTTAACACTGATCAGCTGTAGGGCGGCCCTTTGAAGCCCCGTGGCAAGAGTTTAAACAGTTTTTTCCCTTCTAGCTGATTAGCTGGGACTCAGGAGGCAGCAATAGATTGGGGGTGGGGGCAAATAAAAGGTAAGAATAATGCAGGGGGGGTGGGAGGGCCCAGCTCCTGAACAAAGAGAACCGGTTCGGTGACGTCGTATCGTCACCGTTACCGGCTCGGCCAAACTGGGAGGAACCCACCACTGGCTAGCAAGATAACTTTATGAACAGAATTGTCCCTGAAAGCTGGATCTGAGTCACCATAATCTCTCCAGAACAAAGGCACTATTTTGAGATTATGCACATGATTCCAGATACCCATTCGTTATGAGTAGACCATGGAAACTATAGGTATTACATTCAATTTATGAGTGGAGTGGCTGAGAGTCAGAATTTACATCAAGCTTAAACTTGCATATCAGCTTTTATGGACACTATTCTTGGCTGAGCCTTATCTCTTAAACCCTCTTTTAGTTTTTTTTTTCTAATTCTTTGCTTATTGAAGAGATTAAGATTCTTCAGACTGTCAAGATTCTATTATATTCATTGGATGAGTTTCCCTCTTTTTAAAAGGCAATTTTGATTTTGGAAGTATAAAAATATATGAGGTTTTTTGAACTATGCAGCAAAATCCATATACTTAGTATATGGATTTTGGAAAGTTAATAATGGATTAAGGGGGCAGTGGAAATTGGAATTACAGCTTTGAATTATTTAGAAGATACTTGCTCATGGGAAAATGGAGATTGTTTTCATTTTTTAATGAAAAAGACGTTATAAACTGATAACTGGACACAAGAGACAGAATAAAGAAAGAGTAAAAATCCTTAGTGCAAACTTTTGAATACCTTTCAACAAAGCTTTTGGACAATGGATCAGATACTTGATAAAACTGACATGTTCTTGTGAAGTTGTAAAACAAAAAGGAGCTGCAATGTATGTTTCTGAAATAAATTTGACAGAGGACTTAGATACAATACAAATAGATCTGATGGATGATTTATTCCTTAAAGGAGATGAAAAGACATTAAATCAGCAACTTGATTTGGATATTTTCATCCTCTCTCTGGTATAAAAATCTAATTTTATATATATATATATATATATATATATATATATATATATATATATATATATATATATTTGTTTTCTGAGGTTTTCGCGGGTGTTTGTATGTAGGTCTTTGGTTATTCGGGTCTTCTCCCACGTAGAATTGGAAGTATCTTGGCGACGTTTCGACGAAGTCTCATTCGTCATCTTCAGGCTGATGTTCTCGGCTTCGTTCTTCCAGGAGCATTGCTCCTGGAAGAACGAAGCCAAGAACACCAGCCTGAAGATGACGAATGAGACTTCGTCGAAACGTCGCCAAGATACTTCCAATTCTACGCGGGAGAAGACCCGAATAACCAAAGACATATATATATATATATATATATATATATATATATATATATATATATACATACATACATACACACACATACACACACACATACATACATACATACATACAAAACAGCTTGGCTAATATTTTGAAGGAATTTTCTTAGAAGTGAAAAACAAAAGTTGATGCTACCATCTTATTCTACTGCACCAAACAGAATTTGAAGTCAGTGCCTTCTCTTTCTTTTTTCCCCTTTTTTGTACACTTTTCTTTTCCCCTTTTCCTCCCCTCTTTGTCCTATTATTTGCTTTTTTATTTTTGTGTTTTTTATTATAAATTAATAAAAAGGTAAAACTTCAAAAAAGGAGTGACAAACAAAAAGATAAATTTTATTTATGGATACAGGAGAAAACTGTTAAAGTTCTAAAGGAATTTTGCTTTGAAACAGCAAATTACCTCTGGAATTTTTCCTGAACGGGGTCAAAAATATCTTTTAAAAAGTCAGGAAAGATTTATAAGTTTGGCTTGCTTAATTCGGGTTAAAAGAAGAAAATAGTTATATCTTGTTGCCTTACTGGACTTTTGCTGACAACGATCAAGTGACAAGAGTATTTGGACTTAAATGAGCTATGGGAGGAGATTCTGAAAAAAATAGTTGTATCTGCTTGCCCTGACTGGACTTTTACTGGTAAAAATTGATATCGCTTTTAGATCTTTTTTTCCTTATCTAAGAGATGAGATATGGGGAAATTCAGCAGGTTCTGACAGGTTCTGGAGAACCGGTAGCGGTAATTTTTAGTTCGGAAGACCAGCAAATACCACTTCTGACTGGCCCCAGAGTGGGGTGGGAATGGAGATCTTGCAGTATCCTTCCCCTGCCACGCCCACCAAGCCATGCCCACAGAACCAGTAGTAAAAAAATTTGAATTCCACCACTGGAGAATATGTTTTATTTATTTACAAATGGTGATAAGGTGTTAAAATTATTTTTAGCTAACTAGAATGAAAGGGGAAGTCATTCCTTTTTTCTTTTTCTTTCTCTTTCTTTTACTTTTTCATATACCCCCTTTCCTTTCCTTTTTAAAAAATATTTGTTTGTATATTTTGTAGTTGGTATTGACTTTTATCCTTTACATGTATGATTATTAATAAAATTATTCAAAAAAATGAATTTGTTTCTGTCTTGAGAGATAAGGAGTATTCTTCATATCTTCTGATAGTCAATTGATCTTCAGGATTTATTCTAGCAATTTTCAGTTTATCTGTCCTACAATGTTTTTTACAATCCATACATTGAATGTTGTGGACACCTCCTATTTTTATTTCATTACTAGGACTATGGCTTCAAATGTTTGATAGGATTTTGTTGAGATTTTTGTGCTACAGTGATGCCAAGAGTTCATAATAGTCTGTTGGTTGTCTCATAGGTGTTTGATGCACAGTATGGGAGAGTTATCTTTTTTCATACCCTTCGTTAGCAATAGGGTACCAGTATATGGGTAAGCACTTTTTAATAATGTTGCAGGATTTCTATTGGACTGGAAGATGCTCCATAGGTAATCTACTTCCCTTGGAATTTGGACCATTGTGTGTGCATTTCCTTGTCTGAATCGTGTTTATATTCAATTCCTCTGGAGGCAGTTGAGTTGTTGCTTTGGTTCTATGAATTATTTTTTAGTATGCTTGTGATTTTAGCCTGCCATTGTTTCCTCAGCTGATGAGGATATCCAGGAAAGGTAATTCTTGTTGCTGTCTTCTTCTCTTGTAAATGTTACACCTTTAAAGTTGTTGGTTGTTTGGTATGTCTCACTATTTCTTTTTTATTATGACAAAAGTATTGTCTGTGTAATGGAAATTATTTTGGGTTGTGTATATGGAGTGCCATCAACAGGATGAATTAATTATGAGCTGAAAAGTACCGGTTCCAAGAGATCCCACTGTGCATTTCTTGCCAATGTAAGAATTGGTTTATATTCTTCAGAAGTATAGAACACTTCTAATCCCCATTTTCTAGCTATGATATACAAACCTTTCTATCCAATCCCCACAAAGCATATCAGTTTGTAGACAAACATCAGCTTGTTTTCTGATAACAGACGTGCAACCTCTAATAATAAGATATACTTTGTACGCCCATTATATGTTAGGAATACATTTTAAAAATCCAAGCATTGTTTTTGACCTTGTTATTTGAAAATAGACTTTAATCTATTTTTTTTCCAACTTGCTGTTGAACTTCAAAGTGTTTGGCTTAGTTCATAGTGGAATGGGAAGGGAAGGGAAGGGAAGGAAAGGGAAGGGAAGGGAAGGGAAGGGAAGGGAAGGGAAGGGAAGGGAAGAGAGAACATTTCATGAATTTCAGCTCAGTGAATTAACAGGAAAGCAAATATAAATAAATATCAAAATAATGATTTATATTATACATACCTCTGACTACATAAGTATATAGAAGTAAATATATAGTATCTGTAATCACTATTTATATTATGAGACTGAGTTTATTGAGGATATTGATTGAAACACTGCAGATATTTTGTGTTTAGTGATGTAGTGTGGTTCCCTCTGGTGGACAGAATTGTGAAACAATATACTTTGAAAGGAAAGCTGGTGTGAATCCATCAACCCTTTTGTTCTAAGGGGAAAGCTGGCTTAGTTTTACTTGCTCAAAGTCTAGAATATGACAAAATAATGAATTTCAAAGGACTCAAAACTTGTTCACTTATTTATCCTAATAAAGATATTGGTTGTTTATGAATTTCAGGATTTCATTAGGGAGCAGTTTGCTTCTTTTATTTGAAATTTTTACTGAGATCATAGCCGGGACAGAATATTTAAATTTTACATTACAGTGAGTTCTAATAACTTCACAATCTGAAATTTGATATCTCTTCAAAATTTTTATCTCTTCAAACTGCTATCTTTTCAAAATAATAAAATTTTATTTTCTTTTGTGGTTCAATCATGTCCTTCATGACCCCATGGACTACAGAACACCAGCACACCCCCCCCCCCATCCTCCACTGTCTCCTGGAGTTTTCCCAAATTCATGTTCAATGCATCAATGACACTACCTAACCATCTCAACCTCTGCCATCCCCTTCTCCTTTTGCCTTCCAATTTTACCTTCTTTAGGATATGCTAGCTTATACTTCATCTTCTTACTCAGAGCCTCTGCTTTTGCACAGAACAATATTATAGCATTAGAAATGATATGACATAATTAATTTTGAATTATCCACAATGTCGCTACTAAACCATAATAGAAATTGTAGATGTGGTTGTCTCAAAAATGCTTTTTCAAGAGGCAACTGGACTGTTTTTTCCTTGAGGAAGAAGAACAAAACATTCAAGAAACACATCAGTTGTGATGACTTTGAACTTTGCTGTCATTAAAAGAGCTTTCAAATGCAAATAGACTGCTGAATCTTGTCCTTGATCTCCTATGTTGTGCCATGGACTTGTGAAGTGGTTGTTTTGTTTCACCAATGTACAGATCTGCATATGTCTCACTGCATTGTATTGCATATATCATATTGCTCAGTTTTTGTCTGTATGTTTTATCCTTGGGGTGGATGAGTTTCTCCCTTAGTGTATTCTTGACTTTAAAGTGTACTTGTATGTTGTGTTGGTTGACAATTCTCCTGATCTTTGCAGATATTCCTACAATTTATGGAATGAGAACATTGCTATGTTTGTTATTCTCTCTTTATCTGTAATGGAAGAATTCCTGGTGGATCTTTTTCTGGATTTGATGAAGGCCCAGTTAGGATAATCTCAAATTTTGAGGGATTCCTTGTCATGTTTTAGTTCTTTTTCTTTTCCCTCTTTACTGGTAGGCAAACTTTCAGTCTGGTGGTGTAGGGTTCTGATCACTCCCCTTTTCTGCTCAAGTGGTGGTGAGAATCAAAATGTAAATACTGATCTCTCTGTGTCTGTAAACTTCAGTGTTAGTGCTTCTGCCTTCCTTAATATGCACTGCACAGTCTAGAAAAGCCAGACTGTTTTCTTTAACATCTTCCTGTGTGAACTTAATCTATCTGTCCATAGAATTGAGGTGTTTGGTGAAGGTTTCCACTTTTTGTATTTTAATCTTGACCCAAGTATTGTCCATATACCTATAGTGAGTGCGTGGAAATCCTGTGAAAGAGTTTAGGGCTTTGGTTTCTACATCTTCCATGTAGAGATTGGACACAATTGGTGAACCCATAGTGCAGCTTTTGTCTGTAGAAACCTTCATTGTATTTAAAATAGGTAGTGCTCAGGCAGAGGTCCAACATGGCACATATGTGGTCTGTATGTAGGTGTGCTTTTGGACTAGCATTATGTGCAAACACTTATGACTTATTCATCAAATTTCTGAAATAATGACTTAGTGTTATGTAGTATGCATATATCGGATCCTTAAACATGGGCAAGGAATTCCGAATATGGAATTCTTGGTGCAAACTATTACTTTAAAAACAAAATGATAGCATATACATTTATGTGACATATTTGGTTTCATTCTTTCAACATCAATTATATACTTCTCATAGAAGATGGAACTTGCTGAGGTGGTCAATTTGACAGTTTTAATTAGAGACAGGACATCGCCTAGGTTTAATGCTAATTAGAAATACTTTATTTGCTTTTCCCACAAACTGAAAAGATGAATTATGATATATGGTTTGATAATTAGAAAAATAGATTATAGAGAAATATAAGCAAAATTGTAAGCAAAGAATAAGGTATTAATTTACATTTATACTTACAATTGCTATAAAAGAAAATTGGAAGTAATTTCTTTACATTTCTTTTCTACTGGATTATTGTTTCTGTTCTTCTCTTATATCTTTTTTTTCTCTTCCTTTTTTATTCTAAATATTAGTTTTTGGTTTTATCTTTCATCTTAACGTTTTAATAAAGTTATATTAAAAATTATATACCTGTCATAGGTGATGATTGGGGTGATTTTGGGATATTGCGCATAACCTTTTTTGCCATAAAATGTTAGCAGAAGCCTTGAGTGAATAGAGCAATATCATTTTCTTATAATATTTACACCAGTAAATATTTATGGATGGAAGCCCAACATTTGAAAAAAAAATGAACTCAAAATTCACATGCATTTTGAGAAAATGTTGTGCCCAAAGGATTAATACTTCATTGATCTGAAAAAAAAATCAGATTTTACACATGCAGGAAAACACTATGAAGAAAATACATGTATAATTTTTCAGTTTGTATATAAGAGAGCATTTCATTTACATTGAGGTACTGGTGACATTTACAATATTCCATGTGCCTATTTAATATGTAGTATTTGAAAATCTATAATATGATTTATTCATAAATACACTATTACTAATGTACAATTCAACTAATTGTTAGTTGCTTCTTAGAACTCATTAGTGGTTCAGAGAAATTGGGTTGGTATTTAAATCCCTGAGAAATTAAGTATTTCATTTCAATAATTATAATTCACACTAATGGAATACAAGTATCTTTCAATCATACAGAATTTCTCAGAATGGATGAGTCTAAACCAATGGAGGGAAAACTTATATAAATGATCTGTACTAAAGCTTGTCATACTATTGTTCCATTTTTATTTAATTTCCGTGTTTGTTTCTATGGTTTTAGGAAACAACAGAGTTTAGAGATCTACTTTTGAATTATATATACACAATTTATATAAAGAGATGTAAAAGTATCAAGATGGGATTTAGCAAAAAACAAAACAAAAACCTCAATGGAAAGACAGTGCCACTGGTTTTATAATCTTGGATTATTGATATTTGTCCATTCTCTTCTTTATACATGGTTTCTTTAACAATGTATGGAAAATGATAGTCTGTGTGATCGAACTTTAAACACTTAGATTTTTATATATGTATGTGTTTAATTTATTTTCTTTTTTGTTGTTTGAATATTTTTTCTCTCTTCCACTATCAGTTCAGTAACAATACAAATCTTAAACAGAATTTTACAAATCATTTATTTAATGATTTTGGTTTAGTGGTTAAGGCACCAGGATAGAAATTGGGAGACTGTAAATTCTAGTTCTGCCTTAGGCATAAAACTGGGTGACCGTAGGCCAGTCTTCTCTCTGAACTTAACCGACTTCAGTGATAGGTTATGTAGGGAAAAGAGGAGGAGGAAGGAGTATTAGGTATGTATACTACAAGCTGATTTTATATGTGACTGAATGAAATACATGCTTCATTATGTTGGTTCCTCTTAAAATTGGGAAGTCAGAATTAGGCAGGGTGAAATGAGTTGTAATCCTAAGTGACTCATCTTGTCCATTCTTTTATTTCTACATCTTCCACTTTCTGATGTCATATTGCTTTTGTCCTTCAAGCTAATTGACACAATTGCTTCAGAAATCGGAGAACTGAAACAGGAAATGGTACACACAGATCTGACACTGGACGCTGGACGCACCAGTTTACCAAGGTGAATTAAAATTCTGTATCACTGGACTCAATTGATATGCTAATGTAAGGGTTAATGTTGTGTTAATTAAGAAGGTGGTTTTCTTCAGTATTTATTGTTTATAGCTCTAAACTATGAAAAATATTTGGGTTTTAGATGAATTTTAAAGTAGTTTGCTTTGGCAGTAGCTAGCAATGTAATGATATACTTTATGTTTCTCTTTTTTTATGCTGTATTCCTAACTTCCTGTAAAACGTGATTGTGTCCTTTGATCCATATTTCACAATTAAGAATTCATTTATTAGCATGTTGGTTATTTACAGAAAATGTATAGAAACTTATCTTTCTTTAAGGCTTAATTGCTAAAAGGTTATTACTTAAAATGCACCATATTTTTAAAATTAGAAAAATTATTTTTTGCTAAAAAGCACTGAAGAGTGCTAGTTCATTCAGATTCAGTAGAATCAAATATATATGTAAAATTCGATTTCAGTTTGTATCAGTTCTGTACTTCATTTTGTTTTTAAGCTTTGTTGCTGGTAGTTGAATTTACTGAACTGAAAACAATGTGTAAGTTTTCAAATGAAATATTATCTCCACACCTTGTGTTTGTGTGCATGAGACTGCTGGCAACGTGAACTACAACATAGTAAATGGAAAAACTTCGGGCATATAAAACATGAGCATGCTGATATCACATAAATGTTAAAATTACTAAGACAGTGTGCAATCATTAATGTCTCCTATGGCATCAGCAAGATTTCTTCATGCTGTAGCAAACTAAGCCTGGGAAAGTAGAAGCAGAGTACAGTCATCTGTTCTAAGACTTTTCCATTGATTGGTATCCTGTGTGATAGTTGTGGATTTTTGAGTGTCTTTATTTAATAAATTTAAATAAAGATTTAATAAATCTTCAAGATAAGATTTGGATTCAGCTGATGAACCATCTACTTCATTGTGTGAGGGTCGTCTTCTTTTTGTCTATAGAAACAAACTTGGATATGGCATTGAAGCATTTTCCAGGACTCCTAATTTAGAGAAATAAGAGAAATCATACTAGAATTCTTATGGGGCTCCTCATATAAACAAGTGAAAATCATGGACCTGTTATTCTGTAGTCCATCATGTATTGGAGGGCATATGTTGACCTTGTTTGTTTTCTGCTAGAACCTGGTGATAGGATCTGTGGCAGGAAACTATGATTATTCTGATATCCTGAAAAAATATTACCTTAAAGCATGGTAGTTATTGGCATGTAAGATCTCTCAAGAAATAGAAATCCATCCCTCCCTCTCTCTCTCCCCCCTCCCTCTCCTCCCCCACCTCTCTCTTTGACATGAAATGTCAAATAAGTCAAAGAGGGTCCCACATCCACTATCCTGTGTATGGCAGAAATTATCCAAAAGTCAACCTGTGCCATTGCCATACCATACCCAGGTATGGACTCTGACTGAAAAAATGCCAGATAATTCCCTTCACCCAAGGTCCTCTGAAGCTACTGCACAACCACCTTCTCAGTCACCTTCCCCAAAAGAGGATATTAGAGTCCTGGAGATGGTGAGGAGCAAGTAAACCAAAGCCTCCTTGAGAGGTGAAGGAACAACTGTCAAGCTTCCAAGTAATAAGTCCTTGGAATGAACAATCCAAGGCAGTTATATTCAGTCAAAGTCTGTTTATTAGGAACATATCAAAATGTCAAGGTCTTCGTGTAATTCCAGCTCTGACCAAACCCTGGAATTACACCCAGTAAAAAGCAAAAGTTTGAAACTTCCCCCCAGAGTCACATTCTCCAATCAGCTCACAGTCCAACTGTCCGGTGACTCCAAACTCCACCTTCAGCCATCTGTAGGCACATTCTCAGTTCCCACAGGAAAGAATGCTACCTAATCATAGCCTTTCCCCTTATCTCTGCAACCCCCCTTCCTACTGCTAGAATGTGGCAAGCCTAAAGCCTCGTTAGATCCCCTTACAGAATACCTAGAAAAAGCTTAGAAAAAGAATAGGAAATGACTACAATAAAACATGGCTACACATATGTCAGTTTCAGAGCTGACAACAACCTCTTCACTCGAAGAACTCACTGCTGTTAAAAACTACCCAACAGCCCCTGAGCCACTTTCAAAAGCCAGGAGGGGCATGGATCTAGGGAGCAGGTGGCTGAACGCACAGTCCTAAAGACCATGTCCACTTCCAACAGGTTCAAACAGTATTATGCAAAGTATGTGCAAGTAAAACCACTGTATCCCAGATTAATTCTGTATCTTTTCATGTGCAGGTAATCCTTGACTTACAACCACAATTGAGCCCAACATTTCTGTTGCTGAGCGAGACAGAATTTTGCCCCTTTTTACAACTTTTCTTGCCATAGTTGTTAAATCAAGCACTATAGCTGTTCAGGTAATTTCACGATTGTTCAGTGAACCTGCCTTCCCCATTGACTTTGCTTTTCAGAAAGGTGATCATATGATCTCGGGATACTGCAACCATCATGAATATAAGTCAGTTGCCTAGTATCTGAATTTTGATCATGTGGCCATGGAGATATTGCAACAGTCATAAGTGTGAAAAATAGTTATAAGTCACTTTTTTCAGTGCTGTTGTATCTTCGAAAGAACAGTTGTAAAGCAGGTACTACCTGTACCTGAAGCATTTGCTTGTTCCATTGTAATGGATATTTCATATCCAGAAGTTGTGGACAAGATTGTCAATAATTCCAACTCATTACTTAAAGCTTGATCCTTGTCCATTTGGTAAAGTTGCCAGATGGCTCATTTCAAGGACAGAGATAATTAATGTGTTCTTACAGGAACGAAGGATTCCTGGAATACTAAGAAAGGTTAGTTATTGCTTAAGATGAGTTCTTAAAATTTATTCTATGCTCTCTTTTTGAAGTAGTGGACAACCTGTTCAAACAAGTGGTAAGAACTAAATCCCAGATGAATTTACTGTAAATGAGATTTGAATTTACTGTAATTGAGATTTAATTAAATGAGATATTATTTAACCCAGTCCAGTTTGAGTTCTAATCTGATTTGGGATCTCATTGAAATTCCCTTTATAGGTGATCAAAACTAGGAAGTAGGCAAAGGAAAAGTGCCGCAGGTGATTTTGATGCATATCTGGCAGATTTCACTACTGTGATGATCTTTTTGAACAAGGTAGTCCTGTTCTGAATTGGTTTTGTCTGATGAACAGTCTCCAGTAGGTGGTGCTGGAAGACATTGGACTAATATCTGAGCATTCGTCAGTGAGGTATTATAAAGTTCTATCTTTTTTTTTATTTTCATGCTTTTTCAACTTTTACAAAAGCATACTACCAATGCACTGTTCTTAGTATGTAGGCGATACCCATTTCTATTTATCTTTCTGATTCAAGGACCCAGGAAAATAGCTTACATTGCCTGGACATAAGATGAGTGAAAGAGAATCCTGACAAAAAAAGTTATGTTAACTGGTAGGAAAGGGAGCTCATCTGAAATTTAGATATGTAACTGTATGGGAAAGCATGTTACCTCAAGAATCATCTGTTCTGTTTATGCATTTATTGTCTTTTACGCAATGTTGTTGACCGCAATGTTTCTATCTATGGTTTAAGATCTACAGAATGGATTCTACAGAATGGATTATTCTTCGTGTATCATCATTATCAAATATATCTACAGTGGTACCTAATTATGCATGATGCTAGGTAGGGAGAGATAGAATGAGAATAAGAAGAAGATAACCCTTTTGCCTCCATATGCTTCTTTATTCCAGCTGGTCTTATAAGAATAATTTTTAATTTCAAAATGGAAATGCCCCAAGAGAAAAGTTGAGGAAAAAAGTATGTAACCTTTTTGTATTTAATATGTTTGCTTGCACATCAGTGTAGATAATTTTGAGTCAAGAAGATTTACACTTCATGAATGGTTTACACTTCTTTATCTCTTTATACACATTTGCAAAATAAGAAGAAATTTCAAAAGCCACTTATAGGAATATTATAGAATCAATCATTTGCTGGGAACAGGTATCAGAAAGCAAGCTTGCCCCTGGTCAATAGAGATGATAGGGAAAGAAGAATTTCATTATTTATGAATGGATCATTTTTATTAATTTACTTGATAAACTCATAGGCTACCTGAATGATGTAACTCTAGGCAGCTTGCATACTAGATTTTAAAAAGAATCAGAGCTATCACCCAAAGCCACAATATGCTAAACGCTAGACATTAATAACCAACAGTGCATTAGGAAAGAGGAAAACCCCAAACCAAGTAACATGCAAGACAAAAGTTATGTAATTATAAGGAAGCAAAAAATTTGTGAAAGGACCAGCAGGGTTGGGGCCTTTTGGATTGCTCCATAAGGCAAGTGCATCTACAGAGAAGACCCATCTCTCTTTTTCTCTCACTCTCTCTCTCCCTTTTTTTGTGTGTATTTTTTTTTTATTTTTTAAGACAAACAAACATTTAATACATCAATCCTCCCTTCCCTGTGACATCTCGGTGTTATCTTCTAGGCTTCTTCTCCATCTTCTATCATAAATTTCTTCTATCTTCATCTTCATCCAAACCATTCTAACATTTCATTGCTAAATCAATATTATAATCATCATTTATACATAGTTATGGTATTAGTCATTTATATCTCTTTTTCATCCAACTATAAAAATAATTCCATGTTTTAAAATATTCTGATTTCTTCTTATCTTTAATCATCAGGGTTAATCTATTCATTTCTGCACAATCTAAAAAAAAATTATTACTTCTTCTTCCAAAGGTATTTTCTCTGATTTCCAATTTTGAGCATATACAATTCTTGCAACTGTTATTACATGTATGATCAAATATACATTTTCCTTACTATTTTTTCTGGAAAAGTACCCAGTAGGAACAACTCTGGTTTAAATTCAATACGTTGCTGTTTCATTTCTTCCAGCCAGATTTTAATCTTGTACCAGTAATTTTTTGCTTCGGGACAAGTTCACCACATATGGTAATAAGATCCTGGTGTTTGATGACATTTTCAAACAGCTAGCTGATTTATCTTTAAACATTTTTGCTAACTTCTCCGGTGGCATATGCCATCTATAAAACATTTTATATTGATTTTCCTTATATGCTGTGGACATTGTTAATTTATAGTTCCTTTCCCATAGTTGTTGCCATTTTTCAAACTCAATTGGATAACCAAAA
Organism: Masticophis lateralis; assembly: GCA_030761175.1. Lineage (NCBI taxonomy): Eukaryota > Metazoa > Chordata > Lepidosauria > Squamata > Colubridae > Masticophis > Masticophis lateralis. Next base: position 93,489,680 of record JAUDYJ010000003.1, on the reverse strand, counting down.
TTTCTACCCCAGGCTATCATCGTTTCTTTTATTTGCTCCTCCTCCAATTCAATATATAGCAAAAAGTTATTTAAAAAATTTATTAAATTTTCCTCTGTTCCCATGAGTATCTTATCCAGTTCAGTCTTTTCCATATAAAAACCATATAATTTAGCATCTTTTTCATATCTTGATCTTATCTGCATATACATGTACCAATCTATCTCAATTCCCTGTTATTCCAATTCTCATTTCTCTTTCAATTCCCCCTTATCTGTTAATAACTCATTATATCTAACAATATTTCCAAAATTAAAGACATTGGGTGTATTAAAAGCTTCCATTATTGATAATCATGTTGCTATTTTCACATAAAATTTATCTCTAACCTTCTCCCATACAAGTAACAATGCATTTCTTATATAATGTCTATGAAAGTATGTATGTATCTTACTTCTACCATGCCATAAAAAGGCATGCCATCCCAGTTGTAAATCATGCCCTTCCAGTGTTAACAACCTTGTATTTCTTAATTCAATCCATTCTTTCAACCATGTCAATGCTGCTGCTTGATAATATATTTCCCAATTTGGTAAACCAAATCCCCCTCGTAGTCTTGTGTCTTGCAATATTCTTAAACTTATTCTTACTTTTTTCCTTTGCCATACAAATTTCCTCATGATCTTATTAAGATATTGAAAGTAAGTCTCTTCAATTTTTATTGGCAGTTTGGAATAAAAATAATAGTCTTGGTAATATGTTCATCTTTATCAATGCAATCCGACCCATAAGTGATAGTTGAAGGTTCTTCCATTTTTCCAAGTCTTTTTCAATTTGTTGCTTTAACTTGTAGTAGTTTTCTTCTTTTATTGTTGCACATTTTGAAGTTATGTATACTCCCAAATATTTCACTTTTTTTACCACTTGTATATCTAAATTTTCTTTTATCTCTCTATTTTGTTTTTCTGTTGTATTCTTCACCAAAATTTTTGTTTTGAGAAGACCCATCTCTTAGGTCCTCCAAAATGACACTGTTTTACAAATAGAGCTTGGAGTGAGTCAGCTCTCCCAGATGTTACTGACTGGGCAAAAATAATTAAAGTGGAGAAGAGTGAACTCACCACTTAGAGCATTTTTCTTCCTGGGGATCCAGAGTTTGTACTACCTGAGAAGGAGGGTTAATTGAGGAGTTTGGGAACTGAAAACAAGCAGGTGTGTGAGTGTCCCAAGAAAAAGAGTCACACTAGAGGACAACACAGCTGTGGGTAAGAGAAACTCCAACCCAAAGGTGAGAACCTCAACAGTCATCTTCAGATAGCAAGAGAAAACTTCAATTATTGGAGCTGCACAACTGCTGAGAGGCAGGGGAGGAAAAGAGCCCCACCAGAGCCTGCAAACCCAAGCAAGGACATTACTTGCAGCAGCCCAGGTGCAGAGCTCTACAAACCAATTCCAGAAACAGAGGCCTGTAAGTGCTGGAGAAGTGGGAAGAGAGACGAGCCCATTCACAAATCTATGGAGGAGCGAAAAAGATTTTCACATTCAAATGGGCAGAGATTGGCTGCAAGAGCTATAGACCTGGGAGAAAACAAAAGTTTAAAGATGTTCTAGTTAAGAAAACAGTGCTAACACAAGAATCAGAACATAGAAATAGAACATACAGATACTGATAGAAGTTTACAGAATAAATAAGAATACAAAAAGAATAGCTGTAAACTTATAGTAACAAGACGATAGTAGAGTAAGATAAGACTTTAATTTTGTACAATAACAGTTTTGTGAGGGGAACAAATAGTCTTTGTGTTCTTGTACTGTTCTAGAGTTCTGTTCATATTAAGAAAAACCCTAACATAAAGAAAGGTGGCCACTTAAGTAATTACTTCTTAAGTGTTAAGTTGGGCGAGTGAGGAGCCAGGAGCCAGGTCTGTGTGAATAACAGCTCTTTATTTCACAGTGACAAATCCAGCAACGAACTCAGTTGACAGCTCCCTTTATATAGTTTCTTGGCCAGGGGGCTGTCCAATCAACATTGAGGGTTTTCCCATTAATTTTCCCTCCAGTAGTGAATACATAACACGCCTCCCTTCCCAGAAGGCACTTAGGCAGCTATTTAGATATGTAATCGTGCAGGAGACTAGGGCGTTCCCTGATCCTAGTGGACCTGCGCAGCTCAGTCTGAGGCGGGGTTCTGGGCTGGTCGGAGGGACTCTTTGTCTCTCCCAGCCGAAACAATGGAATCTCCTGGATTATTTTCAGGGTGTTGTTTTCTTCGGCTGGGATGGCCTTCTCGAGAGGGCGGCGCTGGACACCGAAGTCATCCAGTAAGTTCTCTGACCACTTCGGGCTTGAGTCAGCTGTCGGGAAGATTGTTTGTGAGTCAGGGACTGGAATTTGTTGGTTGTTCCGCTCGTCTGGGCCTGTTGTGGCCATGTGTTTTCTAAGTTTGTCTATGTGCCTGCGCCAGACCCTTCCGTCTCCCATGTCTACCATGAAGGATTTGGGGCCAGTGACTTCAGCAATGTTTCCTGCCACCCAAAGAGGACCTTCTCCATAGTTTCTAGTGAACACTGGTGTCCCACTAAAAACTCTCTTGTTTTCCCCTCAGTTTCCCTATACTCATCTGGGGAGTAGTTTGGATGTAGTCGATCCAAAGTACAACGGAGCTTCCGGTCCATTAATAGCTCAGCCAGGCGTCGCCCTGTGGTCATGCAGGGGATTATGTGCTGGGCAGCCAGGAAAGTGTCAATCCTGGCTTGCCAGTCTCCAGGCCCTAGTCTGGCTAGAGTTTCCTTGGCAGCTTTCACAAACCTTTCAGCCTGCCCATTGGTAGCCAGATGGAAAGGCGTGGTGAGAACATGCCAGACCCCATTTTCAGCCAGATAGCCCTCGAATTGTGTGGAGGTGAATTGGGGCCCATTGTCGGACACCAAGACACCTGGTAGGCTGTGCACTGCAAAGAGTTTTCAGAGGGCCTTGATGACAGCCTCGGTAGTAGTAGAATGCATTAAGACTATTTTGAGCCATTTTGAATAGGCATCTACAATTATGAGGAAGGTTTGCCCGTGAAACAGTCCTGCAAAATCAATATGAATTCGCGACCAGGGGCCCCGGGGACATTCCCAATCCCTTGCCAGGGCTGTGAGGGGAGCGGCCCTAGACTCCTGGCAGGGGAGACACTTAATAACCCATTCGGTGATGCACTCATCATTTTAGGCCACCAAACCCTTCATCCTTACGATGCCTGGGTGCCCCATATGTAAGGTTTTCAACACTTTTTCTTGTAGTCAGTGAGGCACAACAACACGATCACCCCACAATAGACACCCTCCTTGAGTTGACAGTTTGTTCTGTTTGTTTACAAATGGTTTGAATTCCCCACTCACAGGACCAACCAGGCCATCAGGAACACAGAACTCAATGGTGGGTACTGCTATCTTGCACTTATTCTGCTTAACTTGCAAGGGGGATGTCTATTGAGGGGTGATCGTGTTGTTGTGCCTCAGTGCCTACAAGAAAAAGTGTTGAAAACCTTACATATGGGGCAATCACAGTCCTCATTACAATGTCATATAAGCCAATCCTGATGGGGTGAATGCCTGTTCCATCTATTTTATATCTCAAGAACTCAATGGGGGGTACTGCTATCTTGCATTTATTCTGCTTAACTTGCAGTCCCGCATCTTTAAAAATGGTTAGCACCTTCTGTAAACAGTCCCCCAATTGTTTTTCGTTTACTGCTGAGATTAGGATGTCATCGAAATAGGGGACTACCCCTGGAAGTCCTTGCAGCAGTCTCTCCATAACACTCTGAAACAGTCTGGGGGCTACGCTAACTCCAAACTGCAATCTTGAACATTTAAAGGAACCTCTGTGCGTAACGGTAGTCTGTGCCTCTGCGGTAGCACCATCTACCGGCAGCTGCTGGTATGCCTGCGCATGATCAAGTTTAGCAAAGATCTTGCCAGAGCCTAGCGAACGTAGAAGGTGCTGTACAATGGGGACAGGATAGACGCTTTGCTGGAGAGCTTTATTGAGTGTGCATTTGTAGTCGGCGCAGATGCACACTGACCCGTCGGGCTTCAGCGGGTTGACAATCGGTGTTTCCCATTTAGCATGGTCCACTGGAATTAAGATTCCTTATTTAATCAGCTTGTCTAGCTCTATGTCTATCTTTGGCTTGAGTGCGAAGGGCACTCGCCACGCCTTAAGCCTGATGGGTGCTACGCTAGGATCTAGGTTGAAGGATATTGGGGTCCTCACATACTTGCCCAGACAATCGGAGAACATGTTCTGGAATTCTTGTAGTAGGTCGTCCCGTAGGCTGCTTCGGGTAGCGTTGATTCTGGTGGCCCCCATTCCCAAAGCCTTAAAGCAGGCCGAGGAGGCTTGGGAAGCTTCTGCTGACTATTGTGAGGGGTAGCCTTCTGTCATGCTGGCTGAAATTGACCCGGAACATGCCGTAGCCTTCTACAGGGATATGATTTCCCTGATAGTCTCTGAGTTTCAGGCATTGGTGTTTCAGCTGGTTCTGTTTAAAGTTGGGAAGGGCTATGTGGAGCTTGGCCCATGACATGATCGTTATGGACGATCCTGTGTCAATCTCCATCGTGCATGGAGCGCCCTTAATCTCGACGGTGATGTGCAGCTACTTTTCTGGCGAGGTGGTTGCTTGGCCAATGCATGTTTGAAAAGTCTTCAGAATTTTAAAATACGCATGTTTCTTGGACTGGCTGCTCTGGTCTCTCCTGAAGAGCTGCTGCTGGTCGGCATGATTAGTGACAGCTCTTTGTTTTTGCCTGGATGGCTCGGTTGCCCTGAACACCCATGCCAAATGTTCTTTGCAGCTGCAGAGCGAGCAAATAGTTTCTCTGAAGTGATACATTTGCCCCTGGTGGGGTCCCCCACAACTAGCACAAGTGTCTTTTCGGTCTCCTTCATCGCGCTTGTGTTTTTTGGTTTTGAAGATGTCTTCGTCTGTCTCATCTTCACTATCAGTCTGGACCGCCTCTCTGTGTACCGGGACTGATTTTAGTAATGCCTGGGGCTGTGCTGGTTGCTGCAGGGTCTTGGCGGCTTTGTTGGATGATTTGTGAACTCTAGCCTCGTCTAACACGATGTGTGGGGTTACGTTGGTTTTGGCTAGCAGTCATCTCTGAAGGCGAATATCTCTTAACGCCTCAGATGAGTTGCTCTAGGAGCACATCTTTGAGGTCTCAGCATTCACAGTGCATTGTGGCCTTGCGCAGGGCGGCCATGTAAGGCTTGATCAGCTTTCCCTCTCGCTGTAGCCTCTGCCGAAACTCGTACCATTGCACAAATTTAGATGGTGCCAGGGCGTAATGTGACTTCAGCGTGGTCTGTAAGACCTGCCACGGTACTGATTGAACCGGGGTCGGTTCAGAAAGTGACTCCGCCATGTCGAAGGCTTCTGGGCCTCAGTGGCTTAGGAAGAGGGTTATCAGATAGCCCTTGTAGATCGTTAGCTTCAAGGAAGCATTCGAAGCAGGTCATGTACGATACCCACTTCTCTTTCATGGGATCGAATGGTGATGGCGGAGCAAAGGTGGACATCGTGGTCATTGTGCTCAGCTCGGCAGACTTTCCGCCTGGCTGGATTGTGGGTTGTCAGATCTTTTTGGTGCTACCTGTCTACCTCAATCCCATCCTCGTTGCCAGTGTTAAATTGGGCGAGTGAGGAGCCAGGAGCCAGGTCTGTGTGAACAACAGCTCTTTATTTCACAGTGAGAAATCCAGCAATGAACACAGTTGACAGCTCCCTTTATATAGTTTCTTGGCCAGGGGACTCTCCAATCAACATTGAGGGTTTTCCCGCTTAATTTTCCCTCCAAAAGTGAATACATAACATTAAGGATTTGAGTTTAAATAGAAGAGGTAAATAGAAGAGATAAGCAAAAGAGGTAAGCAAAATAGTCTTACATTGCTTACAGAACACTGGCATTTTTTATTTTTTTATTTTTTTTAATTTGATTTATATGCCGCCCTTCTCCGGAGACTCAGGGCGGCTTACAATGCGTTAAGCAATAGCCTTCATACTTTTGTATATTTATATTTATACAAAGTCAGCTTATTGCCCCCACAAACTGGGTCCTCAATTTACCCACCTTAGAAAGGATGGAAGGGTGAGTCGACCTTGAGCCTGGCTAGGATTGAACTCAGAGAAATTACAGGCAGCTGGTGTTAATTGCTGCCTTTAGTAGGAGGCATTAGCCCTCTACGCTACACAGGCTCAAATACATAATTTTTACGCTACACAGGCTCAAATACATAATTTTTAATTATGTATTTGTATCAGGCCTTTATTATTTTTACAAAAAACTCAAGGCAGAAAACATATCCAACATACTTTCCTCCTATTTTCCTCACACCAACCCTGTGAGCTGAGAGAGAATGACTGGCCCAAGATCACTCAACCAGCTTTCATGGCTAAGGTAGAACTTGAACTCATGGTTTTCTGCTTTCTAGCCTGGTGCCTTAGCCACTAGATAAAGTGGTTCTTGTTTAGTCAGAGGTCTAGTTTGGTCTTCTTTTTTGGGCAGAAATGAGGTGCTTCCGGTTGTTACCTTCTTCAACTTCCTTTCACTCCTCCCTCCCACTTAGTAACTAAGGTCTGTAGCTGATGTTTCACCATCCTGCTTAGTCATACTCTTAATTCTTTACTGACTGCACCACTGGTATGTGAACAGCCATTGTGCTAATCACTGTGGACATTGCCACTCCTTCTGTTATTGTGATAAGAGGGAAATCAAGATGCCAAGTAATCCAGACCAGGATTTGACAGTAAATTTCAGCTCTGCAACTTCACATGGCCTAACATGGCTAAAATTTCTCAGATACATGATAGGACAGAGCTACATAGCATTCTATTTCAAATTAGAGAGAACCATATTGAACAATTGATTACATTGTATTAGTGTAGGGGGTGCAGCTCTCAAAGCACTTGAAGCCCATTACTGTTGCTTGTGCTCATTTCAATGGAGTTGGCTCCTGCTTGAAGCTGAATGTGTTATTGGTTGATGGCTGACATCTACTGACTCTTGGCTTATCTCTCGCATATATTATTCTTTCTGGGATTTTGAACTGAAAAATCGCTTTTGAAATTATTAAGGCATCCAGTTGCTGCTTCTTGGGATAATATAGTCCAGGGGGGTGTCCAACCTTGGCAATTTTGAGTCATGTGGACTTCAACTCCCGGAATTCCCCAGCAAAGCTGGAGAAGTTGCCAAGGTTGGACACCCCTGATGCCACAAATTGGAGCTACAGTATAAGCCTTTCAGTCATTTGCTTTACAGGCTGAATAAAAGGGTATAATTGGGCATCTTAATAGGTCAGGTCACATGGAAACAATTAAGCATATTTAGCTGAAGACATGTAATTATTTTTCAGAACTGTGTAGCTTGCCCAGGGATATACTGCTTCCTATCTGCAGATGGAGCTATAACAGGACTAGATGAATGAATCTTTATTACAGCCAAGGTATACTGAAGTATAAATGAAAACAGCTAAAAAACCCATAAAAATAGAAAAGTACAATCAATTGTAATTGTTGAAATAAAAGTATATTAAAGTTCTTATAGACCTTTCATCAATTGACACCTAATATTCATGGCTGCTGCACAGTATTTTGCTACTATCTGGGATTACAGTCTGAAAAAAAGGATGAAAATGTAAGTATTGTTAGGTCAATTAGGGTCCTGATGTAAAAGAGGCAGGATATAAATATTGTCTATATCTCTATAGATCAGTGTTGGCGAAATGGGAGCGAGTGCCGAAACGGGAGCGTGTGTGCAGGGGAGCGCCAGAAACAGGAAGAGCAGCTCCTTGGCATGCACACACAGGAGTGCCAGAAACTGGAAGAGCAGTTCCCCAGCGAGCATGTATGCACCGGGAAGCTGAGCTTCCTGTTTCCGGTGTGCAAATGCCACTGGTCATCTGGTCTTCCAGCTTCTGGCACGCATGCATGCACAAAGACCAACTGGCTGGTGCACATGCACGTGCCAGAAATTGGAAGATCAGTTTCCTGGCATGCGCATGTGCGCCAGGGAGCTGCTCTTCTGGTTTCCGGTGCTCCTGCGCACACAAAGACCGAAACCAGGAAGAGCAACGGGTGACGGCTGGCATGCACGGAGAGATGGCTCTGCGTGCCATAGGTTCGATATCATGGCTATAGATGGTACAACGCTCTCTACATGGGGCTCCCCTTGGGGTGCACCCGGAGGCTCCAACTGGTCCAGAATGCGGCCGCGCGGGTGATTTTGGGAGCGACAGGGCGCTCCCATGTGACACCTCTCCTGCGCGAGCTGCACTGGCTTCCGGTGGTCTTTCGGGTGCGCTTCAAGGTGTTAGTTTTGACCTTTAAAGCGCTCCATGGCATGGGACCGGGGTACTTGCGGGACCGCCTGCTGCTACCTATAACCTCCCACCGGCCAGTACGCTCACACAGAGAGGGCCTTCTCAGGGTGCCATCAGCCAAGCAATGTCGGCTGGTGGCCCCCAGGGGGAGAGCCTTCTCTGTGGGGGCACCCACCCTATGGAACGAGCTGCCTCCAGAAGTTCGTTTGATCCCAGACCTCCGCACTTTCCAAAAGGCCCTTAAGACCTATTTATTCCAACAAGCCGCCCTTGCTTGATTGTTTTTAATGGGGTTTGAACAAAATTTTCTAATTGATTTTTGGGGTTTTAAATTGGGTATTTTAATGGGGTTAGAATTTTATTTGGAACGCCAAATGAATTTAATTTAATTTTATAATTCTTTTAATGTTTGTATTATATGTGTTTTAAATCTGGTTGTTCACCGCCCTGAGTCCCCCTCCCGGGGAGAAGGGCGGTATATAAATTGAAATAATAAATAATAAATAAATAAATACAATAAAACAACACATACTGGACTATTTCAACATTTCTAGTTCCACACAAGCAAATGCATTTCTCAAATGTGATTTTAGAGTATCTTCCCTGTAATAATGCTAAAGGCAAAATATTATGCCCAAAAGAAATCTTTCCTTAGTTTGGGAAATGTCAATTAAGAGAGATAGTTGGCCGTTTGCCAAAAAAATCTTCATCACCCAAATCCTATATCTGTATTTACTTCCACCTGAAATTCAATGTTATTAAATTTATTTATCTATTTATTTATTTTATTAATCATATATCTATGCTGCCTTCTCTCCGAGGACTCTGGGTGGTTTACAACAATCGACAGTATACTAAATAGCATATTTAGACAACTGTATGTTTAGGAGTCATAGCCCAAGGTTTGTAGTGATTCTGGTCATAATCCATTAGTCAATAGTTTTTGTTTTATGACATTGTTCTAGCTCAAGGGGCAGCCCTCGATCATGATTAAAAGGAGTAGTCTCCAGTGAAAGAACTGGAGCCTGTAATTTAATATCAGTTGCCATATCAATACCTCTGTTTTAGACATTCCTGTGTCTAAGTCTCAGAAGGCCATTGGCAATCCCTCTGAGTGCTGCTAGTACAGATCTTAGAAATTTTGTTGGAAACACTTCAAAGGTGTCCAAGAAGTAGAAGTAATTATTTCCTTTTCTATTTCCATTTGTAGCCCAATCCATTTGCTGATAGACCGGTTTGTTTACTGATTTGGTTTCTTTGTTTTACAGTTTGCAACTTACATCAACTTACAGAGTTGCTCTCAGGGTCACCTACAATAAAATACAACTGAAAATGAATGCAAACACGTATTAATATTTATTTTTATTTATCTATGAACCAGATACATTGCTGAAGGTTGGTTTACAAGCACAGATTATTTTTGAATAATTTAAATTTAGGCTTTTAATTTGTTTTGTTTTTTGTTTGTTTCTGTTGTTTTAGCCTAGAGAAAGATATGGGTGATGTGTGCCTGGATCAGAAAGATTTTGCAAATATCATACGAGATTCTGGATATGATAGTCTCCCCAATAAGCTCAGCATACTAGATAAACTTCTTCATACCCACCCTATCTGGTTACAGCTTGGCTTAAATGATGCTGAAGCCGTGGAAATTCTACGCTCTCAACCTCCTGGAGTAAGAAACAACTTTAATTTGGCCTTGTAAACAAGAGGAATACTTTGCTGGGGCGTTGCCTTGCTTTTAGAATCAGACCCCTGTCCATTCTCTCCTATTCTGAAATCACTTTTTAGCTTCTTAAATTTATATCCCACCTTTTCTCCAAAAATTCATAGCACTTTCTATTCCAATAGGTTGGGCTGAGAGACAGTGACTGGCTAAAGTAACCCAAACGTTCCATGGTTGTAGGACATCTCGAACCCCCAATTCCAGGCAAACTCCTTAAGCACTCTACCAACACACGTACATCATAACTTCCTTTGTAGTGTCATTTTTTATCACTAATGTATATCAATAGTGGCTAGATGCCAGTCAGGAGAGAAAAGTGTGTGTGATTGCTTGTATTCGTGTAACTCTAATATTCATACACATTATGAATCTGCTTTAGATGAGGGCAGCTATGTGACTCTCCTAGCCAGTCTGCCTACTCTCACTAGCAACAATTCTCTTAGAATTCTTTCTTCATCCTTTACCCAACTAGACAATTTTAGATGGCGACTTAACATAAGTACTTTGTATTTGTACATGAGTGCACTTATTCTGTCATTATGGTATCAAATCTTTCTCAAGAAGAAAGAGATGGGGAAGAGGTTATTGTTCTGAGAGCAATTATTAAAATTATTTTATTGGCTAACTGAAGTAGCACTTGCGTAGTTTGATGTTTGTCCTTATGTGTTAACATGAAATTAATATTAACTCTTGGCCTGAACAATTTTAAAAATCTAACGTCTGCATATTACAAGATCAGATGAGTAAACATTACGAAAAAAGTTTGGCAATGTTTTTTGCCATTTACAGGTTCTGGGTAATTAAAAATATCAATTAAATTTTGTAGCTTATTTTGGATTCTCAAGTTATTAGTACCTCTGTTGGAAGTCCTACAAGTTTACTTGAATGTAAGATGAGACAAAGCAGGTTCATAATATGAAATTCTTGAAAACATGGCTACTAAATCTATTTAAAGCTTTTTTCTGATTTATATTTTAATAGACTTTCCTTGTTAGAAAGTCATCAAGAATGCAGAAGAAAGTCCTGTCTTTACGCCTACCAAATGATGTAAAGGGATTTTGCCTTAAAGAGTTTGCAATAAAAGAAAGCATCTATAGTAAGTAGTTTACAATATTGTCTTTCCGTGGCTGAACATAATGAATAGAAGATTCATCAGCTGATTGATTATGATTTGTGAAGGAATATTGTTAATCTGTGCAGCAGGGGTCAGTAAAACAACTGAATGGATTCATCTCAAAATTAATACATTTGAACAAAAGGCCCGAGCTGATTGGTAATAGAATGAGAGACCATGAGGAATTTCCAGAGCTGTGTAGAAAATAAAATTAAATCACACAAGAAAGCAGTGGCCAAACACACTTCTGTGTTGTGCCAAGAGGTAGGAGCATCTCAGGAGTTGAGCTTTGTTATTTTGGTGGATTCCATGACAAATAGCCTCCAATATAGACAGTGACTTTTAAACATTTCAAATTAGGATTCTTGGGTTGTTTGTAGCTCAGTTGTCAGTGTGTACCATTATAAAAATATTTCCTATTTTTTGCTATTTTTAGGCAAAAACAATTGAAGAATTTTGGAAAAGAAATGCTGACTATGATAAAAGTCTTCATTAACAAACAATAGCTTATGAATTGCAGTTTTATTCCTACATAGGAAGCATGTTTTGCTGTATTTTTCAGATCATATATTGTCAATTGAATCGGTTTTCTTTTACTTTTCAGCTTTTTCCTTAGAAGGCTCTGGAATAAGTTTTGCTGATTTATTCAGGCTCATAGCTTTCTACTGTATTAGCAGGTAACTGAGAATGTTCTTATGACAGCCTTTGTTTAACATTTCTTAAACTGTGGTTGCCTTGTTAATGCAAATATCAAGAATCTTAATTAAACTGAAAAAGAATAAACTGCTGAGTAGCTTTTTTAGTGGCTACTGAGCAGACAGCTGAATATGATTCTGAATATCTGAAACATCACAAATGAATTAATAGATTAATGGGCTGCATTGCATTCACTCATTGCATTTACACAGTTGTAAAATACAGTTTACAACTAAAATTATAGAAATTTTAAAAAGAGAGTTTCTGTAAATTAACAGTATTTTTTTATTATATTGAGCTTTGTATTATGTGAGATTTTGTACTTTATTTCATTGAATTTACTTTATTGATTAGCCCTTGGGCCATATCAAAGTGCAGTTCCAGACACAAATTATTACTAAAATCTGATAAAAACAATTTAAAATGGATAATAACAGTAAATACTAAGTAAAGTACTAAGTTAATAAGAAAGCAATAGATAAAGGAAACAAATTAAAATACTTATGTGATATAAGGTATTAATCTAATTTGATAGACTAGCTACTGCTAGACTGACATATCTTTAACATGTCTTAACTAATACAATAATATAATTAAAACAATTTAATATGCCATGGTTTTCATATGTTATTAACAATGTGAAACACTAAAATGTTTAATTTTAAAACTCATTATAAGATATTTTGTTATTAACATTACAAGCCAGTGCCTTTGCTCAGTTCTCGTAAGTTCAGTATTATAATATATTAAACATTGCAAAATGAATTTGATGCTTCTAAAGGGATCTTGATATTTGGCAGGCAATTAAATAGTTTTTTGCCACTTGCCAGGTAATTTGTAGAGTAAATATTTTTTAAAATGTTTTTTATTTATCAAAGAACTAGCAAAATTCTGTGTGCAGGTAATATCATATTGCAGAAGAGCATGGACAAGAGTTTCTAATGGCCCTTGCCTGCATGGCCCAAAGTTTTCCTTTTGTGGAATTTTTAACAGAATAACAGAATTGGAAGAGACCTTGGAGGTCTTCTAGTCCAACCCCTGCTCAAACAAGAGACCCTATACTATTCCAGACAAGTGACTATCCACTTTCTTCTTAAAAGCCTCCAGTGTTGGAGCATCCACAACTTCTGAAGGCAAGCTGTTCCATTGGCTAACTGTTTTCACTGTTAAGAAATTTCTCCTTCATTCTAGGTTGCTTCTCTCTTTGATTAGTTTCTCTCCATTGTTTCTTGTCTTGCCTTCTGGAGCTTTGAAAAATATGTTGATCCATTCTTCTTTGTGGCAGCCCCTCAAATATTGAAACACCACTATCATGTCATCCCTAGTCCTTTTCACCAGACTAGACAAATCCAATTCCTGCAACCATTCTTCATGTGTTTTAGCTTCCAGCCCCCTAACCATCTTTGTTGTTCTTTTCAGCATTGTTTCTTAAGTCTTTAAATCTTTTTATAACACGGTGATCAAAACTGGATGCAGTAGTCTTAAATGTGGCCTTATATCTGCCCTCAAGGATAACTGATAGGAAAATGACAAAGTGAGCAAGAATGAAAAGGGTGTGTTACTTTGGCAGACTGCGCTGTTTAAATAGTAGGCGGCTTATGTGGTATGCACTGACTAAATAATATGCTTGCTGAAATGCTGCTTTAATCTTCCTGCCTATCCATAGCGAGTATTTTAAATCCCAGGTGTTTCTTAAGTGACCATATCCCATCCCCCAAAACATTGGCAAATCCATAAAAGCTGACATTGTGCCATTTTCTGCTCTACCCTAACTTTTAGATACATAGAAGTCTGCCAATATCAGGAAGCCCAAGCCTTCTGGTAGCAAATTCAGCTTTCACCAGACATTGCCTACCCTGACCTGGACACTAGTTTCAACCTTGAGCAGGCCTAATTCCAGGCTCAGTGTTGCCACTTAGAGATTTTTTTTTCATAAAACCAGAGAAATATTGAAATATCCATAATGGAGGAACAGACTGTAAAGATGACAACATTAGCAGAAATGGCAAAACCGACCTGTTTGGGCAGGGATAAAGCAATAAATACTTTTTTGTAAAAGCCTGGAACTTTCATAGAATTTTTACTGAAAGTGAAAGAAGGTGAAATAGTGATTCATAGATTATTGATTGTAAAGGATTTGAATATGAGACACAAGGGATCTTTGTAACATAATTTGAATGAGGGGCCAGAGGTTGCTTCTTTTATTATATTTTTCTTTCTTTCCTTTATTATCTTTATTACTTCATTTTTTTATTTTATCCTTTGTCTTTCTATAACTTTCCTTATTTTCATGTTAATCTTTTATCTTATATTATTTTTTTCAATAAAAATTATGTTTAAAAAATCTAGAAACCTTGGATTCAAGCAGAGTTGCTTGTTTTCCTATTCTAACTCTACACCCACTTTTGTGGAAGTAAGTTGGGTAAGAAGTTGGGTTCAAAGAGTTTAATGGCAACAAGAATATATTTGCTTACACCCTTCATTTAGAGTCTCTTCTTTGAGTCTCTCAAAGAAGAGTCTTTTTAAGAGCACCATAATCCTTGCTTTGTTGCTGCTTAGTTAAATGGTGATGCAAACAGAAAAGGGGCATAAAGAACGAAAGACCCTCCCCCCCTCCTTTAGTCCTATTACATTCAGTGACAAGAGCACTGCCTCGTCTTTGTAAAGTCACACTGGTGCTTGTTTCCTGCAATGTTCAGTCTGTGGAGTTCTGTTTTTTAAGGCAATTGGTGATAGAGTTTGTGTAAAAATCAAATAATGAAGGAGGAATAATGCAGCTTTGTTTGACTTCTTTTATGGTAGGGACAGGCTCAAAGAATTGCCCATTTTTTTCAGTTTAGTATTTGCATGCATTTTATACATGACGTTAAGTCAGTTGATGTGTCTCAAAACTTTCCATAGTTTCTTTCTGGAGATACTTTTGAAGGCATACATAACATCAATAAATATAGCATATACAGATGATCTTGGTTTTACTATATTATCCAGTAAGTGACTCAATCTCAAGTTGTGTTGTTTTATAACTTTGCTTTCTCTGAAGCCTGCCTGTTCAAGACCAAACAAAACAAAATAAAGAAATAATAATTTCCACCAAGTCTCTAGGATTTCAGTATAAATGTTTTGCATATAGTTGCTTACATTGTTTAATAATGTACACTAATTGAGGGAAAACATTTAGGAAGAAATATATTTCAGTTTTACGCATTCCTTACTGAAGAAAAATTTGTCTAGAAATAATCATCTCGTAGCAATGTATACCATATATTGTATTTGAAACCTGATCATGTTGGATTAGTTTGAAACACATTGGGTAATAAATATCCATCTATTAATGGGTTTCCTAATTGCAAAAATTGGGTGAAATACCAGTAAATACTTCATAAGTACCCCCAAAATGTTGATAATTTGCCTCATCTTGTAAATTAAATGTTTTCTATCATAAAATTAAAAATATATGTAATCTATCTGGTCCAAGTGTCTAGTATCTATATCCAGGGGTTAATATCCAGAGCCCTTTAGAAGTGGTCTTCTAGGTATAGCTTTTAATATGAAAGTAGGAAGTGCTTCAGGCTCAGTGCTCAGCCTGAAAAAAGGTTTGTGTCCTAATCTATTTTGGAATTATTTAATTATAGCTTGCTCAGTTCTTCATCTAACTTTTATCCTAACTCTTGCAGCTGAGATCAGTTATGTAGGATGTGGAGCAGTGCTGGGTTGCTACTGGTTCTCCCCAGTTCTTACAAATTGGCAGTGGAAATTTTGAGTAGTTCGGAGAACCGGTAAATACCAGCTCTGCCTGGCCCCACCCCCAATATATTCACTGCCTTCTGAATCCCAGCTGATAGGCTAGAAGGAAAAAATCAGGGCTCACAAGAAGAGAAGAAAAAAAAAACAAGACACCGTAGCTTCAAATTGAGAAGCCAAGAAGCCTCCCAACTGATCAGCTAGAAACGATCCGCTCCTTGTAAACTGCTCGGTGGTGGTAGGTTGGCAATTGAGGCCAAGCTGCCTGAAAACAGTTTCCAATGCTCTCGGTGGTGGCAGAGTGTCAAAAAACAGTTTAAACTCTTGCCGCGGTGCTTCAAAGGGCTGCCCTACAGCTGACCAGCAGTAAAAGGCAGTGTGGTGGTAGACCAGTCTGCTCCAAAAACAAATGGGTAGACCATACAGCTCTACAAGCAGTTAAAAGTCTGGTAGACCAGTACCTCTGCTAAATCCTAAAGAATTGTCACATGACCATCAAACGCATTGTAAACCGCCCTGAGTCTCCGGAGAAGGGTGGCATATAAATCTAATTAAAAAAAAAACATGCCCACAAAATAAGCCATGCCCACAGAACCGGTAGTAAAAAAATTTAAAACCCACCCCTCGTGCAGAGGCTGACCAGAGGGTTTCTTGCATACAAAACCTAGCTGTTGCTGTTTTGTCAATTATATTTGCCTTGCAGTGATTCACTAAACTTCTCCAAAAAAAGTTTGTGGTCTGAGCAAATGAAATATGTGTATTACACTTATACTGCAACTGAGCAACAATTTAAATGCCTTTAAGATTCTTCTTAAAATCTCCAGTTGAGACCAATTTTGTGATGTTTAAGTTTGTTTAACTTGCAATCTGATCACTCTAATTGTAAACAAAAAGTGGGAAATTCTGAACTATTCAATATACAAGTTTATTCTGAACTATCTAATAAGGACATTGTGAGGAAGTGGCAACAGAAAGTATTTTTGTTTTGAGGAAAACATATGAAATTGTTGCTGACATTAAGAGGCGAGATGCAGAAGAGTAAAGCAAGTTAATGTCTTAATTGTTTCCCAATAAGGGATGTCCTGCCATTCACCTTGAAGTTACCTCAGGCAATTGCAGCAGCAACAACAGAGTCTGAACTTGAAGAGGCTGCTCAGCTGGGATTGAGTAAGTAAAAGCAGACAATGGCGGGCGGGAAGGGCAGAGTTAAATTGCAGCTGTGACATCAGGAAGAAATGATTTAAATTTCTAGTTTCTAATGTGGCGGTAAATGCATTCCTTGGCTTTGCATTTAATCTTCCTCAAATTTTTTTGCATTAATTTATTGAATTGCACTAATAAAAACAAATAATGGGAAATAGGAATGCTGCAAAGAAAACCATCAACCTCAAGTTGTATTCTCATTTAGACCAATACAGATATATTTTAGAGTATAACATTGTTGGTACAGTGCTTTGTTCTCCTTCTGAGTTAAGATTGTTTTATGATTGGCTGTATTTATTGTCAACTATTTTGTGAGTGTGCTTAAAATGCTCCCAAAATTTTCCTGACTCGCTGCGCTGACAATCTGAGTATCTGTTTCTCTTCATGAGAGAAGCATATTTAGAAAAGGGTAATTCAGATTAGGAAAATGGCATGCTGAGTAGAGAAGAATACAGAAATGAGTGGGGCAGAAGGGTTAAACTTTCTCTCCTAAATCTGAAACTGTCATGTGGCATGAAAGCATATTTTAGCTATTTTTGACTGAAAAAGAATGAGGTCTCTAAATATTAGTTTGAGTCATAGAAGCAGTCCCATAGAAGTTATGGAATTAATCCACAGCAGAATTTAAAGCCAAAGGTTCAGTTCTGGCATTGTGACAAGCTAATTTTTAAAACATAATTTTTCTGCTTCTGGAGTTATGGGACCCAGTGTTTATAATTTTGATGATTTGTTATACTTGTATTCTGCCTGTGCTTCAAGTAGATTATATAGTTCCCTCCTTCTGCCTTAGGAAGCAAAATGAACTTCACATTCATATTAAAATTTGAACTTGGATACTTTCTCTACCACCAGTTCTAGTCCTTCTTGCCATTAGCCATGGTCTAGCTTAGCATACAGAAACCTAAAATAAGTCTGCCATTCTAAACCTAATTATCTGGAGACATAAACCACAGTTTGGCATAATATTTGAATTAAGCCATGTTTGGCATAATGACTGCATTAAGCCACTAAAAATTTTATGATAGGGGATCAGATTTAGAAAATGGCCTTTTTTAAAACTGCTGTTGGCATTGATGAAGGCAAAGGCAGCTTACTTCTTAGAAAGCCTAGCACACTGCATTCAAGGCAGTGTTCCATCTGACAGAGAGGATTTCCAGAAGTACCTCTTCTTCCGTGCTTTTAGGAAAAACAAGACAGATCATTAGAATTAATGTCAAGCAACACCAGCATATCTGAATTACAATTAGAAAATATTTGGAACTAACTGTAGTAATGTGTAGTAGTAATGCAGAGTTATTCTTGAAATGCACTAAGCTTGTATAGTAGGTAACCCTGGTAAACTGTACCTTGTACTTGACTGGTATGTATATTTCCTTTTTTCAACTCCAGGACCCAAAGGTTTCAAGCTGATCCTATAAAATAGCACCCCCCCCCTTTAGAGCAAAACATTTTGAGTAGAACATTCTAAGCACTAGAGGCATAATATTTGCATTCTTTTGCTAACTAAATAATGACTTTCAGATTTTTGGAGCTCTCCAGCTAACAACAAACTGCAAAAATCTTCAACCCTCCAGAAGCCTCTGCCTTCAGACAGCATTTATAAAAGCTCCCAGCAGCTCTGCCTCATAAATGGAGTTCATTCTATAAGAACCAGAACGCCTTCAGAGCTGGAATGCAGCCAGACCAACGGAGCCCTGTGTTTTATTAATCCTCTCTTCTTGAAAGTGCACAGCCAAGATGTTGGTGGAAATCTGAAAAGATCAGGTCCAAAAACACAAGATGTGAATGGCCCTGAGAGATCCTGTTCTCCCCCACCCAGGCCTCCCCCACCTTCTATTCATAGCCTTCTTGCACACCCTCAGCTGTCCAGGACTACAAACCAGGCCAGTCTGCCAGAAACTGTCAGTCACAGCAAACACTCCAACTTGGATGAGATACAGAAGAGGCCAACTCCTATCCCACCGCCTCGCCTGAAAAAAAAGGCTCTCTCTTTAGCACAGAGCAATGCGAAGAACTCAGCAGTAAATGAACCCAGCCATAATTTGGTGGATGGCACAGAAACTGCCAGCATTCCAGGTGGAGCTCCGCCTCAGCAGAACTTGGAGAGCAAAAACAGCTTAGCTACACACCGTGAGTCACAAGTGCGGTGGAATGGAGGCAGGCAAAGACTAAGCAACATGAGTCTGTCCACATCCTCCTCTGATTCTCTGGATTTTGATCGGAGCATGCCGCTCTTTGCTTACGATGGGGATACCAATAGCAGCCTGGAAGAGTTCGAGGGGGAAAGTGACCAGGAGAGCATGGCACCACCCTTGAAGCCCAAGAAAAAAAGGAATGGTTCATTTGTGCTTCCCAAAATTGTCAAATCCCAGCTGAGGAAAATGAGTGGCGTCTTCAGTTCCTTCATGACCCCTGAGAAAAGGATGGTTAAGAAAATAGCAGAAATGTCTCGAGACAAGCGTACTTATTTTGGTTGCCTAGTTCAGGACTATATAAGCTTTCTACAGGAGAACAAGGAGTGTCATGTTTCCAGCACAGACATGCTTCAAACTATTCGGCAGTTCATGACCCAAGTAAAGAGCTATTTATCTCAGAGTTCTGAACTGGATCCTCCCATTGAATCTCTGATTCCGGAAGACCAAATAGGTAAGCAGCTGTGCAGCACCTTTCATGAGCAAAATATCCTGTTCCTGTGTCTGCCCTTTCCATCTGGCTCTTGTTCATATGTGAAGTGGCAGCTCCTTCTCTTGCTTGTCATCCACGCTACTTTTGTTCAGTGCCTTTTCTTTACTATAAAATTTTCAGTGGAGTCTTACAAAGCTTTGTCAATGAAAAAAAAGTATGTTCTTTGCTCTCACGTGTGACATGAGGATGGGAACAGCAAGAGAAACAAGAATTTGTTATTATTACTAAAATTGGGCTTCAGTTTTCTTTCTGGAAAGGAATACAGTATTCCAGAACTCTAATGTTAAGAGAAATTTAATTGTAGAAATATGGTAATGTATCAGGTATCATGATTAGGAGTAGCAATTTTTAGTCATTTTGAAGGATTTATTAATACTTAAAATGTATGTAATCTGATATTCTATTTTAAAATTTAGCTTATGAAAATGAAACATCAATAGAAGCAACAGTACAATAAATAGAAGCATTTTTTTAAAGAAACAAACCCTTAAATAGCATCAAACTCTAATGCCTTACAGTACAAAATGCAATGCAGGGATAATAAAATCCTACAGTTTTTTTTAAAAAAAAGAACAAGTGAAGAACAGGTTCTTAAAGTAAAAAAAATAACCTAAGAAAGGGAGGTGTTACTTATCCCTGATTTTGTTTGCTTTGTATTTATATAAGCATTTTATATATTTATGGAAAGATGTGTATAAAAATCCAAGTTAACTTTTAGTGTTGTTTTTATTCATTTTTGTAACTATCAGTGGCATCCATTTTGCTTGAAAATGTCCCTCAAGGCAAAAATACTTTCCCTATAAGCTCATTTCATTTACTTGTTTTCCTTCCTCTTCTCATTGTTTCAGCATGCTCAGTGTTTGTTGAAAAACTCTTTTAGAATAGTGGTTTCTGGGATGAAAATGTTGGCCTCCCTTAATTAAATAGCGATTTCCATATGTGGGAGTCAGTGTTGATTCAACACTATTGCCAATGCAATAACAGCCTGTGATTTTAAAAAAATAATGTCATAACTTTAAGTGAAATATTGTACTTTGTATCAAGATTTTGAAATATGCTTGTGCTTTGTTTGAACGTATAATTTGCATGCCTTGATGTGTACTCCAAAGTTGAGAAAACAATCTTAGCCTTGATGATCTGCTAAGTTACTACATTCTTGTTTTGTTAATGCCATTCTGTGTCTGTGTGTGTGAAAGGGAGGGGGGTAGTGCATTTTAGCTGCATGTGCTTAGTTGAACAATTGATGACCAATGCTTAATTTTGCGGAAAGGCAGTTTAAGCAAGCAAGAAATTTTGCTTTTGAACAATTTTGCTGCCTTCACCAATCTTGAGGTTTGCAAATAACCACAACAGAGCAGATGCATCAGATGTTGCTGATTTAGGCAAAAGCTATGTGGCAAATCAATTGAGTCATCTTAGGCAACAAAACAAGGCCAGCCTATTCTATAGACTAAATTCAAACTCTCAATGGCAAATACCATGTTTTCCCAAAAATAAGAACCTGTCTTATATTTTTTGAACCCTGAAATAAGCGCTTGGCCTTATTGCCATGTACTCTGAGTCCAGTTGGGCTTATTATCAGGGGATGTCTTATTTTGGAGGAAACAGGGTATATAGAAAGAGAGAGGGAAAACAAATATTACAACTAGTTAAATAGTGATTTTTTTTCAGATTTTCTTATTGTTACTTAATTTCTCTACATTTATGTCTCCAGATGAGGCTTACTTCAAATAAGCTTTATTCTCAGTTCTGTAGGAAGAATTTAGGATAACTGTTTCTGATCAGAGGCCTGTGATCTCAGTGCTTACAGAAGGAATGAATTATATTAGTGAAGTAATAGTTTGGTTCATGATGTGATTTGATAAGTTCTGTGTGCACATGTTCACTGCCTGATTCAACATACTATTTCCAAGAATTCCAAGAAATACTTCCATGCCAGATATTTCCAGGAAAGTCACAAACAGAACAGTCTTGGCAATCAATTTATTTTGCTTTTAACCACTGAATTTATGATGATGAAAGGTACATCAACATAAACTTGGAAATGCCTTTTAGGAAGCATGGGAAATAATCTGTGGCAGGTTTCATAGGATGAAAAATTTATCATTGCAATATTGAATAGCGATGTATTAAATATGTTATATGGATTGTGCAAAAGAGCAACTTTCTTTCACTTCTCATAGTCAGATAGTGTTATTCCTCCTCCTTTGCCTTGATTCTTGTTTTTATAAGGAAGGGGGAAATGTCTCTGTTTTATAAAGATGTTACAAAATCAGATTGCCGAAGCTACCAAGTTAATGATTCTAGAGTATTTCAAGCATTCTGCTATGGACCACCTATGTGGCTCCCAATGTTAAAGAAAACGATTTTCAGTATCCCTCTTCACTCCCTACAATGGCTTAAAGTTATGAGAGCAAACGCTCAAGATGGCCATGTGGTAAGTTCAGGGAATTACTTTGAACTGCTACTCTTGCTGTTCGATCATTCAGTTGCTTCCAAACTTTGGTGATACAGTGGACATAATTCATCCGGGTTGGTCTATCAGTAACTACATCTTTGAGTTTTTGTAAACTCATGTTTATATCATTTTGCCTTCTTCTCCTAGGCCCATTTTGAATGCCTTCAGTATTTCCAAGCAGCAGGGGCTTCTCCAGTAACTTGTCATTATGTTCAAAACATTTAAACTTTAACATTAGCATCTCTAGGTTTTTTAGTGATTTCTAGTGAGCCATTTGTACTGAATTATTTGTTCTTGTGGCCAAAGTATTCTCAACCAAAGTTCTCTAGCACCGCAATGCCAACACATCCATTTTCTTTGTTTAGACTTCCTCATCCTCCAACTTTTACAGCCATATATTACAATAGGAAAAAACTAGATTTGACCATGCAAATTTTTCTTGTTTGGACGATGTCTGCAATTTAACACTTTGTCTAGATCTTATTATCTTTTTCCCAACTAGTGAATATCTACTTCATGATTATAGTGATTTTAAAAACCCTTCTTATTCATCACTATTCAAGGAACAATGTTCTCAGTAAAGGCCAATCACCTATTGTAAGTCCTTAGAAGGAAGACTTTTCCTCCTCCTGATTGCAGCTGTCTCCCATATAAAGAAATGCAGAGCTGTCCCAGGGGAATGTAGGAGAGAGATTTTTGGTGGGGACTTGGAGAACAGATTACAGTCTTAAAACAGAAGGAAGCATGAGAAAGAAACACAAAATAATGTCATATTGATTTTGTTTAGTTCCATAAACTGGAACACTTCTTCAGTTTTCAAGATTAATATCAGCCCTTCAGGTAGGCCAGGTCAAGAAAGAGGCATGGCAAAGATTCCAGAATTTTTCAATTTTATAGTAAGGTGGATTCACAGAATTCCATTACCTCTGCTGAACCTGACCAGCAGGCATCTAACTCAAAATGCAATGCAAATTATTCATACTGTCCCAGTAAATGTTTTTTTGGCCCACTCTTTCCGGAAGAGTGGGCCAAGAGTACTTCAGAAAGAGACACTGAACATGTAAAAGAGATTTTGCCATATTGCCACTTTTGTTGCCATGCTGTAGGCTGAAACTTGATATTTTTTCTGTGTTTGGTTAGACTCACTCTTTTCATCAGCAACACTCTAGGCAACCTCTTTGTTGCTTCAACTCTCAGTGTTTCTCATTGAACAAAGAAATTTATCTGGTTCAACAAACAATGAGAGGCTGCTCAAGTACAATCCCTAGCCAATGCTACAGCCATTTCCCAATTCCAGCAGGCAACCAGATCTTCAGCAGAGTTGCCTCCGGGATTTTAGGAGAAACCCCAAGCACCCTCTGGAAACTGAGATCTCTTACATGCTTCAGACAGATTGATCAAACAAACAAACAAACAGATACCTCACTCCTGGAGAGATAAGAGGCTCCAATAAGCTCCAATAGCAATCCAAGGATGCTAACTGTGGCATCCTCAGATCACATCACATTTTGTCCAAGACAAAAACAACGCTGGATTGGCCTTATTTTCTATTATCCCAGAAGGCAAAGATCAGAATAGATCTTGCATCAAAACTACTTGGGAAGTAGGTCAAGCTCATCAGGAGGAGCTTCAGGCAAGTTGTCAGCCAGTAGTAGAACAGACTGCTATATAAAATGCCAAGTTCCCTTTTACAGGTAGTTTTCAAGTTAGGACCACAGTTGGGACCTAAATTCCCATGGTAATTTGTTGTGGTGATAAAGAAAGTCATTATGTTACCAGACCTCATTTTATGGCCATTCTTACTGAGGTCATTAAATCAGGCAGTTGTTAAGCAAATCCAACTTTCTCAGTTGACATTGTTTGCTGGAAACCAGTTGGAAAGCTTGCAGATTTTAATTACATGACTGTAGTATACTACAACCAGTTGTAAATACAAGCCAGTTGCCAAGTGTCTGAATTGTGATCATGTGATCAATAGTAAGTGCAAGATAAGCTGTAAATCACTTTTTCTGAGGCCATTATAACTTTGAACTATCATTAAATGAACAATTGTAAGTTAAGGACTACTGTACTTGTACTAGAAGTTTTCAATTTTAGGGTGGATGGTCATCTGTCAGAGATGTTCAACTGAATCCTGCAGTAAACTGTAGGACTAAAAGATCTCTAAGGTACCTTCCAATTCTACAGTTGCTTTTCTATTACCACTTAAATTATTTAAGCAGTTACTTATTAAATTACCTAACCAATTCATTGTTTAAATTGGTGGGGGTCACTTTAGAATTGGGTTCTGTGATGCTCCATGGAGTGTTCACCCTATCAAAACCATCTCAGTTACTACATAGCAAAAGTGAAAGCCGGATATCACCACTGGTGCTTTATTTTTAATTTATTAAACTATAGTGATATATTATGAATTGTAAGATTAAATTTGAGTAAATAAATAAAGTGAAATGACAGGTTCTTTTAGGACAAAAGTTCACACAAATATTTGTTTTCATTAACGTGTTGTGCCTCAAAAATTACAAAAGAGTGTTTTTCTACAGGAAGCAGATGGACATTCCAGAAGTCAAAGGAAAGCTATTCATACTATTTAAATACTTCCTCTTTGAAGTGGCTAATTGCCTGAGGACAGGCTTAAAGTAACTCTAGTTAATTAAGAATTGCCCATGTGATAAAACACAAAAGAATTGTATGGTGATTAAAAAATAATGTTTGTAACTACAGTCCTAAACATAATCTCTGGAAAATGCAGCATTGTACTTGTTCAAGCTCAGACTATGTCTATAAACAACTTTATCAATTCAAAACCAGATTTGGATAATCTTTTAAGCCAGAGATCATCATTGAGAAACACATGAGATTTCATGTAGAGTAAATTGAAGTGCAGGGGGAAATTGTTTTGATACTTCCCCCTAAAAACAGATTAATGCAGTTAAAGAAAAGAATAACTGCGAGACTCAGTTTTGCTAGTCATTGGCAATATTACTGTTGAATGAGATGGGGCATCTTTTCTTTACTCTGCTTGGATATGTATCATTAAGTTCAAAAGGCTGATTTGTTAAATATCCTAAAGTTTCATTTCTTGTAACTCCTTCTGAATTTGGTTCTTCAGAAAACCTCTCTATAAGAAGCTGATTCAAGACATGACCATGTGCCCAGCAAATAATGGAAGTTAATGGGGTTATTTAAAGTACTTCTCAGTTTCCAGGACTTAGTCATTTAATGATTCAATCACCTCTTTAGCTGATACCCTGCTTTTAAAGTGATGAGAAAATAACCATTATGTGTTTTTAGCATGATACAAGTATTGAGGGCTCCACAGCAACCCTTAAATGTTTTGCTTATCTATTTTTTCCAGAAATTTATACCTGTTTTTTTTTTGTTGCTTTATTTCTCTTACTGCATTTTTCAACCAAAATTTGTCCCAAAGACATTCAACCAAAATTTGCAACTGAGTTTTCATTGGAGTAGTTTTAGAAAATTTTCTTCAGGACAATTGGAGTATAACTCTTTATCAATGTTTGTTTGGTTAATTTCCTCATGGATTTTTTTTCTTTTTAAGAGGAGCACAAAAGTGCTTTTGGGGGACAGTTATGTATGCATGTGTTTTAGATTGATAGTGGCATGTCATTAGTTATTTGAGACAAATTCTTGAGCAACCTATAATGATTAATTGGATGAACAGGAAAAGAATTATTTTCAGAATGAAACTTACAAAAATTGTAGTGTGGCTCGTGAAAGAACTTCACATGTCCCCATTTTACATAACTGCCTTCAGACACTAGTGAAATGCTAGTCCTATCCAGTAACCTTGCCACCAAGGAACCACCCCATTTCTCCCCCAGCCCCTTCCATTTATCATCTGCCAAGTAACTTTTTGTAAAATTACCAAAAATTCTACAAAAAAGATTTTCCCTCAAACTACTCATTTAAATTGAATTGATAAGCATCGTTGTTGCCGCATATCTGCTCTTCATATTGCACTGAGTGGATTAGGACACAGATCGCCACTTGCTAAAGGAGAATCAGAAAAGATAACTTCGCATTGGGATGAAGTGTCAGGAATTGTGGAAAAATAATGTTCAGAGGGAGTGAAGCTATAAACAACTGATAAAAGTTCTCCTTTTTTGGTTAGTGCCGAGGTATACAAATATTCATTCAAGGTTACAAATATTGACTGTCTGTATACACAATACATAGTGTCTCTGGAAAACAGTGTTGCAGTTTATTCAGAGATTCCAACTGGTTGGGAATCTTCTACATAGAAGTGTGGGAGGAAAGGATGGATAGTCTGTCAAAATAAAAGATGTTTACACCCTTTCCTCCTTTTCAGGAAAAAAAATCAATGTTGATGCTTGTGTGGGTGTGTGGCAGTGACTTTGTTGCTGATTGGCTTTGTCTTTCAATGTAGAGAGAGAGGCCAAGTTTTTTTTCAATCTAACACAGCCCCCAGGTTTGCAACTTGTGTATCATATTCTCAGCTGTATTTCCTGCATTATCACCAATGTTCTTCTCCACCCCCTGAAATATAAGTTCATTTTACTAAGAATTTTTTTATAACAAAACTTAATATTTATAATTGGTGTTTATTTTTTTCTCCACCACCACTTTCAGCTTTTCAAATGGTTATTTTTAAAAAAATATGCTAGTGGTTTTATGCATAATTATCCATTATTCTGAAAATAATCACCATAAGTCAATTACAAAAGGCTACTTTACTCAGGACAGCTTATATCCTGTGACAGTACCATTAACATCATCAAACATCAACATCTGCTTATGCCAGGTCCTTGGAAAGGACTTGATAGGTGAATAAAAATGCCAAATCCAGTCTAAACATCTGACTGACTGTGCAACAATATGGATTAAAAATGCCAAATTAAGTCTTGTAGAAAGTTAGCACCCATCCCCCTCCTAGAAGAATGAAATATTTTAGGAAATATTAAAAAGGGAGAATATTATATTTCCCTGGATGAGAAAAGGAGAAACATGCTCTTGGAAAGCAGCCCCCATCTTTGTTAATAGCCCCAGAAAGACTGGGCCATCTTATTTACAAGACAAAAGGCCTTCAACTCCAGGGTGATAGGATTAGCCCTCACTCAAGATCCAAACCAGGACAAAGCCATTAAGCCATAATAGGAATTGCCCAACACTCTTTCGGAACATAAGCATCTTCAATACATCATCACCAGCAAGATTCAACCAAGCCTGGGACACAGACAGCCTACAAAGTTAGCTTGACCCCCCGCATAGCCTTCTGGGAGTCTGATAACCAATAGGATACATTTCTTGCACAGGAACAGGAAGCTCTAGGGTAAGGCCCAAAAGAGGGTATAAATCTCTCTCCACTCCATGTGTTCAACTGCACCAGGACCATGTGCTTAATGATTCTGCTCCATTAAACCATCCTTCCAAGCAGCTCCATGTTTCCAGTGTTTTTCTCCCCACTTGGAATTGAACCCAGATGTACATTTCTTCCGACAGTCTGAACATCTGGCCGACTGCATTGTGCAACCAACCATAATAACAAATGTATTGGCTGCTCAACTGTCAGTGACTTTAGGATATTTTCCGTGTGCGAAGAGAGCAAGAAAATAATGGAGATATAATGTAGCAATTAATGTTAAGGATATGATTTAAATTAAGTGTTTTCAAAAATGGACAATGTATTTCCTGGAGCCCAAAATAAGGACCAGTCATTTATGGAGTATCTAGTTTTCTAGTTAAGTATTATGTTATGACAAGCAAAATCAAAGGGCAGAATGAATCAGTTGGGTTGATAGATAGGTGGTCAGGCAATATCTCTTAACTCCAAATGAATGTGAATCTTGTGTCCCTAGAGTTTAAATCTTGTGTCCAATATGTCCTCATTCAGCCCGGATATCTGAATGAGGTTAAATGTCCATAGCTTCAGAAAGGGAAAAAGGAGGATTTGGGAAATCACAGAGCAGTCCAAATCCAGGAAGATTTTAAAGAAAATCCTGAAGAGATTAGTCTGTAAACATTTTGAAAACAATGTAGTAGTGAAGAAATAGTAGCAGTGAAGTCCGTGAAGGACAAGCCTTGCTAAACTAATGTTAATATATATTTTAGGATGGTACAAATATAATATCTCTTATTTTCAATAAAGCAAGTACTCCATAGTATTCTGATTTAGCAAGGTTGTTAAATGTGGCCTGAACGGCCTGACAATTAAGTGGATGACTACCTGGCTTAAAGGTAATTTTCAGAAAATGCTCAGTAATGATTCCTCATTAAATCTGGAGAGAGGTATTGAGTGGATTGTCACAAGGTTCGGTCTTAGGATCTGTACTCATCAGCATTTTTATTAATAAGTTAGATGAAGGGATGGAGGAAGTGCTGATCAAATTTGCAGATAATACAAAGGTAGGTTACACAAATGATCCTGAGAAACCACATAATTTTATGGTAAAGTAATTAAGAATTTCTCACAAGCTTGCAAAGCAAGGTTGACAAAATATATTAAGTCTGGATTGTTGTACTTATAGAGCTTTAATATGCTTCAGATGCAGAAGTTTCCCAATAATTATAAATTTAGCTGAAGATTTAAATCTTTATGTATTACTAAATCAGCCAGGAAATTTTTTTCTTCCAAATGGAAGTAGTTTTGTTTTGTCTTGAAAAGCGAAAATGGTACATAAAACAAGAATATTATTTCTCTTTTGAGAGCTTCATTCTGAATCAACTCCAAGTTGTACGAAAATATTCAGATTCGTTAAACTTCTATAGTTCTGGGATTCAGGAAAATCTGTTCATTTTATGACAAATTTAAAATGAACAAATTTTTATTTTACAGTTTTGTCTTTCCTATTAACATGAATAAAGATGACAATGGCCATTTTTTCTTGTTGGAAAGCAGATGGTAGAGTGTTTTTAACATTAAAATTGTTTTAAAAATTTAATAAAATAATTTTCCTGAATGAAGAAATTACTTTTTTTTTTAAATTTATATGCCGCCCTTCTCCGGAGACTCAGGGTGGCTTACAATGTGTTAAGCAATAGCCTTCATACTTTTGTATATTTATACAAAGTCAACTTATTGCCCCCAAAAAACTGGGTCCTCATTTTACCTACCTTAGTAAGGATGGAAGGCTGAGTCAACCTTGAGCCTGGTGAGATTCGAACTTACAGTAATTGCAGACAGCTGATATTAATCACAATTTTTTCTTTTTATAGGGAAACAAAAATTGGCTTCTTTGCCAGATAATGTTCTTAGATTGTTTGTCTTTTTTTAGATGTGGTATTAGAGAAGGCCATGCATAAATGCATCTTGAAACCCCTCAAGGACCATGTTGAGATGATGTTGAAAGAATTCCATACAGCTGATGACTCATGGAAGGAGTTAAAAGAGAATCTTCAACTTGTGCGGCAGCGAAATCCTCAAGAGCTGGGTGTTTTCGTCCCAACACCAGATTTCGTAGATGTTGAAAAGATTAAAGTCAAATTCATGGCAATGCAGAAAATGTACTCTCCTGAAAAAAAAGTTATGTTGCTACTAAGAGTGTGCAAACTGATTTACACTGTGATGGAAAATAATTCAGGTAAATGTTAGATTTGGCCAAAAAGTTTTAAGTTATTCAGAGATATTTCTATAAAATCAGAACCATTTCATCTACCAAGAAAATTTTTTTTTAATTTATTTCTGATGTATTGTAATATCATACGCTGCTGTAGTATTTTTGACAGTCTAAATCTTGGCTCCAGATGAGGTAAGGCGACATATTTTTTTCCAAATCTTGGTGCAATTCAGACTATATCAGATTTCTGTATGAATAGGGCTAGATATGTTGAATGTGTTGGGGGGAAAATAACCATTTTAGTTGTCATTAACCATGTTTCAGATTTCCTTTTGTGAATACTTTATAGAGGTAATTATAAAGATGCTTATTTGTCTGAATTTAAATGGTGTGTCACTGTTGTATGAGAAAGGCTCTTCATATTGGTGACAACTCACATTGTTTTTAAGCACCAAAATAATTTTTTGAGAGTCAAAATAACAAAACATATGGAATATTCCATGCTTCTTTGGAAATTGCAGTTATACTCCCACCTCCGTATTCACTGCTGGAAAAGGCATTCATTCAATAAACACCATTGAATTGCTGCTGTTGTGTTACTATATATTGAAGACTGTTACAAAGTGCTTAATGCAAAAGTTAACTATTTTTATACTGGATGATTAATAATAGCTTAGATTCTCTGGTATCTCCATATGTCATATAAGATCTCCATCTTAGCAGATGGGTCCCAAACTGACCACTTTGCTCAATGTAAACGATATTCTTCCAATCCTGATAATGCAAGAATTACGTTGTGGAGTTCAATTGTTTGAAAACTTTTGAGGATATTTACTAACATGGATGGATGAATAAGATTCTTTTATATATAAATGTGGTTTTTTTTAAAATCAAATGTTTCCAGAGATACTATTCCTCTTTTACCAGTCAAAAAATCCTAAGTAAAAAAAAATGTTGTTGCTGTCAGCATTAGAATAATAAATTGGTGATTTTGAAATCTACATTCGTACATCTCCAATAACGTAAAGATGTACGATGAGCCAACTTCTGAAATTAGTTAAAAGAAGGTTATGAAGCTAATCAGGAGCCTTACAATATCAATTTGTCAAATTTGTATGGACTATTACACAAGTGGTTTGATTCTTGAAGTGTTTCAATATGTGAACAAGACATAATTTGCTTCAATTTTTGAGCTGTTTGTTCTGTATTACATCCTGCTTCCATTCCTTATGGAACTCTTATGAGACACAGCTATTGAGAGCATCTAAATGATATCAGAATAAATTCCTCCTCTATAAGCAAAGGCTGAATCCAGGAATTCATGAGTTCCTATAAACCTCAGGCTATATTCAGTGACAATATTATAGGTATCTGATGTTTGTCATGGATAAAAATGAAAGTGGAGAGCACAGCTTTTACAAATGGAGAACAGCAAAAAGATCTGGCAATTAATTCTGCTATTGTTTATGTTCTGCCTCTCTACATTTCTTATCCTTTCCCTAGGGAGAATGTATGGGGCTGATGACTTTTTGCCAGTGCTGACCTATGTTGTGGCTCAGTGTGACATGCTGGAGTTAGATGCTGAAATTGAGTACATGATGGAACTGCTGGACCCATCCTTGCTGCATGGAGAAGGTAATGTCCTTGAAACTTCTAAGGATGATGACTTTTCTCCCAGGAATGTGATTACTGATAGTATGTGTGAATAGGGAAGCTTGAAAAGTATGCCAAGGCTTCTAACTTGTTACCAACTGCTTATCAAAAAAAGTCCTACAAAACAAAGCAAAGAGATAACCAAACCAAATGAAATTAGAAGTATTTTTCCCAGTTACTATGAGAAGTAAAAGGAGGGCATTTTTTAATCAATGAAGTGTGTGTCTATGTGTCTATATGTGTATACTTGGAAACTGGAAAATCTCTTAGCCTGTTAATTTAGATTATAATAGCTACAGTATGTTAACATGTATTGCTTGAACAAAAACTCTGATTCAATGTGACTATCCTCACAACAAAACAAACAAGCTATGATATATCTCTTGTGATATCCAGTTGTGTTTCTGAAAGTCTCTCTTACTGCCTTCCACTAATATGGAAAAGGGGGTTTTCATATTTATGTTTTTGAGTGTCAATTAAAAATTATCCTTCTGCATTATAGAAGTGGATTACTTCAGATTTGTATTTGCATTTTGAGAGCCAGGAAAGTCTACAGAGTAGTCTGGCTACCAGCAGTTGCCATGGTTAGATGGCATAGACCAGAGGTGTCAAACTCAATTTCATTGAGGGCCGCATCAGGGTTGTGTTTGACCTGGGAGGACGCTCTGTGTGTGTATGTGTGTGTGTGTGTTTGAGAGAGAGGAGAGAGTAAGGCCGGGTGTGCGTTCAGGGTGGATGTGGCCAGCTTGACATCACTCATGAAGGTTCCATTTTTGGCCGTGACTGCTGCCTGCAGCTTTTTACCAGTGAAAACGGAGCTCAGGGAGTCCGCGCTTGGCCTGCCTGGCTCCGTTTTCACTGGCAGGAGGCTGTCGTGGCTGAAAACGGAGCCCGAGCAGCTCACGTGCAGCCTCCCTGAACTTCATTTTCATTGGCAAAGGGTTTCAGGAGGCTGTTGCAGCCTAAAACGGAGCCTAGGCGGGCCGCATGTGGCCCTCCTGAGCTCCATTTTCGCTGACAGAGGCACCATGGGCCAGTCTTCACTGTTTCCAGTGCCAGCCCGCAGGCCAGATCTAAGCTCCCCACGGGCTGGATCTGGCCTACCGGCCTTTAGTTTGACAACCCTGGAATAAACATTGGTCAAAAGCACTGAAGAGAGTCCACTAGTATTTGTCTTTCACTAATCAAAAGTTTGCATTAGAAACCTCACGCTTGTTCAACAGAGATAACCCTGAAAGTTTTATACTCAAAATAAGCAGGAGTGATATTAAAAGGCATTCGTTAAGAAAGTATTCCTTGTTATTCTTTTTTTCTCAATTCCAGTATTCTTTATTTTTTCAAGACTTCTATTTATTAACAGGACTTATATGGCCACCTATCGCATAAATGACCCTAAATAGCTCTCAACAATCCATAAAATATAATTTAAAACGTACCTTCTCCCCTTCCCTCCCTGCCCCCAGAGCTAGATCAAACCTTCTCACAACTCAAGCTCCCATTCTATGCCAATGCTTGGGCAAAAGCTAGGTCTTCCTAGATCTCCCAAAATTTAAAAAAATAGGGGTCCCACTGATTTCTGGTGGGAGACTGTTCCAAAGGCCTGGGGCAGCCACTGAGAAGGCATGCTTCTAAGGTCCCATTAAACATTGAACTGAGGAATTGGAACATACTCACCCTATCTGATCTAGTAGGATGAGCAGATATCCTTGGGAGAGGTAGTCCCACAACTAATCTGAGCCAATTTTTCATATCCCATGCAGATATTCTTTGTACCCTTCCAATGCATGTGGACTCCAGGTAGAACACTTAAATGTCCTAAATTATGCCTCCCCAACAATGTGCTACATTCATGTTCTTGCAGCCCTGCCACAGGCACTATTGTATTCCCTGAGTGGATTTTTGTGTATTAGCACAACTGGCCCTGTGCAGAGATTTTCTCCCATCCTGCATGCAGATTCTATTGATTTAATACTTGTTTTGGAGTTCCCTGATCTCAGGTAAAGATACAGCTGCTTTAAAGGGAAAAGCAGGGCTGAGAGAAATGGCAGAGAGAGACTTCTAATTTAGGATGATCTCATTCATACCTGGATCTTTGAATCAGTACATTGCATTAGTGTAATGCAATAGTGAGGCAATTAGGTACTTCTTTTATTGCATTTTCAGCTTTTTGTATATTACCCTTTAGATATATACTGTAGCTCAATGATTTTGTCAGAAAAAGCATGTTGTGAGAAAGAAACATGAGTAGTATCTCTCTCCAGTCTGTATTAAAGTAGCCAAAATCGTATTTGTCTTAGCATGTGCATAACCTCTGGAGAAAAACATATAAATTTGTCTATTTCCTATAAGTATCTGTTGACTCTTCTATTGGGAGTAAGTAGCATTCAAAGTGATTGCAAGCATTTTCAGAAGATATTTACATTTTAAATAGAGCCTAGAGTATGTCTTTCATTCTGAAGAACTATTTCCTTTGATTTCTACACTTTCAGTGATTTGATCCAGCATGAGTCTGGAACAGAGAAAAACATTCCAGAGACTCTTTCCCTCCAGTCCCAAGACAGATGAAAACAAAAGAATGCCGAAGCAGTTAAATCTGGATCAGAAACTTCCCTTTTCAAGAGAAAACAAAAACAACTTCAACTCAGCTGCTTGCCAAGAGGCTGGATGCTGATATTTGCTAGGCAACTTTGGTGGCTGAGGAGAGGCGGGCATAATTCCCTTTCTAGTGAAAGAGTATCAGTTTAGAGGGGCTGAGAGAAATGTCCCAAAACTCCAGTCACCTGATAATTCCTGAGGATATTCCCTACCTTCAGCTGGACACACATAAAATAGCACATATATGCACATGGATATAGTACCTTTGCACAAGTACATCCTCTCTCTCTCTCTCCTTCACAGATGGTTATGTTTTGTTCCCATGGACAATTGATTTGTAGTGATTTTTAACCTTTTTCATTAGAAAGAAAAGACTGAATCATCTCCTTTACTCCTCCCCCTCCCCCCCCCCCAATTTCTTTTTTCTTTTCTTTTTGGCTTTTAATCAGTCTTTTAAAAATGCTACTACCTTAGACAAGTCCATTCAGTTTTTTAGACAGCAGCTTGAGAAGTACCGTTGCCTTCTTCCTAGAGCTTAGAGGAAGTAACTCTCCTAAAGTTACCCAGCTACCTTTCATGCTGAAGGTGAGATTTAGAGCTCAAGTTTCACCATTCCTAGTCCAGCATCTTAATCACTAGATCAATCTGATCTTATTCCTAGTGAAATTGAAACTGATCAAGTGAAAAGCAAGGTCCCACCACACTCTGCCAGAGACTTTCTGTGGATCATAGATTCTCAATTTACTCATCCCTGCTTTTAGGTGATAATGTAAAGCTTCTGATTTACCTGTTATATTTGTGCAAGGCTAACAATAGATGAAGATAGAAACTAAAGGAACAGAAAAGTTGTAATTCGCCATTGGCATAACTATTTTGAAGCTTCCTTTTAGCTGTATAAGCATTTCTGCTGCAGAACTTCTCTCCTTTGTAGACTTTTCTCAAGATGTAAACATGTATCTTCGGTATTCATGACATTTCAACCAGATCTCTTGAACCTCACTAGAGTTTAAATGAATAATATACTATTATTTTTTACAGTGCTGTGCTATAATGGAAAACATGATAGTTAAATAGCCTTTAAAGACTTGACCTCCTCACTAAGAATCCCTAACAAGTTTCTGAGAAACTGCCAAACTATTTTGAGTTTCTTCCAAATTAATATTTTATGGAAATTATCGATATGGTTTTGATTGACTCCACATATAACCAATTCATTAAATTATTTCTCTCCTTGTAATTTTCACAGGAGGCTACTATTTGACAAGTGCATATGGAGCGCTGTCCTTAATTAAGAATTTCCAAGAAGAGCAAGCAGCCAGACTGCTGTGTTCAGAGGCCAGAAATACTCTCAGGCAGTGGCATAAGCGGAGAACAACAAACAGAACAATCCCATCTGTTGATGATTTTCAGGTATTGTTTATGTTTTCCAGAAAGTGATTTTTCAAGATAGAAGACTGGTGTTATAGAGTGCATAGCACCGTACAAATGATTTCCCCTGGCTGATGCTAGTTAAGCAACCCTTCCTTTAAAAAAATCAAATGCAATGTATCAGTTGCATTCTGAATTAAAAACGGGAAGAAAGATTTCACTCAACTAACAAAAAACATACAAGAGATGCATGTGGTCTTTTCCTAAGTCTTGGCCTAATGACTGCAACTAGGACTACCAAAATTGCCATTACTAAGTAGTGAGATCATGTGATATTTCTCTTATTGACCGCAATGCTCAGTGATGGAAATTTCAATCCCAGTTAGGGCTGTTAAGTGAGGATTACCTGTATTACAAGGACAAATTGTATTCCAGCATGCATACTTTGCATTTCTTTCCTCCCTTCTTTATCAACTCCTTCCTTCCTCCTTTTTTTCTCTGAACCCATTATATGTTCCCTCAGAGTCTTTGCAATACGCATTTGCATATTAATATTATGCAACACCACTCTGAATAATACCTTCCTGTTTTAAGTATGATGATGATGATGATAATGATTCGTTTATTTGTACTGATGCAAAATGCAGCATTGAATGCTTTACTACCGATTGTGCATTTTAATTTTTTCAATATATTTTCCCCCTCCCCAGAACTATCTACGAGTTGCATTCCAGGAAATCAACAGTGGCTGCACAGGAAAAACATTGCTAGTGAGGCCATATATTACTACAGAAGATGTGTGTCAGCTCTGTGCTGAGAAGTTTAAAGTGGATAATCCTGAGAACTTTAGCCTGTATCTTTTTATTGATGACACTTGGCAGCAACTGACAGAAGATACCTATCCCCAAAAAATCAAAGCTGAACTGCACAGTCGGCCACAGCCTCAAGTCTTCCATTTTGTGTATAAACGCATCAACAGTGATCCTTATGGGGCAATATTCCAGAATGACAACAGTGACCAAAATACATAAAGCTAATTATTTTAATTGTTATGTAAACTGACTGGGAGTTGAAATTAAATGATCCATATTCCCTAAAACCTACTGATCAGTAAAAGTATGAATTATGAATTACCATCAGTGCTCATACATAATCTACAAAAAAAAAATGCTGTGATCCAGCTTTATGGGCACTTTGAAAGCAAAACATAGTATCCACCAATTGTAATCTGGCATGGTGGCTTCTCAGATGTTCTGCAGTGCCATCATCTGCAGATATGTAGTGGGTTTTACTGATATCTTTATTTTATGCATTATTTTCAATTCCATATGCAGTGGATCCAACTTCTTTTAAACTAACTATTAGGTTGACCATTTAATCAGTGTATAAATGCATTATTTTCCGATGCAGAGCATCAGTAAAAATATGGATAACAGCCTTTTTTTAAATAGTTGCTTCATTATTTTATTGAAAGCAACTTTTTATATATATTTCAAGAAATTTTATAGCAGTTGCAGGTAAACTGTCATGTTTGTAAAGTATTTTTTTAATGATAAAATATTCTATGATTATGCATGTGATTTTAACACAAAATAGAAAATAAATCTCTTGCTGGTTTTAGAGTAAGTGATGTTTTTTTATTTATGTATTATGTATTAATATCTAGCTTTCTAAAATGTCAAACCATATTTTTAAAAATGACTTTGTAAGCAGGTTATTTTCAAAATTGGTTATTCAGATTTCAGTTATAAGAAGATGGTTATGTCCGACAGTCATGTTTTTGGAAAAGATGGATATATCAATTAGGTTTGGTAGAAAGAGTAGGTTTGGTTTAAGAATCACATATATTAGGGAAGAAGAATATTGAAGAAACTACTTGGATAAGGAGTGAAACATTTCAAACAAACAAACAAAAAAAGAAGTCCATTTGCCATGACTCAACTTCTAGGCATATAATAGGGAAATGTTGAGAATCAGTACAGAATCGTCTTTATTTATTTTCTTTTTCTCCCAAGTAGTTCAATGCATATTTGCAGAACTGTGATTTGGTTTCCAGGAGGACATCAAACATAATATTGTGAAACTATATCTGGTCTGACGTATAAGATTTCTTCTAAAACATGAAGAAATTTGTAAATATATCATTTTTTATTTTTAAAACAGTATAGATGTAGAAATACTGCTTAGACATCTGTTGTGTTAAAGGCGGCAGGAAAATGAGTTGATCAGTTAAAGGTTTTGCCAAAATTCAGAAGCACAAACACTATTAAAATTGTAAATTTTGCTTTCAGTAAGAATTTTGATAGAAACTATACTTTTCTACTTAAAAATATCAGAGCTAAGAATTTGCATTAATCTGTTCATTCAGCAGATTTAGCAAGATAACAGAACAGTAAACACTCTTTCCCTTACATTTGTGTATATCATCTGTTTTTAAAACATTTTCTTTAAGTTCCCAAACTACATGCAAGTGAAATTCTATTCTGTCCATTCATAACTAGCAAGGTTCCACACACACCCTGGCATAGGCGATACCAACTGTGGTGTAAAAGATACGGGGGAACAACTTCGTCCCTGCAGCAATTAAATTGTTCAAGGCTAAAGTTCTTGGCATGAGGCTGTATGATGTGTAGTATTTACACAATGTTCTTATTCGTTGAATGAATACAAAAAAAAATCTTAAAATCAATAGCATATACCCACTTCACAAGATTGTTGTTATGGGAAAAATAGGAGAAGGAAGGAGTATTATGAATGTTTAGCGCCTTACTTATAAATATAAAGAGATAAAAAATGTAATCACAAAATAAAAATAAATATCCCTTACTCAAATTCTCATTCCATTTCTTAACAAAAAGATTGAACTGTTAAAGTTTGAAACTAAATGTATCACAATAATTGTCAGGAAAAAAATTCTGAAGTGTGAAATTATGACTTCTTCAGGAAGCAAAGAATCATAGAGATTAAACAGTTGGCATTCAGTGATAGGAGAAAAGTTTCAAATTCAAAATCTTGTCCATGTTTATATCTTACTATTACTTCTTAATAGTAAGATATAAACATGGACAAGATTTTGAATCACTTCCTTTAAAAAAAGTGATGCCTCCTTTTCTATGTAAAAAGAGAAAACTCTGCATTTGGAAAAGAAATTCTCCTAACTAGACAACATGAGCAATTTAATATTTAAATGCATGTCAGAACAATGGCATTAAAACTCTTTTAATTTTTTTTATATCCCCATTTGTAAAAAAAAAAGAAAAAAGAAACTTCCATTATTCTATCTAACTGGACAATTAGAATGCCTTGCAAATTTCTGAGAAAGTATTACACTATTTTAATATACTGGAGCTATCAAAAATAGGTGACCTATATATATTAGCATGTTCTGTTGCACAAGATGTTTATGTCAATTTGCTGTGTAATTGTTGATTCAATGTATTTTTGTTTAATTTAGTAAATGATAAAACAAACATTCTCTACATGGTAAGACAATAATACATGGGCTGTATAAATCCAGATAACCACTGGATAGCAACAGAGACAACACAGAACATTCTATCACTTTGCTGCCACCGATTGCCATCTGGATTTTTCTCACCCAGTCTAACATTGCAAGTGTATTTTTGTCAATATGTCAAAATGCATAGGATTATGCTGCAAATAAAGCTATTAATGAAACTGCTTCCAACTAAATAAGCTTAAACTTGTTTCAAGCTATGTTAAGTTTTTCAATAAGCAGTATTTGTCCATATATAATGATAAAAGTACCTTTAATATACAGTAGCCCAAGGATACAGTATTGACATTGGCAGTAAAGAAAATATTTTCTCATAAAGCAATAAACTCCACTCCATCAGTTGGTAAAGCAGAAAGATAATTTTGCAAGTCCACTCTTTCTTTCTTTCCTAACAAATACCATTTTGGAGTATACAACAAAAACAGAATACTTATCTTTTTAGTTCTACGAACTAGTTACCTATAAATTTTATACATAAATTGAAGACTCAATGTTTAGTTTTCCTAAACAGCCAATTGCATGTTTCCTAAAAATGCAATAAAAGTGACCATAATAATCAGCACAAGGTCTGAAAACAGGAGATCTGAGCTCACATATTCCATCCAGTCAACTTTTTGAAGATGGAAGAAGGAAAATCAAGTCACCACAGAGGCTAAGAAAGAAGACCTACTATTCAAACTCACATTATCTACATATTTCCATAACCTATTTGACTCTGCCCAGTGCAAACGGTGGATAAACAACACTTAGTTATTATAGATGACTCAAGGAACCAAGAGGTGTTGCATGTACAGGAGTGGTCATTACAAGTAGAATCTCAGACTTCATTATTTTTAATTCAAAAGTAGTTTGATTGGGATCACAGGCACCATAAGTGGGATGACAAAAAAATTTGGTTCCTCCCCAAACTATTTTCTGTCCCCAAAACCAGAGTAGTGGGAGAATATAATTTTTGTAGCCTTTCTTCAACTGTATTGGAGCCTAAAAGAAATTACAATACAATACTAATTACAATAAAAGTTAAGCTTCTCTCTTAAATCTAGACAATAGAGTGAACCATGAATTTGAATTTGAATTTGAGCCGTTCTATTTGAATCAATTGGGAAGTGAACTCCATCAAAGTCCAAAAATAAGTTTCTGAAGTGAACATCAGGAGGCTGGGACTTTTGTTGCAATAGTATGATCCTTGCTTCTTCCAAAAGAGGCTTTAATTGGATCTGGACCAATAGGAAGGTCAATATGGATTTTCATGATTTTTACAAAGTATTCAGCTGAAACTCTTATCTAACATCATATAAGATGTTTTATAGAGAATAAATTATTATTGGACATTCATATAATTGGTTTGGAGCTATGATGATGTAAATATATGGATCCAAAGCATGGATTCTCTTGATTTCTTCAGATTCCACCTAAACCACAGCATATAGACAGATGTCACCTGTGACCCAACAGTAGGTTCCAAAGGAAAAAAAAGTGAGACTCATTCAATGTCTATGATTTTATATTTTTAGATGCATCCTGACAATCTATTAAAATTGCTGTTTTAATCCCATCCTTAGGATTTATGCTTCAGATCCATATTTTTTAATTGGGGTATAGGAAATAGTTGAATTCATTGTTATTTTTCATTCTATGCAAATAGAGATTTTTCAATGAATTAATTATTTCTAGACAGATCTAATATGAAAAATAGGTGGCTTTATGTTATCTCCCTTGAATCCACATCTTAATGCAACTAAGTACAATAAATAAATCTGAACTCTTATTCTTACCAGTTTCTTCATTCAGGCTATTGTGTTCTATGACTTCTCTATAGTTTCAGATGGTCAAGAAAATATAAATGTTATGTTAAAAAGTCGAAATTAAATAACATTAAAAAAAATCAGTGCCTTAGAGCCACACTATCAAAAACTGTTAGATGTTTGATTGTTGTGAATTGTCCATAATTTGATGATTTGAGATTTTGAAAAAAATTTATCTGAAACAGAAAGGATATCTGCTATTTTTTTCCGATTTCCAGTTTGGTAAAGCACAAAAGTTTTAGGGGGAAAGGATTTTGTCGTCATGTTGCTTAGTAATCTTCCCATTCTCTCTTTTGCTTAAATCAAATAAAGTTCGTAAACGAAACCCAGGAACAGTTGTGCAATGCCCATAATTGCTGTATCCCGCAAAGGAAACCGTCATTAGAGGAACTTCATTCAGCGTAGGCTCTAGATTGTATATCGGACACTTCGAAATCCCAGACTTTAAATACAGGGTGCTTTAGCGCCAGTCGTTTGCCTACGGAGAACAAAGAAAAATTTTGCAACAAGACGAAGCTGCTCTATTCGAAAGTATGTGGAACCGAATCTAGTCTCGGA
The DNA here is from genome assembly GCA_030761175.1 of Masticophis lateralis. Classification (NCBI taxonomy): domain Eukaryota; kingdom Metazoa; phylum Chordata; class Lepidosauria; order Squamata; family Colubridae; genus Masticophis; species Masticophis lateralis. The sequence goes on along the minus strand of JAUDYJ010000003.1, from coordinate 93,448,674 downwards.
TCTAAACATGCAGTAGTGAGGGTAACTGGGCTGTTCTACTGCGTTGCCCTTTAACAGCTGTTGTCAAATGCATCCGTCCCAATTTTTATAAATTGGAAACCCTTTAAATTTAGAATTATTGGCAGCCTAAATAAATGGCGTAGAATAGATACTCTTCAAATGGAAAAAAAGATCGCCTAGCTCAGAATTTATGAACTTGGCAACTTGAAGACGTGGGGACTTCAATTCCCAGAATCCACCAGTCAGCTATTGCCTGGGAAATTCTGGGAGTTGAAGTCCACGCATTTTCAAGTTGCCAAATTAAAAAAAGAAACCTGAACTGCTTCAATGGCTTCTTCGTGAGGGAATGACGACGTTACTGTGCCCATAGCCGGAATAGAAAATGAGGGGGTCGAAATCGACTAAATAGAGGTTGCGGTACGGAATGGTTGTTAATCTACTATCTCTACGTTTGTGCCTCTTAATGTTCGCCCACTGACGCTAGCATTACGCAAACTGCTCAAGTCCCTCCCAGCTTGAGGGGACCTAGAGAAAAGTATTTCCGGGTGTATGGGTAGGCTGTTCCCTGCGGGCGCTTGCTTGGGGCGTTTGTTTGCTCAAGTCTTTTCAGCGGAGGAGATCTGAAGCTCCGAAGAATTCAAAGGGCACCTCCCATAGGAAGGCCGCAGAACCAGTTGCAGCCACAATATTGCTGATACAGAACTCATTTGTTTCTTGCCCCGTGGATGTTGCCTGCATTGCAGAGTCTTGAGGTGGAATCACAAGGAATAGCAAGATTTCCAAGGTGGAATATTAGAAACCATTTTTCCCCAGCTAAGAAAACACTTCAGCTTTGCGGTGTGTGTGTGCATGGTTGGGTGCGGCATTTATGTTTGCAGAAAGACTACCCCATATGAAGAGTATATTGCCTTTTTACCAGCAAAAAAGATATTTCAACAGTGGAAGCTTGATAATATGTGTATGCAGTAGAATTTTTAATAAGTTTAGAGGAACAGTTAGGATATTAGCTTGGAAGTATTTGGTTTATTGGAATTTTCAGAATATTTCAGAATTATATTCATTTATATCCCATCTAACACTCCTTCTTCCTCCCCCCCCCCCCCCCCCCCAACAATCCTGAAGTGGGTTACTGGCCCCAAAGACACTAGCTGGTTTTCATGCCTGAGGCAGGACTGGAACTCATGGTCTCCTGGTATGTAGCCAAGTGCCTTAACCATTATACCAAACTGGTTCTCCAAATAATTAGTCAGAGATGTATTAGGAATATATATTGTATACATTAGCCTTAAAGAAAAGAAGTTGTAGTTGTTTTAGCCCATGAAGAGATTCCATCTAATTTGGTCATATTTTCCTGAAATATAGAAAATATTGGAATGAGGAGCTATTTTCTTTAGGATTAATCATAGTTAAAAATATCAAAAAGAAACAAATTTCTCTTACTAAACAAAGTGAAAACCTACTAAGTGTTTACCTTGTATTTTATTTGCTGCTAGAAGGATTTGTGGATTTTCTTCTCTTTTGAACATCTGGTGATTTTATCAGTGAAGACTCTCATCCAGGTGTTGCTTGGAAATTGAGTCACGGGAAAAAGACTTTTGAAAGAAAAATCTTTATTGGTTACGTTTATGCATCCAGAATCATCATTAGTCTCCTAAATAAAAATTTTTTCGCAAATTTCTAAGGTTGCTACATTTATGTGCACCTGTTTTGTTGAAACCTGCCAAATTAGTTGAAATCAGCAGTCCTATCCACTCATAACAGTAAATGTTGCCATTATCATTAAATGGTCACCTATCCAGCCCTTTCATTTCCAGATACAACGCCTTTTGGAGCATCTTTGAATTTAAAAAAAACTTGCTTTCCTTTCATCCAATAGGTAGAACTCTGGATTTTATCAATGATAGTAAAAGCAAATTATATTTTGATAATAAAAGGATGCTAAATTAGCCTGTTGAAATTCTTTGGATAATATACCTTGTCTTGAAAAAGGGAGTAGACAGCTTTTCAAATTGTAGGTAACTTATTTCAAGATTTTATTTTGTTTTTGTCCCCTGACAAGTGATGAAGGTTGCCTTATGTTTCATCACTCCAGAGGTACATGTGGAATCACACAATAGAACAACGAAGAATTTATCTTGTATTCTTGGAAAACATTTCTTAAAAATATTCTTAAATTGGAGATTAGTTGATTATATGGAGATTCTTTTAATGGACTAACTCAAAAAAGACTAACACCCAATTTGATATTACTTTGATTCTAAACTTTGTTAAATAAGAAAATAGCCACTGCAAAATGTAAAGAAGTAATTGCCAGGAAAATATAACTCTCAAGCAAATTGAAAGTGTGCATAGGTACAGTCACACTTCAAGATTTTTTTTTCAGATCCTTTTAATTAGAAAAAGGGAAATAGGCATGCTACAAAGTGCCAATATTTAACATCATTTTTATTTACACGAATGCTTTTTGGCCCCATAATTCTTAATAAAATGGAAATTGCCATCTATCCCCAAGAAGTCAAGTAACATAACAATCAACAGCCAGCCTCAGTTCCAAATAAACATGACACAAGCTTCACACTTTTGTACTTGCCCAAGAATACAAGCACACGGGGCAGAATTTGTATCACAATATTATGAGCTACATTTTTTATTTACTGCCTCTTGAATGCCCATGAGGGAAGATGTGCATTAGGAATATCCTGGAGAATTGGAACAGGGAGCAAAGAATGACATAATGGCTTCCCCAGAAGGCTTCTTTTGCAAGGAAGCAATAGAGGAACAGAAACAAGAACTTGACTAATTTTAAAGGCCCAAAGTTCTTGTTTGAATCAGTTTCTTCTGACTGTGAAAGGGAAGTATAGCCAGCGTGAAGTATAGCCAGATATAGCCAGGTGTTCTGACAAATATCTGGTACTTCTTTAGTCTCTCCACTTCCATTTTTAGCTTCCAAGCTAAAAAGCTAAAGCTTGGAAGCTAAAAATGGAAGTGGAGAGACTAAAGAAGTACCAGATATTTGTCAGAACACCTTAGAAAAACTATTCTACTCAGAAGTAGGTTATTTGAAGTAGATAAACAAGCACATTTCCAAGAAAGTACTTGGCTGAAGATCAGCAGTGCTTGGCTGAAGATGATGAATTTCTTGGACAAAAGCTGTCTTTTGTACTTGCTTCTGTGATAAGCTGACCTCAGATGTGCTATTCTTTATAAGCCACCCTTAGCCAGTTTCTAAAATCTCTGATAGATTCTGAACATCTTACTCCCTCATCCTTTGAAGTTAATCGTGGTAACAGCTTATTTGATTTGCACTGTGCTGCAATTAAAATTACCTGATAACGTCCCTTACTCTAATGTTTGAATTTTGAGATGGAATATAATCTTGTAAAATTGCCTGCTGAGATATTTGTTTGGCCTCAAATCTCCAGCTATTCAGTGAATGATCTCAGATTCTAGTAATATGGGAATGGAAAAAAAATCCTTGTTCACTTTATCAATTTTATGTACATAATGTCGTTTCATTTGTCTTTTGTCTAAGCTAAAGATCATGAGATCTGTCTTATCTTTCTTCAAAGGGCAGTTACTCCTTGTTGCTGATTTTTCTGCTCTACAATATTATGAGTAAATCACAGCTATATACATTAGCCTTTAAATGCTTATGTTAAAAACATGCCTCTTTCACCTCAAGGATTAACAATTTTTTTTTGTTAAATAGTTTATTAGCAAAATCTGTACAATATAAAGGAGAAGAAATCAAAGATATTGTTAGGGACTGCTTTCATCAATATCCTTATCTGGATCTCTCTCTGGATTTTCATCCTGTTGCTGTTTCTTCCAGAGTTTAGCCATTGCAAGCAGTTTAAGGTTGGGTTGATTGGCAGCATCTTCTGGGAAGATATAATCATAATATTCTTCCCAGCCGGCATCAGACTAGAAAGAAAAGTGTGGACATAATCAAACCTCCATTATTGCAAGAATTGTTTTAAACTATGTGACATTACCACACTGAAACATTTGCTGTTTTCTTATCCTGCTTTTTACAAAGTGCATTAAAAACCAATTTAGGCTGTAGATATTACTTGTTAGAAAAATCCCAGAGAACTAAAGAAATACTTTGTCTCCCTACTAGATGTTCAGAAACTTACGTTGCTTTTCCAAGTATAAGACATACTCCCCCCCATCCCAAAAAAGAGGGTAGAAATATTGGTGCATCTGAACACAGCCATTTTTGTCCTCCTGAAGCCCCGCCTGCGTGTCCTGTTTTTGTGAAAAACAGGCCCCTTTTTTGCAAAACAGGGAGCGCAGAGGCTTTGGGAGGCCTGCAGAGTGCTCCTGTGGGCTGGGGAGGGCAAAAATGTTGTTTTTGCTAAAAACGCACCCATTTTTGGCCTCCCAAACCCCCGTGTTGCATTTTTGCCCTCCCCAGCCCCCAGGAGCACTCTGCAGGCCTCCCAAACCCTCTGCGTGCCCAGTTTTTGCGAAAAACAGGATGCGCAGAGTGTTTGGGAAGCCTGCAGAGTGCTCCTGGGGGCCGGGAGGGCAAAAACTTTTTTTTTCTTGTTTACCTCTTCAAAATCTTGGTGCGTCTTATACAGTGGTGCGTTTTGTAGTCCGAAAAATAAGGTATGCTATCTGAACAGATACTAATAGATGGGATTATTTTTCCTGAATATTTCCTGAACACTAAGATTTGTTATGAAATACTATTAAACTGCTGCATCCTTTACACACGTACATCACAGAGTACAGCATTAGATTCTGTAGATTCTTTGAATTTACTCTAATTAATTAGTCAGAAAGAATAAGTAAAAGGAAGAGGGAAAAACTGTCTAATTTGTTAAGGTCTACCTGCGATAGTTACACTGCTATACTTTATAAAGTACTTGTGGCATGCCAGATTTCCAAGTGGAAGTCTTACCCCATCTTCAGCCTGAAGTTTTCTCCGCTTCTTGACTTTTTCAGGCATGAGTTTGTCTACTCGTTCTCTGCTGGATTCTGTTCCAAACTCCTCTTCAAAATTTTTCCAAGATTCCAAGAGCATAAGTCTCTCTTCTTTCTCCTCACAATTTCTCATTGTTTTATTTGCCTCTTCATATATCTGCCGGCATCGTGGTAAATTGTTCTTTTTATCTGCTGAGAGTTCAAATTGAGCAAAACTGATCCATACCTAAAATAAGAAAGAGCATATTATGATAAAAAGTTAATTATGTACGTACAATAAGTTGTCACATACTTATTATAATGTTTCTCTAGGATTTCTCTCGATTAGTGATATTCAAACTGTATAGAACTATACATTTTTGGTCATTTGAAATAAAGCTTTTAGAAAGAATGTCAGACTATTTTAGATTAGGACTTGTAAGCATTATATAAAATTACTTAATAGTAATTTTTTTTCTCCAAAGGAAACATATTACCGAAACTGAAATATGTTTAAAAGAGAATAAGGAAAAGAAAATGGGAGTCAAATGTTGATCTTCTATTTTCAAAGATGAGAAAGAATAAAGTATAAAGCAGATATAGAGAACAGCAAGCCTGTGCCATGCAGCTACCAGAGTCAAGTCAATGCTGTCCAGCAGCCAGAGATTCCTTTATGGATAAAGGTATACAGTAACTGATGAGTCCAAAGCACGTCTCTGCTAAGTCCTTATTTTAAAAATGAACAGAACTAAATTTTCCACTCATGTTTTTTCTAATTAAATACCTCCATCAATATTTAACATAAAAATGGGCATTCTATTTCAATTAGATTTTAACATTTTAAAAATGCTTCAGTTTTTATTCTCGAAATAGGGCTGGATAACATTATTAGAAATGAATCAACTCTTTTATGCTACCCTAAAGGTGAAACCATTTCCCTGAAGTACAATAGAAGAGCAGAAGGTTATTCCAGTAAGCATTTTTAAAAAGGCAGATATGGGCCTTTTTATCATATTAGCCTTCTCAGCTGTTCCAAATTTGAATTTTTTTTGCAGCTTTAAGAGCAGCGCTATTTAAATAGAGCAAATATGTAAAACATACTTAATTTATGATATACATAAGTTTAGATGCAACTTTTCTTCTAATCAGTTTTTCTATTTTTGTAAAACTATTCATAAAATAAAATTTAAAAAAAATCAATTAAGAAAAACTCACTTAAAATTGCCTAAATTAAAATCCAGCTGTCATCTTATTTATTGCAGTTTCAAAAGTGTGTACACACAAATAGTGCTACTACAGCCAGAATGGAATTCAGCATTGCCTGAGTTAATCCTTACCTTAACATGCTGTGTTCGCTGAAGCAACCTCCTGTACAAATTTCTTGTATTCTCATATTCTTCTTGTTCAATTTCGAAGTCTATGTAAGATTTCCAAAGTACCTAGGAGAAGAAAACTCTGTTTTCCCAACTTGGAATGTAAAAGCAAATTTACAAAAAAAAAATCCATATAAAAAGTGCCTAAAATAACAGATATGCACAGAGAGAAAAAAAATATGAACAAACGTATTATTTTATGTACTTTTTAAAGGGGGGTTATCTTGATTATCTCTTCATTTTCCCCCCTGTATCATCAACTCTGTGGTGTATGTTGCAGTAAGAGTTGTGGCTGGTCCAAAGTCACCTAGTCAATTTGCATAACTAAAGATAAACCTGTATCTTTGTTTCCTTGGTTTGAGACCAACTCCTTGATATAGCTCATTTAACAATCCTCCAGAGTTGAACTCTGAATGGAAATTATCAGGGTCAATTCTAATTGGTTATTTCATCTAGGATATGGTTTTGAGACTGCTTTAATAACCTAGGTGGGAGACCTAGAATGGAAAATATATGAGGGATGATCTCTTGTATTGCCCAATGGTTTTCAGTGGTCTTCTGGACCATCTGACAGGACTGTTTTGAGGTTACTACTATTTTGCAGTGATTCTAGCTCTTTCTGGGGCGACATAACCAGACGGCAGTACTGTGAAATTACAGTTCATACAACCCCATGCTGTTCCATACGGTTCTATCTTGTCTTTATACCATTTAAAATGAGACTGATGGGGCAGGTGATTTGGAGTGAGGTGCCATCATTATGCAGATGATACCAAGCTCTATTGCCCCTTACCATCTAACTCCAAGGTAGCTAGACCCTTTGAAAGTTTCATGAACTCAATAATGGACTGAAACAGAGAAAGAAAGCTAAAATTAAATCCAGATATGATGGCAGTATTGTGGTTAAGGTAGGCTTGGAGATTAAGGTAAAGCTTGTTTGGAAGGGTTTGCACTCTGGTATGACGTTTGGAATGCCCCATGACGCTCAGCGGTCACTATATGTAGATGAATGTAGGGGCAAGGAAAAATCTGTACAACAATGGCTATTGTTCACATTGCAGTTCCTAAGCCTGTCAGACCTAGTGACTTATCCATACCTTCATTATATACACTCTGTCTAATGCAGCATTCTGGCTAGTGCAATTAACACTTCTTTCCAAGGAGTTAGCCTTGAAAAATGCTGGGAAATTGCAACCCATGCAAAACGTAGAAGGAAAGCTGTTAACTAGTAAGAGGTACTGAAAGATCTGCACTTGTCACATCTGGTTATCAGGCACAATTTATAGTGCTAATGCTAATTTTTAAAACCCTAAACAGCATTCGTTTATCTGACTTGTATACCATCCATTTCACCTGAGATAGCAAGCTCTGCTGTGTGTGGCCATCTGAAGGATTGCTTCTCCTACTACGAACCCATTCAATTACTTGAGAATTAGGAGAGAGCCTTTTGAAGATTTGCTCACTCCCAGAAACTCAGCTACCTAGCATAAAGGAAGGGCATTTGTCTATCTGACTCCCAGGCTCTGAATGCACTCTCTACAGCAGTATGTTTGGTCCCTACTTTCCCAGTATTTAGAAAAATAACAAAATACCCTCTTTGCTCAAAGCTTCTATTTGTTAGATAAATTTAATTTTTTGTGATTTTAACTGCATTATTTTTAATTGCTATAAGCCAAGGAAAATGTGAGCCCTGTATTAATGGATGAAAGAGGGTTTATTGAGCTTGTTTAAAAAATCAGTTTGCTGAGCAGTTTTTTGTTCCTCCTCAGCCACCTTCAAAGTGGCATGGTGCCTGGTATGCCTAACCAATTATACCTGTTGCCTGAATTCCATGAAGGGGCAAGATGAGCCTATCATGAAATAGGAATTTAGTTGACTACAATGCCAGTCTGTGCTTCCAAATGTAACAGCTACACTTAGTTCTGGATAGCAGCCACAGTGGGAAATCTGCCAGTGCCGCTCTGCTTTCCCTCATCCATTGGGTGCATTCCAGCCCATTTATCTGCAGCTTCCTCCTATCCGGGTAGCCAGCTCAATCTGAGCAAGCAGTCCACTTCTAGCCAATCTAGTTCATCAAGGCAACTAGAACACTGATTTCAGCACTACCAATACTACTAGTCCCATCCCACCCTCGCCATAGTGAGTCTTTTGTTAACAAATGGGTAGCATGTCCCTGAGCAAGCTTCCTTGAGAATGACAGAATCACAGACTTAACTAAAAAATATATGTCTCCTATGTATTCCCTCTGTATCTGACAAAAATACATTATTGAGAGCAGCAGTCCCCAGAACCTTTCTTACCTCTGGCATATCCAATCGAGGTTGGCCAATAGCTAGTTCATATATAGCTCTGGCTCGGTCAATATCACCAAGAATAGTTTCTAATTCAGCAAATTTGATCCATGATGTGCAGTTTTCAGGTGTAAACTCTAAAAACTTCTCATAGAGTTTCCGACAACGATCAAACTCTCGCAGTTGTAGCTCCAGTTCAATGTAGCCTTTAAATAGCTTGTTCTTTGGACATTTACCTATAGATGTCCCCTACAAAGAAGGAATAAATTCTTCAAAGCTTCTCAAGAAAAGTGCAGTTATACAAGCATAAAAACTGAAATACATTTTTTCCAGACTTGTTCCAAAAATGCAGTATCTGTGCTCTAAAGGCCTACTTTTTGAATTATTAAATTTACATCTTATTGTGTTTTTATTGTATATTAAAATGGTCTACAAAGACCAAAAACTATTATGAGCATGGTAGCTTTATTTCAACATTTAGCAGGCACGTTTCAACATTTTAAAAAATGTTGTCTGTAAAAGAAGCCATTAGAGTTGGGAAGTCAATAAATTTTAACAATAATAGAAAAAAGAGAGTACGGTATTGACTGGAAACAGACTTCTTTAATGGTACCATCTGTATATAAAAAAAGTCTCTTGAACATTTTTTATAGGGAAAATCAATTTGTTAGGAGGACCTGACCCTTCTATACATTTTAGAAATTACCATCAACTTGCCAGATGAGTTTTTCTCTGTGGGACAAAATGTAAATGGCAAAAAGTGGTACAACATCTATTCCAACAGGAAATGCAGAAGTTCACCCTATACCACGGGTGTCAATGCCCATAGGCTGGATCCAGCCCGCGGAGTGCTTAAATCCAGCCCACAGGGTTGGCCTGGAAATATGAAGGGACTGGCCTGCGGTGCCTCTGGCGGCTAAAACGGGCCGTGTGCGGCCTCCCATGCCTCATTTTCACACTCCATGGCTCCTGCAGCACTGCCAGCCAAAACTGGGCCCCAAAATGGCCCGAAACGCCTACCACCACCACCACTGGCCCGCAGAGGAAAACTACAGTGCTGATCCGGCCCTTGAAGAAATCCAGTTTGACACCCCTGCCCTATAGCAACAAATATAAATTCAGTTGTCTGCCAACTATTTAGGACAGGGGCCTTAATTACTTCATAAGACTATAGCCTTGGTCTGATACAACATAAAAAGTATCAGTACTTTTTATCAGATTTTTTAAAATTTCTAGACATAGTACTATAAGCCAAAAGTATTGGAATAGAATAAAATGAGCTGGAAGAGACATTGGAGGTCTTCTAATCCAACCCCCTGCTCAAGCAGGAGAACCTATAAATTTTAGATAAGTGACTATTCAGACTCTCTTAAAAACATCCAATATTGGAGCACCCATGATTTCTGGAGGCAAGCTATTCCACTGGTTCTACTGTTCCATTGTTTTCAAGAGAGATCAACCAATTTCATCAATATATTTCTAGAACAAGAAAGTCTCTTCATTTTACTTACCAATGCTCGCCTGGCAAGACTGAGATTCTTCTGCCTGATTTCAAACTGTGCGCAGAGCAACCATATTTTGGCAAATGTAAACTGAGTGGAGAAATAGTATAAAAATTGGCTAAATTTCAATTGGCTAAATTAAAAACAATGCTTTCATACATACAAAAAATGACTAAGACCAGAAATCTTTGGCATTTTTTAATTTATTCATTTTTATCCCCTTCATTATTTTTATATATATAACTCCAGGTGGTGAACATAGATAATGCTCCTTCCTCCTCCTATTTTCCCGACAATAACAATACTATGAGGTGTGTTGGGCTGAGAGTGTCTGGTCCAGTCACCCAGTTGGATTTCATACTTAAAGAGGGACTGGAACTCACAGTTGCCTGGTTTCCTCAATAAAGCAATTTTCTTGAAACCCATTAGAACAAAATATGCATACAGAGTATCTTTAGCATGTTATTTCATCAACCCATAAGGCTGACTGACATGATTTCTGAAAACACAAAATTGGACAATATGTCACTGAAAACAGGAAGGCAAATTATAATTAATTTCTATTATTTTTATTTTGGTTCTCATGCTCTTTAATTGTGATCACTCAGCTATAATCCAAACCCGTTTATAATTATACATTCAATTATAATCTAAACTGCTAGTATATAATCTAATGACTAGCTGATTCATTTTCTAGTTTCATAAAATTTATCATTTATCATCTGAAGAAAGAGATACATAATAAACGAATGATTTATTTATATTGTAATAGTATATGGGAATAACTTGGAAGACAGGAGGGAGACTGGACAACTGGGATATAAGTAGTTTCAGTCCACAGAAGGGGGAATAAGATAGAAAACATTTCAAAAGGGACTCTCCTTAATTTTTCAGGAGTTTCTTCCCCCACCCGTCCCCACCCTACAAAAAAGGCAAGTAGGAGAGAAATATTTTCAGTCTTGGAAGGTTTTTCTCTCATATAATTTAGGTTTCTATAATTTCATCAGAAACCTTGATTCAGAAATTTTGTTATTTTGGAAGAAGCAATGTGTCTTTATTCACTCTGTGAATAAATTAAATGCATACTCACACACTAACACATCTTATACAACTCGGATTTGCTGTAGCAGTGATGGGCAATTTTTGGGGGGAGGCTGCATGTGGCATCCCACCTCTCTAAAATGTCACCACTACAATTTGTCAATAAAATGACCTATTTTGGGACAGTATGTAATAATATAATTATGAGGGAGCTTTATTTAGAACTTTGAATCTGGGTCGTAAATCCCCTCTTTCAGTCTGTTGTAACTTCAAACAGTTACTAAGTGACCAGTCATAATCTGAAGACTACCTGTACTGTACAGACTGCCTTGCTGAAACAAACCAGATTTTTCCTTTCCCTATTCCCTTATCAATATCTACTTGATTATAGACAGGAATTGAAGATGCATTTAACTCCTACTTTTTAAAATAATATAAATTGCTTCTATTGAACTAGAAAATCCACTAACTAGAACAGTGATGGCTAACCTTTTTGCCATCATGTGCCAAAAGCGGGGGCAGCACGGGGGGTGGGTGGTGTTGCACGCATGTGCCCACATCCATAATTCTATGCGCCCTCGCAGGGCTGTGGAGTCGGGAGATAAATGTTCCGACTCCGACGTTTTTTGTACCTCCGACTCCGACTCCAGGTACCCAAAATTTCCTCCGACTCCTCGACTCCTCAGTTTTTTTGTACTTCCGGCTCCGACTCCAACTCCTCAGTTTTTTTGTACTTCCGACTCCGACTCTGACTCCGACTCCAGGTACCCAAAATTGACTCCGACTCCTCAACTCCGACTCCGACTCCACAGCACTGCCTCCATGAATGCGCACGCAACCCCCTCTGTGCTCCCCCTGCTTTTGGCATGCAATGGCCCGGTGGGCCCGGTAGGTCCGTTTTTTGCTCTCCCCAGTTGGCAAACAGGCTGTTTCTGGCCTCCACAGGCTCCTAGAAAGGCTCTGGAGTCTGGGGAAAGCAAAAAACGGGCCTTCCCCACCCACCTAGAGGTGCTCCGGAGGCCGGAAACAGCGTGTTTCCTAACTTCTGGTGGGCCCAGAAGGCTTGAAAATCAGCTGGCCAGTGTGCACATGTGCACCAGAGCTGAGCTCGTGTGCCCAGATATTGCTCCGCATGCCACCTGTGGCATGCGTGCCATAGGTTCGCCATCACAGAACTAGAATATTGATTACATGAATTTTTCAAATCTCTTAAATTATTTTCCATCTTATATCTGTTGTATTACAAACATAAACCAGCTCCCTTGAACCTATAATTCGTCTTACCACAGGTGTTATTTATAATAAACTTGCTCAATATAATAAAAAATGTGACTATGACTATTTTCTAGAAAACTGAGTTCCAAAACAGTTGGTAAGTAGAGATTTTTTTTAAAAAAAAAATCAAACCTAGTTAATCCCTAGATCAATAAATCGTTTGAGAAACTGCAATGTTTACTTGTAATTTGCACTGCACTGTTTGATGTACAATTGCTTGCATTCTAGTCTTGGATTTATCATATTCATACAGTGCACATGATTGTGCAAAGCACTGCATTTACATTGTATCAATACTTACAAAATACCTTCAATTTAGGGTAGCATTTTTATTCCATACAGGGCCTACACCAAAACCTCAAGGAAATGGTTCATCCAGAGTTATAAAGAGATCTGGAATATAATGCCCTTCAGATGTTCTGACAATGGTAGTTAGGACTGATAAAAAAAAATTTAAAATATTTCAAAACAATGTCTATTCTTGTTTTAGACTCTAATTTGTAGGTTTTGCATGCTTTAGGTGAAAATCTTCCTAATTCACAAGAGTTAAAAAAAAGCCTTGGTGGCGCAGCAGACTAAAGTGCTGTTAAGTAGCACCAGCTGCCTGCAATTACTGCAAGTTCGAATCTCAACAGGCTAAAGGTTGACTCAGCCTTCCATCCTGTTGAGGTAGGTGAAATGAGCACCTGGATTGTGGGAGCAATAAGCTGACTTTGTATTAAAAAAGAACACCACTTAGGCGGGGCCGAAAGCCCTACTAAGCAGGTATATACAAAAGTATGAAGGCTATTGCTTAACACACTGTAAGCCGCCCTGAGTCTCTGGAGAAGGGCGGCATATAAATTGAACTAATAAATAAATAAATAAATAAGATGGGCACTGACTAGTGGATGAACTAGATCAGTGATTCCCAACCTGTGATCCGCAGACCCCTTGGTGGTCGCAACGTCATCGCGGGGTCCATGAAGGCTTGAAGATCTTATGGTTTAAATCTTGAGTTAAGTCTTGATGGTCCATGGCCACAAAAAGCATTTAAAGGGGGCCCTTAGTGAACAAAACATTGGGAATCACTGGACTAGATGATCCTATTTTAATATTTGCTCCGTCTCCCTGAAATCTACCCCATGAATATACACATATTCACTCTCTAAATACATAAAAAACAGTGTTATCCATCTTACACGTAGATAATTTTTAAGTAGGAGGTTGCTGGTAGTATAAAAATTACATTGTAATAACATATATAATATGATCAGACTGGAATTGAAACCGTGTGGATGAATTTAATGAAAAAGGATGCATCCTTAATTAAGACACAATACACACAACAAAGATAAATACCTTTTTGTGAGGAATGAGTTCAATACATGCTTGATACACCTGTCTTGTTCTCTCTGGATCCTAAAACACAAGTCAATTTATGTGATACTGTTGGAATAAGGCTTCCAGACAAGTGCAGTTCAAAATATTTTAGAAAAAAATGACATCTAGCTCAGGGATGAGTTCTACTTACCTTTACTACCGGTTCGCAATGGGAGCGCAGATTGTCAATTATGACGTCCTGGCGGGTGGGCAGAGCCTCCTGCCACTTTTACTACCGGTTCTAAAGAACCAGACAGAACTGGGAGCAACCCACCACTGATCTAGCTACATTTTATCATTTATAATATTTCTTACTACTTGAAAAACCCTTGAAATCTTCATTCCCAACTTGACCTCTTAATATTTTTGTCTGTGTGGAGCAAAATAAAGGTGCTCACCTGTCTAGGACTGTAATTTCAGAGCACACCACATCAGTAATTTTAAAAATTTACTGCTAATTTAAAGAGGTGGCAAGCCTCTTTAAAGCCTTATAGTGTTGAGAACTTGGGATATAAGAACCACTCTCATATGAGATGGGCAACTATAAAATATAATAAAAATGTATCAAATATCAATGTGGTATGATCAATTATATACTAAGTTATGAAAAAAAATCTATATGGCCATGGAGTGTCAACACTGATTTGATGACACATAATCCAATCAATGATGCACTAATAATGCTTTCATAGATCCTCACTTGCTGTGTAATACTCTTGGTGATTTTTTTTTTCAGCAATGGCACACTGCATATGGAAACATTGCCTCACACCGGTTTATTACTACCTTTTAATGCATGGCAACACTGAATATGATTGGACAAAATATGTATGCAAGACATTTTCCAACCTATCAAAACAGTTATACACCATAAAGAAATCAATTAGATTTCACAATGCTTAAATGTTGGGAGGAGGGATTATAAAGAAGACCATAATCCTTTTGTTTCATCATTCTTGTTTTAAGCAATGATTGAAGTATTTTTTTAAAAAATTGGAACTGTTAAAAGTTTTCCTAAATTAATGCACAATTTATACTATTTTGACTGTTAGTGACAGTTGCAGAAGCTGCTTTTTTTTTTAAATGTCTGGCGATGAACTGCCATATTTTTCGGAGTATAAAACGCAGCTTAGTTTTTGGAGAGGAAAATAGGGGGGAAAATCTGCCTACCAGCTATTCATCTGGCTAGGTCCTTAGTCTGGTCAGGTTCAGCATATTAGTTTGCTGGTTTTGAGTGCGCTGGCACGCTTTTTATCCCCTGCTTGGGGATAAAAAAACAGCTTCTAAAGCACAGCTGAGAGGGAGCAACAATGAGAAAAGCAGGCAAAGTACTCGCTTCACTCGCTAGCGCTTTGTTAGGGCTGAAAAAAAGCTTCTAAAACACAGCTGAGAGTCAGAAGAAGCAGGCAAAGCTTGGAAGATTGCTTCACTTCACTCACTAGCACGTTACGGCTGAAAAACAGTTTAGAAAAAGCTACATTCGGAGTATAAGACACACCCAAATTTTCAGCCTCTTCGGGGGGGGGGGGGGAGAGGTGTGTCTTACACTCCCAAAAATACGGTATATAACTTAGTCTGCTTTCTTGTATTCTATGATTTTCTTAGGAATCTAGTCAGCTATATGAGTGATTCATCAGAGTGTAAGAATGCTAATAGATTATACAGTACCATATTTCCTAGATCAAGCCTCATTTAATCAAAGAAGATGCAAGATTCATGGGTCATTTTCTTTTACCTTTGCCTCTAGCTCTTCATAGAGTGCATAATTGATCCACAGATAGATGTATCTTTTCCAGTGTCGCTTTTCTTGAATTGGAGGAACATTGGCAATAGCTCTTTCATAAACTTCACGTATTGTATCAGAATCTGCATCACTTTCCACCAGACGCAGATAATCAAACCAAGCATCATAATTATGTGGATTAGCCTTTCAAGATAAATGGGGAATACATTTAGAAGTACAAGCAGGGTACATAATTATCAATGTAATTGTCAAAGCATGGTTTACGATTGGGTTTCTGTTAATTCATCAATTCAACTGAGTCACCTTGCAAGAGAAATGGTGACAATTAGTATTGCTGTATCCAGAACTACTAAGGATTCAACATAAGAAAGACAGTAGTGGTGCAACAATTGTGATTTTTATGAACATAATCTGTAAAGTTTAAAAAAATAATGTCTACTATTTTTTAAAAGAAAAATAGGCTTTAGTACAAAAGAACAGGTAAAAAAGAAAAAAATTAATAAGTACACTGATAATAAGGAAATACCATGAGAAATGTACTATTTATTTGATGCATCCTTTTTTCATTCTGCAGTTTATGTTGAGTGGTATAGAGAGTAGTACTTTCTTCCATTTTATCCGCAGAACAATAACTCTATGAAGAACTTCAGGCTGAGAGATAATGATTTGTCTAAAGTCAGCAGATGAATTTCTATGACGAGTTTCAATTTGAACACAGGTATTCTGGCTGTAGTTCAACACTATTACAATTATGCCATACTTACATTCCATATTTATAGTGCAACAAAAGCAATCAAGGGAACTGTACAATTCCCCTAGAGTTCAGGTACTCACTTTTACTTCTTCTTCATATTGGAATCTCCTCTTGCTAACAATAATATCCTCAATTCCCCTTCGGTCCCCAAATTTCTTCTCAAAAATTGTATAATTTTTGAAAAGCTCTTGCGCTTCATGTTTTAGAATTCTGTCCAGGGCATATTTGTATATTACTCGCACCCGTTCAAACTAGAAGAAAGAAAAAAGGAGGAAAAAAGAGTGCTTTAAAATAGAAGATTAACCTGACCTTTATTAATATATTCAGTAACTCTTGATTTTCAGTTAAAACAGATTCTGTGAAAAAAATCTTTTTGAAATCCTGAGGAGTATTATACAAATGAATAATAGGCCAGGATTAATATACATCAGAATAAAGTTTTATATGAAAAAAATTAAAATCAGACAAACACATAACTTGGGGGGGGGGCAATGTTGTTTTTAATCATTGTTTATAGGTTACATAATTTGTATTGTTATAGATCACATATATGATAGAAATATAAAAATATTGAGAAGTTCAATATTATAGTCAAAATTGTATATATTAGTTTAAGTCAAGAGAATTTGGGATTAATAATTAATTAAATAGGCTTAATGCAGCTTTTTAAAAAATCAACTCTAGTCTTAAACACTTTAGAGACTAAATGAGACTGCTTCTTTAAGACATCAGAATGAAGATCAGCATTAGGTGGCTGCCAAGCCCCTTATCACCTTTAACAGGTCTCTTCCATCACCCTCTTATCCCCCAGAAGACTGATCTCACTTTCTCCTGCTTACTTGGCTCCTGATATTTCAGAAGTACATACTTGGTGACTCAAAAGTAATTTCCCTCACTAAGAGAATCCACATGCATAGCAGAGACAACAGATCTCTGTTGAGATCATGTGAGAAGAAAAGCAAAGGGACAATTCATAAAGATAGCTTACAGATCCTCTACCTGTTTCAAACCATCCCGATCAAACTAGAAATTTTTTTCCCCACAAATCTGAATAAATTAATAGCAAAATTTATATGGGAGGGGAAAAAACCGAGGATAAATTTAAAAACACTACAAGATGATAGATCAAGAGGAGGCTTTGGCCTACCAGCCTGGGAAAAATACTACAGAATGGCAAGTATAATATGGATTAAGGACTGGGTTAATTTGGATAACCAAAGAGTATTGAAATTGGAAGGTCATGATCTATTAAAAGGCTGGCACGCTTATTTATGGAACATTGGAAATAAAACATATAAACATTTTAAAAACCATATAATAAGAAATTCTTTGATTACTACCTGGTTGGAAATCAAACGTAAGCATTACATAAAAGTCCCAGGCTGGCAATCTACACTACAGGCAACACCACATCCAAATGTAATGTATCCCAACACATCAGCTACGCAAAAAATAATAAGATATAAAGAAATTTTAGATATAAATGGGAGACTCAAATCCCGACAAGAGCTTAGGGACCTGGGCATAGAAATAGACTGGTGGCCGTATTTGTTAATACAAAGTAGATATAAAAAAGATAGTGAAGAAGGAGTCGATATAAAACTCAATTAGACAAACTATTAGAAACTAAAGAGGGAAAATTAATTTTGAAGATTTAGAAATATCTACTTGAGTTCAGTTAGACATACTTAAAAAAGATAGTAAAAAAGAAATAAAATACATTACACTACACATAATTACGGCAGCAAGACTAACCCTAGCCCAATCTTGGAAATTAGAACAGTTGCCAACAGAAGAACAAATAATTCAAAAAATATTTAGTTGTGCAGAAATGGACAGATTAACTTTAAAACTAAATAACAAGGAAGACTCACAGTATTATCAAATATGGAACAGATGATATGAATGGATCGATAGACAAGGGAAAAAAAATAGGTGTCAAATACATTAAGAAACTAAAGGTAACAAATTTACACCGTCAACAGCAAATTAAGATTAATGTATATATATGGTTGTATGCTTAAATATCATAGATAATTTTGTTTATTAATATTAGAATATAGGTAATATAGAATTGTATTTTCGTTTTTAGAGTTAAGAATGTTTTTGTATCTTTTTTATCTGTTTATATTAAATAAAGTTTGTTTTAAAATTAAAAAATAAAGATAGCTTACACCCAAGGTGTAGCAGAACAAAATGTTTTGCTGTAAGAATATAAGCTTGTATATTATGTTTACAGCATGTTTTATTGTAAACCACGCAGAGAGATTCAAACTCGGGGCATTTTAAAATTGTATAAAAACAAAAGGAAAACAAAAATCATTTTAAAGAAGCAGCCATAATGCTGCTTATAAAATGCAAGCTAATAAACAAAATGTTACCTCTTTCTGGTTCTCTTCAAATTTGGCAAATGCAACATACAAATGTTCATTCATATGTTCTTCTCCAAAGAATTCCACAGCTCTTTCAAATACTTTTCTTGCATGTGCAAAATAACTATGTTTTTCTTCAAAACGAGCATATTTGATCCAATTCTTAACATCCGGATGGACCATGACAAGTAAAAGACATTAAGGAACTTGAAACAGGATGTATTTCATTGAAAGGATTAGTATAAGATCAACCTGCAGCCAATAATTACTAAAATTATATAAAATCATTTTTTTTCTTTGGGAAAACAAGGTGGCAAGATGAGCAATTAAAAGACCCAAATAATTTATACATAGTTGCAACTTAATGTACTAGCAATGCTGGTGCATACATTTCTTCACCAATAAATGCTTGCACATGTGGATTTTTATGGGAAAATCTATATTGTAAAGCCAACCTCCGTTGCTCCTTTTACACAAAACTAGAAATGCAAAATATAAACAAAAATGAAAATAAAAAAATGCTGAATTTAATCCAAACCTTAACTTAAAAGGATATATCTCTCATAAATGGAACGTGCTCTATCCACTTCCTTATATCTTAGCTCAAAGTTAATATAGGAATGCCATGACTGTTCCTCTGGCTGCCATTCCATCCAACGCTCAAACACTTGGCGGGCTCCAGCAACATTCCCCAGCATCTCTTCCATGTAAGTATACTTGTACCTTTTAAAATAAAAAAAAGGAAGATCATGTCATTTAGAGTTACAAATAACAGACCTATTTACAACTAGTAAAAATAATTCTTCATAAGTAAACTTTTTTAAAAAGCAACCTCATATTCAACTTGGATCTGCATATTTGGTCCTTAGTGTACTAAGCCTATATTGCGACAAGAAAATTGGTTATCAAGTGTATGACAAGAGAGTTAATAAGGTCTTACAGTTATAAAGTCAAACTAGGACCACTCAAATTACACTGCTTTCAGCCACAGAAGGTGACTGTTGATTATGGGTCAATCACTGTTCTTCAATCCATTTTATTTCATAATCTTGTTACAGAGGTAAAACTAGAGGGAATCTTATGAATGTCAATTTGAGCCCCTGGAGGAAATCCAGCAAATAACAATAGCGTCATAATCAATGCTTCAACCTTTTAACCTTTTTTCAGCAATCTGCAAAACAACAAATTGCTGTTGTTTCTCTCTCTCTCTCTCTCTCTCTCTCTCTCTCTCTCTCTCCCCCCCTCCCTCCCTCCCTCCTCCCCCCCCTCTCTCTCACACACACACACTTATGTGAAACCTAATGAAATTGTTTAGCTTACCAGAACTGATTAACTCTTGGTAAAATAGTGATAGCCCGATCCCAGATATTTCGTGCATGATTAACCTGACGATTCTTCATTTCCATTTCGGCATATTTCAACCAAAGAGTTACATTTCGGTAGTCCACATCTAGAGCCCGCTCGTAGATGGAACGAGCCCTGAAAACAACACATTACTGAAATTAATGCATACCCAATTCAATTCCTATAGAAGTGAGCATTATTAGATATTCATATTCAGAATCTGAAAAATGGTTGTCAAAAATTACCTTTGTACTTCTTTGAGGCTTTCTTCCCATTGTGCGTATTTGATCCAATTACTGATAACAGTCCTGTTTTTCCTGATGTTGTCTTCAAAAGTCTTGGGAGAAAGTAAAGAGTTTACTTCTAGAAAGCAAATAACAACTCTGCTGTAGATCCACAAAAATCTATATCAGAAAATTCTGACAAACTATGGTCAGTGAACTTTGTTAATCAGGAAGATTTCAAACAATTGGTCTATAATACAGAAGCCAGAAAACATTATAATCAAATTTCACTGCTTACAATTTTTTATGACCCTGTAATCCCATTATTTGGGGTAGAATCAGGGTGACTAAATGAGCGGAGCATATAGTGTTTGCAGCAGGTAGTTTCTCTTTGTGCATTTGTCGTTGCCTAGGATTGAAGTCTCAACCTCCAGAGTGGGAAGTGAGAGTCTTTACCTCTAGGCTACCATGCTGTTCAGATTTCACTACTGACAATATCTCTCATAAATGCTCTCAGAAAATACCACTTTCCTTTTATCCTGTTATACCCAAGAAACCAGGGAGACACAACTTCGTTTAAAATTTCCTCTTAGTAATTAGTAGTGATCCAACTTTAGTTTTCCATATATATATATATATATAAAATCTCTTGTGCAGAATACCTAGAGCTCCATCTCCTAAAAATAACTACTTATCTGGCTAGCTTGTAGCAGTTGAACTTGTGGCAGTTGAACTTTAAGTCAGAAACATCAATGCAACAGAATAATATTTATTTGGTCTATGATCAGCAAAATGTAAAAGTGCAAAAACAGAATGAACCAAAGATACAATATACTAGCAAATATCACATAATATAATATTGACCTCTATTATTATATTAATATATTTGTTATCCAGCTAATATAAATCTAAAACATTAATAGGTATAAAATAAAAATCACGTATTCCCTAACGATTTATTAGTTAGGGTATTTCAAACTTAAAGTAATATTTAAAGCAAAGGTGAATATGTCTTTAACCCATCTTGTCTTACTTTCATTGTGGTAACACAAAATTTAGCTAATGCACACTAAGGAATGATTTTACATCCTGAAGAAGGTTCACATAACATTTATTTGGATACTCAAGGAATTTATCTATTAGGGCAAAATATAGATTGATCTAATATCCCTATAAAATTTACAACATAGTAAAACATGTGAGATAGTTTCAAATAGGGCAGAAAGTTATTTTATTAAAAAAAATTACTATACGCTTTAAGGAGATGCAGGATGAAAAAATAACAAATATTTTGTTTTAGTTGATGATACTGGACTGTTATTTTAGATACCAAACGGACTAGACTCTAGAGCAAGGTTCACATGCTTTTGCTTCATATTATAATACAGAAGCATCAAAATTAATCATGCAAAAACTGAACTATTAATACCTTTGGTAAGTGATGCCAAATGTATACCTGAATAAGCACCCAAACAAGTCAAAATTTATTTAGGGATATTTTATTTGTCCATCAAACTCTTGCCACATTGTCCAAAATGCACATAAATTGTGATAATTCTGTAATCCTTTACTTACACAAGAGATAATTATTTTTCTCTGTAGTTAATAATACTACAGAAAAATATTCTTAGCTAGCAAATTTTTAAAGAACAAATTTTAAGCCTCATAATGTGTTCTTATGCCATTAGGCTGATGTAACCAAATCAGATTTGCTATAGTTTCTCACTCCTTCAATACTAACAATGGGTTATAAGCACGCAGAGGCAGCCGTTAAAACACTGGGTCAAGGATCTGAAAGCCCAATTAGATGCCACTACAATAGCAGGAAAAAATATTCTTGGGAGCCATTCACTTTTTTTCCAAACCAGCTACACATCTAAGCCAAACAGCTGTTCCCAAATTCAGAAAAATCCTAACTAGAACCAGATTTAATGCCTTCCCAAAACCTCACCCAAGGAACTACTGGGAATTCTATCTGAAAAAGACTTTGGGTGAAGGAATTTCTGGAACAGTAAACCATGGTTTTGTATATATATTCCTGGATTGTAGTGGTAAATACCTCATCTACCAGGAATCCCAAAACCATTTTATTTAGTTATTATCCAAACAAAGTGATCTTATTTCCCTTCATGTGGCTAGATTTGTTTTACTATTTGTAAAATACCATACCAGTCTATAACCTTTACTTGTTGTCTTACACTTGCTTTTCTTTGAGGTTTTGAGTGGTCAAATCTTTATTATAAAACAGTACAGTATTTTATTATAAAGTATCATGTCTTATCTACCTTTCTTTTCCGAAGCTTGTAATCATTTAGCTCCTCTTCATCTGTGATTTTCTGTTGAGGAGGTGGGGGAAGAAGCTCGAGTTCTCTTTCCTTTGCTTCTCTTAACAGTTGTTCTGCTGTTATCTGTACTTCTGCTGGAGCTTTATTTTTCACCTGATGGAGAACATTTTTAAAAATACAATATATTTTAGAAACCCGTCTATAGAATTGAAATCCTGAATGTGGCCCTGAACCCATAACTGTACCGCCTCAGAGACCCCTTCCCCCTGCCAAAATCTGGTAGCATTGGCAAACAGTGCCAGAATTTTCTGCTTTGGAAAGGGCTTGAAGATGCGTACTATAGCAGGTTCATTAAGTCTCTAATACTTCACATACTGCAATTGATATAGGTAGTCCTCGACTTACAATCATGTTTATTGAAAGTTGCAGCAGCACTGAAAAAGGTAGTTTATGACTTTTTCACACTTATAATTGTTGCACCAACCCCATGGACATTGATCAAAATTTGGACACTTGACATGTATTTATGATTGCAATATCCTGGGGTCGTGATCATTTTTGTGACCTTCTGATAAGCAAAGTCAATGGGGAAGACAGACTGAATTAACTATGTTACTAACATAAAAACTGCAGTGATTCACTTAATAACTGTAGCAAGAAAGTTCATAAAATGAGGCAAAACTCATTTAACAACTACCTTGCATAGTAATAGAATTTTGGGCTCTATTGTGATTGTAAGGACAGGACAGGACGGAAAGGGGAAGGGGAAAGGGAAAGGGAAAGGGAAAGGGAAAGGAAGATAAATTTCAAATTGATCCATCTAGTACCCATGATACCTATACCTGTGAAAGTTTGATTTGTGATTAGGCAGACCTAAAATTATAGTGTAAATTTCACTAATGTAAACCATGATGCTAAAACCAGGCATAAAAGAATAAGAGTCTTACAAAATGAAACTATTTTGTCTTTGCAAGAAAATTTGACAGAAGCCTGGCTCAAATATTAAAATTAAATCTTAAAGCTTACATTCCATTCCTAACATCTATTCTGCCTTCTCAACCCTTGTCCTAGTACTATTGACTCGTAAGATCGAAAAAGAGGTTCTAGTCTCATTTTCTTGTGGAAAAATCAAATTCTCTCCATGATCAGAAACAAAGAGATCTCTTTTCAGAGCGAACGGTTTCCTTACCCTGTTACTCATATAGCAACGCCCAGGATTAGGCCACTAGATTCAGCTGCAAAAATCCATACAAGTACTAGATAATAGCAAAAAGATGGGAGATGTTTGCTTCTCTCATATAATTACCCAGATTTTTGCAGCCAAGATCTGGTGTTTCTATCCATACTAAGAAAGCAAAGGCATTGTGCTCTACTAAAAGGTAAGTAAGTAGAACAGGGGTTGATTTTTCATAGCTTCTTTCAAATACTAATTAGATTCTTTTCTTCACCTTCTGCAACAATATTGCACAACATTTATTATCTACCTCTGGTTGGTTATTTAGAACTCCACTTTGCTTTTCAAGTCCCTCACTGGCCACTAATTTACTCTTTGAAATATAACAAGCAGCATCTATGAAACAAAATGGTATATATCAAAGCTTAAACTAAAATTTTCACTCACAGTTTCAGAACTGTGTTTAAAAATTTATTAAATTTTTAAATAATAAATAATATTTATAATATTTTTATTTAATAATAAAAAATTTTAAAAATTTTAAAAATTTTAAAAATTAAAATTCCATTTCTGTTTTGTCGTTAACAAGCACACACCCAATTGTTTATATTGTTAAATCTTTCTTAATCAGAAATCCTGCCAATCTTATTGGGATTCTCTTAGAGATGTATCTTTTGCCCATTCCAGATCCATAATCATCTATCAATCCCTTCCTTCCTAAGGAAAAAAGTGAAGATAATTGACAACTTTGGCTCTTGTTATTTATTATTTCCTAATTTGAAACTCACCATTATTTTATTTGTCAAACTTCTTAATTGCCCATCTTCCTCAGATATAAATTCCAGTTTGAGAACTTGGGTTTGGACAATAGGAATAATTTTATATTCTAAAGTTATGTTATTTCTCAGAACTGCTAAAATGTTTTGCATGAACAATACAGTAACTATTTGGATAAATTGGTATGCCCAGAATTAAAACAGCAGTCTGGTTAGCTACCAACTATATGCATTTTGACCATAAATAGCCAAAGGCTGCAACTGCATTAATTTAGGAGTAAAGCCTACTGAACCCAATGCTGTTACCCATGCGTTTTGCAGAGCTGTGAATAATAATTGTCCCCTCCAATATTTTCTTCTAGGCGCAGTAAACAGATTATTTCTTGTAACATCAAAGATGACAGAAAGTGTAATGAAGTACGGTATTTTTTCACACTGTGCAAGTTGTCCCTGATGACATTACTATAACTGTAGTTCCTCTTTAGACAAATATTTTACTAGGATTTTACTGGTGTTTCCTTTAAAATAAAATCAGGGTTATAGTTTTTTATCCAAAAGCAAACTTGAACCTAAAGCGCCTTTATTTAGAACACAAATCCCGGAGTGCTTCGGTGACAGATCATAACGATCTGATCTACCCTGCCTTCCTTTTTATCGGGTGGGTCATGCCTATTTGCCACAAATCCTGAAAATCTCAGGTCCCACCACGTCGAACAACAAGACTTCCAGCCCACTTCTACCTTTGCCCATTAGCAAACAAACACTTATACTGAGTTCAGTGAGATCCAACCCCGAGTAAATAGGCCAAGGCTGTCTGTGCGCTCCGTGACAACTTCGCACTTTGCCTCCCCTGCCCACCTTTGCCACTTTGGGAATTCGCTGCTTCCCAGCCGCCGTGGACGCCATCTTTTCTCTCGTATTAATCTACGCCGCGTTTTCCTGCTGCTGCTGCTGCTCCTCCTCACTTTGAACTTTGACCTCCCAGCAAACCTTGCGCCGTAGAAGGTTGGGCTTTGGGTTGCCATAGGAACAGACAAACAGCCCTATCTCCCTTGTGTGGATTTGGCTTCCGCAGCTAAGCTGTGATTTTGGTTCCGCAGAGCTCCGGCGGCCGGTCTTGAAAGGTGGCCGCTCCTGGGGAGGTGAGCCTAGATAGTCTTCTACAGTTGGAAACGGGCGTTTAGCCATCCCGTCCAGCTTTTCTCTTTCAAATATTATTTCTCGAAACTCTTTCGGTTCTCTTCGCCAGAAATTCCCATGACACTGGTGGGGAATGGAAGCAGAGCAATTATCAACGTGGATGTTTATTTTCGCAGTGCAGAAATCCTTTTTCCGTGGGCTTTTGAGAATTCTGTTATATTTGGATTAAATCTCAATTTGGTTTTAAAAGAGGATGTATTAAGCAAGGGGCAGGACCCAGTCAATCATGGGATAGGAACCATAGTTACCTTTAGCTAGTGATGATTGTCCAGCTTGTAAGTACAGGGCTGTGGGCTAGTTGATTAGGAGACAAAATCGACCTGATGTTGGAATAGGTAGGCAGGCTAGATCTGGCAGTATATGGATAGGAGACTCCAGGGAATATCATTAGCTTAACTCTGGGAAATTAAAAAAAAAAATCCTAGGAGATAACAAGTGTCAGTTTGGTCTAGTGGTTAAGGCACCAGCCTAGAAAGCAGGAGACTGAGTCCTAGTCCATCTGGGTAACTTTGGGCCAGGCACTCACTCTCACCCAACTCACCTCAGAGTTGTGGGGAAAAGAGGAAAGTGTGTTAGATATGTTCACCACCTTGAGTTATTTGTAAAAGTAACAAAGGAAGGATATAAATTAATTAATTAAAAACTTGTTTGTTATTGCCAAGAAAACTACAGAAATACGATCCAAGGAATCAAGCTTGATAACGACATTATCTTCCTTCCTCTCCCCAATAATTAAAATATATTTCTAAAGACTGGACCCTGACAATGGCTGTTAGCAAACTTCTTTCTGCCACTCTAACCAAACTTTAGTAAGCCTCTATAATTCACCCTTAATTTTACATCCATCAAAGATTGATAGTCTTGTTTTAAATATACAGTATCAATCCAAACTGTGCTGGTTTGTTTAGTTATTGTTGTTTCACTTACTTAAATTTGAGGTGGTATAAATAGTAGAATAGTAAATTCTACTATTTAAATATAGGATTCCACTACTTTATTCTTTTATATGATACATCCTGCTTATCAGAGATCTCTAACCATAACCCTGGAACATCTATCTATCTACATACTACTAAAACCTATTCCTATAACATTTAACAGGGCAAAACGGTGCACCTTAGAGTAAAAGTTTTGAACCAAGGTACTTCAAATGGGCTAATCCACACAATACATTTAAAATCCAGGATCCAGGATTCCTGTTGAACTGAAATTTGAAAAATTGTATGAAACATAACATAAAAAATCATTAAAATCATAAAGCATTTTATGTCATAATACAAAATGTCATAAAATATTTCCTGTGGTGAACTCCTGATGTTTGTCTGTGTAAGGTGGCGCAGTGGTTAGAATGCAGTATTGTACGCTAATTCTATTGTAGGCTAATTCTGCTGACTGCCAGCAGTTTGATCCTGACCAGCTCAGGGTTGACTGAGCCTTCCATCCTTCTGAAGTCGGTAAAATGAGGACCCAGATTGTTGGGAGCAATATGCTGACTTTGTAAGCCAATTAGAGAGGGCTGTGAAGCAGTATATACATCTATAAATGCTAAGTGCTACATAGTTCAACCTGGGATATTTACAGGGCAGATATATCTCTGACTATTTCCCTAAATCCTAAGAACTTTTGAAGTACTTTAGAAACTGTACCATTGTTGAATACATTGAGGAATCTGGTAAGGAAATACCTCTAAAATAATTATCCAAGAGTTCATGGTGGTCTGGTTACATACTAAAATTCAGTTCACAGTTTACTTTGAAATATGCACTATTGAATTAGAAATTAAATGTACATCCATAAGGTTTAATTTCTTCACTGAAATATTTAAGGAGTGATGTGATTTTAAAATATTTCTGGAGATTAATTTTGGAACCATTTCAGTAATATGCCTTGATGATAAGTGATATTATTCAAGTGGAATATTTGGTTATTGTTTTGTTACAGTGTGCACAATGTCTTCCTTATCATCTGCAAGAATCTCATCTACACCAGCATCTTTAGTTGCATTAAGTGCCAGAAGGACAGAATCCCATGATATTCCTAATATTATCAATCTTATGAAATATGATACAGAAAGATTGTTTGGCAGGATTAATGTCATATATCTTTTGTAAGTAACACCATTATAACACCTCGTATATCTAAAATAAATAAATCAAATTCTCTTTTACTAATTTCACTTCAAAAACATAACATTTATTTTACAGAGAAAAAACTAATCTTGCAGTGACTGTGATTAATGACAAAAATGTAAGTGTTGCTCATGCTGCATTTTTGGATTATCCTAACGGAGGTGTTGTCGATGAAGCTAATTGGGAAGCATATATGAAACAAAACTATCCTGAGACAAAGTGTACAGTAAGTATGGGAATTTTTTTCACACAAAAATTCTAATTCTAATTCATTTTTGTATGTTCTCAGAGGAATAAATGCATAAAACATTTTATTTTATTTTTATTTTTAATTACAAGAAAACATGAAAAAATACTTTATTTGCTAGTATTAATTGATTTTATAACCTTGTCTTCTGGAGTCTAATCCCAAGTATTGTTAGCTTTGTTTCATAGACAGAATAAGAGCAGGCACTTTTTTTGTCCATATTTATTTATTATTAGCAATGTGTATATCTGGATCTGGCTATTAAAAATTCCAAAGGTTTTTTCCAAGTATATCACCTTTAACACTTAATTCTTCCAAAAATAAATTCTAAAGAAAGGATCAAGGCAATCTTCAAGAAGAGATAAGTGAGAGAGTGAATAACTTTTCCCAAAGTTAACAAAACCATTCTCCAGAGGCAAGGCAAAACCTCTGTTAGTGTCCACGAAAATAACGTCAACAATAATAAATGCATTGATGACATTGATAAGTGAAACAGCTGCACACAGACAAATATAAGTGGATATTTTGAATTATAAATAGTTTGCTTATGGAATGTTTCAGCATAAGAAGGAAACCATTATGTTTCCTTTTGCAATGGGTAAGGTAGCAAGTATGAGTACAAAAATTATAGTGGAATTAGTCTGATAAATGTTTGAGGTAATGTTTTGTAGCATTCTGATTGAAAGGGTAGAAGAAGTGACAGTGAACCAGATTTCAGAAATATAGCATAGCTTTATTTTGGGACAGTTGATGTGTAGACCAGATTATTGTTCTTTATTGTGTACTTAAGTATGGCTATAAGAAAGTAGTTTCTTTTGATTTAAAGGGAACATGATAGTGAATAGAGTTGAATCATGAATATAGAGACAAAAGTTAGCTGGAAAATAAATGGGCAATATATGTAATGGAATAAGAAGGTAAGAAATGATATCCTGCAAGTATTTGGGTCCTAGCATTATTCAGTTGTTCATAAATGATTCAGAATTCTGCACATCTAATAAGTAAAATTTACAGATGACACAAAATTTTCTCAGATATAGTAGTAAAAAACCAAATGAATTGTAAAAAATCCCAAAAGAAACACCACAAGCTTGGTGACTGGGCCACTAAATAGTAAATGCAATTCAATGTTAGCATTTTTAAAGTTATGTCTATCAGAGTGATAGTTCAGATCATCTGTGCAGTGTGCATAAAAAAAGCAAATTCCATGCTAGGAATCACTAGAAAAAGAATAGATTAGAAATAAACCAATTATCAGTGTTGAATTGCAAATCAGTAGATCAAGAGGGAGGGGAGAGCTGAAGAAATCATGGATGGACAGAGTTAATCAGATACTCAGAGTTTAAAGAACAAAAGGCCATCTACCTCTATGATATGGTGGAAGCAAGAATACAGCCTACAAGGATAGAAAGGTATGAAAGGTATGAACAATGTTGGTATCAATTAGATTTATGTTTCTTATTCTTATCTAAGGTCTTTGGGTTTTTTTCTTTTTCTTATTATTTATTACTCCTTTTCAGTGCTATGTGTAAAAATGTTTATGCAGAAAGGGAGCATGATATATGTGTATGGTCAGCTTTTGTGCTTACCCCAAGTCAACATATAGTTCTAGGTAATACAATAACTTGCAAAAAGAATAACAAAATATAGTGAACTTTTAAAAAACCATTTACTTTTTTTTTCATAACGAAAATACTAGAGTAGTTTGTTGCAGTGTTGCATTCATTTTTACAAGGACAAAACTAAAGTTATTTTATTAAAATGAAGTGTTTTCTATTAAGTTTGTAACTTTTTTTATTCACAGCCTTTAAATACACTATTTATGCATCTATTTGTAGCAACTGATGAATATGCAGTCAATTGTTGTCAGGAAATTATGAAGTAAGTGAATTTTGTGAAGATCCTGAATGGGAACTCTGTTGAAATTTTAAGATTGAACCAGTTCTTGATATTGAATTCTAATACATTTCTGTTTAGAAGTTCTATTCTGAAAGATTGCAAAAGCTTATTCAACAAAGGGAATTGCAGTGTAGATCTCTTTCAAATAATATGTTAATGTGTATTTCTGTTTATTGGGTATTTGCAAAGCAATTGTCAGCCCTTTTTGAATTTATGCATGTATTTATATGATGTATACCAGATATCTGAGTATCTTTTTGTTAGCTTTCCTGGTAAACCAGATAGGAAATGCAACTAGATCAACTACATCTACTCTACATTGTGTGTACAATTAGTAGGCAACTGAGTATATTGACCATATCATCCTTTGTATGCATATTTTCCACTTCCAAGCTGTATAAACTTAAATGCTTATTGGATATAAGCATATCAGGTGATGTTTATTTGTGTAATGAAGGGGTGTGTGGACTAAGGAGATAAACACCCTATATCAAGGTGTGCATAATTATTAGCCAGCTTCTTTTCCTCAGGCAAAATGGGCTAAAAAGAGATTTAACTGACTCTGAAAAGTCAAAAAATGTAAAAAGTCTTTCAGAAGGATGCAGCACTCTTGAAATTCCTAAGATATTGGGGCGTGATCACAGAACCATTAAGCGTTTTATTGCAAATAGTCAAGAAACGTGTTGAGAAATAAAGATGCACCTTAATTACCAAAGATTTGAGAAGAATCAAACATGAAGTTACCAGGAATCCATTATCCTCCAGTGCTGTCATATTTCAGAACTGCAACCTGCCTGGAGTGGCCAGAAGTACAGGGTTTTCAGTGGTCAGAGACATAGCCAAGGTAAGGAAATCCAACCACCACTGAACAAGACACATAAGTTGAAACTGCAAGACTGGGCCAAGAAATATCTGAAGACAGATTTTTCAAAGGTTTTATGGACTGATGAGATGAGAGGGGCTCTTGATGGACCCATGGCTGGGCCCATGGCTGGATCAGTAACGGGCACAGAGCTCCACTTTGACTCAGAAGCCAGCAAGGTAGAGATGGGGTACTGGTATGGGCTGGTATTATGAAAGATGAGCTAGTTGGACCTTTTTGGGTTGAAGATGGACTCAAAATCAACTCCCAAACTACTGCCAGTTTTTAGAAGACACTTTCTTCAAGCAGTGGTACAGGAAAACGTCTGCATTTTTCAAGAAGACCATGATTTTTATGTAGGACAATGCTCCATCACATGCACTGAAGTACTCCACTGTGTAGCTAGCCAATAAAGGCTTAAAGATGAAAGAATAATGACATGGCTCCCTTCCTCACCAGACCTAAACCCTATTGAGAACTTGTGGGCCCTTCTTAAGTGGGAGATTTACGGTGAAGGAAAACAGTACACCTCTCTGAACAGTGTCTGGGAAGCTGTGTTGCTGCTACACAAACATTTGATCTTCAATAGATCAAGAAACTGACAGAGTCCATGAATGGAAGGCTTATGATTGTTATTGAAAAGAAGGGTGCCTATATTGGTCACTGATTTTTTTTTTGAAATGTCAAAAATGTTTATTTATACATTTTGAGTTGTTTGTATATTATTCTCACTTTAACAGATGAAAATAAATGAGTGAGATGGGAAATTTTTCATTTAGTTGCATAATAATTCTAAACACTAATTGTGCACACATAGATATTCTCCCAAGAAAGCCATAACCTCACTTTTACTTTCTTAAATGTCCAAGTTTGGGGTTTATTAACATTTTGGATTGACGGAGAGTGCTGTAGTTTTTCAATAATAAAATTAATCCTCCAAAATACAGCTTGCCTAATAATTGTGCACACAGTGTATTGTAAGGCTTCATTAACAGAATCTTGCAAGTCTGAAAGTACAAACTTCCTGCCCGCCATTTTTAACTGCTAGCTCCATTGGGGAGGGTCCTTCTTAAGTTTCTTTCTTTGACCATTAAACAGTTAACAGGCTCGTTTCTCTCTTATCTGTCAATTTCCTAGGTAGAATCTCTCCCCTTTCCTCAAGCTTATCCATGCATTCCATTACACTCTTAAATAGCCAAGATAGCTATTAGAAATAAACAGAAGCAGAATATATAAGCTTAAAATACCCACCATCACATTACAGTTCCTGCTCCCCTTCACATATCTTCTTTAATTTCATATTATTATATTTACATTATTTATTTTATTCCTTTCCTATTGTTATGTTAACATTTTTATCATTTTTTTCCATTTTATTGTTGTAAACTGTCCAGAGTAGCCCCATGATAAAATAGCCAATTTAACAAACAAAAAAATAAAGTAAATCTGTATACTGTATATTCATCAGTACATTACATATACAGGTAGTCCTCAATTTACAGCCCCTCATTCAGCAACTGTTCAAAATTATGATGGCACTGAACAAATGAAGATTATTATTGGTCCTTGGAGTTCCAGCCATCCCAGCACCCCTGTTGTCATGTAATTGTTATCTGGGTTCTTGGTAACTGGCTTGTACTTATGAGCGGCAGTAGTACCCCATGATTACATGGTTACCATTTGCTAACTTCCCTGCCAGCTTCCCCAGAAAACCAATGGGGAAGATAGGAGGAAAAGTCTCATGTCACTGAGGTAAGTCTTTACCCCATGTACCCTCTCCTACCCATTATGTGCTTGCAATGTGCTTAATCCCCCATACCATCTGCGCTGTGTTACATCCCCACACTCTCACTGTGATGTACGCCCACATACCATCCTTCCTTCATGCACCCCTGTGCATCTTCCCCAACTCTCGCCATGCCTCCCTCACACCCTCATGCATCCCCTTTGCACCCTTGCTGACCCTTGCTATGCCTTCCACATACCTTTCCCAAGCCTCACCACACCTCTCTTCCTCTCACCCTTCCTAATCTTTGCCACAACTTCCTCACACACCACGCAGAGCCTACCTGACCCATGCAGTGCCTCTCATGCACACCCTCACAAACTCCCAAAGCATGCAGCATCTCTTATGCACCCCCTTACATCCTCACATATCCACCCCAATCCTATCTGGCCAGCACATCACCTCTCAAAAACTCCATTGCTCCTCCCACACATGGCAGCAGCCACTTACCTGTCTTCCAGCCTGAGACTTTCAACTTCCTGCCAGCTTCCCCATTGTCTTTGGTTTGGGAAGCCAGTAGGAAGTTACTTTGTCTAATGAGAGAGCCAGCTTGATCTAGTCATTAAGGCACAAGATTAAAAACTGGGAGACCATAAATTCTAGTCCTGCCTTGGCATCAAAGCTGGGGGTGACCTTGGGCCATCAGTGTCTCAGCCCAACCCACCTCAATGAGTTATAAACAAACAAACAAATAAATAAATGTGACAAACATACCAAATATTCCTTCCTTCCTCCTATTTTCCCCAGCCACAACCCACCTTACTGGGAGTAAAATAGGAGGAAGGGGTAATTGGTATGTTTGTTGACTTGAGTTATTTAGTTATTTAATTAGTTATAACCCAGTGAGGTGGGTTGGGCCAAGAAATAGGACCAGGTTGAGGATAGTTCATCCTGGGAAAAATGTATGTGGTTGCTATGAGTTGACACTGACTTGTGTATAATCAATTAATCAAAGGACCAAATTGTCTTCAGTGTGTATTATTTTTAAAATAAATAGCTATAATTGTTACACAGCAAGACTGCTTTTTTATTGCCTATCATTCTATTTTCTATTTTACTGTTTTATTCCCTTTTGTACCATTATAAGACTATTTTATTCTCAGGTTTTTTTGGTACACAGAGTTGGGGTGTCCAGGAACAAAACAGTACCTAAATGTAATATATATAAAATAATTTTTGATAACAAGAGACAATTCTTTATGAAAATAGAATAGGCAATGCAGTGAGATCAGCCTGCCATATTGCAGAAAGCCCTGGTTTACTGGCTAGGGCATGCCATTTTATCCTCTCCTTGCTAACTTTTATACTATACTTTTTTAGTATTCATAATCACTATGAATATCATTAAATAAATATATTTTATTGTATTTAGATAAATGTGACAGGTGATATTTCAATATTTTAATAAACATACTACAGAATGGCAGTCTGCTTAGGAACAGAATGGAGGAAGTTACAAGTCCTTAGAATAGAATAGAATAGAATAGAATAGAATAGAATAGAATAGAATAGAATAGAATAGAATAGAATAGAATAGAATAGAACAGCAGAGTTGGAAGGAACCTTGGAGGTCTTCTAGTCCAACCCCCTGCTTAGGCAGGAAATCCTACACCACTTCAGACAAATGGTTATCCAATCTCTGCTTAAAAACTTCCAGTGTTGGAGCATTTACAACTTCAGGAGGCAGGTTTTCCACTGATTAATTGTTCTAACTCTCAGAAAATTTCTCCTTAGTTTTAAATTGCTTTTCTCCTTGATTGGTTTCCACCCACTGCTTCTTGTTCTGCCCTTAGGTGCTTTGGCGAACAGCTTGACCCTTTTCTATGTGGCAGCCCCTGAGACATTGGAACACTGCTATCATGTCATAACTACTTGTAGTTATTTT
Source organism: Masticophis lateralis (assembly GCA_030761175.1). Taxonomy (NCBI): domain Eukaryota; kingdom Metazoa; phylum Chordata; class Lepidosauria; order Squamata; family Colubridae; genus Masticophis; species Masticophis lateralis. The sequence goes on along the minus strand of JAUDYJ010000003.1, from coordinate 93,414,235 downwards.
CAGAAATGTTTATTAATATAAAAAGTTGGCATTTCTCAGTAGGCTGACCAAAAATTAGAAAGATTCTTACAGTGCTAACTGTAAGACTAACCCATTTTTATCTTATGATTAAGGCATTAAGGTTAAGGCATAATCTTTTATGAGCTACATCTCAGTTCATCACAAAGCTTAAATTTATGCCTTAAAATAAAAAATGAATTCGTTTTAAAAGGAGTTGCCAGTCCCCTTTTGAATTTTGGTTATCCCACCTTAACATAGCTCTCTTTCTAAAATGTTCTCAGTAAGATGGGCATAGTTTTTTATAATATGTGGAAGATCTGTTATAAAAAAAATCTGTTGACCTAGACTTATTCTTGAATTTGACATGGAACCAGAACCAGAACAGTAGCCATGTATATATCACATAGTTCAATAAGTTTACTTACCACATTTATATGTTGCAAGCCTAATGTTGGGATTAGCAACACAGCACTCATTGCAGCCACTTCCCCATTTATATTTAAAGTAAAAAATAAAAGTAAAATGTTCTGAGTTTTTTTGAAAAATACAAGTCTTGCAACATCTTGCATGAATTCTTCAGAAAATTAGTTACATTAATTTTTGGCCTTTTAACTTCTTGGAATAGCAGCTCCCATCTTGCAAATATTTGTGATCTTGCCTGTCTGACACCATTTCATATGTTCACTTGATTCCTATGCTCTGAACATACATTTATTTTTTGGTGGAGATTATATAGATCAGTGATGACGAACCTTTTCAGCACTGAGTGCACAAACTGGAATGTGTGTATATGTGCTCACACCACAGTCCCAGAAACTTGAAGCCCTTCTGGCCAGCTGACTTTCAGACGTGCCGGAGCCCCAGAAACCTGAAGATCAGCTGGCCTGGGCATATGCGCACTGACTAGCTGGTCTTCGGGTTTCTGGGGCATCGGCATGTGCAAAGATCACGCATGCCAGAAACCAGAAGAGCAGCTGGCAATGGCACACATGCCCACATGCCCACAGAGAGGCCTCTGCATGCCACCTCTGGCACATATGCTACAAGTTTGCTATCACAGATATAGATGAAAATATTATCTTACTAAGCATTCTACTTTGGTAAAGTAAATTAAAATATGACTGTTATTTTGGTGTACATTAATTTTTTTACCTAAAATAAACAGCAAATAAATAAAATACAATATTGTTCACAGGACTGTTTTTAAAACTGTACCAGAATTACATTTCGTATTTCTCTTCATACCATTTCAAGAGGAATTGGGTAAGAATTTGTTTAAGTTCTTTATGGCTCCTAAAACCTTTCTCCCTTTTTATTGATCCAATACAATTTTAAGAAATCAGCAGCAGACTGAAATAATTGCTACCTCTATTATTTGCTACTTCTGTTAGTATCAGAACAAGCAGATTCTACATCCCATCTCCCTGGTACTTCAGCTTGAAAACTGGATCCTATTATTTAGTGAATAAACAAACAAATAACTTTCCATGTGCTAGATAATTATTATTCTGTCATGTGATCAATTATATTTGGAACGCTAAAAGCAAACGAGCTATTGATCTTGAACAGGCATTGGCAATATTTGGCACTAAGAATTGAGCTGAAAAAAATAACAAAGTAATAAAAATGTATTCAATTAACGGCATGAGGGAAATGTATACTACAACAGAAGATGTGGTATATAATAAAAATAAAGCTTGTTACCAAAAAGAATAATAAAAATACATAGGAATTAGGATGTATTTGAAATGTATTCCTATCTTTATTAGGGGATTTTGTTGAAATGATGTCTGCTGTTTATAGTAATCTATTTTGTTTATTGGCTTTTGATATTAATAAGTACAAAAATAAGAATGGATGATAATAATTCAATAAATCACCTAGCCATTACTGATTTATAATTTTTGCTTCCTCTCTTACTAAATAACAAGAATGGGAATACAATTTAACCTCCTGATTTCCCAGATGACTGTAAATCACATTATCAGAAGAAGGGTTTAAGTTACAAGGGGAACATTTTTTTTCAGCATTTGAAGGGTAGAAATTAGAGTTAGAGGCTGCTGAGGGGTCTCTTGCTCCCATTCCAGTACTTGGTTTTGATGTTTGCCCTTGAATTTTAGTATGATAATCTAAGTGCTGAGGAGATGCAGGCGGGATATTGAGACAACGCTCTTTAAATAAACATTTTAAATTAATAATAATTTTAATACCAGACATTAGAAACAATATTTAGTAAAGTTTAACTGAAGAGTCCATGCAGTCTGCGAGTTACCTTTACTATATGTTTGTTATCTACAGGTATAGATTTGGCAGTAGCTTTTGAGCCCATGAGGAATCCTGTTAATACATCTCTGATTATGGAATATAACCTCCATGTGTGTCACAGGCATCACTATTGTCCCCAGTTGTATATTCGCTGTGCCAGGTAATATCCTGCACTGTGTGTGAGAATGAATTAATCTTATGTTAGTATCTTCATTTATGTCTTTCAATGTTCCTTAATCATAGGCTAATAAAGCTATCTAATCTAATCTATATGGTTTATTTGTATGATTCCATTCCAATTCTTCCCTACAAAAATCCTGCCGCATTTCTTGGGCTCAGAGAATGAATTTCCATGACTAAGAATGGACCTAATATTGAATCTTCTCAGTTTTAATTCAGTAATGAGCAGAATCCACTGGCACTCAATTTAGTTATAAAATTGTAATATGAATATTTTCTATGATAATAACTATGACATTATTATGCTGTCAGTATTTTCTATTTTAATATTTGGATTGTGGGTAACTGCAGGGTTTTCATATGGTATATAATACCTAATTTTTTGTGTGATTCTTACCTGATTCACTGGAATGGCTTTTCTACATGAGAATTGGTGATTTATCTTACAGAATTTGTACTTGTGAAGAGAAAAATCTCTCTAACTTGCTAGTTACTAACTTTGTGATGATGATCATGAAACTAATATAATTTGTTGTTGTTGAAGGAGGAGGAACATTCTCGCAAAAGCAATTTGAAATGACAGCACTGAGATGCTTGTTTAGTTTCTATGGTAACTGGCTAAATGTGCAAGTGTCCTCTCATATCTCTCTACTTTGAAACATATTTAAAAGGTATTTAATATTGAAAGAAAGAAGAAAATGGTTTTACTATCACATTTATCAACTTCACATGCTTATGCCATATCGTTTGTTTCTTAAATAAATCATTTAATTATATGTGTTTCTTCACATTCTGACAGGTAGTAAATGAGTTGGGAGTAACTAGTTGTTAATTGACCACCAGAGGTCATCATAAACCTTTTAAAATAGATCTCTGTTCATTAGTGTACAGCACTTAGTGAAGTTAGAGTTAGCAAAACAAAAACAGAGACAACAAGAAAGAAAAATCCAGCTTTTTTAGTTCTCTTATAAAATAATTAGTGGAATAGGTAAGCAATATAATGAATGAATCAAGGCTGGCTAATTTAAACCTTTAATCTTTGAAGGACCTTTGCCTTATTTAAAGGTTTCTGCCCAAAAATCCAATGTCTAAGGTACTTGAAACTTTGCAATCACCAGCTAGAAAAACATAAATCACTCTTAGCAAGAACTGAATACACTTTCCATCCTAGGTGTAACTTATTATTTTAGCTTGCTTTATTTTTTAAAAAAGTATAGTTAATTTTACAGTATGTACACAAATATATTTCAGGAAGCCTATGGCCAGTTATACAAATAGTACTTACGTACTAGTAGTATTTACAGCTAGCAATTTGTACTTTGACAAGAAAAAACAATTTTCATTCAAACAATTGAAATAATAATTGTTATCCAAAAATCCAAATACCTGATGAAATAATACATGTTGGTAAAAAGAATTTATTATTTCATCAAGCATTTGTTGTGATATGGATGAATAATAATAATAGTGATTGATAAGATTAATTAAATCAAATAATACCTCCGACTTTGCAATGGCAAAGTTGAAACTCACATTTAATATGCAAGTGCAGCAAAATCACACAAACTGATAACAAAGTTAGACATGACCGAGTTGCTAAATTAATCCATTATGTAAAAAATACAGCTTACCTGTATCCAAAAAGTGGAGAAAGTTGTCAAAAATGAAAAGGTGAAGATCTTGTGGGACTTTTCGAACACAGACAGATATCATTTGGAACACAACATACCAGATATCACAGTTGTTGAAAACTGAAGCTTACAATTTATTGATATCGCTGTAGTAGAAGACACCAGAATCAAAGAAACTACGTGATTATGGATGAAACATGTAACAGTGATATTTATTTATTTATTTATTTATAATTCAATTTGTATGCCGCCCCTCTCCAAAGATTCAGGGCGGCTCACAATGCATTTAAAATCATTATAAAAAACATTTAAGAATTAAAAACATTAAAAATATTAAAACTCATTCATACCATTCATGGCCGGATCTCGCCGGACGATACCCCTTGTCATCAGGGCACTTGGTACCATATCCAAGAATTTTACAAAATACATCAATAAATTGCAGTTTCCTGCAATAACACCAGGGGAACTGCAAAAAACTGCGCTACTCAGAACATCTTACATCTTAAGAAGATACTTGGTTGATACCTAGGATGCTGGCAGCAACCCATATCAATGATCAGTGCCAGTCAATAATATTTGTGATACATTTTTAAATGTTCAGTTGACTGAGTTTCATGTTTAATGAATAAAAGTTTATAATAATAGTGGGTAATAAGATTAATTAAATCAAATAATATAAAATGGATAATGCTCTCAGTCTTGGCATGTTCCAAATAATAATTCATATTACTTAATTCATATTACAATAATTTAATAAGACATTAAGCAATCTTTCTGATCCTATCCATTCATCTTATCTTCACATACTACTTTCCTCAACTTCACTAAATTGATTTGATTCTCATATTGTCCACCTGGTGATACCTATATGTAGAATCTATTTTTCTTGCTTGAAGCAGATAAAGAATTCTGTTTGCAAACATTTATTAAGTTATATCTTCAAGTACTGTGTTTATCGATAGTATTCCCTAACAAATTGTTTCATGCTAACAGCCCTAAATGGAAGAAATATTTATTTTAATAGACTTTTATTAGCTTTTACGATTCATTTTTATTTTGTGAGCTACTTTGGGAACACTGTTGTCTTCAAAGATGACAAAGAACTGAATTAAATTAAATAATTAATACTCTTCTTAAAATAATAAAGTCTTGATGAAATGTACAATAGAAAAGTCTTTTGTGAGCCATAGCATTAAGCCATTGTTAACACTTATTGGTAAATATATAACTCTCAACATTTAAATATTTGGTACAGGTATTAAATAAACTCTTAAGTAATTGCCTTTAAATTGTTTATTTCATACTCTAGGAAAAATACAAAATACATTATCGCTAGATATGAAAAAAGAAAGTCCATGGTATTTATTTATTTATTATTTATTAAATTTATACGCCACCCATCTCACTTTTGCAGCAATTCTGAGTGGCTTACAAAATGATAAAAAGACAGTACAAAATGATTAAAATTACAAAAGATTAAGAAAAGACTAAAAACCAAGAGGGAGGGCAATATCGAGATGGAGATCTTCTCTCTACCCCATCAGCCACTCCCAGGATAAAACATCTCTATCAGGACCCCAGGTCAGCCTGCAGAGCCAGGTTTTAAGGCTCTTCCTGAAGACCAGGAAGGTGGGAGCTGATCTCACCTCCAGTGGGAGAATATTCCAAAGGCTCAGCCATATTCTGTATAAGACTATATTTCTCCAATAAACTGAATGGATTCCTATTGAAACAAGAGCTATTTAGTTTTTTGTTAAAAGAAGCATGGATCTGTCAGAAAAGAGAAGCCAATATTTAGTTTATCAGCACAATGAGAGTCATGAAGTTATGAAAAGGCAGGCAACATATCGTAATGAATATAATGTACATAACATGGCAAGGTATTCCATCTTTCCATCTTTTATGTATTTTTTAAAAATAATAGTTACGACAAGGTATTCTTATATAATATTATTCATGTTTAATCTTGTCTGACCAGTATTACAGCTTGCAAATTCATCTAAGGAGGTTTTTTTGGAATGAGTAGGAGTGTGTGCTTTTTTTGTGATTAAACAGTGATGTCTCTTTCCGTGTTCCCACAGCTGCTTTAGAAACTTTTCCAAGGGCATGTTCACACAATATCTGGAGATAATTGGGAACAACTCCTGAAGCAGCTGTGCAAGCCTGGCAAAAGATACAGCTGCTTTAGTGATTCAAAAAAGGGGCCAGCACATTTTTCTAGAAAGTCTGCCAAGCCACTTTCAGGATCACAAAGATTTCCAACTTGTAATAAATAGTACTTATAATATAAAATGGCATATGGTTCACAGAAATTATATCATTACTTGATAGCTCATGAAATGCCCACATATCTTGTACTACACATTTTTCTAAATATTATATGCAGTTACAGAGTGTGGTTTGGCATGTGAAAATGATCACTAAGAAGTGGTATCGATGTGGTACCATACCATGAATTTTACTGTAGTCAGTAGCACATAGATACTGTATTAAATGTATATTTAGATACATGTATACGTATGTGTATATGTACATATATAAATTGAAAATCTTGAATTGTTCAATAAGCAAGACTAAAATACTAAATTATGTTCCTTGATATAATGAAACTGTATATTCCACTTTCCTAATTGATTTACAGCTTAATAACATTAGTTTGTGACTTCATATGAGAATGTTTCACATTTCAAAATGCTCAGACTAGTGCAGAATGATAAGTCAGAAGATATGCAGTTAGAATTGTATTCATATTACAACTGTAGTTTTTATTTGTATAATTTTAGTATGCTATAATTTGACATAGTATGGAAGATTTCTGGATACCCTTGTTTTCATAACAATTTAAAACAAAAACTGTCAATTGGTAGCATTTTAAAGTGATAAAATGATAAATAGTTAATGAACCTTGATCAATATTGCTCACCAGTGATAACAATAATACAATATTTGAAAATAATCCTTGTCTTTAGTGTCATATATCAACTTTCAGTTTAGTTAAATATGAATAATAACTCAGTTTGATATATACTGCAAGTAGTTGCATTTCCTGAGATCAGTGGGTCTCTGAAGATGACTCAATGAATTGAACTTCAGATTATTTTAATTCAGGGAAAATCTCTCAGCACATTTTTATAGCCTTGTCAACCTGAAAATGTAAAATTATACAATTTCCTAGGCAAGGCTCCCTGGGTTCAGAAAAATTAGAGGCTAAGGCCAGGCTCAGCAACAAGCAGGAAGAATTCAATAATGTAAAATTCTTTACTGAGTGCAATGAAGGGGTGGAGGTACAGCTTTTATGTTCATTATAAATCTCCCATAGCTTCGTCTATGAGTCTTTTAAATCCTGACATTGCTTTTTTCCACCAGAACAAGACCTACCAGTTACTCTCACATCTAGTCTGACTCTTAACTTCTTTATGATCCTTGACTTGGCCAAGCCAGGAGTCTTCTTAGAAAATTATGTTTCCTTCATTTGTATATTCCTTTTTTCACTTTATATAGTCTTTTTATTTCTCATTCTTCTTTAAACTTACGTATTTAACTGAAACAGTGCAATTGAAACTATTTCTTTCACTTCTGATACTACATTAAGGGTTCTCTAGAAACACCTTTCCCACTGATCATATTCTTGAAAACAAGATAAAAGTTTTATCTATCCTTAAATATTTGGGCATATCTCCTGCAATCATGTTTCATTACACTGCACAATTATGTACAGGACTTAAGCCAGAACTGTATCAGTTCAATTTTAAAAATCCCCTAGATTTCTAATGCCTTTTCTTTGTTTTATGACATATGTGTTCAGAAACCCCCCACTTTTTCCTTAATCAGATTGCTATAATAATGCCAAATGACTTCTGGGGTATTCAGTTACAACTGTATGTTTATGTTATCTCAGAGCTGGTTGTTCTAGATAGGCACAACATACCATATTTCATTCCAAAAATTTTTCTGCTGTGTTGTTGAATCTTAAAGTAAGGCATTTATTTCTTTTATATGCAATATATTCTTCATAATTGGAAGGGCAAGTTTTATTATAAATGTAGCTCAATCAAATAAAGATATATTTTAAGTTGCTTGTTTAAATGAGACTACATTCACCCAAAGTTTGTTTAAATATGTGTTGTGCTTAATCTGTCTTTTTTTTTAGAAAAAAAATATTTTTAAACAAACAATTCATCATTAATCAGTGTAACATCTGGATACAAAAAATTTTTGTGTCATCATATTCAACATTTATCATTTTTGTAGTACATATTTATCTTACGTTTAAATTTAATGTATTACAACATATTTTCAAAAATTTCAATGCCTATTGTTTATATTCAGTTTCTATCCATTGATAAAATTGCCCCCATATGTTGTAATACTCTGATTCTTCCTTCCCTCTAATTGCCAATGTTAATTTACTCATTTCTGCACATTCTAATATTTTCTGAATTAGCTCTCCCTTTGTAGGAATTTTTTTCTGCTTTCCAATTTTGGGCAAATACCATTCTTGCTGCCGTTATTACATGTATAATCAAATATATATTTTCTTTACTAAATTTCTCCAAAAAGAAACCCAACAGGAACAGCTCTGGTTTAAGTTCAATATGTTGCTGTGTCATTTTCTCTAGCCATATATGAATTTTTACCCAACAATTTCTCGCTTCTGGACATGTCCACCACATGTATGGTGGGTATGATCCCGATGTCTGGTGGCATTTCCAACATTTAGTTGATTTATCTTTGAACATTTTTGCCAATCTTTCCAGTGACATGTGCCATCTATAAAACATTTTATACAGATTCTCTTTATATGCTGTAGCTTTTGTTAATTTGTAATTTCTTTCCCATAATTGCTGCCATTTATCTAATTCTATTGTATATCCAAAAAATTTTGCCCATGCTATCATTGTTTCTTTTACTTGTTCTTCCTCTAATTTAACTTCAGATAAATAACTATAGAATTTTTTAATCATTTTCTCATCTGTTCCTGTGAGTATCTCATCCAATTCTGTCATTTCCAAATAAAAACCATATAACTTTGAATCTTTTTCATATCTCGATTGCATTTGCAGTTGTATATACCACTCCATAACAATCCCTTGTTCTCCTAGTTCTTGTTTCATTTTCAATTCCCCCTTTTCTGATAAAATATCTTTATATCTGATAATATTCCCCATATTAAAAATATTTGGTTGCTTCCATTGTTGAAAGCCATGTTGGTATTTTCAAATAATGTTTTTCTCTAACCTTCTCCCATACTAATAATAAAGCATTCCTTACATAATGTCTTTGAAAATAGCTATGTATCTTATTTTTCCCTTATCATAAAAAAGCATGCCAGCTTAATTGTAAATCGTGCCCCTCTAAAGTCAATAACCTTGTATTTCTTAATATAATCCATTCTTTGCTGCTGTTTGATAATATAATTCCCAGTTTGGTAGTCCAAATCCTCCCCTTTGTCTTGCAACTTGTAACATTTTCATATTGATTCTCGCTTTTTCCCCCCTGTCATATAAATTTCATTATCATTCTATTCAGGTCTTCAAAATATTTTTTCCCAGTTTTATCGGTATTTTTTGAAATAGAAACAAAAATTTAGGTAATATATTCATCTTAATTAGCACTATTCTTCCCATTAATGATAATTGCAAATTTTTCAATCTCTCCAAATCAGGAGTGGGTTCTACTTACCTTTATTACCAGTTCACATATTTATATTTATAAATATTCCCCCAAAGCAGGGGTGGGTTCTAAATTTTTTTACTACTGGTTCTGTGGGCGTGGCTTATTTTGTGGGCATGGTTTGGAGCTCATGTGACTGAGTGGGCTTGGCTAGCTGGTCATGTGACCGGGTGGCCATGACTATGTGTATAGGGACTACTCAGGGCTGAAAAAAGTCATTTCTGACAGGTCCTTACACTTATGACCATCCTCACATTTATGCCTGTGCAGCATTCTTAACAACCATGTCACTCATTTCACAACCATGGTGATAAGATAGGGCAAAAAATGTAAAATGTGAGGACAGTCGTAAGTTCGAGGACTGGTCAAAAGTGCGAGGACCAGTCAAAAATAACTTTTTCAGCCCTCTGAGTAGTCCCTATGCATAAAAGGATACAGCAATAGAGAGGGATGAAGGAAGGGAAGGGAAATTAGAGTAGGAGTGAGGGTAAGAGAGGGAGGAAGAGAGGAGGAGAAGGAGAAAGGAAGAGGAAATAGGAAGGAGAAGAAGGTGGGGAAGAGAAAGTAAGAAGGAAAGAAAAAAGAGAGGAGGTAGGTTTGAGGAGAAAGATTGCTGTACAATAAAAAAGATGAAAGGGAAGAAAGCCAACCCCAAACAAATATAAAGATATTAAGATAAAGAATGAATTGTTAAACTTTAAAGAATAAAAGAGAACAAATATGAATAAATAGCAATAATTAGAAACACACCTACAAACATACAATGTATTTTCTTTGAACAGAGTATTTGGCCGGTTCACAAATTTAAACAGTGTTTAGTCATTTCAATTACATTTACAATTTCTATATTTCCTTTTTGCCATATTTATTCCTCATCTATTTTTTTAAATGAATATTACCCTTCATCCTCATCTCTAATCTTAATCAAATTCATTTTTTCCCTTCTATTCTATATTATACCCCTTCCCATTGTCATCTATTTTTATATCCATCCTCACATTGTAATATTACAGTTGTTTAATACAAATTCAACATTTTAATATAAATCAATTATATAACTTTTTGTATATTAATCAATAGGAACATGAATATTCCAATTATTTCCATGCAATCCAATTTCTTACAAATCAATTAATTATATTTACCAATAATAACAAACCAAATAATTTCCCCCATGTATTCCTCCAAACCACAACTTAACCATTTCTGCTTTCAACACAATATACAATTAATAGTATCTCAATTATTACAATTCCCTAGTTAAATAGAGCTTTTTTTCTTTTGTGTTTTAAAATCTTGAACTCTCCTCTTTTGCCCTAAATTTCCCATTGTTTGCAGTTTTGCACCTACCTCTTTTGGTGAGGAAAAAGAAAAAGAAATCTCTCTCTGCCTCATTTTGTCACGTTGCAGCAAAGACCCTGCTTTACTTTCAGTTTCGCTTTTTCAGCATAGCTGGGGGGGGGGGGAAACTGCTCCAGGACTGTTTGCACCTAGCAAAAGACCCCTGCGCAAAACAGCTGAGAGCAAATCAGCTGAGAGTTGGGAGACCAATCTAATCAATTTGTGGTAATTAACCTATGCTGAAGCTGAAAGGGGCTGTTTTTTCTATTTTTGCAGGCACAGGTCTATTCATTTGTTTTCTTTTAACACTGATCAGCTGTAGGGTGACCCTTTGAAGCCCTGCAGCAAGAGTTTAAACAGTTTTTTTCCCTCTAGCCATCAGCTGGGACTCAGGAGACAGCAATAGATTGGGAGTGGGTGGGGTAAGTGAACGGTGACCGTCCGGGAACTGGTTCGGGGGCATGGCCAGTTAATTATTACTGGTTCTCCAAACTATTAAACCTTTTTATTACTGGTTCTTGCGATCGGATGCGAACCGGAAGCAACCTACCACTGCCCCAAAGTCCATAGTCTGCAATTGTTTTATCATAAATTGCCAGTTCACATTATTAAAAGCTTTCTGTGCATTGTGAAACATCAATGCCATTTGCTTTTCTGGGTGTACTTCATAATATTCCAAAGTATTTAAGATTGTCTTATTGTCTCTGATCTGTATCTTTGGTAAGAAACCATTTTGATCTGTGTGAATAAATTCATTTAACAATCTCTTCAATCTATTCGCCATTATTGATGCAAATATTTTATAATCCGCATTTAACAAGGAAATCGGTCTATAGTTTTTAACTTGTTGTAAGTCTGTGTCTTCTTTCGGTGTAAGAGTAATATATGCCTCTATCCAGTGGTGGGATTCAAGTAATTTAACAGCCTGTTCTCTGCCCTAATGATTTCTTCCAACAACCAGTTTGCCAAACTGCTCAGAAACCATCTGGACCCGGCATTTTACCATTCTTTTGTTTTTTAATCCCCTCTGTTAAATTCCATCATTCTTTCTTCCAAAGTCTTCTTGTATTTTTCTGGTATTTTAGGTAATTCAGACTTTTTAAAGTATTGCTTTATCTTCCCTTCAGATATTGTCTCTTGTTTATAGAGTTTCTCATAGTATTTCTGTACTATTTTCTTCTTTTCCTCATTTCAATAGCATAATTGTTATGTTCTCATGTTTAATCTTGTGTGTTGACAATTAGCACAACTCATGTTTAGATAATAATTGGTAACCATTTTAGGTACCAGATTATATTTGCATTTTTAAAATTGTTTTAACAGCCTTTATACTGTTTAGTCCAGTAGCCTTTAATATAATATCATATGATTAATTTTAATCATAGGATTAAAAAGGGATTTGCAATTATTTTGACTATTAATTCTACCAGTTGATTGGTTCATAAACCAAGGATAGTTGTGTTGATGGATAATCTGAATGAAAGACTTTGATTTGGTGCTACATGTTTGCTGTTAAATCATAATCAGTCGTACTATGATGTAAATCCAAATACTGGTAGCTGAGATTGTACTATATAGCAATAGCTGAAGAAAGACATTTTTCTTGTCTCTTATATTAATTTACATATTATTGTGTTAGGCCTTTATATTAAAATGGATTAAGTAGTTTGCATCTGCTATAACTGTCTATCATCCCTGCATAAGATTTTATGCTATCTTTTATGCTATCCATTTATGGCGTTTATTGATGCCTTTTGTTTATCCATTATACTTACATTATTTAAAACAAAAATAGAATCCTAAATTATTTTTGTTATTCTTAAAAGGATAATCTCATTTGTAGGGTAGAAGATCATGATGATCTCACCCCAATTTTTTCACGGCATAATGATACTCTAAGGCAAACCTATGGAGACTATTTCCTCGCTGAACTGATAGAAGCTCAAGATGAAAATAACCTTGCTGTAGTTTGTGAGGTAAGCCTTTGATAGTAATAGTGAGTTACTAGATAAACTACTTGTCTGATTTTTTAAATGACAAATTGGATTCATTCAAGATACCTCATAATATTTCATCCCTAGTTTGAGTAGGATTGAAATGGCTCCCTATCATTTTATCTCTTGTACAGTATATGGGCAGCAGATTAGACTATGGAAGGTTGCCTGTAGGCTTCTGTGGGTTCTAAATGAAGGATTCCTAAGCTTGTAGAACTTCAATTAACTGTCCTCTAAAACTCCTTTAAAAAGTAAAGACATAAATATATCCCATCCTACTCAAAACAGATAATTTGTCATATTTTATCTTTTATACAGAGCTCCAATTCAGTTTCCTTCTAGGCTTTTATTTATATTACATGTCAGATAATAATCATGTTGAGATTTACTGCTGATATGGTTTTTTATATTTTGTCCTTATTCCAAAACCCAAAGAAATAGACATACATTCAGCTATTGGATAGGGATACTACAGCTAGAGATGCTAGCATGGGAATGCTAGATTTTGGTTTTTAAAAATGCCATTATCCCTAATGTTAGGCCGTTTGCTGCTGTATCAAAGGCAAAGGTTGGGTATGTCAAGATCAGAACCATATCTTAATAATTGTGAGAGCAAAGATGAAACAACCTAATTGTTGTTTCAACCTAAGGGTCGATCCTCTCGCCGCTCCTGTTCAACATTTATGGGAAGCCGCTGGGTGAGATCATGCGTGGTTTTGGGTGCAGTGTCATCTATACGCGGATGACACTCAGCTGTACATCTCCACCCCGGACCACCCCAATGATGCCCTCGAAGTGATGTCCCAGTGTCTGGAGGCCGTGTGGGTCTGGATGGGGAGGAACAGGCTCCGACTCAACCCTTCCAAGACCAAGCGGCTGTGGCTGCTGGTGTCCTGATATAGTCAGCTGGTGCCTTCGCTGGCTATTGGGGGCGAGTCTTTGGCCCCCACGGAGAGGGCTCGTAACTTGGGCGTCCTCCTGGATGCACGGCTGTCTTTAGAAGAGCATATGACAGCTGTGGCCAGGGGGGCTTTCTATCAGGTCCGCCTGATATGCCAGTTGCGTCCCTTTCTGAATTGGGACTCCTTATGCGCGGTCACTCATGCCTTAGTCACTTCTCTCCTGGACTACTGTAATGGTCTCTACATGGGGCTCTCCTTGAGGACCACGCGGAGGCTCCAACTGGTCCAGAATGCGGCCGCGCGGGTGATTATGGGGGTGACTTAGCACTCCCATGTGACACCTCTCCTGCGCGAGCTGCACTGGCTCCCAGTGGTCTTCCGGGTGTGCTTCAAGGTTTTGGTTCTCATCTTTAAAACGTTCCATGGCTTAGGGCCTGGGTACTTACGAGACCACCTTCTGCCACCGATAACCTCCCATCGGCCAATATGCTCTCACAGAGAGGGTCTCCTCAGGGTGCCATCGGTCAGGCAATGTCGACTGGCAACCCCTAGGGGGACAGCCTTCTCTGTGGGGGCACCCGCCCTCTGGAACGAGCTACCCCCAGGAATACGATTGATCCCAGACCTCCGTACTTTCCACAAGGCCCTGAAGACTTTTTTATTTCAGCAAGCCGGGCTGGCTTAAAAAGATTTTAATGGGTTACTTTTAGTGAGGGTTTTTAAATTTTGGGGAAGCCAAAATTGATTTAATTATGTTTTAAATTATTTTAACTTTCATATTGCATGTATTTTAATTTTTTGGCTGTTCACCGCCCTGAGTCCGTCAGGAGAAGGGCGGTATACTAATAAATAAATAAATAAATAAATAAATAAATAAATAAATAAATAAGAAAGGGATGATCTTACATACCATACAATTCCCAGTGATGCAAAGTTATGGGAGGTGGGGAGAGTAGGATTGTGTGACTGAAACCCTAGCTCATTTTATAATGTGGTACACTTTAAAAGGAGTGGAATTTTAACCACATGGTTGAGCCATGAGTTTTTTGACCCTCAGGTGGATGCCCTGTATCATCTGACTACCTATTGCCATCTGATTAAACACTAATTAAATAGAATAGTGTGTCTACTAATATGGCTGTTCTTAAAACTAAGTCTGGAAATTATCGGATTAAACTGGAATATGTGAGCTGTTTTTCAAATCCTGTACATGGTTTTGAAGAGCCCTGGTGGGATTGTGGTTAGAATGCAGTATTGCAGGCTAATTCTGCCCAGTGTCAGCAGTTCAATTCTTAGTGGCTCAAAGCTGACCGATCCTTCCATCATTCCGAGCTCAGTACAAGGGGCTCCTTGAGGGCAATTTGCTGACTACTAAGGTAAACCAGTTAGAGAGAGAGGGTTGTAAAGCACTATGAAGTGGTATATAAGTCTAAGTGCTATTGCTATTGGAGCTTGAAAAATCATCACTGATAACACAAAGTAAACAGTGCACTGCTTTATGCCTCTTACTTTTATTTCATAGTTATATGCCTCTTGCTATATTATAAGCAAGGAGCATGAATTTTAGTACAAGAAGTTAAATGGTATCCTTTCCTACCTTATGAGAATCCATATCTTTTTGGGGGGGAAAACTTAACAGCATTTTTAATGGATGTTTCAGGATAATGGCATAGCAGTGGGGTTCATGAGTATATGTTCTGAAGTGAATGTACAACTGCTTCATGACTGCTTTGACTTGAGACTTTTCCATGGACTTTGCAAACCACATCCAGATGATATTCTTAAACCACCATGCATTTCCATTCAAATTACAGGTGAAATCAAAATATTTTGCAAAATTTAACTTATTACTAAAAAATACATTGGGCTAATACATTTCCTAGTAGGGTGATAATACTCTTTAAAATGTATTAGTAATCATTTCCATAGAGGAAACTGTGCATAAGAAACAGTGTATGAAAACAGTGTCTGAAAAGTAAATATTAGCTATATTCTTTGGAAAAAATAAATTTTACAAAATAAATTGTGTTAGATTAACTGACATTTTTAATAATAGTTTTTAAGTTTCTTAAAAGTTAATTTATTAGGCATCAGGTGATTTAAAAATCAACTGCTGATCTAATATTACTTGCAAGCTTTTGGAAGATTCCTGCTTCAGTGGAATATACCGTAACTCTATATCAGATAACTCGCAATTTACATGCCTTTCAGTCATAAATCTATCTAAAAATGTGATACATATTTCCAAGACTAGCCATTCTCCCTATTGGTATAAATATATTCTATGGAAGGTATAATGGCTATCTTGGGCCCACAGAAATAAAGCCCCAATCAGACCTACAGGCTTAAAAAAAAAAGTCATGGACAATTGCATGTCTGGCATGTCTCTATAGATGAAACAAGGCATTTGGCTAGGCCAAGAGTGGAGATGGAGCAGCAGATAAATGTAGGCTGTAGACAAAAACATCCTATATGCTTAGTGACCACAGCAAAAAGCTTTAGTGATGCACCAGATTCCTGCAAATCTGATCTGATAACAATAATACTGATGTAACCTGCTGCCATCACTAATACTGATACCACCTGTGTTCTCTTAAATCCACCCACCCACCAACAAAGATCTAAGCTGCCATTATCTCATATGTGTACAGCTTTCAGGTATCAGAAGAGATATCTTCCCTCAAATGTAGTTACTAGCTCTTTAATTGATCACAAATATTGAGATAGAATGATCCATCTGAGAGATTTTTTGTAACCAAGCAGCTGTACTTGGCTCCTTATCCCCTTATTCTAGGTTTTGACTAATGAACAGATAATATTAAAAAAATTGCAATCATCATGAATGTATAAAAATTTTAATTTGCAATCGTTATGAATTTATAAAAATAGTGTCTCTCTAAAGTTTTGAAATCTAAAATGGATAATTATAAAAAAAATGAGTATAGGTTAGACATCTCTACTCAGAAGATGTTGAGCTCAGAGATGCTGTTGAGCTCAAAGGTATTTCATTCTGAGTAGACTTATTAGGAATCCACATTTCTGAACTCATTCCCCCTGCCGAAAGTTTAAAAAATGTATAGAATTGAATATAAAAATCAATTCATACTATAAGAAAACTGCTTACTTTGTAATATATTTTATGCTTTATTTTCTCTTACTCCCATTTCCTCATTCAGATGACGAAAACATTAGCTTAGGAAGTCAAAGAGAAGAGATTATGGATACCCAGAATATAGATATCCAGGTAAATATGGGCAGGAACACCTTAATGCTGAAAATGTAATCTTCCTAATGAAGTTGGTCTTTCATATTGCCAAAAAGCAAAGAGCACTAAAACATTGTGCCTGCCAATTAAACTAGGTATATTAAGAATTGGGTTTAGCTTTGTTTTTTTAAAGCCTGATATAGCTGAAGAATGATAAATTTTATAATTATAGCCAGGTTTACATACTTTTTCATGGTTACATTTAAGAAGAATCCATGGATGTGAATGTATGTGCAATTACTTCACAAATACACATAGCTGCTTCTGATGAAATGGGCTCTAGTAATCCTTAAATTATCATAAGGATTTTTTTTTTTTTTGCTATTACAGACTAACCTAGCCTTTTCCAAAAACATTTGTATATGTTACCATTATATCTGATGTGTTATAATAACTTTATCTGAATTAAGGTGAAAAGTATATGTATACATTACGGAGCTATCCTAAAAGAAATTAAAATGTTAACTTCCTTAGATTGTTCCAGACTGAAAAGTTTGAAAGCTATGTGCATCCTTTTTAAACTTCTAAACTTTCTTTTCAGTATGTATATCAGGTCAAGGGTAGGCACTTTTGAGTGCTATTTACGGAGAGTGAAATTTGAATTAGATTACTTAAACTCATGCCTTGGTTTTTTTATACATATCCATTGCTGCCATGACATGATGATTTCCAAAGCAGATGTGTCACTTCAAGCAGCAGATCTCCACCATCAGTAAATAGATATTTTCACCAATTCTAATCATTCTCCCACACTCAGCCAACTTTTTTACCCATTACTTGAGGGAGATGGGCAGTTAAGAAGTGTGAAATATAAATAAATATAAAAATGACCAGTTAATATTTTTAAGGCAAATTTTATACTGTATACATGCCAGTGAGAAAGGCATATCTTAAAAACCGAACAAAAGAAAATACAGGATTAGATCATCCCAAAGGTGTTTTTTTCAAGAGGCAACTGGACTTTTCTGGTTTTTCTTTGAAGACGTTTCACTTCTCAGCTAAGAAATTTCTTCAGCTCTTGGAACTTCCTTCAGCTAAGAAACTTCTTCAGCTCATCCATCATGACCTGGATGACTGAGAATCTCCATAGACATACAGGATTAGATGAGTCTTTAGTTTGATTCAGAAAGGTTATATAAGGAACAAGCCTTGAAACAGAATGTCTGCTATGGCTTCCAAAAGAATGCACCAATACTATTGATTAGCTATGACCAGAAACTCAAATATTGTTTTTAGGACATAATAGAGAAGTATAAATGCTGTTAACAGATTTTTTTCCCTCTCCTCCAATTTGTATTCTGACAGAGAACCAGCAAAATTGGAAGCATCTTTTCTCAAGTTTCAAATGCAAGTGCAGCACTATCTAAAGAAAGTATTCAGGCAAGTCCTCTGAATCTGATATTTTGGACTCATAATCTTTTATATCTTACTTATTTATATTTTCTGCATCTACTGTAGATTTATTTATATCTTCTAAATCTAAGTTAAAAACTAGATAAAAGTTTATGAGTCATGTGTAGCAATAAATTACAGAAGTGGCCAGAGAATTTTAGCAATGCATAATACCAGTATGATGCTTTCTGATGCTAAGTCTTAAATTTGTTATAATTCTAACTTTTGGGGGACATCTACATTTCTCTGTCTCTTGGTGCTTCACATTTCTTTTACATTTTAAAAATGTTTTTCTTATTTTGATTATTTGTAATTTTCTCTTAATATTTTTTTTTCAAAGTTCATTTCTTACTGTCATTTTCTGTAGATTCTGAATTTATTATGCTTTATATAAAGTGTAAGTTTATTACCCAATTTACTATTTTCTCTATTATATATTCATTCAAAATCATTCTAGAAGAATAAGAGACCTTGACTATGTGTCAGAATGGTCAAACAATTAGCAACTCCAAATCTCCCAACAAATGATCTGTCTTACACATTGGCCAAAAAAATCAGAACACAAAATACAAACTGCATTGGATACGGTTTGTAGACGACCTTGTAGACAACCCTCACTCTGTCAAGGACCTTGGTGTATTCATCTTTAAGTGCCAGAGCCCACTTAGCAGCATTGCCAAAAAGGCATTAAAAGTTGTTAACCTAATCTTGCGAGGCTTCTTCTCTGGTAATATTGTACTGCAAACTAGGGCATACAAAACCTTTGCTAGACTAATTCTTGAATATAGCTCATCTGTCTGGAACCCGCACTGTATATTGGACATTAATACAATTGAGCAAGTCCAGAGATATTTCACAAGAAGAATCCTCCTCTGCTTACCAGGCTTGAAATTTTGGGCTTAAAAATACATGAGCACACAATAGATACAAATTTAAGGTAAACCGCTCCGAATACAACTTCAGCAACAGAGTGGTCAATGCCTGAAATGCACTACCTGACTCTCTGGTTACTTCCCCAAACCCCCAAACTCCCATAACTTTAAACTAAGACTGTCTATTGTTTACCTCACCCCATTCCTAAGAGGTCTGTAAGGGGCGTGCATAAGCACACCAATGAGCTTACCGTCCCTGTCCTACTGTCCCCATTTATCCGTATCCATTTCCTGTATTCATAATCGTATTTATACTTATATCTGTTATCTTATATAATAGTAATATACTTATAATTGTATTTATATTTATATCTGTTATCTTGACAAAATAAAATAAATAAATAAAAATAAATAAATAAAATAAATTTGAATCAAACTGGCTTAAATGTTCCAAGTCCCATAGGTTGCACAGCATCCTTTAAAGCATATTCTTTTCAGCTCTTTTGAAGAATATAAGAATTTCAGGAAAAATGAAATGCAGGAGAGATCACCTTTCCTTGATAATTTCTCTCTTCCTTTATAAAACGCCATACTCACTAGTATAACGTTCCACCCTTATTTGTTTTTCCAAGAAAAAAATGGCCTGGTCACAAAAAATATATTGTCATGAGGCAAAGTGGAGATGGTAAGGCATTTTTCTTGGAAATAGAGGTGAAAATGAAGGCAAACCTCATGTTCCTACTAATAAATAGAAATGTAACTTCAATGTAAGTTCTGTAAACTTGAAGACAGAAGCCTTAACATTGAAGTTTACAAAAAACACATACACAGAGATCAGTATTTACATTTTGATTTTCATCACACAGTGGAGCTCAAAATGGGAATGATCAAAACCTTACACCACCAGGCTGAAAGTTTGTCCATCAGTGAAGAGGGAAAAGAAAAAGAACTAAAACATGCCAAGGAATCCTTCACAACTTACAGTTATTCTAACTGGGTCTTCATCAAATCCAGAAAAAGATCCAGCAGGAGTTCTTCCATTACAGACAAAGAAGAGAACAACAAACATAGCAATATTGTCATTCCATAGGTTGCAGGAATATCTGAAAAGCTCAGGAGGATTTTCAACCAGCAGAACAAGTACACTTTAAACCCAAGAATACACTAAGGCGGAATCCACCCCAAGAATAAAACACGCAGACAAAAACTGAACAATGTGATATATGCAATACAATGCAGTGAAACGTGCAGATGTGTACATTGATGAAACAAAACAACCACTTCACAAGTGCATGGCACAACATGGCACAACCAAACGCGTCAGGACAAGATTCAGCATTTGAAAAACAAAGGTCACTCTTTTGAAGACAGCAAAGTCCACATTTTGGACAGAGAGGATCACTGCTTTGAAAGAGGTGTAAAAGCCATTTGCAGCAGTGCCAAGAAGATTCCACAACCAATTGCATCCTGAGGGCAAAGATAAACCTCCGAGTGGCTTCAAGAGCTCTCACAGAGAGTGCTAATGGACCAGATGACTGCAAAGAAATACAATCCTTCTATCACCCTCTAATCCAATCAGAACCTATCCTATCCTCCCCACCACCCAGTCTCAACTATCAATACCTCTTTTTCCATTCTTCCCTCTTCCTCCCCCTGCCACCATCACAAACAATGAAGTTTCTTGGATGAGAAATGAAATGTTTTGTTCTTCCTCAAGGGAAAAAACAGTCCAGTTGCCTTTTGAAAAAAAAACACTTTTGAGACTATTATGACCTGGATAACTGAGAATCTCCATAGGCAGTTTAGATTTCCACTACTTTAAATTTATGCTTGGGCATTCTCAGTAATTTATATATTTCATTCCAGATTAATCTACGTTTTCTTTTAAATGTGAACAACACAGAATTTAGGAAAGAAAAAATGGTTATGAATATGTACAAAAGTTTTGTACGTTTCCCAGGATCCCCGCCTTATTAAATAAAATTTGTAAGTTTTAATAAAAGCAATCCTTGAGCTTTTCGCCCCAAAAGATGTAGACGCATAGCATCCATGCATGTGAATATGCAAGAATTGTTTCAGATACCATACTCCAAAAAAGAAAATAATAATTTAATTACTTATTAGTGGTTAAGGTTAGTTGCCTTTAAAATGAAGCACCCTATTTATGTAAGTGAATATATACAAACACCAATCATTTTCACATGGAAACTACATATATACAAGGAGACATACACAATTCTAGAAAGAGAGATTACAAAAATCTGCGTGGAGTAATCATAAATATGTTTCTCTTTAGTTAAGTTCCCATTGAGTTCAAGGCTCTTATTACCAGGAAATTAAAAATAGGAAGCTTCTGTGATAGCGAAAGATTTGATTACTTCAACATTCTCTACCTAAACTAAGATAGAAACTGGGAAATAAATCTTTTTTCTTTTTGCAAAAGGTAATATCAAAACAATCTAGGAATCAAACACAAGAAAATGTATGCACTCTCACTCTGTAGTTAAGTCCCACTGAATTCAGTAATCCTTCACAGATATACATGCATATTCAAAGAGGATAACAACCTAAGTCACCCCTCTTTTTGATTCACTGATTAAAGGTGAATATCTGCTTTTGGCACGCGATGGCAAAAAGGTTAGCCATCACTGTCCTATGACATTATAGCAGTGGGTTCTTCCCTTCTTCTGTGTTCCTTTCAGTCAGCAAATTTGCACTTTCTACTTACTGTTTTCAGTGGGGTCTCTTCTATTTCAATGGAGTCTTTCTACTTTCAGCTAAAGTAAAATGGTATGCCCAGTTTTGAGAGGCAATTATTAGAGAAAATGCTTGTCTTTGGGGGTAAGAGAAAACTTATCCAATGCCATAAAATATTTTTTGAGATTAATTTGATCCAGAAAATATATTAATATTGAGCATAACATGTTTCCCTGAAAATAAGACCCTGTCTTATATTTTTTGAACCATGAAATAAGTGCTTGATCTTATTGCCATGTGCTCAAAAATCTGATTGGTCTTATTATCGAGATGTGTTATTTTTGGGGAAACGGTATTAATCCTGTAGCCCATTCCAGTTGTTTTTTTAGTACTGTAACAAATTTATCTGAAGTGTGCATTCATAATCTTGAGCTTCTTTATTTACTTTCTCCCTATTGTAAATTCAGTATGTTCTCTTTCAGTATGATCTTTCAATAGGTATTTCTTATTTTTGAAATGTAGACTTGTCAATACATTATTAGGATATTAAAAGTATGAAGGCTATTGCTTAATGCATTGTAAGCCACCCTGAGTCTCTGAAGAAGGGCGGCATATAAATCTAACAAATAAATAAATAAATAAATACTGTGAATATTTCCATTATTTTTATTTTCCTATTAATTCTGCTTAAAATTATTCAGTAGAATGTTTTTGCAATAATTCTTCTTGCAATAATTACATTGAACCCCCTTAGCAGGACACTTTATATAGGTAGCATAGAAGATGCCATGAAAACAGAATTTCTCCAACCATTAACTCTGTTACATTCCCTGCTTTTTAAATATTACATTTTACAATACTTTTTCTTCATAGCCATATAAATATTTTATTATATTATTCATTATTTATACCAAGTTATCTTTATATAAGTTCATTATTTTGGTTTCTTCCATAGCTCTGTCTATTCATGTTGAATGAGCACAGCTATTATTGTTTATTATTATTTATTTCAATTTATATACCCCCCCCCCCCAACTTCAATGGATTCTTACTTTTCCTACAGTAAGTTCCAAAACTTAATGTTCTCAAATTGGGCCATAGCTTTTTTCCAATTAACTAAACTATTCAAATCAATTATTTCTGTTAAAATAATAATGTATTGTAATATTGATTGTTTGATCTTTTGTTCACACCAATTAAATGTATCATTTTCTTTCTACCTGTTCTTACATTAAAAATATATGAGTGCCATCTTATCTATGAATTTCTAAGAAAAAAGGATAAAATAAATACAGCATTTTTTACTTTTAAGGAGTAAGTCGTGCACTTTTTCTTGCTTTTCTTTCACATTGTAAGGAGATAGCTTTGAAAGATCTGAATCCAAACAGAAGGATTCTGTTAATTGGAATATTACAGAATTTCCAATTGGAAATTCATACAGGCGACAAAGAAATGGAGCTGGAAGGTTCACAGGTAAAATCATTCTTCATTACCAAAATATTGTATCCCTATAACTGAAAAAAGAATGCATTTATTCAATCAATTTTCCTAGTAATCAAAAGTGAAAAGAGATGGCTGATCTCTCCATGTGTATTCAAATGTGTTAGCAAAGACTATTTTACTTACCGTATTTCCCCGAAAATAAGACCCTGTCTTATTTTATTTTTTTTTGGAACTGATTCCCTACTGAATTTAGGTGGCTCATAAAATAGTAAGGCAAATAAAGAATAAATGGCAAATCCAGCTAACAATCCAAGACATATGAAAACACAGCCAGCAAAGGGTTCCACCCACCCTAGCCCAGGGCCTGTGAGAACAGTCTTATTTTTAAGGTCCTCTGAAACATGACTGAGGGTAGAAATCACCTAGATCTCGGGAGGAACCACATTCCAGAGGATGAGCGTTGCAACAGAATAAGCTTCCTGGGTCTTGATAAGATGACATTGTCTGATTAAAGGAACTCAGAGGGCATCAAACCCAGTATCAGCCAGGCACATAGTATCGGCAATAGGCAGTTCCTCAAATAATTGGGCCCTAACATGTACAGCTTTATAGGTCATAACTAGCACTTTGAAGCAAACTGGCAACTAGGTTACATGGGTGTATCAAGGCAAATCTATCACTGCATGCACCTCTGCATTGTAGACTGATTGATGCTTTGAAATGGTTTTTAAAGTCAAACCCTATGTTCATTGCATTACAGTAGGAAAGCCATGGGCTGATTACATAGTTTTTGAATATAGAGAGCCAAAGAGGAACAGAAACTGCTTCTGAATTAGCAGGTCCTCTAATTCCTTCAGACAAAGTCATCGTTGTCTTCTTCTTCTACTACTACTACTACTACTACTACTACTACTACTACTACTAACGTATTCCCACAGGTGCAGAGTCTGCTTTTCGGATCATTGAATGCCACTTTGCACGATCAGCTGCGTCTCTAGGATGCAGGCCTGCGGCTTGCATATCTTTGTTGATGGTGTCTTGCCATCTCTATTTTGGATGCCCACGAGGTCACCAGCCATTGACTTGTAGTTGTTAGGCAGTCTTGGCCACAGTGGAAGGTGTTGCTCTCTGGACATGTCGATACCAGCGGAGTCGGCCTTCTCTCATCTTGGTGCCACACCAAAATGTTGTCAAATGGCATCATTTGTAATGTGGTCAAGAAGGAAGATGCCCAATATCCAACAGAGCATTCACATTTCCATGGCATGAAGTTTGGACAAAGTGTTCCTACTAAATCAAATGGAGGTATATCTATTTGGAATCAAATGTACTATTTGATAATTAGTTGTATCTGCTGGTCAGAAGCAACTACTGGTATGCAGCAGGGGTGAAATGTAAAATTTGTTATTACCGATTCTGTGGGTGTGGCTTGGGGTGGTAGGGTAATGTGACCAACTTTTTGGCATGGTGTGGCCAACTTTTTTTTTTTAACTTTTCAAAACATTTTTTCTAATGCTTTGAAAAGCCTCTGCCAGTCAGACAACTCAGCTGGGATTGTCAGAGAGGCTTTTTAAAAAATACCTCTCTAATCTTCAAGGTTGCCAGATTTAGCATATTATTGTATAAAGTCTGAGAAAATTGGGCCTTTGCTCTGACTATACATTGCACAGGGTTTGGCAGTTTATTTAACTTTTGTTAAACTTTTGCACAAGGTTCAGAAACAAAGAAGATGTGGCAGCTACATTTGACAGGATATAGATGTGAGAATTCTGATCATTCCTGTCCTCTGCCCATCGGACAATCCTAATATCATTCTCTTCTTCATATAGTTACTGTACATTTTTAAATAATTGATTAAGCAGTTAGACACAAGTTAAAGAGGAGGAGAGAGGAGAATTCTTCCCCCTACTTTTCATTCTTAGTAAATTACATTAATTACTTTATTTTTTTTCTTTTGGTAGAGATGGGGATGGGAGGCACTGTGTTGCGGTGGTTCTCCTCCTATCTCTCCGACCGGTCGCAGTCTGTGTTGGCAGGGGGGCAGAGGTCGACCCCGAGGCCCCTTATATGTGGGGTGCCACAAGGATCGGTCCTCTCGCCCCTCCTGTTCAACATTTATGTGAAGCCGCTGGGTGAGATCATCCGTGGTTTTGGGGTGAAGTACCATCAGTACGCTGATGACACTCAGCTGTACATCTCCACCCCAGACCACCCCAATGATGCCCTTGAAGTGATGTCCCGGTGCCTGGAGGTCGTGCGGATCTGGATGGGGAGGAACAGGCTTAGGCTCAACCCATCCAAGACCGAGTGGCTGTGGTTTCCGACGTCCCAATATAGTCAGTTGGCGCCATCACTGACTATTGGGGGCGAATCACTGGCCCCCACGGAGAGGGTTCGTAACTTGGGCGTCCTCCTGGATTCACGGCTGTCCTTGGAAGGGCATCTGACGGCCGTGGCCGGGAGGATTTTCTATCAGGTCCGCCTGATCCGCCAGTTACGTCCCTTTCTGGATCGGGACTCCTTGCTCACGGTCACTCACGCCCTTGTCACTTCCCGTCTAGATTACTGTAATGCTCTCTACATGGGGCTCCCCTTGAGGAGCACCCGGAGGCTCCAACTGGCGCAGAGTGCGGCCGTGCAGGTGGTGATGGGAGCGACATGGCGTTCCCATGTGACACCTCTCCTGCGCGAGCTGCACTGGCTCCCAGTGGTCTTCCGGGTGCGCTTCAAGGTCCTGGTTACTACCTTTAATGCGCTCCATGGCTTAGGACCTGGGTACTTGCAGGACCGCCTACTACCACCAATAGCCTCCCACCGGCCAGTACGGTCTCATAGAGAGGGTCTCCTCCGGGTGCCGTCAGCCAAACAATGTCGGCTGGCAGCCTCCAGGGGGAGAGCTTTTTCTGTGGGGGCACCTACTATCTGGAATGAGCTCCCCCCAGAGATACGGAGGATCCCGGATCTGCCCACCTTCCGCCGCACTCTTAAGACTTTTCTATTTCGCCAGGCGGGCCTGGCCTAACCACTCCCCATTTTTAGTGTTAAATTTTTAAAAAAAATTTAAATTATATTGGGGTGTTTTAATTCTGTCCGGGCCAAATTTATTTAATCTGTTTTTAGTTGGTTTTTAAATTTCGTACGTATGTATTTTTATTGTTGGCTGTACACCGCCCTGAGTCCTTCGGGAGTAGGGTGGTATATAAATCCAATAAATCCTAAATCCTAATCCTAATTTCTCTCTTCCATGAAAATACTCCCTTCCCAATAAAGGACTGTTTGTTTATTTGTTGGGCTAGTTATTTATTTATTCAGGCTTATAAATAACTTCATTTACAACTGAGTGAGTGGTATACTCTCCATCCATATTAAAATAACATAGTAATATTACATAAAAATTATTAATCCTGTTGTGCTGAACAAATATTCACTTAATATAGATAGTCATACAATAAAGGGGGAGGGGATATCCACTTTATAGAGATACTCAATGGCTAACTGAAACATATCTTAATGGTTTTCCTAAATTTCAGAAGAGTTGGAACTTTTGTAATTATGGGGAATGGGTGGCAGCAGAAAAGGTTCATTTCTTAGGTCCCTGGTGGTAACATTTTCTAGAAGAAGGGACCTAAACAGAGTCTTCTTTTCCAAATACCACTGGGAGCAAGTGGGTTCAGTGATGGTAATCAATCAAGGACTATCTGTATTAAAGTCATTCCAAGACTCCCAGCACCTCCTGTTTTGTGACCTTGCTACTAGAAGGGCTGCCATCAATCTTCAAAGCCTCATTATTCTCACATAACAGAGCCTTGGGGTCTTGATTTCTAGACCTAGAATAATGTGAGAAATCCTCAGGCTCCCTGCTGCTTTCAGAACAAGTGTCTGAAGCATTATTTCAACATCAGTAGCAGGTAAATACACAGATTAAAAACATGTAGGATGATAAACAATGTATAGTGATGAAGAAACCAGGAAGCCTCTAGGCCTCCCTTAGGCATGAAAGCTAGTTTTGTGACTTTGGGCCAATCTCTGTGTCCAACACTCTGTGCCCAATCCACCTCACAGGACTGTTATTAAGATAAGATAAGGTAAGGTAGGATAGGATAGGATAGGACAGGATAGGATAGGATAACCTAACTTTTATTGTCATTTTTTTACTGTGATCACACTGGCCAATGTTAAAAATGAAATTCTGTTGTGAGGAAAATAAGCAAGAGTATTAGATATATTCGCAAAAAGTAGTAGTTCCATCATTTAGGGGATTACATTTGGTGGGTCCTAGACAGAAGGCCTTCTCAGATGTGATGCATTGCTCACTCCTTGAGATTAAATTGGCACCATTATTCCTAACTTTACAAAGATCCTCAAGACCTGATTGTACCTGATTGTGTGGATGCCAGAGAACTGGCAGACTAGTGAGGTGGCTCCTTTATTTGGATGGATGGATGATACAGCTAGTATAACATTTTGGGTAAAGCTTCCTTCAGCTAAAATCAACCTCATAACTTGCTTCACAGCCAGCCTAGAACCTTCCACTGTCCTGAACTTGACCCATACTTTGGATTGCTAAATCCATCTAGGAGTGGTAAACTTCTATTTTCTATAAAACTTCCAACCTATTCCTTTACAGATCTGTAAAGATTTATATCAGAAATATTTAAATTTTCCAGGGAATTATGTTAGCTTAATAGCTTGTGTCTTGCATTACTTTCAATATAAGAATTTTTAAATTTTAAAAAAAACTTCCAAAAATTTCAGTTTAATTAGATGCTGCAGCCTCCACACTGGCAACATTCTCTGGTAATCCTTCACATGTAGAAATTTGTAGGGCAGCCCCATATTTATCTATTAGATTTGTCCCTGCTTTTACGCATTACAAAAAAAAAACAGGTCTCTGAGGCTGCATGTTCTTGGGTACAAACAATTTTTTAAAAATCTTACCTTTTTTGTCTTTATTAGAATTGACTTGTATATACTGTATCCCATTGAATTGGATTGCTTCAAACTGGACACTTATCAAAAAAGTTCATTCTAAATTGGTTTGGTGGAAGTATCTAGCTTCACTTTTTTGTTATTTGTTGACTGAAATTTGAACTAGTTAAATAAAATGTAGCAGGGATGATGTTCATCATATAATAGTACTAGACAACTGATGATCCACTGCATCTTCCTTTCAGATATATTTCCTTAGATTCTTCAGTGCCTTCAACAATGACAGAACTATCTTCTCTGAAAAAGTTGGGATACATGTCTCTGCCTTGAAAATAGCCCATGTTGTACTATATACCACAGTCAAACATCAGCACAGGAAATGTTTTATGACATTTTGTATTATGTCATAAATTGTTTTATGATAATTTTATGTAATAAAATGTTTTATAAAATTTGCCAAATTTACCAAATTTCAATTTCACAGGAATCGTGGGTCCCAGTTTTGGGAGGCATTCTGTAAATTAGCCCATTTGAGGTATCTTGGTTTATGTACTTATATTCTGCCATTACTATTTTGATAAATAATTCAAGGTAGTTAACATACCTAATGCTCCATTCTTCTTCTATTTCCTCACAACAACAACCCTGTGAAAAGAGTTGGCCTGAGAGAGATTGACACCCAGTTGCCTTTCATGGCTAAAATGGGACTAGGACTCATAGTTCTTTAGTTTTTAGCTTAACCACTATATCAAAGTCACCCTCCTTTAATATGTATTTTATTTAATTTTAGTTTATATTTAGTGAGTGTGCATACATACACACACACAAACTACACACACACACATGTAGTATATAGATATAAGATGCATTTTACCCGTTTTATATCTGTACTCATCTTTTCAAGACGAAGTCTCAAAAGATTTTGTGAATAATATTGTGGTACTCTATTATAAATGAAACCAAGCCTCTCTTTTTTATTTCTTCTTATTGCAGAAAGAGGGAATACTTGCTCAGATTTCATTAGAACTGCCATTAGAAAATGACCAAAGTAAGGATCTGAAAGCAACTGAAACACCATCTACTACTAGTTTTGAAAGACAACTTTTCCATCCTATATATAAAGGAGAAGTAAATGCATTTTGTATCCAGCTCTTTTGTATTGATGAGCAACATGAAACAAGGCAAGTACATATTACCATGTTTCCCTGAAAATAAGACTCTCTTATATTTTTTTGAATATAGCACTTGGCCTTATTGAAACAAGCGCTTGACCCTTTTGCCATGCGCTCAAAAGCCCGATTGGGCTTATTATCGGGATGTCTTATTTTGGGAGAAACAGGGTAGATACATGATATCAAAGCAATTTATGGACAAAAATGAATTTCCTGAAACTGGTCATATTTTATATTATTGATCTATGTAATATTCTATTTACTTGAAATAGATATATCTTGCTTATCAAGCTTTTATAAGATTAAGTTATTTATAATTTATAGGTAGGTAGAAAATAAATAGGACAGTTCACTGAACAGAGAAGTTTAATTGTAAGTATATCGTTGTAACTTGGAAAATAAATATTACTTTTCTGATAAAAGTGGTACCAGTCATTTACTTACATAGGAACATTGAATTGGGATAGCAACCATAGAACATTACAGGAAAGGGAGTTGGTCTTGCTTCCTATGCTACTATTACTATAATCCTAGCAACTAAGTGACATTTTTATTCTGAAAGAAAGAGTCAAGACAACTTACCTGTCTGTAACTCCTAGTCGCCCATTCAGGAATGTGTGCAGCAATCTGTGATGTCAACAAAATAATGATATGTGCAAAGAGACATCATCAAACAAATGTCATTATGATGTACAGAATTTGTGTCTAGCATCTGAATGAATTACTTAATTTGTGGCATTTACATGATGACATTGATACCATTAACCATGAAATCCTGACTGGCTGGCCAGAGTTGGGACATAATATTATGCTGGTTTTCCTTCCACTTCTAGGGTCGGTTCCAGTCAGGTGCTATGGGAATAACCTTGAGGAACACGAAGAACCACAACCAATACAACAGTCAGATAAAATAAATTTGAATCCAAAACAAAAATGCAGTTTGAGGAAGTATTTCAGACCTGACCCTCCCTCATTCTCACAAAGACAAAGAGAGGGAGAGAGATACATATTCAGATATGCAAGGTTCTGTTATTGTAATCATATAATGAAAATAGTAGCTGCATTTATACCTTTGGCTTTCTAATTTGGTCTACCTTAAAAGGCTGATGGATGCAAGGAGAAGTCTGCCCATGGCCTTTCATATGGGGTGCCTCAAGGCTTGACTCACTCTCCACTACCAACTACATGAAAACTCTGGGTGAGGTCATTCAAAAACAATGGGGTGAGGTAATACCAATATACTGTAACATTCAGCTTTATGTCTCTGCCTCCAGACAGCCACGTGACATTAAAGAGATTGGGTTTTAGTGCCTAGAGGCCAAAGAGGTCTTAATGGGAATGAACAGGGTCTGCATAGCTCAAATTTAGCAAAACACTTTGGCTTTGGATATCAGGATCTCTTGGTTCTGCTGATTTTCCATCCTTAGTTCTGGATGAGGCTGCACTACTCAAGACAAAATTGATATGCAATGTTGGTGTCGTCTTCAATTCACAGTTTTTGTTTGAATAGCAGCCATGGCCTGGGGAACCTTTGTGCAAATTAATGTTATGCACCACTTATGCCTGTTTCTGGATTAGGTGGCACAGTATATAGTAACTCATTCTTTGGTCACCTCCTTAATGCAAGGCACTCTACATATGGCTGTTCCTAAAGAACATTAATTGTTCCAGAATGCAACGGTCTGGGCAATTATGGGAGCCTTTTTTGTTACACATCTGCTCTACAAGTTGCATGGGCTCCAAATTTGCTGTGATCATTTATTCTAAAAAGCCATTCATGGTTTGGGGCCAGGTGTCCACCAGCTCATTAAATCAGGTAAGAGGGACATGTTCTGGTCCCATCAATTAGGGATTGTCATCTAACATTGTGCTAACTATACTTCATTTGCAATTTAATTTAATTTAATTTTAATTTGATTTGATTTAATTTTGCTTATAATTGAGCCATGAATAATTATTCTTTTGGCCCCAACCGCTTTTCAGAGGGCACTCCCTTATCTGCTTCTCTACAATCAACTGCAATACTTAGCTTGAAAAACCCTGCCCACTGTTAATTTAGAAACAACTTTACCCATTAAACCACCAAACTTAATTGATTTTCTTCCCTCTTCTCTGGGCCTTTCCCTTCATTTCCCTTATTAATTTTGACTCTTGCTTATGTTGTGCTTATGCTGAGAGTCAAATTTCTCCATTGGAGAATGAAATAGAGCAAGTAAATTAAGCAAAAAAACAATAGAATTTGGTTATCTCTAATCTTATTTCACAAAGAAACATTGTGTCCTAGTAGTTTCTTCAAACCGGTCATAATTGAACAATAAGATAAAAGGTATTTTCTACAGGAAGGACCTGTAGAAAAGAATGATGAAGTAAAGGTCAGCTCAAAAAGTGGATGAGAAGTACAGTATTTGTTTGCAGTGAATGGAAGGAGAAAGAAAATGAGGTGATAATTAAGAGAGTCTGATGCAGAGGGCAAGAGGATTACTATTATTGACCTTAATGGAATATCCATTAAAGCACTTCGTTGATCAGTTTTTTGGTTTGTGCTTCAGCATATATTTGGTTTTTAGTTGGGGTATATGGCTAAAGTGCATTTACATGCTGCAAATACTATGTTTCTGTTAAAGTACTTGGCTTTATTTACAGGTCACTGGATTTCTTACATTTTGTTTTTGAACTTTTCCCAGTAAGTATGGCATTTTGATTTTAAACTCTTCATACTAAATGTGTATAAAGTAATTTCTTGCAAATTAACTACTAGAATATTATTTGCTAAACGTCATGCTTGTTTGCACAGGGCAACATTGGTTTTGAGGGAAAAATGACCAAATAATTTTTGAATTATTGTAAATATTTTTAGAGGGATTGTAATAAAACTTAATACAAGTCTGTAATGGAATACTTACTGATTTGATTGTTGTTCCTCCTTATCACATTATAATTTGATGGAACAATGCTAAACCATAAGCAGGATAAATTGATTTATTTATTTCTGTTAAAAATGAGCACCAACACTCGCCTCTTCCTTTCTGTTGAGGTAACAGCAAATTACCTCAGGTGACCTTTGATGATAGAAAATTTTAGCAACAATAATAATATTTATTTCTTGCTATAAATATGGTATATATCCATTGGCCTTCAATGCTATCTGATAACCAGCATGAGTTAACAGAATGCCATCTTAGCAAATGAATATTCTAGGCAGAACTACATGGTGCTTATTTATTTATTAAATTTATATGCCACCCAGCTTGTAGTTTAAGGAGATTGTGGGCAGCTTTTATTTAGTTAATTCTTTCATGGCTTGGATTCAGAGATTGATTGTACAAGGGAATGGCAGCCTTAATTTCCTTCCTTGCCCTCCACGTGTTTCAACTGCCTACAGTTTGTCCAAGGCCCTGCTGAGAAATCGCCGAATGTAGAAAAGTTTAGTAAAGAAATGGGAAAAGTGAGAAGTGGGAAAAGATTTAACTCTCTTTCTATAATTCTATCCTATATTTTGTATTTGCAGTTCCTTTTTTTTAATTTGTTATTATTTTTAGGACAAAGACTTCTGCATCATCACAGTGCCACATATGGTCCCTGAATTTCACCTGATCCAGAGTTTTGTTAGGATTATTCCCTTCTGCAATTGTACACTGGATCAGGAGCTATATGTATTTCACCGATCTGGATTGCTCAAGTTAGTAATACATTTTGCTCTCACAACTATTTTCAGATAAAATGTTTTGATTGGAAATTAAGGCATACCATTTCTTACAATGGAAGCCCTTCAGACAGATGCTAAAGTAACCTGTTGATGGATTACTGCAATGCAATGTATTTGGGATTGCCTGTCACTCAGAATTTAGCATTTGTCCAAAACACAGCAACATAGACAGTAGATATTCCACATTATACCCAAGTGTCATCCTTGCTTCAGGAACTGCACTAGTTATCAGTTCACTCCTGAGTGCAACTAAAGTGCTGATTATCACCTAGTAAAGCCTTACAAGGCAATGGACCATGCCATACTGTATAAGGACTAAAATGTAGTTTTGTTAAATTCTAATGGACCATCATACAGTATTGTTGGATTGAATGGTGTGTATTGGATTACCAATTTTGCATACTCCCGCTAGAAGCATATCTGGACTGGGAATAACTTTTGAATATGAGTATATCTGTACAAATATTCTTCCCAATATTAAGCTTCATCCTATACATAGGTTTGAATACTTATTTAAATGTCACAGAACAGCTGTTTTCCAAATATGACTCACAAATTAGCAAACAAACAAAAATAATGCTAAATTAAATGTTAAAATAGCAGCATAAAACATAAAACCTTAAAATAGCTAAACCACATTAAACAAACAGTATTTTAGCTGTTTCAACATTTGCTTCTTTACATGAACCAACAATATGAAAGCATTATTGATGACATTTGGTATGAATGAGAAATGAGAGAAAACTCATGTGAAATGAGAAAAAACTGGACCACCAGTTTTCATCTGAAGCCTCTCAGATTAAAATATAATTCCTGAAAAAAATATGGATGTGCATGGAAAACTGAGCAGTAATGGAAAAATCTGAGTATAAAAAGCTAGTGCTAATAATCCCTTCCTGATGAAGATATATATAAAAAGCAAAGATCAATGCAATGTGTTTGCACTGTGAAGGTTTAAAAGACATGTGAATAGAAAGTGAGTTGCTGAAAAAGGATAAAAGCAAACTGTCTGGAAACAGCATGGGGGCATGGGGGTGGGAGAACTAAAAGTACAAACTCACCAAGATAAAGGGAAAAGCTCCAAATGAAAAACTGATTGGCAAAGGTTGTAAAAAAAGGAAAAGCCTTATACAATAACCAGAAGATGGCAAATGCAATACTAGGTTTGCTACTTAAGAGGGAGGGCTGGAAAATAATAATACAACGAGGTGTAGCCTGAAATGCTTAATGGATACTTCTCTTCAATTTTGAATGCAAAGCACAATAATAATGGTGCCCTTACATCTGGACAGTCAAGTGATTCAGGCTTCTAAAATGAGTTAATTCTTTACTGAGAGGAAAATGAGCATGTACAGACTAAGATAGTTTTCTCCCACCTTGTTATTTTCATAGTAGGTCTTTTTTTTAAGTGCTCCATTTTTAAGTACTTTTTTTAAGGTTATTTAACCCATTTTGCTTATTGTAACTAATTACATATGCAGAAGCTATTTTTATATTATTAATACATATATGCAAGAGATAAAAGCAAACTGCACTGTGGCATCTAGAAAAATAGGACAATAACATCTAAAGTCACTATAAAATGGATTTTGTATTAACATAAGAGTAAATCTTGCTTTCTTTTAGAAAAGTACCCATGTTTCAAACCTACTTTCTTTTCAGCTGCTTGTGAAACTTGTTTATGAATAGTAAAAGAAAATAGTCCTGAAAAACAGCAGCAAGATGAAAACAGGTTGAATAATTTTCTAAAATCACTAGTTTTGTATTGTCAACTGACAGGAGTTTTCTATCTCTCCTGGCAAGGATTCAGCTGGAAATTAAATGAAGTATTAGAAAAGGCATAGATATGAGGCTGATGAAAATTTATAGTGTTGATATGCACTGAGGTGCAATATGTTTAAATTCCCTGTGAACACAGTAATGGGCTCTCAAACCAACTTAAATTAAATTTCCTTTTTTCTTTATAGACAATTATTACCATAAGTTCATTATATATCATGATTGCCTATTCAGGTCTGGAATCTGAAACATTAGATATTAGTAGATATCATTGTTGGAATTAGTTTTGTTTTCAACAGGTCTTTTCGTGTAAGAGCAGCAAAATCTACTGATGTCTTTGCCATTAAAAGACTAATCCAAACCCTGGAATTAAACGTAGCTATATTGGATGACCTAAATAACTACTTATCAGCACGAAGAGATCCAGTAAGTGCTATAATAATATTGGGGGAGAAGGAGGAAATAATGAATGGATTTTATTGTAATTATTTGTAATTCACTCAATAATAGAAATGCTCTGGGCAGATTATAGACTAGTTAACACTCTCTTTAAAAAAGAAAGAAACATTATGATGTGAAATTAATAAATCAGATTGAATAAAAAACAATAATACACTTTGGAGAACAAGAATGTCAATGCCTGAACTAAAATATATTAATGTACTTGGAGATTTGCCTGTCTGGAGAGAAATTCCACAAGCAGGATCCCATATCTAAGAGACTCCTTTTACTTACAGCCTCCTACTTCATTTCATTTCAGGTTTTGAGGGAAAAAAACCTTTTTTGTCATCCTCGATACTCTAGAATAGGTTTACTAAGGAGCTCTAAATTATATTTAGTTGAAAGCAGCATGAGTTTTATTCACTGTGCTCTACTTGTTACGGTCTAAACTATTTGAAAAAAATTAATACAAGAAAGAGCCCTTAGGTAGAGTCATGTCAATGGCCTATGTCAACTCCATATGTGTGATTAAACACTTCAACAAGAGCATCAGCTGTATCAATTGAAAAATCCACTGGAATTTTCTGGAAAACATATATTAGCCTAGAGGGATGGATCATTTTAATTAGTTATCCATCTAACATAATACTAAACCTCACCTCAACAGGTAGTAATTGGAACATGATAATAGGATAGATAATATATTTCCATTTTCAGATGATCATCTTTCTGTCTTGTTTAGACAATTTAGGCAATGATGTATTGGGAGAACCCTGTAATTGGAACGCACCATACTGAACTGCCCAAGCAGGCATATTAGATTCTTTAAAGACCCACCAGATTGAAAGTCTTCAACACTGAGTCTGAGATCATCCCTGTCTTTTGTGGATAGCGTATAGTACATCAGCACAATCTCTAAATTGCATTGCCACTAATACAAGACTTACCATCAGGTAGAAACTGTTCCGGTAGACAAGAAGTATGAAAACTGAGATGTACAGTAAATCTTATGGACTAAAGCAATTTTACCAGAATCACCCCATTTTATAGGATGGGAAAAATAGAAGATGGGGGTGTATGCCACCTTGCTTTTCTGAAGGAAAAGCTGGATAGAAATCCAATCAGTCAGTCAATGTTTTCTGAATTAGTAAAGGGGAAAAAATTGGTACCAACTTACTTGTTTTTTTCAGGATGGGACACCAGTTCAGGCATTTGTAGCAGAGGTTTTGAATCAAATCGTTGGAATATCTATTATTAGAAATGAAATGGTATGTATTCATATTTGCAATTATTCTTATAGATAGGAAAACCCGTTCCTTTTAAACATCTGTGCAACCTCAGCACATTTACAAAAGGAGTGAAGTTTGCACTATGATACTCCATCCATCAGCTTCCTGTTTTCATACACACACATATACATCCTGCAGATAATGCTGGAGAAGAATATATATTTGTTTAAATTAAGTTCACATAGTCTGGATCCTAGTTTCCCTCTCACTGCAAGGAGAAGTCTGAGGAGAAAAGAAACAAGAAAGAATTTCCAAATGAATGTTTTTCTTAATAGTAGCATATCTTTTTATGCAGGCAGAAGTATTGATGCAGAGATGCAGAATTCCTCCTTAACCACTTCCTGAATTGTTTTCCAGGATATCGAATATATTCGCTCACATTACAACATTGAAGATTTTATCTATTTCAGTCATTACCAGCAGGAAGAACATGGCCATCTTTACCATTTTTCTCTCAATCCAATTTTTCATCATTATGCCAAACATTTTATGAAGGAGATACTGCGGTTAGCCTACAAATCTTGCCTCTATTATCCTATTTATTCCCAACCTGTAGAAGGCAAGGTAAGCTGCAAGCTTTTAAAAAATTATTTTTATTTTTTTCATTGTGTCTTCACTTTGTTGGGTTGATGCACAAAAATAAATATATGCACTTCTAATATGAACTATATAGTAATTTGTGAAATGGATAAAAGAAAGAATAATGACTTTTAATCAATTATGATAAAAACTGCAAGACATTTGTTATAAAATAAAAGAACAAAATAACAAAGCTGCTACATAGGCATTGTAATATTCTTAAAACACATTTAAGAATTAATATTTGATCTGAGGGAGACAGATTCATTAAAATGTACTCCCTCCATTTGTATTTATTACCTTTTTGTTGTTAGTAAAAAAAATTGAGAAATATTTTAAAAAGTTTTCAGCTCTTACATAGAACCTCCTGGAATTTACTTCAAAACATATTCAAAACTGTCCTGTTAAGTGTCATTTCTACAAGGAAAATAGCCATTATCAGCACAGGCTAGGATCTAAAGATACTCATGATAGCTCAAATAGACTTATTATTAATTTAAGAGTACACAATAGTACACAATAAACATCTAACCCTAATCTGAAACAGAGATAACCAAACAGCCTTCATAAATATGAGAGTTAAGTCCAGGGATTCTATAAAGCAGTAGCAATTAAACACACTTTTGGTAATTTCTGAAGATCTTTATTAAGGAGCTGAGAATAAATAGTGGACAACTTCCATTTCTGATCAGCCAGCATAGCAGATTTGATAGGAGGACTCTCTGCCAATTATAATAAATTCTCAGAGTCATTCACTGAAAGATGAGTGGCAAACAAACAAACAAACAACTGACATAATGGATATTATATCCAGTGGTGGGTTCCTCCCAGTTCGGCCAGTTTTCTACAGCCGGTAGCGGTGACGATATGACGTCACCGAACCGGTTCTGCCCCCCCCCCCCGCACCCACCCACCCACCAAGTTATTCTTACCTTTTATTTGGCCCCACCCCCAATCTATTGCTGCCTCCTGAGTGCCAGCTGATGGCTAGAGGGAAAAAAACTGTTTAAACTCTTGTCGCGGGCTTCAAAGCGCCACCCTACAGCTGATCAGTGTTAAAAGAAAACAAATGAATAGACTGGTGCCTGAAAAAATACGTGAGTAGATCAGTGCCTGCAAAAATAAATGGATAGACCAGTGCCTGCAAAAATACACGAGTAGACCAGTGCCTGCAAAAATAAATGGGTAGACCAGTGCCTGTAAAAAATAAATGAGTAGATCGGTACAGCTCTACAAGCAGTTAAAAGCCTCTACTAAATCCTAAATAATTGTCACATGACCATCAAGCCATGCCCACAAAATAAGCCACACCCACAGAACTGGTAGTAAAAAATTTTAGAACCCACCCCTGATTATATCCTGCCTGGATTGGCCGACAGGTTGTTTGTATTTCTTCACCTTGAGCTCAAATTTCAATGCTGTGTTGCTTTAAATTTTGAAGGTGTGATTCCCCAATCTTTAGGAGCAGTTTGAAAAGTTAAAACAAAAAAAGCTTTAGTGAATGTGCGGAAAGGCTTTGGAAATACTCTAGATCTTTTATTGACATTATTGCAGTTTTAATTATTACATCTTTCCTATGATTTATATAAAGCCTGTAATTGAATTCACTGCATTGCAATCAGTCCTGTTTTGTATTTATGTAAGCATAAGAATATTTCTTAGTGTTTATGCTATTCATTAGCATTTGTCATTTACCTTTTTAATGAAAGCATCATTTATCTGTTTTGTAAAATAAGCAAAGGTTAAGAATATGCATGTATCATCGCTTAATAAGATTGAATGAAGAAGATTCGTGATAGCTGTAAAGAAAAATATTCCTCTGGGGGAAGCTTCTTGTGCTGCAAAATCCCATAAACTAAACCACTTGTTTATCTGTCATTCCCAATGAGATAGTAATATAATTACTCTCATAATTATCTTCATTAGGATAGGGAATTAACTGCAACCGATTCCTCTACTATGTGAGTGTTTATTTTATTTTTGAGGGAGGGGGAAGTACTATTCTGGGTTTTAATCAAAAGGATAAAGGATTATTATATTCACAAATGAGAGACATCTGTGATGCACTCTTCTACATTCTGTGTGCTAAAATATAGCTTTTTATCCTTCAGTACCAGAATCCCTGTGCCCATTCCCTGACATCTGCCCTACATTACATGGTTCCCGTGCGACCAAGACGACAGATTGTCTATCCTCTGGAAAAGCTTGGCATAAATGCTCCATCAAAACAAGTCTCTAAGGATCAGGTGGGTAACTAAAGCAGAAGCAAGCAAAAGGCATAGCTCCAGCTAAATGTAGAATTTGGCAGATGGGATGACATTACTGCCTTAATGCTGTTGGGCTGCTTCTTAATTACCTTGAACCTCATGTTCATGCCCTTACAGTTCACAGTCAGCTGTATCATTTTCTATATATTCTATTAAAAAATACAACTACAGGCTGTAGCTTTTCTGTTATTAGAATTCGATAGAGAATAATTTTATTATATTAAAATAAGCAAAGTTGCATTATGGAACTTCAATCAGGCCCTTTTGATCCTTCCAGGAAGATAAATCCCAGTCCTGCACTTGCTATCCCGTTCTCCCCCATTATCACATCAAATAGATTATCTGCATTTGGAAGTTCTGCACTGTAAAAAGCCCAATTGAATCATAACACAGGTTTGTATAACCCAGTTTCCCATTCCCCGCAGTGACCAGCCAAATGTGCCTGGAAAATTCACAGTCCTGTCTCAGCAACCAGTATTCAGTGACATACTGTTCCTCAGGTTCCATTTAGGCATTGTGATTAATCATTATTGGTAGTCCTTTCCTCCCTAACATTCTCTAATTCCTTATTCATCTTGCCAGGTGGTATATGGGTCTATGTGCTTTGAGGATGAAAATATGGAATGCATATAAGTGTGCCATCTGTTGCTTTTCATGATGCTAACTAACTGGGATCTCTTTACACAGTTGCTGGATATTAGTGATTTTTTGCTCTTGTAGTTGCCTCTTGTATATTTAAGGATAACAGCCAACATAGAAGCTTTTTTTAGTATACAAGTGTATTTTTAATTTTGAGGGAGGTAGGATTAAAATGGATATTTATTTTCAGCAACATAATGCAATATTTGTATATACTTCACACAGTTTTTGTGTTGATACTAGTAAAACAAGTTGAATATGAGAACAAAAATTAAAGAATAGCAATATGGCAACTAGATTGCAATTATCCATTGTTTTTATTTTTTTATGCTTTTTACTTCTGCAGTGCAGCTCTCTGATTTTAAAAAATGTACACACATTTTGAAAATTTGAGATTCACAAAGCTGAATATTAATGCATCTAGAGACTGGTTTAGTCATTCAGATTTGTTTTATAAAGTTAAATAATTATAATTATTTTATATAAACTCTATAAATTTACTTGCTTAGTATAAACAAACAAACAAGCAGAGAAAGTGGAAAATCAGAGAATAGATAAACCGGTAGGATATATCCTGTGGGGATATCAGATGTGGCAGCTATGGGGAAGAAGGGAAAGGAAGTCACTGATAAAATAGGGAATGGGTAGGTGAAATAGTAGGACAAGTCATGCTGGGAGCTGCAGGAGAAAGAGAAGAAGTATCATGCATCGGCGTTGCCATACTTAACATATTTGGATTCCAAAACTGGAAAGACCAAAATGTTCTGGGTTTTGGTTTGTCCTCTAGTGGCTAACCCAAAACAGTGTGGCTACTCTTCCAGAATGCAATGGTTTGTTACAGAGTTCAAAGCAAAACATTTTCTTAATTTCATCTACACCTCCAGGATGATTTTTATTCCAAGAATGAAGAATGGATACTTATTCCCTATAGACATTTCCAGTATTTGAAAAAGTACTTTATTTAGCTCAATAAGTTAAGTAATGAATTAGTGAAGATTCTTCCTTTATTAGTCCAAGGAAAAATTTTCAGACAGAAAATTTTGAAAAAGCTCAAGGAAGATATAGTTTATTCTTTGGAGGCAGGGATATAACTGGATCCTTCAGTAAGATATACCATAGTGAAAATTGTTAAACGTCCTTGTTAAGGAACAATTTCTACTGATG
Organism: Masticophis lateralis; assembly: GCA_030761175.1. Lineage (NCBI taxonomy): Eukaryota > Metazoa > Chordata > Lepidosauria > Squamata > Colubridae > Masticophis > Masticophis lateralis. Next base: position 93,372,612 of record JAUDYJ010000003.1, on the reverse strand, counting down.
AAGCTTTTTCCAGGAATCTGCCTTTTGAGATATGTATGGGTATCTGCATGTCTGTGTGGTGGGTGGTTATGTATATATAGACAATATGGCAAAATGAAGTTCAACCAGTATGTATAATTAGCTTGAGAACCATAATTATTTTTATAATTGTAAGTAGTAGGTTGTCAACTTGTTTTATTGTGTCACCATCTGGGAGCATTTTGCTATCCATCTGTTTTATGTAATTAAGTAATTATCTATATAAACTTACAATGAGTGTTATAATTAACAAGAATAATTACTCTATAATGCATAATAAATTCATATATCTATTAATTTCTTGTTTGTTTATTTCTGGCTACCAATTCTGGGTGTTTTATTATTTCTCAGTTCTCAAAGTTGTGAAGTTTTACTATCGGTTTCAGAGATGTTTTCCTGCTATTTAGACAAAATCTGCCACATCAAGCAATATTCTTCTGGTCCCTGTGCATTTCACATATGAGTTTGCACTTGTGTAGTCATAATCATTCCACCCAGAAATTCTAGGTTAGCTTTGAAATATCTAAGGAAAGAGCAACAAGTTTGGAATCACTTTTCTTATTTGTGAATCAGCTATGAAGATTCCTCTCAATCTTATAAAAGAAAAGGAAAACTCTTAGTAGAATAATTTACATCTTCTTTTATTTGGGTCTACTAGTTCTCATCTGACCTTTTCTACATTTTATTGATCATGGTGTGCAGAGGGCTTTAATTCTTCATCATATAAGCAAAAGTAGAAAAGATGTTGAATTTGATTCCTTTAATTCCTGACTTAATTCAGGCTAAGCCAATTTGGCAAGACCATTTGTTTTAGAAATTCTTTGACAAGTGATGAATGCTGCCACATCCTATAAAATCTTTCTTGAGCTAAATCTGAAGAGTTCTTCCCTTCCAAGCAAGATTATCTAGCTACTAATAGCTAATACTGTATTTCTATAGCCATGTTGATTATTTCTCCAATGATGTTACCTGTCAGGGAACTTCCAGGTATTTGTATGAAGAAAAAAATAAACACTATGGATTCTGTTTCTAAACCAATGAAGAATAGCCTAAAGAAAATAGTATACTGAGAAAGGATTATTTTGACCTTCTGGAACGTCATCCAATTTGAAGCCAAAATCCCTGAGACTAATTCAGTGGCAGGAAAAAATATACGGCTAAACAAATGGATGGGGGATGACTATTGGTACCAAAAAAGAAGCTTGCCAAATGATTTGATGAAACTCTAATCACGGAGGACTTTGAATATAGTCCTTTTTGAGGATATCACAAAAAAGGCAAATGTAGATTGAAACTTGTCCAGACTTTTTGGTCCATATGAAGTATGCCAAAATGCAGTAGTACTTCAGAATTTCAAAAACCACTTCCTTCCACCTCTATATCTCCATGCAGAAGTTTTAAAAAAGGAGTTTTAAATGCCCAGAACAGCCAAGGAGCCTGAGGAAGGGATACTTTTTGGAATTTTCTAATAATCAGTCCAATTTATTTTAATCATAGTTAAGAAACAAAGAAACCAAAAGAAAGTACATTTAAATGCCAATAATATAAACATTGCCGAAAGAGATCCATATAAGTACCCAATGAAACCAAGTTCAATTTTTTTGCCATGGTTATGCAGCATGACAGCAACCATGCTTTGCAACATTGTGCAGAATTTATCAAGCCCAAACTTGGTAGTTAGCTGATTTTGGAATCAACATGATGTGACCTGGAGAAAATTTTCAGTATGTATAGTAGTATAGCAATTTAGAAATTGTCATCTATAAAGATTCATATAAAATATATTCAAAGTCTTGGCTTTATAGCCAGAAGCTAGCTGGAATACTACTGTTGGTACTATCTTTGTTTTCGTTTGCATAATCATTCCACTTCTATTTGCAGGTCTTTGCATTTTGTGGTTTTCTCCACTTATTCTATTCTGCTGTCTCATTTGTTAAATCTGAGATGATATGTGGCAGGTGCTTATCTGCTTGAAATCTAAAAGAGCACTTTAGCCTTTTCATTTTCTACTATTTTGTCTATTTTCTTGTTTGCTGGGAAATGGCATTTCTTGCAGATATTCTACTATACCACTGTTGCGATTTTGTTATGCCATTGTTTGTAATCACTATGTGTGATTTTTTTTTTGCAGCAACAGCAATTTATTATTATTAATTTAAATCGTTAGCTGCTCAAGTCAAGTGGACTCTTAGTTGTATTAAACATGAATCTGACTATTCATTTTTAAATTCTGAATATACTTTTACTGATACAATAAAAGGAACATGAAACTTGATAGAGTCCTACTATAATTTTGCTTTTTTTTTCAAGTCAGAAAGGCTGATAAGAGATATTAATAGATGAGTCTAAAGAGATTGAAAAAGTGCAGTTTCTTCACTCATTTAATAAAAAAATTTATCTGGAAGAAATTTTGCCTAATGAAAGTTTGTACAATGTGTACAAAATTTGTACAATGTGTACAAGGCAAACTGAGTCAGTTGATGTAATGATTAAGGCACCAGAATAAAAACCAGGAAAATGAGTTCTAGTTCTGCTTTTGAAATGACACAAGATGACTTTTGGATGGCTGTGGACACAATCAGGAGGAGAAATCATAGGAGCAATTCCCTATAGGAGCAGCTGGGAAGTTATTGGTCTTTTTTTCCCCCTTTTCCTATCAGCAGATTGTTCTCATAAGCAAATCTTGGTTTTAATTTCACTTTTAAAGCTTTTGTTTTGTTTGGTTTTTTATCTTTAAAAATTAACTTGCTGGCTGAATTTATTTCATCTCCCTGATAGCTTTTATCTGCTTCTTTTGCTTTTTTCCTTTAATCTCTTGGCTGTTTTCATTAACTTCTGCTTTTCCATAAAGAAACACTGTGTGTCTCTGGATAGTGAAAGTGCTTTTACTTTTACTTGATTTACATTTTTATTGGGCATTTACTACAGGGATTTTGTATTTTATCGATTTGCAAAAAAGTTTGGAGTTTAATTTTATTAATCCAAAAAATACCTTCCTTGCTCTTTTGTGTGTTTCTTGTTCTGCCTCAAAGAACAAGAGCTATCTACTACTTTGAATAAAAATATATTGGATTATAAGGAGGCTGACATTTGAAAAAATATGCAATTCTTAGCTGAAACCTATTTTAAAAAGTTTGATGAACTCATAAAGACTGTAGAAAACATTCAGAGCACCTTTCTCTACAAACATGGAGTTGGGGTTTTCTTTCTTGAATTTTGAATAGAGTTTTATTAACAGAGGGTTTTGGAATTTTAATCTTGTTTTATTTTTTATTAATAAATAAAATTCTGTTCTTCCTGTTAACTATTTTGTTGTTAATATAGTATAGAGATGACATTAAAAATTTGTAAATAGAATTAGTAGTTTAGTAGTTTAAAATTCTTTGGGCCTGTTTCACAAATGATAGGAAACTAATATTGTTGTAATACATTAATCGGCTTTCAACAAGGTAGGATAATATGTGTAAATATGTTTTTTTAATGCATTTTTTTCTTTTTAATGTCTTCTATGTTTTGTTTTTCTTTTTGTTTCTTTGTTGTTGTTTTTTAAAAATGGTGTTTTGTATTTTAACTTTTTAAAAATAAAATAAAAATAGATTTTAAAAACGATATATATGTTGGGATTATTATGTATTATGATTAATACATAATGATATAAACACAATTTTAAGAAATTATTTCTATAAGTTTCATGGCTGTCCAAAAGAAATTATCAATAACAGATTTGAAAAATATTAGATTGCTCACAATTATACAAGTTTATCCTGTTAATATACAGTATGAATTAATAATTTCTGTAACACAGAGAAAACATTTCAGGTATTTATAACTTTACAAAATAAAGCTCTATTTGTTTTTTTGCTCATCTATTTTCTGGCTACTCTTTTTCTTAACACACACAAAAACTGACTGTTTTATGGATTTTTCTCAATTGATTCATTAAGTGCCCTGTTTCTGTGGTTTTATTGTAAACTTGTTTTAGGAAATTGCTGGGAATTTGAGATGTTCATATATCTTATTTAGGTGTAATGGCTTTGCAGTTGTACTCTAGAGATATCTGCCTTCCTTTCTTTTTTGAATAAATCATTTTTTTCTCTAAACTAGGAAATATAATTGTTCTTGACACTTTGGTGATGAGAGTCAATTGTGAAAATTAATATTGATTTAATGAACAATTAAGATTTAAAAGTACTAATTTTGCTGAAGGAATTTTGCCCCGTGAGTATACATTAGACATTATTTCATCAGTGGAATATTTGAGGAAGTGATTAGAGTAGCTGAATTGCTTCAACCGTAGCTTGAACACCTCCTGCCGCATCCCATGCTTGAGTGACTGTTACTTTTAAATCATAGTAAAATATGAGGCTCGGGGAAAAAACAATAATTAATATTGCAAGCTATTAAGCACTTATTTTCAAATTTATCTGCCTTCTGAGACATGAATGGCAATTGGAATTAACTCAATGCATTACTAACATCTTGATTTGTATGTTGGTTAAAGAATGTGGGAATAACTATGAAGCATCACAAATAAGCACTGGGATTGCTAAAACTGTCTACAAAGGGATAAATGTCAGACTCCTAAATGAAGTACAGAGTGAGTTCATAGCCAGGAACTGAATGGAATGGTCCTCTTCTCTGTCACTTATTTTTTAATTCAAAATGGTATGGAGGGCTTTTGCTGGAGCAAGTGGCTGATTGCTGAAGCACTTTTACAATACATGGTGTCCCACCCAAACCCCAATGACAAAAAGGCAAAAATTATCTTCAGGGAAAAAAAGGGAATTTTCAGTATTTATAAAAATAAACTTAAAATAAGGATATGGAGCTCAGCTATATAAGGATCAACATAGGTCCCAATGAATTAAATGGAATTCATTGCCTAATACATATATTAAAGATTGCAGTGAAAATAAATTGTTTAAAAAACATTATAATATTTTCATATCAAAATAATTTTGTTTAACAAAGATTTTTTTTCAAGGAGCAATTATTGCTCAAAAATTTCCAACATTAGGTTATTAATAATTTCTATAAAAGAGACATGGGTCAAAATGAGTTATTTATTCTTGTCTCAGGTAGCTGATGATTTTATACCACTAGTTGTCATGCAGATACATTTGTTCTGAGCTGATAGCTGGCTGTAAATTTTCTCAGTGTAAATTTCAGTGGATTTTGTGTATTATTGCCATTAGATTTCGTTTGGAAGCTTAAACATTACACAGTTATGAGGAAGCACCAGATGGCCTCATTAAAAAGAATGCTCTGAATGTTTACTACTTATGTGCATGTGTGAAATTAACAGTAAGGTGACCTATCATCGCTTGGCAAATATGATATCAGTAATATAGAGATGCTGACATTATTTGCTGTAAACTGGAATATTCATGCTGGCCTGCAGTTGGTTAAGTTGATTTCTTTCTCAGTGTGAAGGGTGTTTAGATATGGAAAATAAATATTCTTTATTAAATATTATTTCTAAGTATCATCCGAAGAACATTAGAAGCAAACCTTACTCTTTCTGTGATATGCCATTATTCACTTGCATTGTTGAATTATATAGCATGAAATGTAAATATAAAGGTGTTATAACATTTAATTTTAAACATTAATTTTAGTCATTTTTGATTATTGGAAACTCTCTTTATATTTTTATATTGTATTTATCCTGTATGCATGTTCAGAATTTGAATCCTCAGCAAGGAAAGTTAACTCTTGCTGAATTTCAATCATTGTTGAAAAAATTGGGAAATAGTTATTTTACATAACTTGCATGCTTCGGGAAACATGGAAGTAAAGTATGCCTTGAGAAATCAATCAATCTGAGTTTGACAGATTAAATTCCAGCAAGTATCTATTGGGTTTGTGCAGCAAATATCTCCTGTCTTATTTTCAAGGCAAAGATCTCCCAAAATGAATTTTTAATCAACTAGAAATACCAAACATTAGAAGAAAAAGTATCATGGTTTGAACATCATGAGTAAAAAATAAACTTTCTATTTCAAAGATCATCTTGTTTTCTGAAATTGTGGAACTTTTACTGTAAATTCAAAATACAAACTAATAATCTGTTATATTTTTACAAACATTTGAATCAAAATACATGCCAAATTGATCATCTAAAATTGTTTTTTTTTAAATTTGATTTATATGCCGCCCTTCCCCGAAGAGTCAGGGCGGCTTACAATGTGTTAAGCAATAGCCTTCATACTTTTGTATATTTATACAAAGTCAGCTTATTGCCCCCACAAACTGGGTCCTCAATTTACCTACCTTAGAAAGGATGGAAGGTTGAGTCAACCTTGAGTCTGGCGACATTCGAACATGCAGTAATTGCAGACATCTGGTGTTTAATTACAATGCTTAGTCTGCAGAGCTCCTTGTTGTTGTTGTTGTTGTTAGTTGCAAAGTCATGTCCAACCCATCACGACCTCATGGACAACATTCCTCTAGGCCTTCCTATCCTCTACCATCCTCTGGAGTCCATTTAAGCTCATGCCGACTGCTTCAGTGACTCCATCTAGCCACCACATTCTCTGCCGTCCCCTTCTTCTTTTACCCTCAATCTTTCCCAGCATTAGGCTCTTCTCCAGTGAGTTCTTCCTTCTCATTAGGTGGATAAAGTATTTGAGTTTCATCTTCAGGATCTGGCCTTCTAAAAAGCAGTCATGGTTGATATCCTTTAGGACTGACTGGTTTGATCGCCTTGCAGTCCAAGGGACTCGCAGGAATCTTCTTCTGCGACCATAGTTCAAAGGCCTCAATTCTTTGGCACTCAGCCTTTCTTATGGTTCAACTTTCACAGCCATTCATTGCAACTGGGAAAACCATAGCCTTGGCTATATGCACTGTTGTTGGCAGGGTGATGTCTCTGCTTTTTAGTGTGCTGTCTAGATCTGCTATAGCTTTCCTCCCCAGGATCAAGTGTCTTTTAATTTCTTGGCTGCAGTCCTCATCTGTGGTGATCTTGGAGCCCAGGAAAATAAAATCTGTCACTACCCCCATTTCTTCCCTATTTATTTGCCAGGAATTGAGAGGGCTGGATACCATGATCTTAGTTTTCTTAATATTCAGTTTCAAGCCAAATTTTGCACTCTCCTTCTTCGCTGCATCAAGAGGTTCTTTAGTTCCTCTTCACTTTCTGCCATTAGAGTATAATCTGCATATCTGAGTTTGTTGATATTTCTCCTGGCAATCTTAATTCCAACTTTTGATTCATCTAGCCCTGCCTTTCTCATGATGTGCTCTGCATATAAATTAAATAGGCAGGGCGACAGTATACAGCCTTGCCGGACTTTACCAGTTTTGAACTAATCAGTGGTTCCATGTCCAATTCTTGCTGTTGCTTCTTGACCCACATATAGGTTTTTCAAGAGACAAATAAGATGGTCTGGTAATCCCATCTCTTTAAGAATTTACCACAATTTGTTGTGATCCATAAAATCAAAGGCTTTAGCATAGTCAATGAAGCAGAAGTAGATGTTTTTCTGGAACTCCCTAGCTTTCTCCATGATCCAACGTATGTTGACAATTTGATCTCTAGTTGCTCTGCCTTGTCGAAATCCTGCCTGTCCTTCTGGTATTTCTCAATCCACATACTACTAGAGCCTAGTTTGCAGGATTTTAAGCATAACTTTACTAGCATGTGAAATGAGTGCAATGATGTGATAGTTTAAACATTCTTTGGCATTGCCATTCTTTGGAATTGGAATGTAAACTGACATTTTCCAATCCTGTAGCCACTGTTGAGTTTTCCAAATTTGCTGGCAAATTGAGTGTAGCACTTTTACTGCATCATCTTTTAAGATTTTGAATAGCTCAGCTGGAATACTGTCACCTCCACTAGCTTTGTTGTTGCTCAGTTTTCCTAAGGCCCATATGACTTCATATTCTAGGATGTCTGGCTCGAGGTCAGTGACCACCTCATCGTGATTATCAGGGACGTTTAGCTCATTCTTGCATAGTTCTTCTGTGTAATTTTGCCACCTCTTCTTAATCTCTTTTGCCTCTATTAGGTCCCTGCCATTTTGGTCCTTTATCATGCCCGTCTCTGCATGAAACATTCCCCTCATATCTCCAATTTTCTTGAAGAGATCTCTGGTCCTCCCTATTCTATTATTTTCTCCTATTTCTTTGCACTGTTCATTTAAGAAGGCATTCTTATCTCTTCTAGCTATTCTTTGGAATTTTGCATTCAGCTGAGTGTAACTTTCTCTTTCTCCCTTGCCTTTCGCTTCCCTTCTTTCCTCAATTATTTGCAAAGCTTCCGCAGACAGCCATTTTGCTTTCTTGCGTTTCATCTAAAATAGTTCAGTACTAAAATAGTACTGAAATAGTTCAGTAAAATAAGTAATGGGGTATAGAAAATACCCCATTTCCCATTATCATATGCTCAGAAATCTTAAAGCGGTTTAAAATATTAAGCTTATTGTTTGTTCATTTGATTTACATCCCGTCTTTCATTCAAGAAATCAAGATATTATTCATAATGCTTTTTCCACACAACATCACTATGAGGTAGGTTGAGCTGGTGCAAAATCTTCCAGTGAGTTTCCAGGACTAAGGATGGATCAGAACTTAGGTCTCCCTGCCTTAAACCATCCTGATTCTCTAAGACTTAAAATACAGTATTAATCTTCTTCATCCCTCTTTGCTCAAGGAAAGAGAGACCTCCTTCAGGAAGAAGGAATGAACAATGGCAGAAGCAATTTCAGTAATTTCTCCTAAGAGCATGAGAATTCTAAAGTTTTCTACAATACTTGGGGGGAGGGAAAGGAATAGTGATAGAGTTTATATAAGAAGAATTGGGAATAGTGTTTTGTCCACCTTACTTTTGCTCAAATTGAGCATGGATATTCATGTAATCTGCCATTCTTGGTTTGAATATATCCCTAAAGTTTTAACTGTCAATTCAGAAACTGTCTCCTAAATATGTTTTTTCTAGAAAGGGTTATGTTACTAAATTCTGCACTGTATCCCATCTTCACTACTTTGAATTTAAAAAGGATTGATTAAGGAAGACTTCAGTAGGTAGTAGATATGGGAAATCAGAGCAGAAAGCCTTACATAGATTGGATTGCTGGGTAGAGAAAGTGGATCTGGCAAGAAGGGAAGAGAAAACCCGAGACCCTAGAGGAGGGAATTAAGTAAAGGAAAATAGTAGACCAAATAAAGGAAGACCAGATGAAATAAATATGAGCTGAATGTTACTCTGGAAAGAGTATAACATCTCTAAAATATAAAAAATAATAAACATTCTTGCAATTAATAAAGGGATATAAGAATATCACAGAGGAGTTGAATGACAGGAGCTAAATCAAGAGTAGAGGCAGATAATCAAAATGTATGGAAATTTCTTGAATAGTGACAGATTAAGAGTATAACAAAAAGTGTTATGGGAAAATTAACAATGCATCTATCAGAAAGTTATATAGAAATACTAAGCTGTTCTGAGCATGAATGTTCAGAAGGACCTGTGACATCCTTTGGTTTTGTAGTTTCTATAATTATTTTGGTGCTTGCTTTCAGCAGGACTAACCTTCTGCTGCCATCTTGAAGTCAACTGGACATAAAATAACATACGGTATTTGAAAAGACTTGCTGCTGTATTGTGTACCAGTAGATTTCAGTTTATAGTAGATGCAAGAGCTATGATAATCTTTTGTTCCAGGGCAACTACACACTCAGGAACAAGTTGAATTACTCACAAAAAGTGCATTCCGTTTCCTGCATTTCAATGAGCCACAATATTCTTGTTTGATCAAGAGGAATGTCATGGATGTAATTTTGTTGGGTTGCTTTTTTCATAACATACTCAGCATGCAATAAAATTCCCTATTTTGCACTATTGGCTAGGAGGAATGACACCTCGGAACTTTATTTATTTATTTATTTACCTATTATTCATTCATTCATTCATTCGTTCATTTGTTGAGCTATAACCTTTTGGCTACTATGCAAGCTCAACTGAGATTAATTGATGTGCTTTCTTGCTACTCCCTGTCACTAAAAGGACATTTTCTACTATAGTATCTTTTCGGTAGTTTATTTGGAAAAGGAACCCAACTTCAATGAGCATTTTGTACATAAAAAATGGACAGAAAAATATGGCTAGATATACTAAAAGATGGAAGATTTTTTTACTGTATTTGTAATACTGTACTGACAAAAAAAATTCTGCACATGTCCATTGATTTTATGATGTCAGTCTTCTGAATTTTAAAATCAAATATTCATTTTTAACTCTACAGAACTGATTGGCCACATTCAAAATTAATGTCTTGCCTTTCACATCAGAAATGGCCTCTTGTTAAGAGAGGCAATCTGTCTTCCCAGGTGGAAACAATGTGACAGGTGGTCACAGCAGGTATGATTCATCTCAACATAAGCCCCAATTCCAGTAATCAAAGATAATAAATCTTTTTCTGTTGTGCATTAGTTAATGATTACCATGTCATTCAATAATAGGAGAATATAAATAAGGTGGAACTTGATGGTTAACATATTGTGATGTCTGAATATATATTTTGGGAGAATGTATGTTATATTTTATAAGGATAAAGCAACATTATGACATGATATCAGCCAAATTTTTAACTTCTTGGAGTAAGTTGCTCTACTGGTAAAAAAGTAACTTATTGCACATGAGAGCTGTTGTAACTGGAGCTATTATATGGCAAATAAAATGAGTTTAATATATTGGTTGTGCCATTTTAAACTCACAACTCTACTTGAAGAATAAATGGTATTGTGGTATGGATGGCCTTTTGTGCAACTTGTATGCCACTTATACCTGTTCCTGGATGGCAAGGCTGTGATCACAATTACTTATGCCCTGGTCACCTCCCAAGTAGACTATTGCAATGAACTCTCCATGAGGCTGATCTTGAAGAGTGTCTGGAAGGTTCGGTGGTCTAGAACAGGGGTCCCCCTACTTTTGGACCTCGGGGACCACCAAATTCATAATTTTAAATTCCGTGGACCACTAATATAAATCCATCGCGCCGCTTGCTGAAGCACCTGGACTCCCAGTGACGGGATAGGGTCCTTCAGGCACTCTCCTTCCTCTCTCTTTCTCTCTCCTCTCTCTCCCACTCTCTCTCTCCCATTCTTTCTCTCTCCCCCCCCCCCATTTTTCTCTCTCATTCTCTCTGATTCCCACTCTGTTTCTTTCTCTCTCTCTGTCTCATTCTTTCTTTCATTCTGTCTCTTTCATTCTCTTTCTCTCTCTTTCATTCTCTGTCTCTTTCTCTCTTTTTCTCTCTTTCATTCTCTCTCTCTGATTCTCTTTCATTCTTTCTCTCTCTTTCTCTCCCCCTCTCTCCTTCTCTGTCTCATCATTCTTCCCCCTCTTTCTCTCTCTCATCTCTCCCCCCTTTCTCTTTCTCTCTCCCATTCTTTCTCATTCCCTCTCTCTTTCATTCTCTCTCTCATTCTTTCTCTGTCATTCTCTTTCTTTCTCTCATCTCATGGGCCAGCCAGTGTCTTGGGGCTCAGAGGAAGTCAAGCATCTTCCTGAGAGACCGAGGTGCATGGAGCACCAACAAGGGCCGGAAGAAACGGCCATGAGATCCAGCAAGAGACAAAGCTTCATTCCCACTGTGGAATATGGAGCGAATCTCCATCCCCCACCCTTACCTTGCCAAGCAAGGAGTGACAGGGAAGGGAGGGTATGGGGCGGGAACAGCCACTGGTGGGTTCAGTCGACAGTAAGCTACAGCAGGGGGAAGAAACAGGCCGGGGTTCCCACCACCATTGCTTCGGCCTGCTTGCACTACCACCACCCCTTTCACCATTACCTCATTCCGGCCAGTGAGGGCTATACTGCAAAGTTGCAAATTGCATGAACCTCTTTCTACAGCAGAGATTTACAGCCCCACCATGCCTGGCCAGTCCCATATTCCAGAGGTCTAGTCACAGGGATAGCCATTGCTTATCCCAGAGCAGCTCCTCCACCCAGGTGCATTGCGGACCACCAAACTTTTCTCACGGACCACTGGTTGGTGACCACTGGTCTAGAATGCAGTAACACAAGAAGTTATATGTGCTCCTAGAAGGGCATATTACACCTTTGCTCTAAAAACTGCATTGACTGCTGGTTTTTTCTGTGTCCAATTCAAAGTGCTGGTTTTGACTTTTAAAGCCCTACATGGCAAGGGACCTAGTTACTTGAGGGACCACCTCTTCCTGATTACATCTACCCATGCTATCAGATTGAGTAGGAAGAGCATGATGTGAGAGTCCTGTCTGCAAGGGAGCTCCATCTGACAGGTCCTAGGATAAAAGCTTTTTTTCTGCTAAGGCACCCACCCTCCATCATTTCTCCTAAAGGAATGAGGTTGGTCCCAACCCATGTGACCTCCTGGAAAACTCTTAAATCCTAGATCTGTGATGGTGAACCTATGGCACATGTGCCAGAGATGACAGGCAGCGCCCTCTCTGATGACACACAAGTCATCACCCCAGTTCAGTTCCGTTGCACATAATGCGCGAGTGCCTCCCGCTGGCCAGCTAGTCTTCGAGTCTTTGTTGCACATTTGTGGGGATGTGGTGCATGTGTGCGGTGTGCCCTCATATGGGGGGGGCAGAGCACATGCAGGGGGTATGTGCGGGAGCTGCTAATGCCTTGCATCTTGGGGATTTGGGCTCTTTGGGCATTCAGTCCAGAAAAGGTTAGCCATCACTGGCCTAGATTATTTCAACTACTGATTTCCTGTCAAGAGGGAGTCTCTGCCCTGGCAGTATTGTATGCAATATCTCCCCTCGTGATCTTGCTTTATTTATTTTGTTTTTCCTGTGTTTACTATTTTACTGATTTTATTGAATGTTAGATTTATTAAATCTTTGGCTCTATTGTATGTCACCCAAAATCACTTTGATTAAACTTTGTAAATTTTATAACTAAAATAAATAAATTAGACACTTGTCACATGATGCCTTCATATTAAATCTTTTTTTTTTCCTTTTGGGCTTCTCTCAGAGGAAGTTTGTATTTACAGTAAGTTTATGACATATATCTTCCAAATCCTAATCTTTTCCCCTTTTTGGAGTTCTTCCTTTTTGCTATTTTCTCCTTCCTCCAAATAACCTGAACCTAGCTAAGGTAATTGCCAGACTCAAATCTGAGTGCTTTGAATTTATATAATTGGGGAAGAAAGCTTCTCTAGTAGGAAAGGAGAATGATGACTTCTCTCACTCTTGAAACTTACCTGACAGTGCATGTAAGAACAATATTTAAATTGCAAGCATCTTTCTCATCTGACTAGGTGGCTTAGCGGCTAAGACATTGAGCTTGTCAATCAGAAAGTTTGGTGGTTCAGGTCTCTTGCGTGAGCAGGGGGTTGGAGTAGATGACCTCCAAGGTCCCTTCCAACTTTGTTACTGTTATTATTATCATTTACTTCCTGCTTTCTCTAGCATAGAGCAAGTTTAGATACTTGGTTTCTAAATTTTTTGGAAACGTGAATTCATTTATTGTGACCTATTGTATATATCATGGCTAAAACAAACCATGCCTTAGCACAGTTCACAAATTCAGAGAGGTCATCTTGTATGCTGATTACCGTATTTTCCGGCGTATAAGACGACTGGGCGTATAAGACGACCCTCCTCAGAGCCATTTAAGGCTCATCAGAGCCTTATGGGCTGGTCTGCCTGGTTACAGGAGAATGAGACCCGGCGTATAAGACGACCCCCGACTTTTGAGAAGATTTTTGTGTGTTAGAAAGTAGTCTTATACACAGGAAAATACAGTAGTTTAACTTATTGCATAAATCTTGTTCTTTTGTTTAGTACATTACTGTTTAGTTTACTGTGTTGTGTGAACCTACCTCATGCATTTTGTTCAATAAACTAAAGCTATATCTTTCGTTAGTATAAAATGTAATCCCAATCACTGAATAATCAAAAAATTTGCTATTTACTTTATAGCATCATTGTAGTACAGTCATTTAACTCAGATTAATTTTAGCTGACATTGGCCACTGGATGTCATGATTGCACTGCCAAATATTATCAGAAAAAAACATAAATCTTAAGATATTTTTCAGCCTCCAATAAGCCAAGCATGCATATACATTTTTGACAAAATCTTTTCCTCAGAAATATAGACTACATCCTCATATTTGAACTTTTATTCCAGTGTTTCTTGCAAAAAAATATAATGAGCAATGGGTGTATCTGAACAGTATCTCAAATCTGCCTCATTAATATGCTCTCAAAACAGTTCAAAAGACCAATACTTTCTTAACATTATTAAGATTATTATTAACATTATAACAGAGATAGTTATCACTGATTTACTAGTGAGACCCAATTTCAAAACTTCAAACTTCTCTTAATACTTTAATCTTGATGTTAAATCACAAAGGAGATCCTGACACAACTTTAGGGCTCTCATAGTTAGCCAAAGAATCATTTACCATTTTGGGGATATGCTGCTAAATAAAAAGGCAGTAGTCAAACCTGGCTCTAATCTCCTTAAATATCAAATGTCTTGACTTTCAAATCCTTTAAAAGAAAGAGACTGCACAGTACTAAAGAATATATTGTACTATGAATTACAAAACTAATTCTATATGTTTTGCAATGGGCAATGTCATTTGCTGTTATTAGTGATATATAGCTAAGGTCTGTCTGGAGTGTTGACTGATAGTCTGATTGTGGGATTAGTACGATTTGTGGGCAAGCTTTGGTACTGTAGAAAGATGAGGCAAATGCAGGAGTTCTGGCAAGAGTTTGAGAAGAACTGCATTGTTTTGATTTTAACTGGGTTCCTGCATAAATAAACAAACAAACAAATAAATGCTTTTAATTGTATACAGTGTAGTAAAGTAGTGAAAAACATGGGGTTACTATTAGTGTACCAAAAGCTGAGTAAGCCTGTAATTCTCTTCTTGAATTAAAAAATTCAACATTTATTTGTTGGCTACAAGATGAAGAATTTGCTGAGCTAAGGAATCTCAGAGGTTTCTTTTAAGATTTGCCAGTTGGAAGAGATGGCATTGTCTATATTAAGGATTAGTGTTAAGAATTATATGTGTGCTGAAAGTTAAAATTGGGGCATTGTATTATAAATTTTACCAGCAAGAACTATATAAAAGAGTATTCTATATTGCTGGTATTTTTGAACAAATGACAGAAGGAATGACACAGAATCAGTTGGCAGAGAAAATAATAGCTCATATTGGAGAGATAATGCACAAACATCATTTCATCTCTAACACACAATACTAATAGTAATGGATAGCTAGCTACTCCCTCACATAAAATAAGTTTACTGAATTTCATGAAGTACATCCTTTATTTTGGATTTTCACAGGCTTATCAAATATTATTATAAAACTGGGATTGATATCTCACTGCATTAATTATTCGTTACTCATAAAAGCATTTATAGAAGTCTTACCACCTAAAGATTTCCAAATGTGATTTTGAGCCTGTGAAGTCATAGTAGGTCTTGCAGTGTTGCATAAAATTTAAAAGGCAGTTGTATTTCCATCTGTAATATTACAAGGGGCAGAAAAAGTCTGTCCTTCTGTTGAAAAAAGCATTTGCCCATGTGTGTAATACAAAAAGAAAAAAAAACATTTCTATGGAATCATAGTGATCGTAATAGACTGATTGTTATCTAGAATATGGAAGATCAGAAATTAAGATTATCAGTTGATATACTAATATATTGTATGCAAAGATGAATATAAATCTGGTTCTCATAATGTAACTTAAATTTTAATAATAAAGAAACAAACAAACAAACAAACAAACAAACAAACTGCAGCTCATCTACTTTGCCTACTTTTGTTATCTCCAGGTAGTGAGCATGAGAATATGAAGTAGGTGGCTTTAATAGACCTTTCCAAAGAGGAATTTGCAACTATGCACTTGCCTTGTCTAAAATAACTTGATGCTCTGTCTAGTGATGTTTCCAGATTTATGGTCCTGAAGGATTTCAACCTGCTTTCCTTGGGTCTGGGCTCAGAGGAAGCCTTCATGTTCATGGACAGCATTGCAGCAGGCAGACCCATCCCATAATGGGGGTGGAGTGTCACATATTATACATTACTTTTGTCTTACTGTGGTAGCAATATGGTCTGGGGTATATTACCATCTGTCATGAAAAGATGATTCCCTGTTGAATTTAGAATTTACTGCAGCATGCTCTTGCCTCCAGGAGGCTTGCCATATTTGATTGATTCTCCCCAGGCACTTAATGGGCTCAGAGGGAACACAAGGTTTTCCCTGAAGTTCTGATACACAGTTCATATGAGGCCTTAGTCATCATTTAGAACAAGGGAGCAAAAATGACTTTAGATTGGACTGCACCTATATGGAACTAATCTCTGATGGGCCCCTTACAAATGATGAAATGGCAAAAGAGATATCCAAAGCACCATTGGGGAAAGGTTAGAAGTAAATTTGACTTAATACAGGTAAGAGCATTCATTATGGCGTCTCTTGTTGTGATATGATAGGGAAACACTTTTCTCCTTTTTTGTTGTTGTTCTCCGAGTGTCAAACGGAACAGAATACCTACAAGGTTACTGGGAACTCTGTTTTGACAGTGGGCAATATTGCTTAGGTTTGTTCCAAGATGGATTTCAGTTGGGCAAGTTCAATAGAGTTGAGGCATGGCCTTGTGATATTATCTAGAACAGGTGTCAAACTCAATTTCATTGAGGGCCGCATCAGGGTTGTATTTGACTTTGGGGGGCTGGGGTGGGTGTGGTCAGAGTGAGTGTGGCCAGCTCAATGTCACTCATGTTGGGGGCACCTGTGGTGGCCCAAGCTCCCTGCCAGTGAAAACTGGCTCCCAAGCATCACTTTCGGCTGCGACTACCTCCTACAACCCTCTTCCAGTAAAAACAGAACTCGGGAGTGCTGCATGCAGCTTTCATGAGCTGTTTTCTCTGGCAGAGGCACTGTAAACCGGTCCTTTGCTGTTTCCAGGGTGGCCTCAGCCAGATCTAAGCACCCCGCGGGCCGGATCCAGCCACTGGGCCTTGAGTTTGACATCCCTGTTCTAGGAGGAGTTAATCCTCTTACTTCTGAGGAAATGGACTGGGTGGGAAAATGTCTGTGATGGTAAATGCTATCATGAAAGATAGGATAACCTTGTCGATTCTGGAAGAGGAGTAGTCCATCCCATTCTCAAGAAACCATTTCTGGATCCCATAAATTTGAACTATTTCTGTCCAGTTTCTAAGCCTCCTTTCTAAGCCTACCACTCAAAGGATCTTGGAGGAAATGGATCTTCTGGACTCCTTCCCACCTAATTTCAAACTAGAATACTGGTTTGAGACATCTTTGATCACAGTTGCTTATATTGTATTGAGACAAGTTTGGTTGCACTTGGTGATGTGGCAGCTCAGAATAGGGGTAATGTATCCATCTTGCTTGCCCTTGACATCTTGGCAGCCTTTGATACCCATTGATCATGGAATCTTTCTGAACTAGCTTAGGGTGTTGGAGCTCTGTTGTGATTCTCCTTCTTTCTTTGGAGCAGGTTCCATTCAGTGTTGAGGGAAATGTGGTTTAGTCCCTGATCCCTGCTTTGCAGGGGGCCCTCAAGAGCACCAAGGACCCCTCATTTCAACCCTCAGCTACTCAAATATTCTCTTCTGTTGGAACTTTTATGTGTCTTTATGTAGATTCAAATGAAATATCCTTTGTTTAATTTATGCCATAGTTTCATCTGTGCCCAATATAAATAGAGGGTGGGATGAAGTTGATGATGATTCACATGGATTGCAGTGCTGATAAAAAATGTTACATAATTTTGCTGTATTTTCTCTTGCACAAAAGTGACAGATCTGAACTGCATGAACTGGTATTCTGTATAAACTAACAAATTAGTGGATATTAGCATTGCTATGTGAATTGGTTGCTTAATATTATTTTTACAAAAGGTATATAAGATTACATGAACAAGGAAAGAAAGGAGTCCTGGCAAGATTTTAGAATCAGCTTTGTTGCTAATTTTGATTTTGACTGGGTGTTTGTAGTAAGAAAATGCTAAGATTTGCCTGTGGTGCTTCAAACTTATTACAACTGTTGCTTCCTAAATCCAGTATTGCCACATTCCCCCTATGATATTTTATATAAATAATGAAAACTTTGTTCACATAGCTATTGCAGATTTTGCCTCAAGTAACTCACCTAATCCTAAACTGCAGTTTCTTCCTTCTCCCACTGGTATAATGCAATGGTGAAATCCAAATTTTTTTACTACCGGTTCTGTGGGCATGGCTTGGTGGGTGTGGTTTGGTGGGCGTGGCTTGTGGGTGTGGCAGGGGAAGGATACTGTCAAATCTCCATTCCCACCCCACTCCAGGGAAGGATACTGCAAAATCCCCATTTCCTTCCCAACTCCTGGGGGAAGGGTATTGCAAAATCTCCATTCCCACCCACTCTGGGGCCAGCCAGAGCTGGTATTTGCTGGTTCTCCAAACTACTCAAAATTTCCACTGCCGGTTCTCCAAATCCTGCTGGATTTCACCCCTGGTATAATGTAACAGCTCCATTTCCATTTTGGAGATTTCTCACAAGCTTCATTCTGTGTTTTAGGTTTTCTGTTTCTGGAAACTACCTGGTATTCTTCTTCAATGATTCTCTTCTCCCACTTTCTACACAACTTATTTTTCGTTCAGCATTTTAAACACCTCTGCATATATCCACTTTGGCTATGGATTTCTCCCATTTTGTCTTGCAAGGAATATGGTTGTATCTTCAGTATCTTGTTCCATTAAATTTTCCATCCTTCCTGGACCTTTTTCTCCTCAAGGATTTAAAGCAATTTTGACAATTTCAACATATTTCATGGCAAATTGGAATTTTTTGGGAAAAAGTGGAAGGATACCAATATTTCTGAATATTGGTTTCTCTAGATTTCCAATTACGTTGGAAAATTGAAATTATCCAGACACGTTCTACAATTTGAAAGTTTCACATATTGCTGTGTCTATGTTTATAACACATTTGTAATCTAAATATACTAAAAAACATCTTTTTTGTTTTTTTTTCCTCATACAGTTAAAGTATGCACTGTATCATTTCAATCGGAAATTGTCCTTGGAGCCTAAGGTATCTGTCAATTGTAGAATAGTAGTTGTTGGATCATCAAATGTAGGAATCTCCTTCCTGGAAACACTGATTTTTTGGTAAGTTTTTAGATTTAATTTCACACTGGACAATTTTTCATTATATTCAATTATTGCATTTATGTCTCATCTTTTTAATGAAAGCTCGGTGTTATATACTTGTAAATCTCACCTTATTTTGTCTCTAAAATAATAACCCTTGAGTTAGATTAGGCTTTGAATAAATGACTTGTCCAAAGTCACCCAGGGAGTTTTCATAGTTAAAGATAGAGTCAAACTATATGTCATCATTTCATGTCTGGCACCTTAGCTATTACAATTTACCTAACTTGTCTATACTGCTGTGATCTAAAGTCTTTGTGCTTGTTAATGTACACATGGTACTGCTTCCTTCCACTCAGTGTTAAAGACAACCAAGTTGACTTTCATTTGTGTATGGCATACATTATAGCTTGTAGTGGTCATTATCACTAGCATTCACAGTGCTGCTGATGTAGTTCCAAAAGGAAGATCTCTTTAGAACGAAACCATTAGAGCAGACATGGACAGCATCAATCTCTAGTTTTAGGTTTAGCCAGGATGGCCAATGTTTTAAGACATAGTGGGAATTGCAAGCTAATATTTGGAGGTCCAGACTTAATATTAGTTGCCATCAAGTTGATATTGACTTATAGAAACCTTGTAGATAGTTGTTCTGAGTTTTATTTGCTCTTCAGTCAAGTGGCTAATCCCTGCTAGAGTTGAGTCTATGGCTGTACTTATTGCATTGATCAATTACAATGCTAATCTTTTTTTTTACATTTTCCTTCAATCTTACAAAACATGGTATCTTTGTCTACTATTCTTTCTCTTTGCATGTCCATAATATTAAACTGTTAGCCTTGTCAATTGAGTTGATAAGGAAAGCTTCATCCAGCAGTTCATAATGCTCAGGACCATTTGCCAGTATTTCTTTCTTTGTTTGTTTGTTCATTTGTTTGTTTATTTATTTTCTATAGCCACCTATCTCAGCCAAGTGACTCTGAGTAGTTATAGTTCTAAAACAATAAAACATTTAAAAACAATAAAAATAATACAAAGCTAAATATACAATGACAAATACAATTAACTAATTAACAGTGCACCCAAGACAGAAGGCCTTTAATACATTTGGACCCCAGTTCCAGTACTCACTCAGGTTTTTTAAGCCTTATGAAAGCCAACAGTTTGGGTCCATTCTAATCTCTGAAGAGAAAATACAGTATTCCACATTATAACAGAAATTTTTTTTCTGGAATGTTTTACTCTGCAGGTCCAAACCAGATTTGGTTCCTGTTTTACTTTGATATTTCTTCTAGCAGCTTCTCTCACCTTACCAAATTTGGTCCCATTACATTCAGTTTTCAGACATACAAACAGAGTTCTCATCTCTTTTACGCAGTGTTTTCCATTAAGATGACAAGAATAAAGAGGAAAGATCTAGAGCTAGTTAATAAGAATCCACTTCCAGAGAGGGGGGTGGAGCTTCGCAGCATTACCAGTCACAGAAAACAGAGCTCCCCATTCCTGTGCTGGTTTCTCCCTGTTTGTGGGCTCTGAAAGGAGCCAAAGCGACCTTGTAGGGGCAGTGAAGCTAAGGAGAGGTGCTCTGAGAGGTGGCAGGAGAGATTACAACTCTCTTGCTGAATCCCAGGACTTCTTTCTCTCTCTCCCACGGTGAGGAGAAGAGGCAGTCTAAGATGGCTGTCAAGAAGCTGGAGAAGCAGATGACCATCTAAGCACAGTGCAGGTGCGGACCTTGGTGAACAGTGTGTGAACTGGGTGAGAAGAATACTTATTATTCAAATTTTAACCCCAAAAGAATATCCAGTAAAAAAGAGGTTCACAACTATTCTTAAAGTAGCAGTGACCTAGCACTCTGAAAAAACTTTAAAATTGAAGGAAAGAATTAAAGGGAAAAAGGCAGAAAAATCACTAAAATACAGAAAATTGGACTTTCAAACTGGATGGGCACTTTGAAATGCTGAAATTATCAACTTAAAAATCAATATTATTTTTACATTGTGGGAAAATGAAAAACTGGTTAATATTGAAATCCAATCTAAGACCGCCACCTGCTGGCAAAAGGAAGAACAACATACTCCCAAAATCTTGGAATTATTTGATTTTTTGGGATTTAAATGTGATAATACAAAAGACATTATCATTAAAATGACCCCTGAGGATTACAATACAAGATTGAATTTATAGAGGGACCTGAGTGGGTTCTGGAAAATATATGGAACTATTCATAATGACCAAAAGCCAACATGGGTTGTCAAAAACAGAACATGCCAGACTAATCTTATTGCATTCTTTGACGAAGTGACAAAATTAGTGGACCAAAGGAATACTGTCGATATAATTTACTTGGCCTTCAGTAAGGCATTTGATAAAGTAGACCATAACCTACTACTTGATAAAATAGAAAAATGTGAATTAGACAGCATCACCACCAGATGGATTCGTGATTGGCTGACCAAGCGCACTCAATGTGTAGTCCTCAATTGAACTGCATCTATATGGAGGGAAGTATGCAGTGGAGTGTCCCAAGGCTCTGTTTTAGGCCCAGTACTCTTCAACATGTTCATCAATGACTTGGACTAGGGGATAGATGGGGAACTCATCAAATTTGCAGATGATACCAAGCTGGCAGGAATAGCCAATACTCCAAAAGATCAAGATACAGAAGGATCTTGACAGACTTGAACATTGGGTGCTATCTAACAAAATAAAATTCAACGTTGAAGAAAGTAACATTCTACATTTAGGCAAGAAAAACAAAATGCAAAGGTACAGTATATGTGGTACCTTGCTCAATAGTAGTAACTGTGAGAGGGATCTTTTAGTCCTAGTGGACAACCATTTAGATATGAGCCAGCAATGTGCAGCAACTGCCAAAAAAGCCAACACAGTTCTGGGCTGCATAAACAGAGGGATAGAATCAAGATCATGTGAAATGTTAATACTACTTTATAATGCCTTGGTAAGGCCAAACTTGGAATACTGCATTCAGTTTTGGTTGCCATGATGTAAAAAAGATGTTGAGACTCTAGAAAGAGTGCAAAGAAGAGTAACAAAGATGATTAGGGGACTGGAGGCTAAAACATATGAAGAACAGTTGCAGGAACTGGGTATGTCTAGTTTAATGAAAAGAAGGACTAGGGGAGACAGGATAGCAGTGTTCCAATATCTCAGGGGTTGTCACAAAGAAGAGGGAGTCAAACTATTCTCCAAAGCACCTGAGGGTAGAACAAGAAGCAATGGGTGGAAACTAATCAAGGAGAGAAGCAACTTAGAATTAAGGAGAAATTTCCTGACAGAACAATTAATCACTGGAACAACTTGCCTGCAGAAGTTGTGAATGCTCCAACTTTGGAAATTTTTAAGAAGATGTTGGATAACCATTTGTCTGAACTGGTGTAGGGTTTCCTGCCTAAGCAGGGGGTTGGACTAGAAGACCTCCAAGATCCCTTCCAACTCTGCTATTCTATTCTATTCTATTCTATTCTATTCTATTCTATTCTATTCTATTCTATTCTATTCTATTCTATTCTATTCTATTCTATTCTATTCTATTCTATTCCATTCCATTCCATTCCATTCCATTCCATTCCATTCCATTCCATTCCATTCCATCCAGAGGAACAGGTTGATTAATTTTGGAATAATAGAGCTAAGAATATTGAATTCTTTTAAAAAGTGACTATAGGTTCAAATATATGGTCTTTGGATTCTTGGACAAAACAGGGGTACAATAAAATCTAATGAGATGCTTCATCAAGGAGAAAGGAGTGGAACTTGGGAAGAGATGATGTTGGTAATCCAAAGTTCAAGGGAGACACTGACATGGCATTGTAAGGTAATAATGAATCGAATAGAGAGCATGGATGGAATGCTGGTAAATATAACAGAAAGGACAATGAGTGATCAAGACGCCCAGGAAGAGGAGGAACTAACTGAAAGAGTAAACAAAAAAAAATGTAACAGACAAAACAAATGAAACAAGATGATAAGGAGGAGATAATAACCAAAATAATAAGGATTGATGATGCAAGCCAAGGAGAGAGTATTCTAAGGGAATTAAAAAAGGAACCGGAGAACCAGGAGGATTCTTATGGGAGAGAGATAGGGGCAAGATTAGATATTTTCGAAAGTAGACAACAGAGAAGGGCAGAGAAGGGAGAAATGTTTAAAATGAATAGCCAAGATGTGGAAGCAGACAGAAATAAAGATCCAAAAGAGGAATATGGGAGGCAAGCTAAGAAACGAACAATTAAAGCTTTAAAGTGGGTAAGAGATGATGGTTAAAAAGGGAATATGTTTAAATTCAGTAGTGTTGTGGCCCGCCAGTGGCCTGCGCGGATCGTGGCTGATCCCGACGAAGAGAAGGCTGGTATGGGGTCGCGCCAGCAGCCTGCACAGCTGGCGCTTGAGTTGGATAGCGAGGAGGCTGAAGAGGATGTGGTGCCAGAGGCAGAGACTCAGCCTGGGCCTTCAGAACCTCCAGGGGCTCCTTCAAGTGGAGAGAGCAAAGTGGAGGAGCCTCTCCTTAATGCTCGAGCATGCAGGGCTGCCAAAAGGCAGCAATGGCTACTCAGGAGGAGGAGGTCTCCTCGAGAGTAAGGTTTGAGGATAATTGGCCACTCCCTTAGCCTATTTAAGTTGCACACAGTTTGTAATTTCTTGCTGGAAACAACTTGTAATTATTACAGAGCATTTTGGAGAGTGTCTTATCGTATCTTGTTTTCTGGGCTGGTTGCCAACTTTTGCCGGACTTTGTTTATTCTTGGTAAATTATAACTTTGATAAGGAATATTGGTGTGTGTCACAATCCTTGGGAAACCGGAGCTGGGGCAGAACAGTTTGTTTCCAGCCTAAAAAACACACACCACAGCTTTGAAGACGATGGAGCAGCTGCATGAGGAGAATGTGAAGCTTCGGCAGCAGTTAACTTTGATGGCTGCTCAGTTGGCTCAGCTTCAAAGCCAAATGACTTCTTCTTCTCCTCCATCCTCTCTGCCTCCTCCACCTCCTCAGAGAAACTGCCTGGTAGCTGTGCCTGATAAATTTGCCAGTAATGTGGAAATGTTTCCGGCTTTCTTTGGACAATGCCAGCTGTTTATGAGCTTAAGAGCTGAAGACTTTTCGCAGGACTGAGATAAAGTCGGGTTTATTATCAGCTTGCTCTCTGGCTTGGCAGCTCATTGGGCCACGCCCTTGTTGGTTCAGAACAGCCCGTTGCTCAATGACTTTCAGGGTTTTGTGAGCACCTGCAGCTGATGTATGAGGACCCTATTAAAACCCAAACCTTCTCCAGATGCCTGCCTCTTCAGGAGTACATCAGTGAGTTCCATTTGATAAGCCAGGACTCAGCATGGAACGAGGCAGCACTTATGGATGCCTTCCAGGAGGGTTTATCGGACACGTTGCAGGACGAGTTGGCCAGATTGGATATTCCTCCAACTCTGAAGGAGCTGTGTTGCCTGTGCCTCAGGATCGATGTGAGGTTACAGCATTGGCCCTTGCATCATGCCCCTCCGGAACCCCGTGTGTCTCAGTTGTACCTGAGGCTCCGGCTCCAAGGGAGGAGCCCATGGAGATTGGTGCAGCCAGACCCCGCCTGTCCAGAGCTGAGAAGGACAGATGCCAGGCAGGGGGGTTGTGTTTATATTGTGGGGAGCCTAGGCACTTCACTGCCTCTTGCACCAAGAAATGATGCGGCCCGCTGGCTTCTGTTCCCATTCCACAGCCCACACTTAACCTGTCGGGAAACAGGCAGAGCCCAATCTAGGGGAGACCTGGGGTTGGGCACGTACCAACACAGACTCACACCCTGCGGAAGTGGACTCTGGACCCCCTCATCATTTGATTCTCAACACTAAGATCTTCCTTGCTGACAATCCCCAAGGGATCCCAGCTCACGTTTTGGTGGACTCTGGTGCGACAACAACTTCATGGATGAGGCGTTTGCATTTTGCTGTTCTCCTATGTCCCGTGGATCCTCCCATGGTTGTGGAGATCATCGATGGTCGGGTGCTTCTGATTAAGGCCGCCACTCAGCCTGTGCGCCTGACCATCAGTAAGCATGAGATGGCTAGCCAATTTTATGTCACAACTGGACTGCATTTCCCCTTACTTTTGGGACTGGCTTGGCTTCGGGCTCATGATCTACGCATTCTTTGGTCTGAGAATTTCATGTCGTTCCCGAGCCTGCAGTGTGTGGATCATACTCATCAAGTGTGCGCAGGCCAGGTGCAGGGTTCACTTGTGGTCTCTTTGCTGGCCAACCTCTCAGACTTCGTGGACATCTTTAGTGAGAAAGAAGTGGACCAGTTGCCCCCACACCGGCCGTACGATTGTCCCATTGACTTAGTCCCAGATGCACCGCTCCCTATGGGGAGGTTGTACTTGATGTCGGACCCTGAATTAATGGCATTTAGGGAATTTGTGGACAAAAACCTGGCCCGGGTTTTTATCCAGCCCTCGTCATCACCCTTGTCCGCTCTGGCCTCTTCGTCAAGAAGAAAACCGGAGACTTTCATCTGTGCTGTGACTGGCTTGGCTGAACACCATCACAGTGTGGAACCAGTACCCTCTGCCCTTGATCCCTGAACTCTTAGAGAGACTCTGGGGGGCTACTGTGTTTACCAAGATGGACCTGCACAGCGCCTACAATCTGGTTCGG
This sequence comes from Masticophis lateralis, assembly GCA_030761175.1. Classification (NCBI taxonomy): domain Eukaryota; kingdom Metazoa; phylum Chordata; class Lepidosauria; order Squamata; family Colubridae; genus Masticophis; species Masticophis lateralis. Next base: position 93,346,791 of record JAUDYJ010000003.1, on the reverse strand, counting down.
GTCCGAGAAGGTTATGAGTGGAAGACAGCATTCGGCACCAGGTATGGCCATTTTGAATATACGGTCATGCCATTTGGACTAACCAATGCTCCCGCTGTCTTCCAGCATTTTATGAATGATATTTTCTGGGATCTTTTGGATCAGTTCATGGTGGTGTACCTTGACGACATCCTGATTTACTCCACATCCCGGAAAAGCCATCTTCAACATCTCCATCTGGTCTTGCAACCAGATGCTGGAGAAGTGCCAGTTCTTCCAGTCAACCATCGACTTCTTGGGCCATCACATTTCTCCTGAGGGCATCGCAATGGATCGGAGCAAGGTTGAGGAGTTGAGAAGTTGGCAACTTCCCTGTCGGGTGAAAGATGTTCAGCAACTCCTCAGGTTTGCCAACTATTATCAGACCTTCATCCCTGGCTTCACTACTCTGACAACGCCCCTCACCCGACTCTGGCAAAAGGAAGTTCTGTTCCTGTGGGGCGACCCTGAGCAGCATGCGTTCCTGGCCTTAAAGCAGGCCTTCATGTCCGAGCCGATCCTCAAGCATCCTGACCTGCAGCATCCGTTTGTGGTCAAGATGGACGTGTCAGATATCACGGTCGTTGTGGTGTTACTCCAAGCTTGCGTGGATGGCGGTACTCTTTTCCTGTGCGCTTACTGCTCCCGGAAGTTGAATCCTTCCAAGCGCAACTATACCATCTGGGAAAAAGAGCTCCTGGCCATTAAGACCACGTTCGAGACCTGGAGACACCACCTCAAGGGGGCCTGACATCAGATGGAAGTCCAGACAGACCACAAGAATCTGGAGTTTCTGCAGACCACGCGAAGCTCAATCAATGCCAGATCCGGTGGTCTTTCTTCTTTATCCATTTTAATTTTAAAGTCACCTACATCCTGAGAGCGTGCAATCTACGGGCAGACGCGCTCTCCAGGAAGCCCGACTACGCCCAAGCTAAGGACCCGCTTCCGCCTTGGACGATTCTTCCCGTCGAGTCATTCGCTGCCATTCAGGAACCTGTCAACCTACGGAATCAGATCCGGGAGGCGCAGCAGCAGGATGCCTTTGTTGACCTTCAGAAGCAGAAGGTAGGGCCTGACTCTCCCTGGACATTTACCGATGACCTTTTAAGGTACTGGGAGAGGCTTTATGTTCCATCGGGGCCGCTTAGGGGATCTCATTTTGTTCCAGTACCACGACAACCCTGCGGCGGGGCATTTCGGTTTGTTCAAGACTCTGAATCTGGTGTTGCGGACTTTCTGATGGCCTCATCTCCGTCATGATGTGCAGTCCTATGTGACTCCTTGCGTTCGTTATCAACAGGCCAAGTCGGCCATGAGCACTCCTCCAGGACTACTTCAGCCCTTGCCAACACCCAAGAGACTGTGGGGTGTCATCTTGATGGACTTTCTCACGGATTTGCCCCCATCCTTGGGTTTCATGATGTTGTTTGTGGTGGTGGACATGTTGACAAAGATGGCACACTTTGTACCCTGTAGGGGACTGCCAACAGCTCGTGCCACCGCCCGCATGTTCATCCAGCATGTCTTCCGGCTCCATGGACTACCGGATCAGATCGTTTCGGAGAGAGGGACCCAGTTTACTGCCCAGTTCTGGAAAGGGGTGATGTCGGCCCTGGATATTAAGATCTGCTTATCATTGGCTCATCACCCCGAAACTGACAGTGGGACTGAAAAGGTCATTGGGATCTTGGAGCAATACCTGCACTGCTTTGTCAATCAACAACAGGACAATTGGATCTAACAGTACCTAGCAGTCGCAGAGTTTACATTCAATAATTCCCAGCACACCTCCACACAGACCACCCCTTTTTTAGCCAACCTGGACTATCACCCATGCTTCTTCCTGCTCATGCCCCTGGACTCCCCAGTTCCAGCAGCGGATGACTTCTTGGTTGAGCTTCAGGCCATGCATCAGCTGGTGAAGGGGTGCCTCAACAAGGCCAAGGACGATTACAAAAGAGTCGCAGACCACACGTGGTGAGCCACACTCCCATTGGCTGTTGGGGATCGCTTGTAGTTGTCAACGAAGCATCTCCCCTCAGACCAGCCAGTGATAAAACTGGACCATTGGTTCATTGGACCTTTCCTGGTAGAGGTGGTCATCAATCCCGTGGCCTACCCCTGACCCTGCCTCAGTTTTTGAGAATCCACCTGATGTTTCACCGATCCCTCCTGGTTCCCAAATGGCCTACTTGTCTGCTCCATCAACTGGACCGTCCTCCACCCACGCCCTGTGACAGGGAGGGATCACTGGAGTATGAGGTGGGGAGTATTCAAGACTCAAGGTGGTTGAAGGGTCAGTTTCAATACCTCATCAAGTGGAAGGGGTATGGGCCAGAGGACTTCACATGGGAGGATGCAGCCTCTATTCATGCTCCAGACCTGATTCGCGCCTTCCACGAGCAGTTTCCGTCCTGACTGCATTCAGATTGACAGACTCAGGGGAAGGGCCCTGTGGTGAGGGATAGTGTTGTGGCCCACCAGCAGTCTGCATGGATCGTGGTTGATCCCGACGACGAGAAGCCTGGTGTGGGGTCGCGCCAGCAGCCTGCGCAACCGGCACTCGCATTGGACAGCGAGGAGGCTGAAGAGGATGTGGTGCCAGAGGCAGAGACTCAGCCTGGACCTTCAGAACCTCCGGAGGCTCCTTCAAGTGGAGAGAGTGAAGTGGAGGAGCCTCTCCTCAATGCTCGAACATGCAGGGCTGCCAAAAGGCAGGAAGACCTCCTCCTCCTGAGTAGCCACTCAGGAGGAGGAGGTCTCCTCAAGAGTAAGGTTTGAGGATAATTGGCCATTCCTTTAGCCTATTTAAGTCGCACACAGTTTGTAATTTCTTGCTGGAAACAACTTGTAATTATTACAGAGCATTTTGGAGAGTGAGTGTCTTATTGTATCTTGTTTTCTGGGCTGGTTGCCAACCTTTGCCGGACTTTGTTTATTCTTGGTACGTTATAACTTTGATAAGGAACATTGGTGTGTGTCACAATCCTTGGGAATCTGGAGCTGGGGCAGAACAAGTAGTGGCATAATCAAAGTTAGAATAGGATGGAGATTAGAGAGAGGGGATTAATAAAATACACATTTTTATATAATAAGGAGAAGTAATAGTAAGAGGGGAAATTAGAATTTGAATGATGGTATTATTAATTATACTTAAATAATATGGTGACTGGCATAAGAATAATACATCAACTATTGATTAAACAAATAATTAAAGATTGTAATTCAATATGAATTAACATATTTTTACTAAATTAATTACATTTACTAAATTAAATTTACTAAATTAATTTACTAAACTAATTACATATGTTTACTAAATGTAACAAATATGATCAAGAATACTTTATTCGTATTAAAATGTATGAAATGCAGAATATAGTTATTGACATAAAATTAACATTGAAATATTGAATAACTAAATGATGAAGGATTATAAATTGAACAAGCAAATAATGGAACATTTCAATTTAGCATAAATGTTTGTACTATTATTAGAATTGTATAAACTTGTTAATAGTAATAAATATGATTAATACTATTTTATTTGTATTAAAATGTATGACATTTTAATACAATGTATTAAAATGTATGACATTCAGATGCCACGCTGTTCAAACATTGATGTGTTTGTAAAAAATTAAAAAAATATATATATAAAAAAAGAATCCACTTCTGCAGATTACAATGAAGTTTGTGGATTGCAAATGGCAGCTGCAATTCTATTCTGACGTACTGACAACAACCTTATTAAAGAAATACATTAACCTTAATTACAGCACTTAGATGGACACTTTCACGTCATATCTATATCATGCTAAATAGCCTAGGGTAAAATGCAGCTAAAGATTGACATCTCATGATATTTGAACTATTCAGTACATATATTTTCTTTGAACAAATAATTTGGAGATGTGATTCAGAGTATAACTATATTCAGATCACATTTAATCTGGGCAGTGTACATTAGGTCAGGTCAGACTGGCTGAATTCCTCTAAAAGCCTTTAGAGAAGGGCAAATAGGTCTGTTACCTTCATGCCGAAATGATTTGCTCTAATGCAGTGGATCATTATATTTTTATAATAAATTTCAAAGTATAACTAAGAATGAGAAAGTAAGGACATCTTTATATCTTTCCCACCCATGTTTATCATTAGACATTTTTCTTTCCAGCCCAGCCTGCTTCAAGTATCAAAGCTTGATTACTGTATGAAAATAACATGGGGGAGAATTTGGCTCATTTATCAAGTGCTGCTTTTCTTACAAAAAAAATATCTGTTTTATATGCGAAAAATATGTTTCTATTTTATACACCTGCTTTATCTATGTTACAGAATTATTTAAAGCTTGAAAGACCTCCAGTATAGTCAGAACAGTGTCAGAACTCTTCTAGAAGGGTAAAAATGACCTGTTTTGAACTTAAAATTGTTTCAAGTTTGAGATGAAACTTCCCAAGTTTGAAATATTTGAAATGTTTTGCCACTCCTATTATTATTAACTATAATATATTATTAATTTCCTCTTTTCCATCATTTTCCAACATACTGACCTCTCCTTTGAAAACAGATATATTTTATGAATGGCTAGTTTTCTAACAAGAGAGCTATTCATAATTATATAAACTCATATGTTCATTACTTAGACATTCTACAGTATTCAGATGTTTGTCTTACATATCCCTTTCTTAATTTGTTGACTTATCTTTTGAAAAAAAGATTTTTGTATACTACAGTAAACACTATTTACTGCAAAAGATAGCTTTCCGTGTGTGTGTGCATTTATCTATATATTTTGTGTTATTTGTGTGTAGTTTGCTTAAAGGTGATAATAAAGCTACTAAAAAACAACAACAACATTGAAACCTGTTCAATATAAACCTACCAAATAAACCTACCAAATAAAACCTGTTCAATTCTGAATAAAATATGAAAGAAAAAATTATTTTGAAAATATCACAAGAGAAAAAGCTAAGCTTCACTTATCATCCATAAATGTATAATATGTAAATTGGTACTTAGGGATATTTTCCCATAATTATATCGTTTATGTTTCATTATTTAGAACATTTTTTAAATTATTTAAAATAATTATATTTTCCTCTTATGTTCAGGATTATACATTAAGATACAATCAAATGATCATATTGTTTTTATTTATTCAGTTGTTTATATTTACCATCATATTAACAATGTAGAAATACTGAAGAACAGAGAGTTTTGGCAAGAAAGAATAGGGAAAATTCTATGCCCCATTGTTAAATGGGTCATTTTTACTCCTTTAGTAAAGACAATGCAGAAAGCACAGCTATGATGCAAAAAGAAGAATTTCCACTACACCTTGTAACAAGAATCTCTTTGTCCTATTTTAGTATCATCCCTTTACCGCCTGTTATTAGCAGACTGTCTAATTTCCCTACACACTAGTCCAATAAATTGCCCAAAAGTTGCATTTTTATGTTTAGGATAGCATTGATTCATTATCATTCATATTGATAATGAAGAAGACAAAAATAAAAATAAAAACTGCATATTCTTACATATAAGCATTTTTAAAGTGTTTGACAGTGTTCCTATAGGTCCTATAGCAGGGGCGTCAAACTCAAGGCCCAGGGGTCAGATTCGGCCTGTGGGGTGCTTAGATGTGGCCCATGGGTCCACCCTGGAAACAGTGAAGGACCGGCCCATGGTGCCTCTGCCAGCAAAAATGTAGGTGCCCCCACCCCTGAGCTCTGTTTTCGCTGGCAGAGCACGCGGGCTACCATAGACGCCCCCGACACAAGTGATGATGAGCTGGCCATGCATACTCTGGCCCCCTGAGATCAAACACAACCCTGATGCGGCCCTCAATGGAATCAAGTTTGACACCCCTGTCCTATAGCATTCTACATTTCTATAGTAAGTTGTGCAACTGAAAGAGCAACTTTAACTTTACTTTTCTTATCAGATTTCTTATAGATGTGTTGATCTGGATTTCAGGTATCATTATAATGTTGTCCATTGTGAATAATGGAGACACATTTAGACTACAAACTACCATAGGCACGTTGACCTGAGACTAAGTTCTATTCAGCTAAATAGGACTGAGATTGTTGATAGAATGAATATAGCATTTATTCAGTTTATACTTTTTTCTTTCCTTGGATTTGTTTAGCAATCATAATGCTTAGCAATTGCATGTTTCAAAGCTGTACTTAGAACAGATACAACTCCTGTTATCTGGTAGCCCAGTATTACATAGTATCCTGCACAGCTGTCTTGTTTGGCAGCAGCTAGCATAATGCTTGCTGTTTAATTAGTCTTTTTATCTTTACATTTGTCTGAGAATGTCAGGAGCCTTCCATGTTGCCTGCCGCTAATTAGTTGACTAATTAAATAGTTAGTGCTTACTTGCTGATCACAGGGCTAACATGTAATGAATGTTGTAGTAATTGTTATTGTTTTATGCTATCTGCCTTTTGCCACATGAGTTGACTGAAATATGTACCCTTTTCGGACTGTTTTTTCTATATTGAGGGAAAATAATACAAAATAAAACAATGCAGTGGCTTCCCATGCACTTAGTATTACTGAACGGTCAGACAGAGATAAATAGGACATGTTCTATCTTGCCTGGCTGTGAAATCAATTACAATAGATGGTGTCTGTGATAAATGCAAGACATAATGATGAAAGATATTGCTCAAAATATTTGCAGCAATCATTTAATAGGGGACAATAGTGTAGTATAGTATATTTAGTAGTCTAATGATTTTAATGTTTAATGGTAAGATGAATAGAATAATTCTTATCTATTTTTCCCTATAAGCTTAGATCTTCAGAATGCTTTTGAATTTACAATACTTTAACTGAGGTAGTTTTGGGTTTGAAAAAAAACAAACCCTGTTCCCAAACAGTTGCTCATGTAGCTACTGACCAGGCCCAGATCTGCTTCGTGTATTTCATGTAGGACTAATCCATTCAAGATTCTGTTCTATTGCATTTGTCATCAGGAAATGGTTTTGAATTATTTCATTGTGCATTTTTAATGAATCTCTTGTAAGTGGTACAACTAATGCATGTATTTGATTCTTTAGCTTCCTTTTGGGAAGGTGTGTGATTGTACATGTGTGCATTCAGACCAAGCTTGATCCTCAAGTCATCTTTTTATTTCAGAAAGTTTATTTCTGAAACGTATTACCTTTGCAAAAAGTGAAAATGATCTAAGTAGTAATATTTTCAGTGATTTCTGCTTTCCTTATCACATCACTAATAAATAGGCAACATGACCCTTTTTTATTTTAAAGCCAAGGATGCTTAGGCCTCCTTTTGTAACTACAGTTTAAAGCCAGGCAATGAAACCCAATACCTTTTACTTATTTCCCTAGATACTCTAATCCCTCCTGCTTTACAAGTATCTTTGAGCTGTTCTTCCCCTTTTGTATCCACAGCAACATGAATCCCTGCTGGAATTATTTGCTTCGATAAAGCAGGTGCACTTGTTTAATGCTTGGTTGGGTTGAGCTCTTAACTTGAAGCTTCAAAAAAAAATCCTGATGGTTGCCCTGTGCTGTAAAGAATAGGGTATTCAGGATTTTTATATATACCTCGCAGAAGCAGTTCTGTTTCTGGTACGCACTACCTTTTCTTCAGCATGTTTCCATTTTGCAATGATCAAAAATACGCTGCTTGTTTTAGTATTAAAGAATCTAAGCCTAAAATGGATGAAGCATTTTTGAGTTAGCTCTGATTTGTCAAAAAAACGAATTAATTGCAAAATTTTCTGATTATAATTGCAATAATTTCCAAACTGTGTTCTATGAGATAACTAATACTGTTCCACCCAAAATAAATAGAACTTTAATAGCTTTTATACACATAATGTTCATCCAGAAAGGAGGCTAATCCTAAATCTCTGCAAGATTTACTGTTCTGTTTTTACATTCTTCAGTTAGTATCCACATAAAATTATAACAATGCTTTGTTTTCTCTACAAACTATTCTCAATGAAAAATAGAGAATTTTCACCCCTGCAAACTATGCCTCTCATTATATTTACCCGTGAAATGTTTGTAACCATAGTTCCCTTCCAGGTAGGAGGTTCAGTAACGTATCAAAAACTAATTTAATGGACTAATGGTAATTCTTAACTTTTCTTCAGCTTCTATAGTTTTGCATGCTCAGATGAAGCAACAATTGAGCAATCCAGGATAATCATTCTTGAAATGTTAATCTAGCCTTCTTTAATGTGGCGTCTTCTGTTTATTGGATTTAAATTCCCATAATGCCCAGCTGACATACCCAAACTTAAACAATTGTGTGAGTTGAAATTCCAGCACATGAAAGTGACTAGGTTGGGAAGAGACAGCTAAATTACCTTCGTTTTGGCACCATTGAATTATAAGAAAATTGAATGAGAAAGCCTTAATTGCCGACTGCAGAATTTAAAACCCTAACTAAGAGACCAAGAACTGAATTTTCATACCACCTTATCTGATTTAAGAAAATTTGGATCTGAACAGATTGAGAAAATATACCTATCTATCAATCACTAAATACTGTATAAGAGAAACAAGAGTAAATGTATCTCATTGCATATACATTTATCTGCAATCTCAATTTATGATTGTACCTCAAGGGAACCATCTGTTAAAGTTCTGAAGTTTACAGATAATACAATGGTCATTGGCCTCATTTGAGATGGTTATGAGTCTGGATATAGACTGGAGGTTGAAAAACTGGCCCTGAGGTGAAGCCATAACAACTGGAACTCAATACGCTTAAAACTGTAGGGATGAAAGTGGATTTTAGGGGAAGCCTTTCTATTTTGCCATCTTTTACTATATTTAACAGCATAGTATCAACAGTAGAGTCCTTCAGATTTGGGATTAATTTACATTATTTGGGTTCTATACTCTCCCAGGAATTGAAATGACCACTTTTTAGAACCATCATTTGCTTATTCATGTCAGAATTATTATTTATCATTATCCTTTTTACTCCTCCCTCTTATTAGTATTTGTTTGTTTGTTTATAATTTTATTTCTATACCGTCCTTCTCCCGAAGGACTTGGGGCAGTGTACAGCCAATTAAAAACACTAAATATACAAACAGCAAATTTAAAAATTATTAAAATCATTAAACAATTTCGGCCCGAATTAAAACCCAAAAATTTAAAACTCCCAATTTAAAAACATTTACATAAATAGCCCTGCCTGGTGGAACAATAGGGTCTTGAGGGCACAGTGAAACACACGGAGGACAGAGATCTTGCAGATTTCCGGGGGCAGTTCGTTCCACAGGGCAGGAGCTCCCATAGAGAAGGCTCTCCCCTGGGTGTCGCCAGCCAACATAATTTGGCCAATGGCACCCTGAGGAGTCCCTCTCTGTGGGAGCGAACTGGCCGGTGGGAGGCTATTGGTGGCAGAAGTTGATCTTGTAGGTACCCAGGTCCTAAGCCATGGAGTGCTTTAAAGGTGGTGACCAACACCTTGAATCGCACCTGGAAGACCACTGGGAGCCAGTGCAGCTCGCGCAGGAGAGGTGTCACGGGGGCGCAACGAGTCGCAGCCATAACCACCCGCGTGGCCGCATTCTGGACCAATTGGAGCCTCCGAGTGCTCTTCAAGGGGAGCCCCATGTAGAGAGCATTATAGTAATCCAACCGGGAGGTGACAAGGGCATGAGTGACCGTGCGCCAGGCATCCTAGTCCAGAAAGGGCCGCAAACTGGTGGATCAGGTGAACCTGATAAAAAGCCTCCCTGGCCATGGCCGTCATATGCTTTTCCAAAGACAGCTGTGCATCCAGGAAGACACGCAGATTGCGGTCCTTCTCTGTGGGGGGCAAGGATTTACTCCCAATAGTCAGCGATGGCACCAGCTGACTATACCGGGACACCGGAAGCCATTGCCACTCGGTCTTGGAAAGGTTGAGTCTGAGCCTATTTCATGGTAAACTAGCATTACTTGAGTTTTTGAATTTTGCGTTCATCACATTTCATCTCATGCAGTTAAAAAAGAAATCAAAATATCCATGTTTTAAATATACCTATATTTTTCCTTTATTTCTATTCTATTATTCTAACCAGAATGGACAAATTTCATCCTTTTTCTCCCTGTTCAATGATTCTCAGAGATTACTATATCTCTGCAGTTTTCTTGGCAAGGTTGTTAGAAATGGTTTAAAATTTCCTCTTTCCAATTTATTTATTAGTTTGTCAAACATGTACAAGATAGCAGGTATGAATATGAACATGGACATCAATGAAGGAAATGAATACAAATAAATGGGGACAGCAGGACAGGTCAGGGAAGCAAGGGGGAATGGCATGACAGCGGCTTCCCTGCTCAGTCCCGACAAGCGATGCATCCATAGTACCCACACCAGTGTCCCGAGAGAAACAGAGAAGATCTCTGCTTGCAAGCAGATAAGCAGAGGTAGCAAGCATATGCCACGCCATGGGAAAAATGAGAGGCCCTGTTGTCCTGCAGAGCCTGCCATTGCTTGAGTGGGGTAGGGGGATTGAGGAGAACGGCAAGACTCAGGGACTGGTGAGGTGGAGCTGGCTGACTCAGGGCTGTTCAGAAGCTGCCCCTGCCACTGCCAGAAGTTTGGGTGCCTCAGCTTCAGATCGCTCCCTCCCTCCATCCCTCTCTCTCCACATACACACACAAAACAGAGGTTGGAGAGCTCTCTTGCTCTCTCTCTCTCTCTCCAAGCATCCCATGCACATCCCATTTGAGGAAAGGGCATGCATGGCTGGGCATGCTGGCTGTAGGAGGAGGCACGGCACAATGGGGTGGTTTTGTTCACTGCAGTGGTACTTCAGGAGGGCAGGCGGACATCTGCAGCTGACAACTGTAATGAATATGTCTGTCTGCCCTCCCAAAGCACCACTGTTGCCGTTCGCTTTCATTTCATGGCGGGAGAAGGAAGAAAGTAAATGGCGCTGTGGCAGTCCTCCAGGAGGGCAGGCAGAAATCTGCAGCCAGGCGGGAAGGGAGAGCAGTGAGAGCAGTGGCAGCGGCCCCTTCCAAGCACAGCGCACAGAAGCGGCATGCAAGGCAGCCCAGGCATGTCTATTGGGCTGGTGACCGGTTGGGCGAAGGCGGGACCACTAGGGATTATTGCTATTGGTTCAAAAAACTGATGCCAATCATCACTACCGATTTGCCTAAACCGGTCTGAACCGATAGGATTTCACCCCTGGGGAAACTGACAAAAAAAGTTGCAAATCATAATCACATGATCACAGCAACTGCAACCAGTCATAAATGCCAGCCAGTTGCCAAGTGCCTGAATTGTGATCTCATGATTATGGGGGTGGAGCAACAGTTGTAAATTAAAATTTAAATTGTAATATTATTTTCAGAGGCCATCATTAAGCAAACAGTTGTAAGTCAAGGATTATGTGTAGCAGCAGCTATCACTACTGTTACTACTATTATTGGCATCAAAATAGTTTGTGAAAGTTGATATAAATGCTGGTGCATATTAGCATAAAATATGATTTCTGAGCACTTGACATTGCAATTGCCTATGAATACTATGAATTAAAAATAACTGAAGTAAATTTGTATAACATTTTGATGTTCTGTTTTTTTGTAGCCCACACCTGAAATTCAACAACCTTACATTGATTTCAGCTCATGGCCTTCCAGGAAAAGAGGAATCAAATAATCTGCATAAGCAATTTTTAATTAACAGGTGCGTTTGGAGCAGCAGTGAAATCCAAATCTTTTTTACTACCAGTTCTGTGGGCATGGCTTGGTGGGTGTGGCTTGGTGGGCATGGCAGGAGAAGAATATTGCAAAATCTCCATTCCCACCCCACTCCAGGGAAAGGATACTGCAAAATTTCAAAATTTCTGCTACCGGTTCTCCAGACCCTGTCAGAACCTGCTGGATTTCACCCCTGGTTTGGAGTATTTTCAGTACTGCCAAAAAGACAAACATAAACATTATTTTAAAATGGTAAAATATACTTCTGATGCTATAAGTATATTTATACAGTAAATGAGGAATTAATCAAATTTAGTTTCTAACATTTGTACTCCCCTTGTAATGGATTCAGGTATTGTCCTTTGCTAAATCACTATCCTTGTTTTGCCTTTAAAAACTATAGCAATGCCTTCAGTAACTTTTTCCTCTTTTTAGCAAAAGTAGCAAAAAAGGGAAAAAACAGAATAGAGATGAAATAAAAGGAAACTATTCTTGAAATGGAAAAGAAAACCGAGTGAACTTTAAGCTAGCCTTTGTTTATGCTATTATGGGTGTCCAACCTTGGCAACCTTAAAACCAGCCAGCACGGCTGCTGGGGTATTCTGAGAATTGAAGTCCACAAGCCTTAAAAGTTGCCAAGGTTGGATACCCCTGGTTTATGCATTACAGTTTTGTAACAGCTGTGTCTGCACCAATCTGCATCTCTTGCTAATCCATTATTTTCTTACCAGCAAATGTAAGCACCTCCTTCCAATTCCAATTCATGTATTTTCCTGTGGGGGTAATATAATACCTTACTATGGACTTCAGCAAACTTTCTGAAAGGGAACAAGAAGACTTGATTATGGGATTTTAATCAATTTATCAGAATATAATTAATAATTACATTCAATTACTAAAATGAACTTGCTGTTTCTTCACAGTTATTGTTTTAATGAAGATGATTATGCACTGATGTCACTTGGTTCATGGATTAATGTAGTGGCTGGAAAAATGACTGCTATAAACAGGTCTGCAAAACATGTAACAGTTTCCAAGGAGAAAAAAGTGCCATATGATCATCTCATTCTCTGCACTGGCCAACAGTATCAGGTAAGTCCAAATATTGAGGCAGCACTCCCATACCTAGTTAAATGGAAAAAATTTTCATTGAACTCAGATTAATTTATATTGCATATATAATAATAAATTTGGAAATTTGTTTTTTCCTATCCAAAATATTTTTTAATCTTATTTTTTATCCTCTTTTTAGTTATATACTATGTTCAAGGTTGTGATCCCATGCTTAATTGAACAAGTAATTTCAGAAACAGTCTATAAAAATCAAAAACAGTGTCTTAGTAAAAATCATCATGCTGAATTCAATATAAGCAGTTATAACTTGCAGCTTTTTAGAAATCTTATGAAAATCTCAGATTTAGATAATCTATCAATAAATGAGAGCCTGTGCTACACAATTCCATACTGTTGCAGCATAAGAAACATAAGAGTTCGTCTTTGGGATTTATTAGACAAATCTAGCAGTGATGGAATTCCAAGACTCCTCAACAAACAAGTTGCTACTCCTAACTATTTATTCTTACTAAACAATTTAGATCCTTGTTTCAGAGATAGATCTTTCCTTACCAGATTCCTTAATGTCTTCAACAAAGGCAGATTTTCTACTCCTTTCATTGGAAAAGTTCTTTAAAATTCAAGGAGATATATAGAGATGTATCTGCTTGGAAAATAGCCCTTATTAAATTGTACAGCACAATCAAACATCAGGGGTTGACCATAGAAAATGTTTTATGACATTTTGTATTATGTCATTAATGTTTTATGTTAGTTTTTATGTCACAAAATATTCATTTTGTGAATATTTTGTCAAATTTGTCAAGTTGTCAAATTTCAATACCAGATTATTTTATTTTATAGACCTTGGAATTGTTAATAGTTGGGCACTGTTCTCAAGTGAATAAACTAGACATCAATTCTCTTCTTACCTGTATGCCAGATTCCCTGCTGACTCTTTCTGAGATTGATAGTGGATTTTTAAGCAAGAACTGTAGCTGAAGTGCTGAGGATGACTAGAAAACCTTTTGAAACTGAACATTTTAGGTCTTCTTCTTGCAATATCAATGACTATACCTCAAGTGGCTTTTAGAGTTGAAAACAATACAGTTCCCATAGGGATAGATTTCTGCATCCCTGAGATAGGACCACTGCCTCATGCATCTATTTCTCTTGAAGAATCTTTTTCTCTGCTTGTTGCAGAATGGTAATGTGATCCCAGCCTTCCACGTTATCAAGATTACTTACTTTTAGTCAAGCAACATTGCCTTCTGTTCTCCAAACACTGCCCCAGGGTTGTAAATGGATGTAAATGAATATGAGTTATCACTCATATATGTGATGCAGAGAGATGACAAAAAAGAGCAAATTGCTTCCCGTGATGGTGGTTCTTTGAGTAGCTATTTGTGAATTCACAAATACATTGTCTGTCTTCTATAGATACCATAATTTAGCAAGCATTCTTAGTTTTATAAGCATGATATGAGAAAGAACTGAGGAGAAAAAGAATGACAAATGTAAATATATTTTTAAAAAGCAACTAGGAAGGCAGTAGTTGAAAAAGCTGGTTATACCTCTATAACTTCAGTTTAAAAAGAGATGATTTAATAAGTGAAACAAAAAAAAATCATTTTATTGCCTGCATTCACTCCTCCATTTTCATTTTTTACACATTTCTACCAACAATGGACAAGCTTCTTAAAGCCACTTTTCTTACTGGATCCTGACAGTCCTTTTTACCTTTTCATTTTAGTCAAACAGATGGTCACAAAAATATCCCATTAGTTTTGAAAAAAATGTGTCATATGTCATCTATAGCAAATAAGGAATGTTGCTGAGATCCAAAGGCCTTTTGTGTGGCCTGTGAGGTGTGTGGCCTAGAATTATCATATTGCAGCTGAATTTTCTTCTTATGAAATGGCAATCTTGAAATCAATTTCATTTTGAGATATTAACTTTCTTTAACTTGCTCCTCTTAAACTGCACTGAGTCAGAGTAACTTGCAGACTTACATATCAGGAAAAATAGGAACACATATCCCATAATCTCTTGTCAATTAAAAGAGAATAACAAATGCTAAAGAACATGACAAAGCTTCTGGTGCATTAGTACTACAAACTAAGAACACTGAAAGCATTATTTTTTATTCAACCCCTGCAATTTTTCAGTACGTGAAATATCTTCAACCAGAAGTTGTTCCAAGAACTGGGTGAAAAATGTTAGTTTTAGCCAGTTGTTTTGTTTTGTTTTTATTTTGCTTCATTTCAGCAGATGGTGGACAATGCTTCTCTGGAAATACTTCAGCAGGGGCTTGATAACATCCATTTGCAACAGTTTAATAAAGGACTTCTCAAACTTTCTATCCATAAATTACATTTTTAAAGGGCTTTGATACAATTACCCAAAGTGGTTGCTGCAAAGGCAAAATTATTCACAAACTATACATATTTTCCAGTGGTTTGTTGTTACCAGTTCACCCCAGATTGGGTGTACCGGTGGCAGCAGTGATGGGAGGTGCTGCCCACCCACCCGGACGTCTCTGCACATGAGCAGAAGCGTCACGCATAGGCGTGAGCGCCCACAAGAGAACCAGTAGCGGCTGAAATTGAAACCCACTACTGATATTTTCTCTCATGAGAATAGGAAGTGAGACAAAATAAGGAAAATATTTAAAATAGCAGAAAATGGAGAAGAAAACAGAGAAGCTGGGGAAATGCAGGGAGTAAAGAAGAAATTATATTGCTATTGAATGGGAAAAAAAAATCACTTAATTCTCTTGCAAAGCGAAGAGATGCGTACAGTAAAGAAAACTCATCTAACATCAAAAGTTCAATTGTTCTCCATATTTTTTATCGTAGATCCTGGATGAAGAAGGGCTAGTCTCCAATATCCTTTCAAATTTTAGTTTTCATTCTTGAGATGAGACAAATTTAGAGTATCACTGAAAATAAGTGTAAGATAGTTTGTATAATTTAAATGTGATGTAGCTCTTTCTCAATTTGTCTCAATATTTGGAGCTAATATTGCAATAATAACATCTGTTAACATAAAATCTGTATTTTGCCTGTAGACCTAAAGACCTAGATTCATTTGTCAAGTACCTATAACATCAATATTTCTCTGTAATTAAAATATATTTATTTTCTCAGCCAGATGTAGCACATTTCCTCTTCTATGGATTGGCTTCTGAGTTACTGCTTGCATAGTAATTTTATAGCTCATTTATTATAAAAATATGAATTGCTGAAGCAGAATATATTTTAATAAATATTGGTATCTGTGAGAAAATTAGAAGTATATGATAAATAATATTTATTTATCTATAAATATAGGTTCCATGTCCTAGTGGCGCAGATATCAAAAAATTATTAACCAACAGAGAGGTATCAACAAACTATAAACAAAGATACATAGGAGTAGTGCCCTCCAATCTTTTTATTATTTCTGATGATGAAGATGCATTAGCAGCAATAAAGTGGCTAAAAGAAAACGTGATTGATTCCACAGGTAACAGTTTTACCAATTCTACTACATAAAGACAGCAGAGGTTTATGTATTTCTTGGCAAGTTGCATCTCCATTTCTAGCATATAATTATAGCTTAATTAATCCTTGCAAACTGTTTCATCTGCTCTTATTTATTGTACAGATTAATTTACAATGTACAGATTAATTTACAATGTCAGTTTTGGAGACATTTATATTTCTTGCCTGGAACAAAGATTGAAAAGAAGAATTACCTATAATTGCTTTATGAAATTAGATTAACTGAAATGAAAGAACTAAGCACAAAGTCTGGGATTGTTAATTAACATATGAGATAGTAATATCATTAAATATGTTTTGCAGCTAGACACAAATTTTTTTTAGACTGAAAAAGCTGAAAAGAAAAGAAAATTGGACTTTTGGGGATTTAATGTAGAACTATCTGCATACTGTAAAAGGTACTACAATTGGCTAATTCCATGCGTGTTATGTTTATATGGATACAAATGCACCAGGGGTGGGTTCTAATTTTTTTTACTACTGGTTCTGTGGGCGTGGCTTATTTTGTGGGCATGGTTTGGAGGTCATGTGACTGGGTGGGCGTGGCTAGCTGGTCATGTGACCGGGTGGCCATGGCTATGTGTATAGGGACTACTCAGAGGGCTGAAAAAAGTCATTGCTGACAGGTCCTCACACTTATGACTGGTCCTCACACTTATGACCATCCTCACATTTATGCCCATGCAGTATTCTTAACAACCATGTCACTCATTTCACAACTGCTTCTCTTCACCATAGTGATAAGATAGGGCAAAAAACGTAAAATGTGAGGACAGTTGTAAGTTCGAGAACTGGTCAAAAGTGCGAGGACCAGTCAAAAATAACTTTTCCAGCCCTCTCAGTAGTCCCTATGCATAAAAGGATACAGCAATAGAGAGGGATGAAGGAAGGGAAGGGAAATTAGAGTAGGAGTGAGGGTAAGAGAGGGAGGAAGAGAGGAGGAGAAGGAGAAAGGAAGAGGAAGTAGGGAGGAGAAGAAGAGGGGGGAAGAGAAAGTAAGAAGGAAAGAAAAGAGAGAGGTGGTAGGTTTGAGGAGAAAGATTGCTGTACAATAAAAAAGATGAAAGGGAAGAAAGCCAACCCCAAACAAATATAAAGATATTAAGATAAAGAATGAATTGTTAAACTTTAAAGAATAAAAGAGAACAAATATGAATAAATAGCAATAATTAGAAACACACATACAAACATACAATGTATTTTCTTTGAACAGAGTATTTGGCCGGTTCACAAATTTAAACAGTGTTTAGTCATTTCAGTTAGATTTACAATTTCTGTATTTCCTTTTTGCCATATTTATTCCTCATCTATTTTTTTAAAAAACCAATATTACCCTTCATCCTCATCCTTAATCTTAATCAAATTCATTTTTCCCTTCTATTCTATATTATATCCCTTCCCATTGTCATCTATTTTTATATCCATCCTCACATTGGTTAATTATGTAATATTACAGTTGTTTAATACAAATTCAACATTTTAATATAAATCAATTAGTTATATAACTATCTTTTTTGTATATTAATCAATAGGAACATGAATATTCCAATTATTTCCATGCAATCCAATTTCTTATAAATCAATTAATTATATTTACCAATAATAACAAACCAAATAATTTCCCCCAAATATTCCTCCAAACCACAACTTAACCATTTCTGCTTTCAACACAATATACAATTAACAGTATCACAATTATTACAATTCCCTAGTTAAATAGAGCTTTTTTTCTTTTGTGTTTTAAAATCTTGAACTCTCCTCTTTTGCCCTAAATTTCCCATTGTTTGCAGTTTTGCACCTACCTCTTTTGCTGAGGAAAAAGAAAAAGAAATATCTCTCTGCCTCATTTTGTCACGTTGCAGCAAAGACCATGCTTTACTTTCAGTTTTGCTTTTTCAGCATAGCTAGGGGGAAAAAAACTGGTCCAGCACTGTTTACACCTAGCAAAAGACCCCTGTGCAAAACAGCTGAGAGCAAATCAGCTGAGATTTGGGAGACGATCTAATCAATTTGTGCTAATTAACCTACGCTGAAGCTGAAAGGGGCTGTTTTTTCTATTTTTGCAGGCATCGGTCTACTCATTTGTTTTCTTTTAACACTGATCAGCTGTAGGGCGGCCCTTTGAAGCCCCGCCACAAGAGTTTAAACAGTTTTTTTCCCTCTAGCCATTAGCTGGGACTCAGGAGGCAGCAATAGATTGGGGGTGGGCGGGGTAAGCGACCGTTGACCGTCTGGGAACTGGTTCGGGGGCGTGGCCAGCCAATCTTATTACCGATTCTCCAAACTATTAAATTTTTTTACTACCGGTTTTTGCGATCCGGTGTGAACCAGTAGCAACCCACCTCTGAAATACACCCTTTCATTAAGTTGCATGTATCTGATTTACCAAGGCGGCTTCTATATTTGGCTTGGGTTCTGTAAATCTACCTATATTTGCAGTACCCAGAAAAGGAATGGCATTACAAAAATATTCAAAGCAAGAAATGGAGCAAAATAGATAGCCAGGTACTTGGACATAAAACATAACCTGAACTTTGTATTCAGCTTGTGTTTTCTGAGGTTGTAGGTGCCACTGATTGCACTTACTTTTGTCTCCCTCAGAAGTGTTACTTTTGTCAACACCACAGTTCAGTTTTCTTTCAGTGACTATTGGTACAATTGGAGGAGGGAGTGATATCTTCTGGCCTGGAATTAGGCAATGACTGTTTTTCACACTTGCAAACATTGCAGCACCCCCATGGTCATATGATAAAATTCAGATGCTTGGCATCTGATTCATATTTATGACAGTCGCTGTGTGCTGGCATCATGTGATCACATTTTGTAACCATCTGAGCAAAGTCAATGGGAAAGCCAGATTCATTTAACAACAGTGTGACTAACTTAACAACTGTGGCAAGAAAAGTCGTAAAATGGGGCAAAACTTATTTAGCAAGTATGTTACTTAGCAACATAAATTTTTTAAGTCGAGGACTAATTGTTTCTTTTGCAACTAGTTCAGAAGTAGGTGGCTGCTAACAGCTGCTTGTTCTTAGCACTTTTTCTTTTGTGGTCCCTTATTTCCATGTTGGAAATAGCATTAAGTGTGCATTAATTCACTCCTCCAGTGGAGTTCCAATGTGGATATACAATATCATTTCATATGCCTATTCATAATGACGTGGTTGTATGTTGATTTTTGTGAAACTAAACAGAATACTTTTTATACCTTGCTTTGTTTATTGCAAGCGTGATGAATAGATTTACTTGTTCAGATATGTCTTTTATTTGGGGAACCAAGTCTTACCTTTTACTCCTTTTGTGGAGCAAATGTTGAGATATGATACTGTACAATCTCCTGCTCTTATCTGCAATTGCAGAAAAGATGCCTTTTTAATCTGTCTCGTTTCTCAGTTTAATTCATTTGATTAATGTTAGGAAAAGACTGCTCCTGCATTGACAAATCCGTTCAATTCAGTCCCATTTACTAATAACTTATTCTGTTAAATCTGTCCTTTTGGGACCTGAGAGGCAGAATGCATTCTGTGGGGGAAGAAAAGGGAAACTGCCCTTACTTTTTATTCTGACTTAATAGTTATTATTTATTAAATTATTATTTATTAAATTTATATACCGCCCTCCTCCTAATGGACTCAGTAAGCATTTAGTGAGCAGTGCCATGTGTGTATCCTTTGTCTGTGTGCTTGTGTGCATGTACTGTACATCTGCACACAAGTATAATATTTATAGAACGCACATTTGCTCCCTTCATGCAATCCATCTAACAATCCTCCAAGTTTAGATGATGAAGAAAGGCTGTGTTTACATATACACTAAACCAAAGACTATTGTGCCATCTTACCCAAAACTGATGGTTGCTGCTGTGTTGTATAAACTTAGAAATTATAGTGATTTGACTGCAGCTTTTATTTAATTATTTTTAAAGTTTATGTTGACATGCAAACCCCCCTATAATGGCAACAAGAAAAAAGATATTGATTGATTCATTGAACAAAAAAAAGGTCCCTAGATATATTATAATCATTAAAAATTTGATAAAGAAAAACTAATTAACAAAGGGGGAAAAGATTGATATAATAACGAGGCACATAAAATGAATTCAACCCTAAACTTATTATTAAATCTGGTCTATATAAATATTTGTTTATCTCATTTTTAGGACAAAGGAATTTTTGAAAAAATAGACAGCAAACTTATATCCTGATCCATTTTAAAATATTCTTTGAGTGTCCAATAAATACAACATAACATTTTTGATGAATTAATTTAAATTATAAAAAGTATGTTTTACATTTCTTAACTCATGAACCCCTTAAAAACTTCGGATATTTCAATTCCTTGTCTATACCTACAAAGATCAAAAGTTACTTTTTCATCACTGTCATAATTGTGAATGGTTGCTGTCCAAGGCAGTGACTAAACAAGCACTATTTGTACCACCTAGTATTGGCTGATTTATAATTATTAAATTTCCCAGTTGTAGTCACTAAAGCATGGTCTGAGATTGCAGTGGAACATACTGAAGAATCCCTAAATTGATTCACGAAAGCAGAACAAATGCAAATATAATCTACCTAAAATCATGTTGATATCCGTGTCTCTCAGATCTTCTGACAGTCCTAAATTGAGGTGAAATCTCCAGTATAAATTATATATTAGTAGTTGTAGAATATAATTTAGAAAAAAGCTTTGAATTATGTCAGTAATATTCTTAATGGGCCATAAAAGTTAATTAGAGCAATAGTGACAGTAGCTATCTTTGAAATCACAAAAATAATGAATCTTTCAAGTTGCAGCGTTGATATACCACATAAGTTTATTTTGCTTTTAGCTACCGATATGCTTTATTTGAATATCAATTAATATTGCTTTGTCCATTCCCAATCCTATGTCTCAAAAAGAGGTTTCATTTGATATACTATATATTTCTTGTAAAGTAATGTCCTTGGAACGTATAATTCCAGCTTGCTGCAAATTGTTCCTTTTTAATAGCTAATACTATAACTGTTATTCAACAGAGAAATGCAAACTCTATAAAGATCCATGGTAGCCAAAGCTATTGTAAATCTTTTGACCTCATGTCCAAGAGACAGGCAAAATAATAATAATAATAGATTGTTTGTAAACGAGGTTCTAGATAAAATATAACTTTACGTACATGGTATTTCAATTTGGTAGTTTGTCTCAAAAGATGTAAAAGCTGGTCTTTGGTATTATAATGTACTGGTTATAGGGGAAGATATAGTGGAGGATTTCCTGAATGCATTCTTCCATGTAATTAAATAAAGATTTCTGCTGCTTAGTATCAAAGGTAGATTGTTTCTAATTATTTCTGGTGAGTTGCCCATGTATTTTAATTAGTAGAGTTTGTAGATTTGTAATACATTACATGAGGTTGATCCTTTTCTTCTAATTCAATAGCAATAATTCTCTTCAAGGTTTCCAAGTCTTTTTCAAATTAACAAACAGGCATTTTCCTAGTTTTAACATTTCCATGGATCGTAAGTATGCCAGTTTCCAAATTTGTGAATGTATTGTGAATAGAAATTGATTGGATTTTTACCATTAATTTGAAAGTTTGCCCCCCCCCCTCAAGAAACAGTACATTAGAGAATCATTTTGATATACTGGATAGGATAGGACAGGAAAGGAGAGGACAGAACAGAATGGAAACTTTATTGGCACTTGAAATGTACACTAATCAGCATACATGAAAATGAAATTTTGTTGAAAAAAATGATACCAATACTTTAAAAAGATGAAAATCTGAAGGAATGGCAGAGGGGTATTAGTAAATTTGTTTGGGCAGGAAAGAGACCGAGAATTAAGCAAAAAATAATGCAGGATGTGCGAGAAAGAGGAGGTCTCAAAATGCCCAATTTAAGATTGTACTATGAAGCTGCTGCTCTCTCAGCAATTAGTGATTGGATCAACTTAACAGAGGAAAGTATATTGAATATTGAAGGATATGATTTGGTTTATGGTTGGCATGCTTATTTATTATTATATGTCAAGAAAGTGGATAAGACTTTTAAAAACCATGTATTAAGGAGTTCTTTATTGCGTGTTTGGAAAAAATAGCAATATAAATTAAATGATAGATTACCAATATGGACAGTACCCAGACACGCGATAGAGAATATAAGTGTAGAGCAAAAACAAGATGAGAATACGTATAAAAAGCTTCTTAGCAATGAAAGAGGTATATTACAATTAAAATCTTTGAACCAATTAAGAGAAGAAAGGATAATAAAAACATGGTTTCAGTATGGACAGTTGCAGGCCAGATGGAAAGAAAATCAAAAAATTGATATCTCGCAGGAGGATGAGAATTTGGTAAAACAAATCAGAGATCAAGGTCAAATGCATATAAAAAGGTTGTACAATGCATTGGTGGAAATAGACTCAGAAACAGAGCTAGTAAAAGACTGTATGATAAAATGGGCACAAAATATTGGGAAACCAATAATGATGGAAACATGGGAAAAAATATGGTTCAGAAATGTAAAATTTACACAAGCCCAAAACTTGAGAGAAAATTTTTACAAAATATTTATGTTTATAGATGGCACTTAGATCCTAAGAAATTAGCCTGTATGTATCCAAGTATGCAACCTAAGTGTTGGAGATGTGAATGTGAGGATGCTACATATTATCATATATGGTGGACATGTAAAAAAATTAAGGCTTTTTGGATAAAAATATGGTGGATTATCCAAAATATTTTAAAGAAAAAGATAAAATTTACTCCACAGTTATTCTTGTTGGGTATAATTACAGACTGTACGGTAATAGAGACTAAGTTGCTCTTAAACTTAATAACAGCAGCCAGACTTTTGTACTGTACTGGAAGAAGGAGGATTTACCTACTATTGAGGAATGGACTTTAAAAGTAGTGAATTTGGCAGAGATGGCGAAAATTTCAGCGTATTTGAAGGACCACTCAAATGAAAGATACGTACTAGAGTGGAGAAGATGGACTGATTATATTCAAAACCAGTCTCAGACTAACAAGTTACAAATAGATTATGAATGAAATATTTAACCAAATTTATAGTTTTCTTTTTTCTTTGAATTATGTGTTGTTAGATTAAAGGGGAGTTAAAGACCAAGAGTGAGTTGGGAGTCTGAAGAATGTTAGCGTATTTTAGTTTAGGATTGTTATATGCTATACCCTGTATTTGTTTTGGGAAGTCCGGGGAGGGGAGGGGGGAGGGGGATTTGGGTGGATCAGTGGGGAAGGGAGGGCAGAGGGGGGATGGGGAGAAATGTTTGTATTTCTGATAAAACTTTTTTAATAAAAAATAAAAAAAATAGATGGAAAAAAATGAAATTTTGTTGCAGTCAGATCTCAAAAGATAATCATTATGCATATACCCACACACACATACATATATGACAGAGAGCGACATCACAGTCCAATTCGGATGTATATATATACATGGCGAGAAAAAAGAATCCTGCGAGTTTACAAGACGGATGGCATAAGGAACAAAGCTGTTACAGAATCTAGTAATCCTACTGTAGAGAACCGGTAATAAGATTGGCTGGCCATACCCCCAAACCGGTTCCTGGCCCCATCCATTCGCTTACCCCGTCCACTCCCAATCTATTGATGCCTCCTGAGACCCAGCTGATGGCTAGAGGGAAAAAAACTGTTTAAACTCTTGCCGTGGGGCTTCAAAGGGCCGCCCTACAGCTGATCAGTGTTAAAAGAAAACAAATGAGTAGACCGGTGCCTGCAAAAATAGAAAAAACAGCCCCTTACAGTTTCAGCATAGGTTAATTAGCACAAATTGATTAGATTGGCCTTCCGACTCTCAGCTGATTTGCTCTCAAGCTCTGTTGCTAGCTGCAAAGTGCTGGAGCAGAATTTTTTTCCCCCTAGCTGTGCTGAAAAAACGAATCTGAAAGTAAAGCAGGGTCTTTGCTGCAACAACAAAATGAGGCAGAGAGAGATTTCCTTTTCTTTTTCCTCACCAAAAAAGGTAGGTGCAAAACTGCAAACAATGGGAAATTTAGGGCAAAAGAGGAGAGTTCAAGATTTTAAAACACAAAAGAAAAAACCTCTATTTAACTAGGGAATTGTAATAATTGGGATACTATTAATTGTATCTTGTGTTGAAAGCAGAAATGGTTAAGTTGTGGTTTGGAGGAATATATGGGGGAAATTATTTGGTTTATTATTATTGGTGAATATGATTTATATTAAAATGTTGAATTTGTTTTAAACAACTGTATTACATAATTACATAATTAATCAATGTGAGGATGGATATAAAAATAGATGACAATGGGAAGGAGTATAATATAGAATAGAAGGGAAAAATGAATTTGATTAAGATTAGAGATGAGGATGAAGGGTAATATTGGTTTTTTTAAAAAATAGATGAGGAATAAATATGGCAAAAAGGAAATATAGAAATTGTAAATCTAATTGAAATGACTAAACACTGTTTAAATTTGTGAACCGGCCAAATACTCTGTTCAAAGAAAATACATTGTATGTTTGTATGTGTGTTTCTATTTACTGCTATTTATTCATATTTGTTCTCTTTTATTTTTTAAAGTTTAACAATTCATTCTTTATCTTAATATCTTTATATTTGTTTGGGGTTGGCTTTCTTCCCTTTCATCTTTTTTATTGTACAGCAATCTTTCTCCTCAAACCTACCACCTCTCTCTTTTCTTTCCTTCTTACTTTCTCTTCCCCCCTCTTCTTCTCCTCCCTACTTCCTCTTCCTTTCTCCTTCTCCTCCTCTCTTTGTCCCTCTCTTACCCTCACTCCTACTCTAATTTCCCTTCCCTTCCTTCATCCCTCTCTATTGCTGTATCCTTTTATGCATAGGGACTACTGAGAGGGCTGGAAAAGTTATTTTTGACTGGACCTCGCACTTTTGACCAGTCCTCGAACTTACAACTGTCCTCACATTTTACGTTTTTGCCCTATCTGGTCACCATGGTGAAGAGAAGCAATTGTGAAATGAGTGACACAGTTGTTAAAAATGCTACAATGGGCATAAATGATGACCAGTCATAAGTGCGAGGACCTTTCAGAAATCACTTTTTTCAGCCCTCTGGGTAGTCCTTTTGTGCATATGGACTACTCAGAGGGCTGAAAAAGCTATTTCTGACTGGCACTTTTGACCAGTCCTTGAACTTACGACTGTCCTCACATTTTATGTTTTTTGCCCTATCTTATCACCAGGGTGAAGAGAAGCAGTTGTGAAATGAGTGACATGGTTGTTAAGAATGCTGCACGGGCATAAATGTGAGGATGGTCATAAGTGTGAGGACCAGTCAAAAGTGTGAGGACCTGTCAGAAATGACTTTTTTCAGCCCTCTGAGTAGTCCCTATACACATAGGCATAGCCACCCGGTCACATGACCAGCTAGCCATGCTCACCCAGTCACATGACCTCCAAGTCACTCCCACAAAATAAGACACATCCACAAAACTGGTAGCAAAAAAAT
Organism: Masticophis lateralis; assembly: GCA_030761175.1. Lineage (NCBI taxonomy): Eukaryota > Metazoa > Chordata > Lepidosauria > Squamata > Colubridae > Masticophis > Masticophis lateralis. Next base: position 93,320,999 of record JAUDYJ010000003.1, on the reverse strand, counting down.
TTAGAACGCACCCCTGATCTATATAGAAACTTAGTCAGGATGGGACAAAAGATTTCCCTTTTAAATAAAAGGGAAGTACCTAATATTCTCTCTGCAAACTGTTATCTATTATTTGCTACTTGATAAATTCTTTAGCTTTGGTAAAACTCAAAAGTGCATGGCTATTTTAGATAGGCTTTGTAAATTTACCTCCATAATCTTATTCCAGACTGAGGAAATATATCTAATACTGTCAGTCAGGATGAATCCTTGGGGAAGAATGTTAATCTAAGTCAGTAGCTCTTAGATCTACTTAGATTTAAACCACAGCAGTAACTTAGATTTATTCATTATTTGTTTTCATAATTTTTGTATTACTTTCATTTGCAAATATCAAAGTTATTTAGAACAATATAATATAGTTAAAACTGAATATAGAGGATAAAGTTCAGAAATGGCTTTTTAAAAATCAACACTAAATTACTAGGTCAGGTGACAACATCAAAGGAAAATCTAAGCAAATAAATCAATTTCTAATTTTTGGTAATAGCACTCTATTTTTAGAGTTCACTGACTCTCCAAATAAAGTTTCTTCTACAATGTGGGCACCAATACAGAGATTGTTTGTCTACATATCCCAGCTGACTGAATGTCAGCAAGCCATAGTCTGATCAGTAGATCATCCTCTCCTCATTGTAAGGACCAGATAGGCCACTGTGGAAGGAAGCAATATATAACAGTATATAATAAACAACCGTGTTGAGGGAAAGCTTCACTTTACAGTACAGTATTTACCAAATTTCAATTTCTTTAGATTTCATATGCAATAACATTGATGCTCACCATGTTGGATAGAGAAGATGAGAATTGCAACCAGACATTTCTGGAGTTAAGTTAGTGAAAATTGCTGCAGAGGGCCATTAATATCTTATGTTCTGGTTACCTCTATTTTGTTGATTTCATTACATTTGACAGAGAACAGGTAGAAGAGGGATAAATAACTTTTCTAGTTGTAGAGTAAGAGAATCCTAATGGCAATGTTTTTCCTTTTCTTCTTTCTAATTTCCCAACATACTTAAACTTTTTATTGTTTTTATTTGGAGATCTTATAAACAAAAATAGAGGGTGGTTAGATAGAGGGATATCTAGGGAGGGATGATACTTTTTCCCTTTCCTTTTTCCCACTGGGTCTCAAGGAAAGATGTGGAGTTTCCCTGCTTTGATGCAAAGTGTTTCCTATTTCTGGAATATATTCTGCAGAATTTTTAATAAATTATTTTAGCTGTTATTGTTAGGTAATTGTGTTTACTTCATAGCATCAGAGCAACAAGGAGGTCACAGATCACTTCAGCTTTATCATATTAATTATATTAATGAGGTTTATTCTGTTTTTTTTCTTTTGCTTTCTCCAGGGAATATTATTGTCTATGGGAATACAATTGATGTGTATACCACTATAGAATCCCTCTTATCATTAGGAATTAGTGGCTATTGTATACATCTTGTGCACCCTCCCTCAAATTCCAATATTACTTCTCTCAATAACAACGCAATAGAAAGAGCTATCAAGAAAGCATTGTCCAGGTCTCGTGTAACTGAATACCATGATAGTCTATTGGCTCAGTGGAATGATGGCAGTCACCCAGATCCAATCACATGTGCATCTTTCACTACAAATACAAAGCCATTTAAATTGCAATGTTCTGTAAGTATGTGCCTTTGCTGCATTTTAATATATATCAACTGAACAACTGAAACAAGCTTGAATTCTAGAATTCTGCTTTTGGATCTTGCTATGCTGAAACCTAGCTTGAATCTCGAGCATGAATCGTATTTTTGTCTGATTAGGCTATGTTTTAAGTTTTAAGCATAACTGCATTGGTATGCTCAATCTTACAGAATAAGCTAGTTCTGTTTTACAGAATAAAAGTATACTTTGAAGTTTGGGATAAGTCTGCAAAAAGTAATCCTCCTTTCATATTTACATTTTCCAATAATTTTGTGCAGGTGATGTATACCAAACCCAATTTTGTTTTTAAAAACTAGCAAATTATTTCATCCTCCACCCACAAAGTCCTTTTGCACTGTTTTATAATGATGGAGTAATTCCTGGGAGGAATAAGCAAACAAGAATACATATTTCCAGCATGCCACCCAAGGTGTAAATGTCATCCTAGTCATGTAGCTTAAATAAGCAGTCTCTATATAGGATAGCAGCAATATAGGAAGATGGCAGCAGTAGATGATCAATTTATTAACAATGGCAAGGACATTATTTCATACCACACAGCAATAGGCAATGCTAAACCACTCCTGTGATTTACTAAGAAAATGATGTGGATGGAAAATATAGCATGATTTATGATACAGTAATGGATCATGAGCTGAGAAATGAGGACATGTCAGAATCAGGGTGGCATATAGATGTAACAAACAAACAAACAAACATCCAAGATAGGTTAGATAATGTTCACTTCTTACAAGAACTTTTAGTAGAAAAAAATGAAATAAGATCAATACTATGGTTGTAACCAGGCTGGATTGCTAGGAAGTAATGTAATAGCTAGAAAAATATGGCAAGCAGTAGAATCAGGATGAGTACTGGTTCTAACGAAATTATGCCAGCAAATTCAGACAATGGAAAATAAATTGAAAGAAATTCACATCTCAGCACCAAATAAAGAAGAGTTAAGAGAGTGTGCAAGCTATCATACATATCCCTAACTTCACATACTAGCAAACTAATCCTTATCCAATGCAGATTTGGATTTTATTTGGAAAGGGAGATGCTAGATGTTCTTTTTTTTTTAAAAAAAAAAGCATTTTAAAATACAGTAAAAACTATAAGAATGGAAAAAAAGATAAAAAGAGAAAGAGAAGAAAATAAAAAAGAAAATAAGATTTCTACTCTGCTTTCTATCACATAGTTTCCATCTTATTCTTTCTCCTTTCTCTTTTTTTTCTTAGTTTGTAATTCCCCTCTCCTTTTAGCCCTTTTTATTCCCCAAATCATCAATTCAATATTTCTACAAAAAGTCCATACAAGGTTTTTAGACGTTCAAAAAAAAAGTATCATTTTTTTTACATGGCAGCAAAATAATCCTTAGGTTTGCCCAACAGGGAATTAGAAATGCCAGATGTGGTTTTAGAAAAGGCTGAGGAACTGATACATACTAGATAATTAAGAAAACCAAAGATTACCAGAAATAAGTGAATACATGCTCATTAATTACAGAAAGACCTTCAGTCATGTCAATCATGTCAAGCTGTGGAATGTGCTTGAAAAAATGGGAATCCCAGAACATCTCATTGTCTTCATGTGAAACCTATATGCAGATTAGGAAGCCATAGTATAGACAGAACATGACAAAGCAGACTGGCATCAGGTTGGCAAATGAATAAGATAAAGCTGTATAATATAGACATTGATTGATTGATTGATTGATTGATTCATTCATTCATTCAACCTATATGTGAAATATATATGGAAGAAAGCTGGACTGGAAGAAATAGTTTTAAAATCGGAAAAAGAAACATCAATAATTTGCATTATGCTTGATACATGTAAATGCAAATAATTTCCAAGCTATAGTACGGAAAGTAAAAAAGCAAAATGAAAAAAAAGAGAATTATGATTAAATACAGTTGACAATAAGTACCAGCCTTAGAATTGATACTGAAGAGGTAGATAGCTCAACTGGTTGCTGTCTAAGTAGTAGTAGATAGATGATCAACTTTTGATACTAATTAGAATCAACAGTACCGAAGCCAGCAGTCAAGAGATAATACTGCCAAGTAGTCCTTGGTAGAGTCCATGGAAGTCCATCAAGTCCATGGAAAATATATTCAGGATATGTCTATACCTACAAAGTTCAAACTATGCAGGTAATTCTCTGTTCTCTGCTTTATGGAGGTAATTGTTTGAAGGAGCAGGATAGAAAGAGTATCATTACTTTTGAACATTGGTGTTTTGATAGCTAGCTAGATAAATAAATGGATTATCAAATAAATCAACCCTGAGGCACAATGTCCAGCCTCAGTTTATCATAGTTTGGGTACATTATGCAAAAGTCTTGTTTTCTGGAGTAGTCTGTAATACTGGGAAAGGTGGAAGGAAAGAAAATAGGATGTTCAGCAGCAATGGGTGCAATATTGGAAGATCTGAAAGACCAGCTTCATTCAGGACAGGTCCTCCTAAAAAAATTTATGTATGAGGTCACTAAGAATCAACACAAATTTGATGATAAGCAGATTATTGAGCCCATAGTATGGAAGACTGACACTCCTGTTTTGGAAGCCTTGTCAATCTTTTGTGATTGCAGTTTGATAGTTTCTGTTGCTGCTATCTATCTTTCAGCGTTCGCCTCAGCTGGCATTTTCCCCCTAACTTCAGTGTATGACAGAAGTAAGACTCTCAAAACCTATACTACCTTTGTAGTGATTAAAAGATCAAAACACAAAAAGTAAATATTTGTAAAGAGATATCATCTAAAGCTCTTTCAAAAGAGAGAAGGAAGGAGAGAGAGAAAGCAATTTAACAAGAGGTAAACTGAACTACATTTTATTTTTAAAAAGAACATAGCCTATAAAAATACTTTTAAAACTTTAAATATTAAATGCAAGCATTCAGTACTGAAAGAGATAAATCCTAGAACCCCCAAATCATGGTTAGCTGCTTACAAATGAATTAAAACATAAGATCCCAAAAGAAAATGTTCCAAGTAGACAACAGGATGGCAAAAATCTACTCTATAATAAGGTGAGATAGTGTCAAATTAATAATTCTACAGAGGACAAAAATGTAAGTTATCATTACCATTAATAATATAATAACACGTGACAATGTAGTAAATAGTTTATAATAATATGCTATAATAAAAGTGATAAAATATGATAATTAAAAATAGAATAAAAATGAAAATAACAAAATATTCTATACTAATGGGCACAAGCTGCAGTGCAAAATATTCATATGTTATAGGAAGATTAAATTAAAGGAAGTAAAAATGCATGAAATTGACCAATATGGCAAGGGTACTGGAAATCTAAGAAAATAAGCAATAAAGTTCTATAGATTCAATCTGCCCAAACTCATTGGGATATAAGAATTCTGGAAAAGAATGTTCTATGTTTCAGAGCTTTAAGATGCCTGTGATAAACTTCAGGGATTATTAAACAGAGATTTTAGAAAAGATGTTACCTTCATTTTTTAAAAAAAGAATCTGGCTTGCTCAAAACCAAAGAAAAGCAGATAGAAAGAAGAGAGTCTTAATAAGCTAATTTTGCTGATAGTGAGGAGCAGAATCTATCCTTTGCTGATAAAAGAGCTAAGCTCATTGGGAGCTTAGTGTTAATCCTACACAGAGGATAATTATACCCAGAACCCTAAACTCTATTTTCACCAAATAGGAGGTACCACATCATCTTTTTTTACATCTTCTTACATTTTTTCTTATATCTTTTTTTCCATTTGATAAATTGGGAGATTAATCTATTTCTATGTCAAGACTCATACTTTTTCTGCAATATCTATATTCTCTTCAATGTCTTTTTTTCCTAAATTCCACTTTTGACACTATCAAAAATGGTTTGTCTCACATTCAGAACCCCTCATCACCCTTGTATTTTTCACTAATTCTCTGATCATTCATAATTAAACAGTAAAAACAGTTGGGGTCTTAGCTTTATATTGATTCTTTTTCCATGTGTACATATGAATAGACTTGTTTAAACTGCATACTTAATACAAAACTTTTTTAAAGCAGATATTCATCAGTCACCATTCTCATTCATTCTTGGGACTGCAAATGGACAAATCAGTGCAATTTTTTCAGTACTGGTTTGTCTCATTTTCACCAATCATCTAACAAATGTTTTCCCCTATACATCACATTTATTTAGAATTATACATACTTTCCCCCAACCAAGAATGAATTAGCAGGAAAATTATGTGCCATGTATTTATGATTAAATTACACCTAATCCTTGCTTAATGACTGTCCTGTTTAGCAACTGTTTGAAGTTCCAACAGCTCCTCACACTTACAAACATCTCAGAGTTCCCATGGTGACATACCGTAATTGACATTTGGGCACTTTGCAGTTGGTAAGTATTTACAAATATTCCAGTGTCCCACAGTCACATGATTGCCATTTACACAATTTAAAGTCTGCTTTCTACAAGCAGAGTCAATGTAGGAATTAGCAATAAAATTGCAAGTCGTGATCATGTGATGTCTCGCTTAAGAACTGCAGCAGAAGCAAAGGCACAAGTCCAGCTACATTGCTTAGTGTTGGAGCTGCCTGTTCTGTCTCCGCCCCCAGGAATAAACCCAATTCAGACAGTCGGAGGTTAAAATAAGCTGTCAGGCAACCAAGTAGTCTGATAAGGAGCTTGGCAACAATCCCAGCAGCTGTGTGACAAAGCCTTTATTAACAGAACAGACAAATACACATCACAAGTGTCCAGAATAGCCAAAGCTGAGATGCAGGAAGATTTGTTTTTGTTCGTCACAAAAGTGCTGGCTGACTCACTCTCTTTTATAGGCTGTGGGGTGTGGTCCAGTGAGTCAGCTAATCACGAGCACGTCGTGCCTTCTGTTGGGCATGTTTCTCCCTGCGTCGCTGGCGAGGATCCAGCCAGCACTTATCTCCCTCATCGCTGTCCACCTGTGGCTGCGGGGATGTGCTTGGCTCTGGGCCTATCTCTTGCCCTTCGGTGTCCTCCAGGGGCATTGCCAGAGAGGAGGGTCCTGGAGAGGGAGGTCTTGCCAATTCCTCCCTTTCACTCTCGGAGTCCTCTCCTGACGATGACACAGGCTCAGACAACGGAGCCACAACACTGCCAGTCCAATTGTGGTCATTGAGTGAGGACTACAGGTAGTTCTCTACTTACAATAGTTCATTTAGTGACCGTTTGAAGTTAGAATTAGGGTGATCAAAATTCAGACACTTGGCATCTGATTCATATTTATGATGGTTGCTGCGTCCTGGGTTCATGTGATCATGTGCAAAGTCAATGGGGAAGCCAAGTTCACTTATCAAGTGAGTTATTAACTTAACAATTGTGACAAGAAAGGTTGTAAAATGGGACAGCATTCATTTAACAAATCTGTCACTTACCAACAGAAAATTTGTTGGGCTCAATTGTAGTTGTAAGTCGAATACTACCTGTATTTGAACCAACAACCTTGCTGACACCAAGCATACTTTCTGAAATACATTTTAACCTTCTCATTTGTAATTAGACATACACCTTTTCTTCCATAAATATATTCATCAACTCCCCTCGACAAGATTATATTGCTTATCTATTGTATCCTTCACAACTATATTTTTCTTTAATTTCCATTTATTAATTCCTATTGTTAATTATTTACTCTTTAAATCACAATCTCCCATTGTCATGGTTGTCATCAGCTCATATTGACCTTTTCCACTCATCATAGGTTTGGTCAGTTGAGGCTTTCATTAATTGATGAAAGAAATAGCTTAGGTTCCTAGTCTTTAATTATACCAATGCTCCATACAATATACAGTGCTTTGCTACTAGAAAATTCACTAATGGTAAGTTTAATATATTTTGTCTAGTATGCTGCAAATGGATCTAAAGCCCTGCTTTATCCAATACTTTTTTTTGTGTTCTAACTATTGGAAGTCTCTGCATTACACTGACACAGGAAGGATACTTATCTATTTTGAACATGAAATATTCTAAAAACTAAGCTTAGTTATATAATTAAGAACTTACCTGTGTTTGACTAGAAAGTTACTAAAATATTCTTTATTTCTTTTAATTTATTTTAGGCATTCTTTAACTTTACAAAAAGAAGAGTGGATTATGAGACTTTCAAAGCAGTTAATGATGCATGCCTTGTCTACGATGGGAGGCTCGTGATTGATACCAACTTCCATACTAATGATGTGAGCATCAGGGCTGCAGGTCCTTTAACCAAGTTTTCCAATATATACTATGCTAATGAATGGACACACAGCAATTTCAGCTCAAAAGAAGTTGGTTTTCAGCTTGCTGCAACCATGCTGAATCTTTTTGATCCAACTCTAGAGCCAATTTTTGAACCTCCAGAAGATTTAGATAGACTAATTCCTATGTACAAGGGATGCAAAATTCAAGGTGAGCCAAATACATTTGTTTTTAATAATCTTGCATTTCTATAAATTTCATCTTGATATATCAGAAATATTTTAAAGTTAAAACAAATCAATTCATGATGTATCAAATTCAGACAGATAACATTATTACCCATTGGCAAAATAATTTAATTTTTTCTGTTCTGTTTGCTTATTTATTTAAGTATTTATAATAATAGTGTTCTGGGACTTTAAAGAGACAGGCACCTGCCATTTAACATTGTTGATTTTAAAAAAGACAAGTCTAGATAGTGGATGTAGCAGTACCTGGAGACAGCAGAAGAGAAAAGAAAGAACTAGAGAAGAGAAGAAAACAAAATACAATGATCTACAAATAGAAATAGAGCAATTATGGCAAAAGAAAGCAAAGGTAGTACCAATAGTAATAGGTGCCTTCGATGCAATCCCAAAACAACTAGAACCTCACTTGAACACCATCAGCACTGACAAAATTACCATCAGTCAATTGCAAAAGCCAGCTTTACTTGGATCAGCTTATATCCTGCAATGATAACTTCAGCACCATCAAAAATCAATTTCTGCCTAACACAGGACCTTGGGAAGGACTTGATAGGTGGATAAAAATGCCAAATCCAGTCTGGACATCTCACTGACTGCACGATGAACCATTGTAATTTACAAATCTTGTATGTCACCTAACTTGCAATGACTGGGCAGCTCATAACAAAGAAAATATAATGAAATCAATGGAACATAAAAGATAAAGCTAAAAGATTGCAAGTATGATGATGAAATGAGAGATTCCTTCCTTGCCAAAGGCCTGAGTGCTACCACATTCAAGATTAGAATGAAATATCCCCATATCTGGAAATAGCCACAGTTATTTGGCACAAATCTGCATAGCATCCAGGTATTTAGATAGAGATAGCCTCAATATAATTGAGTACCATCAGCGACTTCTGCATCTTCCACAGCTATGTGGTTTAACACATTGGATCTTTTCCAAACTCTGTGTCACCTGCAGAAGCCTCAGAGATCTTGACTGTCTTCAGGATTTCCCAAAAGTTTATAGAGCTAGTAAGTGCCCCCCTCCTCCTCAGCTTTTCCCTCAACGACAGAGAGTTCAGCCCCCACTAGCTCATTGGTCATGGTAGCCAGCCAAATATCCAAAAAACACCATATAGAAACAAAAGGACATCATCCACCCAACTCCTCTTCAGCAAATTCCTCAGGAAGTCTAGGAGGTTTACAAATATTGAAATAGCAATGAAATAAAATTACACTGTGAACCTTCAGTAAATAAATTGCAACAAAAATAGGAAACAGATACAGGTAAATTTGTGTGTATTTGTACAGACACACGCTCACACATATAGAGACAGGAAAATATTTACCTGCTTCCAGAAGTCCTTGAGTCTGAGGGCCATCCTCACCTCAGGGGATCAGCTATTTCACAGTAGGGGAGCTTCCATAAGAACCCTGATATCTGATCTCTTCTACCATGCTGCACCTCCTGGTAGAGAGGACTATTAGAACACATTTTCTAAGCCAATATTATATCTAAGTAAGGAAAATATTGGCTATTCAATCAATTTGGTTAAATGGGAAGAAATTTGGCTTAAACACATTAAACTTTTGTGGGCAACCTCGTATAAAGAAAATGTATATAAGATGTTATATAGATGGCATCTCCCTCCTGCTCGCCTCGCCAAAATGTATCCAAATCTCTCCCCAAATTGCTGGAGGTGTGGGGAGTTCGGCAGCTACTTTCATGGGTGGTGGACCTGTCCTAAGTTATCTGAATTTTGGAAAATCATACAGACGTGGATTCTGGAAATTACAGGATACAAACTAATTCTGAAAGCAGAATATTACTTACTGAATATCAGGACAGATAATGTAGGCATAAATATATGGTGTCTGTGCATATTCATTATCACGTCAGCAAGAATCTGTTTAGCCCAGTTTTGGAAGGGGAAAGATCTGCCAGCGGAAGACATTGTTTTAGAGAAAATCATGGAGTATGCGGAAGCTGACAGATTAACTAAAGCACTGAGAGACCAAAAAGATTCCGCTTTCTTTCAATGCTGGGACAAATGGTATATTTGGTTTAATCATAAATTTTCAAAAGGTCAAAGATAATTCGAATTATTGTATGTTAAATTTGTCTGAAGTTTAAACGTTGTAAATACTTTGTAAAGTTTCTGTCGCGATCATTTTTTGGTTTATTTGCTTTGTTGTATTGTTTTAAATAATCAATAAAAATTTATAAAAAAAAAAAGAACACATTTTCTGGCTGTCAGGATTAAACAGGTAGAGATTACTTAGAAAAGGAGCTAAAAGCCTCCAGCCAGGCACTGGGAAATGAATGGTTCAGTGCAGCATAAAAAGTGATCTTTTTCTGGCTAGGGCCAAGCCATTCTAGGCTAAGACCAAGTAGCCACCAGCCACTGAACTGATAGCAAAAATTTTTGAAACCCATCACTGGATTAATTACAATTTCACAGTGTAAGTTAACTGAAAACATCAAAGAAAAAAATGTCCAGAAAAAAAAGAAAATAATAAGTATAATGCTCAAAAACGTGAACAGCAAAAAGAAACAAGAGAATATCTTTTTAATATGTCTGCCTAAGGCAGTGATGACTAACCTTTTTGCCATCACGTGCCAGGAGGGGGGGGGCAGAGGGGTTTGTGCATGTGTGTGCCCACACCCATAATTTTCCTGAGCACTGCTCCCACTATCCATGACTGGGTTAGTTCCTTCAGCTTTGACAATAACTGAGTGAGAACTAATTTCCCTTTCCTGTGGCTTAGCCACATCCCTGATCCCATGATTCCCCAGTCTTCACTCAGTTGCTGACAAACACTGAAGTGACTTTCTGAGCTCGTGGAATATTTTCCAGTTTTTCTCTTGCTCATTCACGCTTGAAGGTTTTCGGCTACAGTCGGTCTCCGATCCCCTCGGGGCGGATCTGGTTGCACCACTCAATCTGCGGAGGATGTGTGGAGCCCAGCGGCTGCCCCTGCCATCGCACCTTTCCTCCTTGTCTTAGACAACTTTGAAGCATCGGGCCGCCAGTGTAAGTGTGACTCCGCTCCATGTGGGACGTAAGTAATCGGGGCGCCGGACCATAACAGTGCGGGGAGAAGTCGCGCTGCCACCTTTGGGAGGAGGCGTGCTAACCTAAAGCTTGGAGCAGCGCAGCATCTGGTCGGACCTTCGGGCCGTCATTGTGAGTCTGCAGCCTTATGCCCACCATCGGCATACTTGCGCCAGGGGCACCGCGATTCTGACGGACCTTCGGACCGCCATTTTGGCCTTGTCTGCTTGACCGGCTTCTTCCTTAAGCCCTCCATCTACTTCCAGCTTGCATCGAGGGGATTGTTGGACCGCAGTCGGGGCTTTAGGCGATGGAGAGGCTCACCACAACAGCGATTTAGCGGTCAAACGGTGTTTTGGAGAACCAGGAGCTCTTCAGCTGGCCTGGTTTATTACTTCTTGGCAGCCCACTCAGGAATAATTTTGAGCAGCTACAATTGTAGTCACCAGTTTCCCGGGGCCTCATTTTCCTGGCTCAAGGTCGCCAGCCCATTGCAGCACCTATAGCCTCCCACATGCTTCAGAGCTGTGACAGGCATGGTAGACTCCCCGCTGTCGTCAGATTTAGAGCCTGAGGCGAGTCCCCCACGCAAGACGACCAGGACCTCCAAAAAGACAGGGGGAAAGCGGTCAGAGAATTCCAGCAGCAAGAACAGGTGCAGAAAAGGTGCAATCTGGGCAGGACAAGGACACTCTAAGGCGCCACAAGGCCCTAGAGTGCCAGTGCGCCAAGGCACAGAGAGCAGAGACAACCTGCCCCACACCAGACAAGGGCAGTTCAAGGCCAGTCCCTGCAACACCAGGGGAGGCAGGCTCTGGGTCTGAGAACCCTGGCGTACCACCGTTAGCCCAGCAGACCCCTGTCCCATCTGGGCCGGGACAGTCATTACTCAGGGCAAAAGGAGTCTCATTCTATGCCAGACATTTACCTGGTGAGTTCCTCTGTCTCTCATCGCCGTCTGATGGAGGCAACATTTACCCCGATGGCAGCTGGTCTCCAAGCCCCAGAGGGGCCCTTACCCCATCTACAACTACTTTCAAGCAAAGTTTTCATCAGCCTTATCATCCTTTCTGGCTGCAAGCATGCAGCAAGCCACGCAGCTTCCATATCAAACGGTGGCCGCCTAGTGGACACAAGAACAGTTGCAGCCTCATTCACAAATGGCTCAAAGTCAAGTAGTCTCGTCTGAGGATTCAGATCAAGCGAAGGAAGGCCTGGAAGACATAGAGTTCTCAGAGGATGAAGGTATGATGCCTGATACTCTGTCATTTAATGGTCTGTTTCGACCGGCCTTGTTCAAGTCACTACTGCACAAGGCTCGTCTGACGACTAATTTGGGAGTGCCCGGTGAAGATAAGTCTTCCACCCAGGACGCAGGAGGACCTCACAATGCCCTTTTCAGGACATTGGAACTGAGGAAAGACGTTATTCCTTGTCCACAACTGTTCACGGACATAATTCATACTCCCTGGGGTCAACCAAGTTCTCTAACTACACCCAGTACCCAGGACAAAAAGCTTTACTGCTCTGCCCCTGAACTGGAAGAACTATTGGCCTTACCCTCCATGGATCAACCAGTGGCAGCCCTGTCATCTACCTCGGTGATTTCTATGGATGGTCTGGATAGCCTCAAGGCAGAGGAAAAGCGGGCAGAATTAGCATTTCGCACCAAGCAGTGGCTTGGGCCATCAGATCGGTGACAGCTATGTCCTTTTTCAATTGAGTGTCCTTGATCTGGCTGCGACAACTCCAGGAGCGTCTTCCACCTGAGGATACCAGACTGCACCAAGACATAAATAAAATCGTGGCCACTGAATATTCAGCTGACACTTCTTTGAACTCTGCGAAATTTGACTCAAGGACTCTCACCTCCATGGTTACATCTAGGAGACTATTTTGGCTGCATCACTGGAAAGCTGATCTTAAGGTGAAATGGAAGCTGGCCACAGCACTGTACAAGGCACCCAATCTATTTGGGGCGGTCTTGGACCCCATCCTGATTGAGGACAAGGATAAGAGGAAAGTGCTACCATCTTCGTACCGACGCCCAGAACACTGTTACGCCCCTTACTCTCATCAGCAGCCCTTTTGTTCCAGCTCAGGACCCAGTGGATCCTCCTCTCAGCGTGTCCAGTTCCATGGTGGCGACCGCTATCAAGACAGGCAACAGTTCTGCGACCGCGGCCGCAATCAATAGTCCAAGAAGCCATTCCATGGAGCGGGTGCCAAACCACCCCAGAGTGGGAAGTGATTCTCGGTCCTTGGGCCCCATTGGAGGGAGGCTCCGCCTCTTCCACCAACAATGGGCCAGATCAACCAAGGACTCATGGGTGCAGCGCACGACCTCATCAGGGCATAGAATTTATAGGATGCCCTCCCCGTCGCTTTCTGCACTGCCCGATTCTGTCATCTCAGGAGCTCAATCTCCTGTTGAACCAGGAAATAGCACACCTCTTAAGCATCAGAGCCATAGAACCGGTACCTCTGAGCCAACACGGGTACGGCTTCTACTCGATCCTGTCCCTGGTGCCCAAGTCCTTTGGAGGCTGGAGGGGCATCTTAAATCTAAAACATCCGAACCGGGCAGTTAGTTACCGCAAATTCAAAATGCACTCCCTCAGGTCTATCCTAGCTGGCATGAGGCAAGGAGACCTTCTCCAATTGGTCGATCTGCAAGAAGCTTACTTGCATGTACCCATCCATCCAGACCACCAAAAGTACCTGAGATTCAAATATGTGGGACAGCACTTCCAGTATTGCGCGATGCCCTTTGGTCTCTCTTCAGCACCCCGCACCTTCACCAAGCTGGTGGCAGTGGTGGCGGCAACATTAAGACCACTACCAGTTCGAATTCTCTGTTATCTTGATGACATCCTGGTCCTCTCGTCATCACAGGACCAGGCGGTCAGGGACATGGACCTCGTACTGGAAGCCTTCCAGAGTCATGGCTTCACGATCAACTTCAAGAAAAGTCATCTGGTGCCCTCCACAAGGCTCCTTCACTTGGGGACGGTGATAGACTCAGTCAAGGGCCAGGTGTACTTATCCCCAGAAAGGATTCGGAGCATACACGAACTAATCCAGCAGGTCTGTTCACGACAGAAAGTTCCCTTACTCCAGTTGTCATGCCTACTCGGAAAGATGGCATCCTACTTCAACATCGTTCTGTGGGTATGCAGACACTCCCACCCCCTACAATGGTTCTTGCTCCCCTTCCAATGGGTGGGTAAGCCCAGCTCGAGGCACAAGGTGACTCTACCTCCTCAGATTCGTCTCCCCTTCAGTTGGTGGACGTCCCCCTCCCTTCACAAGGGTTATGACTTTATGAACCGGAAAGACTGGTCGTCACATCCGACGCAAGTCTTCAAGGATAGGGGGCGCACCTGCGCAACCTGGTAGGACAGGGTCAGTGATCGCCGTGCGAACAATGCAGCAGCATCAATCTTCTGGAACTTCGGGCGATCAGATTGGCTCTACCACAATTTTGGACGAAGGTGGGGGGCCAGCACATCTTGATCCTCACGGACAATATATTGGCCAAGGCACACGTGAATAGAGAGAGGGGAACGAGGTCTCAGGCTCTGATGTTCAAGTCAAAGGCCCTATTCAGTTGGGCAGAGAAGCATTTACTCTCAATCAAAGTGGACCATATTGCGGGGATGACCAATATTAGAGCAGATTGGCTCAGCAAGAAGCAGATAGATCCAGCTGAGTGGCAACTACCCCCCGCCTATTTCAGGAACTCTCCACCCGCTTCAGGACTCCAGTAGTGGACCTGTTCGCTACTCCAGCCAACACTCAACTGTCTCACTTTGTATCTCGCTACCCATTTCCTCAGGCGGAAGATCACAATACACTACGCTGCAGATGGCCAGGCGGTCTACTGTACGCTTTTCCACTGATTCTGCTCCTACCTTGCCTCATCCGGAAACTGCTGGCCGAAAAGGCCAATCTACTCCTAGTAGCTCCCAAATGGCCTCGAAGACCGTGGTATGCTGACCTTGTGGCATTATCCGCAAACCAACTGTGGGTGATTCCACCCCACCAGATAGTTCTGTGTCAGGGGGCCGTTTGTCATCCAGAGCCTCAGTTGCTCCAGTTGGCCATCTGGCATTTGAACGGGTCTGTTTAAAAAAGGACAACTTGTCAGATAAAGTCATAGATACCATGCAAGTGGCTAGACGTCCTTCAACATCATGGATCTATGAGGCCTCATGGTGGGCGTTCTGCATCTGGTGCTTGAACCACCATGCAGACCAAACTTCTGCGACAGTACAGGACATCCTTGAATTTCTTCAGTCCGGACTAGACGAGGGTCTGGCTCCTGCTACACTGAGTTGCCAGTCGGCGGCACTGTCAACGGTAATCATGTGTCCACTTTACCAATCTCTTTCACACCACCCATGGATCAGGGGCTTCCTGCATGGCACGGCGAACCTGCGCCCTCCCACAGTACACCGTTACCCTACGTGGGATCTGCCCCTGGTCCTGTGGGCCTTGATGCCCCCCCTTCGAACCTTTGGGGTACGTGGCACTAAAGTACTTGTCTTTCAAGGTGGCCTTCCTCCTAGCAATTACGTATGCCAGGAGAGTTTCGGAGCTGGCGGCCCTATCGGTTAGAAAGAACCTTTGTATTTTTAGAGAAAGCACGGTGATTCTATGCCTGGATCCCGCCTTTGTTCCTAAGGTGAACTTGTGGTTTCACGGGCCCAGGAGCTTATTCTGCCGGATTTTTGCCCGTTTCCTCGTGACCACCAGGAGAGGAAATAGCACACACTTGACGTATGATGCGCCTTCCGCCGTTACATTCGTTGGATGGCCTCGTTTCTGCGAACAGAGGCACTTCTCATCTCATTCAATCCTGCCTCGATGGGTCTGAAGATTTCAGCGTCCATGGTTGGCAGGTGGATCAAAGCTTGCATTGCTCTGGCATACGGCTTGAACTCCAAACCATTGCCTGGCAAGATTCTGCCACATTCCACTTGTAGCGCGGCCACCACTCCAGCCTGGACGACACAAGCGTCAGTGGCAGACATTTGCAGGGCGGTGACGTGGTCATCGTTTTCCCTGTTCAGTCGCCACTACAGGATAGACACTTATGTCTTGGCTGAGGCAGCCTTTGGTCGTCAGGTAGTACAAAAAGTTGTGTTGGATGAGGACACTGTGGGGCAGTCAGCTTCCCACCCTTGAGGTCGAGCTTGGGTATATCCCAGCCATGGATAGTGGGAGCAGCGCTCAGAAAAATGGATATTGTCTTACCTGAATGTCCCTTTTCTGAGTGCTGTGAACACTATCCATCCCCTCCCTAGTTTGGCTTCCTGCCTGTTTGGCTATTACTGCTGGTTATTGTTGTTAATAAAGTTCAATTGTTTTACCTCATGGTGTGCAGTTTGCTGCGCCTTCGTATCACACTGGGGAATCATGGGATTGGGGGTGTGGCTAAGCCACAGGAAAGGGAAATTAGCTCTCAATCAGCTGTTGTCAAAGCTGAAGGAACTAACCCAGTCATGGATAGTGAGAGCAGCACTCAGAAATGGGACGTTCAGGTAAGACAACGTCCATTCTGTGCACCCCGCCCTGTGCATGCATGCGCAACCCCCCCTACCTCCCTCCGCTCCTGGCGTGTGTTGGCCCGGTGGGTCCATTTTTCTTTCTTGCCTGGCTCCAGATAATCTCTATGCATCTGGGGAGGGGGAAAACAGCCTTCCCTACTCCCTCGGAGGCCTGAAACAGCCCATTTCCCAACTCCCAGTTGGACAGGAAGTGACGTTTTTTGCTGTCCCCAGCCGCCAGAGACTTCTAGACTCTCTAGGGGTCTCTGGAGGCTGGGGACAGCAAAAAATGTCACTTCCTGTCCAACCGGGAGTTGGGTAATGGGCTGTTTCAGGCCTCCAGAGGGCCTCCAAGGGGGTGGGGAAAGCTGTTTTCACCCTCCCCAGATGCATAGAGAGGATCTGGAGCCAGGTGAGAAAGAAAAACTGGTCTTCCCCACCGCCCAGGCCCTCCGGAGGCAGGAAACAGCCTGCTTCCCTACTTCTGATGGGCCCAGAAGGCCTGAAAATCAGTTGGCCGGCACATGTATGCATGGCAGAGCTGAGCTGGTATGCCTACTGATATGGCTATGCATGCCACCTGTGGCACGCGTGCCATAGGTTCGCCATCACGGGCCTAAGGTGCCAGAAAGTCCAGAACCAGCCCTGGTTTTGGCCATATTCCAAATTCAACACTAGCCTAAGCAGAAATAGTTTCGATTTGATTCAGTCTAAAATATAATTAACTTGATTGTTACCAATGTTTTAAATAAATTTCTCATTTTATCATAGGAAACAAGTTTTGGATGCTCAGAGAGGGACTACACTTAGAGTTTTAGGGTCTGCAAACAGCCTAGAAAGCCTCATATTGTGGACAGTACATGAAAGAAAATTGTTCAAAACTTTGCCATTTATTTTGTTGAACTATTGCAGACACAATTTCCTCTCTTCTTCTCACATTCTTCCTTCTGCTTCTTTAGAAACTAGAGAAAATGATTTACTGTAAAGGAAGTGTTAACAGTTGCAGTAGAACTTGTAAAAAGAGATACTTAAAAAAAATTCCTCAGAAAGAAATGCTGTATGTGTCAGGTATTTAATATTCAGTATTAGCCCCTGGAATAATTGTTGGATATTTGTTTTTGTAATACTGACACACTACACATTTTGGCTTTCAACAAGATAAAAATATATTATGTATAAATGTAAGAACAATTTCTTACATTTTGCAAACTTTTACGATCAAATCAGTTATTAAATAGAAAAAATCATTAGAAAATCATAACTAATTCCACTTGCCTGATAAATTTGTCTCCTCACTTCTTTGTCATACAGTCATATTTTCCAGTTAACATATTTGCATGGCATCTCCTGTGAGAAAAGATGCCAAGCATGAAGCAGGTCTGAGAATCCAGTAATCCCTTTTCATTATTAAAAAAATCTTGAATGTTCATCCAGTATTCTGATCCTCTCAGATGTTATGTTTACCGAAAGCAGAATTTACCTTTTGCATTTCTTGAAAAGATTACAGTGATTGAAGTTAGATATTCATTCCAGCATGTAACCCACCACAGTGCATACAAACAATTAAATTGCAACAAAGTTTCATTTGTTCTTCCAGTCACCCTGGACTGATTTTAAAAAATAACAAAGTACTTCAAAGGTCTAATGATTAACTAGTTTACTGATTTTATATAATCTACATGTCTTGGTAACATTGTTTTTTACAGGTGGTATTCTACCTGGAAAATATAATTATGTGCATGTTTTTAAACCTGGGATTCCTGCCCGCTTGGATGTACAAGAATCACAGCCTGATTATGTAAGTGCTCCCTAAGTCATAAATGTTGAGGTTTGAATTACAAGTATCTTGAGGAAATTTTTCTTTTCTTTTCTAGGAAACTTATGGACATAGACTAAGCCTCCTATAAATCAGACAAATTAGTCAAAATGCAACATCAGGTGTAATGACTGTCACAATATAATTTACAGTGCTTTCAGTCCTCTAGTATATTAATTGAATGTGTAGATTGCCTCATTTTTTGCTAGCAATATTAACAAGCACTTTATATGTGCACTTTATATATATGTTTACATATATATATATATATATATATATATATATATATATATATATATATGTTTACATATATATATATATATATATATATATATATATATATATATATATATAAACATATAGCTACTGTATGTTCTTCATTGCCTTTTTTATGCATCACTATTGAATATATATATATACCACACAGTTCTGCTTAGAAGATCTTCATTGCCTGGAAGTCTTTTCCTGTAAAGAAACTGATATAATATTTAAATAGAGCTAATCTTACTGCTAATAATAATATCTTAGAATATAACCTATGTGGTATAACTAGAAATCCTGTTGCAAGGCATTGATATAAAGCATTTTTGTAATAACCAACCTACCTCCCTATCTTCCTTGTTCTCTTCCTAGAGTGAGGAGATTGATATGTGGTCTAGCTTTGCCTGTTGCCCCAACACTTTTCTCAATTTATTATAGGGGATGGCAATCACAACAGGAGATGCAATAAAGGGAACTTACTTCAGAATACATGTCAACCAATACAGCAGAATAGAAACCATTACTTGCTTTTCAAAGGAATCTATTCCTGTTTCCAACTACATATCTTTATTTGGACACCATGAACGTCTTCTTAATAATCTTTGTTCTCGCTGGAGGGAGGGACTGATCTCAAATCTCTATAGGTAAGATAAAGTTTTATTTTGCTTTTGAAATCTATTTTAATGCAGATTTTTGGGGCAAATTTCACTTTTGAAGGAAAGTGTCCTGGTCATAGGCAACATCAGTAATGGATACTTGTTCCTGAAAGGTAAACAGAGAGTCCATGGAGAATAGTTTTAGGAAGAGTTTCGTGACTTTACAGTAGTATATTTGAATATGCTACTGTATAAGCTACTAACAGAACCTTGATTGCAAAGAGGAGGATACACATTTTTCAAAGAGAGAAATTAATTAAAATGCAGCTGATCTTTGGGATTGAGAACTATAGTACTGTTTTTGAGCACTTGTGATAGACGTACTACAAAATTATTGTTGTAGGAAATATGCCTGTTCACTATGCTGGATAAGGCCTCTCCAAAATTACTAATATGCCATAGAAGCTAATGTTTTGCTTTGCCAACAGCCAGTTCTTGATTTTTTAAAGATTAAAATAATACGTAAGGAAAAGAGGGTGGGGCAGAGATTTTTGTATATTGATGGTTGTAGGCAGCACACTACCTGTTGCTGGTTTTTAAAAATAGTTAATTGATTGCCTTTCCTAGTAGAAGCTTAGTTGAGAAAATACTGTGCATGTATTTTTTTCTTTATTTTGGAATGCTTGAACTAAGAGATGTTTCCAGACTTAGTGGCTTGATGTCCATCTGTTGAGGAAAGGCATCCAGCACCCTCAATCAGCACATACTTGAAGTTTTTTAATACACGAGTGTGTCATTTATATTTAGTCAGCATGCTACCAAGCAAAAATATATGGATTTTTGATTAACACAGTGATTAAATCTCTTTTTTTTAACATATTAGATAATTATGTTGAGATATCTTCAGGGATGGATCAGACTAGTTAGTGTGACACTTGTGCAGTTAAAATCCTGTCTCTTTTTTACATATGCCACATATGCAACAAATGTTAAAAAGGATCAGGGATCATGGCTTCAATCATGCACCACCAATGGTGGGTTTCAAAATGTTTTACTACTGGTTCTGTGGGTGTGGCTTGGTGGGCATTGAATGGCTTGGTGGGCGTGGCAGGGGAAGGATACTGTAAAACTCCATTCCTACCCCACTCTGGGGAAAGGTTACTGCAAAATCCCCATTTTCTCACGATCAGCTGGGACTTGGGAGGCAGAGAATAGATGGGGGTGGGGCCAGTCAGAATTTTTACTACCAGTTCTCCGAACTACTCAAAATTTCCACTACTGGTTCTCCAGAACTGGTCAGAACCTGCTGAAACCCACCTCTGTGCAACACCCTCTTGAAGTTTTGACCCTCCAGAAGTTGCCCTAATGATGAAGATTATTTCTTTAAGGAGTCTTGGCTAGTGTACTTTAGCGATAATGTAAATTAAGGAACACACATGCAAACTGATTTTGATTCATACAGTAGAGCCCTAGCAGAAATCCACTTTATTGCTGCACTTTAGAGCAAAAGGAAAAGCTGTTTTGTTTACACTTCCTTTGAACAAACCATTAAATCTTAATGTTTCCATATCACTTTGAAAAGTGAGTTTATCATTTGCATATGTACCTAAGAATCTTGGCCATTTCTTTGCTGATGCTGCACATCAAATGGTTAGTATCTACATAAATTATCAGAGTATATAATCAGAGGAACATGAAAAATGAGAAAGTGACCTGCATAAACGTGTACAGTAAGAGGGAAACAAATGCATTTTGTCCCATGTTGAAAAAAATGTTTTTTTTTAAAAAAATGCTATCATTAGAAAATGGAACATTAATAGGGCTTATCAAATGCACAATCCTACACAAAATGCTTTTTTGAATTTATATTTGGCTGTTCTAAGCCAGATTCATGCAGTTCCACATCATCTGCCAAATGAAGAAAGACTTGAATATTAAATCATAAATGCTAAATCACAATGTTTTATTTTTATAGCAATACTTTTTTCAGAATTCATATAATGTAAAATGGCATCTCTAAAAGTCTTGCTCTGCTGAATTGAAGAATAAATCATGCAAATTTTCATATTATTTATTTATGTGAAAACTTTTGAGTTTTAATTTTTTTTTGTTCATCGATTAGTATCTGATTCTAGATTATAATTTAAAAACACAATGGATGGTTACCACATTTCTAGAAAGATATTCACAAGTTAGAAAATGCTCAGAAAAGAGTAGTGTGAGAACATGTCCTTAGAGGACAGACTGAGTCACTTGGATAGTGAGATAGGCAATGTCTACCTTTGGTAAATAAATAAACAGAGTCTGGAGTAAACACATAAAAGATGCATAATATCAATATACATAAAAAGATACTACACGGAAGATGGTTAGTAACTATTTTCCACAGAAACTAAATTTCTTAGGTACTGACAGAAGTTGTAGATTATTCATTTCTAGAGTTAGATGTGTTTTTTAAAAAGTTGGACAGCCACTTCTCAAGGATTGTTAAACAGGTTTTCCAGAATATTCCACAGAGTTGGAGGACATTATTTTTGTAACTCCACAATTCTGTAATTCACACAACACCTAAACCAAAACTACAGTATATAGTGGCTTCACACAATGTATGAACCCAGAATGTCAAGATACTGAAGGGAATTGTAGCAAGTATACTACATCTTCCAAAATTATTATAGATATCTTCTAATGTCATCTATGCCAGTAATAAGAAAGAACTCTTCAACATTTGAATAGTTCATTACTTCTATTCAAAATGGAAGAGACTGTATTTTTCTTCCAAGATTTTTAAATTTAACTATAGCATTTTTAGGACAAAATATAAGAATAGAGATTTTTCTATTATTTTACATCCTTGCAATAAAGAGCATATTTAATATAGTATTACAGAATATGTAAAGGTACAGTGGATAGACCCAGTGATCCATGTCTACTTGGGCTTAAAATTCCATATCTCTGATATTTACC
Organism: Masticophis lateralis; assembly: GCA_030761175.1. Taxonomy (NCBI): domain Eukaryota; kingdom Metazoa; phylum Chordata; class Lepidosauria; order Squamata; family Colubridae; genus Masticophis; species Masticophis lateralis. The sequence continues at coordinate 93,298,616 of JAUDYJ010000003.1, read as the reverse complement.
CTACATTACCTAACAAATAAACAATAAACAAATACAATTAGTTAATAATATAGTCCATTTTAACTACATCATTATTGCATTTTTCCAAGTTCTTTATTCCAAAACTAAAGTACGCTTTTTAAAAAATCCTTTTATAACTGGATTAGTTTTCTCCAGCATGGTAGCCAATGCCAAGAATGAACTCAGTGAAACAGCTGTCACCTGGGAGTTAATTTGCCTCTTTGTGACATGCAAATGATCTTTTAAATTAGAGGCCATATCTAGGCATGAATTGTATTCATCAGGTTCAAAGTTTTAACCCTTTGGTGATGAATTTTGTGAAAGCAGAGTTGTGTTTCAAAATTAGTTAAATTTAGAACTGGTCTACAAGAACAATAAATCCCACCAGTTCTGAAAATACTGGTTTTTCTACAAACTCATCTTTTACATTCCAGCTGAGTTAATCCCTACTATCTGTAACTGGAGCTTCAGACATAGCACTTCTTTCAATTTCCGATAAACAAGATCTTACAGCTATTCTGTTTTCTTGAAAGTGACTAGACTGTTTCTCCACTGTTTCTCACTGAACTGAAAAAATTAGGACACAATATTTTTACAAGTTGATTTGGGTCAACATCCCACTATTAAAATAATTGTTAGGAACTATAAACTTCTGCTAAATACTCTCTTATAAATTATCACATATGATTTTAATTTCTTATTAATGTAGGAAAAGCCCCTTTTGGGGCAAGCATAAAATAACAGTTATCAGGTAAATTTTGACATGCAGGATTTTCCCCCTGTGATTTCAGTATACTGAAATTAATTCTGAGCTTTAACAAGACACTTTTCCAATATGAAAAACTAGCTGCAAATATCTACATTTTGAATGTTTTAAACTGGAAAATAATTTTCTTAAATGAAACCCAGCAGAACAGAGAAGCCAAAGGATGCTTTCCTTTCTAATAATTATTGCAGAATCTTTTCAAGTATATTTTATGAAGATTTTGTAATAATTGGCTTTCCTTCAATGGTTCAAGTCCCAAGAAATTGTAAACAAAATTATATTAAATGGCCAAAATCTTCCAAAAAGAGCAAATCTTGCAACTTCCTGTTATTTTACTTCTGAGATCGTGTTTGATCTTAGGTATACTGAAATTACACAGATGAGATTTGATATTGCTTGCACTTTGATGGGATTTTGGCTCTCAAATGATTTGTAAGACCCAGAATCAGTGGTGGGTTGCCCCCAGTTCGTACCGGTTCTATAGAACCAGTAGTAAAACTGGGTGGAGGCTCCGCCCACCGACCCTGATGTCATCAAAATGCTTCTGCACTTGTGCAGAAGAGCGCGCAGTTGAGCGAAGCAAGTGCGCACGCACGGCCCCGCTGCAAACCGATAGTAAAGGTAAGTAGAACCCACCCCTGCCCAGAATCTCAATCTCAAATGATCTGTAAGACCCAGAAACCTCTTTGATACTCTAAGAAAAAATTGTCAAATTATTTTAGTTAATTATTATTTTTTATCAATGCCTTGATGATTCTGGAAAACAGAACCGAAAGTCACAGCCAACCAGAGACAATACACCAATTAGAAACCAAATATAACTAATATAGCTAAAGGACAACCACCCTATCCAAAAGTCTTGAAGGAGAATTTTTTAAAAAAATTTTTTTATAAGGATGGGAGCCATACAAATCTCTAAGGCAGTGATGGCAAACGTTTTAGACACCAAGTGCCCAAGCTGTGTGTGCGTGCATGCCCAAACTGAAAGGTACATGCATGCGCGAATGCATGGACATGCGTGCACGAATGCATGGACATGCGCACATGAATGCATGGACATGCACGGACATGCACACATGTGCAGCAGAGACCCGAAGACCAGCTGGCTGGCAAGAGGCATGGCATCCCAACACCGGCAGCACAGCAAGAGGTAAGATCTTTTTCTTACGTGAGCTTTGCCAGCAGAGAGGGCTATCAGGGTTCCAAGGAACCCCACCAACGAAAGAAGACTCCGAGACTAGAAGTTCCTCAAAATTCCATTTTATTAGAGATGTCATATTGGCATATCTAGGAAAACCCGAATATGAAAGCTTCCAGGTTTTCCCCACCCAAAAGAAAGTCCAAGTCCTTTCCCCTGCACCCACATGTCCATCACATGATCCAATCAATGCACCGTCCCAACTGGAGATGCCTCCCAGTCATACCACTCCAGGTGCAGGCCAACAGCTCTGCGTGCCACCTCTGACATCCGTGCCGTAGGTTCACCATCACGACTCTAGGGTAATACTGTTTCAGAAATTAGATGTCATTGTTTAATATATAACATTCCAAGTTCATCCACTCTGCTTGATTGTATCAGTGGGGCAGAAGCAGTTTGAATTAAGGGATCCCTCAGACAGCCAGTTCCTGTGCCATGAAAGGTTTTAAATGTGATAGCTAGCATCGAGAATTGCATCTAATAACCTACGCAGTTCAGTTTTTAAATTCATTTTTTAAACTTAACTTTGAACAAACATATTCTAGAAGCTTCATAGGCAAAATGGTACCCACTTGGTGTTTTGTATTGTTTGACTTTATGACGTTTGCTGCAATCCTATATTGAAAAATATGCAGGCTCATCACAGCTACTGATAACTCTATAGCTCTCTGCTCATAAGACTTTCTTGTGCTATAAACTTATCATTAAAATTATAACCTCACTACAGTTCGTAAAAAAAGTTTTAAAAGTTTGTATGAATTTTTTCTGATCAGGAGGAGAGCTTGCTTGTTTACTAAATGATTGTTCATTAACCCTGTTCTTCACTTTACGTCCTGTATACACAGGGGGGCTTTTGTAACGTGTTTCCACTATGAAGAGGTAAGGTCAAGTACAGATGCATCAGTTTACTGGGCTGCTAAATAACTGCTGGGTCTATGAGGAGCTCCAAAGTCCACATAGTGTAATTAATCTGCAATGTTGCAGTTCTGCAATGTTCAGGATCTGATTTGCCCATATGTAGATTATTTCATGTAAACATTTTTTTTGTTTTATCTCTTTTATTTGTAACTATAATGATTAGGCTACTGCAAGACATTCCAGGTGTGGCTAGCCTTGAAGAATGCTTGTAGTGATATAAAAAGCTGCAATTCAATTGTTAATTAATGCACAATAACAAGATCACATTATGCCTTTCCACATTATCTGTGGAAAAACCAGCACTGGTTGCCAGTTCTTTTTCAGATTCTCTACAGGGGTTAGGGCAGGAGTGGGATTCTACTGGTTCGGACCGGTTCAGGCGAACCAGTAGCTCAGACGATCAGATGGGCCCACCCATTCACCCACACTATTTTCCTACCTTTATGTTCTCATCTGATTTGCATGGGAGAGCAGATTGCCGTGCCTCAGCGGTGTTTCTTCTCATAAGAAACACAAAAGTGAAGATTTCTTCAAATAGCGCACACGCTCGTAGCGCATGTCAGATGCACACACGCATGCAGCATGTGCACGCAAATGTGCAATCACCGAACCAGTTGTTAAACCGGAAGGATCCCACTACTGGGTTAGGGTTAAACCTTAAAATCCTTAAATGGCTTAGACATTATCTGTATGATTCTCTAATTGTAGGAACATGTTCAGGAACTACAGGAGTCCTTGACTTATGACCACAGTTGTTAAATTAGTAACATGATTGTTAAGTGAATCCAGCTTCCCCATTGAATTTGCTTGTCAGAAGTTTGCATAAGGGGATCATATGACCCTGGGATACTGCAACTGGAATATGAACCACTTGTCCAGCATCTGAATGTAAATGAGATGATCATGGAGATGATGTGACAGTCGTAAGTGTGAAAAATGGTCATATGTCACTTTTTTCAGTGCTGTTGTAACTTCAAACAGTCACTAAATGAACTGTTGTAGGTCGAGGATTATCTGTAATATCAATGGTAAGATTGTGCCATGTCAACTTATCAGCATGCTGGAGTGGGCTTTCTTCTGCATTGTGTTCCAAAAGTTGAATTTAGCCTGCTCTCTTTCTACTTTCAGGAAATAAGGTTTTTTTGTCTCTTCAGTGATTTGACTTAGATTTTACTCCAGAGTATCCATAGAAGGTCAGAGAACGCAAGATGATGACCACAACTGTGTAACTGAAGCCTCACTAGTTTTTATGTGTGTCACATGTGACACACATAAAAAAAAAAGCAGGACATAATTGATTGTATACCTGAAACTGCCATCTGACATTTTTACTCCCCCACTACCACTTATGAATGCCCCTGATTTTAGCTTTCTGTCTCTCTCTTACTAGATTACATCTTTTCATATTCATCCATCTTGAATGTTGAAAATTTAATATATCTATTTATTAACTAACTGAATACCCGTGCTCCGCTATGAATCAGGCTTGATAAATCAACACTTACAGCTTGAAAATTAATGAGTAGTTATGATCAGCCTCTCACCTACTCTCCGTCAGCCATGCCCCACAGAAGCCTATCCTATCCTATCCTATCCTATCCTATCCTATCCTATCCTATCCTATCCTATCCTATCCTATCCTATCCCCCTTCTCCTCCTCAGGCTTACCACACAGAGGCCTTTCCTATCCTATGCCCTTCTCTCCCTCAGCTTTGCCCCACAGAAGCTTCCCCTATCCTATCCCTTCTCTCCCTCAGCCTTGCCCTACAGAAACCTTCCCTATCCTATCCCCTACTTGCTGTTGTGAAAGTAAAACTGAAACTGAAACTCCTCTCATCTGTTTGTATTTTGCATTTGGAACAGGTTTATTTTCAGGTGGGGAGTGGGAGTAAAACTCCTTAGCATCAGAGACTGTTAATCATAAGACAGGAAATACTAATGCTCTGATGGTCATTTCGAAAAATCTTTTCTTAGTGAGCACCCAGAAGCCAAGAGGAAGATACAAATTTTGAGTTTGTAGGCTTTATGGTTCTGGAGATTTTATGATGATGCGTGAGTGGTATTTCACTTTTATATGTAGAGATGAGACTTTAGTTCTGTATAAAAGAACTTTGCTTGTCCAGTTCATATGAAATATCCTTGGGAAAAATTATTATATAGTTCCAAGGTGGCTTGACATTAAAATGGCAACTAAAATTACTCCTATCATTTCTAAGGTGATGGACTATTCTTCTATATATTCAGAGAGAGTATTAAACACCAAAACAATACTGAATGCATAAATATACCGTAAACACATGTGAGACTTTATGGCATAGTTTTATGACTCTCCTGTTTAAAATATGTTTTCTTAAATAAATACTTTCAGGAAAAGAAAACAAAAATAAATAGAAGGGAAAATGTCTGGAACACTCTTAAATAGGGAAGTAAACAGACAGATGTTAGCTCCCTGCTTTTGTTTTTGCTTATATATTTTATATTATAATATATATATATACATATATTATATGTTTATATATAAGGAAAAATAAGAATATTATCCAGTATAATACAAAAAATATTTACATTAAATGGCATTATAAACAGGATATTCAATGATATTCTGAACATTGCAATGTTCGTGTAAAGATATTTACGTAAGATATCTTTATAAACAGGATATTCAAACAAGATAAAACCTGGATGAATTTTGAATATGAAGTTCTAAACATATTTTCAAAATGTCAAGGCCACTTTACTTACAGTGCACAAGTCGGTGAAATATAGTCCTGTAGTATTATTGTGTGCATGCATTCAAAAGAGTTATGTCTTTATACTCCAGTTTCTCTTGCAAATTTCTTTAAGTCTATCATCAGTTTTCTTTTATGACAAAAACAAAAAAGGATGTGGGCATGACTAGATGTGTCTTAATACTACTCAGTAGACTTTGAACTCTAATTAGGATAACGAGATGTTCATTTTGAAGAAAAAAGCCAGAATAAAAAGAATATATAAGAGCTTTCCTTTTCTGGTCAAATGAAATGCCAACCTTGAAATATATTATTAAAAGTAGACTCCTATAATAGATCAATATAAATAGCAAAGAAACACTAACAAGCATTAGAGGTATCACTCTTGTATTACATTACTGGATTTTTAAATGAACAACTATACTCCTAATGAGCAATAGCTCAGTCTAGAAATCAGGGGATTAAAAAGCAGCTGTGTGGCTTTCTTAGGTTGAAAATGGATTACACTTCATTCAATAAAGTTTTGAAAATAACTAAGACTTGAGGCACAGTCATGAGCAAAAAGCTGTAGGGCAGAAGTAATAGTTCAATTTTGATGAACTTAATTGTTCTTTCCCCCACTGATTAGAGTGACATTTCAATTAGCCATGACTAACTAGTCTTAATGATTTAGGTAGGACCAAAGCATGTCTAACTGAATTTAGAGCCAAATCATAATTTACCATATAAATTTTCTTTAGAGATTTTTGCATAATAACAATTAATTTTGCTGGTTTTTATAATATGTATGCTGGAATTTTAAGGGCTTAACTTTTGCTTGATTGTGTCTATTAAACAAAGTATTTCACAACTATATCAGTGTACTGTATAGAGGTGCTTCAAAATTTTAAACTCTAATTCTTGCACCTCTAAAAATCAATATAACAACTCAGGTTGTCTTGAGTTCTATACAATACATATAGAAGTAGCCATGCACATAGAGAGATGGAAGCTCTACAGATAGTTCTCAATTAATGACATCTTCTTCAATAACTATTTGAATTTATGATGGCACCAAATGATTGGTACTTTTGACTGACTGGTTCCCAAAGTTCTGGTAATAATAGTACCCGCATTAACATATGAGTGGGGTGCTCGGCAACTGCAGTTCCGTGATCACGATTTGCAATCTTCACTACTTGTTTCCCATAAGCAAAATCAATGGGGAAGCTAGCAGAAAGTAAAAAGTCAGTCATGTAAAGTCCTTAATGACCTGTAGTGATTTGCTTAAACCCAGTAGCCAGAGACTGCTGGAACTGCCATTGCTAAACAGCACAGTTACTTGAAATCATGCTTTACAATTGTATCACTTAGCAACCAAATTTCTGATCCAATCGATTAGTCAAATTAAATTAATGAAATTTGAAATTAAATTTGAGAACATGATAGAGGCAATATATAAATCAGAAAGGGCAAAGGTAATAGTGAATGGTGATACTACAAACACTTTTCAGATAAAGAAAAGGGGACGACAAGGGTGTCCGCTATCACCATTATTATTTATTTTAACTTAATTTAAATAGAATTAGAACAAATTGTGAGATAAAAGGATTAAAGATTAGAATAGAGGAATACAAGGCACAGGCCTTTGCAGATGATGTAGCATTTATTATTGAGGAACCTCTGGAACCTGGCCCAATTTTATTGCAAGAAATAGGAAGGTATTGGGAAGTAGCTGGATTTAAAACCAATAAGGGGAAAACTAAACTGTTGGTCAAAAATTTAACAATAACTCAGAAAAAAGAATTAGAAAAGGAATTAAATTTACAAATTGTTAAAAAAATTAAATGCCTAGGGATTTGGCTATCAGTGAGATGCTCATCTCTAAAAGAAGATAATTATATGGCCTTGGTCCAAAAAATAAAAAGGGATCTGGAAAAATGGGGGAGATTACAAATATCACTTTTAGGCAGGATAGCATCTATTAAGTTGAACATCCTGCCTAAATTACTATATTTATTTCAAACAATACTGATTCCATTAGATTTTTTTTTTACAGAACTTAATAACATTACCACTAAATTTGTCTGAGTGGGGAAAAAAGCAAGGATAAAATTACGATTGCTACAGGATAGTAGGTATAGAGGTGGTTTCGGCCTTCCGGCATGGGAAGTATACCATAAAGCTGCCACTCTAGTCTGGATAAGAGTTTGGGTCAATTTAAGGGATAAAAGAATCTTAACCTTGGAAAGATATGACCTACAAAGAAGGTGGCATGCTTTTATGTGAGACAAAAAGAATAAGACACATACATTTTTTTAGACATAAGATTAGAGAAGCACTAATACGAGTATGGGAAGAAGTAAGGAGGAAGCAGTATATGAAAATCCCAAGCTGGTTATCAACTATGGAAGCCATGATCCACTCCAATACAGTAGAGATTAGTAAAATGATTAGATATAAAGAAATTTTAGACAAGCATGGAAAACTCAAAAGTAATCAGGTTTTAAAGGAGCAGGGAATATCTATCGATTGGTGGCCATACTTAAAAATACAGTCTAGATACAAGAAAGATATAGAAGAATTTGGTATTGAGGTAGAATTAAATCAATTAAATAAATTATTGGTGGACCGGGAAGGAAATTAATATCTAGACTATATAATTACTTATTAGAATTTGATAGAGTGGAGGAGATGGTAAAAGAACCAATGATCGCATGGGCCAAAAATATAGGGCACAATATAAATTTAGACGAATGGGAATTTATTTGGAATAAAAACTATAAATTAACAAAATCGGCACCATACAAGGAAAATCAATATAATTGATTCGGTGGCATTTAGCACCTGCAAGATTGGCAAAAATATATCCGAATTTAAGCCCTAAGTGCTGGAAGTGTCAGGTACCTTCTTTCACATGCGGTGGCTATGTCCCAAAGCGAAAAGGTATTGGAACAAAATACAACATTGGTTACAACAGCGGTTCCCAAAGTGGGCGGTACCGCCCCCTGGAGGGCGGTGGGGTGCTTTAGGGGGGCAGTAAGAGGCAAGGGGGGTGGCAGGAGGACGCTAAAGGCAAAAGGGGGTGGCAGGGGGGGTGCTAAGTGGCAAGGAGGGTGGCCCCCATTTTTTGGCTTGTGCAGTTACCTCCTTGCAAGCAAACAGCAAGAAAAAGCAATTCCTTTCAGCTTCAGCATAGGCTAATTAGCCTGTTGATTAGATCCGTGAGTCTCAGCTGCTTTGCTCTCAGCTGCTTTAGGCATGGATCTGCCACTTGCTACAAAGAGCTAAATTGCTGGAGCAGATTTTTTTTTCCTTTGTGCAATTCAAGCTGAAAGCGAAACTGAAAGCAGGTTGTTGGCTTTGCTGTTTGCTGCAAAGTTAGAAAATTAGATAGAGGCAGATTTCTTTTCTTTTTCCTCATCAAAAAAGGTAGGTGCAAACAATGGGAAATTTAGGCAAAAGAGGAGAGTTCTCCTCTTTTCATTTATCTTTTCTTTCTTTTTTTTGCGAGCTAACCAATTCTCTGCTTCTTTATTTATCTTAAATGCCTCCCTTTTTATTTTATTTATTTATTTATTTATTTTATCAAATTTATATACCGCCCTACTCCCCAAAGGGACTCAGGGCAGTGAACAGCCAAATAAAATACAGAACATACAAAAATTAAAAATAGTTAAGATAAATTAAATGATTAGGCTGAAAAATTAAAAATCCAATCATATAAAACATTTAAAAACCCATTATAAAGGGGAGGTTTAAGCCAGACCAGCCTGATGAAATAGGAATGTTTTTAAAGCACGGCAGAAGGTACGTAGGTCCTGTATTGTCCTTATCTCAGGCGGGAGCTTGTTCCAGATGGCTGGTGCCCTCACAGAGAAGGCTCTCCCCCTGGGGGCCGCCAGTTGACACTGTTTGGCTGATGGCACCCTGAGGAGCCCCTCTCTGTGGGAACAGACTGGTCAGTGAGAGCCTACTGGTGGCAGAAGGCGGTCCCGAAGATACCCTGGTCCTAAGCCATGGAGCGCTTTGAAGATAGTAACCAAAACCTTGAAGCACACCCGGAAGACCACCGGAAGCCAGTGCAGCTCGCACAGGAGTGGAGTCACACCACCCGCACGGCCGCATTCTGGACCAGTTGGAGCCTCCGGGTGCTCCTCAAGGGGAGCCCCATGTAGAGAGCATTACAGTAGTCCAGGTGTGAGGTGACGAGGGCGTGAGTGACCGTGCGTAACAAATCCCGATCCAGAAAGGGACACAACTGGCGAATCAGGCGAACCTGATGAAAACTCCTCCCGGCCACGGCCGTCATATGCCCTTCTAAAGACAGCCGTGAGTCCAGGAGGACGCCCAAGTTGCGAACCCCATCTGTGGGGGACAATGACTTGCCCCCAATAGTCAGAGATGGCGTCAACTGACTATATCGGGATGTCGGAAACCACAGCCATTTGGTCTTGGAAGGGTTGAGCCTGAGTCTGTTCCTCCCCATCCAGATCCGTACGGCCTCCAGGCACCGGGACATCACTTCGATGGCATCGTTGGGATGGTCTGGGGTGGAGATGTACAGCTGAGTATCATCAGCGTACTGATGGTACTTCACCCCAAAACCACGGATGATCTCAACCAGCGGCTTCACATAAATGTTGAACAGGAGGGGTGAGAGGACCAACCCTTGTGGCACCCCACATACAAGGGGCCTCGGGGTTGGCCTCTGTCCCCCCTGTCAACACAGACTGTGAGCGGTCAGAGAGAAAGGAGAACCACCGTAGCACGGTGCCCCCCACTCCCAGCCCCTCCAACCGGCGCAGCATGATACCATGGTTGATGGTATCAAAAGCCGCTGAGAGGTCTAATAGGACCAGGACAGAGGAACAACCTCTGTCCCGAGCCCTCCAGAGATCATCAACCAACGTGACCAATGCCGTCTCCATGCTGTACCAGGACCTGAAGCCCGACTGGAATGGATCTAGATAGGCTGATTCATCCAGGTACTGGGGCAGCTGTCGCGCAACCACACTCTCAACATCCTTCGCAATAAAGCGAAGGTTGGGACGATAATTTACCAACATTGCCGGGTCCAGAGAAGGCTTCTTGAGGAGGGGCCTCACCACCGCTTCCTTCAAAGCGGCGGGAAAGACACCCTCACTCAAAGAAGCATTTATAATCCCCTGGAGCCAGCCTCGTGTCACCTCCCGGGAGGCCAGCACCAACCAGGAGGGACTCGGGTCCAATAAACATGTGACTGCACTCAGCTTGCTCAGTATCCTGTCCACGTTTTCTGGAGTCACAGAGTCAAACTCTTCCCATACAATATTCTCAAGACCTGCCCCAGTCATCTCCCTGGATCTACCCATTCAGGGTTGGAGTCCAGCTGCTCCCGAATCTGAGCGGTTTTGTCATACAGATATTGTACAAAGTCCTCAGTTCTACCCTCCAAGGGGTCCTCCTGCGCTTCCTGTTGAAGCAAGGAGCGGGTCACCCTAAACAGGGCGGCTGGGCGATTATCTGATGATGCAATAAGAGTGGAAAAGTAACTCCTCTTCTCCGCTTTTATCGCCACTAGGTAATTCTTAATATGAGCTTTTGAAACATCTCCCTTAGTGTCTCATATTCATCCTCCCAATTCTCCATATTTTCAATTTTAAAAGGCTAGGATTTTTAAGTTTATTCTTTTCATTTACATATGTTAGGGGGGTGCTTTTAAAGGAGCCACAAGGGGGGCTGAGAGCAGAGTCATTCTGACAGTGTATTTTAAAATTGCTTGGAAGACCCATTTTTTCCCTAACAATAATGGTTTGTATACTTTGGAATAAAACATACCTGGAAAAAGTATTTGCAAAACTTGGACAGAAGGAAAAGAAAGGCAGGATTGGACTCATTATCAGTAGCTAGTTAGTTCATTGTTATCAGTGACTCCCACTGATTCTAAACTCATTTTAAGACTGGGATTGGTGACTACTGAAATTTAAGTATTCAACTTTGGTCTCAGAAATCTTTGATTTGAACTATCAAATCTTTGATTTGAACTTTGATTTGAACTATGGCAAGAAAAATCGTAAAATGGGGCAAAACTCACTTAACCATAATAATTTCTAGATATTTTAAGTGTAGAGAATTCAAGTGTTGAGAATGACCCATTATTTCGTCTCTTTTTCCACACTAGGTACCACTATTTGATTTCTTTTTATTTTATTCAAATAACAACAGAAAACCCAATACGCTTCAATATGAATTGGCTTTCCAGTCCTTCCTTGATGCATTTTTTCACATTGATTATCTAGTTTAAATGCCAAAGAAAAATCAATGATATATTTTTCAGACCTTTGGAGGATCACACTGTCAATTGTTCACACTGCTCAAGCAAAATTAACAGGTGTGAATTAAATTTTAGCTAAAAAATGGGAGCTTTAATTCCAGAAATCCATTCTTTAAACTTGGACTTCTGGAATTAAAAGGCTCTAGATTAAATGGTACTCCAGACAAAAGATGGAGAAGAGTATCTTGCTTTTAGACATGATAATAGCTGTCTAGAAGTTATGAGCTTTCCTAGACAGGGATGCCCTGTGTAAAGTCACCTATGCTCTCGTCATCTCTCTTTTGGAATACTGCAATGCCCTCTACATGGGGCTGCACCCGGAGGCTCCAACTGGTCCAGAATGCAGCCGCGTGGGTTGTTACGGGGGCTTCCTGTTACTCCCGTATTACACCTCTCCTGCACAAGCTGCACTGGTTACCGGTGTTCCTTTGGATCCGCTTCAAGGTGCTGGTACTTACCCTTCATGGCATGGGCCCCAGGTACTTGCAGGATAACCTTCTGCCTGCCTCCAACTGCCCAATGCACTCACATAGGATTGCCTTCCTCTGGGTCCCATTGGCCAGACAATGTCAGCTGATGGCGCCCAGGATGAGAGCATTCTCTGTGGGCGCACCAACCCTCTGGAATGGTTTACCCACTGGGCTCTGGATGGCCTCCAACCTCCACTCTTTCCGCGCTGACCTGAAGACATGGCGTTTCCAACAAATTTGCTGATCTGATGGGAGTTTTAACTAATCTTTTGGGGTTTTTAATTTGAGTATTTTAGTCGTAATTTTACTGTTTTATTGTTTTATCTTTGTGAGCCGCCCCAAGTCCTTCAGGAGAAGGGCGGCATATAAGTATAAATAAACTAAACTAAACTAAACTAAACTAAACTAAACTAAACTAAACTAAACTAAACTAAACTAAACTAAACTAAACTATTTTGACATCATCAGAAATTTAATTTATTACCTGTTAAAAATGCAAAGACAAGGAGTACAAGGAGCAAATAAAAGACCTTCATGTTGGGGTTGGTTCTGGACCAAATCTTACCTGTGGGACAGAAACCAGCTCTCAGCCCTCCTTGTGACTTCTTGAAAAGCATCCCCACCCCAGCTCCACCTCCTGAGGAGGCAGGGGAGGAGTGCAGATTGATCCCAAGGGGGTCTGGGAATGGGTGTGAATTCATCCCACAGCCCTTTCCATCACCTCCTCTGTGAAATTGCTTTCTCCCACTCACTGGTGGTCAGCAAATTCAAAAGGAACCCCCAGCTGAGAATCGCTGCTCTAGATTCGTTGATTCAGGAGATTTCTTTAGTGTTAACTAATATCATTAGCTATTTTTGTTACAGGGATAGATTTGTATTGGAGCAGCCTGCAGGCCTCCCAAAGGCTCTGCACACCCTGTTTTTGCGAAAAACGAGTCTGTTTTTCCCAAAAACGGGACATGCGGAGCAAGGCTTCAGGAGGCCAAAGAATGGCTGTATTCTTTGTATTTTACTGTTACTATCTTCCTTAGTGGGTCGTGCAAACTGCTATTCCAAACAATGCTATTTATGGAGGGGGGGCAGTGGTGAGTTGCCCCGGTTCTCACTGGTTCTACAGAACCGGTAGTAAACCAACAGGAGGCCCCACCCACCGACCCCGACATCACCAAAACACTTCTGCACATGTTGCAGAAGAGCGCGTGCATGCATGAGCGAAGTGAGCGTGTGTGCATGGCCCCGCTGCAAACAGGTAGTAAAGGTAAATAGAACCCATCCCTGGGTGGCGGGCACTGAGGGTGAGTTTGTAGTACCAAGGGGCAGTGGACTGAAAAAGTTTGGGAACCACTGCCCTAGTTGAATACGAATTAATACTTTACTATAATATTTGTTCCTACGCCTTGCGAAACAGCCCCCCCAAAATTTTTAAACTGATAAATCTGCAAATTATTGACCTGTCATATATATTAATGACAAAATAGTTCACAGAAACAACAATGATAATAAAAAAAGACAAAGTTAAAGTTTCAAAATCCTCTGTTAATAAATTGTTACTGTAATCAACCCATAGAACCCATAAAATCATAGAAAATTTGCCATGGAATCTTCTTATCTATCCCAAATTGTCCCAAGAGATAAGTGTAATTCATTCTGGATCAAATATCCACATTTGTTTCTTAATTATCAATTGTTGCCTAATTAAATATAATAAATTCAACCTCAACAATCGGTCTATCTTCCTAACAAAGTCCAAATAGAAGTGATTTCTAGTTAAGCATAATAAATCCATTCTCCAATATCCTCAATCCTCATAGGAAAAAAACAATTTGTCACTTTTCCTTTCAGGCAGGTTTCTATTATTGTAAAAGAATGCAGGCTTGAACTTCAAAGAGATGTATGTGATCAGCTTAGTTAGATCTCTGTCTATAGAGTCCATATTTCTTTGGTCTGCAACTTTCAAATCAGATTCCTTTTGTGAATCTAACTTATCCAAAGCTACATGCCTCTGAATATTTTCCACAGCCATTATCAACTCATCAAACAAACAAAAAAAACTTTCAAGTTTGCATGTAACCAAAAAGTCTTTTCTCAGATTTGGAGGGGGGGGGGGCGCTTGTTTATTTGTAATCTGACACATTGTTGTTCTGTGAAACTTAATCAGGGAACAAAGCAGAAAGAGGAAAGATATTTTCTGGATATTTGTATTGAAATTATTTCTTTATTTCAAAAGAAATAAATTCCAAATACTTTGCAAATACAAAAAGATGCAATAATCCTGCAATAAGAGTCCAATATTAATGTAAATCAAATGAAAGCATTTCACTATTAAAAAGCACACCATGTTTCCTTGCAGGGAAAATGAAAGTTATTCAAAACAACAACAGAAATAAAATGGGGGAAAAAAAAGAACAGCTAGATGGGTTCATGTCTGTCCAAAAGTTGTCTAGGGACATTCCTAACTACTCCCATTCAAATCCAGTGAGTAGCACTGCCAGAGAACCAGCTTTGGCAGCAAGATCAGCAGATCATTCACAAGAGAGAAAAAAGCCTCTTACTGAAGAGTCTCCCAGATATTCCAATAAATAAGGAATATCTTCTAAAATGCAACTCTACTGTGCAGAATTTCAGAATATTCCTTCCAACTTGGTTTGAGTCTTTTTTCTCCCCCTCCATTGGCATTCTTTAGCGTAACAATTTGGAACTTTAACTTTGTCTTTTTTTTATTATCATTGTTGTTTCTGTGAACTATTTTATCATTAATATATATGACAGGTCAATAATTTGCAAACAGATTTATCAGTTTAAAAATTTTTGTTTCGCAAGGGGTAGGAACAAATATTATAGTAATGTATTAATTCATATTCAACTAGGGCAGTGGTTCCCAAACTTTTTCAGTCCACTGCCCCCTTGGTACTACAAACTCATAGTCAATTCATTTCATCTTTCTCTGTCTTGTTCATGCTTCTTGTTGTAAATATTCCTACTGTAATTCAGTGATTGAAGGTTTGGATTTTCTTTTCCTGCATCATTAGCAACTAAGTGTCCCAAAAGCTTTAATCTAACCATTAATAAACACCATTAGTACTTCAAAAGATTCTCAGCATTTTCTCAATAGCATGTTGATTACCATCTGACCTGAGAGGCCCATTATCTGACACTGTATCATCAGTCACTTTATAATATAGATGCCTGCTCTGTTTAGCTGGCAGTTGAAATGACTTTTACTCTGTTAGTGACTCTGCTACACTCTGCTAGGAGTGTATACCTTTGTCATGAGTCCTGACATTTTTGCTCATCTCTACCAAGAACTCCAAATAACATAGCATGACTTGATATACAATATAATTGTTATATAATTCAAAATTAAAATTAATAAAATTCATCTGACATTATTTAATCTTAACAAATTCATGTTGTCACTAAATAATTGGTGCATTCTTTTTAAGCTGTTTCACATACTGAATGTTATTATCTGTCCCAGTGGACAATCAGTTAAATATGAGTCAGCAGTGTGCTGCAGCTGCCAAAAAAACCAATGTAGTCCTAGGGGCTGCATTAACAGAGGGATAGAATCAAGATCACATGAAGTGTTAATACCACTTTATAATGCCTTGGTAAGACCACACTTGCATCCAGGTTTAGTCGCCATGATATAGAAAAAATGTTGAGACTCTGGAAAGAGTATAGAGAAGAGCAACAAGATGATTAAGGGACTGGAAGCTAAAACATTTGAAGAACAATTGCAAGAATAGGGTATGTCTATTTTAATGAAAAGGACTAGGGGTAATATAATACCAATGTTCTAAGTGGATTCACAATGAAGAGTGGGTCAACGTATTTTACAAAGCATCTGAAGGCAGGATAAGAAGCAATAGATGGGAACTAATCAAGGAGAGAAGCAACCTAGAACTAAGGAGAAATTTCCTGACAGTGAGAACAATTAACTAGTGGAACGACTTGCCTCCAGAAGTTGTGGGTGCTCCAACACTGGAGGTTTTTAAACAGAGATTGGACAGCCATTTGTCTGAAATGGCATGAGATCTCATGGGGGTTGGACTAGAAGATCTACAATTAGCCTTTCCAACTCTGTTATTTTTTTTTTTAATATAGATAATAGATCGACTGGATGCACCTGGTAATTTCCTGGATCCTTCATATTTAGTTTTTTGTGAATAAAAATGTTTATCCTCAATTAGCAAGAACACCTATACTATATTTTAGAAGTTAAAATAATACAGAAGCGAATTCTTTTAGCAGACTGAGAAATTGCTCATCAGCATCTGGAGAAGCAACTTCAATTAATGCCCTTAGGCAGTCTATAACTATCTTTCCATCCACTTTAACTGCATTCAGGTCTCTTCAACTCATTATATTTGCTTTTGAGAAAAGGATGATCAAAAATAGGAACTGAGCAGTTCAGCTTGTTTCTAAACATTGACGAATTTCTCTAAATTGTAATAATTATCCTCTTTTTAAAAAAACTATCATAGCATTTGTAATATCTCACACCAGCCTCAGTTCCTCTTGAGATTTAGCTTTCCTCTGTATTTCTTGATTATTTTCTTGTCCTCATTCTTTGTGGCTGGTGTCGCCTCCTTTAATTGTCCTTTTTATTTTCAAATTGTCGCATAGTGTATTTTTTTTAACAAATTGGCTGTATTTGTGTGATAGAAATTACCCAACAATCCCTACTCACTCCATCATTAATCTCACCTTTCTGTACCCAAAGTACATAATACAGATTGGCTGTCATTTTTAATTCATCCACCACATTTTTATAAGGCCTCGCTACAACATTCTTTAATTCTATCAATTCATTTCCAAGTAAGTAATTTGCATGACATGGGTGGAGAAAGTTGATTGTGAAAGTTAGGTTGGCTCCAAATATACATGAGGTTTTTGGAGGCTAATCTGTCATTCACAGTATCAGTCAAGTGGATCATCTGTGTATCTTATTCTGGAACATTAAGGGGCTTTTTAATCCTTTTCTGTAAAATATTAATTGTAAAGTTATGCTCCATTATTACCACCACAATCAATTCAGGCAGCTGCTGTAGCACTGTTAACCCTTCCAACCATTATCTATCATTAATAGGTTGTCAAATGCCAAATTCTGATGTCCACGCACA
Organism: Masticophis lateralis; assembly: GCA_030761175.1. Lineage (NCBI taxonomy): Eukaryota > Metazoa > Chordata > Lepidosauria > Squamata > Colubridae > Masticophis > Masticophis lateralis. Next base: position 93,281,114 of record JAUDYJ010000003.1, on the reverse strand, counting down.
TGATGATTATCCAATGTCACCGAAGGGAGAATAAAAATAGCTTTCTCAGAATAACAGAATAACAGAGTTGGAAGGGACCTTGTAGGTCATTAGTCCATAACTCCCGCCAAAGCAGGAGACCCTACCCCATTTCTAACACATTGCAGTCCAGTCTCTTCTTGAAAGTTTCCAGTGATTAAGAAGTTCCCATAACTTCTGAGGGCAAACTGTTCCATTGGTTATTTGTTCTCATTGTCAGAAAATTTCTCCTTATTTCTAGATTAAATCTCTCCTTGATCAATTTTGATCTCTCCTTGATCCATTATTCCTTCTCTAGTTTTCAGGTGCTTTGGAAAATAGGCTGACCCTCTCTTCTCTGTGACAGCCCCTCAAATATTGGGACACTGCTATTTTGTCTTCCTGGTCCTTCTCTTCACTAGACTAGGCATGCCCAATTCCTGTAACCATTCTTCATATGTTTTAGCCTCCAGTCCAGTGGTGGGTTGCTCCTGGTTCACACCAGTTCTATAGAACTGGTAGTAAAACCGGCGGGAGGATCCGTCCACCGACCCTGACATCATCAGAATGCTTCTGCGCATGCAGAGAAGCTTCTGCATGTGCGCAGAAGAATGCATGCGCACGGCCCCATTGCGAACCGGTAGTAAAGATAAGTAGAACCCACCCCTGCTCCAGTCAGTTAATCATCTTTGTTGTTCTTCTCTGCACTCTTTCTAGAGTCGCAACATCTTTTTAACAGTGTGGTGACAAAAACTGGATGCACTATTCTTGGTGTGGTCTTACTAAGGCTTTATAGAGTGATATTAGTACCTCACTTGATTTTGATTGTATCCCTCTGTTAATGCAATTTAGGATTGCATTGGCTTTTTTGGCTGCTGCTGCACACTGTTGGCTCATATTTAACTGGTTGTCCACTAAGAGTCCAAGATCCCTTTCACAGTTACTGCTATTAAGCCTGGTTTCACCCATCTATATGTGTACTTTTGGTTTTTCTTGCCTAAATGTAAGATTTTACTTTTCTCTACATTGAATTTCTTTTTGTTAGTTAGGGCCAGTGGTGGGTTCCCTCCGGTTCGCACCGGTTCTATAGAACCGGTAGTAAAACTAGCGGGAGGCTCTGCCCACCAACCCCGACCTCATCAGAACGCTTCTGCACATGCGCAGAAGAGCGCGCGTGCGGCCCCGTTGTGAACCGGTAGTAAAGGTAAGTAGGTTAGGGCCCAGTGTTCAAATCTGTCAAAATCCATCTGGATCTTGAGCCTATCATCATTCTAGGATGTTGGCTATTCCCGCCACTTAAAAATCTATCTGATGGTTATGCTATCTCTCCCACTTTTTTCTAGCTTACCAAGAAGTAGGTTTTGGTTTATCAAATGCCTTGCTGAAATCTTAGTATACTATATTCACAGCATTTCTCTAGTCTACTAATTTAGTCACTATGTCAAAGAATAAAATAAGATTGGTTTGGCATGATCTGTTTTTAACAATCACGTGCTGACTTCTAGTTATTACTTTACTCGTTTCTAGATGTTCACAGATCTGTTTTTTTAAATTATCCTTTACAATATCTTCCCGGGTATTGATGTTAGGCTAATTGGTCTGTAGTTTCCTGAGACTGTTTCCCCCCTCCTTTTTTTTTAAAGATGGTACAGTGGTTCTGAGATGACATCTGCCAACTCCTTTAGAACTTTGGGATGTAATCTATCAGATCCTGGTGATTTATATCCATCAAGATCAGACAGGTGTTCTCTTTTCTTTTCTTTCTTTTCTTTTCTTTTTCTTTTTTCTTATTTTAACTTTTATTTCTAGTCTGTCTTTTACAGTTATGTTTTTGGTAGGTTAGGCTACAGTTTCTTTTTGTGTGAAGATCGATGCAAAGAATGAGTTAAGCAGTTCTGTTTTCTCTGTGCTGCCTTTTATTTCCTTGTTGTCTTCTCTCTTCAGTGGACCGACTGTTTCCTTGATTTTTTCTTGTTATTTATATGTTGAAAGAAACTGTTTTTGTTATCTTTGACTTTTGTTGCAAGTCTTTGTTCATTCTGAGCCTTTGTTTTCCTGACTTCATCTTTGCAGTTTTTGGCTATCTGCTGATATTCTGCCTTAGTTATGTGTCTCTCTTTCCATTTTTTGTACTTGTCCTTTTTGTCCTTTAGTTTATCTGAGAGGTCTTTGTGCAGCCATGCTAATTTCTTCTTGGATTTCTTGTTTTTCTTTGTCAGTAGTATTAAGGTGGACTAGGCTTTTATGATCATATTTTTCAGAGTTTCCTAAGCTTTATGAGTTGTTTTCCACCTTTAGGATTTTCATCCAAGGAATCTTTCCCAAGTGCTCTCTGAGGTTGTTAAAAGCAGCTCTTTTAAAATCTAAGATTCTGGTATCATAGTGTTCTATTGCTTATGTTTGCATTATGTTGAATTCCAGTATGTCATAGTCACTCTCACCCAACTGCAGTTTCAAATCCTCTACCACTTCTTCTCTATTCATGAGAATTAAGTCCAGTATGGTTGTCCCTCTACTTCCCTCTTCTACCTTTTGGACCAAGTCTGAGATGAAATCAGAAGGAAGGAAGGAATGGACAAATCCACAAGAGTGCACCTAATGATCAAACTATGATTTAATAAATGTTTCTATATTTTAAAAACTACAAAAATGTTTTGTATCGAGAACTGACATCTGACAGGTCAGCAGACAGAAAAAAATGTACCATTGTAGATTGAATGCAGAATTTAAAAAAATCATGAAGATAATCAAATGGATTTGAGAAACAAGTGAAAGAAAAAAGACTAAAATTAAAATCAAGCTAACAGTATCAATAATAACAACAATGATAATGACAATAACCATACATGGAACAAATATGTGTTTTCTAGCAACTAATAAAATAACATTTGATTATTTCATCATATATACTTACGAGACCGTCTTTTGCCACCAATAGCCTCCCACCGACCAGTTCGTTCTCACAGGGAGGGACTACTCAGGGTACCGTCAGTCAAATTGTGCCAACTGGCAACTCCCAGGGGGAGGGCCTTCTCTGTAAGGGCTCCAACCTTTGGAATGAACTGCCCCCTGATATACGAAACATCCCTAATCTCCGTGCTTTCCGCTGTGCCCTCAAGACCCTGATGTTCAATCAGGCAGGGCTAAGCACGTTAACTGGGAATGATTAAAATATTATATAATTCTGGGTTTTATTTATTTGGGCTAAACTATGCTATAATTTTAATTATCAATTTTATGATGTTTATGTATCTTTTATTTTTTCTTGACTGTACACCGCCTTGAGTCCTGCGGGAGAAAGGCGGTATAGAAATATAATAAATAAAATAAATAAATAAATATATAAAAAGTAGGGGACCTAGATAAACAAACCGAACACAAAATTTGAAAAAAAAAAACTATTTCTTTTTTTAGTCTCCAAATCCCATATTTTCCTCATTCTTCTCATCTTGGATCTATCATTTTGAAGATCTACAGTATCGAATCTTTCCTAGCATGAGTCTGAAAACTAGAACTAATTAAAGCTAATTAAGTAACAGAATGGTCTATATGGCAGGATGAAGCGAGCAAACCTAACCCTCACAGATATCTGTCCATAAATTACATATTATTGAATCATGAAGAAAATCTAAAGTTGCTGATTCTTACTAAATAACTGGCTTTCTTTTTTGGCCATATCTAATTATGCTTCCATTATCAAGTCCCTTTTAGGATTTATAACTTTAGCCACAACATTTTTGCTTTTCATTATGTAAGTTATTTAAATCAACAATTGCCAGTTCTATAAAACGATCAAACTGACTTATTTGCCATGATGCTGTTAGATTTTCAGAGGCAATTATTTCATCCTGAGTAACTCAGTTGTCTATACTTTAAATTTGTATTATTTAGGTGTATAATGGAACTTCACTGTTGTAGAAGGGCTTCTCAAGAATCAAACTGTAAATTATCTGTTATTTTAAAAATGTATTCAGTTTTAGCTGTTGCTTTATCATACAATGTAGGGTCATTTACATAAATATCTATCTGTACATTATTGTTTTCCATAAGTTTTTTTTTAATTTTGAGAATAGACAAACTGAGGATTTCCTTGTTGACAAATTAATTTAGCTGCAATGCACTAGTGCAAGGAACATATTGCAACATGATTATGGCCTGTTTTCTGGCTTTATTAATCCAGAAACCTAAATGATAAACAACACTTGTGTCATTGTCTACACAAATGTAATTTGTTTATGCAGAAGTTCAGTTAATCCTACCATCTGCTTTTCTCAAATGAGAACAGATAATGGAGACACAGCTCCTCACAGGTCTTCAGGCTTTTAAATTCTGATAAAATCAGGATTCTTCACTGGCTCTTGCCACAGCTCTGAATTAAGCCACTTTAAATGTAATTACTGAAGCTGGCTGTACATCAGGAACATCCATTAAAAGAATTGATTGACCATGCTGTTATGGCAGGCATTTTATGAACAAACTATCATGATGGGTCCAGAACTGTAATTTATGAAAGCAAAAAAAGCAGGTAAACACTTTATTAGCCGTTAATGAGAGGCACACTGGGTAACTAAATTTTGTCTTTTTTAACCAGCTACTTTAAGGAACCTTGGGCCTTGGCCATCTATCATGATCGTTTTAGTGATTTGAAGAAGGAACTACGTCAGATCTTAGTATCTGCCCAGGTAAAAAAATCCCTCCTACATGCATTTAATATAAGCATTTATTATTGCTGATTATTTGCTTTCATATTTTAACAAACTGGAAGATTGTTGCTTCTTCTTTACTCTTAAACTATAAAGATTTAGAATATTATCAGAGCCAAGTTGGTCTAGTAGTTAAGGCACCACGCTAAAAAGCAGGAGACTGCGAGTTCAAGCCATGATAGCCAGCTGAGCAACCTTGAGCCAGTCACTCTGTTTCAGCCCAATTCACCTCACCGGGTTGTTGTTGTGGAGAAAAAACTGAGGGTTTTGGATATTTCTGCCACTTTATTTGTTAAAATAATAAAGGTGGTATACAACCAACCAACCAAATAATTACTTTAGGAAAAGTTTTATACACAGTTCATATCAATTACAGTGCCCTGATGTTTCTGTTACTGTACGTGCATTGCATTTTTTTGAATGGATTAATTGCTTTAATTTTCTTAGAGTAATTACTTAAGAACATAAGAGGCCTACAGGATCAGTTCAACAGTTTATTAATGCAAAGTCTTGTTTCCATAGCTGGCACCTAGAAAGTCCATAGCCAAGCTGTGAAGGTAATTGTTAATAGAGCTGTGTAAAGCATTAAAATGAGGTACTTCTCCACACATGGGAGCAAGAAGTAAATGGGAAACACCTCTTATTAACTCACAAAGTACTGTCTCATAGCCCAATATGATTGCTTGGAAAGTTGCTCCCACATGCCTCCTCCTATATGTCCATGCATAGTTATACTTGCTTTTCAGTAACTACTCAGTATATTTGATATACACTCCCCAGAGACACTTGTCCAGATGTACAGCTATAGAAATAAAATAAAATAAAAATGGTTTTTATATTCACTGAATTTTACCAGATGTAGAATTATTTTACTTGCAGATGTTTAATTACCTGACTAGGTAACATGATCAGTGCTTGTAAGTGTGGGGTTTGCTCTCTGTTTATATACAGTAGCTTGCCCTACCAGTGTTGGTGGGGATGCCGGATTACCCCTCCCCTGGATCCCTGCAGGCCTTTTCTCCCCCATGCCAGGTTCCCTCAGGCCTTTTCTCCCTCACTTGGTCCCCACAGGGTTTGGGCCTCCATCCCATCCTCATTACCCATAGTGCACTTACCTTTTGAAGATCTCTGGAGCTCCAGAGGTTTCCACAGCGCTGCATAGAGCGGTTTAGGAAAACAGAATGGAGTGGCTCCTCCTAGAAGTGGCCACCATTTCAGCGTAACCACAAGTAATTATGGGCACACTAAAAATTGTGGCCATTTCCAGGAGTCAGCCACATGGCCTGGGAAAACTGGTCTGTCCTCCTTTCCCAATATGAGGTGTTGTGATCTTCAAAAGGTAAGTATGCAGTGGGTGATGGGAAGTGGGGAGCAGGCCTAGTAAATTGGGATGGGGGTGAGAGAGATGGGGGTGCTACAACATTCCTGCAGTTAGTTGTAAAGGCGAATGACCACTGGGGCAGTGCAGAAGCTGTTACTTCAAAACAGTATCATAAGTAATTTTTGTGGGGTCTGGTTGTTAACAATCTGTGCTTGTTTATACAAAGTCTACATCTACAGGCAATATACTTATAAATCAGATTTTCAATCTATTGAATAAATGGAACCGTGCATTTATTTTCCCAAAACTACAATCAGTCTTTTAGTCATAAAAGCAAATGGAGAATCCATTTACATCTGAGTCTCAAATGTCATGTATTAGGTACTGATAGTTCTAGACTTACAACTATTCATTTAGTGACCATTTAAAGTTATAGTGGTACTGAAAAAAGTTACTTATGGCCATTTTTCACACTTATGACTGTTGCAGCATCAACAAGGTCATATGATCAAAATTTAAATGCTTGGCAACTGAATCATATTTATGACAGTTGCAGTGTCCTGGAATCGTGATCACCTTTTGCAACTTTCTGAGAAGCAAGGTCAATTGGGAAGCGAGATTCACTTAACAAACATGTTACTAACTTAACAATTGCAGCAATTCACTTAACTACTACAGCAAGGAAAGTAATGAAATGGGGCAAAATTTACTTAACATCTTGTTTAACAACAGAAATTTTGGGCTTAAATGTGTTTGTAAGTTGAGGACTACCTGTATATAGTTCAAAAGAATATTATCCTCTGAAAATGTCCGATAAGTTTTAAATATTGTTTTTTATTGCGCAAGTAATAATTTGAGGCAGTGGATTGTGATTTCACTGAACTAGGGCTGCTTAAAATCTTGGTTTACGTAAGAAGAACCTGGCTAAAGAGACATACATACATACATACATACATACATACATACATACATACATACATACATACGTAGGTCTTTGGTTATTCGGGTTTTTTCCTGCGTAAAATTGGAAGTGTCTTGGAGATGTTTCAACAAAGTCTCATTCATCATCTTCAGGCTGGTGTTTTCGGCTTCATACTTGGCAATGCTCCTAGAAGCACGAAGCCAAAAACACCAGCCTGAAGATGACGAATGAGACTACGTCGAAACGTCGCCAAGACACTTCCAATTTTACGCGGGAGAAAACCCGAATAACCAAAGACTTACATACAAACACCCGCAAAAACCTCAGAACATGTGTGTGTGTGTGTGTGTGTGTGTGTGTGTAAACTAATATATATTTTAGTTTTAAAGGATTTAATAGTTGTTCTAGTATCCCAAGTGTTTCAGAAGCTATAATGCTACTGGTCCAAACAAAATGGCTAACAAATGTTGTAATTGTAAATATTGCTATTGGGTTATATCTAGTAGATTATGAGTGAAACTGGTGGCCTGCGGGCCAGATGTGTCACGTGTAGACCACACCACCCCAGCTCCACAAAGGCAAAAAACATTGTGATACATCGCAATACGTCACAGGATGCGATTGAGTGTGGCACCCGGGTGATAGACGATATTTGTCTCTTAACACAGAGTATTTTGTGGTGGTACAGTGGTTAGAATGCAGTACTGCAGGCTAATTCTGCTGACTGTCGGCTGCCAGCACTTTCTCAGTTTGAGTCTCACTGGCTTCTTACGAGGTTGGAAAAATGAGGACCCAGATTGCTGGGGGCAATATGCTGACTCTGTAAACGGCTTAAAGAGACTGTAAAGCACTGAGAAGCGGTATATAAATCTAAATGCTATTGCTACTGCTATCTTCAAAATTCATCTTCAATATCTATCAGTTGGTCTAAAGACAACATCACAGTTTCTATTCAATTTTTCTAAACTACCATCTTTTTCCTAATTTTTGAAGTTAGGTTTTCTCATAAAGTCAAATTGGCATGAGAAAAAGGGTGAAATATTGTTTATTACACATTCATAGTTTTCTAATTGACATAATTGTTTCCAGAGATAGTAGATTTTTAGTATATTTAGATGCTAACACTGTCCATTCAACCAAAGGTGTTATATGTGTATGTTCCAAAGTTGTCCCAATTGGAAAATTAACAATGATTATTGAGTTCCAGTATTTAATACTTGACAGTATGTAAGCATGATAATATAGCTCAAGATTTGGAAAGCTGAACCCTCCCCCATTAACTGGCAACTGCGTTTTCTATTATTCTCTGAATTGAAAAACCGATAAAAGATTTCTAAACAGGAAATATAATTTCTGAAAATGTTTTACAGGTATATAAACTGAAATTCCTTTCAGAATATAATTAATCTGAGAATAATATTCATTTTGACAGCATTTACCTTTCCCCAGAAAGGGTTATGTTAAGGTTTAATTATTCTGTGAATCAATTTCTGAAGAAACCTCTTTATATATTTTATTTATTTAATGTAATTAATATTACGTGTTAGTAACCAAGATAATTAATGGAGATGGTAAAAATGCAGAATTAATATTCCTTAAATGGATGGGTAACTTAACTTATTGGCATCAATTTTGATTTGGACCAATAGTAGAGTAATTGTTATTTTGCTAAAGGCATCTATCTTTTGCATCAACACTGGGATAGTAGAGTGAGGTTTAGAAAATGGGTGTTCCAGATGTAAGAGAAATCTTTAAAAAATGCAATTCAGTGTTTGCCTTCTTTAATTAATCATGATTTTTAAAAAGAGGAGGCAATAGAAAATCATAGATACATATGAAAATAACTGATATCTGGACCACTCTCCATGAAAGTTCTAATTTCAAAATATTTGTGAAGTTTCTGAATCTGAAAGCTCCTGGTAGCCTTCATGACTAATAACTCTGAATAAATCCATCTGTATTGCAGTCCTAATTCAAAGTACACAAATGTAATCTAAAATATACTTAGTACAACATCTCTATCATACTTTTTTGGAGAAAGAGCAGTGGTGGGTTTCTACCGGTTTGCCCCAGTTTAGGTGAACTGATAGTGGTGGCGGCGGGAGGCTCCGCCCCTCCACTCAGATGTCATCATGGATGCTCTAAGCATGCGCAGGGGGTTCTGCACATGCGCAGAAGCGCCGCACTTTCACGCTCACAGTTCCAAACCATAGCGAAAGTAAGTGGAACCCACTACTAGGGAAGAGAGATTTCTGTGCTAATCATTTTTAGCAAAAGCAGCAATAGAAATTTGTATAAAGATTAATAAATTGTGTTGTAATGGGTAGTTTGCCTATAATGGAATAATCTGTACATTTTGTGGCAAAAATTCTGTAAGTAAATTAAAGATTCCATTAATAAGTTCTTTTTTCTATTGATCTTGAATTGTCTGTCTATCAGTTTTATAGTATAAGACAAAGTTCTGATCTCAGTTCTTTCAAAGTAGGGGACAGGAGCTAATATGTTATTTTAAACGCGCACTTATTCTAGATTAAACCAAGATTTAAATCTTGGTTGCCTAGGTCTAGGATGTGAGCTCTTTACTCTAACTTCCAGCAGGGGGCTCTACAGACTTCAAGTCAAAAATTTAAACTTTGCTAAATTAGTGGTCCCTCATTCATTACAATAGTTTAAATGAAATTTGTTGTATCTGGTGTGAATGGAACAAATGCATAACTTTTATTCAACCTATTAATTCATTTGATCCTCATTGCAATGCATCCCTTCTGAATCAGTGTGGTGAAATTTGTCAAGATATATGCAGATGTGAGGAAACTATAAATCCAGGGTCAACGGAAGGTGACCACCATCTGGCCTGTTCATTATCACCTAAAATGAGTCCAATAAGTTAAACTCCTTGGTTGAAATAATGATGTAATCAATTGTGTTGGTACTCAATTCCCAAAAAGTGTTGTATAACTATTACAATTAATTTATAATTAACAATTAATTTAAGCCCAGTATTTTTCAATATCTTCATAAATTATTTAGATGAGGGAATAGAAGGGAAACTCATCAAATTTGCAAAAGACACTAAATTGGCAGGAATAGCCAACACCGCACCACAGAAGACAAACTCAGGATCCAAAAAGATCTTGACTTGAAGAATGGGCCCTATCCAACAAAATGAAATTTAGTGGTAAGGGGGAAAAAAGCAAAGTTTACACCTAGGTAGGAAAAAACAAAGGTACAACTACAGACTAGGTGAAACCTGGCTCAAAAACAGTAACTGTGAGAGGGACCTTGGAGTCCTAGTGGATGATCATTTAAATAAGAGGCAGCAGTGTGCAGCAGCTGCAAAAAAAAATAATACAATCCTTGGTTGTATAAACAGAGGCATAGAAGCAAAATCATGTGAACTATTAGTACCGCTTTATAAATCCTTAGTAAGACCACACCTGGAATACTGCCTCCAGTTTTGATCACCACAAATTAAAAAAAGATGTTGAGACTTTGGAAAAAGTGCAAAGAAGAGCAACTAAGATGATTAAAGGCCTGGAGACAAAAACATATGAAGAACAATTGCAGGATTTGGGTATGGCTATACAATTACGTTAATAACTATCTTTTTATTTTTATTTTTGAAAATAATATAGTAGATGTGAGTCATGGGTACTGCTTTAAGTTAAGAGGAACTATTAGAGTATAATTGGACCAAAACATCTTTTAAAACATTCAAATTTAATCAGTTCTGTCTAAATATATAATTCAACTACGAAAAGAGATTTCATTATTTGGTTATTCACATAGTAACACAAACTGTTGAATGACCACACACAGAAAGGATGAGGATATACGTGTGTCTTTATTGTCTTACATAGTGACCTTATATAGTTTGTTACTTTCAAGTTATAGCGTATTTGGCAGCATATCATTGGCTCAAAGAATCTTCCAGGTAACTAGAATCTTTGGTTAACCATTGCTTGCTTAAGCACTTATAATGTTTAGCTATAGTTAAAGTCTAACACATATCCCATTCCCTCTCCTCTTGTTTACAGAGTTAGTGTCTTATTTTCTAATGCCATTTCCTGGCACCTTCGTGCAGGTAACTTTCCTTATCTGAGGTTTGCCATCCAAGATAGGAAAATTCCTGCACATATGCAGACTCTTACATCAAACAATCATTGGAAACTCAAAAAACCTTAGCAAATTGTGGCTACTGTTCATTGTTTTAATGTTTTAAATAAGTGTTTGTATGAATGCTATAAAATTGTATTCTTATTATTCATCTAATGGTGGAATGGAAGATTTTAGAAGGAAAATGGCTCAGCTTTGGATTTTGGACCGTGGTTTACATTACATACAGGAAGGGCTTTGGGGAAGAGATGGGCTGCACCTCACAAGGACCGGGAAGAACGTGTTTGAAAAACAACTGGCTTGGTTCATCGAAAACCCTAACCCTAAACTAAAACTGGAAGGCAAGGGAGACCAATTTTTTAAGACCAAACTGCAAACATAATCCACAAGTCAACCAATCAGAAAATGAGAAGTGATGAGAAGGAAGAGAAACTCATGTATAAAACAGAAGACATAGGATTCAAATGCAAGGTCAGCCATAATGAGCTTTGATGCCTTTATACTAATGCTCAAAATGTGGATATCAAACAGGGAGAACTTAAAGTTTTAGTACATCAAGGCAGATATAATACTGTTGCTATTACTGAAACTTGATGAAATTGGCACCCATGACTGAAACATGCTACTAGAACGATATAAATTGTTCGAAAGAAACAGGACCAAGTCAAAAAGGGAGGGAGAGGAATTGCGTTGTATGTAAAGAATTACTACACCTTTACAGAAATACACAATATTAGCCTTCTTGAAAGCATTTGGGTGACTATCAAGAGAAAAATAAATTAAATTGTAATACAGATCACCAACCAAACAGAACTTTTTGCTAATCAATTATCCAAAGTACTCAGAAAACATACCACTGTACTAATGTGGGACTTTTAATTACCCTAACATTGTGGGAAACAAACTCTTCAGTGAGTGGGGATCAAACAGGTTTCTGATGTGCTTAGTTGACAACTTTGTCACTCAAAAGGTGGAGGTGGGAACTAGAGGGTCAGCTATATTGGACTTAAACCTAACTAATCAAGATGAAATGATTGAGGGATGAAGAAGTTGTAGGAACTTTGGGGGAGAATGACCATGTCATACTAGAATTCACTATAATGCAGGCACTAGGTGGACTGAACAACTCAGACTCTTAGATTTTAGAAGAGCTGACTTCAACAAACTAAGAGAGAGATTAGGAAGTGCAGGTAGTCCTCAATTTAACAACCACAATTGAGCCCAAAATTTCTCTTGTTAAGTGAGACATTTGTTAAATGAGTTTTACCCCATTTTATGACTTTTCTTGCCACAGTTGTTAAGTGAATCATTACAGTTCATAGGTTAGTAACCTGGTTGTTATGTGAATTTGGCTTCCCCATGGACATTTCTTGTCAGAAGGTTGCAAAATTTGATCATATGATCCTGGGACACAGCAAAGGTCATAAATATATACCACTTGCCAAGCATCTGAATTTTGATCACATGATCATGGGGATGCTGCAAAGGTCATCACTATAAAGAGCTGTCATAAGTCACAATTTTCAGTGCTATTGTAATTTTGAACAGTCACTAAACAAACTGTTGTAAGTCTAGGACTAACTGTATTCCATGGATGGAATACAAGAAGGAAAAGCAGTTCAGGATGCATCAGAAACTCTGAAAAATGAAATATTAAAGGCCTAAACAAAAATAATACAGATAAGGAAAAACAAAAGACATCCAGACAAGACCAGTATGGTTTCTTGGTTTTACTGAGATTTTTGAATTGAAGTTGTTAGGATTAACTCTTAAATCTTTTTGAATGCAATATATATATATTTATTTATTTATTTTTATTTATTTATTTATTCAATTTCTATACCGCCCTTCTCCCGAAGGACTCAGGGCGGTGAACAGTTAAAATGACATACATATAGAATGTGAATATAAATAATTAAGCCAGTTTGGCTCAACAGTTAAGAATCTTCAGCATAAAGATTTAAAAAATTAGAAAAGATTTATGCCAGACCGGCTTGGTGAAAAAGAAAGGTCTTAAGTGCACGACGGAAAGTACGAAGATCTGGGATCATTCGTATCCCTGGGGGTAACCTGTTCCAAAGGGTAGGTTCCCCAACAGAAAAGGCTCTTTCTCTGGGAACCACTAGTCGGCATTGCTTTAGTGATGGCACCCTGAGAAGGCCTACCCTGTGGGAGCGTACTGGTTGGTGGGAGGTTATCGGTTGCAGAAGGTGGTCTCGTAGATACCCAGGTCCTAAGCCATGGAGGAGTTTGAAGGTAAGAACCAACACCTTGAAACGCACCCGGAAGACCACCGGAAGCCAGTGCAGCTCGCGTAGGAGTGGTGTCACATGTGAGCATGTGATTACATGTCACATATAAATTGTTTTATGGGCTTTTCTCCAAATATTTTACTTAACATTCAACCTACAGGCTGCTTCATTGGTGTTTGTTTGTTTGTTTGTTTGTTTGTTTTTGTGATTTATATGCCGCCATTCTCCCGAAGGACTCAGAGCAGCTTACAAACAGCAATCATCAATACAAATCATGGTGTTAATTTAAATTAAAATTAAAATCTCCATTAAAACAATGTTATAATTATGGCATTTTACAACCCCACAATCAGATTATTGTTGGAACAGCCATGTCTTCAGTTCACGGCGGAAGGAGAGAAGGTCAGGGGCTATCCTGAGCTCGGTGTGCAGAACATTCCAGAGAGTTAGCATTCCAACAGAGAATGCTCTCCCCCTGGGGGCCACCAGCCGACATTGTTTGGCCGACGGCACCCTGAGGAGGCCTGCTCTGTGGGAGCACACAGGATGGTGGGAGGAGGGCAGGAGATGATCCTGTAAGTACCCCGGGCCTAAGCCATGTAGGGCTTTATAGGTAAGCACCAGCACCTTGAAACAGACCTGGAGAGCAACTGGTAGCCAGTGCAGCTCGCGCAGGAGAGATATAACATGGGAGTAACGAGGAGCCCCCATAACTGCCTATGCAGCCGCATTCTGGACTAGCTGGAGCCTCCAGATGCATCACAAGGGCAGCCCGATGTAGAGGGTGTTACAGTAATCCAACTGAGAAGTAATGAGGGCATGAGTGACCGTGGCAAGGGCATCTCAGTCCAGGAAAGGGCGCAACTGGCGCACAAGACGTAATTGTGCGAATGCCCCCCTGGTTACGTCTGTCAGATGATCATCCAGGGACAGCCGAGAATCCAGGAGGACACCCAGATTGTGAACCCTGTCGGAGGGGGTAAGAATCTCCCCTCTGATCACTAATGATGGTACCTCTAGATCCCGAGATGCCGGCATCCACAGCGACTCAGTCTTGGAAGGGTTGAATCTGAGCATGTTCCTTCCCTTCCAAGCCCGCACTGCTTCCAGGCAGTGGGACATCACAGAAAGGGCATCCCCAGGGTGGTCCGGGGTGGAGATATAAAACTGGGTATCATCCTCGTATTGGTGATACCTCACCCCAAAACTACGAATGATCTCACCCAGCGGCTTCATATAGATGTTAAAGATCAGGGGGGAGAGAATTGATCCCTGAGGCACCCCACAAGTGAGGTGCTTCTGGGAGGATCTCTGACCCCCCCGCCGATACAAACCCGCGTGGCCCGAGAGGTAGGAGAACCACTGCAGCACAGGGCCTCCTATCCCCAACCCCCTAAGTCGCTGCAGGAGGATACCATGGTCGATGGTATCAAAAGCCTCTGAGAAGTCAAGAAGGACCAGGATGGAGGAACAACCCCCATCATGGGCCCGCCAGAGATCATTTACTAGGGCAACCAATGCCGTTTCTGTGCTGTGACCAGACCTGAAACCAGATTGGTAAGGGTCCAGGTAGTCTGTTTCCTCCAGGAAATGAGGGAATTGCTGTGCCACCATGATCTTGACAACCTTCACTAAGAAGTGGAGGTTGGAGACTGGACGATAGTTGTTAAGGGAGTCCAGGTCCAGGCTGAGCTTCTTAAGGAGGGGTTGAACCACCGCCTCTTTGAGTGCAGCGGGGACGAACTCCTCCCTCAGCGAAGCATTAACAACAGCCTGGATCCAGTCTCTGGTCACCTCTGTGGCTGCAGAAACAAGCCAGGAGGGACACAGGTCCAATGCACACATGGAGGCCCCCAGCCGACCCATAATCCTGTCCACTTCATCCAATGAAACAGACTCAAACTCAACCCGAGTCCCCACCAAGACTAGCCCCGGTCTCCTCGGTGGATTCTGCCCAGTCGGCGTCCAACCCGGTCTGGATCTGAGCGTCTTTATCTTGCAGAAACTGTGCAAAATCCTCAACTTGGCCCTGCAAAGGGGCATCCCTCACTCCATGGTTAAGGAGGGAGCGGGTCACACTAAACAGGGTGGCTGGGCGGTATTGTCTGGAAAAGGTGCTACCTTTAATATAAAATGGTTTGAGAGTTATCTGGAATACCTGGTCTTAACATATTCATACTTTTGTTTGGTAGCCTTAATTTACTTACTGAGAATTTTACTGAATATTGTCTTTACTCTTGATGCTTTGGTATTAGCAGCTTTCTCCAACTAAATATAATGCAGCAACTTAATCCATTTTCGCAGAATGCAATTTTGTGAGATACCTTTATTACAACTAATCTGTATTATTATAATGCACTTTACCTTGGACTATATTATTGCAATCTTTGCTTTTGTGCCATTATTTTATTAATGTTTTTCTTTATTATTATTCATTGTGCCTCTTAGAAAGGTGGATATAAATATACAAACATATATTTAATATATATATATTTAATCTCGTAATCCTTGATAAATACATGTTTTATTTTCTGAGAAACTATTTTCTATGTTACTATTTTCTGAGTAATTTCTGTACTATTCAGTATGGTCTATTTTTAATGTATGGTTATTAGGTATTTCATTTTATTTTCTCCTTACTCTTCATACTTGAGAACGGCAATTTTTCTCCATGTGTGAATTTTTCTGCTAATATTAAATCCTATTGTGTTTAATTTTTCTCCTTTTGTGATTTTTCTACTAATATTAAATCCCTTTCTGTTTATATTCTTAATCCTCCCATTAAACCCAGTGGCATTCCTGCTTCTTTAGTTTTCCTTAGTCTGGATACTACTATACAATTATTATTATCATCATTTTCATCATGAGATTCAGCCTGATTGGCTGTTGTACCAATATTGCACCATCCAAGATGAAGTGAAATGCAACCTGTGCCAACTAAGTTGTATTCCTGAACCTCACCTCCACTTATTTCCACAGCTTAGAGACAATATGAACTCTTATCAAACAAATCCAAATCAATAATTTGGGCAAGTTTTGAGCCTCAGTACTAGGGTAGCCTAGAGGATTTTAACATATATTAATGGTAAATAAAGCACTGTGAGCCCACTATCAAACATAAGGTGAAATTATGTCAGTGTAATTGCATTTGGTTCTGTGGATCAAATTCCTTTTCTATCTTGATCAGTGATGCTAAAGGATATCAATACACTGGATGTTTTACAGAAGTGTGTTGTTAGTCTGAATCATATGTGTGTGTGTGTGTGTGTGTGTGTGTATAATTAATTTAATTAATTTCAATACAGTGACACATCTTTAATTTTTTTCTCAGTTATAATTCAAATGGTTCTTTTGAAGAAAGCAAGTACATCTGGGCATTGATCCTATATGTATACATATATGTATAATTTCAGTCTGTCCTATTAATATGGTTTGAAACAGAAAATACTGTTTTTTGGTGTAATATAGTACAGCGTTCATTAATGGTGCTTTACAAAATATCTTAAAAGTAAACCTTGTGAGTTTAAATAGATGATGTAATTGATAAAGGATTGGGAAAGAAAAATGGGGATGGAAAAAAATAGTAATAAGAATGTAGCATGCGTACATTTTCCTTTCTCATTATAAATTAATGAGAAATTATCCTCTCGCACTCACAATTGATCTCATACTTGTGCAATAAACTGCACTTTCACTAGTGTCAGGCTTTCCTAAATGTGAGTAATAAAAGTGTTCTGTCGACAGCGATTCTATTGAAATGAACAGGGCATGTGCTAGGCAGCACTTTGAGGATCAACTGGCATGTCTGCCTGCGTTCCAGGGAATGTGGTGAGCAGCTGCTTCTCTGAATTTGTTGTCAGGGCTTTGGGAATAAGTGAAGGTGAAAGAGAGGCTTAAGAGGGAGCCTGTGGCTAAAGACACAAAGCAATAAATCCCAGGTTGACTTTGGTTTTAGATTAGAATTCTCTTTTTGGTGCAGCATTTTACTAATGCGTGCTAAATTTATTTATCTGTGGGTTATTTGGAAATCCTTGTGCATTACTGTTATTAGACTGATAGAAGATGGTGATGCTGCACTGAACACTTCAATCCAGCTAATGATTATCTTCAGACATTTACTTTTCTCATTTCTTGCTTGTAGGAAGAAGATATACCTTCAATGCAAGAACTTGTGCGTCAAATAGTAGAAGGTGAAATTTCATTACTTGAAAGGCCAAAGACATATCTCAAACAATCCTTTAAACAAAGTATATGCAATAACATGGTACAAAAAAGCATTCTTAATTATCTGAATTATAATAATTATCATTTACCAATGTTTGCCTGGCCAGGAATAGTTTAGGTATAAATGACTAAATATGACTATTTTGCAAAGAATATACAATTCAGCGAAGTGTTTAGGAGTGAAGTGTAAATAGTTAAGCTCTAACTTTTTATGATTAGCCAATGAATAAAATAGAGCTTGCCATTCAAATACCCATGCTATTTGTACATGTTAAATAATTAAAAATAAAAACAAAACCACCAAACTATACTGTTAGACAATGGTACATAACCATGCATGCAGAGATATATTAAAATAATAAAATCAAATATAGTTCTATTTATCTGATCTGAGGCCAGCATCAATAAATAAGATATATCTAAGTGATACAAACTCAATGATAAAGTAAAATAAAGTATTTCATTTCATCAATCTGACTCTGCTTCTACATTTTGCTGCTTTTAAATCCTGTAGCCTCCTGGGCAGTGCTGGGGATTCCCTCCCAAGCAGAACTTGACAGATGGCTAGTGAGATTTGCATATTGCATTTTAGCTTTTTAATTGTTCATTCAAAATGCGAACTTTGTATCTCTCTGTCTTCCTGGACAGAAGGTACATTGTAGTAGGAGGAAGGTCAGTTTTCTAATGTACTGGTTAGTGACCTGGCAGCTGCAGGGTTAACTCTCTTTCAAGGGACAGCTCAGAAACTCTGACCAACTGCAGTTTAGCTGCAGAAAGTAATGGATTGTTTCAGCCAATAGGAAGGGAAAAACCACCAAAGTAAGGAAAATAAAGTGAATAAAGTGACTTCTATGTAAACCAAATGGTGAAAATGAATTGGTATAGTCAGGTGCAGAACTAAAGAGTTATCAAGAATTCTGGCATAAACTAAAATCTTTTAAAAGAGATGGGGTAATAGTATAAAGAGATAGTCAAAGATGGAAGGTGGAGATTATAAAACAAAGTCTATCAAATATCTGCAGGCATTTTCCCATTAACTGCTGTATTCAGTCAGAAAGTATTATCTTATACATATCCAGTCACAAAGCAATCCCATAACATCAGTGGGGTTTATGAGGAATAGGATTATTTCTTATTTGAGGTCAGGTCATGTAATGTGAAAAGGTGTGTATTGTTTCATTTTAAAACTAAAACAGAAGTACACAAAAAGCTTTAGAGAAGTAAAAAAAAGGTTGCATATACTGTTTAACAAATTGTACAGTTTATTTGTTTGATTTAAACAATTTCTCTGTACTTGCCATATCAGTGACATCACAAAGCAATCAGTGTACAATAAATTTAAAAACAAAACAAGTCGAAACTATTAAAATAATAGTTAAATTTTTAAATTTTTTAAAATCACAAATAAAAAGAATAACTCAATTTATGGAGTTAAGTAAATTGGTCTAAAACAGCATGGATAATTTTCCTTGAATTAACTCTCAGATGCACTACCCAATTGTTGCATCAAAACATTATACAAAATGCAACAAAAATTTGAATTTTGAGTTTGCATCTAAATATGTCTTCATTAAAATTATTTACCGGTACTTTTTTTAAAAAAATATTTTTCATTAGAATTTTATTACATAAAATGTAAAAATGTAAACAAAAATAAGAAAAAAGGAAAAGGAAAAGGAAAAGGAAAAAAAGAAATGGAAAAAGAAAAAAACACAGAAAGTTGACTTCTGCCCTTTGCAAATTATGTACTAATTCCAAAGGATGGCTGCTAATGAGAGAGAGATCTTATAATTTTGGGTATTGATTCAAACTACACCAAGAAAAGTGAACTTCAGTTTAGTTACCCTCTGAAAAACTGATTGAAGGTAATGAGCTTAAGTGCTCCAAATTCTATGCAAGTCTAGACAATTTATTCAATTCAGGTAAACATATTTAGTCTGATTCAGTGTGATTATGGTTGATATTAAATTAAGATATTTGAGAACCTGTTCTATTTGCTAGGAAGAAAATTAGTTTTCCTTGCCTAAGGTATTTTTCTGTTTAAACCTGGAGATGATTGAAAATGGATTACAAAATAGTTTTTTCAAAATTATATACATTTGAAAGTAAATCAAGAAGTAAATGACATAAAAGAAAAGTTTTATCAATAGTTAAGGTTTATAAAATAAATAATAAAAATAAAACATTGGAAATTATAAGAAATTGTGATATTGATAGTATTAAATCAAGAAAAACTGATTATTTTACATGACATCTGCATTTTGACCTTTCCATGATCTTATTTCTGAAATTATAACTTATATTTGTAAAACGCATATTTTCTTCATTTTAATACTGTATTGATGGCTTCGTTTGTTTTCTATGTTTGCCTATCTTTTTTTCCTAAATTGGCAAAAATAAAGAGATGCTAATTCCTTAAGAGTTCAATAGCTTTTGTTCCTTTGGAAATAAAAATAAAAAAGAATAAAATCATTATTGTTTGAATAAACTGTATTTACTAAAATGGGGTTTATTCTATTGCTTTAAATTTTTCAAAAGTGTTATATAGAGAAATTCTGCTTGCGTTACTTCAGTTTCTTAGACTTAGATCAGGGGTGTCAAACTCTATTTAATTGAGGCCACATCAGGGTTGTGTTTGAGGGCCAGGGTGGTGGTGTATGGCTGGGGGTGGTGTGGCCATGGTGGATGTTTGACACAAGCTCAAGATGCATTTTTTCCCCTTTTCTTTCTTTCCACAGTTCTTTACTATAACAACTTTCCTATCTCTTCTACCAGATATTACTGGCAAACATATATTACTTATTCTTCATGCTCCACTAAACTTTTTATTTCTAAATTTATATCCCATTGTTTAATAATAAATTGCTTTTCCAGGAATTATAATAATCCAGAATTATTATCAACTAATAATAAAAATACAATAGCATAAATAACATAATACAAGACCTAACAGCAGAGGTAAATTTCCAGGATAGTAAATAGAAATGGCTGTCAATTATAGATAGTTGATTGTAGATGAAATGAACCTACAGTATGTAAAATCTGGCATTAAACTGAAGGATTAATATAGGATGTTGTTTGTTTTCTATCCAAATCAGGCACTTACTGGAGGCCACATAATTGTAATCCAGTCCAATCCAGTCCCCTTGCAGCCCTCTGCCGGCCGAAAATGGGCCATGTGGGAGCCTCGTAGGACCTCCATGTGGCCTGTTTTCGGCTGGCAGAGTGCTGTTGGAGGCTGGGAAGGCCAAAAACAGGCCACGCTCTGTGGGGCCTGTTATGGCTGGCAGAGGCACTGCAGACCAGTCCTTTGATATTTCCAGGCCAGCCTTGCGGGGCAGATTTAAGCACACCACAAGCCAAATCCGACCCGCGGCCCTTGAGTTTGACACCCCTGACTTGAATAATTATTATTTTGGTTTGGAGTGATAATAAAATGCTTACTATCTACTGAAAGAGCCTCAATTTCTTTCAGAAAAAACTGTTTCTCTTGCTTGTTCCCTATTCTCTACAAGTTTTCTTATAATATACTTTTTGATGTACATAAAACTGCTGTCTTCATTAGTAGTGTACATTGACATAATGGGCCAATTGTACATCATCTGGGTATGCATGCCATGAAGCTTCTGAGGTCTCCGGAGTGTGTGGAGGAATGCTTGGTGTGCTGATTTATCAGTCCTGCTTCACCATCACATTCTTCCTAGATTTAGTATCTTCTCCCTTTACTTACTCCTCAAATGCTTCTTGTCCATCAGTTCCAGTATTTTCAATACAGTGCCATGGGCGCCATTTTGCTCATGGACATATTGATTCCTGCTAGGCTATTTATCTCATATATGTGGTCAAAGGAAAATATCTATTTATTTGAATGGTGAGGAAGCATCCCAATTAAGTATAATTCTGGGAAGTTAGAATTCCACTGCAGCAAGGATTCTCCCTTAGTAGGAAGCAACCCTCTCGCACCAGACATCAACTGAGGAGTTAGTTGCATATACATGCTATCTTCAATGGGAGAAGGCTTTAAATGATAGAATTGTTAAGTATAATAACTAAAAGTGAGTCAGCGTGGTGTAGTGGTTAAGATTCTGGACTAAAATCATAGAGATCCAGACTCTAGTTCTCCTCTAGGTATGAAAGCCAACTGGGTGACCTTGAGCAAATCACTTCCTCTCATTCCAAATTAAGGTCAAAATCAGTCTGCAAGAAACTGATTAATTACATCAATCATAACATCAAGCAAAATCAAAATTTGTTATAAGAAATAGGCAAGCATAATGCAAAAACATACAGGATAGACAGTAACAACAACAATATAAATAATTGTTAGTCAACGGTGGCAATTTTAAGATGTGTGGACTTCAACTCCTAGAATTCTCCAGCCAACATGCAAGCTAGGGGCTTCTGGGAATTGAAGTCTACACATGCTAAAATTGAGAAATACTGGTATAAATAAACAATAGATAATAAATCTGAATATAAATCTGAATAAACTTAATAGTAGAAAATAATTATTGGAAAGCCAGAGATTATCTTGAAAGAGTTATAAGAGAGCAGTTACAAAAGCACATTAAGACCAAGAAATGAAGAGAACCCTAGAAACTTGACTCCACCTTAACTATCTGGATATAAGAATGACTGAAGGAAAAACAGAGACAGATTTTCAAGATTGAAGTTAGACCCTATCAGGAAACAGACTCCACAGGAATGCTGAAACTCTATTGATGTAGGGCAGGCTATACTGTACATGAAACAGAACTTGAAAGAGCATTTTAGGTTTTTTTAACCTTCCCCATGGATCCCAATCTATAATGTATGTGTGTTTCTGAATGTATGTGTTTCATTGTGCATGCTCTACACTGGCTGGATTTCCGCATTAAGCTTCATTGGTTACTAAATTATTCCTACATTTTGCATGATCATTTAAAGTTCAAAATGAACTATTAAATATTTAGCTACAAAAAAGACAAAACAAAAACCATGAGTTCAACTTTTTATTGACCTGTTCAATGCCATTTTGCAAACTAGCCTGTCATTCTTTTTCTCTATGTGTCCCTATTTGCCTATCTGATCTTTATGTCTATGTGTGGCCCTTAGGCTC
This sequence comes from Masticophis lateralis, assembly GCA_030761175.1. Classification (NCBI taxonomy): domain Eukaryota; kingdom Metazoa; phylum Chordata; class Lepidosauria; order Squamata; family Colubridae; genus Masticophis; species Masticophis lateralis. The sequence continues at coordinate 93,258,481 of JAUDYJ010000003.1, read as the reverse complement.
TTGTCATTATATGCAAAGTAATTACACATTTGTACTTCAGTATGTTAGGCTTCCATAAAGGGAACTAAGTTCCATAGAGGCTACAAAGAGATTTTCCCCTGAATAATGTCCCTCAACCTCTAAGACTAAGAGGTATGTAATGGAAGCATTCTTTATTTTTAGTGCTTGACCATACTCCTGTCCATTATTTTATTAGCGGTGATGATCTTTCACATGGCCTTTTTAAAAAGTATCACATAGCAGACCAGATATCCACAAGATGACCATAAAGACACCTCCCAATCTTCAAAACAATTTCTACTGAGAATCCAACTGGCAGTAACACATATATTTTTAAAACTGCCTATCAACTATAAGTCTAATTCCCATAAATTATTCTAATAATCTTGCAAAGATAAGCAGATTTGTACTTTTGCTGTATCTAGCATATTTCACAGGATAACCATCTGTTAGAAAATATGTTATCTGAACTTAATTTCTCACAGAGTTTTATTTAAACGTTCTGTATATTTTAATATTCAAGTCTTTTTTTCACTGCATTTTAAAAAGATTTTTGTATGTTTTTTCTGTTTTTCAATTGTAAGCTTCCCACAGTAATTTGGAGTCAGTAAACTCTAAATCCAAAAAATAAATGAATGTATAAATAAAATGCTTTATTTTCCATATCTACTTTTTCAGAGCATGGAGCTATTCTTTGTCCCTATTAGTTGCTTAATTATTTTGTGAAGGCAAAAAGAGCAAATTTGCTGCTCAATTCTCATTCTAGAAAATGAACAAGCAGGTAAAATTATTAATTCCAATACAGAGCCTTATTCATTTATTTAATCAATTGATATAGCTGCTCAATCAACTTGCAGCTCATGGCAGTTTACAGAATTGAAAAAAGCAAAGGCATTAAAATTCAGTAAAACACATTGCACAAAAAGCACTTTCAAGCAACCAAAGACAATTAAAATCAATTAAAAATTAGTCAAGACCAGCATAAAAACTCTCAACCTGGTGGAAAGAAAAAGGCCTTTGGGCCCCCACAAATCAGTTAGGCCTAATGCTTAAGAGGGCTGTGCATGCTTCAAAACTAAAAACTTTAGTTTTTAGATTTCACATGAGCACAGCACTTGGAAAAAGATGCATCTGGTTTAAGTAGTCAAATCTATTAAAATTAGTGTGATTTTTAAAGCAACTGCATTTTTATCAAAATGTCAGGCTCATGTAGAAACCTGAAAAAATATGGATTATTTAGTAGCAATGAGGTGCTATGCACAAGAACAAAAGCATTTTTCCAAATCTTCAAAGGGAAGAACAATGATTAACACTTAATCATTTGTTTTGTAGTAACTTCACTAAACAACCACCACTAAGCTAACTATCTAGTAATTTCCTGGATTCTTACATCATATGTATTCACAAATTAATTTTTCTGAACAACAACAACAGAAAAAAGTGTTCTGTAATGTTCATTCTCTAAGAGCATACATGAGACAATTCCCTTATGGGATGATTTTTTTTATCAGGACTGAGGTCAGATTTAGCTATATTCAGTGAAAGAATCCTTCCCCACTGCTGAGTTAAAGTTCTATCCACACATTCTTGAATCATTAGAAACCATTTTGGCATGTAATTTGCTGTTTTCATTGCTGATTTCAATTTTGGTCCTTTCAAGTCAGCACAATAGCCATACTTCCTTCTAAGGAGGTCAATGAAGCCGTAATGAAGGTTGCACATCTTCAAGCTGCCTATGGACAGTGCCAGAATGGGATCACTAATACCAATACAGCTAAGGGTGACTTAAGCCTATCTTATTGATGAGCTCGCAGCAAAACTAAGATCAACCATAAGTGCAAGGAGGAAGAAAAAACATGTTGCCAATGCCAGGGCTTGTCTAATTGTATGTTGTACTGAAGAGCAAGACAGAAAAGGGTATTTTATATCACTTTCCCAACTGGAGTAGTGCAATGGACTTGATTTGGTTCTATGTTTGCCAGTATCTGCAAGGCCTGAATCTAAAGAGAGCCTAGCCTTAGAGTGATCTCCAGTAGATTGGGATTGTGGGGATATGTGAAGTAGAACCACAAAATGCCTCTTTTCTGAAAAGAGATCACAGGTCACAAACTTAGCCAATCTTTTCCAACTGTGAATCTCCAACGACAAATCTTCACCAACTCTGGCACAGAATCAGCTCCTGAGACGCTTGGAAGATGTTATACACTCTTCCTTCTCAGCAAGTAAGAAGGAAAGATCCGAAGAAGATGTAAAGGACGCTTATGTTTTCCGACTTGGGGGGGGGGGGGGGCAAAACAAGAGAAAGAAGGCGGGTTGAGGGCAGAGCTGGGAGTAAACTCAGTCATGTGTGAGAAGCTGTTGATTGTTCTAGTTGAGGAAAGAGATGATAAGGCCGGATAAAGTGTGCTTCGCCCATAAGGGAGGAGGAGGAGGAGGAGGAGGGACCGCAGCTGTATGCTAATAGGACATGAAGCGACGGCCTCCCTCATTAAGTAGAGACTAGGCAGGGAAGGCACACATCGCTGAGCAAACACATTTGCGCCGGACAAATGAAACACGCGCGCCCTTGACGCACCGCACTCCCGCACACGCCGCCACAGAGCAAAGGACAAAGAGCCCGCGAAGTAGAGGGCCAGAGATTTGGGAGGGGCGCCCAAAGCCTCGCTGCATCTCCTGCCGCGGGGGCGGGCAGCTGGCGCCTGACCTTTCCGCTGCAATTGCCTGTAACTGTCTGTCTCTAAGCGGCTTCACTCGAAAGTTAGCGCCGAGGTGGCTTGAGCTGCGACTCCACCAGTCCCCCCGTTCCCGCCCCTTCTGAGCGATTTTTTCCCAGGATCCTCGAAATAGTTTCCTCAGGCTGAAAAGGGGAAATAAGGCTCCGCCTGGGAAAGTCTTTGGCCCCGGCTTCGTTGAGGTGGGAAATACGGCCCAATGAATTTGCCTGCGGCCAACTACTTATCTACTCCTTATCTTCAGGACGCTTGACTCTGACCCTTCCCGTGGGGGGGCGACGGCTTCAACTTCATTTGCCACCAAAACAGTCACCTCAGGGTCACCTGAATTGCAGTGGGACCCAAGCTGGCCCCGGCATTCAATGGGCGGACATGAAGATGGAACAAGAAAAAATAGATCTCTTCCTCCCTTCCTTCCTCTCTTTCGTGGGTTTTGTTTTTTCTTGTTTTCGTTCTTTCATATCCCCCCTTCTTTGCGGCGTAATTATTTAAACGGGAGATCCGTGGCAGCTTTATGCTAATAGTGCCGAACAAAGCGGGGGGGGGGGGGGGGAGATTGACAAGCGAGGGAGGGCGCGCAGCTTAGAAGGAGAATAAAGGCCGAGGCCGGGCACAGGGAGGCGGACGGAGGACGTTCGCGTGTCTCTCGCGTGTCCCTCGGGCTGGCACAACAATCGCTAATTCCTGTGAACACAAAGGCCTCTCTCCCGAGGCCCCGCTTGGCCCGGGTCAAATAGTACTCAGCAATGCCACCATTGTTTCCGCCGTGCAGGGAGTAAGAGCAGTGGTTCTAAAGCCGAGGAAGGTGCAAGACTAGCCCGCCGAAGAACAGCAGGGAGGAGGCGGAGGACAGAAAAGATGCGGAAGGCTGCTCGGATCAAGGGGTAGGCAAATGCGGCCTTCCAAATCTACCCAACGAGGTGCTGTTGCCTCTCAATCTGTCCTGCATGGTTTCTTTCCCCTCCCCACTACACATAGATGCTGCTTGTTTTTCTTTCTTTCTTTAGCACATGTAATACAAATATTAAATGTGACTAACAAGGTAATGAATGACTCTTTCGATTTCTGAGATTTATTGTAATTATACTAAAACAGTCAATGGGCATGTAAGAGGAGTTGTGAGGAAGGTTGGAGAGCACCTTTCCATTTTATCACCATCCAGCTTTTCAGAAAAGTTCTGCTCTTTCTACTTTAAATTATCCTCATCCTGAACCCATATTAAGGAGAATGGTGGATGTCTTTCCATCCAGCAGGTGGATCTTGATGGAAGGGAAAACAAAGCCAGGGAATCAACAATCACTCTCCTTCAATTGCTTGGGCTAGAACAATGAGTAAAGGGAAGACCATTTGCCAACTTCATTACTATGACAGAACAAGGTCTGGCAACATGAGGAAGCAAAATTTATGCCAGCAAATATTCTGATCGTCATATATTGGTGGAGAACAGTTTAACTTGGCTGTTGGGAACAATCCAGAGATAGAAGTCATTAGCAATGATTTGCACTATATTTTAAAGTGAATGAAAATAATAAGCTGAGCTTCTTGCAAAGCAAGAATAGTGAGAATAATGAGCATTTTTTGATAGATTGATAGCATAGATTGATCCTCGGTCATTGAATAGATGTTTCCCTTGACTTAAATGGAAGAGTAGCTCAAATATACTACTTTATATTTACTAAGTGCCTTCCTATCTAGTGATTGTTGGTCTCAGCTTCAGTTAAATTTTGAGTACTAGCTTATGTGCATGAAATCTTTTTCACTTTTCAAGCTCCTTTATCATGTTCAGTTAATAATGGCCATTTCTTTTCTACTGATTTAACCAGCTCTTATTGTAACAATTTAATCCTGTGCTCATTACTGATGTAATCAACATAGTGATGAAGTCTGATGATATGCCTGATGCTGGAAACAAGATAGGAACAGCGTGCTAGGACAGAACATAAGAGATGTTTGATGAAAGAGATGAAAATTGACATTCTGATGCAGATGTCAATTTTAAGTGAAAGATTCCAAAGCAATATACATGGCCCATACTTTGTTTATGGTCAGCATGCTGGAGGTGGCAGAGACATTTGTGATATGGTAGAGAATTCTGGTCTACCCTATTTTAATGTTTCTACCACATACCAACTTGTTTTAGTCCTGTTTAACCAGTGCCTAAAAAACAGCCTCAAGCCTGAACATGGTGCATCCTAGTACAACCCTTCTTTTTGTGGCTGCAGAAAGTCTAGGCAACATTTTTTTCTGCTAAACCAAACTCTTCCCATTTTCATAGGAAGCAACATAAAGTCTGCTGCAATAGGACCACAATCAGACCACAGGGACTCAACTAGAGAGTTTATAGGCTGCAAATCTTGTGTGAGCGCTAAGGATGGAGCAAGAGTGGGCAAACAAAGAGAAAATGCCAAGAACCTAAACATTTACAGCCTCCTCTGTTGGAAAGGACTTTGTGACACTAAATAATATTTTGACTCCTATTAGTTAGCAATGCCAGTTGGCCATGATGCTGGAAAGCAAGCATAACAGATCAGATTTGCTGAACATTCAGATGAAATGTGCCAGTCTGATTTCCTGGTACTTCTACAAATAAGAGAGCCAGAAGCCTTAAAAATGTCAATAATTCTGAAAAGGAGCTTGGAGCCCTGGCTTCCTAGTTGTCTTATTGAACTCCAATACATGATTTGTTTTTAGAAAGAGTATGATTTGTGCAAGTATGATTTTTTAAAGGGATATGTTAGTAAGGGGAAATTCATGTAAGAAATGGGAAAGAAAAATCTAGTCTGCTCTGACCACTTCAATGGAGTGCCTTGGTGATTGAAGGGAAGCCTTCAGATGGCACCAATCTTTGTATGTACTCAGAAGCACAGTATGTTCTATTTTAAAGATCCCAAGTACTGAAAATAGTCTTTTCCTGTTAATCCTCCTATCACCATTTGAATAACACACAAGTAAGCAATTTAGCTAAAAGTTGTCAGTGACTCATTTAATGATATATAGGTTCAAACAGCACACTGCATCAGGCTGAAATGGTGTTGGATAAAGTGTGGTTCAACATATTGCAAGAAATTCTATAATTGTCTTAAGCGATCCAGATTACTATATTGAGCATAGCAGGTGTTATAATCACAGCTATTGCATTTAGTTAACCTGGTTTAGGGCCAATTGTACTGTGTGAATCCAGCCAACCAATATTTCTTTTTAACACTTGGCTTGCAAAGAACTGTAAATCTTCCATTAATGAGAGTGACTGAATCACAATTCAAGCCAACCTCAGAGCATTTCATGGTGCAATGCTATATAAGTTTATTTAAGGGTAGCTGATTCCAAATGATTTATTTTAGTGGGAGAAAAAGAAAATTTAGTATTTCTCACTGGAATGTTTTAGTGGAGGATTTTATTCTTTCTTAATCATGTATACATATGCTCAACCTGATGCTTCTCATGTTTTAGCCTAAATTGATGGGATCTACATTCCAATAGACAAGACTGAAAATTCTCCAAGCTTTTTCCCATTAGTGATTAAATATCTTGAGCATTATTTCACAGCATCATCACTGCGGCATTCTGAAGCCCATTCTCAGGATTATTGCATGGTTGAATGAGCTAGAAGATGTCATAAATCACTACTGGGAATCACTCTGTTTGCATATTTTGGGGAGCTTTGTGCTTGACTGGAATGGCACAGGAAACACCATTTTTCATCCTCTAAGAGCCTTAAAATCCTTAGAAACCAACAGAGTTTTATTTCATAAATAAATAATTTGTGAAGTACAACATCTCTAGCCCTAATCTCTGCTACTTGCATTAGAGACATTTGTCATTGTTGTTGCTCTTCCACCTGTTTTATAAACTGCAGAAAAAATTGCTCTGCCCACTGCTGATCCATCTGCTGCTCCTACTGCCAGTCTTCTGACTAGTGGCTGAGTAGTTTTGTTCTGCATGGGCAACATAGAAGAGGCAAGGCTGTTGGTTAAGATCTCTGAATCTACTGCCTCCTCTTTCAGTATAACACCATCCAGCAAGAAAAACTGTCACTAGCACAGATGTCTACTTATGGATTCCTCTGTGCTGTTTGGGAGGCAAGTGGGGGGAGATGTACCATCCCATCAGTTTTATACTATTTCAACCTATTACAATATTCTATTATACAATTTCACTGTTATTCTACTTCAAGCCCAGACAGGTAGTTGTGTTTCATGTGCTGCAGTGTCCAGTTCCCTAGGGAGACGGCAGCAGAATGGTGGCTGGCAAGGTCAAGTAGGGACCAGGGAAGAGGGTATGCCCTATTAGCCTGAAATGGCCAATAAGCACCTCTCTGGCCCCATTGGTTGCTGGTCACCTGACTTTGTCTCTGATGTAATGGGTAGAGCTTTGACTCATACATGGTAAGGTGGAAAAGGCAATTTTTAACAACAGTCCTGCTGAATTCATCTTATTTTAGGGGAGCAGCGAGTATCAGAGTATGTTCCCAAAAGGGTTACATGCAAGTGTATGCCTTAGGCTGCAAGGTATCTAAAATGCTTGCTTGCAAAAATGAGAAAAACTGGGTTCTCTGACTAGTTTCACACATTTCTGCAAGGGCTGCTTGCACTTCCTTTGAAAAATGGTGCTTCCCATGTGTCTCCTTTTTCTCCCTTCCCATTGCAAAACGGACTGTTCTTTTCAAATACTTTTAAAAGGGCAAGATCTTAAACTAAGGGGGTTCATGTTTACTTTCATGTGGCATTGGATAAAAGGCAAAAAATCCAAGTGTAATCAAGAGTTTACTGTGTGTTTTGTGTGTGTGTGTTAAAACCTCTTACATCTATTGAGTCCCCAGTGATTTAAATTAAAATAACCCACTTTGTGTTTTAAATCCATCTAAAATTTAATAACTGTATAGTACAGTACAGGGAGCAAATTTAATTGGGACAAATTACCAATGTATTTAACCCTGGCAATTGGAAAGCTCCCTAAATCTAAATGAAGAGACTAATTATATTTATATTAGTGGTGTGTGTTGGGGGAGAAGAGAGAAAGTATCTAAGTCACTACAGAGAATGGTTGAGAGAATACTTGGAATCCATACCCAAACTACAGATTACAATCCTGAATATTGATAACGCTTGGGTTTGATATAGAAGGACAGCATTCAATACTTTTTTCTGCTATACAGTTAAAGAAGAGTTATTTCTCGTTTATTCTTTATTTTTTTTACCAGCTTTAAGTGAGTAAAAGGGTCATTTTTGGGGAAACTAGATCTCCGGAAACGATTCTGTTCATCTCTTTGAGTTTTTGGGGAGAGATTGGGAAATTGACCTGCGTAGAGCTGAGAGAGACTTTGCCGCTAGTGTTTGAAAGGGTTGCTGATTGACCGGGGGGGGGGGGGTGTCACTTATAGCGGGAAGTACCGGGTTAGAAGGCTCTTATTCTTTTCTCTTCGGCCTAGTGCCGTAGTCGGCCCTGAGCAAATCCATATTCTGGTTAACTTCATAGCAGTCAGCAAAACGAAACCCGCCCGGGCCTCGAATGCTGCCCATGAAAGCCCTTGAAGGGCGGCTTGCAAAGGAGCGAGGCAGCGCCGGTAAAGCGGGTAGGAAACGGCGCTTCTACTCCCTCTCCGCTCTTCTTTCCCCGATTACGCCGCCCGGTTTGCTTAAAAAAAAACGGGCCAAGCGTAAGATCTGACAGGAGAAACTTCTTGTTCTAAGGCCTCCCAGCGTCCGAAGACCCGAACCGGCTAGTAGTGGGTTTGGGTTTGCGCATCCGCTGAGGAAGATTTAGCACGGAGTCTCTCCAGTCGTTGCACCCCACCCCTACCCCCCCACCCCCGCAGCACGCGCCTCTTGCTGCTCCAGATTGGCCGCGGTTCCCTTTCAATACCCAGAGGTTAATTTCCTTGACAAAGGTGGCGGGGCAGACAGAGGAAGACCTCCTTGGGCAGACAGACCCTTTCTCTCTCCCCCGCTTTGGCTACTTGATTAGACCCCTTGATTTAGCATCAGATGTCAAACAGCAAAATGCCCTCACTGGATTAAAATGCATGAGCCCCCTCCGGCTCCGTCCTTTCTCTCGCTCCCTCCCTGAGACGCCAAGGGCGCCTTCATCAACTTTAAAGAGTCTGTATCAGAATGGCGACCCACCATCAGCCACTTAAGCCGAATGAATTCGGTTTTGAACCATCTGGTGCTTTGGGGAGGAGGGGGCGATGCTCTGCCCCTTTTGAAATGCAGCCCAGCTCTTCCTCGAAGATTGCTCAGGAGAATATCGGATCAAGGCCAGAAGGTGGAAAGAAACAATCCGATCTACGGACAGGAAGCCGAAATAAACTGGCACGGTTTCCAAAGAATTCGGCTCACTGTAATTACACGTGACAGGGGGGCAAAGCAGTTAGAAAATAGAATTTCTACCTGGCAGGCAGAAGGCAGAAGAGTCCAGACGTGGCAGATTGGAGGGGTCCTCGGGTGTTGTTTGGGGGCCCCCGAGGGCCTCTGATTGCAAGAGTAGGGAAAATGGTGCCGCTGCTTCCCTAGCCGGGTGGAAAGCTGGCCAGGAGTGGAATTTAAGCCGCGGAGCTGCACAGTCCTGTTGTTCCAGAAAGCCCCTGGCTTTTGAGTCGGACTTGTTGCAAAGGCTTGTAGTCAGATCCTGTCCCTAACTAGGATCCGAAGATGGCTGGAAGAGAGGGAGCCCTCCCTCCCACCCGGATGGTCTTAGAAAAGCAAGTAAAAGCTTCATTGCTCAGGATGCTCTTAGGCCCAAGGTGTTACCTGTATTTACAGTACAATTCTATATCAAAATGTCTCATCGAGTCAAGGCACAAAAGCTCATTCCACTCTGCTCAATATGGCCTGTACACATTTATAAATGCATTAATGCTTGAACGTGGTAAACAATCGAAGCAGCAGTGACATGACATGCGCACCCTCCAAGGCAGCGGCGGTTCCTTCCTGAGCGTCTGTGCTACAGCGCACATCTTTGCGGTCTGAAACAGCCACAGGTCTCCCCAGCTGTCCGGCAAGTGCTGCAGTCCTCCGCTTGCAGTTCTTCGCCTGGGTTAGAACTGGAAAGGAAATCGCCTATGAGCGCCTGGAATTCCGCTTCCTCACCACCACCACCACCACCACCACCACCACCACCATCACACCGGTTGGCCTGATAAATTAAAAATGGCAATACTCCACTGAACTTTATGGGTTTTCTGTTGAGTTGGTTTGCACAGGATGAAGCTGGGCAGCAGGGAAGAGAGCTGCGAGAGGAGGGGGCTTTTTTTTCCTCAAAAGCGCCAGCGCAGCCGCAGTGCTTTCTGCGGACAAAGCTCTTCGCCGCGAGAAATCTTTACCTTGGCAAAGACAACAAGCGGCTGGAGGCGAGGCCGGGCTGGCGCGCGTCGCCTTGTCCTTTTTTCCTCCCCTCCCCTCCCCTCCCCTCCCCACCTCCCTCCCACCCACCCCCACCCCCACCGCCCCCCATGTGTGGCGCTGGGCTGCTTCTGTTCCGCCACTAGAAGCTCGCGCGCCCCACGATTTCTATAGCCGTCCCTTTCCTCAGGATTTTCCTGGCCCCGGAGGGCTTTTAAACAATTGCCGTCCTTCTCTTGCTCAGCATCGTTCGCGGCTCCCTCCTTTTCTCCCGCCTGCATTTTGCCCTCTCCTCGACATATTTCGACTCATTCTTCTCTTTTGTTGCTATTTTGCTCGCGGAGGTGTGGGCAGCTTTCTCCCCCCCCCCCCAACTGCCAACACACTCGTCCTCCCCATCCCTTATTGTCATGCTGATGGATATTTCGATTTGGCAGCTCTTGTGCCCCGCCTGGAGAAAAGACACAAAAGGGAGGCACGTGCGCCTTCCCATAGAAAAGCAGCAGACCGTGAAAGGAGGCGGAGCTGGGCGTGTGCCTTTTGGGGGACGAGGAGGGGAGGGGGAAGGGAGGCCTAAGAAAAGAAAAGGAGGGGGAGGAAAAACAAAAAGAAAAGAGAAGCGCCGAACCCCTCAGGTACATCTGCTGCGCTCTACCTAGCTCAGCCACTCGCTCGGCGGGCGCCTGCCCCTTTTCTGCCTCAAAGCCAATGGAGCAGCCGCGGGAAGCGCTGATTGGCTCCGAGGAGGAGCAGGAGGCCAGAACAATGCTGTCCTCCCCCCTTAAAAAGCGGGCGGTGAGGCTGGGCTACTGGGGGGGCAACATCACCGAGACTCGGCGGCCGTGGCGCTCTGGCGGGGACGCCCGAGGAGTCCGCCGCAGTACAGACTGCGAGCGTGCGAAGTGAGGAGGCGAAGCGAAGCCTCCTCCTCCTCCTCGGTTTCTCTCGCTCTCGTTTGGCTCGGCTGACGGAAGGAAGGCGGGCTGGTCGAAGAAGGACCCAGCTGGATGCTAGCACCGCGCTTGCCGCTCAGAGGCTGAGGAAGCAGCATCACCAGCCGCAGACGCCTTCCGGAGCTGCCCGAGGATGCCCCGGGGCTTTTTGGTGAAGAGGAGTCGCAGACCTACGCCCATCTCTTACCGGACGCGTTGCTCCTGCTACCCGGCCGCTGGGCTGGAAGGAGGCGATCCGGTGCAGCTCTTGGTTCCGCCACCTTTTTCCGCCCCTCAGTTCCCCAGCGCGGCTTCTGCCTCGGAATCCGTAGAAGCGGCGCTTCTGCCTGCGCCCGCGGTGCCGCAGTTTGGGACGCCGGAGGGCCCCTCTTCGCCGGCGCCGCTGCACAGCCCAGCGCGAGCGGTGAGCGAGGAGCGTAGCCTCCACCTGGCCTCGCCCGTCTCGGCCGAGTCCTTTCCGGCGCCGGAACCGTTACTCTTGGGTCCTGGAGGAGAGCTCAAGCTTTGGGCAGTCGCGGCCGCCGCCGCCGCCGCCGCCGCCCTCGCTTCTGGCCCGCCGCCTGCCCCTCAGCGCAGCCATGGGCCGAGCCCAGGCGCGTCCAAGCGGTCTCAGGGCAGAAAGGCCAAGGCGGCGCGCAAATTGCACTTCGAGGACGAGGTGACTACGTCGCCGGTGCTGGGGCTGCGGATCAAAGAAGGGCCGCCGGAGCCTGCTCTAGCGACGCAGCAACTGCAGCAGCAGCAGCCGACTGGCTCGGCCGCGGGGCTGAGAGCGGGGAGCGCGCAGCCGCTGGGCGAATTCATCTGCCAACTGTGCAAGGAACGCTACCCGGACCCGCTGGCTCTGGCTCAGCACAAGTGCTCGCGTATCGTGCGCGTCGAATACCGCTGTCCCGAGTGCGACAAGCTCTTCAGCTGTCCGGCCAACCTGGCCTCGCATCGCCGGTGGCACAAACCGCGGCCAGTCAACGGCCCCCCGACCAAGGTCAAGCCTGTTCCGGAGGAGACTGCCAAAGGAGGCGGCGGCGGCCACAGTAGTAGCAGCAGCAGCGAGCGGGATACGCCGAGTCCCGGGAGCGCTGGGGGCGGCAGCAGCGGAGAACCGGAGGCCGCCGGAGCCGAGGAATTCGCCTGCCCGCGTTGCGCCAAGCGCTTCCGACGCCAGAGCGCCCTGCGTAAGCACCTGCCGCTCCACCACGAGCCCCTTGACGGCTTGTCCCAGGCTCGGCCGCCTCCCGAGGCCTGTCTGGAAGAGGCGGCGGCCGGCCACAGCCCGCTGAGCTTGTCCGGGGAGTGCCACCTCTGCCCAGTGTGCGGGGAGACCTTCCCCAGTAAGAGTGGTCAGGAGCGTCACTTCCGCGTGCTCCATGCTGCCCAGGCCTTCCCCTGCAAATACTGCCCGGCGACGTTTTACAGCTCGCCAGGCCTCACCCGACACATCAACAAATGCCATCCCTCGGAGAACCGGCAGGTCATCTTGCTCCAGGTTCCCGTTCGCCCAGCCTGCTAGAGGGAGACCCGCAGTGCCTTGCCTCCAGCACCAACACCACCGCCGGCCCGCCCGCCCGCTCGCTCGGTAGCCCGACCTGCGGAATGGCAAGGACTGTTAGACTTGGCTGGCCCTTCCTGCGGGAATCCGGCCGGGTCAGTTTGCCAATCAGCGACGATCCTTCTTCAGCTGCTGCTGCTGTTTCGTAGGGCTCCCCCCCCCCCCGACCCCTTCCAGCCACTGAGCATCAGTTTGATGCTGGGGTTTATGGCGCCTATCTGTGCCGCTCGGAGGGCGCGCTCTGGAGCAGCCCCTTCCCTCTTTTCCCTGCACCCGGGAGCTGCTCCAAGGTCCAAGCTATTTTAATGGGAAAAAATCCCCCTTCTCTCTCCCGCTGCCCGAAGTGAATCTTAAGGAATGATGATGGATGCCTTTACATTTCACAGGCTGTGAACTGAACATTTACCTACTTGATTAGCTTTATTATGGCTTGTGAACTGCTGGGATCTGGCTTTACCTTTTCGTTGTTGTTGGTTGGTTCGTTTCCTTAAATTTTATTTTGTATGTGAACAAAATCAAACCGCTTAAAGATATAACTTTGGTTAGTTTAGCCACAATTGCCTTGACTTTATTGTTGTTGAAAAATGTTGTAGACGCTGCCTTAATATTATAAAATGCCAACCGTTCCGGTTTCTTTCTTTTTTGAACTAGAGATATTTGTTGACACTCTGTGTATATGTTGATTTATGCGCAATGGTTATTTATTGGTTATTTATTAATTATGGTGTTTATATCAGTTTTGATGTGCTTTGCCTTTCTCTTACCATTTCACTGTGCTCTTAAGTGCTGCAGTCCCAAACTCACTTCCCTGGACATAAGTCCTTCTGAAATCTGTGGGGCTCATTTCTAGGTAAAGATACATGGGGTTGCACGATTACCTTCTTTTTAAGAAAAACAAATCTGCTGAAAGGGATTTAACTTTTATATCTAGAATAAACATACAACTGCAACTCTTATTCTTGCTTGGAGAGCTCTCAAACAGCTCAGCTTACTTTTAGATGCAATCTTTTTTCTACACATATTATTTTCTTAACTGTTAGCTATTTATAGAATGCTTCAATAGAACTGTTTTAACTGTATAATTATTTATTATTCAAATAAAATATTTTCAAATTCAAGTGTACATTGTTTTGTTATTGTTGTTTTATTTTTCTATGCTTTATCCATTCCTACAGAATGGCCATTAACTATTCTGTTGGCCAAGTTTACTCCATTGGGATTGCTCAGGCTTCAATTGAAAAAGAAAAGTTTTGTGCTTTTTAGCAGTTAAATAAGTCTGAGTTGGCGATCATGAATTACCTGCAACTTGAGGGGAGCATCTATTCCTTCAACCTAGGGACAAAATGCCTAAAAGTATCAGAGCTCATTACGTTCATTCTTGATTTCTTATTTCAGTGTCTTGAGCTCAGCCCCAAAAGCAGAAAGAGGAGGTAAAAAATACTCTTGAATAAAATGCAGAGTAACCTTAATGACAGCACTACCATGGTTGCCATTCTTTGAGTTAGACTAAGGGAGCCTTTCTGGGAGAAAGGCACTAAAAACAATTAACAGGGTGCTTCTTAGAAAGGCCCTGTGGAGCCTTCAAGCTCTCTTTCCTGCTTTAGCTCACCATTCAGAACCCTCTTTTTCACCAACACCTAGATTTCATTCTCCTCTTATTGCTTTATTGTACTGAATGCAAGAAACCACTCCAAAATCCTGAATTTATTAGTATTTTACTGCAGAAAAACTTATTTTCGGCAAATTTTCCAAATGGTTTGGAAGTTCTTGGTCGGGAAAACTAGGGGTTTTCTTCTGGATGCTGTGGAGCATGGAGGGAGATGAAATGTCTGCCAGAACAATTCGTTGGGCACAACATACTAGTGGTAGTCCACCAGTTTCAGGGAAAGAAAACACGACCAGGCTCCATTGAATTCAGTGGTGAGTACAGAATTACAGCCAGTCCTTTGCCGGTTTGTTCCAGCTGAATCTCATTCATTTTGATGAAGTTTCCTGGCTGGATGCGAGCATGGTTGATCAGAGAAAACAAAGCAAGGGGAAAACTCCTTTTGGGTTGAACCTTCATTCATTCCCCCAAAAATCTTTCCCCCGCTCCTTGCAGACGAGTCTCCCTTCCATGGGGGCCTGCAGAAAGCCGCCTTCTCTTAGCTGGTGCCCCTTTCAAAGCCAGGGACCCTAGTGGCCAGAGCCGGCGCCCAAGGAAGCCCTGCCTGCACACGCATTGGCCAGGGGGTTAAGGCTGCCCTCCAGAGACCGAGGCGGGAACTGCGCAGAAGGGGAACCGCGCAGGTTGTGCCAGGCCAGGTGACCCCGAAGACCACTCTCTGGGTTTTCATTTAGCGTCACCCATTTCCGGCCTGGCCACCGCCCCCTTCGCTACAGGCAGCTGCAGCTCCACAACCGAGGAGATGCGTCGTGCAAGGCGCGCCTCAGAAGGAAGGCCACGCGCGAAAGGCGGAGACTCTTAGTAATTCCTCCCAGATATTTCAGAGGCAGTGGATGCTGGAGGCGCAACAGCAAATCGGCAGGGCTTGGCTTGTTCTAAGAAATACCCACCCTCCTCACCCGCCCCGCTTTGTCTGCGGCCTTCAGGAGCCCTTCCGCTTCCCCGGAGGCGAGGTTCGCCCTCGGTCTCCAGGGCAGCAGTTCTAGGAGCCCCATCCTCTCTCCTGAGGCGCTCTCGAGCTCAGCGCGGGCTGCCTGGACACCCGGGCTGTAAAATCTTTACCGGGCGTTCTGACGTGAAAGGTGAGGAGGATTGTTTCGTCATCCGGCGCTGTCTCCGGCCCAGGGCTGTCGTCCTTGCTTGACGTTAAATTTCGGAGAAAACAGAGAGATCTAGAACAGGTTTCTCTTGGAAGTATTTTGTATCTTGCCAATACTACGCCTTATCCGAGAGGATTTTAGTTTTTTCAGCGGCACTGAGCAATCTCTATGTAATCTTGAGACATTTCTCTCCTGGGCAGAGAGTTTAGAAATTCCTCTCCGATAGCTGCTAGGATGCCAGCAGGTGCGCTTTTCTTACCCTGCACCCACAAGGGCCAGGGTGGGTGGGGAAAGTGTCTGAAAAGTCAAATGGGTGGCCACTGCTACACAATTGAAGCCTCATCCCTTTTCTCTATTTATAATGTGATAATTATTTCTATGCCAATAACTTGGATGACTTCAAAGGACTTATAATTAGAATGAAAACCTTCATTAGGGCATTGGAATAGTCTTTTGTTTCTATTTCAAACATATTACTTGCACTCAAAATTATAATAAAAGAATAACTTCTGCTGGGACACCTTCAAGACAAACCTATGTAATGTTGCTTAAGTAACTATGGATCCATTTTAAGCAGGTGTATGTCATCCAGGGAATGAATTATAGGTTATATATACAATTTATATCAACTTCTGTTGGGGATGAGAAAAGCAATGTTCTTGCATTGTTGATTCTTGTGTTGGGCAGAAATTCTTGCATTAATGAGCTGGTTAAATGTAAAAAGGAAGAATCAAGGGAAGTATTAAATCTTCCAATGTCTCTTTTGTGGTGACACCGGTCTTATAATTATTTTCCTCAAGGTTGGCTTCTTTGAGGTCAATAATGGATATGCAGGGTTTTGTCTTCATTCAGAAAGAGGAAACAAACCCACCCACAGACCTAAACGTCAGCTTTGTTATAAGATGGCAAAAGTTAGAAAATTTTTTAAAAAGCTCTTTCCCCCCTAGAACTATGTTCTGTTTTCTGAAAGTTACAAAAATGGAAAGACTTATTACTGATACTCAAAATTCAGGCCATAGCAGCGTCCCTATAGTCATGTGATATTAATTTGGGCCTACCCGCATTTACAATAATGTTCATTAAAATATACAAATATAAAGATAAAAATATAAACTAAGAAGAATATAAAAAGTAAAAATAAAGTGCAGAAAAAGAAAATAATGAAGAAAAAGATAAATAAATTATTTCTTCTTCCATCAAAGCAAATACAAAATTCAGTAATTTATCACCTCTGATATTTCAACAGAAGATACCTTCTTTAATCTTTAAAGCCTTGTCATTCAATCTGATCAACAAAGGTCCATTAAAAGTTACTAGATATAATAACATATATTTTAACTTAACCCAAAAGGTCAGTTTTACATTCCTTTTCTTTTAATGCAATAATTTATCACTTTCTCTCAAAAGATGGAACCCCCCCCCACCCTTTTTCCAATATTTTATCTATCTCTTCACATACTTCTAAAACTCTTGTGTTGGTAACCTTTAATCAGATGAAATGGGCCATCATAAGGCAAAACAGAAAAATGAAGGCTATGGTTTTCCTAGTTACAATGTATGGCTGGAAAAGTTGGACCATAAGGAAGGCTGAGCGCCAAAAAATTGAGGCCTTTGAACTATGGTGCTGGAGAAGACTCCTGCGTGTCCCTTGGACTGCAAGGCGATCAAATTGGTCAGTCGTAGTGGAGATCAACCCTGACTGCTTTTTAGAAGGCTGGATCCTGAAGATGAAACTCAAAAACTTTGGCCACCTAATGAGAAGAAAGGACTCACTGGAGAAGTGCCTAATGCTGGGAAAGATTGAGGGCAAAAGAAGAAGGGGATGACATAGAATGAGATGGCTGGATGAAGTCACTGAAGCAGTAGGCGTGAGCTTAAATGGACTTCGGGGGATGGTAGAGGATAGGAAGGCCTGGAGGAACGTTGTCCATGGAGTTGTAATGAGTCGGACATGACTTAGTGACTAACAGCAACAACAAAGGCAAAACATTTTCAACCAAGGTATTTCAAATGGGGTATTACAGAATGCAACCAAAATCTGGGACCTATAACTCATGTGGAATTGAACTTTGGCAAATTATAAAATATGACATAAATTTTATCGGAAAGCATTTTATAATTTCATACAAAATGCCATAAAACATTTCCTGTGGTCACCTCTTGAAGTTTGACTACATTATACAGTTCAACATGAGCTACCTTCAAGGCAGATACCTCTCTAAATATTTCCCTGAATTTTAAAAAACTTTTCCAGTGAATGCAGTACATTAGAAGCCCTGGAAGCATCATTTTCTGTCTCCTCTCGGAAACTCCTTTACAAGGTTAACACCCCTCTTTTGTAAACATAAGATAAGAAAGCTATCCGAAGCATTCTTCTGATGTATTACTTGTGGGTCCCCTTTAACTATTAAAATATCAGCTGGTTTTTCATTTGTAAATTTAATGTAACACTGTTTTCCATTTCATTCTTGTAGCCTGACATTTTAAAATCCATTTTCACATCCACATTCAAACCAGTATCAATCTCTGTTTTATCCAGTAAAATCTTTGTCTTCCATAAATTCTTCCAAATCCATTTTTATAATAGCACACATTCTTAACAGTAATTTCCTGGTGCATTGTTCTGAAATATTAAATTTAAATTCTTCCAAAGTCAAATAAAGTTACTCCATTCTATATCAAAAGGTCGCTTTTAGTTTTCTGTCTCCCTCTAGTCAACATTTTAGGACCCCTCCTATCATATTTTTTTCCAAATTCATCCAGCCCTATATTTCATTCATAACTTTTGGTTGATTAGCTAGTACCTGCCTATCTGTGTGAATCTGAAAGTCCCACAGGATTCCCCGTGACTTTCTGTGGAGTCTCCCATCTGAACTAGCCCATATTCTGTGCAGATGTTTCTGTACACAATACTAGCTACTTGGTTGTGCTGTTCAGTGTATGCTGTTCCTGTCTGCATCTTACATCCCACCACTATGTGCTGAACTGTTTCTGAGGCCTCTGTACATCTTCTACACCTTTGATCCTGTCAGGTGTGGTAGACCTTTCTATGCGTCTGGTGCTTAGTGCTTGTTTTTGTGTTGCTATGATCAGTGCCTCAGTGCTGCCTTATAGTCCAGCTTTTTCTAGACACTAGTGGGGTTCCCCCATGTCTGCTACCTCACAGCTATCTGTTGATGGTACATTCCATTTAGGGTCTTGTCTTGCCATGGCATTTCCTCTGTTTGATCTTCCTCCCATGTCTGTTGCTGCCTAAGGCATTCTCTCAGCAGCTTAGCTTTGGGTGCACCTTACTGATGTATTCCTGGATGCTCTGGGTTTTGTCTAGAGTAGAGATTTTTGACAACGACTACCCTGTTTCCAGCTAGTGTACAGTCTCTAGGTGTTGAACTTGGGTGGAAACCTCTGTACATTGTGAGGAGCTACCTGATCTTCACATCAGCAGCTTCCATTTCCTTCTTTGGCCAACTCACTATACTGGCAAAGTAGCTGATGATTGGCAGGGCATACATATTGATGGGATGGCTCTTGTTCTTCTCATTGAACTGGCTGTTAAGAACCTGTCAAAACCTTAACGATACTTGGATGTTGCTATCTTCTTGCCTCATCATCATGCTTTCTATGTGATTGGGATACCAAGGAAATTGAAACTGGTCTGTATATCTGCTATATGGCCCACAGGTAGTTCCACCCCTTTAGTCCCATTAGTCTTAACTACTTTCCCTCTCTTGATTATCTGACCATATTTCTCTACTTTGAATGACATCCCAATGTCATGATTGTACATACACGTCAGATGCATCAGCAAGTTAGTGTCTCATTCACTCTTAGCATATAAATTGATATCATCCACATATAGGAAGTGGTTGATGAAAGTTCCACTCTTGAACTTGTATCCATATCTAGTCCTTGTGACCATCTGGCCAAGGGGATTCAAGCCTATGCAGAACAGCAGCTTGGTATATGCAGCTCTTGATGTTCCCTTGTGTGAGCTCTCTTGAACTGACTTCCAGTGTTGTCCTCCATAGTCACTCTGAGTTCTTGAGGAGGGCCCTGTTGACTTTGAATAGCCCCAGACATTCACAGATCCATATGTGTGGCAGTGAGTTGTAGGTTTTCCTGTAGTCCATGTCCTGTGGTCCTGTGCTCAGATTGGTCTGTCTAGACCTAGAGTCTTGGACAACTGTTTTATTTATGAGCACCTGGTGTTTTGAGCCTCTGGTGTCATTCCCAATGCCTTTCTGAGCTGTGATCATGTATTGGCTCATATGGTCCTATAGCCTGGTGGCTATGATGCCTGATAGGACTTTCCATGTTGTGGGGAGGTAGGTTATTGGCCCATAACTAGTTGGTGCTGTTCCCTTGTGGGGGGCTTTTATGATGAGCACTGTCCTTTGTGTTAGCCAGTCTGGATAGTATCCTGCTGTTGATACCTGGTTCGTATGTGCTACTAGGCCTTTATGCGCTGCTATTAGTTTATTTAGCTAGTAGGTGTGGATAATATCTATGGCTGTGTTAATGCACATTGGATGGTTCTTTGGAGAACAGGGCATTTATCTTCTTGGCCTTTGCTTCTCTAGTGTATCTTCTTAGCCTGGTAGCCTATGTTTAACTGTCTTCAGGGCTTCAGATAAAGTCAGGTTATTTTTTCAATAGCTGAGTCTGATCCCTAATCTTCACACCTTTCTGTAATCCTACCAACCAACAAACTCTCCCCAAGTTGCCTTGATTTTAGCCTCTAACCTTATTTCCTCTCTCTCTCTCTCTCTCTCTCTCTCTCTCTCTCTCTCTCTCTCTCTCTCTCTCTCTGTGTGTGTGTGTGTGTGTGATATCTCCAGGATTATAGCAGCTGTAGCATTTATCAGTTTACTGGTTTGAGTTATTGTGGTAGTAGGGTTTGTTATGAGGGCTCTATTGGCATCTTTTAACATACTATCTGATGATACTTCTCTGCTGACCCTTGGTAACCACTCTCAAGGATTTATTGTATTGTAGCTAGTTTATCCATGTCCTTATACCAGCTGTTGTGCTCTGTAATAGAGAGGGTGGTAGTAACGGGTTGGCTGCACATCCAGTTGTTCTTTCAGGTCTTCTTGAGTATAGGATGTAATGTGTAAAAGTATTTCAAGTTGTGAGAGCAGTTTCTCTTTTCACTGTGTTGAAGTACTAGGTAACTAGCTGTTTCTCAGTTAGTGTGAATGCAGGTCTTCTATCCATCCATAGTCCCCTCATATGTTTCATGTAACTCCATTCATTAGATCTGCTGTTGTAGTAGCATTCCCCTCCATCAATTGTTCCAGTAGCCCACTTATCATCAGGTTGTCTTAGTTCTTCAATATCTGATGCAAATATCTGAGCTGGCTTGACTCTCCTAGTTCATGTCACTCTCATACTTTAAGGTAGGCAGGTGAAGCATTAGGGAGCCTTTGCCCAAGGACTCAGGACCCCTACTAGGCAACATGATTTTCTCCCTGGCCCCAAGAGCTCTGCCAGAGACCACTGTTTTCCAATCTCCCCATGGAGAGCCTTGTGGGTGATCCTAGTATTCTTCTTGTTCTAAAGAGGAATTATGAGGAGCTGATCCATTCACCAAATACTCTTTCTGCTGTGGTTTTCAGTCTGCCATTGCTTCCTCAGAAGTGAGGAACACTCCCTGGTGCAGTGGTTGAGATGGCACTCTGGCTGGTGCTGGGCTTGAAGTAGAGGAGGAAGTGGCAGTAGGCTTAGATTGTTGAAGACTACCACTGCAGAGTGCTGCTTCAACCATCACATACCCATACACCCTGGTGCTTGACCACAGCACCCACCTCGCAGCCTGTAGCTTTCACCTGCTGGCTGGCCTGTTTGTCTTGGACTCTTGTCTCTTCCTCGCACGAGTCACACGAGAGCCTCATTTAAGAAGCCATATGGCTCTGGGTTTAGGAGAGCAACTGTCACTGCCAGCATTTCAACTGCTAAGTGACATGGTTATATGACATCACACTTTATGACCATTTTGCTTAGCAACACATAGAGGAAATTGGCTAGGGCCTAGGTATTGAGAGGTAATTTAGGGGAAAAAAGAATTTATCTGAATTGATTTTTTTTCTTTGTCTTGCAAACAATCCTTCAAAATCTGTCTTCCAGTCAAGAATAAAAATTCATATCAAATGAAAATGGAAGTTTCCCAATAAATTAGGAGTATATTTTTTCCCAAGCTGGAATGTTTCATTTTTGATTTAGTACTAAGATATTATCTAGCCTTTTTGATCTGGTTTATGTAGAGCCTGACAGAACTGCAATTTTGGTTATCCTCTGCTACGTTTGGAGTTTTTGATTTAGTTGTACTGAAATTCTTGCCGTTAAGCACCTAAGAAAGCCATTACATTATATTGATTTCTTTTAAATAGATGATAACTGGCATTTATAAATGACAATGTCCTCCAGTTTTTTTGTGGGCACTCTGCCTATTTAGTACAGAAGAAATCTGGATTCAAAATTTTATTACGTCAATGCAGTTCAAGAATTGTGGCTAATGAATTTAGAATTGCAGCTGTTGTGTTTTAGCTAATAAAGTCTTTAAGAACATCTGAAATATGGAACAGCAATATTACAGAGCATGTGTCAAAGTGAAGTTAAACAAGGAAAACATTTTTAAGGCAAAGAATAAATAAAAATCAAGAAGATATTTGGAAACTGTTAGGGATGTAACTGTTAATTGATTCTCTTTTTTAAAAAATCTTTGCTGAGAATATACACCTTTTCAAAAGCTGCATTGGCACGTCCTGATACTTTGATATTTATCATTTTGAAAAGCTAATTTTTGTTGGAACCTATTGTTGCCTTATTTATCTATTTAGATAAATACCAATGCTGGTATACATGATATATAATCTAGGACTTGAAATAATAGATATTTATAAGGGTATTTTAGAAAGTGGGATGGGGGGAATCCAAAACAATGACCCAACAAAGTAACTGTACATAGTTTGGTGGTGGAGTTCATTTTAAATCTGTACTGTCGCACCTGGAAAACATCAAAGTATGTTTTTCTGGTAAAATGTCATAGCAACAGCAACTATTCTATTTTCTTGCCTATTGAGTATGTAAATGGTACAGCAATGGGTCTGTCACTAACATTTGAGAAGTTCCTATTCATCAGAATCTATTATTAATATTCAAATTGTGTTTCACAACATTGAAGACTCCAAAGCCTGGCATACCGTACAATGTTAGTATTCAGAAGGGCCCAAATTATGTTTGATATTCTATTCCTACATAATAAACCTACAGATCACAGATGCTGTATGTGGCCTTGAACGCATAAGAGTGACTGATGATATTACAAATGTAATCCACAAAAAGAAATCATTCATATGTTATAATTTCATAAATTAATGCATACCTGGAAAGAATGTACTCATAGTAGTTACAAATCGAAGTGAACCCACTGAGAAAGACACAT
This sequence comes from Masticophis lateralis, assembly GCA_030761175.1. NCBI lineage: Eukaryota > Metazoa > Chordata > Lepidosauria > Squamata > Colubridae > Masticophis > Masticophis lateralis. Next base: position 93,235,697 of record JAUDYJ010000003.1, on the reverse strand, counting down.
GTAATTTGAACATGTATCCAGGAGTTCCCATCTTCCCCATTGGGTCAAATGCAGGCTGCTTCCCAGCCCCTTTCTATTGTATGTCTCTATTTTTCTTTTTCTTATTAAATGGCAAAGACATATAGATACATATTTAGGATACTAGTTTCATAGAAATGAAGTCAGGGATATTTACTATCCTTGAATATTTCATTTTTCCATTGCAATCTAGAAGTGTACTAGAGAAGCTTGCTCCTGACTGCTATCCATTGTCTCTGAGAAATTCTGGAGAAAGTTTTAAATACCAGATGACAGAGAGTAGAAATCCCCTGTCAAGTGTCAAGAAACCACACATGATACTTTCAAAGTCACTGGCTTCATTCTCAGACTGTCAGAAATTTTTTGTGGTACCCTTCAACCATTATTATCCTCAATGAGAAAATGAAGTTTCAGAATAACTGCATAGTTCTCTTACACAAGCAATATACCTTGGATAAAATAAATTCTTTTTACTTTTTTTTTAAATTAAATTATTTTTTAAAAACATAAACATAAAACATATTTTTTCAAAACAAAGCTTTTGATCTGGTCACAAATTAATACAAATCACTAACAAATCTTAATTTAATTAATTTAATTAATGAGGACCCAGATTGTTGGGGGCAATATGCTATTTAGTATACTGTCTTTGGTGTAAGCCGTCCAGAGTCCTAGGAGAGTGGGTGGCATAGAAATATGACTAATAAAATAAAATAATTAAAAATCAACACAACTTAATATTTTACTCAGTTATTTCCCTCAATTTTATCTATTTAACTATGCCATTATCCCCAAAAACCCATTACTTAAATCTTAAATCCTAATCAATTATAATTCAATTTTTTCTCTTTCATTTGCTTAACAATATAAATCCTCACAATGATTATAAACATTCATAAAGTGATTAATTCCAACATAATCATTTTATTTTTACTAATGAACTCAACATTTATAGTCTTTATTTCTATTATTAAACCTAACTTATTCATTTCATTTTAAATATTAATCTCAACATACTCCTCCTCATTTGGCTATCTCACCTCATTTTATTTTGCTATAAAACCCAACAACTTTATCTTCATCTTTGTTGTTAAACCAATCATTTTTATTTCCTGGCCATTACACAGAATATCCATTTTTATTTTGGCTGTTACACAGCATAACCATTTTTGTTTGGCTGTTAAACACAGCATAGTCATTTTTGTTTTCTGGCTGTTACACAGCAGATCTATCTGTCCGGCTCGAGTTGTCTGAAGAAATAAAATGCCTCTCACATTTTGATAATAAAGAAAAAAAAACTTTTATTTGTTAGAACAACGTCTTCACGGACTCATATGCAGTCAGGAAATGACCTCTGCTCCAAATTCCCTCCCTTTCCTGGCTTGCTTCCTTATCCTATTGGTCATTATCTAAATCATTCTACGGCAGTCTCTCTTACTAATCCCACAGGAATTTAACCCCCTCTTTACTATGTCAGCACTGAGAAGCTGACATCCGGCCCCTCTCCCTTCATTCTTCAGCAAAACTTGCACAAGATAAAACAACAGGTCTAATACCATTACCCCGTCTGGGACTGTGTCCCACCCCCTCCTGGCCTGTCTGGGTGATCTGCATGGAATTTAGCTATAAGGCGGTCAGCTTGAATGTTTGTGCTCTTCACCCATGATGCTTCTGACGATGGGTAACCCTTCCACTTAATTAAGTATTGAAGGCGGCCTCTGTGCCACCTCGAATCAAGAATTCGCTGTACTTCATAATGAGTTTGGCCCCCAATGATCAAGGGCCCTGGGGGATCACGTGGCACCGGCCTTAAAGTTGACCCCACCACAGGCTTCAGAAGACTACTGTGAAAAACGGGGTGTATCTTTCCTAGTAACCGGGGCAACTGCAATTGTACCGTGACCGGGTTGATTATTTTTACTATAGGAAATGGTCCTATAAATTTCGGGCCCAATTTCCTAGTTGGGAGTTTGAGTCTCAAGTACTTGGTGGAGAGGTAGACTTTCTCCTCTACTCGGAACAGTCTTTGAGGGGCTCGGTGCTTATCTGCTTGCTTCTTATAAGCCTGTGCCGCCTTGTCTAATGCCTTTTTGACGTTCTCCCAGGATTCTCTTAGCATCGCCATCCAATCGTTCAAACTGACTGAAGAAGGGGGTTCCCTGGGATATTCTGGCATGGGGACAAAATCCATACCGCTCACTACCTTGAATGGGGTTAGTCCTGTACTACTGTGGACAGCATTGTTGTACGCGACCTCCGCAAAAGATAGGAGGTCCGCCCAGTTCGACTGTTGGTAGTCTACATAGCACCTCAAGTACTGCTCTATCATGGCATTCAGTCTCTCCGCCCCGCAATTGGTGCTCGGGTGAAATGCTGAGCTGAGACCTTGGGATGATCCTATGGATCGTAGGAATTCCCTCCAAAATTTCGCTGTGAACTGGACATTTTGGTCAGAGATGATTCTTCTGGGTACTCCATGCAAGCGGTAGATGTGTTTCACAAACAGCTTGGCCAATTGGCGGGCTGAGGGTAGCCCACTACAGGGTATGAAATGTGCCTGTTTGGAGAATAAGTCTGTTACGGTTCAGATCACTGTGTTTCCGCCACTCTTCGGCAGCTCTACTATAAAGTCCATTGCAATCTCCTCCCATGGTCTTGTTGGTTCAGCTACTGGCTGCAGTAACCCAGGAGGTTTTCCTGGTTGGTTTTTTCCTCGTGGCACAGATGGTGCAGCTCTTCACATAGCTGTCCACGTCTTTCCTCATGTGAGGCCACCAAAATTGTCTTCGTACTAAGTGCAGTGTCTTTAGAAAACTGAAATGGCCTGCTGGTCTAACGTCGTGGCTCCTTTTGAGGACTAGGGTGCGTAGAGTTTCTGGGACGTAAAGTTTCGTCCCTTTCCATGCTACGTCATTCCTCCTTGTCAAAAGATGCTGATTGTCTCGGAACCAGGGGTCCGCCAATGTCTCTGTTTTGAGCCGTGTCGTCAGGTCACCCACTGGTTGGCCCTGCTGGTCGCGATGCTGGCGTCTGGTGGTTACTTGACCCATTCCTTGAGGCGAGGGGATGATGGCATTCACCACCTGCTCCCGTTCACTGTTGTACTGGGGCATTCGGGAGAGGGCATCGGCCAGAAAATTCTTCCCCCCTGGGATGTGTTTCAGCTCGAAGATGAACCGATTGAAGTATTGGACTTGTCTGGGTGATAATTTCCGTGGGGTCCTAAGGGCCTCCAGGTTTTTATGGTCAGTCCAAACCTCGAACGGTGTCTGGTTTCCTTCTAGCAGATGTCACCAGGTCAACAGCGCCCACCTCACTGCAAATGCTTCCTTTTCCCATGCTGCCCAGCGTCTCTCTGTGTCGGTGAATTTGCGGGAAGTGTAAGCACAGGGCTGAAGGTTCCCTTGGCTGTTCTTTTGGAGTAGAACCGCTCCCACTGCCACGTCGCTGGCATCTGTTTGGATGACGAAAGACTGGTTGGGGTCAGGATGTTTCAAGACTGGGTCTTTTGCAAACATTTCTTTTAGTGTTTCGAAGGCTTGTAGGCAGCCGGGCTCAACTGTAGAGGCTGTCCTGGGCGAGGTTTTGTTGCTGGACTCCCTGTTTTTAGGAGGTTGGTTAGAGGTTTGGCAATTTTTTGCAAAAGAGGGGATAAATTGTCTGTAGAAGTTCGCGAACCCCAAGAAGCTTTGCAGTTGTCTGCGGGTGTGTGGGGGTCGCCAGTCAAGGACCGATTGTACTTTGGCTGGGTCCATTTCTATCCCCTCATTGGACACTCGGTAGCCTAAGTAGTCTAGCCGTGACTGGTGGAACTCGCATTTCGACAGTTTGACATAGAGGTTTGCTTTCAGCAGTTTTTCGAGCACCTGGCGGACGAGGGGTATGTGTTCGTCTATGGTTTCTGTGTAAATGAGAATGTCGTCCAGGTAGACGAGGACCCCCTTATAAAGGTGATCATGTAAAACTTCATTTATCAGTTGCATGAACACCGCCGGTGCTCCCTGTAGTCCGAAAGGCATCACTTTAAATTGAAAACTTCCTAGGGGGCAGTTAAATGCTGTTTTCCACTCGTCTCCTTCCTTGATGCGTATGCGGTAGTAGGCTTCACGAAGGTCTAGTTTGGTAAAAACCTTCCCTTTGGCCAAGTGAGCTAGCATGTCTTTCATGAGGGGGAGGGGGTATAAGTTGTGCACAGAGACACAGTTTATCCCGTGAAAATCGACCACCAGACGCATGGAGCCGTCTTTCTTCTCCCTGAAGAAAACTGGTGCCGCTACCCGTGGTTTGGCTGGTTCGCTAAAACCCCTTTGTAGGTTCTTGTCTATGTACTTTTGCAGTTCTTGCATTTCATGGGGTGTCATGGCGTACAATTTAGGTTTTGGTAGTTTCGAACCAGGGATGATTTCGATAGCGCAATCGGCGTCGCGGTGGGGTGGTAGTACGTCACACTTGGTCTCGCTAAATACTTCTGCCAAGTCTTGATACTCTTTTGGGATCTGGTCCTGGCTGTGGGAGGTGCTGGAGGTGGCCGCCAGTTGCTCTGTTGTCCCTTGACAGGGCGGGTTGGGCACCTGTGTTGGAGGCGTCTTTTGTCCCTCTAGAGGGAGGGGTTGGACCCCCTGGGTGGGAGGAGGGGCTGTTTTCTCTGGTTGTGGTGGCAGGGGGTGGGGTCCCCTTGCTATCCTCAGTCTGCGGGTCCCTTCTTGCCACCAGATGGTGGGGCCCCACTTGTCCAACCAGGAGAGTCCCAGTATGACTGGGTTGGTCATCTTGGGGGCTATTATGAACCGAATCATTTCCCAGTGATCCGCTAGCTCCAGCTTCACTGGCTCGGTCAAATGTATGGCATCCGCCTCCCCTAGTAGGGATCCATCAACTTGCTGAAAACGGATTGGGTGGCTGAGCCTTTTAGCCCGGATCCCGTTTTAGGACTGTGGGTAGGTTAATCAGGCACCTTGTGCAACCCGAATCTACTAGGGCTTGGAAAGTCCCTTGGGTACCTGTTTTTGGGGCTGTTAGGCATATGGGGAAAAGAAAAGGATGGATGGGTGCACTCACCATTGGGTTGTTTTCACCATCGTCATCGCCCTCATACAGTTTGGGGGGTCGATTCGCATCGTCAGAGCTCCTCCTATTTTCAGTCAGATGGGCAAAAACTTCTGCAGTCAGGGAAAGTCTTAATGGTGCCTTGGTGGTGTGCCTAGGTCCTTGTTCCAGTCGTGCCTTGGCCGGGGGCTCTGTTTTTGGCCCCAGGGTTCCACACGCTGCTGCCAAATGCCCAACTCCCCCACATCTGTAGCACCTCAGTGTACTCCGTGGGGTGGATGGCCTCTGGGTGGCCCGTGATGCTGTAGTTTCTGGTCTGGTAGACGGTTCCTGGTCCAGCTGGGTTTTCTCCTTTACCTGTGGTTGTTTTAGCATGTTGTTGGCACGTAGCTCTCTCTCAACTTGCGTCGCTATCCGGAACCAGTCAGACAGTCGGTTCGGAATATCTCGATAAGCAGTCACTTTGGCAATTTGCTTATCTAAGCTTGTTCTGAAGAAGTATACTAGCAGTCGTTCAGGCAAAGGAGGTAAAGTCCCAACAACTTTCCTGAACTCACGGATATGTTCTTGGATAGGCTTCCCCCTCTGCATTAGGTGCCTGAGCTCATCTTCTACATAGGGATTGTCCCCTGTTTCTTCGAAGCGGGCTCGCAGCAGTTGTAAGAAACCATCTGCATCTTGCAGTTGGGGGGCCCTGTATTTGTACTGGGCCACTGACTAGCTCCTTGCTTCTCCCTCCAGACCTTCTGCGATGGCACTGACCAGGGCCCTGGGGAAAGGGTAAAGGTGTGCGTAGCGCTCGATGTAAATCTCAGCTGCATCGAGAAATTGAGCTAGCAGGTACAGATCCCCATCAAATTTCCCTCTGAATCGGGGTGGTTCCACCCTCAGTGGCCTCTCCTCCCATTGCGGGGGACTGTGAGCCTGCCCACGGTGCCCTTGGGCTTCTTCATCATCTCCCATTTGGGTGCAGGGGAGTGATGCTGTGGCTAGGCTAGGTCGCTTGCTGAGCAGGGAGGGAAGCCCTGAGTGCATTTTGGAGCTTTCTTCTCTCATCTTTTTTTTTCTTGTGTGTGTGTGTGGGGGGGGGCTATGCTGCCGTTTGGAGAGCCATAGAACCTTCCCCCCTTACCTGCCACTTGATTGGAGTCCAGCAAAAGGCATCATAATTTTTTCCTTTTCTGAGGCAAACCTCCAGTGGAGATGGTTTTCTTCATGGCCTCTGATAAGGTTGTTTACTTTCGGAGACATCTGAAGGTCTGCCAACGTCGGCAGTAGCTTAGGAATGCATAAATATTTTTAGAAGAAAAGTTTTTGAAGAGAGCATTTTTTTTTTTTGTTTAAAAATTTTTCCTGACTGTCTGTTCGGCTTGAGTTGTCTGAAGAAATAAAATGCCTCTCACATTTTGATAATAAAGGAAAAAAAAACCTTTATTTGTTAGAACAACGTCTTCACGGACTCATATGCAGTCAGGAAATGACCTCTGCTCCAAATTCCCTCCCTTTCCTGGCTTGCTTCCTTATCCTATTCGTCATTATCTAAATCATTCTACGGCAGTCTCTCTTACTAATCCCACAGGAATTTAACCCTCTCTTTACTATGTCAGCACTGAGAAGCTGACACTATTTTTATTTTTTGGCTTTTAAACACATAAAGCATAATCATAGTTGATTTAACTAGCCCTACTTAATCCTTTCTTTGTTGTTTCCATCCATCTATACATTGCTTATTTTCAGTTAATCATATTTTCCTTATCCTTTTTCATAACAATTTAACATTGTGACATGGTTCTTTTTTTAAAATTTGATTTATATGCTGCCCTTCTCTGGAGACTCAGGGAGGCTTACAATGCGTTAAGCAATAGCCTTCATACTTTTGTATATTTATACAAAGTCAGCTTATTGCCCCCACAAACTGGGTCCTCAATTTACCCACCTTAGAAAGGATGGAAGGCTGAGTCGACCTTGAGCCTGGCTAGGATTGAACTCGCAGAAATTGCAGGCAGCTGGATGTTAACTGCTGCCTTTAGTAGAAGGCATTAGCCCCCTATGCTACTCAGGCTCTTGCTTAAAATATACCTTTAAAAATATTTATAAATTCCTTTTAACATTTTAAATTAACCATATTTATCTTTATCCTTTTTCATACCAATTTAACATTAACGTGTAATTCTAGCTTCAAACATACCTTCAAATATGTTTATAAATTCCTTTTAACATTCTTAATTTCTGTAAAAACTTCACTTTTATTACTACAGTCCACCTGTACATTGTTTTATTTTTAATCACATTGTTTCAATCTTTTTTTCTTTTTCCAGTTGTGTTTATCTTATTTCTTCATCTCCTCACCTGCAAAGATATATTTCCTTCCATTTTCAAAATTTTCAATTTTGTCCTCCATAAGTCATATTATATCTTTTTGTTATTTTTATTTCAGATATAATGTATGAAATCTTCTCTTGGGCCTGCGCTTATTCCTTCTTTTATTCCTGCGCCAATTTTTTAAGTTATTATTGTTTCAACTATTGGAGTTCCATTATAATTCCCTTTTCTTTTCACAAAAATCAAACTGCCTTCAGACAAGGAAAAAAAACCTCCTCCACAAGATCCCATGACTTTTATCTGGAGAACTCAAAATTTCCCATAGCAGAAAGGAGTTACAAAGTTCCTTTTTGAACCAGATGGTGTTCCTCTACAATCCACATTTTTCATTAGTCATGCAAGTATCCATTTTGTAACAATCGAATTTATTTCTTCTTTTAATTTTAAATCTTCTTTTTTAAAAAATCCAATTCAAATTTAAATTATCCAGTCTATGATCCATATCTCGATATTTAATTCCTTTAGTTCTATTCAAAGCTTAGTTGCTTATTGGGTCTTTGTTTCTTTAAAGTAACATTTTAAACTTTCAGCCCCTTTGTTATTTAGCTGCTATTTTATAGCTAGGGGTCTGATAGATGTTAATTTTGCTTTAAGTATTGTTCTAGCCTGAGGTGGTTGTCACTCACCCAGCTTCCAAGATCTCCGTTTCTATCCACTTTCCTCCAGCACATTTCTTGCCCGGTTGTCCCAGCTTCGTGGCAGCCGCCATGACTGCCGCCCCCGTCACCGACTTACAGAGGGTTCCCTCTGACCTCCAAGGAACTTGCCTGTTCCTCTTGGTTGTCCGAGGTGACCCTCTTTTCCCCCCATCCCTACAGGATGGTTCCAATCCGAAGACCCATCGGTGGCGGTTTGGCAGCCAGGGTTTTCGCGGGTCTCACCGCGATGCCAAACCGGAAGTTCAGAAATTCTTTTTACTCTTAAAATTGGCATTGAATGGCTTAGAATATTCTAATTGTAACAATTCTATAATGAGAGACTCATTGTGGAAAAAAACAGATTTCCTTGATATAGTTAAGTTCAACAAATTCCCAAAGGGCAAAGATTGAAGTAATGGAAGAGGTCAATCTTGCAACATGACCAATTTTAGGGTAGCAGGTTGAAATCTAGCACCGCCAGGGGAGCATTCTCAGCACTTGCATAGTTACCTAGACAAGGGGAGTTCAGGAACTTTAGGGTGTAAATGACACGGGGAACTTTTTGGACAAGCCAAACTGCTAACTGAGAGACAAGCTGCAGGTGGAATGAAACAGAATGAAATACTAGCATGTAATGTGGGAAAACATGTTCTAAACTAGTCTCTGAGGAAATCCAACAAATGCTGAACTAGTATAGGATAAGAGCAATAATCAGGAGATGGAAAGGAGATAATAAAATGACAAATGCTCATGTCAACAATAGTATTATAAAATAATAGCCATGTTAACGTAATAGGCAAGACGGGGTCATTGTAATACTTAGTTAGATGGCCATATAAACTTGTTAAAAGAACAAACAAACAAACAAACAAATAAATAAATAAACTAACACACTGGTAAATCTGGGTGGTTTACAACATAAAATCCATAAAATTTCCCACACCTCATAGCATAGTTATTCTAAACAGCCTGTTTAGGGTTTCCCAGTAAAGGGGAACCTGAGGTTCATTTTCAGGGCTCTGCTGAGAAATTTTCAATATACCTGGGAAATAAAATTGCTCAGATCCATTCTCAGTTGGAGATCAAGCATGATACAGGGGTTTTGTAGATACCTGAGGTACAGAATTTCTCAAGCCAGACAAGAGTGTAGATCAGAGGTGTCAAACTCAAGGTCTGGGGGCCAGATCCAGCTCGTGGGGTGCTTAAACCTGGCCCACGGGGCCGGTCCTGGAAACAGCAAAGGACCAGCCCGTGGTGCCTCTGCCAGTGAAAATGGATCTTGTGAGGGCCAAGTGACTCTCAGAGGGTTTCAGGAGGCTGTCGCAGCTGAAAAAGGAGCTCGGGAGCCTGTTTTCACAAGCAGAGCATTTGGGCCATCATAGGTGCCCCTGACATGAGTGATGTTGAGCTGGGCATGCCCATCCTGCCCCCGAGATCAAATACAACCCTGATGCAGCTCTCAATGAAATCGAGTTTGACACCCCTGGTGTAGATGATACTAAACTATTTAGTGTGTAAAAACTAAAATTTATTATGAAAATCTCCAAAGGGTCTCTTTAAATCGGAGGACCAACAAAATTTGAAATATAATTCAATTTAAATATGTGGAAATAACATTAGGGCACTTCCCTGACCTCCCCAATGGCCAACATTGTAGTGCCCTTATATATATTTATGGTATTTCCATATCTAGATTAGTATGTATAGTTCTTGTCAGCACAGGGATATAATAAAGCTTGAAAAAGGCAAATGAGGGCCACCAAGTGATCAGTGAGAAAGAACTTTTTTATAGAAAGAACTAAACTATCTAGCACTGCTCAGCTTGGTAAAGAGAAGACTGAAAGGTGACAGGATTGAAATATGTAAAAGAAAAAGAGTAAGAAATGAACCCAGAGAATGTCCCCCTTCCTCCCATTTTATAAAACACTAAGAACCAGAGGTCAGCCAATGAAGCTGATTGGATAAGGCTTTAGACCAGACAAAAAGAAATACTTCTTTACACAATGCATTCTTAATTTGAGATAATGGCCATCAACCTGAATAGCATTAAAAGGAATTTGTTATAGCCACTAAAAGAGGTACTTTTACTAGTACTTCCTTGGTTTGATGGTTAATTAACTGGTATAAGTAAAGTTCTACAACCCTGTAAATTAACAACGTAAGTTTCAATTAACCAAAATTAACAGAAATGCCTATTCTTCTAACATAAGGGAATTTTATAGCCGTCTAATCAGTTTTCAGGTAGCCCTGTTCCTGGTCAGTGGAATTTCTTGAATGTCAGGCTTAGCAGTAAAACATAAATCTCTTGATTAACTATAGCTGAACTTGGCCCTTAGGCTAGAACTTGGCAGAAATCTCCAGACTGCACCTTGGCTATGTAACAATCTCAATTGTAAAGAAGAATTAATAAAACAGTTGATTGCTCTTTGCCAGTATAAGGTCGCAACATGATTTACACTCATTGCTTTTCTCTCTTGCTCTTTCCATGAATTAATAGCTACTTTACTTAGTCCTTTGTGGCCCTGAAGCTAATGGGTTATTGAATGTTTACATAATTGCAATTTTTGCTTAACTATTTTTGTCTGTCTTTCTTTCACTCTCACAGATGACCACTTGTTCTGGCCTTCCACAGCCTACCTTACATTTCTTTGAAAGGAATATCTCTGCAAAATTACATCAGGCTACTGTGACCCATGTAACATCTATTGACCTCCTACGCTTTCTAATTCCAACTATAATTCTTCATGATTGCTGCTTGTATATTTCCAGGCAGACCTCTGCCAATGTATCAGCATTCTTCATAGGTGAGCAACATTCAGTTAGAATGTTATTAGATGTCCCACTGGATTTAACCTCAGAATGGGAACAATAAATATTGTTCTCATTCTGATTTATTAATAAATGTGAGAGATGAACTGGACTGATCCAAAGGTATCTAAACTTTAATGCTGCATCTACTGTCTCATGTAATGCAGGTAAAATTATAGTAGTTTACAAGGTGGTTCCTAGATAGAGGTCCTACCTTGCATAAATACAGTGCTTGTGGTAAATTTGTTGTACTTAAAGTATGTTGTCCAAAACGTGCCCCAGCTTCCTAGCATTCTCTTTACTATTAACAGAAATAGAATAGAATAGGTATCCTTAAGATTTATATTGACTGTTTCTCTATGACTATCATTAAGTATTGTACCTTATGATTCTTGACAAATGTAACTTTTGTTTTATGTACACCGAGACCGTATGCACCAAAACAAATTCCTTGTGTGTCCAATCACACTTGACCAATAAAGAATTCTATCCTATTCTATTCTATTCTATTCTAAATACAAAGGATACTTACTCTTTGGGGGAGGGGGGAAACTGTGGAAAGTCATTGAGATGTGTTTCTGTTCCAGGCCAGAGGTTAATATGAGCGTGATCTGTTGGTGGGGCCTCTCTTGTATTTTTTAAAATTTTATGTGGTCTATATTTGCTTTAATCTGGGCTGCCTGTCTTTGTGGATTTTCATTGTTTTATCTGTTTTAGTGTTTCTTGTGGATTTTGTAGGCCCAGAGTGTTCTGGAGAAGGCAGCCATAATCACTTTGAATAAATTAGATTAAAAACAGGGAATGCTGCATGTGACATCAGTATGATTAAGGCTGACAATTTATGAATAAAAGAAAAATAGATATGATTTATGTCTATAAAACTAGGAGAAATGAGAAGGTAGACTATATCTGAATATAGAATTATAGAACTAGAAGGACCTTGGAAGTCTTCTGATTCAACTTCCTGCTCAAGGCAAGAATCCTCATACCATATTGGAAAAATGGTTGTCCAATCTTTTCTTAAAAACCTTCAGTAATGGAACATTTTCAACTCCTGGAGGCAAGCTATTCTATTGCTTAATAGTTCTTTTTTAAAAAAATATAAACCTTTATTAACATTTAAAATCCAAAAATACAAGTTAAAATACATCTATAACAAAAATACATCTGTAATAATTATACAATTCAACATGTTTCCGACAGTATGTAATTCTCAACTTTGTGTTTAAATATGTTGATTAAGTAGGACTATGTGGGAATAGATGAAGAAAGTTGAGAATTGCTTAATAGTTCTTACCAGGGGTGAAATCCAGCAGGTTCTCACAGGTTCTGGGGAACAGGTAGCAGAAACTTTGAGCAGTTTGGAGAACCGGCAAATACCTCCTATGGCTGGCCCCAGAGTGGGATGGGAATGAAGATTTTGCAATATCCTTCCTCCAGGAGTAGGGAGGGAATGGGGATTTTGCAGTATCCTTCCCCTGCCATGCCTACCAAGCCATGCCCACCAAGCCACACCACGCCCACCAATCCATACCCACAGAACCAGTAGTAAAAAACATTGGATTTCACCACTGGTTCTTACTGTCAGAAAATTCTTCTTTATTTACAGATTGTATTTCCCCTTGATGAGATTCCACCCATTGTACTACCTTCAAGTGGTATGGAGAATAAATAGATGCCATCTGCCCTGTGGCAGCCCTTTAAGGATTGGAAAACTGCTATCCTATTTCCCCTGTTTTCTATTTGTTAAGCTAAACATACTTAGTTCTTTTAGCCCTTCATCATAGGATTTAGTCTCTAGGCTACTTATAATCTTTGTTGCTCCTTTCTGCACTCTTCCTTGGGCCTTGGCATTTTTTTTTGTATTGTGGTGACCAGAACTGGATGGAGTCTTCCAAATATGGCTTCACTGGTGTATGCCTGTTTTTTCTTGCCTAAATACAGGACCATAATTTTCACAATACTTTCATCTGTTGAAAAGGGTCCAATGCTCAAGTCTATCAAGATCCTTCTGAATTTTGAATCTATCTTCTAATATGTTAGAAATTCCTCCCAACTTTATGACAAAATTGATGAGCATCACTTCAGCCCCTTAGGAACTATAATCTAGATAATTTATGAAGATGTTAAAGAACACTAGGCCAAAGAGATACCTCACTGCATGCTTCTCTTTACATAGAGACAATTCCACTGAGGGCCACATTCTGAGTGTGGTTGGTCAGACAACTGCAGATCCATCTGGTAGTGGTACCATCTATCCCACACTGCTCTATCTTACCAAGAAATAGACTGTGGTCTATTTTATCAAATGTGTTACTGAACTCTAGGTATACTGCATATACAGCATTTCCTTGGTCCACTAACTTAGTCACTTTATCAATGAAGGCAAAAAGACTTGTTTGGAATGACCTGTTCTTAATAAACATGTATGGGCTTATATTAGTCACTTTGTTCTTTTCTAGGTGCTCACAAATCTGCTGCTGCCTTTGACAGGATTTTCCCAGGTATTGATGTCAAGGTAGTTTCCTGGATCCACCCCCCCCCCCCTTTTAAAAAAGTTGGAACCACATTATTGCTGCCAGTTTCCTCCATATCCAGGACCTCTCAAAGGTTTCACTCATTGATTTCAAGATCACATCTGCCAGCTACCTTAGCAATCTGGGATATAAACCACCTGATTGAGGAGACTTGAACACATTCAAAGCAGTTAAGGGTTCTGTTACCAATTTCTTACCTACAGTATATCTGACATAAAATGGTTTTATCTTATAGAGTGGAACTGATGAATACTGACTGGGAAAGTAAGGTGTAATTATGAATGAAAAGCCTAAAATATAATTGCATATTATGAATTGGTGTTATCTAAAACTTTGTGAATGTATAAAAATAGAAATTTACAGGTTGGTGATAGGTCTTTTTATGCTCAAGCAAACAGTAACAATGATAGAACATGGGATGAGTTTTGGGAAAAGTTGTAGCATTTTTTGAATGAATGCAATTTGGTAAATATTCTGTTATATGATATAAATGAGGAGAAATGAGAGGAGAGAGTACAGAAAATGTTGGAGACCCAGAATGAATAAAGAAGGCATTTGCTTAGAGAAAGGTATTTGTTTCATTCCCAACATGAAAAAAAAGGAAATTGAACATAAGGAAAGAGGATGTGGAAACAGCTTATTAGAATAATTTACTTTCCTATCTGCGTACTCCTAGAGGTCAGGATGTTTTATATAAATCATCAGTGATGCGTGTTCTCTTATATTTAATTTGACTTTGGAACTTTACTTCTGTTTGAATTTTTGTGTGTGAAAGTAGCTGGTGTTGAACATAGATCATTGTAATCATTGGCATCCTTCAGTCTCCAAAAACTATGGTATTGTGCCCTGGAAAGAGGTCCTTAAACAGCATCTAGTGTGACTAAAAAGGCTAATTCGAGAGTTGCAATCCCTTCAACACTGAGGGCAGATACATTCTGGCCCTCAGATTTTGCTGGTTCCTGGACTGCCTCTTTGCCTCAGCCTGCCGAACAAGTGTCTCTTCGAATTGGAGAAGGCCGTGCTGCATCTTTAGCCTCCAAGCTGAACCAACGGAGGTCAAGGTTTCCCAATTGTTAATGTCCATTCCCAAGGCTTTTAGATCCCTCTTGCAGATATCCTTATATTGCAGCTGTGGTCTCCCTCTGAGGCACTTTCCCTGCACTAATTCTCCATACAGGAGATCTGTCGGAATCTGACCAGCCATTCTCACAACATGCCCAAGCCAGTGTAGATGTCGCTGTTTCAATAGTGTTGATTATTGCAATAAACTAGTGATATTCTACTTTTTATTGGCAAATGTCTAAGTTTTCTACTAAAATTGAAGAATAAAGTACAATAGATTGATAAACTATCAAATTATCCAGTTAACTGATTCAGTCACACAGTCACCTTGTGAGGAAGACGGGTGGCATAAAAATTAAAAAAATAAAATAAAATAAATTGGGCTAGATGTTATATACCAGTTATAGTTAACCTTTTTGCCATCGCGTGCCAAAAGCGGGGAGAGTGCAGTAGGGTGGCGCACATGCACTTGCCTGCACCCATAATTCTATGGCCCTGTCCCCCTGCGCATGTGCGCACAACCCCCACAGGCTCCCCCCACTGTTGGCACATGGCCCATTTCCAAATTCTGGTCCCACCGGCCTCCGGGGGGCCTCCAGTGGGGTGAGGACGGCCGTTTTTGCCCTCCCCAGGCTCATAGAAATGTCCTGGAACCTGGGGAGAGTGAAAAATGGGCCTTTCAGTCCCACCGGAAGTCAGCAAATGGGCTGTTTCTGGCCTCCGGAGGCCCTCCAGGGAGGTGGGGAAGGCTGTTTTTGCCCTCCCCAGGCTCCTAGAAAGGCTCTGGAGCCTGGGGAGAATGAAAAACAGGCTTCCCGCCCCCAGAGGCCCTCTGGAGGCTGGAAACAGTGTGTTTCCTGACTTCCAGTGGGCTTAGATGGCCTGAAAATCAGCATGTGCATGGAGCTGAGCTTGTGTGCACTGACGTGCCCTCCGCGTGCAAAGTGTGCCATGCATGCCATAGGTTCGCCATCGTGGTTATATACTTTTTATAGAATATAAGGTATATATAGTAAAATATAAAGATTGGGATGTTATATATATTTGAATTCTATTTCATTTTAATTATTGTTATTAATATTAATGGATGGTAAAATGATTCTGAGTTTATGATGGTCATGTGTTTAAAATGAATTTTACTCTAATATTGAAATATAAAGAATATGTTCTCTCTCTATAATTTTAAGTATAACTTCCTTGTAAAGAAATTCTTATTTTATTTAATTTGTTTTATGGCAGGACATATATTTTGATATTTCTCTTTCCAAAATGTAATTGATTAAAAGAAATCTTTCAATGTATTGATTTACAGTATCTAGTAGGGGATTGCCTTTGTTTTTACTAAAAAGCCCCAGTTGTTTATCGTGTATCCCTGAAAATAAGACCCTGTCTTATATTTTTTTGAACCCTGAAATAAGCACTTGGCCTTATTGCCATGCACTCAATAGCCTGATTGGGCTTATTATCAGAGGATGTCTTATTTTGGGGGAAACTGGGTATTTTCTTCAATAAAAGTTGCAAGCTATATTTGGAATATGTTGGGAAGAAAGTTCAAATTTGATCTTTATTCCCATGTGAGATTCAAATTTGGAGACAATCTGTACTTCAAAATTATGCACAATTGTCCAAAAAAGAGAATAAATGCCTTAGATTAGGGGTGTCAAACTCAATTTCATTGAGGGTTGCATCAGGGTTGTGTTTGACCTTGGAGGGCTGGGGAAGGTGGGCATGGCACAGGACTGGGGGGCACCTGTGGTGTCCAAGTGCTAAGGCAGGACTTCCCTGAGACCAGGGGTGAAATGCTACAGATTCATTCTGGTTTGGGAGACCCGGTAGTGATAAAAACTACCAGTTTGGGCAAACCGGTAGTAAAAAAAAAGCCTACCAGTTTGGGCAAACCGGTAGTAAAAAAAAAAAGCTACCTGTTCAGGCGAACTGGTAGTTAAAAAAGCTACCGGTTCCTCTGAATTGGTATTTCCAATAATCAGCTTTGCTAGAAAGCGTGAAAACCTGCTTTCTAGTGAAGCTAAATCGCACACCACAGCTGATCCAACCCCCCCTTCTACTTACCTTCCCAAGCCTCGTTTTGGTGCTTACTGTGCATACATGTCTGCGCGCAGAGCACGTTTGGTGCACGCTGCGCATGTGCATACAGTACATGTTTGGTGTGCATGCACGGCCAGCAAACTGGTTTGGATTTCACCACTGCCTGAAACCCTTCCTTACATTATACAGGTAATCCTCGAGTTACAAATTTAATAGAGCCTGCCAATTGCATTTGTAACCCAATGATTTGTTCGATTGAATCACGTTAAATGAACGTGATCACTCCCTGCTTTCCCCAATGCATTTGTTAATCAAATGTGCAGGTCACTAAATGCACATGAAGTATCTCAGAGTGGGGAAGAGCATGCGGGGCCTAGTGCTGCAGCAGGCCATCCAAGGCCTCCCCAATCCACTGAGATACCTCATGCTCCCCTGGGGTCCCCACAATTGATTTCCCCCCATCCTGCCCTTCCGGGTCACCATAGACTGGGCCTGCTTTGCTAACATCCCAGATTCCACCTACTCCTCCCCATCCCATTTCTCATGGATTACTTATTTTTTGAAGACCTCCAGCTGACCCACTGGCAGAGAAACCAAAGTGTTTTATTCGGATGATGGCAAAGCTATAAGAATGTGAAATCTAAGAAAACATTTTCACAAGCTTCTGAGTAAAGGTCTTTGGCTGGGGCCATGTGGCCAGCAAGCCTAGGCCTGGACTGGGCCACAGCAGCCTCCTGCTTCAGGGATTGAGGCTGGAGCAGCAGCCAATCAATGAGGAGCTTGCTTCCTTTGTCTCATCGGGCTGAACTGCAAGCTCTTTGTTGGTTGGCTGCCATGCCCCAATCCCTGAAGCTGCTCATTTGAACTAGCCAGTCAGCAACAAGCAGGAGACTGCTCGTCACCAGCCAGACTGGGCCCAAACTAAACCTGCAGGCCTTAATGGCAGAAAAGTCGGTTTTTTATTCAGATGGGGAAAGCTGTTTTCCTTACATCTCACCTTCTTTGCAGGGTTCTGCAGGGCTCGGTACTCTCTCCGCTCCTGTTCAACATTTATATGAAGCTGCTTTTTAAAATGCTTTTAAAAGTAAAAAAAAAAAAGCCTCTGATGATAAACCCTTTATTTCTTTTAAATGCCTCTGATGATCCAAGCTGAGTTTATTTAATTTATTTAAATTTATATACCGCCCTTCTCCCCCAAGGGACTGAGGGTGGTGAACAGCCGAAATTTAAAATAGCATACAATATAGTTAAAATAACTAAAAATAAATTAAATTAATCGGCCACCCAATTTAAAACCTCAGGGGTATACAAATTAAAAACTAACCCATAAAAAACCCGTTTAGGCTAGGCCGGCTTGTTGAAATAAAAACGTCTTCAGGGCCTTACGGAAAGTGCGGAGATCTGGGATTAGTTGTATTCTGGGAGGTAGCTCGTTCCAGAGGGCAGGTGCTCCCACAGAGAAGGCTCTCCCCTTGGGGGTTGCCAGCCGACATTGCTTGACCGATGGCACTCTGAGGAGGCCCTCTCTGTGAGAGCGAATTGGCCAGTGGGAGGTAATCGGTAGCAGAAGGCAGTCTCGTAAATACCCTGGCCCTAAGCCATGGAGCACTTTAAAGGTGAGAACCAACACCTTGAAGCGCACCCAGAAGACCACCGGGAGCCAGTGCAGCTCGCGCAGGAGAGGTGTTATGTGGGAGCGCCACGTTGCTCCCGTAATCACCCACGCGGCCACATTCTGGACCATTTGAAGCCTCTGGGTGCTCCTCAAGGGGAGCCCCCTGTAGAGAGTGTTACAGTAGTCCAGACGAGAAGTGACGAGAGCATGACTGACGGTGCATAAGGAATCCCGATCCAGAAAGGGGCACAACTTGTGTATCAGGCGAACCTGATAAAAAGCCCCCCTGGCCACGGCCGTCATATGCTCTTCTAAAGACAGCCATGTATCCAGGAGGACGCCCAAGTTGCGAGCCCCCTGTATGGGGGTCAATAATTTGCCCCCAATAGCAGCAATGGCACCAGCTGGCTATATCGGGATGCCGGCATCCACAGCCACTCGGTCTTAGAAGGGTTGAGTCAAAGCCTGTTCCTCCCCATACAGACCCGCACGGCCTCCAGACACCGGGACATCACTTCAAGGGCATCGTTGGGGTGGTTTAGGGTGGAGATGCCTAAGTTGGATGCCACTCACAGTCTGTGGGATATCTACTGTATCCCTGCCTTAAAGACAGACTTTGGAGCTAAAAGATCCCAGAAATGTTGATTGTAGGTTCACGTATCTTCTCAGAAAGATGCCCTACAGCCGTGATGGCAAACCTATAGCATGCATGCCACAGGTGGCACACGGAGCCATATCGGTGGGCACATGAACTCAGCTCTGGTGTGCATCATGTGCAGGCCAGCTGATTTTCGGGCCTTTTGGGCCTTCCCTGCCTCCCGGAAGCAGGGAAACAGGCTGTTTTTGGCCTCTGGAGGGCTTCCAAGGGTGGTGGTGGGGAAGGCCATTTTCGCCCTCCCCAAGCTCCTGAAAGGCTCTGGAGCCTGGGGAGAGTGAAAAACGGGCCTACCAGGCTCACCGTGCCATCACATGTCAAAAGTGGGGGAAGTGCAGGGGGGAGGGTCATGCGTGCATGCGTGGGGGGCAGGGTACATAGAATTATGGGTCAAGCACGCGCATGACCCCCCCCCGCAATCCCCCACTTTTGGCAAGTGATGGCAAAAAGGTCATCACTGCCCTACAGCAACAATCTGCTAATGAATGAGTCAAGTCACTAGGACTGTGGGCACTGTTAGGGAAGTGCCCACAAGAAAATTCAAATATCTGTAAACAAAATGGTTATGATTTGTCTTCCCAAATATCTACCAGTTTATCCAGAATCATAAATAGATCATTTCCCTCCCAGTGAATTAAAAGCAAAATGGCAAAGTTGCCAGTCTTCAAATATCCAGTATTGAGCTGATAAAATTATAACTTGGTCTGTATGGTTTTCACTGGGGTTAAGATGCCAGTGGAGTAAAAAATTAAGAAGTTCCTCTATGGATTTAGCTAAAATAATTTTAAAAATCTGTAAATACATATCATTGCTGTCATTTTTAAAATGTATGAAATCAATTTATTTTAATATAAATATTTGAGGTATTATCTACCATGAACTGCAAGATGAAATAATTTATTATTTATTAATAGAATAATAATTTCCTGCTTTAGTAGGGCAGATGAGTCAGTATTTAAATGAGTTCAACAATATCACACATTTTTCTTTCTTGAGCACTTTATTTTTTTATGATTTTGTTGTACTTTCTCTGATAGTTAGTCACCCACATTTGTTCAGTCAAGTGGCATACAAATACAATAAAATATTACTTATTTGTAAATGGTTATTACTTGAAAAAAAGATGAGTAGTTTGGAGAAAATATGTCTACAATCAGTGGCATCCCTTACAAGCTGCAGTAATGTCAATATGTGATGACATATGTGTCATGATGTCATTGTGCAAGGAACTTGGAAGTAAATGCCAGTAAATTAAATAATTTTCATCATAAAATAATGCAGTTGCTGTGCTTTGCTCCTGCCCTCCTCCCCCCGCAATCTCTTTAGGCATGTCTATGGTTAATGTCATTCTGGTCCGCTAAGATTTTGTAAACTGCCTACTAGTCACTTAGGTGAGATGGGTGGTGTAGAATTTTGATAAATAGTATATGTAACTAATAATACTATATTGTGTTTTTGAAAACAATAATCTTATCTACTTGTAATTATAATTTATCACATTATTTATTAATTATATCAAAAATAAATTATTTTATCAAGAAAAATTAATTCTAGGCTATTTTCTTTAGTAATGAAAGACTTTATTAATCATTAAACATATTTGGTTGCTTTTAAGCAGCTTTATCCCTGAAGCCAACATATGGTTTGCTTTTTATCCCCTTATGCAGAGGTGGGTTTCAGCAGGTACTGACCAGTTCTGGAGAACCGGTAGCAGAAATTTTCAGTAGTTCGGAAAACCGGTAAATACAACCTCTGAGTGGCCCTGCCTCCATCTATTTGCTGCCTCCCGAGTCCCAGCTGATCGGGAGGAAATGGAGATTTTGCAATAACTTTCTCCTGGAGTGGGGGGGGGGGGAATTGGAGATTTTACAGTATCCTTCCCCTGCCACGCCCACCAAGCCAAGCCACGCCCACCAAGCCACACCCACAGAATCGGTAGTAAAAAGTTTTGAAACCCACCACTGCCCTTGTGTAGTTATAGTCAGTAAGCTACAATGAGCATATGAGAAGTTTTAGAGTGTCCCAAATATCATTAAATGCCTACAGTTTGCTGGAAGGATGTGAGTTTCTTAACCACTTAAACAAAGTGCTGTTAGTAGATTGTTGCAGTTTGATTCTTTGGTTTAACAATATATGCAAGACATTCACAATCCTACCTCTTCTTTTACATGCCAAGCAACTTTCATAATATGGTAATATATGGTAATATATTTCAAAGATGCAATGCATAATTGAAATAGTATTTTTGGAACAACCATGACGTGGATGACTGAGAATCTCCATAGACTATGTTATATTCATGATAATTATTATCTATTCCAAACAATACCTGTTATCTTGGACAAAAATTTTTTTTTACAGAAATTTGCTATATACAGTTCTAGGTCAGGAAAAGGACTGCATTAACTGCAAATAGTACCAGAAATAAAATAAAGCTATGCCTTCAAACAATTTTTTTTCACTCAGCCCATTCCCACCAACATTGTTCCCAAATACTGTTTATTTATTTATTGGCTCGATTTATATGCCGCCCTTCTCCAGAGACTCAGGGCGGCTTACAATGCATTAAGCAATAACCTTCATACTTTTGTATATATCTGCTTAGCAGGGCTTTTGCCCACCCCACCCCACCCCCAAGTGGTGTTCTTTCTTTTTTATACAAAGTCAGCTTATTGCCCCCACAATCCGGGTCCTCATTTTACCTACCTCGGTAGGATGGAAGGCTGAGTCAACCTGTTACTTCATCAAAAGCTTTTTTGTCTGTTACCAATTATATAGGTTTAAAAACTACATGCTGGATTTTGACTTTATTGTAGATTCATAGAAATTAATGGGTATTTGGGTGACTCATGTTCCTTCTCCTGTCTTTATGGTGTTTTCCTTAAATCTCCTCTGAAACCCATTTAAAGAAAGGAGCAGAGAGAATCAATTTGGAGGGCACAAGAAAGAAGTTTCCATTCTATCAGATTCTGTGATATCAATATTGTGCATACCCCTAAGAGGCAATCTGTAGCAAACAAACTGATAAAATGACTGGGAAAAAGAGTACAGTACCCTAAAAACTTTCATGCAACTGCAGCGTTTTGAAAACAGGATTCTCATAAGTGAGACCAAAAGAAAAGATTCTACAGATAGAATGAATATTTGTAGCTCAGGGCTGAATTGTGGGGTCCTTGGTGTTCTGCCCTCCAAATTGTTCTCTAAGCTTGTGGTACCACCAAGTTCAGAAAACACCAAGATTCCAAAGCACAAATTTTTGCTACTCTCTTGCATTTGTGTAATAAAACTTGGCTATCTTCATTGTAGCTATGCATGATTGGGACTGATTGCTATTTGAATAGGAAACACTCATGAAGTCCTGGGTTTGTAAGCTCTGCTGGAAAGTCAAAAACCACCCTGGCAGAAGGGAAGGGTCAGTTACCTTCTAATGAGGTATTAAAAAACAAATCCTGCATGGATGTTATCAATAAAGTTCTGAGATTTCAAATTCAGTTTGGAGACTTTTTCTACTTCGGCAACTATATTCAGCAAATTACTAACAGTGTCTATTTTGCAAGGGCTTTGGTAGTGTGCACCGATATTCCAAACAACACTTTACAAAAAGGCTTTGTATACCTGAATCAGACTGATTCCTCTTCATATAGAAATTATTCTGCTTGTAAATTCTGAACTGGTTTCAAACAAGCTGCCAGGAAATGTGTCTTGTGCAAACCACAGACAGTATCATGAGTTTATGATTCAGTGTATTGCATGAATCCAGGCAGATGGATTGAGCAAACCATAAGTAGTGTGCAGTATGAAATGAGTCATTATATTGATCCATATTTCCCAAGGTGATCAGTTAAGTAGCTGTTCTGTGTTGATAAAGCATCCAGTATTCATAATAATAATGGATTAAAGGATTTACTTTGTAGTTTTGTCTAACAGAACTATCAGAAACAGGAACCTTGAATTGGCACGAGCCGCTAAACTACTCACTGTAAGATTTAAATGCCATAGGCTCACACTATACATCTTACATATGAAATAGTATTTTACCAGGCAATTTACATGTAGGCTTTACTACTGCTGTATTTATTTAACTATATAAATATTTAAAAGTGCTACTGATTGTTAAGTAGGCATTGTTGGTTATGTGCACAACAATAAAGTTTGGAAATAAGTAATATAAAATGATGGTATATTGGAAAAGATATTGTAAAGGCATAATCACTTTTCATCTATATACTACATAGTTTGTACTTTACAGCATTTTTTATTTAATATAAAAAGGAAGTTACTAGTCAAAAGTTTTTCATTTTGGCTAAATGTGGCTCTCCATCAATGAAATAAAACAGTACTTTCTTCCAGTAAATTTTAAATCACGCTGAGATTCCAGGGGCACCATGGCTCAGTGGTTAAAGATGCTGGAGCTGGCCAGCTTTACCTATACACTGAGATTATTAATTTTACATTTTCGAGAGGAGTGGCTTTCAGTGACTGTTCTGAATCCTCCTTTAGATGACATATAGTCAGCAAACTAAAATTAGATAAAGCAAGTATTTTAGCACAGAAAGATGGACTTCAATCTTTCATAGCAGCAAGATATTAAGTGAACTCCAAGAAATAATATCAGAAAATATGAAAAAAATTAATTTTGAAATTTAAGGAATAATGATTTCATAGCAAAAACAGAAAATAAAAAAACCCTTCATTAAGCAGTCTTCAAAATTACCACCTGGAAAGAGAGCAGATGAGCATGTAGGTTTCTTCTATTATTTCACATTTCCAAAATGTTTATAACTTGAAGATCTACTGAGAGTACTGGTCAATGAGTACAACCTCCCAGAAACTTTTTTTTTTGCTGGTATAGGTGAAATCTGCTTTGTTTATTCGGTCCTTAAAGGTGCAGTAAAGTCATCAGTCAAACGTGTAGTAATGTCTGAAAGAATGAAGAATATCATATTAAAACATTTATTGAAGAACCTACAACAAAGGCAGCTATACATTTATTGGTCAAAAATATTCTACAGTGCACGGAAGTTCCAGGGGCTGAAATAGAAGCCACAGAAGATTTAAAGCTGATCAGCTTGCTTTCATATACCACCTCTTATGTCCAGCTTTTCCTTCTACAAGCAGATGGAAAGGGCTTTCAGGGAAGTAGCATAAAACAAATCTGCAGAAGCACTGCTCTTGTCAAATGATACCTAAACCTGTTGTCCAGCTGGCACATCACTTGCCCCTGCTTTGCAAACTTTCAAACTGTCATCAAGGCTGCAAACTGAAGACATCAAAAACTAGATGCCCCAATTGTATACCTCCATGGAGAAAATGCCAGATATTTTTTCTCTCTTCTACAGAGCCTTCACAAAAACGAGGTTCGTGCTTCCGCTGGCAGTCCTAAAGGTCAGATTTCAAAATATCTTTTATAATAAATAAAATTATCCTCATGGATTAGGAATAATAGAAAATGCAATTTTATTCATAAGACTTTCTGTAAAGTTAGGAGAGTCAATGCTTGCATTTTTTTGCAGAGACATTATAGCTGAAATTGGCAGCTAAGTGTGATATAAAGATTGCCAAAATTCTCTCTGGAAGACAGACAGATCTGGAAGTTGTCCATATGTATTTTAGACAGCATTTTTGTGAGCAGACAGCAGAAACATTTATTTTGCAGCCACTGGAAGTCGTAGTCCCATCATACTCTGAGTTGTAAATGTAGCCTTTCAGGATTAAAGGTTTGACAAAACTTCATCTTTTTATCTTTTTATCTATCAAGAATTGTTCTTGGGAAGCTTTATAAATCCTAGGGCTTGTGAAACTGACTTAAAGACTACGTTAATTAGAAAATATATCTTGTTTACAAAACAGGATTTGAAAGTTGATTACTAGAGCACAAGATAGCTTTATCTAAAGGAAATGTTTGATTTATGGGCCTATGAAGTACCATATTTTTTGCACTATAAGACGCACCAGATCATAAGACACACATTAGCTTTAGAGGAGGAAAACAAGAAAAAAAAATCTGCCTCCCAGCATCCATCCGGTATTCATCTGGCTAGTGTCCTTGCAGCAAACAGCTTGATCAGCTTCAGCATGTTATCGCAGCCCCAGTATGTGGCTCGTCAAGGCTCCACTCCGCTGTGCCCACCACCAGTAAACTGACCTGAGCTGCTGCTGCCTCCAGGTAACATTGGAGCTTTTGCTGCCAAGTGGCTGATTCGCAGTTGGATTGGCCTCCACGAATACTGATCAGCTGTTCTAGATGGCGGGGACTGCTGCCACTGTTCACCGCCCCTGCCATTTGGTAGCAGCGATCAGTGGCAGCAGCGATCCCCCCCACCTAGTAGTGGGTTTTACTTACTTTCATTACTGGTTTGGAACCGTGTGTGCTCGCTTTGCTCATATGTGGTGCTTCTGGGCATGCGCAGTATCTGCACATGTATAGAGCGTCTGTGATGACATCCGGGTGGGTGGCTGGAACCTCCTGCTGCCGCCACTACCGGTTCACCCGAATCAGGGTGAACCGGTAGAAACCCACCACTGCCGCCGCCTAGAACAGTTGATCAGCAGTATTCCAGGAGGCCGATGCAACCACCGATCAGTTGCTAACCAGCGAAGACTCCAGGGTTCCCCGGCAGCAGCGAATGGTGGAAGCAGTGACAGGTGGCGAACAGCACTGCCACACCACCACCCCATCACAATATTCACTATTCACTCTATAAGATGCACAGACATTTCCACCCACTTTTTCGGGGGGAAAGAGTGTGTCTTATAGTGCAAAAAATATTATACTAGAATGTTTTTACAGGAACCAAAAGTTACCACTGAAGATGAACAAATCTCTCTGGATATAACTGAGATGGATTTAGGGTGGTTTTAAAATTATAACTTGTAAGACAAAGATAGAAATACTGGCTTTACAAATGTAATTGAGTGATCATTTAAAAACTGAGTAATACATTAAAAACTATCCTTTTTAACTGAAATATAACAGAATTACTGGAGTCGATTTATTAAAATTAAAACTGGACTTGAAAGTTAATAAGAATTTTGAGAAAAAAGAAAAAGATAGAAGAAAACAAGGGTTAGGATTTTATTTATGTGATCCAAGAGTGGCTGGAGGAAGAAGTGTGTGTGTGTGTGTGTGTGTGTATTGCTTTTTGATTAAACAATGAGTTCTTATTTCTGATGATACTTACTGGTTATTTGGATTGAATAATTTGTCTTTTGAAAATGTTTAATGGTATAATGGATTCGTTTTTGATATCTAAATAGCGAGCTATTATTTTGGTAATGTTTAATAGTTTTTAATCTATTTCTGCATGTTTAATTGTTAAGAGAGGGATAAGGGGAAGTTATATTAAATGAAGATTATATACCTCCATTATTAGGCATTTTTGTTAATTTTTATTGGATATTTGTTGGTTTGTAAGGAGAACTGAAGATTTAGATATGTTTTTATAGAAATTAGGGTGAGGTATGGAATGAAGAGATATTTGACTGTGTTTTGAGAGGTACTGGTAAGTTATTAATGTTGAATATATATTTGTTGGGTGTAAAATGGAAGTTTCTTATTTTTTATTTCTTTTCTTTTTTAAAGTTCTGCACTAATTTTTTTCTTGTATGAATTATTTTTGTATTGTTTTTTATCTTGTCTGTTTAATATAATCCATAATAAAATTATGTGGAGAAAATGCTACTTTATGGTATCTTTTACCGACTGCATTACACTCACCCTTTTGACTTTTCCAGGTTGTAAATTCTGACAAAAATCTCATTACATATAATGTCACTAAATTCTGTGCAATAGCACATAGAGCCTGACATGAGGTACAACGCCACTTTTGTGAATCTAATTCTGTCGTATCAGTCTTGGAGCATTTTAGATTTTAAATATTTTTGTTTATGTATGTTATCTACACTGGTCAATTCTCTAACAAATGACTTACTGTACAGACTTACAAACAACACAATTGCTTAGTTATTATGCATTCTTCTTGCTTGCTTTGGCTATAATTTCTCTTTCCACTCTTCCTTCTCTGTAGACTAAATAGTGGATTAGAAAAATTCATGTGGCTTGTGATTCTGAATATCTGAATGAATGCATTTACAGTGGATCTCTGAAACATGTACAAATGCTCAGTTACAAGAGGGTAATATGTGCATGTATTTGAAGGGTTTATAATAAAATTATTTTTCTTTTATACTCTGATGAAATCCATATTCAGAAATGTACATACAATTGCCTTAGGACTATATCATTTCAGATGGCAGACAGAATTGTATACCTCCCTAGGATAACTTATGTTCTATGTACATTACATACAACTACATATCACTTGATGATCATCACAACTGAATGAGTATTGTTATTTTAAAATGATTGAATCCAATGGAAGCCGTAAATGTTCTCGCTATTATGTTCACCAACATGGCTAGTTATCAGATGTTGACAAGCACTTTGCATTAATTCAGGGCTAGAATCTTTCTGAATGACTTCCTTGCGGGGAAGTGCAGATTTTAGTAAAATCTACAGCTGGTGTGATGGAGCGCTTTAAGTGTGATGACTTCTACTTCAGCGTTCTATATCGCATCTGTGCTATGGCTGGGCCACTTTCCTCTGATTCTTTGGAGGAAAGTGTGCTCTCCTAAGACTTACTTATTTAAAAATGTCATCCATTTTCCTACTTTAAAAGTATATAGTGAATCTTATGCTATGATCTCAGAGTGGTGTTGGAAAATATGCAGATCTAATTAATATTTTAATAATAAAACATGTAACATTTATTTATTCAACATCACCTTGTAAGGCTATTTATGTTAAAAGTAATTTAGAAATCTTTTAATAAAGGAAGGTTCCTTGCCTTCAGATATTGACAGGAAAGTTCAAAATTTGGAGTGGTGTCTCATTGGTGACAAACATAGGAAAGGGGTTTTGGTGTAAGACAGGCGTCCTCTAACTTTTTAAACAGGGGGCCAGTTCACAGTCCCTCAAACTGTTGGGGGGCTGGACTCGCTGGCTGGCTATGGCTAGATGGTCATGTGATTGAGTGGCCATGGACAATTTAGCAGTCCATTAAACTTTAATTTGTTTTGCTTCTGGGGGTGTTTTATTTGCTTTTGATTGCATGGTACTCTTTTGGTTGACTTTTCTTTTTACTCGTTTGTTTTTTAAGTTGTTTAGGAGTCTAGTGGTCCACTTCAGGAAACTCAGTTTTGCAGCAATTCTTCTCAACCCCATGGAGTTTACAAACAAGTCTTTCTCTGTCTCTCCTGTGCGGTCTGGATTAATGGCTTCAGTGGGCCATATCTGGCCCCCGCATCATAGTTTGAGGACCCTGGTGTAAGACAAAGAGATGAATGCCATCCGTTTTATATTTTTATATCAAAAATACAACTGGCAATAGTCCTCAGATAGCTTAGCAATTGATATTGGCAGCTGTTCCAGACAAACATGAAAATGTTAAGAAGAAAAAAGGAAATTAGCTGCTACCACATGATGCAATTCCTAGAAGAGTAACATGCCCACACTAACATAACAGAGACAGCATCATCAGCAAAATTAACAGTTTACCTGTGATGTGTGTTTCTGTGTCTGCCAGCTGTAAAAATGTTTGGATTCAGGTGAGCAGTAGTAAATTGATACCAACTTCTGAGTTGGATTTTTTAAACCAATACTTCGGAAGGGAAACTCCAGGGAAATATAAAGTAGCTATGATACTTCTAATAAGTTATGCTTCCCATCTAGAGCTTTTAGTTTATATTTTCACATATTGTTGATCCAAAAAATCTGTTATTTACTGTTTATATGAACATTTATCTAAAATCAAATAAACTTACAGTCATATAAACAATTTGTACTGATGTAAGACCAAGTTCATAATCTTGGGATGGATGTGTATATTGGGAGGTTAAATGTGGACATTATGGAATAACAATTGTACCCTATGTTCTATTTAAGATGTAATTTCCTCTATGTAGAAACAATTCATTTTTATATAATACTCTAATTTCCTGAAAGAGATAAAGCAGTTTCTGTTTAAATTGATATTTCCCTTGTACAGACATAATAATTTACAATGTCTATTTATTTAGAAATACATTCTAGGCTGTTTAAAATGGCTGAGTTTTTATATGTAGAATTTCAGCTAAAATTGCATCTCGTCTAACTGAAGAGAAAAAGTTACTTAATTCAAAGGCAATCAAATTTATTTAAAATGTATATATACACATGTACATAAGACAATGAGGATACAAGACCTCTAGTTAGTTCCTTAGCATAATTATAATCAATGCTCCCAGGAACAGAGAAATGCATGTTGCAATCAAGCACAGTTGTTGCTACTGCGTCTTTGATCTGTCCCATGAGACTTCTGTAAATGCAAATGCCATTTCATCAGCTCTCTCCTAGTAAAGAACTTTTAAACAATGTTATCCATCTCCTGCAACGTCATGTGTGTGTTTGTGTATGCCAAACACAATATACACATTCCTTTGAGAATGGAGTTAGTTGTATGACTCCTATTAACAGAAGAAAAAGATGGACGTATTTGTATCTAACACTGGTAGCTCCTCTATTTTTTTTTATAATACACAGGAAAATGTGTATTCTTAAATTCTTAAATGAAAAAGTCTGCATTGTACATAATGCTTCATCTTGATGGAAGGACAAAAGGGAACTTATTATCAGAGCGGAGTAGTCTTCAAAGTGGCCTTGCATGTTCCACTGATACCACTTTAAGCAAAAGGGGCTGAATCATTTAAACAGAGCTGCCCATCCAGCTCTCTGGGGATGTGACAATTCACACAATCCATGACAATCCACAGGTAAGCCCATTTCTAGATAAGCCAACCCTCATACTGTTGGTATTTTGGTTAAAAATTTGAAAGTCATCTTATTAGCAGAGGGATTATATGTGAGTATATACGGGGTATATGGGTATTTGAAAAAGTATTATCATATATACTTGGAGATAAGCCCATATGTAGATAAGCTGAAGTCATCACCTAAAATTCTATAGTCTTATCTGTAAGTATATACATTAATTATATCTTGCCACTCTATCAACCACAAAATACATGTTAATAAAGGATTTTAGCCATGCTCAATTGAATTTGTTTTTCATTCTTTTCCAGGGGTACAGTATACATCTCTTCTGCTACTTTATCTTCTGGAGTGCCTCTGGAAACCTGGGGGCTTGCCAGGATTCACATGTAGTAGGGGTCTGCACAATTGTGATATGACCTGAGCCCATCAACACCTCTGCATTCTAGACAGCAACTAAGGCCTCTGTTGATTTGTCAAAAACAGGAATAATCCCAAATTCTCTTTGGAAGTGAGCAAACCAACAAGCACCTGGGATAAACTGATTGAATAGGACATTCCTCTATTAGAGGAGTCTGCTCTCCCTAAACACCAACTCTCCCCCACTTTTACCTATCACATCCTCATATCAAAAGGCTCCATCAATAACACAATCATGGAGAAAATCTATCTAAATAAAGCCAACAATTTACTGACATACTAAGAGAGGAGCAGTTTTGCTCCCAGCAGTGGCACTTATTGCCACTATAGCTGAATCCAGCTAGTTTGTGCTGGTCATCCTCTTTCTTTACATTTTTCCCAGCATCAGAGCCTTCTCTAAGGATCTAAATCTTCATATAATGTGTCTGAAGTAGGATAATTTGAGCCTGACCATTTGTACCTTGACTAAGAATCTGGGTTAATTTGTTAAATAATTATGATAATGTAATTGCTAAGAGTCAATATGAATTCAACAGCACATAATTAACCAATTACTGGTGTTATTGATTCTTATCTATTTTATGGTATTAAATTTTATCTTGGTGTTTAAATTATTGATTATATATTGCTGCCACTTTAATTGTTTGTTGTTTGACAAATTATTGTGAATCCATAGGTAAAGATAAAGGTTCCCCTTGTTCAACTCTAGGGGTGGTGCTTATCTCTGTTTCTTAGCTGAGGGAGCCAGCATTGTCTGAAGACATTTCCGTGTCACACGGCCAGCATGACTATATGCCAAAGATGCATGGAACACTGTTACCTTCGCACTAAAGTGGTACCTATTTATCTACTCACATTTGCATGCTTTTGAACTCCTAGGTTGGCAGGAGCTGGGGCAAGTAATGGGAATTCACTCTGTCATGCAGCACTCGGGTCTGAAACTCGGGCTGTCAGCTTTCCATTTGACAAGCTCAGCATCTTTAGTCTTTGCATCATTTGTGAATCCATACTAGCTGTCTAATAGTAGATATCCCTCAACCATTAAGAAGGAGAGAAGGTGCCACTCAATATATACCTCTGAATGACTGAAAAATTATAATTGATAATTCATGGCATCCACTCAAAGCAAAATCTAAGAGAAGGTGCTGTGTTGCCTTGTTTGTTGATTTAATAACTTGAGACAGCCTCCTGATTGTCATGGATTTCGTTAAATTTGGGTTCACTTTCTGAAGTATCTTCAGCATGGATGTTAAAATTTTCTAAGAACCATAGTCCTGCAATTCTACACCATTAGATTAGCTCCAGATAACACAGATCCAGAGCATTATGTACTACAAGTATATATGTCATGCTGCTCTATGCATGGTGCTTGGATATACTTTTTTTAATGAAAGTGATGATTGCTTTTGAACAAGCCTATTATCAGTCACCATGATGGGCAATGTTGCAGATATCCAGTTTTATGTCAAAACTAATGTTATCTTGACAAAAACAATTCATGATGTAGATTGGCAGGCAGTACATTATTCATCAAATCACCTAGGTTTCCATTATCTTAACCAATATATCACATTGGATGTCAACTGTAGGTTTGACATTGTTTATAGCATTCTGACCGCCTGGTTACAACCTAAATATTTCAATTATTTCAGATATGGCTTTTATATAAATAAGCAGGGAAGCGTTTTTGTTATTATTGCTCTTTATACATGTGTGAGGAACAGAGATTGTGAAGAAATACTAAAACAAGCTATTTAATTCTGTTCCTTTGAGGATTCACCTCCAACCTCCTCTACTTTCTTATCAGATGTTCTACAGTTAAAGTACCTTTATTTAAGTTACTATGAAAGCAAGTGGAATGGAGATTTATGTTGTGACATGATTACTGGTAAAGAATTTGGGCTATTTCCACCAAAAAATTATTTTGGAACAAAATTCTCTGTAGGTGTACAAATACAAATCTGAGAATGCGTAAATGATATCTGAAGCACAATTCAAGGCTTGCAGTCTGCTGATATTTCTTTTGCTATTTTTTTTATCCTGAAACCTCTTTGTTGCAGATGTATTAATTTAAGTAATTTAACATGGAATACTTTTTCTGTTTGAACATTTAGATATTTCATAGAATTAGAAAGATAATTTCAATTTAATCTAGGAAATTTAAGAGAAAGAGTTAAAACAATACTTTTCCCACTCCAAGCAAGGAAACTCAAGCAAAGCTCATTCAAAAATCTGGCAAGAACAATTCAATAAATATGGAAAATATTGCAGAACAAATAAGGAAAGATGGTCACAAATGAGACGTTCCATACAGTCATAAAACAAGTCAGTCACATAATTTCATGATCTTTTTTGGAGCAGTTGTTAAGTGATTGCTCAGTCATTAAGTGAACCAATGCTTTGCACTGGGTGCAATTTTTGCTGAAAACCAGAAATAAATGCTGGGTTTTGGCAAAACCATCATAAAAAGCAGGTCATGTGACAGTGGGACCCTGCAAATGGCTGTAAATGCAGCTCAGCTGCTGAGTGCTGTGTTTGGTCACACCGTTACAGGGAGGGGGGGACTATTGGAACTTAGAATCTCAATCACAAGTAGACCCAGGTAGGTCCATTGCAGGTCAAGGACTGCCTGTATTTGAAAAGCATACATTTAATCAATCAGCATTTTTTTTGTGTCATGTTAATAGGGAGGAGTGGATTAATCTGTTGAATTTGATTTTGCCGAGTTTCTCAATTTTTCAAACTTAACGTCACACTCTAGTGTTCAATTCCACTACCTTTTTTAAAAGTTCATATGTAAAGGTTCTCATACACACTTACAGATCACCATATTTTTCCTAATGAACACACTTGCACACACTTTCCTTTCATAATGCAATCTTGTACTGTTTTCACTGATATAAACAGTTTCCACACATTTTTGGTTTTGAAAAATGGCTGTATTGAAATGTTACTTCATTCTGGTTTGGAAAATGCAAATACATTTTCTGATGTGATTGACGTGTATGAAAAAGTTGCCGAATTAAGAAATAAATGCAAATAATGCAGTCCTGTTAAACTATTATGTAACTCTGATACAGAAGGCTAGTTTTCAGTTGATGCAGGGATATAATGCAGACTCATTGACCAACCTGAAGAGCTGGCCATTTAGGCAAGCTGTTCTTTGAAAACTCCTCAATTCTTTTCATCCGCAAGCTGGTTTTGCAAGAGTTAAATCAGTGTCCCAGCAACCCAGTGAGTGCATCTATCCAGCAATGCTCTGCTGCCCAGCAGCTTCCTTCTTCCTTTTCAGGATTGCACTGGAAATTGCCCAAACAAGCAGAACCAAGCAGACTGCAAAGGTCACACCTGGCGTGTGGCCAGCTTGCTCTCTGGCTCCAAAACTGCACTCCCAATTGCCAGGTTCAGGGCAGCCTATGTTTTCCCTCTTTTGTTTCCCTTTTCTTCCCCCAGCTGTTCCATTCATAGGCCCAAGCTCAGCAATCTGCCCTTCCAGAAAAAGAGCCCCTTATTAAGCTGAGCTAACTCAAAGGGCCAGCTCAGCACGTGCCACTCCTTATCGGCACCATCTCAAGATCCTATTCCATGGTGCTTAGGCAACAAAAAAAGTAAATGGTTTTAACTCCCATTGGCTCCCCTGCAGCAATTCAAACAAAAGTGCAAAGCAACAAAGACATTTTCCACCATGGCAGGTGTTGGTGTCAAATTCTGCCTGAAGCAAACAGGCGCAAGAAAAAGAAAGAAGAAAGAGAGAGAGAGAGAAAGAGAGAGAAAGAAAGAAAAGAAGGAAGGGAGAGGGTTTTCTAACAAAGCTTAGAAATTCAGGGCCAGAGGGCTACCAATAATATTCTTCCTAGTGCTCCTTAGTGAACCAGACATAAACAAGGACCATTTGATCTCAGAGCAAACCCAGTGGAAAAGCAAGAGACCAATCAAAATTAAATGACAGCGATTTCAGCTTCATGCAAGCAACAGAAGGAATCTAGTTAGTAAATTGACAATGACGCCATGTGAGCAAACTCTTACCTTTCTCAATTACCGTAACAAGATCATTACATATTTTAATCTAAAGGGAAAAAACACAAATGTATGTAAATATGGGAATAGTGCACCTGCTGCTCTGATGACAGTCTTATACACACATTATTACAGAGTTATTAGAAGAGAAGAGGATACAAGTTGAAAATAAACCTAATGAGCATCAGCAACATTATGAAATAATATGTAGATTAGTAATAATTCTACAATGTTGTTTTCGCTTATTTGAATACATTGTCTAACATCGTTTATTAAAAGCTTGAAAATTGTACCTGGAGTTATCATGCAGATAGACTAGCATATTGGTATATTCAAGTTTATTACAATCTTCCCCCAAAACTCAGAGAATGTTTCTCTTTATACAGTTGTGAACTTGTAAATAAATATTCAGAAATGTATATCACCCAATTAAACAAAAAAATCCCTCCTTACTATTTTGTTTTTACAGCATGGTGTACATTTGTATTTTTGGCAAATATGATAGAATATTGTTGCACTTCTTATATTTTCCCATCCACTCCATTTTTAAAGGTTTTACAGGTAGTCCTTGAGTTACGAATGTAATGGAGCCTGTCAATTCCATTTGTAACCTGAGGATTTGTGGAAGTGAATCTCATACCTTGAACGTGATCACTCCCTTTCTCTCCCGCATTCACTAATCAATTGCGCAGCTTGTTAAGTGCACATGAGGTATCTCGGGGTTGGGAAGGCCATGGAAGGGGGCCTAGTGATGGAAGAGGCCACATGCTTCAGACTACCCAAGGCCTCCCCCGTTCCACAGATACCTCATTCTCCCTCCCTGGGGTCCCCACAATTGGTCCCCCCCCCGCAATCCTGCCAAACCAGTTCACTTACCTGATGAAGATCTGTCTCCTCTCCAGCCTGTTTTTTTGCCTACTCTCTCCTTTTCCGTTGCCGAAACCTTCCTCAAGCAGTTCAGCAGCAAGAAAGGAGGCCCGGAAGGGCGCATATGGCCTTTCGAGCCTCCTTTCTCGCAACTGAACCACTTGTGGATGGCGTGGTGATGAAAAAGAAGGCCCGGAAGGGTGCGCCTGCCCTTCCAGGCCTCCTTTTTCACCATCGAACTGCTTGAGGATGGTTTCGGCGATGAAAAAGAAGGCCTGGAAGGAATGTCTGTGAAGACCTGGCAGGGGGCTGAATAGGCAGGATAAATGTTGCAGAGCCTCTGCGGTCTTCATAAGGGTGACTGCCGTAGTGCTACAAAATTTATAATTCCAGGACTTGTTTGTAAACACTAGGGGGTGCTTATTGTGTAACTTCGAACGTTCTCTAAGGGAACACTCATAACCTGGGGATTATCTGTATAAACTAGGTTTTATTTTAAAAAATATAATTCAGAATGAAGTATTTCTTTACCACTTAATTTTTGAACATGCCCCATGACAAATAATAACGTTTTAGGATTCTGAATTTTGATGAGCTAGCAAATAATGCAAGGTACGTAGCTTGGCCCTCTGTGATAATTTTATGATATGGGAAGTTATATATCTTATATATCTAGGAGGTTAATAAAATACGTACTGTAGCACACAATCACATTTCCCATACTTTCTATTTTTCTGGCTCATCATTTTCAATCTTTTGGGTTATTAGCAAATCTACCCTTCAGAGAACAGATGGCAAAACATTACAGTGTGTCAAAATGATTACTCCTTTGCTCACGAACATGATGTTATAAATATGATGTTATAAAGCTATCAAGGCAGGAGCAAGACATCTTTAACTCTCAAAGGAATGAAGTATGAGGGGAACTGGTTGATATCCTTTTTTAATTCAATAACCCTAATATACTGATTGAAGAACCATTTTGGCACTATCAAATCCCATTAACAACATTACAGAAGATGCAAGACTGCAACAGGTTAAAGCATAATGTAAACATTATCTTTGGACCATTTTATCATTGTAGCCTGTACAATTTTTGAGCATTGCAAGAGCCCGAGACTTGAAAAATAACTCCAGAATATATGAAGATCTAAAATCTCCCTCCCCCCTTTGCCATTTTGTCCACCTGGTCTCTTTGCAAACCCTCCACTGGTGGAGGATAGTTAATAACCAGGTTCTCATTTACACAGTAGGAATTAATGGCTCCCAAAGTTCTTCTTAATCCAATACTACAAACTGCATTTCAGCAACAGCAGAACAAAATATTTACTTATCTGGTTTTGCAGATGAAATTCTTTTATCATGAGTCTCTGCACCAAATCGTTAATAAAAATTGGGTAACAATGGATCTGGAATACAAGCTTTAAGGCAGGAACAAGGCTAGGCAACTGCCCATTGCTATTGTTGCATATAGTTATCTTCATGCAACATCTAAAATTAATACCAGAAGCCTCTGATCCATGATCTCTCTTCTTCAGAAGCTTATTCCATCAAAGAATTGTAGAACTGAAAGCTGATTCAGAGTTTACATTTAAGATTTTTCAAAGTTTATGTGTTTGTGTTTGTGTGTCTGTGTGTGTGTACACACACAGAGTATATACGGTATACTGTATGCGGTAAACCTGAACACTGATCAGTAACAGGCCTGGTCCTTAACTAATATATTCTGCACAGATATTCTATAAGTTACATATAATTCCTTTACGAAAGTTATGTTAGTCAGTTATCCTGTCAGTTATTACCAAGCAGCCTATTTGCTGAGACCCTATTGTAAACGTCTGGTTGACTGTAATAAATTCTATTATTTGTGCCTGTGTTATGCTTTTTTGCATATGACAAAATAGTATTAACCTTTTAAAAATAGTCTTTCCTCTCTTCCAAATCATTAGCCTGCTTATGAATGAGCTCTTCTTGTTCTTGTTGCTGACAAGACGTAACTCTTGTCTGGCTGCTGGGCCAAGCTGGGCTTGGCTTCAGCTGTGGAAAAAAAAAAAGACCAAAAGCAACCCCTGAGCTACAAGCATGCCCTTAGCCTTCGCCACTTTTGGCTTTTTTTGTGGAACAGTTCCCGCAGCCAATCCAGGCATGCCTTGTCAGCAATTGGATAAAGAAAACACCAAAAGCCAGTTTCTGGTGAAGCACAGGGCAACAGGGGGTCAAAAGGGCATAGATGGGGAGGAATCTAGGCAACTGGGGGGGGGGGAGTTGAAGTGCCTTTGTGTTTTTAAGTGTGTTTGGGCTGCCCCGTATCTGAATTTTGATCATATGATATGGGGGGGGGGAGTGATGGAACAGTTATAACTTTGGGCACAGGTTGTAAGTTCCTTAAAAGCTGTTTAACTCATTCTTTGCATCAGACTTCACACAAAAAGAAACTATAGCCCAGCCTACCAAAAACATAATTGTAAAAGCCAGACTAGAAATAAAAATTAAAATAAGCAAGAAAATGGAAAGAAAACATCTGTCTGATCTTGATGAATATAAATCACTAGGACCTGATGGATTATATGCCAGAGTTCTGAAGCAGCTGCCAGATATTATTTCAGAACCATTGTACCATATCTTCCAAAAATCCTGGAGCATCAGGGAACTAACAGGATTGGAAAAGAGTTGATGTGGTTCCCATCTTAAAAAAACAAAAAAATGGGGTGGTGGTGGTGGGGTGGGACAGGAAACTACGTACTAATAAGCCTAATATCAATACCTAGGAAGATACTGGAAAAGGTAATAAAAAATATCTAGAACAGGGGTGTCAAACTCGCAGCCCCTGGGCCGGATGTGTCATGCGCCGGCCACGTGCACCCCCGGTTTAGCGAAGGAGAAAAAAGTCACAATACCTCACATGACGATGATGTGATGACATGAGTTTGACACCCCTGACCTAGAAACTAGATGGTGATTATTATTAAGCCCAATTAGGGGACTGAAATGATATAGAGTCTCCTGCTTGGGTAGAAGGTTGGATTAGAAGACTTCCAATGTCCCTTCCAACTCTTGTTATTCTGTTTCTGTTTCACCTTCATTCAGTGCCATCATAACAGTTGCTGAAAGTACTACCTGTATACATAAAATTATTCAGTCACGTGAAAACCCAGTTATCTAACCTTGTCAGGTGTAAAGGATACATTACTATGTTAAGTTGCACACAGATTTATTCCAACCTATATACAAGAATCTAGTCAACTAATGGTGAGAACTAAATTGGCACTAGATAAAAGTAAATGGAATTCAAGCGTGGATTGTTTGTGGCAACATAAAAATAGCTAATGACATGTTTAACTGCTTCCCCCAGCTCTGCCTGCTCTTCTTCTGCAACCTTTAGCCATTGTATAATTCAGAAATATTCTCTAAAAAGAATAAAAGAATAGACAGAATCATAGAATTGTGGGATTTCAAGGGTTCATAAAAGTTACAACCCTCTACAATGTGCAAGTAAATATATTTGATGCGTTGCTTCCAAGCCATGAATCCCCCACGTTATATGTATGATACATATATTTCAGGGGTGAAATGTAAAATTTGTTACTACCGGTTCTGTGGCTTGGTGGTGGTAATGTGACTGGGTGGTGTGGCCAACTTTTTTTTTTTTAAACTTTTCAAAGCATTTTTTCTAATGCTTTGAAAAGCCTCTGCCAATCAGGCAACTCAGCTGGGATCGTCAGAGCCTTTTCAAAGCATTTTTTAAACCACCTCTTCGGCCAAGAGGTTACAGAAAAAAATGCTTTGTAAAGGCTCTGACGATCCCAGCTGAGCCGCGCGATCATCAGAGGCTTTTTACTTTTAAAAACATTTTTTTGTTGGAAGGTGTAGAAAAAAATGCTTTTAAAAGTTAAAAAAAAAGCCTCTGATGATTATGTGGCTCAGCTGAGCATGATGGGGGGGGTGGCCACAGGGATTTTTGCTACTGGTTCTCTGAACCACCCGCCGCAATTGCTACCGGGAGCATTTCACCCCTGATATATTTCCTCCTTAAATATATTACATTTCTTCCTGTTGAAGAACACCTTTTTCAGGTATCCAGATTAAATTACAATCCTGACCTATCATCCTAGATAGTAGTGATTCTTAGAAAAAGCATAAAAAAGAGGTTTTTTATCTAGCTATGTATGATA
Organism: Masticophis lateralis; assembly: GCA_030761175.1. Classification (NCBI taxonomy): domain Eukaryota; kingdom Metazoa; phylum Chordata; class Lepidosauria; order Squamata; family Colubridae; genus Masticophis; species Masticophis lateralis. The sequence continues at coordinate 93,196,607 of JAUDYJ010000003.1, read as the reverse complement.
CAGGATCCAACACCTCTATCACAGTGGCTTGCAACAAGAAATTATATTTAGTATACAGACTTTAGTTTCACAGAATACAGTATGCTCCAGATGTAGGACTGGATAAAATGTTAGGAGGCAACACAATAAAGCTGATATTAGCTACTCTTTTTGCCCCGACATGGCGTGGAACAATATTGTAATAAATGTTAATAAGGACTAGTGATGGCAGGATCAGGGTGGAGCTGGATTTTGTCTAAATATGATATTCATACTCATATTCAAGACTATTCTAATCACTTTGTGGGGGATGTATATTGAAAATATATTGTAATATATTGAAAATTAGATGGATGATATTTTGCTATATCAAAATCTCTGTGCTCTTAACCACAGCATCCTAGCTTGTTTTGTGGGCACAGGGCTTTGAGAGAGGGCATCCTTTCAAAAGATGGTGGTGGAGGATGTCTCTCTGATGCATCTCACAGTTCTGTCTTGTCTTCTTTGCTTTTTAACATCTACATGAACCCAATAAGGCAGGTCATTTAGGGCTTTGATACAGAATGCCATCAATATACTGATGCAGTTCTATTGTTTCTTAAATCTAATTCTGATAAAACAATCAGTATCCTTGAATGTTGCTTAGATTTAATAATAGTCTGGGTAAGGGAGAACAAGCTGAAAATAAATTCAAGTAAGATCAGACAACCCATGACTTGTTCAGTCATCATTTTAGAGATATTTCCTTTCCAGATTCCTCAATGCCTTCAATTGCTTCTAATGCACTTTAAAAATAAAAAATCAGCCCTTAAAAATTCAAGGACATATTCAGAGATGTATCTGTCTTGAAAGTTGGAATGGGACAACTTGCTGCTGCCACCTCACCTCCAGCATCTAGCCATGGCCACCTCGCCACAAGACATCTCAGCCCGGCCAACTCACTGTGGGGACAACTTGCTGCGATCCTGGCTCTTCCACTCTGGTTTCCAAAGCTGGCCTGGTTTAAGGGAGGCAAAAGTTCCGGCCAGACCGCACTCCTCTAAAGGCTCACTTTCCAGCACCCATCAACAAATGGCAGGGTAAGTGGGAGTTATTGTTCCATGCAAGTGCACACACACCCACACACCCCATTCAGAGCTTGGGATCTTTTATTCACATCTGAGCTGGATCCTGATGGCTCCTGGGCAGGGAAAGGGGCAAACTAGGACAGTGATAGGACCACTATACCTGGAACAACGACTCTCGCTTAGTCAGGAGTCCCGCTCAGGGTCCAGCCCAGCATGCTGAAGGAGAGGTCCTTTTTCCCAAGCCCAGGCACAATTGGCAGCTTATTTATTTATTTATTATTTATTATTTGGATTTATATGCTGCCCTATCTCCAAAAGGACTCAGGGCGGCTCACAACATAGAACTCATACAGTCCAATCTTTCCTTTTAAAAGTACCCAATAAAACTATAAAATGATAAAAACCATTAAAATCCACTCTAAAACCCCTTCAGTTCAAGCCAGCCAGGCGAAATAGCCATGTTTTAAGGCCACGGCGGAAAGACCGAAGGGCAGGGGCCACCCAGAGCCCCAGGTGGAGCTGATTCCACAGGGTAGGTGTGCCCACAGAGAAGGCCCACTCCCTAGGGGTCGCTAGCCGATGTCTGGCCGACAGCACTCCAAGGAGGCCCTCCCTGTGGGAACGCACCGGGAGATGGGGAGCTGTCACTGGCCGCAGATTATCTGCCAAATACCCCGGGCCTAAGCCATGTAGGGCTTTATAGGTGATTACCAGCACCTTGAATTTCATGCAGAGGGCAACTGGTAGCCAATGCAGGTTGCGCAGGAGGGGTGTAACATGAGAGTGTCAGGACATACCCATCACTACCCGCGCGGCCGCATTCTGCACCAGCTGAAGCCTCCGAGTGGTCTTCAGGGGCAGCCCCATGTAGAGAGCATTGCAGTAGTCGATCTGGGAGGTGACAAATGCATGAATGACTGTGCGTAAGGCATCTCAGTCCAGGTAGGGACGCAACTGGCGCACCAGATGAATCTGGGCAAACGGTCGTAACATGATCTTTCAGAGTCAGCCGTGAATCCAGGAGGACACCTAAGTTGCGCGCCTATCAACAGAGGGCAACACCTCACCCCCTATAACCAGCGATGGAATATTCCCTTGGAACCGAGATGCCGGTACCCACAGCCACTCTGACTTGGCAGGGTTGAGCTGAAGCCTGTTCCTCCCCTTCCAGAGCCGCACTGCTTCCAGGCACCGGGACATCTTATTGAGGGCATCATTGGCCTGATTCAGGGTGGATATAAAAAGTTAGGTATCATCAGCATACTCCCACTCCCAACCCCTCAAGGCGTCGCAGTAGGATACCATGGTCGATGGTATCAAAAGCCGCCGAGAGATCTAATAGGACCAGGACAGAGGAATATCCCTTGTCCCGAGCCCTCCAGAGATCATCCATCAGTGCAACCAATGCCGTCTCCGTGCTGTACCCGGGCTTGAAACCCGACCGGCACAGGTCCAGATATAGTGTTTCATCCAGGACCAACGGGAGCTGATGTGCCACCACGCTCTCAACAACCTTCGCAATAAAGTAAAGGTTGGAGACAGAACGAAAGTTATTCAAAATAGCTGGATCCAAGGCAGGTTTCTTGCCAGCTTGGATGCTGATAAAAGTCCCCAAGCTTAGAATGGTGGGTGTCTGTGTATATGCACAGAACAATGAGTCCCACATAATAGGGAAATTAGCTTATTTGAGGTATCTTGGTTAAAAAGGTTTTACATTATAGTGCACCATTTCACCCTGTTAAAGATTACAGACATGAAGGTTTTAGTAATATATGGATAGAGATGCTGTTGGTTAGGAGACTGGAATCAGAGACTCAGATAATCCGATTTGATGAGGTTGCACTCTTCGTGTAAGTACAAGTTTATTGTTTGGGGCCACTCTAAACTTGCAACTTATTCCTCCTCCCGCTTTTCTTTTTCTAATTTTTTAATTCCCTCTATTGCATTTTTAAATGTACTTTTTTAGTATTTCAAGTTTGCTAAACTTGTTTTGTTTTAGTCCTTTTTTCTTCCCTTATCAACATGTATAAAACACATATATCCATATTCATTCATACACACACTGTTCCCCCCCCCCCCCCCCAGTAATAACAAAATGTAGATTAATATAAAGGTATTTAGATTAGGACATACATCTTTATTGGAAAATAAATACCTTGATATATGTTTTTTCCTTAATTTCTAAATTTCATTTCCAATGTTCTACTTAATTTTGAAAAAGTCAAATAATCATAATATGTGTAATATTAATATCTTCAATTATAATATTGGTAGAAAAACTACTTTCTCTTATCTGTATACATTATTCTAAGGCACATAATTGAGTATTATATAAATATCACTGTGTTGAAATAACATATTTCATTTAATTTAAATCATGTACTTCCAACATTTACTCTCTTTATTATTTTTGTCAGCCAATCTTCAACTCCATATTAATCAAGGCATTCCATTATTTAATTCAATCCAACCCAAATTTATTATATCTTTTTTTGTATCAACAATTGTAAAATAACCTTTCATTCTCGCATTCATGCAATTTCAGTAACCTGTTGAAGAGCAAAAACCTAGTCTAACATCCTCTGCCCAGCATAAAACTGCACTGACCTTCCCAAATTTTGTCCATTCTAGCGCTTGTACTCTTTCTACCAAAATTCTCACACCTTCCCAGCTTCACTTAATAGGTTTCTCTGTAGTTTTTGCATTTTTTCTAGTCCATACAGCATGGACACACCATAAGTATACTTGATCTTAGCCAAGAGGCTGAGGACCAATGACATGCCATAAATAAAATCCACTTTTTAACTTTTTCCCAATTACATCACCTGTACCTGCAGTCTTACATTAAGCATGTTGAATATTCTCTCACTGTATTTAACAATGCTGGTTGAAAGGGAGAGAGATTTCATTGGTTCATTAATTTGAATTTTATGAGATTTGCTGCCCTCTATTTTAACTGACTAATTAACTTTCATATTGAAATTGCTGGGAATGTTTTCTCTCCCTTCATTACATGCATGAATTCCAGAATGGCCAAATAGTATTATGTATAAATCACATGTATGTGATTTGTATATACATTTCAGCTAGATGCAGGCCGAATCTCAGTTCTCCATAATCTAGGTACACTGTTTCATAAAACTTAACTTTCCTGAATGGATTTTTATAATGTATTCTTTTTAATCATTCTACTATTGTTATATAAACAGTTCAGTTGTTCACGCTGCTCAAATCATAAATTGTTCTATAAAATTATGAAACTCTTTCATAAGACTGAGAAATAATCTGTGTTTGATAGAATATATAAATAATATATACAAATCAATTCACAGCTGCACATTTTAATAGAGAAAAGATTAATCAAAGCTTTATTTATAAGCTTGCCTAGTGTTGTTTAGTATTCCAGTTCAACAAAGATCAATAGAGGCCATTCCCGTCTCTTGACGCCTCTCCAGGAAATAGAGGTGCGATTATGTAAATAGCACTAGTTCCTCTATACTTCTGCCAGCTTGCTTATCTCCAAAGCCTTCTGCCTGCTGCCATTGGCGACCAATACAGTATGTGCATCTATCCCATATCTCTTAACAAAGCTCGAAAAGTACAGCCAGTCATGTTAAACCGTGATGCATGTCTGGTTTTATTTGTAAAGTGATTCATTTCAATACCTTTAATCTCTGTTGTATTTAGTTCATATATAAAAAATAGCTGATCAGTTAGAATAAAAAAGAAAACAGATGCATCCAGACATTCACTGTGCTAGGGATAATCCATTGATTTAACAATGCAACACAGCATTGCAATATAATTAGGAAATGTCAGTGTCAGAAGATGGACATTGACTATACGGAATAAAGGAATGTTCTTCTAGAAAGGCACCTGGTTGGTTTGCTATTCTTTTGCAAGACAGCAGTAAATCAAAAAATCAAAATAAAACAATTATGTTTTAAACATTACACAATAATTAAATAAATTTATAATAAAAACAGGCTTGCAATAAATCAAACATCTAAGCACTGATATTGCCTGACAAAACATTGTATTTATCTTGCACTCTCCTAACCTAATCTCCATTTAACATTACTAGCAGTGGCTCCTACTGTGAGCGAGTATTTTTTATAAGAATGCATTGATTCACAAATAGCTTTTGCACAACATATTCTCAGCTCAGCAAGAAGTCTACACTCTTGAATGAACCAGAACACATTAGTGAGAGAAAGTTCATTAACCTTGCTAGATTCAGAGGGTTAACAGGGTACTGAAAAAAGGAACTGAGTGAAAAGCTCTGTTGCAAAACAAATTAAAATGAATGTCATCATTCCTTTTGATATTCATTAGCCAATTTACAGGGAAAGTGGGTTTTTTAAAAATTTGCAGCTATTTATCAGTGAAAAACAGGTGTACACCTGCTGTTCAAGTCGTTCTTAGTGATGATGATAAGAATAGTAATAGTAGTAACTGCAGTACTAATAAATACAATACATAGACTTACCGCATCCACTATGGGAGTAACTGGGAGAGGGAGAGAAAACCTGAGCAGCAAAATCTTCAAATGACAGTAGTTCTTTATGATTCCGGATTATTTCATCAAGATATATTGCTCTTTCCTCATAACTGTTGGAAATAGGCTAAGGAAATACATTCTGTTACCAAGCCTTAACTATTCAGCTTTGTATTTAATACATAATATACAGAAAGAAAAGTCTACCACAGTTGCTATGGTATATTTCCAAAACCATAGAATTCTAAGTGTTGCAGTAATTAACATTTAGACTTTTTCACATAAATGTAATATTTTCAGTACTAAGCAAATTATAGTATTAAAAACACTGGTTTGCGAATTAAATGTAATGGGTCTTCATCAGTGATAAATTGATAAATTAACGAGGAAAAGTGTTATAATAGATCTATACATGCAGACATATATCTTAATATGAATATGATCATGCACATATATTTGAGATATTATGACAGAAAAAGAATTAGAAATGTTAATTACTTCATTTAAAATAAGAATATGCTGGACTATAAGACACTTTTCTCTCCCCCCAAAAGTGGGTGGAAATGTCTGTGCATCTTATAGAGCGAATATGGAAGGGAGGAGGGGGATTGATGCGGGGCCTATCAGCTGTTCTAGGCAGCGGGGATTGCCGCCACCTATTGCCGCAGCCGCCCGTTCATGGCAATTGCCGGCAAATGGGCGGTGATGGTGAGCGGGCCATGGCAAACGGGCAGCGGCGGCAAAAGCGAATGGGCTGTGGCAGCAGCGAACGGGCAGTGGAGGCAGAGGCAGATTTTTTATTTTTTGTTTTCCTCCTCTGAAGCTAATGGGCATCTTATAGTCCGGAGCATCTTATAGTCCAAAAAATAGTGCCAATTATATTCTTAAGACATGCTAATGTTTCATGCCTGAGTCTTTCCAGAAATATTGGCAATTTCTTGAGCTAATCAAAATTTAAAAATAGAACATGTGTACACTTCAGTCTTAAGCATCTAAAATTAAAGATGTTGCCTTTAATTAAAAATCAGCAACCTGGAACACACACCATATAAATGCCTAATCAAAAGCCAGTCACCAATAAAGCTTACAAGCATAACAAGCAGAAGCAACTTTCCAGCTGTCTTAACAGGACCCCTGCTTGTGATACTTTTCATAGGGAATACAGCAAATCTCTCTCTTTGTGTGCAGTTTCTAATTTCTTTGATGATGAGTATAGTGTTTTGTACATATCTATTGCAGACAAATTCATCTTATATTGGATTTTATGACTTCAGTGGTCAATTATTATGCGGTCAGTCAATAATCATATATATTGTTATTCAGATTGAAAATAGGTTTTCAGTTGTATCCAATGTTTTTTTTTAAATATGAGAAAATTGCTTACTTTTATAAGACTCCTTCAGGGGTTGGAGCTAATGGTAAATCCTTTGCTACACTCTTATCTGTGTATTTGTTACTCCTTAATATTTTACAAATGTGTTACTTACATAGCACATTTCACTTTAAAAATACAACAGAAGCAACTTTTAAACCATTTCTAAAAGGATGAATAACTTCTTTCTTGTTCATTATTATTGAAATCAACTGATTATCACATAAAACTAAATAAGGCGAGCATGGTTTTTTAAGGTTTTTTTTCCATCTCTGTGTCATTATTGTGCAGTGATAGAAACTAACAGGGTATTTCACACTACATACCTGTTTATTTTTATCCCATTCCTTTGGTTTATTTATATCCCATTCCTAGGTATAGTTAGATATGCTTTTCTCTTATACGCTGAATTGCTGATGACTCGATGCCAAACTTCCTAGGAGAGAGAGCCATACGCCTAGAACCTATTCTAAAGGGACTGATGGATGCCATTCACTTCTCATTATGAACATGCTTATTCTGCCTGGTGCTTGGCTGTTGCTAGGGATCTCAATTCCACACTGACACAGCAAGTGCTGGTCCTGAACAGCAGGATGTTAGGCCTGAGTGGCCGTCTGGTGCACAGACTTTCTGACACTAAGCTGGCACGTGCTGGCGCAGCAGGGGAAAGCCAAGGCGTGACAAATTACTGAAAGAGCTAAGCTAAACTTATGGTTGAAAACCACCTGAGCCTGTGGACCTCTGTGGGTTTGCCATCTCTTCTCAATTCCTTTTCTCCTTTAAGTCCATGGTCTGCATGCGGCCTCACTTTTGTGGAAGCAGTTAAAATAAACTTGTTTCCGTGCTATGTTGTGCTATAAACATAATAAATGGAAGAGAAGACCTAACAATTTGGGGGGAGGATGGGGATGCATTGTATCTCAGAAAGTCTGATTAGCCAATTATTTTAAACACTGAAATCAATATTACTACTTCAGAAGAGGATAAACATTCACGCAATAGTAACTGCCAATGATTAGCAACAACATCTGGAAATTATTATAGATTTACAAAATAATATCCCCTCCCCCACCCTGGACATACACTGGGATAGGCAAAGATCCCCTTCAGTGGAGCTAATCTCATAATACCACCAAGCACTCTTCTGAGTAGGTAGTTTTCTTGGCAGCTATGTGGAAGTGTTATTGCTACTGTCCTCTGATTTACATTTACCTTAAATTTCTCAGTCTAGCATACAACGGTGGTATTTCCTAGTTAACTTTCATCAAACTAAATTCTGCTCTGTTTAGGCAATTTCAAAATCTACTAAGATCAGCTAAGTATTTCTAGCGGTAAATTGTCTAAATAATAATAAATATATTTTAAATTTCCTTAAGTGTAATATAGGGAAATTTTCTAATTAGACAGTAATTAGAGAATAAATTTAAATCAGTATTTCCTGAATATTGAAAAGTTAAGAATGTAAAAAAGCAGCTATATTCACTAGCAGTGAAGCCAATAAAATTTTAAATTCCTGTTCATTTTTTATCCTAATTTTAGATAATTTATATATTCTTAGATTATTCTAGATGAAGTAATCACATGGTATTAAGTAAGACATAGCATAATAAATTTTAGCTTACTTTCATTTTAATTAAGTCATTGAATGTTAAAAATTTAAAGGAACATAAGATTTCAGTGTATTTGGTGTAGTAGTTAAGGTACCAGACAAGAAATCAGGAGACCGGGAGTTCTGGTCCTGCTTTGGGCACAAAGACAGCTGGGTGATTTGGGCAAAGATGTCAAGGGTCCTCATAAAATTATACCCAATTTGGCTGAGTTATTTTTTGAGTGCAAATCATGCACAGTGATTCAGAACTGGTTGCAATATGGAAGTCTGACATATCTGAGAACTGTACTTGGAAATCATTACCTGTCTTTTGGACCAACATCCTTTCTGGTTATTAAAAGCTGTTAAAAGAATTATCTGTGTCAGGGATGGAGAACTTTTTTTGGTCAATTTTTTAGTTGCATTCACATGTGTGTAACATCCTAGGAGCTACGTGCTAGGAATGATTAGTATCTAAGCAATGTTCTGAGTGGCCCTTTCTTTCTCTGTCAGTATTAGCCATTCACAATTTCCCTGGTATTATCTGCTCCCTGCCAGGAAAAGAAGTGAAGGGGCTTGATCATAGGAGTATTCTAAAACAAAAATGGGCAACCTTTTTTAGTTACTGCAGCTGCATCAGTTGACAGATTGATGACAGTACACATGTGTGTGCATCCATTTTCTCTCACTCATTCACCACTGCATTGCCCTCTCTTCCCAACAATCTTGATAAGGGGCATTAGGAGGAAGTGGGAAGCGTTCTGTATTTTTTTATTTATTAGATGTATAACCTATGTTTTGTTTGGAAGTCCAGGCAGCCAACATCTTAATCACAACAGCATGCTCCACTGGTTCTCAGTAGTGAATAAGGAAGAATTCTTTCAGGTAGCTGACATCATGCTGTAGAAAACTAATGATTATAAGCCGGATAGTTAGAAGAAGGGTGAATTTCTTTTTTTCGTTCTGTGAACTTTTGCTCAAAATATACTTTCCATACCAGTAGCAGCATCTGTATCTGTATCTGTTCAAAGATACAATGGAAGGGAAGCGATAAGTTTTCCCTTCACATCCTAGTTAATAGGATGTTGTCAATAGCAATAGAAAATGAATGATCTATCCTTTACTGGCACCTATATTGTTGGATTGCAATACTATTTTTAATGTTTTAAAAAGAAGATTGACACAAATAGAATGGGTTAATGTTAATGTCATTAATGTTAACATAATGCACATCATGCATAACAAAAAAACAGCATACAACTGTGAAGTTTTTGCTTTATTGTTTTGTGATAGTCTCTACCATCTTAAGCAGCATCTGCCCTGGGCACCCTTCCATATGAAGCACTGTGGCAGTGTTTTTTCCCCAAAACAGCACTACTGCTTACTAGCTTATGATAAACAATACCACCGGTATATGATAGCTGAATATTCAAAATATGAGCACATTTGTAATTGCAATATTATTCGTATTTTGCTGTAGGAAACTAGTGTTTTTTCTGAAGGTTTTTTTTGGGGAGCAAGAAAATATTGTTAGTGATTAGCAGCACTGTGGTTGCAAACTCTCATTACTGTTATCTATGAATACGCGTAGATTTTGAAAAATCACTTCAGGTAGTTTAAATTTTACAAGCATATATTACCTGCAAATTCAGTAACTTCCTTAACATTTTTCAATGATTGTGCTCAGATAACTTAATTAACCCATTTTCTGTATTTGTGCAATACTTTGAATTATAAACAAGTCAGATGAACTTGGCTTAGAAAACAAAGTGTTACAAACAACAACAACCCTAAGGTTACTATCATCAAAACTTAATCTGTACAAATCTTGCTGCTAGGTTTAAATTGATCTGGTTAGTATGTTGTGCAAACATAGCCAATGTCTACAGAAAATTTCCTATAAAGACAATAATAAATCTTTTTTTTTATTGAAAAAGTTTTACAATACAAGTTTATCATTCCCCCCCCCATTTTCCCCCCTCCCACCCACCCCCCCTTCCCTTCCCTTCCCTTCCCTCCCCTCCCTCCCCTCCCTTGGCTTCCCTTACAAAAAAAAATATTGTTCTTATATGTCTATCAACATTAAACAAAAGTATAGGTGAAATCCCAATAACATATCATATATTTTTAACATTAAATACAATTAATCCCCCTTATTACATTCCCTAAACATTAACTAATCCCTATATAACATATACATTATAATGTTCCAGTGTCATAACAATTCTTTATATAAAGTAAAATTATTCTATCCTAACACTGACAGAATATTACTCCCTATAGATTTAATTGATGTAGCTAATCATCAAACAACAAACTATTATTGATCACAATAACCTTTTTGATGACTCATCAAATTTGCAGATGGCACTAAACTGGCAGGAATCGCCAATACCCCAGAAGATAAACACAGTATCCAAAAGGATCTTGAGAGACTTGAACAATGGGCCCTATCCAACAAAATGAATGTGGAGAAAAGTGAAGTTTTACATTTAGGCAGGAAAAATCAAAGGTACAAGTACAGATTAGGTGAGACTTGGCTCAAAACAGTAACTGTGAGAGGGACCCTGTAGTCCTAATGACTGATCATTTGAATATGAGCCAGCAGTGTGCAGCAGTAGCCCCAAAAGCTAATGCAATCCTGGGTTGTATAAACAGAGGCATAGAATCAAGATCACATGAAGTACTAGTACCACTTTATAAAACCCATTATAAGACCACACCTGGAATATTGCAATTTTGGTCACCATATTACAGAAAATGTTGAGGCTTTGGAAAAGTTCAGAGAAGAGCAACTAAGATCATCAAAGACCTTGAGAGTAAAACATATGAAGAACAGCTGCAGGATTTGGGTTTGGCTCTTCTAAAGAAAAGAAGAATTAGGGATAACATGATAGCAGTATTCCAGTATTTGAGGGGCTGCCACAAAGAAGAAGGGGTAAAATTAAGGCAGGGCAAGAAACAATAGTTGGAAACTAACCAAAGAGAGAAGCAACCTGGAATCAAGGAGAAACTTCCTAATAGTGAAGACAATTAACCAGCGTGTTCTGATCCAGCTCCCCAAACACGACAAACCCTCTGAAGTGAACTCAAAGATTTCTTTATAAGGAGTGCTGGCAGCCCTGGCAAAAAGTTTCTCTCTCAACACAGGCTAACAAGTCTGTCCTGCCAAAAGATGAATAGTTGTCTGCCACATCTATTCATCTCTGCCCCCTACCTTCTATACCCAGAGCTAGGGTGGGGCCTCGCTAGAAGTGGCGGCTCTTCCTTCCCCAGGATCGACCTACGGCTTTCCACTGCTCTCTTCTTCTCTGCCTTCCGTGCAGCCGCGTGTCAGGCACTGGACCCAGCTGTTCGTCCTCTTCTTCATCACCCACTTCCAGACCTGGGGGCTGTTGACTCTCCATCTGAGGGCTGACAGCCGGCCCAGGCTTCACCTCTGTTTCTCACTCTGCCAGCTCCATTTCCTCTTCCCATTTGGAGCTCTCAGGTTGCCTTGATGCTGACTCTGACTCCCGTGCTTCCTCCTCCTCAGATTCAGCTGCTGGAGGGGCTGGCGGCTGACAGGCCACAACACAGTGGAACAGCTTGCCTCCAGAAATTGTGGCTGCTCCATCATTGGATGTTTTTAAGAAGAATCTAGACAGTCATTTATCTAAAATGGTAGAGGTTCTCCTGCTTGAGCAGGGGCTGGACTAGAAGACCTCCAAGGTCCCTTATTCTATTCTAAAGAATGATGTCAGAGAAAGTATAGACATTATTTTTATATTGTTTTGTAGCTAATCAGGGGATTTTACTACACCTTGAAAATAAATATAACACATCATACCCTTAAAAGTATGATCTCATAGGTAGTTGAAATGTGAAATACCACATATGATTATAGTCACCAAAAACTATAGCTATATAATTTTAAAAAATGGTGTAAACAGAATTCTTTTCACTGAAAAGCAACTGTTATTTAACTGTTACATTTCCAAAGGAGTCTGCAAAGGACCTACTGATCAAAAATCTCAATTTATGTAATTACATCAGACATTAAGTATGTACAGGCAGCATTAACATCATGAAGTTACTGAACATGTCAGTATTTTGCTATAATTTGTTGCGGATATCTGTAGGTATGTCTTAACTGACTTAATCACTGCAAAGGCACCTGACATTGAGATAATGCTTTAAAATGCTTTCAACCAATTACTGTAAATCAATAGCAAAAGACTAATACATGAAATTTATAATCCATTTCCATTACCTGGTTTTAGATTTTTCTGTTGATACTGTATATGCTCCTAAACTATGCTGATGCAGGCCTACTACTGCAGGAAATAATCATGTGAAGATGCTAAAAGGTGCGCATGATTTTAGAAGCTGTGAATGACTTGGATATACAAGTAGTTCTTGACTGATAACAGTTCAGTGGTGGGTTCCTCCCGGTTTGGCCCAGTTCCACTGAGCCAGTAGCGGTGACAATATGACATCACCGAACCAGTTCTCCCACTCGCCCCCCCCCACCTCGCGCGTTATTCTTACCTTTTCTTTGACCCTACCCCCAATCTATTGCTGCCTCCCAGCTGATGGCTGGTAGTCCCAGCTGATGGCTAGGGGGAAAAAATGTTTAAACTCTTGCCGCAGGGCTTCAAAGGGCCGCCCTACAGCTGATCAGTGTTAAAAGAAAACAAATGAGAAGGCCGGTGCCTGCAAAAATAAATGGGTAGACCAGTGCCTGCAAAAATAAATGGGTAGACCGGTACAGCTCTGCAAGTAGTTAAAAGCCTGGTAGACCAGTACCTCTGCTAAATCCTATAGAATTGTCACATGACCATCAAGCCATGCCCACAAAATAAGCCACGTCCACAGAACCAGTAGTAAAAAATTTTAGAAGTCACCCCTGTAACAGTTCATTTAGTGACTGAAATTGGCACGGAAAAAAGTGATTTATGACCATTTTTCATATGATCATTTCAGCATCCTCATGGTCAAATGATCAAAATTCAGACACTTGGCAATTGACTCATATTTATGATGGTTCAATGTCCTGGGATCATGTGATCACCTTTTATGAGTGTCTGACAAGCAAAGTCAATGAGAAAACCAGATTCACTAGACAACTGTGATACTAACTTAATAACTACAGTGATTCACTTAACAACTGTGGCAAGAAAAATTGTAAAATGGAGCAAAATTCCCTTAACAAATATCTCACTTAACAAGAGAAATGTTGGTGTCAATTGAGGTGGTGAGTTGAGGACTACCTGTATAAACAATTATTTGTTAAATTTGGTATAGTTTCAGTTAATGGGTTTGGTGAACTTGACTTTCTTCTATTATTTGGCTCTATAAGCATAGAAAATTTTCTGTTTGATACCTACCAAAACATCTGAAATTTGGTAATGTTTATACAAATACAAAATAGGAACTCAAATTCTGAATCTAAACTAGGTTTAGACTTGAAGCACTTGCCTAAAATTCTCCTACAACATGTGCAGTATGTCTCAGATGCTGAGCTAAGTTTAAACACTAGAGGGGTTTAAATTGTTCAAAAGAAACAGACCTAGTAAAAGAGGAGATGGAGTTGCATTTTAAAAAATAAATACATCTGTATAAAAATGCAAAAAAAAAAAGCATGAAAAACTTGTGCTCATTTGGTTAATATAAAAAGACAAAGGAATGACATTGCCATAGGTGTATACTGCAGGTCACACAACCAACCCCCCCACCCCCCCAAAATAGAACTTTTTGCTAATGTGTTAGCTAAGGTGTGCAGGAAGCACATTACAATAGTAATGGGGGAGTTTGACTACCCTGACATCAACTGGAAAATAATCAGTTTTGGTCATCACCATACCCCAAAAAATGTTGTGACTCTAAAATTAGAGTACAGAGAAGAGCAACAAAATTGATTAGAGGATTGGGGGATAAAATATACTATGAATGATTGCAGGAAGTGAATGGTAACTTGATAGCAATCTTCCAATATTTCAATAGTTGGCACAGAAGGGTTGACTTACTCTAGAGGTTTTTAAGAAGAGATTGGACAGCCATTTGTCCAAAAAGTGACTACAGGGATGTTGTGATGGCTGCAACTTCAAGGACTGGTTGTATGTTTTGTTTTTCAGTACTGTCAGTGTAAATCAGTGATTTTCAACCTGTGAGTCGCGACCCCTTTGGGGGTCGAACAACCCTTTCACAGGGGTCGCCTAAGAAAGTGGTCACCAACTGGTGGTCCCACTGGTGGTACACGGAGAAATGTTCATATTTTTGCAGGTGGTGCAATATGGAAAAAGGAGCGCAGCCCTCATCATCCAGAATATATGGTGCTGTTGTGGCGGTGGGGGAGGGGGCAGCACAAGCAGGAAGAAGCGGCGTTTGCGATGGCTGGAAGCTGCGGGAGCAAAGCACTACTTTCATTTGCATAGCAACAGCATTCCACCTTGGTATATTTGTGCCAGCCAGAGAGCAAAATCCAGCTGCTCCCCAAACCAGATGCTGCTTACCGCTCCGAGTCCCAAGCGGCAGGAAACGAGGGCTGCCTTGCAGCGCAAATATACCAAGGCGGAATCCTGATGCCACACTTACAGCAGAGAGAAGCTGGATTTTGCAATCCATTGCAGACATCAGATTGGCCCCCTGCAAGCTCTCGTCTCTCGAGGAGCCCGACCAAAGTTTCCAGCGCCGCTTCAGGGAGCACTCCTTGAGAGACGAGAGCTTGCAGGGGGTCAATCTGACATCCGCAATGAAGAACAAAATCCGTCTGCTCCCTGGACCAGTCACCATTTACCGCTCTGAGTCCCAAGTGGCAGGAGATGAGGGCTGCCTTGGCCACCAGCTGGCGCAAATATACCAAGGCGAATGCTCATGCTGCGCAAGTTCAAGTAGTGCTTCGCTCCCACACTTCTTCTGGCCCCTGTTGGTGCACCGTGCACCTCGGTCTCTCAGAGACATGCTTGACTTCCTCTCAGCCCCAAGTCACTGGCTAGCCCATGAGATGAGAGAGAGAGAGAGAATGAGAGAGAGAGAGAATCAGAATGAGACAGAGAGAGAAAGAGACAAAGAATGAAAGAGAGAAAGAAAGAGAATCAGAATGAGACAGAGAGAGAGAGATAAAGAATGAGAAAGACAGAATGAAAGAGAGAACGAAAGACACAGAGAGAATCAGAGAGAGAGAGAGAGTGAAAGAGACAGAGAATGAAAGAGAGACTAAGACAAAATGAAAGTGAATCAGAGAGAGAGAGAATCAGAATTTATTTATGAGAATCAGAATTTAGAATGAGAGAGGGGGGAGAGAGAAAGAGGGAGGAGAGAGAAAGAGAGAGAAAGAGTGGGGGAGAGAGAGAAAGAGAATGAGAGAGGGGGGAGAGAGAAAGATGGGGGGAGAGAAAGAGTGGGGGAAAGAGAGCGAGAGAAAGGGAGAGAGAGAAAGAGAATGAGAGAGAAAGTGGGAGAGAGAAAGAGAATGAGAAAGAGGGGGAGACAAAGAGAGAATGAGAGAGGGGGAGAGAGAGAAAGAGAATGGGAGAGTGGGGGAGAGAAAGAGGGGAGAGAGAGAATGAGAGGAGGGGGGAGAGAGAAAGAATGAGAGAGAGTGGGGGGAGAGAGAGAGAGACGGGGGAGAGAGAAAGAGAGCAGGAGAGAGAAAGAGTGGGGGAGAGAGAGCAAGAGAGAGAGTGCCTGAAGGACCCCATCCCATCACTGGGAGTCCAGGTGCTTCAGTAAGCAGCATGCTCGATTTGTATTAGTGGTCCATGAAATTTAAAATTATGAACTTGGTGGTCCCTGAGGTCCAAAGGTTGGGGACCCCTGGCCTAAGACCATCGGAAAATACGTATTTTCGATGGTTTTAGGAATAATTTTATGGTTGGGGGTCACCACAACATGACGAACTGTATTAAAGGGTTGCGTTACCCTTTAATACAGGAATTAGGAAGGTTGAGAACCATTGGTGTAAATGGTCACTGAACAAATGGTTGGTAAGAGAGGACTACCTGTATTGAAGTACTCTAAGTATGAATTTCCTGTTAATTCTTGTAAACTAGTTTGTTGCTCTTACAGGTAGATCTTGATTTACACTACAATTATGAGTTTCTCTCATTATGGTCAGAAGTTGAGTCAATACATGACTGTACCCAATTTTACAACAATTTTTATGGCAGTTATAAATTGAGTCACTGTGATCCTAAATTGAGTCGTATAGTCCTAAATGTGAATCCATCTTAATTAATTTTCTGGAAACTGGCAAAAAACCCTTTGCAAACCGTGATTGTATGACCATAGGACAATGGATGTAAATGTGAGCCAGTTGCCAAGCACCTGAATTGTGACTATGTGACCGTGGGAATGGAGTAATGGTTGTAATTTTTATTTAAGTTGTAAGTGACCTTTTCCATGATTAATTTAAACTGCCATTCAGTAAACAGTCATAGGTTGAAGGCCACATAGTTTTATCCCAAATACTGGCAATGAGCTAACTGAATTTAAAAGCCCATTTCATTCACTGCAATCATAATTTATTTATACAGTAAGTAATTAAGGGACACTATAGATTAAAGCATGATTAGGATTAACATCCCTCCTCCAATTATCTAATTAATATCCTATCTGTAATACTGTCCTCAGCAGAAGGTACTATTAATTATAGGTAAGATAGTCATGGGACTAAGAGAAGACAACTTCTATACCTGAGAGGAGGAAAAAAATAGGAGGAATGAACAAATGTTTACATGTGAGCATACTATGGGATCTGTGGATAATCTTGTAGATAGACAAGGATTTCTATTTTATAATTTTTTAGTAATACTAGTGGTAGAATAGCGAGTTCCCCTCTCTACCAATTATATTGCTGAAATAATGTAAGCATAGATAATAGGTAACAAAAATTCTTTTGTTTTGCCTTTGTTCTTCTATGGAACACTTTCATGCTCTATTCAGTTAAAACAGTATAACTTTTGCACTAGGGCTCTGTTTGATGGGATTCATGGTTGTTCCAACAAAATTGATCCTGTGATCCATAAGATTGCCTACTATTGATAAATGGTTAAGACTGCTGTCCTTCTCATGGTAACATCATAGATAGGTAATTACTAAATAGCATGGACCTCTCTAATCTTTACCAAGCAGATGTTGATTCCCAACTAGGGCTTGAAAGGATTTCATTGTTATAAAGAGGCTCCAAGTGACTTCATCTAGATAATGTAAAACAAAAGCAAACTAAATATAAATCAATGTATTTACAGCAGCTGTTGCTTGTGTTCTGCAATTACAGACAAATCAAACTAAGTAATTATAATTGTATAATTGCATAAAGAGAGACGGCATATCACACAGTAGCCAATATTTATTCCTTGACTGAAAAAAAAATCTGATCCATTGAACTCCTGGTGAGGTAAGGCAAGCTACTGCCCACATTTTCTCTGCTCCATGCGGATTGCAGAGGCATTTCAGTCAAAAAGACAACTGGATGTAAGATCCACATTGCTGAAATTCTCCCTGGAGGAAGGGGGATCTGGAGATTGCCCACATGTACTTCAGACAGTTGATTTTTATGACTAGACAACAGAAACCATCATTTTTACAACCGCTTGTGATCAGTCAGTAGTCGCGGGTTCCATTGTGCTCCTTCATCTCTCTCCAAATCTTTCTCTCCTTCATCTTTCTCTCCATCTCTTTCTCCTCCCCTTTCTCTCCTTCATTTCTTTCTCTCCATCTCTCTTTCTCCCCTTCTCTCCTTCATTTCTGTCTCTCTCCCTTTCTCTCCTTCATCTCTCTTTCTCCTCTTTCTCTCCTTCATCTGTATTTCCCTCCATCTTTCTCCTCCCTTTCTCTCCTTCATCTCTCTTCCTCTCCATTTCTCTTTCTTCCCCCCTTTCTCTCCTTCATCTCCCTTTCTCTCCATCTTTCTCCTCTCCCGTTTGGGCGGCGGCAGCGCACCTACTGCATCATCGGGGCGCCCCTCGGCTTGGAGGCGGCACTTTAAGCCTGCACCCCACTGTGCATGCACCGCCCAGCTGTGCCTGCAGCCGGCTCTGGTTGCTCTTATTGAGCTTCACAATGGGGCAGACAGCGCCCCTCCTCCTCTTGGAGCCCATTACGATGCAGAGCTTCGGCTACAGCCTGGGTAGCCAGTCTTCCAGGGTGGAGAAAAGTCGCGTGTCTCCCCCAGCGACTGGATGGGTTGGGTAGGCTGGTGCTGTGCAGGTGGGAGGCGGGGCGAGCCAGCAATTTAACGAACGGTTCAGTAGCCAATAAATTAACACCGAACCTTTTGTTAAATTGCTGCCTCGCCCGCCCCACCCCCCCACTATTTATTGGCAATAAATAGTGGTGCGGCAGGGCGGGGCAGGGGGCAGGCAAGCCAGCAATTTAACAAACGGTTTGGCCGAATCGCCTAGAACCGGCAGAATCCCACCATTGTCTGCTACTCATATTCAAAATAACAAATTCCCCAAGAATGTTTCATGTTAACTTTTATTGAATAGTTTAAACTATTGCTACTTATTTGATAGTATGATTGCTAATA
The DNA here is from genome assembly GCA_030761175.1 of Masticophis lateralis. Taxonomy (NCBI): domain Eukaryota; kingdom Metazoa; phylum Chordata; class Lepidosauria; order Squamata; family Colubridae; genus Masticophis; species Masticophis lateralis. The sequence continues at coordinate 93,177,590 of JAUDYJ010000003.1, read as the reverse complement.
GGTATAAATAACTATCACAATGTATGCAATCCTTACTGTAATCAGATTTGAAAAGTTAATATTTTATGGATTTGCTTATGGATGGGAATGTGGGATGAAGAGATAGTGATAACCTTATACAGACTGAAGAGTTAGGAACTTTGCCCATACTTGTTATAATGAAGGTTGGAAATCACTTCTTTAAAATTCCCAATAAAAATTATAAATAGAAACTCTCTACAACCAAAAGGTCTGGGGGCAAGAGAGTTTATCCACCACCAGAAATATTGAGCCCTTATAGATTGATGGTGGGCATGGAGTTCCTTTTAAGTTACTTCCATGCAAAAGGGAAAATTAAACTATTAAAAATAAATATATATTTGATTGCTATGCATTGGCTGCCTGTAACATTACAAATTAAATGAGAATTGCTGTTATATCTTTGATTCATATTTGACATACATCAAAACTTTCTGAAAATAGTACTAAAATAATTTTGTTTTGGGTTTAAGGAGATTTTTCTGAATTAATTTCCTAGCATGAAGCACATTAGTAAGATGGTATGTGCTCCTATTATCTATAGCACTGATGGTGAACCTTTTCAGCACCGAGTGCCCAAACCGGAACGCGCATGTGTATGCTGGAGCCCCAGAAACCTGAACGCCAGCCCTCTCTGTGAGCATGCACACCGTTGCCACCAGGTCTTCTGGTTTCTGGCTTATGCATGTGTGCTGGCCAGCTGATATTTGTGCATGCCAGAGCCCCAGAAACCGAAAACCAGCTTGTGACGGTCACAGAGAGGTCTCTATGTGCCATCTCTGGAACGTGAGCCATAGGTTCACCATCACAGATCTATAGCTTGGTCAACATGATCTTAGTTTACATGGCAGGCAAGGATGATAGTTTATGTGCAACTGTGCAAAAAAAAAAAAAAACCCAAACAAGGGGTGAAATGCTCCTGGTTTGGACTAGATCGACCGATCCGGTAGCGATGGCGGCGGGTGGTTCGGAAAACTGGTAGCAAAAATCCCTGCAGCCTCACCATCCATGCCCCGCTCAGTCGTGTGATCATCAGAGGCTGGGTTTTTTTTACTTTTAAAAGCATTTTTTTCTACAATCTCTTCGGCTGAAAAAATGCTTTTAAAAGTAAAAAAAAAAAAATGGCCACACCCACCCAGTCACATTACCTCCCCCCACCAAGCCATGCCCACAGAACCGATAGTAACAAATTTTACATTTCACCACTGCCCCAAACATTTGTCATTGCTGTAACAATACTTCCTCTTGTTTTGTTGGAAGTAAAAGCCATATATTTTATCCAGAAAATGAATACACCAAAGATAAGTCATGCACATAGCAATGCTCTCTTGTACAGATTCACTTTCTCCCCCCCCCCCCCACCTCCATAAACACACAAACACATAAACACAGAAATCACTGAAAGAGATGAAGACAACCAAAACAATAAGAAGACCATGTGGAAGGAGGACTGACAAAAGCAGCAGTGTCCAGGATGAACTAAGGAGCCTAGATAGCTCAGCAGACTAATGCATTGTAATTTAACTCCAGCTGTCTGCAATTAGTAAGTTCGAATCTCACCAGGCTCAAGGTTGACTCAGCCTTCCATTCTTTCTAAGGTAGGTAAATTGAGGACCCAGTTTGTGAGGGCAATAAGCCGACTTTGTAAAATATACAAAAGTATGAAGGCTATTGCTTAACGCACTGTAAGCCGCCCTGAGTCTCCGGAGAAGGGTGGCATATAAATCAAATTAAAAAAAAACAAAACTACAGGAATGCCTCCCATCTTTCACCAAATGCTTTAGGACAATTGTTACTATTAAGCCAGTGTATTTCAGAGGTTTGTTGTGAGAATGGAAATGAAGGAGAGCTTTTGTTTCCCAAGAATATGCTGGATACAAGTATAATAAATACATACACTATGTTACTGAAGTTCAAAATTGGAGTGATTGGCATTTACCTTACTAATTATATAAATCTGATGTTTAGAAATAGCAGCTTGAGAAACACCTAGTTATAGAATAGGTGGCTTTGGAACATCCACCACTTTCCTTTGGGAAGCTGTCAGCTGTTTTCACTTTATCAGAGCAATCACCATTGTGTTGCGCTTGCTTGATAGCAAGGAAAAGCAGCTGGACACGGAACATTTCTGTTAGGGATGACATGGGAGGAAGGGGTAAAGATTCTTCCATGTTCACCAGGTGACACAGGAGGAGTCAGAAAAAGGGAATAAGGGATAGGCTAGATGGGCTAAAGTGAGCTGAGAAAGCAACAGGTCTGGTTGGATATATATCATGTGGCAAGTTATTTATTTTATTTGAAGAGATTTAGATAGCCACTGGCTTTACCCCCCATCAGTATTAGAGATAGAAACCACCCGAACAAAGCTGGCTTCCACTTTCACATTTCATTCTAAAACTATAGAATGCAAATCACATGGCTTCAACATCAATCACCCCCTCCTTAGCTTATCTCATCCATCTCATTCTGTGAAAATAATTCAAACACTTGCACATTATTTTCTGACATTCTGATTAAGCTTAATATGGAAATAAGCAACCTGAGCTTTAAAAAGCTATACAGAGGTTTTTGTTTTTTTTTTGTAATATAATATAATCATTCAAAATTTACAATATAAAGAAAGGTATGTTGTAATTTATAACATTTTCAATTTTATTGACATTTCAAAGCTCAGGCAGCATTGCTTCCAACAACATCCCTATTGAGGATGTTCTTTGATCTGTACTTTTTTGTTCTGGCTATTATTTAGTGCTAACATATTCATAGATTAACTAGGATCACACATTCATATTTTGCCAAGCTCAAGCAAAGAACTACTAAAACTAGATCAACGTTTCTATATGGAGAGACAATCTTCAGATCAAAACGATGGGCAGTTGTCAATGAAAAGAGTGAAAGTGAACATTAGCACATCAAAGGCACTTGTCTATAAAAATAAGACATGGCACACAGTTTAATCTTTTTTGACAACCTATTCATGAATGGAGAGACTTCTGACACAACTGTGAATACAAGGGAATCTTTGCCAAAATAAAGGATGTGCACAGTCCTACAACTTTCAAACAATTAAATAAGACCACAGCTTGCAAATACCCCAAATTAAAAATTATTTAATTGCAAACATTATCAGAAATTTAAGTTTCCTTAATAAAAATATGCAAAATACTGGCATACTGTTAAGACACAGAAACACACACACACAGAAACACACACACAAACACACACACACACACACACACACTACAACTGCATTACTGAGATTACAATAGCTGGAATCAAAAACTCAGCAATAGATTTCCTTTCTGTGTTGCCAGGACTGATTATTGTACACTGATAGTAAACACAAGATCCCTCCTACCCATAGTATGCCTGGTCATTTCCTAGAAAATTATTGCCCTGTGACTTGCTCATACAATATTTGCTAGACAACAATAGGTAAATGGGGGTTGTACTTACCTGATACGCCCTTTCTCGATGCTGCTGTCACGGCAGTCATGCATGGGTGCGATATCGGGTGATGACCAATGGGACCGGGTCTACTGGAAAGCAAAACTCCGCCCACTTCCTGCTTGGCTCCAGTTTTGAGGCGAAGGTATCCAGCAGACAAGACGTGTCTATAGAGATAAAATGGAGAAGTGAACTGACCAACCCTCCTCCCTATCCCATCATCAGAGCAACCAGGGTGGGGATGACTGCCGTGACAGCAGCATCGAGAAAGGGTGTATCAGGTAAGTACAACGCCCATTCTCCAATTGGCTGTCACGGCAGTCATGCATGGGACATACCAAAGCTGAATGTCCGAGTGGGAGGGATCTGGTCGAATGCGTTGAAGAACTCTCCTGCCGAAGGCGGCATCAGCAGAAGCGTACGGGTCCAATCGGTAGTGTCGGATAAAAGGCGTCACGGAAGTCCAGGTAGCCGCCCGACACACTTTTTCTAGTGGAGCTTGAGTGGCCCAAGCCGCTGACGTGGCCGCACTCTGGGTAGAGTGTGCCATGATGCGCCGCGGAACTGGCAAGGACTGCGTTTCATAAGCTGTGGCAATAGTGGCCGTATCCAATGGCCAACTGTAGTAGCTGTGATGCGAGCTCCCATGGAAGCGGGTTGGAAGGAGACAAAGAGAGCTTCTGACCGTCTAAAGCTTGATGTACGAGCTAAGTAAATTTTCAAGGCTCTGCGGACATCGAGGGAATGCCAAACCTTCTCCAAATGATGACGAGGGGAGGGGCAGAAATTTGGAAGTACGAGCTCCTGAGCCCTGTGGAAAATTGAATTGATCTTTGGGAGAAAGGCCGGGTCCAAACGGAGAACAACCCTGTCCTTGTGAAAGATGCAGAGATCAGAGCGTACAGAAAGAGAAGCCAGCTCTGATATACGCCTAGCCGAGGTGATGGCCACGAGGAAGGAAACCTTGAAGGAGAGGAATTTCAGGTTTACATCTCTGAGAGGTTCGAAGGGAGGCTTAGTAAGCGCTGAAAGAACCTTGTTGAGATCCCAGGTGGGAAATCTGTGAACGACCGGAGGGCGCAGATTTGTTGCACCCTTCAGGAAGGTCCTGATCAATGGATCCTTTGAGAGGGGAGCTCCCGAGGAATTGGAAAGGACAGAAGAAAGAGCTGCCACCTGGCGTCGCAAGGTATTTGGGGCAAGGCCCGAGGCGAACCCTTCCTGCAGGAAATCCACGAGTTGAACCACCGAAATCGAAGAGGGGTCTAACTTGTGTCTGTTACACCATCTAAGGAAAGCCTTCCAAGTTGAATCATAAATCCTTGTTGTCGATGGATGGCGAGCTGCTAGAATGATGGGGATAGCGTCCGATGAAACGTGGGACCTGATCAACAGGCGCCGCTCAACCTCCAGGCGGTCAGGTGAAAGAATTGAGGATCTGGATGGATCAGGTCCCCTTGCTTCAGCACAATCTGGCTGTCCGGAATTTGCCATGGCGGAGCCACTGACAAGGATACGAGATCCGCAAACCATGGCCTGCGGGGCCAATAGGGGGCTAGAAGAATGATCTCTGCCTTCTCGTGGAATAGCTTGCGAACCACCCTGGCGATGAGAGGAAGAGGAGGGAAGGCATACAGTAGGATGCCCTGGGGCCAGGGACTTCGAAGGGTATCCACTGCTTCCGCCCCAGGGGAAGGAAAGCGGGTGAAGAAGCGAGGAAGAAGATGGTTGGAGTGGGAGGCGAAGAGGTCCACTTCCGGCATGCCCAACTGAGACGTCACCTGACTGAAGAGAGGAAGGGGAATACTCCATTCCGTGTGGTCCACGGTAGACCGACTGAGGGAGTCGGCCTGGGTGTTGTCCTTCCTGGCGATGTAGTCTGCCCGTATGGACAGCAGATGTCTCTCCGCCCAGAAACCCAGACGTAGAGATTCCTTCATCAGCAGACGTGATCGTGTTCCCCCCAATCTGTTGATATGGGCCTTTGTGGTGATATTGTCCGTGAGGACTAGAACATCCCGACCTTGAACATGGTGCTCGAATTCTAGGAGGGGCCAGGTAGACAGCCCGCAGTTCGAGCACATTGATGCTGAGGGACTGTTCTTGAGGGGACCAAAGGCCCTGAGCCATGATGGATACCAGGTGGGCTCCCCAGCCCAGGAGGCTGGCATCCGTGGTGATGACAACCCTCTGGGGTTCTAGGAACCTGCTGCCCCTGGACACAGCCCGAGACGTCCACCAGAGGAGGGAGTTGACCACCGCCGAGGGAAGTTGGATTCTTCGAGAGCTGGACGCAAGGCATAGAAGGAGCCATTGCAGGTCTCTGCTGTGGAGGCGAGACCAAGGAACGATCCCATAAGCTGAGACCATCTTACCTAGCAAAGTGGACAGGCCGGAAAGGGAAGCGGATCTGTGTCGCCTAATGCGACCAGCCAGGGAGGCTAGACTGACCTGTCGCTCTGGGGAGAGGGAAACCTCCGCCTTAGAGGAGTCAATCAGGGCGCCTAGATGAAGGAGCCGAGTAGACGGCAACAGATGGCTTTTAGCCCAATTTATGGAAAACCCATGGTGTTGTAAAATTTGGATCACCGAATTTAGATCCTTAAGGCCCTGGTCGTGGGACCTGGAGAGAATAAGGATATCATCTAAATAATATAGGGCTCTAATGGGGATGGAGCTAACGTGTGCCATGAGAGCAGCCATAACCTTAGTGAAAACCCTAGGGGCTGAAGACAACCCAAAGGGGAGAGCCGTGTATTGAAAATGCTTCCCATTATGGCAAAATTGAAGAAATTTCCGATGATCTGGCCGAATTGGAATGTGGAGATAGGCTTCTGTTAAATCAATTGATGCTATAAAGTCACCCCGCCTAATGCAGAGAAGTATGGTCTGGAGGGACTGCATCTTAAACCGACGGTAGGTGATGTGCCGGTTTAAGGATTTGAGGTCTAGAATAGCCCTCCAGCCCCCTGAAGCTTTAGGTACTAGGAAAAGGCGAGAGTAGAAGCCTGAACCCCTCTGGTCAGAAGGGACAGGTTGGATAGCCCGGATATCGAACAAATGTTGAATGGCCAAATTAAGCTGAGCCCGTTTGAGAGGATCACGGGAAACAGGGCAAGGCAAGAAAAACTCCGGAGGGGTGGAGTGAAATTCTAAGGCAAGGCCGAAACAAATGATGGATTTGACCCAGGCATCAGAGACAGTGGCATCCCAGTGGTTAGCAAAGTGAGATAACCTACCCCCAATAGCTGAATCTGAGATAGGGTTAGCATCCCTGAAGGGACGGCCCCTACCACCTCGAAAGGGCCGCTTAGACCCAAATCGAACCCCTTGCCTAACCTGAGTTTCCTGGGCAGGAGAACCTCTGGAAGAGAAGGATCGTTGAGCTCTATGGGGTAGGAAGGAGTTGTCTGAACTTTGAAAGGAGGATGGACGAAAGAAGGACTGGGACCTGTTGTCTGGCCGACAGTGAAGTGGAGGCAGGACCTTGTGGTGATCTCTAGTCTCGATAAGGAGAGGATCCAGTTGGGCCCCGAAAAGCTTGTCTCCTGAGAACGGTGCAGAGGCAAGACGCCATTTATTTCGGATATCCGCTTGCCAATTGCGTAGCCATAGTAGTCTCCTCGATGTGACAGAAGTTCCAATGGCCTTGGCTGAGAAGCGAGCAGCATTCCAAGTAGCATCTGCAGAAAATTCTACAGCGGCCAGGATCTTGGTCAGGTCCTGGTGCGATCGTAGATCTGAAGCGGGCAGACGAGCCTGGAGCTGCCATAACCAGAGGATGGTAGCCCTATTGAAAAAAGATGCAGCAGATGAGGCCTGCACAGACCAGGCTGAAGCTTGATGCCCTTTAATCAATGTTCGTTCTGCTTTCTTTTCTTCTGGGCGCAGACACACTTCAGAAGGACCTGTAAGAGGAGAGGAGGAAGACAAAGCCAGGACTGGGGCGTCAACAGAAGGAACCTGGAGGAGATGGGCGAACTCAGGAGCCATGTTGTAGAATCTCTTGTCCAAATTATTAGGTACAGGGCCTGAGCTTGGAAAGGACCACTGGCGGGTAAGAACATCAGAAAACAGTTTGGGGGCAGGGACCACCTCCTTCTGGACTGTGGGTTCCTGAAACAAGGAAGCGGTAGGATCTGAGGCTGTAGCTGCAGCATCAGAGGAAGAAGAGGATATACCCAGGCGGGTTACTGTTTGAGCTTTAAAGAGCAAGGAACGGAACATGTGAGGCTTAAATAAGCCAATAAAAGCTGGTTGATCAGGCTCCAAACCCTCATCCTCTGAAAGATTGTGATCTACTATGATTTCCCCTTCAGAAAGGGAATCCTGGCTAGCAGAGTCCCCCGCTTCGCAAACATCAACGGGTTCTTCCAGATCCTCCTGACCGGAATGAGAAGCATGTTGATGATGGGCACATGAGTGTGCAGAAGTGTGAGGAGAAGGCCTTTGTTGAAGGCCCTGGGCGATACCCTGAGAAATAGCCTGCGAGATTAGAGCAGATAAGGCTGGGGGAATGTTAGTCAAAGAGAATGGCATCTGATCCACAGTTTGTCCTGCAGATTCTTGAGACTCAGAATGGTCAAGCTGGGAAACATCTGGGTCCCCAGGGGCCACTGGAAAAACAGAAGCAACCTCATTCTCTGGAGAAACCTCCTCAGTTGTGGATCTGTCTGGAGATAAGGCAGAAGTAGGCCTAGCTTTAGCAGAAGAGGTAGAAGCAGCCTGAGAAGGTGCTGCATGGCTGGAGGTGGGCTGCTGGGAGGAGGAGGATTGGGCCTTTGAAAAGGTCTTCTCTAAGGCCTTGTGGCGGCGTTCTTCCTCCCTAGATGGTTTTGGGGCTATGGGGCGATCTGAGGAAGGCTTGGCTACAGCCCTGGTTTTAGAAGCTCTACCCCTGGAGGCCCCATCCTCTGGCCCCTTTTCTCTAGGGCGTTTGGCCTTGGACTGAGCCTGGCGGGAAGATCTAGTCTTTGGAGAATCCGCCATTTTGTAATTGCCACGTGGAGGAAGAAAGGCCTGCGACCACCCCTCCATTCCGATAAGGCCTCAAGAGCCTCCCCAGATACTTGCGATTGACGATTTGAGGGACTCCTCGTCACGAGGGATGTCCTGCTGGGCCGCTAACCTGAAGGCTGCAGCGCGGCCTGAAGAGCGGCGAGCGTGTGACTGGGGAAAGCGCGGGGCTAAGCCACGCAGCGATCCTCCACCACCGAAACAAGCCGCGAGAAAAACAGCCGCTATCCTCGAAGGGCGAGTCGTCCGGATGGCGAGGCTAGGGGCGAGGGAGCGGCAAACACGTCCGCCGGCCAAAGCTTTGGGCGGGAAACAGCGGGCGAGCGCGGCTGAGCGAACTCGAGCTCGCGCCAGAAAGCACTGCCGGCCGGCAGGCAAGCCGCTAGAGATCGTCGCTTCGCTTTTTTTTAAAGGGAGAGAGAGAAATCAAGCCAAAAAACATTCCGAGGTCAAAAAAGCCAGAATCTTTAAGATTTAGAGGAGCAAACTATAGACACGACTGGTCCTTGGCAGACCGAGTCGAAAAACTGGAGCCAAGCAGGAAGTGGGCGGAGTTTTGCTTTCCAGTAGACCCGGTCCCATTGGTCATCTCCCGATATCGCACCCATGCATGACTGCTGTGACAGCCAATTGGAGAATAACGCATTTATTTGGGTATTCATCTTTTTATTTTGGTCATGGTTGATTTAGTGCTTTTATAAATTGTTACATTTTCTTATTTTTTGATTATATTGCCATATTTTGATTCTTATATTACTGCTATCACAGCAGAAAGTAAAGTTTATTGATAAATCTTCAAAATTATTTGTTGTTGGTTCTTCTAGTAATATGAGACGTTTTATTGTGCTTATGGCACATACACTGACATCTAATATTTTTACAAAAGAAACAAAGATATTCATTATTTACCAAGTGTTGTGTTTAAATGGTTAGTTTTATATTTAACTGGTACTAGTAGCAAGTGGAGAGTCTTTGTTTTATAATGAAACTTTGTGTAATAATAGCTTTGGCAATAAATAATTTCTATTTTTATATATTTAGGATTTACAAGATGAAAGCTTACACTGAAGCAGAGTGGATGCCTGTTTTTTTTTTTAAATATATAATTGAAATTCACAATTTTACTTAATTATTTAAGCGCTTCATTTTGTTCTTAGATCTCTGAACTGTCATGTAGGATGGTATCATAGAACATGGGTAGGCTACCCCCCCCCCCTTAACTGCAGTGGGAAACTACTGTCACTGCTGCTATGAGGAACTCCAAAGACAGAGCCAGATGTAGAAGCACTGGCTCTGATGTGGTATTATGTAATTAACCAACATTGGATTGCATAAATCTTTAAATCACTATATTTAAAAGAGTGCTTCTTTATCTGTTTTAAAGAAAGGATTTTCCAATTAAATCCCGAGACGTAGTATTAGCGGACTTGTGACACAATACTTGGCTGTATTATTAATCATCATTATAGAGATAATGCTGACTGCAGAACGTAGCTACAGAATTTTGTATTCATCTTTATATGCGAATTCTGAAGATTGAAATTCTGTTGTTTTTGGTCAATAGGAAAAATAAGGCCTAGTTCCTATGATACATACTATTGGATAATGTTTATAGGGAATCAGGAGTCGACATACATTTTATAAATTGTTTACTATACACAAAAATGTGAAGTCACAGCTGCCAGTTCTTTAGCTGGTGTTGGCCTTCATATGCATGAAGTCATTTATTTATTTGATTTTTATCCCACCTTTATTTCTTTATAAGTAGCTCAAAGTGACAAACATACCTAATATCTTCTTCCTCCTACTGTCCCTATAACGATCCTGTCAGGTGCTTGGACTGAGAGTGAGTGACTGAGTGACCCGAAGTCACCCAGCTGCCTTTCATGCTTAAAGTGGGCCTATAATTCATCTCCATTTTCCTCAGCCAGCAACTTAACTATTTTGCAAAACTGGCTCTCTTCCCAATAACCTAGAATGTTCTAACATATTGGCGTAATATATGCGTGGATTTAAGCACTGTGAACTGTGATTCAAGCACAGGTGGAAATTTTGCCAATGTGAATACTTTCTGGGTGCCATCCAAGATTTTTGGACATGGCACCCAATGTGCTGACCACCATGGCTGGTTTACGCCGTAATCCTTCAATTTCTATTTTCAGATCTTGATACTTTTATGACCTTCTCCAACATTTTGTCCTCTATTCCACTACCTCTTGGCATTATGTTTATCTAATAAGGATTTTGTCTGTTTTATCAGAAGCAGACTTAGCCGAATTATGATATAAAGGCAACCAATGCTTTTAGATTTTTATGTAATGGAAGCCATCTTAGAGCCAAAGAAATGTTTGGGATAAGAATCAATGTAACAATTTAATCCCAAGATTGTGCCACCAATTAACTGAGATGTGACTAGTAGTTTTTTGAAAAAAGAGGTTTGGGGGGGGGGGGGGGAGAGAGAATTAGTAAAATATCACCAGATGTAGACCCAGTAGGAAATATCAGCAGAATACTGAATTGAGCAGAGTTCTCTCAAGACCATTGTCACAAAATGGACCAGGAAGATGAAAGGGATTATTGGACGCTATTGTTCTGGAGTGCCATTTCTGGCCAGAGGGAGCCCAGAATGCTTCCTATTTTTGAGAAGATATGTGCAGTGAAGCAAACTGATAGATGATTAGAGTGCAGGTGGCATAAATCATGCAGCAAATACAACTGAGCAGAAGTGGGAGTGCATAATCATATCTGCCACATGGCAGTGGAAGTACTTAAGAGGGCTGACTTCTATAGTATTACTGCATGCTCAGTGAACTGCCCAGTAGTGCTTTCTTTAGTGGTGGATAGCTAATCAAGATTAGGTTAATCCAAAAGCAGCTGTCCACTTAATTAAAAATGCAATAGACAGAATGCTTACATTCACACCAAATCAATTGGCACAGTTCATACAGAACACGTGGAGATCATGGAGATACTACTATATTTGACTTTGGAATAGCTTAAAGAACAGGACAAGATGCTGGTCAGAACTATTACCTGACCCTTGGATCAGCTTTTCCCAAAGCTAGGTATCATTCAGATGGTTGCCTATAAAATTCATCTCCCATAATTTTCTTTAATGCCCATTCTGGCAAGGAAATTCTGGAAGTTGAAATCCACATGTCTGGAAGGCTCTAGGTTGTGGAGCAGCTACTTCAACTCTTACTAATAAAGAGTGGTAAAATGAAACAGAAAGGGTTTAACTGTATGGATCTAGATAGAGTGACGTCTTCAGGAGAAGCCAATTTGTAGTTCTATTTCTATGTGCTAGAGGGAAAGTGTTATCTACAATTAAAACAAACAGGCATAAACATAATAATAATGCTCCAGAATGATATTCATCTATCATTGTCAAGATTAATTTCACTAATATTGACCTATATCTAATGAATTAATGATTTCAGAAAGTAGCTCAACATCTCCAGAGAATTAAATGAAATGGAAAACCAGATGTGAATTTTCTCCAAGATGATATCACACACTTCCCTCCATCTGAAAATCAACTATAAAGCATGTTAAAGGTTCAACTCTGGATAATGTTAAAATGGTTAAAACCCTCAATGATGGCAGATAGTTGGAGAACTATGAATGATACCTGCTAGTGTTTGTAGAAATTGGTGAGGGAACATACACCTACATAGTTTGTTTGTAATTTTTAAAACACAGATTTATAAGTATAACATATTTAATAGTCTATTTTTCAATAGTCTACATGATGCAACTTTACCATATCATCCTCATTTTTCTACAGTGTAGCCAGTTAATCATAAACAAGATTAATATTCCTCTTTCTCTTTTGGAAAGAGACTATCAAGATATAAAAGGAAAAAAGTATATAAATTTGAATCTTCAGTATGTATCAGAACAATTCTCTGACAGTAATCATATATTTCAATTTTCATTCATGCCTCTCTCAATAATGACAATTTATTGCACTCAATGTCAAATTATCATAAAGACAAAAATAAGAATTTATAAAAATTTACATTGGTGGATTCATGCTAGAAAGACTCCAATAAGATTGCTTTTTCAATAGAATGTGCAGCAAAATATGACCGTAAGAATTTTAAAAAACCTGTACAAATGTTCGCAAGCAGGTTCTGTTTAACAATTGGGAAAAATTATATGCCTTTTACAGTGCTCAGGAACATTTAAGAATTTGTTAATTAAACTGCTTGTGGAACAGATGGAATGGTTATTTGGGATCTAATTATGTTAAGTTGTCCAGAGTTTGCAGATTTTAACAAGCTCAATAAAATGAATGATTACATATCAATCACAATTAGAAATACCAATAAGATAGACTGAATAATAATGGTAACATGTCAAGCATGGAAACACAAAGAACAACAGGCACTAGAAACTCTAATTAGGAATTAAACAACCCATCTTTACCCCTGGGAAAAAAGACTGAAAATATTTGCACAATTTCTTTCATTTCATGTACCGATACATGGATCAATTCTTGCATTTCCCTTCTCCCATTATTTTGTCCATAACCTGAATCCACCTGCAGAAATGAACAGCCTGTCAAATTTTTAATCAGCATTAAACATACTAAATATGCTGGCTAGTAATGGCATTGCCATCTGACTTCTTAAAAGATTATGTTTCAGTCATAGGTCTAAAAGGGCCAGTGTCAGTCAATTATCACTTTTACTCTTGTGTATTCTGGTATATACTTAGATACTTTAAACTCAAACTAATCTGCTTTAATAAAAGTTTTTGATATCTGGAAATAATGTGAATAAAAAATATGACTAATGATAATCACCTCATTGGAGACAGGTAGGTCCAGTTTCTATTTAAAAAAAATAATTTTGAAAGATTGTATGCAATAAAATTTCATGTATTTAATTTAAGTGCCATCTGATTTAAGACAAGTCTGGGTAGCTCACCATGTAACAAAAATAAAAACACAATATGAATAATCAATGACAAAAGAAATAAATATAAGTAAAGAAATAAAACACATTAGGAACAAAATGGTGACTGGCAGCCACACACAAAATACACTCCACAAGGGCTCCATCTACTGCAGCTCAATGCTGAGAAAACAGCCAGGCCTTTAAGGCCTTCTGGAACACCATCAGGGTGGGAGCTACACAAATTTCCAATATAGTTTCCAATTCTATTGTTATAATCAAAAACTAAAAATAACTTTACAGCAAGTTTCAAAAAAAGCCTTATAGTATTATGGTATGTGCTGTTGTGAAGGGTTAATATAGTTTAAAAAAATTATTCTATAAGCCACAGGCTTGAATATCTAATGTCACAAGAGTGCTGCATTTCTTTATTCCAGCCATTAAGCAACATGGCTTTAAAGTAAAGCTTGGTTTGCTCCTTTACATGAATGAGACATACATTGTCTTAATACCACATTATGTTGGGCCTTATGACTGGAATTCAACATTGCATTAACTGGTTTCCACTAATGCTGATTGTTGTCTTTCTTTTATTCCATCCTGCGCATTCTCAATACTGAAAGTGCAAGTGTGTGTGTATGTGTGTGATCAAGGTGGTAAGTGGCACTGCACCCCACCCCTCTCCGGTCAGTTTAAACCTTTCCCATTATTGGAAACATAGTATTAGATTTTATTTTTAATGTTTAAACATCACAACAAAATTACATAAAATTTTTCTTTGCGTCCTCCTTTTTTTAACCTTTCTCCTCTCTAAACTGGGTCTATGCTCTATTCTGTCTCAGGAATTAACATGCATATCCCCAGATTAAAAAAAAACTGTTAAGCTGCCTCTGCATCAGCACTTCAAAACACCAAAATGCAGGCAGTGCTGCTTGTCTTTCCTAAGATATGTACATAGCCCAAGGCTTTGAGGAACCTTTGCCCTCCCTCTTATTTTGCCAATTCTTTTGTAGCAAGCCCTTAGAAACTCTTTCTCTCTGTGTTTAGGGCTACCGGTAGTTATAAGAATTTTTTTTAAAAAAAACACCCAAGGCATATTTCAGATATATGGTTATACTATGCATTTTGAATTAATTTGCTTGTATATAGTCCTCAGTTAAAGATAATTCATTCAGCAAGTGTTCAAACTTCTGAAGGCGCTTAATGAGCAGTACTTATGACTGTCAGTCCTCAAGAGTTCCAGTCGTCCCAGCAGCCTCAGTCACATGATCACAATCTGGGAGTTTGGCAAACAGATGCACTTAACAACGGTTGCAGCATCCCATGGTCAAAGGTTTGTCATTTATGACTTTTCCTGCCAGCTTCCCACAATCAAAGTCAATGGAGAAGATGGCAGGGAAGACTGCAAGTGCTCTGTTAAGTCACACTCCTGCAGTCTTTTCTCCTGAGCAGTTCTGCTACAGAGTACAAGATCACCACACATACCACAGCACCTTTCTACCTGCAGCAGCCATCTGCGCACCCTCCCTCACTTGGCAGCAGCTATCCCTGGCTCCACTGCACCAATGCCATAGCAGCCATTTAGCTGTCATCGGCTTGCTTGCAAGCTCCTGGGACTTGCAACTTTCTGTCAGCTTCTTTGCTGATTTTGCTTGTTGGAAGTTGCAAGGAGGTCCTCACTTAATGACAAGGACTGCTATCACTAAGTGATACAATCACGAGCTTTAGTGCTTTATGACTGGATTGTTTAACAACAGAAATTCTGGTCTCAATTGCCATTGTTAAGCAAGGATTATCCTGTTTTCCCCAAAATAAGACCTCCCCTGATAATAAGCCCAACGGGGCTTTTGAGGGCATGGCAATAAGGCCAAACGCTTATTTCAGGGTTCAAAAAAATATAAGACAGGGTCACATTTTTGGGAAAACTCGATATCTGTATTGTTTATGTATATTTCAGTTGTTAATGATAAAATGGTTTGTTTTCTTCAATTTTAATAATAGATATTGAGCAATCATGGCAAAGTATGATAAATGGGACAGGTTTAAGATTTTCATGGTTTTCTTCTACACTATTTGGAAGCACTTGATTGACTACAGGAAGTTAGTACCTTCTAAATGTATTGTTTATTTACTAGTCTGCACTAAAACAATTTTATTCTAGTACTGGTTATTACTGAATGCTGTTTTTAGCATGTCACATAAGACTGAACAACCTAGTGTTGGTTGTTAACCTAATATTCTGGTTTTTCAGCTATTGATAATGACAAGATTTTTCATTTCATATTGATTATGCTTTTTTGTATCACCATTGTTCGATGCAATTTTCAGTGGCAGAACACTTGAACTACTGCAGACATAAAAACAAGAGTTTTAGTATACATTCACATATTGAAGGCTGTTTTAACCAACACAGACTTTTCAAATCCAAATTAGTTCTTCATTACTTTGCATCGGACGTTTGCAAAGCCTCTTCCTATTAATCAGAACACAATCATTTTAGATAAGCATAAGGCTGCAATATATAAGAATTCAACTAATTACTCAAGTCTAACTATATTGTTTAAAACCAGACTTTTAACAAATGTATTTTCAAATTTATTTTCATTAATATATTATTCCACTCAATGAAATTTATGGTAAAATATTTCTCATACATTTTAATCCACATTTTGTCTAAGAAGTTATTCTTTAGATTTCCAAAGATCTGTGACTGAAGCAAAAGATTTTCTCCCTGAGGGGCTAAAAGTGTGGGTGTGGAAGAGGGCTTTTGTTTGAAAAATTAGCAATGCTATGAGTCATTGTGCATTAGTGCTAGAATAGTTTTGCATCTTGTATGAACCCAGACACCATATGTCATGCGAGGACCTATTACTTTATTCGGTGCTGTTGCTGACAGGCAGACACGTGGATATCCCCAATGGAAGGACTGTCTCTTCTCTGTAGTGAGTACAGGAACCCAGTGATCTGAACACATCAGACATTGTAACTAGCAGCAGGAACAGCTGGTAAGCTAGGAAGAAGCAATGGCGATACCGAACTAGAATGTTAATGAGAATGTATGAGCTAAACCACAGTGCTAGCCTCAAAGGGGGAAAAGTCAAATTCATTTTATGTTACTCGTTCATGTAACGTATCATTTAGATTTCTTTTTTTTTTTTAAAACATACTATTTCCTTCTGATTAAAGCATTAGTTCATATAGTTATAAAACAATTATTAATGATAATTGTTAATTCATTAATAATTATTAATGAAGATTCTCAGGATTTCAAGGCATCTTTAGATTTACTTAAGTTGCACTTTCCTCTAAAAATAGGAAGGTACTTTTTTAACTGAAGAACATAATTTATTTGTTTTCAATATCACAGAACCAACACTATTTTAGCTTAGTTAAGTAAATATCAACATGACACTAAAGGCTACTACAAATAGGAATGCAATTCAAAATACATTCATGTACCTGGCTATATATAATTAATAATAATTATTCATTTGGAACAGCAAGATAAATCCTTGGCTATTACTAACTTTATAAAAACCAAAGGATAACTACTTCCTTTATATATGTTCCTGTGCATGTGTGTATATGTGAGTGTAAGCTACCTCCTTTTTAAAAATAAGTCCACCAGTGTTTTCTCAATAATTTGAGGTGGAAGGACTTGGAACTGCAGTTTCCAGTAGAGAAACCAGTGGCTCAGAAACAGAAAAAATATTAATTCAAAAACACAATACAATACAAGAATAGTATATTTCAAGCCAGGGACGTTGTATATGACAAGCAATGGCCCCTGCATCTGGCATTGCCATTGAGAAAGAGAAGTTGCAGCAGACCTTCTTGAGTAAACACTGGGAAAATGAGGTCAGGGAACATTCTTGTCCCCAAATAGTAGCTGAAAATACAGGGGTGTACAACAAAGAAAAGAACAGCAGCCAAAATAGACAGCTATGTTTAGGTGACACAGACTGGAGAAAGCATTACATTCAACTTGGAGCAGAAAAACATGGGTGGAAGCCTGGAAGCGAAGAGAAATTCCTGTCCTCAAGAATGTTGGGGAGGGCATGATGGAGCAACCTGGCAATGTGTGGATATGCTTTGCTGTAGGAATACTGAAGCCCAATATTTATTCCATTTTGCCTATTGGTCTTTTAAAGGAAAAAGAGTAGTTGAAAAAAAGCCAAGCCTCACTATTACATAACTGACTGCTATGGCCTGGCAGGAATGCATCTCCTAACCATGACTGACTGTAGTAGCCAAACTCTAACTAATGGTGCCTGACTGAT
Organism: Masticophis lateralis; assembly: GCA_030761175.1. Lineage (NCBI taxonomy): Eukaryota > Metazoa > Chordata > Lepidosauria > Squamata > Colubridae > Masticophis > Masticophis lateralis. The sequence goes on along the minus strand of JAUDYJ010000003.1, from coordinate 93,159,928 downwards.
TAATGGGGAAAGGGGGTTTGTAATATCACAAAGCCTTGCCAGTATTCCCCTGGTGCAAAAACACATTGGGTATTAGACACTTCCCTCATAATCCTCTCTATTATGAGCATCCATGCCCTGCTGCCTTTGCTGCTCTTCCATCTGTACTCAACAGAAATAGCAGCAAAAAATGGGCATTTGAGGAGTAAGGCTGAAATTTTCCATCTGCTGAAGCTCTGCCCTCAACATGTCACTGGAAGTGGAAAAAAGGGCCTGTTTAACAAACTTTCAGTAATTCAAGACCCACTGCCCCATTCTAAATTAGCTTGTTTTGACTTTAATCATTATATAAACAAACCTAATTTCTTTCATGCTGAAGTATTGACTGTTTACTATATAATTCCTGATTGGATAGAATTATCAACATTATTTATAATGTTAATGTTAAAAAAACACCAAAATTGCACTGAAGCAGCAGCAAGAAAATAACAATTTAAAAGCATGAACAATTGCTCAACTTATTTTTTCTTTTCTGAAAAGATTTGTGCTTGGACAAGTAGATCCACATACAGCCACAATAAAAATGCCTTAATATCAGGGGAAGACAATGTCACTTATTGGGGAGAATTCGACTACTGGACCTAGGTTTTCTTTTCCTGGATCTAAACAAGTGGTGCCCAACCTTTCCGGCCTGGTGGCCTGAGGGGGAGGAAGAGTGGATGGTTCCAAGTGAGTTGTAGACACTCACACAAATGAAACTGTGTGTGTGAGTGCACACGCTCACTGCTTGCACAAGTGGAGACACTTCCACAGCCCAGTTCCTAACGGGCTGCTGTTCTTGCTGAAAGGAATGACAAAGTTTTGGTGCCTAACTGCAATACTGGATAGTTGATACACTGTTGCAAAATTTCACAGAATATCTGGATGCCCAATATTCAACATGCAATGGGAGTGGGCATGGATGTCATGAACTTTGGCAGTGATGTCTGCAGTAACTTCCAATTCTGGCTCCAGTTGCTACACTCTATAGCCCTGTCTTAGGATCTTATTAGCATAGTTTAAAAATTACTCTGAAAATATTACAGAAAAATATTCTCATGGAAGCTTGACAACTTGGCATAAACTTTTCAGATTGCTCATAGCAACAGATTTCTAAAGCAACTGAAACTGAGAAGCAAATTATACATAATTCTAATCATGTGGCTGACTCCTTTGAGTGCAGCATTTTCTTTTTTTGCCAATAATGAAAGCAGCCTCACTATCTGGAAGACCACATTTTTTTACCTTTCAAGAAGAAAATAAATTTTTTCCTCTGTCATTCTCCTTTGAGCACATTAACAGTTTGTACCTTTTAGTCATCCAGAGAAAGAATCCAGGCAATTGATTCAGCCAAGGCAGCACTGGGCTGGATTAGATAGCTGAGATGAATTGATGGAGACTGCATGGAAATGAATGGGAAGAATGTTTGAGATGAGATAGATGTAGCAAAATAGGGAAAGAATATAAACAGAAGGAGTGGAAGACGTCCACAGGTGGTAGAGATGCTGACAGACTTGTAAGAGTAAAGAGAATGAGAGCTGGATGAGGATGAAAAGTCAGAAGACTGACACCAAACATGAAGTCACAACATGCAAAATGATGAGGACTAACAGGAAAGCTGGGAAGAATTGCTATTGCTACAATTTGGTGGAAATTGTACCTACTGTTGCAGGATTAAAGTCTCAGTTAATATAGACTGAGGCCATGAGAGTCAACATCGGTCATTCATGCCTGTTTCAAGCCCTGAACGCCTGTCACAACTTCCATGTGAGGGATTTGACATCACAGGTACATACAGCTAAACAAGGTACATACATACATTGGTACATACATAAGAAGTATGTACCAATCTTCTTTAGAGGTTGGGGACAGTGTTACCGTATGATGAAGACAAGAAGACCTACTTGTGGAAAATGGGAGAGAGTAACCTGGGCTCACAGTGAGGAAGGAACAGTTGGTGGGAGAAATAGGAATAAGGAAAAGTAATTGGGATGATAGGTGAGGATGAGAAGACAGACACAGAGGAAGATGACAGAATGGTTATGACAGACACTGTGTCTGAGTGTCTAAGAAGTGGTACAGATGAGGAAAGGATGTGATAGGAATGATGATAAGCTGTAAGATCTGGTTGCAACTGCCAAGCCTGGAACAGGAGTGTTAGAGATAGGATATTTATTCATTTATTAGTATTTTTAATAAGTAATTCAAAGTGGCAAAAATACATAATACTCCTTCCTCCTCCTTTTTTCCCCTCAACAACCTTATGAGGTGTGGCATACTGTTTAAGGCAAACCTATTGATGTGAGAAGTTGGCAGGCCATTCCAGAGAAAAGAGTTTGGTATTTGATTCCTATCTCCTCTTCCTGGTCAATTATTTCAATGCAACAGCAGTACTGCAATCAAATTACTGCTGTTAAATGCTAGATTGACATGAAATAAGATCAAGTAGTGTCCATAATTTGGCCATTATCCTTACTGGGAGAGCGTGGCATATGTCCTCTTTCAAATTCAAATTCAATTCAAATGAACAATGCACAAGAGGATCCCAAAATGATACTACATCAGCCATATTCCCAGGGTAGGGAAAGTAGGTATTACTACCTGAGATGATTTTGCAGTGACCAGGGATTATGCCCTACAGATGACAAGATGTAAATGTCTGTGATATTGGGCCACAGGCACTAGCCTTGGGATCTTCCTTGGGTACTCTTATTTTCTAGATCTCCTCTTGGGAGTGATGGTGGAGTATTATACTCTGGGGGAACAGTTTCTGGAAAAATCTCTTCCCCCAGAATATAAAAATAGAAAAAAGAAACATATAGATAGATAGTACATATATAATGAGAGTTATTCTAACAGAACACAAACTTTAATATACACAACAACACTTTAAAAATTCTACTGCTCTTTCAGCACAATGCCCTCAAAAGAAAAAAAAACCTATCCATGGCCTTCTTGTTTTTGAAATTTCGCATATTTTTCTTTATGAGAACTTTGAAATACATACAGAAACAAAACCCTGTGGGTACATGGTACCATAATTTCAGAATTTCACAATTAAGAACATGTTATTAAGGAGAAAAACCTAAATAAACTCTTTAAAGTTTATAATTCGGCCTCATGAGGTTCCAAAGTCCAAAAATAGAACAGAACTTAAAATAAGAGCAACTAACATGTATAATAATAAAATGGCTTCATATCTCTGGGGGATATTAATTTCTTTATAGTACCTATGAAATATATTAATTCTTTGCAAACCTACATCACTCACAAATAATAACCCAATGTTAATACTGCTCTGAAAGCTTCCCATGTTATTTACAGGTTGGAACATATTACAGCTATTGATTACTGCCTAGAGAATGTTCTTTCTGTGAGAAGCTAGGCACATGGAAGTGACAGTCAGCCGAGCTATTGATCTACTCCAACAAAGAAACTGCACTCCAAAAGAAGGACAGAACTTCTTCACACCATTTATTAAACATTCAATAATACTCATCTAGACACTACAGAGATTGGTATGATAGGACTGAGCAGTCATAAGCCTAGTAGCTTATAAGTATCATTTAGAGTTTTGGGCTGACAAGTTATATTTCTTCCTTTTGGTGAGATAAAGCTAATAATTTTGAAAGACAAAAAAGTGAGGCCAATTCAATTTGCTGCATGGGAAAGGTAAATGCAAAATTTTACAAGTCTGAAAAGGATGATTTTTTAAATTGACGCACTATATTAATGTATTTTTGCCATGTAATTTATATTTCATAATTTCAATCAATTCAATCCTTGAAGCACAAAAGTCTACATGGACCATTTATTATAATGAAATTCTATAGGAATCTACCTAACTGAGAGCCTTCCCAGAAAGAGATCAGGGAGACTGGGGGAAGATGTTGATGTAACCACACCCTAGATTCTAGGGCCTAGAACCTCTCAGGATATATGTAGTAGGTTAGGTTATAACTCCAGTTTGGCAAGATTCTGTCCACTAGGTGAAATCAAATAAAGGGTTAAACTCCTCTGCCTATAGACAGTGGATCTCACTGTCTAGTCTCTAAGCTTGGGCCTGACAGTATCTCATTCTTCCTTTTTACCTGCATACATTGGATCTTGGAAGGCCTTCCATTATCAAGTCCATGTTGAAAACTTACTTCTCCACTTCTTCTGTAGAATTGCTTACTCAAGGCCTTTTCCAGTCTTGTCCACACCAGAGAGGTCATCTCATTCTCAATCTTTTTATTATTTTATAAAGATTTTCTTTTTGTGCAGTAAAAATACAGTACCTGGGTGAAAAAGACTGCTTACATTTTTGCATAGTAGTATTAGCAAAAACCTCTAAGACAGGGGTGTCAAACTGATGGCCCACAGGCCGGATGTGTCATGTGCAGACCATGCCCACCCCAGCTCCATGAAGAGAAAAAAGTTGTGAAACATCATGTGACGGCAACATGATGCCGTGAGTTTGACACCCGTGTTATAAGATCAGGAACCTCAATATGAACTACAGCAAGTGTTGCTTTTTTGTTGTGGCACAAGGATCCATATTTTTGTAGCCTTTGAAATATTTAGGATCCATTTAATATTCAATTCCTGAATGGCTCTCTTCCCCAGTTCCCCATGTTATAGTTTCCTTGCTGGTTTTCTGCTTTGATGGACAAGTGATAACTTTTTGCCTATTTATGTTTCCTTGTTCAAGAAACTGGATTTATTTTGTCCTGATGATTGACATAAGGCTTCACAGAAATACTGTATATCTGAAAGAAGACAGCTCAGAACTGACTTTAATGGAACTTTAAAGCAAATTCATCTCTTTACAGCCAGACATATTACATCTCTGGTTCTGAAGGTACTGACCTGATTACTAGGTAATCTTTAGAAAAATCTACAGATAAGATGAAGTGCCAGAAAATTGCAGAAAAGTGAATATAATTTCAATATTCCAAAAAAGAGAAGAGAAAAAACACAGGAAATTATGGACCAGTTTTAAAAGAGATTATCAAATAGAACGCCTGCAACCGTTACCAGGAGCCAACATGAATCTGTCAAGAAGCTATGCCAAAGCAATGGTATCTCCTTTATGGCAGAATAAATACTTAGGTAGACTAAGAGAAAGTTGTAGATATAAATACCTTGATCTCAATAAAATTACAATGTTTTTCACAGTATCCTTGTGAACAGCATGGATAAAAGTGGGCTAGAAGATAGTGTGGTCCACTAGATTTTCAACTGCTTGAATAATCATACCCATGTTATAAATGGCTCTACATTGATGAGGATGAAGTACTGAGTGAGCTCCCCAGTTCTCTGTTCTTAGTCCTTGTTATTTAACATTTTCCCCAGCAAAGTGACATGGCTATATATGAATGTACATGTTGAGACAACTAAGAGTACTGAAATGGCTTTGCATAAGTAAGGAGTCAGGTGGAATTGCTGAAACTTTCTGCATGAATCCATGTTATTCATGGAAACACACTATGAAATGCAGCAGCTAAAAAGATCAATGCAATTTTGTGCTTTATTAACAGAAGGACAACATCCATCTCATGGCAGATAACAGCTGGACTGTACTCAGTTACAACATAGACTAAAAGTGACATGGGAAAGCTAGAGTAGGATCAGAAGAGAGCTACTAGGATAAATAAGAGACATAGAAATCAATCCCTTTGAGAAGTGATTAAAAGAGCTGAGCCTGTTTAACCTGCATATTAGAAGACTGGGGCACGATAGCAATTTACAAATATCTGAACTGTTTTCATGTATAAAAGGAGGCTGGTTCCTTGTTGAAATTGAAGATTTTCAAAGCTCTAAGAGTCTGAAATTAAAAAGTTTAAAATTAAATTTAGAATTAAAAATTAAAAAGACAAGATTAAAGCTGAATATTAGGAGGAATTCTCTAATGGTAGAAGTTTCTTTTTTTTCTTACACCAGCAATGGATTCATTCTCACTGGAGGTTTTCAAGTGGGCAGGATGACCACTAGGGATGGTTTAGTAAATTCCTTAGTAAAGGTGACTTTCAAGATTCCTTCCAACTCATTTCTATGATTTGATCATGACAGATTGCTCTAATATATAATCTTTAATAGTTTCTACAGCTAACCCAATGGCTCAAAAGTTTAGACATTTTCTGGAATTCATGTACTATATGTGCCAGTGTAGCGAATCAACGATACCCTTGGAGAAACTAATCAAGGCTGTTAGAAAAAAATACTTTAAATCCAGAAGACAAAGAAAATAATAGAAACTCAAACAATCTTTCCCTTAACTTTCTTGAGTATAAGAAGGAGAGAGTTAGACTTTCATATAATGTTAGGCTTTCAAAATTATATATTGATAAAGTTCCAGTCATTCTTATGGAGTCTTTTTTCTGACCTGGCTACCTTTAAGAGCTTATAGCCAAACATTTGGATCATTTTGTTTCAGAGGAAAATTCATTATTTAAAAGATTTTGGCATCCAGCTGTAATCATCATCCACTTGTGATCTACGATGAACAAATACAAACATCACTGTAGCTCCTGTATGATTATAACTGGATTTGAAAAGAGCAGTGATATACTATTTTTCCTGATAGGGAAGAAGACATCAAGTCATCAAGATGATGGCTTTTCACAAGACAAGGTATCAGGTTTTATAGATCCAAAATGAGCTCATTGAATTGGAGGAAATTAGGCTAAGAATCCTGTTTGAGCAAAACTCTAAACCAAAAAGTATCCAGAATTATTTCCATTTGTTAGGGGAAAAAATCTCTGTATTTATGATAACACATTTCAATGTTTAAACAATGAATTGGATACTATCATGACATGTTATTCAGAAAAAGTTTTGATCAATATATTAATCAAATATGAATTATGAAAATTCCCTGCAATGATAGATAAGCCCCCAAGCAGCTACCTAATGACCTAATACCAGACCAAACTATATGCCATTATATTGCTTCTTTACTGATGAGAGCTTTCATAGCCTGGAGAAACTGAAGGCTGTTGTTTCCTGAGTTTCTTGGATACCAAATGAACCTCAAAACATCTCTCCCTCTCTCTCTCTCTCTCTCTCTCACACACACACACACAGTTCCTCATCTTCCACTCAGGTTACTTAATTCAAATAAAAATATGGAAAAGTTCTATTAAATGGGATTAAAACAAGCATTTGAAAGATTTTTAGTCACTTTCACTCTGAGTTGTGCCCCATTAGGCTTCACATCAAAACCATTCTCCTCCTCCTAGGATCCAAACTTTTCCAGCTCTCTGCACCAATGGATGTGTCATCATCCTTGAAGTGAAAGCCTGAACAGGAATGTCAAATCTCCTGCACACATTTCCTCCCCCTCTAGTGAAGGAGGGAAGGCAAATGAAATAATTTTGTTTTACAAACTAGTGTTGAGGCCTGTCTTGCTACCTGATTTTCAGAGGCCCATGCCAGATTCTGGGTCACTATCAGTTATTAAGGGATGCAAACAGGAATATATTAAACTGAAAAACTCCCAATGATGTTAAGAACCTTTTGACTCTTGAACAAAGACTGTTTATATGTCAAATATACAAACAATAAAAAGTGAAACTGTTACGTTGTCACTTAAAGTGATTCATATACAAATTTGCATTGAGAATTTTGCCAGATTTTTTTCCTTCCACATATCACATACATATTTTTCTTTAATATCGGCTTACCAGTTTTGAGGAAACTTTGTAATCTTGAATGCACTCTTCTTCCTATGTGCATTAAATGTATCAGTAGGTTTAAACTTGAATGAATCTAAAAATGCTGTTATTAAAGAGATTGAGATATACCATGTTTTTCAGAACATGTACTCCAAAGATAGATGAATTTTTCAATCCTGATTTAGAAACAAATAAAAAAGGATACAAGCTCTGATAGAGAGTTATAAGAGATTTCACAGCTTTGCTGGCATTGATACATGTGGCCCGTATAAGATTTGGCAACAGTTTTCCAGTCACAATTGCTCCATTAAACAAAGGACCAAAAAATGGGACCTGTCAATAAACAAACAACATGAATTTAAAGCATTAAAGAAGTGAAATAAATTCCTGTGGAAGAATTTGTATTATATTTGAGTTTTTAGCAGCAAAAGCCTAACACCTATATGCACACATACTACTGTAAAAATTGAATTTCTGTATTTTTGGTGGAAATCTTTGCTAAACTTGACTGCTATTACATAAATCAACCGATATTTACACTATTTGAAAATAATCTTTAATAGTCTCAACAGAGTTGCCTTTATGTACTGGTTCTAAAACAAAATCATCATGTCAGAAACAACAAATATAATTATATATTATGGTAAATACATAGCCTACTAAATATGAATTCTGAATTTAGATGAAACTACATCCCTTAATTATCATTGTCAACTTTCAACATGCATGCCAGATCAATGAGAAAAATGTAAAAATAGAGTTTCCTATATCTGAAGACAGCCCCTTCCCTCCTTACCTTTTCTATAATGTTCCATAATATATTTGGGAGGAATCTGAGATGGCTTTTCTTTGCTGCTTTTGAAACTAAAGCAATCTTATTGTATGGCATATATGACAAGACTTTTTTGAGGAATGTTTCTCTTCTCAAAATGATAGGAAAGTCATCTTTCCTATCTTGCTTTTTGGTGGTTTATTCATAATATGTGAAAATAACTTTTTGGATGGGACTGGTAACGAATTTAATGGGCTAGGATACTTGGTGATTCCAAAAGTTGTGCTCCTAGCAGCCAATAAAATGTACAGATATGTGAGTTTTCTTCAACATATTCTTTCTGTTTACATGTGTGTGTGCTTATATGAAAAGCGGAACCCAAAACCTGTGGTGATAAGCCACCTGAGGGCTACAAGCAGATGATAATGGTGTCAAAACTGCATTCTAGGTTCTAGGGATGAAGTCACAGATATTAAAATAACTATAAGATTTCAGTTTGACAAACCATCAAATAAAATGGATCACGTTTAATAAAACGATACTGAAGTCCATTAAAACATATATGGAAAGCATGAGAATGTCCTATCGATTTTCAAAATTCTTGTGATTGTTAAGCAATATAATCTTTTTTCATTTTTGCTTATTTGGTAATTATCGAGCAAAATGAAGTAGTGCTATAACTCAATTAAAATACAGTTAAGTTTAAACAAACCATTTTAGTTCAGAGACCTATCTTTGATAGTAAGCAACATAGTTTAAAAGCTTGTGAATGAGAAAATTATTGTACCAAATGGCTGAGCATTAATCTCTGATGACTAGCTTCAATATAACGAGGCATCTGTGTCCCAGGGACCTCTCAGTGTGTCCCTGGCGGTATGCACACTGTATGAGTCTCTATGGCATTCTTTGTCTGCTTTTACAGGCAGCTTTTCCTCTCATTGTTTAAAATATCTTAATGCATCTGTGATGGGTGGTATGCATTCATACTAAAAGACTTACTATTGTCTTCCCTCAGAGGCTTTGTTGAGCAAAAGACTGAATCATAGTTCCCAATAATTATATTGGTTAATTAAACAGACAAAAAAAATTGTCAATCATTGAATGGTTACCAAGCAGGAAGATAAAAGTGAAAACAATAAAGCTATAGCAATAACAAAAGTAACAGCTATCGCATCAGAGATTCTTATATCATGAAGCTATTAATACAAAATTGGTAAATGTTAACATTACTCCAGGTGTCTCTACTTGGATGCAAACAGAAAGGCTAACATTATGAATGTAAAAGGCCAAATGTAACCATGAATCCTGAAAAAGAAGTAACAGCTTTTTCATTTGATTAGAGAACTCAATTTAAATACCAAGAAATGCTACCAGTTTGCACCAGTTCAGACGAACCGGTAGTAATAAAAGCCACCAGTTTGGGCGAACTGGTAGTAAAAAAACCCTATCGGTTCATCTGAACCAGTATTTCTGACAATCAGCTGTGCCGCACGATTTATATTCGCTAGAAAGCAGGAAATCCTGCTTTCTAACAAATCTAAATCGTGCGGCACAGCTGTTCCCCCCCTCGCTGTTCTACTTACCTTCAAAAGGCTCCTTTTCCCATGCGAAGTGTGCGTTTGGTGTGCACTGCGCAGCATGCGTTTTGTGCATATTGCGCATGTGTACACAGCGTACATTTGGTGTGCACTGTGCATGCACAGCGTGCATTTGGCACACACCAGTCATGTGCAGGCAGCGAACTGGTGGTAACCCGTGGAGGATTTCACCACTGGGACTGCCTATGTCAAATTACTGGTTTATAGAGAGATAAACTCCAATAGAATAAAATGCATATGCTCTGGCAGAGCAAGCTACTATGTATAGGGAGCAAAACCTACACTAACTTGCACTGATGGTTTACCTAATTGAGTAATGGATGTCTACAAGCAAGCAACCAAGCTCAGAAAGCACCTAGGTAAGCTGTTTTACTGAGCACAATCTCCTGAAACCTCTTCACAAAGAGGTCATCAACAAAACTTTCAGCAGGTTAAAATTGAAATTTGATTCTTCTGCTTAAAAGCAGAGTGTTCTCTCTCTTCTCTTTTTTAGTGCTAGACTTTTCATTGGTCAAAGCCTATCTTTTTAATCAAGTTATACATCTAAATTTTAATAACATAAAAGAGGCTCTGGAAGCCCCCTGCTTGAAAAAAGGACAAGAGGTTCAGTTTAAAAACCCACATGACAAATTGATAGACTTTAATATTAATAAACTTAATCTAAAAGTGTTATATAAATACATTTCAATGAAAGAGATTTCATAACAGAGTGCCAAAACAGATGCTTGATTTCAACAAAATTCAGTATGTCAGATATTACTACTCTTCATTCTGATGCAAATTTCTAACTGCAAAATGTCTTTTAATTCTCTACACGTCATCTGCTTCTGAATCTGAACTCTTTTTCTTTTTTTCTCGGAGTGCTTCAATGCCTCAGGGTAACAGCAAGAACTATCCCAGAAGGCTGACTCAGTGTGCCATTCTGACATCATCTTAAAATGAATTTATTAAGCAGCTGAACATTTTCCCCAAACCAAACAGTGCCACAGGGTGACATTAATAAACACACACTGAAAAATCTGTGTAAACTGTGAAAAATTACAACAGCTGAACAGGTGAAAATTAAATTCATCAATTTTGCTATTGGATATGATTGAAGGCACTAAAGAGTAAAGTAAGAGAAGGGAAAATAAGAGCACATGATCATTTTTGCTCATCATCATTTGATATGAATTCTTATATCAGATTCGTCTAAAAACATAAGCAGGCATTTTGAGGTTATATAACCATGTATTATTCAATCAAAAATAAAACTAAATAAAAGTGCAAGTTTTTCTCTGAATGTTACCCTCAAACTATAGAATGTTCTTCATTTTTTAATTCTTTTTTATTGAAAATTAAGATAAAAATGAATACAGAACTAAAAGGAAAGTAAAAAAGCAAAGTCAACTCTCCCCCCAAAAGGGAAAAAAGAAAGAAAATAAAAAGAAAATATTCTGAATTCATTAAAGAGTGCGAAGAGTTTTTTTCAAAACCTTTTGAATCAGAATAAATAATTAACTGGGCAATGATATGCTATGTAAATTTGCTTACTGCCAACACTTTGTAGAAAGGTTCAATTTAATGCACTTTAATGCCACATTTGGATTATTTTCATAGATTTTAATGATTTAATGAATCAATTAAAAACAACACTATGCCACAAAGAGTTCCAATGAGTTACATTGAGTTTAAATCCCATGCTCTCAGTTTTTTCAAGATTTCCAGAAGAACCTGTCATAATAGATATATGGATTTTATGTAATATTGAAAAGATTCTCTTAATTTTAAAAGAACTAGATGTGTATAACTCTTCAAAACACTTTAATGGTTGTAAGTTATGAGTTTTAGCAAGCTTAAAAAAAAGGAATGATAGAACTTGACTCATCTGAAATAAAGCTGAAACATGACTAATCCTTTTGCAGAACAGATTTAACAATATGAAATTTCATAAATAATTAAACATTTAATTCTATTCAACTCAGTTCTTTGTATTACATACATCTGCCTTTGTAAGGAAATGATTAAAAAACAGGAACAGAAATCAGGAGCGCCTTCATTTTTCAGCTGCCAAAGTTTTAACTAGCAATTTGAAATGATTGCGTAAAAGTAGTAGTTTTTTATAAATATTTTAATTTCATCAGATCTTTGAGGCTTTAAGAATCCCATGAATGCCATTGTTTTTTAAATTGTTTATTCCATTTATTTTTATACATTGAGTACATTTATTTATGTATTTATACAGTATATATTTGTACTGTATTTAAACTGCTAGACTTTAAATGACACTGTGTTATAACACACAGCAGTACTGAAGGACAATAAAAGGAAGATAAAGTCATAATATAAAATGCAGATAGCATAAATAAGCAATAAATGGTAGTTCTTATTCTCCAAATACTGTTGGAACAGTTCAGTCTTTACAAACTTCTAGAAAGCCAGTAATGAGGGCACCATTCTAACTTCAGGTGGGGAGGCCATCTCATAGTACAGGGCCACAACTGAAAAGCATTGATGTCTATTCCCTCCCCTTTACTTTCTTCATGGATTAGGGGTCATAATCCATTCTGAAGAGGTATGTGCATTTTACATGGGTTAAATGGGCTGCTTCCTTACAGAGAAGGCAGCCTGTAAGCATCTAAGTGTCAGGGGAGGAAGGCAGGCAGGTAGATGCCAGAGCCTTTGTGGCGCAGTGGACTAAACTGCTGCTGTTAAAGTAGTACTTAGCTGCCAGCTGCCTGCAATTACTGCAAGTTTAATTCTCACCAGGCTCAAGGTTGACTCAGCCTTCCATCCTTTCGAGGTAGGTAAAATGAGGACCCGGTTTGTGGGGGCAATAAACTGACTTTGTATAAAATAGAACACCGCTCAGGGGGCCCCAAAAAGCCCTACTAAGCAGGTATATACAAAAGTATGAAGGCTATTGCTTAATGCATTGTAAGCCGCCCTGAGTCTCCGGAGAAGGGCGGCATATATAAATTGAACTAATAAATAAATAATAAATAAATAAAGTCCCACAAGGAAACTCAGCAGAAAGTCAGAATTTGCTCCTGCATTTACTGCTTTTCTGTCTGCCCTTGGTCATTCTGTTTCCCTATTTAGGTAAGGAAATGTCTCTGAAACAATGATCCAACAGGTCATGGATTGTTTTGGTTTTTTTAAATTACAAAGATACTTCACATCCTCTCTTAAACCAGCTCCTGCTATGTCCGTAGTTCTATTTATTTTGTGACCATGGCTTTGATTGCCCTGCGTTTTCTGTGAATGATATGCCAGAAACTTTCATCTTGAGCTCCCATTTCTGCTATCCTTAACTACAAGGGAATTAGATATACAGCCCGATTTCCATTTTCATTAACTAAACCTAGTCCTCTACAGCCACAGTAATGATAGCATCCTTTCACCTCATCACCAAAGAGCTGAGAATATTACCAGTACTATCTTGGACAGTTGGCCCTGAAGCCACTTCTTAGAATTTTAGCTGGCTTTTTTGTCCCAATAGTTAAATAGTTTTGTAGAGTTAAATCACTCCACACATCTCCATTATATGATTTGTATTTTAATTTCTTAATTTGTCTCTACCTCCCAGTATATCTTCAGCATATATTGATTAGATGCCTTCAAGTCAATGTCAACCACATAGATAATACTTTAAAATTTAAATTAATTCTGTAAATATTTCTAAGCATTTGTGATAAAAACAAACCCTGCTGCTTTAACTCTGATGAACATGTCTATGCACAGGGAAAATAATAATAATATGGGAGGCAGATATGACCTAAGAATCTATTCCAGAAGCTCTAATAGAAGAAAAAACTACTTAACTTTACGTCTAAGAAGTTAAGCAATTTTTCTCAACCCTGGAAGCTCCAATAGAGCCATCGCCTTCTCTATGCTGGCATTTGCAATTACTGAAACAGCCTATATCTTTCTCCTAGGTAGCACACCATAGCAGATTTAACCACACAAACTGCAATTGCTCTAGATTTTGTTCATTAGACCAGCTTAAGCTTTGCAGGGAGCTATCCAGGGTGCTATCTGATTTTCTTGACTTTGCTTTATTTATTTTTGATTTTTAATGATGATTTTACACCTTTTCAGGAATATTATTAGGACAGTTTTCAACAAAATGTCAAAAGTATGATAAATAGAAGAACATATACTAAATTAATAGTAGAGAAACTGTACGAATAGAAAAAAGTATCAAAGACAAAAACTATCAACGCATCAACAAAACAGACTGCAGAAATAAGTGAAAATACTTGTGGCTTTTAAGTTATCAGAATGAACAAAAGGAATGCTCTTTTCAAGACAGAGTTCCACAGGCAGGGTTTCATCTCTTGTACATAGTGCCAGCTATACAGAAATTAGAAGACCAGGACATATTGTTTTCAATGAAGTAGGGAAAAAGAGCAAGAGCACTCAGGCCACCACAGCCTTCCCCCACCCAAAACATGAGTGATGTCAAGCTTGCTATGCCCACCCTGGACACACACACACACACACACACAAGGTCAAACACAACCCTTATGCAGCCCTCAATGAAATTGAGTTTGACATCCCTGGTCTAAAGGGTGGTTCATCACAAGCAGTGTGAAATGTCTTGCTATATGCAGGAGGATTCCTGAATAAAACAACCTCAAATATCTTATTCTGAAGGAACTTTTCATTTCTGGGTAATTATAAAGTGGCATGCCAATTACAGGAGCTGAAAACCAACACGAATAGAACGCAGTATTTGATTTAGTTACAGTACTTACAAGAGTAGTAAGAATGTTTTCAAGAAGTACAGTATAAAGACAATGGAAAAAATACCATGCATCAATACTAGTATAAATATAAAAAAATGCTATGAGATTATATCAATGTTAGTTTCAACTACAGAAAGAACTTAACATCATTTCAAACTCATTTTAACATCAAACCTAACTTTTGCATTTTTTATTTTTATCTGATTTTACTTTTGTAGTTGCTTTAGATTCATTTTGATTGGTGGGGGGAAGCAGGAACATGTTATTAATTTAAAATTTAAATGTTGAACTTTTTTATTTTTTGTACATTTTGAAGCCATGTGTGCACATTAAAGGAAATAATTTTATTTTACTTTCTCTCATTTTTCTACAGTTCCTGAATGACCTCATAATAAATTAATGAATGTGTGTGTATATGCATGTGTGTATAACACATATACTTTTTTCTGCAAAGTTACTAAAGAGGTACAAGCTATTCATCTGTAATTAAATCAATTTACTTCCACTCATAAATATAAGTCAGACTATTTAACATTAAATTTTCCATTTCATTAAGGGAAAAATAACATTTCTAAAGAATCTATTTTCTTTAGAATTAAGAATGATTCTACTATTATAAGAACCTGACCATGTGGTATTGAACTTAAAGACCTACCTGTGGTTTCTTCATAATTTCGATGTAGAACATACGATTCCTCATTGGATAAATAATAATTAAAACATCACCAAAATCTGTTGGTATAATGCCCCTGCGATAATTTCTGGTGTGTTCAGACCAGATAACATGAACTTCATCATTTCCCAAGTGACGAAGCTGTAACAGTAAATGGATTTGCTATTAATCGGAATGATAGAAGAGTTTGAGGAGCTAGGCTATAGGAATGAAATTACATTGCCAATAGTGTATCTGCTTCATCAGAGAAAATTGTATAAAAATTATTTTCTGCATGTTAAATAACTTCCTTTTTTCAAATATTATGGAATCTCACATGGATTACTATTTTGTGATAAACAAGTAATAATATATGAATGACTGGAACATCAAGAAGATGGGAGGAGCTAATAAGAGATAATTCACAATCAATGTGCTTTGTAATTTTAATAAAAGGCCCAGAGAAAGCAAATAGGAAAAATACAGTTTGTTAGTCCAATATTGCCAAATAGTATACAAGATAATTTCTTTCTTCTAAGTTTTTCTATGCATATAAAAAATTTAATGCTTATTATTATGCAAGTATGCAAAGTTAGTACAGACAGTCCTCGACTTAGAACCACAATTGGGACTGGAATGTCAGTCATTCAGCAAAGTGGTTATTAATCATCCCATGACTGCTGCACTCAATGACTGCAATCTGGCACTCCTGCTTAATGATCTCCTGCATCATTAAGGGGACCTAGAGAAAGAACTGCATGTCGAGTTCAGCTCTCCTGTGTGCATGGAAAGGAACTGCTCTAATGAACTGCAGGAATGGTGCTGGATTCTTTGGGATCTGACCTCTATTTCTGCAGCCTTACAGAGGAGTTAACATCCCACCCACCCACCCACCCCCACCCCGTGTGTGGAAGAGAACAGCTCTGGCAGGCTGCAGGAATGGAGTTCTTTCCTGCAACTTTGTTTCTACAACCCTTTGAAGAATTTCATGAATGGAGAATTCCATTGAAGGCCCGAGAAACAGAGGTCAGCTCTCTGAGATCTGAGTTCTGTATCTGTAGTCTACCAGAGGAGGTCCGCTCCCCTTCGCAGCCAATCTCTTTCATTCTTGAAAGCTGCCTACCAGGACGGAAACTTAAGTTTCATGGCAGATGGCAGCAGCCTGCAATCTTCCCTGTTATTTTCCCCATTAACTTTCTGGGAAACTTGGGAGAGAAGATTGAAAAAGGTGATCACATGGGCACTTAGAAACTGGTTGTGAGAAAAGATTGTCAAGCATCCAAATCATGATCATATGATCACTCTATGATAGCTGAAAGTGCATTATGGGTCGACAAACACCCTTTCCAAGGCCATCGTAACTTTAAATTGTTAACCTGCCTGTCATAAATCAAGGATTACCTGTATTAAAAATGGCCTAAGCTGTTAATGTTTAAGAAAGCAACAAATGCTTATACTGGAAATAAATGAACTTAAAATACTGTTTGTTTATAATAATTTACAGATTATATATAAACATGTTCTGTGTGTGCATTAAAATACCAAGGGTTTAAAAATCAAGTCTCAGTTTTTGATAACAAATATTGAGTTTTAAAATGCAGACATTAAAATTAGAAATGGGATCCACATTTTAAATGATCCCAAATAGGACACCTTCAAAGAACAAAAGTTAGTAAAGAGTCTAATTTAAATTTTGCTATCAACCCTATCCAGAATTATTACATTTCTTCAATGTATTTGCATAATAAGACACCCTGTAGTTTTTGAACATTTGCTATTTTTTCAAGTCTTTTAACAAGAATTGCATGTTTGGGCATGCAAGTCTATGTGTCATTCGGCAACTACTGCTTAATAAATAGTGATAAAGGATCTCTAGCTATTCTCCTTGTCTGCCAGGCTTGCACACTAATGCTGACTGTGGTCATGGTATAGACACCTAATAGTCTGACCTCTTTTCCCTACTAATTGTATTATGGAGCCAGCTGGCTTCAGAAAGGAGTTGTCTGCATGATTGAAGAACTTCTGCTAGGGTTAGGCATGGGTGCTACTTTTACTGAGTAATAGCCCATTCTGACATCCCCATTGTCTGCCTGACAGAGTGCCCATCCTAAAATCGAAGTTTTATTTGTAAATTAACCAAGAAACTTCCTGCCAGAACAGTGCTGCCTGGAGACTGATAATGTGTGCCTTTCATTCCCTTTCAGTCTTACTGTATTCACTGCCAATTTGTTTTCTGCTGCCAGCCAGCCTTAGGCTATAAAAAGCCTTGTAAGACATAAGTGCAATTATAGTCCTGGAGTCAAATGAATTGAACAAATCCAATAGCGCAGCTCTGTCTCCACTTTGCAAACCCCTACAGCAGTTAGATTAGCTGCTAAAAATCTAATCTAGCTATAACTAATGAATTTCTTGAGTAAAGAGCAAAAGTTCATTGGGGGTGGTGGTAGCTGTGTTTCTCAGCTGAGTGGCTTTCTGTCACTAATTGATTTTTTAAATAAAAAAGCTACATATAATTTTGACAAGGGGCTATGGTGCATGCTTCTCTACTATGGTTACAAGATGATTGGATTGAAAACAAAAATGAAAGACTGTACATAATGACAAATCCTTAAGACCAAAAAATACCATCAAATGGTTATTTCACAAATTTGTCAGCAATTGTAATTTGGGTACTTTACTGTTTTTTCACCTATGAAGAAAATAGAAAACTGAGTTGCCCTGCTGGCTGGTATTAAAGAAACATGTCTTTAATTATTTTATTCTAAATCAACTAGTAATATTCCTCAATAGTTGTCAAATTTGTCGTACTTATTTTAGATGCTATGTGCAGGTGCAACTATTTTACGTAAAAAAAGAGACTCTCTTATCATTAAATATTTCTTTGACATCTGTCTTATTCTGTGGGTCAAAAAAATATACTGCCTGCCGCAGAATGGTCATATTTACAGGCAGTTTTGTGGACAGCAGGTGGTATGACCTTCTGTCATGCTATTGAGTTTGTCAGCTAAGCAAGTTATTCAGCTTTCTCCTCCCAATGCTTGGAAATTGGCAAATTAAAAGGAGGGGAGAATGATAATAGCAGGAATACACGAATCACCTAAATATCTGAAGAGGCAAAATGTATTGTTAAATAGAGAAGCGATCTTAAAATGTGTTAACTTTTTAAATCTCTTAACAAGAGATTTAAAAATGCAAATTTATATAATACATAACCTAGAATATAAATATTAAAAATGTCTGCCTCTATAGATAGACTATTAAAATATGTTATGGAAGAGAATCAAGTTCTACCACACAAGATCAAGACTGATTTCAAACTGGATTTAAAAATGATAAGGCTATAAGAATGATACAGAAAAAGATGTTACATTGGACATGCAAAACAAACCCGGTAATGTCTTAATAATTAAAAGGGATATGCAAATAGCAAAGCAAGTAAGTGATTGTAATTGTAATCTTTAATAAAATTACTTCACAAAATCCCCAAACACAATAAACAATCATGCTGCTAACAGGAGGCAATAGGCACTTCTGAAAAGATAATATTATATTATTTGATATTTAGGTTTATATTTTACCTTTTTGGTCAGTGAGTCATCTGAGTCAGATGGCATTCGTGTAGATACATGAAAAATTACTTCTACAGTTGAAGTAGCATAATATGGGGCTGTTTGTCCTGTGCTACCGTTACGTTGAAGGCCACCCATAAACCCACAGTGAGTTGAAAGATCAACCTTAATCAAGCAAAAAATAAAGATGTTAGCTTTAATCTGTAATTCTAAACAAAGATAAAAGAAATATGGAACACTTTTACTAAACAAACTTAAAATTCATATTTTTGTTTTGGTTATTTTAGCTGACTTGTAAGTCACTCTAATTGAAGTCTACTTTGATGACATATATCTCTTGTCTTCATAAATTGGTATAAAACTAGACTTTGCAATAAAATACACAAACTTTAAAGTAACACTAAAGCAAAACACATAGCACTAGGCACATAAATCAGTTTGTTTTATAATTATTCCTATACAGAACACTTCAGATTTGATATCAAATATACTACAGATATCAGATATCATACATTATATTATAATATATGATATACCATTCAGATGTATTAGAAAAGTAAATGGTTTCAGTGACAACTAAATAATGAGGTCTGGAATCAGGGACTACCAGTGCATTAACTAATGGGTTGTAGAATATCTAGGAGGGTGCATAAAGTTCTCCTTATAAACATTTTATGGTAGATTTTCTGAATGAGGGTAATGAAATACTCAGAATTAAATTCTTGCAGCAGCCATTGGTACTATATTATTTGGTAACATGACGGTCATTATGTTGGGGTTTATAGATGTTCTGAGTAAAGAAAAATTATAGGATTAGCTTTCCTGGCTTCTTTACTAAGTAATAACCTAAGTGATAGTACATGTCTGTTGAGAACATGTGAGAGTTGCACTCAGGCTCAGTAACAAAGAAATGCTGGATTAAATAGATTGGACTAGACCACTTAATCTAAAATGTGGAGAAATTAATATCACCAGCTCAAATGTTCCATTACCACCATTAATATTATTATTTGAAACAAGACATTTGGGCAATATTTACCTCCCAACCCAACCCAGCAATAAAATCTTCATATGCTTGGCTTCCTTGTGGATTGGACAATATTGAGCATTTATCTTCTTGTCCTTCAGCAATGTAAACTACTGCAATCTTGTGAGTTTCACGACTGCAAAAATGAACAAAATATTGTGTTACCTTTATATATTTCTATTCTGAAGAGTTACATGCAGTGTAAAATAGGTTTCAACAAAAATAATGAAGACTGTGTAATTAAAAATATACAAACTATAATTTTGTTGACAACTGAAGAAAATATATACCCCCCCAAGTTTAGTTATTGGCACTTCACATTTTTCTTAAAAGTAAACAATTTTAAAAAATTTAAACATTTCTCCCTGCATGGTTTGTATTTTTTTTTTTGCTCATTAAACTCTGGAGCTCACCTGCCTTTTTTCTTTTACTATCTGTTTTTCTTTTGTGAATTTGACATGTATGTAAGCTATGAAATGTAATGTTACAAATATTCCTACAACTACTGAATTCTACTTCATTTGGCATTATTTTAATCTTGGCTAGGAATGTAAACCAAAGATCATTGCAAACCATCCACTAAAAAAAATCACAAATTTGTTTCCCAACATTTTGAAATAAAGCAATACAATGATTCAAATATATGTTTACTGAGTATTGATTATATAAACTCAATTTATAACCACATCAATTTTGTCCTTTTTATTTTATCATATAACCATGATTTACAATATTTTTTGCTGGAAACTGCCATTTACTTCCAGTTTACAGCAAAAAACCCTGAACAATGGAAGGTTTTTTGCACTGGGTTACAGACAATTGGTTCACTTAATGACTGTGATGTTCACTTAATGACCTCTGAAAGAATGCCATTAAGTAAAGGAATTCACTTAGTGATGACTTCAGAAAAGGTCATAAAATGAGGCACAGCCACATGCTCACTTGCTTAACGACTGGCATGATTTATGGCTCAACTTCCAGGCTCAACTACAGTCATAAATCAAGGACTACTTGTAGGCGAAACCAATCCAAAACTGTCCAACGATCAAATTTGTGTGGATAAATAAATTTTATTTATGTATGTTCAAGACTAACATGGTTTTCTATGGAATTTGTTCATAACGATGGATTTATATTTTGTAATTATAAAGAAAGAGTAAGATACGTATTTTTAGAAAACATTAAAAATGTTGCAACTGATACTTTAAGCATATTCACGAATTGTAAGTAATTAGAATGTTTAACTTACCATTGTCTAGAGTCTAAATTTTTCAGCTCTCTCAATAACTTAGAATTTTTCTTCAAAATATTAAAACTTTTCCTAAAATAAATACAATAAAATTATGGTAGAATATCTCATAATACTTAACTGGTATATTTTGTAACTAACCAACTGGTGTATTTTGTTAATTTAGCTACTCTGAAGCCCTCCTATCTCACTGCTTTTGGCTCCCAATAACGCCTCCCTCCAAACCTATTAACTTGTGTTAAATGGTCTAATACCAGGATCTAGAGACCACTTAGTATAATGTACCTAAGTAGGTGGGATAAAACAATCTTCTATAACTATTTACGCAGCTTAGTCAGAATGGAAGTAACTGGTTATTTAATTTTTCTATAAGCATGTTATCTAGTACATAAATTTTCTATTTTCAAATTATGTTTTCTATCTTACCTATAAAATTTCAGTTAGGGAAATTCATTAAAATTGAAATATTTCCTGCCAAAATAGTTTGTGTATGTATTTTTGGGTACACACATGCATGCACACATACACACACACAAACTTAACTGAAAGCAAAAATGTGCAAATTTCAATTAGGTGATATCTGGAAAAATAATATAAATAATTAAGAAAATTGTGGCATTTAAAGAATAAAGAGCCTGGATAGCTCGGCAGACTAATGCACTGTAATTTAACTCCAGCTGTCTGCAATTAGTAAGTTCGAATCTCACCAGGCTCAAGGTTGACTCAGCCTTCCATCCTTTCTAAGGTAGGTAAATTGAGGACCCAGTTTGTGGGGGCAATAAGCTGACTTTGTAAAATATACAAAAGTATGAAGACTATTGCTTAATGCATTGTAAACTGCTCTGAGTCTCTGGAGAAGGGCAGCATATAAATCAATTTTTTTAAAAAAACATACATTTTATGGTATAACTTCATAGACTAGAGGTTCTTAGGTTGTTACTGTTGTTTTGCTGAAGAAGGCTAAAACGGCAGTGCCTATGCCTCTGAAACTGAGAGTGAAAACCTAAGATGTACTTTTAAAGATTTATTATGGCAATGGTGACCTGGTTCAAATGTGACAATTTAACTTTTGGGGTACTCTGGTTCTTATAGGAGCTAGACATCGGAGTAAACATTTTTCAATAAATACTTTTTTATACTGTATTGGAGTAGGGAAATCCTTACCATTGAAAAATAAGTTGGAAAATAATTATTTCCTATCCACCCTGATGTACTGAATCCTATCCTATCCACCCTGATGTTCCTATCCACCCTGATGTACTGAATACTGAATGCTGAAGCCAAATGACAATTATAGTTCATATCAGAATTTTAATTAGTAAATAGCAATTTAAGCATGGCCTATTAATTTGCCTACAATAAAAAATTAATCCATTTAGGTTGAACTGCTATGCCAAACTAAATTCAGGAGAGGCACTGAGATTATTTTTAGAAAGCCCTATTATCACCCTTTAACCAGATGAATAAAAGTAACAATCATACTTGAATTACACTAATTATTGCAATTTATTCCCCACTTTTGTGATCTTTGCTCAGATCTGCCCTTTATTAAGGAGGCCAAGAAATATTAAATTGGAGGGGAGGAATGACTTTACTGTTAATTTTTATTCTTGAATTACCCAGGAGGCATTTTCCACCTTGTGATGGCATTCCCTTTTGTGTTTAAAGACTCCAATCTTTAAAACCTCCCGAGAGGGAGGAGCTAGCGGTCTCCCAAAGGAGACTGAGAGAGCAAGATTGGCCCTCAGCCTCAAGAACATATGTTTTTTAAATCTGTAATTTACTTCAGTGAAATGAAGAATCTCAGGATGCATACAGTTAAACTATGAAATTCACTGTCAAAAGTTGTGGTGATGGTAGCCAAATAGGTTTGTAGGGGTCAAACTATCAATGCCTATTAATATTTGATATTTGTTTACTATCTTCTACTAGGCAGAAAGCTTTAGATACTGGCTGCTGGGAAGCAATCTAGAATAGAATAGAGCTGGAAAGGACCTTGGAAGTCTTCTAGTACAGCCCCCTGCTAAAGCAGGGAACCCTATACCACTTCAGGCAAGTGGCTGTCCAGTCTCTTCTTAAAAACCTCCAGTGATGAAGCGCCTACGATTTCTGAAGGCAAGCTGTTCCACTGATTAAATATTCTCACTGTTAGGCAGTTTCTCCTTAATTCCAGGTTGATTAGTTTCCCTCCTTGGTTAGTTTCCCTCCATTGTTGCTTGTCCTGCTCTCTGGTACTTTCGAGAATAATTTGATCCCCTCTTCTTTGTGGCAGCCCTCCAAATATTGGAATACTGCTATCATGTTTTCTTTTCTCTAGACTAGCCAAACCCAAATTCTGCAACAGTTTAACAGTTCTTTTAGTCTCCAGGCCTTTAAACATCTCAATTGCTCTTAGTTACTTTTCTCTGAACCTTTTCCAGTGTATCAAAATCCTTTTTGTAGTGTGGTGACCAAATTGGTTGCAATATTCTAGGTGTGGTCTAAGGTTTTATAAAGTGGTACTAATATTTCACATCATTTTGATTCTATGCCCGTTTATACAACCCTGGATTGTATTAGCTTTTTTGGGCTGTCACAGCACACTGCTGGCTCATATTCAAGGACTCCAAGGTCCCTCTCATGATTACTGTTTTTGAGCCAGGTCTCGCCTAATCTGTACTTATACCTTTGGTTTTTCCTGTCTAAATGTAAAACTTTGCTTTTTTTCACATTAAAATTCATATTGTTGGATAGGGTTCATTGTTCAATTCTGTCAAGATCTTTTTGGCTCTTGAGTTTGCCTTCTCGGCATTGGCTATGCCTGCCACCTTAGTGTTATCTGCAAATTTGATGAGTTCTTCTAATCCCTCATCTAAGTCATTTATGAAGATATTGAAGAATACTGGGCCTAAGACGGAACCTTGTGGTACTCTACTGCTTTCTTCTCTCCATGTATTCCTTTTCCAATCCTCAAGGACTTCCCTGATGCTCTGGGATTTTGAAAGATATGGTACAATTATTCTGAGGTAGTATCTATTTAGATTGTCCAAAAATAGGTATAAAAACTGGCCCCTCAGCCCCTCCAGTTGAATTCAGTCATTTTACTTGTCCCAAAGATTTTGATTTTAGTTATTCCAGTTCTTAGCTGTTGTACAGAACCCTTCTTTTAAGACAGGGCTTGCCTGCAAGTTCCAGGAGGAGGTATCATTCCAAGGTGGAAAACTCAGGAAAATAAACAGGTGACCAGGGACCCAAAGAAAGAAAAAGGAAACAGCAGCAGCAATGAATAATAAAAAAGTAATGGTACAGAGAGCTCTGAAAAACTCCACAAATTTAGCAGAATTGATACTAGCTGACGAATTATGTTGAATTGAATTGTGAAAGGGAAATAGATTTTTCCTTTTTTCTTATAGGGAGTAGAAGATCTGATTGGAATACTGGAAAGGCACCAACTATATTTTCCCCCTTTCCTCAATAAAGAGCTCCCTATACCCTGTTCTGCAAGTGATGGGAGAGCAGTCCTAATACTTATTTCATAATAGATACTGAGTGCCTGATCATTTAGAGGCAGCTTTTAAAAAATAATAAACAATTCCCTCCCCCCTCACTGTACAAACTAAGTTGGAGAGGTTAATTTGGTTCTTCTCTAAATAAAAAAAGAGGCTTAGCTTTCCTTCTCCTTTCTTCAGAAATAAGTATCACCTGAAGTTCCAACCTTACCTAAGATAACTGTTTACTAAGGCAGAATAGAGAAGCCTTTAGGAAACTTGATGACTAAACATTGGGCTATCTTAAAAGAGAGAGAAAGAGAGTGAGAATGTAAACGAGGGTAGAATGACCTCTCCTTCTCCTTGGATGCTAATTAGAAGTTGGACCTTAACTTAGTAAAAATTGCTCTCTCCCATTGGGTAAGGAAAAGTAAATAGTTTTTTAGTCCATCACTACTGGGAAAGGTACTAATGTTCCTCCCCACCCCCTCAAAATCCTTAGAATACTGTGAACGCTTACCTTTTTTCCCATGAATTCATCCCTAAACCATTTAGCAAAATCCTACATAAATGAAATGGTGACTGTAGCAGAGCAGATCTTGGAATTTTCTGATTTTTGCTTTTTGTATTATGATTCAGATGGTATCCATGAGCATATTCATTTTCTATGCAACTTTGCTGCATTATCGCTTCAATGATATCATTAGCTTGGGCATGACTCATGACAGACGGGGATGGGGATGGCTCATTTAATTTTATTTGTGGATGTAAAAGACACTCAGGACTACTACTGCCAATCTTTTCTAGCAGCCTATCAAGAGCATCTTCTCCATCATCTATCTGAATGAAATCAGTTGGAGACTCAAAGTTCTGCTTATTTTTTTCTATAACCACAGAGAATTTTCTGTTCATCTGATCTACTGAAGAAACAGCTAATGGTCCATACATCAATTGTCCATCCCATGAATATTTTCCAGAGATATCCCTAACAATTACTCTTACTTCTGAGAAAGATTCTTCCAATTCATCATCCACCCCCCTTTTTGAAGGAATCTGGAGGTAAGAAATGACAGCATTGTCATTAAATTCAAAGATCTGTAAATTGGGGCTTCGAAAGACTTCAGGTGAGAGTTCAGAAGATTCCATACAAGAATTGTTGTGATTTTCACTAATAAGACTATGTAGAACAGCAGGTCCTTCAGTCAGAGGATAATGGCCCAAATTGTTAACTAGATGTGCCATAATCATTCGTGCTGTCAGTGGAATTAACTCCAAGCTCCTCCGCTTCATTTCTGAAAATAGTAAATCATAACAATGATTATAATTAAAAAAAATAGAACAGCTGACAAAAAACCACATACACACACATACACATGCCTTTCTCAATTTTGAAACTTAGGACAAGATATATTCTCAATTTTTATAAGTTTTCTAAAATGAGAAAGGTACAAGATGTACAGTCTGATAAGAAATTAACTAATAATATAATTTTAAGAATAGTATCTAAAGATATGCTAGTTGTGGATTTGAAACTAGAGATAGGTTTGCTCCAAGTATATTTAAAGGTACTACATTACAGTATTTAACCATAAATTGAAGACTGAAGAATATTAGAAACAGTTTTTCATAAATCTATATAAGAGAGGAAAAGATCAGGAGCAGATTATTGTTTCAAATTATTTCAAATCATCTGCAATAACTGTTTTAATTTGCTCCTTTTTGTGATGCTGTGATACTTCGGCAACAATATGCAACAAGGTGTGCAAGGTGTGTGGTCCAAGCCTTTCCAGCTTGGCAGCCTGGTCCGATGTGGGGGTGGGTCACTGGCAGGCACACACACGTACACACAACTCCATTTATGCAAATGGCAGGCCCAGGCGTCCTTCACTAATGCAAATGGAGTTTTGCACTTAAGCAAATGGTCTTTGTGCTTGCATAAGAAGTTCCACTCACACGAGCAGAGGGCACATTTGCTCACATGCAAAACTTCACTCTTGTGAGTGGAGGGCCCGGGCGCAAGAAGCTCCATTCACATAAATGGAGCTTTGTGCATGAGCGCAAACACCCTATGCTCGCATGAGTGGAACTTTGTACGTGAGAGCAAGTGTGCTCTGCTATGCTTTGTATGTGAGTGAGAGGAGCTTCACGCATGTGGGCTTCCCATCTCTCCCGTGGCCCGGTTACAAACAGGCTGCTGCCTGGTAATGGGCCCACTGGACAGTTACCCTTCTGCTTCCCACCTTTCTGTTCCAAGAAAGCAACAGCCAATTGTTTTCCTTCCTGTAGGCAAATTTATTATGTAAATTTAAATTTATTTGCATAAGAAAAAAGAATGGAGATGAGCCAATCAAATGATAAATTTGATTATATTGCTGCTGCCATGGGGAAAGAAAGAAAGAAAGAAAGAAAGAAAGAAAGAAAGAAAGAAAGAAAGAAAGAAAGAAAGAAAGAAAGAAAGAAAGGGAATCAGCTGGTTGGTTGGTCTTACAAGTAACATTATACTGGGCCACATATAAGATAATCATAGAACTGTTCAGCACTTTAAGAAGTAATAATAGAAGATCAGAGTTTGACAAAAACAGCCAAAGTAATAAGAATAAGTAGTTGAAATAACAAAAATGTGAATCCTTTCTGAGCCTGTCAGAAAAAAAAAAAATCTAATGTTCTAAAATCTTAGGCTGTGTGCAAAATTATAGATTTGGTTTCCATATCATATAAAAGTTGATATGAGATTTATTTTTAAGTTATAAAGTTATAATTGATGTGGATGCATAAAACTTAATCTGCCAAACATCTAATGTTGGGATTGAATGTAATTTTCAATGAAAACATAGAGTATGCTAGAAGTATTTATTATCTACTAGCTGTACCTGGCCATGTGTTTCTGTGGCTCAGCCTTGTGGGTATAGAATATTTTTTGACCGAGTGCCAATAATTTCCCTCTGTAGCTCAGGTCACACCTACTTTGCCTCCGTCCCACCAGTCTTTTCACTCGGTCGATTGGATTCAGACCTAAGTTGCCTTTCTGTACGTTTCTTTTTGGACTTTAACGTCACTTAATCAATTGCTTTCTTGGACTTTTACCTATTCGGTGTTTGTATTGGGAGAGCTGCGTGTCGTGGGATTGGCGGAGGCCTCCGCCCCGGGTGCTATCAGTGAGTTTACGTTCCTGGGGCTCCGGGATACTGGTTGCCGACAAATAATTTGAATCCAGCAGCCACCCGGAGGTTTGTCTTTGGATGCCTCCGAGGATACTTTACTGTGGGTGTAAGAGCAGGTTTCCTGGCTTGCCGGTATAACCGCCTTCACCTTCACAGCTCTCCACACCACAGACGGCATCGGGGTCCCTGCCAAAGGTATGGCATACTCCGTTAGTCGGGAGGACATTTTGCGGCGGTTGACATTTCCTGCCATTTTGCTTGTGAGTTTGGCAGCAGCGGCTGAGGGGAAAAGCCCCGGCTCGCACCTGCCATTGTAGTGCTATGATGTTAAAGTCCAAAAAGCAATGTAGAGAAAGGCAACTCAGGTCTGAATCCAATTGACCGAGTGAAAAGACTGGTGAGACGGAGGCAAAGAAAGTGTGAACTGAGCTACAGAGGTATACGACACAGCTCAATTCCAACGCAATGTCGCACGAAATAATTAAATTAAATCAAAAGGAAAATAAATCGAAATCTATGAAAATTCAATTTAACAATGCAATCAGAAACATTGAAATGGAATCGTAAAATTGGAAATTTAGAAATCGTAAATGGATTGTAAATCAGAAACACTGAAATGGAATCATAAAATATTTAGTATAGCGTGTGTTGCTTTTATGTCCAACAGATGGCACTGTTTTTCAAAAAAGCATGTTTTTACCGTTTTTACTTGTCACAGGTGTGACATCTATATATAGTAGGTATATAAAAACACGCGCATATTCAAATGCAACATTGTGTCAAAATTTCAAAGCAATCGGTGAAGAACTTTCGGAGATTTAAGATTTTGAACAAATGAACATTTACATTTTTATATATATATATATATGTATGTATGTATGTATGTATGTATGTGTGTATGTGTATGTGTATGTGTATGTGTATGAGAATGTGTATGTATATATATATATATATATATATATATATATATATATATATATATATATAAAAATATAAAACTTTAGAAAAATTTTAGAAAAAACTGTTAACAAGCCAAAATTGTGGCTTAGATATGTTGATGACACTTTTGTGATCTGGCCGCATGGAAGAGATAAACTGGAAAACTTCTTAATATATTTGAACAGCCTCCATTCCAAAATAAAGTTCACCATGGAGATAGAATCAGAAAACCAGTTACCTTTCCTCGATGTATTAATTTATAAAAAAATCTGATGGCACCTTAGGACATACCATCTATCAAAAGAAGACACATACGAACCGCTATCTCAATGCTAAATCACACCACCATCCAGCACAAATAAACTCTGTTGCCAAAACATTAACCACAAAAACTAAACGTCTGGCTGATAAAGCACATTTACAAACAAAATTATATACATTAACTAACGTACTAACATCAAATGGGTTCTGTAGAAATAAAATCATCAGTATGATCCAGCATGCAACACCCAGACAGAAGAGAAATCAACAAGAGGAACAAAACAATGGGAAAGCCATCTTGCCCTATATAAAAGGAACAACAGATAAAATTAGCAAAGTACTGCATAGACACAACATCAAAACCATATTTTGCACAGCTAGAAAGATATCGTCTATTCTGAGAAACTCTAAAGACAAAATAGAATTAGAAGATCAAGGCATATATGAAATCCCGTGTGCTTCCTGCCCCTCAACATATATTGGACAGACCAACAGAAGAATGCGTGTGCGCATCGAGGAACATAAAAACTCAGTACAGAAGAAAGAACACACATCATCATTAGTACAACACATAAATGCCACAGGACATAATATTAACTTTCATAACACAAAAACAGTTGCAAAAATAGATCATCTCAATGGCAGAATAATCAGAGAGGCCATTGAAATAGAGAAAAGACCATATTGTATGAATAAACGTGATGACACTTCCCATCTGCCTTCTATTTG
Organism: Masticophis lateralis; assembly: GCA_030761175.1. Taxonomy (NCBI): domain Eukaryota; kingdom Metazoa; phylum Chordata; class Lepidosauria; order Squamata; family Colubridae; genus Masticophis; species Masticophis lateralis. Next base: position 93,130,098 of record JAUDYJ010000003.1, on the reverse strand, counting down.
GAAACCTGCTCTCATAGATAGACGAATCTTAACACAAAATATAAACCATAGATCAAAGGTTCATCAAAAAGCCTGTGTTGCCACCATTTCCAACATAACTTATCCATCAATCCACAACCCAGCAATAGTGCTTCCACCCAATCAAAATACAACTACATCATCAGCCAATCAGAATAAAACAACACTGTCAACCAATCAGAATACACCTTTGCCTCTTTTCATAGAAAAACATCAGTTAAGATCACACAGTTTGCCCATAAGCACCAAACCGAGAACATCAGCCAGATGATGATGAATGTGATTTCATCGAAACGTCGCTACTATCCTTCTAAAGATATGTTTACAATTACACGGGAAGAAACCCGAGATATTACCTGTATACACATATATACTCGTGAAAACTTGCATAGACAAATATGCATCATTCTTAGAATTTGCACATAAAAGCCTACGAAAATAAAATAAAATAAATATTTGACCATTATAGGGCAGAGTCATGAAAAGGGGGCGTGGCTGGCTGACGAAGGCAAATAAGCCAGAAACAGATCTATCTCAGTCTCTCCCAAATCTCCAAACAGACAGCAAAATGCTGTTTTAATGTTTGAGAAAGCCTAGAAACTAGTGAATGAGATTTCGCTGTACTATGGCTGTGAAACATCTTGATTTACGTAGGAAAAGCCTGGCATAAAGAATGATGCACATAAAAGCCTACGAAAATAAAATAACACAGAGAGAGAGAGGGGGGGGGGCAAAAAGGTATTTATTCAGGCATCAATTGTGCAAGTTCTTCCACTTAAAAAGATGAGAGAGGCCGGTAATTGACATCATAGGTAGACCTCAACTATGAGAGACAAAATGAGAAAACAAATCCAGACAATCACATTGTTTGATTTGGAAAGAATTTATTTGGAAATTATGGTGGAAAATAAGTATTTGGTCACCTACAAACAAGCAAGATTTCTGGCCCTCACAGACCTGTAACTTCTTCTTTAACAGGCTCCTCTGTCCTCCACTCATTACCTGTATTAATGGCAGCTATTTGAACTTGTTATCAGTAAAAAAGACACCTGTCCACAACCTCAAACAGTCACACTCCAAACTCCACTATGGTGAAGACCAAAGAGCTGTCGAAGGACACCAGAAACAAAATTGTAGACCTGCACCAGGCTGGGAAGACTGAATCTGTAATAGGCAAGCAGCTTGGTGTGAAGAAATCAACTGTGGGAGCAATAATTAGAAAATGAAAGACATACAAGACCACTGATAATTGTTCTATTTGTAGAACTAATCAGACGACTGAGGCAATATAGCTGGCTAACAAAACTTTATTAACATCACTAACGAGCAACTTCAACAACAACGCAACGGGCGGCTGACAGCCCTTTAATAACCCAGCTGTCAGCCACAGTAACCAATAGCAGATCGGGAATCTCCCGCTCTGTTGCCGGCATCCAATCTCGCGCGGTCGGCAACAGTGACGTCAGAACTCGGTCGTAGCTCCGAGGACTCAGCACCCCTATCCCCCCAGATGGCACATGCGTAGTCCGCGAGGAACGCGGGTCGACGCCGGATCCGCCCAGATCTTCTTAAGACTGGGTTGGGTGGATCCGAGGAGGGGTGGTTTTTTCTAGCGCGCTGCGGAGCTACCGGCGATGGTGACGATGCTCGAGGAGGAGGCCCGGAGGGTGACGTCACAACAGGAAGAGCAGGTAAGTTGTCCGGGTCGGTTTGAGTTGTTGATGGAGGCTCTTCTGGTGGCGTTATCATGTCATGAGATGTGGTGGCTGAAGGCACCGGCTGATTGCAGTCGGCAGGTGGAGATGCACTATGGGTGGTTCTGCGCCTCAGCTGGTTTATATGCCGCCTCCATGTTCGGCCGTCATCAAGCTGGATCCTATAAGAGTAGGGTCCCGTTATTTGAGCGACATGTCCCGGAAGCCACCTGTCCCCTACTCCGAAGTTAAGTGCGCAAATGGGTTCCCCCAAATAAAAGTTTCTGGAGAGTGAGGCAGAGTCCCCGAATGACTTTGGGCCGTAGTCGGGGTGCAAGCGGTCCAGGGTGGTCCTGAGCCGCCGGCCCATGAGGATTTCTGCTGGGCTACGATTGGTAGATTGGCAGGGCGTGGAATGTTGTGCTAGAAGGTAGCGGTTAATATTGTGGTGCCAATTTGATGGGCCCAGACTTCTTTGGGCGGAGGGCTTCTTTGGCAGATCGGACTGCCCTTTCAGCCAATCCATTGGTGGCCGGATTGTGGGGCGCGGTTTTAGCGTGGTGTATGCCCAGGCTAGACATGAAAGCCTGGAAGGGTGCCGACACAAACTGGGGGCCATTATCAGTTACAAGCACGTCAGATAGCCCGTGCGTGGCGAACCACCCCTCCAGGGTCCTGACTGAAACCTCGGTGGTCGTGGATGAGAGTGGGGCGATTTCGACCCATTTAGAAAGGGCGTCAACTGCTATTGCAAAAGAGTGACCAAAAAACGGGCCAGCCAGGTCCAGATGGACCCTGGCCCAGGGCCTAGGTTCCTCCCACTCCCGGACGGGCACCGCGGGTGGCATGGGCCGTGACTGTTGACATTGGTGGCAGGAGGACACCCATTCCTCTATGGCCTGGTCAAGGAGCGGCCACCAGACATAACTCCGGCCGAGCGCCTTCATACGGACGATGCCCAGATGGGCATCGTGCAGGCGCGCGAGGACCTGCTGCCGGAGACCGGGAGGAACGACCACTCGATTACCCCAGAGCAAACAGCCCCGGAGCACGGATAGCTCGTGCCTACGGCGATGGTATGGTAGGAAGTCAGGGGACGGCGGCTGGCTTGGCCAACCGCGCCTCACCCAGTCCAGGACCCGTGAGATAGTAGGGTCAGCGGCCGATTGGATGCTGATATCCTCGGCCGAAATAGGAGCCTGCAACTCGTCAATGAGCAAAACTGGGCATGCGGGTGCTGGGTCACACCCAGAGGACGGAAGAGGACAGCGGCTAAGGCCATCGGCATGTGCGATAGCCTTACCCGGTTTGTACAGGAGTTGGTAAGTATAGGCAGCGAGGAATTCCACCCACCGCGACATGCGTGGCGATAGGATGGGAGGCGTCTGGCGGTCACCGGCGATAAGCCCAAGCAGAGGCTTATGGTCGGTGACAAGATAGAAAAACCGGCCGTAAATGTAGTTGTGGAATCTCTTGATTCCAGCAACGGCAGCCAGACCCTCCCTATCGAGCTGACTATACTTACGCTCAGCTTCCGACAAGGTCCTCGAGTAAAAAGCAATTGGGGCTTCGGAGCCGTCCGGAAGAATGTGACTAAGGACGGCCCCTACGCCATACGGTGACGCGTCACAAGTGAGCGACAAAGGCAGGGAAGCGTCATACTGAGCCAGGACAGCGTCGGATGTAAGGGCGTCTTTGACAGCCTGGAAAGACGCTGCCTCCGCTCGGCCCCAACGCCATGGAGCATGGGAATCGAGCAGGCGGTGGAGGGGCTCTGCCAAGGACGCCTTATGGGGAAGGAAAATGGCGTAAAAGTTTAACAACCCGAGGAACGCCTGTAATTGGGCCTTGGAGGTGGGGGCAGGGGCGTTCCTAATAGCCTCAACCTTGGAGGGGGTAGGGTGGATTCCCTTGGAATCAACAAGGAACCCTAGGAACTCCACCTGCGGCACCCCCACACAGGATTTTTCCCGTTTTAGTTTTAAACCAGCTTGCCGCAGGCGGGACAGAACAGCCCGCAATTTGACGATGAGGTCGTCCTGATCGGCAGCTGCGATCAGGACGTCGTCAAAATAGGGCACTACACCTGGCAGCCCTTGGAACAGCCGTTCCATCAGGCACTGGAATATGCCAGGTGCCACGCTAATGCCGAATTGTAAGCGGGTGCATTTAAACGCACCCCTATGGGTCACGATCGTTTGGGCCAGGGCCGTCTCCTCGTCCACTGGAATCTGCTGGTAGGCTTGCGCTAGATCCAGCTTCGCGAAGACCCGACCCTGACCCAAAGAATGCAGAAGGTGCTGAACCACCGGCATGGGGTAGGGGTTAGCTTGGAGCGCCTGGTTTAGCGTCCCCTTATAATCAGCACAAATCCTAATGGAGCCATCCTTCTTAAGGGGGATAACAATGGGAGTTTCCCATTTGGAGTGATCTACCGGCCCCAGCACCCCCTGCTCTATCAGCTTGTCTAACTCTTTATCCACCCTGGGCTTCAACGCTAGTGGCACCCTTCGAGGTTTAAGCCTAATGGGCGCCACTTGAGGGTCCAAATTGAGGGAGACAGGCCGGCCCGTATATTTACCCAGGCTATTGTCAAATACATCAGCAAACTCCTCGGCCAACAGAGTAGAGACATCCGTGGTCAAGCTATGGACACCGGTCATGCCAAGATGGAGGGCAGCGAACCAGTCCAGGCCGAGGAGAGTGGGCAACCTGTCCTTTACCACAATCAGAGGCAGGAGGCCGGAAAAGGAGCCATGGGAGATGTGGACGGTGGCGCACCCAAGGGTCTGAATAGGATTCCCCTGGTAATCCCTTAGCCTAATGGAACACGGCCGAAGCCGCTGCCGAGGGAACCCCGGCACGATCCCTTGAAGGGTAGCCCAAGCAATAAGGGACTTGGAGGACCCCGTGTCTATCTCCATTTTGCAAGGGGCCCCCTCCACCCGCACCGTTAGGTAGAGCTTGGAATCGGGGCTAGTCGCCGATGCAGGGATCGTTGTCATCGATCGCGAAGCAGTTGTCGAAGCCATCTCCCCTCCTCTGCTTCCTTTTCTTCGCACCTGGCTCTGGCACCTCGTCTGAGGCTGGATGGGGCGCCCTACAAACACGGGACAGGTGGCCACGCTTGCCGCAACGACGGCAAACAGCGGTCTTAAATCGGCAGTCTGCCCTGTTATGCTTGCCGCCGCAACCCAGGCACCCTGATGAGGGGTTTTTGACTTGAGGCAGCCTCTTCGGTCTCTTTGCTGCCTTGAGACGGCTCACGCCCTCTTCATCATCCGAGTCATCGGTTGGCTCTGACCACTCGCGATGCACCGCCAGAGGCTTCCCGGGTGCAGCTGGCCCAAGCTGGGCGCGCTGAATCTCAGCGGAGGACTTGCCAGACATCTCAGACGCTCTGGCTTTGTCCATGGCTAATGGCAGAGTAAGATCTGACCGAGCCAACAGCCGCCGCTGGAGCTTGAGGTCCCTGACTCCGCACACCAGCTGGTCCAAAAGCGCATCGTCCATGTCACGGAACTCGCAATGACGGGCCGCCGAACGCAGGGATGCCATGTAGTCGTTAATCGACTCCCCTTCCTTCTGAGCCCTCTGATGGAACGCGTGGCGGCGCGCAATCCGAGAGGGAGCAGGGGCATAATGGTTCTTAAGCTTTTGCAGCAGGGCATCCCAAGGCACGGAGAAAACAGGTTGAGGGGCAGCGAGAGCCCTAGCTGTCCCAAAGATCTCTCTGCCACATGAGCTAAGGAAATACCCCCGTTTCCTGTCATCGGGGAGGTCGGAGAGGTCGTTGGCTTGCAGGAAACATTCAAACCTCTCGATATAATCTTCCCACGTTTCAGTGGTGGGGTCGAATGAAGTAAATGTAGAGAGGGCAGCCATACTAACGCCTCAGTTCACACGTGGGTCGCGTTGGCTGGTCTCAGTGCCCGAGCGATCCCACCCTCGTCGCCAGTGTTCTATTTGTAGAACTAATCAGACGACTGAGGCAATATAGCTGGCTAACAAAACTTTATTAACATCACTAACGAGCAACTTCAACAACAACGCAACGGGCGGCTGACAGCCCTTTAATAACCCAGCTGTCAGCCACAGCAACCAATAGCAGATCGGGAATCTCCTGCTCTGTTGCCGGCATCCAATCTCGCGCGGTCGGCAACAGTGATGTCAGAACTCGGTCGTAGCTCCGAGGACTCAGCAATAATCTCCCTTGATCTGGGGCTCCATGCAAGACCTCACCCCATGGGGTCAAAATGATCACAAGAACGGTGAGCAAAAATCCCAGAACCACACGGTGGGACCTACTGAATGACCTGCAGAGATCTGGGACCAATGTAACAAAGGCTACCATCAGTAACACACTACGCCACCAGGATTCAGATCCTGCAGTGCCAGACGTGTCCCCTTGCTTAAGCCAGTACATGTCCGGGCCTGTCTGAAGTTTGCTAGAGAGCATTTGGATGATCCAGAAGAGGATTGGGAGAATGTCATATGGTCAGATGAAACCAAAGTAGAGCTGTTTGGTAGAAACACAACTCGGTGTGTTTGGAGGAGAGAGAATGCTGAGTTGCATCCAAAGAATACCATATCTACTGTGAAGCATGGGGGTGGCAACATCATGCTTTGGGGCTGTTTCTCTGCAAAGGGACCAGGACGACTGATCCGTGTACAGGAAAGAATGAATGGGGCCATGTATCGTGATATTTTGAGTGCAAATCTCCTTCCATCAGCAAGGGCACTGAAGATGAAACGTGGCTGGGTCTTTCAGCATGACAATGATCCTAAACACACTGCCCGGGCAATGAAGCAGTGGCTTCGTAAGAAGCATTTCAAGGTCCTGGAGTGGCCTAGCCAGTCTCCAGATCTCAACCACAAAGAAAACCTTTGGAGGCAGTTGAAAGTCCATGTTGCCCAGCGACAGCCCCAAAACATCACTGCTCTAGAGGAGATCTGCATGGAGGAATGGGCCAACATACCAGCAACAGTGTGTGCCAACCTTGTGAAGACTTACAGAAAACGTTTTGACCTCTGTCATTGCCAACAAAGGATAACAAAGTATTGAGATGAACTTTTGATATTGACCAAATACTTATTTCCAACCATAATTTGCAAATAAATTCTTTTCAAATCAGACAATGTGATTGTCTGGATTTGTTTTCTCATTTTGTCTCATAGTTGAGGTCTACCTATGATGTCAATTACAGGCCTCTCTCATCTTTTTAAATGGGAGAACTTTCACAATTGGTGGCTGACTAAATACTTTTTTGCCCCACTGTAGATAGATATAAATAAAGCCAAATTCCCATACACCAGAGGAATCTAAGGTTGGATTATATTTGAAGAAAAAAGAACTGGCAATAAAGCATAAGTAAGTATTTAAAATTTGTTTAAACTTATGATGAATTATGAGATTTGTAAATTGCCACCAGATAGGAAATAACAATCAAACCTAATTGTTATATTTCCAACAGTATTTTGAATATGTATTATATACTTTAACGATCAACACTGGATAATATACTAACTAAAGAATTCATGCCAGTTTTTCCATATTATAATATTCACAGTAAATTTAATATCTACCTCCCACCAATATTCCTTTTATTGCATACCAATTTTCTTGTAATCATGTAGTCTTTGACTTTTTAGAATCACTTTTCAATAAACACACACAAGCGTGTTGGCATTAGGGTATATTCTATGTGTTAGAAGCATTTCAAATTCAGATAAATTTCTTAATATGTCACCCTATATATCCTTTTTCATATAGGCAAAATACGTACAGTACATATGTATAAGGGGCATATACCCAAACACACAAACTTGTAATTATAAAAAGTTATATATCCAAATGCATCAAAATGCACCACAACTGCTTTTAAAATAAAAAAACCTGTTTGTGAACCATTTGCTCTGTAATAATTTCTAGACCTTCCCTTTAACATCAAAAATAAAATAGCACAGAGGCTAACAGCTTCACCTAGTAAGAGCTTATTAATTCAGAGAGAAATGTTATTCTATCAACTATTAATCTCTCCCTGCTGCTTCTTTAACGGCAAGATCTCTACATTGATTTAAGATTAATAAGCTTATTGTTAAGATATCAGTTATCAATTGCTTACTTAAAAGTTGAGTAAGAAAAAATCCTTGCACCAATTTCAACTGCATTTGTAGGAAGGGAAAGTTATCAGATCTGACTATTTTAAAAAAGAGATACATTGACACAAAGGAAGACTAAAAAGAAATGAACTTTATGAGGTGGCAAAATCTTAATATGTATTTTATATTAATAAGGAAAAATATATATGAACTGTACTGTGAATTGTCAAAGTAATGGCATCTTTTATACATGATAATTGAGTTTATCTATTAAAATACTGGATGTATTTTATTTGTAGAACAATAATAACTAAATTATTTCTGTTATTTGTTTCAGATAAGAGTTTCATTTATGAAATCTGGTTACAAAGAACAAAATCTTCAAATTTACAGTGATATGAGAAGCCTGTTGTTTCCAATTTTTTATTTTTATGCAGATATTATCATCTTCAAAAATATTCGAGAACCACTGCAAAAACTAGAAATTAGTTAGCAGTGCAGCAGTTATGTATTGGATGATACATGTCTTCCCAGTATGTGTGAATTCTCCAATTTAAATAAAAGTGAAGCGCACACACATACTTATTACTTAAATCTCACAAGATTGACAAACCTCATGGTGCTCTCATCTTAAGCCTTAATTATTTATTCATACATTTTCTATTACACCTTCTTCTCTGGGAGCTCAAGATAGTATGCATGGCAATCTCCCCACCCCCTCAGATTATCCCCCATTAGATTGGGCTGAGAGTGAGTGACTTGGTAAAGGTCACTTAATGAGCTTCAAAGTGAGGTAGGGAATTAACCTTGATCTAAACCAATACACCACACTGGCCTTCTGGAGATATGGGACAAAGAATAGCACAACTTAGTGAAGTTTGATGATCCTATAATATTTTGATTATTTTAAACACAGCTTTGATACCATACTAAGAACCACCTGCAGTTTTCTAGTAGGGTACAAATGTCCCTGGAGGAGAGACTGAATGTCACCATGAAATATTATTCTTGAGTTTTTTTCTGGGTTATTATAAACCATGAACCTCAGCACAAACAACTAAAATTACTGGGTTCTAGATTATTATTGAAAAAGCCCTCTATAAAACTTGGTTGCCAAATATAATGAAACAATGATTAGGTTTCCTGTGTTTGCATATGTCAGCACAGGATTTTATCTAAGTATGAAAACTATTTGAAAAGTAGTATTTATTGAAAGGAAAGCTCCCCCCTTGTCTTCTTGTAGCTCTTTGAGAAAGTATTGCATGATGGTCCCCAAGAAAGATTTGAAATGTGGACACGAAATTATAGTGACAGAAGAGAAAGAAGTCAAGTAGAAGCAACTTGCATTAGTACATACTCCAACATGCTTCCTCCAAATAAAAGATTTATCATATCTTAAAAATAATGCTCATAGTTATCAGGGCTCAGTTCTTGTAAAATATGTATTTTTCTTTTCCAGAGAGTTTTCAATGAAAAGTAAAAGGTGCTATTCCCTTTCAAATTATTTGTTACCTTCAGCAACAGTGAGCAAATTATTCAGGTCTGCAGAAGACTGAACCAGAATCACTTCAGAATTCCTAACATTTCCTAGGGGCATAAAGGGATCATATATCTCACTGGAGAGGTCAGCAAGACTTAAAAGATAATGGCTTTGCTGGGTATACAGGCTTGAACCATAAACACAACAGTTCAGGATCTGCAATAAAACAAAAACATATATAAAATGAAATATCACAAAGTTATTCAAGAGAAAGCACCTTAGGAATGTTAAATCACTCTAACTTGAGCTTCTAATTGTTTCGAACACTACTAAATTAAACCTGTAACTGCTTGAGTAATTAAGTATTACTGCTTGAGTATTAAAACAATATCTTTTAAAATGGAAGATATAGATATAAGGAAATAGCCATAATCTCAAATGGGGTCCCGATATCAACCCGTCTGGAACCACCTGTGCTTTGCCGGCCAAGTACCACAAACGCACAAGGGATTTGCTTCAAAGTCCGGTTTAATTGTAATTTAAGTGGTGGTTTACAGTAGGTGCTAAAGCCATATACAGAGCAAAGTTGGAGAAGCCCGCTTAGTCTGCTAACCTAGCTTTATAGAGTAGTTTTCAATCACCCTGACTGCCTCACAGCTGTGTAGTTTGAATTAGCCGCTTATCCCATTTACTCCCGGCCACGTGAGCTTATGACGTCGTCTACATCTCTGATTTGTGCTCGAGTCGTCTTCATCGGGCGTGGCTTCAAGACGTCATCTTCAACTCACCGATCGAAAGGCTAAGCATCAGACTGCTAAACCGCTGATTTTCCCTCGTTTCCATATGCCACCCGCGACCTAATCCCACCATGTAAGCATGCCTAATCACGACACACCCCCTCCACTGTGAGTTATTGATAAACTCGTTTCAGCCATATCGGGAGCCCTCTCATCTGAATGTTCATGAGTCCTCTCGCCAGGATGTTCATGTTCATATTGGCGTTGTGTGTTGAGGGGTTATGTGACACTAGACACCCAAAATGATACTGAAACTTATTCTTTTTCACATTTGAAATACATGAATATAGAAAATAAATGGGACAATGATACATTTGAAAATGTATTTAATACAAAAGCAATCAAAAAGAATTAATAATGTCTAGGACTTCCAGTTTGGCGTCGCAGCGAGACAGTTGGGGAAATAGCGGGCTCTGATGAGTGCCGCGAAAACCCCGGCTGCCGAACCGCTGCTGATGGGTCTTCAGACCGGAACCGTCCTGCAGGGATGGGGAAGAAAGAGAGGCACTTCCGACGACCAAGAGGAACAGGCAAATTCCTCGGAGGTTAGAGGGAACTCTGTGAGTTGGCGGTGGGGGATAGCAGCCATGGTGGCTGCCATGAAGCTGGAACAACCGGACTAAGTGTAAAGCTGGAGGAAGAGAGGAATGGAACAAAGATTTTTTTGAAGCCATGTGAGTGACAGCCAACTCAGGATTGAATAACAACAAGAGAAACATCTTACAACTATAAGACCCCTAATGTGTAATAGTGGCTAAAGAGCATGGGGGGAAAGAAGATTTTGAAATGTAATTTGGAAGAGACAAAAACCCAATTGAAAACTGATTTCTGAATAAACTAATTGGAAACTTTAAACAATTAGATATGGTCAAAGGATTGGAAAGAAATAAAGAGATCTTTTTTTCCCTTTCTTTTTTAAATTGCAAGAAAAATTAAAAGAATGGATATTAAGCTTTAAGGAAAAAAGGGGGATGTATAAATAAAAGGGGGGAAAAGAAAAAAGGAGCAAGAAGAATTATTTAAATTTGGACTGGACTTTAAATATGATTTGATATTTTTAAATTGAAAAAGAAAGAGAAGTCAAGTAAGACTGTGATGTAATGGAAACAAAATGGATACTTGTTAAGCAATCAGAAATTGTGGATTGCAGAGACACACCATCTGGAGTAAAAAGGATCATTGTAACATGATTCTTTGTTTTGGAAAATTGTGAACTTCACAGATAATAACCGTAAGAACTTGTGGAGGAGGATTTTCTTGTCTACAAGAGGCTTGACTTTTGGAGGAATAAAAAAAGAAATAGAAGGGAATACAATGGAACTTTTATAATTGGAGCAATTATTCGACATGGAGAATGGAAATAAAAGAAATAACTACAATGTTGCATAGAAGATAAAGTTTGAGGATATAAAAATTGAAATGGAGTATACATGTGTGGACAAGAAAATGAAGATGGAGAAATAAGATATAGAAGTGGAAGATAAAGAAGATAAAAGATACTGTGATTAAATATGAATAAATAATTGAACATGGGAATAGTAATAATAAAAAGATCTCTAAAGATTATATTGAGATTAATAACATGATGATTATATTGAGATTAATAATAATATAATGATGATTATATGGCAATTAATATTGAATGATAAAAGAATAAAAGGTTGGAAAATATTAAGAAATTTAAAGAAGTCCAGGACCTGGATCTATAAAATGACTATACTGAGATTTATTTATTTATTTATTTATTAATTAATTAGATTTCTATACCGCCCTTCTCCTAGCGGACTCAGGGCGGTGAACAGCCAATTAAAAACCAGTACACAAACGTTAAAAACATACTAAAACCAATATAAATTAGGCTGAAAGTATAAAACCGAATAAAAACTCTAAAAAGTTAAAATTTAAAAATATTTAAAAAATAGAAGGGATCAGGCAAGTCCGGCAAGTTGAAAGAGATGAGTCTTCAGAGCCCGACGAAAAGTCCGGAGGTCAGCAATTGTTCTCAGTTCTGGAGGAAGGTTGTTCCAGAGGGTGGGAGCTACCACAGAGAACGCTCTCCCCCTGGGGGTCGCCAGCCGGCATTGTCTGGCTGACGGCACCCTGAGGAGGCCCTCTCTGTGGGAGCGAACCGGCCGGTGGGAGGCAATTGGTGGCAGAAGGCGGTCCCGTAAGTACCCTGGTCCTAAGCCATGGAGCGCTTTAAAGGTGATTACCAACACCTTGAAACGCACCCGGAAGTCAACCGGCAACCAATGCAGCTCACGCAGGAGAGGTGTCACGTGGGAGCGCCCCGTCGCTCCCATAATCCCCCGCGCGGCCGCATTCTGCACCAGCTGAAGCCTCCGGGTGCATCCCAAGGGGAGCCCCATGTAGAGAGCATTACAGTAGTCCAAGCGAGACGTGACGAGCGCCTGAGTGACTGTGCGTAGGGAGTCCCGATCTAGAAAGGGCCGCAACTAGCGTATCAGGCGAACCTGATAGAAAGCCCCCCTGGCCACGGCTGTCGTATGATCCTCTAAAGACAGTTGTGGGTCCAGGAGGACGCCCAAGTTGCGCACCCTTTCCGTGGGGGCCAATGATTCGCCCCCAATAACCAACGATGGAGTCAGTTGGCTATATCGGGACGCCGGCAGCCACAGCCACTCGGTCTTGGAGGGGTTGAGTCGAAGCCTGTTTCTCCCCATCCAGACCCGCACAGCTTCAAGGCACTGGGACATCACTTCCACGGCATCGTTGGGGTGGTCTGGGGTGGAAATGTACAGCTGAGTGTCATCAGCGTACTAGTGGAATTCCACCCCAAAACCACGGATGATCTCACCCAGCGGCTTTACATAAATGTTGAACAGAAGGGGCGAGAGGACCGACCCTTGTGGCATCCCACACACTAGGCGACTCGGGGTCGACTGCTGCCCCCGTCAACACAGATTGCGACCCGTCGGAGAGGTAGGAGGAGAACCACCGTAGAACGGTGCCCCCCACCCCCAATCCCTCCAACCGGCGCAACATGATACCATGGTCGATGGTATCAAAAGCCGCTGAGAGGTCTAACAGCACCAGGATAGAGGAGTACCCCCTACCCCGGGCCCTCCAGAGATCATCCACCAACGCGACCAATGCCGTTTCGGTGCTGTAACCAGAACTGAAGCCGGACTGGAGCGGGTCTAAATAGACAGCTTCATCCAGGTACCGGGGGAGCTGCCACGCCACCACACTCTCAACAACCTTCGCTAGAAAGGGAAGGTTGGAGACTGGATGGTAATTTGCCAAAACAGCTGGGTCCAGGGAGGGCTTCTTGAGGAGGGGCCTCACCACCGCCTCCTTCAAAGCAGTCGGTAGGGCACCCTCACTCAAAGAAGCGTTTATGATCTCCTGGAGCCAGCCTCGTGTAACCTCCTGGGAGGCCAGCATCAACCAGGAGGGACACGGGTCCAATAAACATGTGGTAGCGTTCAGTCTTCCCAGGATCCTGTCCACGTCCTCGGGAGCCACAGGATCGAACTCAGCCCAGATAACACTCTCAAGGCCGGGCTCAGTCACCTCGCCCGAACTAACCCAGTCGGCGGCCAAATCATCCCGAATCTGAGTTATTTTATCATCCAGATATTGAACAAAATCCTCAGCACGTCCCTGCAAGGGATCCTCCCGCGCTCCCAGATGAAGGAGGGAGCGGGTCACCCTAAACAGGGCGGCTGGGCGATTGTCTGATGATGCGATAAGAGCGGCGAAATAGTTAGATTTCGCCGCTTTTATTGCCACTAAGTAAGTCTTAATATGAGCTCTTACTAGTGTCAAGTCAGATTCAGAGCGACTGGCCCTCCAACCGCTCTCTAGGCGTCTTTTCCGGCGCTTCATCTCCCTCAGCTCCTCGGTAAACCAAGGAGATAAGTGAGTTCGGCGCCGGGTCAGAGGCCGCAAAGGCACGACACGGTCCAAGGCCCCACCGGCCGCCCTATCCCAGGCAGCCACCAGGTCCTCAGCCGAGTCGCGTGTCAGTGTCTCAGGAAATGGCCCAAGCTCCGTCTGGAACCTATCAGGATCCATCAGGCGCCTGGGGCGGAACCACCTAATTGGTTCCACCTCCCTGCGGTGGGGTGCAGCGGTCAGAAAGTCGAGTCGGAGGAGCGAGTGGTCAGTCCATGACAAGGGTTCCACGCCTATATCCCCAGTATCAAGACCACTCAACCACTGACCAGAGACAAAAACTAGGTCCAGGGTGTGTCCACCAACGTGAGTCGGGCCCTGAATTACCTGGGTCAGGTCCATGGCCGTCATGGAAGCCATGAACTCCCGAGCTATCTCAGATGTTTCACCGATAGATGGCAGGTTGAAATCCCCCATGACTATAAGCCTGGGAGTATCAACCGCCACCTCGGCTATAACATTGAGAAGCTCGGGCAGGGTTGTTGCCACGTGGCAGGGAGCCAGGTACGTGACTAACAGACCCATCTGCCCACCAGGACCCCACCTCACATAGATGGACTCACACCCAGCTATCTGAGGTACAGTGGCCTCCCTCGGACCCAGACCTTCCTTAATAATGACCGCTACTCCCCCACCCTGCCCTGGGCTCTCGGCTGGTGGAATGCAAGGAAACCCGGTGGGCACATCTCCACGAGGGGAATCCCCCCCCCTCGTGGCCCAGCCAGGTCTCGGTAATACCAGCCAGGTCCGCACCCCCCTCTTGAAGAAGATCACATATGAGGGGGGCCTTATTTACAACGGACCTCGCATTGCACAACAGCAGCCGGAGCCTCGGGTCCTGAGACTCTAGACAACCCGGGGAACGGGAATAGCTCAGGGGACCGGGGCAAGCAATTGCTCGAAGACACCGAGTGCGTGCCCCCACCACACGATATGGTCCCCTGCTCTCGCCATATCTGCCCCTCCCACATAGCGTAGATATCACACCACCCTCAACAGAGGGCTCAGTCAGAGCCCTCTTACCTCCAGAAACTAAACCCCCCGTGGCATCACAGACTGCCGGGCCTGTCCCTTTAACAAATAGGAGAAGAATTATGTTACAGATATTTCAGAAATGAAATAGGGATTGAAATTAAAATATATGGAAAATAGACTACATTGAAAGAAATATAGCAATGGGGATAATGAATCAATTTATTATTAAGATGCTAAAACATACTACTTGAGGAAATTGATGGTTAATAACTGGGATATTGTTTAAATACCTATAACAATTGTTATAATTCAAATATTTGTGATAATATATCTAAGAAAGTTAGATATATTAATAGTGGGATTAACAGTGAGAAAAATAAAGATAATTATATTGAGATTAACAGCAACTAAAATGATTTCACGGGGATTAACAGTGAGAAAAATAAAAGGGATTACACTGGGATTAACAGTGAATAAAGATGATTACAATGATATTAGCAGTGAGAAAAATAAAGATCATTACGCTGGGATTAACAGTGGAATAAAGACGTATTTTGTACATTGGGATTAACAGTGAAAGGATAAAAGAAAAGACTAAATTAGAAAATTGATAGCTATAATAATTGGGGTATTGTTTAAATATGTAAAACAATTCTGATAATTTGAACATTTATTACCTAAGTGAAAAAGAAAACTGAAACAATATATGATTATGATCTATAAATAAAAATTACTTAATTGGTGTTATATAAATGGCATGGTTTGATAGATAGAAGTTAGGATAATTGGGAAATTGCATTAAAGAACATTATTTGAACTAAGAACTGTTTAAATGTTAAACTGCTATATTTTTAAAATTAAAGATAAGATTTAAATTTGATAAAATAATAGATAGCCTGTTATTAACACCCAGCTGTCTGCAATTGTGCAAGTTCAAGGCTCAAGGCTGACTCAGCCTTCCATCCTTTCTAAGGTAGGTAAATTGAGGACCCAGTTTGTGGGGGCAATAAGTTGACTTTGTATAAAAATATACAAAAGTATGAAGGCTATAGCTTAATGCATTGTAAGCCGCCCTGAGTCTCCGGAGAAGGGCGGCATATAAATCTAATTAAAAAATAATAATAAAAAAATAATAATGGAATAAAGTTTTAATGAGCATAATGGAATACAAATATGTTTGAACTGTATTGTCAATAGTGAGGATTTAGGGTAAGAATTGTTGTATTGTGAGTTATTAATTGAGAAGGGCCTGGTGGCTCAGCAGACTAAAGCATTGTGATTAACATCAGCTGTCTGCAATTACTGTAAATTCAAATCTCACCAGGCTCAAGGTTAACTCAGCCTTCCATCCTTTCTAAGGTAGGTAAAATGAGGACCCAGTTTGTGGGGGCAATAAGCTGACTTTGTATAAATATACAAAACTATGAAGGCTATTGCTTAACGCATTGTAAGCCGCCCTGAGTCTCCGGAGAAGGGCGGCACATAAATCAAATTAAAAAAAAAATTGAATTAAGAATTAAGGTGGGTTAATAGAAGGGTAATTGTTTTGATTAAGTAAATATGTGTTAATTTTTTTTAAAGATGATATTAGTTGAATATGTGATCTAAGATTAAGAAATAAGTGCTATGGCAAAATAGAATAGAAAATTTTGTTAAAGGTTTTGTTAAAAATTGAACAAAGTGATGACCGGATCAAAGCTCTGTTCCATAAGGATGTAATTTGTATGTTTGGGAAAAAAAAAAAAGAAAAAGAAAAAAGAAAATTAATAATGTCCATAGCACATGTGTTAAAGACAAAACTGGTATTAACAGTATGGGCAGGATCTCAGAGAGCTGTACACGAAGTCTGGCATAGTTCATCAATCAAAATTATGGCTTTTTTGTAATTTTGTTTCGATTCAGTATGCTGCTATTCATATACATAGGTATTAGGAAGTGAAGTATTTAGGTAGGACTATTCATCCTTACCCTATAAATATAATCCAGCAATGGAGTATTAGAAGAATACTGATTTTCAAAACTGGAAGTAAATACAGGCTCCAACAGTGTCTTCACTGGCAATGTCATGCACCAATCCAATAAACAAAGTAGCAATGAGACTATAAACTAAAATAGAAAAATGTCCAAATATTAGTTACACTTAGAAAGTTGGAAAACCTGATTAAACAAAATAAAATTTACCAGGAAATATATGATATGTAATCAAAAGAATATGACCTGAAAAATTTATGAACAAATACCACCCATTCATCAGCAGTAAAGTTATTACTGATAATCTATTTGAACTCTAAAGCTGAAATTTGCTCTCTTCCCTCAAAACAGCAATTATCAATTATACAAGCCAAATTGTCCAATTTAAACTTTAGCTCTTCGTGTTAACTATGCAATATTGAGACAAAATCAAGGCATCTAAACATTACACACCTTTTTATCACTTTCCACAGAAGAGTATTCTGCACTTGGTAACAGAAATGCAATAGTGGCAACAAGGACCTGTGACAAAGCAATTTTAAAATAAATTTGCAGAAATGTTTAGTTTCCCAATCAGTCAAAGCATATGGCAGCTCAAAAATATCAGTGAAATATGAATTATTACTGTGCAATTATTTACCCTTTACCTTTTTTCTTCAACTCTATTGCCTAAAATGATTACCAAAATTTCTAAGAGAAAAAAGAAAATTTTGTAGTAATGTGATTTTCTTTTCCTTCAGAGATTTGCAGTCAGCTAAATCTCTTGAATTTGCAAAGATGAATTTCAGCAATCAGCAGCTTAATCCCCTAGAACATCCTGCGGAAACTTTTTATCAATGTTGCAGAAGCTGCTGATATGTTTATAATGAATAATGATTGTGTGAATGGACATATGAGTAGCTAAAATAGAAAAGGCACTCCCAAAGATAGCAGATTATTTCATCCCTGGCTAATGAAATGAGTAAAGATTCCCCTGCCACTTAATTTCTGATGCCTTGATATACTTGGAATGTTTGCAAATGATGGACTTACATAGATTTTGTCCAACATTTTCCTGTTAAATGAAAGCAGACAGAGATTTATACAATCTGAAGAGAAGCCAGAGTAAGAAATAAGTCCCCAACTTTCTAAATTCAGGTATACTGATCTAAATAAATCTATGTCCAACATATCAGCACTGGTCCTTAGAATGAACTAAATTCATTGTCCTCCAGAAGGAGGGAGGCAAAGTTTGGTATGATAAAAAACCGAATTAACTTTTGGCAGAAAGGAAGGATTTGGATGCAATTTCATTGTCATGAAAATGCAACCCTCAGGCAGAAATACAACTTTAAAAATCTGTAAGTAGATGCAACTGCCACTAAAATGAGAATGAATTGTTTCTACAAATGACTAAAGGCTACAAAGAGCTAGCACCATTAAAATCTAGCTGAAGTTCCAAGTAGAGAACTAATTAATGTAATAATCCTTTACAATGTTTTAAATATTAAGATATAAAAGGAAACTAAAAAACTCCATTGCAATCCCTGAAATAGGTATATTTAAAAATGGAACCAGCAAAATATTGGTTCCTGCACCATATTTTGTGGGTTATTAGAGAGAATAAACCCTAATTAGCTTATATGTTTTGTAGTAAATTGCAGCCAGATGGCTTTGGCAGCAGAGGGAGAGAGGACTCAAATACACCACTACAGAATTACTAGTGCTATATTTGTTGAGAGGGACATAGAATATGAAGTGGCTTGTGTTTTCTAAAAACATTTTATAATTATTTTAAACAGCTATTGAAGTGCACAGCATCTCCATTAGCACAGGAGGATTAAAATGCGTCTGCTCCAAATAAGGCATTACATTTCACTTAAAAAGCAAGCATTATAAACAAATACCAATTTCCATATATAACTATTTTGGAAATGAAACATACTTCAATAATTTTTTGAGGTAGAGAAATGTTGTATTTCTGTAGTTTTTCCCAGTAAGATGTCAATAACTGGAAGATATCACAGGCTGCTTGTGCAATCTGCTTGTTAGAAAACTGCAAAAATGAAAAACAAATTAATAAGAAATAAAGGACCAACACCATTACAAGTGGATTGTTGTATTTCTAAAAATTTCTTTCTCACTATCATTACATAAAATAACATTAATAAATAAAGTAACACCATGTTTCCCCGAAAATAAGACCGGGTCTTATTTAACCCCTGAAAAAACAACTAGGGCTTCTTTTCGGGAGGGTCTTATTTGTCCTCCGCCCCCCCATGTATCAGTATGAGGCGGGGGGGGGGGGGTCTTGCACCAGCTTCCTGAAGGGTTGCAGCAGGCCATCCCACCATCCACAAAGCATCTGCTTCATGGGTGCCACTCAGGCCACCGCATTCAGCAAGCGTGGCAACTTTTGCAGCTGCAAAAGCAGCAAACCAAGCAACGCGCCCCACGTATCGCTTGGCCTCCTCGTTGCTTGCCATATAGACGAGGTGAGGTGCCGAGGCCGGGGGGGGGGAAGGGGGCTCGCACCTGCTATCCACGGCAGCAGCTCCCACAATCCTAGCCACAGGGCCCATTCTGTTAATGGCAGCTGCAAAAAGAGTGGTAAGCCCAGCAATGCGCCTTGTGCCCTCCTTACCTAACAGTGTGATGGTTGCAGCAGGCCACTCCAGCGTCCATGAAGCAGCTGCTTTGTGGGTGCCGCTCAGGCCACCGACTCCAGCAAGCGTGGCCGCTTTTGCAGCCGCAAAAGCAGCAGGAGGCCAAGTGACGTGCCCAATGCGTCGCTTGGCCTCCTCATTGCTTGCCATGCAGAGAACAGGAGGTGAGGAGAGGCCTGAGGGGGGGAAATGGAAGGGGAAACTTGCCCCATACGCCCTTACCTATGTCATATTTGACAGTTATAACCTGGGGTCTTGTGATCCCCTTTTGAGACCTCCTGACAGGCAAAGTCAATGGGGAAATCCAAATTGGTTTAACATCCGTGTTGTAGTTTAACAACTGCCGTGATTCCCTCGACAATTGGCAGGAAAGGTTGTAAAATAAGGCAAAACTCATTTTTGGCCTTATTGCAAAAATTGCCAAATCCCAACCACCACCACACCCAGGGCAACCACAATTGCAAACCCTAAACCCACAAACAGGGAAACCACAATGCTCATGTATGGTACAACAATCAATTTATTCAAATTCAACAATTTATTCAAATACAGTCATGTTATCTTCTTATGGAACAACGTCAAAACTCTCCACACCCTGAATTCCAGTCTGAGTTTCTTGTGATTCCATTTCGTTTAAAACCATTGGTCCCAATCACTGTTGTCTAGCAATAGAGGTCTCCTTAAAAGAGTATTTCCTGTCCATGTAGCCTGCTCATATTGCATTGGCAACACAGATGTCATTGATTTTGTCCCATGCATTCTTGACCCAAGTCACAAGCTCTGGAAGGCTAGACTTTATGAAGTTTCCATACTGGTTTCTCGCCGTTCTATTCTCAATGTACGCATTGATTTCAATGTGCAGATGGTCCTTGAATGGCTTGTTTATTGCAATGTCCAGTGTCTGGAGGTATGCTGTCATTCCTGCAGGAATCATTATTTGGTCAATTCTTCTCTGTGCAAGAAACTTTTTCATGTCTTTGGCATGGTGAGTGCTGGCTGAATCCCAGACTACCATATTTCTTTGCCACCTTGCACAACAAGTGGCAGCATTAACTCAACCCGCTTCCTTATAGCTCCTTGTGTGGACCAGGCATTTTCAGTTTCAGGAACATAAATCCCTGAAACACATTCAATCTTTTCTTTCTTGCCCTTGGTGATGATTAGAGGTGAGGCTTTGCTTCCATCCAGGTGAATAGCCAAAATGCAGGTAACACATACACTTTCATATCCAGTAGAGAGAATGTAAATTGATGTGACACCCCTTTGATCAATTGTTGTTTGAGCTCCTTGGCCCATAAACGCTGCAGTTTCATCCCTGGCAATCATGTTGGAGAGTTGGTATTTGGAAAAGTCAATACCATCAATGAAGGATTTGAATGCAAGTGCACATTTGACAAGTTCAGCATCTTCCAGATTGAACAGCGAGGTGGATCTCCTCAGAGGCAGTTCATATTGCTGAAGGAAGCCATCCATCCAGTGTTGAGAGGCTTTGAATTCTTCCTGGGGAATTTGTAACTGTGGTGCCATTGCAAGGGCAAATGCTTGAATATCAGCCTTACGTACAACCAAAGCCTTTGCTCTCCTGTCAGCAATCCATTCAGAGATGCTGTCTTCAAGTTCAGGAAATAATGGTTGCCGACCTGATCCACACCTGCGCTTCTTAGCATTTCCCTCGTGCACCTGTTGATTGAGGTTATGGTATTCTGCTCTCCATTTTCAGACCATATGGAGATCCAACATCTTCTCTTATCTGCAATAAACAAGCTGTCAGATTCTTGCCCTGAGAATCCTCCACGATTTCTTTCTTGAATTCTTTCTTTTTGAATTCATCTTGTCTGGGGGTCAAAATAAATCCATTAATCCAAAATTCAAAACCCTGGGATTTAGCATTGTGGTTGCCCTGGGTTGTGTGTGTGTGTGTGTGTGTTGGGATTTGCAATTTTTGCAATGAGGTAAAAAATGAGTTTTGCCTCATTTTGCAACCTTTCCTGCCAGTTGTCAAGAGAATCACTACAGTTGTTAAGCTACAACACGGATGTTAAATCAATCTGGATTTCCCCATTGACTTTGCCAGACAGGAGATCGCAAAAGGGGATCACAAGACTCCAGGTTATAACTGTCATAAATATGACACAGTAAGGGCGCATGGGGCATGTTCCTCCCCCCTTATCCCCCTTTGGCCTCGCCTTCTCACCTCATGTTGTCTGCACATCAAGCAACGAGGAGGCCAAGTGACACGCTTGGCTTCCTGCCGCTTTTGCGGCTGCAAAAGTGGCCATGCTTGCTGGAGGCGGTGGCCTGAGCAGTACTCGTGAAGCAGCTGCTTCATGGACAGTAGGATGGCCTGCTGCGACCATCACACCATTAGGTAAGGAGGGTGCTTGGCCTCCTGTTGCTTTTGCAGCTGCAAAAGCAGCCTGAGCAGCACCTGCGAAGCATCTCTTTCGTGGACAGTTGGATGGCCTGCTGTGACAATCACAGTGTTAGGTAAGGAGGGCGTGAAGTGTGTCACTCAGCCTACTACTCTTTTTGCGGCCTCCATTAACATGTGGATGGCAGGTGCGACTGTTATGTAAGGGCATGTGAGGTGCATGGGGCATGTTCCTCTGCTCTTTCCCTCCCTCCAGCCTCGCCTCGTGTTGTCTGCACGGCAAACAACCCAAAGAAATGGCAGAGACTGGCTGCATAGGCGCTTAAATATGGCTTATTTTGGTGATAGAGCTTATTTTAGCGCATGTGCTCAAAAGCATTATAGGGCTTGATTTTGGGGGAGGTCTTATTTTTGGAGAAACACAGCATTAAATTGGCCTCTGTCCATTATGTGACTTTATATCCAAGGGTAAATGATGCTACAATCTCAATCAACCGTGATTTAGGCCAGCGGGTGGTTTTTCCCATTTGACTCTGTAAACTGCTTAGAGTGCTGTAAAGTACTATGGAGCAGTATATAAGGGCTATTGCTAAGTGCTATTTCCTTAGAATACCTTAAGATCCCTTAAGAAGGAATGGGGTAAACAATTCTCAAAACAGTTCTGTTCCTAACAATATATTATACTAAACCCATCTCAGTCACAAAGTTTTCTGCTTTGTTTTTAAACATGAAAAACTGAAATTAGGTTATTATTTCAATAGAATTACATAATTCTTTTTGCTATGGTGTAACTCAGCAAATAATGACTATATATAAAATCCAGGTACATCATCCCAATGCAGTCCTTCATATGTTTTATGAACTCTACAAAAACTTGAATTTTAACAGCTTTTTTAGATATCAGAAGACTTGTTGCTCTAAAAGCTTATTCATGATAAATAATTTGTAAACATGTAATTCACTGTCTCTAATAAATGACAAATGTTTCTGATATTTTCAAAAACATAATAATAGACCAAATAAATGAACCTTGTAAATAACTTAAAGAATTCTAAGTGAATACTCTTTGTTTGTGGTTATCCCACACAGTTTATTATTTATTATTATTTTATTTTATTAGATTTCTATACCGCCCTACTTCCGAAGGACTCAGGGCGGTGTACAGTCTCCAGTTAAAATAAACCATACAAAAGTTAAAAATTATTAAAAAATATTAAATAATATTAGGCTTGAAAACAGTTAAAACCCCTAATTTACATAAAACTTAAAACTCATTTAAAAGGGAGAGTTAGGCCAGACCAGCCTGTTGGAATAAGAATGTTTTTAGGGTGCGGTGGAAAGTGCATATGTCTGGGATCCTGCGTATCTCTGGGGGGAGCTCATTCCAGATGGCAGGTACCCCCACAGAGAAGGCTCTCCCCCTGGGGGCTGCCAGTCGACACTGTTTGGTTGACGGCACCCTGAGGAGCCCCTCTCTATAGGAGCGTACTGGTTGGTGAGAGGCTACAGGTGGCAGAAAGCGGTCCCGTAAGTACCATGGTCCTAAACCATGGAGCGCTCTGAAAGTGGTAACCAAAACCTTGAAGCGCACCTGGAAGACCACCGGAAGCCAGTGCAGCTCGTGCAGGAGGGGGGGGTCACATGGGAGTGCCACGTCGCTCCCATAACCACCCGCGCAGCCGCATTCTGGACCAGCTGGAGCCTCCGGGTGCTCCTCAAGGGGAGCCCCATGTAGAGAGCACTGCAGTAGTCCAGGCGTGAGGTGACAAGGGCCTGAGTGACCGTGTGTAACGAGTCCCAATCCAGAAAGGGTCGCAAATGGCAGATCAGGCGAACCTGATAAAAAGTCCTCCCGGCTACGGCTGTCATATGCCCTTCCAAGGACACCCGCGAGTCCAGGAGGATGCCCAAGTTGCAAGCCCCATCCGTGGGGGCCAACAACTCGCCCCCAATAGTCAGAGATGGCGCCAACTGACTATATCGGGACGTCGGAAACCACAGCCACTTGGTCTTGGATGGGTTGAGCCTGAGTCTGTTCCTCCCCATCCAGATCCATATGGCCTCCAGGCACCGGGACATCACTTCGAGGGCATCATTGGGGTGGTCTGGGGTGGAGATGTACAGCTGGGTGTCGTCAGCGTACTGGTGGTACGTCACCCCGAAACCATGTATGTTCTCGCCCAGCAGCTTCACATAAATGTTGAACAGAAGGGGCGAGAGAATCGATCCCTGCGGCACCCCACATACAAGGCGCCTTGGGGTCGACCTCTGCCCCCCTGTCAACACAGACTGCGACCGGTCGGAGAGAAAGGAGGAGAACCACCGTAAGACTGTCCTTCCCACCCCCAAACCCTCCATCCGGTGCAGCAGGATACCATGGTCGATGGTATCAAAAGCCGCTGAGAGGTCTAACACGACCAGGACAGAACACACTTAAAATCATTTGCTATGTTTGTACCTTTAGTGTCACACCAAAAACATTTATTGCATCTTTTACTTGAGGATGGTTGGTACAGTGCACAAGTTCTTCACATATCCAAAGCCCAAGACAGCAAAGGGCTAGATACCTTAAAAAAGAAAATTTACTTTGATAAGTCACAGAGTCATCTATATATTCTTATACTAGTAGGATCTTTAAATTGAATTATAAATAATCACCATG
Organism: Masticophis lateralis; assembly: GCA_030761175.1. Classification (NCBI taxonomy): domain Eukaryota; kingdom Metazoa; phylum Chordata; class Lepidosauria; order Squamata; family Colubridae; genus Masticophis; species Masticophis lateralis. The sequence continues at coordinate 93,105,462 of JAUDYJ010000003.1, read as the reverse complement.
CATAAGGTTCAGATTGTCTCTATTTTAGGGTAATTTTTTAAAATTTTAGTGCTAAATGCAAACCCTAACATTTCTGCCATAAAAAACAAAGTTTGGTCTTTTGCCAAAGTTGTATTTATTTTTTATATTTATAGTCTAGCTTTACGATGTGAAGGGTCTTATTCTACATATAAGGACAATGAAGTTAACTTTAACTATATTTTGTAAAAATTTTTTGTTTCATTCAGGATTTTACCTTGAAGCTTCACTTGGTTCCTCTGTGGCATTCTTTAAAAGAATATTTATAAGGCATATCTAGAAGAAGAAAAATTACAAGAATAAAATGTTTCTTCATACAGATATTATTATAAATTTTTGCTTATTTTTCAATAAAATTAAGTAACAAAACATAAAGATAAATAATGTTAATAAACTCATTGGGCATTTCGTAAATCAACAAATGAACAACAGTATCTGGTATCAATTCTGAAAACTGCTACTTAATAAATAATTACAAAACAGAAAATATTATTCTATTTAAAACACATTAATACTTGTTTTTGTGGGGAGATAGCAACATTGACCTTCAAATAGTACATCTGACTGTAACTATCTTTTCTCTGCAAAGGTGTAAACTCTTCTGAAAGTTACTAACAGCTTAATTATTTAAAAATATTTTTTTTCAAATTCAAGGATCCATAGGTGTTATCCGTTAGAAATTCATTATGCCTGTTATAAATGACAATACATATTTTTAAAAATACCATTTCCTTAAAGAATCAGGAAAAAGTAGAACTTACAGGTGGATACTGGTGATACTACCAAATAAATACATTGTACAGCTCTTTTAAAGTACTTCCACTTTTCTGAGCCAATGGATAAACTTAAAATTTTGTGATGATGGTTTAAGTAATTTCACACAAGAGCTGCCATAGGAAAATAGCATATACCAGCAGGCAAACAAGGCATCAGTGTATACATTTATCATCTTATTTTCTAAGATAAAATTCAGCAGTACTATTTGCGATGAAGTTATGCTGGAAGCTGTACTTTGAATGCTATGCAAAACATTTAAAGGAAAACTTGTGGGAATATTATTGAAACATCTCTGTGATATTATTAAATTTGTCTGTATCATGAAAAACTGTCCCCACCAAAACAAAAAGACTGTGCAGAGGTAAGTCATCATGTGGATGAGGCAGAGCAACTACCTGCTTTGGAAGTATTCTTTGAGCATATCTATACTCACACCCTAACCCTAACTTTAACCTGATTTAAGAAAATCTTGTTTGGACTGTGTCATCATTGCAATAATGTGTAAGATATTTAGTCTGAACCATAGGCTTCCATATCCTTCCTGATGGTGTTCCACTGTTGCTGTGCTCTCCCATCTTTCTGGTTCAGGAAAGCAATAGCTAATCAATTTCCTCTTTATGGACAGGTCTTTCTACATACATACATATTTGTGTGTGAGTATGTGTGTGCATGTGAAGACAGAGAACGGGACTGTATATGTTCTGCTGAAGTGAGTATAGACACATATATACATACACTCCATCCATCCATCCATCCTTTAAGGTCATTTAAATAGAGGATAATTACCATTCCTGGTGGCAGAGAATTCTATAGTTTACCTATATAATAGATTCACTTTATTTTATTGACAATATTAAATCAGAATATAGTAAAGGACTTGCTCGGGCTATACATATACAACAAGAATAAATTAAAATTATCAATCTGGATAACATAAACTTGAAATAAAAGTAAAAAATACAAACACTAAACAAATGCATATACAAACATATGAATATATGCAGATATAAATAGCAATAGCATTTATATACCACTTTATAGTGCTTTACAGCCCTCTCTAAGCGATTTACAGAATTAGCATACCGCCTCCAACAATTTGGGTTCTCATTTCACCGACCTCGGAAGGATGGAAGGCTGAGTCAACCTTGAGTCTGGTGAGATTTGAACTGCCAAATTGCAGTCAGTGAGCAGTCAACAAAAGTAGCCTGCGGTACTGCACTCTAACCACTGCTCCACCGCGGCTCTTATACGTATACATATACATTCATAATTAAATCAAATTATCCAAAAAGCACTTAAGAATTGCAAACTTTTCTTACAATCCCTGTCAAACCTGACAGAAATATAGTATAATACCTGACATGGCAGGTATATCCCAAATCCACTAGTTAATGCTAAGCCTGAGGTTAATGTTAAGCCTTAATTATATATTATATTGAAAAATATTTTATTTTATTTATCTTATAATTTCATTCAACTAGTTTCAGTGGATAAAACTAATCACTGAAGGATAAATATGCATACGCATAAAACCATTTTTCTTTAATCCCCCCCCCCCCCCCCACTCAGCCCATACTATTCATGATTCAATTTCATTCCAAAAAAACTTTAAATTCTTTGGCATTTCCTCATGGGGAGCTGTTTCAATGCCTTAATCATTTTGGTTCTTCTTTGCTCCATCTTTTCTATCTCTAAAATATCGTTTAAGGTATGATTACTCTGGTTCTAAGTTGCCAATAGACTGTTTATCACCTTTGCATTAAGATCTGAATCCCTGAATACCTCAACACAAATAATTTTTTAAAAATGTCTGTTCCATATCATTTAGAAGTAAGAGAATAGCACAAGTTAGATTTGCAGAGACCCTAAGACACAGTATACATTCTATTAAATGCAAAACTAATTTCAGGAAGGCAGCCTGACAGCCTGTTATCATATAGATCAGCTCACAAAGAAAAAAAATTACTTTGACATCTGCAGGTCCTGTTGTGATTCCTGCTTCAGTAACAGATGATAACAATGAGATGTCTTGGTAAAGGTTAGGGAAGCAAATCAGAGATCCAAGAATAGTATTTGCTTCTAAGCGAGGAGCCTGTAATAAACAAACAAATTAATGTTACCACAAAATAACTTTCAATTAAGCAATTTTTTGAATTCCTTATATGTTTGACTAAACTGCATTTAAATGGTATTTTTCATCAAAATGACATAACATATCCAGATGTTCTTCTGCAACTACAAAAGATTGCACCTGTAAATGTAAGATGGACTGCATAAATTGCCCTCATTCTATTTTTGAAAATTTCTCTTTCTCAAGTGATTAATTTTTGACCAGATCAGAAATTGAAACATGAAGATAAAAATGAATGAATTAAAAATGAGAAGAATATTCATATCTCAATCAAGTGAATTATCATTTATTTTCATAGCTAAAACAAATGAAATCTAGAAAGCTCATTTGTTCTGTTTATATTTATTTTAAAAAACACTGCATTTCCTAGCATTCAACTCAATATTATGTAATAAAAATATCCTACTTCAACAACGTGAGTTCTGGCTTAGCTATGTAACTGACAATGAGAAGTAATCAACAAGATATTAGTTCATACTGTCAATCAGAAAAGAGATATTGAAATGAAAAATATACTGCTATCTTGAATTTTGAGATGTTTGGCAAGTTCTTATTTGGGGGAAAAAAAATCCAAATTCTGCTCCAATGTTACACTGCACTAATGAGTTAATACTAAGAGTAAGGAAATCTTCACATTGTTAACAATCATACATTACTTACTTACCTCCAACATGTTTGTACTCAGAACTCTGGTTGCCGCTGTTATGAAGTCTCTTATTAGCAATGTAAAGCCAGGTAAGCCCAAGAAGAAAAAGAATGGGGAGCAGTGTTTGATGATAGTGTTCAAAACATCCTGAAAAGGGAAAACAATGAAATATGTGAATAAGTTAGGAATTTTTCATTTGTCCTTAAAATCAGTTTCCTGTTCTTATGTAATAGATCATAGGAGAAAGATGCTCTGGTTCATGGTTCATGTACTGCACACTGCAAGAAACCTAGAGGGTTTTTTTTATACAACTGGCTGTTATGTGCAGAGTGCAGGTAGGGATGGGGACCTGAGGTCATCTTCATTCTGGAAAGGAAAGTTAAACATTTAATGCCTACTTTGAAGTAAATATATTTCAATATTAAAAATGATTTTTTCAGTATTTACGTATGAATTTTAAAATACACACATGCATGAAGGGTCCTTGGTGCTCTCTGAGCTTGGCTGTTTTCTTGCAAATATTTTATTATCAAACTAGGTAACATCATCAGACTAATACTGAAGATGTTACCTGCTTTGGGTAATGAAACATCTGCAAGAAAACAGCCAAAGTCAGAGAGCATCAAGGACCCCTCATTTCAGCTCTGAGCTACGAATATTCTCCTTTATTGGTACACATGCATGTGTATCCACATTTCAAAATAACATATTGCTTGAGGAAATATCACCAATACACAGTAAACATCAACAAACAGGTACCTACAGATTCCAAAAATGTTCAGAGCTGCAAGAAATGTACTAACATGGGGAGGAAACAACCCTAATTGACAATATTTTTCTTATATTCTCCCATCTCAGGCTAGTAAACGAAGCTCATAGGCAGAAAATCCATAGTAGCAGCTCTAGCCCCATCCATATCTACAAAGCTACCACAGTAAATAAACTTTTTGCCAAATAAACAATAAAAATAGTAATGTGGTGTTACTCCTCTTTTTTTTTGCCACCATAGATCAACACAGCTCTCGTCCGATGTCTAAAGACTGAAAGACTTATTTCAGGTTTTGAAGGTTAGTCTTCCAGCTTCTGTCACAAATGTAGAGCTATAGATGACGTGTGTCATGTTTTATGTCAAATGGAAGTGCAGAAATGCATATGGCTTGTCCAACTCTGTGTTTCCCACAATCAGAATACCATGTTTTGGTCTGTTGAATTAAATTTTAATTCTTTGGGTTTGTTACTAAAAAACTGATCAGATCCTGCCTCAACAAGAGTGACTGTTGGAAATAATCTAATAATCTGGCTGTACAAGATTTTTTCCACTTCTGTTCTGTATTTATGTTATAACCATTCTCAAGGTAAGTTCTTCAAATGGAAAAGGGAGTGCTACTTCTTCTAACCCTATAGGCAAAAGAAAATAACTTATTAGATAAAAAGGTAGAAAACAGAATAGACAGGAGGCAAACTTCATAGTTAAACCTTCAGATGAAAATAATTTAAATCAAAGAAAAAAATTAAAATATTTTGTTTGATTTAAATTCCATTCTTCCTCCTCTATGTTATGTTTCCACTGTGGATTTGTAAAAGCCCTACAGTTTTGTGGGGGTTTTTTTCTCCTAACAAGACTGATATTCAGGAAATATTAGATCAAAAATGTTACTCCATATGACTAAAACTTTACTGTTTTATGCACTGATAATAAACACGAAACAGATTTTTCTCAAATATTGACTAAAAGGTAAATAAATGTTAGCATCACAACACACAGCATTTCCCCGTTGAAACATCACTTCAGTTAATGTTCAAACTGGTTTTAATCACTTCCCATGTTACAATTTAAAGGCAGTATCAGTCAATGCAAACATTCTAAAAGAATGAGCAGATGGAGACTGGAGTCATGAAGTGGCTGGTAAACTCCTGTTCTGAAGGCAGAACAAAAGACCCACCTTTTCCATAATTACTGGACTGATTAATGCATTGCGTTTTCTCACAGCACACCTGTAATTATTGAGAGGTAAGCATTGTGCTGTGTGCCTAGTGTCTGAACCAGCTCTATAGCAGCAGATGGGGCTACATCTCTGTTGACATATGTTACAATAAAATGACTCATGAATCTTGGCATGAAAGGCAGAGTGCAGCATTTTAAAAGATTAATAAATTCTAATTGTTAATCTTGCTGGGTTTTTTCATTATAGCCTTGTGTCCATAAAAAGATTCCAGAGTATTTTTCAAGTAGAGGCTAAAGCCACATTGCATGAATGGACTAAAACTTCACTTTGCTTCTAAAGTGAGAGATGTTTGGGTCTGGGCCCTTTGGGAATCTTTAAAACAAAGGGCACAAGACAATGTAAAGTTCTCCTATGCAAGTCTTAATTAAATGAATGGAACTTGAGCAAACACATTCATGGCACATTGCAGCAAGCTGCTCCTATAGCTGAACTCAGTTATCATATAGGCTGTGTATGTTTAAAATCATTCACTGGTAGCAAAGAGGTACACATTATTTGAAAAACAAATCATACTAAATCATTGTAAGCTTTTTAATTTCTATGGTTCAATATACCGACTTTCTTGAATTGCAATATTAATTGTGCTAAATATGATAATAGAACTGATTATATAAAATTTAAGAATAACAATATACCCACTTGTGAATCTCCTCAAAATCTCTTCTTTGAGATTAAACTGAAGGACCAAATAACAAGATAATGAACATGAACATGATACTCGGTATCAATGTAGTGGAAGCACATTATTGCTGATATATACAAATCAATTAAGTCATTAGGGTGTCACAGGATCTTAAATATATTTGTTATTCATTTGTTCAGTTACGTCTGATTCTTCATGACCAAACAAGCATCAATTATCTAGTTTCATTTGTGAGTAATTGTTTAGGTTCTTGTAAGATCATGTTTGTTTCATCAGTAATAGTTTGTAATCACTTCATCTTCTGTCAAGCTTTTTTACTTGCCGTTGATGTGTTAGGGTCATCATCAATAACTCTTGTTTTCACATTAAATATCCAAAATACTTAAGCTAACTCCAATATTCATGCTTCCAGTGAAAACATTGCTTTTATTTAATCTAGTATTAAATTATTTATTCATCTAGTAGTCCAAGGTGCTCTCAACAATTTTTTCTAGCACAAGAATCCATCATCAGACTTTTATTTTGGATTTTCTATTACTATATGCACAGAGAAATATGTATGAATAGCAATGTGAATAGTGAATCCAATTTATAAGACTACCCTTAGGGCTCACATCTCTGTTGTATTTGCATTTGATAAAACAGAAGCACTGTTTTAAAAAAAAAGAATGATGTTGAAGAGAAAAAAGTGTTGTTTAAAAGTTTGTAATTCCTTTAGAATTTTTACACACACACACACACGTTTTTGATTCACTTAATTGGGTTCTTTATCCAGTTTTAAGACATGTGGATCACCAATTTTTAAACATCGTTGTTTATGCCTGGAAGCTTTTATATTACATTATATATTAAAAAGCTGAAAGAAATAAATTTAAAAATAAGTCCCACTAAATTCAGTAGGACTTATCCCTGATACAACTTCCCCAAAGATACAGTCTAAAATCAGTGCCATTCCTATTGATCTCAAAACAAATCTATAGCTGTTTAGAGGGAGTAGGATGTTACTGCTTGAAAGCTTGATTATTCTTTATGGAAGATTCCCTTAGATCTGCTCTCTCTAGGGTACAGAGAAATATTCCTCTGGGACTAAATGATCAATTAAATTATTGACCAAATCCAGAGGGTATAGGAAGCAGAGAATTTACACCCAGAAAATGGTTAGGTGAACTAATGTTAGCTTAAACATACACAGGCACTTGTGGATGAAGATCTCGCCAGAAATAAGAGTAGAAATATGTAACAATAGAAACTATGTAAGAACTTCTACAAAGCTTCTGTGATTTGGGACTCCTAATCATTGGAAATTATGCCATTCTACAACTCTCTGATCTTGCTTTGCTACTATGGTAGTTCTAGCCACGTATATAGTCTGGCTTTGATTATCCACAGATTTTGTTTTGCATTTAAAAACAAATTCTACAGCTCAGTCCTCTCTTTGAAGCGGATAACCTCAATAAAGATGGATTACATAAATGAACCTTGGCCTGCCCACTGACAGTGTGTGAGTAATGACCTTCTGAATACTTTTGCTAATTACTATTTCAACCTGTCTATGTTTTAGATAGAAGAACTACCTTTCAACAAACTTGAAAAGTAGCTGTCTATAATACCAACTTAATAGCCATGTCTGGTCTTGTCTCTTATACTGAAAATTAGAGCCTTGTTTATAACACTGGATTTGACTACTGGAAAGTACCTTAATTTTTCTTCTATGATAAATACAGTATATTTTTCAATGACAATAGATTTGTCTAAATTATTTCCAAACAATCTACATTTACTAACTTAAAATGAAAAAAAAACCCCTAGCTACAAATATAGGATCCTATTATATCTTACTTTATATTTATCATCTTGTTACCTTTTCAGTTCAAAATATCTTTCATTTTATTTTTAAAATCATAACTGCCAATACTTCCTTGAACAACTTTCTCCAATATGGTGCCAGTTGTGTTGGATTTCATCTCCAGTAATGCTGAATGAGGAGCATAAGGCTGGATGAGCCAAAGCAAACTATGCTCTGTTGTCAAAGTTAAATGTTAGAGAAAAGTAACATTTTAACTGTAGTTTTGCTATCTTTTCCATAGCAGTATGATGCCAAATAGAAAAACAATTCAAGGAAGCATGGGAAAACTGCACTAGATAACAAATTGTGTAAGAAAATGTCTTTTTTCCATTTTGGGGGTGGGGGTGCAATTCTACATATTCCAAGTCTTATGTCTGGTTACAGCATTAATGTTTCTGCCAAAATCAACAAAACAATGTAAGACAAACATGTTGCTGAAATATTCTTACAATAATCAAACTGAGTAAAATGAAAAAAGAATTGAAAATCAGATGTAGCTAGTTATTTCCAGCATGGTTTGTTAAATACCTAATCAGAATGTTTTTGCTCTTCAGTTGTCATATCCAATTCTCAGAGATTGCCCTGAGAAGTCTCTTGAAGTGTATTGGCTTCTTTTCAGAAGTGACTTGCCATTGCCTCTTTCTTATAGCTGAGAAAGAGCGGCTGGCCCAAAGTCACCTAGCTGGTTTTATATCTACGGTGAGACTACAAATAACAATCTCCTGATCTAGCCCACTCACAGACTGACCTGCTGAAAACAAGATGTACAATAATTTTGTAGTACCATATTCTTAAGTATCATGAATCATATTACTGGCTTTCAGATTTTTATTTTAGCATTTTATGAACATCTTAGCTTAGTGATTCTTTTCAAGGTTGTGGGTTGAATCTAATACAAGGTGTCAAACTGGCAGCCTGCGGGCCAGATGTATCACACACAGGCCATGCCCACCCCAATCCCACAAAGGCAAAAAACATCATGATACATCACATGACATCAATGTGACACGGCGAGTTTGACACCTGTGATCTAATACATATTGCTTCTGAAGTATATGGTTAATCAGTAATTCTTTAAAAATTCATTTTGCTAAATTTGAATTCCCACATTCTCAAATCAATACTCATATTTGGTGAGTTTCAAATTCATCCCATTTGGATTAACCTTGATAAAATACTTGTAAATATGACCTTGTTAATGGACAAAGCCTACTGGTGAGCCAAATTTAAGCAAATTGCTATTGGTAGTAATATTCCAATTTTTTTTTACAACTAATTACCCAAAGGTTTGTACTAATAATTGCTAAGAGTCAAAGGCAAATATCATCCACATATCATCCTTCACTGGAACCTTTTCAAAAATAATCCCTGGTGGTTTAGATTTATGTAGCTTTTCACACTGTGCCTAGCTAGGATGAATTCAAGGTAACCAAATATTTTTGACAAGCTGTTGCTGCCAAATGTTTCAAATCTTCCCTTTTATAAAACAATTCACAAAACTGCCAATTTAAGAAGAGAATTCACCTCCAAGGAAATTGCAACGTAAGAACTTCTGTGTAATGTCAGTGAGTTTACAAATACAAAAATAAATAAGGTAGTTCAAACATACTAGGTTGTTTCCTTCCTTCAAAGTACAGTTCTGTAAATGTAAATAGCATTCAGCAGTCTGCAGCCTAGCAAATCCATCATTTTAATTGAATGCTAAGTACACAGAAAGTGTAAAACCACAACCAATAAGAAAAGCACAGAACAGCAACAGAAATAGGTTTATAACTAATCCTGCCACACACATCCTTTACCACGTTCATAGCTGATCTATAAACATGCAAAATGATTTTGGATTATTATACTTCCAAATCATTCTACAATTACCAAAATGAAAATTTCAAATGAGAGATTGGTTCTGGAAGCGCTTCCATTGTTTACATAATTGCAGAATATAATTTAGTGTCAGTGCTGTTACAGAAAAAAATAGAAAAAAAAGCACTGCAAACCATTGCTATACAAAATGTTGTAGAATCAGAACAGAAAGAAGGGAGAGTTCTGCTTGTGATTAAATATCATAATTTATGCTGATAAATTTTCATTTTCAAAGCACCAATATATATATTGCATATTTATTTAAATATCTTCTTTCACCTCTTTCAAATTTACTGAAAGGTTATAAAATACCTTTTTCTTATATTCATTATTAACTATTGACATTTATACATGTAACATGATAGTCTGCCATATGTGTTCATTTTGAAGTTGCTCCTAAGCAGAAAGAAGTTAACAGATTAATTCCTTTAATTATGTAGAGCAGGTTTGAGGTACTAAAGAGCTTAACATCATTTTCCTTTTACAATAAAAAGAGATACTTAAATAATAAACTATAATAGTGTGGAAGGCAGCTAAGCAACATCATTATTTAATGAATTATTTTGGTAAAATACTCAGGTAAACACAATTCAAATATTTTTTAAAAGACTACTGAAAGATTTATTAAGAACAGTTATATAGCACTAATGAACTAGGTCTGTGATGGCGAACCTGTGGCACACAGAGTCCTGTGGGCACACACGGCATCACCAGCTGTTCTTCAGGGTTCCGTCACGCATATGTGTGCCAGCCAGCTGGTCTTGCAAGCATGTGCACCGGCCAGCTGGGTTCCGGCACACACATACAAGCCGGACCAGCTGCCTGGTGTGCATGTGCATGATAGAACCATAAGAGCAGCTGTTCGCAGCGGGCATGCGTACCAGCCAGCTGCTCTCTTTTGGATTCTGGTGTTCCGGCATGCGCGTGCATGCTCAAGTTTTGGCACTCAGTGCCGAACGGTTAGCTGTCATTGAACTAGGTTGTAAGTTTTTACACTAACAGTTTAGAAACTTCCTTGCATACCCTCTTAATTGTTCTGAGCCATTAGGTTAGGTTCTGAGCCACATGTGTCATAGGCTCGCCATCATGGCATTAGGTTTTTCTCTGCATTCTAGTTTAGTATTTAAATTAGGCTTTCTGTATAAAAAGTCAAAACTGCAAACTCCATTTCCAAACTCCGATTAATTGCATGCTACTGTTTCTAGTGAAAAGACAAATAATTAAAAGGTTTATAGGAAATTACATTGTTGAAGTATTTTTGGACTTTGTCAGCTACATTATTTTCCTCTCTGAATTTAAGAATAATAAATATGTAACTGCAAGAATGCTTTTTCTAAAACAGGGCCTCTAATTCTAATTGCATCTAGAGTAGAGTATGCACAAAAAAAGAAATTAAATGATGCAACTATTGCATGATGTTGCTCTTTTAACTGGGAGATGTTGCTAGAATAAAGTAAGGGAAAAGAAGAATACAAGACACACTGAAAAAGAAATCATTTTCAATTCTTACCAAACATCACAACCCAGATAATTCCTAAAGCATACCAACTTTGAATTTATAACAAATTACTATTTTATGAATTACATCAATGTATAGTCTGGAAGAATGAAAGTGAACATTTTATTTCAAAACAATGGCACTGAATTGCCAGTGTATTCCCTTGCAACCATACAATGATTTCACTTCAAGGTTATTCCTATAGCAAAATAGTAACACATTTTTTAAAGTTCAGTTAGCAAAACCTGTGTGCTCAGATGTCTTCCCACATTGATGGGAAGACACTCTCCTCCCACTTTGTTTTTCCATGTAATGGTAATGGCACCTTGTCATGCTTGGTCTCTGATACTTCTAGGCAAGCCCCTTTACTAGGGCTGTATTATTGCCCCTCTGCTCCTCTCACCATTTCTGAGGAAGGCCAAGCAGAAAGTTGCCCTGTGCTTTATAAATAACATGAACAAAATTAGTACCTGTTTACAGACATGAATGATGCAGAATGCTGTCTTTGACTGCTTGCACAAAAAAAAAATAGCTAAGAGTATTTTTCTATAAAGGAATCTATTCAACAAAGGGCTGTAATCAAGTGAAACTCATGATTACTTCAGAAGTTTCATGATTTTGTATGGCAAATTAAAAAAAAAAAGAATATGAGAAGTTGTATGGAACTAGTGCCGTACAGTGACTATGAAGTTGGACTAGAGGTTGAGAGATGCAGATAATAAATTTATAAATATAAATTTCATTGCTGACCTTTACATTTGTTTGCAGGAGCCTCAAAAGCTGATTTTTAGAAGAGGGCATTAGTCTCACACATATCAGTATAAATATACAGCAGTATCTTTTAATCTCAGCTATCTCAAACTGATGCCATAGAATAGCTAGGTCATAGAGTAGAACATAAACTAATAAATATAGTGTGTTATCCAAATATTTTGTGAAGATACTTTTGATACCTTTACTTTTACCAATGTGAAAATAAATATTCATGAATGCAAACCACTGATGTAAGTGCAATAGAGTAATTTATATGAAAATACCACTACATAATAGACAGTTGTGACAAGGTATAAATTAACACTTCTTTAAGTTCCCATACTACCCAGCGGGGCCTCTCTTTCCATTTAGGGAGAATTACATGGCTAGAATAAAATACCTGAAATAATTCAATTAGATATACTTTCCCTCTTTTGACAGTGGAATGCATAACTCCTAAATTTACTCAGGAGTAACTGACACTTTTTGCAACTGTCACTGCAGGAAGAAAATCAAACTTGTTAGGGCAGTCTTACAATCCAAAATATATCCAGGCTATCCCTAAATGGCAGACTTTGATTCTGAGAATGAAAAATTCAATTCAAGGCCTGGAAAGACTTCCTTCACTGCAAATGGTAGACAGAATATAACGTAATACAGGTAGTCCTCAAGTTATGACCACAATTGGGCCCAAAATTTATGTTGCTATTGAAACATTTGTTAAGTGAGTTTGTCCCATTATATGACATTTTTTGCCACAGTTTTTAAGTGAATCATTGCATTTGTTAAGTTAGTAACATGGTTATTAAGTGAATCTGGCTTCCCCAGTTGACTTGGCTTGTCATAAAAACTGATCACATGACCTCAGGACATTGCAACCATCATAAATATGAACCAGTTGCCAAGCATCTAAATTTTGATCATGTGACCATGGGGATGCTGCAAAAGTCATAAGGGTAAAAAACAGCCATGTCACTTTTTTCAGTGTCGTAACTTTGAACAGTCACTAAATGAAATGTTATAAGTTGAGGACTACCTGTATATGATGAAAATAACAGGAAGGTCAACCTGACGAAAATACAAAGGGCCTATGATAAAAGGTATAATGGTACTGAGAACACTGTTTGCTGAGGAGATTAATGTATGGTCTTATATCTGTTAAATGGTAATGCTGAGATTTTAACAGCTATGCTGAGAAGTTTATGGAAGATATTACAATCATTTGTTTTACATAATCTAGTTTCACAAAAGTATGACAATACTTTAGATAATAAAAGAATTCTGGCTTATGTAATAGCTTTATATATTAATATAAGTGAATCTGTAAGGCCACTTTCTTTGGATATAGAAAAATCTAGTAAAAATTTTTTTACTTTGAGTGTTGTGGAAATGTAGGTTATGTAGAAAATTTATTTCCGGGATTACAATTTACTCTTCTTAATACCTCCGCCTGATAGTCAGTGAGATTTCACTACCAATTAAAATGTAATATGGAACTTGTCAAGGATGTCTCCTCTACTTTTAAATTTGGAATTGGAACTCCTGACATGCCTGATAATTTTATGAAATCAGAGGAATTTTTTGTTTATTTAAATTTGAATAGAAATTATTGTAATAAGCAGATGTTATTTTTAAGTTGTATTTGAATGATTACCAACAGTAGAACCTTGATTTTTTTAAAGTGGTACAATAATCTGAATTAAATCAAATATTATAACAACAGGCAAAAAAGTATTGAAGGATGTAAGAAAAATGTGGGTTTTGGCCAGAGGTTAATATATACCTGGGCATGGCTATTTCCAGGAAAACATCTAGATTCATGGATAAGAACAATTTAAAATATATAACCTAACTATATTAGGATATTAACAGGTGGATGAAAATATTGAAAGCAATGCTTATGTGGATTTCATTTAAATATTTAAAACACATTTGAACACATCCTTTTTTCTTACTGCATTGCTCTTTTTATATAATAAGTTAGATCACTTATATAAAATATATAGTTATATTGTTGTTTAGTTAAACTGTTACTCATTGACATATGTGATTACCAATGGAAAAAATGACACAGTATCAGATTTGACATATCATAGATGATCACCTCAATTCCTGAGAACACTGAAGTTTGAGACTAAATGTATAAGAAGTCAAGCATCATGTTTTTATCTAGATTTTGCAGGGCAGTAGAGGAATTTTTGACATTGACAAAGACATTGGCCTTTGAAACAAGACTTTTGCTACTCTTAAATATATACAATACATATCATTCTGTTTCATATAGGTGATCATTTACTATCACCGTGTCTCAATGTTTTACTGTCAAGTAGTAACCTCCTATTGCCAATTAGATCTGTCACTGCCTGGAGGATGCAGTTGAATCAAAAAGACCTGTTTCACTGAGCTGTCCACAGTACTCTTCATGGCAATCTGGATTACTACCAACCCACCCCCTTGTAAATCATTCCAGCATATATAGCAGATTCTTCCTACGTAAACCAAGATTTTTATGCAGCCCTAGTTCAGTGAAATCACCATCCACTAGTTTCTAGGCTTTTTTCCTGGCAGCCAGCAGACCTCTGCTGCCCATTGGGTAATATAGTAATATACAGTCAGGTCCAGAAATATTGGGACATCAACACAATTCTAACCTCTTTGGCTCTATACACCACCACAATGGAGTTGGAATGAAACAAACACAATGTGCTTTAACTGCAGACTGTCATCTTTAATTTGAGGGTATGTACATCCAACTCAGGTGAACGGTGTAGGACTTACAGCAGTTTGCATATGTGCCTCCCACTTGCTAAGGGACCAAAGGTAATGGGACAGAATAAAAATCATAAATCAAACTTTCCCTTCTTAATACTTGGTTGCAAATCCTTTGCAGTCAATCACAGCCTGAAGTCTGGAACGCATAGACATCACCAGACGCTGGGTTTCATTCCTGGTGATGCTCTGCCAGGCCTCTACTGCAACTGTCTTCAGTTCCTGCTTGTTCTTGGGGCATTTTCCCTTCAGTTCTGTCTTCAGCAAGTGAAATGCATGCTCAATGGGATTCAGGTCGGGTGATTGACTTGGCCATTGCATAACATTCCACTTCTGTCCCTTCAAAAACTCTTTGGTTGCTTTTGCAGTATGCTTTGGGTCATTGTCCATCTGCACTGTGAAGCGCCATCCAATGAGTTCTGCAGCATTTGGCTAAATGTGAGCAGATAATATTGCCCAAAACACTTCAGAATTCATCCTGCTGCTTTTGTCAGCAGTCACATCATCAATAAATTCAAGAGAACCAGTTCCATTGGCAGCCATACATGCCCACGCCATGACACTACCACCACCATGCTTCACTGATGAGGTGGTATGCTTAGGATCATGAGCAGTTCCTTTCCTTCTCTATACTCTTCTCTTCCCATCACTCTGGTACAAGTTGATCTTGGTCTCATCTGTCCATAGGACCTTGTTCCAGAACTGTGAAGGCTTTGTTAGATGTTGTTTGGCAAACTCTAATCTGGCCTTCCTGTTTTTGAGGCTCACCAATGGTTTACATCTTGTGGTGAACCCTCTGTATTCACTCTGGTGAAGTCTTCTCTTAATTGTTGACTTTGACACACCTACACCTATCTCCTGGAGTGTTCTTGATCTGGCCAACTGTTGTGAAGGGTGTTTTTTTCACCAGGGAAAGAATTCTTCGGTCATCCACCACAGTTGTTTTCCATGGTCTCCCGGGTCTTTTGGTGTTGCTGAGCTCACCGGTGCGTTCCTTCTTTTTGAGAATGTTCCAAACAGTTGTTTTGGCCACACCTAATGTTCTTGCTATCTCTCTGATGGGTTTGTTTTGTTTCTTCAGCCTAATGATGGCTTGCTTCACTGATAGTGACAGCTCTTTGGATCTCATCTTGAGAGTTGACAGCAACAGATTCCAAATGCAAATAGCACACTTGAAATGAACTCTGGGCCTTTTATCTGCACATTGAAATTGGGGTAATGAGGAAATATCACACACCTGGCCATGGAATAGCTGAGAAGCCAATTGTACCATTACCTTTGGTCCCTTAACAAGTGGGAGGCACATATGCAAACTGCTGTAAATCCTACACCATTCATCTGAGTTGGATGTACATCCCTCAAATTAAAGCTGACAGTCTGCAGTTAAAGCACATTGTGTTTGTTTCATTCCAACTCCATTGTGGTGTATAGAGCCAAAGATGTTAGAATTGTGTCGATGTCCCAATATTTCTGGACCTGACTGTATATATTACTATTTCTTAATGAGTTCTGTGGACCTGAGATATCAGCAGGAAAATATTGTCACAGTGGCAGCCCTATGTAAAATTTCAGTATCAGATCTGTATTTATGCATGGGGAAGGATTGCCACTGTAGGTCCTCTGCAAATACTTTACTCTGACATACATGCTCAGTGAGAAGATATATTCCTCCTCTGCAAACAAATAACATTTAAGCATGCAGAAATTTGCTTTGCATGGAGTATAGTGGATGTTTTGATTTCAGGGGTAAAAGTAATGCTTTAGGAATCTAAATATTCCAACAAAGGCTTGTTACCAACAATGCTTTACTATTCTATGCTTATTTATAGAGGTCAGATCACCATATCTGCTGATTATGATTATTAATCCTACCCAAGAAATGGCTGAAAAATGAATGCTTGCATTTTAGTATGAATCATCATTTGGCTTTTTTAATGTTACGTTATCAATAAGGGAAAATAAAGTTGATTTATCATAAAAGCAATGCTTTCTAAACTGATTAGGTTCAACATGTGACCTCTCACAAATATAATACATAGTTATTATCTGAAGCATTTTTTCTTTTGAATCAGATGTAATTTATGTGCACTGATCCAAAATGTCATTGAAGTATATGATGGTTGAGAAGATCCTTTAATTATTGTCTAATAATTAAATCCCTTCTTTAAATCCCCTGCTTTTATCTAACCCTTCAGGTAAACATGTTGTAACTTTCCAGAATGTTTACATATATAGTCTTAAAAGTCTCACTAGCTTTGTTCAGATTTAAATAAAACACAGCGTATTCAGAATGGAAAATAATACACGAAGAATCACAAAAGCATTCTGTCTCAGAATTGCATGTTTAGCTTATTGAAAAATCTGAAGCTAAGTCTGCCACCAAGAGGAATAAAAGAGTATTATATTTATGTTGCTCACTAGAAAATTTAGAAATACTGATTTAACTTCTTATTCTGGTTATGTATGGTTTAAGGTACAATAAAACACTTTGTCATCATATATTTGATAGCATGTATTTTGCATGCTTATAAGATACATAAATTTATTTGGAAATAGAAGCCATGTTAATAGTCAAACTTGGAATTTTCATGTTTGGACAAAAGTAGTTATTACATTTAATATTTGACACAGTCAACAGTCAACTGTCTTAATAAAATTATCTTCCTCTATTTTACCTTATGCTATTTTATCATACTTTTTATCTACACTTTATATTTTATCTCACTTCACTATCTTATCTCATTTTATTGTATTTTTATGGCTGATGCTTATATTTGATATGGCCAATTCTAATTGACTAATCGATAAAGTATATCTTATATTATGTTTAATAATAATTTTACAATAAAATACAAATATTCCTTTTAGTACTAATTTTTACTGTTGCATTCATTCAATCATAATAAACAAAAAGTGAATATGCTACCTGAGTAGATTTCTATTTAGGAAGATCTTCAAAATGCAAGATGTCAACCTACACTAGCATCATGAGTGGCTACCATTTCAGAGTTATATGATAATAGTATAATTCACATCATATAAGTAAAGAAACCCATATGGAGCACATATAGCAAGCAAGGAGATTAAAAAAAAGAAAGATTATCACACAGAACTAGACACCAACATCTCTATAACAGAAACCAACTGGACTGTATAGAAGTAGAAACAGTTTTTCAAAAAGTTTGGTTTGTTTATATTTCAGCCTTTTTCTGCATGATTCATACTTTATGAACAATGAACATAGTTCATAGATCCTATGAACAGGATCTAGTCTACCCAATAAGACAGTTATTGAAAGAGAAACTTCAGAGGCATTGTATATGCTGACTTGTTGGGCTAGAACAGAGAAGAGCCATTTTCAGTGAAGCCCCTGAGAGAAATCAGCATGGCTTCACAAAGATCTGATAAACTAAAGGACAAAAAGGACAAGTACAAAAAATGGAAAGAGGGACAAATAACTAAGGTAGCATATCAGCAGATAGCAAAGATGAAGTCAGGAAAGCAAAGGCTCAGAATGAACAAAGACTTGCAAACAAAGTCAAGGATAACAAAAAAAAATTCTTTCAACATATAAATAACAAGAAAAAGAATCAAGGAAATAGTCCACTAAAGAGAGAAAATGGCAAGGAAGTAACAGGCAGCAGAGAGAAAGTGGAGCTGCTTAACTCATTCTTCGCATCGGTCTTCACGCAAAAAGAAACCATAGCCCAAACTACTAAAAACACAATTGTAAAAGACTAGAAATAAACATTAAACTAAGCAAAAAAAAAAAAAAGGTAAGTGAATGCCTGTCTGATCTTGATAAATATAAATCACCGGGATCTGACAAATTACATGCCAGAGTTCTAAAGGCCTGGCAGATGTCATCTCAGAACTACTATACTATATCTTTCAAAAATCCTGGAGCACTAGGGAACTACTAAAAGACTGAAAAAGACTTGCTGTGGTTTCCATTTTCAAAAAAGGAAAAAAAAAACAGATACAGGAAACTACAGACCAATCAGCCTAACATCAATAGCTGGGAAGATACTGGAAAAGATCTGCAAACATCTAGAAATGAGTAAAGTAATAACTAGAAGTCAGCACAGGTTTGTTAAAAACAAATCATGCCAAACCAATCTTATTTCATTTTTTGACAAAGTGACTAAATTATTAGACCAGCGAAATGCTGTAGACATAGTATATTTAGACTTCAGCAAGGCATTTGACAAAGTAGACCACAATCTTTTTCTTGGTAAGCTAGAAAAATGTGGGATAGACAGCATTTAGATAGACAGATGGATTTATAACTGGCTGACAAACCGTACTCAATGAGTAGTCTTTAATGGTATTACATCTACATGGAGACAAGTAAGCAATGGGGTACTACAAGGTTCCCTTTTAGGCCCGGTACTCTTCAATATCTTCATAAACGACTTAGATGAGGGAATAAAAGGAGAATTTATCAAATTTGCAGATTATACTAAGATGGCAGGAATAGCCAACACCCTAGAAGACAGGTTCAAGATCCAGATGGCTCTTACAGATTTGAACACTGGGCCCTAACGAACAAAATGAAATTCAATGTAGAGAAAAGTAAAGTCCTACACTCAGGTAAGAAAAACGAAAAGAACAAATATATTTTGAGAGAAACCAGGCTCAATAGCAGTAACTGTGAGAGGAATCTTAGAGTCTTAGTGGACAACCAATTAAATATGAGCCGCGGTGGCACATTGGTTAGAGTGCAGTACTGAAGGCTACTTCTGCAGACTACCAACTACCTGCAAGTTGGCAGTTCAAATCTCACCAGGCTCAAGGTTGACTCAGCCTTCTATCCTTCCAAGGTGGGTAAAATGAGGACCCAAAATTGTTGGGGGCAATATGCTGACTCTGTAAACCTCTTAGAAAGGGCTGTAAAGCACTATAAAGTGGTGTATAAACCTAAGTGCTATTGCTATTGTTAACAGTGTGCAGCGGCAGCCAAAAAAGTAAATGCAATTCCAAGTTGCATTAGCAGAGGGATTCAATCAAGACCACACCTAAAATATTGCATCCAGTTTTGGTCACTACTCTATAAAAAAGATGTTGAGACTCTAGAAAGAGTGCAGAGAAGACCAACAAAGATGATTAGGAGAGTGGAGGCTAAAGCAAACGAAGAATGGTTACAGAAACTGGGCATGGCTAGTCTAGTGAAGAGAAGGACCAGAGAAGATATGATAGCAGTGTTCCAATACTTGAGGGGCTATCACAGAGAGGAGGGAGTCAATCTATTTTCCAAAGCACCAGAAGGCCAAACAAGGAATAATGGATGGAAACTGATCAAAAAGAGATTCAAGCTAGAAATAAGGAGAAATTTTCTGATAGTGAGAACAATCAATCAGTGGAACAGCTTGCCTTCAGAAGTTGTGGGAGCTTCATTACTAGCTTTCAAGAAGAGACTGGACTGCCATCTGTCAGAAATGGTGTATGGCAGTGATGGCTAACCTTTTTGCGATTGCATGCCAGGAGGGGGGGCGGGGGAGGTTCACGTCTGTGTGTGCCCACACCCATAATTCTATGCGCCCCATCCCACGCATGCGTGTATGACCCCCCTCCCCCGTCGCTCCTGGCATACAATGGCCCGGTAGGCCCATAGCCTCTCTAGGAGTCTCTGGAGGCTGGGGATAGCAAAAAAGTCAATTCCTGTGGAACTGGAAGTTGGGAAATGGGCCGTTTCGGGCCTCTGAGGAGGTGGGGAAGGCTATTTTTGCCCTCCCCAGACGCATAGAAAGGATCTGAAGCCAGGTGAGAAAGAAAAATGGGCCTCCCCTCCCCAGGCTCTCTGTAAGCAGGAAACAGCCTGTTTCCCTACTTCTGGTGGGCCCAGAAGGCCTGAAAATCAGCTTGCCGGTGCGCGCGGGAGCACCAGAGCTGAGCTGGTGTACCCAATGATATGGCTACTCGTACCATAGGTTCACCACCATGGGTGTAGGGTCTCCTGTTTGGGCAGGGGGAGACTAGATGATCTACAAGGTCCCTTCCAACTCTGTTATTCTGTTAAGAGTTGGATATAGTGTATAAAGAAGAAAATAAGAAAGTATATGAATAATCCAGAGGAAAATTGTTGTTCTGAATCTTGATGGATAGAGTAATATTTACACTTCGATATATGTTCTTATATAATAAACAGTTTTCCCTACAACAGCAACCCTGTGGGGTGGGTTGAATTGAGAGTGAGTGACTTGCCCAAAGTCACCCAGCTGATTTTTCATGCCTCAGATGAGACTAGACTTTTCAACTCTATTGTAAATTGTAAACAATCAACCATAAATGCCAGACCAGGAATAATGGATGGAACCTGATCAAGGAAAGGTTCAACCTAGAAATGAGAAATTTTCTGGCAGTGACAACAATCAACCAATGGAACAGCTTGCTTTCAGAAGTTTGGGTGCTTCATCACTGGAAGCTTTCAAGAAGAGACTGGACAGCCATCTGTCAGAAATGGTATAGGGTCTCCTGCTTGACGAGGGGTTGGACTAGATGACCTACAAGTTACCTTCCAACTCTGCTATTCTAATTCTTGGTTTTTAGCCTGATGCCTTAATTATTAGACAAAATGGGGTTAAGAGTGATCCCATCCATATATGTATGTTTGATCATGAGATTGTCAACAAAGGAAGCTTAAGTAAGAAATTTAAACATTTGGATTCAGAAATTGAAGGAGTTAATCCAAATTGTAAGAGCAGCAATTAGTTTTGTTGGTTTACAAAGAGTGTTCTCTTCCTCTGGAATAATTCATTGAAAACTGCAAAGCAATTTGGAAACTGAAAAAGCAAGACAATTTGTCTTTCTTTTGCCAGACTCTGAAAAAAAAGGAACAGATGAACACTTTATTTGCCATTCACCAAAGTTTTCAATGTCTTGTGCTGACTTGATTGAAATTGCCTATTCTTTCTTTTTAACAAAATGTACTTTAAATCAGAAGAGCACGTTTTAAGTAATAATCTATTTTTATTGTTTGCTGAAGAAAATTACTCAGAACAAGCCAATTTAAAAGCAGCTGGTGGTTATGCTGTTATAACATGGTAAATGTATCTCCAAATACCCACAAATAATTCAACTGAAACTGGTTCACTTCCTAATGCTTCACAAATACTGCTAATTTGCTATTAACATTCTAATTTTATTTTATATAAAAATGATTTTTTTAAAATCTAAAATTATATTAAATGTAAGTACATTCTAAAATTTAAATATATAAAGCATTGTATTCATACTGTATCAAACAAGCACTTTTACTAGAAATGATGATTGCAAAATATTCCTGATATGTAAAATGATTTAAAACATTAAATTGGCTCTCCCTGACTAATGAATTAAATTATGAATTGAATCAATTTAAGTCAAATCCATCCTATTTATAATTATTCAGAACTTCAGGATCTATTTTTTAAGGAATGTTCTCGTGGGACCTTTTATAATGAACCTAAGATCATTCTTTGTAAGACCAAATTTAACTCCCAGATCCAGCTGAGCATTCTATTCTTACTAAAGATTACATTACATATAATACACTGAGGGGGATTATATAAATTAGCAATAATTGGTTCCAATTCCAGCTTCTTTACTTCCCTTCTCTGCTCATTTGCAAGAAAACTACAATACTTTGCCTAGCCCAACATCACATCTTGCTCTGATGCAAGAACAGTCCACTAACCATTTCCCAAGCACTTGTCCACATGCCTCTAGCTGTAATTCAGTGTTAATCTGCAGGGGACCTAAAATGCTACTTGAAAATTGTGTTTTCCCTAAAATCCTGCTTCAAGATGTGTGCAAGAAATTTAAGGTGTTCTGATATACATTAGGGGAGACAGCCTGAAATGATGTGTTTATTGGATGGTTCCAACTGATTCTGCTTATTTCCTATATGTTGATCTCCTTCCCTGATCTTTTCATATAGCTCTTGCTCTCTTTTGCATGAATGGAAAACTGTATTTTTTAAAAAGAAAATGGATTGATCAACTGGTTAACAGAAAGTGTAAACCTTTGAAATTAATCACTCTGAGTCTGTAATTGGAAGCATAACAAAAAAGCATTGTGGTGCTCCCAGGAAGAAACCCTGTAAAATTTCCCACGACCACAAATTACAATTGGTTTTAATGAACAGAGATATTTAGCTATATACTATATCTGATATATTCAAATATCTTATATATGAATAAGGCAGAATTTCTGAATAAGCTGCAAGAGGTAAAGAATAACTGGAAAAGTATTTTGCTGAACAGAAAATTCAATCAGATGCTTTTGACATCTCTATTGTCTAAGACAGGCTTTCTCAAAATTTGCACTACTACAAGCTCCCTAAATCTTTCTTTCTTTACATTCATCTGCTGAAGTTGTAATCTTAAAAAAAAAAGAGTGTTTGGCAATCCTCTCATGAATAAAATCAAACAAATAATATATAATACATTAATAAGTAAACCAGAAAATATCTGTGATTGTAAGATATTTCTGACAAATGGCTAGACCCGTGGGTTTAACCATCTCACAAAGCTTTAGGCTTCATTGCCTGTGGAAACCCACTTTGGCTTCTCCAGGCAAAGTGAGATTGTAGAAGCACTGCTGTTTCTGGAAAAGCAACTAAAAGCTCTTTACACTAGGGATATCTAGAACAACCAGTTCTCAGTAAGAAATGAATTGAAAATGGTTTCAGATTAAAGCCCTTCTATTAAAGGCTGTAGCCTATGTTGGAAAAAAAGTTATTCATTTTTTTTCTATTCATTCTTCCCCTTAGCTTCATTTCAATCCACACCAGAATTTCCTTTCATTTACAAAAATTCTTATGATCCAAGTTATGCAAATTGTATTAATTAGTGCAATTCAGTTTTAAAATTAGAACTATCTCATTAATACCTGATCTTTATTAGTTAAGCCAATGTGCATGATAAGATAAAAATGCACCAGGTAGTCAGGATTTGGCATAAAATCTTGACGTCTTGTCATCATAGCACATATCAGTTTGTAGGCACGAATCTTTCCTTCTTTATATTCATCGCGTAAAGTCGTAGCCTAAAAAAGAAAAATTGTTAAATCATTTTTGAACTCTGAAATAACCAGACCATTATATATTAAATATGTAAATATTCTCACCAGGGTGGTTTTGATTCTATTTCTGATGCTAGTCTGAAACATTTTTTAAAAAACTCTAAAGAAAAAAAATTAAATTGTTGCTCTTAAATTGTTAATTCATAAATGGACAAGTTTATAAATCTTAGTGCAAGCCTCCAGTGTGATGATACAAGTTTTATATATTCCTTCATTACAAGTAGATTTCAGTAAATCTGTTCAAGTCCTCACAATTCCTACCTACCTGTGGCCCACTACATTCGTACAGGGCAATGGCTAAGCCTCAATCATTGACTTGCCTGAGTAAACAGGATCCATTGCCCCTGAGGTCACACCCCACAAAACATGCTGCACTGTTTCTATATAGGTGATTCTTGATAACCAACCTTAGGCTGCACATAGTAAGAAAAATGCTCACAGCTATCTTTTTAAAACCTTTGCTATGGGGAAAGTAGGATTTATGGCTTATATGCACATATATGTTGGGTTCTATAGTATACCTTCTTGCACACAAAGGTAGACATTAAGTAAAATACAAAGTTACATGTATGCAGTAGGCTATACAGGTAGTCCTCATCTTACAACAGTTCATTAAGTGACTGTTTGAAGTTAAAATGGCACTGGAAATTTATGGATTTATGGCCGTATTTCACACTTACGACCTTTGCAGCATCCCCATGGTCACATGATCAGAATTCAGACCTTCTGACAAGTAAAGTCAATGGGGAAGCCACATTTACTTAACAACTGTGATACTAACTTAACAACTGCAGTGATTCAATTAACAACTGTGGCACAAAAAGTCATAAAATGGGGCAAAATTCACTTAACAAATCTCTTGCTTAGCAACAGAAATTTTAGGCTCAACTGTGGTCATAAGTCGAGGAATACCTGTACTTACTATGTTGGCTTTATTAACTTTTGGTTTGAGTACAATATAAACTTCATGCTACAGTGGTTAGCAGTATATTTTCATTAGAGCTAGTATAACTAAGGAAATAATTGAACTTTTTATTTGTTCAAATTACACCTAATACAAATAGATTTGTTTCTGGATTTGTAGTAAGCAGACCACTTTTTTTAAAAAAACAAAGAAACAAAAACCTAATGTATTAAGACCCAAATGCTGCTTCCATTGGGCGTTAAGAGAATTTTTAATTTATTTGTATTATTTTAACCAAAAATGCCCTTCACTTCTTTTTAGATTGCCTGGTAGGAGCAGTCAGCATACAATATCATCCCAACTATTTTGGGAGGTCTTTTAAGTTCTCATTATATTATGTGGTCGGTAGATACAGAAAGTTTTCAGGAGTTTTCTATTTGGAACATGGATCACTAATATGTCAGAGCGGTATCTTTATTAGGATACAGATGACTCTGAACATGCTGAGTAAGGCTACTTTACCCAGTTTAAAACAGGAACCCATTTTCTCTGTCATGCACACTTCTTGCTGAATATTCAAAATGTTTCTGACTTTCTTCACCTGAAACACAAGACACTTAAAAGCATTCTGAGGGGTAATTCCAAGTAGGGCATCTTGTTTGGCAATAAAAAACTTTTCCTCTGTGCCAAGTCCATCCATGAACTGTTTGCATTTTCATGCAAAAGCAAATGAACCACTTACCTTGAACAACCATGATGCAAATATTCTAAGTGGTGGAATTAAAACAGGAGGGGATGGAGTAGACTGGTTATCCAGACTTATTGCCAGATTGTCTCTTATCTAAAACAAATCAACAAGAAACAATTTAAGTGTTTTAAATTTCATCAGCCTTATAAAGTTAGTTAGCATTCTTCTTAAACATTTACATGCAAAATATTGGTTCTCAAAGTTATTTGCTACTTGACTTGAATAAATTTAGCTGATGAGACCAAGACATGAGATAGTCTATGCATACTCTTTCATTTCTTCACTTTACAGGAAATCAATGGAATATTAAATACAGTATTTTTTGGAGTATAAGACGTGCCTAGCTTTTTTGGTGAAGAAAAGAAGAAAAAGAAATCTCCCCCTGCCTCTGAGCAATTTTGCCTCGTTGCAGCAAACAGTCTGCTTTACTTTCATTTTCGTTTTCAGCATAGCTTGATTAGCACAAGGAAAAAAAAATCTGCTCCAGCAATTTACCTCTTTGCAGAAAGCAGCAGAGCCTTCTGCAAAACAGCTGAGAGTAAATCAGCTGAGAGTCGGGAGGCTCTCCAATCAACTTGTGCTAATTAGGCTGTGCTGAAGCTGAAAGGAGCTGTTTTTTTTTTCTTGCTGTTTGATTGCAAGGAGGTAACTGCTGTGAGGCAGAGGCCAGAGGTGGGGACCAGTGGGTGGGCGGGACTACATTCAGTGTATAAGACGCACCTAAATTTTCACCCCCTTTTGGGGGGAAAAAGGTGCATCTTATACTCCAAAAAATACAGTATGTATTTCTCCTATTGCCTTTTTTCATCATTAATCTGTGATGAACAGGGTTCTGAAACTGGAGCAGTTGTTTGCAAACGTCTCCATTTTCTATGGAACAAGATCCATTAGCTTGCCACAAAGAAATATACATTAAAACTGTCCTAAACACATTAGTGGAATGATGGAGAATCCATCTCTTTCTACATATTGCTGGATTTATTCCTTATTTAGTCCAGTGTATTTGTTTAGTAAATGTCTGCTATTGGAGACCATGATTCTTCAGCAACATTTTGTTTGCTAATTCACACTAGCTAAAATACAGGATTCCAAAATGTTTGGTTTAGGGACCACATCTAGCTTTGTTTTTTAACACGTGTGGGGCAAAAAATGTGGGTACTTTTGTACATTTTGGGTGGCTCACTGCAGATGCTCAAGACATTCATTTAAGAGCTTGAAACTTTCTAAATTTGTGCCCATTTTGGGAGTATGGCTTTCATCATGCCATGAAAGTTAACTTGGGGCTAAGTAGCAAATGTTTAATATAAGAGGAGAACATTATGAAGTTATGAATAGTCATAACAATAACCTGAATCCACCATTATCCCTTAATATTGCATATCTACTATAATTTATTAACTTCAATGTATCACTTTCATATCATTATTTCTATCATTAAATTATACTGTTAATTATTTTTCAGAAACTATAAATTAGGGATCACCTAAAATATTTATTTCATTCCAACAGAAGTCCAGCAGCCTAAACAACTGTTGAAGTCTTAATAAATTGGGTTAGTAAGGCTACTTTAAAATACTGAAAATTTCATTTGATTTGAATATATTATACAATGTTTATTTTAGCTGCCAACCTCAAAGTAAATTCATCGTAACATTCAACCTTACCTTTGCTAATTTGTGCCATAACTCAAAGAGATATTCAATAACTCTGGCATGTATTTTAGGGGACTGGATATTGTTCACATCTCCAAGAATTCCTAATGTTCTTCTCCACAATACAGCTGCAGAGTCAGGATGCCATCCAGTCAGAGTGCCACCAGCAATTATGCTACAATCATCAGCAAGGAATTCACTGCTGTCTAAAAGAAAGAATGGTTTACATTAGCCTTTTAAACATATGTGCCAAAAGAAAAAAAGATATCAAATTGTATTCATTTAAAATTTAGAAACCAAGATACAAAGATACAAATTTTATTTTTCCCTATCTTTAAAGGTGTAAAGTTAGACCTTTATAACATCAGCAATGCTTAAATACCACTTTATTGAAATCATATACATGTCTTATAATGATGATATAAAATATTTTTTTTTAAAAGAAACCAGGTTTCCCATTTAGTTATACTGGAGTAAAATCATACAAATTTGTAGAGCAATTGAAATATATAATACAATATAATAAAAAAAGGGTAGATGATAAAGATAATAAAACCATAAATTCAGCAGCTTGAATAAAATGTTTTTGAACATCAGCATGTTAAAAATTAACACATTGATTAAAATTCCCAGGAGAAAAAACATATTGATCTTGTATCTAAAAACCAATCAAGGTATGCCAGCTATTTCTCACTTTGGAGGATATTATTGTATCAATGGAAAAGTATATGCAAAAATAAAAGTGTACCCATATACAGACATACACTTTTCTATTACATATATTAAAGTTAATAGAGTTTTAGGCACTTAAGAAATATGACAATACCATATATATTTCCCTGTCTGGGAAGAAGTGAAAGGGCTAATCACTAGGGAAGGCAAAGCAGAAGAACTGGTACAAACCTCTGAGCATGGAATGAATGAATGATGTCATGTCCTTTGTTTTATCTACAAACAAGATGGTAGACAGCTCAACCATTTCATAACTCAGTTTCCTTATCTGAAGTGTAATGTTACGATTAATACCAACTCAATTTGTC
Source organism: Masticophis lateralis (assembly GCA_030761175.1). NCBI lineage: Eukaryota > Metazoa > Chordata > Lepidosauria > Squamata > Colubridae > Masticophis > Masticophis lateralis. The sequence goes on along the minus strand of JAUDYJ010000003.1, from coordinate 93,077,108 downwards.
TTTCCCTTTTAACATGAATACCTGAAAAGTTGGTAGCCAACCACTGATGGGCATCTGGATCAACGGAAATGTCAGCATGCATGGATATATCATTATTTTCTTCACAGGTTTGCCAGGTAGCCATACTCATGCCCATTTCATTATTGTATCCAATAGAAGTATCACTGCTAATACTTTCACCTAAATAAAAAAGTGATATATAAAATAGGCTATAGTAATACAATCTGAAAATATGACTGAAGTAATAAAACAGAAAATGTTACTATATGAATCTGGTGACATTAGTATACAGTATTCTATTTCACCAATCATTTCAATGAAGTAATTTTTCTGAAACACTCACACTTTTCTTTCTCTTTTTGATTTCCATGTAACTGCTGTATGTCTGTCTTGAGATTTAATTCAGATGGAGTGTTGCTTGCCTGCATAATTTTGTGAAAAAAATGTGTTTTTATATTAGTATAATTGCAACATAGCTTCATAATTTGTCTCCTTCAAAGCACTGATCAATTTCACAATTACAGTATAAGCTTCACAATATTAGACATCATTTCTTAATTAATTGATTTCATTTATCTCTATGATCAGAGATGAAAAGGATAGTAAAACTTCTTAAAATAATTAACAGGGATAAAAAAGAAAAGAAAAAAGGACATGTGAATGTCTATATATGTAAAAAAAATTGATAACACTATGTTAGCTGCTGAAGGTGTCAAATTCTATTCTTGTCAAACCCCAAATTATCTATTTGTAACTGCATTGAGTTTTAAAACTTTTTGTATACTTTTCACAGCACTGATTTTTTAATAGGAAAGACATGATTTCTTATTGGGGCAGTCCTGGTATACAGTTGCAAGAAAAAGTATGTGAACCCCTTGGGATTACGTGGAGTTTTGCATGAATTGGTCATAAAATGTGCTCTGAACTTCACCTAAGTCACAACAATAGAAAAACACAGTCTGCTTAAAATAATACTACACAAACATTAGCTGTTGCCATGGTTTAATTGAACATAACATGTTCACATTCACAATGCAGGGAGGAAAAAGTATGTGAGCCCCTAGCCTAATGACTTCTCCAAGAGCTAATTGGAGCCAGGAGTGAGCCAACCTTGACTCCAATCAGTGTGATGATATTGGATGTGTTGCTGACAGCTCTCCTGCCCTTTAAAAACACACATCTGTTTTGGGTGTACTGGTTTCAAGAAGCACTGTCTGATGTCAACCATGCCTTGCAGAAAAGAGCTCTCAGAAGACCTACGATCAAGAATTGTTGACTTGCAAATGATTCCGGTGCTCAAAAGTGATAAAAACTTGAATGAGTGGCAGTCGGGGTTGAACAAATTTATTTGGAATGAAAGAAAGCCAAGAGTAAAACTGAAAATCATACAGGATATCCAGGAGAGAGGTGGCCTTAAAGTTCCAAACTTACGGCTATACTATGAAGCAGCAGCGTTGACACAAGTGACTGACTGGTTTGGAACAACAAAGACTGAAATTTTGAACATAGAAGGCCACGATTTGGAATTTGGTTGGCATGCATACTTATTTTATGAAAACAAAGTGGACAATGCATTTAGAAGCCATATACTCAGAAATTCTTTGATGAGAGTTTGGAAGAAGCACCAGTCTAAATTGGATTACAAAATACCTTTGTGGTTGGATCTTGGGCACATTATACAGAATATAAAGACACTTGGGGGGATTTTATATAAAGAGATACTTTTTGCTGATGGGGGCAGCTGGAATTTGAAGTCATTAAAAACTCTGTTGGAAGAAGGGATTAATTTAACTTGGTTACAGTATAGTCAACTTCAATCAAGATGGAGAGAAGATCAAAAAATTGGTCTGATGCTGTATGAAGAAGATTTGGTGATGCAGATAAAACAGAAAGGGCCGATGCATATTAAAAGGGTTTATAATATATTGTTAGAAAGAGATTCAGAGAGTGAATTGGTTAAAGATTGTATGATAAAATGGGCACAAAACTTTGCTGAACCAGTGATGTTGGAAACATGGGAAAAGATATGGGTTCAGAATGTTAAATTTACCCAGGCACAGAATTTGAGGGACAATTTTTATAAAATGTTTTATAGGTGCCATTTAGATCCTAAGAAATTGTCATGCATGTACCCTAACATTCAACCAAGATGTTGGAGATGTGACTGTTTAGATGCTACATATTATCACATATGGTGGACCTGCAGAAAAGTGAAAGCTTTTTGGATTAAACTTTGGTGGGTTATGCAGAATGTTTTGAAGAAGAAGCTTCAATTCTCTCCGCAATTGTTCTTATTGGGTATAGTTAAGGATTTTCCAACGAGCGAAACAAGATTGATATTATATATGATTACTGCAGCCAGGTTACTTATTGGAAAAAAGACATTTTACCTACTATTGAAGAATGGACTTTGAAAATGGCTAGTTTTGCAGAAATGGCAAAGATCTCGGCCTATTTAAAAGACAGGACTCAAGAAACTTTTGTTAGGGAATGGAGGAAATGAATAGATTATGTACAGAATAAATATCAAACAAAGAAGTATCAGTTAGTATTTAGTTGAAGAAGGTTAAGTTGTGCGGAGGGCTTACAGCATACAATGGAAAGAGTAAGTGGAGGTAATTAAAATTAGAATAGAGATTGACATATTGATACAGAATCTTATTTGATATATGTGATTTTATTATATATTATATTACATTTTATTATTATTATATATTAAGGGGGACTGATAAAGGTTAATAATAATTATTATTATTAGATTAATGTTTGATATCTTTTATTTTGATTTAATTATTATAATACTTGTAGACTGGAAAAATTTTATTATTGATAGTGGGGTAGATCAGATGAGAGAATGTGAATTATGTTTTTGATTTTGCTATATATTAAGAGGGATTGATAAATGAAGGTAATTATTATTATTATTTGGATGTTATTTTTAGAAAAACTATTATTAATAGTGGGATTTGATATGTTATCTTATCCGGATTTCACCGTATTTTTTTTTGTCAAATATTTGTAGACTGTATAAAATAATGAAGCCAAGGGGGGGGGATGGGGGGGATACGGGGTTGGGGGTGGGGGGGAAATGGGGGGGTAAATGAAAAATTTGTACTTGTAAAACTTTTTCAATTAAAAAAAAAAGAATTGTTGACTTGCATGAAGCTGGAAAGGGTTACAAATGTATCTCCAAAAGCCTTGATGTTCATGTGTCCACGGTAAGACAGACTGTCTACAAATGGAGAAAGTTTAGATGTTGACACATCTACAATAAGGAAAACATTAAACAAGAATGGAGTACATGGGAGGACACCACGGAGGAAGCCATTGCTGTCCAAAAAAAAAATATTGCAGCACGTTTGAAGTTTGCAAAAGAGCACCTGGATGTTCCACGGCACTACTGGAAAAATATACTGTGGACAGATGAAACCAAAATTGAGTTGTTTGGGAAGAATACACAACACTATGTATGGAGAAAAAAAAGGCACAGCACACCAACATCAAAACCTCATCCCCACTGTAAAACATGGCGGAGGGAGCATCATGGTTTGGGGCTGCTTTGCTGCCTCAAGGCCTGGATGGATTGTTGTCATTGATGGGAAAATGAATTCCAGAGTTTATCAAGACATTTTGCAAGAAGCATACAATATAGGACTTCCGGTTGGCGCCGCGGACATCATTGACGACCTTCTCTTAGGTCACCGGCTTCGTTTTCCGTGAAACCGCCCCGACAGCGAAAAACAGCTGTCCGGCGGTTTTGCAGACCCCTCTTCGGGAAAAGAAGGGGGGCAGAGAAGTTTCCGGCAGGTAGAGCCGCCAAAAAAGCCCCTGGGATTAAATCCAGGGGCTTGAAAAGTGGGCTCCCCAGGGAAACGATCTCCGGATTCAAAGCACTGCTGCGGAAGCAGCATTAGATGTTGCGACCAGCTCTGCAAGCAAACTGACAGTTTAATTGATTTCGGCAGCAGACGGAGTGGAAACAGGAGAGCTTGCAACAAAGTTACAGAGCTTAACTCCTGTGTACTTTATGTTGAATGAGCTTAATTGAAAGAGGAAGTGCCCAATTAAGAATATCCAGACTGTGCTGAGAAGGGAAAGTGAGTACTGAAAAGGATTTTTTTTTTCTACTTTTAAAGAGAAAGCAAGCTGCCAGAAGAAAGTAACCTGGGAAAGACATTGAGAGCAGCAATTTAAAATAATTTGGACTGGATTTGGTGATATTTAAGACTAAGTAATTGCAAAGTGGGGTGAAGAGGAGAAAAGTTTTTTGGAAATTAAAATGGCTTCTAAACAGACCAAGCCAGCAGCAGCCAAAACAGGAGGAGCTTCTCCTCTAGCTTCCACAGTGCCACAAAAGGCTCAACTTCCGGGGGAGATACAAAGTAAAGAGGATTCTATGAATGAACTTAAGGAGTTTATAAAGCAAAGTGCGAGTGCCCAAACAGCTAAAATAGAAGAGAGAATGGGGAAATTTGAAGAGGACTTAAAAGATGTAAAAGAAATTAGAAAAGAAATTAAACAGATTGTTGAAAAGAAACATGATGAAATAAGAGAAGATATTTTGCTGGCTGTTTCTGGTTTGGCCAAACATCTTGTGCAGCTTGATGAAAGAGTGGAAGAAATCAGTGAGGTTACCCAAGATTTGGAGGTTAAAATGGGAGATCTCCAGACCAAATCTGAGAGGTTGGAAGGTGATATTACCATGATGCAATACAGATCAATGGAGTTTGCTTTGAGACTGAGAGGACTGAAAGAGAATGGACGGGAGAATCTAAGAGAGAAATGTGGTGAAGTGATTGCCTCAGTGGTTGGATTGAAGAAGGATGAACTAATTGGCCAGATGGATAAAGTCTATAGAGTCAACTCATGGATTGCAAGAAATAAAAATTTGCCAAGAGATGTTGTGATCTATTTTACTGACAGAAGAATTAGAAATGATGTATTGCAAGCTTCTTATAACAACAAAGTACAGGTGTCTGGACAGGAAATTAAGGTGCTGAAAGAGATTCCTCCCAAAATGCTGAGAGACAGAAAGAATTTCGGTTTTTTAGTGGATGAGTTGAGAAGACAGCAAATAGTGTACAGATGGGAGCATCATGGTTTGGGGCTGCTTTGCTGCCTCAAGGCCTGGACGGATTGTTGTCATTGATGGGAAAATGAATTCCAGAGTTTATCAAGACATTTTGCAAGAAAACATACGACCATCTGTCCGCCAACTGAAGCTCCGCAGAGGATGGGTGATGCAACAGGACAATGACCCAAAGCATACAACTAATTCAACAAAAAAATGGCTTCAACAGCACACAATACGCCTTCTGGAGTGGCCCAGTCAGAGTCCTGACCTCAACCCAACTGAAATGCTGTGGCATGACCTTAAGAGAGAGATTCACACCAGACATCCCAAGAATATTGCTACACTGAAACAGTTTTGTGAAGAGGAGTGGTCCAAAATTACTCCAGATTGTTGTGCAGGTCGGATCTGAAATTAGGTTATTGAGGTTATTGGTTATTGGTTGAGGTTACTGCTGCCAAAGGAGGGTCAACCAGTTATTAAGTCCAAAGGTTCACATACTTTTTCCTCCCTGCATTGTGAATGTGAACATGTTATGTTCAATTAAACCATGGCAACAGCTAATGTTTGTGTAGTATTATTTTAAGCAGAATGTGTTTTTCTATTGTTGTGACTTAGATGAAGTTCAAAGCACATTTTATGACCAATTCATGCAAAATTCCACGTAATCCCAAGGGGTTCACATACTTTTTCTTGCAACTGTATGCTGATAAGGGGCTCTGACTTTGATATGGCAGTCTAAAACTGAACCATTAAAGAGGTAAGTATTTCATTCACATAGCTTGCTACCTAGCCTGGTAAGCATTCAATTTTAAAACTGCAAACTATGCCTTCAACAGTGATTGAGGGTAGATAGCTTCACATTCCTGTTTCTCCCTTTTCAAACTGAACATTTGCCCAATAAGCTTTTATATCTTAAATTATATTTATCAGCCTGTGAGATATATATTGAAAAGATCTCTCAGTTCAGATGATTTTTTTATTTTTTCATCTTATTTTAAACAACTACAGGATGTAATCCTACTTGCATTAACTGCAGAAAGGTTTATCTAAATAAATGGAAGTTGTACAGTGGTAGGTACAGGCCGGTGTTGTATTAAGTTCTGTTTTAATTCTATATTAAATATTTGTAATGTTAATGTTTTGGTTTAGTTTAGTTTAGTTTAATCAAATTTATATACCGCCCTACTCCCGAAGGACTCAGGGCGGTGAACAGCCAAGATAAAATACAGACAATACAAACATTAAAAAACCCATTAAAAATATTAAACATTTTGGCCGAAGAATAAATTTAAAAATACCCAATTTATAAGACAGATTAAAACAATTTAAAATTTAAAAATTTAAAAGGGAGCGTTAGGCCAGGCCAGCCTGCTGTAACAAAAACGTTTTAAGAGCACGACGAAAAGCGCACAGATCCGGGATCCTCCGTATCTCCGGGGGGAGCTTGTTCCAGATGGTGGGTGCCCCTCTCCCCCTGGGGGCCGCCAGTTGACACTGTTTGGCCGACGGCACCCTGAGAAGCCTCTCTCTATGGGAGCGTACTGGTCGGTGAGAGGTTATTGGTGGCAGAAGGCGGTCTCGTAAATACCCCGGTCCAATGCCATGGAGCGCTCTAAAGGTGGTAACCAAAATCTTGAAGCGCACCCGGAAGACCACCGGGAGCCAGTGCAGCTCACGCAGGAGGGGGGTCACATGGGAGCGCCACGTTGCTCCCATAACCATCCGTGTGGCCACATTCTGGACCAGCTGGAGCCTCCGGGTGCTCCTCAAGGGGAGCCCTATGTAGAGAGCATTACAGTAGTCCAGGTGGGAAGTAACGAGAGCATGAGTGACCGTATGTAACGAGTCCCGATCCAGAAAGGGACGCAACTGGCGAATCGGACAAACCTGATAAAAAGTCCCCCTGGCCACAGCCGTCAAATGCTCTTCCAAAGACAGCCGTGAGTCCAGGAGGACACTCAAGTTGCGAGCCCTCTCCGTGGGGGCCAAAACTCGCCCCCAATAGTCAGTGATGGCACCAACTGACTATATCGGGATGTCAGAAACCACAGCCACTCGGTCTTGGATGGGTTGAGCCTGAGTCTGTTTCTCCCCATCCAGATCCGCACAGCCTCCAGGCACCGGGACATCACTTCAATGGCATCACTGGGGTGGTCCGTGGTGGAGATGTACAGCTGAGTATCATCAATGTACTGGTGTTACTTCACCCCGAAACCATAGATGATCTCACCCTGCAGCTTCACATAAATGTTGAACAGAAGGGGTGAGAGGACCAACCCTTGTGGCACCCCACATACAAGGGCCTTGGGATCGACCTTTACCCCCGTCAACACAGACTGCGACTGGTCAGGGAGAAAGGAGGAGAAACACCGTAGGATGGTGCTGCCCACCCCTAACTCATCTAACGGAAACGGCATTGGTCGCATTGGTTGATGATCTCTGGAGGGCTCGGGACAGGGGTTGCTCCTCTGTCCTGATACCATGGTTGATGATATCAAAAGCTGCTGAGAGGTCTAATAGGACCAGAACAGAGGAGCAACCCCTCATCAGCTGGGACTTAGGAGGCAGCAATAGATTGGGGGTGGGGCCAAATAAAAGGTAAGAATGCGGGGGGTGGGGAGGCAAGGGGGGGGCAGAACTGGTTCGGTGATGTCATATTGTCACCGCTACCAGTTCGGGAGAACCAGGCCGAACCGGGAGGAACCCCTCACTGGTTCAGTCCCTTAATCACTGCCCGCAGATCATCTGAGCCAGCGAGGGCTGGGACTTCTGTCTCTCCAGGCACCTGGAGGTGTTACTAGCGATGTTTCTGCAGGCTGCAATTAAGAGGCAACGGGGAAGAGAAGGGCTGCCTCCTATGCTGGCCATGCCCATTCCCTTCACTAGGTCTTCCTTTTGGGGTAGGGCTTATATTAGGCCCACCCAAAAAATTAGGCTTGGACTTATTTTTGGGGTAGGTTGTATTTTTGGGGAAACATGGTACATATTTAGTAAATTAAAGTTTAAACTTAATCATTCTTCTGTAACTGAATATGTTCCATATACTTTGACAATAAGAAACCCTTAGATATAAAAAATATTCTATATTTCTCTTAGTTCTACATTTTTTCACATGCTTCCATTATTTACATTGTCAATTGTTAACATAAAACATAGCATAACAGCACAATACATTATTTTAATATAACGAAGTTTAAACATATGTCTTATTTTAATATACATTGTGATCCTATTTATTTGTACTTACTTCTTGTAGTGTACTTTCTTTGTTCATGGTCTCCTTATTTTTTTGAACAGATCTGGATCCTGAAGTTAAATTTTGTGAACTCTCTGTTTTTCTAACTGTGAAGTACGAATGAAATGTCATGGATTACAAAATTAACAAATTGATTTGAATATGTTTATTTTATTATTTTAAAATATACAATTTTATAAGTTATGAAAATATGTGTGTGTGTGTGTGTATATTAAGTATTTAGGAAAAGAGCTGACTTTGAAACATGACAATTACTGCCTTCTGATGATTCAAAAATACTACCTAAAATAAATGATCACTGAATATCGAGATCTTGCATAATGTAATGGTTTCCAAATGACTGCAAATCTGCTACATATAAAGGATGTCCCATTTATAAAAAGTCACTTATAACGTGGTTGATTAAAATGTTTCTTCTGTTTTTGCATCCTTTTCACAGTCAGTTTGATATAGAGATGAAGGTGTTCTAGTCCACCCTTAAACAGGAAATCCAGATGCATAATTTTGGATCAGACATACTCTCTCAGCCCAATCCATCTCATAGGATTGTTGTTTGCCATCTTCAGTTGTACAGTATATAAAAAAGTAGATTAAAAAGTGAGATAAAAATCTAATAATATATATGTTCGTTTATTATTGTAATAAAGATTTGTTTTTTATATCTGGGGTTGTTGCCTTGTAAACTGGGACATTTCTACTCCAACAAGAAAAGCTGTTTTAATATGAGTAACCTGATTCATGTTTATTCAAAACAAATTCTACTGAATTGACTGGGCTTTATTTTTGCTACAACACTAGTGTATGTTTTACATAAATGGGTTATAATTAAAAATTGCTATTTTTAATTGTATAAAATTTATACTTCAGTCTTACTGAAGTATAAATGTAAAAAATGAACCATTGTTATTATAAAAATTAATAATGAATTGCATTTTTGAAATGCTTGGATGGAACTATAAATAATACAAGACAGAAAATGGCATAGTAAATAAATTTAGCACGTGGTATGAATAATGTTCCAGATGTTACATACAGCGATTGAAATATGAAAATAATTCTTTCTCAAAGTATTTCTAGATTACCTTGGAAAATATTGGAACTGCACTGATCTCTAATATCTGAGGTACTACTGCTTCGAGTTAATTGATCCAGGTCTGAAAAAGGACTGTTATATTCTGCTCCCAATAAGTTTACTGGTTGCTGATTCACAATTCCTGATCCATTTTCTGATAGTTCATGTTGTTCATTTTCTATAGGGATTGATATAAAAGTTTTATCAATTACATTTTTAAAATGTTCATATCTATTTCTAATAAAGGTCTTTGACTTGTTAAAATATTTACATCTTATTATCAATTAACATATAAAACTTTGTCACTTAGCACAAGGTAAACATATAGTACAGTTTAAGCCATTGTACTATTGACTTGTGATGGCAATGTCCTATGATCTGAAGTATGAAGGAATATCTAAAACTATTAAGAACTTACCAGAACACTATTTCTTCTTAGCAAAATGGACGTTGGACTTACCTGATACGTCCTTTCTCAGCAAAGGGGAAACGTTAGTCAGAGAGGGGGGGAGAGACACTCAGTCCAGCGTGTGACCGAGTCTGTCAGTCTTAAGGGTCCGCCCTCCCGGGCCGCCCCAGTTCCTCGGCAAGGGCGAAGGTGCAGACTCAAATGACGTGTCCTCCTGATAGAGAATTAGATGCCACCCCCCCAGCCACCACCAGACTGGTCCATGAAGGGTGGGGCTGACTGATGTTTCTCCTTTGCTGAGAAAGGACGTATCAGGTAAGTCCAACGTCCATTCTCCAGCTAGAGGAAAACGTCAGTCAGAGTGGGGACATACCAAAGCTCAATGTCACCAGGGAGGGTGAAGTACCGGTCCGGTGCTCTTCAAGTGAGGTGGACCGTCTGGAGGACCCTTCTGCCAAATGCCGCGTCGGCCGAAGCGAAGGAGTCAACTCTGTAATGTCTGATGAAGGGGCTTATGCTTATGCATGTGACAGCCCTACAAACTTCCTCAAGGGAAGCCTGGGTTGACCAGGCAGCGGAGGTCGAGGTGCTCCTAGTTGAGTGTGCCGTGATACGGCGCGGAGGAAGAGAGTCTGAATGGCAGTAGGCCAAGGCGATCGTGGCCCTGATCCAGCGACCCACGGTTGGCCCGATACCCAAGCACCAATGGAGGTAGGGTGGAAAGCTACAAATAGTGCCTCAGTCTTGCGATGAGAAGCTGTCCGGGTGATGTAGATTTTAAGTGCCAGGCGAACATCCAGCGTGTACCACAAGCATTCCAGCTGATGTGAAAGGCACAGACAGAAGTCCGGGAGTATGAGCTCCCGGGCCCTGTGGAAAGGAGAGTTAACCATAGGCAAAAATGCCGAGTCCAGGCGAAGGACCACCCTGTCGTTGTGAAAAATGCATAAGTCCGCCCAGATGAACAGAGCTGCCAGCTCTGAAATATGGCGGGCAGGCATAATCACCACTAAAAAGGCAATCTTCAAGGAGAGGAATCGAAGGGAAACAATGCTGAGAGGCTCAAACGGTGGTGACATAAGGGCAGTAAGGACCTTATTAAGCTTCCAGGAGGGAAACTGATGGACGGTCAGAGGACATAAATTAGTTGCTCCTCGAAGGAAGGTCCGTATGATAGGATGATGAGAGATGGATTCCGTCGATCTGCAGGCTAGGACAGAAGCGATGGCAGCTACCTGGCGTCGTAATGTATTTGGAGCCAGGCCCTTGTCAAGTCCACTTTGAAGGAAAGTTAACACATGAATGATTGAGGTGGATGTAGGCGAAACTGGAACTGAGGTGCACCAGGAAGCAAAGGCCCGCCAAGTGGCCTCATAGATACGGACCGTGGACGGTCGACGAGCAGCTTGGATTGTGGAAATGACCAGAGGTGGGAGTCTAGCCTCAGTCAAGAGGAGCCGCTTAACCGCCAGATGGTCAAGCGAAGCCAGGCTGGGTCCAGATGGAGAAGCACCCCCTGAGACAAGTGTATCTTGGAGACTGGAATTTGCCAAGGAGGGGCGACCGATAGGGTCATCAAGTCTGCAAACCAGGGCTGCATGGACCAATACGGGGCAATTAAGAGAAGTTGAGCTCTCTCCTCAAGCAATTTCCGGATCACCCTGGGAATCACTGGGTGGGGGAAGCATACAGAAGGCTGGGTGGCCACCGGCTGTGGAGGGCGTCCGTGGCTTCTGCTTGGACATCCAGGAACCTGGAAAAATAACAGGGCAGCTGATGGTTCACCCAAGATGCGAACAGATCCAGGACCCGTCTTCCGAACCTGGAGACGATCTCCTGGAAGAGAGCAGGGGAGATAGACCATTCGCCTTGGTCCACCAGCCTCCGACTGAGGGAATCCACTTGGACATTTTCGGAGCCCAAAATGTGGTCCGCCCTGATGGAAGACAGGTGAGTTTCGGCCCAGAGGCCCAGGAGGCAAGCGTCGTCCATTAGGGACCGTGATCGAGTGCCCCCAGCTTGTTCACATGGGCCTTGGCAGTGATATTGTCTGTTAGGACTAAGACATCCTTCCCTTCCACCAGGTCCTGGAACTGTAGCAGGGCGAGCTGGATGGCCCGCAATTTCAACAGGTTGATGTTGAGAAGAGTCTCTCGGGTTGACCACTGCCCTTGGGTCATGTGATGAAGTAGATGGGCCGCCCAGCCCGATAGGCTGGCATCTGTGGTAAGTTGAATCCGCTGAGGCTCCCTGAAGTAAGATCCATGGGACAAGGCATCTGAAGTCCACCAAAGAAGGGAACGGAGCACTGGATCCGGGAGTCGGATGCGGCGAAGCGAGGTGTCCCATCGGGCTTTTTGAAAGGGCAGCAGTAGCCATTGAAGGTCACTGCTGTGCAATCGAGACCAGGGTGTAATGCCGAAGGTGGACACCATCTTTCCCAATAGACAGGATAGGGTTAGAATGGATGCGGAACCTGAAGTAAGGCATTTGCGAGCCAAGGAACGCAGGCTGGCCTGGCGTTCAGGCGAAAGAGACACTATAGATGAAACTGTGTCAATGGTGGCCCCCAAATGGAGGATGCGTGTAGAAGGGGAAAGGTGAATTTTGGACCAATTAATAGAAAACCCATGAGCCTACAGAGAGGCTAGGACAATGGAAAGATCAGATTGAGCTTCCCGAAGGGAAGACGTAGAGACGTAGAGGTCGAGAACGGATGTGCCCAATCAAAGTGGCCATAATTTTTGTGAATACCGAGGGGCTGAAGACAACCCAAAGGGTAAGGCCCTATATTGGAAGTGAGAGCCTCTGAAGGAAAATCGAAGGAATTGGCCATGGCCAGGTAAAATGGGAACATGCAGGTACGCCTCCATCAAATCGATTGAGGAGAAAAAATCTGAGGGGCGAATCGATTCGAGAATAGTAGGGAGGGATTACATCTTGAACCGGCGGTACTTAATATGCCGGTTCAAGGACTTCAAATCCAAAATAGGCCGCCAGCCCCCCAAGGACTTTTTGACCACAAAAAGATGGGAATAGAACCCGTGACCCTGTTGAGAAAGGGGTACTCATTCAATGGCAGCAATGTGAAGGAGATGTTCAATTGCAGCCGAAACAATGTCTCTTTTGAGTTTGTCCCAGGATACAGGACAGGGAATAAAACGGGAGGGTGGAGGGGAGGAGAACTCTAAGGCAAGACCAAACGAGATGGTATTAAGCACCAAGGAATCACTGGTGGAGGCCTCCCACTGATCAAGAAACAATGAGAGACGGCCACCAATAGGGGCTAGATAGGGAGAACTATCGCAACGCCCCTTCTCCCCCCGTGAGGAACGCCCCCCCTTCTCCCCCCATGAGGAACGTCGGGGAGGGAATCTGGACCCCTGCCTGACCTGGAATTCCTGTTGTGATCTGGAGGAAAAGGAGCGCTGAAATCAAGGCTGGAATAAGGCAGAACCAGAGGCCGGAAAGGACTGGAACCTAGATGATGAAGAGTAATGAGACTCCCCTCGACGAGTGGCTGGAGGGAGAATCTTCCAACGATCTCTGGTTTTGACCAGGAGGGGATCCAAAACCGATCCAAAAAGGCTCCCTGCAGAATATGGGGCGGATGCGAGTTGCCACTTACTGCGCATGTCAGCCTGCCAGTTTCAGAGCCATAAGAGACGAGACGTCACATTGAAACCTAAGGCCCTGGCTGAGAATCATGTAGAATTTAGCGTGGTGTCAACGGAATATTCAAGGGCTGCAGTGATCTTATTCAGATCCTGGTGAGACCTAGAGTCGGACAGGGGCAGCCGGGCCTGCAGTTGTTTAAGCCAAAGCATGGCGGCCCTGTTAAAAAAGGAGAGCAAGGTTGAAGCTCGGATAGCCCAGGCGGTAGCTTGGTGACCCTTGAGAAGAGTTTTTTCTGCCCTTTTATCCTCCGGATGAAGAGAGTCCTCTGACGGACCAGTGGGATGAGTCAGTTAACACCACAGTGGGGGAATCCACTTTGGGAATCTGTAAGAGATCCTCCAGCGGAGCGGCAGAGTTGTATAGCTGCTTGTCCAATCCATTTGGGCTGGGACCAGCCCCCGGCAGAGCCCATTGGCGTTGTAGTACGTCTGTGAACAACTTAGGCACTGGGATGGTCTTGGGCTCTGCAAACATGGCTGTTGCTGGATCGGCAATGGCAGAGGATGAGGCAGATGAAGGTGGAACCCCCAAGCGAGTCGTGGTAATCACCTTGAAAAGAAGGGAATGGAAAACTTGTGGTTTGAAGAGACCAATAAACAAGGGTTGATCGGGCCCCAAACCCTCATCATCAGATCAGGCCTGTTCTTGATAGTCATCAGCTTCTGAGACCGAAGCCTGATCCGCCGAATATTGGTAGTCAGTACGGTCCTGTTCAAGGTGTGGATCCTCCCTGATTCCCGTGTGAGTTTGGGAAAGAGCCAAGGAGCATTTGGAGCTGGGGCCTGCTTTAGATATTCAGCAAGGCTCTGGCAAATAGCTCTAGATATGAATGCCTCCAAGGAATCAGTTATAGGCGTGGGAGGGAGGGGAGGAGGCGGCAATGGAGCAGAGACAAGACCCTGAGGAGTGGAGATGGGCTCCAGGAGGGTCTGAAAGAGCCGCTGGGAGTCTGTAGGAGGAGCTCCAGGTGACGTGCTGGGGACATCGGGAGAGAGGTCCCGCACAGAACGAGAAGAGCGGGCTGAGGCACTTGGAAGAGAGGCCGGCCTATTAATGTTCTCAAAGGAGGACTGAGCTTGAGTCCTCAGAAAAGCCTTTTCGATAGCCTTATGTCATCTTTGTTCCTCCTGTGAGGCAACAGAAGAAGAAGGGGCTGTTCCTTTCTTAGCCCTGGGTTTCTTGGCTGGGGGGGGGGTGGGCAGGGCTGCCGAAGATCCCTCTAGGGGATTGCTAGCATGGTGTTGGCGAGATGATGACAATGAATGGTGGCGTCCACCATTTTGAGCTCGATTTAGACGCAGCCAAGTACAGATGACTTACTGTACCTTGTCGAAGCCTCCACTCCCAAAGCAAGTGCCAAACAGCTGATGTTTGCAGCGCTGAGAAAGGTCACTAGCCCTCCGGCTATTACTGCGACTTAGGGGCTCGGCGAGCAGCCACTCCAGCCAACGAAAACTGCTAGGCAAAGGCCTTTTACACGCAGCTCACCGAAGGGGAGTGCTCCAGCTGACAGACGCTGAGGAGCCTGCAGCGAAATTCTACCAGCCAATAGAATTGGAGCGATCCTGGCCAGTTAGATGGAAAATATAGGCGAAATTCCGGTGAAAACGTTCTTCAGAGGAGGACACATCCAGTCAAGCGAAGACCGAGTCGAAAAATTGGGGCGGCCTGGGAGGGCGGAGCCTTAAGACTGACAGACTCATTCATATGCTGGACCGAGCGTCTCCCCCCCACTCTGAGTGACGTTTTCCCTCTAGCTGGAGAATTAATTTTTTCCAACAAAATGAATTCCCTTATGTAAGAAATATGGTAGCTGTAAAGAAATTTCAAATACCAACTTTTGTTTCATTTACCTTTTTAAAAATATATATCAAGTTTTGAACTTTGTGTGCAAGAAATACTTATACGTTGATTGATATAGAAATATTTCTAATTATGAATCTGATATCCCTGTATGTGATTGGAAGTATAGTCTGGCCATTTACTACAAAAATAGCTGGAATACCATAATGGGAATACAAAGGCTGACAAACTGCTGCTGGCATATATTTGATTGTCTGAGATATGAACTAAAAATTATGATACCATGAGAATGCAGACAGAATATGTCTCAATATTACCCAGAGCTATCCATAATTCAAAATAACCCTATTGGCAGCTTTTATAAAAAAATTACACTTAAAAGTACTCTAACTACATTGAATTCTGCATTTATACACATTGTTAACTGTTCTTTGCTGTGGTATCTATGATTTACTTTATCCATAAAGTGAAAGCACATAAGGATACATTAAACTGATATATAATATACAATTGTAATATAACATTGACCTCCAATTTTTCATTTTTACTTTGTATATCTAGTTACAAATTTTGCATTGCTTTAATCTTCAAATCTCTGTTCAATTATAATTATACAGAAATAAGTATGACTACATCTGCAAGGCTTTCTCCTGAAATATTGACACCCAATATTTCAGCATTATATCTTACTATGCGCAGTCGTAAAACTCAGAGACATGAGTTTTTTGGGAAATGCATTAATTCTGGCCTCAAGATAAGAAGGAACAGTTTTTTATATATAACAAATATATATTTTGAATTCATCAGATGTCAAAATGTTATGTGGACAAATGAACAAGTTGATTTGTGAAATCAGCTTAAGCCCATTTTCCCCCATATTTTTCATAACAAAATGTGAATTTCAAATTATTTTAATAAAATTTTCCTTGGAAAAGTGATTTGTAGTATTCTGGTTGTGATCAGGCTCCAAAAACATGACTCCTCTTATTGTTACCATGCTTCCAATACCTCTAAATTTAAATGGGAACACCTGGCACTTGTAGTTGTATCTGAAAACTGTATCAATCTGGGAAAGACAGGAATCCTCACAGACCTGCATCCTAGTTGATTTGTAACTATGAGTCCACAGGAAAAGCAGGACAGCCTCATATCCTCTCCATCTATGACAAGAGTGGAAGAGGCAATTATGGACTTGGCAGCTCTTCTATTGAAAAGCAGCATTTCTAAAGGGGAAGGTATTAATGAAAAAATAAAATCACATCAATGAACTCAGTGCTTCTGCCATATCACTCAACAAAAGCACTCTCAAATCCACCAGCAGGTAGCCTCCCTGAAAAAAGGACAGACAGTAGAGATGGCAGCAAGAGCTGGATGATTAACAATGGAAGCAGAACTTAAGGGAACAACGAGGACTTACAATATCAGCCATCTTTTGATAGATCTCTGGGTATCATTTGATTGCTCTGTTTTGGTAGAGCTTGGAAATCTTACAATGAGGACTTGCATCCAAAAGAAGCAGAACAAATAAAACATGTGCATTTCCCGTTTGCCTTCCTCTTAAAATAAATTCATCTTGCTAAGATGATTGACCTCTGGTTGACAAACATGGGTTCAACAATGGACATTGCCACCATTCTCTTAGCAGGCTATCTATCCAACTCCAATTCTATAAAAATTTGTATCAAGATTAGGAACTAGAATTGTAGTTAATTAACTTTCCTCATTTTCTCAAATACAGTTGGCTAAATTGGAAAAGAAATTTAAAGATATAAGGGAATTGGAATAGATATGCACCCATGATGTGATTTCCTGTGAGCTGGGAAAAATCAGCTGCTGATTTAGCTACATAGAGAGAAAAGGGAGGTGTCAAGAATAAGTATAGGCAGTGTGAGGATTTATCTCATTCAAACTGTACTTCCCAAGTATTATTAACAACTTTTTTTTTTAATTTGATTTATATGCCGCCCTTCTCCGAGACTCAGGGCGGCTTACAGTGCGTTAAGCAATAGCCTTCATACTTTTGTATATTTACATTTTTTTTTATACAAAGTCAGCTTATTGCCCCCAACAAACTGGGTCCTCAATTTACCCACCTTATAAAGGATGGAAGGCTGAGTCGACCTTGAGCCTGCCTGGGATTGAACTCGCAAGTAATTGCAGCAGCTGGATCTTAAATGCTGCCTTTGTAGGAGGCATTACTCCCCTACACTACTCAGGCTCCTCTGAGTAGTGAGGAGACTGCACTTCTCAAGTCTACAACTTGAGACTGTTGTAGAAGTGTAAGAAACTGCTCTATTTAAAGTCAACAATTAGTCTCTCACAGTATAAAAGCATATACTATGTATAAATGTGTGTGTATATATTCACTGACAAGTGAGTATTGTTCAAGGGAAATTGGTATACAGGTGAAACTCAAAAAATTAGAATCATGCAAAAGTTCATTTATTTCAGTTATGCAACTTAAAAGGTGAAACTAATATATGAGATAGACTCATTACATGCAAAGCGAGATAGTTCAAGCCTTGATTTGTCATAATTTTGTGTTTGGGGATCCATGTCATCTGCTGGTGTTGGTCCACTGTGCTTCATTAAGTCCAGGGTCCATGCAGCCGTCTACCAGGAGATTTTGGAGCACTTCATGCTTCCTTCCGCAGACAAGCTTTATGGGGATGCTGACTTCATTTTCCAGCAGGACTTGGCACCTGCCCACACTGCCAAAAGTACCAAAACCTGGTTCAATGACCATGGGATTACTGTGCTTGATTGGCCAGCAAACTCGCCTGACCTGAACCCCATAGAGAATCTATGGGGCATTTCCAAGATAAAGATGAGAGACATGAGACCGAACAGGGCAGAAGAGCTGAAGGCCGCTATTGATGCATCCTGGTTTTCCATAACACCTCAGCAGTGCCACAGGCTGATAGCATCCATGCCACGCCGCATTGAGGCAGTAATTGATGCAAAAGGGGCCCAAACCAAGTATTGAATACATATGCATGCTTATACTTTTCAGAGGACTGATATTGTTCTATGTACAATCCTTGTTTTATTGATTTCATGTAATATTCTAATTTTCTGAGATTGTGAATTTGGGGTTTTCATGAGCTGTAAGCCATAATCATCAAAATTATGACAAATCAAGATAGCTTGAACTATCTTGTAATGAGTCTATCTCATATATTAGTTTCACCTTTTAAGTTGCATTACTGAAATAAATGAACTTTTGCACGATATTCTAATTTTTTGAGTTTCACCTGTATGTCTAGAAAAGATTTTGGTTTCAGTCTCAAAGAAACTTGGGAATCTGAAGCTGCTTTATGTAAACAAGATTTCAGACTATTAATGCTTACTTTCTGACATACTTGGAAAAACACTGATGTTTTCAATCAAAATACAATATTATGCAATATTAGGATGTTGTATGTAAGATATAGGGTAAATTAAAGCAGAACACAATCTTGCTAAATTATAACAACTGTATAATATCATACCTGAAAAAGTGCAAGAGTAAGAAGTGTAAGAGATATCAGGCAAGAGAGAGCTCACAGTATGAAGGAGAAGAGGCACACTTTTAGTGGCTGGCAAAGCCTCACAGAGACGAGCACAGTTGTTGATAGACAGACTTCGCTTTGCTTATAGGGAAAAATAAATTAATAGAGTAAAAGAGTAATTTTATTTTACTTAGCACAATGATGTTTTTTCCACATAAAACAGAAAATAACAGGTTTAGAATCTCATAAACATGAATGCTGTGCATATACAATTCATTAAGGTAAAAAAGCAGTACAGAAGAAATTCAGTAAAGTGTATCTATCTCCAAGGTTATCCAATATTTAAGATGTTTTTTTTAGAAAACCAGTTTATTAGAAAAAAGAACTAGAGGACAGAAAGAAAATCTTGCTTTTGGAGCTTCTGTAGCATTAATGTTGCTCATCATCCTTATTTCTCTGTGTTACTGATTCTATAGAGGGGCTGCAGTGGCTCACGTGGTAAGACGATGGGCCTGCGCACGGCTGAGGTCAGCAGCTCGATTCCCATGAGCAAATAAACTGCCCGAAAAATTCCTTTCAGAGAAGCAGCCAGCCACCTTGGTGATCATGTTCCATACATTTTAAAAACAAACAAACCCTGATTCTATAAAAAGCACATCTTATGATTGCAAGTTGTATTACTGAAGAGAAAGTGGCTACATCATCATCTAGGAATCTGTTAAGAAGATGGCAACAGAACATTTATGGAATAAAAGTAAATATAGTTTCCCTAGTGATATCAGCTTTGACAAAATCACTATCAGTCAATTAGAGCTTTATTTAGAACAGCTTACATCCTACAACAATTTAATACTTAACATCATCAAATAATCTTCCCAGATCCTTGAGAAAGATGGCTAAAAATACCAAATCAAATCTAAACATTTGCCTGACTTTGCAACAAACAATAATCTATCAAAAACAACATCTGCCAATCCCAGGATATGGATATGCCATATCCAGTCTAAACACCTGACTGACAAACTGCAATCATCATCATAATCATCATGTTATCTTTGCCAGAGCCAGAAACTGCATTGGCAGTGGTGCAAAATAATTAAGACTTTAAATGGCAGTTTTGAGTATACTAAACATAAAACAACATTGGGAATTTTGATCTTGACTACTTCAAGTTTCTCAGTGTTCCAAAATTGTTTTTTTTAAAGAATGAACTGTTCTAAGCTACAGAAATGTGGAGATATTCATTATCCAATAAAATAGCAAGCACTAATTCAGTCTTGATACTACCCATTAGTATCTGAAGGACAGAAAGAAAACAGGTTGAGAGGAAGCCACATAGACTAACAACCATTTTGAGTATAACAAACAGGCTGTATTTTTTTAAAAAACTATTGCTATGAAGAAATGATGCTAATTATATAATTCTAATATAATACATTATCCCTACACATTCCCATGTGGTTTCATTTTCAAAGAAATGTTGCCAAAACCAAAAAAAGTATGTATATCGGTAACCTTGACTTACAACCATTTGCTTAACAACTGTTCAGATTTATGACAGTGCTGGCAAAGCTAATGGGGGAAATTGGATTCACTTAATGACAGCATCATTAACTTAACAATCATAACAAAATGGTTGTAAAATCAGTTGCAACTCATTTAACAACCATATCACTTAGTGATGAAAGTGCTAATCCCAACTGTGGTTGCAATTTGAGAACTACTGTGCACATACAGTAGTAATGTGAAATGAAGGCTAGGCAGCTGAGCCTTTAGACTGCTAAATGCAAGAATTGTTGTGGTTGATGAGCTTTATATGTTGGACAAAATATATATATATATACTGTGAAAAATTCAAGTCAGCTAAGTGCATAGTTACTGTTCGTTGTTCATGATTTATCCATTGCTGTTGTTACTTTAAAAAACAATTTGCCTTGGTGGCGCAGCAGCTTAAAGTGGTGTTAAAGTGACACCAGCTGCCTGCAATTACTGCACGTTCAAATCTCAGCAGGCTCAAGGTTGACTCAGCCTTCCATCCTTTCAAGGTAGGTAAAATGAGGACCCAGATTGTGGGGGCAATAAGAATAGAATGAATTCTTTCTGCTTAGTAATACTTTTCAACTGTGCACCTTCTCCAAGCACAATGTTTCTGTACACTGAGCAAACTCTATCACATGGGAGATGCTACGTTCTTCTCTTATCTTATTCGAACATTCCTATAGAACGGAGCCAGGAGTAACTACAGAGGGAAATTAAGCCTACTAAGAGAGGTACCAATGGATTTATCTTTTCAGTATAAAGCTGTTACTTTTAAACTGGAAAAAAAATACCCATCATGTTTTATAACATGATGAGTTATAAAACCAACCTTCTCTAACTATAAGTAGCTATAACGAACAAAAATAGGGAAATAAGATAGAACTGAACCAGTATATTTTGGATAGTTGAAATAACAGCTGCAGTTCATCCGAAGGCAAATGGTATCAACAATTTTAAAAACTATTTGAAAATCTTCATTCTAAAGGGCCTCTTTTCAGAGAGTTGGTGTTAAGAAAAGTAATTCTTCCTCACTCGCTTTGCAAACTTTTGCAATGCATACAATTTTGTACTACATGATAAAGGTGTGATGGGTAAGGAGAATGCCTGTCAGTAGCTGGCAATTTGTAACACATTTAATAAAGGCCTACAGAGTCATTTTGATGTTGTATGCCAGCATCCCCAACCTTTCTAGCACTAGGGATTGGTTTCATAGAAGACAATTATTCTATGTACTGGAGGGGTGTTTTCGCATGCAACCTAGATCCTGGGCATGCACAGAAGGAAATTTCACTCGCTTGCCCGCCCATTTGCATGGCGTGATTCTTAAGAAACCATGGACCAGTATCAATCTGCGGCCTGGGGGTTGGGGACCCCTGCTAGACCATACCTCCATTACAAATATGGAAATCTTTGCAATAATTTATGAAAAGTATCTGGAATTGATGAGTAGGCAACATATGTCCTTATGAAGCATGAAAGATATAACTAGGAAGTGGTCAACTATAGGTGAAACTTGGAAAATTAGAATATCGTGCAAAAGTTCATTTATTTCAGTAATGCAACTTAAAAGGTGAAACTAATATATGAGATAGACTCATTACATGCAAAGCGAGATAGTTCAAGCCTTGATTTGTTATAATTTTGATGATTATGGCTTACAGCTCATGAAAACCCCAAATTCACAATCTCAGAAAATTAGAATATTGTGAAAAGGTTCAATATTCTAGGCTCAAGGTGTCCCACTCTAATCAGCTAATTAAGCCATAACACCTGCAAAGGGTTCCTGAGCCTTTAAATGGTCTCTCAGTCTGGTTCAGTAGGAATCACAATCATGGGAAAGACTGCTGACCTGAAAGTTGTGCAGACACCCTCCATAAGGAGGGAAAGCCTCAAAAGGTAATTGCAAAAGAAGTTGGATGTTCCCAAAGTGCTGTATCAAAGCACATTAATAGAAAGTTATGTGGAAGGGAAAAGTGTGGGGAAAAAAAGGTGCACAAGCAGCAGACATGACCGCAGCCTGGAGAGGATTGTCAGGAAAAGGCCATTCAAAACTGTTGGGGACTTTCACAAGGAGTGGACTGAGGCTGGAGTCAGTGCATCAAGAGCCACCACACACAGACGGATCCTGGACATGGGCTTCAATGTCGTATTCCTCTTGTCAAGCCGCTCCTGAACAACAAACAACGTCAGAAGCGTCTTACCTGGGCTAAAGACAAAAAGAACTGGTCTGTTGCTCAGTTGTCCAAAGTCCTCTTTTCTGATGAGAGCAACTTTTGCATCTCATTTGGAAACCAAGGACCCAGAGTCTGGAGGAAGAATGGAGAGGCAAGATGCTTGAAGTCCAGTGTGAAGTTTCCACAGTCTATGTTGATTTGGGGAGCCATGTCATCTGCTGGTGTTGGTCCACTGTGTTTCATTAAGTCCAGGGTCCATGCAGCCGTCTACCAGGAGATTTTGGAGCACTTCATGCTTCCTTCCGCAGACAAGCTTTATGGGGATGCTGACTTCATTTTCTAGCAGGACTTGGCACCTGCCCACACTGCCAAAAGTACCAAAACCTGGTTCAATGACCATGGGATTACTGTGCTTGATTGGCCAGCAAACTTGCCTGACCTGAACCCCATAGAGAATCTATGGGGCATTGCCAAGAGAAAGATGAGAGATATGAGACCGAACAATGCAGAAGAGCTGAAGGCCTCTATTGATTCATCCTGGTCTTCCATAACACCTCAGCAGTGCCACAGGCTGATAGCATCCATGCCACGCCACATTGAGGCAGTAATTGATGCAAAAGGGGCCCAAACCAAGTACTGAGTACATATGCATGCTTATACTTTTCAGAGGTCCGATATTGTTCTATGTACAATCTTTGTTTTATTGATTTCATGTAATATTCTAATTTTCTGAGATTGTGAATTTGGGGTTTTCATGAACTGTAAGCCATAATCATCAAAATTATGACAAATCAGGGCTTGAACTATCTTGCTTTGCATGTAATGAGTCTATCTCATATATTAGTTTCATCTTTTAAGTTGCATTACTGAACAAATGAACTTTTGCACGATATTCTAATTTTTCGAGTTTCACCTGTAAACGTGAATTCTCTGTGAAGACTAACCCTGAATGTTTCAAGAAACCATGATTTAAATTAGTAAAGATGAATGAAGAAAGTGAACCCCACACTCTGCAAAAAATGGAGCTCAAAATGTCTTACTAGGAACCCCAGAAAAAAGAAACTGGGAGGAAATCAGAGGAATATATTTTACAGTAGAGGTCATGTTACTAATCAAAGTTCCTGAAAAATTACAAGCATTTTTGAACACTGAAAGAATGCAAAACTTATAACAACATCAAACCTACCAGTCACATCAATCTTGCAATTTAATAGCAAAGGCATTTACATTATACACATACAATCTTTGAATCTTCCATAAAATTAAAGAATCAAATTACATTCATATATAGTAACTACAGGTTGAAGCATACATATAGGAGTTTCAGAGATTGTTTCAATCAATGCAATGCAATCCTCCACTGAATAACCAGAATCAAAAACCAAGTAAAGTAAAGGTAAAGGTTCCCCTCGCACATATGTGCTAGTTGTTCCTGACTCTAGGGAGCAGTGCTCATCTCCATTTCAAAGCCAAAGAGCCAGCGCTGTCCGAAGACGTCTCTGTGGTCATGTGATCGGCATGACTAAACGCCAAAGGCACACAGAATGCTGTTACCTTCCCACCAAAGCTTGTCCCTATTTTTCTTTGCATTTTTTATGTGCTTTTGAACTGCCAGGTTGGCAGAAGCTGGGACAAGTAACAAGAGCTCATCCTGTACACGGCACTAGGGATTCGAACCGCTGAACTGCCGACCTTTCGATTGACAAGCTCAACGTCTTAACATTGAACACTATGTGCTGCCAAATTATGACATCACAATGATCATATGAATGACTCAACTTTTTTTAGACACAGATGTGTGAAATCTCAATTAGTCTGCAATCCCAACTATTTTCTACCATCTTACAATTGAAAAATGCTTAATTTACATATTGATTAAGTCTATATAATTAATAATGAATAACCAAAACGGAAAGTTCCCCTCCCTATCTCCATCCAAGTTAAGTGTCTTATACTAACTGGACCAGAAACACGCATTCCAATATTTGGTTGACATACAAATTCTAAGCCAAAGGTAGCGTTGCCAGATCTTTAGAAGAATCCTAGGGTAATGAAAACAATTTACATGCAGAATTATATAAAAACTACAACAAAAACCAGATTGTTTAAAAAGCAACTCAACAAATCAAAAGAAATAGGAAATATTAGAAATTAATTTTAAAAAATCACTGACATTTTTATTATTAGAACACTAAATTGCCTGTTTCTAACCTGTTGTTCTCTGACGCACTGTATTTCTTGCTTTCTCAATTCCTGGTACTCCTGAGGTGGTAGCGCTCCTAAATCTCATAGGTTCCACAACATCAGGATGATCTCTCCAGCTTAAAGAAAACGATCTTCCGACTGCAACTCCTTTTTGAGATTCCAAAATGCCACCTTTCAATAATGGAATTGTACAGCATAATTAACCTTTATGTACTTAGAGAATTCAAAAAGATCAGATTGTAAATAAAAATCTAATTGACAAGAACAGTTAACCAACAGATTAATTTCCAATACAAGTAGCTAAGCAGGAATTGTCATTTAAATTGTTTAAAATGAATTCTAGCACCAAAACTGTAAACAAATTCTGATTTCAGGAATGTAATTAAGGACAAGAAAGTGAACTGCTTATATATGTTGGAGAATGTCAAATTCCACTGAGTAGATAAAATAGGTACTTTTTAGGGGAAATCATATATAGAGACCTCATGTAAACACATGATTTTCTTGTATGACCTTTCAAACGAGCCCTTTATAAATTTAGAATAAGCTATAAAATTGCATTAGAGTGTAATATTTGTTTTTAGTAAATAAATAGCATTTACTATTTTTCTGATTTCATACAGATAATTTCATTCATTCATTTATCATTTACCTCTTCCTTTTTGTATTTTCTCTTTTTGTTCACTTAGCTTATCTAGTGGCAAATTGGTCATTTCAACACCGTATACTGTTTTTGCTAAAACAGATGTTAGAGAATCCATTATATTAGCCCATTCCATTATTAGTTCTTCCCAATCTGTAAGGGATGATAGCACACGTAGCAACTCGTCCCAGAGCTCACGAGAAATATAAACACTCAAATTTGCCCTGATCCAAGCCACAATGAGAGTCTGTGGTTAAAAGACAAAGAAGAAAGGAGAACAGATTGGATTCTCATCTTCAAAGGAATGAAATTCAAATTCAAATGAACCGATTTTTAGGTAAACCTTGATTTACAACCATTCGTTTAGTGACCGTTCAAAAATTACAATGGTGCTTAAAAAAGTGACTAATGACAGTTTTCACACTTATGAGAGCTGCAGCATTCTCCACAGTCACGATCTCAATCTAGATATCTGGCAACCTGTTGCACTTACGAATAGTTGCCAAGCAGCCTGCAATCATGTGATCGCCATTTGTAATCTTATCTGCCAGTTTCCTCAGAAAGTCAATGAGGGAGGTGGCAGGGAAAGTTACAAGTTGCTCCTACCTGCTGAGAGGACTCCCTCTCGTTTCTGTGGGCTGCTTGAAAGAGCTACCTGCTGAGGGGAGTGAAACTCCTTTAGCGGAATGGAGAAATGGAGGTTAGATCCCAAAGAGCTGAACTCCATTTCTCCATCCCACCGAAGGTGTCCCCTTCTGCATGGGGAGAATTGAACTCATTTAGCAGAAACAGAACTCAAATCCTAAGTTCATGCAAGGAAAGATGTTCCTTTCCTTATGTGGAGGGGAACTCAACCCCTTCAGGAGAGTGGAGAAACATAGATCTGATCCAGATGATTTGCACTCCATTTGTGTACTGCAAAGTACACAATGTCAGGCGCAAAGAGGAACTGGCATCCTTCAACAGGCAGCTCTTTTAGCAAGAGATGAAAAGGAGGCAAGATCCAAGCAGGATTTTAAACTTCTGAGCAGAGAGGGAGCATTATAGAGTATGGGATGCCTCAGGCAGGTGGGGGAGGCCCTGGAGTGCCTGGCACACGCCATACACAAGTGTCTCTTTTCAGCCTCCGTTTCAGGGACTGAAACATGTCATTGCATTTAGACAGACAGCCTTATCACCTTCTGAGTGGATCCCACCAGAAGCACCCTGCATCCGTGGCATGGGACTCTCTCCATTTAACAACCTCAACTGTGAGTACTAGGACTGCAGTCTTTGAGCAAAGCAGTCATATGGGTAGTCATATTACTTAATGACCACTTAACTCAATAACTAAGATTTCAATCTGAAATTGTGGTCATTATACAAGGAATAATGAATATCATATATTACAACATTTAATGTTCTTGTCATTTATATGCTTCTAAATGTATGACAAATATATGATCTTGCTATATCTTGCTATATTGTACTATAAAATATAACTCTGCAATACAATTATTTTCTGTGTAACTGAGACTAGGTAGCATATAAATTTAATTAATTAGCTATAGCACTTCAAATAATGTTTAAATTACTCTACAAAAAATGAGACATACCCGAAATAGTGAACCTGCTAAACTTTGACCAAATGCATCCTTTATTTGATCATCTTTGGAGTTGCTCATGACAGCTTCTGTTATGTTAAGAAGCATTTGCAACATATGCTCCCTAGGATAAAATTAAATGTATATATTATACTTATGAAAAATGTAGAAATTTGCTAATGGTATTTAATTTAACATTCTCTCATAATAATGTTACACTACCATCACAGGTATTTCTAACAGCTCTGAAAAAGTAAGAGAAGTAAATATTAGGATTGTGCACACTTAAAAAATTAGTACAGGTAGCCGTTGACTTACAACACTTAGTTTAGTGACCGTTCAAAGTTATAACAGCATTGAAAAATGTGACTTATGACCATTTTTCACAGCATCCTCATGATCATGTGATCAGAAATTAGATGCTTGGCAACTGGCTTATATTTGATCGTTGCTGTGTCCCGGGGTCATGTGATCACCTTTTGCAACCTGCTGACAAGCAAAGTCAATGGGGAAGCCAGATTCAGTCACCCACCAGGTTACTAACTTATCAATTGTAATGACTCACTTAACAACTGTGGCAAGCAAGGTGTTTTGACCCAGCCTTAGCAGAAGCAAGAAACAGACTCGTCACAAAAAATCCCTTTTTATTTGCCTCTTTTATTTACCTTGCATTTCCCACTAAAAAGTCCCAGCAATAGTCCTTCAAAGAGTTAACTGCAGTAGCAAACCTTATCAGTTCCTTATGATAACTGCAAGGCCGTGAGCTCCCAGCCGAAGGAACTGCAAATTAAGTTCTGGTAAGCAGTCTTTGTGGCATGAAACACAATGAACAAAATCTTCAGAAATATGAACTATTGTCTCCTACGACAACCACTCCCCTTTCCTTCATTTTCCTGAGCGCTGCTCACACTATCCATGGCTAGGTTAGTTCCTTCAGCTTTGGCAACAACTGAGTGAGAGCTAAATATCCCTTTCCTATGGCATAGCCACACCCACAATCCCATGATTCCCCAGTCTTCACTCAATTGCTGGCAAACACTGAAGTGAATCTTAGAGCTAGTGGAAAATCTTTCCAATTTCTTCCCTTTCCATTGGATCCAGGTAGGTGTTTTGGTTACTTTTTACTTTCGGTAGAGAAAAGGAGCTTTTGCTTGGACTTTTGAATTTCCCGCTTTTACCTATCAGCTGTGAGGTGCGCCGGGGGCTCCGGGCCGCCCACGCACCCGCTCTTCAAGGATCCACAGCAGCCGGTCTCCGATCCCTTCAGGGCGGGTCCGGCTTCAATATTTACATCCCGGAGGGTGTGCTGAGCTTAGCGGCCGCCCCAGCCATTGCGGCTTTGTAGTTTTTAAGCCAGGCAGCTTCAGAGCATCGAGTGCCGTTGGCAGCAGGGGAGCCGTGCCAGGAACGTGACTAACAGGGTGCCGGCCCTGTTCCGACTTCTAACGAGCAGTGGGAAAGCGGGGCTGCGGAAGTGAGAGTCACCAGCCCGCCAGGGCAGCAAGGCATCGGGTCGGACCCTCAGGCCGCCAGTGTGAGTCCTTGACGCTACACCCGCCAATTTAAAATTCGTGCCAAAGGGCACCGCCACTTTGGCGGACCTTCGAGCCGCCATTTTGAACACTCTGGAACGGCCAGCTCTCTTCTCAGGCCTCAGCCTGCCCCTGCGAGCCACGAGAGCGACCTTACATAGGCTACGGGGTTTTGGAGAGTGGTAAAGCGCCCCACTGTCTGGCCTAAAGGACAGCCATTACTGGAGAGGCGGCAGGGATTAGCAGGCCCAGCCTTAGCGACCATTGCCCACCCCAATCAGATCAGTTGGGCAGACACCCGGTTAATTACAGGTAATTGGGCCTTTCTTATTATTTATTTATTGGTTCAATTTATATGCCGCCCTTCTCCGGAGACTCAGGGTGGCTTACAATGCGTTAAGCAATAGCCTTCATACTTTTGTATATACCTGCTTAGTAGGGCTTTTGGGCCCCCCAAGCGGTGTTGAACCCCTGTTCAAATCTGTTTTCCACAAAGCCCATTTGACAACTAACTTGGGAGTTCCCAGCAAGGATAGGTCATCCTCTCACAAAACAGCAAGTCCTCATGAGGCCCTCTTCAAGACTTTGGAACCAAGGAAAGACTTTATTCCTTGTCCACAACTGTTCAAGGACGTAATCCAGACCCCCTGGGGACAACCGGGATCCTTAACTACTCCCAGTACCCAGGACAAGAAACTTTACTGCTCTGCTCCAGAACTGGAGGAATTACTGGCATTACCTTCTGTGGATCAACCAGTTGCAGCCCTGTCTTCTACCTCGATGATTTCCACGGATGCCTTGGATGGACTTAAAGCGGAGGAAAAACGGATGGAATTGGCCTTCTGCAAGTTGCACCAGGCGCTGGCTTGGGCCATCAGATCAGTGACAGTGACCTCCTTCTTCAACCGAACGGCGCTAATCTGGCTTCATCTGTTCTGTCCCCGTCTCACACACACACACAGATAAACAGCCGGGGGTTAAATAACTGGCAGACAACCAATTCTTCCGATAAGACGCTTGGCAGCCACCCAGTAGCTGCTTGCCAAGAACTTTATCAACATACAAAAATACCCACAGTCAGAATTGTCCGAATATTTCCAAGGCCCAGATTGCTGTTTTCCAGAGATGCAATGTGACTCAAAGGAGTTAGTTTTGTCCGTCACAGAGTCTGAATGGCTAACTCACTCCCTTTTATAGCCTGTGGGGTGTGGTCCAGTGAGTCAGCTAATCACGAGCACGCCTTCCCTTTTGCTGTGCACGTTTGTCTCTGTGACGCTGACGAGGGTCCAGCCAGCACTTATCTCCTTTGTTGCTGTTCACCTGTGGCTGCGGGGACGTGCTTGGCTCTGGGCCTATCTCTTGCCCTTCGGTGTCCTCCGGAGGCATTGCCAGAGAGGAGGGTCCTGGAGAAGGAGGCCTTGCCAACTCCTCTCCCTCACTCTCAGAGTCCTCTCCTGCCGATGACACAGGCTCAGGCAACGGAGCCACAACAGCGTCAACTGCAGGAGAGGCTTCCTACTGAGGATACCCGGCTGCACCAGGATATCAATAAAATCGTTGTGGCCACTGAATACTCAGCTGATGCCTCCTTGAATTCTGCGAAATTTGCTTTGAGGGCCCTCGCTTCCACGGTTACGACTAGGAGACTATTCTGGCTATGTAACTGGAAAGCGGATCTCAAGGCCAAATGGAACCTGATGGCAGCACCTTACAAAGCGCCGGACCTATTTGTTGCAGCGTTAGACCCTGTTCTGGTTGAGGACAAGGACAAGAGGAAGGTGATGCAATCCTCGCACCGACGGCTAGAGTGACGCTACGTCCCTTACTTGCAATGACAGCCCTTTCGGTCTAGCTCAGGGCCCAGTGGGTCCTCCTCCCAACGTGCCCAGTTCCACGGCGGGGATCGGTATCAAGATAGACAGCAGTTCTGCGACTGAGGCTGCAACCAGCAGGCCAAGCAACCATTTAGAGGAGCTGGGTTCAAAACACCTCAGAGGTGTGCCCAGGCCTCGGGCCCCATCGGCGGGAGACTCAGTCTCTTCGCAGTCAACCGAGGACTTGTGGGTGCAGCGCACGACCTAATTGGGACTCTCCATAGAATTTTTCGGATGTCCTCCCAGTCGATTCCTGTGATGCCCGGTCCCATCTTCACAAGAACTCAATCTACTGATGATCCAGGTGATCGCACACCTCTTAAGCATCAGAGCAATAGAACCAGTGCCTCAGAGCCAACACATGTGTGGCTACTACTCGGTCCTTTTCCTGATACCCAAGACCTTGGGAGGTTGGAGGGGCATCTTAAACCTGAAGCATCTGAATCTAGCAGTCCGGTACCGCAGGTTCAAAATGCACTCCCTCCGGTCAATTCTGACTGGCATGAGACAGGGAGACCTGCTCCAATCGGTCGACCTCAGGGAAGCTTACTTACATGTACCCATCCATCCAGACCACCGGCAGTACCTGAGGTTTGAATACACGGGCCAGCACTTCCAATACTGCACGATGCCCTTTGGTCTTTTGTCAGCACCCCGCACCTTCACCAAGCTAGTGGCGGTGGTAGCGGCAAGCCTCAGGCCACTCCGGGTTTGGATTCTCTATTACCTCGATGATATTCTGGTCCTCTCGTCATCTCGGAACCAGGCAGCCAGGGACATGGACCTCGTACTGAGGGCCTTCCAGAACCATGGCTTCACGATCAACTTCCAAAACAGCCAAATGGTACCGTCCACCTGGCTGCTTCACCTGGGGGTGGGTGGGTGATAGACTCAGTAAAAGGCCGGGTGTTCCTATCTCCGGAAAGAATTCGGAGCATACAGGACTTAATTCACCAGGTCCGGTCTCGAAAGAAAATCGCCTTGCTTCAGTTATCGTGCCTACTCGGGAAGATGGTATCCGGCTTTAACATCGTACCATGGGCATGCAGACACTCTCGACCCCTACAATGGTTCCTGCTCCCCTTCCAACGGACGGGCAAGTCGAACTCGAGACACAAAGTGTTCCTGCCACCCCAGGTTCGTCTATCCCCCAACTGGTGGACGTCTCCCGCTCTACTCAAGGGCTGCAACTTTCTGGAACCGGACAGGCTGGTCCTCACCTCTGACGCAAGCCTCCAAGGATGGGGAGTGCACCTACACAACTTGGTAGCACAGGGGAGGTGGTCGTCCTGCGAGAGATGCAGCAGCTTCAATCTCCTAGAGCTACGAGCGATCAGATTGGCCTTACTACAATTTCAGGAGACAGTAGTGGGTCGGCACATCCTGATCCTCACGGACAATATCTCAGCCAAGGCTCATGTAAACAGTGAGGAGGGAACAAGGTCTTGGGCCCTGATGTTCGAGTCAGAGGGCCTATTCAGCTGGGCAGAGAAACACCTGCTATCGATAAAGGTGGACCACATTTCGGGGTCGGCCAATGTCAGGGCAGATTGGCTCAGCAGGGAACACACAGACCCAGCGAAGTGGCAGCTCCACCCCTGCTTGTTTCAGGAGCTCGCCGCTCACTTCGGGACGCCGGTGCTGGATCTCTTCGCAACGCCGACCAACACACAACTGCCTTGCTTTGTGTCTCGCTATCCATCCCCTCAGGCGGAGGATCATGATGCCCTACGCTGCAAATGGCCCAGAGGCCTCCTGTACGCCTTTCCACTAATACCGCTGCTACCATACATCGTTCGGAAGCTGCTGGCGGAAAAAGCCAACTTGCTTCTAGTGGCCCCCAATTGGCCTCGAAGACCATGGCACTCCGACCTCGTGTCATTATCCGTGGAACAACCGTGGGTGATACCCCCACACCAGATAGCTCTGTGCCAGGGGGCGGTCTGTCATCCAGAGCCCCAGTGGCTCCAGTTGGCCATCTGGCATTTGAACAGGTCAGGCTGAAGAAAGACAACCTGTCAGATAAGGTCATTGGGACCATTCAAGCGGCGAGGCGACCCTTAATGGCTCGCATCTACGAGGCTTCATGGCAAGCATTCTGCACCTGGTGCTCGATACTCCAGGTGGACCCCACTTTGGCGGCGGTTCACGACATCCTCAAATTCCTGCAGGCAGGCCTAGACAAAGGTTTGACCCTGGCTACTTTCCAATGGCAGATGGCGGCGCTGTCAACGGTGGTCAGTTGCCCTCTTTACCAATCAATCTCACACCACCCGCTAATCAGGGATTTCCTACAGGGCGCAGGGAACTTATGACCTCCTGCTGTGCACCGTTACCCTAACGGGCCCTCCGTTCAAACCTCTGGGTCCGTGGCACTAAAGTACCTGTCCTTTAAGGTGGCCTTCCTCCTAGCTATCACCTCTGCCAGGAGGGTCTCCGAATTGGCGGCCCTATCTACTAGAAAGGACCTATGCATTTTTAGGGAAAGTATGGTGATTCTACACCTAGACCCCTCTTTCATTCCCAAGGTGAACTCACGGTTTCACCGAGCCCAGGAACTAATTTTCCCGGACTTTTGCCCATCTCCTCGCGATCACCGGGAGAAGAAATGGCACACCCTTGATGTATGGTGAGCCCTTCAATGTTACATCTGCCGCACCTCATTTCGATGAACGGAGGCACTCCTCGTCTTGTTCAACCCGGCCTCGATGGGCTTGAAGATCTCCGCTTCCACGGTGGGCCGTTGGATCAAAGCCTGCATCAGGTGTACAACTGGAACTCCAAACTGTTACCGGGCAGGATCCTGCCGCACTCCACTCATAGTGCAGCCACCACAGCAGCCTGGGCGACACAAGCCTCAGTGGAGGACATTTGCAGGGCGGTGACCTGGTCGTCGTTCTCCTCCTTCATTCGCCATTACAGGATAGACGCTTATGCCTCGGCGGAGGCATCGTTTGGTCATCGGGTACTCCAAAGAGTTGTACCAGATGGGGACAATGGAGGGTAGGCAGCCTCTCATCCTTAAGGTTAAGCTTCGGTATATCCCAGCAATGGATAGTGTGAGCAGCGCTCAGGAAAATGGACGTTGTATTACCTGAACGTCCCTTTTCTGAGTGCTGCGAACACTATCCATCCCTTCCCTTGTGGCTGCCTGCTCGTGTTTATCTCATGCCAGTTCATCTTTTACCTGTTATTATTGTTGCTGGTTATGCTGTTAATAAAGTTTTTGGTTCTTCCTCTTAGTTGGCAGTGTTGCTTCGCTTTCGTATCAGACTGGGGAATCATGGGATTGTGGGTGTGGCTATGCCACAGGAAAGGGAAGTTTAGCTCTCACTCAGTTGTTGCCAAAGCTGAAGGAACTAACCCGGCCATGGATAGTGTTCGCAGCACTCAGAAAAGGGGTGTTCAGGTAAGACAACCTCCAATTTATTCCCCAGCAAGGAAGGGGTCATTCAGTGTCCATGTGTGCTTTGCTTCCCGAATTGACTCCTTGTCCTCCATTGTTCCCTTCTCCTAACTGCTCTGCGAATACGTGCATCTGGAACAGGCCCCAGCTGTTCTTCGTCCTCACTCATATCAGTCTCCAAAGGCAGCTGCCTCTCTGTGGCTGGGAAATGTTGGATGGCCCTGGCTCCATCTCTGCGTCCAACACAGAGCATCCATCAGAGCTTTCCCCAGACTCTAGAACTGGCCCAAGCTCCTCCCCAACCCTCCTCATTGTCCAAGTTTGCTGCCCACTCTGATGGCAGCTGGCAGACCATAACACAAGGTCATAAAATGGAGCAAAACTCACTTACAAATCTTACTTAACAACTAACATTTTTGGCTCAATTGTGGTCATAAGTTGAAGACTACCTGTACTAAAAAGAGATTTGGGCCTTATATAAACACAACATCCTTTTACTAGTCATTAAAGGAGCCTGTCTTGTTTTGAGGCATCAGTACCAGCTTGAAAAAAGATCCTGTTGTTTTAAGAAACCTGCTAATTAAAATTAGTGCAACTCTTAAAGCAGCGTAATTAATCTTTCATTCAGACCCATATGGAAAGCACATATTGTATATACTAGCAGAAAAATATTATAAGCACAAGCATTTTAAGTATTTCTTACTACTCATTTTCTAAGAGTGCACAACCCCAAATAATATTTTACCCTAGGTTTCCCCAATGTAACTATCCTAAATACAGGTGATCTTCGTTTAACAAGCATTTTTGTTTGGTAACCAATGGTACGATGGCACTGAATGTGTGATACTTACAAGTGGATTTTGTACTTAATCAGCAGAGTGTTCCATGATCATGGGATAGCAATTTGCTATTTTTCTTGCCAGTTCCCACAAGTAAAATCAATGGGGAAGCTGGCAGGAAATTGAAAATTTTGGTTACATGAGGTCTTCGCTTAGTGATCTGTGTGGTCCTTGCTTAACTGTGGCAACCTGAACTGTAGGAACTGCTGTCACTAAATGGCACAGTCACAGAGTTTCTTGACTTATTACGGCACTGCTTAATGACAGAGTTTCCAGTCCCAATTTTTGTTGGTAAGTGGGGTTTACCTGGATGTACTTTTTACCTTTTAGTATTCATAATAATGGCAATGCCAGCTAGGAATTCTAGAAGGTAAAGTCTACATATTTGGACAACACACAAGTTAGAGAAGCTATATGATTTTGTATTTAAAATGTTTTCATTTAGATATGTAATCATTTTACTAATAAAGGTAAACATAATGATCCCTTTATGAAAATATCAAGATATCTATTTTTGTTAACCAAAGAAATATTAATATTATGACAAGTTATTTAGATTCAACATTATCAAAAGATATTTCAATTGAAATACAATAGAAAAACATTGCTGAATGTCAGAAGTGAAACTTTAGGCCAAAAGTGTATTATGCCTTTTGTAGCAGGGGTCCCCAACCCCCGGTCTGTGGACTGGCACCAGTCAGCGGCATGCCAGCAAGCAAACAAACAAGTGTAGCCCATCCATTGGATGCAGGCAGCATGCAAAATCACTACCCTCCGGTCCATGAAAAAACCTTTCTCCATGGAACCAGTCCCTGGTGCTGAAAACGTTGGGGGCCACTGTTCTATAGGATTCCGACCCTCTGAGGTCTTTTTATAGAAGCTCTCTATGCTATAACAGCACTCAAAAATTAAAAAGAAGAAAAAGTAAAGCTAAGGTCTTCAATAAGAAACATGCTAACCACCCCTGATTCCTGGCTTCTTTACCTTATTATTCTGATAGTTTTGGCCAGGAGAAGCCTGCATAGAAGTTTAGAACCCAAATGGGCAGAACTTGGTAGATGCAAGGTTATTTATATGGATAAATCAAAAGCTGTGTCACTCTAATATGCTCTGTTACTAGTGTGATTTGCAAACCACATTATAAAGCATTTGTGTTATTTTAAATATATTTACATTACTTAAATATTTAGCATTTCAAATCAGGTCTTATCTAAACCATGTAATAAACCATGTTTTATAAAACAAAGTATAATTGTTGAGTAAATTATTTTTATTAGCATTTATTTTTATTTTTTATTTATTCAATTTCTATAGCCACCCATCTCAATCAATGACAATAATTTCAACTATGCTTTGAATTTTTAAAAACAATGTCCTAAAAACTAAAGTCCTGAATGAATACAATCCATCATGGAAGTTTTTCATTCATTTCCCTATGGTTTGGAAAGGTCACAGTATAATATTGTATTTGTTCCTTATGGGAAGAAAGGCACAATATAAATTAAAATATAAGTGGTAATAATTGACAGCATTCTATTTGTTCAACCATGAAAAACATGTATTTCAAATAATCTTGTCTTATAACAATATGTTTTTTTCCTAGAAAGGAAAACAAATTATCAGTGGAATATCCACATTACATTTGTGCTCTCAGAATTAAAAAGTGTCTAACTTATGCACTGTCTCTCTTTTCAGATTTGTGGAAAGTCTGGTCATTCATTCTTATCCATTAACTGATCTCTAGTATTCCACTTTGTACATAGATAATATACCAAGGTATATATATATATTGTAAGATAAAAATGCACAGGGCATGCAGTTGGAAATAATGGAGAAATACTTGTACATTGCTACAAATAAAAACTTAGCATTTCAGCTGAACTTTCAAATAGTGACATAAAAAGAATGTAACGTACTGTTGATTCCATCTACCATATCTTCATCACTTCATAGTATACCTGTGAGAGGGGCAAGAGTCAGCCCTCCCAGGAAAACTAGGTAGGGAATAGGACAAGATGAACTAATTCTACTATGTAAGGTTATATTAATAGAAACTTGCAAATATGAAGGCATAAACTTCCTGCTTCCACTATTAACTATTTTATTCATTTGGGCAAGTCTTTCCTAAATTTCTTTCTCTGATCAGTAAGCGACTGCCAGCTCCTACCTCTCTTGTCTGATTTTTCCTACGTAGCATTTCCTTCTCTTTCCCCAAGGTCATTCACACATTCCATTACAGATAAACATACCAGGTCTTTTTATTCATTGGAACTTCCATTATCATGCGCCTATATATACTCAAAACTGCTCTGCAAGAATTTATCTGTTCTTTAAGTAGTTCAGGGGCGTCATTGCATGGTTCCAGTAAAAATATGTTTGCAGAGTTTGTCAAAAATACCTTTATATTTTGGAGGAAAGAGGGGAGGAGGAAGAGGGAAAGGGAGAAAGAGGGAGGGAGGGAGAGAGAGAATGAATATGAATCTATTCAGGTTATTTTGAATAATTTAACAATATATTCTTCATGACATTTAGGATTAAATTAATCTATTCACAAACAAAACATCACCCTTACAATAAATTCATACTGAGCACATAAAGAGCACATATTACATAATATATTTAGATAACTCTGCAATTTTTTATCATTCTGAGTTAAGAGAATTATAAATCCATTTTATAATAGTATTTTCCTTTCTAATAAAAATGGCAATTTACTCATTGAACTGTTTTAGATTATAAAACCTAACAGTCCAGAAACAAGAGCAAATATAGTCATGGAATAGATATGTTATGGAGATGTGCATTAAATATCTTTTCTAAAAATCTATACATTAGGAAATGATCTGTATTTCGAAAGTTAACAGAATTCACCCTAGCTGCAAACTAACCTCACTATAAAATGCCTCTGGTGACCCCAGTAACTCTAAAAGCTTATATAGCAAAAACATTCTAGAACTTCATTAAGAGCAGTGTGTGCTTTTCTGCTTAATTCAGACTGTCATAGTGATCTGAGAACAGGAGAACTGTTGACAGTAAAGAAGGAAGATGTACAGAATTATAAGCAAACAGCATAATTATCTCTGTGCAAACCAACGTAAAGATGATTAGCAAGCTAACCTACCCAGCAGTGATACCATTTAAAAAAAATAGTTGGATCCAAAGTATTATGCAGAGAAACAATTGAAAGTGGTAGTTTATGAACAGACTCTCATAGCACAGAATTTTACATAGGTGAACTGTGACCATGTGCCTTTCTTGCAAAAGTTAGGAGAATGCTTGAAAAAGGATGTAATGATCATGGGAATAGGCCCTGTTTAGCTAAAAAGAACCATAAGAGAATTTAATCATAGTAACAATACAGAGAAACAGTTGTTGCAGTGACTCATGGATATTCTCAATCTTGGATTACAGAGAAAAACATTATTCATTATTCAGGGGTTTTAAACAGTTCATTTTCAAAATGTTTTGAGTATAAAATTTCTTGCCTCAAACATGAATTGATTATTTTCAGCAGCAAAATGTGCTGCATTTGAGCACTCCGGAGCGTACAGAGGATTTCTGTTTATCTTTTAAAAACCACCTCTTCGAAGCCTTTTGATCTTGGTTCCTTTGATTTTGGGGAGAGGGGAGGGGAGATAAGTTTAAGGAATGTGAAGGAGAAAGAGGAAAAAATATGGATGTTGACCAGGAATCTTCAGATTTCTGGGGCCTTCTTTGCTTTTATGTTTTTCAAGTATTCGGGAGCTATTTGTGCTTCTTTTCTATTTCCTTTTAAATTTTTTGCAGCTCAAATATGGTCTCTGAATATTTTGATTTTCTATACTTTTGATCCACTGCATGAGTCCATCCCAAATTTAGAATAATTCTAGTTACAATTAAGGTAACATCAAATGTATCTTTTGCGTTGCATTTTTTGCTTATCAGTTCAGTAAAGGAGCAATATATTTCCCTTTGCCCAAAGCAAAATTTCAGTTTCAGTTTAATTATGTTTAATTATGGTAACAAACATAAATACAAATAACAAGTTGTAAAAAGAGCCTGGTAGCTCAGCAGACTAAAAGCACTGTGATTAACACCAACTGTCTGCAATTACTGTAAATTTGAATCTCACCAGGCTCAAGGTTGACTCAGCCTTCCATCCTTTCTAAGATAAGTAAATTGAGGACCCAGTTTGTGCGGGCAATAAGCTGACTTTGTATAAATATACAAAAGTATGAAGGTTTTTGCTTAACACATTGTAAGCCACCCTTACAATGCGGAGAAGTCTCCGGAGAAGGGTGAGCATATAAATCAATTTTTTTTTAAAAAAGTACAAATATATATTATATAAACTAAGAAAGCTATTTCTTTTGTATCGTATATGTAATACCTGCAGTGTAGCTTGAAGACCTGCTTTAACATCCTTGTTTTCATCTTCTAATAAGCATCCTTTGGTAACAGCACTAGAGAAGGAGTAACTTCTTCCCCAACTTGAAGATCTTTTATGTCCAGACACAAGCTTTAGGAAAACATATTAGTCAACATGTGCACCCAGAATATAGCCCAAAGTTTGCTCACTGTAAATTTTAACAAAAGAATTAGCAGCTTTAATACCTTTCCAAAAACAAACAAGCACTTAATGCAGGGGTGAAATGCTCTCAGTTCAGACCAGCTCGGGCGAGTAGGTAGCAATGGCAACTGGCAGTTCGGAGAACCGGTAGCAAAAATCTCTGCCCCCGCCCCCAATGCCCAGCTGAGCCGTGCAATCATCAAAGCCTTTTTTTTTCTTTTAAATGGCTCTGACGATCCAAGCTGAGTTACCTTAGCTGCTGGTCGCAATGCCTGCCTTGTTTCACTTGCTGTAAGACCTGCAATCCATTGCATTAGCAAGCAACTGAATCTCTCTGCCTGCAATCAAGCTCATCGGTGAGCAGCTCTATCTGCCTGCCTGCCTTCAACGCCCAGCAAAGCTGGCTGAGGAATTTTGGGAGTTGAAGTCCACAAGTCTTAAAGTTGCCAAGGTTGGAGACCCCTGTTCTATTGGGTATGTTTTTTTCCGCTTTGGGAGCTTTAAAAAAATAGTTAATTGGGTTTTTTTAAATTGTTCTTTTTTTAGACCTAGCCATTTAAAGTTTAGGAAGTTTTAAATTTAGCTGCTTTTATATAAAAATAAAAATAAATTAAAATAAAATAATATTTGTGCAGCTTTCTGAGATTTAGTGTTTCTGTAGTGTTTCACTCTAACTATACAAACACACAAAATCTCACAAAGCTGTATATGGAATTTTGTGTGTGTAAAGTGTGAAAGTTGGTTGTGTGAGGTTCCTGCTTGTTGCAGGGGCCAATTTGGGTCTAGCACAGCTGCTTTTACATTGTGGGTGAGCCGGTTGTGTTGTGTTGTGTGTGTGTGTGTGTGTGTGTGTGTGTGTGTAAAGTGTGAAAGTAGTTTTTTTGGGCTTTTTGTGGCTTTGTGAGGTTCCTGCTTGTTGCAGGGGCCATTTTGGGTCTATCACAGCTGCTTTTACACTGTGGGTGAGCTAGTTGTGTTGTGTTGTGTTTTGTAGGTTAAAAAAGGGCAAAGAAGTGACATTGACTTGGCCACACCCACCCACTCACCTTACCACCAAGCTGCGCCCACTAATTAAGCCACGCCCACAGAACCGGTAACAAAAATTTTTAGATTTCACCTTTGACTTAATGGTTAAAATATTTAAATAATCTTTATAAGATAAATTATTTAATGTGTGTGTGTGTCGCTTGCAATATGTCACTACTAATTTACACATGCTTTTTACAATACAAAGTACCATTTCTACTTGAATACTACTACTGAGGAAAAGGTAAGGGGAGATAATCTCCCACATATATGGGTCCACAGGATCTATAATTGTCCACACAAAACTTAGGGGGCTGTTAGAAGGAGAGGAACTGGTTCCATTTACAAAAATCTATACCAGATTAATAAGACTTTTACCGTTTACCACTTTAACCATTTTACAATCCTGAGTTGTATAAACAGAGACATATAATCAAGATCACGTGAAGTATCAGTACTGCTTTATAAAATCCTAGTAAAACCACACCTGGAATACTGCAACCAATTTTGGTCACCATATTACAAAAAAGAGCTTGAGACTTCGGAAACAGTTCAGAAAAGAGCAACTAAGATCATCAAAAGCCTGGAGACTAAAACATATGAAGAACAGCTGCAGGATTTGGATTTGGCTAGCCTAAAGAAAAGAAGAATTGATATGATAGCAGTATTGCAGTATTTGAGGGGCTGCCACAAAGAAGAAGAGGGCAGTACAATGAATAATGGTTGGAAATTAACCAAAGAGAAAGGCAACCTGAAATTAAGGAGAAACTTCCTAACAGTGAGGACAATTACCATACTTTTCGGAGTATGAGACACACTTCTCCTCCCCCCCAAAAAAGTGGGTGGAAATATCTGTGCTTCTTATACAGTGAATGTTGCCAAAGCCCTGCCCACTTGCTGGCTCCAGCAATTTACCTCCTTGCTGCACAGCGTGGTCAGCTTCAGCACAGCCTGATTTAGCATGAGCAGCTGATTGGTGGTTGGATTGGCCTCCCGGAATACCCATTGGCGCCGGCGCCGCCCAGTGGGTATAGGCAGCAGCTGTGATCCCCGCTGCCTGGAATGGGCCAAAAATGGGATGAGCGGAGGCCAAAAATGGGCACGCAGAGGCCAAAAACGGGATATGCAAAGGCTGAAAATGGGGAGCATGGAGACAGCGATAGACAGTGTCGATGGACACCAGTGATCCCTGCAGCCTGGAACAGTTAATAGGAGGTATTCCGGGAGGCAGATCCAACCACCAATCAGCTGCTCATGCTAAATTAGGCTGTTATGAAGCTGACCACACTGTTTACTGCAAGGAGGAAAATTGCTGGGAGGCAGGGGCAGATTATTTTTTTCTTGTTTTCCTCCCCAAAAGCTAGGTGCGTCTTATATTTCGGAGCATCTTATAGTCCGAAAAATATGGTAACCAGTGGAACAGCTTGCCTTCAGAAATCGTGGGCACTCCCTCACTGGAGATTTTTAAGAGTCTAAACCAGGGGTGTCAAACTGGATTTCTTCGAGGGCTGCATCAGCATTGTAGTTTTCCTCCATGGGCTGGCAGGGAGCAGGGGGTGGGGAGACAGATGGATGCTTCCTGCAGCACTTTGCCAGCCAAAACATTTTTGGCTGGTAAAGTGTTGCTGAACACCATGGAGGACAAAATCGGGCAGCACAGGGGCCTCATGAGGCCTCCGTGAGGCCCATTTTTGGCCAGCAGAGTGCTGCAGGAGGCCGAAAACAGGCCAGTCCATTGGTATTTTCAGGCCTGCCCTGTGGGCCAGATCCAGCCATCAGGCCTTCAGTCTGACACCCCCTTGTCTAGACAGTCACTTATATGAAATAGTATAGGTTCTCTTGCTTGAGCAGGGAGCTGGACTAGAAGATCTCCAAGGTCCCTTTCAGCTCTGTTCTATTCTAAAATTCTAAACAAATGCTTTTGGAAAAATATAACAGGATAGCCTAAATGTTACTTTTCTTAGGTAAAAAGATTTACGCTATCAATTTTAATATATCAATCTTTCATTTGGGTAAAAGTGTATTTAAGGAAAAAAGAATGAACATAAATAAACATGTTTCTCCCAAATTAAAAATTAATGCAATCCTAAGAATGATATGATTTAAGACCAGTCATTTCAGATTTAAAGATCCAAAATTTTGTTCCCATATATTTCGATTTTTTGACAAATGAAATCCTCTGAAATGTATAGTAATGATCAGGACAATAAGAAAAATGTTTATATCATTATAAAGTAATTATTAAACAAAAGCTTTGGAAGAAAACTTTCAGATATATTCAACTTGGAGCAACAGACCAAAATGGCAGCTCTGCAGTGAACCCTGAGCTTAGGGAGGCGATGTTCAGCATTTTCATGGGTGTTGGGGGTCAGTTAACCATCTTTTGACCCCCCTCCCAGCGAGCCGAGGTGTTGCCAGCTCGATAGAGCCGTGGATGGAGCCTGAGGAACCGCTGGCTGTCGGGAAAAAGGTTAGAGGATGGTACGGAGAACGGCGCAATTGGGGCCCAACTGTCAGGGCCTAGGCGGCTGTCAGGGCAATAATGGTGCTGACAGGAGTGCCGAGACAGCTGGAAGGCGGTGACAGTACCTGGAGGCCTGGTTGCGAAGATGCCCCGTTGTTGATGGAGAAGAGGGCAGCATTACAAATGTTAGGATCCCTCAGTTTTGAGGGATCTGGACACTCCCCCTTTTTTTCTGAAGCATGGGAGGGGGCTTAACAACTTAATGGGCTGAATGGCCTGAAGATCAAGGTCATGGGGAAAGGACTGAGGATTGTTAGCTGGGGGATGACGGTTGGTTCCCCCCCCCGACTGTTCCTTCCCCCCTTATTAGACTTAGGCCTAATATGGCCACTCAGCATAAATTTACAGCTTTTGATTGATCTGCAGCCTTATTTGACCATTATTTGACCATCTTGTCCTCCCTGGATT
This sequence comes from Masticophis lateralis, assembly GCA_030761175.1. Lineage (NCBI taxonomy): Eukaryota > Metazoa > Chordata > Lepidosauria > Squamata > Colubridae > Masticophis > Masticophis lateralis. Next base: position 93,034,023 of record JAUDYJ010000003.1, on the reverse strand, counting down.
ACCCGGATTATTCAATCATTTATTCCATCCTATGACTACACCTTGTTTTTTCTGAACTAAGCCTCGGCTATCGCTGTTAGGGATACTCAGGACGGGAGGAGGCACAGACACCGAGAGTCTTGAACTATGGTGGGACGGACCATCTTCTTGTTTGACCTTATGACTCTGTTTTGGTCACTGTGAGAGGGCGGCCTTTGAGACTTTTTCCCACCATTGAATAGACTTATTATAATCACAAGACTTCCCATCGTCGTGACAGGGCGATGATGTTCTGATGTTCTGATGTTTTTAGCATATTGTCTTCTCTTTAACATCTTTTCCTCCCTTATTTAATCTACCTGTTTTTAACCATCTCTAACACCCTTTAGAAGAAAAAGATCCTTCATCACTCTCAGCTCGTTGCTATTCTTGAATGTATTCAACTGCAGAGCTCCTTGCACTGCGAGACTCCCCCCTCTCACAGGTTTGGCCCTCTCAACTATCAAGGGCCACCCTTGATGATGGGTTTTGGAACCCTGAGAGGTGGTATGCTAAAAAACGGAAGCTATGGGGTTTTTAAAATAGATTTTTAGATCCAATTTTAAGGGGATATGGTAGGAGTAGGGAGCATCACACCAGCAGCATTTGGATGGTGGCTTGCTCCCATACCTCCTGCTCACCCTGCTTTCCTGGGGATATGAGAGCGAGGGAACCTGTCTCCGTCTGGTGTATGTGAATGCCAGGTCCGTGATGAATAAGGCCCTCTTCATACGAGACCTTATTGATGAGGAGGGTGCGGACCTGGCCTGTATCACGGAGACCTGGTTGGGGCAAAAGGGGGGAATCCCTCTCTCTGACTTATGCCCTCCAGGCTTTCATGTCCTGCACCAGCCGCGACACCAGGGAAGGGGCAGGAGGGTGGCAGGGAAGGTCTGAGTCCTAGGGAGGTCACTGTCCCTCAGATAGGCGGGTGTGAGTCTCTCCTATTGAAGTGGGACCCTGGAGTTCAGTCAGGCTTGTTTGTCACATACCTATCTCCCAGCTATGTTGCCACAGCCCTGCCGGCACTACTCGATGTCTTGCCTGGAGTGGCATTTGAACTCCCCAGCCTTCTGGTTATGGGAGATTTTAATCTGCCTTCGATCAGCGAGTCATCTGAGACAGTCCGGGAGTTCATGGACTCCATGACAGCCATGGACCTGACTCAGGTTATTCAGGGCCCAACTCATAGGGGAGGACACAAACTCAACCTGGTTTTTCTCTCTGGGCAGTGGATAAATGGTCATGGTAGGGGGGAACTTTCCATCACTCCCCTGTCATGGACTGACCTTTCCCTCCTTAGAATGGACTTTCAATCTGCCAACCCTTGCCGCATGGAGATGGAACCCATAAAATGGTTCCGCCCCAGGCACCTGATGGACCCAGAAAGGTTCTTGAAGGAGCTTGGGACATTCCCCACCTCTGAATCCTGCAATTCAGCTGAGGCTCTGGTGGCATCCTGGGAACGGTCGGCTACTGATGCCTTAGACAGAATTGCACCTTTGCAGCCTCTAACCCGCTGCAGATACCGAGTCTCTCCTTGGTTTTCCATGGAGCTCCGGGAAATGAAATGTCAGAAAAGACGCCTAGAGGAACGTTGGAGGTCCTCCCGATCTGAATCTAACTGAACACAGTTAATAACCCATATTAGGTCTTATTTAGTGGCAATAGAAGCGATGAAACGAGATTACTTCGCTGCCCTCATTGCATCTGCAGAAAACCGCCCAGCGGCCCTGTTTTGTGTGACCCGCTCCCTCCTCAATCAGGGAGCGAGGGAAGATCCTTTACAGGGCAGAGCTGAGGATTTTGTACAGTTTCTGCATGATAAAATCGCTCAGATCCGGATCGGATTGGACTCTGACTGGACAGAATCCAATCGGGAGACTAGGGTGGGTCTTGAGAATAATATCTGGATTGAGTTTGACCCTGTTTCTGTAAAGGAAGTGGACAGGATTATGGGCAAACTTAGTTCCTCCACTTGCTTATTGGACCCTTGTCCCTCCTGGTTGGTTTCGGCTGCCAGGGAGCTGACTAGAGACTGGATCCAGGCAATTGTCAACGCTTCGTTGAGAGACAGGAACTTCCCCGCCTTTCTTAAGGAGGCGGTGGTTTGACCTCTCCTCAAGAAGCCTTCCCTGGATCCAGACTCACTTAATAACTATCGTCCTGTCTCCAATCTTCGCTTCACCATGAAGGTTGTTGAGACTGTAGTGGTGCAGCAGCTCCCACAGTTCCTGGAGGAAATGGAATACCTTGACCCGTATCAATCGGGCTTCCAACGCGGACATAGCACGGAAACAGCATTGGTCGCTCTGATGAATGATCTCTGACGGGCTCGGGATGGTGGTTGTTCCTCCATCCTGGTCCTACTTGACCTCTCAGCGGCTTTTCATACCATCGACCATGGTATCCTACTGCAGCGACTTGAGGGGTTGGGGGTGGGAGGCACTGTCTTACAATGGTTCTCCTCTTACCTCTCGGGTCGCTTACAGTTTGTATGGGCAGGAGGGCAGAGATCCACCCCGAGGCCCCTAAATTGAGGGGTGCCTCAAGGGTCGGTTCTCTCTCCCCTACTCTTTAACATCTATATGAAGCCACTGGGTGAGATCATTCGTGGCTTTGGGGTGAGATATCATCAATATGCTGATGATACTCAATTATACATCTCCACCCCAGACCACCCCAGAGATGCCCTTTCCGTGATGTCCCGTTGCCTGGAGGCGGTACGGGCCTGGATGGGTAGAAACAGACTCAAACTCAATCCCTCCAAGACTGAGTGGCTGTGGATGCCGGCATCTCGGATTTCAGAAGCCCCATCACTTTTGATGGATGGAGAAAAACTTGCCCCTGTTGATAGGGCTCGCAACTTGGGTCTCCTCCTGGATGCTCAGCTGTCCCTAGAAGACCATCTAACGGCTATGACCAGGGGGGCCTTCGCACAGGTTCACCTGGTGCGCCAGTTGCACCCTTTCCTGGACCGAGATGACCTTCCCACAGTCACTCATGCTCTGGTTACTTCCCGCTCGGATTACTGCAATTCCCTCTACATGGGCCTGCCCCTGAGATGCACCCGGAGACTCCAGCTGATCCAGAATGCAGCCGCACAGGTTGTTACGGGAGCCCCTCGTTACTCCCATATAACACCCCTCCTGCGTCAGCTGCACTGGTTACCAGTGGTTCTCCGGGTCTGCTTCAAGGTGCTGGTTCTCACCTATAAGGCCCTACATGATTTAGGTCCAGAATATTTACAGGACCTTCTCCTGCCTGCTTCCCACCGTCCTGTTCGTTCACATAGGGCCACTCTCCTCAGGGTTCCGACGGCGAGCCAATGTTATCTAGCAATGCCCAGGGGTAGGGCGTTCTCTGTGGGTGCTCCCACCCTCTGGAATGAATTATCTACTGAGCTCCGGATGGCTCCTGATCTCTGCTCCTTCCGTCGGGAGCTGAAGACTTGGCTGTTCAAGCAAATAGGCTGACTCTGATTCTGGGTTTATTATTTATCATTAATTAGTTATTTGATTTAAAGTGTGATTTTATTGTACATATTGTATGTTTCTTTACTTGTGTTCGCCGCCCTGAGTCCTTCGGGAGAAGGGCGGCATATAAATACATGTAATAAATAAATAAATAAACTTGTACATGAATATGATACTAAGAACTGAAAGGTTTTTAAGGAAAGCAAGACCTTGATTCTATTATACTTTTCATATCCAGCCTTCCAAGTTCTAAGCATATAATTAAAATTTTATGTTAATTTATTCTAATACTTTATCTGTGATAAATAACACAACTGAAAATTGAGGTAATTCCTCTAAAGTTTGAAAATGACTAAGAAAAAAATGAGTAGCTGAGTAGCAAGAGATTGTTAGGGAAAAAGTGGAACCAAGTTTTCTATATATACTATTTAGATTAGTCTGAGCAACATCTCTGCTCAGATTATACAACTATTTAGAAACCTCAACTGATTACATCACACAAATGCACTGCCTATTCATAAAGACTGGCAGCATACCTGTTTGCCATCGGTCTCTTCTGTTGAGTGTTCTGTGATGACATCATCATCTTGAATAGTCTCCTTTGCATCTGGTTCTTCCATGAAGACAGGTTTTTCATGTAGTATCCATTTCCTATAAACTTTCACAATCTTTTCAGTTAAGGATATCTCTGAAGGTGGCAGCAAAAAAGCCTAAAAGGGGAGTACTAGATATAAGGAGATTGAACTCAAAGTTTTCCATTTACCTACTTTAATCCATCAAACTGTCATCCGTAAAGGGGAAAAACATTATGATGCCATACACAGTTATGTAACAGAAGCACATCAAGAGTTTAGAGATGGTTAGACATATATATTTAAAAGTATAGCTTTTTTCAACTTTTTTCAATGTCTATGTGATGCATATGAGTTTCATTACTCTATCATCAGAGGAGCTTTAATATTTTCAAAAGGCACATGGTTTAGGACAATATTATAGGTTGAAAAACTAAGACAAAGGAATTCAAATAATGTGGCAACAATTCTAGCAGAAGAGATATGTGGTACATTGTGCCTGTTAAGGAGCTATATCTGCAGACAGGTCTTTTCTGCTGTGGCATCTGCCCTATGGAATAACATTTCCTCTGAAGATCAGACTGGACCCATCCATGGTAGCCTTCCAGAAGTTCGTCAAAATATAGCTCTATCAATAGACTTGGGGTGGGGGAGGGGGTTCCTTAGGAAAATGGAGAATTAGTGGGATGGCTGAATTGTTTGTAACACCAAATATGCTCTTTTCTAGCCTTTTAAAATAATATTGATATTCTTATTGTGGAATATTTTGATGTTTATTTTTTAATGGTTTTTTATAGCATACATTTGTCAGATAGGTGGCACAAATAAATGAATTAAGTCAAGATAAAATTCATTAAATTTAAGTACCTAAAATAAGCACTTATTACTGTACTATATCTTATTAAGTACTTATTAGTCTATGCAATTTTTAAAACTTTTTAAAATACTTTCAACCAAAATGATTAAGCAGATATTGGTATCTGTTGTTGATTGCAGAATAGAGTATTTTCAATACAATCTAAAAATATTTGTATTTTATATAAATGCAATTTTATGTTAAATTCCTCAACTGATTATATTTATTTATTCACTAAAAATTGGTATTCAATAAATCATGGGAAAAGGGGACTTCAGTGGTTGAAAAACATTACCACCTTTTTCAAACTTCTATACTAATAGTTCAGCTACTAATAGAAATGTTTCTCCCATACTCTTCAAGACATAAGTATTTCTTGTATCCGGATTGGATTCATGGGTTTGGGAAAAAAGATAGCAACATGCTACAAACATATTATTGATCTTCAGACCTAAACAAGGATTTATTTCTGTATCTAAACAGTAAATTAAAGCACTATTTGCCACAACAATACTGTATATACTCCAAATCTATTGCCAGACTGTCCATGAAGATAGTGATCCAAAACCTTGTGGAGAACAAGTGGCAGTTGTGGCTAGGAGGGCCTTTGCTCTTGCTTCCAGGTCTAATTCAAGATGTTGGATACAACTTTTAAAGCCTACATGACATGGTGCCAGATTACCTATGGAATCATCAAACTATCCCCCCGTCAGGCAGGAAAGGTACTGTATGTTGCAGACCCCGTCAATTAAAGAATTCTGATGATGGGGTCCAGGAAGAACCTTTTCTTGCATTGCCCCCAAGCATTAAAACATTCTCAGAGGTGAGACAGGACTGTAGTCTCGTGGCCTTCTGGAAATGTCTAAAGACCTGCCTCTGCCATCCCCCTTGAGGCTCGCAGAGGAAAACACAGCTTTAGGGGGCTCATTAGCACCCTAAAAATTTTCCCCCTTTACTTAAACTTTCATTTAAGTTAAGCACTAAATGAACTATCTGAAACTGTGTCTACATGTACTTTTGTACTTTTTGTTTCATCAAGCTGGCCGGGCCTAATCTTTTTCCCCTTTTTCTTTTATAATGTGAAATTTTAATCTGTTTTAAATTATTGGGGTGTTTTAAATTTGCTGGGGCCATATTGTTTAATTTGATTTTATTCTGTTCTTAAATTTTGTATGTATGTGTTTTTTACTTTGTGGCTGGTCACCGCCCTGAGTCCTTCGGGAGTAGGGCGGTATATAAATCCAATAAAACAAACAAAACATAAAACAAAGGATGTGTGCCATTAAAGGCATAGGTCCATGATGGCAAACAGGTGCCACAGGTGGCATGTGGAGCCATATTGGTGGGCACACGAGCATTGCCCTAGCTCAGCTCCAGCAGGCATGCGCACACCAGCTGGCTAATTTTCGGGCCTTCCGGAAGTCGGGAAACAGGCTCCAGAGAGGGGTGGAGGCCATTTTTGCCCTCCCCAGGCTTCTAGAAAGACTCTGGGGTCTGGGGAGGATGAAAAACAGGTCTTCCGGTCCCACTGGAAGTTGCAAAATGGGTTGTTTCTGGCCTCCAGAGGGCCTCCAGAGGGTGTGGGGAAGGCCGTTTTCAACCTCCCCAGGCTCCAAGAAAGAAATTACGGATATGGGCACACATGCGTGCGACCCCTCCACGCTCCCCCCGCTTTAGGCATGCAATGGCAAAATGGTTAGCCATCACTGGCATAGGTAATATACTGCTAAGGGTTGATTCTTAAAATTTATTTATTTCTTTATTTTATTGGTTCAATTTATATGCCGCCCTTTTCCAGAGACTCAGGGCGTCTTATAATGAGTTAAGCAATAGCCTTCATACTTTTGTATATACCTGCTTAGTAGGGCTTTCGCCCCCTCCCCCAAGCAGTGTTCTTTTTTATACAAAGTCAGTTTATTGCCCCCACAAACCGGGTCCTCATTTTACTTACCTCGAAAGGATGGAAGGCTGAGTCAACCTTGTGCCTGGTGAGATTTGAACTTGCAGTAATTGCAGGCAGCTGGTGTTACTTAATAGTGACTTAGTCTGCTGCGCCACCAGGCTCTATTCACACATCTTTCACACATATTACAGAGAACCACAAAGAGAAAGGTATGGAACTGATACTCAACAACATATAAACAGATGTCAATTTATACCAACCTGATGAAATACTTCATTAACAAAATTCACATAATCTCTTGTAGACAAAAATATTTGTTGCACCATTTCATATGCAGCTCGGTGCTGCTCTTCAATGCTGCAAAAACCGGAATCACTGAGTATCCCGCTGTGGTTGATATGATTTTTCTCCTGATCAGATGGGACACTGTTCTCCACTTCAGGATTCTTATCTTGTGCTGTATTACCCACTATCTTAAGAAGATATGAGGAAACAACTATGATAATTTATGGAAATTACTTAAGAGAATTTAGTCTAACTTCTAATTATTAGCAACTAACCCCAGCACCCAAACCACAGAAACCACTGAATTAAAAGTTCAATAAAAAGTATGGGTGTGTATGCACACATGCACACACACACATATAAACACATACACACACAAGCACACACAATTTTGCCTGAAACCATTTGCAGAGGTGTGATATGATCTTGGGATTATGCAATGATTACAGCCGTGGCTACTATTTTATCAATAGAATCCTCTGGACAATCCTAAATGGTAGCCTGCAGTTAAGTGGCAATTGCCATAAACTGGCCACTGCTACTTTCAGTGATTCCCTTAGATCAGGAGTGTCAAACTTGCATTGTCACATCACCGTCACATGGCATATCGGGACTTTTTTCCTTCACTAAACTGGGCATGGGTGTGGCCAGTGTGTGATGCATCCAACCCATGGGCAGTGAGTTTGACAGCCCTGCCTTAGATTATGTACAGTATGTTAATCTGTAACAACAGATATTATTAATTAGACATATTCAGAGTAGGTGGCTTCTCTTTACTTGCCATTCTTTATTGTAGCCAGTGAAATGCATGTGCACACAACTTAAACATTTGGGTGCTAATTTTCCATCTCCATTAGTTTAAGCTAACCTGAAATAAATGTTTAATAATGCTAATTATTAAAAGGATGTCATTCCATTACTAAAATTGATTACTATATACATGATATTATTTAAGGTATCAGGACTCAAAATATGTAGCATTTTTTTAAATGAAATTAAAGTTCTCAAGCTCATGTAAAAGTTATAGTTTAACTAATGTAACTTGATATTGCTTCAATGTCAGAAATGCTAAACTAAGTAACACTTGCAACATACTTGAATGATTCTGGGTAGAACTTCCACACCATTTTTGTAAGTTTGTGCTGCTGTAAGGTATTTCTTTTCCAGAAAAAAATTTACAAGCCATTTTATAAAAGTTACACGAGCATCCAGGTATGGAATGTTTGTACTATAAACATTTCCACCATCACAAGTTGTAGTAACATATACTGATTTGGGGCGCAGGCCAGGGATCCCTGTAAAACACAAAACATGAAATTCAATCTTTAAAAGCCTTATAAATGGAAGTTTACATTTCAGACAGTGTAAACTGGGCTGTCAGGGCAAATAAGGAAAATACAAATGAAGATAATAACGTGCTTTCATAGGCAAAAAAGATCCAAAAGGATGGTTGAAGCATACAATAAGAACTGTACATAGTGAGAGTAATGTGAAGTAAGAGACGTAAAATAAGTTGCATGGGTGGGTTTATAAAACAAACCTTGACCCTAAATATACTTTTTTTTCAAAAAAAATTTAATCTTAAAATAAATTTTATAAGATAGATCGATATTTTATTAACTTTAAGTTGCAGATCAGAAGCCATGATTAAAAAAATAAGCCCATCTAGTAAGCCAGTTTCTGCAATTATCAGTGTTCTCCAGAGTAGAATGAATTTAAATTTTAAAATAGAGGGGAATTATAGGAGGCTTATCAACAAGACAATATGTTATCTACATAAAGAGATCTATTTAGCAGAATAACAGAACTGAAGGGACCTTGGAGGTCCTTTAGTCCAATACCCTGCCCATGGCAGGAGATCCTATACCATTCCAGACAAATTGCTGTTCATTCTTTTCTTAAAAATGTCTAGTGATAAAACACCCACAACTTCTGGAGGCAAGTCATTCCACTAATTAATTGTTCTCACTGACAGGAAATTTCTCATTAGTTGTAAGTTGGATCTCTTGTTGATAACTTTTCATCAATTACTTCTTGTCCTGCCTTCAGGTGCTTTGGAGAATTGTGACAGCCCATTAGATATTTGAAGACTGCTATCATGTCAACCCTAGTCCTTCTCTTTGCTAGATTAGATATACTCAGGTCGTGCAACCACTCATCATATGTTTTAGCATCCGGTCCCCTAATCATCTTTGTTGCTCTTCTCTTTCCAGAGTCTCAACATCATTTTTGTATCAGTGACCAAAACTGGTTACAGTATTCCAAATGCGGTCTTACCAAAGCATTATACAGTGGGCCTAATATGGTACTTCACGTGATCTTGAGTCTATCCCTCTGCTGATGTAAACTAGGACTATGTAAGCTTTTTTGCAGCTGGAGCACATTGCTGGTTCATATTTAAGTGATTGTCCACTGGGACTCCTAGATCCTTCTCACCGTTACTGCTATTGAACCACGTAGTATCTATTCTATACCTGTGCATTTGTTTCTTTTCTTGCCTAAGTATAAAATCTTACTTTTCTCACTACTGAATTGTATTTTGTTGGATAGGCCCAGTGTTGAAGTCTGTGAAAATCTTTCTGGATCTTGAATCTATTTTCTAAAGATTTCAATCTTAGTATTAAGGAAAAACTTTTATTCTAATGTTATTAAAATAACTGAGATAAAATAGTTACTTACCAAGCACAGGATTGTAGAGGTTGGTTAATTTTATAAAAGAAGGGAATAAATGAGGAAGATAATACTTTCTGAAGAGGGCAAAGAGAAACTTAAATCCTGTGTTAAGGTTTTCCTTATTCTTCCATTCCACCTTTGCAGCCTTTGCCAGAATTAAAAAAGAACTCGAGTTAAATGAAAGAACACTGAAATATTTGTGTAATGAAAAATTCTATATATACTTTTTTAATGCCATCTTTTTTTCCTACTTACGTTACTTACATTAGTTACGTTAAATATTATGTAGGGGATAGGCTGGGTAGGGTAGGGTAGGGTAGGGATAGGGCAGGGCAGGGCAGGAATTAGAATTGGACTAGACTAGACTAGAGTAGGAATGGGAATGGGAATGGGAATGGGAATGGGAAAGGGAATGGGCATGGGAATGGGAATGGAAATGGGCATGGACATAGGCATAGGCATAGGCATAGGAATAGAATTCTATATTGGCCAAGTGTGATCAGACACACAAAGAATTTTCTCCAGTGCATAAGCTCAAAGTGTACCTATAAATAGCAAGTAATAGGTCAAAGGTCATAATCATAGTTACAATTATTAATCATAAGTTAGAAACAACAATTGATCATAAGAAATCATAAGAAACCAATAGGAGAAGATAGGAAAGATGAGAAGATGAGAAAAAATGAGAAATGAGACAGTGCTGTGAGAATTAATACGTGAATACCTGAATAAATTAAACGATTTCAATGAAATTACTATATGTGTGCTCACCTGAATTACCATGTATTTTAAGAGTATCTGAAGAAAGTAGCAAGTTGGGTCTTCAGTCTTTTCACTAGTAGCATGTGGTAAAAGTGGTGTTATATCTTCAGGATATATTTTTCCTAAATAAGACATATAAAGATTTTAAATGATCACACCATAAAATTTGTATCCCCAGAAAGATCTGCCTATTCCAGGTCCTTGGGAAAGACTTTAGGTGAACAAAAAATGGCAAATCTAAACATCTGGCTGACTGTGCAACCAACCATTGCCATCACCATCACTATCATGAGAAATGTGTTACAATAACAATTTGGTGCAGTAAAATTACAAATAGTAATGGAATTGAAATGCCAAATGGCCAAATCATCAGAAGCCATCAGGATGATGTCTACAAGAAATTGGGCATTTTACAGTTAGATAACATCAAGCATGGGCAAATTAAAAATTTAATTAGTAAAGAATGCGTTCAAAGAGTGAGAAAAAGACAGAAGACAAAATTGAAATGGTGAAAATAACATCAAAGCCATCAATACCTGGGCCATACCTGTAATATGACATACAACTGGAATTATTAATTGGACACAAGCTGAACTGGACAATTTGGACCAAAAAACAAGAAAACTCATGACTATTCATTATGCATTACATCCTTATAGTGATATTATACTGGCTCCACAGAAATGGAGCCAGAGGTACTTTCAAGTCAAACAAACTATTGAAGAAGAAAACCATGCATTGACTGTAAATGATCAAGACCAAGTACTGATGCAACTTAAAAATTGGAACTTGGACAGAATGTACAGGAAACAAAAACATGAATATCAAACTAATATAATAAAAATACAGATTACTATCAAGGAAAGCATTACATGATCAATTTCTACAAAAGACTGTGGCAAAAGTTTATACGCATAAAACTAGTCAATGGCTTACATCTGGAATATTTAAAAAAAAAGAAACTGACGGGTCAATTTTGGCTGCTCAAGAGCAAGCTATTTGAACTAATACAATCAAGGCCAGAATTTAAAAAAACATCAAATGATTCAAAGTGTTAATTGTACAAAGCTGCTGAAAAAATAATAGATTATATACTCGACTTGTACAAGAAGATTGAAGAAACTGACTATAAACAACAACGTAACACAGTCCCCAAAACAATTCACTGGAACATCTGTAAAAATTATCATGAGCTAATAATAAAAAAATACTATGGGAACATAGTGTTGAAAAAGTAATAGAAAATGAGCAGGTTAAAATATTGTGAGCTTTCCAAATACAAAGTGATAAACTCTTGGATCATACACACTGGATTTAACTGTGACTGAAAAGAAGAAAGTTAGGACAATTGATGTGGCAATACAAGGGGATAGAAGAGAAAAAAATTGGAGAAATATCAAGAAACACAAATAAAAGTTAAAAGATTATGCCATAATTTTTTAATTTTGATTTGCGTATTTTAATATTTCTCAAGTTCCTCCAATTATCAGCAGTGGTCCCAATGATTATTTGCATATAGGGTGCCATATCAAAAAGCCTTTAGATATCTCTTGGAAAATCTGTGCACTGACGAAATTTCCATCTTACATTTGCATATATCCACACATATTTTATGATATTCTAGGCTCTTCAGGCAAACTCAATGCATAGGAAGACCAACATTAGCTAATGAACTAGCAGCTGTGATTTCAGACTGGTGTGTATTTACTACTACTATTACAACTGACAAAAGCATCATCAATCAAAGGGCAACTTTTCTTGGAAGAGCATACATCCTATGGCCTTTAACACCATCAAATAACATCTGCCTATCCCAGATCATTTGGGATGGATTTGATAGGTGGATAAAAATGCCAAATCCAGTCCAAACACCTGACTGTGCAAACAACAACAACAACAATAATAATGTAAAACATATGACTTTCCTGTATCCAAAAAGTCATGGGAACATAAAGTGGAAAAAGTTATAGAAAATGAAAAGGTGAAGGTCTTGTGGGACTTTCGAATACAGATGGATCGTCACTTGGAACACAACATGCCAGATATCACAGTTATCGAAAACCGAAACGTACAATTTATTGACATTGCAATACCAGGAGATGCCAGAGTCAAAGAAAAAGAACTGGAAAATATCATGAAATATCGCAACCTGGCCATCGAAACTACACAGCAATGGATGAAACATGTAACAGTGATGCCCATTGTCATCGAGGCACTTGGTACCATGTCCAAGAATTTTATAAGATACATCAACAAATTGCAGCTTCCTGCAATAACACCAGTGGAACTGCAAAAAACTGTGCTACTTGGAACATCGTACGTCTTAAGAAGGTCCTTAGTTGATACCTATGGCGTTGGCAGCAATCCATATCAACCATTAGCACCAATCAATGGTATTTGTGATGCAATTTTGAATATTCAATTGACTGAATTTCCTGTTTAATGAATAAAGTGAATAATAATAATAATAATAATAATAATAATAATAATAATAATATATAAATGTGTATGCCAGCAACCCTAAATAACTCTGGCTGGCTCATAACAAGGAAATTACAATCAAATCAAAAAATATAATTAATAAGGATAAAATATGGCCCTTACTGATGAAGCAAGGGCCCTTACTCTTCCACATGGCTCTTTTAAACAAGCAATATCTAGCATTTCCCGTTGCATTAACATACTTAACATGAGACTTGTCTTCTTAGCAGGGTGGATTTGATTTAAATCAAGTCGATTTAAATCACAATTTAAATCATGATTTAAATCACTAGTAAAAAGGCTTGATTTAAATCGATTTAAATCATAATTTTTAAAGAGCAACTATCATCTGTCCCGCTCTTGACTCACCGACAGGCCCATTCATTTTAATGGGATGGCTGGTGAAGCAGCAAAGACACAACAAGATGAGGGATGTGGCAGGCAGCAGGTGAGTGGATGCCCACTAACAGGCGCTGCCATGATAGATATGAAATGACAGGTGTTCTTTAATATATTTATAAACTGCTTAGGTTTCACTTTCATTTTTACTGCTTACCCTTCCTCTTCACATTTAGAGCCTGGTGGTACAGATCAGTGGTGAAATCTGAACCGGTTTGCTACTGATTCGCTGGTCGCACATGCGCGCTGTGCGCAGTTCGCACCTAACATATGCTGCACGCACATGCGCACTACACACCAAAAGACGGCTTGGGAAAGTAAGTAGAACAGCGGGTGGGGGGGGAATCAGCTGTGGTGTGCAATCTTGGGAAACTTTTTAAAAACTTCTTAAAAGCATTTTTTACTACCAGTTGGGGCGAATAGGTAGTTAAAAAATGCTTTAAAAAAGTAAAAAAAGGCTCGGACGATCACAGCTGTGCCGCACAATCACCTGAGTCTTTTTTTTTACTTTTTTAAAGTATTTTTTTACTATTTATTCACCCAAAACAGTAGTAAAAAAATGATTAAAAAGTTAAAAAAAAAGTTCTGACGATCACCTGAGCGACACGCGATCATCGGAACTTTTCTTTTTATATTTTTTTACTACCGGTTCAGTGAACCAGTAGTATTTTTTACTACTGGCCCGAACCGGTAGCATTTCACCCCTGGTACAGATGCATTTCTCTTCAAACAATCATACAGTTTGTAGTGTACATAGATTTGCAAAACAATGGGATAAAGGAATATTCCTGAACTTTGTTTTATGAATGGTTACTGTGAAATTGTGTGAATGCATCAATGCAGTGAATATTATCTCAGCTTGCAGAGTTTGGATTCAATGAATGAGTTAACCAAAAATGTAAATATTACAGAATATACAGGCTCATGCTATATAACTAAGCTCCATTTCATGCTGAGTAAACTTCATTATTAATGTATCTTAAATAGAAAACTATTTTTAGATTTTTACTCCAAAAGCATTTTATTAAAATAAATTTGATAAAAATAAAAAAAATCCTATTTAAATAAAAAAAAATCATTGATTTTTATCCACCCTACTTCTTAGCTCTCTCTATGCTTTCTTCTTAATCATGACTTTCATCCTGATTTGGGAAACGTATGCCCAAGTATTGGTATAATGTGTATACACGTACAATGAGAATAAAATTATTACTATTACGTTACTAATATACCACAATAAACAGTTAAGTCAAAGATTCAATTATGCTATGTATCAAGAATTTTTTTCTAATTATATTGAAAACAAGATTCATTTTAATCTTTAATATATTTCATATATCAAAAAATTATGTATGTAGCAAACCTGTGTTAGCAAGCTCTGGTCCAGTCCAAACTTTAGCAGATGGCATGATTCAATTTTCTACTTTAAGATTGAAAGGCAAATCAATTCAATTTATGCAATTCTGAGTTTCAATTAAAAGCTTGGACCATAGAATGTATTGGGGAAATATCCTTTTAATGACTGCAGCTGCTTCATTTTTTGGCATAATAATGGAATGAAAATTACGGGACTGTAATTCCTGCCAAGTTTCAGCCAGACACCTTCAAGGATTTCTCTACAATAAATGCATTCCCTGTTCAACTCTTTTAAGGCATTAGGAATGAGGAACAAATAGCACAGCAGCTTCAATTGTCCAGCAAAGAGCTTATAAAGAAACTGCATAGAATAAATGCATAAAGTACCTTACTGCAACTAAAAAATAAATGCTTTCAAAAATTGTGGAAAAAAAAGCTATTGCTTTTCCACCTGCTTTTCTGGGCTAGCCCATACATACCGGCATAACACATTGGCAAGCACACAAAGTAATACCAATTTACACTCATTGGATGATGTACCTTTATATGCTCTACACACTGTCTTTTGTCATGGCCATAACTGGATGGCAAGCTGGTTGGCAAGCTTAATATCTTAAGTGTTTAATTCAGGCAATTCTCAAACTATAATAACCACTCAGTGAAATACAAAAAGGTAAGAGTTC
Organism: Masticophis lateralis; assembly: GCA_030761175.1. NCBI lineage: Eukaryota > Metazoa > Chordata > Lepidosauria > Squamata > Colubridae > Masticophis > Masticophis lateralis. Next base: position 93,018,559 of record JAUDYJ010000003.1, on the reverse strand, counting down.
CTAAGAGTAATCTTCTACAAGACACAAAGAACAGAATAGTGTTTGTTAATTTATTTTTTATTTATTTGATTTCTGTAGTCACCCATCTCAGTAAGTGACTCTGAGCGGCCTGCATCATAAAAACATACAAATAATTTTATAAAATAAAACGATACAAAATAAATGTATCTGATTGCTATGTAATTCACATTCCTTGTCTGACAAGACCTGTAACACGCCCAACCTGTTGAACCAAATTGGACAGGTCGACCAGAGAATACAGTCTCTTATAGCTCCCAGCTAAAACCAGAAACATATAATCAAAGGTGTATCACACATCCTGGGCAATGATATTTCCCTTTCAAAAATATTGCAGTTGACCAACTAGGTACTATAATCAGGCACCAATACTGTAACCAAACTCTATGGAAGATGTACAGATAGCAATAGCACTTAGACTTATGTTTCATTTCACAGTGCTTTACAGCCCTCCCTAAGCGGTTTACAGAGTCAGCATATTTCCCCCAACAAATTGGGTCCTCATTTTACCGACCTCGGAAGGATGTAAGGCTGAGTCAACTTTAAGCCTGGGAGATTCAAACTGCCAAAATGCTGGCAATCAGTAGTCAGCAGAAGCTAATTCTGTCCACATAACCTGTTGCAACATTAAATCAGGGCCTAATAATATCACCCACAAAATGAAAAGAAGAATATTTATTTTAAGGAAGTGAGAGGAACACAGATTTCTTAAATGAATAACTAAAAGTTTTTTCTATAGACACATTAATTACAACTATTATTCAAAATTGCAATTCATGTCAATTGACTAATATTTCATTAGCATAGCAAGTAACTTTCACTATCTAGAAACCTAATTAAAAAATCAGAGGAATATAATAACTAACCATTAGGAAGACTAGTAGGAGGGCTGATGAGGGTATCGAGTGTACATGGACCTTTTGAAGACATCACTGCAGGAAAACCAGGCACAAGACAAGCAAAAATTAACAGCTGCTCTTCTGCACAATTAGTCTGGAGAGCTTGCAGCCAAAGGAGAAATAATCGTATTCCTTCACATCTTATCTGAAAAAAAACCAGTATAAAAATATTCACAAAACATGTATTAGAAACCATCAAATTTTAAAACAAAAATGATGAAAATATTACAATTAGTTCATAATCAGACTTCAGATCTTAATGAAAATTCTATATAAGAAGGCTAATTATGCCAGTTTAGTAGATTTAAAAACTACACCATTCTCATATTATTATGTGTCATCAACTGTGTCAACAATAATGATTTCTTTAATTTCCTAATTAATGTGATATGATTGCTTTTCTTCTTGTACACATATATATGATGTCTATACACTATATATATATATATATATATAGTGTATAGTGTATAGACACTATATATGTCTATATAAAATTTAAGTAAATATCAAATCTTCCTTTTGTTTTCAAATGTATTTATTTGAAAAAAAACTGCAAAAGCTTTTTGTTAATTAGTATATTATGGATCCTTTAATAGTGACATATGAAAATGCCAACTTACGCCAGCTTAACATTTGTTACCAAAAATCATAAATAGTCATGATCAAGATAGAGAAAACAGCACAATTCTTGTCTTATTAACTATGAATCAAGAAAATAGTAAAAAATCCAAATATGAACATTTGTCAGGATAGGTTTTTACAAGTATCTTGAGTCTTTTATCTCTGTATACAAACCAAATTAAATTTCTTAACGTACTTTCAGCTTCTACTCGGTTTTTTTTAGAAATATTAGTCAGCTGAAGGCTCCAGTACCAAATTAGAATTCCCAGTTAGAATTATATAGAACAGCTGTAAATTAATGAAAAAAACAGAACCAAACAAAAACCAAACAATATAGAATAGGCTTATCTCTCACTGGACCGTAAATTCATGAGAAACACCAGACTACCACCACTATTTCAAAACTAAAAATTCAAAAAACTATAGAGATTATATTAAGTGAAGATGAAAATAAAGGTAATAAATAATATAAACAAACAATGGCTACAGGAAAATAAAGTCCTGGATTTAGTTTAAAATAACATTGAAATCTTACTTGGATTTCAGGCTGTACAAGTACAACTTAATCTTTCAGTTTTTACTCTACTAAACATTTCTCTACAAGAGCCACTAGAGGTTGCTCATTCTCTACACATATAAGGATATTCTGCAGAGGTAGTTTTGAATCTGTCCCAGCTGCTCTTAACAGGTTGCCAATTTCTTTCCAAATGTTATGTCTTGTTTTTGGTGCTGTGATTTTTTTCTCACATGATTTAAACAGTTATTTTCCTAAGCTCTTTAGTTTCCTTCTGCACCAAATCAAATTTTCTTTTAAGTATAACACATATTTTGTGATCCTTCTTATGGATTGCATTACAATAAGGAACTCAAAATTAGTTTTTTTTCTTGGCTCAATTCCATCAGGAAGTTCACGGGTTATATTTCTTTGCTGAATGTTGCCAACTGACATTCAATTGGATTATTAGCCAATTGCCTCTTTTAAATGTCTTTTCTGATGCAACCTAACTTTCAGGAAGAGAAATAAAGTGTCTTTTTTAAAAATCCCATGAGTGAGGCATTTTAATGGGTTAACTGAAGGGGAAGTCTGTTTTTTATATATTTACAAAGCATAATAGTTCCCCAAATATATTTTGACTAATGCTATTGCTTGCCAATTCCTTTTAACAAGCAATTAAGATATAGTTAACAGCAAACAGACAAGAACAAACTGCAAATCTCTATTTATTCATCATTATCAGAAATGCACAAAAAATCCTTGGACAGTCAGCTACAATAAAGTTGGGGCCATGACTTTGTAGGAGCAAGAAAGAATCTATCTACATACCTGAATCTATCTATCTATATGAATCCATTCATCCATCCCTCCAACCATCCACCCACTACAGTATAGGGGCAAAAGTTATTACTAAAAGTTATTACTATTATTAAATTTGCAGATGATACAACAATGGTGGGACTGATCTCCGGGGGGAATGAGTCTGCCTATTCAGATGAGGGGGAACCATTGCTTTTGTGGTGTGGAGACAGTAACTTGGTCCTTAACACAAGTAAGACCAAGGAGCTTATAGTGGACTATAGAAGGAATAGATCAGACATCCAGCCCTTGCTTATCAATGGAGACCGAGTGGAGCAACTGACCGAGTGGCCAGTTTTAAGTATCTGGGTGTTATCATAAAAGAGGACCTGAACTGGGGCACTCACATTATAGCACTGGTCAAAAGGGCCCAGCAGAGATTATACTACCTGAGACTTCTCAGAAAACTACAACTGAATGAAAAACTGCTGGTGGCCTTCTATCACTGCACCATAGAGAATATTTTAATTTACTGCATCTGTGTATGGTTTGCCAATTGCACAGTAGCAGATAGGACAGCACTCGAGGGTCAACGTCATTGTCCAGAGGATCACTGGTTGCACTCTCCCCACTTTGGAAGAACTTTATAGCTCCCGCTACCTTAAGAAAGTTCAAAACATTCTTAAAAGATCCATCTCACCCTTTTTTTGAACTATTACCAACTGGCAGACAGTACAGGATAATAAAAACAAGGACAAATAGGCTGAAAAACAGCTTCTATCCCAGGGCAATAACCATATTGAATTCTACAATATAGTGCAATATTGGGTTTTCAATTTCACTTATATAGAATGTAAAGGATGTATGTTTGTGTTTTTATTTTTATAATTATAATGTTCACTGAAGATGGCATTTAATTTCGTTGTACCGTGTGCAATAGCAATAAAGTAAACTAAACTAAAAGTTAGACCTCTACCCACCTTCCAAAAACACCAATTGCAACTGATCAGGAAGGATATAAACAACCACAAAACAGTGTCCTCAACTCTTAAATCTTAAAACCATTCTGAAGGATACCATGGTTGATGGCACTAAAAACTACCAAGTGATCCAAGATAATCAGGACAGTGTCCAGAGATTATTCACAAGGGCAACTAATGCTGTTTCAGTACTATCAGCCAACCTGAAGTTGACTGAAAAGAGTCTAGATAATTTCCTTCATCAAAGACCCTTTGAAACTGAGTGCCTGTCACCCTCAACAGTCTTTTCTAAAAAGGGAAGACTAGAGATTGAATACAACACTATCCAAGACTAGCCTTTTGAGAAGGTGGTAAAACCACCTCTTCCTACAAAGAACCTATCCAACCAGAATCCAACTCTGAATGAAGCCAAGTGTCTTTATCTAACAGAGATCTTTTAGTCCAACCTAATGCCCAAGATAGGAATCCCTATTCCATTCCGGGCTAATGGTTATCCAATTTTTTCTTGAAAACCCCCTGCAAGGCAAGCTACTCCATTGAGAGGCAAGCTACTCCACTGACCAATTGTTCTCATTGTGAGGAAATTTCTCCTTAGTTCCAGATTGGATCTCCCTCTGATGAATTTCCACCCATTGCTTCTTGTCCTGCCCTCAGGTGCTTTAGAGAATAAATCAACCCCCTCTTCCCTGTGACAGCCCTTTTCCAGAAGTGGCACTCAAAACAGGGCCATTACCCAGCTATCTATCTACAAATACATTAAAAGTGAAGTGAAACTGGACTTTTCAAGACGATTCTCTTCTCATCCAAGAAGCTTCTTCAGTTTGAAGAAGCTTCTTGGATGAGAAGTGAAACATCTTCAAGCAAAACAAAGAAAATCTAGTTGCCTTTTGAAAAAAGACCTTGGGATGTGAAATCACTATGCTGCTCCAATCACCACAAATAAGTCCTAATATAGTATAAATACCATGCAGCCACCCAGAACACCAGAAAAACTATCTATACAACATTATCCAACAAAAAGGATACTCATATAACTTTACCAAAAAGTGCCTGATTATGCAAATTATACAGGAGGATCAACACATGCTCTTCATCTTTTGTCAGCAGTGTTCTAGACATCTCTTCCATTGTTTCATCTTCCAGAGTTCCTTGGTAAACCAGGGAACTTGCAGTATCCATAATCACAGAAGTACACACACTGCAAGAGGCCTTTATCTCATGTTCATTCCAAGCCATTACTACAGCTTTGGCCAAACTGTGCATCAGAATTTCAAAAAACCTCTGTGTTCCCTCTAAAAGCTCACTGGGTTCATTAGTCACTGGACAGGCTGATTGAATAGGTCCCACCTCCCTGATATGTAGGGCAATTGCAGAGAGCTACAGGACCAAGTGGGTGTGATCCAGGGCCAAGGGACTAATATTAACATATGTGAACCTCAGCTAATGATGCTATTGTCCCAAAACAAAACTTATGCAGAGTGAGTTAGGCTGTGAATAAGTTGGACCACTTCTATAGGGACCATGAACTTCTGAGCCATCTCTGACTCTGGGGTCAGAGAAGGCAGGTTGAAAAACTATGAACTGGGGAACTCAGCTGCTAAATAAATTACAGGTCAAGGAGTTTGGGCAAGGACACTGCTACGTTGCAAGAATGAAAGTGGAAGGAAAGCAATCCCAACTAATCACTGTGACCCAACCTCGCAAATAGGGTTGCACATTGAGCTTTATCTGGAGCAGCGTCCTTAAAGGTCATCAGAGAACTGAGCACAAGAAGCTTGAGGAGCAAAGGTGACAAAGAATTAATGGATGAAGAAGATAGGAAGCTCAGAAATAAAATGAGGCAAGATTTATTATAAAAGGAGTAGTAGGGAGGCATGTCCAGGAGACAATACATTGTCCAAACTCTCCTGGAAATCAAATTGGGACAATTTAAGTTTTTAATATTTTAACTATATTTTCTCATTAAAGAGAGAGTAACAGGGAGAGGTAATGTGAAAATATTCATAGTTGGAAAATGACAACCAAACGTTATTTATGATGCTGTATATTTTAATTACATCCTGTTTAAACCATTACAAATTAAGTTACACAACTTAATAGTCTTATGAATAGATCAGTTTGCAAACAAATACTGTTGACCAAATGCATAATTCCATCCAGGAACAAGTGAAACATTTTGAATAGATTTTAAGCTATGGAAATCTGAATTTCCATAATTTAATAGATCACAAGTAGTCATAGATAAATAAGTATTTCTAGAAATATATTTGGCTTGAAGATGGTTCAAATATTATTGCCATAAACAAAATTATCAGACTAGCCCCCCCCACCCCCACCCCCAAAATAGGGTCCATAAATCACTACTAATCTTAGTAGCAGCAGCAGCAGCAGCAGCAGCCAGGTATATGTATGACAAAAGTGGAAGGTAGCAGTTACAATTTGTACAGCATTCATACAAACACAAATGGGGTATGTGTGCTCAAATCACACTGCTGCAACTGCCATCTTGCAATGTTTTTGAGCCTCTTCCTGCCACATGGAGATTGCTTCTACAAAGAAATACAACAGCAAGATATGACAATCAAAAGGGCACAACTAGGACCAAAAAGCAGTGAAATATGTGAAAATAGCATATCACATGTTGCCTTGTATCTAACAAATCATTTTCTTCTAATAAACAAAATGTTATGAATATGTATTTACAGAAACACAGAATTTAAAACAAGCACTAGAATACCTTAAGGCAGTTTCCAGTGTGCAAAAGTTTCTTCAAAATTGATCCTAAAATAAAGAAAAATGGATTAGGAAATTTTCAAATTAAAGATTAGCTACAATTAGTCATGGTCGATAAAAATAAATGTAAATTCAAGAACTAAAATATAATGCCTTTAGTGGCCAAAAGGTACTGTATACTACTATATAATTAAAAAATTTCATGTGCACATGGCTTAAAATTTTATTTTGTTCAAACTTTCTAAATATATCATGCAGCTCTTAATGCGGGAAATACAATAGAATTATGGCTAAAATTAAATTTTATATCTTTGTATGATTAACAGTTTTAAAAAAAGAAATCTGAGAGTTGTCCTTGCTATAAAAAGTTCTTAGTATCAAACCATTTAAAATAACTTTCATTTGAAGTAATTCAACAAAGTGCTTGTCCCACTTCTACGAAGTTCTGTATGTTGTAGGGCCAGGATATCTGGGGTGCTGTCTTCCTCTGACTGTCTCTACCCAGTATGAGGTCCCATCTATTAAAGAAGGTCCTCTAGTGGGACCCAAGAAGCATGCCTCTTCAGTCATTGCGCTTGCCATTTGGAACACTATTCCCCCAAGGTTAGATTGACTGCACTCCTGCTGTCTTTTGGCTATTTTCCAAGTGTAAAGATTGGGAGGTTAAGTGAGCCTGTGACACAGTTAATTGTTGATGACTATATAAATTGAACTAAATAAATAAATACTGTAAATAAGTTAAAATAGCTACCTCTAAAAAAACACACTGATCTTGAAGCAATGCTCATTTAATTATCTGTTCTTATAAATTTATTACTCACATTTATTTTCATTTGTGATTTTAAAAAGATACCTTGTAGGATTTTCCATACAGGTATTAGAATCTATTGTAACCCAATAGAATTCATTCCAGTTAACTGGGCAATCATTTGAACATCAAATACATTTCCAAACTGTTGATTAAAAACAATACATTTTGGTGTAGATGATGCATGTTATCATCACGTAACAGTTTAACAATTCAGATGCAATGATATCTGAACTACCATCAGTTTTTCTACAAAGCAAACCAATTGTTCAAATACCAAATTAAAGAGATAAAGACAAGAGATTATAAAGTTTACCTCAATGTCTTCCATTCGACATTTTGGCATACAAAAAAGCAATCTAATATGCAAGTATTGTAGTGCAAAGCGTAAAATATCACATGTCAATCTGATTTGTTGTTTCCCATTAAGGGGCAACATCTTTTTATCGTAACTGCACTACAAATAAAATGGGGAAACATGTCAATCTGGACTTAAAAAGTATACTTACCTATGCTATGAAAATGCCATCGACAGAAAATTCTCTCAGGTAATAATTGTAGTATCCTCTGGAGAAGTTAAAAAAAATTGTTGTTTTACAGATACATAAAGCAGCTTCTTAGTCATGATTTAGTCAATTTACATAACGCACAGTATAATACTCAGAACAGAAACCACAGAATTCAACAGAATAATTTACTTATTCTGAAGTAAAGAGCCACAGAATCCTCAACTGCAAAGACAGTTTAAAATTAGAGCTCAAGCATCACTGACATCTAGTTACATCTAGTTACTAGATTCACACATTATACTCCATGATAGTTTCATAAAGCATTATTTATTAAATAAGCCAAAACTGGTTTCATACATAGTTTAGTTCTCTACATTACAATTCATGAACCACAAAGCTAGAATCACATAACATTCTAAGAGCCAATTAACTTTATTATAATTAAACATGTAAATCAGTCTCCCAATCTGTATACAAATCAGTGGAACCCTAGACTTGATAAAAATCTGACGCTTTAGGTAACCATATTGCTGGTATTTTCCTAGAACTCATGAGATGCTCTGATTTATTCCTGTTAACCTGATTCCTAAGAAAATACTGCAATATTCCTTTTTTTTTTAATGGGGAAATATTTATTGTTTACATTTGTGTGTAGGCAACATTTCACAAAGGCAGTCAAATGACTAATATGTCAGATCTATTTTCTTGGTCAGATTCAGACACAACTTCTAATTAATGAACCAATCAGTTTTGTCCTGGTTAATTAGAGGCAAGAATTTCCACTTAACTTCTTCCATTTGATCATGTCATTATTAATTTCATTGCCTCATATCCTGACCATGTAGGTATCTACTTTAATAGGTATCTAGAACTGCTCACAGAGCTGGTTGACAACTTCATAAATGTTCTGACTAGAATCTGCAAAATGGAAATCTATGTTCTTAAAATAGTAAATTGTCTGCTTTTGTCTTTGCTTTCCCTCTTTGCATTATACATATTGTCTAACAGCAGGATGGTTTAATTACATTGCCATATTTTTATCATTTATTTAAACAATTAAAAGAAAGGGACCCCCACCTCCACTACTTAGGATCATACCATTGTGCTTGTAAACAAAATATGTGTTTATTATTATAAAGAACCATATAACTATAACGCTCAGTATATGTTGAAAATGGGTAACTTACTTCAAAAAGAAAAAGAATGGAATCCAATTCTTCCCTTTGCGATTTATTTCCTGAAGGGCGAAGAAAAAGAACATTCCTTCTCATAATGCATAAAGAGAATATCACTGATAATATAATTCCACAGAAGTACTGCATTTACTTGAAATAAGGATTTATTTTTATTTTTTTGCAGTTTAGCAGTAAAACAGGGATGGCAGGCTGTTACCTTCACTGAGATTAAAGTAAACAGATAAACATTTTTTCCTAAACTTCCCTTGATTCTTTAGGAGGTGATTCTTTAGGAGGACAGAGAAATACTTCAGAGATGCCACAAAGAGCTTTAAAGGTCAAAAACAGCACTCTGAATTGGACTTGGAAGCAAACTCGCAATCCATGGAATAGAGGTATAACATGCCATTCTAAGGGTACACATTAGCTGCACATCCCACTGCATACTACATAAACGGAAGCTTCCAAACACTTTTCAAGAACAGCCCCATTACAGTAGTACATCCGGGAGGTCATCCAGGAAGTCACCAGAGTATAAATGACCATAAGCAAAACTTCTCAATCCAAGAACAGATGTAACTGGTGCACAAAACAGAACCGTATAAAGGCCTCCTAGCCACTATTGCCACCTATTTGTTGAACAGGAGTCATGAGAGTCTAGGAGGACCCCAGATTGCTCACTGGGTCTGTTTGGGGCAATGTAACCCTGTCCAGTACCAAAGAGGGCATAGTCCCTGAAGTGGAGGGCCCCAAAATCTATAGCCATTCAGTCTTGCAATTCCAGGATGGCGAGATAACATTAGCTGTGGTCTCCAATTCAGAGTAAGTTTCCTAACATCTTAGAGACTATATATCCAACTCATTTTGTCACTCTGCACCCAAAATTTGTAGTTTAAATGCTACTCTAGCTTGCTCATAATTCATGGACAAAAAAAAGTATAGGTCCACACCTTGACCAATAGAGGCTTCTCTTCCAGACTGATGATGGCCTGGATGTTCTATTCATCTTGGAGTTTGGGGAAATAATTATAATCTTCTGATAATTGTTTAGAAAATCCATTCCAACACAATATTGAACAAAGGCTAACCAGTGTCTATAAGAGGATCATAGCAACGTAATTATATGTTCAGGAAGCTTATGGTACAATAGTTAAAAAGCTCCAATCTACTCATTTTTTAAACATTTAGCCATGGTGACTAGTAGCAATTTATATTTGTTCTTTTTGTTTTGTTTTCAAATATTCCTTTAAATTATTTATTATATTCATGCTTTCATTCTTTTGAGACGACTAAACTTGAAAGGGATATTTCCTAGTTTTCCTCAATAGTTTTAAATGTGAGAAAGGATTAAGATCTAAATGACTAAATTAAACACTTTAGCTATTAGTAAGTAAATATACAGTAGTAAAACGCCAATAAAAAGCATTTAGTCATACACAATGACAGAGCAGAGAAAGAGCTTCAAAGATAAAATTGACAAATTTGATAAAAAGCATCCTATATTCTTGATGCTTAGAAGTTGATATGAAATTAGAGTCAGCAATGGTGGTTATACAGTTATAAATCTACAGATTTCTGGAAAATGACAGAAAATTGTAAAAGAAAGCAACAAACAAAAGAAAGCACGATACTTCCAGTGTATTTCAGACACTGGAAGTATCGTGCAACCTGATATTGATACATTGACTGTTCAAGCTTTGATATAGAGACTTTTATCGCATAAATGCTATTCTTAGTCATTTTATTTTAAGTTTGTTTTAATGAAGCAGAAACACCCCCCCCCCCGCCAGCCCAGATTATGATTTAAACACAAAATACTGTATATCTGAGATCCTCACTTATTTCCAAGATAGCTTTGATGGTATACTTCAAAAACTGTGTCCAGCAATTAATGAGATAATGGTTATTAATATAGGCACCAATGATTTAATTCCACTAAAGTTCAAATTGAATATATATTTATAGACTTAGCTTCTCCCAAAACAGCGCCCAAAACTTTTAACAAAACACTAATGTCACGTGGTTAATTGTGATATGCTCATGCTGAAACAGGTTGTGCACAGTAACTTACTATATTTTTTTAAAAAAAAGTTTTCCTTAAACTAGTCTGATTGAGCATATCAAACTACTATGCACATGCCATTACTTGCATCAGCAGGAGAGGCTGTTTTGAAGATTTTCCTATTGCCAGACATTTACTAATCTATACAAGGTCTTCACTTGCATGAAGTCCAGATAACATGGCTCTACACTATCAGCTCTAAGAAAAATGGTAGAAATTTCACCAAGCATTTAATTGTTAAATAAAATTGATTTTAATGATATTTATTTTTTATTTTTTTATTTTTAATTGTCATAAAAACTGTTAAAAACTCATTGTTATTGCTGTAAACTCCCTTGAGCATTATATGGATAGAAAGGCAGGAGAGAAATTTAATAAATACCATGTTTTCCTGAAAATAAGACCCTGTCTTATTTTTTTTTTGAACCCCGAAATAAGTGCTTGGCCTTATTTTCAGGGAAGTCTTATTATTTTGGGGTGCATGGAGGAAATGGTGGGGACTGGCTGCTCATGCGTTTAAATATTTTCAGGGAGGGTTTATTTTCAGGGGGGGCTTGTTTTAGAGCATGCGCTCAAAAGCCCGATTGGGCTTATTATCAGGGGATGTCTTATTTTAGGGGAAACAGGGTAGTTAAACCATTTGTAAACAATCTCAAAGACTATTTTTGAAACATTAGACATTCCTAATGTCTAATGGTCTTCTGATTAATTACTAAAGTTATTTGAAATATACAGAGATTTATATAATACCGAAAATAAGGTAGTATTAAGCATCTTAAAAGACAACATACTTGCCTTTTTGTTTCAAATTGGTTTCTAGTGTTACAAAGCTTTCATAGAAGATAAGATAAATTTGAGAATAATTGATCTCAAAGAACTGTTTGAGTTCACTTCCATCCACAGCATCTATACAAGAAAATTTAAAACAAAAAGTTACTGTATGTGAAAGTTATAAGAATACGTAAAATATTATTAAAATGCATAAACAAAATAATGTATGGAAGAAAATGCTGCAAACACAACTATGTGACACAAACACTAGCATTAAAGGACAGTATTTAGATTATCTGGAATTTTGGAATTGTCTAGGTACTTCTACATTTATAAGTAAATTCCATTTTAAGATAAAAGTTTAAAATACTTTACATTTTTGCTCATGCTACGAAGTTTAGGATTACAATTAAAGTACAGCAAAAGCTCTGGCCACGATCATAATTTGTTCCATAACTTTGGTTGCAACCCGATTTGGTCATGACCCTAATCCAATTTTGGAAATTTGGCGCTTACAAAGAAAATGGCGCAAAGGGGAAATCGGCTGTGAAAAAAAATGTGAATGTTTTGGTCGGAACCCGATTTGGTCATCGTCAAAAGCATTCTTGACCAGAAGTTCTACTGTATCTTAAATTTCATTTTTTGATGGATTTAATTCACTTTTATATTGCTTCACAAGTTAGTTCACAGTTTGCCTTGGTATTTCAGCTCAATAACGGTCTGGTGAATGAGGCATCTAACAAAATTTTCAACGTATACAATTTATTCAGTGATCTGAGTCATGCTTGAAGTATGTCTACAAATTTGTACAGTTCTTCAAAGATCCACCTGTTATAGTGGTAGCTTTCATGTTCTTCCACACACTTCTATCAACAGAAAAAAGAAAAAAGTAAACTCACACTTTATTAAAGTTAGGGTTCCTAAACTCTTTAACAGAAGAGTTAAAAGAAAAAACAATACCTTTCTTTCTGTTTTTAAATCAGCTGAACTAGCTTCCCAGAACAGGACACTTAAGGAGGAAACTGAGGCACTTGGTGTAGCTCAAAACAGAATTGCCATGCTTGGTATGTTCTTTCATAATTACTTGGAGGGACAATTTCAGTCTCACCTCCTTCATTCCTTTCCTTGCCTGAACTAGCTTTCTATTTTCACAAGCCACAATTCCAATTTTAATTCCAATTTATTGACAACAAATAGAAACAAAAAATAAAGCAGAACTTAGAAATATATCCAGCCTTATTTTTCCACATATTTTTCAGCCTTATTTTTCACTGTGGATCTCTTGCCTTAAAACTAGGTAACAAAGCCTTGCAACATTCTATGTTACATAAAATAACTTATTTGCCCAAAGTACCGTAAATCAGCACAAAAGTCCTCTGAATGGTCAGAAACTGCTATTAAAAGAGGGAAAATAACTTTGACTTTTGTGTAGTTTAAAATTTTTAATATAAATAAATATCTAGTCATGTATATCTTCCCCTTCTATCATGTTAAAACTTTGCAATTTGTTAACAAATTGTGTACTTTCTTATAAAACACGTAGATCTGCTGGGGGATGCAATCAAGAGTTGTGATTAGTAACAACTTAGGTCATCTATTATCATAAACATAATTTAAAGAGCACACAGAATGAATAGGAAATTGCTGCAAATTATGTTCCATAAAAGCAAAATGCACATTTTATTGATCAATCTATGTAATGGAGAGCCCCTAAGGACGTGAAAGTATATCAAGGCAGAAGTAACACTGAAAGGAAAGGAAGTTCATGTTGACCTTGCTAACAAGATTCTGCATTTTTACACGATTCCATCTGTTTGAATAATTCATGACTGCTAACAAAAAAGGAAGTAGATAGTACTTCCTCTCATTTTACAGTAACTAAAAATGAATGGAATAAAGAGGGCCAACCAGTCTCATAAAATTTGGGTGAAAACATACAAAAAATCTTGAGTGAGAATACCAAAATCTCACAAGATTTGCTGATCCTCTCAGGTGTCAAATGTTACAATACAAGTGACTACAATACAAAAAATGTTATGCACACACCTTCTCTCTCTCTCTCTCTCTCTCTCTCCCTCTCTCTCTCCCTCCCTCCCTCCCTCTCCCCCCCATACACATATACATGCATAGACATACACATACACACATGCGGTCAAGCATCCATAATTTTATAATGTGGTCCTCAGATTACATATTGGAATACACTAAGAAAATAGCTAAAGAGTAATAGCTAAAGAGAAAAGATTCTAATCATAAACATGTAGTTTTTTCATCAGATTAAAATAATTTAGGATACAGTTAAATTCTTATAAATTATTTACTAGAATTACTTTTTCAAAAATCTGAACATGTTATCATCAGACAAATAAGAATTTTTATAACTCAAAAGAAAGGACAATCAAAATCTTTTTGGGGACAATTATTATTTCCAATTATTTTACTATTCAAACTTTCACAGTACTTAAACTGCCTAAGATTTCTTTTTCTTATTGGTTCATTATTTTCTGAACCACATGTTTTCTCAAAGGGTAGGTAAAACTACACCATCAATAACTGAAATGCTGTACAATAATTGCCTTTATCAAGGTAGAATTTATCCATAGCTTCTTTCCCATGCACATACAATGAATTGGTATCATTTTTAGTACAAGTTAAAAATAATGGCACTAGTAACAGGAACCACCATCTTATTTTCAGGCAAACTTGTTTTCCAATATTCAGGATTAGAAGGAAATATGGGTATATATTTATCACTAAATTACATGGTAGGAATAAAGAATAAGATTTGAATTCTAAATGTTTTAAGATCAAACACCTCAGATCTTCAGACTTCAAATAAAATTCTGAGCTTCAAACAGCCCATTTCAAGGTCAAAGTATCAGCTTGCAATTAAAAACAGGGTTGAAATATTTTGCATGCCCCTCTGACATACCATATCTTAGTCAGCAGATAATAAACACTAATTACAGTTCAGTTACAAGTCCAGCTACTTTAGTATGGACTAAAACTGCACGGTTGTTGTTCTTAGCATTTATCTCATCTGACAGCAGTGGCGGCTTGCTTTTGCACTGCACTCACTTAGCTCTTAGGGTGAATCTATCTGCATACTTTATATGACAAGAAGTTTGTTTCTCATCCAGAAGATGATACTGATTAGGGATAAGGAGGATTGACAGGCCAAGGATCACCAAGATGGCTTCCATTCCTCAGGGAAAACTAGAACCTGAATACTCATAGTCCAACACCTTAACCACTACATGATGAAGGCTCTCTCAGGAAATAAAATTCAGTAATATACAACATCTGTACTTGCTATTATACCTAAAAAGTACAATTTACATTTTAATGAACAGATCCCAGCATTTTACTAAAAGGATAGGGCAGCTCTTAACTCATAAAAGTATATATAACTATGCTTCATTGTTTTGGGGATATCTAAAAACAGCACAATGTTGCTTTTATGAGTCACATCTTTTACATCAATTCCCTCTGAAAAGAGTATTAATCCAAAAATGGACAGATTTCAGGGTTATAAATACTGCTTTTAAATCTTTAAGAAGTCAACCATTATTTATTCACTCGTTTATTAATTTGATGCCCCTTGATTCCAACCAACTCCTTTTCCTGGCAACTTCCAGGACTTTGTAATTTTCAAGAGTATATACTTAATAGTGAGTGAAGAAAGGGGTTCTGTTGGTCTATCCGTCTCCCTTATCACTTAGCAGAATGAACTTATATGAATAGTCAATGAAGATGATAGTGGAGACTCCAAGATTTTTGGTTTTGGGGCTCATCACCCAGTTAATTCCAAGATTCTCCTGACAAATGAAATTCAGACTCTTAAGAGCTGTCATGGGACTTTACTAAGATTGTTTTAGCATCTACTTATGAAGTAGATAATTTACTTGATGTGGTTTTCAACACAGAAAGCAATAGTTCACATAGAGAAGTACTAGAAAAGTTGTCTTTTACCAGGGGCTAACAGCATCTGAGAAGTTTAGAATTGTCCATCCCTCCCTCTGCAAGCATGAAGACTAGATTAAATCAGTATACCCTAGGGATGGGTAGATCAGGTAGATTTCAGAAAATTCTGAGGGATATTCTCTCAGACTTGATCCTTTCAGCAGTCGCCCAGGCATTTTTGGATGCAGCATCTTCTAATTGCCCTCTGTCCAATCTAAGCCCATATATTTTACAAGCTTGAAACAGATATCAAGAAGTAATTTGGCCTTCTATATTTGGCCAATGTTATAAAATCAATTGCCCCTAGAGTTAAAGCAACTTCATTACTAACAACTCAGACAGGGTAGCAAAATATATTTATTATTTCAGGTTTTTTGACACTACTACCATAATTTCTATTTTATATATTATGTTTTAATATTTAATTGGTATTTTCTCCAAAACTGTTAATGGAGTGGAATGGTAATAAATCTATCTAAATACTATAAATAAAAATGAGCAAGATGCTGGATTTTATAGAAATGAGGCCCTCATAATGACATTTCCAATGCATGTGTGAAGTCAGAAGTAAGGAGACAGTGAGGCTTGTTCCTTGAAAAGATTTTAGTTTACTATTTAAAAGGATTTTCACAATGCAAATTTTAAAAGGTCAAAATTAAAATGTACGAAAATAAATAAACTTCAGCAATCCTTAGAAGCTGCTACTAAAAAGTAAAACTATAAATAAGATGTATTGCTTCAGTGTTGAGATGAAGAACTCCCATGATGGAATGTTATCTCACTGCACAAAGTATTACATTTTTGCTTCCCCTTTAATAGAATCTTGTGTAACTTCCTGGAAGATCACTGCTTTATTATTAGAAGCAGATAAGGTAGCTGAAAAATGCTGCTTTTTGCTGCTTTTAGTTACTAGAAGCACTTGTATAAATTGAAAGAAAATCCTCAAAACAAAATTAATACTAGTGCAGAAAACCATTCTGTTCAGCTTTCAAGTATTGGAAACCATATCACTCACCATAATGATACTTCCAGGCACAAATTATTTATTTATTTGTCCAATATGCTCCCTGTTAAGAATGTGTGTCTGTGTGTGGGGGGGGGGGGGGGAATCACTAACAACCTCATACAATTCTTCATGAAACCATTTCCTATATTCTCCAATGATTCCCTGCATCATTATGACACTGGTAAATATCCAGTCATCAGAGGCCTGAGAAAATAAATGAAAATTCTGGTTTGAAGTTTGAGACCATAGAGGATCCTGTAGTACTGCTTTTAAATTTTACATTGCTATCTCTAACTTTGTAATCTGCACAGCTTGAACTGCATAAATAAAAATGTATCATCAATTCTCCAGGTTAGTTTGCTGTATCTAACCTTACTATTTAGGACTGAACATAGGGTTTTTTAAAGCTGCAATAGAACAACTTCTGGAGCTGGGCTTTTTTTTTTTTTACACAACAATCCAACAATCCAATGGACAACAATCTAAAATCAGGGAGGAAGCCGAGTAAGAGAATACAAGCGGTGCACTGAAAGTGGGTTCTAAGACAATGCTTCAGGCATGAAGCTTTTTTTGAATTTGCAAGCAAATTCACGCGACGATTGCTTGGCTGCTATTGCTAAGGCTCCACAACATTTAAAGCGCTTCCTGTAACCTCTACAGTACTATCAGTAAGCTAGACCAGGGTAACTGCCAGCTGGTGCAGGAGGCGGGAGACACAGGCTCGCACCTGAGACGCCAACCTCCTACTCCCAACCTATCTTTCAGGCCCCCTCCCCCTCCCCCTCCCCCTCCCTCCCGGGCTCGGCGCTCCTGCTGTCGCCGCCGCGCGCTCGCCCCACGCCACTCACCCATCAAAGCCCGAAGGTGCTTGAGGCGGGTCAGCGGTTCTTTCCGCGGGTCCAGCGCCTTCTGCGAAGACTTCTTGACATCCGCATGACCCCTCCGCGAGAACATCTCGAGGGCGCTTGAAGGAGGTGCAGCCGCAGCGGCGGCCTCCCGCCTTTGTCCTCGCTCGGCTTTTTCTGCACCGATCCTCGCCCCGAGCTTCGCTGCCCTGGCCAGTCTCGGGGGCTGAGCCGGACGCGCAGCCACAGAGGGAGGGCAAGGTTGCGGACGGGGAGGGGAGGGGGAAGGAGGAGCTAAGCCCCGGAGGGGAAATAGGCGGAGCTTGCCGCCGTCGCTGGGTGGGGCATAAGGTAGCGGTCAGAGCAAGCCTGCTCGTTGCTTTAGTGGGAGGCGGCGCCTTCAAGGGACGGAGTAGAGTTTGCTCCTGTATGGCTGGAATATGTTTCATTTATTTAACTTATTTATAAATAAGCGATTCCTCCCCCAGGGCTGGAAGCTCTAGCCACCCTCATTCGGATGACTTAAATTTTAGAACTACAAAGTCCAGAGGGCTGGATGGCGGGCGCGGGGTTGTCCAGAAGGCGCAGCCTCTTGCAGCAAGTCCTGGGAGCACCTTGTGTGTTACGTTGCTCCTGCGGGCGCCGGCAATTTCTTATTGTGACCTTGATATGAACCCCGCAAACAAAGCCGGGATGAATAGTATTAAATTACAGGGATTTTCTTAATGGTTAACTAGATATCTAACTGTAAATTCAGTTGTGCGGAGGTTGTTGAAATGGATCTAAAATTGTACTTTGTTTGCTAGCTGCCTCTGTTGGGAATAAAGTGTGCAAAATCATTACACTCAATCAGATGCAGATAGAGGTAGAAGCAGCTGAGCTCCCGGCCAGAAAATGTTTGCTTGAGAGAAAGCTTACACCATATATTTTGGATTACAATTCCCATGATTCTCAATTGGTGCAGCTGGAGAAGGTTGTTTTTCATTGCAAAGATGAACCGTACAGGGCATTCTGAGACCTCTAAGGAATTTAGAACTTTATAGGACTCTTAAGAAAGAAGCTGATTTCATTTCTAGAAATTATATACCATTCCTGTTTTTAAAAAAATCAAAAGCAATTTTTTTAAAATTGTAATTTGAAAATCAGTAATGATGAGAAACCCATCATTATAAATAAATGTTGATTGACTCAGTTCCTAGTTTAAGGAGGAAGTGGATTCAGTGCAAACAGTTCTAGTTACCTGATTGACTCCACAATCTCCTGCAGCATGATTGGCTTCCATGACAGATGCACAAGGCTGATGGATTCCTTAAATTGTTTTAAACTACCTGAGGTTAATTTTTAAATGCATTTTTCAGCATTTGATGCTTGTTTGAGGAATAAACGTTGCTACAGTCATGACACTTAGGGGTGTCAAACTGGTGGCCCACAGGCTGGATGCATCATGCACGGGCCTGCAAATGGGAAAAATGTTGCTAAATGTCATGTAACAGCAACATGATGCCCTGAGTTGGACACCTATCCTGTACATCAAAGTCTCTTGGCTTCTTCCCCCCCCCCCCCCGAACATAGCATTTTTTTAAAAAAAATATCATTATTCTTACTTGAAAGCAATCCTGTAGTGCCTCAGAGTTTGTTCTATATAGTACTATCTGTATTTCAAGATTATAGGTAGTGCTCAATTTATGGCAGTAGTGGGTTCCACTTACCTTTGCTACTGTTTGGAATCGGGTGCTCGCACATGACATTTCTGCGCAGAGCATCTGTGATGATGTCTGGGTGGAGCCTCACGTCGCTGCCACTACCGGTTTTCCCAAACCGGGGCGAACCAGTAGAACCCACCACTGACTTATGACAATTATTGGGACCAAAACTTCAATTACTAGCTGGGAAGGTCACAAATAGTCATATGAGCCCAGGATTCTGCATCCATCATAAATACATGCCAGTTGCCAAGTACTTGAATTTTGTTCACATGACTATGGGCACAGTGGTGAGTTGCCCCTGGTTCGGACCGGTTTGCAAGAACCAATAGTAAAACCGGTGGGAGGCTCTGCCCACTGACCTGGACATCATTATAGGTGAACTGCACATGCAAAGAAGAGCGTGCACGGGCGTGAGGCGAACCGGTAGTAAATGTAAGTAGAATCCACCCCTGCATGGGCACGCTGTGACAATTGTAAGTACGCAGACTGGCCATAAATGACTTTTTTCAATGCCGTTTAATTTCAAAAGGCCAGTAAAAGAATGGTTGTAAATCAAGTACTACCTGTGTATTCTAAGTAATATCAAGACTTCTTGTGATCTCTGAAAAATTATATCAATAAAAAATATTTTGAATTTCTTTTGATTTCTAACAATTAAAAAAGGTGTTAACAAATGGATCCTCAATCAGTACACAGAACTCACTGGAAATAAATTAATGGTACTTTTTACTACTGCTATGTGCATATTACCTCATCACAAGACAGCTACAATAAAACAGCCAAATTTAAATTCCAGATAGGTAATGGGGTTACTTTTGAAATTTAATGTACATATTTTGAATATCATTGATCAATTGATTTATGTTTAGAAATAAATAGCATGCATGTGACCTGCATTTTTACAATATTCTCTGGTATTTCTTTAAATGTAAAACAAGTTTTACAACATTTAAAATAGTTTGTTTTTCTACCATATGTAATAGTTCAATCTTTCTAGACTGCACACAGCTTTTTATTTCAGCAATATAGTTTAATTGTTGGTCATTTTCATCCTAATTTTAAATTGCAATATTTTATTTTACTGTCCTTTAGAAACTTACTTACTGGTTCTTTTCAATTTGTTTCTTTTTTTGTTCTCTTTGTTGTCTTTTATGTAATGTTAATAAAAGTTTAATTTTCCCCAGGTTTAAGTGTGCCGTAGAAGCATACCTCCATGCTTACACTAGGAATGGAGGCATCCAGGTTTTCTCATTCAGGCTTACTGCGTGACATGGGGTCAGTTATCTCAGACCAGCCTACCAAATTTCTGGTTGTGGGGAAAATGTGCATTACCTTTTACTCTGGAATGAAAAGTAAAATAGGAATTAAATAAATACATAAAACTTGTTTATTTTTGTATCTTGCAAAGTTCTAGTCTGGGATCTTTAGCTTTCTTGCAAATAAATTATTCATACTAAACGCTGACTTCCTGATAAACATATACACAATTGTTAAATTAGTGACTTATTTTCTAAATAATAAATGTTAGCAAATGTATTTGCTACATCTGAAAATTAGTTTGTGATTTTATATGGACTGCCAAGCTTTACATTTTCAAAGAAATATTCTTATTGTCCAGAATTGCTACTATTCATATTTTGTTATGGACATTTTTATATTTGACAAGATGTTCAAGACTTAAATCAGTTTTCCATCACAGTACAGGCCAAAGAGCTGGAATATATATTTGTTGACATTCTATATAAATAAGGTCATTAATATTTGCTTCAAAGAGGAACTAGTTCGGCACATTTGTTAAAAAAGGGGTTCCATTATAGCAAAGCATACCACATCCAAACCTTTTTGAAGCTATCCATGCAATTGCCTTTACTGATGGCAATTGCAGAATGTTGAGAACAGAGAGGGAACATCATGATTCAATCTGTGGTTATTCCAAAGAGTTAATAGGAATTTTTTAAAAAGAATAAATTATTCAGTGACCTGTGCTTGGGGCTTCCTGTAGTAATAGTGGGGGTTTTCCAATAGTTGCAATCAAAATTATTTTTACAGTAGGTTATAGCTAAAGCCTCTTCAATTGGAGTAAGAGAAGAAAGCCTTGGTTGAACCCAGAACCTAGAAGTTGGAGTGAAGTAACACTTAGGTACCTGTCATCCATTCCTCAAGCTCAGCACAGACTGAAGGAAGGATGGCAGGCAGGAAAAAACCCCTCCCCATTTTCCTCTCGTTCATCAAAAGCCTCCATTCCGAACGCTGAAGGTTGAAATAGAGGCGACGGTGCATCCACATTGTGTCCAGCTCACTGAGTCTGGCCTGCTGCACCTCAGAAAAAGTAAGACCACCTCAAAAATAAGCTCGTGCTTATTTTCAAGTCTAAAAGAAAATAAGACTGGGTCTTATTTTCTGAGAAACAAGGTATAACCAGAGAAAATCAATCAGGCAGCTATTAAGGGGATATAAATTTAGAGCCCACCAACCACACTTGATTTTTTGATAATGATTTCTTCAGGCAGTCAGGTCAATTGTTTTCTATTATGCAATGCTGAATCTTCACAGAGTCTACAGCAGTTATTGAACTTCTTGTTTCACCCTACTTCCTGCTGCCTGAAAATTAGTGTGCCCAGGATCACAGCATTCTCTTTCAGGTATACTATACATTGTTCCTCAAACATCCATTCACTTTCCCAAACTATTCAGCTACATTCTCTGTATTTTCCCTTTCTGCCTTTTTCAAGTAGGCAAAGGGCAATATTTTTCAGAGGTGGCATCATGCAATGAGATTAGGCAGCCTCCATAATAAAATCATCGGTAACCATCCTTCTCCAAATTCTGCCTCCATCTAGGTAAACTATACTTTCCTTTTTAATTGCTTTGCTGTTTGTAAAAGAAAAAAAACATTTATATGGGTTATTCTTTTACATAACATGCTAACACCCTAAGAAAATCTTTAGGCAATGAGAAATAGAAACACTAGTTTAAAACCTGGATTATTCACTAGTTTCCACATCCTGAATGTCCCTATCAAGAGAAAAGCTCTGACTGGTTGTTTTGCATGATTGGCCCTGGGAAAAAGACAGTAATACTAACAATCTTTCTTGAATTGTATGTGCTTAATTTGGTGCCAAATGATCTGTGGACAGATTATATCTGTCAAAACTAGTGTAACATATTGATGGCATTTGATCTATTCATCTATTCTGTTCTAGAGATACACAAAGTGTCTTACTAACTTCCCTGACTGATGAGTATCAGTAATTATCTTAGCTGTATTTTGGGCCTTACCCCATGATCTCCTCATGGGGGATCCAATATATACCCTCTTAGGAACATAGGTCATAGCGCTGGATCCCCTTTTAGAATTTGAGGCTGCTTTTGTCTACTTGTGTGCTTCGATTTCCATTTAACAGGGTCCAAACTGCCATGTGACATGCATTCAGAGATGGACAGAAAGGAGAAGGGGACAAAGAATCTGAAATTGTGGTTGGAGATTGGGTATTTAATATGTACCATCAGAAAACTAATCACATATTGTTAACCATCGTGCAGTAATCAAATGCTCAGGACTTTTGAGATTTACCAGTCTCTGGGAATCCTGAGAACCTTTCATTACACTTGCAGTGTATAACACTTGGACAGGTGCAAGTACTCTATTTGTGCGCATGACAGAACCTTATTAAGAGAAGAGAAGAGAACAGGCTTTCTAAGTACCCAGTAGGACAAACTGTAGGAAGCATTACTGTAATATCGACATCCTTCCTAATGGAACGGAGAATGCAAAAAAGCCGGATGTATTGATCCCAAAATATCTGTATTCCTGAAACTGCCTTAGATTTCATTCCCTTAGCTCATGATGACTGCTGGATTTGAGTTTCTTCATAAATTGTACACAGCCCTGTTCCAATACTGATCACATCAGGATCATGCATTGAGATATGGTATGGCAGATATTTTGGGCAGCACCTTTAAAATACGACCAGGATGGTTACAACAAGAACAAATGGCACCCTGATAATTGCACTATTTAAATTTGAAGCCCCAAACAGGCTTCTTGGTCACCTCCAAAAGCACTCTGGCTCTCTGGGTGAAGCTGGCTACCATAGATTATGAATGAGTAAGGCCCACAAAATATTTCCAGGTAATCTGGAAACAGTTGTATTTGGGGTGTGACACCTCTTTTCTATGATGAGGCCTCAGCATTTGTGGTTTCCTAGAGATGTTGAAATAATAATCTGAAAGAAAGAAAGCACTGTTGGTCTCAGTGAAGATGAGAATGTCTAAGATGAGCATCTAGTACTTGGAACACTGACAATTGGTATATTATTTTGCAGGTCCATGCTTGGGATGTATGAACTCCAGAAGTCAATTATTAATGTCTCTGCCAAGCTGGAGCTAGGTTTTTAGGCCACGTCTGATTTTATCCATATCTTTTAGTACCCATTGGAAAATATAGGGCATATCGGTATCGACAACACAATGGCCCTGAATTATTTGCTGATATCGCAAGGTCGTGGTTGCAAGCTAATCAACTCATCCCATTCTTTCTAAATAAATGGACATAAGCCAATAAAGTCTGATAGAGTCCTCCATATGCAGACTTATTTGCTACATGGTTGAATCGCAGATGTTGGATAGTCATAAATTAATGTAACATGTTTTAGATTCTTGGCCTTATGGATTTGTGTTAAAGGACTGCTTTTTGTTGGATTTGTTATTATAGCTATATACTTAATAGCCTATCCCTGTTTTGCTTTTAGATCCACTTGGTGTGATAAATCCTTTGTAATACATGTTGTCAATACTGTAAGACTTCTTTTCCCAAGGCCCCACTCCCTTCTTCAATAGATGTATCAATTATCATGCTTGCTCACTTCTTCCTTACCCTCTTCGAGGGAGAGAAAACAAGAATGTTTGTTGAGAAAACAAGAATGGTTATGTATATGAATCTAACCAGTGTTTGATTTGTGTTTCATTAGGTAGGTCTATTCTTTCCATATTAAGTTTCTATAAGGATGGCCAGTAAAGTGATTGCAATAATCTCTCAGTGGAGTGATGCAGGTAATATTCCCAATATATACCTGAGAGGTGAATTGCTAAGTAGATAGATAACAAAGCCTAGGCATGGTATTTCCTGGGAGAAGTTTGAAAAAAGCTCATCTCCCCACTGTAGTAAAGACAAGTTTATTCTAGAATGCTTATACAGTAGCATTGTAGGGCTGATAATTAGATTGTGGATGGCAAGAACCTTCTATGCAGGTTCTTACCCATGTTAATTAAGACAATTGTTGCTTGTGCATCTCATAAATTGTTTGTGACACCTTTAACGTTCTGTTTTCACCAGCTCAAGGTTGACTCAGCCTTCTATCCTTCCAAAATTGGTAAAATAGGGACCCAGATTTTGGGAAGCAATATGCTGACTCTGTAAAGACTTAGAGAGGGCTGTAAAGCACTGTGAAGTGCTAAGTGCTATCAACACTTTTCTTATAAAATCTTTATGTCTTTGAATGCTTGGATTCTTTGGTTGGGAACCCAGTGATCACTATATTTTTATTCATCCTGCTACAGTTACTTTGTTGTGAAATCTTCAAATACTAATACCAAACACTCTGTGATCTGTTTAAGATGGTGCTTTACTCCATTGACATATCTTTGGAGGTTTACCTGGCTTCCAGTCCCACTAGGCTTTTAAAAATTAAATACAGTAATTAGAGTATTGCAAAGCAATAACATTATTTTTACTTTCGAAGTATAAGCCCTACAGTAGGACTTCCAGATCTGATCAGCAAAAATCTGGATGTTTCTTAAATACGCAGAAAACACTTGTCATTCTTTGCTCCACCTAGTGGTCATTCTAATTTTTAGAGCTTGCTTCTTAGCATTACCCTATACCAGTGATCCCCAACCTGTTTGGCACCAGGGACTGGTTTTGTAGAAGATAATTTTTCCATGGAGCAATGGAGGGGAGAATGGTTTTTGTTTCATTTGTTTGGTGCCACTCATCTCCAGCTGTGAGGCCAGTTCCTAACAGGCATGGACTGGTACCAATCTCTGACCTGGGTGTTAGGGACCCCTGCCCTACACAATAGCCATTCTTGGAGAATAAAAATTGTGCATGATTGTAGCCCGGCATTTTGTTTAAAATGTGTCTGCATACCAAGAAGAAAACCAAATAAACCAAGGCAGATTGAAAAAGAGAAATGTCAGAGAATAAATTTACCATTGCCTTTAATAAATGGATATTACAACTCATCATGCCAATTAGATACATAAGTTATTTTTTTTTCTTTTTGTGTAAGGACAGGTTCCACCTCTGTGATGACAATTAAAGAATTTTCAGTATATAGATGTATAAATGTGATATTTGACAGAATAACAGAACAGAATAACAGAGCTGGAAGGAACCTTGAAGGTCTTCTAATCCAACTCCCTTCTACAGCAGGAGATGCAGTGGTGGAATTCAGCTGGTTTGCACTGGTTCAGTAGAACTTGCCCCTCCCTTCCAGTCTCTCTTCGCCGGGAGGCTTGTCTTGCCACTGGCCACTAGCCTGAGCTTACTAGAGCCGCTTTGTGTCGTGACACCACCCAAGGGGAGTGGAGCAGGAGTAGGGAGGCTCACTTGCTCCCTTTCTCTGTGCCTGTGCCATTTGGCCTTTTGTTTTCCTTTTCAGCATCCAAGCCATGCCACTGACTCCATAGGCCACCAGCAGCTGTACTGGAGCCACCCCAGGAAGTTTGGGCACGGTTTGCACTCTTGGTAGGTCTCTGACCCTCCTCGACTCCCTCTTTCAGCCTCTGCTGGGCCCAGTGCCAATGCTATCTGGTGCACACCGGCCTCTGCAACCAGGCCTGGCAGTGGAGGGAACACGAGATCTCCCAGGGAATACAAAGAATAACTAGAGAGATGTAGCAGTGTTTGACCATCCAGGCTTCAAAGAAAAGTTCACTTCAGGGCACGGGGTGCAACCGACGCCAATTTGTAAAAGAGAAGAACCTGCTAAGCTCCACATCCTACAAAATAAGCCATGGTGTTCAGCCTGTGTGCCCACCTCCAGCCTTTCTAAAGGGACATCTCTCCCCGCACTGCCCCGCTTGTTGCTCCTGCATGTTTCCACCGTGGTCTCACCTTTTACTAGGTCAGCTCACTTACCTCTGCCCCATTTCCCCTCCTTCAGAGGCTCCTTACTCACTCTCCCTGCTTCTTCGCTGATGACCGTCTCTTTCTTTGTCCCCCCCCCACCCCCTGCCACCTGGCTTCAGCTTGCAGAGTGACTGGGACCAGAAGAGTCGAGCCTTTTTCCATTGGTGGCAGCGGCCCTGCTTGGCTGCCTTTGCACAGGGCCAGATGGTGGGCAGCATCAAAGTACCTTAAAGGGAGAGGCCAGTGCAGCTGCCTTCCAAGCGGCTTTGGTTGCGAAGGGAGGCGGGAAAAGTTTGGCCAAGTCGTCTCCTCCTTCTCGGCCTTAAACATACACATAGAACAAATATGACACATCTCACAGAACTGGAAGGACTCGCCCATGCGCCGCCTCCTTGCAGAAAGTTCCAGAGCACATCGCGAAATTTGGCCTTTTGGCACTCTTGAGCAGAAAAGCACCAGTGGAGAGAAGTCATCCCAATGAGCCCAAAGGTGAGTTCCATAGTGCCAAAGATGGGGCCAGGTCAGCACTGAGGCCAGTCCTGGTTGGGCAGGTCTCTCTCCCCACCGACCAAATTTTGTGATGTCCTTCGGGACATTCTGTGAGGAGATGGCCTGGGTGTGAGTCCCTCCGGCACTGTGAGATGTGTGCATGTTTGCTCTGTGATAATGTTTACAGCCGAGAAGAAGGAGATGGGGAAATGGGGTGGAGGTAAGCAAGTCAACCCAGTGAAGGGTTAGACCATGGTGGAAACATGTGGGAACAAGTGGAGTGGGGGGGGAGGTGTCCCTTTAGGAAGGCAGGAAATGGGCACATGGACTGAACACCATGGCATGTTTTGTAGGATCTGGATCTTAGCAGGATCTTCTCTTTTAGAAAGAGGCATCGCTTGCACTCCTTGCCCTGAAATGAACTTTTCTTTGAAGCTGGATAGCTGAACATTGCTTTATCTCTCCAGTTATCCTTCGTATTCCCTGCCAATGCCGCCGCCTGCCGTCTTTTGCTGATCCAAGCTAAGAAACTTGAGTTTACTTCATGAACATTGTTATGCTGCCTTTCCGTCCTTCCCTCCTCTCCCGCCCTTTAAATTTCTCATCCTCCCCCACGCTCTAGATCCAATTTAGCGAGGTGAAGCAGATGCACTGGGTGGAGAGAAGAGAGCTGCTTATATGGCTCAGGATTGGATCTTGGCTGCCACATTGGAGGTTTCATTAAAGTCCTTTTAAAAAGTGCCACTGTCCTCTTCTTCACACAGGATCGTCCGGCAGCCAGGAGGGAGAGGGAGAAGGGGGCAGCCACTAGAAGAGAGGGGAGTGCTTCTGGGATGAGGGGAGCTGGGAAGGGAAAAGGCAGCAAAATGTGCAAGAACAGAAGCGGGAGAGCAAAGCAAACAAGTGAACCTTTGGTCTGCCAACTGTGTGGCCTCTTTATTCCCCCTCGCTCCCAAGGCAGCCAGGTAGCACCCATCTCCTCATGTGAGAAGCGACCAAAGGACCTTCTTGTCAGGACCACTGCCCTTGTTCAGATTTCCCGCCTCCCTCTGGTGGCCCTTGGCCGAGCACAGCTGACCCACTAACAGAGGAGAGAAGCGGACCACCACCACTTGCGCCCAAAATCTTTCTTCTTGAACTGTTTCTTGAAAGTTACCCCAAAGAGGTGAGCAAAGTAGGCTCCTTATCCTACATTTTCATTAGGGGTAGTCCTCAACTTATGGCCATAACTGAGCCAAAATTTCAATTGCTAAGCAAGATTTAAATGAATTTTGCTCCATTTTGTGATTTTGCCTTCTGGTGTTTTGCACAATAGATTGATCTCCTCTTCTTTGTGGGAGCCCTTCAAATACTGGAACACTGCTATCATGTCACCTCTAGTTTTTTTCTTTCACCAGACGAGACATACCAATTCCTGCAACTGTTCTTCATATGTTTTAGCCCCTGCCCCCCTAATCATCTTTGTTTTGTTCTCTGCACACTTTCTAGTCTCTCAATATCTTTTTTATATTGTGGTAATCAAAACTGGATGCAGTATTCCAAGAACTGTCTTAGCCACACCTTATAAAGCAATACTAATCCTTCACGTGATCTTGATTCTATCCCTCTGTTAATGCAGCCTAGGATTGTACCGGCTTTTTTTGGCAGTTGCAGTACACTGCTGGCTCCTATTAAAGTGATTGTAATTTGTCTTCCAGGACTCCAAGATCCTTCTCGCAATTACTGCTATTGAACCAATTTTCACCTAATCTGTACTTGTGCATTTGGTTTTTCTTGCCTAAGTGTAAAACTTTACTTTTCTTTACACCGAATTTCATTTCGTTAGATAGGACCCAGGGTTCAAGTCTGTTGAGATCCATCTGGATCTTGAGCCTATCTTCTGGAGTCTTGACTATTCAGCCAGTTTGGTGCCATCTGCAAATCTGATGAATTTTCCTTCTTTTCCCTCATCTAAATCGTTTATGTAGATGCATGTAGATGTAATTCCACTAAGAACTATTCATTGAGTGTGGTTGTTTAGGTTTAGGTTTATTAAATTTCTATACCGCCCTTCTCCTGAAGGACTCAGGGGGGCATACAGCCATCATAAAACAATGTAAAAATACAAAATTTAAAACAATTTAAAAACAGATTAAATATTTCGGCTGTTAAATTAAAACCCACAAATTTAAAACACCCCATCCCAATTTCTTGTTACGCCAGTCCAGCCTGTTGAACAGAGACTGCCTGTTAAGCAGAGTCTTAAGGGCAGGGCGAAAGGTATGCAGGTTGGGAATCATACGTATCCCGGGGGGCAGTTCATTCCAGAGGGTGGGTGCCCCCACAGAGAAAGCTCTCCCCCTGGGGGTCACCAGTCTACATTGCTTAACTGACGGCACCCTGAGGAGTCCCTCTCTGTGGGAGCGAATAGGTCGGTGGGAGGCTATCGGTGGCAGCAGGCGGTCCCGTAGATAACCGGGTCCTAAGCCATGGAGCACTTTAAAGATGGTCACTAACACCTTGAACTGCACCCGGAAGAGCATTGGGAGCCAGTGCAGCTCATGCAGGAGCGGTCGCGTGGGTGTGTCGGGTCACACCCATAATCACCCGCACGGCCGCATTCTGGACCAGTTGGAACCTCCAAGTGCTCTTCAAGGGGAGCCCGATGTAGAGAGCGTTACAGTAGTCCAGATGGGACGGGACGAGGGCGTGAGTGACCATGCGCAGGATGTCCAGGTCTAGAAAGAGGCGCAACTGGTAAATCAGGGGAACCCTGATCAGGGTTGCTAAATGGGGTGCAACTGGTAAATCAGGGAAAGCCTCCCTGGCCACAGCTGTCATATTGTCATCTAAAGACAGCCGTGCATCCAGGAGGACACCCAGATTGCGAGCCCTCTCTGAGGGGGCCAGAATTTCATCCCCAATAGCCAGCAATGGTACCAGCTAGCTATACCAGGACACCGGGAGCCATAGCCACTCAGTCTTGGAGGAGTTGAGTCTGAGTCTGTTCCCCCACATCCAGATCCGCATGGCCTCCAGACATTTCAAGTCATTGTCAGCCAGTTAAAAAGCCATCTGGTGATGATGCTGTCTATCCACATTTCTTGCCTTACCAAGAAGTAGATTGTGATCTATTTTGTCAAATGTCTCACTGAAATCCCAGTTTACTTTTTCCACAGCATTTAGCTGGTCTACTAATTTAGTCAATTTGTCAAAGAATGAAATAAGATTTGTTTGGCATGATCTGTTTTTGCCGAACCCATGTTCGTTCCTGGTTATAATCTTGCTGGCTTCTAGATGTTCACAGATCTTGATTATCTTGATTATCTTTTCCAGGATCTTGATGTCAGGCTGATTGGTCTGTAATTTCCTGGATCTGTAGTTACCTTTTTTGAAGATGGGAACCATATCAGCTCTTTTTCATTCCTCTGATAGTTCCCTGGTGCTCAGGATCTTTGAAAGATATGGTTCAATAGTTCTAAGCTCCTTCAAAATCCTAGGATGTAATCCATCTGATCCTGATGATTTGAACTCATCTAGAGTGGACAGGTGTTCTCTTACTATTTTCTTGCATATTTTAATATAGATTCTTAGTCTGTCTATTACGGTTATTTTTAATTGAATTGAATTATAATTTAATTATAATCAAATATAATTGTTTATTACTGAATAAACAAACAATGTTTATAAGTTGTTTATTTGTTTATTCAATTTAGATGCCACCTGACACCAGTGGCAAATTTGACACAAATTTATTAGCCAGTTCACAAATTTATTAGCCACTTCACAGAAAAAACAATATAAAAACAACAATTTACCTAAAAGAGTAATCAGGGAACAAATCTGATCAACACATAAGAAATCATACAGCCAGGAGGGGCTTTACTCATTCTAGGCCAAAGCCTGGAATATTTTTCAGAGACTATCCACATAAGAGAGAGTTATCAAAAGAATCCAAAGTATTTAAAAACTCTTTAAAATGTTTATAACATACATTACATAAAGATTTGGCAGAAAATCCTGGGTATAAAGTTTTCCCAGGATATTTTAATGAAAACTATATTTATGGTCTGACTTATCCTAAATTTCATATGCTGGAAAGATGTTTGGAGGATTCTGCAAAAGCACTCCTAGTTTACCTGGAAGTCAGCCATGTGGTGTCGGACGGTTTGTTAAAGAAAATATTTGTCAGTTTAAACAATGTTGTCTGAAACAAAAGTTATGAAAAGCTCACCTGTTCTTGTAAAACTGGAAATTCCAGGTGAACAAAATAAACACCATTCCTGATGCATAGGTATATTACTTCATGTAAAGACACTTTATGATCAACTTTTCAATTGGTAGTCTGAAAAAAAATTAACCATTTAAAAAAAAAGGTATAGAATCATAAGAAAGAAAGCACTAAAGAAATAATAAGAATCGGGAGACAATACAAAATTGAAGAGTTGCTAATTCCAAACAAATATTAATAATAAAAGTCTTTTTTTTAAAAAAAAAAAAAGACAACAGGCAAAAGAGAAAACTGATGGCTCCCAAATTTGCCATCCTAAATCTGCACATTGGAACTTCCTCTAAATTTTAAATGTCTGAAACATATGGGTATGTTCATTTTTGCTTATAATCATTAGTTTGGTCTCTTTTTTGCTGCTATTTAAAAAATCCATGCTTTTAGTGTTTATTTTACTTAATATATTTCACATTTATTTATTTATTTATTTATAAATAAATAAATAAATAATATGTACATATCTTTTACAGATGGCTCAGATGTTCAGTGAAAGAGAAAAAGAAAGTGTTTAACATCTGCCCATCTCCTTTCCTACTTGCTAGGTGTGAAAGCAGAATCTCTGCAGTATCATGTCCTTTACTGTGAACTTTTTACTCAGAATACCCAGACAGGATTACATCCTGAACTAGCTGGGATGTTCTTGGATAGGGTGCTGAGTTACCCTTTGGCTTTTTGTCATGGAGGTTTTCAAATTCATGCTGGAGTTGTCCAGATAGGAATTTAAAACAATTAGTCCCTTTTAATAATTTAAACAATACAGCCAAAAGACAAATAAATGTAGATGCGAGCATTTCGTATTGACTCATCAGTACTTACATTACAATAACACAGTTAAAATCAGCCTCAGATATAAGATCTAGCAAGAGCATTAATTAAACCTAAAACGTATGCAGGAAAGCAACCAATGGCAAGCCTTATGCCCACGGGAAGTGTAGATTGACATAAAGCCATTTCTGCATGCACAGGAAGACTTCAAACAGCTAATGGCAATTACCTCAGCAAACCACAGGAAACAAAGGTTCCTGTGGCGCAATAAAACTTTAAACACAGAATTTGGATCCATTTGGATCCGTCTGCTGGCCATTCCACTTAAAAATTCACTTCTTCCATGAGGAACATGGACCTGACTCAACTAGTATCTGCCCCCATGAATGCAATAGATCACACATTAAATTTTGTTTTTTTGCTGTAGTTGGTGATATAAAGGCTGAGAATATTTGGACATATCATCATACACCAATCATTCTCCAGTGAAGATTAGAGCGATAGCTGGGATAAACTCTACAAAAGTGGAGAAGTGCTTAGAATGGGCTGACCTAAATGCCTGATGGATCTGGTTTCCCTAATGTATTCCTTGGTATACTGTAGAATATAGTCTCTGCCTGGATTGTTGAACCTGTTGTTCCTCAGCTTACTCTTCTGATTTGCAGACCCTTTGTTTAAATGGGAACTGAGAATGGCAAAGTGGATTGGACAACTGAAATGCAAGTGAATAAACTCTGGAGATGATCAGATCAAGGAAAAAGTCAAGTGCATTTCAACTGCTATTCTACTACAATGGAGGAATCAGAATGCTTATTTCTCTACCACCACTGATTCTACATAGACAAGTTGGTGTTGCTTTTCCATATTATGCAGTATTTCCCACCATTTCAATGATGTGGAAAGAGGGAGTTGGAACAGACAATGGCCCGCTATGATGTGAAAATGCCAACATTTTGTGATGAGCACACTTCGTATGCAATTTTTTAGCCTTGCTATGCCATCCAGTCTCACTCAAATAGTATTACTGGATGAAATGTTTTATTTCAATCAAGTTACAGTAAGTCTTCTGAGGAAGTTACCTGAACAAAAATAATTAGTCAAGCAAAGCGTATTGTTGACAAATCCATGCTGATTCCTTATATTTATTGCATTATCTTCAAAATTCACAGAGATGATTCTTCTATCATCTGTTCTAAAATCTTAGAGCAAATAACATAGATATCAAGAGATTGTGGACTTCTGTTTTTTCCACTTTTCCTCATTTTTGAAAACAGGCAAAATATGTGTGTTCCTCCAGTCAACTGGCCCATCACCAGTTTCCCAGATTTCCAAAAATTTCATATATAAAGTTTGGTTAGATCATTTCTTACTTCCTTCATTATCATTTAGCCCTGGAGATTTAAATTAATTAAAAGTAAATAGATATTCCCAGTGGGTATCAAGTTTCAATTCTGCCGACTTGTCATAATTGCCTGGTGGGATACATACTACTTGGTAGAGAATGAAGCAAATAGTATCTCTGTATTTCTTTATTACATGCTAGCCATTGCTAGCCTTGATGACTAGCAGGTATATTAATTTTTTCCTCTTTTCCTCTTACTTTTAACATATTTTTAAAAAATATTTTTGCTGTTCATACTAAGTGTTGCCAACCTCAATTCATTCTTAATTTTCAGCTATTTTATATACTCTCTCTTGCTAACAAGGTTTTTTTACAGCTACTGTGTATACTCTTTTTTGTTTTGTTCACTGAGTTTTCTGTGTACAATAGAGACACTGGTCATCATGTTTTTATCATTGGAATTGTTTGCTTCTATGGCTGTTTTTTCCCCCTTTGGTACTTTCAAGTCATTCTTGACTCCTGGAACTGTTTGGACAGGTTTGTGCTGTTTTCTGGCAGCATTTTTGAAATGGTTTACCTTTGCCTTTTCCCTAAGGATGAGTGAAAGTGACTGACATAGAATTACCCAGTTATGTTTAAACTGAATTGGAATTTACAATCTCTTAGCTTCTAGCTTTAACTATTATGCCAAAATAATCAGAATCAGAATAGAGTTGGAAGGGACCTCGGAAGTTTTTCTAGTGCAGCCCCCTGCTCAAGCAGAAGATCCTATATCATTTCAAACAAGTGGCTGTCCAGATTCTTCTTAAAAACCTCCAGTGATGAAGCACCCATAACATCTGAAGGCAATCTGTTCCTCTGGTTAATTGTCCTCACTGTCAGGAAGTTTCTCTTCAATTCCAGGTTGCTTCTCTCTTTGATTAGTTTCTATCCATTATTTCTTGTCCTGCTCTCTGGTGCTTTATAAAATAATTTGACCCCTTCCTCTCTGTGTCAGCCTCTCAAGTACTGGAATACTGCTATCATGTCCCCCCTAGTCCTTCTTTCCTCTAGACTAGTCACACCCAAATCCTGAAATGTTTCTTCATATGTTTTAGTTTCCAGGCCTTTAATCATCTTAGTTGCTCTTCTTTAGACTTTTATTCAAAGTCTCAACATCTTTTTTGTAATGTGGTGACCAAAACTGGATGTAGTACTCAAAGTGTGGTCTTACTAAGGTTTTGTAAAGTGGTACTAATATTTCATGTGATTTTGATTCTATGCCTCTGATAATACAACCAAGGATAGTATTTTGGCTGCTGCCACACACTGCTGATGCATGTTTTAGTGATCATCCACTAAGACTCCAATGTCCCTCTCACAGTTACTGTCTTTGAGCCAGGTTTCCATTTACTGCAGGAATGATGTTAAAGACGAGAGAACAATTTAGGCTAGGCAAATCCAGAAATAGGTTGTCTTATTTGAATCCAGAGCTGGAATATGTCTGTTCTCACATTGGCTCTAGATAAGAGTCAACAAAGGGAGCTGGACTTGGATCTCTTGTGGCAATGCAAGGACTGGTGACATATTTAACTTTGCTCTTCTACAAACTCTGAGGATTCACAACTCACTAAGAATGGATCAGAATGGCTGGTCCTTATCACATCGGGTTTTGCAGTAAGTGTATCCATGCTTCTACCATACATTGCAGATCATCAACCCGTCTTCTGGTTAGGCACAATATTTCTTTAATAAGGAGTTTTATCTCTATGGTGTTTTACAATCATGGTATATTTAACTGTTACACTCCTTTATTTTTGGCACATTTTTGTACTTGTTTACATTTGTTCTTTAACATGTCCAGTAAAAAAGGCAAAACAAAAAACAAACAAACAAACCCAAAAACACCCACCTTAGGATTTTGGATGTGAATTTCAGGAGCTTGGCTCTCCAAAGTTTGAAATAAAGTGTCTTCAGATGATTTAAGATCAGAATTTTGGAGCAGCATTAAAACTACCATGCTTTCCCCAAAATAAGACTCTGTCTTATATTTTTTTGAACCCTGAAATAAGTGCTTGGCCTTTATTGCCATGCACTCAGAAGCCCGATTGGGCATATTATCAGGGGATGTCTTATTTTGGGGGAAACAGGATACAAACAAGAGTTTAAAAAAGAAGATGTGTATCACTATACAAATCAATCTTTGGAAACCAAGCCAGCTGCCCATTATTAAAGTTGAAAAGCTCATTTCAAGACCATGGATTGAAAGAAACAAGTACAGTGTCTTGAATCAGTAATCTAGACTTCAAAACTCTATTCTTTTGACACTCCTCCTTCTTCTTTAGCCACCACAAATCCACTGTCAGGAAAGTTAACTAAAGAAAGCACCTATAAAATCTTCAGTGCAAAAGGGCAGAGTGCTCAGCAATAAGGAAGCAATTAGGCCTATACACCATCCCATTCTGGGATGTGTGCACACACATACAATCCACCCTCAGTGTAAGAATGAGCCAACTGAAACATTAATAAACACTTTTCATAAATAGCTGTTTTAACAATGCAGAAATATATTCTGCTGGCACAGTTAATATTTATTGCTACGCTGCTGATTGTAAAACCTTTGCTTAGCTTGAAGACATGTATAAATATTTATTTTATTGATTAGATTTTTATTCTGCTTGTATTACTTTATAATTATCTCATAGTGGCAAGCATATATAATATGCCTTCCTCATCCTATTTTCCCCAATAACAACAAGCCTTTGAGGTGGGTTGGGCTGAGAGAGTCCAAAGTTACATATATAGCCATAGTTCCTCTGCCACTTGAGACAATTCTTATCATAAAACTCATTAAACAAACAGAACTTTCTTCCCAGCATTTACATCATATTCTTTATATACTGCAAGAATGTAAGAGATGGAAAAACTATTGGTAAAGTTCCTGGTTTCATCTGGATTTGCTATATTTTCCTTCCTCACCTGATTTATTCCCCCTTCTCTGGCTCCACCTGCACTTTAACATGAACCAGCAAACTCTTGCACAGAACTGGAAAATGCATAAATTCCCACAACCGAAGAGTGGATTTTGAAATGAATGGAAGAGATGGCAAAAAATGACTGCCTTGATAAGAGACAAAAGCCTATCTGGTTTTGCTTCTATTTGGAGACCACTTTTGGACTTCTTGTTTGAGAATGATAAAAATGAAGTTTTGTACTGTACTGAAGTCAGTCCTCTCCTTTTTATCACTCTTTCGGTTTTTCTCTTTTGAACCTTTCCCCCCCAATTTTCCTATTTTTGTTATTTTGTATTTTATATTTTTTTAAAAAAATTAATAAAGTTGGTGAACCAGCATGCTCTGACAACCCCAATCTTTCTCCTTGATCACATGCTGTTAGTCTTACCTCATTCCCAGCCCATGACTTAAACAGTCACATACATTATATACCAGAATAAAATAATGAATCTTTTTTATTTTTAATCCATCACTGTCTCATCAAATCTGTCATGTGTATAAAATCTATGATATTTTCTCACTCATTGTCTTGCTGATAAAGCCAAATGACCTGTTGTGGGTGTGACCCAATTATATTTCAAGTATGTTTGAAGGTAGAAGCTTTCTTCCTTCCTGCTGAACACAGGCCAAACTTCGCTGCAGCACCAAAGCTTTTGTTATTGCAGCATGCAGAAAGGGTGGATATTGAGCTTAGCTTCTACTGACTCTTTGCCAGTTTCCCAGTATAAATCACTTTCTGTGGTGAGGTAACAAAGGTGATTGCCTAAAGCACAGTCAGATTCTGTCATACTATTCTCCAATTAGCCCGGGTGTCCATTTTCAGCATTTAATTGGTCAGTGAGAAGACATTCCACCAAGTGGGGCACGGTAGGATGACCGAGAAGGGTCTGCTGTTGTTGAGTTGCATTTGTCTGCTGATTTGTTTTCCCTGCTTCAGCGCTTCCCTTACCCTGCTGAGGCATTTCATAATATGAAATAAAGGGAGATATGAGAAGCTTGCACCCGCTCATAAAGAGGTGGCTAAGAAAAATATTAACTGAAGAACATTAGATTCATCTAGGCAATATAATCAA
Source organism: Masticophis lateralis (assembly GCA_030761175.1). Taxonomy (NCBI): domain Eukaryota; kingdom Metazoa; phylum Chordata; class Lepidosauria; order Squamata; family Colubridae; genus Masticophis; species Masticophis lateralis. The sequence goes on along the minus strand of JAUDYJ010000003.1, from coordinate 92,981,108 downwards.
ACACATACACACAGATACACGGGGAGAGAGGGGGGGAGGGAGAGGGAGAGGAGGGGGGGAGAAAGGGAAAGAGAGAATTAAAAACAAAGGAGATAGTCTATCAGTCTATCATCATGCATATAGTACCTGGTATACCCATAAATCTGGACAGCAACTATCAGTAGGGAATTGTAGCAAAAAGGAGCAAGGATTGGCAATTATGTAATTTTATAATGACAAATTGTACAAAATAAAAGCTTATTATTATTGGTGCTTATATACTGTAGTTCTCATATACTGATCAGATTTGATTTCGGAGTCTATTGATTCTGTGATTGTCTGTTGGAAGACATGGCTGTCTAATTGCTTTATCTAATGAGGAGGCCAACTAGCAAGTTGAATGTATTTGTGGGGGTTTCTTAGAACTTATCTACCTAGCCTCCTTGCCCCAGTGTGACTGCTTTCTGATGTGTCACTATTAAGGTAGACCATCTGTAATGGTCTAGGGTGGCTGAGATAGAAGAATGTCTGTTATATGGCTGTTCCATTTTAAAGGGAACAAGAGAAGGCTGTCCTTTGTTGTCCCAATGTTTTAATTTGTTTGGAACTTTTGAACTGTTTGGAACACTTCATCTGTTTGGATTAAATGTGCAGCTATATTATTCATCATGTTATGAAGGATATGATCATAGGTTAGTTTTTTTTGTTTGGTGCAATCCAGTGGTGGGTTCCACCCGGTTCGGCCGAGCCGGTAGCGGTGACGATATGACATAACCGAACTGGTTTATAATAAAATGCTCTTTGTTTATGGTGACATTTGTATTTCATGATTTACCTACCTTTGAAATGATTGGTGGAGTTATGTACCTTCTGTAAAGATTATTGCTTGAGATGAATTGTATTGATTTTTCCCATAGTTCTTCCCATTTATAAGTTTATATATACATTTATGTATATGGTCTTGATTGTATGTAGATGGTTTAAATTTTGTCATCTTTCTTAAAATCTCTCCTTCTTTCTCATTATAACTTTTTACTTTTCTGGTAATATGTAAGCACATCAAGCATGGTAAATTCCTGCCTTTGTTGAATAATTCTTGCTGTGCCTATTTCTAGGATCTGAATGCACCCTATTTGCATATATACTTACATATTTTCCTAATTATTCCTAAAATAGAAAGCACTTGAAGGTGAGACGAGGGATGAAGTTGTTGAATTGGTTATTTTTAAAAAGTTCCATGTTTTTATCAAACTTTGTCTTATGATCTGTCCTTTAAAATGTTTGTTTTGTTTCCTCATGCCATAAACACATGTAAACACTCCTTCTACTATTGGTATTCCGCTAGTTGGGGGTTTCACCTATCCTATTATCCTTTGCAAGCAACTTGCATGGCAATATAGTTTAAAATTTGGAAATGTCAGTTCATTTCTTTCTTTTGAATCTTGTAAAAAAAAATTCTGGATGTTTTCTCTCTCTGTAAATTTATTGTCTGTTTTTTGCCAATCATATCTGGGACTGAAATAGATGCTATTTAAATAAAAGTTTATTTTCAGTAGTATGTTAGCCAGTATTTGTCAGTTGCCATAGATTCTAACCAGGAGAGTTAATAAAAGAAGAGATGAAAGGTAAAACTATGGAAAATCTTAATCAGTGGCTCAAAGGGAAATTGACATGAGCGGGATATAGATCAATAATCAAAATGAATATCCTCCCATAAGTTTTTTTTAATCTGTGAGTCTGCAATAGGGAGGTTCTTGAATATCTGTAGGAACTATGGTACAGAAGCACTATATTGTGTATAACCCAAGGGCACTGAAAAGATGTCGTTATTTGTGCCTGTATTACTGGTACATATATCCATAACCATAGGAGATATGAGGTATACTGCATTTTAAAACATAATTATAAACCTGTGGATTGGTAGGAGCATCCAGAAAGATGGCTTGCTTTGGCTGAATAGAATATTCTGTTCCACAAAGCCTACACAGAGAGCCTGCAGCTGTCACTTCACAAGAAGCTCCCCCAAGAATTAGAAGGCAGCCAGCCTAATGCGAAAGAAGAAAGCTGCATTAGTATGTCGGTGAGTCATAGCTCTATTGCTCTTTGCCATCTGATTCCAAGTGGTACTTTTAAACATTACCAAATAGGCTGGATAAAAGAAGAAACTGAGAAATCCAAGCATGGTGGAAATGTGATAGGAAAACAGGAAAGTGGGCTTGGGGATTGAGATTCAGGTTATTTTGAACAGATTTGCATTTTCAGTAATCTATTAACTGATGCAAGGTACTGTGTTCATATAAAGAGTTCTTATTGAAGTTTCAATCCTAAACTACTTACGGCCTGATGATTTAAGGGACCTGTCCACTGTTAAGACTGTTTGAAGATATCTTCACTACTGAATTTTGTCTTTCTGACTTCTAGAAGAGTTTCTCCTTTATTATTTCCAAAATATGCAGTGCACCCTCAACAACTGCATTTTGCTTTGATTCTCTCTCTTGGTATATCAGAAATCTATAAAAACCTGCATTGTTTGATGGGTTCTGTGGGTAGGAATTTAAATAATTTCCCCGAACATTATCAGATTTTTTTCTTAAAGAACCCATTTTGACTTCTCTTTGTTATTCTGAAAAAAAAATTGTTTAAGGTTGGTGGGAGTTATAATTTGAAAGAACTGTGAAAGTGAAAGGACTGTGTGGGAAGAAGTGCTAGACTAAAGGCGGTTGGTACAGAAAAATGTTTATTTTAGATGGTGAAATGCAAATCAGTAAAAATCCTGTTAACTTTATTATCCAAATTAATACGGCAATAAGGTATTCCAGCCCGGAACATCTTTATCCTATGGATAAAACAGATGCTCTTATTATACTTACATTTAAATTGCATATCTATCTTAATGGCTGTGGGTGTGGAAGCTTGCAGCTTTGTAGGGTAGGACTAGGAAATTGAGATTCCTACTTTTAGCAAATCCAAAATACTGGCAGATATTCTTCCAAATGTTATTTATTTGTGACTACACTTTTTTCTTGTTCTCAAATACAAATTGCTTATAACAGCGTTTTACATAATATTTTTGCAATTTGTCCTTTCTTTGGAATTACATCTTTCCTCTGCTAAGTGATGTATAATACAGGTATTCCTCGATTTACAGCAATTCATTTAATAATGATTCGAAATTACACTGAAAAAAGTGACTTATGACAGATTTTCACACATATGACCATTGCAGCATCCCCATTGTCACGTGCTCAAAATTCAGATACTTGGCAACTGATTCATATTTATGATCATTGCAGTGTCCCATGATCATGTGATCACCTTTTGTGACCTTCTGACAAGCAAAGTCAATGGAGAAGCCAGAATCACTTAACAACTATGTTACTAATTTAACAACTGTGGTGATTAATTTATCAACTGTGGCAAGAAAGGTCGTAAAATGGGCAAAACTCACTTAATAACTGTTAGCTACTTAGCAACAGAAATTTTGAGCTCAATTGTGGTCCTAAGTCAAGGTCAACTTGTACATTTTATTCTCTGCTTTTAATTTACATTTATTTGGGCTATGGACTTTAGCTGTAAAGTAAAAGGCAAAGGGCAAAGTAATAGGAGCAGCTGCGGTTATGCGGTTATTCTCTTAAACTCACTTTTTGAATAGCTGCTGTGTTGTTGCCTTTCATAGCAAAAATGAGATTGCAGAATGACAGGCTAGGATAAGAGTTCCCTGGAAGATTTTGAACTGCAGCAGTTGGAGCCATCTAAAGCAATTCCTGTAAGCAAGAATTTGTCCCACATAACATAATCTATTTTGGATTTGAGCTTCATACCAAACTGGTGCACAACCAGTTGTATTATAAATATATTAATGTATTTTACTATCATGGGAAGCAAATCCATTCCCTTCAGATATTGCAGCCAAAATATGCCTCATCTATAAATTAATAAAAATATAAGTAAGAAATAAAAACCCACTCTGTGATAACATCTCTAACTGTTAAAACCATTGAGAGCCACTTCAGTATCAGTGCAGCTTCATTCTTGGCCTAAGCAAAGCCAAGAGACTTGAAGGAATTGGCAGATGTCATCTCAGAATGGTAAGTGTGATACCTATCTTTCGTGTGGAGTAGAAGGAAGGCCCGAGCAACTGAATAACAGTTAGTTTGATGCCAATTGTAGGTAAAACTATGGAACAGACTGCTACATAGCCAGTTTCTAAGCATTTTTTAAAAAAAAGAAAGCATTTTGTCTTATCTTGTTTTTTTCCTCTACTTGTTTCCCTGCCTTGCTCAGAACCTTTGGTGATTGCAAGACTGCTTTGCCTCCAGATGCACTCAAATTCAGAGACCCTGAGAATTTATTTTTACTTATTAGGATTTCCTGAAGCAATGGACAATCTGGAAATGAATTAACACACCAGACACTTCCGGTCATCACATGTATTCATCTTTCATCCTTCTGTTTCCTATGTGGTAGATAACCTTATGTCTCTGGAAATAGTTTATGTACTTTATTTATTTATATTCATTGCAACACTTTCAATCTTGCCCTAAACTCTAGGTGAATATTTGCATTCTTAATCCTATTATATCAGTGAAGTGGCCTAATATGCCAGCAACCACTGCAACGAACAACCTCCGGGATGTGGCCATTCTATTTCCACTGGCAAGGACTCACAACAATCAGACAAAGTAGATTGGATTGAAATCTGCAAGAACCCGAGATCAGGCTTACTCTGTTCTCTAACTTTGAACTTTCCTTTTTCTGTGTTGGTTGCTGCAAATATTTATCCCTACTTTGTAGAAGAAAGGTCTTCAATGCTACATGAGTTGCTCTTGTTTGCACAATCAGCTATACTGCAAGAATTCTCTAGGAGTTCTATCTGCAGCTGTCATGCCTATTTATTAGTTATATACCTAAACATACTTAATAAAAATTGAATCAGATGATTCAATTCATTTCTTGGAGAAGGACCAAAAAATAAAGATGCCTATCATTTCATATTGGGGATATAGAGAACTGAAAGGTGTGGAGCCAAGAAAATAGTCTCATTACTTGAGCAGGCTTTTGTTTATGTGATGTTGAAAACTGTCTTACAAATCTGGAATTCTAGAAGATGGGCCATCTGTTAATACCCTGGACTCTTATAATTGTTACACTATGTAAAGGAAGAGCAAAATATTGATCAATGTAAATAACAAATCATTTTTAAACCAATAATTAAAGCAGGAAAGCAGAAGACATTACCCCTTAATATGCTAGAGTATTTTAAAGACAAAGCAAATAAAATGCCTATCTTCCTATCTTCAGAATATTACACTTAAAAACTTGCTGAAAGGGAAAAAATATATTTCTGAACATTAGCAAAGTGGATTTGTGATGACAAACTAAATCAATCTTAATTATAACTGCAGGATAATTCTTCACTAAATGGAGGTAATAAATTGTTCTGAATTACCAGGAGAGGGAGCTACTAGTTCATAAATGGTTTATCACTTCTGTTCAATCAAAGACAACTCCAAACCATAAAGGAAGTTTGAGATAAAAACTAAATGTTTTTAATTTTATTTACCAAGTGTTGCAAGGAACTCCACTATTGATCAGAATAGTGATGCTGTGATTAGTATTTTTATTTCTTTTCCCTATATTATTTTCTAGATCTAAACCACTCTACCTGATTCCATTATTAATTTTCCTATAGCATTGGGGAAAGATATTGTGCACTCAATCAGTTAAAGAATAATCTGTTTCTAAATAAACTTCAAACTCTTTTAATATTCTGTCCTAAATAAACAATATGCTGTTGGGATTACAGGGACCAGGGCTATCATATGTGGCCTACAATAATCTGGAATACTGCTACATGTTTTTCTTTATTTTTCTTATTCGTTTATCACATTTATATGGCTGCCTATCCAATCTATTAAACCAAATCAGAAAAGACGAAGCCAAAAGCCAAATAAGAATCTCAGTACCCACATATCTATCCTGGAGCTCCAAGAATTGAGTGAAGTGCCTGAAGGGAAGAGGCTCAGGGAGTTTATTGCTATTTAATTATTGCCTGATTTTTGAAGCCGAGATATAGAACACCTCAAAGTGACACTATGAACAAAGAGTTGCTATTATTGGACAGATGAGTATTCCATGTATATGGATCAGTGGTGGATTTCAAATCGTGTTGCTACCGGTTCGTTTGTGGGCATGCGCGCAATCATGCGCATATGCAACAGTTCTGTGCATGTGCAGAAGCATCTGGGCAGATGGGCGGAGCTTCCCTCTGCCGCTGCTACTGGTTCGGCCGAACCGGGGCGAATCAGTAGCAACCCACCACTGATATGGATGAGAGAAACATGGGTAACTAGTAATATTTCACAGTGTACTTTATAAATTGACATGCTGAGCCTACCTGATTTGTTCCTATTGAGACAGATATTCAGGTAGACAAAACCTTTAGGCTCGGAGAAACTACTTGATAGTATTAATGCCAACTGCTGCTTAATTGCTACATAGGAATTAAAAACAATGGACAAGCCAAGCCAAACCAAGCCAAGCCAAACCAAGAGGTGAATGGCTAATAAATGCAAATAAACAATAAGTAGCGATAGAAACAGAGATGCAAATTTGGGGTATGTAGGAGGTCTTAGAAGGTTCACAAGACTTTCAGTCCCTATAGCAGTGATGGCAAACCGTTTAGAGACCGAGTGCCCAAACTGCAACCCAAAACCCACTTATTTATCGCAAAGTGCCAACATGGCAATTTAATCTGAATAATGAGGTTTTACTACCTAAAATAATGATAACAACACAGAGTTCAGCTATTTGGAGCTGGGCTGGGGCAACTGCTTGCGTGCCCATAGAGATGGCTCTGTGTGCCATGTCCTGCACGTGTGCCATAGGTTCACCATCATGGCCCTATAGCATGCTGCCTTCCAACTCATGTTCCTTTTTATCATCTCAAGTGAGTGAATGCAGAGATTCGGAACATCTAACATCTTGTCATGGATAAAAGCAATTATTTCGCCCCAGTCCCTTCTGCAGAGAGATGGGTGAAATTTTTATTTATACTGTTCCCACGCCATTCCTCACCCTCAAGTAAGCTTTAAATGAGTCCCATTCTTCATACAGAACTTCTCATGCTAATAAAGTTGACCAGATTAATTAGGTCTTCACGTGTGTTTGGTCCTGCATGTTGTTAATTGCAGCTATGTTCAGGACATCCTTTAGATTTAGAACAAACCTGCTGATTTCCATTGATTCCAGAGTTGCTAGTTTTTTCTTCCTCACCTTATTTGCTGTGGACTTCTTCCCCATTCCTATTACTCTTTTGATTCCAAGCCTGTTTTCTCATTTCTCAAGAACAGCCTTTCAAAATAGTGCCTTAGCAAAGCAATAGATGTTCTTGATGCTGAGCAGCCTCTTTTTAACTGGACAAAATCCAGTGTTTTGTTTTGTTTTGTTGTTGTTGTTGTTGTTGTTTAAAAAAAACCATAGCTCTTATGCAGTCAGTCAATTCTACATGGGATTGCACATAGCTGAAGAAAAACCAAGAAAGTTTCCTGAAAGATGAATGACAATAACTACTCTTTGTGGGCATCCACCACAGGAACTTTCCTCAGGAGGGGAAAGGCTGCAGTGTATTAGGCCAAACAAATTTCCCCCCCAAAGATCTACACTACCTATTTTTCTGTTGCCTCCCAAAGATCTACACTACCTATTTTTCATTGGTGTCTTACTACATATTCCATAAGACACACTAGCACAACCTTAAGAAAGTGCAAGATACTTTTTCATAAATGTGACAATTTCACACAAGCCGTCTGGAAAGTATTATTTATTTTGGTTTGGTTTTGGCCTTTGGTTTTTCCAATGAAAGAGAGGGAGGGAGGGATTCATTTTCAGTTCTAAGCTGCCCAGAATTGTAGGAGTCAGCTGGCCAAATAAATAAAAGTTCCTGGATTATTATTATTCTTTTCCATGAAAGTTATATTACAGGTTAGGATCTTTCAGAATTCAGTTTTATCTTCCATTGTCCTTAATTTCTACATGAAATTGCTGTGGGAAGTTGTCCAACAGTGAACATCATGATGATGATGATTGTGATGATGATGGTGATGATATCACTCAGAGAATTGTGTTGGGATCTTACAGCATATGAATAGTACCTATAATACCTGCCTGAACAGTGTTAATAGACTCTGTGAGGACCAATAAGCTGAAGCTCAGATCCGGCAAGGCAGAGTTTCCATTGGTGAGTGGATTATTTACCTGGTGAGGGGTGTTCATTTGTTCTGGAAGGAGCTGCATCTCTTTGAAGGCTTAGGTGCACAGTTTGGGGATATTTCTGAATTCTTAATTTTACAAGAGACTTATGAACTCTCCATTGGAATAGTACATTGTTATCTTTGAAAATGGTTCGAAACTTCAGATAGCCTAAATTAAATCTGCTACATTTCCCGTTGGGGCTGGATGAAGAGATAATGTGTAAAGGCCTTGAGTTACAGGGTGGAGAGATGCTGCCTGGGGCATCGTCAGGTGAGAGACAGCAGTGGCCTGATGGGTGCAGAAAGAAGCTCAGGAGGTACTCTCCCTAAGTCCTTGAGCTGTAAAAGTGATGGGGGAGAATTTTACTTTCAGACTTGCAAGATTCTGTTAATGTAGCTTTACAATAAAGTAGAATTTATTTAGCTGGTCATGTTTCTCGCCTGGTCGACCTGGAAAATCTGACATAATATAATATTAGATGGATTGACCACTGGTCCATTTTGGGACCTAATTCAGAGAGTGGGAATTAATCTCTGAAGTCTTGAACTATTTAAAACCAGAGAAACTTAAAGATGGGCTCTCCAAAACTGTATGTTCCTGTCCAAGCATCTTGCTCATCTTGAAACACTGCCATTACACGAAACGGCCATAAGATTCCAAAGGATATTTGCAGAATACTTCCTGAATGAGAAACTGCTTTTCTTTCAAAGAATAATCCTCCCTCCCCACCTCTATATATATATATCCATTTTTCCCTGTAGTATTTACCTCATTTACTACCATTTTTACTGATTTATTGCTTTTACGCTTTTACTGTTTTGCATTTTCAATTATTTTGTAATCTGCCCTGAGAATTCCAGTTGGAAGGCAGTTTTTTTAAAAAAATGCAATGTATGAATAAGTCTGTGTTAGCAATATCTCAAAAATGTTTGAAAATGTTATTTTGAAAGGAGAAATATTGGAAAGGAATAGTTATGTTATCAAAGTCCATGATGACCTGATTATGCACCAACAAGTTTTTGACAACTCTTGGCAACAGGCATAGATTTCTCTACAATAACCTGAAAGGATTAGAGCCGTGATGGCAAACCCATGGCATGTGGAACCATACCTGTGGCACACGAGCGTTGCCGTAGCTCAGCTCCAGCACGCACTGGCCAGCTGATTTTCGGGCCTTATGGGCCCACTGGAATTTTGGGGGGTGTTTTCATCCTCCCCAGGCTCCAAGAAAGCCTCTGGAGCCTGGGGACAGCGAAAAATGGGTCTACTGGGCCCACTGTGCCATCGTGTGCCAAAAGCGGGAGTCACATAGGGGGGTCGTGCGCACATGTGCAAGGGTGAGGCACAGTGAATTATGGGTGTGGGCACGCACGCATGCAACCCCCACACTTCCCCTGCTTTTGGCATGCGGCGGCAAAAAAGTTAACCATCACTGGATTAGAGCATACACAGAGTGTATTTTATTCAACTTTTGATTCCCTGCTGAGCTGAGCTCCATTGTAACCTAATGTGCCAACTGCAAAGATGAAGCCTCTAGGCTAATTGCCAAATAGCCTCACTTGTAACTTAAAATTACAAGGAAGACCCTTAGGTAGCTCAACAGGCTAGATAGCCTGTTATTAACATTCAGTTGTCTGCAATTATTGCAAGTTTGAGGCTCAAGGTTGACTCAGCCTTCCATCCTTTCTAAGGTAGGTAAATTGAGGACCCAGTTTGTGGGGGCAATAAGCTGACTTTGTATAAAAAAAAACATACAAAAGTATGAAGGCTATTGCTTAACACATTGTAAAGCTGCCCTGAGTCTCTGGAGAAGGGCGGCATATAAATCTAATTTTTTTTAAAAAAAGTGTATTCTCAGCAACCTAATGTGAGATAGCACCCCCTAACAAAGCTCTGAGTTATAGGGCAGAAAATATATTCCTTCCCCCTTCTAAGGTCCTTTATTTGAAGAGCGCTGAGAAAATCATAAGGTTTTCATGAATGAATGGATATGAAATTATATTTTAACACTATGATGATCTGTGCAAGCTGTGTACACTATAAGAAGTTCGAGAAAAAGTTTTTGTGTGCGGCGGCTTCGGCTTTGCTTTTGCTTTTTCTCTCTGCCTGCTCTGTTTAAGGTGGGAGATTAAAGGTCTCCCAGTTTTGCTTTGTTTTGATCAAAACAATAAAACTGATTATCAGTTTCCTCGTGTTCAGAGTTTCATTGGATTTATCAGATTCTGAGCTCCACTCGAAAACCTTACACTAAACCTGATTTCAGCTTTCCCAACAGTACATTCATTGCAATTGTAAGTGAGACCATCCAGCTTATTCCTGCTTGTCCTATTTTTCTCTTTCCTTCCACCTTTCCCAACAATATCACCTTTTCCAGAGAACCAAAGTCTTCATTTTCAGTTTATTCTTTTATCAGCTTTTCCTTCCACAATGTATTTTATTGCATCCATATGATATATTTAGCCACCAGGTGTCAGTATTGGCCTGCTGATGCTGCAAGGGAATACAGTGAAACTTAATTTAGATCTCTAGATTGTTGGTCAGGGTTGCATAAACCACCAGCAGGGGTGAAATCCAGCAGGTTCTGACAGGTTCTGCAGAACCGGTAGCGGAAATTTTGAGTAATTCAGAGAACTGGCAAATACCACCTCTGGCTGGTCCCAGTGTGTGGCGGGAATGGGGATTTTGCAGTATCCTTCCTCTGGAGTGGGGTGGAAATGGAGATTTTGCAGTATCCTTCCCCTGCCATGCCCAAACTATGCCCACCAAGCCACACCCACAGAACCGGCAGTAAAAAAATTTGAATTTCACCACTGACTACCAGGATAGATTCATAGGGCTGGAAGGGACCTTGGAAGTCTTCTAGTCCAAACCTCTCTGCTCAAGCAGAAGTCCCTATACCGTTCCAGACAAATGGCTGTCCAATCTCTTCTTAAAACCCCCCAATGATGGACCATCCACAACTTCTGGAGGCAAGCTGTACCTCTAATTATTATCACTGACCAAAAATTTCTCCTTAATTCTAGGCTGGATCTCTCGTTGTTAAACTTCCATCTGTTATTAACTATCCTGCTCTTAGGTGCTTTGGAGAATAGAGTGACTGTGACCCCTTCCCTTGTGTGACAGCCTTTCAAGTGCTTAAAGGCAATTATTATGTCACTCCTAATCGGTAGTTGGGTTCAGTTTCAGCTGCTACCGGTTCACTTGTTGGTGCATGCTCGCGCGATGCTTCTGCACATGCACAGAAGTTTCTGCACATGCGTAGAGATGTCTGGGCGGGTGGGTGGAGCCTCCTGCCGCCGCCACTACCGATTCACCTCATGTGGGGTGAACTGGTAGCAACCCACCACTGCCTCTAATCATTCTCTTTAATAGGCATAGATATATTTAGTTCCTGTAACTATTCCTCTTTACCTCCAGACCCCTTATCATCTTCGCTGTTCTTCTCTGCACACTTTCTAGGGTCTCGGCATCTTTTTTTGTATCACCATTGGATGGTTTTCCAGTTTTTCATGAAGTATAAATTCAAAGATTGGGGATGAATTTCCTCCCAATATATCAGACATGATGTAACTGATCCTAAATGGGGCATCCAGATTTTTGTTTTGCACTGCTTGTATGGTAGAAGTCAATTTGGCCTTTTATTATCTTAAATTCAAGTAACTAATTTTTATTTCAATTCCTTAAATGTTTGAAAGTCTTCAAATATTAACCTCCATTTGAATTTTCCATTTCACAACTGATATATACTCCCCCAACAGACCTTAAGATTTGCAAGTACATACTGTATATATTGGAGGAAACCTGTATTAATATCAAAACTGAGGAAGTCCATCATCTTTTCTTATTTTTATTATTGTAACAAAATATGACCTTTCTGCAGATCTTTGAAGAAGGCTAATTCTTAATGTTGTCTTCTTTCTCCTTCCTCCCTTCCTCCCTTCCTTCCCTCCCTCCCTCCCTCTCTCTCTTTTTTTATATGAATAGGAATGATTCTATATTATTTTGCTGACCCAAATCTTAATTCTAAACCCAGCTCTATTTTTAAATTAGTGCTTACTTAGTTGCACTACAGAGTTCATTACAAGCAATCTTTTTAGTTAATTAGTTAGTTGGTTCATTGGTTAGTTACTTACAGGTAGTCTTCTGCTTACAGCTACAATTGAGCCAAAATTTATGTTGCTAAGTGAGAAATGTAATGAGTTTTGCCTTATTTTACAACATTACTTGCCACATTTGTTAAGTGAGTCACTGCAGTTGTTAAATTAGTAAAATAGTTACCGTATTTTCCGGCGTATAAGACGACTGGATGTATAAGACGACCCCCTATATTTTTCCTGTAAAAATATAGGGTTTGGGCTATACTTGCTGTATAAGACGACCCCTCTTCCAACGCACACCAAATAAAAATTAAAAAACATCAACTGGCTCACCCACAATGTAAAAGCAGCTGTGCTAGACCCAAAATGGCCCCTGCAACAAGCAGGAACCTCACACAGCCACAAAAAGCCCAAAAACCCAATTTTCATACTTCACACACACAAAATTCCACATACAGCTTTGTGAGATTTTCTGCATTTGTGTAGTTAGAGTGAAACACTACAGAAACACACTAAATCTCAGAAAGCTGCACAAATATTTTTATTTTATTTTTATTTTTATAAGTTTTAAATTTAAAACTTCCTAGCCTTTAAATGGCTAGGTCTAAAAAAGAACAACTAAAAAAAAAAACCCAATTAACTTTTTTTTTAAAGCTCCCAAAGGGGAAAAAAACTTACCCAATAGAACAGGGGTCTGCAACTTTGGCAACTTTAAGACTTGTAGACTTCAACTCCCAGAATTCCTCAGCCAGCTTTGCTTTGCTGGCTGAGTAATTCTGGGAGTTGAAGTCCACAACTCCCTGCCTGCTTGATTGCAGGCAGGGAGATTCAGTTGCTTGCTGATGCAATGGATTGCAGGCAAGTGAAGCAAGGCAAGCGTTGGGGTTAGCAGCTAAGGTAAGCAAGCTGGAGGGGGAGGTGATTTTTGCTACCAATTAGCAGGCAAAAATTAGCAGCTGGGATCACCAGAGCCATGTAAAAGGAAAGTTTTTCCATCCAAGCTCTGGCGATCCCAGCTGAGATGCCTGCTAATCAGGCAACTCAGCTGGGATCGCCAGCACCGTGTAAAAGGAAAGTTTTTTCCTTTTACATGGCTCTGGCCATCCAAGCTCTGGCGTGTAAAAGGAAAGTTTTTTCCTTTTACACGGCACTGGCCATCCAAGCTCTGGCGATCCCAGCTGAGTTGCCTGCTAATCAGGCAACTCAGCTGGGATCGCCAGCGCTGTGTAAAAGGAAAAAACTTTTCCTTTTCCTTTGCTCTGGTGTGTAACTCAGCTGGCAATTCAGCTTGGCTCCTCAGAGCCATTTAAAGCTCGTCAGAGCCTTTCGGGCTGGTCTGCCTGGTTACAGGAGAACAACACTTGGCGTATAAGACGACCCCCGACTTTTAAGAAGATTTTCGTGTGTTAGAAAGTCGTCTTATACACTGGAAAATACGGTAAGTGAATCTGGTTTCCACATTGACGATGCTTGTCAGAAGGTGCCCCTGGGATACTGCAACCGTCATAAATGTAAGTCAGTTATCAAGCATCCAAATTTAAATCATGTGACTATGGAGATGCTACAATTTTTAAGTGTGAAAAATGGTCACGAGTCACTTTTTTCAGTGCCATTGTAACTTTGAACGGTCACTAAATGAACTGTTGTAAGTTGAGGAATATCTGTAGTTGAAAGAAAGAAAGAAAGAAAAAGAAAGAAAGAAAGAAAGAAAGAAAGAAAGAAAGAAAGAAAGAAAGAAAGAAAGAAAGAAAGAAAAGGACTATGTCAATAACGTAGCTTGATGCAGTTTGAATTTGGATCATGCTGAATGTTCTTTCACATATTGACTAATACTGAAGATTTTAGCAATGAATTTTAAAAATTAGTTTATGTTTCTAGCATCAGTCCATTTCTTTTATTTAAATGTCTGAAAGGAAGTAAATGCATCTTCTATGTTGTACACTCGCACTGAATGCACATGTGAACACTCAAGCAAGATACAGTATATAACTTTTTATATCATTTTCCAGAGATGGTCAGGTCATATTTATTTAACAAACCTGACTCTGATGCTGAGGGCAATTTCAGTTTAGACTCATAACAAAAAGACCCTTAAGATATCAAATATAAACCATTACAATATCAACATTTAAAACATTAGATATGTAAAAACATTAAAAGAAAATGAGCATTAGTGGATATATACATATTTAATAGCATGTTCAACTTTGACACTAGGAAGACATGGGGAAATGACTCTCCCAAAGGTACTTCAAATTACTCAACAATGGGTGGCACAGCAATGATTGCAACCTACCATAAGCAAGGAGGAAGGCCCTCTTTGATGATCTGTGGTGAAAAGAAGCCTTTATCAAAGGCGAGGATCTGCTGGGTAATACAAGTATTCAGAGTTATATGTCAAGAAGAAGAAACTTGTTTGATGTCATGAAGATTATGAAATATTTATTTGACTTAATCAGATCTGACCTCATGAAAGATATCATCTCAGTCAGCATTGTATAATTTATTTATTTTATTTTATTGCGATTTATATGTCGCCATTCTCCCGAAGGACTCAGGGTGGCTTACAACAACAATCAACAATACAAATCACAATAAAAATTAAAATCCCCAATTAAAACCAATTTAAAATTATAACATTATACAACCCCCAACGGATCAGTGTATTTGGTGGAAAAGCCACGCCTTCAGTTCGCAGTGAAAGGAGAGGAGGTCAGGTGCTATCCTGAGCTCGGTGGGCAGACCATTCCAGAGGGTCGGTGCTCCAACAGAGAACCCTCTCCCCCGGGGGCCACCAGCCAACATTGTTTGGCTGATGGCACCCTGAAGGAGGCCTGCTCTGTGGGAGCACACAGGACGGTGGGAGGATGGCAGGAGATGGTCCTGCAAGTACCCAGGGCCTAAGCTATGTAGGGCTTTATAGGTTAACACCAGCACCTTGAAACGAACCCGGAGAGCAACCGGCAGCCAGTGCAGCTCACGCAGGAGAGGTATCACATGGGAGTAATGAGATACCCTCATAACTGCCTGCGCGGCCACATTCTGGACTAGCTGGGGCCTCTGGATGCATCCCAAGGGCAGCCCCACGTAGAAGGTGTTACAGTATTGTAATATACATTACAATTCCCCTATTATGTCTCATTTTCCCTATATAGGGCAAAAGTCTCCAATTTGGGAGTTTTTGGTGAGTGGAATCTCTAGCCTTGCTAATGTTGCTTTGAGAATTCAGTTGGGTGAAGCTAGGCCAGATCATTTCCAACCAGCCTTATCATCTATTTTCCAATAATGTCAGTTCTTTTATTCAGAATCAACTAACGGATGAATGAATAAATAGCAATGGCATTTGCCCTGTTTCCCTCAAAATAAGATATCCCCTGATAATAAACCCAATTGGGCTTTTGAGCACATGGCAAAAGGGCCAAGTGCTTATATCAGGGTTCAAAAAAATATAAGACAGGATTTTATTTTCGGGGAAACATGGTAGTATTTAGAATTATATACCACTTCTTAGAGCTATACAGCCCTGTCTAAGCAGTTTACAGAGTCAGCATGTTGTCCCCAACAATCTGGATCCTCATTTTACTGACCTTGGAAGGATGGAAGACTGAGTCAACCTTGAGCCGGTCAGGATCGAACTCCTGGCAGTGGAATGCAGAGTCAGCTTGCAATACTGCATTCTAACCACTGCACCCCCGGGGCTCCTGTTCCTAAATCCAGCATATAACAGTAACGCCATCAATGGAAAAGTGGAAGGGAGGAAATTATATCTGTAAGTCAATACCTTTTACTCACTACCTCATAACATGTTAGATTACTGTTGCAGAGTTGCATTTATTGTCCACTCTGTTTTATCTTTATTCCAAACCTATAAACTTTTTCTTATTTACATATTTCAAATAATACCTGCTTTGCCCCCAAAGAACCAAGCTTGTAGGCAAATACTCTTTTAGGCCCATCAATAACATCTATGAGATGCATTTTAGAGAAAATGTCTAAGACCTCCCTCAAGCTACTTTATGCCTTTCTCATAAACTCAGGCCTCACCCCACTTCTGGAATACCTCAAATGCACTAGGTTGCCTTCTTTTGATTTAAAATATGTTTACAAAGCAAATTAATGAATGGCAGGTGACAGCAGAATATAATTTATCAGAAAGCTCAGCGAGTTTATAGACTTAAATCTACAAATTATGGAGCAAACATGACATTTTGTTTGTTTTATCCAGCAGGGGGAGAAAGCGCTACACCATTAGGCTCAAGTTATTTGCTATGTAGTTGCTAAGGGAGTGGTTTTGATTTTTTGTTGTTATTGCCCTCTGGCATGACAATATTCACATAGAGGGAAAAATTCCTCCCAGGGCAAGCCCAGGTTGATCTCTGCTGGGACTGATTTTGTCTTGGTGTTTACTCCATCTCTTTTCAGTGCTTCACCTCTGATTGATGAATAGCTAAATAGTGGTTTGTGTTCTTAGGACAGATTAGAAATTTGTAAAAATAGTCATTGGCTTCTTAAATTACTGAGGTCATCAGGTGCTTGTGCCTACATGCATGCGCACATATAGGCACTCCCACAAAATTGGGAAATTTGTTAATCAGGATTTTATAGAATTCAGCTTTAACAATATATATGTAACTCAGAAATGGAATAGTAGCAAGATGGAATAGTTAAAAAGGAAAAATACGAATCATGGAGGAGATAGGAAAGAAGAATAGTCTAATAACTCTTTCTTGACACCCAGTGTAGTGTACTGATTAGTATGTTTGATCAGGACTGACATCGGGCTGGTTATCACTTATCAACCCAGCCTAAGACAGAGTTATTGTGAGGGAAAGAAAATAGAAAGCTGTTTTGATATTCTGGAGAAAATGTTTAAACTGATCTATCAACAATTGAAATTAAGCAGAATTTAGCAACCTTCATAGAAATTTTGATAGATTCATCTGCTAACAAAAAGAATAGAATAAGGAAGCTGCCCTGAGTCTCCGGAGAAGGGCGGCATATCAATCAAATTTTTTTTAAAAAAGATATAGCTCTATTTCAATTTCTGGATAGTATTAAATCAGTAATTATGATGTAAGGAGCAGCATGGCAAGACATTGTGAGACTATTCTGATGACTTTATCCAAATATGGACAAAGGCACCCCAAGTATGGGATGTTACTGAACCTCCTCTTCAACATACTCAAAGATATTCAGACTTACTAATAGAAACGTCCTTCTACATGGAATAGAAAAATAGTCGAGAGATATTTGGCGCAAAGAAAAGTCTATTATAGATGCCCTCACATTAATGGTTTGAAACTTTGGATCCTGCAATTCAAATCTCTGTTTGACTTCTCCATGGCTTTCTCTGGCCTAAGTATTAGTGCAGATTGAGTTGAGAGGATTCAGTAGGAAAAATCTGAGGTGACACTTTATTTCCAAGGAGGTAAAGTTACTTGTAAGTATTAGTCTGCACCTTACAAAATTAGTTTTAGCCAATATTTCAAACAACAAATTCTAATTTGTGGCACTACAGAAGCCCAGCCCAGAAAAAGATAGACAGACGGATAGATACTGTAGATCTAACAAATAAATATATAAAATGAAGGTTCATAAAGTACTTTGAACTTTAAATTCTGTTTCATGTATGTGTGTGTGTGTGTGTGTGTGTACATGATCTCTATATAGATCAACTGCCTCTCCCGCCCCTTTTCTCTTTTGCAATTATTCCCATTCACTTTTGAAACAAGTCACTGCACCGTAAGATGTCATTCTATGTTGATTCTCAACAGATACGTTCCTCTATGGATATTATGGCTCTTCTTACTTCTAAAGAAAAGAACTAGGGAATTCAGCCAGGTTACTTTGCTGAAGAGAAACTAGTTGATCAATTTGTGGGATTGTCAGACTTAATTTATAAGTGTCTTTTTCAATCGGGTTTCCTCAGATATGTTGAGATTACGATCTCTAAGCAGCATGTCCAAAGAAAGATATCAGGTCAAGGAAGGCAATTGAAAAAGGAGGATACTTACTTGGAATTTAGAAATCTGGTCTTTGCTATCTTAAAAATGGTTGTCTTCCTTATTGTCAAAAACAATAATGGGTACCGTTATTCATTTTTATTCTATTGAGGTAGTATCTTCTGTAAGCTTAAATAGATATTTTGCCTGGTTTCAGAAACTAGTGAATCTTATTTTTAAAAATTAGACTTCCTTCATTTTGAATCTTATCCTTGGGGTTCAGTTCAGATCTCTATTAGGACAAACCTCGGAGGGAGAAGGTATCTTCTATTTCCACTCAGAAACAGATCTATACATTGGCCATCCAAATTTCAATACATCACTTCATTTGTATATTATTCAAAGAGGATATTCATTGGAATCATATTCCTTCTATATACAGCCATACATTCAAATCCCTGATTATAGAGTTATAACCCCCCATCTATCTTTCTGGCAGAAACAATTCCTTATATTGAACCTTACTTTCACGAAAGGGGTATAATGGTGAACAACATGCACATCTTTCCATGTGAACTTGTGGGGGGAGGTGGATTAGTTGATGTGGTTACAAAATTCTAGACTCAGTATTCTTTTGGTGTAAATCAATATAACTCCTTTATGTTCTCATGCTCTGATAAAGAGCAACACATTCAGTGCAATAACTCTATAGTAAATTGCATCATAATTATTCATTTGTTGATCAGGCTGCAATATTTTGCTGCTGTAATAGAAGATTATATATTCTTTAGAAGATGACTACAGCCTATGCAATTAAGTAAAGTTAATTAGAAATTGTGTACAGAAAAGGACTATCCACCCATTAACTGTTCGTATCCAAGTTCATTAATAAGAAAATCAATATTAAACTGGACAGTGTTCTTAATCTTTTAAGAATACAGTAATGCTTGCCTGTAATTAATTCTGACAATGTCCTGCTTGATCTCCGAAATAGAAATACAGTACAGCTTAGGATATTGATGAAAACATTGCAAAGTACCTTCTCTTTTTTTATAAGAGGTCAAACTGGCTTATTGGTCTGCTGGGAACTTGATGATTATGGGATAGCAATACAATACAAATAGGTGTTATCTGGACAAGATCACTGTTTCAAAATCCAGAAGAGCTTAAGGCTTTATCCCTGGCTCCTTGCAATGCTCTCCCCACAGCAGTGCTGCAAGGGAAAATAGAGGAAAATCCCCTTTGTTATGTGATGGTGCCCCTTTGATGAGGGGCAATGCAAACCACTGCCCGTTCCATAAGCCACTGCCTGCAGTCGATTTCCCTTCCCCTCTCTACATTTCTCAGGGAGTCTGATTTATTTTATTTGCATCACTAATTAGATAATTCTAGAGAAAGGCAATTCTCTATCCTTAAATGTTGCCAGGCTTTGTTATATTAAGTGTAGATGCCACCCTACTATGAATTGGAACGCCTAATAATGATGTAATATTTTATTATGATAGGTTTAATTTATGTGCATAATATAGTCTCACTTATCATTTATAGAATAGGAAGAATAGTAGCTCAGCAAGGGCAGTGGGGGAAAAGTTCATAAATCCAAATTTTAAGATGTGCTCTGAAGAAATGAAACTTTACATAATCTATTATGGCATCAATACACTGTTTCATTTGTATATTACCAAAAACTGCTGAAAAAACTCATCTTCTGTCACTCTAGCTCTAATAAAATCACCATTTATTATTATGGACGAAATCAGTAATATCAAAGGGAATAAAACAAAGCTAATAAATTAGCTAATAAAATAGATTCAGGTTGGAAAATGTATCATTTTTGTACGAATTGTTATGGTGTTTTAATTGCAGCCAGACAAATTTTGGCTACCTCATGGTTGGAGTCTGAGAGAAGAAAATCAGATAGGTGTTTGGGAGGTGTTGGAGCAAGGGCAATACAGCATATAATCCTTGCAATGAAGCATCACAAACTGGACACTTTCTATTTCCCCTGAGTCAGGTGCATTCACAGTGGAGTTTTGGTAAACATGCTCTGTTATAACACTGATAGTAGCATTAGTGCCTTATCCTGAAAAAGTCCTTCTTCAGCCTGAGGAAAGTTAGTGTGAGCAAGTAACTTGCAGATTATCAAATGCCTATACCTACCAAGGTTCTACTATTCTAGAGTGCTGATTTTAGATTTGGTAAATAATTTCATCAGCGTAATTCAGTCTTTGGAGGACTGGCTTCCTGGTAAGGTCAAAATTGGAGAACAATAGTAAATCAATGACTAATGCAGAGACTCTTAGTTCTGATTAACTCCATGGGGAGAGGGAGCCATACATCAGAAATAACAGGGGGAAGAATACTTATCCAGGATGACCTTGCCCTTGCTCTTATTTGGGGCATTCCTGCCTTGATCCTGGGTATTCGAAATGGAGACATTCCTTGGGGATATAAATATGGACTTCAACATTTTTGTTTGTATGGGATCAGTGTATAAAGTCCAAAGCCTCTATATACACTTTGAATAAGGGTTTTAGCTTTAAACAGGTTTAGGGTTAGCAATATTAGTTCCTCTTGTTTGGTGTAACCCCCCCACCCCCACTTTAATAGCCATTGAAGATTTTGAAGCCATTTGGATAATGTGTTCCTGATGGGCTTTCCAAGTCCATGAAAGGTCCCTTTGGATGTATTGGCAAGTTTATGTTGCTGAACTCTCTTTCTGGAAGATCTCTGGAAGTAGCTCCAAGCATCTTCTGTCCCTTCCAACTGTGTTTCTTTTGGTCTTGAGATTAAAGTACTTGAAACTAGAGATGTATAATTGCTGGTTGTGAACATAACGCATGATTATCTAATTTAATTCAATCTTAGAATTTTTCAGGTAGCAATATAGTCCCAGTGGTCTGTAGCACTGTTTGTTAAATTTATTTGCTGCCTATTTACTATAGATCCTCCATTGCCCCTTCTTGATGATAGGGATGTTGCGCTAATATTCCCTGACCTGTTCTTCACAGCTGCCTTGTGGAAACACATACCCTTTTCTTGGAGGAGGCAGAGACGAAGCAGAATTAATTAGCTATGTCTTTTCTTTGTCATCAGTGTTACATCAACTTTCTAAAGTATCTATGTATCCTTTTCATTTTATTTTGAAGATATCTGAAGTTTTCCCCCTGCTTCTTAGCATCCTTCACAAGCTTGGCTCATTCCAAAGTTTAGTTAAAATTTCTTTAATTTGGGGCTATTTCATGTGTACTTCATCTTGGTGACCACGGTCTTCTTTTTACTATCTATATATGCTTCTTACTGGTTTTGAATCTTTACTAAATTTACTAAAGTGCAGAAATAATCATTCCATTCTCTGCCTACCTTGATTAGGCCCTACTTCGAATACTGTGTCCAGTTTTAGCCAAATATTAGGGGATTCAGAGAAGGGCAAGAAAGGTAAGGAGGGCACTACATATATAAAGATGTTGACATTTCTGCTCTTCTTGTAGAGGCACGAGTGCAGTTTTTCCTTTCTGTTCTAGGCCGGATATAATAGTGCTTTTGTAAGTTCTTCCACACATCTGGAGAGGGTGCCAATAATGTTAAAATGGTAAGTGTGGCCTGTCAATTGAAGCCCTCCCCTTTTATTATGTGTTAAACATGTCACAATGATTTTAAAAGGCCAGGATTTCCATAGCCTAGTGGACCCTGGCTTTTTTAGGATCATCATTGACACCCATTTCAGATACCATTTTATACTTATTTTAGCCCAGATGAGCCAACAAAATCATTTTTTGGATTTTTTTTTAGCAGTAGTAAATATTATATTCAAAAATAGCTCTATATAGATGCTAAATATACAGTACAATATAATCCCTCTTTTCTCTGTCTTTGGGGCTTTTGCTCATTTTAAATGAATTGTATGGCGTCTTCCCACCAGCTATTACAAAATCATATTTGCATTCCACAACTAGAAGTTCAAACTCATTTTATTTATTTTCTATCTTAGTGTACAGATAATAAAGCCTAAAATGGTGGTTTTTCACCTAGTTGTTTAAAAAAATGTATAGACTACCAGCAAATCTACCTGAATCTGCAAGGACAAAGTTAGGAAAGCTAAGGCTCAGAATGAATTAGTAAAAAATACCAAAAATAATAAAAAAAGTTTCTTTCAACATATAATAAACAAGAAAAAAGTCAAGGAAATAATAAGCCCACTAATGGGAGAAGATGGCAAGGTGGTGATGGATAGCAGGAATAAAGCAGAGCTTAATTCATCCTTTGCATCTTTGTTTACGCAAAAGGAAAAAATAGTCCAACGTATCAAAAGGAGTAGCATAGAAGACAATAGGATTACAAGTCAAAATATACAAGAAAATGGTAAGAGAACACCTACCTACACTAGACAAGTTCAAATCTCCAGGACCAGATGGGTTACATCCCAGAATCCTGAAGGAGTTGACAGATGTGATCTGAGAACTACTGAACCAACTATTTCCACATTACTGGAGCCCCACAGACTACCAGAGGACTGGAAAAGAGCTGATGTGGTATTAATTTTTAAAAAGAGGAAAAATGGATCCAGGAAACTACAGACCAATCAGCCTAACATCAATACTGGGAAAATCCTGGAAAAGATAATCAGCAGATTTGCAGGCACTTAGAAATGAGCAAAGTTATTACTAGAAGCCAGCACAGGTTTGTTAAAAACAGATCATGCCAGACAAACCTTATTGTCTTCTTTGACAAAGCGACTAAATTAGTGGATCAAGGAAATACTGTGTACATAAATCTTACTTAAACTTCAGTAAGGTATTTGAGAAAGTAGACTGCAACTTGCTCTTTGGTAAGATAGAAAAATGTGGGATAGACAGTATTACACTAGATGAATTCACAACTGGCTAACCAATTGCACTCAATGTGTAGTCCTCAATGGAACTACATCTAAATGGCGGGAAATATACAGAGGGGATAGACTCAAGATGTAGTTGACAGATTTGAATATTGGGCTCAATAAAATGCACAGGCATAGAATAGGTGGTACCTGGCTCAACAGTAGTGACTGTGAGAGGGATATAGGTGTCCTAGTGGACAATCACGTAAGTATGAGCCCGTACTGTGCTGCAGATGTCAAAAAGTCATAGGCTATATCAACAGAGGGGTAGTATCAAGATAATATGGAGTGATAGTACCACATTATACTGCATTAGTAAGACCAAGCTTGGAATGCTATATCCATTTCTGCTCACCATAATGCAAAAGAGATGTTGAGATTCTGGAAAGAGTGCAGAAAAAGCAACAAAGAGGATAAGGGATCTGGAGGCTAAATCATACAATGAACAGTTAAGGGAACTAGATATGTTTAGTCTAGTAAAGAGAAGAACTGGGGTGTCAGGATAGCAATACTTGAGTTGCTGTCAAAGAGAAAAAGGGATCAACCAATTCTCCAAAGCACCTGAAGGCAGCGCGAGAAGTAATGGGTGAAGGATTATTAAAGAGAGATCCAACCTCTCAACCTAACCTAATTAAGGAGAAATTTCCTTATGGTGAAAACAATTAGTCAGTAGAATGGCTTGTCTTCAGAAATTGTAGGTGCCCCACCACTGGCGGTTTTCAAAAAGAGGTTGGATAGCCATTTCTTCAGAATGCTATAGGTTCTCCTGTTTGAGCAGGAAGTTGGACTAGAACACCTTCAAGATTCCTTCCAACCCTGTTATTCTATTTGTACAAGCCATTTGTAGCAAAATACGTTGCGCCAGCCCTGCAGAAAATTCAGCTCTTCTTCAGCTGACTGTGAATTCTCCATGAGTATCTTATTTTTCTGTCATGGATTGATAAAATGGATTATGTTTATAAGGGAGGCAATCAATGTATTTCCTAGTCAGTGCTGGTGACCAGGAATCCTACTCTCTTCTTATGGTATTTTTGTGTGTATGTTTAATTGAACATCTTAGTTGCTGATTGCTGTAGAAACCTGTGAGGTTTTCGAAAGGCAGTTAGAAGTAAATGAGGGATACTGAGCCATCCCTTTGTCCTTTAGTCGATGCATTCAGAAGAGGGGAGTGCAGTAGGGGTGCTGTTTTTAATGGTTCTAGTCATGTCTTCAAAGCTGATGAACAATTTCAAAGGAATGAATAAAAATAACATTTAAATTAAATGTCCAACATTTTGCTAGCTAGTGAAGCATGTTTACCCAATAATTCCAGGTTGTTTTGAATGAATATAAATGATATCTTGTGCAAATTGATGCTTTGGATGGATCTGAGATAGCCTTACTGTGCTTACTTCTAAGCAAGGGACACATTCAGACTCCATGTCAGAGAAATCCTTCAAAGAAGTAAAAGGGCTTCTTCTCTCATCAGCCCTGCTGCTCTTTTTCCAGAGCACAGGAATTCATGCTGTGAATGTAATATGACATTGTGGCTTCTCCATCTGCTAAAGGCTCCAAATCCCCCCTTGAACTGATATGAAAGATGAAGCTTCAATTTGTTTCAAATCAGCTTTGAAATCTGCCATATTTTTTTTAAAAAAATGACAAACACTTCCCCCCCTCACACACACACATTTAGAAATGCATTTAGTTTTGTGGTTGTTTTCATGTAACATATAGCAGACAAGCCTTCCCCAGTTTAGACATGTTGGGACTACAATGTCTTTTTTTTTAAAGAAATAAATTTTATTAAGTTTTCCAAGTTAAAGTTAACATAAGACAAAAACTTTGATTATACATAAAAACAAAAACCATTCATTCCCCTCCGTCCCTCCCCCATTCATAACACTAAACATACAAACACATCTATCCCAGTAGATAATATTCCTGCCCTCATTAATAAATAATTATGCCCACAACACAGAATAAAGTAAATAATCCCTGGATACAGCCAGACAGTTGCATTAAAGAGTTGTTCCACCATTCATTGAAAGAGCAGAAAACTGGCATAAAATTTATTGACCTAACTGCGGAATCCTACCTACAGGAAAACAGCTACCAATCATTCTCCCATGTACAGTGGGGCACAATTTTGCAACTTTAGGTGGGTGATAGAAGTGGCATTAGCCACTTGCCAAGTGACACAGCTAATTGGTCACAGTTGCAGAATTGGTTGAGTTTGCAAAAAAACAAAACAAACAAACACAACCCTCAATACAAAAATACAGTACACTTATATACTACTGTCTCATTGAGAATCCAAATCCTGGCATAGGTGTGGTAGTGGTGACATTAGGTATTGTGAACAAGGCATGTGAAGGGCAATAATTGGTGGATTTCCTTTCCTAACAAAGAGTCAGGTGTGTCTCCTTTCAATACTCAAGAAAGAAAAACTCCGACTCCATTTTTGTAGAGAAAGGTACTTTTACTGAATATGAACTGAATGCAACCAAAGAAAAGCAAGGTCTGAGGCAATAGGCGTGAAAATTACATATAGAAAGTATCCTTAAAACCTTCCCCTCAATCGTCCAGTCAGGATTATCCAATCCAATCCCCCCCCAGGGGTCATGTGGGGTGCAGCTTCTGATGGTGCCATTCTCCTGGTATGCCACGATGGTTGACCTTGAGTGGTTATCTGCGCTCTTCCCAGCTGCAGGGAAAACACTGAGGAAAACTTTCTCCCCTTTTCTCGACCAGCTCACTTCCCC
This sequence comes from Masticophis lateralis, assembly GCA_030761175.1. Taxonomy (NCBI): domain Eukaryota; kingdom Metazoa; phylum Chordata; class Lepidosauria; order Squamata; family Colubridae; genus Masticophis; species Masticophis lateralis. Next base: position 92,955,217 of record JAUDYJ010000003.1, on the reverse strand, counting down.
CCTCCCAGACATCCAAACAGCTCCCCACTCCCCCCATTACAATGGCAGCCGAGCAAGCAAGAAATACAAAGGTGGAGGCTGACATTCGGCCCTCCTGCAGAAGAGACATTATTCCTACAAGAAAAACAGAATAAGGGAAAATAGATAATTACATAACCAGGAACATGAGTACAGCTCCAAGATTAAGGTTTATCAGGATATTTGGAATAAAATAATTGCAGCTGCTTCAGAGCCCTAACATCTCGCTTATTTACCCATTCAGACTTAGCTAAAGGGAAATGTTTCCAGGCCACCAAGTACTGCACCTTACCACAATGTTTCCTCAAATCCAATATTTCTTTGACTTCAAAATGCTGTTCCCCTTCAATGAGTGTGGGGACAGGAGGAGGATCTTGGTCCGGACACAAAGGGGATGAATGCTCTGGTTTCAGCAAACTAACATGAAACACCGGATGAATCCTTTGCAAGGTTTTAGGCAGCTCTAATTGCACCGTAACTGGGTTAACTATGCGAATGATAGGGAATGGACCCCGTATTTGGGCCCAAGTTTTTTCGACTTTTGGGTAGTTTGCAAGTACTTGGTGGAAAGGAAAACCCTATCTCCTACCTTATAATCCCTACCCTGAAGTCTTTTCTTATCAGTTTGAACTTTATGAGCTTGGTGAGCCTCATCCAGGGCCTTACGTATTACCGACCAAGTATCAAATAGCTATTCAATCCATTCAGCCAAAGAAGGTATCTGTGGGCTTTCCTGAGGTAACTCCAGGATGGGTACAAAGTCTTGGCTGGAGGCTACCTTAAAGGGGATAAACCCTGTACTGCTATGTATAGAGTTATTATAGACAACCTCTGCAGACGGCAACAAGTCCGCCCAGTTATCTTGCTGATAATTTATGTAAAATCTAAGGTATTGTTCCAACACCTAGTTAGTTCTTTCACAAGCCCCATTGATCTGAGTGGGGTGGGCAGAGTTTAACCCCTGGGTGAAGCCTAACAACACAGGAACTTCTTCCAAAAGTGGGAGGTGAACTGGACCCCTCTGTCTGAGATTATTCGCTCTGGAGCCCTGTGTAGTCTGTACACATGTTGGGCAAACAATTTAGCCAGAGTTTTAGCCGAAGGGATCTTGGGACATGGGATAAAATGTCATGTTTGTTGGACTCTTGTCCCTCCTGGCTTGTTACAGCAACCAGAGAGGTGACTGGAGACTGGATCCAGGCGATTATCAATGCTTCTTTGAGGGATGGGGTCTTCCCCGCTGTGCCATCCTCCTGGTATGCCACAACAGTTGTCCTTGAGTGGTTATCAGCACTCTTCCCAGTTGCAGAGAAAATGCTGAGGAAAACTTTCTCCCCTTTTCTCCACCAGCTCATTTCCCCTCCAAACAGTACCCCACCCCCTCCCCCCCACCCCCCGTTACAACAGCAGCCAAGCAAGCAAGCAATAAAAAGGTGGAGGCTGACACAAAGTCATCAGCCAATAGCAAAACATACACTGGCCATTTTCTTGAATGGCCATGAAATAAGAAGTGAGATGTAGATGTTCTAAGATATTTGAATTTTGTTCAGTCTAATGAAAAGTGTTGAGTAATTCAAAAGCATACAAAGTCCTCCATCATCTTTACTTTTTGCTGATATGAGGAGCAAAGCAAGAAAACAGTTTTTCCTATAATGAAAAACCTTTCTAGTTTTAAAACAGCTCTTGGTTTTTTAGTAAAATAACATGCTTGTAGCCTAGAAGTGCTTTCCCTCCAATGTATGGGTTTGTTTGTTTGTTTGATTAATTACATGTAGCTAACAAGTGTACCTGATTCATGTATCTGTCTATCTACAATCCCTTAGGGAGGTGACATCTGCTACTGTAACATCAGCTGGAAGATCAAAGAGCTGGTGAGACATACTGATTATGCAGATGTAATTAACGTGAAACAATTTACCAGTACCTTATCAATTAACAATTGTAATGTAATATGTTAAAAAAAAACTATGTTTATGGAGACCTTCTGAAATTATCTGAAGTCTGGTTATATGTATTTTAAGGAGTAAGGGTCATGACTGAGAAGGCCTGCTGTCCATACATATTATAAATATCCCATAGGCCTCATGAAATGGGCACACCCTGAATGGGTCCTCGTTATATGTTTCTATCAGCTGGGCAGAGTCTATGATGACTATTATATCCTGGGACAGTTCCATTAAGAGCTTTAAAAGTGCTGTCCAGTATTTTGAATTGAATTCTAAAGGCAGCCAGCAGCCGTGCAGGATTTCAGGATAGGAGTAAAACTACACTGATGGGGTTGCCCCATTAAGATCCTTTTAAAGCAGCTGCAGCTTTAAAGTGTCTTCAAAGGCAGTCCATGTATAGTATATTAAAATCATTTGCATGGTGGTCAAGACACCAAGACATCCTAGTCAAGGATAATGGATGATTGAGCCTAACAAACTGTATGCATCTTGGGACTCACTTAAGGACAGTTTTAGCCTGTTCTGGAGATGAGACAAAAGTATTGATATGGGGATCCACCAGGAAAATAAGGTATTGCTAAAGCAGGCTTAAGTCATAATTAGATGCAAGTGGAGAAGGCCATTAGTTCTAATTTAATGCAATGAATGCAAGAGAATTTAGAAGAAGACCAGTTACTGAAAATTAATCATGTAATTGCTGTGACTTTATAATTCTGGCATCTTACATATACATGCTTTGAGAGGATAAAAATACTGTAGTTATAATGAGCCCTTTGCTTGAAAAATCTTTAAAGATCAATAAGCAATAATACAAACAGTTCTTTGTATTAAAAGATCAAAGTACCGTATTTTCCGGGGTATAAGACGACTTTCTAACATGCAAAAATCTTCTCAAAAGTTGGGGGTCGTCTTATACGCCGGGTGTCGGTCTCCTGTAACCAGGCAGACCAGCCCGAAAGGCTTTGATGAGCCTTAAATGGCTCTAAGGAGCCAAGCTGAATTGCCTGCTGAGTTCCGCTAATCAGCTGAGTTACACACAAGCCCCGTGTAAAAGGGAAAAACTTCCCTTTTACGCAATGCTGGCCATCCCAGCTGAGTTGCCTGATTAGCAGGCAACTGAGCTGGGATCGCCAGAGCTTGGATGGCCAAGCCCCGTTTAAAAGGGAAAAATGTCCCTTTTACACCACGCTGGCCATCCCAGCTGCTAATTTTTGCCTGCTAATTGGTACCTAGCAAAAATCCCCCCCCCCCTCCAGCTTGCTTACCTTAGCTGCTAGCCGCAACGCTTGGCTTGCCTTGCCTGCAATCCATTGCATCAGCAAGCAACTAAATCTCCCTGCCTGCAATCAAGCAGGCAGGGAGTTGTGGACTTCAACTCCCAGAATTACTCAGCCAGCAAAGCAAAGCTGGCTGAGGAATTCTGGGAGTTGAAGTCTACAAGTCTTAAAGTTGCCAAAGTTGCAGACCCCTGTTCTATTGGGTAAGGTTTTTTCCCCTTTGGGAGCTTTAAAAAAAATAGTTAATTTGGGGCGGGGGTTAGTTGTTCTTTTTTAAACCTAGCCATTTAAAGGCTAGATCTAAGTTTTAGGCTAGGAAGTTTTAAATTTAGCTTTCATATAAAAATAAAAATAAAAATAAAAATAAAAATAAAAATAAAAATAAAAATAAAAATAAAAATAAAAATAAAAATAAAAATAAAAATAAAAATAAAAATAAAAATAAAAATAAAAATAAAATAATATTTGTGCAGCTTTCTGAGATTTATTGTGTTTCTGTAGTATTTCACTCTAACTACACAAACGCACAAAATATCACAAAGCTGTATGTGGAATTTTGTGTGTGTAAAGTGTGAAAGTTGTTTTTTTGGGCTTTTTGTGGCTGTGTGAGGTCCCTGCTTGTTGCAGGGGCCATTTTGGGTCTAGCACAGCTGCTTTTACATTGTGGGTGAGCCAGTTGATGTTTTTTAATTTTTATTTGGTGTGCATTGGAAGAGAGGTCATCTTATACAGCCCAAACCTTATATTTTTACAGGAAAAGTCAGGGGTCGTCTTATACGCCCAGTCGTCTTATATGCCGGAAAATACGGTATTCCAATCTTATAAATTAGTGTTACTCAACCAGAGTGCTGGGAGGGGGCACATAAACATTTTCTCCCAACCAGTCAAAGCATGTCTGGGGGTTGGGAGGGAAGAAACAGGAGGGGGTAAAAATGGAAAAAGCTAAAGCCTTTAGCCAGGGTTGAAAACATGGTCACGATTGCTTGCCTCCAGAAATACTTTTGAAGAGCAGCTGCTTCTAATCAAATGCAACACTGGCTAGTTCCGAATGGCCATCAAAGGCAAGGACGACATCAACCCACAGCCTGGCTCAAACCATCAGGATCCAACTGTTGGCCTGGCTCTGAATTTCTTTGCTTGTTTCATCAAAAGTGGTAGGCAGCAGAGAAGAAAGTGTCTCGTCTATTTTTATTTGTTTGTTTATATCCTGCCTGTTATTTTTATAAATAATTCAAGGTAGTAAACATATTCAATATAACTTACACCTCCTATTTTCCCCACCATAGCAAATGTGAGATGACTTCGGCTGAGAGTGAGTGGCCCAAAGTCATTTACATGGCTTTCATGCCTTAAGATGGGACTAGAATTCACAGGCTCCCAATTTCTAGCCTGGTGCCTTAACCACTAGACCAAACTAGCTCTTCTTTTCATCCACTTCTATGTTTGGAGCTGGTTTTTCTGCATCTGTGACTCTTTAGTCAAAGCAGCATAACAGGGTTGATGAGCTATAGTATGTTGTGTCTGCTTTGTGCACTGTTCAGATTTCAAGAGTTTATAGTAAAGCTCTGTGTTTACTACAAAAATGTGTGTGTGTGTGTAAATAGGTATTTCAATTAATTGCATAGGTTTTTATTTTTTATTGAGCTGGGATATAGACTTTAAAAAATTGGGAAAACATTGGTGAAATGGAAAGGCTTGTCAGTAAAACTCTTATTGTGTCTGCAGCTTAGCTTTTGCTAGGCCACCCCTCTAACTAGTTCATCACAACCACATGGTTTTATATCCCTAGAGTTCATAGTCAATGAAGTGGCGGTTGCTTGATAGCATTTTTTCCCCAAACTCATAGAATACCCTTTGGTGAATGGCAGGCTTCAGACTGTTCGTGTCCATCCTATGTTGGTCCTCCTTAGGAGCATTTGCCCTTTTGTCCATTTCTCCCCCTCCATCTCTGAATAGTGGGAATTGCCTGCCATGCTGCTTTGGGGCATTTTCATAAAAGATTCTATCTCACGCGGTGACATTAAAGATAGCAACCAAGATTTTTCTTCAGTGTACTGACATTGTGAGAGCAGGTGTGTAAACACAGCTGTAGCAGCTGCTCTCTATAACTTACATGAACTGCTACTTGCAAATTGCTATGGTGACCTGATCTATAGGAAGATCAAGACTTCCAAGATAAAAGCAGTGTGGTGCGCAAACAAGCCTGATCTGCATTATATAATGTAAAGGATGCCAAAGACAAAAGTGCCCTTTTCATTTTAAACAAAACATTATCAGATGCTAGATTGGCAAAAGGAAAAGATGAAACAGAGCAACCATCAGAAAGGCAGCTATTAGCAGAAATAATTACTTCAGAGATATCTTTAAAAATTGGTTTTTTGAATTATTTATTTATTTAAATAATTAATTAATTAAATTTTTATACCGCCCTTCTCCCACAGGACTCAGAGCAGTGTACACCAGAATAAAAACACCATATACCATAAATTTAAAACAGTTTAAAACATATTAAATAATTTGGCCCTAATTTTTTTTAAAGCCCCAAAATTAAAATACCCAATTAAAATTTCACTTATTTCATCAGCCCAGCCTATTGGAATAGTAGAGTCCTAAGGGCACAGCAAAAAGTATGGAGGTCGGGGATCCTACATATCTCTGGGAGCAGTTCATTCCATAGGGCGGGAGCCCCCACAGAGAAGGCTCTCCCCGTGGGGGTTGCCAGTCGACATAATTTGACCGACGGCACCCTGAGGAGTCCCTCTCTGTGAGAGCGTACTGGCAGGTGGGAGGCTATTGGTGGCAGAAGGTGATCTCGTAAGTACCCACGTCCTAAGCCACGGAGTGCTTTAACACCTTGAATCGCACCCAGACGATCACTGGGAGCCAGTGCAGCTCGCGCAGGAGAGGTGTTACATCGGTGCGTCATGTCGCCCCCATAATCACCCGCACGGCCGCATTCTGGACTAGTTGGAGCCTCCACGTGCTCTTCAAGGGGAGCCCCATGTAGAGAGCATTACAATAGTCCAGTAGTAGTCCAATAGTATAGTGTTAACAGACCTAACAGACCTAAACATTTGTACTCTGAAATGCAACTGAGCAATTACTAGGGTGGCTTTTTAGTAATGTTCTTTTGGATTACAAGGGCCCTTGGCCTTTGAGTGACATACCAGAGGGTACATTCCCAAAAAAGTGGGGTAGTTGGTTGGGAGCAGAGCCAGGACAAAACTGAGTTTGGTTTGAATTAATTTGCTTTTACTTAAAATTAAATATACAATAATTAATATGTTTATTCTCTTTAATGAAAGAATGCTTAGTTTAGTTTAATACATAGGGATAATTATCCCCTTTTTGATCTATTAATCAATCTGCAATATCTTTTAATGGATTTTGGAAGCTGCATCAGAGAGCCTCTGTTTCTGCTTTAGATATAGAAGTTGGTTTGCTGATTAAGACTATGCTGAAGAGGGCAAATGGGAGGTCATTGTCAGGTTCTCATCTCATTATTACCATACTTAAGAAGACAAGAACAGGCAGGAACATTGAATTAATGATTACATCTGATCATGTCTGAATGTATATTTATTTCAGTATGCATTGAGAAAAAGAAGGGACAAAATGAAGGGTCTTTGTGGAGGAGCATACACACATGTGCAAAAGTTATATGCATATATAAATATGAAATATTTGTGAAAGACTGATAAACATACTTTGTTTGCATGAGGTTGCACAGGGGTCAATTAACTCAATGTCTTGGAATATGTTGCACTGGGGAGTTACTTCAGCCTTATCAAGAAACACATTAAGGCTATGAAGATAAATATACTTAAGAGCATATTCTTTTCTGAAAGTCTTCACCGTTGCTAATGTTACGATTTTATATTTAAGTAAGAATGCATGGTATAACCAATCTCCATAGGTTTAGTATTTGTGATTTAGTTTATAATACCAGTAATAATAATAGCATTTATATTAGATGGGAGCTATCTGGGAATATCAGGGCTGTTCACTAAACTAGGAAGTTGAAAAAATATTGTACAAGGAGACAATGTATACAATGCTGCCAAACAAAATTATATGGCTGCAATCACTACCAGTTGAGTTTGCTTGAAGGGCATATTTACATTTTACCTCTGAATATTCATAGCATTTGAAATATATTATTTTTAATGTTCTTAATTAATTACAGTGCATATTGTTTTAAATAATTCAAGTTTCGTTGTCAATAGGACAGTTCTATCTAAAATTGAGAGTTGTATTTTATTAATGGAACTTCTTAACCAATCAATTATCAGGGCCAACTAGAGGAGGAGGGATGCCACAGAACTCTTCAAATACTTGAAGGATTTGTCACTGGGAAAAAAGTTGATCCTGTTTTGTGTTCACAATGTATTAGTCAATTACTATATATAAGAAATTTAAAAAATAGAAAAATAAATAGGTGATTCAAATGCAGAATTGAAGATACGGTAAGTAGGAAGAGCTTCTTGTAAAACAGGCTTGAATAGAGCTGGTGAATTCACTTTCCAAAGTGTCTATTTGTAGTGGCATGCTTTCAAGTGGGAGGAATGGTTATGTGAAATTGTAACAATGAGGGCAAAGTCTAAAATGCTCTTCTGCAAGATGGTAAAAAGTAAAGGAGAAGACCTTGGCAGAACTGTGCAGCAACTAAACAAAGTGTTTTACCTAGACAAAGAAAGATGAAACTTTAAATCCTCAGTTTCAAGGTTATATTTGAAAGTGCAGACAAACACTTCCCTGATTACCTGGGGTATAAGAAGGGAAGTAAAGAACAATCAGACTTGCACGATTGTGTTATTATAGTCTGTCTCAATATAGTAAGGTATTATTCTAGTCTTCCTATGGAGTAGATTTTTTTGGCCTAGTATACCTAACGATGCTGATAAAGACTACCTTAAAAGATAATTTCTTGAACTGAAGAAGCTTCTGGGATGAAAAGTGAAACATTTTCAAGGAAAAAACCAAGGAAATCTAGTTCCCTTTTGGAAAAGCACCTTTGAGATGATTCAGGTTTAGCATATAAGGATAATTTACCAAGAGGAATAAAGAGCCAGTTTAGTGTAGAATTAAGGTGCTGTAAGTTCTGGTTCTACATTAGGCATGAAAACCATCTGGGTGACTTTGGGCCACTCATTCTCTCTCAGCCCACCCACTTCATAAGGTTCGTGTTGTGGGAAAAATAAGAGAAGGAAGAAGTATTAGTTATGTTTGTTGCCTTGAGTTACTCGTGATGTAAAAAGATGGGATAAAATTTTAAAAAATGAAAAAGGACAAATAAACAAAAATAACTAGAAATTTAGGCAAAGTAATTTTATTGAACAGTATTATTACCTCAATAACGGATGATAAATAAATTGAGGCTGAATCTCCATAACATGGAGGTACTATGGATTGCCTCAGAATTCATGATTTTGACAATCCTGAGTGAGATTGCATTTTTATATGGAGCAGGTACACAGTCTAGACATATTTATCGTTCTATTTTCTTAGGAGAATCTCAAGTAACCCTATAGCTGAGAATACTTTTTCCCAGTTCTGGTTATTCCTGGACAAGAGTAGCCTTGCCTTGCAGACCATCTTGCTTCTACCAAATTCATGCATACTCTCTCCTTTTCTCAGGAGTTCTATTCAACCACAACTACCTTGGTTTTCCCCTTCCTCTCAATCCATCCAGTCTTGCTTCATATATTTGTTTTGCAATTGAATCATCATTCAACCTTTCTGTATTTTTCCACATAGGTCCAGCAAATAATAAGAATTGATTGGGGGAGTATGAAATTATGAAAGATTTAGAAATCAGAGAGGATATCCCTGTTTCATTAATCCCACCAAAGCTTTTTCAAATATTTTTGTACAATTAAGACAGCTCTAGAAGAGTACAAGAGACAATTCAAGGAAACATTATATAAAACATAGCATTACTTACTTGCCTCTTACCTGACAGTGCCTGCATGCCCAATCTAGTCTAGCAAATAGACATGGCCATGACAGTATCCCTGAAATGCTTGTCAGTCACATCAGAATCATTGATTTAAGATTGTTTGGGATGGGCATACTCTCATTACCCACCCTTCTTCTTCTTCAGAAAACTTTTACTTATCGTTCATAGGAATTTAAGAAACATTTTTATTTGAGCACAGTATAAACCATCTTAAGTCAGTGTCAGCATTGGTTGTATTGGAATTCTTGATTGGTTTTATATACCAGGTGGCTTCTTGTTTGCTTTAACAACTTCTCACAGTTTTATTAGAAGAGAAAATAGTGTGATCATGTCATCATCTGTGTGTGCTTGTGGTATGCACAGCTATGTAACCAGACACACCATCCTGACAATTTGCAGAGATGAAACAAACTCAGCTGGAAGGGACAATAAAGACTAAGTCAGTGGAGGTTTCCTCTTAGGGCAGCAATTTTATATTTCAGGTTATACTGTATCATTCATTTGTTTGTGCCCTCATCTACATGTGCCATGATAGCTTGTTCTAAAGTCCACTAATCTATATGCTCCCTCTTATGTTTTTCTGTCACTTTTGGATTTCTTGTTATTTATGCTAGCATACACTTATTTACCCCATTTCCTTCACATTATGGTCCAATGAATTTTAAGGCAACGATAAAGAGAGGAAGCATTGTGTTTTCCAGAGTCTCCCCTTACTGGCTTAATTGAGTAACATTTATATTACAAGATATAGCTTATGAAGGTTATAATTTTCCTATCATCTAAATTGCAGGCTAAAAATTGTGTTAAGGAAGGATTGTAGGGAAGAACTGCTGCTTTCAAATTGAGTCTTGTTCACTGACAGCATAACTGGCAAATGATTAGCAAAAATGGGATGGTTTTTGTATCTAACATTTGCCAATTGTAGTATGGATTTCTAATTGCAATCCATTTGATAATGTGTACATTATAATTTTGAAGAGCAAATGACCACAGTTCATGAATATGAGGAAATTATATATGGTAGTAGCTAAATACAGGATCCAATTCATTCTGCCAGAAGCATTAAATATTATGAGAATATAGCAGAGGCAGATTAAAAATATAGTTATTCTTTTTCATAATTTCCAAGTTGGCCCCAGAATTAACAAGGAAGACTATTTAATATTTAATTTACAAATTCCTTACCCCATTCCCAAGAGGCCATTTACTCTTCATCACTAAGAACTACAACAGTCATATTCACCTGGACTCTGCACCTGAACTGTAAGATCTTATTCTCAGGATGTATGGCAAACCTTTTGACTGTGTCCTCACCACAACATTAACCCAGCTATTTAAAGACCTAGTGGTCAGAGCACCAGCTTATTGCTGTGATTTCTGTTTTACCATATTTTGAAAACCTGTCTGTATGGTAGTGGGTGGTATAATGTATTTGGGGGTGTGCTAGAATGATCTTACAAACATGTAAGATGTTTGTTGTGTTTGGGGGGATTAACCTTGTTAAGAAAAGTTGACCAGTAATAATGGAATCGCATTGGACAGGTTGGCAAAAATTACAAAGGAAGGAAACTTTCACAGGAGTATTGGAAGAGAAAAAAAAAGGAAGAAGAAAGAGGAGCAGGAAAAAGGGGATGGAGTTTGGAGATGAGAGGAACTCAGAGGAAGGGAAGGTTTTATCAATATGGTTAGACTTGAATTATGGAACACATTTTTATAAAGCAAGTCATTTCTTAAAGCCAAAAAATTCCAAATCAACCAATCTGGAAGGCTGCAGAGTTCTAGTCTACTATGAATTATGAATACAGTAGGCTCACCTGCTATAGCAAACAACTCAACTGTGGTCTCAGACTGTTGTTGTCAAATCCAGGCCCAATATAGCAAAACTATTCACCGTTGAAAACAGATTCTGAGGTTATACATTCATCTTTCAGGTCCAAAAAAAGAGAACAAGCTCATATTCATATTTTTGGAGAACAGATAGAATGGTCAATACATACATACACAAATCAAAGGCAAGTCAGTAGGCATCTTTAAGGACAAAAATTGATTTACTACCATAAAAGCATTTTAATTGATTAAGAAAAACATCATTCAGAAAAAGGCTACTCAGAGATGGGCACCTTATAAATTTGATAAATAATAAAAAATAGTTCTCAATTAACTATTTGTGCTTTCTGAGAAATATAAATTGATACTACCCATTTAATAAGATCTTCAAGGTTCATATGTTTCACAACTCTAATCAACAGAATCCAGTTCAAATATTCAGAGGCCTTCTCTGCATTTAAAAATACCACTGCAATTTATTTTTCATTATTTTGTTCAAAATACTCCAAAACATTCAGGACTTTTCTATGGTTTTTCATTATTTGTGATGGATCTTATCATTAAAACATGGGGGATGGAGAGTGTCACTGCTCTAAGCTAAAATTTATCTTAATGAATATAAACATGTTAAGCTCATCCTCATACTTGGTTCTTTAATTGGAATCTTAAGTTACACATCCTATGAATGGAGAGCCATTTGGAATTTACAAAACCTGGAATTTACAGTATGAGGTAGAATCAGGCTTATAAATTCATCAATCAGTTTTCTGTTCTATGAACACATATCATTAAATTCATGAGCCTAACTGTGTTTGTTAACTGTACTTCTTGGGGCTTAATGCTGCTCTAACAAACGTTTTAAAAAACATTATCCCTGATAGGTTTGACACTTCTGTCAAAATTTAAAATTTAGATTTTGATATCAGAACTTGCAAATAAAAATCATCCCACACCGAATAGTATCTTTAATTATTCACTTCTTTAAATTTTCACCTGACGTAATGTATTATAATTTATTTTTTTAAAGTAACATACAAATATTTAAATTTGCCTACAAAAAATAGCAAATAACTATTTATCTGCACCTGTTTCAAATTCATGTAGGATTTTCTACACAATCTGGCGGCAGTGCTGTCTAAGAAATAAACCTCTAGTGAAGAAAGCAATTTCCTGGCCCTGGGTGTCATTTGTCTCTTATTTAAACAAAAGCAACAAAAAAAAGTTTCAAGGATCAAATATTTTCATTTAAGGTGTGACTAATGAAGGGTTTAAGTTTGGGGTTAAGACAAATTATCAATCAGTGACCAGAGTCCTGCTCATTTTCTCTTTCACTTTGGTAGATTACCTGAAAAGATAATAAATTAGTGAGCATTACAGGTGCTTTTCTATTTTAAGAGAAGGTAGTGAACTTTCATTTATTACCATCCAATTCATGTTGCTGAAAGTCAAATCTCTCTGGTTTTTGCTTGCTGTTAGTCCAGACCATGAGGCAATCAAGCCATAAGGGTCATTTTCTGCATGAGCTAACCTTTTCCTCCGCTATAGTTTGAAGCTTTGTTGACAATAAGATGCTCAGTGGGAACATTAAATTAACACTCCATATTCGTGCCTGTAAATTTACTGACAGGCTGAGGAAAAGTCAGGGAAAACAAACACTTCATCATTTCTGCTTCATTTAGCCTGTGAAGGGGAGCACTCTCACCTGCAGTGAAGAGAGGTCAGGGCAGATGGGGATAATTTTAATCTGACTCTCAGCTGAGTCTTTAGTTGTAGTGGATTGTGTTACACTCTCTGCTTAAAGTACAGATGAGAGGGAGATGAATGCAAGAAAAATCATCCTAAGTATTAGGTGAAATGCATCAGGGAGAGTTTGTTCCAGATAGTAATGTGAAACAAAAGAAGGACTGTGCAAAGTGACTAAAGATAGAAACAGCTTAAATATTAATTTGTATTGGTGTACTTTACACCAGCAAAACATTAAGTAAAAATCCTTAAAATAAAATGTGCCCTCTCTGTAAATAGAACAGTGCATAATTATTTTCTATGTTCCATTTTTATTTTAATTAAGTACAGTAGTATGTATGTGTTTTAGAAAGAGGATAGGATAGTTATCTGTAAAAGCTGCTTTGTAAAATAAATTATTTTTAAAGTATTGCAAACTCATACAGTTAAAATTAAATTAAAATGCATATTCATTTGTCCAAACAGAACAAAACAGCTATATGCATATAGAAGAATTGATTGGCACATGGAAGTCAAGAGCTAGTATGACCAGTAGAGGATCACAGAGTCTATTTTTTCCCCCTGCCATCTACTGGTCGCCTAGATTTTTGCAGCTCTAGTACATGTTCTGCATGAGTCCTAGTAGATGGGTTCTCATAAGTGAAAATTGTATAGGATTAGTAACAAGTTCCAAGGTTTGTTCTTCAGTGCATCTCAGTTATATTCAATGGCCTGTGTACAAGCCATTGAATAGCTCCCTGCCAGAGATATCCACAGCATTGGAGTACTTCATCAAAATGATGACAGCAGCATTGCCCCACCTCAAGGCAAGCCCTGCTTCTTTTGTAGATGCATGCAACTTCATACCATACAAACAAGAGAAACAGAACAGCAATGAACTAGCTCTTCTTTCTTCACAAGGATAGTTAAATTTCTTTAGATTATTCAAATATATTATGTAAATGTGGGACAAATAAACACAAAAAAGGGGTTCTCCCAAAGCAGATGAAACTATTTAGCGATGCCAAATAATGCCCTTGAAAACTCTTGTGCAAATAAAAACAGAGATAGACCATTCGGTCAGCTTTGCTGAAAAAAAAATCTCCCTATCAGGTTTTCTTTTTCCTAAACTGAAATTATTCCAGCTGCTTTTTCCCTTGATGTTCTTTGTTCCTTTTTCATAAAGTCTTTAAATGATAGACTTGGATTAATTTCCTATACTACAGGTAAATTGCTCTGTTTTGTACCTAAAGGATAGGGTTAAAATGCCTTAAATGAACAAATTAAATAATTACAATTATGGTTGTTATCTCACTCCCAGCACAGCAATTTTTTAGACGGTAGCCAATGAAAATCGGGGGGGGGGGGGGGGGAGAAGAAACAAAAACCAAAAACAAGAACCAAACAAATCAAAGAACCAAACCAAAACCTAAAATCCTACAAACTTTCTAAAACCAAAATACTGAGCATAGTTTTGATAAAGGAAGTGAACTATATGTTCTAAAGGAGAGCAGAATGTTTTTGATGTAAAAAGCATCATAATGGATCAAAGCAAAAAAAGAAAGAAAGAAAGTTTTGTTCATTATTTTATTCTCATTATGCCCAGCCATTCCTATAACCAATACTGTGACACATATAGCAGCACTGATAATATTGTAAGTAGTGGAAGACATTGACATCCATACCTTCCATGAAGTAGTCTAACCAATTTTCAGTATCCTACTGAAGGCAAGGACCATATCTTGTTTAGTGAGCTCCAAAGTTTATCCATGTATGTGTGAACAAATACTTCATTTAAAATATGTTTGTGCCTCCAGATTAAGCCTCCCCCCTCAGGTTTTGCACAAAATAAAAAAGTAGAGTGAATGAATACAATAAAATACAACAGTTGTAATTCAATTGCAACTACAAACTAGTAAAACTTTAATAAAACATAGTCATGAAAAGACGACAGGTAACAGGGATGAATGATGCCCATTAGGATGACTAGGTCAAAAGAAAAAATAGCCAAAAGCAAGAAGAAGCAACTAATTCTGTTTGGACCCATCCTTTTCCTTGTAGTGGCACTGAGAACAATTCATTAACAATTCACACAACATAGCTGATTTTTAAAATAACCCCTTATCCTCTTGCAGTACACTTGACATGTTTCTCTACTTGATGGACTACTAGAAATAAGGCATGGCTTCACAGCTCATTACAATTTTCGGCTGTGTCTATTGTCCAATTAGGTCACTATTTTGGAGTGACAAAGAGCAGCTTTGGGAATAAAATGGCACCAGAGGTATTTGTTCAAATCGTACATGCTCTATCTCATCTAGCGCACAGGTCATACATGTTACATAGCACAAGTCATGCATGCTCCAATCCTTCAATCACACAGGTACAGGATGATTAATTCTAGAGAAGTCATCTTTTCTGACCAAGATACTTTCCAGCCTCCTGGAGTGTCAACTCATGGCTTCCTCAATGCCTGTTGTAGAATAGCAATATTGGGTGGCTGCTGCTGGCAAATTGCTGTGCTGATCTTCTTTGAATTTCTGATGGGGAAGAGTGATTCTAGCTCAGTAGAACTAATTTAAAACTAAACTAATTTTTAAAGTTTTTAAATTTGAAAACATGTTCAAAATGTTCATGAAATTTCTGTGATTACATAAATATCCAAATTAGCATATTTTGAAGTAGCATTTTATTTTTTATGAATGATTTTGGAAAGTTTTCCTTGTTGCTCACTACTGCAATTCTATTGTACTGTTGAAGTACGATTGAATTGCAGTAGCCTGCTCATATGCCTGAAATATAAGTGAGCAAAGAAAACCCTGAATATTTTGCTCTTTCAAGTACTGTAAATATGTGCTGCTTTCCTTGTAGGGATGGTTTAGGAGAATGCTATGACTGAAAATGCACGCCCAAAAAAGGAGCAACTTTTTTTTTATAGCAACCCTATTGTCCAGCCTTTTTTTAAAAACAAGGAAACTTAGGCAATGTCACAAAGAATAGCGGCATCTAATCTTGCACTATATCCGATGTGTTTCTGTTTGTTTACTTTGAACTCTTCCAGAAGGCTAGTGAATTGAGCAGGAGTTTTGCTGGCTTTTGACTATGTGGGAGAGCAGTGGACGAAGTGGGAGTGCGGAGCTAAAAGAGCCTACCAGGTGGTCCCAGAAAGTAGACACAGTGTGTCAGCTCAGCTGAAAAGCTTTTGCAATTTGTTGGCTGGAGCCAAAGCCTGGAGGAGGGGATAAGACAGTGGGGTGGCACTGCAATAGCTATTGAGGATCCAGACATCTCTGTGTCCGCCTTGGTTTACTACAATCAGAGCAGTGATTAGACTTCTTTTGATCGCAGGTTTAGCTTTCAGCCTATCAAGGGAATTGGAGGAGGGGGGTTGGGATACATATTAATGTCTTGCACTGGGCCCACATAATTTCCCAAGGGGTCATGGGGTCAGGTTTGTATTTAGTTAGCATTAATGATCTCGTTAGGGATCTGAATAGACCACCGTCCAAGCTCTTTCAGGGATCTGAGCGTATCTGGCCTTCACCTTTCTTTCCCTTCGTTGTGTGGGCTTGCACAGGGCATGAACTGTGATTAATAGACTTCCAGTGCTTAATAATTTGCAAAACAGAATTAAACAAGGAACACAGAGTACAATTGAGATTGGACACAGCAGGGACAAGAGGTTGTTGTAAACAGAACCAGTGCAATCCAAGTGCATGGAATGAAGTAAGATGCTTGCATACAATGTCACAGCTGGCAACTGGCTGGAGGCCAGTCCTGAGTGTAAGCTCCATAGCTATGCCCAGGTGGTCAGGCTGAGGCTGGTCCTTTTAACTTGGGAAGCTTTATAAAGAGAGGAAAGAGGGAGGGAGGGAGGGAGGAAAAGAAGCAGGGAAGGGGGAAGGGACTATTGCAGTGGGAAAGCAAGCAAGAGGCAACCACTGAATAAGAGAAAAAAAGAAAGAGATTAAGAAGCTCAGAAAGTGACAAGCAGATAATGGAAACCACTTTCAATAGTAGTAATCCTTGACATACAAGGACAAATATGAATACTTTTGTTCTTGAATTTAGATTAACTTTCAGCTCAGGGGTAAAACTGGAAGTTAGTTCATGTGTTTGTATCTTTTGGTCTACCACACAAAATGAGAGCCTTGTTGCTCACTACTAGTGACCTTGGAGAAGTGGTACTTCAAAGATAATTTGAGGGAGACAATATGGGTTCAGAAGCAAATAAGATACAGATACCGAGTGATCTTTTTTAAAGGGATCTGTGCTGGTTTTCTTCTGAATCATATTGGTACAGAGATATCCAGTATTCTTCTGATGCAGACATGCCATCCTGATTAAATAATGCAGAACTGATATTGTCATACCTTTGGGCTTCATAGAAATGTATTTGATGAAATAACTTTTTTTTAATATTCATTTTCATTTCAGCTGGAATCAAATATTATACATGCAGAAAAAGAGGAAGCATCCAAAGGACAATGAAATTCATCTAGCAGGGATTTCTCATCCATAATGAACAGGAGCTGCACAACACCCCTACTATCCAAATCAGAGGTGGAAGATTTGGGGCCTCTAGAAGTGTCACTAAGCAAGGCCTCTGGTCAAGGAAAATGGAAGTCATAAACCAACAACATCTGAAGGGCCATTAGTTTCATATCCCTAGTCGATATGAATTGGAATTGCACTTGAATATTCTGCACAACTACCATTCATTTAACCAGACCTTCCTGGTGGATGGTGCCTAAATGCATGACAAACAGTTATGCATATTTGATCCCCTTTGAAATCAGCTGGATTTGGGTGTGCACATGCAATTGCCAGAATGTATTATGAATGAACTATGGCAATCAAATCATATTATATAATGGAAAGGAAACATAATTTATTTACAAAAGAAAATATGATAAACAAGCATATTTTACTCCAGCAAGGAATCAGGATTTCTGCACGAAATGTACATAGTACACTTCCATGAGAAAATGTTAAAATAAAATGTTTAAAGTAATTGTATACAGGCATGTTTGAATAAATGTACATTTATTTTCATGCCCATTGTTTTAAAACTGATTAATGTAGAAGTCTTGATACTGCAGAAAACAAACAACCCTGAAGAGATTTGTTGCTATTTAATCTGCCTCACTGGAAGTCTTTCAACAGAAATAAATCAGTGACTTTTTCCTGGTTCTGTAACATTTTTTTTCAGTATAGAAATTAAAGCTGAATTAAACAGAAGACTTAGCTTTTTTCCCATGACATTGTTTGCAAAAGCATACCAGTAGGCCAAACCCAGGGAATTCTTCAGAATTATATTATACAGATAGTCCTCGAATTACAACTGGTCACTTAGCAACCTTTTGAAGTTATGACAGATGTACTTAGGAGCCAAATTCAAAGTTCTGACAGTTGCCCCTCCCCTGAGGTCATGTGAATGCATTTTGGGCTCTCAGCAGCCAGCCTGCATTTCTGACCATTTGCAGCATCCCACAGTCACGTGACCCATAATTTACAATGTTTTTATCAAAAAACAGGGTTTACTTCCATAATGTACCTCTGTGTTCGCTTAGTCATAAAATTGGGTATGATCGTGTGATGATCTGCTTAACAAGCATCACAATTTATGCCTATAATTGGAGCCTCAATTATGGTCAGAAGTTGAGGACTAACTGTATGTGCCATCCTGAGTAAGAATCATAAGGAGACCATAAAAGTATGTGCGCATGTGCCCATTGAGGCCTTCCTTTTTCCAAATTATACTCCCAACCATTAGTAAGATAAAAAGAGAAATGTTACATTTTTGAATAGTAGCAAGAACAGATAGATATCCTGCTATGTTCGTCCTGGAATCCTAATCTTTGGACAAAGCTGGTGAGAAAAAGTCTCCCTTACATGGCTGAGGTGGAGTGAAAAAAAGGAACCAGAGAGAGACAAGCAGCTACCTATAGCATTTGTTGATGTCATTTAGCCTTCTTGCAGTCATTTATTAGAGTTTTATTGATGTAATCCTTTATGTCCTCTGTTTTGTCCAAGAAGTATGACTGACAGCTTTATTTAGTGGGGATTTTTCTTTGACAGACATCCACGGAAGGCTTCTGTGCCTCTATTAAGGGATGTCAGGTTGTATGTGGGAAAAGCTCCATTGATTCCCTTTGCTCCCATTAAGCCACCTTGATTTGAGTGAGGGTCTATGTGCGATAACAAGTATATGTTTTTGGCAGGTGCACCTTAACTTGTCTGCTTATCCACCAGCTGGTGGCTCCTACAGACCCTTTTTCTCACAGCAGCCAACATTACGACAGGCCTGGTAGGATATCTTTACCATGTGCCAAATTTCTCTCTAATCCAGCTTTCAGGGGCCAACATACCAGCATGTCATTTGGATAATTCTTTTTTTCAATGACCACACATCTGCATGCAGACTTTTATTTTTGATATTACTTTTGAGGGCCTAGTTGATTTTTTAAAAATTCAATGTATATAATAGCAAAATGACTTAGAGCAGCCAACAGTCTGCTTACCCCACAAAATAATAGTTCAAAACCAACAATAGAAAAACAAAGTATACCTGTGTCAAGAACAAGACATGGAATTCATATATTTTATATTTACAATGGATTCATATGTCAGCCTGGCCCAATGCTGGCATTACAGAGTTGTTGTCAAATGAAGTTTGAAGTAGTTGACAAATGAGCATTTAAATATAACACAGACTAGTATTTGTGAGGCAATGTGATTTATTCCACAAACATTTATTCTAAAGATCAGGGTTGTTGAAGTTATAATATTATGCTTAATGGATATTTCATTATTATGAATCTTCCTTTTTTAAAAAATAGAAAACAAAACAAAACATGGCTTTATATTTTTCCCCAGTTGGAGTCCATTGGAGTTGGGTGGCTAATAAATTCAAATAAATACATTTTTAAAAAAATCTCTGAACATTGTGTAAATTAAGTAAGAAATAAACACAGACCAGTAACAGGTTTATATATAGCCAGTGTAATTTCCATATTTTGTCAGAATTAAACATAATCAGAAAAAATTCTATGCCAATTTTCTTTTAATTATATATATATATATATATATATATATATATATATATATATATATATATATATATATATATATATATATATATATATATATATATATATAACATCTCTTGGGTCAGTACAGAGTCCACTCATGTAATGTGTGAGGGATGATCTGATGAGAACAAATTTCCACAGAAGGAAAAGACCAGATGTCTTTTGTCCTATAGTATCCAGTGAATTTCAGTTGTTCAGAGAAACTGGGTTTTGTACTTTAGAGATTTAACAGTGTCATAGTGCTTCCACAAGGATTATACAACATTCAGTGCTAAACTATACCTTGTGAAATTCAACAATGTGGTGCCACAGCATACTAAGACAGGTTCTAGCATTGTCAGCTATTTTATATTTCTGTATTTTTTATTTTATTTTACAAAACTGTTAAATAGCATGGTTGATAAATAGAGAACAAATAGACATCCTTGTTTATAAGTGATAATTTTGCATAGCTATATTTTATCATTCTGCAAGAATTAAAAGATGCCGTATGAGCCACAAATCATTATGTCAAGTCCAAAGTCTTGCCACTTTGCACAAGATGTACAGTCTAAAATCCAGCAAGCACATTCATCTTTATGAGTTCTCTTTTATTCAAGTCATGTCTTTCTACTAAAGCAAAATTCTGTTTTCATTCAGACAAAGGAGAATGACATCGGTCTGTACTTGCAAAAATAGTTTTATTTAGCTAATGTAGCATATGAACTTTTGGCTAAAAATTCTTTTTTAAAAATATACATCTCTGTCATAGGCCTTGGGTATGCAGGAATTATGGTATAGGGTCTCTTGCTTGAGCAGGAGGTTGGACTAGAAGACCTCCAAGGCTCCTTCCAAATCTATTATCTGTTATGACATCATAGCACAAATGACATAATGATGCATATTCCTAACTGCAACCATTTGTGCAATGATCTCATTATATCCAGGTAATGATTTTGATGACAAGGTGGCTTCTTGTTCTTTATGACTGCATATTCAAGTGCTGATTTCATAGACATGAAGTAGGAGAAGGACTGGCAGAACCTGGAGCAGAGTTAAAAGAGTGATCAGCCTAGAATCTCTACCCAGCCACAGGTGGAACCTCCCTTGAATTCTGACCCATATCTAATTCCAAGCAGGTGCTGTTAGTTGAGAAGATTCCTATGCATATGCTTTGTAGCAATAAATTAGTTTAACTGGATCTCACATGATGTTTCATGCCTGACACATATCCATTCATTTTCCTTGGCAGCAATACAGAAATGGTTTGCCTTTTTCTAGATTGTGTGTGGGTGTGTTTCAACTTCCCTGCCAAACCTATGACCTTAGTGTTTTCTGGTGGGGTAACTATCCAAATATTAATCAAGTCCAGATAATAACCAGCAATCATTGATAACTCTTAAATTTTGTGAGGGCAAAAACTGAAATTAGCCCAGGGATTTGGCTATATATCGTCAAATAGATCTGAGTGTATCTTTTTTGGGAGAAGTTACAGGACAAATTTTAATCTGCTGATTCTTTACACCAATGACCTTTGAATTTAGGTAAACAGAAAAATATATGTAGAACAATGCAAATTTGTCTGTATGAAGCAAACAGATTGTGTCACAAGTATTACTGTACTACTCTTTTAGATGGATTGCAACCTGATCTATTAATACCATTCTAATCAGATATTGTGGTAAAATTGAGAACAATTATGTAGTCCATCAGATCAATCCTCAATTATTACACTGAAGCTTATTAAATTATTTTCTACTGCCATCTCTGTATATGATAAAATGTTAAGTATATTGTAGTAGAAGTTTTAATATAATTTTGATTCTTGGTCAATGTTTGGCTATTAATAAATATTACCTTTCTAATCTGTATTCTGAACAATTGTCTGGGAATTTAAATACAGGCTTTCTACTAATTTTTTAAAACAGTTTTTAGCTAAACTTTTAGCTATACTTTTTATTGCTGGCACTTACTGATTTTATTACTATGTTGCTACTTTATAGTTTTTGGTAAAGTATTATGTAAACTGGATCAGAAGTGATTATTGTGGTAAAAGATAATTTTAATACAAATAAAATACATATTTTGTAAAACACAAGTTAATGGTATTACAAGAATAGATTTTCAGTACGCAATCACATAAAATACTAACCTAGAGACTTTGTTGATTGGCGTGATGGGAGTTTTATTTCAACATATCTAAAGACAGTCCAGTTGGAAGAAGCTGGACAAACTTTAAAGAAGCAAAATGCCTTAGTCTAAGACGCTTGAACTAGATGAAAGCCCCAGTTGATCTTGATAAGAGCTCAGCAGGATTGGACCTGCTTCTACTTGAAAAAAGAAACTACTATGAAATCCCAGTCTGTAGACTGGAACTGGAAGATGAAAAACCATCCTGAAAGACACCAATAACATACTACTTCTACTACATACAACAACAGCAAAAAACAAAACAAAACAAAAACCCGCTCCATTTCAAAAACACAGTATCCAGAAATTGAGTTTAACTTGAAGGAATCTTTACTTAAGATTGTTAAAAGAGCTTTATGGTATTTCTAGGACTGTGCCCAATGTATTTCTCTTGGAGTTGTTTGTTCTTTGTTTGAGAGTTGTTCATTCATTCTGCCAAGGCCATGTTTTTGATTTGGAAAAATACAACACCATACTTCTTTGCAATCTTCTTCCCAATCATCATTTTGCTTATATCCGGAGTACATCCCTGGTTATTTCCAATGAATTTTTCTGCTTGAGGTCATCGGATGGGGCCTTTTGTATATTTGCACTTTGAAAGCAATTACAAAAAGTTAAGTCCTGCAGCAATATGCTACTGTAATAATCATAATAAAAAAACTTGCCTAAATGTCTGACTATTCTTTCATGTCAATTGTATATCAGTAACACTTGGATACAATAATTGAGTGGAGTGAAACATTCCATGGGAAATAGAGCCCATAAGCCATCACCTTTGTGTGGATGGTGATTTGTCCAATTTCCTCCCATTCCTTCAAGGGATGATTACTGAAAGAGAGATCTTTTCCCCTTTTGTTCTTGGCTCTGATTGTGTCTTATTAGCCTCTCTTTGAAGAGTTGGTAATTTAAGACTGCTTGTTGTCCCAAATGGCCTCTACAAGATAATGACCAAGCACAACCATAGAACCACGTTGCTCTGGCACTGAAGTGGGTATTTCTGGAAGCGGGAAGATCCCTTCCTTTCTGATCAGAGGAGGTTTGCCATCGGATCATGAAAAGCCTGAAGAATGAAGATGCCTAAATTATATCGACTATATTATAATGTCAGATAAGAGGATATTCACTGTTAAAGTGATCAAGATCTACATACAAACTGGAATGCGTTATGTCTAACCCCAGTTTCAATTCACTGGGGGACTCTAATTACTTTCATGACTATTTTCTAAATTTGAGCTTTAAAAGTAAAAACAGATATTTCCATTAAAAAGACGAATTGTAAGTACTATGTATCTCTCAAATAACAGTTAGGCTAATAATGCAAACATGTTCAGCCTAACAGGAACTTTCTTCCCTTGTGTGAAATTTTGTCTTCAATTTGTTGTGCACTCCTTTATATAGGACACCCCCCAATAAACTCCCTCCCAACTGCCACAGTATAACAAAGAGCAGAAAACTAAAACTCTGGACACTATTTATAAATAATGAGATGCATTCAGCTATCATGCATTTCTATGAGTTGTGGTAGTTCTTGGTGCTCAGGCTGCTCAATGTCTGGTATGCAAATTGGGTTTTCCACATGAAACCAGATAAAGAGAGGCTTGCTTTCTGAATTCATTTTTATTTTGTTTTTTTGTTACTGATTTATGGATTTGTTCCTGTGGCCAAATAGTTGGAAATCCTGGTGTCTAACATATCATCAACTTCTTGATCACCAAAACTACCTACGATTTCTCAACAAAAGCTGATTATCGCTTTCCCTGAAAGTCTGAATAAATGCAGGCTTTTCAAAAGCATTCTCATACCCTTATTTTTGCAATTAGGATGGAATGGTAAAGTCATTAAGCATTTTCTCACTTGCTGAGCATTGATGCTCCAGAACCTCGTGTTAAGCAGCACAGGCTGCTTTTTTCCAGGACATTTTATAATTGGACCCTTAAAGGCAAATATTTTGGAGACTTTTCTTGGACTGATACAGAAGAAACTGAATTGCAATTCTAATCTCATCTTCCAATTCAGAAAACTAATTTTGCTTCTAGATTTGAGAGCAAGCCAGTGGTGGGATTCAGCCGGTTCTATCGATTCGGGCAAGCTGGTAGGAGTGGCTGCGGAAGCTCCGCCCACCCACCCAGACGTCATCCCATCCCGTTTTTGACTCTCTGCACATGCACAGGGGGTCCTGTGCATGTGCGGAGGTGGCGCACGCACTCACATTTGCAAACCGGTAGCAAAGGAACAGGATTGACACAAGTCAAGGTGAATACCACCCCTGGAGCAAGTATATTTTTAGTTGCGTTACTCCCAAGTGATATTTGAGTAACTAGATTTCAGTAGGCCTGGCATGTAAAAGCAATATGGCAACTACTGATAGCTCTATCTTTGTATCTCTTCTTACTTCTGTGATAAAACACAAGTTTTGTGTGGCCTTTATGAGTTTCCTCTGCTCCTGTAGTACTTTCAGTACAATGATGTTAGTGATATGCAATATAGTGATGTCATTTCTTCAAACATTTCAGGGCGGGTGGGGGCAAAGGAAAAACTGCTGCAGATTTTCAATTTACATACGAATTATTAATTTAAGGAAGAAAGCATTCACAAGTCTTCTGTGCATTCAGTCTACTTATAGATCAATAGAAGATGGGTATGGAGTATGACTATGGCCTTTCACAAATACCTTTCACAAATATTAAAATTCGACTTGTGTCAATCCTGTACCCTCAGATATAGTTCTTATACTTTATTATAATATTAACAAGCATATTTGATGTATTTAATGCACAGTTAACTGTTATTTATTCTCTCCATATGCATTGTATGTGTTTATATTCTACATGTATATTTATATAAATTGCTATTAACTAGGTTCATAAAATATCTTTTAAGAGAATAGATGGGAGTCTGATCCAGCTGTACGAGAGAAGAAATGTTTCATATCTCAAGGAGCACCTTATGTGCACCCTAGACAGCTCTTCCCCTTGTGTACCAGACGCAGAACATAATGGTTTTAAAAAATTAGAACATCTGTTTTGTTTACAATTTATTATCTACTGTGAGTAATGAGATGAATTTTAACACACTGTTAATGAGGCAGTTTCTTGGCAGTTTAGAGAAGTTTCCTTTTGCCTAGTTGAGGTACATAGATAATAATTTTATAAGACATCAAGTTTCTGATCTGCTATCAATTGCTGTAGCTAAGCGTGAGCCGCTAGAAGGGATAATTATAACCAGGTATGTGTGTATGAATGCACATATTTATAGGCATGTATACTAGATATGGTCTATCAACCCTCCATTCAGTGCTAGCAGTAACTTCCCTGGAATTGAATCCATGATTCCTTCGCTCACCATTTTTTAGTTTGCCATTCCTCCTGCTTTCGTTCAAACTGTTTTAGGATTGAGAATACAATATTGGTGTTCATTCTATAAAAGTCAATCAAGGCAAAGAGCTGCAGATCTTCTGAGGCTGTCCAGTCCCTATTGCAGATCTTTCAAAGTGACAAGCAGTAGTAATAGAGGCCTTGGATTTCTTCACATCTATTAAGAGACAAACTCTGGCATACATGGCTCTTCCCAGAATTCTTGATCCGTCTTGCTCACTGGTTCCTCTAGGCTAGCAAGAAAATGTTGCCATCCTTCACTTGAGTCTAACCAATAAGAAAGATGTAATTGACAAAGTAGCAAGAATATTGTAGAAAACAATTGTATAATACTGCAAATTCTTGATTTTAAGGGAAACAAGAACAGAATGTCACTGAAAATGTATAAAGGCACTCTAGAGAGCAGATTTAAATGAAGTCAGAACAATAATAAGCATTCCATGGCAAGAGAAACTTCGGGAAAAGAATTCTCAGAAAGGAAAGATGCTATAAGAGGAGATTCTAAGAACACTACCAGTTAAGGAAAAAAACACAGAAGCAGCATATGTGGATGCATAAAAAGGTTAGTGTAGATCTTGTAGAAAGTTAGCACCCACCCTTCTCCTAGAAGAATGAAATATTCTAGGAAATATTTAAAAAGCACAATATTATACCTCCCTGGATGAGAAAAGGAGATACATACTCTTAGAAAGCAGCCCCCACCTTTGTTAATAGCCCCAGAAAGACTGGGCCATCCTATCTAAAAGACAAAAGGCTGGGCCAGCTTATCTACAACACAAAAGACCTTCACCCTCAGGACATAATAGGATTAGCTCTCAACCCAGCCTGGTACCTGGGAAGATTACATCACCCAGCAAGATTCAACCAAGCTTGAGACTCAAGACAACCTACAAAGTTACCCCTCCATGGCATCATGAGGGTCTGACAACCAATCAGAATACATTTCTTTCATAGGAACAGGAAGCAAGTTCAAATCCCAGGAGAGGGTATAAATCTATCTCTCTCACCCATATGCTCAATTGTCCAGGACCTCAAACCATATGGTCCTGTCCATCATTAAACCATCTTTCCAACAGTCTCCATGTTTCCAGTGTCTTCCTCCCCACTTGGAACTGAACCCAGATGAACATTTGTTCTAACAATCTGAAAATCAAATAGGGCACATATAGGAGGTAGAAGGTCCCAAAATATATACGTACAGCCTGATAAAAGATAAAAGAATGAGTGGAGATTAGTAAAGGATGCTAAAGAACCAAAAAAGGGGACAATTCAGTTAGTTCAGAATAACAAAAGGAGAAAAGAAACAATATACCAGCTGCTCAGTGAAGATGACAAAAGAAAATAATAAAGCAGAATTGCATTACTTCTATTGGACTCAGGAGTTTTTGTTGGTTGGGTGTTTTTTTTTTTTTTTAAATAAGGGATCCACTAGGCAATTTTAAAGAATGCTAAAGGTTGTTAATTTAAGCTTGACAGAAACATATTTTTCCTATTCGATCAGGTCGAATTTTCAGTGCTGTTGCTTTGGCAATGTATTTCAGAAATGGTTAGCCATTGCCTCCTTCATAGGCCTGTGAAAAAGTAGGCCTGCTGGCTTTGTGCCTAACACAGGACTAGAACTCACAGGAATAATTACTGATATTGAATGAGTTGAAAGCCAGAGCCAGGTGGATAGCACTCTAGGCTATAGACTTAACCTGCTAATGGACGGATTCAACTTCTATTTGTTGGTTTTGAGAATTTCTGAATGACTGAAGAAAGATTTATACTGCCTCTAGCTTAACATAGGGAAACTACATCTTAGTTAATTCCATGCAGGCATCACAGAAGTGCAAAATTATTTACTTAGTAAAACAAAAAATAAAAAGAAATTTACAACTCTGTATGGGGAGTGGTTGTATCTGGTTTGTTAAGGATATTGGAATTGAAGTTTATGGCAAAGAGAATATACATCAGTTGCTCAAAAAACAAAGGTAGTTTGAGGTTGCATCAATAGAAGAATAGCTTCCAAGTCATGCAAAGTAATCATGCACATATATTTTGCACTAATCAGATCATACCTTGAATACTATATTTAACACTAGGTATATCTTTAAAAAAATAGGAAAGCTAAAATTGAGGAAAGTGAAATAATAAGAATCCTATCTAGCAATTAAATCTTTCAAGGAGGGATTAAGGGAACCGAGGATGTGGAGTCTTGAGAGAATGACTAAATGAAGATATGATACACTTTTTGAGGTCTGGAAGAGGAAACATGTGGAAGAACAGAAAAACTTATTGTTTTCATTGTCCACATCCAGGACATGGGGTAATGGCCTTCAGTTACTCAGAAGGCAGCAGGTTCTAAGGATGAAAGGTGTTTAACTATAGAAAAAGTAAGAGAAGTGCTTTTGCTTTGTGCACAGGAAATTTTATTACTCTCTCCCTGATTTTCTATAGTAATAATTTTCTCACTAGAATTCTTCAGTTATTTATATTCCATTTATTGTAGTGCTCATAACCCAGGCACTCACCAGAATTTTTAAAAGGTTTTTTGATGATGATTATATGCTATCAGGTTGTTGTCTACTCTTAGTGACCATGAAGATAGATTTTCTCCAAGATGATCTATCCCTAACATGAACTTTTACATCTTCCAATAGTACACTGGTTGCTATTGTAACTGAGTCTATCCAGTTTGCTGCTGGTCATTCTCTTCTCTTCTTTTCCATCTCTCCCAGCATTACAGCCTTCTCCAGAGTTAAGTCTTTGCATAATGTGTCTGTGCATAAAATGTTATTTACCCACCAATGCACATGGATAAGTGAATATAATCTGGTTTGAGCATTATCTATTTTTAGTAATATTATAGACTGAGTATTTACTGAAAAGTAGTAGAATTCCTATGTATAACATTATTACATGGATTAGAAAGAGATGGGGAAAGGAAGCACAAGTACAGTTTTGTAATGAAGATCCATTGGTTGAGGTTATGTAGAAATTGATAGAAATTCTGCTGTGCAAATAGGAAGACAAATTCATCACTGCTATGAAAAATGCACTGGTAGAATATGCAGTCCACGCAGCCATTTCACTAGACAGGAGATGTAGGATGGGTCAACCAAAGTGAGAAAGAGACACAGGTGGCAGCAGAATAGGTATCAGTTGCTGGGATTGGCAATCTTTTGCCCAGTAGCAGCGCCTTTGCACCCAATGAAACTTCTTGCCTCAAACATTATTCCTTTCATGAAGAAAATGGGAAGTTGGTTATAAAAAAGACAAGAAGCTCATTTGAGCATTTCCCTGATTTATAAGAATCCCTCAGACCCCATTCAGGCCAGCAGGAATTTATAAAAGACCAACTGATAGGAGAGTACTTTGTGTAAAAGTATCCATCTACTTCACAGAAAGTCAACGATAAATCTGGTGATTCATCACTGGAGTTTGGAAGATACGGAAATGACTGATGATTAAGCTCACCAGTTTGATTTCTCATAAGAGGCTGAAGTATTTATTAATAGACTCTGCCCAATAAATCAGTAATTTGTAATACCGTAAACCCAATCTGCTTAGCAGTCACTTGAATGAAGAACCTACAACATCCTTTCAATGTACGCCCAGTGACGCCAAATAAATATATAAATATATATAAATATATAATTATAAATATATAATTTTATTTTCGTAGGTCTTTATGTGTGTATTTCTTTATGCCAGGGATTTTCCTACGTATATCAAGATGTTTCATGGCCTAATTTTCAGTGAAATCTCCATTCACTAGTTTTTAGACCTTTTTAAACATTCCAGCAGCTATCATGCTAACTGTTTGAATTTAAGAGGGAGACTGGTATAGATCTATTTCCATCTGGTTAGATTTCGTCAGCCAGCCACACCCACTTTTCTTAATTCTGCCCTGTAACAGTCAAATACTTATTATTTTATTTTTGTAGGTCTTTATGTGTATATTTCTTTATGCCAGGGATTTTCCTACGTATATCAAGATGTTTCATGGCCTAATTTTCAGTGAAATCTCCATTCACTAGTTTTTAGACCTTTTTAAACATTCCAGCAGCTATCATGCTAACTGTTTGAATTTAAGAGGGAGACTGGTATAGATCTATTTCCATCTGGTTAGATTTCGTCAGCCAGCCACACCCACTTTTCTTAATTCTGCCCTGTAACAGTCAAATATTTATTATTTTATTTTCGTAGGTCTTTATGTGTATATTTCTTTATGCCAGGGATTTTCCTACGTATATCAAGATGTTTCATGGCCTAATTTTCAGTGAAATCTCCATTCACTAGTTTTTAGACCTTTTTAAACATTCCAGCAGCTATCATGCTAACTGTTTGAATTTAAGAGGGAGACTGGTATAGATCTATTTCCATCTGGTTAGATTTCGTCAGCCAGCCACACCCACTTTTCTTAATTCTGCCCTGTAACAGTCAAATACTTATTATTTTATTTTTGTAGGTCTTTATGTGTATATTTCTTTATGCCAGGGATTTTCCTACGTATATCAAGATGTTTCATGGCCTAATTTTCAGTGAAATCAATGAAACCGTTCAGTGAATGGTTTTAAATGCTGTTTCTAAGGCTGTAAAGAATTCTAAATTATTAGCATTATCTATGTTATATTTGAGGCCTTTCTGGAGGATGTTGTGTTTTGCCGTGAATAGTGAGCAGCTGGACATGTTAACTACTCATATTTGGGTTCAGGTACCTCTTTGCTTCTGATATTTAGCTTGAGCAGCTTGTTAGGCAGTTTTGTTTTCCATGTTTCAGCTTGTCTTAGAGATGTAGTCCTGATGGTAGTTGTCAGTATTTTTGTGTGTTTTGCATTTATGTTTTGTTCTAGTTGCTCCTTCAGGATATCCATGGTGTGCTGCTATTTGTTTAATCTGAGATAAGCATCCATGGTCATACACCATATCATTTTTCAGCTTCTTTGTTATTTTACATCCAACTATTTTACATCCAGCTATGCAGTTTATTGTAGTTTTGTATGCGACACTGGTGGGGAGAGAACATTGTCAGGCATCCATGCACAAAGAATAGTTGTTCCTTGGTGATTTGCCTACATGCAAATTTATGCACAGTTTTTGAAGCATTTAACATGCTTCAATGTTTCAATAGAAGAAATATATGTAGCTCAGGACTGAACTGTGGAGTCCTTGGTGCTATCTGACTTGATTGTTTGCTTGCACTACCCAACTAGGTAACATCACCAGTGTCAGGCAATGCCAGACAGCTAACATCATCAATGCCAATGGTAAGCACTAATGATGTTATCTAGGTAGGTGATGCAAACAACATCTGCAAGCAAACAACCAAGCCCAGAAAGCGCCAAGGACTCTAGAGTTGATATTTGCAATATGAGAACTACATCATGTTCATATAGCAATGCTTTACTGGTTAATCTTGGGGGGCAGTTTCCTGAATGACTAATTTTGGCAACAATGAGTGGATCTACAGATTTTACAACAGAGGAACCAAGATGCAACCCTGTCTTATTTCACTTTGAGTAAACAGAATAGGAGATTGATTGCTTGTCATCTCTTGAGTGTCACTCTGGAAGGAGAATGGAAAAAGGAGAATTGAGGAAGTCTAATGCATACATGGCCTGTGCTTGGTTAGAAGTATGGAATGCTCAAGTAGAATACTGTAAACGAGTGGAGAATCACACATTCATCTTTGAAAAATGCATTGATAGGAATCAAATAGCTTGGTCTGATTGGCCTTTGATCAAGTAAACAAACTGTTTACTTGCTCTGAAGTGTCAAGATGATGTCCATATGAGAAGAAAGCAAAAGTTGAAACATATGTGTTTGACGCCTATGATGAAAACATGGTATCAGGGTGCATATTCATTGAGAAGCATATCTTTGATTGAATTACCACATGATTGGAGTTATTGATTTGGCTATTAGGCAAGTATTTCTCTCATGCTTTGCAAAAGCTAGTATTCAGTGAAATATGCATGCAAATTTAATTAATAGCCATTCTTTCCTTTACTGAAACGCTATTGTGATAATTATTTGAGAATTAGATTAGCAGTGTGAGACTTTTTATACAATACACAGGACATTTTTCAGGGTTCATAATAATAAACATGCTGTAGCTGATAAGAGTAGGAGTTTTTGATCAACCTTCATGCTACCCACACAATATAAAACAATAGCTGAGATGTTGGGTGAGAATTGGGGAGGTTCAAGTCCACTCTCAGCCATGGAAGCTCAATGGGTGATTTAGCTTGTTTTCTTTTGGCTCCCCACCCCCCCTTTTAAGTTTGTGTTTACTATAGAAAGGAAAAGGAAATATTTATTGGAATGTGCATAGAAAAACAACAACAACACAGGATTATTGTGAAGATTTTAAAAAAGGAAAACCCCATATAAATCGCTTTGAGGAAATGGGAAAGATAAATCTAAC
The DNA here is from genome assembly GCA_030761175.1 of Masticophis lateralis. NCBI lineage: Eukaryota > Metazoa > Chordata > Lepidosauria > Squamata > Colubridae > Masticophis > Masticophis lateralis. The sequence goes on along the minus strand of JAUDYJ010000003.1, from coordinate 92,923,419 downwards.
ATCACTCATCTTTGTGGTAGCAGACCAAATGACATTTCCTAGTTATTTCTGTTTTATTGAAAAATAAAATTTAAAAAATGGTAGTGATCTAATTATGGTGAGAGGCAGTGTGCATAATATAGAGAGTAGCTGGGCTTCTCCCCATCTTTGGGATTAGCTACTTCATCCCCCATCCATCCAGAGAGGAAATAAAAAGAAGTCAGAAGCAGCAAAAACCCTGCAAGTTTTCCTATCCTACCTCCCAATTTTGTGTCTGTGTGTCAGAAAAGGAAGTCAGTTTTAGCGTTTCCCCTGCCTAGGGTTAGATAACATACAGAGCCATGTCTAAGGCAACTAGATCTTCTAAAATACCACCCAAGAGTTTGGATGTTTCATTTCATGACTTGTGTTCAGACATAATGCTAATAACACAATGTTTTTCTATGTATCATAAGCCAGGCCAGTAAATGTAGGCCTAATCCGGAAGGAATTTCACAACCTTCCTTGAGACTCCCAAAGGAAGGAGAATTATTGAGATACAGCTATCATACTACATCAGTGGTAGGTTGCCCCCAGTTCAGACCAGTTCACAAAAACCGATAGTAAAACCGGCGGGAGGTTCTGCCCACCCCCGGATGTTGTTATAGGCGATCTGTGCATACACAGAAGCTTGCCATGTGCATGAGCGAAGTAAGCACGTGTGCGTGATCCCATTGCGAACCAGTAGTAAAGGTAAGTAGAACCCACCCCTGTATTACATACATATGGTACATATGCACATACGTGAGTGTTTGTGTGTGTGTAGTAATATTGAAAACCACACTCATTAAGAATTTGCTTTTGCAAATCTAAAATTAATGTGGAAATGATTGAAATAAACATGTCAAATTTGTCTGTCTTGAGGTAAGCATACTTTGAATTCTAGCCTCAGGGGCTTGCTTATTTGAAAATATGACACCAAAAAATTGGCAGCGGTACTCCTGAATTAAAAGGAAGGCTTCACTTATGATTTTATTCATAATCTTTTTACTACCAATGTGTGATAAGTGGATTATATGTCAGGCAGACTAAGGCCTGTCAGAATTAATGAGGTAATAATCTACCAACATACAATATTATTAATTCAATCGCAAGAGAATTAATATATTTGCAAAACCTAATTAGCAGTTTGTTAGTGTCTAAGAAATTTAAACAAATCTGTAGCATTACTGACCATCTGGGTTTGAAATCTCAGTTTGGGATTTAATTAGGAAATAATTGTGATAGAAAATTAGTCCTTATTAGTTAGCTAATTATCAGCTTTGCACTAATTGAAATGATTCTGCTGTAGGTTTGGGAAATCATTTTTATGTGGAAGTAAAAAATTAAAAGATTCTGCATCCCTTGAGATTTAGAAGAACACGACAACTGTTTATTTTGAGGGGGGGACCCCAGTTATTATATCTTACAGAATCCAAACATGTATTTTAAAATAGGTTGAAACATTCAGCAATTACAGCAGAGGAAAGGGATGCATTTAGTTATAGTGGTATTATTCTCTCTGTATCTCTCTCAAAATACAGTAACAACCAAAATGTTAATAGGGTTACCATATTTAGAGCCAAGCCACTGGACAATAACTGGATAATTGGAATCAGGAGAGCAAAGATCCCACATGAAAGAAGGAATGGATATCCAAGACCACTTTGGCTGAATCACAGAGAAAGCTTGCTATTATTCTCTTCCTCCTTTAATAGGTGAAGTCTGAATGCTTGCTCTCTCACAGGTCCCATTCTCTAGCAACCTTACTTCACCACAAGTAGGCCTTTATCTACTTCATCATTGTGATGAAGACGTTTCATTGCGGCCAAGGTAATTATTTTCATCGTTGGGATGTCTTCTTATATCATCCACACCTGTCTCTTTTCACCCAACTTTCATTCTATTAGATAACTGTCATTAATCAGTATGAACTATATTCAGAAGACACACGAAGACATCATTAACAATTAGGATTTACTCAGTTTTCACTAAACCATAAACTGATCACATAGTCTGGTTCACACAATGTGTTTGATTAAAATGTGGTTGGATAGTTTGTGGCTCACCTTTTGGGGGCGGGGGGAAGCTTAAAAGTGACTTGCCAAGATTAAAATATTGAAGTATTGGAGGTAGGAGGGTTCGCACAACATTCCTCACTTTGATTAACTCAGATCACAGATAAACTATTGAATCAGTTACTTGACTGAAATATTTTAGGATTAACCTGGCTACAATATATCTAGGGAAGATCCCTTGGAATATCTTGTTGCTGTTGTGGGGGATGCCAAGCTTTTATTTACCAGCTTCTCTTTTTTGATTGGGACAATGTTTTTTGCCCAAAAACAGTCCTGTGGTGACTCAGTTGGAGAAGACTTTAGGTCCTTATTTCAATCTTCTTCTTCTATCTTCATCAGAAGAGTAGAAGAAGCCAAGAAACAGAGATGAGAAAGTGAACACACATTTCTCTGGATTTGAATAACATCCAAAACTAAGGTAAGGTAAGGAAATCATTAATGTTGGGGACAAGAGAAATAAAATGCCTCTGTGCCAGGATAACTCAGTTTGCATCATACATAGAGACTGCCATTGATCTTATTAAGTGTATGGTGTAAATACAACCAAAGATCCATGTTTTGGCCATCGTCACTAGAGATGGTATGACATTGCCAGAATTTAGCAACTATTGATCTGAATTTTTCCTATTTTAAATCACTGGTTGATTCAGGCCTACACATGCATGCCATCACATTTTCAGACTTTCTATCAGATGTTGGGCCAATAACAAGACCCCAAAATGAATTTGCCCTTTCTTTTTCCTGGTAAATTAGGTGGCATACAAATAATTGTAATAAAATAAACTGAATTTAAAAAAACATCTAGAGGCATTTAAGATCCAAATTTAGGCCTAGTTCTCTAGAATTTTTAAATCTGGATTGAAAAAAATCTGTACAATTTTAGTATTTGTACCTAGCTACCAGATTTTTGAAGCACAGATCTGATAGCTCAACATTTTTTCCCTCACACACTGAAGCTGTTCATCCTGAAATTTACATTGGCAACATAACACTAGCATCTCAGTTATATCAGTGTAATTATGGAAAGATATCTACAATCTCCAATATTGTATAATTTGGATATTTTGATATACAACACTTATAAGACTGCAGCCCAAGCCCATGTATTTCTGTGTAGACATGTACTATGTAGGATTATTGATTTGCTGGTAGTTACACACATAAGATTGCAACCTAAAGCATGCTTAATTCACTAAAATGTTACATAAAGAAAATTATTACTTTTTATGTTATTGTTTAGCACTGATAAATTATTTCTAAGATTCCACATAGGCCATAAATTATACAGTATTGAACGTTAAGACCCAGTTGGCTTTATCACTCTCTCTATAAAATTGCTGGAAGTCTCAACCAACTAATAAATTGTATTCAAAGATGGTTCTGTTGACATTTGTACAAACCCTCAGAGAATAATTTTTACTGTAGTGTATCTTCGCAAACTGCATTCAGAATTGAAATGCTACTTTTGCATTTCCAGGGAGTGCAGAATTGCCATTTCAATACTGTTAGCTTTTGATCAATGTATTACCATGTAGAATCAGGGTATGAGCAACACATTTTAAATCAGCATCTTTTTAAAACTACTGGGGGTTTTGTTTATTAACATAAAACCAAAGGTCAAATTAACAGACTCCTTCTATCATGCTTCACTAAACACCTTAACTATTCAGAACTTTGCCTTAATTCTATCAAATCCACAAGCAACTAAAAGATTTATTAACATGTTTAAGACACAATAGCTTACATATGATGGAAAGTATAGTGAAGCGCTTTAGCTAGGGCTACCATTTGTGAACTACTGCTAAACTCTGGATACCACCAAGTCTAGCAAGAATGGGAATTTTCTGTATCCCTTTATTGCCATCTGTACCATTTACTAGTCCTTGGATATTTGCACCCAGATTTAGTAAATCTTGGCTTATGAAAGTTCCAGGGCAATTTCATCTAGTAACAAACTACCATGTGGACCTGCACAAATGATTAGAAAGAGGGGCTTTGTAATGCATAGGGATATATATATGAAGCACCTCTTTTCACATTGTTAAAACAAACTGCATCCCTTTCCTGACTTGTATGACAACTCCAGAAGTTTATTTTTACTGCCCCTGCACAGATTTTCACAGCCCTATTGTTATTTTGTAGGAAAGACATTGATAATTTGCAGCGTAGGTGCAATACAGGCAGTCCTCAACTTACAACGATTCATTTAGTGATCATTCAAACTAAGGCACTGAAAAAAGTGACTTATGACCATGTTTCACAGTTATGACTGTCGCAGCATCCCCATGGTCACGTGATCAAAATTTGGATGTTTGTTATCTGGCTCCTATTAATGCGGTTGCAGTGTCCCAAGGTCCTGTGATCACCTTTTGCAACATTCTTGATAAGCAAAATCAATGGGGAAACCAGATTCACTTAACTACTTGACAACTGTATTTAACTACTGTGATAAGAAAGGTTGTAAAATGGGGCAAAACACATTTAACAAATGTCTCATTTAGCAACAGAAATGAGGAGTTTCTGTACTTTATAGGGATATTGTGCATTATTATTAATATAGAAAGTTAAGTTGAACGATGGAAATTTGTTCATTTCTATTCTTAGTTGGCATGCAGCTTCTAAATATATTATCTCTTGTTTTACTATTTAAACTAAAATCATTTTATTAGTGTTACTATATGTTTTTTTGCTAGATTGTAACCCACCACAGAATCCTATGGAAAGTGAATGAGCTATAGTATTTTAAATATGTACATGATTACAGTTCAATTTTTCTGTGTTTATTCCTTATGTCGTCTAATAAAGCTAATAAATACTGGCTACAGGCCAATTTTATAATTATGCCTTCATTCACTACTAATATAAAATCAGAGATTTGGAGTAAACAGTTATGGATATCTACTGGGACATGTCTACATAAGCTCATTCAATAATCCTTCTACCCAGGGAAATGTAATAGACGAATTTTCAGATAGACCATCGTTATCAAAACACTGTTTCCAGAATTCTTGGTGGGAATCCTAGTGGATAAATTGGGATAAAGTTAGTTTATATTCACAGTGCAGGAATACAGTATCTTTCATTAGAAAACAGTGAATCCTAGTCTAGTAATAGGAAGTAATAATAGTCATAAAATGATCACTAATACAATTCAAATGGATTAGAAACATATTCTGAAATATATCACCAACACTTAATTTAAGCAATAAATTAAGGGCTGTTTACATTTATTTTCAGTATAGTATAAATAGCCTTGTGAGTATATGCTTTTGCTTGTGACCAAGATAAAATTGCCTTACTTCCTTAATAAAATTTATGGACAAGGTTAAACTTTCTTTTTATCATGATTAGTATGGCTTCCCCTGCTGGCCATTGTGAATTGCTCTCTGTCTTTTCGAAGGTTGAAAGGATCAAAGGCCTCATAATCAGTAAGACATCAGTATCAACAGAATTCACTGAGAGTCAACTACTTCAAATCAGTGGGTGCCAGTTTCTTTCCCATCATATATATATAGTAGGGCATTCTTCACATCCATTCATGTGTTTTGCTGTCAGCTAAATTCCTTTCAGTATCACAGTTCCATCTGCTTTCCTTTATTAAGAAGAAGGGCTAGTGATCAATGTGTGGCCTTCTCAGACTTCTTCATGAAGATGACTAGGGAGTGCTAGTACCCTAGAATGGAACACATGAGTGAAAAGGAAAAATCTGCTTGCCTATTCTTAAAAAAACCAATAGAAAAGACAAAGATTAGCTTCTATAGTTCTTTGGATCTCAGCCCTAAAGTGTGGAGAAATGTGTTCAATTTATAAGCTGTTAGAATATGTGCCTACTTCATTTATCCATTTACTGGTTTCCATGCACGATTTCATCAGTGGATACTACACCAGATCTTCAGTAAAGGGATGTAACTTTCTTCACCCTTTATTTTAGGTTGAAATCAGATTTTCTAAGGTAATAAATGTTCCATCTGTGACCAAGACAAGAAATGTGTATAACTGCTGTTCAGTTGACTTGTTCTGGGTTTCTTAAGCTGAATTCAGTATTATTTTTGCCTAAGAATCTGTGGTCATTAGTATCTAGTGTATTGGTTTTTATCTACAGTTGCTGCTATAATTTTCACCTTTAAATATATTTTATCAATTCTAGTTTGGTCAACTAGCCTATGACACCTGAAAGAATGTATGTACAGTGAATTTCTTGATAAGACTACCTATGTTGCTTTCTATAATGCATTGCAGAAATTCTTTGTGGTCACTCTAATCCTGATAGTCCATCTCAGTCCAACCTGCAAATTCTGTAACATTTAAGAAAAACATTGATGCTAACTTACTGTCAATTACGCTAGGAAAAAAAAAAACAATTATGCAGTTAGAATGGAGGTTGGTTATTTTATTTGTTTACTTATTTTTGCATCTCCATAGGCATACAGGAAGAGGGCACCCTGGTCTGCAAGTTTCACAGCGGCTTTGGATATTGCTTTTCCACAGAGGAAAATTGTGCTGCCTCTATGTGTTGTTGTTGACAACAGAAGTATTTTAATGCTGTTAGTATGGTAGGATTGCTCGAAATGTTCCTGAATTATTTCATTCCCTAATTCTTTTGCAAAAGCTCATGATAAATAATTGTCCACGTCTGGAAACTTAAAACCTGCCTGACACTAATACAATGGCAAAATATTCAAACATGTTTTCTCTCAGATTGTACTGGATTAATTTGGAAACTGGTTTTATAATATTCTTATGACCAAAAATAATCTGTTTAAATAGAGGGCTTTTTGCATTTACAGCAGCAGTTCAAGCTTCCCAAGTTTTCTGCTGATTGGCAACAATTTCATACAAGGGCACCGCTGCTGCTAAAGGAAATGCTGAATTTAGTATCTGTGGGTACACCAGTGGTGGGTTGCTCCCGGTTCGCACCGGATCACAAGAACCGGTAGTAAAAAAATTTAATAGTTCGGAGAATTGGTAATAAGATTGGCTGGCCACGCCTCCAAACCGGTTCCCAGCCCCGGTCACCATTCGCTTACCCTGACTGGTCCTTGCACTTTTGACCAGTCCTCGAACTTACGACTGTCCTCACATTTTACGTTTTTTGCCCTATCTTATCACCATGGTGAAGAGAAGCAGTTGTGAAATGAGTGACATGGTTGTTAAGAATGCTGCACGGGCATAAATGTGAGGATGGCCATAAGTGTGAGGACTAGTCAAAAGTGTGAGGACCTGTCAGAAATGACTTTTTCCAGCCCTCTGAGTAGTCCCTGTACACATAGCCATGGACACCCGGTCACATGACCAGCTAGCCACACCCACCCAGTCACATGACCTCTAAGCCACGCCCACAAAATAAGCCATGCCCACAGAACCGGTAGTAAAAAAATTTAGAACCCACCCCCGGGGTACATGTGGGAACTTATATGCTGCTGCTATGTTTTTACTAGTGATAGAAGCTAAAATAGGTACGGTATGTATATTTGTATATCACCCAACTCAGAACTTGAATTTGTCTTATCCTGCCAGTTAAAAATATTTTCCAAAGAGGAAGAGTTTTTTCAAAAGCTTGGTTTCTTTGGCAGTAGCATGACAACAGTATTAGCCTTGAGTTTATTTCTTAGTCTTTCAACTCTTTTGGTAGACAGTTCAAAGGACATAGCAATTTTAGTTTGGAGTACTGTTGTCTTGTCTTCCTCCCACCCTGCTAACTTCTTCCAAGTACAATACCAGCTACAATGCAGCTATAACCCCTAAGTTACACAGTTACACAGTCTCTCTGGGGCCCTGTTTGTCTACATTACTTCTTTCACTCTTTCTAAAAAGATATCTTCAAAACACTCCAATCATATGACTGGATTGCTAGGAAATTCAAGACTCTTTAGAATTCAGTATCTGTCAGAAAGAAGTCAAGGCTAATACAAAGAATAAATCCAACAAATATCACATATTACATA